>OU745246.1:5010000-7510000 GCA_916618015.1 Xestia c-nigrum | reverse complement strand
ACCGAAATCCTCTAAACATTATTTTCGTCGCTGTACAAGAATAAACACATTAACGTTATTTATTACTGAACAGATAGCGCTTTCAGCACATTTTTCACGCACATAGCTTTCAGTATTTATCGCCGCTTAACTTTATCGTTCCAGCGTAAACTAATTAAAGCCAAGAATACAATGCGAAGGAAGAAATAGATAGAAGGTCCGTTTGGCACGATTGGCAATTGTTTTTTTTTGGGAAATATTTACCAGGTGAAAAGAACAATCACTTTCGAAAAGGGATTGACATTACATTCTGAATTTCGTCGGTGCCTCGGATAGCATGAAGCGTTGTTCCTGAAATATCATTGACAGCCGTGGCAGGTAGTCAGTGGTCCGAAAAGTATGACATTCAGTCTTACCAAGAGGTACCGTACCTCTTTTGGATGGGTAATCATCAAATGACTCCTCCCGCTCTGGGTGGAGTGAAAGGGAGTGTAAGACTTTTACTAAAACCCATCCATATTTTGCATGGATGGCGCTCGGAGACTATACCACTTGATCTCATGGCGACATAGTGAAAGCAGAGTGAACCCTCGGTCCAGATTTTTGCAACGCGCAACGGCAGTAATTTGTCAAACTAAATTGCGAACTTAATTTTATTGTATTCCTTTATTCGCTTCAAGTATTTGTATATCTTTTGTTATTCATTATTATTTTCGTGTACATGCTTTATACGTAAAGCAACAGTATTTTTTTAATATTAGTTTGAAACAATTTGAATCTAAGTGTTTTTTTCCAGATAGAGTGCAAGGGATATCGTATTACCCAGTACCTACTAACTGGGCAGTGGAGGTTAGATAGGCAGTCGCTCCATTTATAACACTGGTATTCGGCTACGTCTGGTTAGAATGGAAGCCGACCCCAACGTAGCTGGGAAAACACCAGCCAAATGATGATCTTATAAGGTAAATGAATGAATTGATGGAAAATATTTTATTTATTTATTTATTTATTAAAACTTTATGCACAAGTAAAAACTGTACAAAGGCGGACTTAATGCCTTGGGCATTTTCTACCAGTCTACCTTAGGGTGGTGCAGAGACAATACACAGTAGGTGCAATATAACAGAAAACAAATAGGTACGAAAATGTTCGTAAAGTTTTCACAATATTTAAATCACGGCAATCAAAGACATGTAATTAATGAATGTCCA
Organism: Xestia c-nigrum; assembly: GCA_916618015.1. Lineage (NCBI taxonomy): Eukaryota > Metazoa > Arthropoda > Insecta > Lepidoptera > Noctuidae > Xestia > Xestia c-nigrum. The sequence goes on along the minus strand of OU745246.1, from coordinate 7,508,810 downwards.
ATTATTATCGCTATTATCCGAAGAGTTAATATTCGAATATCCTCTGGTATGTATTATTCATGACGAATTTAATCATTTTTGAACAACAATTTATAAGGAATTCGATATTAATATTGCATCAAGGACCACAGGTATTTTCCCTTATGTTTTTTATCACGTTGCTTATGAAATAATAAAACTATTTTATAAGTACCTATATTAAACATTTTTGCTTGGTCACATGTAAAACTTCCTTGTTGTAAAGAATTTATGCGATTCATGAGTAATAGTCAAGTGATCAAGTAATTAGTGAAGTCTATGTTATTTAATATTATTCGCTGGAGTGGCTGCTGCAGATGCTGCAAAACCTCAAACGGCGCAAATAATAATAAATAAATATCTCTGGTCATTAACACACAGCGCCACCTAGGGCCACACTTAGCAAAGCTTGTGTCGTGGACACTAGATAGTTGATATACTACATATAAACTTTTTTGTTTGTAAATACATACTTATTGTACCTATAAACATCCATGACTCGGAAACAAATCCATGCTCATCACACAAACATTTGCTCCCACCGGGATTCGAACCCAGGACCCTAAGAACGCAATAATTTAATCGGTAATTATGTGTTTGAGCCGTTTGTGGTTGAAATACTAAGGCCTTGGGATCCGAGTGCCCACCTAGTATTTCGGGAAATCTCCAAATGGTTGGTCGAATCGCGAGGGCACTCGTTGAGGGCGCGCCTAGTTTTTGGCCAAATAATCGGTAGTGCTATTCGACGTGGCAATGCTGCCAGTCTTCTGGGCACTTTTCCTGTTGGCAGCGATATCCATGGACGAATTTTTCTATGGACTTCAACCTATTTTATTACTTGTACTCGTACATATTTTTATTTCTATTATAGTATTAGTCTGTATTATATTGTAAATAATTATAACTTAAATAAAACTTTTATTGAATTTAATTCAGTGTAATCAATTTAGTTTTTATTTTTCCAAACTGTGTATTTTTGTTTATTTTTATTTTTTAATTGTAAAATTGTCTGCGCATAATCTAGTGCATGCTGTACTTTTACAGTAAGTGATGAGGCGCTTAGACGTTTGCAATGTACAAATTATAATATAACAGTGTATGTAGTCATTGTTGAAGAGCATTATAATAAACACCAAAATCTCATGACAAGATAAGACGTAAAATTGTAGTCTTGTAAGAAGTATAGTACCTGCAAAATGAAAATAACAAAGCAAAAATCTTACCTCTTAACAACGTTAGAATCCCAAGCGGCATAACCAATATCGCAACAAGCAGATCGGTAATCGCCAGTGACATCAAGAAATAGTTCGTCACATTCTGTAGTCTCCTCTCTAAATATATCGCCAAACACACTAGAACATTTCCAGCAGCAGTGCATACTACCAACATAATAGCTATCAACGCCCACCAATTGTTTACTGCATCTTCTTCAACTACAGTCGTGACGTTTCCAGTATCATTACCATACACATCAAAGTAGTTCTCTATAGTATAGTTGACAGATTCATCAAACGTTTCGGTCAGTTCCAGGACATTCTTTGATAAAGATCTATGGCTGTGTTCATGCATCGTGCCTTCTTTGCTGCAGTGTCAGTCTCATCTTCGGTGATCCATTCATCTTATTTCGTAAATGTGGATTGTTTCCGGATACATTTTTTGTCAGTTCTAGTGGCGCTTGTTTGTTTTGTGAAGCATCTGTAACAAAGAAATTGGATGTGAGTTATTTGTATATCTATATGCGGAAGGCTGCCTCAATTGGGTAGGTACCTCAATACCCCGGGTTCAAACGTAAGTGATTTCGACTGTAAGTCATAAGAGACATAAATAACGGGGCGAGTTTTAAACCTACAGGCAAGATTGATCCATAGTTGAGTCCAAAATAGAGAGAAATGATGAGGAGAAAGGGAGACGTTTTCCCTACACAAAGGGGCAAAATAGGCTATAGTGGGGGCAATTTAATAGATCACATAAGACACTTCATCAAAATATAACAACGTAACGTTGTAACGCCTGGAACAAAATATTATTTATTTTTTAGCAGTTAGAACTACACAATTGCTAATATTTTTAAATAACGATAACATGTTATTGTAATAATGGCAAAAGAAGGTAACGTTTACTATGAACTGACAGATGTAAAATGTGATCTGGGTTCAGGGTTTAAAGAAACCTAACTAACCTAACGTGGGGGTGCCCCAAGTCCTGATTTTGGGGGATACTTCCGTCGCGTGCATTTCACAATATGAAATAATCTACCGAAAAATAATGCGTAATATTGTATAGCAGTATGATCGTTTGGCAAACTTTCGAGAGTTTACAATCTCTCTAGTTCTATTACAATCTAACCGTCTTTACAATATGACGCTGACATATCTACTAATAGAACTAAAGGTAAATGATAAAAAACAGATTTTATATGCAAAACCACCTTTTTCAAGATAACACAAATAATATTTCAAGATATGTCAAAACCAATATCAAAGTATCACTTTAACCCACAGAGGTTATTGCCCTGTAATCCAGAATATTCCAATATCTTTCACGATAAAGAACAAAAACAAATAGAACCTTTTGACCCTTCTATATCACTTATGATTAAGTTTAGGGTTTATGCCTAAAAGATAAGTTTATGTTGTGTTTTGAATTTATGGAAATTTCGTGTTTCGGCATGAATTCTTGTTGCGCTGACGGTTGCGTACGTTCGGTCGTGACGTCAGCGAGAACAAAATACAGCCGTCAATCGCCGCTGACGTCAGCGTCGCAGTATGGTGTATCAATGTACACACTCGTACACAATGTATATACTCGTACGCAATCGACAGTGTGCGACCGACCGTCAGCGTGTCAAGAATTCAGGCCTTTTGAGCGTCTAAAAAGTATTTATTAAGGCGCTTAGACGAGCTAAATTAGCAACTCTATTTGTGGTGGTTCAAACTTCGTTTTAAATACTGTTAGAATAAAGTTCTAATCAGCTTTCACTACAAAATGGTTGTTACGTCAGCCACTGCGGGCCAAATAGCGCGCAATGAGTGGTTTCGATCGATTTACAAAATAAGTATTGATTGGATTGAAAAACTGAAACAGTATGATGCTAATATATTGCTTGTAGAATTTTTTGCCAAAAAATCAGAATGATCGCATGCATATTAGTATGTTTTTTATTGTTTGAAAGATACTTTTAGAGATAAGTTCGTGATTTCTTTTTATCGACCCAAGTAATTGTATTATGTTTTCAAAACAGTATCATGCTAGCATTTATCCTGAAGAATATCATATATTTGTCTGGTCTTGTTTATAGCAGTGAATCATATACTTTTAGTAATTATAAAACTTGCGTTTAGCTCATGTCGACATTGCCTTAAAGTGATGGTAAAATTACATGCATATTCCCTATTGGTAGCACAACAGTTTTCTTAGAGGGAAGAACTATAAAATCAAATTTCCGTTCCAACTTGTTTCTCAAGCAAACTGTTGAGATTGCGTTATAATTTTCAGTACGGTAGAACATTTTCTAGGAAGCCGTTGGTGCATCTAATTAATTGTGAGTGGAATATAAACCACTGGAAATGTACCGGGATAATAATCTTTTTCGTTATTCAAGCTTTTATTCAACCAGTTAAATAAAATCTTTGTTCTGTTTGTATGTATTTGCAGTCAATACCGAAATCTTTTAAGTCCCTAAAACACGGTTATTATTTGGTCTTTCTGGAACCGAAAGCCATAAAACAGTTTTTTTTAAATAATAATAAAAACAATATTACCTTAGGTATATTTAATTTTCCGTGATTTTTTAACTGTTATAATACTAACCGTTGTCAAAAAGTCTGACAACCAGTAATACCCAAGAATTGAGTTTCAGAGGTCAAATAGGTATTTTTCCAGTAAAAAACGGGATTCAGTTGCATCAAGTTAGACTGCAAACCACCATAAATAGTTAGGAAAAGGTAAGGAAAGTGATGTTACCAACAAAATCATTCCATTACAAGAACATTTTCATATAAATCACCTGACCACAAAGTAGGTACACAAAACTCTGAACCCAAAACCCGAAACATAAAGTTAACCAGCAAATTGCTGTTTTTGAACGCTTTAAGAAATTCACTTTTAAAGTTAAATAATTTATAAGCATTTAAAACTAAGCCGGGAAAGGGGCGAAGGAGCAAAGTGGCACGAAATCCGGCTGCTAACGAGGGGTCGACGTAACTTTGAACTGCCTGTCAATCGCATAACTTAATAAAATCTATTCATTTTGGCTTTTTTTGGTCATTTTAAACTGTTTTTTTTTTCTTGATATCTGCAGGTGAGGTGAAGTTAAAGACTTGAGTGGAAATTGTTTTTAATGAAAGTCAAAGCGGCCATAACGTAAGGGCAGACTGACGGATAGTGATTTCAATAGAATAGTTCGTTTGGTTTGGTTCGTGTTATTGGAATCAAATATAACAGCTCACAACTTAGGACCCATTAATGTTAATATTTATCCGTGGTGCTAGGCAACTGGGCCTATCCCCGTTGTAAACGTCCCTTTGTGCCTATTGGCCTTGTTTCGTCCTGTCTCCTGCTGATATGGAGGGAAGTGGAAATAACATTTTTTTTTCCTACTCCTCCGCTATACTGTCTGATTAATTTCGTTGCGGGATCCAAGACAGTTAAATTCATACTCTGGGACTTGTCGAACTTCATTGTCCCGGCGCTTTTTTGGTGGTCGCCACTGTTGATTCTGGCTTTTAGGAGTTACAGTGGTTTGGGCGTGTGTGGCGGGCTTGTCCCAAAAAAAAAGAATAGATGAATAAATAGAAGTTCGTTTCTGTGGTCTATTTTATGACCAACACGTAGCGAAACTGTGGGTTAAAAGATGTTATCAAAATTCTAGCTAGTGACCGCGGCTTCGGTGACTGTCCCACGAAATCGTCTATTATGTTTGGAACTGTTTTCCGTCACTTATCCCTTCATGGTTCATTGGAAGACCAGCGTCAGATAGCATCACCTGTCTGGTATTAATTCTGAAAAGGACCTTTTTTGCTGTGAGGCACACTGCATCACTACATATTATAAAACAAAGTCTTCCGCTGCGTCTGTCTGTCCCCTTTTTTTTAGGATGGGAAATCATCAAATAACTTCTCCCACTCTGGGCGGAGCGGGACGGAGTGTCAGACTTTTACTGACTTAAACCCATCCATGTTCCTTCCTCGCCCTTTATGTTCCGGGGCCGCGGTATCTCTTTCAAACAGGACCTCAACCCCGGGTCTATCTGTTCCCTGTGCTTAAATCTATAAAACGTTTTTGATGTATTAATAATTATTTCAGGTTACAAACTATCTATGTACCAAATATCCAAATCCGGGTATTTGTTTTTGTGTGAAAGAGTTACAAAAATCCATCCATCCATCGTCACAAACTTTCGCATTTATGATATTAGTAGGATGTTACGATTAATAGGAGCTCGTGGCTAAATAACAGTCGCACGGGTCGATCTATAGGTAAAGCGGTGCGTGCCTTGGTTGGTCTGTGGCCGGGTGACCACCCATTTACATGCCGAGTTTCTTCTGTGCCTCAAAAAGCACGCATAGCTATTGGTCTCGGCTGTCATCTGTAGATCTTTAACAGACGTTACAGGTGGCTCAACTCAGTGTTCCTAAAAGTCTGACATCCAGTCTTAACAAGTGGTATGGTATTACCCAGTAATAATTGAATTGTGGAAGACAGATAGGCAGTCGTGTCATGTACAATACTGGTATTCAGCTGTGTCTGATGGTTAGACTGGAAGCCGACGCCAACATACGTAGTTGGGAAAGGTAAGGCAGATGGTGATCAGTACGATAAAGGTCTTAACTCACATAAACGACTCCGCTCCCACTAGAGATTGCAAACCGGGCCCGACCATTCTTACCGGTCACAACCGGATCCGGTAGGCACAAAAAAACAGCGGCTTGGGAGGGAGCCGATACCGCCTACTCGTAGAACATTGGCATGGCATGGCAACAGTTATTAGATTTTGCTATTTGCTGCCCGGCCGGGTTGAGACTACACCGGTTTGCTATCTCTAGCTCCCACCCGGCAAAAATACTATAAATCAAATATGGGCTTTATGTATTGCTCATTAGAAATATTTTACATGGGCATTGAAAGCGAGCTGTTCGCTAATTTATGTTTTCAATGTAAAGTATATCTAATGAGCAACATAAAAGCCCATATTTGAATTATAGTATTTTTGCTGGGTGGGAGCGGAGTCGCTTATGTGGGCTAAGACCTTTAGAAATGAGTATTTTAATTTTAAAATCGACGTTTTTACGTTACATTTACATCGCCCGTTCGTGCCAAGACCTCTGCTGGGCTATTAAGTAACTTTCTGATACCAGTGACTAATGAGCTTCGGTTGTACACCGAACTTTGATAGCAACCGAGAATGTTTTTGGTATTAAGAATCACATTGAGTGGATATCACTTACGGTGACTAACACACAGAACATATATACTCTAAAGGGGACCAACAGCCACAAAGGGCACCAATGACGTTATATTTGATCGCGACTGGTCATACATAATACGAAACTAGCCTTTTGCCAGTTAATTGATATACACTGAGCCCAGTTACTATCATTTCGAAGAACTGTCGACAGAGTTACGTAATAGCCCTACTGATCAAGCAAGTAATTCTACCAGCAAAAAAACTCGAAAGGCTATGGCACTAAAAGTATTTGAAAGTCACCCAAAAACAGTTAAAATAACGATCTCTCCAAATGGTACTGACTAGCTCAATAACTAACCGTTTCCTCAAGGTCTGAGCGAGATATACGATGGCATATAATTTGATACCTACTTGCAGCTTATCGATTTCAGGTTTCAAGAGTCGTGGTAACGTAAGTAAGTACGTACTTTATCGAGTGAAGCGACATGAAGGTTAAACGATTATCACATTATTTTATGCGCTGGCAATATCTTTGATGACACGTAATAAGAACACGCCTGTAATTCTGCAACTGAGGTGTAAAAAGAGGTGTTATTTCATTTTGTCTTTATAAAAATGGTCCTGGAATTGTACATCATAATGTTAACAGGGCCTCAAGTCTGCTATTACAATAGCGTCAAAACAGTCAATCGTTGATTTCATAATGGTCATGTTTTTAACAAGTTTGGTAATCTTCTAATATAAAGGCGTCTAAAGGCGTCGTTATGACTTTCTTATGGTCAACCACTGACACTCCATTGAAAAAAATGTCAAGGAATGGTTATCTCGAATAAATGAAATCTGGCACAAATAAATGTTCGCATTTACTACTAAAGTACTGTGTACTAAGGGATTTATAATAATGGCAATTTGACAATGTCATTAAAACATTATTTTATTACGAGACCATTGACCGAGCAATTATCGACCATTGTAAGATTACGAACTTTAAGCAAAATTACAATGGAATGGGAATGGAATCGTGTTGGAGTGACGAATTTATAAAATAGCAGAATTGGGCTCCAGTTCTCAAAGGGTCAGGTGCACTACTTCCCATTAGGTAACTAACCACTAGAAATGAAATAATTAAAGAATATACAGGGTGTATTTAACCTCATCACAAAGCCGTTAACCAAGCATTCTGTATATCAAACTAGGTAACTTTACGCAAAAAATATTGCTGGGAAACAACTTTTTTTTTTGAGGTTGTAAATCGCTTTTTGTGGTATAACTCAATGTAACACACTCAAAACATTGTGCGGATGGATAGATTGAATAGCACGGGGGACGTAGAGATATTTAAAGTAAAAATCATGCGATAAAAAGTGGTATTTAAAAAAAAGCTTGTCAAAATCTTGCAACTTTGACCCCCAATATCTCCGTAACTAGAAGGTTCCCAGGTATGGTGTAGAACAAAAAAACGATCGCAATGACGGGGAGAACAAGTGCCTTTCGTATTCGTTAAGAGGTGTTTTACACCCTTTATGTATCTGCCTGTTTCAAATACTGCGTTAGTAGTACTTGCAACCGGCGTGCGTGTTTGATCAATGAACGGGGACGAGGCGAAACACGGAAACCAAAAAATAATAAAAACTGTAGCTGTATAACATCATAAGGAGCCCGAGGTAAAATAATAACAGCCGATCGGGTCGATCGGGTTAAGCCGTACTTGCCTAGGTTGGGCTGTGGACGGAGGAAACTCGTTATAGGGTGGTCACCCAGACCAACGAGTTTCCTCCGTGCCTCGGAAAGCAAATTAAACTGTTGGTCCCGGCTGTCATTTGTCCATCTTTGACAGTCGTTACAGGTAGTCAGTGGCCCAAAAAGTCTGACACAAGTCTTACCAAGTGGTATCGTATTAACTGGGTTGTGGAGGTCACACAAGCAGTCGCTCCATGTAAGCTGTTCACCTGCATGCGGTTAGACTGGAAGCCGACCCCAATTTAGTTTGGAAAAGGCTAGGCCGATGACTGCATAACACCACCCACAAATATATTAAAATAAAGGAGTGTAATTTTTAAATTAGCCCAGAATAAAGAAAAAATTTAACTTGAACCATGATAATATTAAGTAACTTATAATCTTAACGGATTGGAACTAGGCGTGAAATGATGTGTGTGTGTAAAAAAAAAATTCTTAAAATGGTCTTTGTAACCATCATTTTTAATTTCAATGAACAAAATTTAAAATTCTGCATGGATTTCTTATCCAACTTTCCTCTCGCAGGTCTGCTGGAAGAAATTTCTTTGAAATAAGCGGTACTACCTTTATGCTCTTCTATGTTAATATATTGTCCTTTTATACATAAATAAATAAATAGGTAATCTTACTAATCTTACTAATCTTACTAATCTTACTAATCTTACTAATCTTACTAATCTTACTAATCTTACTAATCTTACTAATCTTACTAATCTTACTAATCTTACTAATCTTACTAATTTTACTAATCTTACTAATCTTACTAATCTTTCTAATCTTACTAATTTAACTAATGTTACTAATCTTCCCAATCTTACTAATTTTACCAATCTTTCTCATCTTACTAATCTTACTAATCTTACCAATCTTCCTAGTCTTACCAATCTTTTTAATCTTACTAATCGAACTAATCTTACTGATATTATAAATCCGGAAGTTTGTGAGCATGGATGGATGAATGTTTGATAATGTTTCACGCAAAAACTAATGAACGGATTTGGATGAAATTTAGCACACAGATCTTTCATAACCTGGAAAGATACTTTTTATTCCGGTAATATGATCCCGTTGGACTATTATTGAGCTCGAAGCCGCGGGCATTAACTAGTGTTAATAAAACCCTATTTCAATTTCATACTGTATCACATGTAGATAATCGTTCTAGTTTACTACCATCCAAGAGACTTAGATTAACACAGTCTAGCTGCTTAGTCAATTTCAACTTTGGCTGAGTGCTATAAAGTTCTATTTGGATTGGTCCTTCTAAGTTAAACAGGGGCAGTTCTGAAAGCAAATATAGCAACAGCTGTAGGCATTGTTAACCTAAGTTAGCTTATGTTTACTGATGTTGGACTAGTATTGGTTACATTGTGAATATAATCTTGAATCGATTCGGGACACAAAATAAGTGATGTGTTGGGAATGTTTCGTTAAATAAAAGAAGTAATACGAATAGAGAAATGGAGTGGGAATAAAAGCCGTAGACACATTTTGGTTTTGCTTATAAAATGAGACAAAATATAGAAAAACTGTGTATTCTGCACAGCGACAACAGACCAGCAATAAGTGGTGATACTTATAAAAACACATGAAAAAGAAATATTTCAATGATTTTTATTTTTAGAAACATCGAAGATTTTTGCTTCGTACAATAACTATCATAAATGAAGACTGTATCGAACAGTTTTTCTTTTTTATCGTATTTGCTCCGAAGAAAAACATTTTGTTACTGAAACTCTAAATACACCTAATTTCAAACTACCACACACTACACACTACCTGCAGTTATTGTTTTAGATTATCTGTAAAATATCGGGAATAAAAGGGAAAAAAGGACAGCCCCTGTTATATACCGTCCATTTTATACTTTTAACTATCATGGCATAAAAAAGAATAGTCTATTTATCTAACTTAAACAAAACCTTCGTTTATTTTTAGTATCACAAAAAAATGTACAACCAGCATTGCCCAAACCGCACCCAAAATTCTTACAACACTAAAAGATTTATTACTATCATTTTAACAGAGATTCAAAAACTTTAAATCTCTGTCCACACTTATCCTTTTACCGAAGAAAAAAGCGTTTTAACAACTACCTTTTAAGGTTTTTTATCGCAGCACGTTTGCGATCTTAGATAACAGGGTATAACTAGCGGAAAAGAAGGCCATAAATTCTGCGAATCTCGGACGAAACCGTCCGATGTACTAAATAACCACTTGGCCACAGCATATACGATCAAGCGACCCACGTGCTGCGACAGCAGCTACGAAAAAACCGGAGAAAGAACTTGCTGATAGTACGCCGCAAGTTACCATCATCATCACAATGTTCCCACTTCTGGGACTCGGCCTCCTCTCAATGTAAGGGAATGGGTAGATGTCACAAGTTTTCAAATTTTTGGATTTAGAACATGCCGGTTTCTTTGCGATAGTTTTATTCACCGTTTAAAATAATTTACAAAAAGTAATACTTACGCCTGTATGGAAGGAAGTGTGCGGTTCGAATTCGAAGCCACGACTTACTGTTCTTATGTCGGGGCCGCCACTACTGGGCCACCGCTGCGCAAGTGAGCAGGCTTAGGAAATAAGTGAAAACTCTTGACGTGTCTTTTACCGCGAGTCTTATCACTTGAGGTCGTGTACAGGGCGTAAAAAGTATGGTCTCTTTCATTGTGCTATCTTGGACCTTTTCGTTTTACGTGGGATTCTTATCGGGAGGAGATTGCAGGTAATTATCATTTTAAAAAAGAGGCTCCAAGTTTTTTTTGTTAAATGTAAAAGATAAAGCAATGCTCCGCAGATCCCGATTTTCGCGTTTTGAAAAGTAGTCAAAGCACTTTTTCATTATTTTCTGTTATACGTTTAAATAATTACCATGACGTCTTAAGGGGCCGGCGGAGCGTGCGTCGTTCATACAAACGCGATACGTGTCGATGGAGTCTGTGTTCGTGGGCTTCAGCAAATTTTTGGATAACGGTGGTGACGAATTCCACACCACAGTGACATTAAAAACAATACTACTGGTTTATTTATTTTTGAAATTCGAACTCTAAAGCAAATCTTATGTAAAGCCAGGAATAAAATAAAATGCAACACTGATGGCTGCGACTAATTCTATTAAAACCTTCATCTACAACGCAATATCACCCACATAATCAAATTCAAGCGTCAAGTAGAACCAACGTGAACTTTACACAGCCATACAAGGAAAGGTGTCGGTGTGAAACGACTTAATAGTGAGTAATTAACACCGTCTGTAAGACCATCGTTTTTAACTGCCACGACAATTAGTTCCTCTCAGTTGAGTTCAAGTGTGGCTGAGATGTGGAGGTAGAGTTTTATGTGGTTTGTGGAAAACGAATGTGGATTTTATTTTTAGACTAGCTGTTGACCGCAACTTCGTCCGCGTGGACTTACTATAAAATTATTATTGCTTCCCTTTTGAATTCGATTTTGGTAACGATTTCAACGGTTTTTTTTTAAACGGAATCGTTTTTTTTTCTTTAGCCTCCACAACCCAGTACTCATGTTTTTCAAAATCAAAATCAAAGAATTTATTTCAAGTAGGCCAGTTACAGGCACTTTTGAATTGTCGAAACAAAAATGAACATATAAAGTAGCTACAGTCCCAGTCACAAGACATAAAAACTGTGAAAGTACTGTAGTTGCCTATTCCCTAGCATAGATCTCTATGGAGAAGAACGGGCAAGAAACTCCATGGACACTCTTATAAATCAAAATATTGTTTAATGCTATAAATTTTTGCGTCCTTGTCCATGTGGAGCAGGACCAGCATTAAGCCAAACATTTTATCAGCAATATAATCGCTCAACTTGTAATATGCTTGTTTACATAGGTTTTCAATTTTTTCTCATTCAGTTCAAGAATACTTTCTGGAATTTTATTATAGCATCTCAAACAGTACCCCATGAAATATGAGTCTACTTTTGCGAGTCTAAAGCCAAATTTCATTTCAATTCACCTTACGTCGTCAAAAAGAACTTCACTTGCATTATTGTACCAGCTGTTATGATTTTCATGATAATTTATACACTGGCCTACGGCGTTGGATGCCTAGGTCAATATTTGTAACTCAAACTGTAGATGTTTACTTTTGTAGTATTTTAGTCAACCAGTTAATAGCTAGCATTACTTTACATAGCAGAATAGTCTTGATCAAAAAGAAACATTAATGTTATAAATAGTTATAATTCATTTTCAAATATCTTTATTTACCATGAAAATAACAATAACAAAAATGCACTTACCCTAAGCTACATTAACACACTAAGATTAAAACACTTTATTAGGCTAGCATTTCGCCTTTCAAAGCTTATAAAAGATAGGTAGTTTACGCTGGTAATAACATAATATTAACACACAGTATTATGGGTATTTAATAACAAAAGTGTAAATAATTTAGTTAATTATAATTTACTGCTTGCATGTAGGTAAGTCGAGAAGAATATCTATATAAATAAAAATGAATTGTTGTTCGTTAGTCTGATTAAAACTCGAGAACGGCTGGGCCGATTGAGCTGATTTTGGTTTTAAAATGTTTGTCGTAGTCCAGGGAAGGTTTAAACGGTGAGAAGTAGACAGGTAGGTAGGTAGGTAATAGTAGATAGGTAGGAAAAAATGCATTGCAACGCATGCCGGGTACAGCTAGTTTGTAATAGTTAACTGATCACGCAGTCTACTTATGTAAACACAAGTAAACGCGCGACCAGCGAACCATCAGCGGACGGAGCCTCCCTGCCGCCCGCGCTCTTGCATATTAGTGACCGATGCCGGGACGGCATTGAGCGACTCAGGGGTCAAGTCCCTGGGCGCCCGCACCTCGGTTGGTGGAAACAAAAGGTAGTGATGAGGTAGGCGGTAAGTGCCGTATCTATCGATATACGGTAATTTGTCTACAGTTGATGAACATAGATTTGTAATCAACGGGTTATTAGAATTAATTTTGTTTTTATTATAAAATTTTAGTGAAATCTTAAATATGTAATTAAATAGCAAGGGAAGTTTAATGGTTTTATGTAACCTCTGAAGATTTGTCTTGAACTTAGTTTTGTAGGATGTTTTAACAGCTTTATTTTGTATAACTTGTGGTAGATGATGGTTTGAAAGACATGTGCCACTCCAAACAGGACAAGCATACGTTATACACGGACGGACAAGCGTAGTATATACTCAATTTAGTACCGCTACTTAATCTGCTTTTACGGTTCATTATAGGGTTTAAAGCACCAAGGGCTTGGGCGCCCTTCAAACGTAAGTCGGCAATATGTTTGGACCAGTTTAGACGATTGTCCATTCTTACCCCAAGATAACGCACACTTGTTTTCCAAGGTACTTTATGGCCTGCTATTTTTAAGGTTCTTGTGGGGGGTTGCCTAGCACGAGAGAAAAATATTGCTTCAGTCTTATCCTCATTTATTTTTAGTTTCCATTTCTTGAAATAATCCTGAAGCAATTCTATAGAATATTGTAGGCGACCTATAATCAAATCGGTATCGTCAGAAGAGGTATAAGACGCAGTATCGTCAGCAAAACAGGCTAATTTCGTTCGAGGCTGGATAGGGATATCATTAACAAAAATGAGAAATAAATAGGGTCCTACAATAGAGCCCTGCGGAACGCCAGCTGGGATACTTTGTGGCGAAGAAATGGTGTTTCCGATGTGTACCTGAAATTTCCGATCCGTAAGGTACGATTGTATAAGTTTAATGAGGGGCATAGGCACGTCAAGATTGAGCAACTTATGTAGCAGGCCTTCGTGCCACACAGTGTCGAATGCTTTCTCGATATCCAGCAGAAACATACCTGTGGAGTTATAATTATAAAGTCCCTAATCGTTTTTGCTTTTTTGACATTCTGCTAACCCACTGCTGGGTTTCTGCTCTCTTACTGCCTCCCTTTACTCCTTCTGAAATTCTCCACCTTGGGCAATCTCTAACCGAAACACAAACGTAAAGTAATTTTGAAGGTAGATAACTTTAAAATTCCTCTCTAACAGTTCCCTATAGATATCTCTGTAATGTTTCAAAATGAATGCTTCTGCAAAATGAAATTCATTTTGCGAAACAACGAATATCATTCCTAACATGTCTAAAATAACGGCTACATTTATGTTGGGCCATAAAAGCTAGCTTGCAACTTCGTCCAACTAGCCTGAACTGTGGGAAGTTCAAATATGAGCTAAGAATACGATAGTCCACCAGCGATAAAGCAACTTTATAGTGTCGCATGATCGCCGCAAATTGGATGTACTATACACGAACAGTTTTCAACATAATGCATATTATTTTCTTGAATATTATACCTAGGTATCACAACTCAATATGGTCGTACTGAATTTAATTTTTGAAACTGTATTGTTGGTCTAGTCGTCGCTAATGCGACTGCTGAACGTGAAGTCCTGTTTTCAATTCCCGGGTCGAGCTAACTGTTGTTGGGTTTTTCCATCAGAAGTTCCTCAATAGCAGTCACGAGGGCTGAATTTGTGCCCGGTTGATGCTAAACAGCTCGCTTCCTACTTCCTTCTTATAAGTGACTTGTGAAACATAGGTAATAAGGTACGCCGAGGCCCAACCCTACGGGGATTTTAGGAAGTTTATGCAATCATAGAAACTGAAGAAAAAGCGGTTAAAAAGTCCAATTAATTGACGGAAACCGGAAGAAAGACTGGGTTTATTTTCATCACCGTTTGACCACGTCTGCAATCTCCGAAGAGGAAAGTCGAGGTGAAGACTTTACAAATCGAACGAGACGTGGGAATTGTGATATAAAAGTGTTTCTGAAAACAGGTAAGTGTCAATTCTACTTTAATTTATTTTTATATTTATTATTTTATTTTTATATTTTATTATTATCTGACACACTGACTGATATTCCAATGGTTTCTTTTCATATATTGGAGATCCAAAAGGCAAAAATCAGTGTAATGTCTGCGGTGTACGATAAAATTAAAAAAAAAGTTACGCCGATTTAGATTGGTCAAGTGATTAGCGAAGAGGTTAAGTACAGCGAGCAGTCGCTCGGATCTATCTCCAGGTTCAGCCGCACTTGCCTAGGTTGGTCTGTGGATGGGTGAACCCCATTAAATAATTTTCTCCATGCCTACGAAAGCACGTTAAGGGGCCGGCGGAGCATGCGTTTTTCATACAAACGTAATACCAAAATAATATGAAAATCAAACATATTCTTAAGGTAGTGTGTACTTAATTTGATTGGATTACACGATATATAGGTTCCCAAACACACATTTTGATTGTACACCGATTTAAACAAGTATGAGTAAAATATTTTTTCTTATAATAATTTTAAATTCCTTATAATATCTCGTCTTCAAATCATTGTTCTTTCAAAAAAAAATTTTTGAACATAGATATTCTATAGTAGAATCGAAATATATACACACAACCTTAAGAATATGTTATATTTCATATTATTTTGGTATTATTTTTACATGAAAAGCGCACGCTCCTTCACTACGAACTTAAATAGTCACATTGCACAGGGGTGTAAATGTGTTTTATAAAAATATTCCGAAGGTATACAGGTTATAAGCAGGTTCCTCACGAAGCCGTCAAACAAGCATTCTGTACATCAAACTAAGTAAAAAAATATTGCTGGGAAATTTTTATTTGGGGTGAAATATGATGTTTTGTTATAGTTATCAATGTAACGCACTAAAAACATTGTGCTGATATATGGATTGAATGTACGGGGGTTGTGGAGGTGTTTAAAGTAAAAATCTTACATTGAAAACTTGTTTTAAAAAAAACGTGTAAAAAAGATGGAATTTAGACCAATATCTGCGTAAATAGAAGGTTCCGGTGTACAACAAAAAAAAATGGTCCCAATGACGGGGGAACAAGTGCCCTTTTTTTTTTTTAAGGATGGGAAATCATCAAATGACCCCCCCCACTCTGGGCGGAGCGGGAGAGAGTGTCAGACTCTTACTGACTAAAAACCATCCATGTTCCTTCCTCGCCTTTTACGTTCTGGGGCCGCGGTATCTCTTTCGAACAGGCCCGCAACCCCGGCAGGCTTCGGCCCTTGCGGGCCCCTCTCCTTTTGCTGACATCTCTTTGAGGCGCGCGTGGAACACGAACGCGCCGTCGACACGGCCTGTCGTCGTCGTTAGACGGCCGGACGGCTAGCTAGCCCATAGCCAGCCGTCCACAGGCCCGCATCTACGGTGGCCGGTAGCCACCACGTGGCCCCCGACGCCCGTTGCGTCTCCCGCGGCGGCCGGGAAGAGAGGATCTCTCCCTCTCTCGTTCCGCCACCTCCTTCGCTAGCATGGGAACAAGTGCCCTTAGGCTTCGTTAAGACGTTTTTTACAGCCTTTAGAAAAAATCTGTGTAAGCGAATTTCCGAACTATCAGAGACTAAAAGCCAATTAACTCCTTATCCTATAACAAATATAATACCCATTACTGAATTAAACACAAAATTATTTCATGATGCTTGATTATCTACAAATACCTAAAGGCAGTAATATCTCATTAAACGATTTAATATTGATTCAAGTTTCAGGTGGTAATTATTTCACTGTTTGCTAATAGGATCTAAATTATATATTTAATAGAAGCGTGTTAGAACGATCATTAATTAATTTGGGCTCTCAAATTATTTCGAACTAGCTGGCCCGTGCCTACTTCGTTGGGCGGTTTTTTTTTTTTCGGAATGGCATCTCGCAGTTCAACTTAGAGAGGTTGTCGTCTGCTTAACCGGACTATCCTGTGGGTGCCTTGAGTGTAAGGCCTCCAGCCAGGGCATAAAACTTACAAACTAAGCGACTACACGCTATGGGCACCCCCTGCGGGGTACGGGCCTCGGCTTAGGGCGTCGCTGGAAGAGGACAGCGAGGGGACAGGCTGGATCTGAGTGGTGTCATTATTTAGGGACTGGATTTGGACTACAGGCTCAGCCACGCGGGCTGGCACGAGCAAGGGAACTTCGTTGGGCGGTGCGATGTTGCAATGTTTTCACTCTTTGGTTAGCGAGCCGCTGCGAGCGCTCAGCGCTAGTCTATCCCTTGTTGCCAAGACATTGCTGCGCACGTTTAGCGCTAGATTATCGAGCACGAGTCCGTACTAAGCATGTTCTAATGCGGTTCGTGAATGGACGGCGGCATTTTGCGATTTAGTAATTTTAAATTATCTTCGAAACTGTTTAACCAATTGACATACTGTTTTAGGCAAATCGTATCTATATGATGTTCTTGTGACCATTATAATATTTTTTTCGTTAAGGCTAATATTTTGTTGTTTAAAAAATCGTCCAAATGTATGTGCGTCGAAAAATACTTTTTTTAACACATAAAAGCTACTACATATATCTGCTAAAATATAAAAGATAGAAATGTGGTGTCTTAGATTTTTTTGTAGAACTATTCAAAACGGACCAGGTTGCCATACATTATTTTCAAATACATACAACTGTTAAGGCAGCGCATGCAAATAACTGTTGTAAGAGCTATATTTTTCCGCCTGGCTAGACAAAAATTTAGATAGTTCGGCTAATAAGCATGATATCTTTATAACTTATAGCCTATAGCACTCACGAATAATGTAGCTTTCTACCAGTGAAACAATTTTTAAAATTGGTTCATCAATTTCGGAGATTACACCCTACATACAAACTTACAAACAATTTTACCTCTTTATAATATTATATTATTAGTATAGATGAATCAAAAATGTAGTGAATTTTTTATCATAAACTTTACCGTGATTATTATTAATTTTGAGCCCCCGATATTTCGATGCTGTTGCAAGCAGCTTATTCGTCAACTCAGTAAGTCTGTAAGCCTTGCAAGCGCTGTGATCGCGGGACCTCGAGTTTAGTAAGTTATAAACTGTGAAAGCTTCAAACGAAGTTTGAATTTTAAATAATAGTGAATGACTTCGGTTTCATTTTCCAGCCCTTGGTCAATTTTACGAGGGTCTGCACAGCATAAATTATCTTCTTCTCTCATACTTCTGTGAGTATTCATCTCCGTACGCCCTTTATCTAAATATTGTTTCATTTTTCTATTTTCTTAGTTATTTATAGGTACTGCCTTGGCTTTCGTACATTTTTTCACATGAATCACCTCTGAAAACCAGCGCTCTGCTGTAGGATCCATAGCATCATGCTGAGTGGTAACTTGCATGTCGCAGTCACAACTGCTGTAAGCTGTCAACTTAAAATATATCAATAAAATAAATATCGCTAGACATTAACACACAGCGCCACCTAGTGCCACACTAAGCAAAGCTTGTGTCGTGGACACTAGATAGTTGATATAAGTACTACAACTTTGTTTTTGTTTGTAAATTCATACTTATTATACATATAAAAAAAAAATACAAAACAAAAATACAAAATATAAACATCCATGACTCGGAAACAAATGTCCATGCTCATTACACAAACATTTGCTCCTACCGGGATTCAAACCCAGGACCCTAAGTACGTAAGGCAGAGTCACTACAACTACGCCATTCGGGTCGTCACTTACTGGTTTAACTGTTTTGTTGTATTAAAAAAAAATACGTTGCGCGTTTATGGTTTCTTTACAACTAGCCGATGCCCGCGGCAACGCCCGAGTAAAATTATACACTAAAACCTTCCTCTTGAGTCACTCGATCTATTAAAAAACGTTTCGTAGTTTTATAGATCTAAGCATACATAGGGACAGACAGACGCGGCGGGAGACTTTGTTTTATAATATGTAGTGATGATTTGTAAGCACGCGGTCATGTTCCTGCGACAGATAAATATTTTTGAAGTATAAACTTCTGTAGTACCCGTTGAGCACTTTTTGCGTGAACAAAAGTCAGGGAACCCGCGTGATCGTCACTTAACGCTTCGTAGCACTTGTAGCACCACTTAGGCGTGCGCACAGTCTGTAGCAGATATAGATTACTTACGTTTTCACTTCTATCAGCAGTCCTCAAAGACTGCCCTGATGTTTTTTTTTATTTTTATTATTAACTAGCCGACCTGACAGACGTTGTCCTGTCACCTACTACCTAGCTACCTACCTACCTACTACTACCTACCTACTCCTACCTACCTACTATTACCTAACTGCTACTACCCTACTACCTACCTACTACCTACCACTACTACCTACCTACTACTATCTACCTACTACTACTTACCTACTACTACATTTTTATACATAAGAACCTTCTCTTGACAATAAAAACACAACAAAATAAGAATTAGTGAAATCGGTCCAGGCGTTGTTGAGTTAGGCGCTTACCAACACATTCTGCGATTCATTTTTATATTATAGATTATCATCATCATCTCAGCCGGAAGCGTCCACTGCTGGACATAGGCCTTCCCCAAGCGTCGCCACATTGACCGGGCCCTTGCGACTCGCATCCACCGGATTCCCGCGACCTTCACCAGGTCATCGGTACACCTAGTGGGAGGTCATCCAACGCATCGTCTACCGGTTCGCGGTCGCCACTCCAGAACTTTTCGGCCCCATCGGCCATCCGTTCTGCTAGCAATGTGACCTGCCCACTGCCACTTAAGTTTGGCAATTCTTCGGGCTACGTCGGTGATTGGTTCTCTTGCGGATGTCTTCATTGCTGATTCGATCACGCAAGGAAACTCCGAGCATAGCCCTCTCCATTGCCCTTTGGGTGACTTTAAGCTTTTTGATAAGGCTCATTGTGAGCGACCATCTTAATAATAGCCATAAATTTTTTACACAGTCCATCCATCGTTTCTTTACCTATATAAATTGCGAACATTTTTTCACAAAAAGTAGCTCCGGTAAACACCTTTGCTATAACATTGGCCGTCAATATCGTTAAACCATTATAAAATGCCTACACTTCAAACAGAAAACGACCCAGCATTGATTACACACTTTACACCTAAAAGACACTACGCAAATGAATGCAAATATATTCAAAGTTTCACCCTTTCAGTAAAATCCTCTTAGCAACACATTTACAGCAGTTTTAATGGCCCCAACCTCTATTGGGTCTGTGACAATTAAGTTCATTGCAAGGCTTTCTCCACTCGTTCGAATTACAGCCACTTTTCTTTTACGCTTACCTTTTGTGTCGACGCCTTAATTCGAAGGTGAAATAGTCTTAAAGGTCATAATAGAAGAACGAGAGAGGTTTACTCGAGTTAAACTGACTTTTCAATGAGTTTGGAAGATTTTTGCATGAAGTCACCACCATGTTTTTAGGGTTCCGTAGCCAAATGGCAAAAACAGAATCCTTATAGATTCGTCATGTCTGTCTGTCTGTCTATCCGTCCATATGTCACAGCCACTTTTTTCTGAAACTATAAGAACTATGCTGTTGAAACTTGGTAAATAGATGTGTTCTGTAAACCGCATTAAGATTTTCATATAAAACTAGAAAAAAAGCAACTGTACTTTTGAGGGTTTCCCATACACACAACTGAAACTCAATAACGTTTTTTCATGACACCCATCCGTGTGGGGTATTTATGGATAGGTCTTCAAAAATTATATTGAGGTTTCTAAACTGAATAGTTTGCGCGAGAGAAAATTCCAAAGTGGTAAAATGTGCCCTTCCCCCCGCTAAAATGTGTACTTATTTATAAAACGTCATAAATCGTAAACAGCAATTCACCTTTCATTCAATCTGCTACGGAACCCTTCATGGGCGAGTCCGACTCGCACTTGGCCGCTTTATTTCAAAGTTGAGATCATGCATCGAACCGATATTAATCGATAACTGGTTACAAAATGTTCTAAAGTTTCACGTTTCCGAGGTATAAGCAATCAAAGTAAAAGTCAATACACTGATAGAATCTTCAGCACAGCCTTGATTTGATCAGACACATTTTTTTTCTTATGGGTAGCAAGTAGGTACGTACGTAACTTCAACATCGTTGAATCGGTTCTCTCAATTTAGATTTATTTTGAAACTAGACCTCCCATTGTGTCACCGTATTTATAAATACGTTCCGCTTTGTCTGGTGTAAATCTATCTATATAAATAAAAATGAATTGTTGTTCGTTAGTCTGATTAAAACTCGAGAACGCCCAAATAACACAATCGCATCTATAAACGGACTATTAGATGTCTAATAGAATTTAATTTAATTGTCTACCATAAGAGTAAAATATCTCCCTAGTAGTAATCAAGAACGCTTATAGACACAGTTTAGTAAAAGTGGGCACAACCTTATCCGTTCTCATAAGAAAGAGTTAAGAAAACATGAATAGATAGAGATAAGAGTTGTAAATTCTCAAATTGTCTGTAGAGATTTTTCTAGTGCCTCACTAAACTGTTTATAGACCACAATTTTTACTAGTAGATAGTTTATAGATAAAGTTGAGACCTTTGAAGAAGTCTTTACTCGTCAAGTTTTTAACCAAAATTAACTCAAGACTATCAACTTTAAGTTACATTTGATTTGTAATAGACAACCGCGACACATAATGGCGCAGAACTTACAAGAGTTATTTAAACTTATAATTGAATTGCATCATGGCGTAACAAATTTCTTATTTTACTTGTGTTTTAGCTAGTTGATAATGGGTAAACAAGCAAATCTATATGCGATTGACATTCTATCGTCGAATATTATGAAAAACTCTCTTAAAATTAGAGCGCCCGCTGTAAATGCAAGATTTAATATTTTTTTTACCACATATGAATATTATTTTTAATGAGTATTTTTTTTAAATTGCTTTTAAATGCTTAAAATATTCATTTTATTAGAAATATAGTTATTTAAAACATATTAAATGTTTAATTAGAGATAATTTAATAATAAAAACATAAAAATCAGCATTAGAATTTGTATCGAAAATAATTTGAAGCAAAAGTAGATCATAAAAATGGCGTCAAGATAAATTTTACTACAAAAACGAATTTAATAGAACAAACACTCTAGAGAATTTTCTGTAGTATGGCTCTAGCACTATGACAAGAATAATTTCACTTGCTACATACTAAACTATCTAGTGAAAGAATAAACAGATTTATGAATAGTTTAAGATTACCTAGTAACTGTCATCTATGTATTCCTTTTTATCTTCTCACAGTATTTCTAGACGTTCATCAGTGAATAGGTAATTTGATGTGTTGTGAACGGCAGACCATTTTATGCAATAGCAGAGCAATTTAATTAGGTAATCAATTCAAGAGGGTAAGTAAAAGATATTTCTGTTTTATCTATAGACAATGTGTAAAATAGCAGGTATGTATAGATTAGAATGGGCCAAAATTCAACTTTCGAGCTTTTATACGTAGGTAGTCCATCAATGTTAACATCGATTTTCACTATTTTGTTCTCTGTCTTTGTAAATATCTTGTGAGATTAATCTTCAGCCCGTGATGCCAGTATTCGCCATTACCGATTTTTTTCATTTCAATCGTTCTTGGAGTCTGGAGCAATGTTTTCGGATCCTTTGGTCCGATCAGGTGATCCTATCAGGTTGAAAATTATTTATTATTTGAAATAAGTACTTCAAGGCTATGTGAGTTATAGCATGAGTTGCTGACCACTGGCGCACAGATCACTTTTGAGGCAAGTGGATCGAATTTCGTCGTCATTTGGATTGTTTTCATCCGAGTCGGACTGCTCACTAACGTAATTTTGTGATGTTCTAGGAGACACTTCAAATTCAGTTGTATCTTCTGTCTCAGAACAATTTCTTGCGTTTTGGAGGAAGTTACGAGAAAATTCCGATTCGGAATCTGAATTATCTTGAATCTCTTCTTCTTTTTTTTTCTTTTTAAATATTTGCCGATTTTTCGACGAAAGCCACCAGACCTTTTAATTTTTTTCACTGTCTCCATTGCATAAAACCATCCAATTCAAATATTTAATACAAATGCACTTAACTAAGCCATTTTTAGGAATAAAACCACTAAATACACGTTTTCACTATCAGTTTTTTAGACAAACTAAAAAATATCTATTAAAGTATTTTATCAAGACTTAAGTGTCTTTATATACAAAGATTAAGTACCAATAGCTAAATAATAGAAATAATAGAATGTTTTATCTTAAAATATACCATCTTTTCTATAAAATTACTTCAAGTTAGGTACCTTTAGACTTTATTAACTATTTGTAGAGCATTTTATCCTAAAACATTCAATATACCTATAGACATACTTGAAATAGGTGTGCTATAGAACAAGTGCACTAAAAATAATCGAGCTTGAGAAAAAAAACTCTATAAGAATACATTTTCTTTATTGAAACCATCTTTAGAAAGCCCTTATCTAAAGATTAAACATGAATAGACTGTCAGTAGACAGATTTGTTTTAAACCTCCTAGACTGTGTTACTTGGGCGGCTGGGCCGATTGAGCTGATTTTGGTTTTAAAATGTTTGTCGTAGTCCAGGGAAGGTTTAAACGGTGAGAAGTAGAGAGGTAGGTTGGTAGGTAGTAGGTAGGTAGGAAAAAATGCATTGCAACGCATGCCGGGTACAGCTAGTACACAATAAAAACAATTTATTCTCTTCTATTTTATGTTCAAACGTTAAACATTGAGTGAAAGAATAATAACAAACAGAGTAGTGAGAACAATGAAAATTAACAGTGAGTATCTGATTGTATTGTATTGTACAACTGGTGTCTGCAACTCCACGTCAAAGCGCGTATTTTGCGATTGGGCAACTCCACCACGCGGGCTCAGTGCGGGTTGGTAGATGTCACATGCCTTCGATTTTTTTGATCTAGGACATGTTTCAACACGATGTTTTCCTTTACCGTTTTAGAGAGCAATGGTGATGAAATAAATTATACAAAGTAATGCGCCTGCCTAGGTTCGAAACCACGACTTACTGTTCGTAAGTCGAGGCCGCCACCACTGGGTCACCGCTGCTCTCGAGAGTATCTGATATCGGTTAAGTGTTAAAGTTCTATCAAATGATGGTTCTGTGGTGCTATGAGAGACGGCATCCTTTTTTATCTAGTCTGCTCTGTCCCATTCCTAGTCAAAGGCATCTCCCTCCACTTCTTCCACTTCTCGCAAACCGGTGCGTCCTCCGTTCCTCAATTCTGATGGAAATGATTTATATTTTTCACTTTTTAGTGGTTCATTGTGTTCAATGAATTACAACAAGCCCAAACACGACTAGGTATTGTCTCAGTCTCACTCGTGACTCTTGGCTTCATCATCAGATCTGATAGTAGAATGGTTCTTATCAAACGCAAATGCTTCACTTGTTGTAGAAAATATCAAAATCGCTGTACGTTATGCTATAAAATTTGAAGAGTTCCCTCGATTTCCCCGAGATTCCATCATCAGATCTCGACTTGGTGGCTCTGGGACCATTTGGAAAGTATACCCTTTCCAACAAAAAAAAAAACTTTTCAAATCGGATGGCAAACGACGGAGTTATGCGCGAACAAACTAAAAAATAAATAAAATAGGAATATCCGAATTGAAAAGTCGGTTATAAAACGCGAGAAACACCTGGAAAACAAGACAAAAAGGGAGCTTTTTTAACACAAATTTATAATGAGTAAATCTGTAAACATTTGCGTGCCCTAAAACTTGCTTGTAAATATAAAATGTCTTTGTCTTGGATAAGGTTTGAGTAGGGAATTATTATTAAATTTTTGGGATGCTACGCAAATACTATTAGTGTTGGCACATTCAGTATTTGTTAAACTGTAAAGCTTACCCGAAACAACTAAAACACAGTACACACATATTCGCTATCATTCGGCTGATCGGTAAACACCGTTCGGCTTTCTAGCTAAATAGCTGGAGAGCTAGTGAACCCTGGGAGTAACGGTCTCCCTGTAAGGTTAGAAATTTGTATACTTACGATTTATGACATGCTAAGAGCAATAGCCATGACCTGGCAGGCGTCAGCCCTGCACGTCATCAGCCCCTTTATTTTTTAGACTGTTAAGTAAATTGAGTTTCAAAACATGTTTCTGTAAATTTGAAAATTTAATAGGATAAAGTTTATTTATTGGACATCTTAAAAAAAAATTGACAGGCGATTACAATAAGCAGAAGTATATGACAGATCAATTAGAAAACGTACAGTTGATGAGGTAAAATAAACTTTATCCTGTATGCTTAAAATTTTTATATGTTTTCAAGTAAACGTCTCAGAGTAAATATGTACAATGCCAGGCGGTTTTGAACAGCATAAGACCTTGACAGGCGAGGGGACAACATCGATTTGGAGAAGACGTTATCATACCCCATTACAACTGTTCCATTGTCATTGTGTCATGAAGATGGTACAATACATAAAACTCAGAAATCAGCAATGGTTGAAATTTTAAAGGCAAACGTCAACAGTGAAGAGGTACCAAGACGTTTTGATGTTGTCATTTTTGATGGATTCTTTTTACTGCATACATTCAAAAACATCCCTAAAACATTTGGTGGTATTTCCAAAAAAATTATGTCGCTACTAACAGCTACACATGCCTCACGAGTAGATATCATTTTCGACCAATAATTTTCGCCGTCAATTAAAGATTATGAACGAGCCAAACGACAAGAAGTACGAAACATAAATTATTTCATTACCGGACCAGAACAAATTCAACCAGTCGATTTTATGAAAGAACTTCGTAACATACAATTTAAAGAAGCTTTCGTAGATTTTTTAATTACACATTGGAATACAAATGAAATGATCGAGTTTATCGGGAATACCATAGTAAACTTAAATTACAAACAATGCCATTCTTATAGTGTCCACAATAACTCTGTGATTGTCGATATAAATGATGATTTATCGTGCCAACATCATGAAGAGGCTGATACAAAAATAATATACCATACATGCCAAATGGATGAAGATGTATCCGACGTATTAATAAAAACATGTGACACAGACATTTTAATAAACATGCTCGGAAACATGGACCATCTCCACAATAATAATTTAAAAATCTATATGGAATATGGCACTAATAATTGTAAAAAATGGATAAATATTTCTGAACTATATACAAAATTGGGACCTTCTATATGCCAAAGCTTACCGGGATTTCATGCATTAACCGGTTGCGATTTCAATCCGTCCTTTTCAAGAAGAGGTAAAAAAACCATTCCAAATATTGCAGAAATCGAGTGTATATCAGAAGGCATTCAAAGAATTAGGAAACGCAGAAATAGTACAGAAGAAAGAAAAAAATTCCCGATACTAGAGAAATTTGTATGCCAAATGTATGGTTTGAAATGTTCAAAGTTAAATAATGCACGTTATGAAAAGTTCCTTGCTACGTACAACACAAATAATCCTAAAGTGTTTATGAAAAAAGTAGTAAGCTATGATTCATCGAATTTACCACCCTGCAAACGTGAACTACATCAACAATTATTGAGAACTGCCTACATTACAAATATATGGCGAAATTGTAATTTAAAAGAACCAACAATTCTGACACCTGAAAATAACGGTTGGAACTTAATTGATAGTCGTTACGAATTTAATTGGTTTGAGGGAAATACGGTTCCATCTTCTATATACGACATACTTTTACAAGGACCTGCTGATACTGCCACAGCACAATCGACTGAAACTGAGGAATGCATTTCAGGTAACATACAACTCCGTAACATTTAATACGCAGTCCTATGTAATTGAGCTTGATATTTAATTCTTAACAACCTTATTGATTCATTAAAATATTTTTTTTTACTATTTTCAGATGAGGAAAACATTGTTGAAGAATCAGATGATGATGAAAACAGTGATAGCGAAATTTTGGATGATGCTGAAGAAAATGAATGTTAAAAATAATGTATATTGCATAAAACCCAATAAAATACATTGCATTTACTGTATGCGTTCATGTAACATTTCTTATTTGCACGCCCTTAGCAGCTGTCCCCTCGCCTGTCAAGGTCTTATGCTGTTCAAAACCGCCTGGCATTGTACATATTTACTCTGAGACGTTTACTTGAAAACATATAAAAATTTTAAGTATACAGGATAAAGTTTATTTTACCTCATCAACTGTACGTTTTCTAATTGATCTGTCATATACTTCTGCTTATTGTAATCGCCTGTCAATTTTTTTTTAAGATGTCCAATAAATAAACTTTATCCTATTAAATTTTCAAATTTACAGAAACAAGTTTTGAAACTCAATTTACTTAACAGTCTAAAAAATAAAGGGGCTGATGACGTGCAGGGCTGACGCCTGCCAGGTCATGGCTATTGCTCTTAGCATGTCATAAATCGTAAGTATACAAATTTCTAACCTTACAGGGAGACCGTTACTCCCAGGGTTCACTAGCTCTTGGACTAAAAGCAGTCGCCGATCGGCACGACACACTTTCAGTTCACTACTGAAAAGTTTGTTTGCTTGAGCGTGTAATCTCAGGGACTGACAGTCGGATTAACAAAAAACTTTTGCTAGTTCTTGCGTTAGGTTTTAGGCTATTTAATGTCACGCTACGACAGGACGGTGCTCAGCAAGAGATGGTGAGTATAAATAAACACGTTTGAAGTTCTCCCGGAGAGCCCCACACATTTCAAATTTGGATTATGCAAAAAAAAAAATTTTATTGTCATCATCATCTGCCTTGCCAAAAGGCAAATGATGCTGGCTGATGATGCTGATGTTCTTTTTTTAGGGACATAGTTGGCAAAAGCCAACTATGTCCCTAAAAAAAGAACGACTGACGAACGACTGGAAGCTGACCCCTGTCGGCTTCCAGTCTTACCGGATGCAGTTGAATACCAGAGTATACAGGGTGTAAACCATCTCATCATAAAGCCGTTAACCGAGCATTCTGTACATTAAACTAAGTAACTTTACGTAAAAAAAATTGCCGGGAAACAACTTTTTTTTTGAGGTTTTAAATCATGTTACATTGAGTTCTACCACAAGAACTCAATGTTACGCACTTTAAACATTGTGTTGATGTATGGATTGAATAGTACGGCGGTCGTGGAGGTGTTAAAAGTCAAAATGTTACAAAAAAATACTTTTGTATTAAAAAATAAAACTCAAGTCAAAAAGCTGT
Organism: Xestia c-nigrum; assembly: GCA_916618015.1. Lineage (NCBI taxonomy): Eukaryota > Metazoa > Arthropoda > Insecta > Lepidoptera > Noctuidae > Xestia > Xestia c-nigrum. The sequence continues at coordinate 7,480,673 of OU745246.1, read as the reverse complement.
AACTTTGACTTCCCATATCTCCGAAACTAGAAAGATCCCAGATAAGGTGTAGAACAAAAAAAATATCGCAATGATAGGGAGAACAAGTGCCTTTCGGCTTCGTGAAGAGATGTTTTACACCTTTTATAGTAGGTATCTATCGGACTTCCACATTTCATTTAGTACTGGTTAATACGATATCACTTGGTAAGACTGGTTGTCAGACTTTTTGAGTCACTGACTGTCACAGCTGTCAAAGATCTACAAATGCGAACCGAGACCAACAGTTTAACGTGCTTTCCGAGACACTAGCCGGGGTGGTCATCTATCCACAGACCAACCTAGGCAAGCACAGCTTAACCTAAAGATTGTTCCGAGCGGCTGATATTATTTAGCCACGAGCTCCTCATTTTAATGGATTATCGGTAAACAAAATAGGACGATGTACTAATTATGTAATAAACTTTTGTGCTGTGTCGCTGTCATTCCCCCGTGTAAGACATATGTGTGTACTGTGGTACACACATATGTGTTACACGGGGGACGGGGACGGGGGGGGGGTTGTGCCCCCCACCACCCCTTGCTCTCCAACATATTTCACGAATTCATTCAGTGAAAGAATACAAAAGAGAAATGCAAATCACTGTCCACACAGGATGACAAAACAAAGTCACGTAATACGTCACACATGTCAAAACCCTTTGACAAATTGTCCGAGCGATTCCCCCTTTTATGGCGAACCCGTATCAAAAATGTCAATGTCCCCTTTCGATACCCCAAAGGCACAAATGTCACTTAACTGAGATCCTGAAAATGGTTTGACAGTCAATGGATATTATTGTGAACACAATATTAAGATATTAATTTATTTTAACACTAGCGGATGTCACCCGGTTCCACCCGCGTAGTTCCTGTTCCCGTTGGAGTACGGGGATAAAATATAGCCTATGTTACTCAGGGTGAATGTAGCTTTCCAATGGTGATAGAATAATACAAATCGGTCTAATAGTTATTGAGTTTATTCCTTACAAACACACAAACATGCGAATCTTTCCTCATTATAATATTAGTATAGATAAACATAACAACAAATCTGGTATGTTAACCCCGAAGAGTTAGGCAGCGATGTACTTAATAGTATACCCTTAATTTGCCAGTAAACTTAAAGTCCTATGTACTAGGGCAGACGACAAAATAAAAACTTTGTCTGTCAGTTAGATTATCAACAATTTTTTTTTCTTTTGTTATATAAACAAAAATTGACGAAGGTACGACGCTCTAAAAAATCTTAATACGTCACGCCTTGGTATAATTTTAGCGAGTTCTGACATCACGAGCCCCCACTCCCGAGTTTTGATGCGTTTTATCTTTTTTTACAAAAACAAAAAACATGTGTCTATTATTTTCCAATACTCTAACTGATGGACTAAATAGATTTGCAATTTTTTGATTCTGTCGTCATGTCTATTGGGTTCGAGCCTTTTGCCATCAACCGGGCACAGACGCAGGCTCCGTGGCTGCTACTGCGAAATTTCTTATCAAAAATCCAAAAATTATTTGGCCGACCCGGAAGTCGAACCGAAAACCTCTTGCTAAGCAGCCTCCCTTGCAACTACTAGCTACCTTGCCTACCCTTTTTTTTTTTTTTTTTTAAGGATGGGAAATCATCAAATGACCCCCCCCACTCTGGGCGGAGCGGGAGGGAGTGTCAGACTCTTACTGACTAAAAACCATCCATGTTCCTTCCTCGCCTTTTATGTTCCGGGGCCGCGGTATCTCTTTCGAACAGGCCCGCAACCCCGGACCTTGCCTACCCTTCTAAGATTATGGGCGTAATTTTATAAGACACTTAGGTCCATGTTCACCAAAAATATAACGGTCTGATTATCTAAAAACAGCTGTTTAAAACACATTTTTGTATGGGAACATGTCACAGTGACATCTGTTTTTAGATAATCAGGGGCCAAATTCTGCTATTTTAATAAATTCGTCAGTCCACGATTCCCTTCTCATCCCATTGTCATTTTGCTTCAAGTTCGTAATTTGCTAAATTCACAATGGTCGGTCAATGGTCTCGTAATAAAATTGTGTTTTAATGGCATTGTCGTATTGTCATTATTATAAAACCCTTAGTACATAATTATGGTTTTCGAAATCTACTACTAAATGCGAATATTTATTCATGTACAAGATTATCATTCTATGACCTTTCTTTCAATGGAGTGTCAGTAGTTGATCACTGAGAAGTCATAATGGCGCCATTATGATAATAGAATGAACAAACTTGTCAAAATTTGACAGAAGTTGACCATTATGAAATCAATGATCGACTACTCTGACACTATTGTAATAGCAGAATCGAGGCCCTGATCGTTATCATTTCGGTGAACATGGACCTTAATAAAAGATCACACTCCGTTAAAAATATACAACACAATACATTGAAGCGAAACAGTGGAACACTGCTAAGCGATGAAACCGTTTCATTGTCCTATTCTATACACGTTCAACCTGGCTCCTCTTTCTAGACAAAAGGAAATAAATGTCTTCCGTCAGACTCGCGATTGTGTCGTTCATTATTTCTCGTATTATGAATGTTTTTAGAATAACAAATGGTTCTATAATGCAGATAAGACATCTTTCATATTGATTAAGTTTTTGTCAAGACTGTTGGGACACTTTTCACTGTCGATATGGCATTGGCCCAACGAAAACCTACATTTTGTTCCTTTTGTCTAGATAGAGGAACGAATGAGCATAAATAAATAAATAAAATAAATAAATATCGCTGGACATTGACACACAGCGCCACCTAGTGCCACACTAAGCAAAGCTTGTGTCGTGGACACTAGATAGGTGATATACTACTTAAATACTTTTTTTTGTTGTAAATACATACTTATTATACATGTAAACATCCATGACTCGGAAACAAATGTTCATCACACTAAACATTTGCTCTTACCGGGATTCGAACCCAGGACCCTAAGAACGTAAGGCAGCGTCACTACCACTACGCCATTCGGAACGTCAATAGCATGTTTATAGTAGGGATGACGTCATTTAGATTATCGAAAAATATCGAATGTATTTTTTGTTTAATCATAGAAGATAAAACGCATCAAAGATGTGACGTAACTATCTGGTACAAAATTACCCAAATGTGACGTCACACGATTTTTCGACGCACTGTCTTCAATTTTTGTTTACGCGAAATACGTAAAAAAAAATTGGAAATCTATCTGGCAGACTAATTAGATTTCTTTTGTCGTCTACCCTATTAGCTCTATAGGACAAAGTATTAAATACCTAATCGCTTTGCTTTTAAGTTTGAATTTACTTTGTTGTACATTCTTCACTAAGTGCGCTTGTTGCTCAAGTGTCTACTGCTGTAATACTAAATCTTCACAAAAAATCTGCCAAAGTAAGCAAAGGGGGCACCCCCTTTGCTTACTTTGGCAGATTTTCAGATTCTGGGAGAAAACTCAGCGTTACTAGGACTGCTTTTTCACAATAACATTAAAAAGGCGTACACTACTTTTTGTTTTTCGTTTGCAGATAAAATTCTTAAATTATTATGCAAGAGTCAGGACAACGCCATGATACTAACCAAAATTTCATAAATATTTGTAAATGAAATGAGGAAAATGTCATGAGAAAAGTTTTGAGTATAATTTCGGATAAGTAAAAGAGTAGAGGAAGACTACACAAACAGTGGATGGATTAAATGAAGGATGAAATGGCAAGAAAAGAGTACTTTGTGTGTTTTATTCTATCGTCACGGCTCTTAAAACGGTGAAGGAAAACATCGAGAGGAAACCGGCAAAGCAAAAATTTGAAGATATGTGACATCTACCAATCCGACTGGCCCCCGCATGTTGGATTATAGCTCATTCCCTGGCATAGAGAGGAGGCCTGAGGGAACATTAAAAAGGATGATAATGATGAAGATGAAAGAAGAAGTTATGCTGCATCGACCCATAAGGGCAGGAGAATAATGATGATGATATGCTAACAGTTTCTTTGCTGGGGCAAGTGAAAATGTCAATGAACCCTTGTTCTAACCATAAAAATTACTAAGCAGTCCTTTCAGGGTCAACGCAGACAGAGAGGAATAATTCCCGCGCAGTCTCGGGCATTTTCTTTACGAATCGTGTATGCTCGAGCATATCTTCGAATACACGCGAGCATTTTTTGTCAGGTTCAAGCAATTATGCACTTTATTGTAATCATTTTGAAGTTTATTTCAAATGCGTAAATGAAATCCTCTCCGCTGCACTCCGTTTTGTCTGCGCTGAGCCTAAGACCATATGGTTCACAACTTCCCCAAAATAATCCTCAGTCCGTTGACAGCAACAAACAGGTTTTATTCATAGTAAGTCTTAGTTGACGTGACGTAAATTCCTCTTTGTGCTGTACTATGAATAGTTATCTATTATTCTCGCGTTATGACGTCAAATATCCCCGGGCCACGGTTTAAGATGCAAGTCAGTCTATATTGCATGTATTAGGAGCAAGACAAGCCCCGCTTATGTTCACGTCTCTCTCTCTTATTGTGCAGTTAAGAATAGGGTGGGTACATTTACTAGCTAGTTTAGTGGAATATGGACTGTATTTTTAGTCAAAAGTAAGTGTTTTTTACAGCAAAAATAACTGCTCTTGGGAATTTTTATAAATAGTTTAGTCAAACAAATGACTGTAATTTCGAACACCTCGTGTATTTGAGTAGACTTGTCATTGTAAAAATATAATTAACTAGCTGACCCACGCAACTTCGTCTGCGACACATAAGAGAGAAAAACGAAAGGAAAAAAAAACCCGTTTTTGCAACATTTTTCATTCCTGCTCCGCTCCTAATGGTCGTAGCGTGATGTTATATAGCCTATAGCCTTCCTCGATAAATGGACTATCTAACACAAAAAGATTTTTTCAATTTGAACCAGTAGATCCTGAGATTAGCGCGTTCAACCAAACAAACAAACAAACAAACTCTTCTGCTTTATAATATTAGTTACCCGCGTTTTTTCTTTTGTTAAGTAAACCAAAATTGACGAAGATACGACGCTTTTAAAATTCGCAATACGTCACGCCGCGGTTTAATTTTTAGCGAGTTCTGACGTCACGAACTCCCACTTCCAAATTTTTTTTGTCAATATTCATTGATTTCATCATCATCATCACTCCTCCGTTCCTCAATTCTGATGGAAATTATTTTTATTTTTCACTTTTTAGTGGTTCATTGTGTTCAATGTGCTTGGTACACATGGAAAGTGCATACCGTTACAATTACAACAAGCCCAAACACGACTAGGCATTGTCTCATTATGGAGTTCTGTGACTCTTGGCTTCATCATCAGATGTGATAGTAGAATGGTTCTTATCAAACGCAAATGCTTCACTTGTTGTAGAAAATATCAAAGCTGTACGTTATCCTATAAAATTTGAAGAGTTCCCTCGATTTCCCCGAGATTCCATCATCAGATCCCAACTTGGTGGCTGTGGGACCATTTGGAAAGTATACCCTTTCCAACAAATAAACAACTTTTCAAATCGGATGGCAAACGACGGCGCGAAAAAAAAAAAAAAAAATTGAAACATCCGAATTGGGAAGTCGGTTAAAAAACGCGCGAAACACCTGGAAAATAAGACAAAAAGGGAGCTTTTCAACACAAATTATAATGAGTAAATCTGTAAACATTTGCGTGCCCTAATACATACTTGTTTGTAAATATAAAATGTCTTTGTCTTGGAAAAGGTTTGAGTATGGAATTATTATTCAATTTTGGGGATGCTACGCAAACATGATTAGTGTTGGCACATTCAGTATTTGTTAAACTTTAAAACTTACCCGAAACAACTAAAACACAGTACACACATATTCGCTATCATTCGGCTGATCGGTAAACACCGTTCGGTTTTTTAGCTTAAACAGTCGCCGATCGGCACGACACCCTTCCACTTCACAACCGAAAAGTTTGTTTGCTTGAGCGTGTAATCTCAGGGACTGACGGTCGGATTAAACAAAAAACTTTTGGTAGTTCTTGCGTTAGGGTTTAGGCTATTTAATGTCACGCTACGACAGGACGGTGCTCAGCAAGAGTTGGTGAGTATAAACACGTTTGAAGTTCTCCTGACCCCGTATTCACATGCGTTCGACTCGTTTCCGATTCGACAACTCGTATATCTGTCTTCTTCTGGCATTACGAAAACGACCGAGATAGACATACGACTTTCCGAATCGGAAGCGAGTCGAATGGTTGTGGATAAGGGGCCTGGAGAACCCCACACACTTTGAATTTGGATTATGCAAATAAATGATTTTTATTGTCATCATCATCTGCCTTGCCTTTTGCCAACTATGTCCCTGAAAAAAGAACGACTGTCGAACGACTGGAAGCTGACCCCTGTCGGCTTCCAGTCTAACCGGACGCAGCTGAAGACCAGTATAGTATACAGGGTGTAAACCACCTCATTATAAAGCCGTTAACCAAGCATTCTGTACATTAAACTAAGTAACTTTACGTAAAAAATATTGCTGGGAAACAAATTTTATTTTTGAGGTTTTAAATCATGTTACATTGAGTTCTTGTGGTAGAACTTAAAACATTGTGTTGATGGATGGATTGAATAGTACGGCGGTCGTGGAGGTGTTCAAAGTCAAAATCTATATAAATAAAAATGAATTGTTGTTCGTTAGTCTGATTAAAACTCGAGAACGGCTGGGCCGATTGAGCTGATTTTGGTTTTAAAATGTTTGTCGTAGTCCAGGGAAGGTTTAAACGGTAAGTAGACAGGTAGGTAGGTAGGTAGTAGGTAGGTAGGAAAAATTGCATTGCAACGCATGCCGGGTACAGCTAGTTTTACAAAAAAATACTTTTCTATTAAAATAAAACTCAAGTCAAAAAGTTGTAACTTTGACCCCCCATATCTCCGTAACTAGAAAGTTCCCAGCTATGGTGTAGAACAAAAAAATGATTGCAATGATGGAAAGAACAAGTGCCTTTCGGCTTCGTGAAGAGGTGTTTTACACCTTTTATAGGTATCTATCGGACTTCCACATTTCATTTAGTACTGGCTAATACGATACCACTTGGTGAGACTGGTTGTCAGACTTTTTGAGTCACTGACTGTCACAGCTGTCAAAGATCTACAAATACGAGCCAGGACCAACAGTTTAAGGCGATTACATGAGCTAAACGCGAGTTTTATAATTACTAAAAGTATATGATTCACTGCTATAAACAAGACCAAAAAAATATATGATATTCTTCAAGATATATGCTAGCATGATACTGTTTTGAAAACATAATACAATTAATTTGGCTCGATAAAAAGCAATCACGAACTTGTCTCCAAAAACATCTTTCAAACAATAAAAAAAAATACTAATATGCATGCAATCATTCTGATTTTTGGGCAAATAAATCTACAAGCAATATATTAACATGATAATGTTTCAGTTTTTAAATCCAATCAATAGTTTTTTTGTAAATCGATCGAAACTAGTCGTTTCGCGCTATTTGGCCCACAGTGGCTGACGTATAAACCACGTTGTAGTGCAAGCTGATTAGAACTTTATTCCAACAGCATTTCAAACGAAGATTGAACCACCACAAATAGAGTTGCTAATTTAGCTCGTCTAAGCGCCTTAACGTGCTTTCCGAGGCACTAGCCGGGGTGGTCATCTATCCACAGACCAACCTAGGCAAGCACAGCTTAACCTAAAGATTGTTCCGAGCGGCTGATATTATTTTGCCGCGAGCTCCTCATTTTAGTGAATTCTCGGTAAACAAAATAGGACGATGTACTGAATATGTGGTAAACTTTTGTGCTATGTCGCTGTCATTCCCCCGTGTAACACATATGTGTGTACCACACCGCCCCCCCACCACCCCACGTTCTCTAACAGATTTCACGAATTCATTCAGCGAAAGAATACAAAGAGAAATGCAAATCATTGTCCACATAGGATGACAAAACAAAGTCACGTAATACGTCACACATGTCAAAACCCTTTGACAAATTGTCCGAGCGATTCCCCCTTTTATGGCGAACCCGTATCAAAAATGTCAATGACAAGTCCCCTTTCGATACTCCAAAGGCACAAATGTCACTTAACTGATATGCTGAAAATGGTTTGACAGTCAATGGATATTATTGTGAACACAATATTAGGATAATTATTAATTTATTTTAACACTAGCGGATGTCACGCGATTTCACCCGCGTAGTTCCTGATCCCGTGGGAGAACGGGGATAAAATGTAGCCTATGTTACTCAGGATGAATGTAGCTTTCCAATGGCAATAGAATAACACAAATCGGTCTAATAGTTATTGAGTTTATTCCTTCTAAACACACAAACATACAAATCTTTCCTCATTTTAATATTAGTATAGATAAACATAACAACAAATCTGGTCTGTTAACCCCGAAGAGTTAGGCAGCGATGTACTTAATAGTACACCCTTAATTTTCCAGTAAACTTAACGTCCTATGTACTAGGGCAGACGACAAAAATAAATTTGACTGTCAGTTAGATTTTCAACAAGTATTTTTTCTTTTGTTTACATAAACAAAAATTGACGAAGGTACGACGCTCTAAAAAATCTTAATATGTCACGCCTTGGTATAATTTTAGCGAGTTCTGACATCACGAGCCCCCACTCCCGAGTTTTGATGCGTTTTATCTTTTTTTACAAAAACAAAAAATATGTGTCCATTATTTTCCAATTCTCTAACTGATGGACTAAACAGATTTGCAATTTTTTGATTCTGTCGTTATGTCTATTGGGTTCGAGCCTTTTGCCATCAACTGGGCACAGATGCAGGCTCCGTGGCTGCTACTGCGAAATTTCTTATCTAAAACCCAATAATACTTTGGCCGACCCGGACATCGAACCGAGGACCTCTTGCTGAGCAGTCTCCCTTGCAACTACTAGCTACCTTGCCTACCCTTCGAAGAGTACAGGCGTGATTTTATAAGACAGTTAGGTCCATGTTCACCAAAAACATGACGGTCTGATTATCTATAAACAGCTGTTTAAAACAAATTTTTGTATGGGAACATGTCACAGTGACAGCTGTTTTCAGATAATCAGGGGCCTAATTTTGCTATTTTAATAAATTCGTCACTCCAACACGATTCCATTCTCATCCCATTGTCATTTTGCTTCAAGTTCGTAATCTGCTAAATTCACAATGGTCGGTCAATGGTCTCGTAATAAAATTGTGTTTTAATGGCATTGTCGTATTGTCATTATTGTATAACCCTTAGTACATATGGTTTTCGAAATCTACTACTAAATGCGAACATTTATTCATGCCAGATTTCATGTACGAGATTATCATTCTATGACCTTTCTTTCAATGGAGTGGCAGTGGTTGATCATTGAGAAGTCATAATGGCGCCATTATGTTAATAGAATGAACAAACTTGTCAAAATTTGACAGAAGTTGACCATTATGAAATCAATGATCGACTACTCTGACACTATTGTAATAGCAGAATCGAGGCCCTGATCGTTATCTTTTCGGTGAACATGGACCTTAGTAAACAATCACAATCAGTTAAAAACGTACAACACAATACATTGAAGCGAAACAGTGGAACACTGCTAAGCGATGAATACTCCGTTTCGCAATCCTATTCTATACACGTTCAACCTGGCTCCTCTTTCTAGACAAAAGGAAATAAATGTCTTCCGTCAGACTCGCGATTGTGTCGTTCATTATTTCTCGTATTATGAATGTTTTTAGAATAACAAATGGTTCTATAATGCAGATAAGACATATTTCATATTGATTAAGTTTTTGTCAAGACTTTTCACTGTCGATATGGCATTGGCCCAACGAAAACCTACATATTTAGTCCTTTTGTCTAGATAGAGGAACAGATGAGCATGTTTATAATAGGGATGACGTCATTTAGATTGTCGAAAAATATCGGATGTGTTTTTTGTTTAATCATAGTAATAAAAAATGACGAAGGTAAAACGCATCAAAGATGTGACGTAACTATCCGGTACAAAAATTATCAAAATGTGAAGTCACACGATTTTTCGATGCACTGTCTTCAATTTTTGTTTACGCGAAATACGTAAAAAATGTTTGGAAATCTATCTGGCGGACTAATTAGATTTCTTTTGTCGTCTACCCTATTAGCTCTATAGGACAAAGTATTAAATACCTAATCGCTTTGCTTTTAAGTTTGAATTTACGTTGTTGTACGTTCTTCACTAAGTGCGCTTGTTGCTGTAGTGTCTACTGCTGTAATACTAAATCTTCACAAAAAATCTGCCAATGTAAGAAAAGGGGGCGCTTCTGGGAGAAAATTCAGCGTTACTAGGACTGCTTTTTCACAATAACATTAAAAAGGCGTACACTACTTTTTGTTTTTCGTTTGCAGATAAAATTCTTAAATTATTATGCAAAAGTCAGGACAACGCCATGATACTAACCAAAATTTCATAAATATTTGTAAATGAAATGAGGAAAATGTCGTGAGAAAAGTTTTGAGTTGAGTTGAGAGTGAGGATTAGTAAAAGAGTAAGAAGAAGTATGAAAAGGAAGACTACAGAAACGGTGGATGGATTAAATGAAGGATGAAATGGTAAGAAAAGAGTACTTTTTGTGTTTTATTCAATCGTCACTGCTCTTAAAACGGTGAAGGAAAACATCGTGACGAAACCGGCATGTCATAGAATCAAAAATTTGAAGACATGTGACATCTACCAATCCGCACTGGGCCCACATGTTGGATTATTGCCCATTCCCTCTCATAGAGAGGAGGCCTGAGGGAACATTAAAAAGGTTGATAATGATGAAGATGAAAGAAGAAGTTATGCTGCATCGACCGATAAGGGCAGGAGAATAATGATGATGATATGCTAACAGTTTCTTTGTTGTGGCAAGTGAAAATGTCAATGAATCCTTGTTCTAACCCTAAAAATTACTAAGCAGTCCTTTAAGAGTCAACGCAGACAGAGAGGAATAATCCCCGCGTGGTATGCTCGAGCGTGTCTTAGACACGCTAGCATTTTTTGTCAGATTCAAGCAATTATGCTCTTTATTGTAATAATTTTAAAGTTTATTTCAAATGCGCTAATAAAATCCTCTACGCTGCAGTCCGTTCTGTCTGCGCTGAGCTTAAACCATATGGTTAACAACATCTTTAACACCTACACAACTTCCCCGAAATAATCCTCAGTCCGTTGACAGCAACACACAGTCTTATTCATAGTAAGTATTAGTTGACGTGACGTAAATTTCCTCTTTGTGCTGGACTATGAATAGTTATCTATTATTCTCGCGATATGACGTCAAATATCCCCGGGCCACGGTTTAAGATGCAAGTCAGTCTATATTGCATGTCTTCGAATTTTTGGTTTTAGGACATGCCGGTTTCCTTACGATGTTTTCCTTCACTGTTTTGAGAGCAGCGGCGATATAATAAATTACACAAAGTATTTTGCGCGCCGGGCTGGATTTGTTTAAGTGCATAATATTGAGTTCTACCACAAAACATGATTTGTCACCCCAAAATAAGAAGTCGTTTCCCAGCAATAATTGTTGCTTAAAGTTACTTAATTTTATGTACAGAACTAGCTGACCCGCGCAACTTCGTCTGCGTCAAATAAGAGAAAGAGACGGTTACAGAGAGTGGGTCGTAAGCACCTGTAATACAATTTTCAAAGAGCACATCACACACATCCTTCCGCATAATGAAAATGCGCGCCCGGTACAAGATCATTATTTTGCTGCGGAGTTATTTAAAACGGTGTATCTTAGGAGATATGCATTGAAATCAATTTACGTGCAATACAAAACGCGTCCATCAATTCTGTTAATATTGTTGATTGCAAAATTTGAAATAGATTGGACCAAGGAATCACATTTTTCCATACAAATTTTGCCCTCCTCTTTTCACCCCCTTAAGGGGAAAATTTCAGAAAATTCTTTCTTATCGTATGCCTACGTCATATAAAAATTCACCCTCCAAGTTTCAGGTTTCTACAATCTGCGGTTTAGGCTGTGCGTTGATCCATCAGACAGTCCTTCAGGACAAAGCATTTTTTATTTGTAGATAGTAGGATTTGGACTCGTTTGTATTTGTAACTATTCCGGCTTTACGTCTGATGTACATTCCTATAGTCTACATTTTCTTCGTAGTATTATTTTATTTGTAAATACAGGGTGGAAACGATTAACGGGCCTTAACCGTTGAGTATTAGAAACAGGATCGATTTGCATAAAAAAAAATGTTTTGTGTAAAATAACAATTTCCTTGCTAACTGTACGTTTTTTTAAATCTGTGAATGCGGATCAAAATTTTACGAAAAATTACTGATGGTTTCCTAAGACCATTTTCATGTAGCTCATTTTCATGTAACTGCAGCGGTGCAGTTATTTATGTAACTGCAGCGGTGCAGTTAAGGTTTATCATTATCATCATTCTCTTGCCCTTTATCCCAATTTATTTGGGGTCAGCGCAGCATATCTTCTTCTTCCATACTCCTCTATTTTTCGTCATCTCATCAGACACTTCTTTTCTTACCATATCCTTCTTAACACAGTCCACCCATCGTTTCTTTGGTCTTCCCTTACTCAAATACCCATCCACATTCATATTCAAAACTTTCTTCAGGACATTTTCCTCATTCCTCCGCATCGCATCTCGCATGCCCATACCACGACAACCGATTACCACACCACTTTTCAGTCACCGGCGCCACTTTCAGACTTCCTCTAATATACCTACTCATTCCTTACTTTATCCATTCGCGTAACACCACACATCCCCCTTAGCATTCTCATCTCCGCGACATGCAGATGCCTTTCATTCATCGCTTTTGTGGCCCAACATTTTGATCCATACAACACAGCAGGTCTAACCATTGTTTTATAAATCTTCCCCTCAAGTTTTAGGGGAATGCGGGAGTCGCAGATTGTTCCCGCGACCTGCCGCCATTTCATCCATCCCGTGTTAATTCTGTGCTTTAGACAACGATCTATTTCGCCATCGCTTTGCATGAGTGAACCAAGATACCGAAAATCAGAGCAGACATAAAGAGACGCGCCATCTAGCGCTATGGCTCCAGAGCTGGAGAGACCGTCAAAATCGCAGATTGTTGGCATCAAAAAATTGTTTTATGTAAAGTGGCAATTTTCTTGCTAACTGCACTTTATTTTTTAATTAAATATGTGAATGGATTATGGATTGTTTCTAAGACCATTTTCGTGAAGCTGTAGCTCCCCTTACTGCCCCGTTTGTAAAAAATTGAGAAATTATATTTACCTACATTAGATTTGAAGAATTTACAGCAACTTTTAAAGGTTTACACTTCATTGGATTTTGTTCTATAGGTGTATGAAGTTAATTAATTTTAAACACAAAACCCTCTTTTTTACGTCTCTGGATAAAATTTTATAAAAACGCTGAAACAGGTATTTCTTTATTTTTAATAATAAGTATTTACTCTGAGTTTCATGATTGTAGAACAATCTAAAAAAAAATTTTCATTCAAACTTTACCCCCCCTTTCACCCCCTTTTTCAACATTTTCCATAATTTCTATAGCCTAAATGTTATTCTGAGTTTATTTAAATAGATAAGTGAAGTTTTCATCAAAATCCGTCCAGCAGTTTTTACGTGATGCGCGGTCAAACAAACAAACACGAATTTTAAAAATGGTTTTAATATGTTCAGTTACTTATTTTAAGTCACCCTGGTCGGTTTTTTTTTTAAATCTTCAATGTACAGATTTTTTGGTCTCAACGATTTTATTATAATTATGTATAGATGCATGGTTGACGGCTTCGTGATGAGGTGGTTTACACCCTAAATACTGTCTCACCCTGACCTTTCAGCTTTGCGGTTAACCTAGTTTAAAATATAACAAAGAAAGAACTAACGTACGTGTTCTTCTATACGTTACATCACATCCGTCTGTAATCCTAGAAGGGTTAGGCAATGCCTAATGCCATCATCTGGGCACAAATCCATGGCTGCCACTGAGAAATTAGTCATGGAAAACCCAATAACATTTTGCCCGATTCGGGAATCGAAACCAGACTCTCATGCTCAGCAATCGAGCTTCCATCATTAGACCGACGAGCCAACTGCATTCGTCTGTAATTCGCACAAATATTTCAATCTGTTTAAATGTTTGTACACCTGAAATGGATGGTTCCAAAAAGACAAATGTAACATTTTGGTTACATGAAAGGTTGATAGGCGCATGTCACACAGAGGGAACGTGATGACAAAACGTGATCTGTCACCAGGTTGTGACACACGTCTGTCTCGGCCATGTCCCGTCACTTCTGTGGACATTGTGTACGACATGTGTATTTGAGAGATTTGATGCAAGGGAATAGAATTTAGAATCGTTTGTATTCTAACTGGGTTTTTTTTGGTATTTTGCTCCCTAGATATGTCAAACGTCCATGACATGACAGCGAGGAGTGCTTTTGTTCTTTGATAGTCGCTTACTTTCAGAAATTGGATAGTCTGACAACCAGCTTGATCACGTGATTTTTGCGTTACCCAGTTGCTGAGTTTTGGAGAATTATTAAAATACGATTTCGAACTCATCTGCATCTTAAGAAAGAGACACCCGACCCGAATTAGTTGATAAAACCATAATAGTGAATGCAAAGTAGTTGGTCAAAAGTGGTACCAAAAAGTCTCATGCATCAAGATTAAAATTATACAATAATTATTTCCATATTTTTTTACGACATTACGCGTCTGGGTAATAATTTTTAAATAGGGAATCAAAGTTTAAGTATAGAAGTATGAATATTGTTTTACTCACTTTACATGACGTTTACACAAGCGGTCATAGAGATGTAGAATGTTATAAAAACTATTTTGATAAATCGACTAACCTGTCATTCCAACCGTTTGCTTTAAAAACGTTAAACAATTTATTCGTATTACATTTGCTTTGATTTTATAGATAACATTAATAATTAAGTAAAAGCGGTACACCAAATCGATTTGATATTACTAATTGACACAAAATCGATTTTCTCGCTAAAGATTTTGATTTACTGATCTCATCAATAAATGACATTGACATTTGATGTGACGTCTACGTCGATATAGTTGAGATAAATTAATAATTGAATTGTGAAGTATTTGTTTGCATTTTGTTAACTTATTTCTGTGTATTCTGCAAATATGTCAAGTCATAAGGTCAACCGAATAACGCCGTCAGTCACCCGGCAAAACCAATGTATCAGAAGGCTCATTGTCTACTTTTATGGTTTTGAGGTAATCTTGGATATTATAAAATTACTCCGAAACTCCGGTTTTGTTAACAAAAATAACTTTTGTAGGAGTTATTATGATAAGTATGACCTTTGCTTTTCAAAAAAAAGTAAAATATGCCTTAACTGTTCTCGACACAGAATAAATGCGCACCTCGTGATGAAGTTTCTTACTGTTTCACGTAACAACTACTGAACGAATTTGAATACAATTTGGCACACAGATAGCTAGCTAACCTGGATTAACACAAAGGATAACTCTCTATCCCGGTAGTACTTACTACCGGACAGATATTTATCCTTTTGATAACAATCGTCCCATAGGTACACCTACGGGCTGCAGCTGAAAATCAGCGTCAGGGCCACCTGACGCTGATTTTCAGCTTATAATGCCAAAAGGGCCTCAGCTCAGCATAATGTCAGATGGCAACACAAGGTGTTGGCACACCTTGTGAGCTGAGGCCCTTTTGGCATTATGAGCGGTTTGTTTAACCCTTTTCCTGTCCCATGAGCCACATGTGGTTCAGAGCGATTGTTTAACTATTGTTTCTTTTCGTGGACAGTGAATGTGTTAAATATTATGTAAAATTTTATAGGTATTTTAGTGCCAAATAATCACAATTGTCTTTCTTTCTTTCTTTCTTTTTATGGGACAATTATTATCAAATATCCGAAGCCGCTACCAAAAGCTATAGTATTTTATAATTTAGAGCCCTTACATTTTCCGATTTCAACGAGCCTTGTTCCATTTATCAGGTACAGCGTGTTCCATTAAAACCCATGTTCCGTCACTCACATTAAATAATAAATGTGCCCGTGTTAAACAAAAGTATCGTTTTAAAATGACAAATGTAGCACTTTTGTTGCCTCCGAATATTCATCACCGCTATGTACATGATTTATTAGGTAAAGCGACATCTGATGCTGTGTGACAGGTTTTCTTCTTTCTGTTTAAATACAGAAGGCTGTTTTTTAAGCTTTATAGGTGAACAAAAATCATAGAACTACCGTCATTGTCACCGAACACTTTCAAAGAACGGTTAGTCAAAATCAACCATAAACAATTAAGATAAAGTTTATTTGGATTACTTAGTTTTCAGTTCTATCGGTAGTGCCCAAAGACTGTTTTTTTTTTAATTAATTTAAACTTTTGGATGCCATTGTCACATATACGTGACAAGCAAGCGCGTGCCCTGTACGCCAAACGACACAAATATGTTACAAAATAGTAGATGAAATTGTGGCTTGGCGTGGAGGGCACGCGCGAGCGTTTATACTGTGGGGGTCAAAAGGTTAATTATCGAAATTATTTTCATTTGGGAAGACAATAGTTTTAAGATAATTTGTTTAATTGTTACTCCAAGAAATTGAGGTTGATAATTTAGAACAAGTGTCATGTGCAGATGTTTTCAGTCTTCGCACAACAGATCCGATTTTTGATGACGTCATAAAAATAAATTGCACATTGCCAACTCGTCAGTACAAGCACTTTAGAACTGACTTGAGCTCCACATAACTACGTCATAATTTCAGAGTTCATGTATTATTCATATAATTTCCTTCATAACAAGTAATGGAAAATACCATGAAAATATGCGAATAACATTCTGGCTCGTCACGTCTGTCATAGATGGATGTCGTTATAGAATCGGAATATTAATATTGGAAGTTGGAAATAACACAAGTGTGTTTCGTTTATATATGTCACCGTAAAATTGTCAAACACGTTATATTACAATATGACGTGTTTTTTCTCGCGATATTGTAATGTCTCGAATTATTGTCAACTGAACATACGGAAGTATCTCTGCCCCCATAATCGGGACTTGGGGCACCCCTCCGTTAGGTTAGTTATTTTCCTTTAAACCCTTTTTTTTTTTTTTTAAGGATGGGAAATCATCAAATGACCCCCCCCACTCTGGGCGGAGCGGGAGGGAGTGTCAGACTCTTACTGACTAAAAACCATCCATGTTTCTTCCTCGCCTTTTGCGTTCCGGGGCCGCGGTATCTCTTTCGAACAGGCCCGCAACCCCGGCAGGCTTCGGCCCTTGCGGACCCCTCTCCTTTGCTGACATCTCTTTGAGGCGCGCGTGTAACACGAACGCGCCGTCGACACGGCCTGTCGTCGTCGTTAGACGGCCGGACGGCTAGCTAGCCCATAGCCAGCCGTCCACAGGCCCGCATCTACGGTGGCCGGTAGCCACCACGTGGCCCCCGATGCCCGTTGCGTCTCCCGCGGCGGCCGGGAAGAGAGGATCTCTCCCTCTCTCGTTCCGCCACCTCCTTCGCTAGCATGACTGCTTCGCAGAAGGAGGCGACGGCTTCCCATTCCGTCTCGCTCCGGACCATGGATTGAACCAGGGCCGGACGCGAGAGGTCGCCGCCGCCGATCGCCGCCACGAGGACACGGCGGAGCTCCGCCCACGCAGGGCAGACTTCCACCGTGTGCTCCACCGTGTCCTCCGGTCGATCCTCGCAGTGGAGACACCCGGGCGATTCCTCCCGCCCGATTCGGTGCAGGTACCTCCCGAAACATCCGTGTCCGGTGAGGACCTGCGTCAGGCGGAAGGTGAGGACGCCGTGGCGCCTCTCCAGCCACTCCTCAAAGAGGGGACTTACCGCCACTATCGTGGCGTGCCCTGCACGGGGTTGCGACAGTCGCTCTCTCCATGTCGCCATGAGATCGCGCCGGAGGTCAGTCCGCTGAGCGGCAATTTGCCGCGGCAGCGGAGTTTCCCCCCGGCGTAGCACCTCCGCGCGCCACTCATGCAGGCGCGCGAGTACTATCGCCTCCAGATCCCACGGCGGCAATCCGGCAAGCAGGCCCGCCGCCTCGCGAGAGATCGTGCGGTACCCACGGACCATCTTTACGGCCACCACTTTTTGGGGCGCGTTCAGATGATGAGCGGCACGCCGCTTCAGGGAACGCGCCCACATTCCTTTAAACCCTGCACTCGGAAATAGGGGCCCCGCGAAGCGGGGCTCCGTCTACTACGCTTTTTGGGGGGAATATAAAGTGTTTTAAGTTTATGTTATATTAATCGGTATTTCTCAGGTATGGTGCATTATCTTTTCATGAGAGTTGTGCCACTGGGCAAGGGGGACCCCTTCTTCCCTCAACACGTAAGTTGACTACCATCGCATGCATTTCACGAAAAATAATGCGTTTTGTTGTAAGCAGTATGTTCATTTGACAATAATTCGAGACTTTACAATATCGCTAGAGATATTACAATATAACGTATTTGACAATTTTACGGTGACATATACATAATACAAGATAAAAACAGACTCATTACGAAGCCGGCAACGCATTCTGTACATCATACTAAGTAACTTTACCCAACAAACATTGCTGGGAAACGACTTTTTTTGGGGTGAAAATCAAGTTTTGTGGTAGAACTCAATGTAACGCACTCAAAACATGCATTGTGCTGATTGATGAATTGATAAGTACGGGAATCATGGAGGTTTTTAACGTATAAATCTTATATTCAAACTTGTTATAGAAAATTTTACAACACACAATATCTTCATCACTAAAAGGTTCCCAGGTATGGTGTAGAACAAAACTAAACTTAAACAAGTGTGAGTCGGACTCGCACATAATGTAAAAGATGACGTATAAAAAAAACTACTCACTAGATCTCGTTCAAACCAATTTTCGGTGGGAGATTATATGGATACATCATAATATATTTTTTAATTGTTTCATTCTCGTATTTTAGAAGTTACAGGGGGGGGGGGGGCACACATTTTTCCACTTTGGAAGGGTCTCTTGCTCAAACTATTCAGGTTAGAAAAAAATTATATTAAAAACCTCAATATCATTTTTGAAGACCTATCCATAGATACCCCCACGTACGGGTTTGATGAAAAAATAAATTGAGTTTCAGTTCTAAGTATGAGGACCCCCAAAATTTATTGTTTTTTTTTCTATTCTTGAGTGAAAATCTTAATGCGGTTCACAGAATACATCTACTTACCAAGTTTCAACAGCCTAGTTCTCATATTTTCGGAAAAAAGTAGCTGTGGCATACGGACGGACAGATAGACAGACATGACGAATCTATAAGGGTTCCGTTTTTTGCCATTTGGAAACGGAACCCTAAAAATTATGGCAATGACGGTAAGAATAAGTGCCTTTTGGCTTCGTTATGAGCTTTTTACACCCTTTATACACTACCGCGTCAAAAGTGTTTTCGTTTCATTTTATTTAAGAATATTAATTGATGGGTGATATTAATTGTGCTTTTTGATATAAAATAGTTGTATTTCCAACTCACAAATCATCGTTACGCTTACACTCCGGTAGCTTCTTGTCATTACAAACAGAATAAAGAAATTAATTAACGGTCATAAACTTATCCAATAAGGATCAATCAGTAATTTAATTTGAATTTGACAGATAGGCACATTTCGAGCAGCCATTCCGAAACGAACTGTCATTTTCAAATCTATTTCTGTAGTTCGAAATTCGAACGCTAATCTACACTCGGGTACAGATTATCAATATAATTGTTGTGGAATCGATTCGGTAATACTTAATTATAAACGATTTTATAATTGGAATCGATTCCAAATCCGGATTCGAATGATGTGGCGTCAGTAATCGAAATTGGTTTCATTCATTTCTTCAGATCTGAAATTAATATCAGACGGCGCAGATTCGTGGGTGCCATGATTGAACTAATTTACATGAAACTTGATTAACTTTAAGAACTAATTACTTATGTATCTATCCAATTCGTAGCAGTTCAGGTGATTGAGCAATAATAAATTATAGTTTAACTGAGAGATCTTGATAATCAGTTTCCTAGGGATTCAACAGGGCCGAGAGAAATGGCAATCGTTTTGAAATTGATTTGTATTCCTTCAATTACTTTCACCAGAATTAATGCAAGTTTTCCGAGAGCGTGGATCCATTTTTTTTGCTAATTACTACATCTTCTCGCCTCTACTTCTTTGACAACCAGCATCGATGAAATGTGGATGTGAATAAAGGTTCTATTTTGCAAAAAGGTGGCTAAATGTGCATCCAGAATCAAGCTGTGGTTTATCTCATAGAATGAAGCGGGAAGGTGAGCATAAAACAAATTTTCACCGAACCCGTTACCATATAGTGATATAGCCAAATATATAAAAAGATTTCGAGCACGAGTCAAAAACTTAAATCGTTATTGCATCGCGTAATTAAAGTTTTCCGCGAGATAACAATTGAATATAAAGCCGGAAACACATTTACGTAGCGTGGCGTGGCGTGGCGCGCCAGAAGCATATCGGTTTCATACATTTTGTATGGTTAGAGACATATTTGTAGGTCGTGTCGTGTCGTGCCGCGTTCTGGCGTGGCGCTGACTGCTCACCACCGATTATACCAGAGCGGTGGTGGGGGTTATGGCGCGACACGCCACAACAAGCAAATGTGTTTCTACTCCACGTGGTTCGTGGCGCGAGCTTGCCGATGGAAACAATGCACGTTTGAACGCTGCAAAGGTTCAATATGTGCTGTTCAGAAATAATGCCAGAGCGCGCCACGACACTACATAATAGTCTGCACGGTCAACGTCACGACAGCAAGCGCCACGCCACGCCACGCTATGTAAGTGTGTTTCCGGCTTATACAAGAAGACAATAACGCTCGGAGGATCCGATGTAGTATGAGTTACACTCCCTCACTTATATCCCTACACCGTGTAGTCTATGAAGCCGGATTCAGACGTGTGTAATGTATCGTAGAATGTAACGCGAGTTCTGTGTGTGAACAAACATTACACGTAACGCTCGCACCGGTGCGGCTCACCGTGATCCATCGGCTGTCGGCTGTTTTTAGCGCGAACACAAAGGCGCTCGCAGGGCTCTTTTACATTTATTAAGGATTCGCTTATACGATTCGCGTTGAGTTCGTGTTCTGTCCCTGTTGACGATAAATTACACGTTATCTCATAATAAAAGTTACACAGGTACCAAACTAAGCTTAATTTTAATTACGCCTGACACACGTCTGGACCCGGCTTAAAACATATACCTCATATTGTAAAGAGCCATTGTGTTTAGATTTCATTCACTTAGTTGGTACCTGTCATAGTCTTTGGACAGCACTGAATGAAAGTGAGCAAGACTTCGGTCATTCGCTCATCGCTTCACTCGTTCACCATTTGTCAGTGTCTATTTTAAACTTTTCATACTAAGTTCCATACAGTTGCGGCCTATTCGTAACTTTGCCGTTTTCTCTACACTGTTTAAGTCGCATTTCTAAGAAACTTTGAGACTCAAAGGTGTAGAGTTGACAAGGAGATTTTATGAACAAGTTTCGCTTTATCATTTGGGAAATTTAGTAAAATTTAGTTAGAGATTAAATGTAGTTTTCTAGGGTGTAGGAAAATTTTAAGTGTTGTAATTTTGATCTAGAAGATTCTAGTGAGTATGATGAATATTTTACTTTTCGGTTAGTGGTTTAGTGATTAATGGTTAATGTAATGTAAGTGTGGTAGATAGTGTTTTAATTGTATTTATATATTTGATTAGTATAGACTTGAGTTTAGTTGCCAATCAACTTTTGTTTGTCAATAGTAAGCGATAGACAACAAAGTATATAATCTTGGCTTTGCGATTGCTTATGTCATCAACCTAGTAGATTTACTATTGCATCAGCAGCACTGATGTTATGCTATCCTTATGCTAAAACATGATAAATGCAATAAATCACAACCGTTAGAAACGAGTTCTGTAACCACAGCAGAAGCCAATGAACGAAAACAAAATGGCCGAACAACCAACCGAAGATTCTCTTTGAATTACTCCCTTTCATTCATTCACGTTCCTCCATCGAATTCCCAACGCAATTTACATAAGAAGATTAATCTAAAATTTAATTCCGTTACAGGATTTGCATTCATTATAATAACGTTGCCAGCAAAAACTTTCTTTCTTTCTACTTTGAGTTGTGATCCACTGTATGGAGAAGTGAAATGCTAATTTGATACAAAATATTTGAAAGAGACGTAAAACAGATCAGAGTTTTTGAAGTTTTAACAAGAAAAGTCGAAATTGCTCGCTTTATTCACGTTTTACATCGGAACCTAATTTGGTGACGGAACGCGGGTGAAGAGGACTGGAATCGTAATGGCGGATCGATTTATCCAATTTATTTGTTGCCTGTAAAGGATTACATTCTCTTTCAGACAAAAGGCATTTGTCTCAGCAGTGAGTATGCTGTAGGCTGATTATGCTTACTGCCTAATTACAGTTTGGCTCCTAATCAGACAGTGGAAGTCTGGGTCCCAAAATTTGAACGTTATAGACCCATTAGGCTCTAGTCCGATAACCATGTTCGGCAAGCCGATCCCCTGGGAGAAGCATGCCAGATACTTAAGAGTCATTCTCGATAGGCGGTTAAGATTCGGTGAGCACATCAAGACGGTACGTCCGCGTGCCGCCTTCGCTCTCGGTAGGCTCCACTGCTTGCTGAACGCACGCAGCAAATTGTCACTCAAGTGCAAATTGCGTATTTACATCGCGTGCATTCGGCCTATCATGACATACGCGTGCCCCGTGTTCGCGCATGCCAAATCCCATCTCCTTCATAGGATGCAGACCCTCCAAAAAGCGATTTTTACGTAAGGCCACGGGAGCCCCATGGTACGTTAGGAATGAGCAACTTCATGTTGACCTCAAGATCCCCACCATCCAGCAGTGTATGAAGCGACTCACTAAGGGTTTTTTCGATAGGGCCGAAAAACACCTTAACCCGTTAGTCGTTTCATCAGCTAGTTATGTCCCTTCCGCGATATCTAGGATTCGCCGTCCAAAGTCCACCCTCAGCCCGATGACCCCATCACTCTATTGCAGGAAAGTCGTAGGGAAACCAGCACACTTAGAAAGCACACAAGACGACACACATACAAACCGCGAATCCGGTCTCGCCGCAGAGGCACACCGCGACCTCCCAGTAATATCATTATTCCCCGACCCTTGCTCGACGAGCCAGCCCGCGACGTTGAGCATGTAACGATGTTAAACTCCCTAAATAATACACCGACCCAGCCTGTCCCTTTGCTGCCCTGCCGATAATGACGCACTAAGTCGAGGCCCGAACCCCACAGGGGGTGCCCTTAGTGATCATCATTTAAATGTAAATATTTTTAGTTTTTAAGCCCTGGCTGGGGGCCTTAAAGTAATTTTTGGCCACCCACAGGATAATTCGGTTAAGTAGTTAAGCAACCTTATCGAGGTGCAACTACGAGCGGTCATTCCTAAAAAAAAAACCCATTAGGCTATTAAGGGTCGTAGCACACGTATCCGGTCGGAAAGGGATCGTCACTGCCTCGCCTTTCCCCTTGGCGTCAAACATGCGTCCACCTAACGCAACCACGTAACGTATGCGGATCAGAAACTCCGGCACGTCGACTCGGCTACAGCTAGGCGACGCCGCGCTTACCTACGGCTCGCCGACCGCTGGTTGACGGCTGGGTGGCACTAGTTTAATCACTTTGAATCCAAACGTTTACGTAAGCTAGGGTACGGAGAGCCGTAATCTATGGTACAGAGAGCCGTAAGCTAGGGTACGGAGAACCGTTAGCGCGGGGATTGTAAATCGACCACGCACCGCACTGCGGTTCGTGAGCTTGTCCAGAGGCAAGGCGATTACGTTACGACCCCTTTCCGATCCGATACGTGTGCTGCGACCCTAAGGGTGTAAAAAGACTCACCATTCTTTTGTTCTAGACAGTACCTGTGAACCTTATAGTTACGAATATATTGTAGGTCAAAGTTCCAACCATGCCAATTTTGTTTTAAATACATACCTACATTTTTTTACTGTAAGATTTTTACTTTAAATACGTCCACGACTTCGTACTATTCAATCCAACCAGCTTGTTTTGAGTGCGGTACATTGAGTTTTACCATAAACGTGATTTTTCGCCTAAAAAAAAAAGTCTTTTCCCAGCAATATTTTTAGCGTAAAGTTACTTACGTCCATGTTCACCAAAAAGATGACGCTCTGATTATCTAAAATCAGCTGTTTTAAACACATTTTTGTATGGGAACATGTCACAGTGACAGCTGTTTTTAGATAATCAGATCTGTTATCTTTTCGGTGAACATGGACCTTAGAATGCTTGCTTGACGGCTTTCAGATGATTAACTAGGTAACTAACACTCAAGAGTGTATAAAGTTCGGTGAATGTAGGTTGGCTTCCAGTCTAGCCGGATAACTCTAAATTTAATTTGACTTGGATTGACTTTGGCGGTCTTAAATTCATTACCTCTACAACTCGTTATCTCGACACGATACCTCTTGATTAGGGACTGGTTGTTAGACTTCTGGGTTTCTGTTTACTCCGTAACGACTGTCATTCGCAAATTTTTGAAAGCATCATTAATGTATTGGAAAGGATTTAAAGCCCTTGCATACGTGTTGTCTCGGATACACAAAGCGTTTGCTTTACGTGCTTTCCGAGACACGGAGGGTTTTTCATGTGATTATGTATTGGAACAGGTTACCCTTCACATCGATTGTTACTTAACCTCTCAGGTCATGTACCGCCCATAGTGAAGACTTCGATCGATTTATGTGGCTGCATTCCTTAGCAACACCTCCTACACTAACTATGGGCTGTATGTTCCGAAACGACTGTCACCATTATACGAATGACAGTCTTTAAAAGGAATGTATACGCACAAAATCACAAAGCACAAAGCGGTCTCAAAAACAAAGGGATGGTCAGTTCGTTTACCTATCCACAGACCGTCTTTGTTTCCGAAAACCTGTGCGATTGTTTTTACTCGTTCAATTCTACAATACATAGGAAAATTAAGGACTTTATTCTGGAATCAAAACATAACTTTACACCTGTAATCCCGCATTTTATTCATCATCATCATTTCAGCCGAAAGACGTCCACTGCCGGACATAGGCCTCCCCCAAGTGTCGCCACATCAACCGGTCCCTTGCGACTCACATCCAACGGATTCGCGCAACCTTCGCCATCCTTCCTTCTTTCATTAGTTGTGTTTAACTTTCATGTAATAGGCGGCGGGCTTATTGCAAGCATCGTTTCATCAATTATTGACTTCGTGGTCGATAATGAGAAATTATTGAAAGAAAAACTTAAAAGAATTTTGGTCCTCATGTGCAGAAGTTGAAAAAGTCGAAATCATCATCATACATCATCTCTCTGCCCTTGTTCCAGTTCACTTGGGGTTGACGCAAAACGTTTTTTTCTTCCATTTTGCTTCGTAAAGCTTGACACAATCATTTAAACCTTTTTCTTTCATATCATTCTTCACATAATCCATTCATTGTTTCTGGTATTCCTCTCTCTCTCCACCTATCAATATTATTTTCATCAAAGTCGAAATCACAAGCAAAATAACCTGAAAATAAACTTAGATAACACATAATACTAGGTATACCTACATTTTCTTATCATTTCGATCATGTTGAGCAAATCTAGTTAGTCTAACGAGTTAGTGCGATGCGCGAAGGTGATTAGTAAGTGCTTAACTACGAACGTTAATAGCATCTAGCTAGGTTTAACATCGTGCAGTAAAGCGATCCGGTAAGGTCGCCAGTTCAATGCGGTTGCTTGTTAGTAAGATGGTAATAATTCATCATTTGGTATACCGTTCACCATTATTTTTAGGTCATCCTGGAACCGAAAGCCATAAACTCGATCATCGAACTCAATACGATTGGGAGTATTTTTTTTTTTAAATAACAAATAAAAGGTGTATGTATATTTTTTGTTGTAAATTTATATTTTCTTATTGTTTAAAAAAAAAAAAACAGTTCCAAGCGTTCCGTTTGTAGCTTTTGGTTCCAAAATGATCTAAAAATAATGGTTTATAAATACGGGGATAAAACTTCAGAAGTAAAAGGAGTGTGTGAGTTCGACGACCCGAATGGCGTAGTGGTAGTGAAGCTGCCTTACGTTCTTAGGGTCCTGGGTTCGAATCCCGGTAGGAGCAAATGTTTGTGTGATGAACATCGACATTTGTTTCCGAGTCATGGATGTTTATATGTATAATAAGTATGTAGGTATTTACAAACAAAAAAGTATATATGTAGTATATCAACTATCTAGTGTCCACGACACAAGCTTTGCTTAGTGTGGCACTAGGTGGCGCTGTGTGTTAATGTGCAGCGATATTTATTTATTTATTTAGTGTAGGGGAGTGTAAAGGGGTGTGGAGTATGTAGGGATCGTAGATTGTAGATCGATTTCGAGGCCCGGACACAGCCATTAGGTGACGTTGTATAGACCTCACAGGACTTGGCGGGACGAGCTGGCTCTCTGGTGGACACAAACCTCGTTGCTTTCGGATGCGGAACATTTAAAAGAAAGTTCCTCTCAAAAACATACTATGCACATCTCCAGTTTCAACCATTAATAACATTCCAAACACGTGTAATTTAATAATCCTGACACCAAAGGAATATTAAATCACGGCTATCATTATAATACGAAGTAAAAACAAAGTTATTCTCAGAAGCCACATGAACTATGTACTTGACCCCGCAGTACGCTACTCGTTTTTATACTACCGTCGATATGACGTAGGCGGTGATATTGAACTTGAGATACGAGTACTATCGATGAAGTGATATTGAGGTTTCGAGTTTGTACACGATTTCAACGTTTGTGTTTGCAAAAACTTGACATTTTTAGCAAATTTGTCAAGTAAGTTCTAAAGTGTTTGTTTATGAGAATACTAGCTTATATCCGTGGCTTTGCCAAAGAATTGTCCCATGAGATCGCCGTTATCGAGAACGTGATCAAAAATAAACATTCATACAAGTGTTACTCGTTTAATACCTATTGTATCACTACATATAACAAAATAAAGTCCTCTGTCACGTGGCGGAGGAAGTGGAGACAGACGGACGTCTGTCTGTCTATTCGCGATAAACCCAAAAACTACTGCACTGATTTTCGTGCTGTTTCACTAATGAATAGAGTATTTCTTGAAAAAGGTTTTAGTATATAGTCGGGTTATACAATTATATAGTGGGCATCACCTAGTAGGTTACAAAGGTGTCATGAGACCGGTCTGAAGTTAGACACAAAAGTAAATAGGAACATTCTAGCGTCCTACCCATGCAATATGTTATTCACAAGAAACACTCTCACAAATGCATACAATTTGTCAAAACGTACCTTTTTTTACTACCCCGCGTCCCTGTTGTGGCCTTATACTTGACCTTAATAAAACTTCCCTGACCTTTTCAAGACTCTTCAAAGAAAGTATAGGTTTTAGAAGGGGTATCACACCCAAGGTTGTGTCTACGTTTACCAATTAACTTGCCCGTAAAACCCTTTTTAATTGTTTTGCCGGCTCATTCGTTGATGTAGTCGTTGAAAGCACAATTGTGTTATCTGTCTTTTATCAAATCATTACTTCATCATCATCAGCCTATAAACTGTTCCCACAGCTGGGACATAGGCCTCCTTTCTAGGAGAGGGAATGGGCTATAATATCCACCACGCGTGCCCAGTTCGGATTGGTAGATGTCACATGTCTTCGAATTTTTTCATGCCGGTTTCTGCTCGATGTTTTCCTTCAACGTTTTGAGAGTAGTGGTGATAAAAAATTACACAAAGTATTGCGCCTGTCTAGGTTCGAACCCACGACTTACTGAACGTGAGTCGGTGCCGCCACCACTGGGCCTCCACTGCTCAATCAATCATTACTTATGTAATTTTAATTTCGTGGGTATCATTGAATTATGTATATGTATCATAATTCAATGATACCCATAACAAAATAATTGCGACAAATCAGTGCAATTGTCTAAATATTTCCTTCCTACTGTCGGAAGAGCTAAAAGGGGTAGCTTTTACCTCCATTTACCCCTTATACCCCACGCCTCTACATTAAGGGCCTAATGAATTAATGTATGTATCGCTCATGCGTTAATTTCTTGAGGGGTAAACATGGCCTGGTCTGTAATTTCTGGTAATTTCAAAGGAAAACATTTATGTAGGTGAACGCTCTGCTGTTTTTCAGGCTAAGGGCGAATATTATTTTACTGTTTTCGCGTTAGAACGGAAATTAACATGGATATACTCAAAAGTTGGCGAACTAGTTTTAAAACAAATAATACAGGGTGTAAACAACCTCATCACGAAGCCGTCAACCAAGAATTCTGTACATAAAACTAAGTAACATTATGCAAAAACTAGCTGACCCACGCAACTTCGTCTGCGTCACTTAAAAGAGAAAGAGCTCACAAAGGGAATCAATTTTCCCCCGTTTTTACAACATTTCTTATTGCTGCTCCGCTCCTATTAGTTATAGCGTGTAGCCTTATATATAGCCTATAGCCTTCCTCGATAAATGGAATATCCAACAAAAAAAGAATTTTTCAATTCGAGCCGGTAGTTCCTGAGATTAGCGCGTTCAACCAAACAAACAAAGTCTTCTGCTTTATAATATTAATATTATAGTAAGTATAGATAATGGCTGGGAATCTACTTTTTTTTTGAGCTGAAAAATCATGTTTTATGATAGAACTGAATGTAACGCATTCAAAACATTGTGCTGACGGATGAAAAATATTACAATCAAACCTTGTTGATATTTAAAAAAAAAAAAACATGTTAAATAGGTGACAAACTTTGACCCCCAATATATCCGTAACTAGAAGGTTCCCAAGTATGGTGTAAAACAAAAAAAAAAAATATCGCAATGACCTTTCGGCTTCGTTAAGAAATTTTTACACTCTTATAGAGTAGAACGACTCTCATATTTTCTGTTACAGGCGACATTTCCAAACTTCTCTTATGCTAACACTGTTTTAAGCATCACGGTTTAAAACTAAACTTAAAATAATAAAAAGACGTGTGGCACTCGGGGACAGCTGCCGCGGTAAAGCTATTGCATTTGTTTTTTACGGGGCTGTTAGGTTTATTTTCGTGACGGAATTTCTGGATTCGGTCTCCACGCTCAAGGCCCGCGATAGAAGCTATGCAATAGCTTAATAATCACGGAGGATATCCCGTAAGTGACAATATAAGTTTAGATTTTTTCTCTTATGTTGTTTTCATGTTGGGTCATAAAAACACAATAGAATAGTAGGTAGGTAGGGGTATCAAGACAGTTGCGCGAAAGACATTTGCGCGAAAGACACTTGCGCGAACCCTTTTGAGCGAAAAGACAAATGCGCGAATGGACTTTTGCGCGATTGGACATTTGCGCGAACAGACATTTGCGCGCCAGGACACATGCGCGAATGGACTTTTGCGCGATTGGACTTTTGCGCGAACGGACTTTTGCGCGAAAGGACAATTGCGCGAGTGGAAACTTGCGCGAGTGGACATTTGCGCGACTTAATGGCCACAGAGGTTTACTCTGTGGAGTAAACGTAACATAACGCCTCATACTTAAATAAATAAATAAATAAATAAATAAATATCGCTGGACATTAACACACAGCGCCACCTAGTGCCACACTAAGCAAAGCTTGTGTCGTGGACACTAGAAGGGGTTTTTTTTTAATTCTTTCATCATGGGTGTCATTTTCATGGTTTTTGGGGTCGCTGATTATGAAAATGGGGTCGAATGGAAAATCAAAGATGGCGCCCATGTTTTTTTTTTGTTTTGTCGGTCATGTTTGTCTTTTTCATGGTTTTTGGGGTCGCTGATTACGAAAATGGGGTCAAAAAGAAAATTCAAGATGGCGCCCATGTTTTTTATGGTTTTTCGGTCATGGGTGTCAACACGAGGTGAGGACTGGAAAAGGATGGGTGGGTTAAGCAACACTTGGTGAGGTCGGGTAAAGGATGGGTGGGTTTAAGCAACACGAGGTGAGGTCGGGAATAGGATGGGTGGGTTAAGCAACACTTGGTGAGGTCGGGAAAAGGATGGGGGGGTTAAGCAACACTTGGTGAGGTCGGGAATAAGATGGGTGGGTTAAGCAACACTTTGTGAGGTCGGGAAAAGGATGGGTGGGTTAAGCAACACTTGGTGAGGTCGGGAAAAGAATGGGTGGGTTAAGCAACACATGGTGAGGTCGGGAAAATGATGGGTGAGGTTAAGCAACATTTAGTGTGGTCGAAAAAAGGATGGGATGGGTGGGGTTAAGCAACATTTGGTGTGGTCGAAAAAACGATGGGTGGGTTAAGCAATACTTGGTGAGGTTGGGAATAAGATGGGTGGGTTAAGCAACACTTTTTGAGGTCAGGACAAGGATGGGTGGTGCCAAGCAATATTTGGTGAGGTCGGGAAAAGAATGGGTGAGTTAAGCAACACTAAGTGAGGTCGGGAAAAGGATGGGTGGGTTAAGCAACACTTGGTGAGGTCGGGAAAAGAATGGGTGGGTTAAGCAACACATGGTGAGGTCGGGAAAATGATGGGTGAGGTTAAGCAACATTTGGTGTGGTCGAAAAAAGGATGGGTAGGTGGGGTTAAGAAACATTTGGTGTGGTCGAAAAAACGATGGGTGGGATAAGCAACATTTGGTGAGGTCGGGAAAAGGATGGGTGGGTTAAGCAACACTTGGTGAGGTCAAGAAAAGGATGAGTAGGTTAAGCAACACTTGGTGAGGTCGAAACAAGGATGGGTGGGTTTAAGCAACACGAGGTGAGGAATGGACAAGGATGGGTGGGTTAAGCAACACTTGGTGAGGTCGGGTAAAGGATGGGTGGGTTTAAGCAACACGAGGTGAGGTCGGGAATAGGATGGGTGGGTTAAGCAACACTTGGTGAGGTCGGGAAAAGGATGGGGGGGTTAAGCAACACTTGGTGAGGTCGGGAATAAGATGGTTGGGTTCAGCAACACTTTGTGAGGTCAGGAAAAGGATGGGTGGTGCCAAGCAATATTTGGTGAGGTCGGGAAAAGAATGGGTGAGTTAGGCAACACTAGGTGAGGTCGGGAAAAGGATGGGTGGGTTAAGCAACACTTGGTGAGGTCAGGCAAAGAATGGGTGGGTTAAGCAACACATGGTGAGGTCGGGAAAAGGATGGGTGGGGCTAAGCAACACTAGTTGAAGTTGGGAAAAGGATGGGTTGGTTAAGTAACACTTGGAGAGGTCGGGAAAAGGATGGGTTAGGTTAAGCAACATTTGGTGAGGTCGAAACAAGGATGGGTGGGTTTAAGCAACACACATAGTGAGGTCAAGAAAAGGATGGGTGGGTTAAGCAACACTTGGTGAGGTCACCAAGTGTTGCTTAACCCACCCATCCTTGTTTCGACCTCACCAAATGTTGCTTAACCTAACCCATCCTTTTCCCGACCTCTCCAAGTGTTACTTAACCAACCCATCCTTTTCCCAACTTCAACTAGTGTTGCTTAGCCCCACCCATCCTTTTCCCGACCTCAACAAATGTTACTTAACCCCACCCATCCTTTTCCTGACCTCACCAAGTGTTGCTTAACCCACCCATCCTTTTCCCGACCTCACCAAATGTTGCTTAACCCACCCATCGTTTTTTCGACCACACCAAATGTTGCTTAACCCCACCCATCCCATCCTTTTTTCGACCACACCAAATGTTGCTTAATCTCACCCATCATTTTCCCGACCTCACCATGTGTTGCTTAACCCACCCATTCTTTTCCCGACCTCACCAAGTGTTGCTTAACCCACCCATCCTTTTTCCGACCTCACAAAGTGTTGCTTAACCCACCCATCTTATTCCCGACCTCACCAAGTGTTGCTTAACCCCCCCATCCTTTTCCCGACCTCACCAAGTGTTGCTTAACCCACCCATCCTTGTCCAGTCCTCACCTCGTGTTGCTTAAACCCACCCATCCTTTACTCGACCTCACCAAGTGTTGCTTAACCCACCCATCCTTTTCTTGACCTCACTATGTGTGTTGCTTAAACCCACCCATCCTTGTTTCGACCTCACCAAATGTTGCTTAACCCACCCATTCTTTTCCCGACCTCACCAAGTGTTGCTTAACCCACCCATCCTTTTCCCGACCTCACCTAGTGTTGCTTAACTCACCCATTCTTTTCCCGACCTCACCAAATATTGCTTGGCACCACCCATCCTTTTCCTGACCTCACAAAGTGTTGCTGAACCCACCCATCTTATTCCCGACCTCACCAAGTGTTGCTTAACCCCCCCATCCTTTTCCCGACCTCACCAAGTGTTGCTTAACCCACCCATCCTATTCCCGACCTCACCTCGTGTTGCTTAAACCCACCCATCCTTTACCCGACCTCACCAAGTGTTGCTTAACCCACCCATCCTTGTCCAGTCCTCACCTCGTGTTGCTTAAACCCACCCACCCTTTACTCGACCTCACCAAGTGTTGCTTAACCCACCCATCCTTTTCTTGATCTCACTATGTGTGTTGCTTAAACCCACCCATCCTTGTTTCGACCTCACCAAATGTTGCTTAACCTAACCCATCCTTTTCCCGACCTCTCCAAGTGTTACTTAACCAACCCATCCTTTTCCCAACTTCAACTAGTGTTGCTTAGCCCCACCCATCCTTTTCCCGACCTCAACAAATGTTACTTAACCCCACCCATCCTTTTCCTGACCTCACCAAGTGTTGCTTAACCCACCCATCCTTTTCCCGACCTCACCAAATGTTGCTTAACCCACCCATCGTTTTTTCGACCACACCAAATGTTGCTTAACCCCACCCATCCCATCCTTTTTTCGACCACACCAAATGTTGCTTAACCTCACCCATCATTTTCCCGACCTCACCATGTGTTGCTTAACCCACCCATTCTTTTCCCGACCTCACCAAGTGTTGCTTAACCCACCCATCCTTTTCCCGACCTCACAAAGTGTTGCTTAACCCACCCATCTTATTCCCGACCTCACCAAGTGTTGCTTAACCCCCCCATCCTTTTCCCGACCTCACCAAGTGTTGCTTAACCCACCCATCCTATTCCCGACCTCACCTCGTGTTGCTTAAACCCACCCATCCTTTACCCGACCTCACCAATTGTTGTTTAACCCACCCATCCTTTTCCAGTCCTCACCTCGTGTTGCTTAAACCCACCCACCCTTTACTCGACCTCACCAAGTGTTGCTTAACCCACCCATCCTTTTCTTGACCTCACTGTGTGTTGCTTAAACCCACCCATCCTTGTTTCGACCTCACCAAATGTTGCTTAACCTAACCCATCCTTTTCCCGACCTCTCCAAGTGTTACTTAACCAACCCATCCTTTTCCCAACTTCAACTAGTGTTGCTTAGCCCCACCCAGCCTTTTCCCGACCTCAACAAATGTTACTTAACCCCACCCATCCTTTTCCTGACCTCTCCAAGTGTTTCTTAACCCACCCATCCTCTTCCCGACCTCCCCAAGACATAAATGCAAATTCCACAATTATTTCATTTTAGCTTATTACTACAAAGATTATTATTGAAAAAGATGGCGCGTAACGGAAAAATGTGACGCGTAACGAAAAAATGTTACACTAAATTTTTTTCCAATCCCGATAAAGAAGTTTCACTTCAAAAACCCCTTCAAGTATTGTGATGTTATGTTTACTCCACAGAGTAAACCTCTGTGGCCATTAAGTCGCGCAAATGTCCTCTCGCGCAAGTTTCCACTCGCGCAATTGTCCTTTCGCGCAAAAGTCCGTTCGCGCAAAAGTCCAATCGCGCAAAAGTCCATACGCGCATGTGTCCTGGCGCGCAAATGTCTGTTCGCGCAAATGTCCAATCGCGCAAAAGTCCGTTCGCGCATTTGTCTTTTCGCGCAAACGGGTTCGCGCAAGTGTCTTTCGCGCAAATGTCTTTCGCGCAAAAGTCCCAGATCCGGTAGGTAGGTAATATAAATAATACGTATAAGCTACTTGTACAAAACAAACAAATCGTCGAAAAACTAATGTCTTTAAATAGGTCGCGAGTTTGTACCTACTTAACTTTTAAAGTAATAATAATGAAAATCACTCGAAATTCCAACGTACACATACTGTAATCACGTGCTTTCTCGAATGTTCTAGTAGGTCCGATGTAACAATAATATATCTTTTATCCCTAATTCGCAGCATATTTTTCATAAACAATGTATAAATATTGTTTGTTTATCAAAATGTCTAAAGTAGAGATCCCTGTGACATTTTATACTAAAATTGAATTTGTCCGTCATAATATTTTGCTGACGCTGCCCGTAGAATATTGAAAAGCGTCCGCGGTCGCTTAGGCCACGTCTGCCACGAGTAACATATTGCATTACAAGTTTATTGTTTTAATAATATATTGCAAACTTACATGATTTATTAGTTTATATATTGTATACGAGAATATCATTTTAGTGAGTATGCGCTTTCGCCCAGCAAAATAATATATTTTTAGATGTAGCCTGAAAGGGTTATGAATTTGTAATGTTTTCAAAGAAAAAGTTGGGAGTACTTAACAGAGAGGTTTACGACGCAATTTTTTTGGGTGAAAGTTTAAGCTTCAGACAATTGATTTTTAAGGAGAATCTAGCGGTCCGGTCGATGTGGCGGGACTGGTCGATGTGGCGACACTTGGGGGAGGCCTATGTCCAGCACTGGACCTCTTTTGGCAGAAATGATGATGATGAAGAGCAACTATCCTCTGATAACCCTCTGACTGATAATAGTTTTTCATTTCTTTACTATTGTTAAATGATTCACTGTAGCTATGGTCGTTTACTTACTAGACAGATAAATGGACGAATAGCGGAGACTTAGTAATAGGGTTCCGTTGGTAACCCTTCGAGTATGGAACCATAACAAAATTGAGGCATTTACGGAAGGGGTTAAAAAGTACAAAAAGAACCTCCAAGTTCGAGTGGGATTTGCTCACGAAGGGTTCTAAAAACATTTAAATATGTATTTTATTTCCATTGAATTATTTGGGTGAATTTCCCAAATGACTGTTTTTTTTTGTCTTCGGTGAAATTAGTATTTGAAAACCGGCCAAGAGCGTGTCGGGCCACAATCAGTGTAGGGTTCCGTAGTTTCCCGTCCGTCACAATAAGTGTTAAATCCAATCCGATTATAATAATTCATGTTTTATTTGAAAAAAGATACGTTCAGTATAATAAAACATGTAAACGAAGTTAAAAAAAAATGCTTGCATATACGATTATACTACAAACTTAGTCCAGAAATTATTTTGTACAACTTTTGGTCTTTTTTGTACAAAAACTGTTGTTTCCATCCAAGTTCAAAATGATTTTCCTAGAAAGTCCTTATAAAGTTCTACTTTTCAGATTTTCTAAACTTATGGTTCAAAAGTTAGAGGGGTCCCCCACACATTGTTTTTTACTTTTGGAGCGATTATTTCCGAATTTATTGACATTATCAAAACAATGAGTTTAGTAAACCCCTATTTATTTTTAAATACCTTTCCAACAATATATCACACGTTAGGGTTGAAATAAAAAAAAAACCACTTCCCACTTTACATTTAGGAGGGCTACCCTAATAAAACATTTTTTTCCAATTTTTTTTTACCACTTTGTCGGCTTGACTAATACACATATTACTAGCTGACCTACGCGGGTCAGCTATAATAAAATAGGTACATAAATTCAAAAAATATATTTTAATTGGATTTCTAAGAACTGAGTTCTCTTTGGATGTGATCTACTTACATAAGACCCTAAGTTTAGGTGACCCTAAGTTTAGGTGTTATGGTAAGTCATAAGTACTACCATACCATAACACCACATTGTACACTTGGTTCGCAATAAATGTTTTGACTTTGACTTTGACTTAGGTCTTCAGTTCTAAGTCACCCTTGGTTGTAAAAATATGTAGGTACTTACTATTTCGTTTTTGATGTTCAAAGCTGGATGTAGCTGGAGAGCTAGTGAACCCTGGGAGTAACGGTCTCCCTGTAAGGTTAGAAATTTGTATACTTACGATTTATGACATGCTAAGAGCAATAGCCATGACCTGGCAGGCGTCAGCCCTGCACGTCATCAGCCCCTTTATTTTTTAGACTGTTAAGTAAATTGAGTTTCAAAACATGTTTCTGTAAATTTGAAAATTTAATAGGATAAAGTTTATTTATTGGACATCTTAAAAAAAAATTGACAGGCGATTACAATAAGCAGAAGTATATGACAGATCAATTAGAAAACGTACAGTTGATGAGGTAAAATAAACTTTATCCTGTATGCTTAAATTTTTTATATGTTTTCAAGTAAACGTCTCAGAGTAAATATGTACAATGCCAGGCGGTTTTGAACAGCATAAGACCTTGACAGGCGAGGGGACAACATCGATTTGGAGAAGACGTTATCATACCCCATTACAACTGTTCCATTGTCATTGTGTCATGAAGATGGTACAATACATAAAACTCAGAAATCAGCAATGGTTGAAATTTTAAAGGCAAACGTCAACAGTGAAGAGGTACCAAGACGTTTTGATGTTGTCATTTTTGATGGATTCTTTTTACTGCATACATTCAAAAACATCCCTAAAACATTTGGTGGTATTTCCAAAAAAATTATGTCGCTACTAACAGCTACACATGCCTCACGAGTAGATATCATTTTCGACCAATAATTTTCGCCGTCAATTAAAGATTATGAACGAGCCAAACGACAAGAAGTACGAAACATAAATTATTTCATTACCGGACCAGAACAAATTCAACCAGTCGATTTTATGAAAGAACTTCGTAACATACAATTTAAAGAAGCTTTCGTAGATTTTTTAATTACACATTGGAATACAAATGAAATGATCGAGTTTATCGGGAATACCATAGTAAACTTAAATTACAAACAATGCCATTCTTATAGTGTCCACAATAACTCTGTGATTGTCGATATAAATGATGATTTATCGTGCCAACATCATGAAGAGGCTGATACAAAAATAATATACCATACATGCCAAATGGATGAAGATGTATCCGACGTATTAATAAAAACATGTGACACAGACATTTTAATAAACATGCTCGGAAACATGGACCATCTCCACAATAATAATTTAAAAATCTATATGGAATATGGCACTAATAATTGTAAAAAATGGATAAATATTTCTGAACTATATACAAAATTGGGACCTTCTATATGCCAAAGCTTACCGGGATTTCATGCATTAACCGGTTGCGATTTCAATCCGTCCTTTTCAAGAAGAGGTAAAAAAACCATTCCAAATATTGCAGAAATCGAGTGTATATCAGAAGGCATTCAAAGAATTAGGAAACGCAGAAATAGTACAGAAGAAAGAAAAAAATTCCCGATACTAGAGAAATTTGTATGCCAAATGTATGGTTTGAAATGTTCAAAGTTAAATAATGCACGTTATGAAAAGTTCCTTGCTACGTACAACACAAATAATCCTAAAGTGTTTATGAAAAAAGTAGTAAGCTATGATTCATCGAATTTACCACCCTGCAAACGTGAACTACATCAACAATTATTGAGAACTGCCTACATTACAAATATATGGCGAAATTGTAATTTAAAAGAACCAACAATTCTGACACCTGAAAATAACGGTTGGAACTTAATTGATAGTCGTTACGAATTTAATTGGTTTGAGGGAAATACGGTTCCATCTTCTATATACGACATACTTTTACAAGGACCTGCTGATACTGCCACAGCACAATCGACTGAAACTGAGGAATGCATTTCAGGTAACATACAACTCCGTAACATTTAATACGCAGTCCTATGTAATTGAGCTTGATATTTAATTCTTAACAACCTTATTGATTCATTAAAATATTTTTTTTTACTATTTTCAGATGAGGAAAACATTGTTGAAGAATCAGATGATGATGAAAACAGTGATAGCGAAATTTTGGATGATGCTGAAGAAAATGAATGTTAAAAATAATGTATATTGCATAAAACCCAATAAAATACATTGCATTTACTGTATGCGTTCATGTAACATTTCTTATTTGCACGCCCTTAGCAGCTGTCCCCTCGCCTGTCAAGGTCTTATGCTGTTCAAAACCGCCTGGCATTGTACATATTTACTCTGAGACGTTTACTTGAAAACATATAAAAATTTTAAGTATACAGGATAAAGTTTATTTTACCTCATCAACTGTACGTTTTCTAATTGATCTGTCATATACTTCTGCTTATTGTAATCGCCTGTCAATTTTTTTTTAAGATGTCCAATAAATAAACTTTATCCTATTAAATTTTCAAATTTACAGAAACAAGTTTTGAAACTCAATTTACTTAACAGTCTAAAAAATAAAGGGGCTGATGACGTGCAGGGCTGACGCCTGCCAGGTCATGGCTATTGCTCTTAGCATGTCATAAATCGTAAGTATACAAATTTCTAACCTTACAGGGAGACCGTTACTCCCAGGGTTCACTAGCTCTTGGACTAATGGATTATCATATCGCTGGATATGTAGGTACAGTGCCGACCAAAAGTCGATAAGCAATCTCACAAAGCAATAGCTTGACGTTTAGTTTGACTTACGACCTTCTACTTTCAACAAAATAGATATTGTCAGCAACTAGTTGTAGTTCATAATTTCAATGCCAATATCTAAGACATGATGGCCTAGCGGTTGGGCCCGTCCAGAATTAAGAGCGAATCAGTAAGCCGTGAGTTCAAATCCCGCACAGTTACTTTTAGTCTTTTTGTAAGTTTTTACTCTACAGAAATATTATATTATTTAACTTGTTTGCTTTGTTCACACATTTCGTAAAGTTAGGGAGGTAGATAGAAAAATAAGTCAAGAATTTTGTTAGATTTCTGTGAGGTAGACATGAGTTTTATGAATATTTTAACTTGATCGGAATGAACTTTGTCGTTTGGTTGTAGTCATACAGAATACACTATATAATGTGGTATTTGATGGTCAGTGACGTGTGGTTTAATAGATAGCGGTATTGTTGTTGGTGTGATTCTTAAAATGCGGGCAAATATTAATATTAAGGCGAGGGCGACTATTATCGCGAATTATCCGCGCTTCATAAAAGTGGCCTTAATAGGACTAAATGTGAGTATTATAATTATTTATGAATTGTAACTTAAACATTAAAAATTTAAAAACGAATGGGTATTATAAATTGTTCATTTATTTGGTGACCTGTGGTTTACTTAATTCGTTATTTTTTTTTTTAATCTATCATGCAAGATAAATAATTAGTGTTTATTATTGGATTTATAAATGCAGAGTGAATGAAGTCACTTTAGTATTTATTACAGCTGCCTAACATCATTTTTTTTGTTTAGAGAAATGCAGTAAGTCTCTGGATCAAAAGGTATGAGGAAGAAGGGAGCCTTGCAAGTAGACAGCGAAGTGGAAGGTCGTCGCTTATTAGCGAAGCGCAGCGACAACATATCGTGGGCGAGTATGAAACCAATGGTTTTACACCTACGACACACTCGGAGTCACCGCAAACTGTTCGCCGTGCCCTCCACGCTGAAGGCTTGCATCACAGAAGATCAGCTAAAATGCCCTTCTTGACAGAAAGACATAAAGAAGAACGATTACATTTCGCACGGGAATATTTAGACTTTCACTGGATTACTTCCATTTTGTTCCGGTTCGCGGTCGCCACTCCAGAACTTTTCGACCCCATCGGCCATCCGTTCTGCGAGCAATGTGCCCTGCCCACTGCCACTTAAGTTTAGCAATTCTTCGGGCTACGTCGGTGACCTTGGTTCTCTTGCGGATGTCTTCATTTCTGATGCGATCACGCAAGTAAACTCCGAGCATAGCCCTCTCCATTGTCCTTTGGGTGACTTTAAGCCGCATACGTCTACTTGACTGCATTGAAAATAATGGGGGTTATACAAAATATTAATCCCTAATGTTCTAGTTTTAATTAGACGTGTTACAAAATATTTAGCGATATTAATAATTCCTAAATTGAGGTTTAGTTTCAATCTTCTTTTCTTCAGGAAAATGAACACTTAAACTATAACCTCAATATGAGTTACATTTATTGTGACGTCACATAAAAAACATATTCACGAAGTATAAATTATGTGTTAGTTTTCAGTAAGCTCTGTTGAATACCGATAGATAGAA
Organism: Xestia c-nigrum; assembly: GCA_916618015.1. NCBI lineage: Eukaryota > Metazoa > Arthropoda > Insecta > Lepidoptera > Noctuidae > Xestia > Xestia c-nigrum. The sequence continues at coordinate 7,440,485 of OU745246.1, read as the reverse complement.
GTGGGTATCAACAATTATATTTGTGTTATTAGAATATCCTTGTTATGTTAATAAAAAATGACTTAAAAGTGGGTATCCAGATACACAAAAAAATCTTATGAACGGTAACAAGAGAACTTCTTATATCTAGGTAGGAATGTGACGTTACAAATCTTATTAAAGTTGTTAATTATATGAATAAATGAAACGAATAAAACAATTTTTGTTATCTGTCAGCACTTTTTTTTCCACCTTCCAACACCGAAAAAATATTACACAATCTCATAAATAGTTATGATGGGTTATTAACTTATATTTAAATCTTTATAAAAAATAAATAATGAGCATGAACCCATTTCAAAATAAATACCTAAGTAAATAGTTTTTGTATAAAATACAAATATAAATTAAAGTGGTTACAAAAAAAAACCCGTATGTAAACGGGATTTGAACTCAAGACACGTTGATCGTGAATCCACTGCTTAACCTAAACAGCTATCAACACCTGGTAGATATGGTCGAAGTTTACCTATCCAATGCAAATACGATCATGCGTTTGCTGCGTGTATAACAAAAGAGACGGTAATATATATCTTTTTGTTTCGTGGAGAGCGACGCGACAACTTGCGACAGTAGGCGACTCTGTGGCTGTGGTGTGCGTAGGTACTGTATTGAGACAGCTTACACATACAGCCGCACGGACGCTCGGCCGTGCGTTCACAGCAATATGATCCTTCGCGTGCCTGTGCGCTTATGAACGCTTACTGTACATCACTTCGGTGGATAAACATATCATATCGGTGGACAGAAAAAATAATCGGTGCCGGTTTGTCATATCGGTGGAAACCAAAATTCAAACTTCTTTTGACTTTTTTTCGAATTTTCTCCTTAGTCGTAAATGATACGTTGTTGATATTAAATTTGGGGATATTTGATATCCTAAAGATTACATACAACCTGAAAAAAAATATATTGAAGAAGTTCACAATATGATAACAAAATGGCATTTGTTGAAATTCACCTATTTATTCTTAAAGTAAACATACAACTAAATATTCTGTGAATATTTCAACCGTCTACCTGTTACCGTTATTATTATCGGAGTAAAAGACGGCAAAAAATTACGTTTGTTGTATAGAAGCCGCCCTTAAATATTTATTTTATTCTTTTTTCAAAAACGAAAGTCATAAACTTATTTCATCAGAGATTTACACCAAGAAGGCTTGAAAGCTTTTACCTGACCTTTCCTACCTTTTTGTACACAAAACTTTTTACTATCCTATTCTTTACCTATAACCTCGCAAGCTACTTCACTAACAGCTCGAGGCCTTGCAGAATCGATTAAATATTCAAGTCAATCTTTACTTAATCGAAGGCAGTCACCGGGTGACCCAATTATCGGTCCTCCTTCGTTCTAAAATACAATTTTAATCATTCATTACTTTCCGGAAGCTGAGTAAATCAATCCTAAATATTTGCAGAAGTATCAGTTGGAAAGCTGCCTTCAGAAATGCAAATGGTTGGCTGTAATTGAATCAAAACATTAAGAGGGTAAAATCGGTTTGAGAAATTAAGTCGGAAATTGTATGCTTTGGAATTTATTGATTTAGTTGTAAGTAGGTTGTCGTGATGGTATCAAGGTTAAGGGTTTTTGGAATATAAGGTTAAAGGTTTGAACTTGGCTAGTACCTAGTTATGATCCTTGCCAATTTTAGAGTGGATTAAATACTAGCACTAGTGAATTCACCCAAAGGCCAATGGAGAGGGCTATGCCCGGAGTTTCCTTGCGTGACCGAATCCGAAATGAAGGTATCCGCAAGTGAACGAAGGTCACCGACGTAGCCCGAAGAATTGCCAAACTTAGGTGGTAGTGAGCAGAGCACATTGCTCGTAGAACGGATGGCCGATGGGGCTGAAAAGTTCTAGAGTGGCGACCGCGAACCGGAAGAGGATGCGTTGAAAGACCTCTCCCACTAGGTAGACCTGGTGAAGGTTGCTGTAATCCATTATATGCGAATCACACGGAACCAGTCAGGCCAGCAGTGTACTGTGTCTTTCGGCTGAAATAATGATGTCTAGAATTTTGTAATGTACTCAAACTAAGTAATTAAAATGATAATAACAGCCGCTTGAATCGATCTATATGTTAAGCCATGCTTTTTTAGGCTGGCCCATGAATGAGAAACATTATCGAGTTTCCTCAGCGCCTCGTAAAGTACTATAAGCCGTTGGTCAGGGCAGTCATTTGTAGATCTTTGACAGTCTTTCTGGCGGTCAGTGTCCCAAAAGTCTGACAACCAGTCTTACTAAGAAGTATTGTATTCATTATCATCATCATAGTATTGTATCATTATAGTATTACCCCGTACTGGGTTTTGGAGGTCAAATAGGTATAGGTCATTTCTTGTAAAAAAAATATGTTCTGCCGCAACCGGTTGGATTGGAAGACAACCTCAACATAGTAGCGAAAAGGCTGGGCGGATGATGATGATGATGATGATAACGAAAGATGTCCACTGCTGGACATAGGCCTAAGATTTGTCCACTACAATTTTTTCATACATTGGTTTTTTTAAGAAATCACTGACAACAACGTTGACGGAAAATATCGTTGGTCGAAGACTCATCGTTTTAGGCTGCGGTACCCAAAAGGTAAAAATGAGACCCTATTATTAAGACAGAGGCTAGACAGTTGAATAATTGATTTTGATAACCGCAACAGGTAGACGCTTGAAATATTCACAGAATATTTCGTTGTCTATTGACTTTAAAAATAAATAGTTGAATAAAAATAAAATAAATATCTAAGGGATCTCCCTAACAGCGAACATGATATTTTTTGGTGTTTTTTCTAGTATTGTACAGATAATGGTTCGGAACCCTTCCTGCTGGAGTCCGACTCGCACTTGGCTGTTTTTTTTTATATTTTGGCTCTACCAAAATTATAGACTATGTTTTAAATTCATATAACATCTGGTTAAGTATATAAATTACTTGTAAATACAATCAGAAGTTTCAAGGAAAGTACCCACAAAAACTTTCTACGGAATCGTTACGTCTACCGTGTTCACGTTTTCCTATAGTATGAAAAAACGTGAGAATGTTTATTTGGGTATTATGACACTGGGTAAGTAGAATACTTCTTTAAGTGAAACCAATTTGCAGATCTTGAATGTCCCAGTTATCCAGGTTTCACTGTACTTAGGCTGTTAGATTTTCTCCACCTACCTTCAGGAACTCATACGGCTTTCAGTCTTTGTTCTACACCGTTTCAAAACCACTTCGTCGCCAATTAAGTGGCATCATACATCGAGTGTAAATCGCTGTTTAGCATTACAGCTTGGTCTCAAAGGGGCGCTAAAGCAAACTTCATGAATATGCATGTATACGGAACATAATTATCTGGAATGTGATTATGTAGGCCCCGTGCCAAGAACTTGATGGAGACTGTGATTTATATGGTGGAGCTTTTGGATTTATGTCTCAGTTTTAGTCTTGGGGGAGGGATTATCTTTGTGTCTTGGCTGGATTCGCGGTTATAAACTTCGGTAATGCCTTTTTTGTGTACGTTTTGAAAATGATTATGGCAGTAACCGGTGTTTATTCAGTCTCAGTTCTGCATTTGATTTGAGTAGTTAATTTTTATTTTAATTTGCCTGAACATGATTCCAATGATTTTTCTCTGGCAGAATGTACTCGCCATGCGGCCAATAGAGACCGGTGAGACCTGTGAACGACCCCTCATGACCACGACCACTTTATCAAGAGTGAACGACTGAGAAGAAGAAGAACATGATTCGTCATTGATTGCTTCAAAATCAAGCATTGCGTTCTATTCTTCACTTTTTTTTTGTTTCCTCACTGTTGAAGATCATGACCACATATGGCACGTCTCCAAACCATGCGGTCTTCTGCAGTGTGAACCCGCTCGATGTAGACAGCTTCTAACAGCATCTCCAACACCTTGCCTGTGCTCGCTTAAACATCGCACGGCCCCGGATTATCCAGACAATGTCTAGCATTCTATAAACTGTGAAAAACAAAAGAGTGATCCATGATTAATTGAATTTGACGATGGACGGATGTTTATAAAGGGTGTAAAACACCTCTTCACGAACCCGAAAGGCACTGGTTCTCCTTGTCATTGCGACCATTTTGTTCTACACCATGCCTGGGAACCTTCTAGTTACGGAGATATGGGGGGTCAAAGTTACAACTTTTTGACAATTATTTTTGTAAGATTTTGTATTTTAACACCTCCACGACCCTCGTACTATTCAATCCATCCATCAGCACAATGTTTTAAGTGCGTTACAATGATCTCTACCATAAAACGTGATTTATAACCTCAAAAAAAAAGTTGTGTCCCAGCAATATTTTTTGCGTAAAGTTACTTACGAGTAGTTTGATGTACAGTGCCGACCAAAAGTCGATAAGCAATCTCACAAAGCAATAGCTTGACGTTTAGTTTGACTTACGACCTTCTACTTTCAACAAAATAGATATTGTCAGCAACTAGTTGTAGTTCATAATTTCAATGCCAATATCTAAGACATGATGGCCTAGCGGTTGGGCCCGTCCAGAATTAAGAGCGAATCAGTAAGCCGTGAGTTCAAATCCCGCACAGTTACTTTTAGACTTTTTGTAAGTTTTTACTCTACAGAAATATTATATTCTTTAACTTGTTTGCTTTGTTCACACATTTCGTAAAGTTAGGGAGGTAGATAGAAAAATAAGTCAAGAATTTAGTTAGATTTCTGTGAGGTAGACATGAGTTTTATGAATATTTTAACTTGATCGGAATGAACTTTGTCGTTTGGTTGTAGTCATACATAATACACTATATAATGTGGTAGTTGATGGTCAGTGACGTGTGGTTTAATAGATAGCGGTATTGTTGTTGGTGTGATTCTTAAAATGCGGGCAAATATTAATATTAAGGCGAGGGCGACTATTATCGCGAATTATCCGCGCTTCATAAAAGTGGCCTTAATAGAACTGAATGTGAGTATTATAATTATTTATGAATTGTAACTTAAACATTAAAAATTAAAAACGAATGGGTATTATAAATTGTTCATTTATTTGGTGACCTGTGGTTTACTTAATTCGTTGTTTTTTTTTCAATCTATCATGCAAGATAAATAATTAGTGTTTATTATTGGATTTATAAATGCATAGTGAATGAAGTCACTTTAGTATTTATTACAGCTGCCTAATATCATTTTTTTTGTTTAGAGAAATGCAGTAAGTCTCTGGATCAAAAGGTATGAGGAAGAAGGGAGCCTTGCAAGTAGACAGCGAAGTGGAAGGTCGTCGCTTATTAGCGAAGCGCAGCGACAACATATTTTTTTTTTTTTTTTTTTTTGTAGTAATAATAATAATAATATTTTATTTATTACCACAAAGTTCACGTACATTGCACTGTTTACAGATTAAAGTTATTAAATTAGCATTTCAAAATAATTACAATGAGTTCAACCCTGTCCCCTAAACTAGGCTGGGCCTGTATCTTAGGGGGCAGTGTCCGGCTATGGGATATGCTTATATAATTCTATTGTGGCAGACGTGCCAGTGGACTGTGTGAAGTGGGCGCTTAGGTAAATGATCTTGTGGTAAAATTTAACATGTGAGTGAGAAGATGAAGAATGAATGATGTAAATGCAAGTGTTGATGAAAGTGAATGTGAATGGGAGTGTTTGGGGAGTTTTGTGCTTGTCGTGAGTGGAGTGCATAAAGTGAGTGTATGTTTTTAGTGTGTTTTGAATATGGTAGAAAATGGCGTTAGTGCCAGAAATAGATGAGTGACATAATAAGTGATTGTTTATTAAGTTATGTAAGTAAGAAGTGATTCCGTATTTTGATAGTCTTGATTTAATAGCCATTCCATGACTGCTCGTTTTAGTTTAAACCTAGGGAGACCGAGAATGTTCAGTTTTTTATGAACTTGATTATAAATGTGCGTACTTATGACGTAAAATTGGTGCCTCGAAAAGTTAGTTTTATGTTGGATGCTGGGAATAACTTGTTTACGTTTTTTGGGGTCGGGAGGAGCTAAACCGACGTGTGTCCTAAGAATTGATTGAAGCACAAATAGCTGTCGTACAGTTAAAACTTTACAGTCTGAATAAAGTTGCGCTGTTGGATATCTGCGTGGTTTCTTTGTCATAACTTTAAGGACTGCTCTTTGTGCTCTCTCAGCCCTCAGGAGACTTGTCTTCTTAGCCCCACCCCACACATTGATGCAGTACCCTAGCACTGATTGGCACAGGGCAAGATATACCATTTTAAGAATGTCATGATCAGCTGACCCCCTGAGTGATTTGAAGACAGAGATAAGTCGCAATACTCGGGTGGTGAGTGTGTCTAGGTGTTTGTCCCATCTTAGACCTTTGTCTATATAGATGCCGAGGTATTTTACACTGTCATCTCTTCTTAATTTTGGACAGGAGCAATGTGTTACTGTTACGGGACCTGTACATGAGTGTGCCGTTATGGAGAAGGTACTTGATGGTTTCATGTTGCAGCGGATAGCGAAAGGAACGTATAAAGTTTTAGACAAATTTAACGTCAGTAGATTTGAGTTGAACCAGCGCATGATTCTACTCAGGGCAGATTCAGCATTGCTTTTAACAGCTTCCCACGAGGGACCGTGGACGATAATTGCGGTGTCATCTGCATAGGTGTATATGTTGCAGAGATCGTTTATGTAAATAAGAAACAATATCGGCCCTAGTATGCTACCTTGTGGTACACCGCAAGTCACTAACATCTCTTCACTTAAATTGGAACCAATTTGGACTTGGTGGCTGCGGTTTTAAGGTAGTCTGAGAAAAGTTCAAGCGCTTTACCACGAACACCCAATGATTCCAACTTAGAGATAAGTTTGGGCACAGAAACCGTGTCAAACGCCTTCGAAAGATCTATGAAAATTCCTAGGCACTTCATTTTTTCGTCGAGTTTTTTAGCAACCAATTGCGTAAGATCTAGTACCGCGTCTTCAGTTGATACTCCTGGGCGGAAACCGTATTGGTTGTTGGCTATGAGATGAAATTTGTCTAGGAAGTTTCTCAGTTGTTTGTTGAGAATTTTCTCAAAAACTTTTGAAATCGATGTTAGGACAGATATGGGTCTATAATTGTCAACACAGTTTCTGTCCCCTCCCTTGAAAATTGGGTGCACAATAGCTTTTTTAAGAGCATTTGGGAAAACTCCTGACTGAATGCAGAGGTTAAGGATGTAGGTTATATGTGGAACTAGGATACGCCGATGCGTTTTAAGTAATGTTGACGTGATACTGTCCCAGCCTACGGCACAGTCACTGCGTAGCTGAAGTATAGTTGCTTCAACGTCACTTTCTTCTATTTCAGAAATGACAAGCGAATTACAAGGATTGCTTGTTGTTAAGGTTTCGGGGGAAGGACTATTGGTGGATGTAGTTTGGTTTTGTGGTATCTTGGATGCCAAGTTTTTACCAACATTGGTGAAAAAAGTACACACATTATTAATGGAAGACGTAGGAGTGTCACATAATTTCAACAAAATGTCTGAACTATTTCGTGTTGGGCGAGTGTTCGTGATTTCTTTAATTGTTTTCCATAAGGCTTTTGGGTTGTTTTTGCTTTTTTGCAGTTCATTGTGTTCGTGTGCCTGTTTGAGTTTTCTAAGAAGTTCATTGCAATAGTTTCTATAGCGCGTATACGTGATTTTTTGAATTAAATTATCTGGATTTTTTTTTAATTTTAAATGCATCTTGTCTCGATTCTTCATGCATTTTATAAGACCTGCGGTGATCCATGGCTTTATGGTTCGTTGTTTCCTCGGGATGGTGACTTGTATTGTATGTTTAGTTGTAATTGTAGAGATAATTTGTATTAGTATGTTCATGGCTTCGTTACCGTCACGAGTCATGTAGATATCTGCAAAACTTGTATTCCACAGTTCGTCTTTCAGAGCGTCATAGTTTATGCGAGAGGCAGTGGTTTTTTTGTTACTTGTAGGGATTTTGTATTTGAGAAATAGTACTATCGGTTTGTGGTCAGTAATTTGTGATTCCAGAATTAAGGTGGTAGTTTCCAAATTTGTTTTTGCTAGAAGGTGGTCTAAACAGTTTTCTAATCTGGTTGGAAGTAGGTGGGTAGGTGATAGTCCGTGAGAGGCGTTTAGGATGAGATAGTCCAAGCTACGGTCGTTTCTGTTTTCTTGCCTGATGTCAATATTCAGGTCACCAACAAGGAACACATTCTGATAAGTTGATAGATCATTATAGGCATCATTTAGGCTATTAAAAAACTTTTCAAATTGATCTCTGGTGTTGTACGACGGAGACCTATAAACTGCCACAATAGCAAGTCCCGGTTCTATTTTGCATATGAGACAGTTTGCATGTACCATGTTGGGTTCGTATACAGTGGCGCCAGAATCAGTTTTCACGTAGATTACGACGCCTTCATTTTGATTAGAGTTATTTGAGGAATAGTGTGACTGATATCCATTCATTATAGGTACGTTATCGACTTTTCTCAACCAACAATAAACAATTCTCAATATCGTGGGCGAGTATGAAACCAATGGTTTCACACCTACGACACACTCGGAGTCACCGCAAACTGTTCGCCGTGCCCTCCACGCTGAAGGCATCACAGAAGATCAGCTAAAATGCCCTTCTTGACAGAAAGACATAAAGAAGAACGATTACGTTTCGCACGGGAATATTTAGACTTTCACTGGATTACTTCCATTTTGTTCCGGTTCGCGGTCGCCACTCCAGAACTTTTCGACCCCATCGGCCATCCGTTCTGCAAGCAATGTGCCCTGCCTACTACTGCCACTTAAGTTTAGCAATTCTTCGGGCTACGTCGGTGACCTTGGTTCTCTTGCGGATGTCTTCATTTCTGATGCGATCACGCAAGTAAACTCCGAGCATAGCCCTCTCCATTGCCCTTTGGGTGACTTTAAGCCGCATACGTCTACTTGACTACATTGAAAATAATGGGGGTTATACAAAATATTAATCCCTAATGTTCTAGTTTTAATTAGACGTGTTACAAAATATTTAGCGATATTAATAATTCCTAAATTGAGGTTTAGTTTCAATCTTCTTTTCTTCAGGAAAATGAACACTTAAACTATAACCTCAATATGAGTTACATTTATTGTGACGTCACATAAAAAACATATTCACGAAGTATAAATTATGTATTAGTTTTCAGTAAGCTCTGTTGAATACCGATAGATAGAAGTGGGTATCAACAATTATATTTGTGTTATTAGAATATCCTTGTTATGTTAATAAAAAATAACTTCAAAGTGGGTATAATAACACAAAAAAATCTTATGAACGGTTACAAGAGAACTTCTTATATCTAGGTAGGAATGTGACGTTACAAATCTCATTAAAGTTGTTAATTATATGAATAAATGAAACGAATAAAACAATTGTTGTTATCTGTCAGCACGACTTTTTTTTCCAACTTCCAACACCGAAAAAATATTACACAATCACATAAATAGTTATGATGGGTTATTAACTTATATTTAAATCCTTATAAAAATAAATAATGAGCATGAACCCATTTCAAAATAAATACCAAAGTAAATAGTTTTTGCATAAAATACAAATATTAATTAAAGTGGTTACAAAAAAAAATAAAAAACTATACTAACTTATTATGTAAACGGGATTTGAACTCAAGACACGTTGATCGTGAACCCACTGCTTAACCTAAACAGCTATCAACGCCTGGTAAATATGGTCGAAATTTAGCTATCCAATGCAAATACGATCATGCGTTTGCTGCGTGCATAACAAAAGAGACGGTAATATATTTCTTTATGTTTCGTGGAGAGCGACGCGACAACTTGCGACAGTAGGCGACTCTGTGGCTGTGGTGTGCGTAGGTACTGTATTGAGACAGCTTACACATACAGCCGCACGGACGCTCGACCGTGCGTTCACAGCAATATGATCCTTCGCGTGCCTGTGCGCTTATGAACGCTTACTGTACAGAATGCTTGGTTAACGGCTTTGTGATAAGGTGGTTTAGACCCTGTATGTTTACTGAGTATGTATTCACAAAACAAAGAGTATCTATGTAGCATAATTATCTTCTATCTGGTGTCCACGACACAAGCCTCGTTGCTTAGTGTGGCACTAGATGGCGCTGTCTGTAATGTCCAGCGATATTTATTTAAGTATGTTTTATTTACGACACAAGCCCATAAAGATTTTATTTCTAGAACGACTAATCTTAGCTTTAATTCAATTCAAATGGAAGCCACATTTCCACATAAGCCCACATGACATATGTCTACATCGTCCACATTGTCCGCACTTCCAGGCTCTGATTCAGTCCGTAATTACTGGCAGCCGCATGATTAGACACAGCTTCATCGGTCAGTTTCAACAGAATATTACTTTTTAATCTTATTTCGCCTTTTATTTCAATTCAATTAGTCTTTGATTGGAAGAACGAGGAAGTAATAAAATAACGATTTATTCTTTGTTCGCTTCGGCTACTGAATTTTGTCCCACATACTAAAACCCTGGTACGTCTCTTAACAATATGATTCCTTCGTCTAAAAATATAACTTTAAAAATTTTGATTCCTGCTCCAAGCTTTTTGATATTCCTTCTACAGCCCATGGTAACATCAACCCTATGATAATCTTCGAGGAGTTAGACATGGGTATACCTAGTAAATACCCAAACGCTAATTATGTTTAAGTCCAATGTAATAGAACTCAGGCCTTTTGCCTTCAAAGCATCCACAGGATTTGCCCGGTTAAGCAAAAGCCAGTCTTCCTTGACTGGACTGCAAGATGTCCTACATAAAAAAAAAAGTAAAAAAAAAATTGGGACTTTTGCCATTCACCGGGCACAAATCAAGACTCCGTGGATGCTATTGAGAAGTTTTTGTGGAATAACACAATCGACTAGGTTATCAAACCCAGGACCTCTTGCCCGGCAGTAAAAATTGCGATAATTAGACCAGCAACAGTATAAAACATATGAAAATGGGTATTTATCGCGAAATAAGCCCGACGTTTCGACCGGAGTGCACCATAGATAGATAAATAATAATAAATATCGTTGGACATTAAACACACAGCGCCATCTAGTGCCACACTAAGCAAGGCTTGTGTCATGGACACCAGATACTTTTTTGTTTGTAAATACATACTTATTATACATACAAACATCCATGACTCGGAAACAAATGTCTATGCTCATCACACAAACATTTGCTCCTACCGGGCTTCGAACCCAGTAGAATACAAGATAGATGCGCAACTCTGGTTTTCGTTTTTAAAACTGTATACCTCAACTGTTAGATGGTACTGTTAGTTTCTATTCAACCAAATAAATACAAAAAGTAATTCTTGACTACGGATTCAAACTTGGTAACTATTAATCACAAGGCAGTCGCCGCTAGGCTATCTAATTCACTGACAAGTTGTCTGAAATAGCTTTTCTCTTTATGACAGTTGTAATACAGTCCAACAGTTGAAAAGTTTGTGTCCTTAAAAAAACAGATGGCAGCACTATCTATGAATGGTTTCGACCGGATTTCACCAGCCGTGGTCGCGGGGAGACTGAAGTATTGGAGGTACTACGACAGCAAAGCGAAGGCGTTTATTTAACTACCCTCACTTGATCTTCTTAAATGTTAATTAGGGCCGGTTCACACTAGGACAGCACACTACACTAACCGTGTCCGTATATTGAGGCGATTTCTCCCCGCGACCACGGCTGGTGCAATCTGGTTGAAACGTCGGGCTTAAATTAAAGGTAAATTCGCGATAAATACCTGTTTTCATATATTTTCTGATCGTGAAAGTTTAAAAAAGACAATTAGACCAACAAGCCCAAGCAATCAGAGTGTTGGAAAGTTGATTGTTGCAAAATGTTTTAAAGCTGGCTTTAGCTTTGGGTTCAAAAGAAAAGTAAAATTAACCTTTTAGACCCCAGAAACTCAAACAAAACTTGTTTTTAAGCTTTAAAATGTTCATAAAAGTCTTTTCATCGGCGCTGCTTTAATAAGTATTCTTCCCTGTATGCACTGGAAACAATGATGAGAAAAAGTGGCTACATACATACATAAATATGTAGTTAAACATAAAACATTACATTATGAAGTCGATTTGTGTTTGTATAAACCATTACACTAAAGTATCATAACTATGTAATTAAAAATAAAACATTACATAATGAAGTCGATTTGTGTTTGTATAAATTATTACACTAAAGTATCATAATTATGTAATTAAAAATAAAACATTACATTATGAAGTCGATTTGTGTTTATATAAATCATTACACTAAAGTATCATGTCTAAACAATTCGAAGACATGTGACATCCACCAATCCACCCTGGGCCCGTGGTGGTTTGGTGCTATTGGTGATAGCCTATTCATAGAGGGGAGGCCTGTGTCCCAGCAGTGGGAACATTAATAGGCTGATGATGATGATGACTGAATCTCCTGATTGCAAAATAAATGGTTTCAAATGTATAAGGGCAATTAGTTTTTGTTTTTATTCGCAGACTAGCAAGGCTTTTAACAAACTTAAGTATGTACCAATTTCCCAACACGGAGTATAACATTAGCCTCACAAAATCGTTTTACATAGCTCCAGCTCAAACTACAAATTATAACAAACATAAACCATAGAAGTAGCTTTATATATTAAGACCAGAAGCCCTAGCACGAATTTACGGAGTACATGTATCCAAAATATAAACTGGATTCGCACTCGATATTTACTTAGGTCTTCTTTTTTTTTTTTTCTTGGGATGGGAAATCATCAAATGACTTCTCCCACTCTGGGCGGAGCGGGAGGGAGTGTCAGACTCTTACTGACTAAAACCCATCCATGTTCCTTCCTCGCCCTTTATGTTCCGGGGCCGCGGTATCTCTTTCGAACAGGCCCGCAACCCCGGATATTTACTTAGGTCTAAGACCAATTCACATTAATGGATAATGTGGTAAATTGGAAACTCTTTAGATTGCTCGACAACTCGCTCAAGGCCATATAATAAAAAGTCTTACATTTATGTCACAATTAATATATATTTCTAGAATAAACATGATTTGTTAGGTATAATACGTATGTAATACCTATTGTGAAAGCTGAAAACTGAAGAACAAAACAAAAAAATTGAATAATTTTAAAATAATTGACACGTAATTTTTTTTCTCAAAACCAGGCCGAGTACATGGTTTCTTGTTTCCCCTACTCTTTTTATGGTTTAACACATACTTTGTTAAAATTTCAGTGAAAATGTCCACCTGCTATTATTACAAAATACAGCGTCGACAGACGGACGGACAGACAGCGGATATTAATACCCCTTTGGGTACAAAAACCTCTTCCTTTTATTTTTCGGATGTAAAATCATCAAATGACTCCTCCCACTCAGGACGGAGCGAGATGGAGTGTCAGACTTTTACTGACTAAAACCCATCCATGTTGTTTTCTCGCCTTTTATGTTCCGGGGCCACGGTATCTCTTTCGAACAGTTCCGCAGTGGCTACAAAATCCAAAAAAAAAGTTTCAATTCAGGGTACGTTTACGTGCACGTCTGTGCTAGGCCCACAGGCCGCCATGTTTGCGGCACGGCATGAGCTGTCTCTGAAACACGTTTACCACAGTAAAATAATTGTTGTATTACGGAATAATATCCCACTGTCCTGTAGCTTATCTCTCTGGACTATTCTATTTTTGAAATGTCGCTTTCTAGGTTTGCTGTAATTTAATATTGTTTTGTGGAAACTAAGCAATTATCACCCATGGATTCGTCGAAGGTTTCAAGAGAAGTGTTAAGAATATCCCCATTTTGATAATAGTTCAATTTTTTTATTTCAGGCTACAGTGACCCATAGATATATACCATATAAACTAACATATATAAATTATATATTATATTATATTACTGATATGTATATATATATATTTTGTAATGTTGCGGTGTGTGTAATAGAGAGTCTAGTTTTGGCTATTACCTTATGGAATAAATTGATAAACATTTCTCGTCTCGGGTATCGAACTGACCGGCTACACCAAAAAGATCCAAGATTTTCATATAACTTTCCGCATTCAAGACTGAGGGCGACATCTCGGTGTGAAGAATAAACCTAATGTCCTACGTCATAACACGTCACACGCCTCCAAAATATTATTCCCTATGATACCTTTCCTCGAATCTTGTACATTTCATTTTTTTTTTCTTTTTCCTAATAAGCATCTCTTTTCTTTTATCTAAAAATCTTTCGAAAATTGAATGCGTCTCGTCAATCAGCTTGCTTGCCTGAAAAAGCCCTCACTGCTGCTGCACCACTATGTCTGAAAAGGTACTGGTGGAATTCAAAACCTCCTCCTTAGAAGACGGTTTAAAATAAAAATTATAATGTATTTAGGTATACTCCACACATCATTTCAGAGGGCCTTCACTGGTGCTTAAAGTGTTACTATACTGCAACGACTCTGAATCCGTTTGACATAAGCTTCATTTTTGGAATTTCCTTGAAAAAATATCATTTTATCATAGCCAAAACCTCTTTTAAAACTTGCCCTAAAAACTACAAATGTAACAGAAACAAAACCATAGCAAACGAAAACTAGAACAGGAACATTTATTACAAGTTAATGACAGTTGTGAAAACGGAACGCGGCGGGCGGCTGCCCGGGAAAATAGCTTAGTCTACAGAAAAACCGCTTGTAAGGGGGTGTGCGACTAATTGTGTGCGACTGTGCGATGTGCGATTAATTGTCGGGAACACGAGAATTTGTGGTGTGTAATTGTGGGTTTTCAAAGGGTTGAGGTGTAAGTCGTCTTTTGTAGTTGTGGAGTCATTTTAATAGTACCTATACAATATGTCACCGTAAAATTGTCAAACACGTTATTTATTGTCAAACGAACAAACTGCTTACAATAAAACGCATTATTTTTCGTGAAATGCATACTATACGATGGTAGTCAACTCACGCGTCGTGGAGGGAAGGAGGGGTCCCTCTTGCCCAATGGTACCACTCTCATGAAAAGATAATGTACCATTCCTGAGAAATACCGATTACCGATAACCTAACCTCAAAACACTTTATATTCCCATAAAAAGCGTAGTCGACGGAGCCTCACTCGCTACGTGCCCCTATTTCCGAGTGCAGGGTTTGAGGCGGTGGTTTCTTGAAAATGGTCCAAAAGGCGGTTTTAAAAGCAGTGTATCTCTAAAACTGTAAATAATTTCGACAAATAAAAAAAACTTTATATTTTGAAGTCCTTTTTGCATACACTGATTGAACTCAAAACATAATTTGACAAACTTGAATGCACCAAAAAAATCTTCAAACATACCTCTTAGTTTTCTTTCAAAGCAGTTTAGCCATTTATTCACAATGATAATTATAATTAAAAATATAACATAAAATTTCAAATGCTAAACTAAATCTACTGATTGATTAATTATTATTAAACAGTTAAGTTCTAGTTTTAAATCGATCGAAAATACTCATTTTGCACTATTCGGCCCGCAGTGACTGAAGTAACAACCACTTTGTAGTGCAAGCTAATTAGAACTTTATTCTAACAGTATTTCAAACGAAGTTTGAACCACCACAAATAGAGTTGCTTATTTAGCTGATGTCGCCGCCTTAAAGAAACCTAACTAACCCAACGGGGGAGTGCCACAAATCCCGATTATGGGGGCAAAGATATTTCCGTATGTTCAGTTGACAATATTTCGAGAGTTTACAATATTGCTAGAGAGATTACAATCTAACGTGTTTGAAAATTTTACGGTGACATATACATGTAATTTAAAATTCTGCCCACAGGTTAGGCGTTAACCACACGATACAGAAGAAGTAAGTGTGTATGTAAAAAATTGGTCGTACCATAGGCACGCGTTAGCAAGAAAGTAGGTTGCAATACTGATTAACTATTGAATGAAGGACGCCTTCAAGTTGGACCACTGTGTCGCTGTAAAGGCTATTCCAGTGAATCAATATTGTGGCGTTTAACATAAACTCTTAAACCAAATTACAATGGTGAGCATACAATTTCAAAAACAGTACAGACGGTATCAAAAAATTACAAATTTATATAGTCTGTCAGTAAGATTTTTTAAAAATAATGGACACGTATTTTTTGTTTTTGTAAATCAATGAATATTAACAAAGATAAAACGCATCAAAACTCGCGTGGGAGCTCGTGACGCCAGTAATAGGTAAATATTATACCTAGGCGTGACGTATTGAGAATTTTAAAAGCGTCGTATTTTGTCAATTTTGATTTACGTAACAAAAGAAAAAATACGGTTCAAATATTTTTTTATACCTGACGGACTAATTAGATTTCTTTTGTCGTCTACCCTATTGCGTGTCTTTATCATGATGAAGTCAAGAACCAATTAAATGTGTAACACACATTTTTTTATTCTCTCATTATGTTTACTTTAAACTAGTGTTATAATCACAATTTTAACATTTTATCATTATTTTTTTATTTATGTGTTGTCCTGTCGGGCTAATAAATGCTTTTCTTTCTTTCTTTAAGTATTTAAAAAAAAGACGAAGTGATCTTTCACTGAACGTGGTCAAACAAATGTTTTACAAGTTAATGGGGGGTGGGCCTATTGCAACGACGAAACCACCCCTCTTTGAGTAATGACTTGAGAGATGCCACGGCGTCCTTACCTTCCACTTTTTTTAAGCAGTGAAAAAGGCCTAACGAATACCGCACCGTCCGGGGAGACGGTTTGGTTATGTGGGGCTTCCACCCACTAAAAAACACCGCGCCGGTTCTCACTTTCCGCAGGTCCACACCGAACACGGCTGTTTCTTCCGCTCCATCCAGAGCGGGAGAAGTGGTTTGATGATTTCTATCAAAACAAAAAAAGGGAAACGAAACCAGAAATTCATGAGCGACTATATATTGACTAGCTGACCCAAGCAAATTCGTTTGCGTCACGTAAGAGAGAAAACCGAAAGAAAAAAAATCCCCGTATTTGAAACATTTTCCATTCCTGCTCCGCTCCTAATAATTGTAGCGTGATGTTATATAGCCTTAAGCCTTCCTCGATAAATGGACTATCTAACACAAAAGTATTTTTTCAATTTGAACCAGTAGTTCCTGAGATTAGCGCGTTCAACCAAACAAACAAACTGCTTTATAATATTAGTATAGATCAATCAAGACCCAGTATTACGGTATGCTTTATATAAACAAAACTAATGTGTTGTAGCTGTAAATTACCGGTTTATGTTTCAGATTGTTATTATTACTGCGATTATAGAAATAATGGGCCTTTTCCGGACCACTATCGCGTTTTGAGGGTTGAATAACTTAATTATGGGTAAACTTGGTTTCATTAATTAACTTGCGCAATTATTTTCGTAGTTCAACGTTGTTTTACAGAGAAGTATTTTTCGTGACAGCAGCGGCGACTTACGAACAGTAAGTCGTGGGTTCGAAACCAGACAGCCGAATTACTTTGTGTAATTTGTACCATCACCACTGCTCTCAAAACGGTGAAGGAAGACATCGTGAGGAAACTGGAAACAAATATTCGAAGACATGTGACATCTACCAATCCCCACCGGGCCCGCGTAGTGTATTATAGCCTATTGCCTCTCATAGAGAAGACTGCAGCAGTGGGAACCTTAAAAGGCTGATGATGATGATGATGATGATGATTTTTGTCTACTTTTGTTGCTGTGTAAAAGGAACTTCGAAATAATTGTTACTTTTAAACTTCTAGCTTACCGAATATGGCCTCTTGTCCACGTCACGGTTGTTCAACCGTACGGCGTGTTAGCCGTACAGTTGAAAAAACGTGGGAGGTTGTACATGACACGGCAAAACCACTCTGCGAGACATCGCCCAAGTACGGCTCAGTACACAGCGGCGGTGCCGTGCCGTGGCGCCGCCGTGCACGTCTACAAGCTTCCATAGTGATCCATACAACACTGACGACCTTGCCTACACACGGCGAATTAACCGTAGATTTTCACGGCGAAAACACGTGTGTGTAAAAGAGGCCTAAAACAATGTGTACAAATCTATTAAAGCCACAAATTATACCAGTGGTCATAGGTTTCAAGTTCTAACCCAAGAATCTGATTTTTAGGATCCATGTTCGTATTGTATAATGATCACTTGCCAAAGGAAGACACTGTGAGGAAACGAGAATTCCTGAGAGATTTTTTTCGACGGCTTGTGAAACCAAACCAGAGGCCAATGGGCGGCATAAAAACTCCGACACTGTTTGGACACAAAAAAAGAAATATGCGACATATTTATGAATCGTTGGAGACCTAATGGATACTAATTTACTAACATTCAACTAAAACAATTGCAGTCTGTTGGACAAAGGGCTCTCCCAAACCTCGTTTTATCACCCTGTACACCTTCTGCAACTAGTTTGATCCATCCACCTTTTTCGAAGTCGTCCTTCCATATAACTGGAGGGCGACTATCAACTCAAAACCAATAAAAGAGGTCGAATGCCGTTCCGGCCTTGTGGACAAAATAGACGCGCCGCTCATATAAATGAACGCTCATATGTCAATCGACCAAATTTCGCACACTTTTGTGACAACTTACGAAGCGTGTGTGAATGCACGTCAAGCACAGTTTTTACGTAGGTAATGTGACTATTAATTGCTAGCTCTCGATCTAAGTGTTAGTTGTCTCTTTTGCACGTACGTATGGGTCTTTTGCTTGTAGTGGAGTCAAAGAGTGGGGGACAACCAGAGACACAGAAATTAATTATTTTCTAACTTCTTTAATCGGTTCTGTGCTTAGCACTAAACACAGATCTCGTTAGCTCCATTGATCCATCCAGTTTACCATACTATCTGCATAATTAAAAGAACAAGGAACCCCATTAAATCGCAAATACTTCAAGTTTTTGTAGGCAAAGAAAAATAATAACGAATAAGCATTTTCCCATCAAACTGAACACGCCAGCCAGGCTCAAATTTTACTACTGTAGGGCGCCTGCTATACTGCAAGCGATAAGCGGGCTAAAGGTCTTAGCCCAGTTACACGACTCCGCTCCCACCTGGCAAAAAGCATATCATTCAAAAATGGGCTTTAAGGATTCACCTTTAAGACTTGGTTCCCACTTGGTAAGACTGGTGTCAGCCTTTTTTGGGCCACTGACAACCTGTAACTACTGTTAAAGAGGGACAAATGACAGCCGGGGCGAACAGTTTAACGTGATTTTCGAGGTCGGGACGAGCAAATTGTTATTGTGTTTTTCCATTAAGAATTTTTCAGTAGCAGCTAGTTTGGATTTGTGCCAGCTTGATGTCAATAAGCTCGCTCCCTATAACATTGGACTTAAACATAACTAAGCGAAATGTGGGTGTACTAATAGGAACACCTTTGCTCCTTACATACGTGATGTTCATCATCATCATCATCATTTCAGCCGAAAGACGTCCAGCTGAATATAGGCCTCCCCCAAGTGTCGCCACATTGACCGGTCCCGTGCGACTCGCATCCGACGGATTCCCGCAACCTTCACCAGGTCATCGGTCCACCTAGTGGAAGGTCTGTCAACGCATCGTCTTCCGGTTCGCGGTCGCCACTCTAGAACTTTTCGGCCCCATCGGCCATCCGTTCTGCGAGCAATGTGCCCTACCCACTAAAACTAATGTGCCACTGACGTGATGTTATGTTATGTAAAATATTATATAACTATTCACTTTCTTGGCTACAGCGAGACAGACGCCTAAATATTTTAATAAAATAATTTTACGATATAAAGGTACCTAATCCAGCAGAATATTGCTTTATTTCGTTTTATGTCAAGGCGCTGGCCATTTGAATATAATGTTGCCAGTAAAATAAAATGAAAAAAGTTCGCATTTCAGTGTCGCTTCGAAGTTCTATGGATTGGAAATTTAAAAAAAAAGTAAAACCTGATTTTCCTTTGTGTTTTTGCTTTATGGGTACTGAGTTGGAGTGGTTTGCAGTTTTCCTCAGACTATTATAAGGTAATGACTAAGATATATCATATTCTAAATGGCAATAATATTATGTTGCCTTACGTTTGAGATCTCAGACTGCAACATGTCCTAAGTTCGCACTCTACTTATCGCATTTGTGTCATTAGAATTTAGAATAAAAATAGTAAACCAACTGAAAATTAGATTTTTTATAAAGCATAGTTTTTATTATAAGCTGGTTCAGGAAAGATGGAAATATTTTTTTTTAGGTAGTCCGCTTAGGAACCTATTTGTACCCGCCAGGAAAAAAACGCTTTTTTATTTTTCAATTGGACATATGAAAAATCTGTCGAAAGTGATATTCTTGCATTGATATGAAATTGAGTGCACATCAAATTTGCAAATCAGTCAAAAATTTTTTTGAGACAGTGCAATGTCCAAGTAGGCACCTAAAAAATAATAGAATTTTTCATTTTAAAAGTAAGTTAAAAAATCATGAAAACAATAAAAGTACCACCGCCATAGCCCGAATTCTTCATGGATTCATCTGATTAGTCCAGTTAATTATAAATCAACGGTGTTCATTTCCATTTAGTAAATTGTGACACCGAAAATTAAAACTCCGGTCCCAATATAAAATAATAATAAAACGAATCCTGAAACTTATTAAAAAGGTCCACAGTTTATTTCCGTTCCAAATTAAATAAATTAAAAAGGGTAAAAGCAAAGTTGAGTAAAAAACGGCTGTAACTCGATCATGAAATTACATTTTCTGTTATTTTCAGACTTGTCGCGTTGTTGAGATGACGGAGGAGTTTTTTTGCTGTCTGTACAAAAAATAGAAGGATGAGTACCTACGTTGGTTGGTGGTGAGAGATACTTAAGAACCCACCTAACCTAGTTATTTATTTAGTAAGATGAATACTTACGACGGTCATCGGGCTGCCTGCAAACTTGAACTTAATGCCGGAAACATTAAGTTCAAATTAAGTTACGTTATACACGATTTTAATATCACGCATTGAACGCCACACTAGCTGTGTGTAAATGATGTCAGATCTTGAACTCCGTCTGTGCCCCAGACCAACATTATTAAATTATGTCTATGTATATTTAAATATTAATATGGTACGTATGTCAATGCAATCAAACATATTACAATTCGATATATTTTTATCCTCTCATTGAGAGGAGGCCGTGTCCCAGCAGTGGGAGCATTATAGGCTGATGATGATGATGATGATGATGATATTTTTATCTTTTAGGTAATTGTAATTGATACAGATGACTGTGACTTGACTTGTAAAACTATTTTATTTTACAATGGACTTCGTAATGCACTTATGAAACGTCAAAAAAGATGCACACATGGAAAAGAACCGGCAAGGAACTCTATGGGTACTCTTTTAAAATTATTTAGTAATAAAATGAAAAGCATAAGGATGAAAAAAAAAAGATATACAAAAGTGTTATTGGTACCAAAATAACTGTCACCCACCCAAACCTTCCACCTTTTTTTTCCAATATTAATAATAATCTGAAAGCAATCAAAAATACCTGAAGGTAACCCAGACAGTAATCTTCAAAGGCATCGGGAAGTACCTCACTGTAATCAGGCACCCGCATTGTGAGACAATAATCACAGGAAGGGACCGAACCAACATTGTAGCAAATACTTCGACTGTAAAGATAAAACGAAAATATAGGGAAAACGGTACTTTGTCGTATTTGGGTTTTGGTAAAGATAGCGTGAAACCTGAAGTACAAAAATATTGTAATCTATACTATACTATATTATATTATATATTCTATTATAAAGCAGAAGAGTTTGTTTGTTTGTTTGGTTGAACGCGCTAATCTCAAGAACTACTGGTTCAAATTGCAAAATTATTTTTGTGTTGAACAGTCCATTTATCGAGGAAGGCTATAGGCTAAAAAACATCACGCTATGACAATTAGCGGAGCAGGAATGAAAAATGTTGCAATAACAGGTTTTTTTTTCTTTCGTTTTTCTCTCTTATGTGATGCAGACGAAGTTGCGTGAGTCAGCTAGTAACATCATATAACAGAATGAAAAAAAATGTTTGTGAAAAGAAGCGCTTGAAACAGGAAAGTTCATTCTTTGTGTGACCTGGTGTCAGAGTTTTATGCCGCATGGGTCTCTGACTTAGCTTTAAATGCCTTCGAGAAATATCTTTCAGCATGTTTGGTTTCCTGACGATTTTTCCTTTTCCGAAGCAAGTGATAATTATACAATACGCACATGAATTCGAAAAATAAGTGATCTTCGGTTTGAAATCGAGACCTTGATGTTCACACTATTATGCTAACTCTACGGGGAAGGACGTTTCAAAAGCCTAAGGCTTAGAGACCTCAGGGGGGACAGACAGACCCGGGGTTGCGGGCCTGTTCGAAAGAGATACCGCAGTCCCGGAACATAAAGGGCGAGGAAGGAACATGGGTGGGTTTTAGTCAGTAAAAGCCTGACAGTCCCTCCCGCTCCACCCAGAGTGGGAGAAGTCATTTGATGATTTCCCACCCTAAAAAAAAAAAAAGGGGGAAATCTAGACCTCTTGTTTTTTACATTCCAGTTTTCCCCCTCGGGGGCACTTTCGTGGGGATTTGAGGAATAAGATTCCAGTTTTCCCCCTAAGGGGGATTATCAGGGGGTTATTCTAGACTTTGCTTTTAAATAAATATCGCATCTTGTTTTTTCGGATGGGAAATCTTCAAATTACTCCTTCCGCTCTGGGTGGGAAGGAGTGTCACACTTTTACTAACTAAAACCCATCGATGTTTCTTCCTCGCCGTTTCTGTTCTGGGGCCACGATATCTCTTTCGAACGGTCTCGCAGTCCCGGCATCGTGTCTTGCCTGTCCTGTTGCTTGCCCATCACAGAAGGTTATGGACGCTACTGAAAGTGCCAAAGTCGTTGCCAAATTTTGGGCTGACATAATTTAAATGGTCATCGACTAGCTAAGATAAAGAAAGCTAAATAGTTCCCGTTTAGAGACTACTACTCGATTTTAAAACTTTCTAAAAATCTAGTCTGTGAATAACCATTTTAAAACTTTTTCGCTTCGATTGGAAACTTATTTAAGTACTAATTCATTTACGCGACGAACTTTGTCTAAATGGAAATTTGAATAGAATTGTCAGCTATTTTAGTTTTAGTTTTAGCTGACGTAGAACTTAAAAGTGTTGGAAATGTTGGCTCTGAGTCGTTAGAAAATGGGGAGAGTAAATTAGTCTACCATGGTATTATAATAGTACTGTTTTTTGTTTCCTACAAACAATTTCAAGTACATTTTGTCACATATTTGTGTCGTCTGGCGTTCAGGGCACGCGCTTGCTTTTCACGTATATGTGACAATGGCATCCAAAAGGTTTAACATAACTGGAGAAATGTTGGTGTTCTACGTTTTTTCTATAAAAATGGTAAGTTGGTACAACAATTTTGGTACAACATCAAAAAACTAAGTTTTTCATACAAATACGGTAGTTGTTTGCGTGAAAGAGTATAAAACATAGGTCCATCCTTGAAAACTTTCGCATTTATAATAGTAAGAAAGAAAGAAAGGTAAGATATAAATCATTTCATCAACAACGACAGCTTTTAAACTCAACTACAGATTTCTTGGAAGTTCCAGTCCTTTACAAAGTAAGTAGAAATTCATTTGAACAACCTCTTTTGAGGACATTACTTAAACTAATGAAATGGAAACTTTTTCATAAAATTACTTTTTCTTTCTTATCCTGTTTTTCCCTGATGAAATCTACTCTGAGCTCGGACTGTGGGTATCTTGGAAGGATTTTGTTTGTATTTTAAGTCAAAGCACTATCTACACTCGAGAGCAATGAATCCGGGTCACTTAAAGAATGTTAAAAATCTCGGAAACTAAAAATGATAGGTTAATGCAATAAATTGTATTTAATAGACTATGTAATACTCCTTAAATGAAAGTAAAAAAAATATGAGTCACCATACATTTTATTAACACAAAATTACATAAAGAAAAAAACTGCTGATCTCTCCTTAAAACAAAAATAGGAAACATGAAATTTTTGAACTTTATTACGATTTTCTTGAATTTTAATACTTCGTATTGCCTCCTCGTGCTTCCATTACTGCGTTTACGCGGTTTGGCATGCTGTACACCAAGTTCCTTATACGATTTTGGGGAATATTCTCCCATTCCTCTGTGAGAGCAATTTTGAGCTCACGAAGCGTGATTGGGGGAGGGTTTCGTTGTTTTACGCATCTGCCTAGCTCGTCCCAAGCATGCTCGATCGGGTTGATATCCGGGCTGCGCGCTGGCCACTCCATACGAGTAATGTTCATCTCTTGAAGGTAGTCATTCACAATCCTACCTGTATGAGGTCGGGCATTGTCATGCATAAATATAGCATCCTCACCTAAATTGACCATAAATGGACCAACGTGATCATTGAGGATTTCTTCCACATATCTTACGCTAGTTAAAGAGCCGTTTTCTATGATCACCAGCTCTGTGCGACTTTCAGAAGAAATTCCGGCCCACACAAGTACAGACCCACCACCGTAGGCTACTTTTTCTTCGATGCATGCTTGCTTGAATCTTTCCCCTGGTCTTCGATACACTCTGTGTCTTCCATCGTGCTTGTAGAGCATAAATTTTGATTCGTCGGAGAACATAACTTTTGACCAATCTTCAATACTCCAATTTACGTGGCTCTGGGCATATCTTAGTCTTGAAATACGATGCCCACGCTCCAGTTTAGGGCCGTTTGCAGGTCTAAGGGGTTTTAAGTTAGATTCAGCAAGCCGACGTCTTACTGTCCATGCACTTGGGTTACTTCCTCCGAGGCGTCGAAACTGATTTGTGAGTTCAGTTCCTGTGAGAAAGCGATTTCGAAGCATGGTGTTCACCAAGTATCGGTCTTCTCGTGCTGTGGTACACCTGGTTCTGCCCGTTCCTGGTCTGCGTAGGTTAGAACCAGTTTCTTCGTAACGTCGGAGAACTCTTTGTACTGTTGACAGCGACACACCGACAGTCCTGGCTGTATCGCGCTGACTCCGGCCGGTTTCCAGCATTGTAAGTATTCTGGTGCATTCTTCAGGCGTAAGCGACATAATTTCAGCTTGAATAATGAATATAGAGCACTATCAACATGGTTTATGTACCCACATATATGACAGATTACAAACAAAAGCAAAACCAAATGCTGTAATTTCGTAGTTCCATCTTCGAAAGTGGCCCTTTTTCAAATTTGATTTTTTATGATATAACTTTACAATAACTAAGAAGTTTTAATACCTTCATTTAAGGAGTATTACATTGTCTATTAAATACAATTTATTGCATTAACCTAGCATTTTTAGTTTCCGAGATTTTTAGGATTCTTTAAGTGACCCGGATTCATTGCTCTCGAGTGTATATTGTTTTCGAAATGAAATAAGACACTTTCTAACTTCTCAAAATTTTTAGCTTTTACAACAAGCTAAACGCGAGTTTTACAATGCCTGAAAGTATATGATTCACTGGAATAAACAAAACCAGAAAGTTACATGATCTTCTAGGTATATGTTAGTAGTATGATAGTGTTTTGAAAGCATAATACAATTTATATTACTCGATTAAAATAAACCACGATTTTATCTCTAAAAAGTCTTATATCCAGTAAAAACCATAATTATGATAATTAATAATAATAAATAAATATTAAATATCGCTGGACATTAGCGCACAGCGCCTTCTAGTGCCACACTAAGCAAAACTTGTATCGTGAACACCAGATAGTTGATATACTACATATATACTTTTTTTTTGACGTGATAACGTCTTATAAATTGATAATACCAGCAACACTCATGAAAAATAGTAACGTTCCATGTTCCATAGTAACGTTCCACCGTTCCACGTGTTTTATTACATAAAATAATGATTATGACGTTTTTTGCGGAGTTTTAAAACAGGCCGACTCAAAAGTGTCCTTGTTACGTAACATCTCAAACGGTAAATGATAAATGATAAATGATAAATGATAAATGATAAATGATAAATGATAAATGATAAATGATAAATGATAAATGATAAATGATAAATGATAAATGATAAATGATAAATGATAAATGATAAATGATAAATGATAAATGATAAATGATAAATGATAAATGATAAATGATAAATGATAAATGATAAATGATAAATGATAAATGATAAATGATAAATGATAAATGATAAATGATAAATGATAAATGATAAATGATAAATGATAATTAATGATAAATGATAAATGATATATGATAAATGATATTTATTCAGCAAGTAGGTTTTCTCAAACACTTTTACACGTCATTTTGACGTGATAACGTCTTATAAATTGATAATACCAGCAACACTCATGAAAAATAGTAACGTTCCATAGTAACGTTCCATAGTAGCGTTCCACCGTTCCACGTGTTTTATTACATAAAATAATGATTATGACGTTATCACGTAAATCTATCGTCCGTAAACCGACTTTACAGACAACCAATTTTTTTTTTTGACGTGACAACGTCTTAAATTAGGTTGCGGCTGGGAGTCACTTATGAAAAAGTGTAACGCCCGGTAACGTTACGATGAGTCACCGAACGAGAGAGAGGCCCGCCGAATGCCTTGCGTCTCTCTCCCACTCAACTATGACGTTGTCACGTAAAATCTTCGCCCGTAAAACCGACTTTACAGGCAACCATTTTTTTTTGTTTGTAAAAACATACTTACTATACATATAAACATCCATGACTCGGAAACAAATGTCCATGCTCATCACACAAACATTTGATCCTACCGGGATTCGAACCCAGGCCCCTATGAACGTACGGCAGCCTCACTACCACTACGCCATTCGGGTCGTCAATTACATGCAATATTTCAGATTTTATGGCACTTAATTATACAAGCAACATAATAATATAATAATATTTTTTAGTCCAATCAATAGATTTTTTTGTAAATCGATCGAAACATACACACATTTTGCACTATTCAGCCCACAGTGACCTACGTAACAACCACTTTGTACTGGAAGCTGATTAGAACTTTATTCTAACAGTATTTCAGACGAATTTTGAACCACCACACATTGCGTTGCTTATTATTTATCTCCTGTAGTCCCCTTAAAATAAGTATCCAAAAACGAACTCTGACTGTCTGTCCTTTGGGCTCACTTTTCGTTAAAAAGCAGTGATAGTCTAGTGGTGAGACCGTCATATAGTCAAATCATAAATCTCTGATTTTTCGGATTCATGTGCAGTGCATTTTGCACGGGAATAATTATCACTTGCTTCGGTGAAGGAAAACATTGTAAGGAACATTATAGTATGGGAGATATTTCTCGACGGCATGTTAATCCAAGCCAGAGGCTCTTGAGCGGCATTTAACTCTGACACCAGGTTTAATTTACGTGTAATTTTTATTACGAATTTGCTTTTATGAAATTTAAATTGACAATTTGATTGTGTATGGTATTATTTTAATTGTGCGTTTAATTCTAATTTGTATTTAAACTTGACTCTGTTTTTAATTTTGATTTTGTAGTTTATTTTTATTCGGTATTTAATTTTGATTTGCATTTAATTTTGTATTTTATTATTTGTTTTGTTTTGATGATTTTAAGTCTAATTAATCTGGATTCAACTTCAATTAATATAGTTACATCTATTATTTTATGGGGCATGCGGTGCTAACCTGTAAGAAATTGTTATACTAACCTCTGATTTAAGAATCTTAATTTAAAATGTAACAGTATAAACAGTTGTTGGTTGGCCTGAAGTAAATAAATAAAATAAGTAACAGAATAAAAGAATAATACTTTTATCTGTAAGACCCTCCTGTACCTTATTTACGCAAATAAATGATTTTGATTTTAATTTTAAAATAATCACACGATAAAGAAAGGTAGACTCTCTGTAAGGCCTAAACGGATTTATGAGATTGTACGGCATCCGGCTGGGGCATCTGATTTGTAATGAAACAATATCTTAAAATAAAAACCGACTTCCAAAAAATTCTCGTCGCTTATTTGGTTTTTTCAATGGCTGATATTGAGAGAATACGTCGTTAAGAAGCTAACTCATAAATTACTTTAAAATATAATGTATTTCATACCCCTCGCATTGTTTGGTCACATCTTCACCGTACAGTTTCACCGTAGTAGTTTACGTTTAGGCCAACATGCCTGAAAATCATCAAATTTAATTTAATAATTTAATTATTCCGGTTCAATCTCCGTACAGGATCCTCTTCAAGAACGGAACACGATAATTATCTATTGAACCGCAAAATCCATGAAAATATAATTTATGGTTCATATAAAATAAGATGTTTTCAAGTTTATTAATTAATTTAGTCCATCTTTTGTCACTTCGTGAGATTTAAAAGTTTCGATAATAAGGCGTTTTTCTTTTGGAGTTAATTAAAATAATATATGGACTTGTTACTGTTTGATTAACTGTCATAATACACATACCTGTCTCTTAAGCTTAAAACTGCTGCCTGTCTGCCCTTCAAAAACCCTGTAAATTAATAACGTGATGCGCCTTGATATAATAAATAAATAAATCAAATAAATATCGCTGTACATTAACACATAGCGCCATCTAGTGCCACACTAAGCAAAGCTTGTGTCGTAGACACCAGATAGTTGATATACTATATATATACTTTTTTATTTGTAAATATATACTTATTATACATACGAGTATAAACATCCGTGACTCGGAAACAAATGTCCATGCCAATCACACAAACATTTGCTCCTACCGAGATTCGAACCCGGGACCCTAATAACGCAGCTTCACTACGCTGCGCCATTCGGGCCGTTAAAAACTATGTTGATGTCGGCTTACAGTCTAAACAGAAGCAGCTGAATACCAGTACTTTACATTAAGCGACTGCCTACCTGATCGCCATAACCCAGTTAGTATTGAGTAATACAATACCCCGTTTTTTTTTTTTTAGGGTGGGAAATCATCAAATGACTTCTCCCACTCTGGGCAGAGCGGGAGGGAGTGTCAGACTTTTACTGACTAAAACCCATCCGTGTTCTTTCCTCACCCTTTATGTTCCGGGGCCGCGGTATCTCTTTCGAATAGGCCCGCAACCCCGGCAGGCTTGGGCCCTTGCGGGCCTCTCCCCTTATGCTGACATCTCTTTGAGGCGCGCGTGGAGCACGAACGCGCCGTCGACACGGCCTGTCGTCATTAGACGGACGGACGGCTAGCTAGCCCGTAGCTAACCGTCTACAGGCCCGCTTCTACGGTGGCCGGTAGCCACCACGTGGCCCCCGACGCCCGGTGCGTCTCCCGCGGCGGCTGGGAAGAGAGGCTGTCTCCCTCTCTCGTTACGCCACCTCCTTTGCTAGAATGACTGCTTCGCAGAAGGAGGACTACAATACCCTTTGGGTAAGACTGATTGACTCACTTTCGGAGCACGACCTGTAACTGTCAAAGATCAACAAATGACAGCCGGGACTAACGGCTTAGCATGCTTTCCGAGGCAAGGAGAAAACTCGGTATGAAATGGCTGGTCACCCATCCACAGACAGACCAAGGCAAGTGTACCTTAACCGCAAGATTAATGATGATGATTTTGTTTTCTTTTTCTTTTTCTTTCTTTCTTTTTTTCAAGATTGATCTTAGCAGCTGTTATTATTTAACCGCTCTTCGACTACCCGTAGCTACTGTAATGTACAGATACCAACAGGGACTTAAAAATACCTTCACAAAGGTTACAGAATTATAAGTGTTACATGTTGAATTGCTAACAGAATCAAATATGTAACACTTATAAATGTGTTTTCGATGTGTTTACACTTACAAAAGTGTAACCGTAACATATCTGTAACTGATATTAAAGGTTTAACCGTGTTAGTAAGTGTTTAACAGGTAAACTCAGCGTTGCCATTGGACAGCCGAAATCTAGTCGCAGTCTGTTGTAAAACTGATTATTTCAGTTACACATATTAACACATATAAAAGGTTACAGTTTGATTCAGTAACAATATTGTATCTCTTACCTACATCTAAAAGTGTTTTTCTGTTAAAACTGTTTTAAAAACAGTCTTAAAAACACATTATTACGGTTACAGTTGGAGTCCCTGAATACCAACCCAATACGCTCAAACTTTCTTGTTTCAATACTAAACACGTTCTATAATCTACTTTCTTGCTTACCCCACTTGTACGAACGACTCCTGATGTGTTTCTAATTAAGTTTCAAAGTCTACCGGCACTTTGACGGGACGTTAATTACACATTGCAGTTTGCGATCAACGTTTTACAAGTACAAATGGATATGTTATGTAGAACACTCTTTATGTTAAGTAGGATCGACTTTGAAATCTTAACCGTCAATTTGAGATTGAGATTGCGTCAAAACGTTATTTGAACATATTGCTGTCTATCACTTTAATAAGATTTTACCAAATTAAGTGCAAGTTTACCTAGTCTGTAATGCTCAAGTTTCAATAGCAATGTGTCGTGATTTACACAATCAAATGCTTTAGAGAGGTCACAAAATATTCCTACCGCGTCTTGGGACTCTTCCCATGCCATGAATATGTGCTTTAATAAGGTTACACCGTTGTCAGTTGTACAACGTCCCTTGGTGAAGCCATACTGTTGATCGTGTAAGATTCTGTTGGTGTTAAAATGATTGAGCATTTGATTAAGTCATTAAGTCATCATTAATTTCAGGTATCAAGTAAAGAACGATACATCATTATCCTGCTTTTATTCCAATTTATTTGGAGAGGAGCATCATGTCTTCTTCTTCCATACTGCTCTATTACTCATCATCTCTTCATTCACCTCCTTTCTAGCCATAATATGTAGTATACAACATTATTTTTTGTTTATACTAAACCCGAAAAGGGGTCATTGTACTCATCATTTTGAACAACTTTTTCTATGGGACGAACCTTGAAATCGCGAAAAAATAATCAGCTGTTCCCTACATTTTGACGAGTTATGCGAACATAAATGTAGGGAACAGCTCATTTTTTTTTCGCGATTTCACGGTTCGTCCCATAGAAAAAGTTGTTCAAAATGATGAGTACAATGGTCATTGTACTCATCATTTTGAACAACCTTTTCGGGTTTAGTGTAAACAAAAAATAACCCTGTATATACACTAGGTGGCGCTGTGTGTTAAAGTTCAGCGACATTTATTTACTAGTTATGTTTAAGTCATATTTAATAGGGGCGAGCCTATTGCCATTACTACTGAGAAAACCCTGATGGAAAAACCAAATAACACTTTGCACTACCCGGGAATCGAACCCTGGACCTCATGATTAGCAGTCCTGTCATTATAATACCGTATACGAAACTAAGATATAGTATGTATTTGCTAATAAAAATTAAATATTGCTTTATAAAACATATGAAGACGGTTATTTATCACGAATTTACCTTTAAAGGTTAATTCGCGATAAATACCCGTCTTCATATGTTTTATAATGTGTTCTGATCGTGAAAGTTTAAAATGTTGCTGTCCCCTCAATTTTTGCAAGTAGCAAGCTTACGTTGTTTTACCATCTGGCAACAAGCAAATAAATATGAACATCGCTAGACATCACACACAGCGCCATCTAGTGCCACACTTAGGAACAAGGCTTGTGTCGTGGACACCACAAAGTTGATATACTACATAGAAACTTTTTTTTCCATCAACAATATATATGTATAAAATCAATGCCACTTTTCGTTGTTAAATTACAACGAAAAGTGGCAACGATGATAACTCAAGAACGGGCTCACCTATCCAAACCAAATGTTTAGGCTTTGTTCGGACTATTTAGTAGATATGGTTTATGTGAAGTTTGCATAAAATCGGTCGAGCGGTTCTTCACGCAGACGAAGTTGCGCGGGTCAGTTAGTTATTCATAGAAACATCTATGACTCTAAAACAATGGCCATGCTCTTCACACAAACATCTTCCTACCGGGATTCGAACCCGCGACCCTAAGAACGTACGGCCGTGCGCCATTCGGGTCGGCAATCTATCTTACAAACTCATAAAACATCATTATTATAACAACGTAATATTAATAACAACTGCTCTTATTTGTAGTCTATAAAATGTTAGTTCCCGCTGTTCTCATAACCTCGGTGCAGACAATAATACTAAATCAAGCACTATCATACCTACCTGTACTACATTTTAGGTCTTAAGTGTAGCCGTTACCGGGCGTGGTGGGCGGGGCTAGTGCCGTCCCAGGTACAATTACAGACAGACACCTTGAAAGTGTATGAGAGGTATCAAAAATGAAATAGAGGTTTGTGCTCGATTGTACTTTTGGGACTGTGTTTTAAACCCGCGCCGCAAAAACGACGGGGTGTTAAAAGGTTGACTTGTCTGTTTTTTTTTTGTTGGAAACATAGATTTTGTTTTTTTTTTATTTGAAAGGTGAATTAGTCGGGAGTGTTTTTAGCTATGTTTGGTGACAATCAGTCCAAGATGGCCGCCACCACAAAAAGGCAGATAATAATAATATTTATTCCACAACTCCCCTAAATATGGGTATCAAATGAAAGGGCTTGGCTCAATGACGTATTTATCATTGGCTTGGCTGGCAAAATATTAAACGCTGTAATAAATTTCAAATCCAAGATGGCCGCCACCACAAAATGGTGAACTACATTTTTTTTTCACAACTCCGTTAATATGGGTATCAACTGAAAGGGCTTGACTAGTGGAATAATAAACATTTCGTCAAAAAAAAAAACTTTAAAATTACAACCCTATGAGTCGGGCGTTTCTTCATTTTTTAATTTAGTGTAACTTGTTAAATGTGTGGTAAATAAGTCAGTTTAAAGGGTGTAAATAGACCTTTAGAAGTCGAAAGGTACTTCTCCCGTTATTGCCATATTTTTTTGTCTGGACTGTGTCTGGGAACCTAGTCTAGTTAGAGTAGATAGTGGTGTCGATTCTGTTGTGCACAAACTAAACTTAAATTAGACTATCACTATCTTTTACTAAAAGGCAGTGCGAGAAAAGGACGGTTATAGCTATGAACTAAGTTAGAGATGTCTAACTAATTTATGCCTTGCGCTTCACCGTGTTTTTAGTAGACATATTTTTACGTGCACCCTTCATTTGTGTGGAAATATTAGTTCGAATTAAATTTGACAGCTCTAAATTACGTCCGTCTCTTTCTCGTTTTATTAGTGAGAAAAGGATAGTAATAGCCTAAATTAAGTTTAGTTTGTGCACAACAGAATCGACACCATTGGTGGTCAAAATTCATACTTTTCATTAGTTTAATATTTTGAACAAGTTTAATGTTTTTAACGTTACAACTTCGCTTTAATAATTATCTTCATGACCCGTTTGTAATGCATCCATCAGCAGTTTTGAGTGCGTTACATAGAATTTCACCGTAAAACTTGGTTTTTCACTCCAAAAATAAGTCGTTTCCCCGCAATGATTTTTGCGTAAAGTTACTTAGTTTGGTGTATAGACGGCTTGGTTGAGGTTCGTGATGAGGTTGTTTACATCCTGTATAAGGGCTAGCTAGCTCCTGACAGCGGCTTCACTCTCACTATGATCGAAAATTATCCCACAAGAACGTTATAAAAGTAGCATTTTTATTTTCGGGTGGGAAATCATCAAATAACTTCTCCCTCTCTGTGCGGAGCGGGAGGGAGTGTCAGACTTTTACTGACTAAAACCCATCCATGTTCCTTTCTCGCATTTTATGGCCACGGTATCTCTTTCAAACACTCCCATAGATATAGCCTATGACAATTGAGAATAATATTTGGCTTCCTATAAATGAAACAATTTTCGGAATCGGATTTCTGATTACTGAGATTACCCCCTACAAATTTTGACCTCTTTTGTGGTATAGAATACAAATGATTATTATTCTGAGAGTGGCCACTTACAAACGTCAACATTACATTAGACCACCAACCAACATCTTTCACCATTAAAAAGAAAACATAATTATACAATCCCCATAACAATAAAAATTAGAAACACTTTAATTAAACAAAAGAGATCCACAGCTGTGGACAAAACTCATTTAATAATAACAAAGAGCCTTGAGTTTTAATCCGACGTCTTCCCAATTCCAGCAAAGAAAAATAACATTGTGAAAACTCAACAGTCGGCCTAGCACGAATGCGCGAGAAAAAGTAACGTATCATACGAATGATTTTGAAAATATTCGATTTGCACAGAAGGTGTAAAAAGAAAAAGAAGTCAATCGTCGAATCCGACTCGGCTGAACAGCGTTCGGGTAGCTGTGTGATATCTTCTCGTACAACTTACCGTAGTGTCTCAAGGCGAAAGTCTATGACCAGTGTGTGTTGCCAGTGATTACATACGGGACTAAAACGTGGCCGCTCACAATGGGCCTTATTAAAAGGCTAAAAATCATACACAGGGCAATGGGGAGGGCTATGCTCGGAGGGGTCCGAAAAGTTCTGGAGTAGCGACCGCCAACTGGAAGACGATGCGTTGGAAGACCTCCCACTAGGTTGACTGAAGGCTTGATGAAGGTTGCGAGAACCCGTTGAATGCGATTTGCACGGGAGTGGTCAATGTGGTGACACTTGGGGGAAGCCTAGATGTCCAGCAGTGAAGTTTCGGCTGAAATGATGATGATGATGATGATGAGAGGGTGAAAAAAGACTCTTAATGACAACACATGGGGAAGACCGTTCAAAGCTAGTGTAGATGGCACCACTGTAGCTGGTCTCAATCTGACCAATGAGGTCAAGGTTTTTTATCATACTACACATTTATGTATTGTTTATTCGTATACACTTTATTAATTATTATAAAAAAAAAAAAAAAAAAATACCAGCGCTGTGACGTTTTTCAATGTGCTGTAGCACCATTCTGAGATTTTTGGCCTCGTTCAGGACCTTTCGTTTCGTTATTTTTTTATAATAAATGTTTAGTTTTCAACAGTCGTTGTACGAGCTCACTCGACAATTTTATGCTGACGCCCGCGTACTTACGTGTATACCTTATTGCATGCACATTATTGTAATAAAGGTTAGTTCAACAAAGCTGCTTGGTGAATACACATGTCGGTGTTTTCTTCCACATTACACAATAGAATTCCCGGCACACATCGCACCTCAGTGGTAGGACTCCACCGTCGTAAATAATGTTAATTTTGTCCTGTACGGGCTAATAAATGTTTTTTCTTACTTTCTTTCTTTCTTTAAAATATAAAATGACATTCCTTGATTTTCAACCAATGACGATGCTTGGAACAATCTATGCTAGCGCGATTAGTTCCACAGTGTGCATCCTTAGTGATCTCCCCGTCATTGCGATCACTTTTTGTTCTACGTCATGCCTGGGAACCTTCTAGTTACGGAGATATCCCAATATCTATAGTTCCAACTTCCTGACAAGTTTTTTTTATTTAATGGAAGGTTTTTACTTTAAACACTGCTATCAGCAAAATGTTTTGAGTGCGTTACATTGAGTTCTACCACAAAACATGGTTTTTCACCCAAAAAAATCGTCTCCCAGCAATATTTTTTGAGTAAAGTTCCTTAGTATGAAGATGAGAGTCTGTTTACTCAATGTATTTAGAAATATCAAATAAACTAGCTTCTGCCCGCGACTTCGTTCGCGTGAATTTCCCGCTTGCAATATTTCATACTGCTGCTCTGCTCCTATTGATCATAGCGTGATGTTATAAAGCCTATAGCCTTCCTCGATAAATAGACTATCCAACGCAAAAAGATTTTTTCAATTCGAGCCGGTAGTTTCTGAGATTAGCGCGTTCAACCAAACAAACAAACTCTTCTGCTTTATATACTCGTAGTATAGATATAGATAAATATCGCTGGACATTTTCAGATTTTCTTATGTTGTATCTTCAGTTAATACGAATTGTGCTTGTCGTATTTTTTTTTAAAAGATTGTTTCGGAATGTTTGTTACTCTTTTACGCAAAAACTACAAAACGGATTTAGATGAAATTTGGCATACAGATAGTTTGCAACCTGAACTAACACTTAGAATACTTTTATTTCTCAGTGAGCAAAGCCCGGGGAATTAACTAGTCGTTTATGTTAACGTTACGTTTAGGCAGCGCGTTCGTGGTAGGGCAAAAACGAAATTGCTTACATACACTAATTTTTTATTACGTATAACCTAAGTGCTAGTAGCAGGTTTCTAGTAATTAGAGATTTTTTGTGCTAGTATCGGCTTAAATGACTGGTCTAAAATTCTAGATCGAATGTATATTTTGGAAGAGTGGGTGGAGGGAATCATAACCAAATTATACGCAGAAAATCTTATGAAAGTTTTTTTTTTTTTTGGAAGCAGTAAGTACGGCAACGCGTAGGGAATAATGATTATTTTGAATCACTTTAGATCCGCAATTTCTTGGAATTCACCTGATATTGATCCGAGAGTCATGCAACAACTATCTCAGTCACGATTTCGAAGTCATTGATTTATTGGTAGCCAATCAAAAATGATGTTTTGCCATTAAAATATGACCACGCATTTTGCTGCTTGAACTTGAGGAGTGAGTTCAATTCCTAGTGTGAGTGGGTTTTTCTATATTAAAATAGTAATAATGTTGTGTGTCTCACGGCTGCGGAAAAAAGGCTTTGTTCAGCAAACTGCCGAGCAGTTAATGGCCGATGCTGGTTTGCCAAACCCTTTGAGAAGTAGTGATGTAATTGTATGGTAAAATAATTTAAAGTTTCGAAGATGCAAATCAAGGATGACGCACGCTATAATATATATTATATAGACTGTGCCGGGTCCGAGTGTCTTCCGTAGCACAATCCATTTTCCACAGCTCGGTAGCGGCTCGGAAGCGTGAGTGTGTCCATACTAAATTGCATGGTCGACACTAGGCTTGGACCCGATACGGTCTATCGTGAGTCAAGCTTGAGTTCCAAAACGTTGAAGTAGTGTTTTTTTATGTAACTTAAAGCTGTCTTTAAAAAAATAAAAACAGATGAAACAAAAGTACTTAAAACCAAACAACACGAAAAAGCAAAACAACCAGGCTAACACTAAATAGTCTAAGAATTTTAATAGCCAAGGCGAGGCTTTCAAAACCTTCGGAAGTTAACAGGCGAGCTTAAGACTACAAACTCTAAAAACCGCAGATTCTATCGGATCGAAAGTGCTTGAAAGTTAAACCTTGTACCAGGCTTAAAAAGAGTCCATTTAAGTTTGCCAGGTAAGCTAAGGTTACAAGCTAGTGAAGTTGGAATGGGCTGGTAGTATTTTTAAATTGAGGTTGTGATGGTGAATCCGCCGAATAAGTGCATATTGAAGAAGGGTTCTGTCGAAGTAGTGTTTTTCGAACGTGTGTGTTGTCGAAGTATGTTATATCGAAGCAATGAGTTGTCGAAATATTGTCATTCGAAATTGAGACTGTCGAAATTCAGGATGACACCCGAATGGTTTGTGTTTTATCTTAAGGCCTGTCAAACAAGCGTAATTTTTTGAGTCGTAAGCCGCGTAAAATGAGTCGCAAAATTTACGGAATGCATCGCCGTGCTGTACATCTCATTTTGCGTCGCCGTGTAGTACAAACCGGAATTTAGTATGAAACCAAATTCAGTGTAAATAGGCTTGGCGACTGAAAAAATCGAATTAGTCCGACAGTAAGATTATCAAAAAATATTTGACCGGTATTTTTTGTTTTGTTAAGTAAACCAAAATTGACGAATGTTAAGCTTTAAAACTCTAAATACGTCACGCCGCACCGTGGTATAACGTACTTCAGTTCATGATTCATTCTAAATCCACATCGTAATTTTGATCGGTAATTTTATTCGGATTTTTAGAGTGTCTGTGGCCGTTCTTCTTCATAGAGATCTACGCTTTGGAATGGCAACTACAGGACTTTTACAGTTGTTATGCCTTGTAACTGTCACTGTAGCTATATTTAATTTTTGTCTTTGTTTTGACGGTTCGAAAGGACCTACTTGTAACTCATCATCTGTCTAGCATTTTCCCAACTATGTTGGGTTGGCTCCAACTCTAACCGTATGCAGCTGAACACCAATATTTTAAAAGTACCTGTAACTGGCCTACTTGATATAAATGCTTTGGTTTTTGATCTTGTACTGAAAAACGTGTTAACCGTTTTCGCGTCATCAGTATCCCAAAAACGATGATAATATTAATGATGATGATATAATAGTAAACTAGTTTACAAGGTGGGACTTGTAAACTACTGTTCTCCCCATCATAATTGCGATCATTTTTTTGTTCTACACCATACCTGGGAACCTTCTAGTTTCGGAGATATTGGGTGTCAATGTAACAATTTTTCGACAAGTTTTTTTTTAACTGCATGTTTTTATTTTAAGATTTATAAACACATCTACGACCCTCGCACTACTCAAGCCATCCATCAGCACAATATATTAAGAGCGTTACATTAAGTTCTACCACAAAACATGATTTTTCACCCCAAAAAAAAAGTCATTTCCCAGCAATATTTTTTGCGCAAAGTTACTTAGTTTGATGTACAGAATGCTTCGTTGACGGCTTCGTTATGAGGTGGTTTACACACTGTTTACGACGACGTCAGTAGGCGTCATCTAGTACTCCTCCGCATCTCTGTCATCCGGAAGGGTTCCATCTATCTGGCAGAATCTTGTTGCTCCGAAATTCATTTAGCATAACACACTTGGCATAATTTTCTTTAAACGAATATATTAAAGGCATATTTTTATTTAAATATACTTATTGTTTGGGTGAATGTGTGTATGACCGAATTTCGAATGGCATACTTTTAGATGGCAGTTTTTTATTTGGCATAATTACCTTTGGCATTGTTCAAATTTCGCATAATTTCGTTTAGAATAATGTTTATTTAGAACGACGATTATTTGATATAATTTCACTTGGCATACTATGAAGATTGCAGAATTTCATTTGGAATAATTTTATTTGGCAGTATTGCCATTTTTTAATGCCACAAAATAGCATTTTAACCTTAATTTAAAATTAAAATATTATCTTAAAAAGTCAATATGTTGTGCTAGAAAAGTTAGTGACAGAAACGAATCGCTCCAAAACCGACTCCACGTAGTCTTGTCTGCCCTACCCCTAGAGTGTAATTTAAAATCGCGTAGGCGCGGAGGGGCGAGGCGGGCCGCGAGCTGAGGAGCAGGTGGTTTTAACACTCGCCGCCGCGGCTGAGGCTGGCCGGCTTAGCCGGCCAGCAAGCCGAAGCTGCGGTGGTGAGCGTTGAAACATATCTGCGACGAGAAGCTCGCGTGGGACCGCCGGGGCCCCGCAGCGCCGGAGCCGTGACAGAAACCATGCCTGCTGCATGTTGCATTCTCGTTTGCTGCATGCTTGCTGCATGCTTGCTGCATGCTTACTGCATGATTACTGCATGCTTGCTGCATGCTTGCTGCATGCTTACTGCATGCTCATTGCATGCATGGTATATGCGGGTTTGTATGTTTGCTGTATGCTTGCTGCACGTTTGATGCATGCTTGCTGCAGGCTTGCTGCATGCTTGCTGTATGCTTACTGCATGCATGGTGTATGCAGGTTTGCATGTTTGCTGCATGCTTGCTGCATGCATGGTTTATGTTTGTTTGCATGTCTGCCTGCTTCTTACAGGAAAATAAAAACCACATGATCTCAATCTACTGTTTTAATAAAAGAAAGAAAGAAAATTATGTTTATTTAGCCGTTAAACCCAAAACATTATGATTTTCACCTGCAGGCCACGAGTGCCATACGCTCGAAAAACATAAAGAAACACATAATATCGTCGAAAGATTTTGCACTAGTACCAACTAAGTAAAATTATTGTATATTTTATTAAATTAATAACACTGGTATAATTGAATAACGTATAAAATTTATAAAATATATTCATAAAATACATGCAAAAATTACAAAATAGGGAAATGGATAAAATTCATAACAGTAATAAAATTAGTGACGTAAATATACTAAGAAAAAACAATAAAATTGTACAAAATTAATAACATTGGTAAAATTGGTAAAAGTGATTAACTAATAAGTTAATCACTTAAAAACAATAATTAATACATGCAAAACGATAATTAATTGAGTTAAATAAAATATGCCATTCAATGACTATTGATATGAAATTTATGCCAATAGATGATTCTAACCCTAAACTTTCTGCGATAGGATGGTTCAACGTTTAATGTTTATGCATATGAAATTTATGCAAAACGATGATACTGACCTCCAACTATCTGCGACAAGATGGTTCGACTTTTAACTTTTATGCATATGAAATTTATGCCTTTAGATGATTCTGACTTACAAAATTATGAGTTTGAATGTATGATAAATGCGTGTCTGCCAAACGATTTTCTGCGAAATGAAGTTTATGCTATCCGCTGTTATGCAAAGTAATAATATGGCATAAAAATTTCTGCTATAAAGGGTGGACCCCATCCGGAAACGTGCCCAAAATGGCAGCACATTGAATGGCAAAAAAAGAGCCAGGAACTACTTACTACAATTCCAAGCAAAAATGTTTGAACGGCAAAGTTCAACTTTGTCCATAGTCTTTAAAGATTGGCTATTAAAGTTAAGACCCAGGTAGACAGGTCGTAGTCCCGACTACCGAGCTGTGAAACACAGATAAAATTCTATTAGCTTAATAAAGTCCTACTACCTTCTGAATTTTAGATTTGATAACGTAATTATCGCTTCATTGAATTGAAATGTTGGATGAAAATAAAGACACGTTCATTTTAGGGATGGTAGTTGGTAAGCCCATTTAAAGACATCTTTTTAATGTGAATTACCTCATGTATTTGATATTCAGCTGGATCCGGTTAGACTGGAAGGCAGATTTATTATCATCTGCCTAGGCAGATAATTCAGATTGATGATAAATCTGAATTAGAGAACAGAATATAACACCGGTCATTTTTAAATACGGTTGACGACCTGGTTGTTTCTAGCTAAATATGAATAATCAATTACTACTCAATTACTCAAATTACTCAATTACTATCAATTACTACCTTAATGAATGTCGAAACTTAAATGCCTACCTTTACCTTCCTACTTCTAATTTTTTCACACAATCCATTTATCTTTTCTTTGATCTTTGTCACCCTTTCCATTGATAATTGTCACATTGTGTTCGTTTGTGTTTTGTCGTTACACTGATCTATTCGGTGTATAGGGTGTAAAACACTCTTAACCAAGCCGAAAGGCATTTGTTCTCCCCATCATCATTGCCATATTTTTTTTGTTGTACACCATACCTGGGAACCTTCTATTTACGGGTCATTGGGGAGAGATATCGGGGGTCAAAGTTACAACTTTTTGACTAGTTTTTACTGAAAGATTTTTACTTTAAATACCTCTACGAATCCTATATTATTCAATCTATCCATCAGCAGAATGTTTTGAGTGCGTAACATTGAGTATACCAATCACAAAACGTAATTTTTCCCCGATAAATAAAAAGTCGTTTCCCAGCAATAATTTTTACTTGAAATTAGGTACTTCAGCTTCGTGATGAAGTGGTTTGCACCCTGTATTTCATACAGTGTTTCAAATCCACGGCTAATATAATTAAGCTACGGGTGTAAGTAACTACTAACAATATGTTAGTTACTATAGAACCGTGAAAATAACAGAAATTAAAGCTGCTTTGTCACCCCTTACAATGACGCCGTTAAAGTTTCAGTCAGGTAAGCAGGGACTCAACTAGCCAACTGTGAAACACTGATAAGGTGGATCCGTCATGTTCGTAACTTAGTAACGTTGCTTAGCGATACAACTGTTTAAACTTATACTTATCTTTACGCTTGAGAGTTTTGGGTAAGAAGCTTTAAACTAGTTTTGCTCCGCAACTTTGCTTGCACGGAAAGAGGTTTAATGGTGTTGGTAGATAAAAATAGCAGCCTCTATAGTGAGTTTTATTGGTTCTGATCAGTACAACATGCTTAAACAACATCCAACTATAGACGGACAAAAATATCTTACACTAGGAAAATTCGGTGTTCCAAAATTGTTGAGGATAATCGAAGTAGTAGAAGCTAGTGTGAATAACGATATTCAAGAAACTATGAGACTTGCAAACACTATCTCAATGTAAATGATTTCTCTTAAGGTGAAAGCGTAAGGGTGGCCCGCGAAATTTAAATTTTCTTACGTTTTTTGCAATTTGCAGGGCAGTTCTAAGTTTTATGTTGATAAACATATCGGACGCGACTGTAATACGTATTAAGTTACAGAATTATAATCATCAAAATCATCAATACAACCCTCCAAGTTCGTAAGAGCCGATGAACGAATTTTTCATGGTCAAAGTCCTTCTTCGACTCTTACATACAACTTAGCACTGCCCTGTAAAAAACGTAAGAAAGTTTAAGTTTCGCGGGCTATTTGGAGCATGACCCTTAAAGTGAATCATCGGAACACAAAACGGAACAGTAGTGAACGAAAAAAATTCAAGCAAAAATGAACAGTAACCCAAGTTATGGGTTAATTCAAGTGAAATCTCTGCTATAGAAATTCGTCTAGTCACTAGTCAACTAGTTCGTCTACACACCAGTACACGTAGCTCAAATTATTAATATCACAGCATCGTTGCACGTATGCTACCGTTTGCAATGTAGCAGTAGCGACATGTTACTAAAGGGATTTGAATGTGTCTAATAGCAAAGATGGGGTACGGCTTTAAGAAGGGTAAATGTTTGTAATTTCTGATGATTTTAAATTTACTTTTTAGTGTACTTTTCAACATTCATATTCTCTCCGACAGTGCTTCAGTCCTTTAATCTCTAAAGATTAACCAGATCACGTCGAGACTAACACTAGAATGCCACAAGGCCCTAGAACGTATCACGGTGCTGAATCACAAAACGGTAACGGGTCACAGGGGATCACTCTGCAATGATGCGTCTGACGAACTTGCTATAAGAGGATCCAGCACAAAACCCTACGGACCCGAACCCATTGTGCCCATTCAAGCACCCGAATACAAGCAGAGAAACGGTGGGCTTCGACACCAGGTTGTAGGCAATCCAAGGAAGCTATGCCATCCTTGGATCCAAAGCGGCGCCTTCTGCGCCTGGACGGAGATAGCCTGCGTCTGGTGGCGGGGACCATCACTGGACACTGCTCGCTGAACAAACACTTCCACACCCTAGGAATCACTGACAGTCCTCTGTGCAGAGCGTGCATGGAGGCGGAGGAGACGGTAGCGCATGTGCTACTGGAGTGCATAGGCGTTACCAAGATTCGCGAGGAGATCCTGGGAACGCCAAGATCACATGCGGATGTCCTGAGGAGACCGGGAAGTTTAATCTGCTTCTGGAGGGAGGTGGGCTGGTTGGAGTAATCGGCCACCATGGCTCACGCACAATGGTCCACTTCAAGGACTAAGTGTGGAAACTTAAACCCCATGATGATGATGATGATAGTGTACTGTTAGTCATCAAGTTACTTTTTTTTGGTGTATTTCAATCTTTTGAAAATCAACTTACTTTTCTTTTACTTTCATTGACTCGTTTGTCGTTTGCTTCGAATTCAATAGTAAAAACATCGCTAGGAATACAAACTGAGATATTTTTGGGCCAAGTGAAAACTAACACGAAAAACTAAAGTAAAAATCTGGCTGCTTGTATAGTTAGTACAGCGTAGATACTCCATTCTCTTTTATTTATGTTTTATTTTTTATATCAGTTTACCCTTTCCACTATTATTCTTTTGGTCTGAATACACAATGGAACACAATGTATACTCGTAGGTCCGCGACAGACCAACCGTCAGCACAACAAGAATTCAGGCCTTACGGTTTTCTTATGTTTTCTATGAATAGGTATTGGTTTATGCCCAAGACGACCATGACGCTTTTAAAATTCCTAATACGTCACGCCTAGGTATAATTTTTACCTAGTTCTGACGTCACGAGCCCCCACTCGCGAGTTGTGATGTTTATCATTGTCATTATTCTTGATTTCCAAAAACAAAAAATGTGTCCATTGTTTTTCAATAATCTAACAGACGGACTAAATAGATTTGTAATTTTTTGATACTGTAACGATATCAGTGGATACAACTAGCCGTGATCCGTGGCTAACGTGATCTGATACTATGATCGGTGGAGACATACCCTGCCTATTACCCTTCACAAATTCTATATTATAACCATAACTTCGTTGACCGTCTATTTCGTCGGGTTAATGTTCCACCATCGTCCAAATGAACTCATTCCAGTAATGTAGATCGAGTTATTCATTCTTTTAATAAACCGACATCTAAAGCCCACGCTAATACTATGCAAAAATCATGCTAAAACCTCACATAACTCACCGCAACATAGTATTATATGAAATCTAAAGGTTCGCGTGTTACTTCACTTTTAATTCCGCCGCGCCCTGTACAGGTGGGGCCGGGTGATATAATGATACTTGCACTTAATGTACACTTGTCAAATGCACTTTTAGAGCGTAATACTTTGTTGGGTCGTAGGAAGTGGCCTTAATGGTGGTGGAAGGCGTTTTATGGTAGGAAGTAAGGTGGTTTGGAAGTTCTTTTAGTGGTGTTGGGCTTTGTGTAGTATAGGAATAGAGACTTGTTTTGTATGCTATGTTCGTTGTATGAGAATAGGTAATTTCTTGGTACAAGCTAGTTAGTGAGGGTCAATGGAAATGCCCAAAAACCTAGAGGAGAATAGCTTAGGACACTACATTTTCATTAAAATAAAGCAATTTATTAAGAATAATAATGAGAAGTTATTGTTTATGCGTGAACTGAGAAGGTGTCGTTTATATTGAAAGCTGCAATATTACCTTCCTGAGTTGGCAATGGTATAT
This sequence comes from Xestia c-nigrum, assembly GCA_916618015.1. Taxonomy (NCBI): domain Eukaryota; kingdom Metazoa; phylum Arthropoda; class Insecta; order Lepidoptera; family Noctuidae; genus Xestia; species Xestia c-nigrum. Next base: position 7,395,735 of record OU745246.1, on the reverse strand, counting down.
TACCTAGTATATCAACACATATGTGAGAATCTATACCTAAATATACTTTAATTCTGCACTATATTATTTATATCTTACACTATAAAATCCGGTCAACTATCGAAAGATTACATAAAGTTTCACAATTGAAATGAAATTGAAAAATCACCATAATTCCTGATATTGCAGATCATAATTATTATTAATGAACCTACTCTCTTACAATCATTTATTACCAATCAGAGTGACCCGACGAAAGTGTAATTTACGGAGGTATGGAAGGTGTTCCAACCAATAACAACGAAATGTGCCGAACATTACCGAAGCCGTTTGTCTTCTGATTTATACTGTCGCGACTTCGACGTTACCATAAAACAGATAGCAACAGAAGGATTGCCTGTTTTTAAAAAAATATCGTAATAATGAAAGGGTGTGAAGGGAACCAAAATATTAGGTGATTACCTAGTAAACTAATTGAAATTAATTTGTTAGCTTATACATACATCAGGAGACCAGCGACAGACAGCATCATTTGTCTGGCATGAATGCTGAAATGGACCTTTTTGGCGCAACTGCGAGGCACATAATACATACTATGTATTTTCTCTTTTTTTGTAACTTTGTATGTGTGCTTAATGTACTGACGTCAAATAAACATTTTTTCTTTCTTTCTAGAATACTGACAAGATCAACAGCGGGTCCCAAACTAGGCGTACCCCCGTTAACCGTTAAATGTATAAATTCGTGAATTAAAAGTAAATTGATAATTAGTGTTCCCTCTCATAGTGAGGAGGTCTGTGTCCCAGCGGTGGGAACATTAATAGCTGATGATGATGATAAATAGTGTGTACAAAACGTTCATTGGTGTGTCAAGACCACAATTGTGTATCTGCCCAACACTACAAGGCATTATATGGTTAAAGTCTATGGTCTTAACAAGATTTATATTTTCGCATTTTTTTAATGTAATCCATAATACAATAGTTTTACTTAATACAGCATCTGCCAAACTGCAAAGCAATTAATGTCGGCAGTAGATTCACGGACTTTTTTTTAAAGTCTATATAATTATGTTAAAGTGCATATAAGTCTAAGTTAAGACTAGGTTATTGTAAAACTAAGACTAAGACAATGGACCAATCAAAGCCACTTTAGTCAGCGCCATCAGTCAACCAATGTCATGAGACCTAATGAAACAAAACCATCACACGCAGTTTTTGCAAACATCCAAATTAGTTCCTCTGAGAAAATCTTTCAAAACAACCAACGCACACCCATCCCAAGCAGTTAGTAAATCTTTTGTTATTCTTATTGCCAACATTAGGGTTCGGCCGGGAAGCGAAGAAGCCGTGACATCACCCAACCTACTTTCAGTGTAAGGTAAATAGGACAGCCACTGATAAGGGCAGCGGCGGAAGTTTGGACACAACCAAATGAATGGTAGTGCTTTGTGATTCTGTTCGTTTGGGCTTCGAATGAGCCCTTCTTAGGGTCAACTGGCTTTTGTAGAAATAGGTAGAAAGAACACTTTATGACAGATGCTGATATCACTTAATTGTGGACCTTACAAAAGTGTTATTGAAATAACTGAATGAGCTTTTCTCAGGGGTCATTGTATTGCGGGCCTGGAGATGGTGAGCTCCAGGCCCGCAATGGGCTAGCTCAAAGAGATGTCAGCAAAAAGGAAGTGCCCGCAAAGGCCGAAGCCTGTCGGGGCTGCGGGACTGTTCGAAAGAAATACCGTGGCCCCGGAACATAAAGAGCGAGGAAGTAACATAGACAGGTTTTAGTCAGTAAAAGTCTGACACTACCTCCCGCTCCGTTTAGAGTGGGAGAAGTTATTTGATGGATTCTCATCCGAAAAAAAGGGTGTCAATGTATTCATTTCATGACATAACACCATGCCTGTATTAGTACGGTTAGGCAAAGGTGGGGTCCTAGATCACCAATTTTGCCAGTTTTGTTTAAGTCCCATGTATTTTATTGTATGAAAGGCTGGTGCCGCAACTCCACGTCAAAAGGGTGCGAGCCTATTGCCGTCATACGAGCACGAATCCAAATTCCGTGGTGAGAAATAGCTGATGGAAAACCTTAATCCCCAAGGACTTGTATTCATTATTTTGAAGAAATTTTACCGACAATAGGAACCAACAACAAAGTCAGAAAAAATCGTATGTTGATTAGGTTTATATTCCCAAATTAAAACAAATTTATGGCCAAAATAAGTTTATCGTGGACGTGTCCATACATTGATATTGAATGATAATATTTGCTTGAAGTATACGTAGGGATTACCAGAATTTATAATACGTTGGTGGAGGTTCATTCGCTGTCAGCGCAGGTCGGATTATCTAGCAAATTGAATCCAAGAGGAAATTGAATTGTCTATACGGCGCTTCGTGCAACCAGTCTCACCAAATGGTTGCGTATTACCCAGTACTAACTGGGTTGTGGAGGTCAGATAGGCAGTCGCTCCATGCATTCAGCTGTATACGGTTAGACTGGAAGCTGACCCCAGTTTAACTTTCAAAAGGCTAAGCAGACGATGATACTGTTTTTTGTTGTTAAAGAATGACTGAATATTTTTTATTTTCAATTTACTTGCGTTAGTTGTGACTTTGACAGCGCGGAAGTTGGAAATAGTTCCACAGAAACGTACTACGGGATTAATAAGCATCATGTGTAACGTGGAAGGCTTGTTCAGGAAGCCGCGCGGTATCTTCTCGTCCAAGTAACCACAGTGTCTCAAGACGAAAGTCTATAACCAGTGTGTGTTGCCAGCAGAAGCGGCGCTAGGGTAGGGCGTGGTTGGGCAACTACCCAGGTCACCAGGTGAAAGGGGCGCCCCTGTAGCTTCCTCAGACACAGATTGTTTTCAGCTTGTTCATCAATGGAAAGTTCTAACCGATCACTTGGAATCTTCCCCATATTCAAAATAATAAAATTGAAATGTCTATTTGAAATTTCAAAATAACAGCTTTTTACTAAATGCATATATATGCTAGTTTACAGGGTGGAAGTGGAAGGGATACCGGTAACGACGTTTTCATCCTGAACACGTGGGGACATAGAAGATTGCAGATTGCACTACAAGTCAGCAATTCCATACATTTTGAATGTGTTTGCATTGCAGTTGGGTGGATAAAAGTCTATTGGATTTTCGCGTGATCGATCGATATAGAGACGCTGAAATGAATTAGGAGTCCCTTGCCTCGAGTCCATAATATTTATTAAACAGTTATTCATACTGAGCCATTATTTTAACCAATGCCTGTATTTTCGCACGGGTTATAATTGCAGTTAGGGGGCGCCGCAGAAATCTTGCTCAGGGCGCTACTGGTAGTGCTAAAACCGGCACTGGTTGCCAGTGATTACATATGAGACCGAAACGTGGTCGCTCACAATAGGCCTTATCATTAAAGTCACCCAAAGGGCAATGGAGAGAGCTACTTTTGGAAGTTCCTTGCGTGATCGAATCAGAAATGAAGAAACAAGACATCCGTAACAAAACTAAGGTCACCGACGTAGCTCAAAGAATTGCCAAACTTAAGTGGCAGTGGGCAGGGCACATTGCTCGCAAAACGGATGGCCGATGGGTCCGAAAACTTCTGGGGTAGCGACTGCGAATCGGAAGACGATGCGTTGGAAGACCTCCCAGTAGGTGGACCGATGACCTGATTAAGGTTGCGAGAATCCGTTGGATGCGAGTCGCACGGGACCGGTCAATGTGGCGACACTTGGAGGAGGCCTATGTCCAGCAGTGGACGACTTTCGGCTGAGATGATGATGATGATAATGTTCTACGTTTATGACAAATCTAATCGAAATCAGTTCAGCTGTTAAGGTGTGGAAAGATTACTGACGTACAGAGTTAGTTTATTTTTTTAATATAAATATTAATTTAATACCTTCCTAAGCCAGATTAAAAAAAAACGATTGTTCGTGAATGTCATTTTTACCGGCCGTATGTTTGGCATAATGAAAACTTTTTCAATAGTCACACCGCATAATTTGTATATCGTTCAACACAACATTGTACGCTAATAATACCAGCGGGAATTGCACGTTGTAGCAATTATTTTATTCTACGAAAAACTACAAAACTACGTGTACCTAATAATACCGGTATTTCCTAGTAAACAACGTGTTATGCACCTACTTTCAATAATCTGAAAACGCCAACCAGAACAAGAACGAAAAATAAAACCAAAGATTTTTAGAATTGTCTTTTTTGACAGTTTTCTGATTTTAAGAAAAAAAACCGTGAAACAATTGTAGACACTAATAGATCAAATGTTCTAGAACAAATACAAGTAAATAGTTTAAAGGGTGTACAAAGACTCTTCACAAAGTCGAAATAATACTAATTCTGAAACTGTTGCCACGTATTCAGTACAGTAAAACGGGGCTATTTGGGTTTTTTGGGGGGCTATCGCAGCCAATCAAAGTGTTGCTAGAGTTCGTAGAACAACTTCTACCCACCAATCGACGACAGTTTTCAATATTTTTGCTCAAAATTCTGGGTCATCCCAAATAGCCCCCCAAACCCAAATAGCCCCGTTTTACCGTAAATAATTCTGACGAAGACATCAGCAAGAGAACCAAGCTTACCGACGTAGCCGAAGAATTACCAAACTTAAGTGCCAATGGGCAGGACACATTGCTCGCAGAACGGATGGCCGATGGGGCCGAAAGATCTGGAGTGGTCACCGCGAACCGGAAGACGTTGTGTTGGAAGGCCTCTCACTAGGAGGGCAGATGATTTGATGATTGCTGTGGGAATCCGCTAGATGCGAGTCACACGGGACCGGTCAATGTGGCGACACTTGGGGAGGCCTATGTCCAGCAGTCGACGTCTACCGGCTGAAATGATGATGATGATGGTTCTGATGGACATAGATATTTTTTATCGACTGTTAATTCGAATATAGTTAGACTATAATTATTTTACCATGTATTATAAGCACCTATATTCTGGCAAATAAATAAATTTCATTTCATTTCATTACATCGGTAATTAAAAATATATATATATTTAAAATTCCACTCTGTATGGTAATTTAAAAAAATATATAAAATTTCATCCTTTATAGTAACAGAAAACCCATGCTAAATATAGCTACAGGATCGATTCACACGGGGCGACTATTAAGCACTGTCAAAGTGTCAACGTCATACATCGTTATCAATTAGTTAATGCGTTGATTGTGACCGTTTCACACTGAGGACATTTCAATGTTTGAGTGCCATATGAATCATCATTTTCATTTTGAGTGCTATATGAATCAAGTGTGGGGAAATTAATGTTAGTGCTGAATAAAATTATGGTGATTTTTTATGGTTAGTGCTAGAGAACACGTAGTTTCATAAAAGCGGGAGTAATGTCCTTTTTCACGAATACTAGATGATAGTTTAGTTAATACCTGAAAAAATCGTCAAAGTGCGAGTCGTATTTGCGCATGTCAGGTTCCGCACGTTTTTTGTTATTCGTAATTATATCGGCAAAATAGAAATACACATTAGTTACCTTTCAGTTACGGATTAATAAAAAATGAGTGATAATTGAAAATCCGACAACACGTTTTTATTGAGGCATTCTTTTAGGTCTCATCTTAGTAGTAACGTGGTGAAATCGAGACAGACTAGGCCGTTTTTAGTTTCCCTAAATAACAATCAAATAGCCCCTAATACTCGTAGTTTGGCCACTATGATGTCTATCTGCCTGCATTTATAAACTTAAAGGGCCGGAGCATGCGTTTTTCATACAAACTTAATACCAAAATAATATTAAAATCAAACATATTCTTAAGGTAGTGTGTATAAATTTCGATTGTATTATACAATTTCTATATTCCCAAATAAATATTATTTTGAAAGGACATTGATACAAAGAGGAGATATGAGAAATTTAAAATGTCTATAGATTTCTTGTTCTCATAACTCTTATTTAAATCAGCGCACATTCAAAAGATGTGTTTGAGAACCAATAGATTCTGTAATCAACTCAAAATAAATGCACACTACCTTAAGAATATGTTTGATTTACAAATCATTTTGTTATTTCGTTTGTTTGAAATTCGCATGCTCCGCAGGCCTCTTCAATATATTGTAAGTACTAGAATATTACCCTGAATTTAAAATTTTTACAAATCGACTGGGTCTACAACGATGGATGACCATTTATTGCATGCAGAGTTTCCTCCGTGCCTCGGAATTCACGATTATCCGTACGTCCCGGCTATCAATTGTAAATTTTTGTAGTCAGTGAGCGGAAAGTTTGACAACCAATCTTATCAAGGGATATGGTAACCCAGTAGTAACTGGGTTGTCCAGGTCAGATAGGCAGTCGTTCCATATGAAATGCTGCCATTCAGCTGCATCCGGATAGACTGGAAACAGATCCCAATATAGCAGGAAAAAGGTGAGGCAGATGGGGCAGTGTGCGTATATTACAATTTATTATAACGTGCGACAACAGGCATAAATCTACACAATAAGACTAAATGAGAGCAGCGGTGGCACAGTGGTGGCAGCCTCGACTTACGAACAGTAAGTCGTGGGTTCGAACCCAGGCAGGCGCATTACTTTGTGTAATTTATTTCATCACCTCTGCTCTCAAAAACGACGAAGGAAAACATCGTAAGGAAATTGGCATGTCCTAGAACAAAACATCGAAGACATGTGACATCTACCAAACCGCACTGGGCCCGCGTGGTGGATTATAGCCCATACGCAAAATACGCGCTTTGACGTGGAGTTGCGGACACAAGCCTGTTGTACAATACAATACAATATTTTTAAGCAGCACTATCCCCTATTCTTGAACGTGTGTTCTCTAAAATTCACAGAAACGGTTTAGGGGAGCTCTCTAAGCCTTCTAAGGCGATTTACACACTCACACCGTTTACCGTTACGGCGCTTTGTTTGGACTACTTTACGGCTTAGCTGGCGACCATCTGCTGCAGTGTGAAACGAAACTAGGTACTGTATATAGATTTCAAGATTTTGGAAGTGAAAACTTCTTTAGGTGCATTGAGCACCTTTTGGGTGGACTAGGAACTGGCGTGACCGTCACCTAACGCTTGGTAGCACTCGTAGCCGATCCGCTACGGCATAGCACTACTAAGGCGTGGGCGGGGGCACAACCCGTAGAAGATATAGATTACTTAGTTTTCACTTATATCGGCAGTGAGCATAGACTGCGCGGCACGTTTTTCATAATATTAGACGATACTAGGACCTAGCAGTAACGTCTGAAGTCAACGTAACGGGATACTTTTTTTGTTTTTTGTTTTTCAATTTTTTCGTCGGTAGGTAGTGGGTAGGCATTGGGTAGGTAGGGGTAGGTGGTAGGTAGGTACTGGGTAGTCGGTAAGTAGGTAGTGGGTAGGTGGTAGGTTGGTAGTGGGTAGGTAATGGGTAGGTGGTAGGTAGGTAATAGGTAGTTAGTATGTAGGTAGTGGGTAGGTGGTAGGTAGGTAGTGAGTAGGTGGTAGGTAGGTAGTGGGTAGGTGGTAGGTAGGTAGTGGGTAGGTGGTAGGTAAGTAATGGGTAGGTGGTAGATAGTTGGTCAATTCGAATGAAATATTCATAGTTAACAGGACATTGTCTGTCGGGTCGGCTAGTGTAATATAAAATTTTGATTAAAACTTTTCATATTATGTATAAATAAACTTTTTCTCACAAATAACAACAAGTAAATATTAGTGCCAAATAAGCAAGTTCAATTTAAAAATCAACGAATTTACGAAATAGTAGGCGTATAAGTAACCCTTATTGAAGCCGAAAAACACTCTTGTTCCGTCATCATCAAGATAAATTTTTTGCCTCTGACCATTCTTGGCAACCTTCTAGTTACGGAGATATTTATGGGGGTCAAAGTTTCATTTTTTTTACACACAGGCACAAAAATTATATAATAATTTTTGGAATATTATATCATGCAAAATTTAAACCACATTCAAATTCAAATCGCGAACATTATCAAAAACTGTTCGGCAAAATAAAAAAGCCGTAGAGCTCCGCGATTCAAAGAAAAATTTCTGGGTCGCGTTTCTCTACGTCTTTTGAACGTCAGTCTTTGTGAGATGTTGACACAAGCGACATCTACACGTGCTTAAGGCGTGTTTTTATTGTGCTGTGATCACCACCTTGGTTGTAATGATACCAAGATTTTTGTGAAAGGATTTGGTTGGGACTTATTGTATTTAATTAATGTAACCTGGATTCTATTTATTTTATTTTACAGTTTTAGGAAAACTTACAGCTAAAAATTTACACACTATTAAGATTTTAAAAAAAGTAAGGCCAATTAAAAGTTTTCACAGATAAAAAGAGCTTATAAACAAAATCAAAAATATTTACGAAGGCAGACAGTGTTTGTAAAGACTAAATAAGTAAAAGTGTTTTAAAAAGCGTGAATTGCATTCAATTAGTTAACATTATCAAAAAAGAAATTACAAACAGTCATTTTTAATTTTGAGGTGCTTTTTTATTTTGAATGGTAAGAGCCACGAGAGTTTTCAAACAAGCACATTCAGTGCGAAAAAATGGTGCCTGAGTAGGTGGGGCGTGTTCAGAGAACGCCAATTATCATAATCGGACTAGCCATACCCAACCATGTTGGGGTCGGCTTCCAGTCTAACTGGATGCAGCTGAATATCAGTATTTTACATGGAGCGACCTCCATAACCCAGTTAATACTGGGTAATACCGACGATACCACTTGGTAAGACTGGTTGTCAGACTCTTTGGGCCGCTAGGCACTGATTACCTGTTACGACTGTCAAAGATCTACAAATGACAGCCGAGATCAACTGCTTAACAACCTCTGCGCCAATCGTGAGGTTAAAATGTTTGAAAGTGACCTTGGACTTGTTGTCACTGTCAACCACTCACGTTCTGGTAGCAGTTTGATTTTGACAGCACGGCGTATTTTTAAGTGTCCCCACTGACAAGCTGTTGGCCGTATCTGACGTAGTTAACCAATTTATTATTTAACCTCAGTCCCGTCTGCAATTTAAACTCGGACAGCCAAACTCGTAACATCTATTTTTGTAGCTAGCGATTGCTCTTATGGAAATTCGTTCGATTTTTGTTTATTCGCAACCTGAAAAGTGGTTGTTGAACTCATCGATTTGTGTGTGTGGGTGTCTTTAATATATTATAGGATTGGTATTAACAAAGTAAAAATTGCTCTTAATGAGGAGACAATAACTCCATCTCCTCTGACAGTTACATTGTGGCCTACTGAGTAACGTGATTTTTCACCAAAAAAACTAAATGTTATTTCCCTTCAAATTTGTTTGCAAAGCATTACTTAGTTTGGTGTACATAATTGACGGCTTCCTGAAGAGTCTGTTTCCACCCCGTATAAATGCTTTAATACTTAGGATACCTAAGATTTAAACTCACATAAATATTCATTGGCCAGTCTGTTGTACTAATCCTTTATTGTTTGTTTCACTAAACTGAACCAGATATAATAAGTATGTATTTACAAACAAAAAAATATCTCTGTAGTATATCAACTATCTAGTGTCCACGACACAAGCCTCGTTGCTTAGTGTGGCACAAGATGGCGCTGTGTGTTACGACGAGCGATATTTTTAATTTATATTCACAGAACACTACTGCTACTACAATTGAAGCCTCTTCAATTAGATACCTAATTAACAAATCAATTGGCCTCATTACAACACATAGCGTGATCATATTGATCATCGCAATTAAGACGGATTGTGTCGAAATTACTTGTACAGTCACATACGACACATGAAGCAAAACCGAAGTAAGCTAACCTCTTATTCTATTAAATTTCTATACTATGCTAGGCCAACTGTTGAAGGTTAGACGTCAGTGTTACTTATGACGTGCGAGTGACAGTCGTAAGACCCAATAAATAAACACTTAAAAACTTTTAATTAAAAGGGTTTTTCTCCTACGTTCTATATATTTCAATTTGATATGAACATAGTATTCTGAAAGTCGTAATTTTATGAAATAGATTCTATCTTCTCGCGGAAATTGCTTTTTTTCGGAAAGTGTGTACATATTGATGTACTTGACTGTACATGTACAATAACTAATTGGGTGCAAAGGTCTCGTAGTTTGTTAAATAGAAAAAAAACAGTGTGTGTTTACTCAAGTTTATAATATGTATCTTGTTTTGTATTATTAAATTACCTGAGTTGTAACTGGCGCCTCTCTAGCTCAAGGATATGTTAAAAGGATGTCTATATTTGTGTATTGAATACTGGGGTTTTGGCTTTTTTATAATGTGCGTTCAGAATATAATTTTTTTCGGGCTAAGGCTCGCAACATGACATGTTATTTGAGGCATTACTGGATAAAAATGGGGATTGTTAGGCTCAGGACAGATACAAGAGGCGTTGGACGGTGGTGTGGCGCGGTCACAGTGCGGTCGCGGTGCCACTTCTTTGATATTTCATACAAAATGTTTAGAATGGACATACCAAGACGGCGCGGCGTGGCGTTGGTGTGGCGCGGGCGCCTCGTCTTTCCGATATCGGTAGCGCGCCCGTTCTGCGCCTTCGCCCGACACCTCTTTTATTTGTCCCGCGCCTAATGATACAACACCATGCGGACGACCCACGGGAATAGGCTAGTAAAATTATATTTCTAAAAGTTTTGGATTCAGTCAGTAGTTGTACCAGTATTTTTTTGACGTTCTGCAAGCGTCATTTACACGTAGGTACATACCATTACGTAGCACAAACAATTAATTAAATAAATGATCAGAAGAGATGAAAAAAAAATGTCTATTTGTAAATATTTAAGTAATCCCGCATCATTTATCATAGACATAGTACGTAAATAACTATTCTATTAATGTATAGAATATCAATGCCAGGCCGTACTTCACCTAAGACCCCTTAGGTGAAGTACGGCCTCAAAAAAAAAAGAAATAAAGGTCAAGGACCGTAGACAATTAATATAAAACAGTTTCTTGTGGATTCGACTAAAACCTTGTATGACAAGAAGAAACAAAGTGAGTAATAAAGTATTACCTATTGAGTGTTTCTAAGTTACCCAGTATAGCCAGAAGTCTGGAATGAATGTAATTTGGGTATGAAGATTTGGAAAAACACACGGTTGTATTAACTCAATTATTTCTAAGGCTGTTAGCAGTAGGTCAAAAGGTACAAGAGAAGAAGCACAAGGCCCTAACATAGCTCCTTGCACGATCCCAGAAGGGATACTATTACTAAGGATTGCTACGGCGCTATTGTAGTCGATGACCTTAGTTTGATTGATTTACTTAGTTTTTTGTCACCGACTTCTGAAGCTAAAGTTATTTCTCACTTTTTTGTGTTTGTTTTTGGAGTCGGTTTTATTTTTCACTTTTAAGTGGTTCACCTGTGCTTACCCGTTCACAGCGTAGCGGCGTGATGTTATGTTATTAACTGGTGTAAACAATTGATAGACATGAGATTTCAGCAGTCCCAGTCCATCGCTATCATTTATTGAGGAGTTTCGTTGCCTATCTCCGAAGTTCTTCATTGGATCTTCACCAAATTGAAATGGGACAACTTTAAGTAAGTATTCTTCCAAAAACAAATCACATCAAGTGTGCCTATAAAATTTGAAGAGTTCTCTCAATTTCTCCAGAATCCCATCATCAGATCCCGACTTGATGACTATGGGACCACTTGGAAAGTGTACCCTTTCAAACAAAAAAAGAATAATTAAAATTGCTCCTGCCATCTTCGAGTAATCGGGGAACATATATAAAAAAAAAGGTTTCGACGAATTGAGAACCTCCTCCTTTTTGAAGTTGGTTAAAAATACAGAGCCGTTTAGGACAAATGAAGAACTAACATCTCATCGCTGTAAAAGTTATGATCCATGACTTAAGACCATATAGAAAATCTGACCCTGACTCCGGGCAGTAGCTCACCAGACAACACCCGTCTGGCCGTCTGGTCAGAAGATCCTCCTTTTTCCATAGGTGATGGAAAATTTAAAACCCTACTCTTCATAGTATTGTATTGAATTGTATTGTATTGTATAAGGGGCCCAGTGCGGGTTGGTAGATGTCACATGTCTTCGAATTCTTGGTTCCAGGACATGCCGGTTTCCTCACGATGTTTTGCTTCACCGTTTTGAAAGCAGTGGTGATGAAAAAAATTACACAAAGTAACCCTCGACTTACTATACGTAAGTAGGGGCCGCCACCACGGGGTTACTGTTGCCTCTGCATAGTAGAAAGAACAAGAAACTACTGATTAGTCTCATAAATTCATAAAACATTTCGTTTACACACACAAAAAAATCAAAATCATAACTCTCAGCAGAAAACCGAAAAAGCAACAAAAATCCGATCATTAACAATTCCCAACCCACCCATTTAATGTTACGAAACAGATTTAAGTCCTCCACCATACCAACGCAAAAACAAACAACAATATTCTGCGCTAAAACGAGATAGCAAGATCAACCAGCTATAGGAGAGAAAGAGAAAACGTCAAAGCAAATTTTTGAATCCGTAAGCTAAAAAGGATTAGCTTCATTTATCATGGCTGACACAGGGTTGTGACGTAACAAAGGTTGTCGGTCGTCTAATGAACATTCTCACAGAGAACAAGAAATTGCATTTTGCGAGTTTCAAACCTGAATTACAGCGATATGACGGTGCACTTTCAGTTTGTGCTGCTGATGAAGTTACGGTGAAATGTTATGAGGGCGAGTCGTCATTTTGAGGTTTTTTTTTTAAGTGTATTACTGGTTTAGCATCTTGTGTACATTTTGGGATGGGTAAAAATGTTGAACTCACGTCAGGACACGTGACCTGATTGAAAATTCGTAAGAAGAGAGAAAGTAATACTGTTTCGTTTTAATGATAATTTTTTATTTAATGTAGTAATTGTAATAGTTCTGAAGTGTTAAATTTTTAATGTACCTAATATAAATCGTCATGTTTGTGTAAGATAGCGCAATAAATGAATATTTTATTTTACCTCATAAATGATAGTATTTTATACTGATAATAAAAGCAATTCGTGCGAAATGATTCCCTAACCATTCCAAATTATCAAAAATGCACAACGTTACAATCCTAACGTCTGAACGTTACATACGGACGAACAGACAGACAGTCATGACGAATATATACGACGAAATAGGCTACGAAACTCAAAAAAGGGATACTTTTTATAGCCTGAACTGTCCTACTGTTCGGAAATGGCCTCCCTCAATACCTTCCAAGGTTTCTCTTTCCGAGCCTCTTAAGACACTTTACCAAACATTCATTAACAACATGCTGTATGTTACCCACGAGGCTGTATCCCCCCTGTAGTGTGAATTGACACATAAACAACGCATGCAGTGACATGGTTCTATTTCATTGCTCCGTGGTAACCTATATTTGCTCGTTGACTTTTAGTCTCACGTTATTAAAACAATGCTGTAAGAGAATAATTGTTTCTCTCTCCATAGTAAGTGTTGATCATGGTAATTTATGAGTGACGTTGGAATGAGTTAAAATAAAAATAAAAAATTGTGTTAGTTAATAATACTTGGGTTAGGTTATCATCTATTATATTGTTAACTAGCAGTTCGCCCTGAGTTCGTCTGCAAAAATTGTGATAGGTCGGCTAATTTACATTTTATCAAAGTAATTTCACTTGGTAAAGATGTAGTTTTCTAATGGTGAAAGAATTTTTAAATCGGTTGAGTAGTTCTTGAGTTAAATCAAACAAATAAACAAAAAACACAACAACAATACATGATACAACAACGACTCCACAACACAATACATGATTATTATAAATAGTTAAGCTGAAGTAAAAACATCCAAATAAAAAAGAAAATCCAGTAAAAAACATTACAATTCTCGATTCTGAAACAAACACCGAAGTAAAAATAATCAACATGATTTGTCTATTCGAATTTGAACTCTGTGTAATCCCAAAGGAGATTACCAGGTGCGGATTATGTGAAAGCAAAATTATTTTAAAATCAATACACCTCTCTTTGACCTCTACATCAGCATAATTTCCGTCCAAATTCGCAATCCCTATTAATATTTCTTGGGCCGGATTTGGGGAACTTCATCGAATGCCCTAAAACCAAACAAACTTAGTGAACCTTTCCCGAAGGGATTATCGTTTCTGTCCGGGCGGGCAACATATTAACCAACTGTGTGGTGGGGTTAAGGTTGGGTGCTTCTAGTAGCGGGTAGTCATATCAACATATGTTCCTGAATCACAACGTCCCTTTATACCAATTAGCTGCGTTGTGCTGCACCGTGTTTTCTTCTGTCTCCTGCTGACATGGAGGAAAGTGGAAATTATGTTTTATCTTACACCTCCGTTACTCTTTTCTGATTGTTTTCGTTGCTGAATCCAAGACAATTATTTATTTTCTCTGGGACCTTTCATTGTCTTGGCGATTTCTTGGTGGTCGCCATTTTTAATTCCGGGCTTTCAGGAGTTGCAGTGTTTTAAAACCCTGCAGTATCTTCTTATAATCATGACACACAGAAAGAATATTAAATAAAGAAGCGAAAACATAAGTAGCACTGTGTGGATAAACTCAACTTGCAGGTCAATTGTAATAGCAGCTGCCACTGTCACTTTCAATGCAAACTATGTTCCTGCTGCTATCCTACTCTTATGTCCCAAAACATGCAGTTAAAATAACCTGCAAGCCAAACAATACGAAATAGAAGAAGACAGTCACTTTGGAGTCTAGTGAAGTAACACTAATACTGTAAAAACATTTGACAATCAAAATCCGAGTCATCGATTCGAGAAGATGGCAAAGTCATTTTTGTTTTTTTTTTTGTTTGTATGTTTGCTATTCCACAAATCTATCTAGATCCTAATACTCCGCACATACCTGTAAACCTTAAAAGAACTGAAAAGATAAGTTCCGAAAGCCAAAGCAAGATTGGCTCAAAATCTCCACGTCTGTGACGAAGTCACGTTCCCGAATGACGGAATATGTAAGGACATGGATACTCGAATAGCTGTATAGTGTATAGCTTAAGTGTGTATCTCGTTAGATTGAGGTTTAACATGGAAGAGGGTGGCTTATCTGTGGTGAGGGCTTTGCTTTACCAATCGTACATGTCATGTTTTCTGGGACAACTGGTGTCATAAGTGAACACTATGAACAGCGGTTATAATGAATAGCGGTTGACCGAGATGTAAGAATTGAGAAGCATCGTACGTACTAGTAAAAAGTGGTGTTTGGAGTTTTTCTAACATGAATTTTATGGTCACAATCTTGAGTCTAGATCAGTTACTTTTTCTGGATTTTCACATCAAGCCGTGCTTGCATAGGTTGGTCTGTAGATGGGTGACCAGCCTTACATACCGAGTTCTCTCCGTGCCTCGGAAAGCACGTTAAGCTGTTGGTCCCGGCTGTCATTTGTCCATCTTTGGCAGTCCTTACAGGTAGTCAGTCAGTGGCCCAAAGCGTATGACACCAGTCTTACCAAGTAGTATCGTATTTCCCAGTGTTAACTGGGTTGTGGACGTCAGTTATGCAGTCGCTTCATGTAAAATACTGGTAGTCAGTTGCATCCGCTTAGACTGGAAGCTGACCCCAACATAGTTGGGAAAAGGCGAGCAGATGATAATTTTAAGGCTCGGATATTGCAGACTTAAACACAAATGGCAAAGTGTGGGTATATTATGATAGGAATACATCTGTTATGTAATGAGTACAAGTATTGAAAGAATCACAAACCATCTTTTACTCAAAACTACAATAAATACAAAAGTATTTATATTCACATAGATATTTAAAGGCCAAGAGCTGGCATCATGATTTCAAATTGCCATATCGAGGACGACAAAAATAAACGACAACACGACAATCATCTGTCGTCTGTGACCCAAATTTAGAGGCATCGAAAACGAGAGATAATTCTATTTCCAACAAAAATAAATCAGAACAGAATCAACATGATTTATTTATAACCATAAGTCTAAGTTTTGCTGACAACCAGTCTTACCAAGTGGATACAAGAAGTATCACCAGAAATCAACTAATAGTACCTCAGATTAGAAATTATTATGGAAGGCGAACAGTCAAATTTCTAATTGCAACAATAACTAATGAAATATCAAAATCCGTAAAAGACGAAATAAATGCGAAAATGTTTAAACAAAAATATAAAAAATACTGTTACAACTGCTTAAACAACGTAGACCATGGAAAAAAAACCACAAAACACTAACACAAAAAAAAAATAAGTTCCGAAGGTAAAGTTACTTTTGACTTTTTTAGAAGTCTTTTTTTATAAAACTAAAGAAGCCGGGTATTTATCGCGAATTTACCTTTTTAATCCCGACGTTTCGACCGGATTGCACCGTTTTTTCAAGCATTGCTGAGTGAGAGAACGCTACTGGCCTTTTGGGCATTTCCCCCGTTGACAGTAATGTAGATAATAAGTTTTTAGAAGACTATTGAAAAACTACACTTTAAGTACTTACGGGATTATATCCGTGATTTTCTTAGGTTCCTACAAGCACCCAATATTTCGACGCTATTGCAAGCATCATGATCGCGGGAATACTGAAGAGATATAGAAAATTATTAATTGTGAGCGGACAAATCTGTCTACCCTCTTTCTTAGTCTTTTATTACGCGCACTACTGGAACTCGATTGTAACTGAAAAATTGTTGTTATTGAAAAAGTATTTGCCAAGTTTTCTCGCTGGCACTGCAACCCCAAAATATATCGAGACAATCATTTGACGGTAGATTAAGCAGGGGCCACTTGCCCTGGAAGATTGCTGGCTAAGCCGCCAGATTAGGCCTTACGCCAACCCCGGTCAGTATTATGAGAACCTGACTTTGTCCGTTTATCATTTTTGATGGGCATTAGCCTTTTGTGACTTTGAAGAATCATTTTAGGGAAATTAGATGAGTAAATTGACGCCTATAATTGTTGATTCATCACCTAAAGGTTGATTGGTAGGAAATGTTTATGGTATTAAGTCCGCTTCTGTACTTTGTGCTTGAAGTGTTAACTAAATAAATTCATTTAACAGGTATGCCTCGAAATTTCAGCATCAAGCCAAAGTATTTACAAATAAAAATAAATATAAGAAGTCCTGCAGTGGTATCAGAATCATTTATATGCATAAAATTTTGCCAACTATTTTTTGCAGCTAGAATGTCACTATTTCAAGCATAACGTTCAAGCCTCCAACAAGACGTTATGACACATTTAAGCGTTCATAACTTACAAATACGTGCCGACCACCATACACTCCCCTTTCCGATCGCGTTAACGGCCTTTCATCCCTTGACAAATTGAATATACCCACGCTGAACACGACATGGTTTAGCGTACGAGCTCACTAACTTATACAACGTGTATTGGATATGTGCGATTATATTCTAAGAGTAGGGCAAACCATCGAACTGAACTACTTTTTCCATAAATAAATATCGCTGGAGATTCATACAGCGTTATCTAATGCCACACTAAGCAAGGCTTTTGTGGTGGACACCAGAGAGTTGATATACTACATATATACTTTTCGTTTGTAAATACACACTATTTATACATATCAACATCCATGACTCGGAAACAAAAATGTCCATGCTCATCACAAAAACGTTTGCTCCTACCGGGATTCGAACCCAGGACCCTAAGAACGTTAGGCAGCCTCTTTACCGCTACGCTATTTGGGTCGTCAAATGGATGGAATGGAACTATCATGGTAATCCTGTAATTGTACCTTTTTGATACATGCTGTATGTAAGGGTCTGTGTTTAATCAACTTTCCCATTTAGGGTCGAGAAGTGATCTCATCTACTGTTGATTGGCTTTGTAGTAACTTAGAAATCTTCATATCCTTTGGAAATGATAGTAAAGTATTATTTTTAATAAATAATAAATATCGCTGGACATTAACACACAGCGCCACCTAGTGCCACACTAAGCAAAGCTTGTGTCGTGGACACTAGATAGTTGATATACTACATATATGCTTTTTTGTTTGTTGTAGGTATTTACCTACATAATTATCCTACTAATATTATAAATGCGAAAGTTTGTAAGTATGGATGTATGGATGTTTGTTACTCTTTCACGCAAAAACTACTGAACGGATTTGGATCAAATTTAGCACACAGATAGTTTATTACCTGGATTAACACATAGGATACTTTTTATCACGGTAATAAGATCCCGTGGGATAATTTCAAACTTCACGCGGGCGAAGCCGCTGGCAGAAACTAGTTATACATATAAATAGTCCATCCATGACTCGGAAACAATTGTCCGTGCTCATCACACAAACATTTGCTCCTACCGGGATTCGAACCCAAGACCCTAAGAACGTAAGGCAGCGTCACTACCACTACGCCAATCGGGTCGTCGTTAATCATGCTAAAATCTTGAATACATACCGTTTTACATAACACTCCTTTTACTACTTAAAATGAGTCAAAACCAAATTCTGTCAAAAGTCATTTGTGCAAAAACTCTTATTCCAAAGAGTATTATTTCGATCTAGCAATGTAAACTAGGTGTGTTTTACCCGTATTTACATATACTAACTTGTACTCGTATCAAAGGTTATTTGCGCAAATTGTGTCCTTACTATAAATGGGTATTGGGCATTCTCTATGCTCTATCTAAAGGGTGTAAAACACCTCTTAACGAATACGAAAGGCACGTCTTATTTTCCTCGTCATTCTGATATTTTTTTTGTTCTACACTATACCTGGGAACTTTCTAGTTACGGAGATATTGGGGGTCAAAGTTACAAGGTTGTAAAAACAAGTTTTTTATATACCACTTTTAGTCGCATTATTTTTACTTTAAATATCTCTACGACCCCCGTACTATTCTTACAATGTTTTGAGTGCGTTACATTGAGTTATACCACAAAACATGGTTTATAACCTCAAAATAAAAAGTTGTTTCCCAGCAATATTTTTTGTGTAATGTTACTTAGTTTGATATACAGAATGCTTGGTTAACGGCTTTGTGATGAGGTGAAATACACCTTGTATATTTACTTTTTTATCATTCACCTTGTATTTTACGCTCAGTATTTCACGTCGCAGAACGGAAAAAGAAGTTCTGGAATGGAGGCCGCGAACCGAAAGACGTTGCGGAGGAAGACCTCCTACTAGGTGGACGGATGACCTGGTCAAGGTTGCGGGGATCCGTTGGATGCGAGCCGCACTCGACCCATCAATGTGATGACACGTTGGAGAAGGCCTATTATAATAAATATCAGTGGACATTAACACACAGCGCCACCTAGTACCACACTAAGCAAAGCTTGTGTCGTAGGCACTAGATAGTTGATATACTACATAATTATATACTTTTTTGTTTGTAAATACATACTTATTATACATATAAACATCCATGACTCGGAAACAAATGTCCGTGTTCATCACACAAACATATGCTCCTACCGGGATTCGAACCCAGGACCCTAAGAACGTAAGGCAGCGTCACTACCACTACGCCAATGGAGTCGTCAGAGTCGTCAGAGAGATTTTCAGCTGCAGTGGATGTCTTTTGAATGAAATGGTGATGAGAATTTGACGTTCAATTTTCTTTTTAGCCCCTTCGTACACAAGGCAACAAAACTCTTCGATACTTGACGATTTTAGTCTCCAAGCGATTGCCGCCATACAAATCCACAATGTCGGCGACGCGACTCGTGTACGAATTTCTATGGATTTGTATGGCGGCAGTCTTGTGTTCGAAGGGGCTCACATGTGTCCAATCCTTTATAATTATCTTTGCATCATGTATTAAACATTACATCAATATTGATAAAATATGAATCAGTCAGATAAGCGAAGCTTATTGATATTTTAATGAACAGCTGGGATTTTCCACGACTGATTGATTTCACGCAGAAAATAGGTCAATGTTGAGATTATAAGCACATGTAGACACCTGTTGTGTCACGAATACTGTGTAATGACAAAGATAAATAATTAATGTTTTGGTACATATGCGGACTGAGAATAATTAATTATTTGTTATATGGTAACGTCGTGAATTCGTGAGCCATTTATACAGGGTGTAAACCACCTCATCACAAAGCCGTCAACCAAGCATTCCGTACTTACATCAAACTAACTTTAAGTAAAATTTATTGCTGGGAAACGGCTTTTTTTTGGGGTGAAAAATCATGTTTTGTGATCAAATGTAATTCACCATTTTGTGGTGGGCTGATTTTTATCAAACGTAGTTAAAAGCACCCCCGACTAATTCACCTTTTAAACAAAACAAAATTCCAAAAACAAAATCGGTCCATGCGTTCGGGAGCTACGATGCCACAGACACACACACACACAAAGACACGTCAAACTTATAACACCCCGTCGTTTTTGCGTGGGGGGTTAAATGGTTCAGAAAAGCAACTCCAGGAAACCAGGATATATCCTGGAACCAACAAAGATAGATCTTTGTTCGACCAGCTGCTAGGGTCGGACAAAGATCGACTCGAGCGGCTGTTATTATTTTGCCACGAGCTCTCTTTCAATAATGCTAAATATCATAGGCTATATTCAAACCGTTCCCGTGGGACACCTTCCGTCCACTAGGTGAGTCAAGCCAGTTAAAAGCTAGTTTATTTTAAAACTAAACTGTGTTCCAATAAACTGCAAACACGTGTATGGTTTATTTGTTTTAATACTTATATCTAGAGGATATTGACGTCAATGTATTACTTCATGAAACTATTATAGCCTTATCTAAAGGCTGTGTATGCACGGGACGCTTTTTTTTTACTTTTTCTTTTTGACGTGATAACGTCTTATAAATTGATAATACTCATGAAAAATAGTAACGTTCCATGCCATAGTAACGTTCCATAGTAACGTTCCACCTCCTTTTTTTTTAAACACAAATGATAAATGATAAATGATAAATGATAAATGATAAATGATAAATGATAAATGATAAATGATAAATGATAAATGATAAATGATAAATGATAAATGATAAATGATAAATGATAAATGATAAATGATAAATGATAAATGATAAATGATAAATGATAAATGATAAATGATAAATGATAAATGATAAATGATAAATGATAAATGATAAATGATAAATGATAAATGATAAATGATAAATGATAAATGATAAATGATAAATGATAAATGATAAATGATAAATGATAAATGATAAATGATAAATGATAAATGATAAATGATAAATGATAAATGATAAATGATAAATGATAAATGATAAATGATAAATGATAAATGATAAATGATAAATGATAAATGATAAATGATAAATGATATTTATTCAGCAAGTAGGTTTTCTCAAACACTTTTACACGTCATTTTGACGTGATAACGTCTTATAAATTGATAATACCAGCAACACTCATGAAAAATAGTAACGTTCCATAGTAACGTTCCACCCCCTTTTTTGTATTACATAAAATAATGATTATGACGTTATCACGTAAATCTATCGTCCGTAAACCGACTTTACAGACAACCAATTTTTTTTGGGGTTTTTAATTAACCAGATATTTCAACCCCATCGTACCTTTAACCATAGTTACATAACCCACGGGACGCGCTGCCTTACGTTCATAGGGTACTGGGTCCGAATCCCGGTAGGCCCAAATGTTTGTGTGACGAGCAAAGATATTTATTTCCGAGTAATGGATGTTTATTATTAATAAGTATGTATTTACAAAGAAAAAGTATATACCGATGTAGTATATCAACTTTCTGGTGTCCACAACACATGCCTTGCTTAGTGTGGCACTAGATGGCGCTATGTGTAACATTTGGTGTGCAAAACCTGTCTTTTCTTCAAAAATACTGTAAATTTGGTCAAATAATTAGTAAACAGGTTTTGTTCGTCTTATGGTCGTAAATGTCTCTCGGAAACGTTTTAAATAAAGGGTGTAAACGAAAGGCACTTGTTCTCTCCGTTATTACGATCATGTTTTTGTCCTACCATACCTTGGGAAACTTCTAGTAACGGAGATATCGGGGTGAAGTTAGTATTAGTGGTATTAGTAAGTTTTATACAAGTAATTTTGATGTGTTTTGTCCTGTGCGGACTAATGAATGCTTTTTCTTTCTTTCTTTTCTTTCTTTCTTTAGAAGCCTGCTGAGAAACGACTTTTCAAAAAAATATTGTTTTGTGGTAGAACTCAATGTAACGCACTCAAAACATTGTGCTGATGGATGGATTGAATAGTACGAGGGTCGTAGAGGTGTTTAAACTAAAAATCATACAATAAAAACTTGTATATAAAATAAAAAAAGCCCCCAAATATCTCCTTAACTTAGAAGGTTTCCAGGTATCCCTGGGAAACTTCTAGTTAGTAATGACGGGAAGAATAAGTGCCTTTCGACTTGGAGATTTTTTACACCTTTTATTATCTACTATCTATTAGTGCACTAAGCTGTCAATTATGAGCCCCAGACAATGTTTCCCCAGAGTTTAAACCTCAAAACAGTTAAATGTATTTTTCTATCGATTCATTTAGATACAGTATACGTCATAGAAGACGAGGCTCGAGGCTAATTAATATCAGCCGCTCGGGCCGATCTTTAGGTTAAGCTATGCTTGCCTAGGTTGGTCTGTGGATGGGGGACCTTCATTACATACCAAGTTTCCCCCGTGCCTCGGAAAGCACGTTAAGCTGTTGGTCCCGGCTGTCATTTGTCCATCTTTGCCAGTCGTTACAGGTAGTCAGTGACCCAAAAAGTCTGACACCAGTCTTACCAAGTGGTATCGTATTTCCCATTATTAACTGGGTTGTGAGGGCAGATAGTCGTTCCATGTAAAATACTGGTATTCAGCTGCATCCGGATAGACTGGAAGCCGACCCCAACATAGTGGGAAAAGGCTAGGCAGATGATACTTCGTAGAAGACTGGAAGCCGGCCCCAATGTAGTTGGGGAAAAGGCAGATGATGATGACGACATAACTTCACAATTTAATTCATAATAGTTCTAAACCTATCATGTAATCAGTCATTATTTTTACGGCCATTCAAAATATTGTAGCAATTGGTGCTGGAGTTAGAAGCCATTACAAGGGAAAAAATTTAATACTAATACTTTACCATAACAATAATTTATAATCGATTCAGATTGTGATCAAATAGTTCTGTCTAGACAAATTCTAGCTTAAAATAATGAGTGCCACAGACATAATAATGTAAAATGTCTCGCTATTAAGTGATTAGTTCAGTCCATCATTTTTTTTTTTTCTTTTTCTTTTTTTTTTTTTTGGTGGGGTAGTCAATTAGTAAACACTTACAATTGCCGTTCCGTAAACAAATAAACATTAATATTGTTATATCTTTACAAATGATATAAACATTGTGTGGAAGCTAAAGCTAAGTGTATGTGGCATACGTGACATCGTTTGCAGAGTGATCAGTGGCTGTAATTTACCAAAAACATAAACTAAACATTGCTAAAAGTGATACCGCAAGTTAAAGTTCACTTAAGAGTGGGTGTTTCGAAAAAAAAGTTATTCCACCTAACTTCACTACGATTATTTATATTACTCGTACGCATCAATACGTTTATTTCGAGGCACATTCCAATGAGTCAGTGGCAGTGTTCAAAGAGTGACGACTGAGACGTGAAAGGTTGAAAGTTCGAATCCTAGAACAAGTTTTTATTTTTGCGTTTGCTTTTTCTTTTTGCTTTTTTGCCATGATTTGTGCTGGTTGTAATGGAACAATTCTCGTTACACAAAAGAGAATTAAATGCTGTTTAAGCAAATGTGTCCTTCAGTACCATTTGGAATGCGTAAAGTACGATGAAACGTCAACGCCCAGGACAAAATGGACTTGTCCAATCTGCGTCTCTGGCCGTCCTAAATTGGACAACACTAATACACCAGTCCATCCTAAAGGTCACACTGTACAGACTGACAAAGCGGGTCCAGTAGCTGAAATGGTTACAATGCATTCCTCTATATCAGGACCGTCTGACTGCCAAAACAAACCTATCCCAAAACTTGGTCAGAGACTGACGCCAGTTGAGAAATCACCACCAGTTACGCCTCGAGTGGCATGCGTCGGCATTGAAGTCAATTTGCAAGACACAATTCTTACAGAGATTCGTAAATTACGGCAGGAAATGAGCGAAAAGTTTGATAGTCAGCAAGCCTCTTTGGCAAAATTTGAAGCCACCCTAGTTACTGTCAAAAGGGAAGTTAATGACCTAGCCTCGAGATTTTCTTCAATGTACGAAGACTTTGATGAGTTTAAGAAGACTGTATCTTTTCTTTCTGACGCTTATGATGAACAAGTCGAATTGAATGCCCGAAACAACAACAGTGTTGCCGAACTCCTCAAGAATAACGCCGCGATGGGTGCTCAAGTGAGGGAATTGGAGACTAAATTGCAGCTAATTGATCAATTAGCGCGTGAAAGCAATATAGAGATACAGTGCGTTCCTGAACACAAAGCCGAAAACCTGCTAATGGTCGTAAAGCAGGTGGGTAAAGTTGTGGGAAATGAGCTCCAGGATAATGAAATCCAGTCATTTCATAGAGTAGCCAAATTGAACGAAGAGACAAATCGTCCACGTAGCATAGTCGTCAAGTTAGCCAGTCCTCGTATTCGCGATAATCTACTTGCTGCAGTTAGAAACTTTAATAAGAAGAATGAGTCGGAGAAGTTGAACAGCAGCCATATTGGCATTGGTGGAGTCAAGCAACCGATTTTTGTGACTGAAAATCTGACTCTAGCTAATAAAAAACTACATGCAGCGACAAGAATCACTGCTAAGGAAAAGAAATATAACTTTGTGTGGGTTCAAACAAATGTTACGTTATCAAATTTAGCAGAAAAAGGAAAACGTGTGAATATTATTACTCGATTAATAATAGCCCACTCCAAGAAGTTGATACTATTAGAGACCTCGGTGTTTTAGTGGATAGTAGTTTGAGTTTTAGGAGCCATTACGACCAAATTATTGGTCAGGCATCAAAATTGTCGGGGTTCATCGTCAGAGAAATGAAAATTTTTAAAGAACCTCTTCTGACTATTTCCATTTACAACAGCGTTATTCGAAGTATTCTGGAGTATTGTAGTACGGTGTGGAACCCGTTTTATCAGGTGCACTCTGATCGGATTGAACGTGTCCAAAAAAGGTTCTTATACCACTTAAGTTTCTCGGAAAACAAATGTCGTAGTCTGAACTCGTATAACTCTAAGCTGAGTCATTATAAAATGAAGCCTTTAAGCGCACGAAGGAAATCCCTGGATGTCATGTTTTTGTTTAAACTAATAAATGGAATAATTGATTCTCCTGAGCTTTTAGAAAGAGTGAAATTTAGTGTTCCACGTAGTAGTAGCCGCTTAATAAACCGAAGGACTTTCGTCCTGCCTCATAGTCGAACTAATATAGGTAATTCTTCACCTATTTACCGCATGCTTTCTCTAGCGAACTCCATTCGTAGCGAAATAGATGTCTTTGCTGGTTCTGTAGTCTCAGTTAGGACTAAACTTAGAGCTTTAATTGTGTAATATGTTTCTGTTTTTGTTTTTATTTTTTAATTTGTACATCCTTAATTTTTTCTTTCCCGAAACTTTATAACTGTTGGAAAAATTCACGATTTGTAGGTTTTATTTGATTGTTTTTGTATGCATGCTAGATTCACTTCTAGTAGATGTCAATCAGAAATATTGTGTTATAATTGTTTTATTGCTATTGTGATTGTACATCAGTTTAGTGAATTAAATAAAAAAAAAAAAAAAAAAAAATCATTATGGCCTAGTCCTAACCAAAGCGAATAAAAATGACAAAGTTTCAAACAAATGCCATATTTCCGCGAGCCCTCGCTTCGCTTAGACATACCTTACAGTCACGTCTAATAATATGTAAACACTTTCTTTTAAATAATAGATAATATTTTCGCGAGAATTAACAATTTTAATACTATGTTCTAATACTGGGTACGTAATAACATGAAATTTTAATCAGTACAGTTTTAAAAATTCTTAAGTGTTTACATTTTATTAGACGTGACTGTACATAACATATTAAAGCCTGTAAACCCCGAAAGGTTAGGCAGAACTATAGCTAAAAGTACACCCAAATTTCATAACGGGGAGGAGTCTATTGCCATCAGACTGGCACAAATCCGGACTCTGTGGCTGTTACTGAAAAAATCCTGATGGAAAAATCAAAACACTTATTGAATCGAACCCAGGGAATGGAAAAGAATAGAATGAAACTCTTTATTATGTACACCATAAAAATGATAGATTTATAATTAAAAAAAAATTGTTAAAACCCGCAGAAAAATGCCCTTTTGGCGGTCATTGTCTGCCTAACCTTTTCCCAAATATGTTGGGATCGGCTTCCAGTTTAACTGGATGCAGATCAATACTAGTATTTTACATGAAGCGACTGCCTATCTGACCTCCACAACCCAGTTAATACTGGGAAATACGATACCACTTCGTAAGACTGGTGTCAGACCTTTTGGGCCACTGACTACCTGTAACGTCTGTCAAAGATGGATAAATGACAGCCGGGACCATTAGCTTAACGTGCTTTCCGAGGCACGGAGGAAACTCGGTATGTAAGGATGGTCACCTATCTACAGACCAACCTAGGCAAGCATTGCTTAACCTAAAGATTGACCCGAGCGGCTGATATTATTTAGCCACGAGCTTCTTCTATCTATACACGTCCTACCTTTTTTGGGAAATAAAGGCGATCTGTAATAATGAGATTTTTGAGAAAAAAATATCATTGTTACTCATTATTAAAATCTTGGTAACATTATTACACTACTTTTTGCCGCGCTATTAGTTCCGAAGGTAAGTCGCTACGAAACATTTGAATTCGACATTTTTGTTACTTGCAATTACAGTTAAATACATTGTAGTTTTAGTTTACTAAGCACTAATTATACAATTGTTTAAGTAATAACAGTACTGCATCTAAATGTACACTTTTGTAATATCTACATTTCATATAAATTATTCTTATACAAAATTTGTCTTCAATTTTTTTTTCATATATTTTGTAAGTATATTTAAATATATATCTTGTTATATTATAAATATAAATAAAAATAAACTTATATTGTCACTTACGGGATATCTTCCGTGATTATTTATTAAGTTGAGCTCCCGATATTTCGACGCTGTTGCAAGCGCCATGTGCCATCCCGTAAGTGACAATATAAGTTTAGTTTTAAACCGTGAAAGCCTAAAACAGTGTTTAAATAAAATAGATCTGCTGTCGTGTCGCCACGTGAATGCACAGCTTTAGCTACTAGATGTTGAGCTTTCAATTAGCGCCCTCAGTGAGTAAGTAATTGTTATTTGAAGTGATATTACTTGCAATACTGCCACAGAGGATTAGTTTGCACTATAGTTGAGTATCAGGAATGACTTTAATGTTTGACGTTAGTATGGCCGCATTTCCATTTAGTCCCAAGTTTGGTTAACATCTTCTATATTTATAAAAGAAAGTCGTGTTAGTTACACTATTTATAACTCGAGAACGGCTGAACCGATTTGGCTGAAAATTGGTGGGGAGGTAGCTTAGAACCAGAAGAAGGACATAGGATCCTTTTTTTTTGTTTTTTTTTTTTTATTTTTTTTTTTTTCGTCGGTAGGTAGTGGGTAGGTAGCGGTAGGAGGTAGGTAGTGGGTAGTTGGTAGGTAGTTTGTAGGTAGTGGGTAGTTAGTATGTAGGTAGTGAGTAGGTGGTAGGTAGGTAGTGGGTAGTTGGAAGGTAGTTTGTAGCTAGGTAGTTGGTAGGTAGGTAGTGGGTAGGTGGTAGGTAAGTAGTGGGTAGGTGGTAGATAGTAGGTCAATTCAAATTAAATATTAATAGTTGACAGGACAACGTCTGTCGGGTCGGCTAGTTTTTTAATAAATCAAAGTTCATAAAATTACAACGTAAAACTTATACGTCATACAAATTACAGAAATCATTACAATGTAGAACTTATGCATAAGGTGGCAAAATAGGTGGTCTTATCGCTAATAGCGATCTTTTCGGGACAACCTTTGGATGGATTTAAAAGGAGAGGTAGGCTTATTCTTACTAATATTATAATTGAGAAACGTTTCACGAAAAACAACACAAACCACTGCATCGATCATATTGATGATAATATTTACTTGGTAATAAACGTAATTTAACTGATTTTAAATTGATGATAATATTTGTACGCCAAATGGCAAAATATAGAGCACATAATTAAGGAAATGTAACATCACAGACTCAGTAACTTAACTACCTATGTTGACAAATATACATTCTGATTCTGATTCTGAAATTTTGCATATATGTTGGCAGGTGTACAGACATGAACATAGGGTACCTTTCATCCCGAAAAAAGTAATACAACGATATGATAATAAATGGCGCCACGTATCTTTCTAATCTTTCTTTTTTGAGGGTAGATACCACCATACAATAATAATTCCAAGACACCCATCTACCCGGGGTTGCGGGCCTGTTCGAAAGAGATACCGCGGCCCCGGAATGTAAAAGGCGAGGAAGGAACATTGATGGTTTTTAGTCAGTAAGAGTCTGACACTCCCTCCCGCTCCGCCCAGAGTGGGGGGGTCATTTGATGATTTCCCATCCTTAAAAAAAAAAAAAAAAAGACACCCATCTCTCCTGCCAGGGTTGCGGGCCTATTCGAAAGAGATACCGCGGCCCCGGAACATAAAGGGCGAGGAAGGAACATGGATGGGTTTTAGTCAGTAAGAGTCTGACACTCCCTCCCGCTCCGCCCAGAGTGGGAGAAGTCATTTGATGATTTCCCATCCTAAAAAAAAAAAAGACACCCATCTCTTAAAAAAACTTTAGTTTGGGCCTGAACACCCGATTTATTTTCAATTAATTGCCAAATTTGATTCTAAGTTGCTTTGAAATCAATAAATAGTTGAGTCCTTGAGTTGACTAAACAGTGACGTCACAGCGTGCTATTTGAGAAAACTGCGTTTTAACAGCTTTTAAAAAGTATATCGATTGATGGTGTATTATAATACCCTACCCAGGGGGGTGAAACTGCCATACATTGGCTTCAAACAAAATTTTCATAGACAGTGCTGCCATCTGTGTGTTTAAGAACACCAACTTTTCAACTCTTTGACAGCTTTAAACTGTCATAACGAGAACAACTATTTTAGACTACTTGTCAAAGAAGTAGATAGCCTAGCGGTGACAGCGATTGCCTTGTGAATAAGGGTTCACAAGTTCGATTCCTCAGTCAAGAGTTACTTTTTGTATTTATTTGGTTGAACAGAAACTAACAGTGCCATCTAACAGCTTAGGTACACAGTTTTAAAAACGAAAACCAGAGTTGTGCATCTATCTTGTATTATATAGTGTATTATCTATGACCCTACCCTATTATAATATTATAGGCAGAGATCCAAATTGATTGTCAAATCTTAAATTAACGCGACGGAAGCCCAGAGAAAAAGTTAGTAAGATTTTTATGTTTGATTTCAGGTTTATTTCCTATCATTTATGTATTCAACTAATCCGTAATAAACTACCTAACTACCAGAACACCTCTATACCTATATGTACCTACTATTCATAGTAAA
This sequence comes from Xestia c-nigrum, assembly GCA_916618015.1. NCBI lineage: Eukaryota > Metazoa > Arthropoda > Insecta > Lepidoptera > Noctuidae > Xestia > Xestia c-nigrum. Next base: position 7,366,201 of record OU745246.1, on the reverse strand, counting down.
TAACGTTACCTATGTAATTTTCACCCCAAGTGAAATTATGTATTTATGCACGAATCGTTGTTATTTCTGATATGCGAGTTCATTTCTCACAAAAACATGGCCGTTACGAGTGATTTGCTAGTACATTTTAATGTTGTGTTATATTTTGTTCGACCTATCAAATTGTTACATGTTTTAATGCACGAATGTACTGAGCAAGGAATATTATATTATTAGATACATAGTATTCTGGAACTCATATTTTTATGAAAAACATCCATCTCCTCGTTACAATCGTTATTTCTCGCGAAAATAGCTATAATATTAAGGAAAGTGTATACATATTATTAGACGTGACTGTACGTACCGGGTCACAGAAAAATAACCCAAAAAATGTTATATTCGCAAATCGTTTATTTTCCCGAGTCTATTGTATAAAACACCTGAATATAAGGCTAAAAGTATCTTGGTGTTTTTTGTCTCCGACTAACCGTTTGTCGGAAAAATGATGTCGGAGGGAGTGTCTGTTGTTTTACTGGTGTTCAGGATTCCGAATGTCTATCAAAAGTTCTTACAAAAAGGTATCATGCTACTCAGTTGGATGGTTGTTGGTATCACTGGGTGGGTGCTGAAGATCAGGTGGGCAGTTGTTCCATATAAATAACGGTAGGTATTTAGATGCATCCAGTTAGGCTAGAAGCCAACTCTAACTTAGTTGGGAAAAGACTCGGCAGATCTTGTTGGTTTTCTCGACTGTTATTTCCAAAGTGTTTATCAAATACTTTTGAGATTCCTACAAATAAACTAATACACCGAACCGTAAACGTACGATTCTTAGAAGAAAACCGATAAATACCTTGTTTGCTCGATACTCTTTATAAGGAACCTCCTTTCAAGAAAACTAAACCAAAGAAAAACTCATAATAGTTCCTTTAATGGGAAGCAAAAAAAATAAACAACAAAAGAATTATTCCCCCGAAACTTTCTTTCAGCACAGTCGAGGTCGGTATTTGTTAAGTGAGAATATAGCTAACTTTTCCCCGTAAAAGATAAATAAAGATAAAAAAGTTTGCAATTTGGGGTTCGAAGCTATGGAGTTATTCGTAGACATTTTAATACAAGTTAGTGACTCATTTCGGAGATTCCTTTTTCTTTTCATTTAATATTAACAAACATTTATTAGAAACACGAGGATTCGGACTTAGGAAGATCTTGTTTTTTTCTTTGTTGTACAACCTCCTTTAGAGATGAAAAACTTCGTGCGAAAACCCTACAGAATCATTCATTTTTAATCGCGAACAAGCACTGAGCAATCGTTGCAATCGGTATTGATTCTATTGCTATGATCCTACCATGATTTACTTCTTTCTTTCTTGATTCTTTACATAAAAAAAATAAAAATAGAATTATGGAGAGTACTCATTGCTATCATTTTTCTGTAAGCCTGTACTGTCACATAGCTTAGCAAAGGTCTCCCCAATTGGTTCTATGAGTTTCTTTTCCAGTGCCTCCTTGAACTAGCCACCGTTCTCCAGACCATTTGCTTCGCAAATTTGTGCTGCAAACATTATATCTAAAGCAGCTTCCATACTTATTTTTTTTTTGTTTGGATCCAAGTATTCATCGAACTCCACATTCGTTTTGTAACAAAATTTCTCGCTCAACCAATTTTTGTTTCATCAACTATACAAATATAATGTGACGCAATTCAAAATAATTAGACCAAATAACAAAACTAAGGGCTGCGAATAATAAAGCGAAGCCAGTGTTTTTTTTTTTTTTTTTTTTGGATAGGGCATCTCGCAGTTCAGTCTGAGAAGACTGGCTTCAGCTTAACCGGGCAATGTCCTGTGGATGCCTTGAATCTAAGGCCTCCAGCCAGGGCGAAAATAACTAAAAGCGACAGCGCTCTAAGGGCACCCCCTGTGGGGTACGAACCTCGGCTTAGGGCGTCGCTGGGGGCAGCAAAGGGACAGGCTGGATCTGATTGTCCTTATTTAGGGACTGATTTAATACTACAGGCTCAGCGTCGCGGGCTGGCTCGAGCAAGGGTCGGGGAGGGATTGATCGGGGATTTCGCGCCGGACCTCTGCGGCGAGGTCGGTAGGTTTTCGGTCTGTATTTGTAAGCTCTGCGAACCGTACTGGTATCTTTCCTACTCTCTTGCAAGATAGTGATCGGATCGTCGGGGGCGACTAGGGTGTGACGCGGACGTTGGACGGAGCTAATACGCGATGGGTCGTACCGGGCGGCCGATGCGATTAGGGGATTCCTATGCTTAATAGCAGAGTCGAAGTAACGCTTGGAAAGGCGTTTCATGAACTGCTTAACAGTGGGGATTCTGAGGTCTACGTGAAGACTATCGTTACGGACGTAAGGGGGGGCACCGGTGATCTTTCGGAGATATCGGTTCTGCAAGGTCTGCATCGTGTGGATATGACGCGGGTGGGCATGCGCGAATACTATGCAAGCATAGGTCATGATGGGGCGGATGACTGCGGTGAAAAGACGCAATTTGCACTTGAGTGACAATTTGCTCTTCCTAGTGATCATGAAGTGGAGCCGGCCCATAGCAAAGGCAGCCCGGTCACGAGCTGCTTTGATGCGAAGCCAGTGTAAAACTACGTCTCGCTTTATGCATACACGCTCACACTCACACATTTACATCCAACTACAATTGAAATACGTCTTAATAAATGCACACGTGTTTACGAAACGGGCCTCACTTCTCAGTTTGCAGAGTTCTGTCTTAACATTTTTATTTGATCTAAGAATACACCAACATTCCCTAAAGATGATACCTTGGCAATCCAATCTTTCATTCCAAAAGGAAATAAATACCCAATACTTACAGATAAAATACAACATCATATTCAAGTAAACCTCACTGAAATCCAATCGCATTGCTCTCGACGGTAATATCAGTTTCAATCGAAATATAACAAATAAAATATAGGTCGTAACTTGGTTGTCTGTCAGCAAATATTGGCTGGGGTTGGGACATTATTAAATCTGCTGCAAATAAAAATATCTGGGAACCGAAGGTTCGAAGTTTTGGCCGATTTGGAACCGCGTGATTAGAGCCTATTGAGAGACAACCTGTGTCTCAACTGAGAGATCATTATAGGCTGAATAATTATGCTTAATAACAAACTGGTCATGTGCATATCTCTCTTACACCAAAAGAGTTCCGTAGCACCAAATAATATAGCAAAAATATTTTTTAAATTCATTAATGTGTCAATTTACACTTGACAGCAAGACTAAATTTGTTTTTCCTAAGTTAGTTCATGAAAAACAAAGTCATTTAATTGCAACGGTGTCACATGACTAAGTAAATTACTTAGCCAACAGTTTCGGAGTAAAATGGAGAGAATCTACAAGGTTCCGTTTTTTTAAACAGAAACTTATAAAGCAATGGTAGTCCAATGGTATCGGCACCGCGGCACCGGCGAATGACTCATTGGCTGTTGGTCCTTGAAACCCAAACAGTTATCGTAATATTGTGATCTTCAATATTTTATCTAACTAGTTCGCAAAATTTATCAATTATCTCACAATACATTAGTTCGCAACTATCTTCAAATTCTTAACATTTACATGAAAACAGAAATTACAGAAATAATTTTTGAAACACAGTCAAATTCTATCCGCCATTTTTGGAAATTTAATTTAGAATTTGTTAATAAAATAATTAAAATAAATTTATATGAGATTTGAGTGGGGTTGAAGCAACGAAGAGATGTTTTAAAAGATTTAAATTGCTGGCTTCACGAAAAGGTTAGAATTTCAATAATGTGGTAGGTAATGAGATCGTCGAGTATATAAGTTACTTTATATTCTCAAAATTGAATGAGAGAAGGATTTTTCGTTAAGTTATATTCTATATTAGATGAGATAGAAAGGGTACTGTATGCAATACACAGTTTTACCGTCTACGTCAGTCCCACAATTTTTTCTGCTACCTAGGTGATTATCTATATAACGCCATCAACAAAAGTCAAAATATTTATTAATTGCACAAACCAATATGTAAGAAAAAAGTAACAGAATTTTTGAAAACTCTTTCCTATGATGACACAGAAAAGATGCTCCACCCTATTTCATAATACTTGATCTCAAATAACTACCAACACTTTCAACACCGTTACATACACACGCACCACCATCCACCTACACATTCACACTTCACACACACACTAGGATTAGTTTTGTTATTTTATTTCTTTTTTTTTTCCCTTTCATGTATTTACTTTTGTTTATAATTGTTTAGTAGAAAAACATGCTTTCTGCCGTTTTATTTATGATGCCACCAAGTGGGGCCTGGTGACCTGTAATACAGGTTTTTTCTAAATCCTACTTCAGGCACCAGCTCTCACAATGTGAATTTGTATAGTTCTAAACTGTTATGTGCTAGAAAACCATTGTGAGAGAAAATAAATGAATTTATTATTATTATTATATATTGCTGTCGTAAGCTAAGAGGGCACACTTGTTGAAATAATCAAAATCAAATTCATAAATTCAAATTCAATTCAAATCCATAAATTCAAATCATTTTATTTCTTTACACCTGTGGTTCCTAACCTTTCTTGGACAAGTGACCACTTAGCTTTGGTGTCTTCATTGTTAGCAGAGACTACAAGATTCTAGATAAACATGAACGCCGAGAAAATTGTACCTAGGGGGCAAATCTTTAACTACGACAATACACAAATTAAAAAGTTAGACGAATTATAGTGAAAAGCGATCAAAGTGAGTTTTAACAATCATTCATACAGAAATAAAAATAATTGAGTAGAATTTGGCAACAAATTACGAATAATCTTGCAAGAGTGAGTACAGCAATCTCAAAAATAGTTAACACCACAACTCTTATAGATTTTCAATTGGGTTGGGATGACCTTACATCTTTTCTGCAAATAAAAAATTCCGAATAAAATTTTAACCTATTACGGACCATATTTTAGGCTCCTGCGGATCACCGATAGTCGGACCATAGGGAACCATTACTCTACACAAACCATTATTATTATTGTTATTAATCTTATGATCATATTATTGAATAAAAATATAACTTTTTAAAATAAAGACGCACATTCATTGTAACCTTTATATTACGTGGCTGTTTTCCATTTTTTTTTTGACAATTTTCATTTTTATTTTAACTGAAAATCAGTTGATTTAACCTTGTAGATACTTATGTACCACTACTCACGCTTTTTCCCACAGAGGAAGGCAAAGTTTATGTTTTTATTGTATAGTAATTTGTAAAATTATATTTTTTGCATTATATTTATTCTTACGAAACAATGAATCGCCCCGAGAAGGCAAAAACACAGTGAAAATTGGAAAGTAATAAGGGATATAAGTGGGACTTACAATGCTAAATAAAGTAAGTGAGTAAGTGTAGTAACTCACAGTACAGTAAGATCCATGTTCACCAAAAAAATGACAGTCTGATTATCTAAAACAGCTGTTTATAACACATTTTTATATGGTAATATGTCACAGTGACCGCTGTTTTTAGATAATCAGACTGTTATCTTTTCGGTGAACATGGACCTAAGTGTGTCAATTTTGAATACATAACTTCTTACACAATTTTCATTTTCGGAAGCGCATGATCGGGTACAGTTTATTCTTCAATGAAATAATAAATTATTAACAGTCCCCGATTACCCCGAGAAAAGTACGACCTTACCTGACGACGTCGTCAAAACACGTCACAAGGAAATGTATTAATAATATTGATTAAGTTTGCTGAATAAATGTTACTTACCTATTCTGTATGGAAGGACAAGAAATTCCTTTCATAAAATTAACTGTACCAACTCAGTTTTCCATAATTTTCCATTTTCACGCGTGATGAAAATGTCTAATTTAAATTCATGTAAGTACGTTTGTTGTGTCAAACGGGATAGTTAAAAGTGATAAAATATTATTTCTTTAATTTGATATGTATTAAGAATGCACATTATTTCACGTCATTAAAGAACCTACAGGTTTTTTAAGACCATGTAACCTGCCAATTTAATGCCAAAAATGTTTACCAAAATAATCACAATAAATTGACACAATTTTTGCGACATGAAATAGTTCTTATTAGTCTAAACGATTAAAAAAAAAGTACAACCAGAACTATTTCAAAACTACATACCTTCAGCAGAAGTCCATTTGAAAAAAAATAGAAGAACGAACAAAACACTCAAAGCACTAATTCGAAAATCGAATTCAATTTGAAAAAACGAAAACAACTGTCACTTTAACCGTCACTCGTACACAAGCACTATTTGAATTTGGAAAGTTATATTTGGTAGCGGAGCGAGCGAAGCGCGCGTGCGGCCGATCCGATGGTTATGGCCGAATGACAGTAGAACCGCACCTGTTGTGTTCGCAGCTTTACGTTAACGACGGACTATCAACTATGAATCGGGCTGTCTGAATCCCTAGCACGAGCGGGCGGGTGGTGTAAATTTAACGTAAATGGCCTTTTTCCAACTACGTTAGAGTCGGCTTTTAGTCAAGCAATGTGTAGGTGAGTAAGTACCAATATTTTACATGGAGCGACTGCCTATCTGAACTTCACAACTCATTTATTAGTGGGTAATGCGTAACCCCTTGGTGAGAACCCGTTGGTACTTACGAGCGATTTTAAAATAGAAAATACTTGTTTGACATAAATTATAACACTTTCATATATATAGTAACTTATCATCACTAACACATCTTTTTTCGTAAGGTATTCCAAGTTTGCCCATCTGATAAGCCCCCCTTATTTATTTACTTATTTATTTAATTATGTACACACAAAATACTTAATAGGATATTACATTCATGATAGAAGAGCACAATGGTACTGCTTATTACTTCATTAGAAATCTCTTCCAGCAGACCTGCGAGAGGAAAATTGGACTAGAAATGTAGACACAGTGTGTAGAAAAGACAAAACATTAAAATTATTTTTTTTTACGGGTTTTACCCCTTAAAAAAATACAGCTATATAAAATAAACGTAAATACATCTATAGAAACACGCACAGAGTATAAAAAAAATCCCCTTCGAATACTTCTATTTTTTTTATTCCGATAAAATATTTTTTACTAACCTGCCAGTGTTAATTATCGGTAATGATGATGTATCAACATTGAACCTCCACGGTACCCAAGCTTTTTATTGTCTAAAGCTCTTCTCGTCTTTCAGCATTCTTGGCAGTTAAGTATAAGTAGGGTACTTATTTCAACATTGGAGCTTTGAGAGAGTAGTTTTTATTTTGTTAGATTTTTTTAGGGTGCCTTTTTCTTTTCATTAGTGGATCTTTAATAGTTTTAATTAAAACGCCAATCACCCTTGCTTATACCATCTACATTTAATCATAATATCGCGCTTTTTTCCTCGTAAGGTAAGGCAGAGTTGACCCGACACAAATGGCGCAGCGGTAGTGAGGCTGCCTTACGTTCTTTGGGTCCCGGGTTCGAATCCCGGTAGGAGTAAATGTTTGTTGTGATGAGTATGGATATATGTTTCCGAGTCATGGATGTTTATATGTATATTATGTAGTATATCAACTATCTGCTGTCCACGACGAAAGCCTTGCTTAGTGTGGCACTAGATAGCGCTGTGCGCCGACATTTCGTCGGTTATGTTTTTGAAGGCAAGCCTATTAGCCATCAACTAGGCACAAATCCTGAATTCGGGCTTACACTGGGAAATTCCTGATTTAAAAGACTCGAATCCGAATCATATCCCGAAATCATACCCATGACTTTAGTAGTGCTAGCAACCACAAAACTTATGAAGCATTCAAATAATATAAGCCCTTGAAGCCTAACCCAAGGGAATTTTATTCAGTTGGAGCGTTCACATGTAAAATTGCCTCTTGAGTGTTTTCAAAGGGACCTGCAATTGTAAAGTTAAGCGATTTTTGTGTGAGTAATCTTTGACATTTAATTCCACTATTGAGAAAGAGCTTTTGTGTGGACGATTTTAGGGTTTTTCCATCCGAAATTTATCAGTATCAGCAATGAGGCTGGATTTATGCCCGTTTCATGGCGATAGACTCAGACAACACGACAAAGTCCCCATCTTAATCTTAACTGGCAAAACGGGTTTACCCTACAGGCACATAACATAATATACAATATACGAGTATATATAGAAGTTTGTTTGTTTGTTTGTTTGGTTGAACGCGCTAATCTCAGGATCTACTGGTTCGAATTGAAAAAATCTTTTTGTGTTAGATAGTCCGTTTATTGAGGAAGGTTATAGGCTATATAACATCACGCTACAACCATTAGGAGCGGAGCAGGAATGAAAAATGTTGTAAAAACGGGGATTTTTTTCCTTTCGTTTTTCTCTCTTAAGTGACGCAGACGAAGTTGCGTGGGTCAGCTAGTAACATAATATAACACCTCTAATTCCAGGGGGTTAGGCTACAGGTTTTAGTGGAATGGAATAGAGATGTTGTATTTTTGCTTTTGTTTTGACTTTTTTATGCTTTTAATGGTATACTGATGACATTCTAATAATTGTTTATATTTAGTTTTTTTTTTCGTTTTGCTTGTATTTGATTACTGCTTCTGTTATGATTTCAAATGTTATTTGTTGAATAATTCCAACACAGTGTAAATTGTTTGGTGAATGAATAAATAATAATAGTTTGCTGGACCCCGTAGACCCCGCCATTCTCTTGATCCTGTCTGAGTGGTGGTGCCACACATCACGCTCGCTCTAGCTTCCTAATTTCTCCTTGCCGCAATTATATAATAAACATTTACACAGCACATACCTACTATGTTTTACTCATTGTTTTGTACCTTTTTTATATCATTGTGTGTGTACTTTAGTAAATGACGTCAAATAAACATTTTTCTTTCTTTCTTTCTTTCAGTATATTATTGGTTGTCCATTCATTTACTATTCGCCCGATTCATACTTTCCCAAATAAAACACACACTCCTGTGATCTGCTTAGTGTTCCATGAGTGAAAATAGGATATAATTATTTATAAGCTATTAAAGCACGTTAAGCCGTTGGTTCCGACTGTCTTCAGAAGATATTTGAGAGTCATTATAGGAAGTAAGTGGCCCGAAAGACTGGCAAACAGTCCTACTAAGGCAAATCGTAATACCCAACACTTACTGGGTTGTGGAGGTCAGATAGGCAGTCGCTCCATGCAAAAAACTGGTATTCAGAAGCATCCAGTTAGACTGGAAGCCGACCCCAAAATAGATAGAAAAAAAACGGTGAACGATGAAATTTATAAGCTATTAATAAATATTTGGACTATATAAGTAAATGGTACTTTCATAAATTTTCGTAATAAGCAGGAAAGAAAAATTCTTTGGAAAGTTATTTCAGGAAACCTTTGCTAACATGTAATATCTTTGGGAATCAGATTCTTGTGAGAGTTCAATATAATGATGATTATATCGGAAAACCGACATTTGATATCACATGAAAATGTAGTGAAAATATAAGTCAAATTATACCCATATTTGAATAGATATTTTCGAAAACGAAATAACTTTCTGTATAGCATTGCTCACTATTTACTACAGTACCTAGAATATAAACACTGACAATTTGAAATGCTGGAAAGGAGATTGATCACACCATTCGATTTGATTCATTTCCTAATGTTTAAAATCAAAGAGCACGTTTCAAATGTCTTCTTTCGAAATGGTAAAATCAATTTTATTTATTAATAAAACTTTATGCATTTATTGCAAAAAAATATATATTGGGCATTTGCCGGGTTATGCGGAGACAAAACATAGTATGTGCAAAGGTACAGATAACTTTTATATAATACTTTATATATTTTGTTTGTTTATTATTGTGTATACAATTATAAACAAACAAAATATATAAAGTAAAGAGAGATAAACGTATAAAGATAAAGAAAAACAACAAATTAATCGTAGGATATGAGTCCGCCAACTTTTTAAATGAGTGTTCGCGAGGGACCAATGGGGATATCCAATTCCCATATAAATATATATTATTAATTCACTGTTATTTTTTGGCAATAAAGACCACATTTCCTTTTCCGGCGTATTATTTTGCTTCACTGCAAGTCATTAAATTATTAAGGATCAGGTACAAAATAAACCTACATCTAAAAGACACACGGTACTCCCAAACATCAAACTTTATACTTCGCACCAGAAAAGTAAGTCCTTCAAGGTTCATAAAAGTTCATAAAAGTCGAAGACGACTTTGACCGTGAAAAATTCGTTCATCGACTATTATGAACTTGAGGGTTGTATTGATGATTTCGATGATTATAATAGGCTTATTTACTGAAAAATACTAACAAGTCCGTCACTTAGATTATCAAAAAATATTTGACCCGTATTTTTTCTTTTGTCACATAAACCAAAATTGACGAAGATACGACGCTTTTAAAATTCTCAATACGTCACGCCGTGCTATAATTTTTAGTGCGTTGTGACGTCACGAGCCCCCACTCTCGAGTTTTGATGCGTTCTAACTTCGTCAGTATTTATTGATTTACAAAAACAAAAAATACGTGTCCATTATTTTCCATTACTCTAACTGACGGACTAAATAGATTTGCAATTTATTGATGGTGGAAACTAGCCTATTCTGTAATTACATAGACGTCTTAAAGCCCCAACCGATATTTTCATCAACATACAACTTAGTACTGTTCTACAAATTGCAAAGAAACGTAAGAAAATTTGAATTTCGCGGGACACCCTGACGCTTTCACCTTAACCTCCAAGCCATCGGACAAGCTCGCAATACATTTACAATAATTAAAATTGTCTTTTTTAAACTTTCACGATCAGAACACATTATAAAACTTAAGAAGACGGGTATTTATCGCGAATTTACCTTTAATTTAATCCCGACGTTTCGACCGGATTGCACCAGCCGTGGTCGCGGGGAGACTGAAGTGTTGGAGGTACCGCGACAGCAAAGTGAAGGCGTTTATTCAACTACCCTCACTCATCTTCATAAATGTTAATTAGGGCCGGTTCACACTAGGACAGCACACTACACTAACAGTGTCCGTATAGTGACGCGATGTCACTTGACGAGTACACTTAGTGATTACTGGATTCCAAGCTGAAGAGAGTTTGAGGCCGTCTTCGCGATTGAAATTAGGGTACTTCTTGATCTCAATCGCTTCCCGAACCATTCTCTTATAATAGTGCTTCTCATGGGCAAGGATTTTTGGGTTGTGTAACTCCATCCAGTGGTTGGGTCCTGAGTCTATCACATGTTCCGCTATAGCAGACTTGTTCGTTTGTCGATTTTTGACCGCTGCTATGTGTTCTTTAACCCTTTCAGCGAATGTTCGCTTCGTTTGGTCTATAAACGCCTTCACTTTGCTGTCGCGGTACCTCCAATACTTTAGTCTCCCCGCGACCACGGCTGGTGCAATCCGGTCGAAACGTCGGGATTAAATTAAAGGTAAATTCGCGATAAATACCCGTCTTATTAAGTTTTATAATAATTAAAATGCAACTTCGAAGAATCTTAAGAAGCTCATACCTATGTAGGCGTTCCTTAACTTATTCAACAATAACTTCTTTATTCACTATGGACTTATCACTCTCTCTCTCTTATGTTTCTACTGGAGTCGCGCCGCAACGTCAATTTCAAGGCGTTTGTGGTGCGTATCCCAACGTGTATGCTCCATTTGGTGATGGAAGAAAGTTTTTGGCCGCAGGATGTGGTGTTCCGTCGTTTCCACGGACAGATTCCACAAGAACGCACAAAAGATCGTGCAAGTGAAGTGCATCGTGTACTAACATAGATTTTTAGTTACTATACTAACAAAAAAATGTTATTAGTATGTATATTTAGGTTAAGGTATTTATGTTAGGGTTTTTGTTACCTGAAATAAATGGTTTAGGTTCTCTATCGTATTACCTAACTTTTTAATCCATAATCTAAAATTACATAATTGTTTTTGTCATAATCATCATTCTTCCGAATGATAATTTACCCGAACTTTAAATCTCATAATATCATATGCCATAAAGTTGAAACGCCTAAATATAATAAGCCCTACATCCGTTTGTCATAAGTATTACAATCAATAATATACAAAAGACATAAAATCGTTTTCAATAAAAGTCATAAGTCCTATTCTAAGTAAATTTTTAATGGTATGTAGGCGTTGACCTGCAATGCAAACAAGCATGCAGCAAGCATGCGGCATACATGTAGCAAGCATGCGGCAAGCCTACAGCAAGCAAGTAGGCATGTAGCAAGCAAGCATGCAATGCAAGCAAGCATGCAACACGCATGTAGCAAGCATTGTAATGCAAGCAAGCATGCAGCACGCATGTAGCAAACATGCGGCAAGCAAACAGCAAGCAAGCAAGCATGAAACAGGCAAGCATGCAGCAAGCATGCAAGCAAGCGTGTACCATGCAAACGAGCAAGCATCATGCAGCAGGCATGGTTTCTGTCACGGCTCCGGTGCTGCGGGGCTCCGGCGGCCTCACGCGAGCTTATCGTCGCAGATGGGTTTAACGCTCACCACCGCAGCTTCGGCTTGCTGGCCGGCTTCGCCGGCCAGCCTCAGCCGCGGCGGGGAGTGTTACAACCACCTGCTCCTCAACTCGCGGCCCGCCTCGCCCCTCCGCGCCTACGCGATTTTAAATAACACTCTTGGGGTAGGGCAGACAAGACTGCGTGGAGTCGGATTTACAGCAATTCGTTTCTGTCACTAAAACCTAAGTCTTAGGGATTTTTTTGCGACTAACAATTTATAAATGACCATTCGGAATCATACACATTATGTGATACAATACTTAGGACATACGACTTTGTGTCATGTAAAATTTGGAGATTCAATTATTATAGTATTCGATATTATGACCAAATAGTATTAGAAGTAAAGTTAGTTATTTAAGACATAATTTCGGTGTTTTGAACATTATGGTTATTGAAGTTTATAGCAAACGTGTTATGGATAATGATTTTCGGACAAAAAAAATTAGGACAATCAAGGGAGTACCAATGGTTTATTTTTAATATAATTTTTGGGAGTGTTTTTTCTTCTCAGCCCATTTTTTTTTTTTTTAAGGATGGGAAATCATCAAATGACCCCCCCCCACTCTGGGCGGAGCGGGAGGGAGTGTCAGACTCTTACTGACTAAAAACCATCCATGTTCCTTCCTCGCCTTTTACGTTCCGGGGCCGCGGTATCTCTTTCGAACAGGCCCGCAACCCCGGCAGGCTTCGGCCCTTGCGGGCCCCTCTCCTTTTGCTGACATCTCTTTGAGGCGCGCGTGGAACACGAACGCGCCGTCGACACGGCCTGTCGTCGTCGTTAGACGGCCGGACGGCTAGCTAGCCCATAGCCAGCCGTCCACAGGCCCGCATTTACGGTGGCCGGTAGCCACCACGTGGCCCCCGACGCCCGTTGCGTCTCCCGCGGTGGCCGGGAAGAGAGGATCTCTCCCTCTCTCGTTCCGCCACCTCCTTCGCTAGCATGACTGCTTCGCAGAAGGAGGCGACGGCTTCCCATTCCGTCTCGCTCCGGACCATGGATTGAACCAGGGCCGGACGCGAGAGGTCGCCGCCGCCGATCGCCGCCGCGAGGACACGGCGGGGCTCCGCCCACGCAGGGCAGACTTCCACCGTGTGCTCCACCGTGTCCTCCGGTCGATCCTCGCAGTGGAGACACCCGGGCGTTTCCTCCCGCCCGATTCGGTGCAGGTACCTCCCGAAACATCCGTGTCCGGTGAGGACCTGCGTCAGGCGGAAGGTGAGGACGCCGTGGCGCCTCTTCTTCTCAGCCCTTAGACTGGATTTTAACCACATTTACGGGCCAATCCAAAGCAAAGCGTGTGGTGTGTAAATTTTATAATATGCATGTGTTGTGATAAGGTCCTATCTCGTTCTCTTCTATCTGCATAAACTTCCTAACGATTCTACATGGCGGTTGAGAGTATGTCTTGAAAATGGTTGAGCTGAATGGTGCCGTTCCATGCGTCATGTTCGTGAACGGGCGCTGTTTTTTTTTTTTTTTTTTTTTTTTTGGTATGGGCATCTCGCAGTTCAGTCTGAGAAGACTGGCTTCTGCTTAACCGGGCAATGTCCTGTGGATGCCTTGAATTTAAGGCCTCCAGCCAGGGCGAAAATAACTAAAAACTAAGCGACAGCGCTCTAAGGGCACCCCCTGTGGGGTACGAACCTCGGCTTAGGGCGTCGCTGGGGGCAGCAAAGGGACAGGCTGGATCTGATTGTCATTATTTAGGGACTGATTTATTACTACAGGCTCAGCATCGCGGGCTGGCTCGAGCAAGGGTCGGGGAGGGATTGAACGGGGATTTCGCGCCGGACCTCTGCGGCGAGGTCGGTAGGTTTTCGGTCTGTATTTGTAAGCTCTACGAACTGTACTGGTATCTTTCCTACTCTCTTGCAAGATAGTGATCGGATCGTCGGGGGCGACTAGGGTGTGACGCGGACGTTGGACGGAGCTAATACGCGATGGGTCGTACCGGGCGGCCGATGCGATTAGGGGATTCCTATGCTTAATAGCAGAGTCGAAGTAACGCTTGGAAAGGCGTTTCATGAACTGCTTAACGGTGGGGATTCTAAGGTCTACGTGAAGACTATCGTTACGGACGTAAGGGGGGGCACCGGTGATCTTACGGAGATATCGGTTCTGCAAGGTCTGCATCGTGTGGATATGACGCGGGTGGGCATGTGCGAATACTATGCAAGCATAGGTCATGATGGGACGGATGACTGCGGTGAAAAGACGCAATTTGCACTTGAGTGACAATTTGCTCTTCCTAGTGATCATGAAGTGGAGCCGGCCCATAGCAAAGGCAGCCCGGTCACGAGCTGCTTTGATGTGGGCCTTGAACGACAGATGGTCGTCCAGAATAACTCCGAGATACTTGGCTTGCCTCTCCCAAGGGATAGGCTTACCGAACATAGTGATGGGGGGACCTGGCGAACGCTTAAGGCGTGCCTTATAGTACAAAACTGCCTGGCTTTTTTCGGGATTAACTTCTATTCTCCACTTACGGAACCAAGCGCCGAGCGAGTCGGCAGCTTTCTGGAGAATGCGGCGGATGTTATCCGGAGAACGGCCGGTGTAGTAGATCGCGGTGTCGTCAGCGAATAGTGCTGTTTGAACCTTCTGGTTCCTCGGAATGTCGCTGGTGTACAGCGTGAACGCGAGGGGAGAGATAACGGAGCCCTGAGGGACTCCGGCGCGAATCGGATGGGGTGAACGGGCGCTGTCAGTTGTGACTGGTCATCTCTTAGTCGCCATGTTTTATTTGAATTAATTGTTTTGTTTTTGAGCTGTATTTTATTTTTGTTTTGCTACGGACAATTTTAACGTCCACATCTTGCTACATTGTTCTCACATAATATACCATCTCAACATGAATGATGTAACCAAGATTTTGTAACAATATTTTGATTTAAAAGAGTGTCCGTGGAGTTTCTTGCCCGTTCCTCTCCATAGAGATCTAGGCTAGGGAATGGGCAACTACAGTACTTTCACAGTTTTTATGTCGTGTGACTGGGACTGTAGCTACTTTAAATGTTCATTTTTGTTTCGACAGTTCAAAAGTGCCTGTAACTGGCCTACTTGAAAAAAATGCTTTGATTTTGTTTTTTTTTTTTTTAATTTTTCGTGTATTCAAAATATCAGCTTTTTGCAGTATAATGTCTCTACATTACACTGCAAAGAGCTGATATTTTCTTAAAGAAACCCTCTGGTTTCTTTAAGGTCTAATAATTTTAAGCTATGGATGAGGTGATTTAGGATTACCCTGTTGTGGTTATTTTTTTTTTATGTGGGGCATCTCGCAGTTCAGTCTAGGAAGACTGGCTTCTGTGGATGCCTTGAATTTAAGGCCTCCAGCCAGGGCGAAAATGAATATAAACTAAGCGACAGCGCTCTAAGGGCACCCCCTGTGGGGTATGGATCTCGGCTTAGAGCGTCGCTGGCAGCAAAGGGACAGACTGGATCTGGTTGTCTTTATTTAGGGACTGTTTTATTACTACAGGCTCAGCATCGCGAATAAGCCAGCTTGAGCAAGGGTCGGGGAGGGGATTACGCGCCGGACCTCTGCGGCGAGGTCGGAATGTTTTCGGTCTGTATTTGTACATTCTACGAACTGTACTGGTATCTTTCCTAATCTCTTGCAAGATAGTGATCGGATCGTACCCTGTTACAGTTGTGGAAAGGACTATCGGAACTATATATATACTTTTTCTTGTCGCCAAATTCTAGTAACTTCTTCTTTGAGTTCTGCGTATTTACTTATTTTTTCAGTGATTGTTTTCTGTATATTGTGCGTGTTGGGAACTGCGATATCTAAATGCTGGATGGTTTCTGGGTGGAGGTGACATTTGCGACATTTGTCATAAATTACTGTAGGATCTTTGATTATGTACTTTCTGTAGTTTTTTGTTTTGATAATCTGGTCCTGAATTGCTATTATAAATCCTTCGGTTTCTGGAAATAAGTTTCCTATTTTGAACCACTTATTTGAAGCTGATTTGTTAATGTGGTATTGCTCTAGGTCATGAGGGTGCCGCCCGTGGAGTACTTTTCTCTTCCAGTCTTCAATTTCTTGCATCTGCGGGTCTTCATTGGTTGTGTTTTGGGCTTCTATCTGATCGCTTATGTTCAGAGGAGTGTAGTTAAGATCGTTTGTTACTATGGCTTTATGTATATTAATATTGTGAGATTTTGTGAGGAAGGATGATTTTTTTTCGACTAATTTGTTTCTGCCATAGGTGCTGGATATCTATAAGGCCTCTCCCTTCATGTTCTTGTTTAATCGTTAGTCTCTCTATGGTGGATTTAGGGTGAAGGTTGTTATGTTTTGTGAGTGTTGTGCGTGTAGTTCGTTGTAGTTGTTCTGTATCTGTTTTGGTCCATTTTATAACACCAAAAGAATACGTTAGTACTGGAATGGCGAAGGTGTTTAAGGCTTTAATGAGATGTTTACCCGAGAGTTGGGTTTTACAAACAGCGTTAACTCTCTTCTTGTACTCTGTAGTCAGTGTTTCTTTAATTTTTACGTGGTCAAGACCTTTTAGTTGCGTGTACCCTAAGTATGTATACAATTCAGTTAGTTCTAATGCGGTTATAGAATCTGACTCATTCACTGCACAGCCGCCGAGCCTCTAACAATGTGAAGTGTTTTACATTTTTCTAATCCAAATTGCATGTTAATATCCTTGCTAAACTCAGCTGTTATATTATTATTATTAATTTGTACCACAAAAGAGTCGTTATTGGCTTAATTATTTAATAACAGTCATTACCTTGGAATCGTAGGTGTGGGAAGCTTGTTTACAGGAGGAGGGTTTCTCGCTACAAAGCGATTAATCATCTGCCTAGCCTTTTCCCAACTATGTTGGGGTCGGCTTCCAGTTTTAACAGAATGCAGCTGAATACCACTATTTTACATAACACTACAACCCAGTTAAAACTGGGTAATACGACACTACTTGGTAAGACTGGTTTTCAGACTTTTTGGGCCACCGACTACTTGTAACGACTACCAAAGATGGAAAAATTACAGCCGGGACCAACAGCTTAACGTGCTTTCCGAGACACGGAGGAAACGCGGTAAGTAAGTGTGGTCACCGATCCACAGGCCAATCTAGCACGGCTTAACTTAAAGATCGACCCGAGCGGCTGTTATTATTTTGCAAAGAGCTCCTCCAGCAGATGTAAATACTGCTTCATAGAATGAACATAAAAGTAAAAAATGCCAAACAATTTCACTGTCAATATTTTAATTTCTACAATAAAACGTGGACAGACCGGTATTTTTGACACAAACTATGAGGGTCGTGTAATACGTGTATGACGACCCGAATGGCGCAGCGGTAGCGAGCCTGCCTTACGTTCTCAGGGTCCCGGGTTCGAATCCCGATAGGAGCAAATGTGTGTGTGTGATGAGCATGGACATTTGTTACCGAGTCATGGATGTTTATATGTGTAGTAAGTATTTACAAACAAAAAAGTATATCTATGCAGTATATCAACTATCTGGTGTCCACGACACAAGCCTCGTTGCTTAGTGTGGCATTATATGGCGCTATGTGTAATGTCCAGAGATATTTATTTATTTATTATTTATTTATTTTATATTAATTTTATACTAGCTGACCCACGCAACTTCGTCTACGTCACATAAGAAAAAAAACGAAAGGAAAAAAAATCCCCATGCATTTTTCATTTCTGCTCCGCTCCTAATAATCGTAGCGTGATGTAATATAGCCTAAAGCCTTCCTCGATAAATGGACTATCCAACACATAAAAAAAATCAATTTGAACCAGTAGTTCCTGAGATTAGCGCGTTCAACCAAACAAACAAACTCTTCTGCTTTATAATATGTATTAGTATAGATATATATAATATATCATCATCATCATCAGCCTATAATGTTCCCACTGCTGGGACACGGCCTCCTCTCAATGAGAGGGAATGGGCCATAATCTACCACGCGGGCCCAGTGCGGATTGGTAGATGTCACATGTCTTCGAAATTTTTAAGAATATATAGTATAGATTTATTTAATAATTGGGCTATACGTTCGATTTTGTCAGCGTCGGACGGTGGGCCACTGGAGAAGGTTGAATGTCCATAAATCCAAGCCGAGTGGATTCTTGCTTATATTGGAGTTTATGGTGACCCTTTATTTATTTTTAACTAGGTTTTATCTGTAGGTTGGCCTGTAGGTAAGTCGGTAATTATTTCATGGGAACTTGAAATTTTAATAAAAATGTATCCTATTTCCTATGTGCCAAATTATACCGAAATACGTTCACCTGTTAAGGCAACTACAAGAGCTAAACGCAAGTTTTATAATGCCTGATAGTATATGATTCACCACACAATAGATTTTCAGGATATATGCTAGTAAGATAGTGTTTTGAAAACATACACTTAATTTTCCTCGATAAAAAAAAAACACGAACCTATCGCTATAAAATATTTTAACGTGTCAAAACCATACTAAAATACATGCGATCATTCTGATATTTTGGCAAATAATTCTACATGCATCATATTAGCATAATAGTGTTTTTTTTTTTTAATACATAGATTTTTTGTAAATCGATTGAAACCACTCATTTCGCACTGTTCGCCCCGCAGTGACTGGCGTAACAACCACTTTGTAGTGTAAGCTGTTTAGATCTTTATTCTAATAGTATCTCAGGCGAAGTTTGAACCTCGAGAAATAGAGTTGCTAATTTAGCTCATGTAGTCGCCTTAAGGCGTGAAATATTATAAGATGGACAGACAGAAACTGCTACGTTTTGCATAGATGATTTCAGCATATAGGTTTTAAGTAGTACAATATCACAGTTTAAAATAATAAAGTCGAAAGTAGCTATATATAGTCACATTTACTTTTTTAATTAACTTAATAGACATCCAAAATTTGAAGACATGTGACATCTGACAATCCGCACTGGGCTAGTGTGGTGGATTATAGCCCATTTATTTATTTATTTAAACTTCATGTACAATAATGGTACATAGGTGGACTTAAAAAGCCGCCACAAAGCATTCTCTCGCATATATAAGCATTTTAGTCCCAGCAGTGGGATCATTATTATGCTGATGATGAGACCAATATACCGCATTTACATGGACATGCACGCCATTGAGATTATTATAATTCACGCTTTTTTTTGTAAAAGATAAGTACCCAAGAAAACCCAGCATAACAGAACTTAACCTAAAAATACATTTTGCCTAAAAGCATTCCATCACTTCCACTAAATTTACATTCACACCACATTTTAATAAAACTCAAAGACTTCCGTAATAGACCCCGCTCTATTTCACCCCTATCGAATAAATTCTCCCACGCCGCTTCGCCCCGAGGGAAAAACTTGGAAGAAAATAGTTACCTAGTGCGTAGGTGAGGGTAACATTCTACTAAGTTATTTAGGGAAGTTACTAGCTTACTGTACTGGAAAGTCTTTTAAGGGTGTTTACTAACGGTCTATTAGTTTATCAAGACAAGTAGCAGTGATAATTTCGGACCATTTGTAACGTTTAACTCAAATGATAAAGATCAAGGATACGATGAATGGATTGCGTTAGGAATGATAAGAGATGATTATTAAATAAAGGCTGAAAATAGACTCTGGACGAAACCGAAAGACACTAGATTCTCCCTTATTATGTATTATTTACTACTAGCTGACCCACGAAACTTCGTCTGCTCCTAATGGTCGTAGCGTGATGTTATATAGTCTAAAGCCTTCCTTGATAGATCGACTATCCAACACATTTTTTTTTTTTAATTTGAGTCAGGAGTTCCTGAGGTTAACGCGTCCAACCAAATAAACAAACAAACAAAGAAACTCTTCTGCTTTATAATTTTAATATAGATGATCAGCGTATGACCCTATTTGATAGTTTTTATTGTATCTTTTATTTTTAACTTATGGTTGATTGCTATTTTGCTGTGTGTAATGCACCAATTTAAAATCACTTTGCTTTGTAGCGTCCGATATCTCATATTTGTACCATCTTGCATGCTATGAGTGTGTTTACTCATGTTTTGAACAAATAAAAATTATCTTATCTATCTTATCTTACCTTATCCCTGTCTTTGCAATATTTGTTTTGTTCGAGACCATACCTGGGGGTCACAGTTCCCACTTTCTCACAACTTTGTTTTGAAACACATGTTTTTACACCTCCAAGACTTCCATACCATTGGATGCATTGAATTTGAATTACAGTGAATTTTACCGAAAAACGTGATTATTTCACCCCAAAATAAAAAGTCGTTAGCACAATTTTTTGCTTTTACGTAGGGTTGCTTAGTTTGATGAACAGAATGCCTGGTTGTCAACTTCAAGCTTCAACTGTCAGCTTTGTAAAGAGTTTATTTACACCTCTTTTTTTTTGGATTGGAAATCATCAAATGACTCCTCCTGCCCCTGGCCCTATTTGGCGCAGCCGTGAGGTACACAGTGTCACACTGTTGTATTTTTTTTCTTTTATTTATATTTTTTGTTTAGTTATAAGTTTGGTATGATTGTTTTAGTTTTTTTTTTTTTTTTTTTTTTTATACTGTGTGCACTTGTAGCGTGTGCCAAATAAATGTATTTTCTTTCTTTCTTTCTTTCTTTTCTTTCCTCCCACTCTGAGCGGAGCGGGATCCATCCATCCATGTTCCTTCCTCGCCCTTTATGGTCCGGGGCCACGGATCTCTTTCGAACAGTCCCGGAACTCTTTGTTTACACCCTGTAAAACATAACATCACGCCTGTTAGCCCCGAAGAGTAGAGAGGTGGGAGGTAGGAGGCCAAATAACATTTCACCAGTAATGTCTATTGAGTCCCATGTTATAGGGAGCGAGCCTTTTGCCATCAACAAAGCACCAATAAAAACTCCTTAGCTCTTACTGAAAAATTCGTGATGGAAAAATCCAATAACAATTTGCCCAACCCGGGAGTCGAACTCAGGATATCGTGCTCCCAACATCATTATTCATATGCCCTTATCCCAATTTATGGATAGTTGTTTATATATTATATAATAAGTATGTATTTACAAACATAAAAGGCATATATGTAGTATATCAACTATCTGGTGTCCACGACACAAGCCTTGCTTTACTTTCTGATTCATTTCGGGATCCAAGACAGTTAAATTCATTCTCTGGGACTTCGTCGAGCTTCATTCTCTCGGCGCTTTTCTGGTGGTCGCCACTGTTGATTCTGGCTTTCAGGAGTTACAGTGGTTTGGGCGGGTGTGGCGAGCTTGTCCCAAAAAAAGCCTTGCTTAGTGTGGCACTAGATGGCGCTGTGTGTTAATGTCCAGCGATATATGTATTTTTTTTGTCTTATCTATACTATATAATAATATTATAAAGCAGAAGAGTTTGTATATTTGTTTGTTTGGTTGAACGCGCTAATCGCAGAAACTACTGGTTCGAATTGAAAAAATCTTGTTGTGTTGGATAGTCCATTTATCGGGGAAGGCTTTAGGCTGTATAACATCAAGCTACGGTCATTAAGAGCGGAGCAGGAATGAAAAATGTTTCAAAAACGGGGATCTTTTTTTGCTTTCGTTTTTCTCTCTTATGTGACGCAGACGAAGTTGCGTGGGTCAGCTAGCTCTATCATACTTTTCTATTACTCGTCATTTCATCAGACATCTAATTTCTAGCCAAATCAATGCTATCAACAGTGCAATGATATTCAAGCATTCGTTTAGGTTAAATACAATGCCAGTGAAAATGAGCATCAACGAACTCCTAAATTCTAACCACGAGACTGATTTCCATTATTCTTAATTTGCGGCAAAAAAAATCTTGTTTTTGTTTCGTTTGCGTAACAAAAGTCGTTGTATCTTGATACTTGAAAAAAATATTGAATTGTCTATTTAGCTGGTTAGGTCAAAAAAGTCAAATGGTAAAGGATTATGTTTGCTAAAGATAAAATTAGCCTGGGCTGTTTGCCTGTACAGGTTCTGAATGGAAAACTTGTATTCAAAATTAACCTTATACAATTAAGATAAAGAAAGTTTATTTTGGATTACTTTATTCTCACTTCTATAGGCAGTTCTCCAAGACTGCCCTGTTTTTACAATAAAACACGATTGTGTTTCTTCAAAACTTTGAGCAGAGGTATAGATATTGCCCGATATCTAGTATAAATCCGGAATATTCAAATGAGGTCGGTAATGAGTGGCAGCGTATGATTTCTGGTAGTATATAATTATGTACGAGAAAGAATAGATTTTTGGTTTGTTTATTTGCTGCGATTGAACTCAAAAACTAATCAACCGATTTAAAAAATTCTTTCACCGTTAGAAAGCTAAATTTTTACCGAGTAACATAGACTATTAATTACTAGCCGATGCCCGCGGCTTCGCCCGCGTAAAATAATATACAAAAACCTTCCTGATGAATCACTCTATCTATTAAAAATACCCGCATCAAAATCCGTAGTGAAGTTTTAAAGGTCTCTAAGCATACATAGGGACAGACAGACGCGAGACGCGGCGGGAGACTTTGTTTTATAATATGTAGTGATATTGATATCACATACGTTAGCAAAGCTAGTTTTCGCAGAAGAAATCGCGATCGAAGTGCTAGTCGCAATATAATTATTTTACGTTACCTAGCAACAGCCAACGGGTGTACAAAATTATTTAGCTAAAACTCACGTGTTCTTGCCGACATTGCGATATTAATTTCGTAGAACCTTACGGTTACAGAAAACGTGCTAAAAGTTTCAACTTTAACCTTCAAGTAAAGTTTACACACACACACAGGTTTGTTTACGTAGACTATTTTAACGGTTACAGCTGTATAATCAAGTTGTGATAGTCCTACAGCGGGGACACAGGCCTCCTCGTGGTGATTAATAAAAATTTACACAATGCTGTAATCCACCAAGCGAGTGCGAATGTCTTCGAATTGTTGGTTCTAGGAGATTTCGGTTTCATCACGATGTTATTCTTCACCGTTGTGAGGCCAGTGGTGATATTCCCGGGGCTGCGGGACTGTTCGAAAGAGATACCGTGGCCCCGGAACAAAAAGGGCGAAGAAGGAACATGGATGGGTTTTAGTCAGCAAAAGTCTGACACTCCCTTCCGCTCCGCCCAGAGTGGGAGGAGTCATTTGATGATATCCCATCCGAAAAAGTGATGATATCAATTACAAGTTTATATTATTAAATCATGCGCCTGTCTGGTTTGAACTTACGACCTATAGTTGAAAGGCCCGACTACTTCGCCACCACTTGCATTGCTCTGTAGTGTTACATGTAACTTAAAGAATAATGTTTACTGTGCGTTACATTGCGCGATAGCAAATGCCTGTTTTTATCCGACCACGATAATCTACGGTTATTCTACCAAAATCAAAGTCGTTTTTCATTCATTGCTTCTATATAGTATTATTTAGTTTGATTAACAGAAAACCTCGTTGACAATGATATGATGAAAAAATATAATGAATAATCACGGATGATGTCCCGTAAGTGACAATATAAGTTTATGATATGATGTATTTCTACATACTTTTTTTTAGCTTATTAAATTAGAAACCTTTTCAAATGTACCTATGTCTTTTTTATAAATATGGCTAAGGACATTCTGCCACGTCTATCCTTTCACCAACTTGTTATCTATCTATACTTATAATAAATCTGTAGAGAGGTCAATTCTGTACATGAAATATATTTACAAAATAACTATCGGGGGGTGATTAGTGATCGATACTGATGCCAAAAATGCAATCAGTAAAATTTTTGTCTGTCTGTCTGTCTGTCTGTCTGTCTGTCTGTATGTTATTTATAGAAAAAAAAACTACTCGACGGATTTTAACGAAACTTGGTACAATTATTCTACATACTCCTGAGCAGGTAATAATATACTTTTCATCACGCTACCATTAATAGGAGCAGAGCAGTGAAAGGAAATGTTGGGAAAACGGGAGAAGTTACTTGGTTTTTTTAGCTTCCGTCGCGTGTGCAGCCTTAATGGTTAAAGCTACATAGAAATCATGTATAACGGAAATATTCCACATAAAATTATATAAAAAATATCCCAAGACAGCATATGTCTATCTTTTATAGTTGACTCACAATAACACGTGTAACTCCCGATAGCTTAGCAGTTCGGAGATTTGTTATTATTATATTTGTTTACTCTTACGTTTATATCATCACGCTATGACCCACATAAAACATAGGATACATTTTATTCCGGTAGTAAGATCCCATGGGACAATAATCAAACTTCACGCGGGCGAAGCCGCTGGCAGAAGCTAGTATGTAAATAAACATAAATTAAACAACAACATTATTCTAAACTATTCAGTATATTTAAATGACAAACACCATATTCTTTTGAGAACATTTCAAAGTCAATTGAATTTGCATAAAGGGACAAGACTTGTTAAAAAGCTCAAGTTTCTTAGTTGTTGTGTATAAATATATCCAACAGATGGTACACTTTTGTTTTTTTGGTCTTTTAAAGTATATTTTCTTTTAAAGTCACGACTATTACTAAAACGTCAGTGTTTTGTATTAAATCCAAACGATGTTTTAAGCAACCACAATTGCTGTACAAGTTCATAGTCACAGCTCAGCTTATAGAAACATTTGAACAACATTTTGCAACAATTAATTCGTTAATTCGTATTATTTTTCGCAAGCGGTCTTCGTATATGGCCAGATATAATAAACCTAGATGGATGAAGCAAAATAAACATAGAAGGTAGCGTTCTATATGTTCACCTGCCCCCATGGGAGTTAGACATAAGTTCAGGCATAGATGCAAGCCACCTGATACTGTAAAATTGTCCCTAATACTTCAACGAAAAAGTTGAAAATCTACTAACGAAAGACACAAAGTTGTCTTTGTTGTTATTTATTTTCAAATCATGTGTGTATTTGATGATGTCTAAACTGTTTCGAACCAGGACCTTGCTTGTTTGTCAGTAAAATCAAATCGTCACAAAACAGATCATTTGCCATTTCAATACCGATTAAATAAATCTTCATTTTATAGTTCACAAGGCAAGCAGCAAGTATCTAATAAACGTAAAGATAGTACAGTATAGTACATTGATCGTACGCGAGTCTATAAATCGTAAGTGGTGATAAATGGCTGGCCCAAAGCCAACTAAGGCGAGTCTCACACGAGGCCGCTCATCCGCGCGTTCGTTCGGAAGTGGTAACGCAAATGTATTGGCGGACCACCACGCGGAGCGACAGTGAGCGCCACTCGCCCGCGCGGTTATGCAGTGGATATGTGTTTGGCATCAACAAATTAATTTCATACAAGTCAATGCGACTGCAGATATGGAGGAAAGTGGAAACTGATTTTTCCTATTCCACTGTTGTTTTTTTCTCATTAATTTGGATGCAGGATCCAAGACGGTTAAATTGTTTCTCTGAGATTTTGTCGAGCTTCATTGTCTCGCGCTTTTTTGGTATCCGCTACTGTTGAGTCTGGCATTCAGGAGCTACAGTGATTCAGGAATAGTGTGGTGGGCTTGAACTAGACTGTTTTGACGGCGCGCCGCACGTGCGCGCGGTCTGTCGCTGTACATAATGTTAGTCATCAAAAGGTTTCATACAAGCCACTGCAACATCAGAACTGCTCCACTGCCCAATCGCGCAGATAAGCGGTGTCGTGTGTTAACCGCCTAATGCCGTGATAGGACGTTTCCGTCGGTGGAACCTTACAACTAGCACGACTTGCGCTATAAGAGGGTGATCGCTGTTTATAGGTAAGTATCGTACGTACTTTTTATTAGTCTTGTGGAATGTTATCGATGTTGTAACCTTGTGTATACGCATAACGACAAAAACCGACAACAAATGATGCTTCTTTCAATAATTCGCCGATTTCTGCATACTCATGGTAAATGATAGCGAAGAAAGCATTGGTTGCCCAGTGGTTACACCTTCAACTAACGAGTCACTCAGTCGGTCGTGGTTTCAAATCCAGGCAGGCACTTTGCAGGAACTTGCGGGCCTGTTCGAAAGAGATACCGCGGCCCCGGGACATAAAGGGCGAGGAAGGAACATGGATGGGGTTTTAGTCAGTAAAAGTCTGACACTCCCTCCCGCTCCGCCCAGAGTGGGAGAAGTCATTTGATTATTTCCCATCCTAAAAAAAAAACATTGGTTGTCTGTAAAGTCGGTTTACGGACGATAGATTTACGTGATAACGTCATAATCATTATTTTATGTAATAAAACACGTGGAACGGTGGAACGTTACTATGGAACGTTACTATGGAACGTTACTATTTTTCATGAGTGTTATCAATTTATGAGTGTTATAAATATCATTTATCATTTATCATTTATCATTTATCATTTATCATTTATCATTTATCATTTATCATTTATCATTTATCATTTATCATTTATCATTTATCATTTATCATTTATCATTTATCATTTATCATTTATCATTTATCATTTATCATTTATCATTTATCATTTATCATTTATCATTTATCATTTATCATTTATCATTTATCATTTATCATTTATCATTTATCATTTATCATTTATCATTTATCATTTATCATTTATCATTTATCATTTATCATTTATCATTTATCATTTATCATTTATCATTTATCATTTATCATTTATCATTTATCATTTATCATTTATCATTTATCATTTATCATTTATCATTTATCATTTATCATTTATCATTTATCATTTACCGTTTGAGATGTTACGTAACAAGGACACTTTTGAGTCGGCCTGTTTTAAAACTCCGCAAAAAACGTCATAATCATTATTTTATGTAATAAAACACGTGGAACGGTGGAACGTTACTATGGAACATGGAACGTTACTATTTTTCATGAGTGTTGCTGGTATTATCAATTTATAAGACGTTATCACGTCAAAAAAAAACAGGCAGGCGCTTTAACTGTGCTCAGTTCATTTTATAAACACTGCTCCTAAAACGGTGAAAGAACACCTCCTGGAAAAGCATGTTCTAGAACCAAAACAATTATTATTCTTCGTTCGGCCCACTGAGGTTCGTCCCACATAACAAAATCCTGGTTTGTCCTAAATAATATGCTTCCTTTGCCCCAAAATATATTTCTTTCTTATTTTATTCCCGCTTCGTCCTATTTGACATTTCTTTTGCGACCCATATTATCTATCACAAAAGCATTTGCGATAAGTGGGAAAGTTGCACAATACTCGAGTTAGTTTAAGGTCAAGCAAACTGTTATTGGGTTTTCATCAGGAATTTTTTAGTACGGAGTCTTGATTTCTGCCAGTTTTTCTTCATCAGCATCAACATCATCATTTCAGCCGAAAGTCGTCCACTGCTGAACATAGGCCTCTCCCAAGTGTCACTACAATGACCGGTCCCGTGTGACTCGGATCCAACGGATTCCCGCAACTTTCAGCAGGTCATGGGTCTACCTCGATCACGCAAGAAAATTCCAATCATAGCATTTTTTTTTTATTTTGCCCTTTGGATAACTTTAAGCATTTTGATAAGACATCTGTCGTCATCATCATCAACTTGTTATGTTCCTACTGCTAGGACAAGCCTCCTGTCAAGGGAATGAGCTATGATCCACCACGCGGGCCCAACGCGGGTACGTAGTGTCCATGGAGTTTCTTGCCCGTTCTTCTCCATAGAGATCTACGCTAGGGAATGGGCAACATAAAACTGTGAAACTACTGTTTCACAGTTTTATGTCTTGTGACTGGGACTGTAGCTACTTTAAATGTTCATTTTTGTTTCGACAATTCAAAAGTGCCTGTAACTGGCCTACATGAAATAAATGCTTTGATTTGATTGATTTGATTTGTAGATGTCACAAATCTTCGAATTTTTGGTTCTAGGACATGTAGGTTTCATCACGATGTTTTCTTTCACTTCTTTTCTCTTTACCTCTTCATACAACAAACATTTCTAGCAAAATGTAGGTCTGTAACTCGTGTTAGCAGTCCATAACTGTAAGATATTTGTACCCGATAGCCGATACGAAACGACAAGCTCCGAAGGCACGCGTGCACTCACACCCTCGCTATGTCAGAGGGTAGGTATACACGTGTCGCTGAATTGTGTTTTATTCAGGAATATTTGGTTTGTTTACAAGGCTAGCTTTATGAAATAAGCACGCTTGCTCGAGAAAGTAATTTAAGATATGTACTTAGGTCCATGTTCACCGAGAAGATAATACATAACAGCCCGATTATCTAAAAACAGCTGTCAATGTGACATGTTCCCGTAAAGAATTTGTTTTAAACAGCTGTTTTTAGATAATCGTCCGTCATCTTTTTGGTGAACTTGGACCTAAGTTTAGTATTTGAAACTCGAACTGTTGTATCATTGTTTAATTAATAAAATTATAAATGCGAAAGTAACCCTATGTTTCTGACTCTCTGTTCGATATTTTTAACGGCTGAACGGATTTGGATGAAATACCAAAACGCAATTGGATCAACCAGGACCTGATGGTACTTCCACCTTGGAACGTTTCCGTGGGATACTTTCCCACATAAACGCAGGCGAACCCGTGAGCAAAAACTAGTTTAAAATTCAATTCTGATAAAATTTACCTTTAACCAAAAATATTTAAAAAGTCGAAAGAAAAGCTCTAGATAATTTATGCGATAAATTCACTGAATATCTACTTTCGTGTAAAAATAGAGCCTACGACAATTTGTATGCGAACTACGACGCTACGCGTGCTACGAATTCAATGTGCTACGCGTGCTACGAATTTGCTACGAGATTCGTAGCAATTTTAATTGGTAACTCATCTACCGAAAAGTTTTGATTAATCTTAAATGTCATTTACAAGTTAAGATGAGACTGAACTTTGAAGGCTTTTTGAATCCAATCATTTGAGCTTTTTAACTGGATTTTGTGATTTGCAAATTGCTCTTGCAAAAGTACATCGGGAATTTTATTGCACAATGGATTCCCCCATTAAGTGGAAAATTTTAATTTAAGTTCCTTTGAAAAGCAATTCGAATAGGTGATTGTTCTACATTTACGAGCGAGAAAGTTTGTATGTTGCTACTTTTTTTGAAAAACTTTGGTTTTAAGTGCTTGTGTCATCATCATCATCATCATCAGCCTATAATGTTCCCACTGCTGGGACACGGCCTCCTCTCAATGAGAGGGAATGGGCTATAATATACCACGCGGGCCCAGTGCGGATTGGTGCCAGTGCTTGTGTACTGACATACAATACAAATTAATAAAATCAATGTTTCTGTTTGTAATTAAAAAATACCAGCTTTTTAACGAATGCTTGAGGAGCCGGCGGAGCATGCGTTTTTCATACAAACGTAATACCAAAATAAAATGAAAAGCGAACATATTCTTAGGGTGTGTATACTAGTTCGATTGGATTACAGAATATCCATGTTCCCAATTCAATATTTTAAAAGGACAATCATTGTCCTTTTCAAATATTATTATAAAGACGAGATATGAAAATTATTTTTTTCTCATAACTCTTGTTTAAATCCGTGTACATTCAAAATAAATGTGTTTGGGAAATTCGGCTAATTTCGTAGCTGGACACACAACATCTCCCGTTTTGTGGTTGTTCGGCTATTTTTAAACGCGAGCACGTCGCAAATTTAGGGCTATCCGCTTTCAGTATTCTATTATATTATATTCTGTTCTATTCTATTCTTCAAGCAATCAGACATCGAGTATCCTGCTTCTCCGCAGTGACCACACGTAGAGTTTACCTCTCTGCATGATTTGGCTGCATGACCAAATTGTTGGCATTTGTAGCATCTGGTTACCAAAGTGAAGTCTCAAACAAGACAGGAGTTCCAATTTATAAAAATTCTAGCCTGAGATATTGAAGCTCTACGTATCTTGGCTCGAACTTCGATAACAAAATTACAGGTCGATGTATCTTTCTTCCCAGATTTGAGGCTAAGTTTAAAAAGGTCTCCGGTGACATCGCTGGAAACTTATCGGCGATGTTCTGTTCGTACATGAACCTGAAGACAATTTTCAGCCAATGAAGTTGGCAGTCCCACAACTGTGATCCATGGTTTCCGCTTGCTGGGCTCGTTGGTCGGTGAGTCTTAATGTGGACGTCTGGACTGCGTGCTTGAGTTTATCAGCATCCTGTTTGGTCTCGGTGCTGATAACTTCACCTCCATTCTTGGTTTTCCGCACACCACGTACACGAAGCTTCATTTCATCAGGTCGTATGATTTTTTGTCTCGTCACTCGACTTCAGCTTATCGTAGGGATAAACTGCTACGGAACTTAAATTGTTTGGACTAACGAAAACACAGGATTCTTTATTCACCATATCGGAAGATATAGCGGTTCCTAAAACACCAGAGTTTTTAGCGTCTGTTTTCCTTCAGGTCATCGATAATCGATGAGGGTTTGACGGGTTTTTTGCCTCAGAGCCTGATACAGCACTGCCATTTCAGTGGTCCCAGATTCCACTTTACGGCATAGGTTGGTAACCTTCAATTGGTGCTCTGAATTGAGTTTGCCATCTGTGGCAATTGAGCAAACATCACTTAACTTCTGCCGAATGGATGACATCTAATTTTGGATGTCGGACGTGGATAAAAAATTGGTGGTGATGGTTTTTCAATCAGTTCACTTTCTTTGTTTCCATTATTTAATAAACTGCACACTTAGCAAAATACTAAAGAAGGTCACTATTATTGCGTTAAATAAAATCTCCTAACGAGCACGTCTGTATACTACAAACGGCGAAATCAACTCTCAATAAACTCATGAAGTGAATATTTATACTTTACAGTATTCATTCATTACCATTATACAAAATTGTAATCATTTCCATACCCTCACATTCCTCATTTAATTCCTAATGTCAAAAGGTCCGCGACCCTTACAACACAAAATAATTGGGCTCAAAGAAAGGAGTTTTCTTAAGTCCCTCTAAGAGGATCATAAAGTTAGAATGTAAATTTCGTGATTTTTACACGAGTACTTGCAGTAATGCCATTAAAACTTAGTTGAGAACTTTCAACGACAAACACTTTTGGAAAAAAACAACTAATTCTACAAGCGAACTTTTTAATTAAAATTAAATTATTCGGGGACGTGTTTAGAATAATGTTTTCGCTTAGTTCTTTTGGGTAATCATTGGTAATTTAAGCAACAAAGGTTTATAGCCTTGTCATGGATTAGAATATACCTACTATAGCCCGCGCCACAAGAAGCTATAATTTTTGTAAACAACGAATTTCTAACAAGATACGTGGCGACTGTTCAATCAACAAGAAATATTCCCAAATTCAATCAACTCAAATCATCATACGACGTGTAATACGAAACTAATTAGCAATTTCATTTGGTCGGGTTATATTTTGACGATATAATGTTTTGTGGTGCTGGAACACATCTGACATCTTGGAACGTAAACATTTGGGTCGCCATTTTGAAGTAAGATCACGCTGACGCTGTCATTTTTTATTTGAATCAAAGCTTGCGAATAGTCCGGTAGCGCTAGGTTTTGAGGTTTCAAAAATATTAAAGTTAAAACAAAATAGTTAAATAACTTTAAATTCCGTGGTCTAATTTGGCACAAATTTACATAATGAGCTTATGTTGGCCATCTGAAAAAGAAAATAGTTATTTCATAAACTGTTATTTTTTTTAGTACTGTTTTTACGTACTGACCCTATTGCCAGTTTGCACTGGACGAAAATGACACAAACTGGGTTTGCACACTCCGCAGGCTATCCTAGATAAGATATCATGATTATTTTAAACTTTAAATCAATTTTGGCAATTTTAATTTGATTAAAAATATTCAACCACAAAACATCGAATTACTGAAAATGCTATGGTCAGATATGACACAAAATGCAATAGTAAGCTCCGTAGGTACGACTGTATCTACAGGCAAAAAATAATAAACTTTAGAATTTTTGAAACTTATGGCATTAAAATTGCCTAGCGCTATTGGACTAGAACCCGAATGTGTGTTTTCAAAATTTATTGCTTCTCGTGATGGGGTCTATATATTTTATTTCTACACAAATATTTATAAAGAGGAATTATTTGATGTTTTGTTTGTTAGTTACGATTAAACTCAAGAACTACTTTACAGATTTTAAAAATTCTTTTATCATTAGAAATCTACATGTTTACCAAGTAACATCCAAACTTCCATCTCCATGCTAATATTAGTCTCATAATAGTCTGTCTGTCTGTTTGCTACCTTTTCACGACCAAACGGCTGATTTGATCGTAATGAAATCCGGCAAGAAGACATATTGCAACCTGGGGAAGAACATACACAGAAGAACATATTATCACGCTGATAAGGTACGGGGATGAGCAATATTACATGATATCAATATGTGACGCAGACGAAGTTGCGCAGGTCAAGCGGGCTATACATTTATTGATATCATGCTTAGCCGAGCTATCAAAATTTTCGCAGATGAAATCATGGGCGAAGTTCTAGTCTTTTATAAACATAATATACAGGGTGTAAACCACCTCATCACAAAGCCGTGAACCAAATTGAAACCTCAGCATTCTGTACATCAAACTAAGTAACTTTACGCAAAAATTATGGCTGGGAAACAACTTTTTTTTTGAGGTTATAAATCATGTTTTTTGGTAGAACTCATTGTAACGCACTTAAAACATTGTGCTAACGGATAGATTGAATAGTACGGGGGTCGCGGAGGTGTAAAAAGTCAAAATCTTCCAAAAAAAACTTGTATTTAAAAAATGACTTGTCAAAAAGTTGTAACTTTGACCCCCCATATCTTCGTAACTAAAAGGTTCCCAGGTATGATGTGGAACAAAAAAATTATCGCAATGATGAGGAGAACTAGTGCATTTCGGCTTCGCGAAGAAGTGTTTTACACCCTTTATAATACTTTATCCGGCCTGGGAATTAAACTCTGGACATCATTTTCAACTGTTGCGCTTGCGACTTAAGACGCAGTTGAACATATTATTAAGTCTTTGATCCATTTAAAAGTCTTAGCCCACTTACACGACCCTGCTCTTACACCGCTCCCATCCATCGCCACCCCAAACTAAGGCGACTGCTCTTAGGGCACGCCACGATAGTGGCGGTAAGTCCCCTCTTTGAGGAGTGGCTGGAGAGGAGCCACGGCGTCCTCACCTTCCGCCTGACGCAGGTCCTCACCGGACACGGATGTTTCGGGAGGTACCTGCACCGAATCGGGCGGGAGGAATCGCCCGGGTGTCTCCACTGCGAGGATCGACCGGAGGACACGGTGGAGCACACGGTGGAAGTCTGCCCTGCGTGGGCGGAGCTCCGCTCCGCTCGTGGCGGCGATCGGCGGCGGCGACCTCTCGCGTCCGGCCCTGGTTCAATCCATGGTCCGGAGCGAGACGGAATGGGAAGCCGTCGCCTCCTTCTGCGAAGCAGTGATGCTAGCGAAGGAGGTGGCGGAACGAGAGAGGGAGAGATCCTCTCTTCCCGGCCGCCGCGGGAGACGCAACGGGCGTCGGGGGCCACGTGGTGGCTACCGGCCACCGTAGATGCGGGCCTGTGGACGGCTGGCTATGGGCAATAGCTGGCCGTCCGGCCGTCTAACGACGACGACAGGCCGTGTCGACGGCGCGTTCGTGTTCCACGCGCGCCTCAAAGAGATGTCAGCAAAAGGAGAGGGGCCCGCAAGGGCCGAAGCCTGCCGGGGTTGCGGGCCTGTTCGAAAGAGATACCGCGGCCCCGGAACGTAAAAGGCGAGGAAGGAACATGGATGGTTTTTAGTCAGTAAGTCTGACACTCCCTCCCGCTCCGCCCAGAGTGGGGGGGGTCATTTGATGATTTCCCATCCTTAAAAAAAAAAAAAAAAAAAGGCGACTGCTCTTAGTTCACGCAGTAACAACTAGCAGGAACCCATCAAACAATATAAGTCAAAATTAAAAATCAAAATCAAAACAATTATTTCAAGTAGGCATTTCACTTTTGAATTATCGCTACAACAATGAACATTAAATGTAGCTACAGTCCCAGTCGCATGATATAAAAACTGTGACAATACTGTAGTGAGAGTGAGTACTGAGTACATTTCATATAACTGAGTTTACAGCGTGCGCACCGGCTTGTAACGCGTGGTAAGCGAGGCGTCAACTACCTAGCATTCTGACGGTAGTAAGCTTGCTGCCTGTGATTTTTTGTTGCCAATGTAAAGTTTATGTAAATCAATATTTTAAGTCCATAATTATTTGATTTACTTTCTTTTTGCTGGGTGGAATCGGAGTCGTGTAAGTGGGCTAAGACTTTAACGCTTACCGATAGAAGGTCTTCACTTTGTGGCCATCTGTACTTCGGCAGACATGAGTGGCCTAGTTCCACTTCAGCTTGCCCTATCTGCAAGCTTTGTTGGTAGATAAAAGCTACAATCATAATCAGCGTGTATTGTTCCCACTGCTGGGTCACAAGCGTTCTTCTATGGGAGGAAATGGGATGTAATCCACCACAGAGACGAGTATGGGTTGGCAAATGTAACACTTCTTAAAAGTTTTGGTTCTAGAACCATTTTGAAAGCAGTGGTGATGAAATAAACGTCTCAGTATTGTGCCTGCAGTTCAAATCATAACACAGTAACGCTGTAATGGAATAGAGGTCACAGTGGATGACTTGGTAAAGATGCGACTGACGAACTTGCCAGAAGAGGATCCAACACAAAACCCTACGGACCCGAACCCATTGTGCCCATTCCCTTCAAGCAGCTAAGAAGCTGGTTAAAGGATCACACCCGAATACAAGCGGGTAAATGCTGGACCTCGACACAAGGATGTGGGCAACCCAAGGCAGCTATGCCATCCCTGGATACAAAGACATAGATAGCCTGCGTCTGGTGGCGGGGACCATCACTGGACACTGCTCACTGAATAAACACTTCCACACCCTAGGAATCACTGACAGTCCCCTGGGCAGAGCGTGCATGGAGGCGGAGGAAAAGGTGACACATTGTGCTCCTTAAGTGCACAGGGGTTACCATGATTTGCGAGGAGACCTTGGGAACACCAAGGGGCGGATGCCCTGAGGAGACCAGGAAGTTTGACCTGCTTCTTGAGGGAGGTGCGCCGGTTTGAGTAATCGGCCACTATGGCACACGCACAACGGTCCACTTCAAGGACTAAGTGCGGAAACCTAAACCCCATGATGGATAGATTGTGCCGACCGAGGTTCGAACAAGCATGAACCTCGTTTGTCAGCCTCCAATGCTCAGAAAAGCTGTAATTATCCAGAAAATAAACGTATAAAAACCAAACATTAGCTCATACAAGCTTAGTTACCATGTCAGTCTTGAGCAAAGGCCTTTGTTTCGTACTAGCTTCAGCCCGCGACTCTGTTTGCGTGAAGTTTTGATATCGCAACGCATCGCCTGCTCAACGGAAGCTTTTTCTCGGCTTGCAACATTTTTTATTGCTGCTCTGCTCCTATTGGTCATAGCGTAATGTTATAATAGCCTTCCTCGATAAATGGACTATCAATGCAAAATATTTTTTCAATTCTAGCTAGTAGTTCCTGAGATTAGCGCGTTCAACCAACCAACCAAACACACAAACAGACAAACTCTTCTGCTTTATAATTTTACTAGCTGACCCACGCAACTTCGTCTGCGTCACTTAAGAGAGAAAAACGAAAGAAAAAAAAAAACCGTTTTTGCAACGTTTTTCATTCCTGCTCCGCTCTTTATAATCGTAGCGTGATGTGATATAGCCTAAAGCCTACCTCGATAAATGGTCTATCCAACACAAAAATATTTTTTCAATTCGAACCAGTAGTTCCTGAGATTAGCACGTTCAACCAACCAACCAAACAAACAAACTCTTCTGGTTTACAATATGAAGTATAGATATTATAAAATAACTATAGATTGGGGTAACTTTTGTTGTTTGGTAAGGATACGACTGACCTATTTCGTATTTGTACACGTGTTACGGTATTAGAGGTACCACCAGGTCAGGCGTGACTGACAGCATTGCTGATAGCATTGAGGAGTTAAAAGTGTAGTCGTGTTTGTACAGGAGGATTTTATTAATGATTCTGTTTACATTTAGGTACCTACATTTATTTAAAAAAAAATCTTTTACATTACTATAACTGTAATAGGGATGACGACTGACTTAAAATAATCAGTTTAGTCCGGTATTTAGAAAATCAAACCAGTTACATTATTATTATTTTTTTTAAACCCCGTAGACACATAGGGTCATAATTTCACAAGCCCTTTTATTTGATACCCATATTGAGGGAGTTGTGAAAAGAATGTAATGCACCATTGTGTGGTGGCGGCCATCTTGGATTTTAAATTTATTATAAGGTATAGTATTCTACAAGCCCTTTCATTTGATACCCATATTGAGGGAGTTGTTGAATTAATATGTAATGCACCATTTTGTAGCGGCGGCCATCTTGAACTGATTTATTTTTCAAACTTAGCTAAGATAACTCCCGACTAATTCTTCCTTTCACCTTTCAAACAAAAAAAAAAACAAAATCAAAATCGATTCATCCGTTTGGGAGCTACGATGTCACAGACACACTCACACACACATCTCTTCAAATTTATAATACCCCGTCGTTTTTGCGTCGGGGGTTAAAAATAAGTATTGGATACGTATTTTTTGTTTTATCGTTTTAAAAAAAATGACGAAGACAAAACGTATCATGAGTAGGTGCTTGTGACGTTCCAGTAAAAAATGTACCGTTACACGAGTTTTCGACGCACTGTAACGTCTTCAGTTTTTGTTTACGTGAAAAAAAAATATATGTGTCCAATATTTTTTGGAAATGTATCTGACGGACCTAATTAGATTATTTTTGTCGTCTACCCTATTGCAAAAGGATTATTTTAAGACCTACATAATAGGAGACAAACTTACTGTCATCGAAAAGCTAGAAACTAAGACTCTGAGTCAGCTTTATAAAGAGATTCATGGGGAAAATACCTAAACATATTTTGCCCAACTGGGATTTGCATCCAAGACCACCCTGCCGGGGTTGCGGGCTTGTTCGAAAGAGATACCGCGGCCCCGGAGCATAAAGGGCGAGGAAGGAACATGGATGGGTTTTAGTCAGTAAAAGTCTGACACTCCCTCCCGCTCCGCCCAGAGTGGGAGAAGTCATTTGATGATTTCCCATCCTAAAAACCTCATCACACAGCAGTAAAACCTCACAACCAGTACTACCAATGATGGGTAGTGATATTATCATTCAAGTAACAATGATCTTTCCCTATAAGAAGACAGCGTTAGGAATGACTTCTCATCATCTGGCGACTCGAATGGCGTCGTGATGCTGCCTTACGTTCTTAGGGTCCTTTTTTTTTTTGTTTTTTTTTTTTTTTTTTGAATGGGAAATCATCAAATGACTTCTCCCACTCTGGGTGGAGCGGGAGGGAGTGTCAGACTCTTACTGACTAAAACCCATCCATGTTCCTTCCTCGCCCTTTATGTTCCGGGGCCGCGGTATCTCTTTCGAACAGGCCCGCAACCACGTTCTTAGGCGATTCTCACACTGCCCCGCATGATGCAGCGTAGCGCGTGGATGCGTGTTCTTCCGTTGCTTGTAAGTATCTCTGTTTGTATGGAAAACACGCATAGTCCAACACACAGATAATGCATCCACGCGCGTTCATGCGGTTCACGCGCATACACGCGGAGAAACATGCACCCCCGCGCGTAGGTGCGGGGCGAGACGCAAGGTATGGCACACCGAATCCCGCTGTGCCGCGCGTCAAAACTATCGTGATGCTCAGTACTGCACGACCACCACAGAGAACGGCGAATAAATGAGAGCCGCCGTGCGTGAATCTACAAAACGCACCTACGAGCGTGAGTGCGCAAAAAACCCGCACGATGATGCAGATCTGCACTCCCGCAGGAACGCGCGTAGGTGCGTCGACACGCAATATGCAGCATGATGCGGGGCAGTGTGAAGATCGCCTTAGGGTCCTGGATCCGAATCCCGGTAGGAGCAAATGTTTGAGTGGTGAGCATGGACATTTGTTTCCGAGTCATGGATGTTTATATGTATAATAAGTATGTATTTACAAACAAAAAAGTATTTATGTAGTATATCAACTATCTGGTGTCCACGACACAAGCCTTGCTTAGTGTGGCACAAGATGGCGCTGTGTGTTAATGCTCAGCGATAATTTATTTATTTATCTGCCCAGCCTATTTCCAACTATGTTAGGGTCGGCTTCTAGTCTATCGAGATGCAGCTGAATACCAGTAATTCAGTGCTACGTGAGAAGCACCGGTGGCCCAGTGGTGGGGCCCCAACTAACGAACAGTAAGAGCGAGGCCACACGATGCGTTGGCGGTGCGGTGCGACGACGGAGCGGCTCCGCAAACGTCATCCTACATATAAATCACTACCCCACTAGTGCGTTGCGCCATACAATCACTGTTGTGCATTGCCATTTTGACAGTGATTGTACGACGCTGCGACGACGCAAGGTAGCTTAGAACCAGGAGTAGGACATAGGATACTTTTTTGTTTTTTTTTTATTTTTTTTTCGTCGGTAGGTAGTGGGTAGGTACTGGGTAGGTAGGTAGGTAGTGGGTAGTTGGTAGGTAGGTTGTAGGTAGGTAGTGGGTAGGTGATATGTAGGTAGTGGGTAGGTGGTAGGTAGGTAGTTGGTAGGTTGGTAGTAAGTAGTTGGTAGGTAGGTAGTGGGTAGGTGGTAGGTCGGTAGTAGGTAGTTGGTAGGTAGGTAGTAGATAGTTGGTAGGTACCTAGGTAGTGGGTAGGTGGTAGATGGTAGGTCAATTCGAATTAAATATTCATAGTTGACAGGACAACGTCTGTTCGGTCGGCTAGTTATAAAAGGATCAAAAAGAAAACTACTTATAAATAAAGTGATAAATATATAAACGGCAATATACATAGGTGTGTTCTTACCCATGAATATTTTATTTTTTTGTACTGAAAAACTCGTCCAGACATGTGTCAGTAGCGATTTATATTTATAGCCTTGACTGTTTCGTTTTATGACTGTATTCATAGTTTTGAACTGAAGTTGTGTCATAAAATTGTGGATGTAGTGACTGTTGATGGCAATTTTATTGAACAAACAAAAATTTACAAGAAATATCTGCGTACGAAGATACAAGTTTTAGTTTTTTTGTTTAAGAAGTCTGTTTGAAGAGGTCAGGATCGCATTGTGCCTCATTGGTCTTGTAGTTGCAAGCACAACTGCTTTGCAGCAGGTTCTATGGGTTCAATTCCCGGGTCGGGCCATAAAATATTCTATTTTGCAGTCCAGCATACGATTCAGTTTCACTGCAGTTACTACCAGATAACAAAACAAACGAGTAGTATCATCTTAGTTTAAAAGAGTGCTAGTGGCTTTTCTTTGCTCGTTCCCTCCGAAATCAAGCGCAGTAATTAGAAAACAATTAAAACAACTACTGCCTCTAATATTTTTGCTTTTCTATTTCCAATCATGTCACGAACTAGACTGAAAAGGATTCAAGAATTTTCCCTCGTTCATCAATCTAGTATGCAGATTTGAACTCTACAGAATACATTTTACAATTCACTTGCCATACTGAAAAAAAATGCCGTCCTACCCCGACTTCACGCCGATTTACGACTAGGAAAAACATGGAGACTTCAATGTTATATGCAAGTTAAATAGTAATTTATTACAAATATGAACCTGTCGGAATAAATTCTAGAAATGATTGCATCCGTTGCGCACAAGAAGACGGCGTGGTCACTTAGGCGTGGGTCATATGCAAGTGGCGTATGGCGGTGGCACGGCGCTGGCGCGGATGCG
The DNA here is from genome assembly GCA_916618015.1 of Xestia c-nigrum. Classification (NCBI taxonomy): domain Eukaryota; kingdom Metazoa; phylum Arthropoda; class Insecta; order Lepidoptera; family Noctuidae; genus Xestia; species Xestia c-nigrum. The sequence goes on along the minus strand of OU745246.1, from coordinate 7,325,942 downwards.
GGTGCGCGGGGCGCAAGGAAATGGCGCCGCTTCCTCGCCACTTCCTTGCCCCCCGTATACCCGTGTTTGTCCCGCGCCATAGACAGCCCTTTGTTTTTTTACGGATGGGAAATTATCAAATGATTCCTCCCGCACTGGGGGAGCGGAAGGGAATTTCACACTTTTACTGACTAAAACCTATCCATGTTCCTTCTTAGCCCTTTGTGTACCAAGGCCGCAGTATCTCATTCGAACAGTCCCGCAGCCCCAGCTGGCATCGGCCTTTGCGAAACCCCTCCTTTTGCTGACATCTCTTTAAGGCGCGCATGGAACACGAACGCGCCGTTGACACGGCCTGTCGTCATAAGACGGATGGCCGGCGAGCTAGCCCATAGCTCACTGTCAACAGACCCTTAGGGGCCGTCTCCACGAGCGAGAGAATCGCGGCGATTTGACGCCCCAAAAGAGTGTATAGAAAAACGTGGCAAGGACGATACTATCGCTGCGATTCTCTCACTCGTGGAGACGGCCCCTTACCGTCCACAGGCACAGTCCCTATTATTATAACGATATAAGGAACATCCATTTTTTGGGTGGGTGTACTATTATTATATTATATAAGGTACATCCCCGTTTTTTTGTATGGGAAATCATCAAATGACTTATCCTACTCTGAGAGGAGCGGGAAGGAGTGTTGCACTTTACTGACTAAGGCCCATCCATGTTCCTTTCTCGCCCTATATGTTCCGGGGCCACGGTATCTCTTTCGAACAGTCCCGCAACCCTGAATTAGGTATACACCCCTGCCAAACCCTTTGGAGATTAAAGGCGTGATGTTATATGAAATAGAAGATACACAAATGGACATAGAAGAGTAAAAATTCCGATAATTGACATAGATGTAATTTTTTTTCAATAATTTTTCGATTTTCACATTTGTCCCTTCGATTTAAATTTAAAACAACATTGAGGCATAAGGGCTGCCTGTTGGAAATATGAAAAAGGGAACTGCGAACATTCTAATTCTGTTTGGATGCGGTATGCCTGCAATAAAAAACATGTTATCAAAACTATGATAGCGTGCAGGTTTTTGTACTTCTGTTTGTACGTTCGCCTATGGGTGAACTGAGTGGCACTTGGTAAACTAGAATATTATTTTAACTGTATCATATTTGCCATATTTTCGATCCATGATGATCCCTTAGTGCCTAAAAACCCGCCTTTTCAAAGTAACGAGTACAAAGGGCCATAGAGCAAGCCTATGCCGAGCAAGACTCCATCTCACGAACTAGGAGGAAGTGTCTTAAAGTATGGTTAGGGGAAAAGAATTTCTACTCCGTAAGTGACATATTTAATAAGAGATTGCAAAATTAAGAACAACTATAATTATTTAACCTTTAAGAATAATATTAGGGAAAATGTATCAAGTTTTATTAATTGAAATTGAAATATGATTTTAGCAATAATTATAAGCCTAAATGTTTGCATGTCACATTATTATGACTAAGCATTATGGATCTGGATTATTTATGTTAAGTGTTGTTTTTTTTTTGGAATGGGCATCTCGCAGTTCAGTCTGAGAAGACTGGCTTCTGCTTAACCGGGCAAGTTCCTGTGGATGCCTTGAATTTAAGGCCTCCAGCCAGGGCAAAAATGACTATAAACTAAGCGACAGCGCTCTAAGGGCACCCCCTGTGGGGTACGAACCTCGGCTTAGGGCGTCGCTGGGGGCAGCAAAGGGACAGGCTGGATCTGGTTGTCTTTATTTAGGGACTGTTTTATTACTACAGGCTCAGCATCGCGGGCTGGCTCGAGCAAGGGTCGGGGAGGGATTGAACGGGGATTACGCGCCGGACCTCTGCGGCGAGGTCGGTATGTCTTCGGTTTGTATTTGTTATGTTAAGACCGAAATTGGACCAATACTTATAGCAAATAAACTGATTTGATTTTGATTTGATTTGATTTGATTTGAGGGTTATGGCGCTTACCCCTCTTTCGACTGAGTGCGTAATACCAAAATCCATCATTAAACGAAAGTCAAGACCTGGTAGTGCGCCTCAAAAAAGATAAATAAATAAAATCACTGGACATTACACACAGCGACATCTAGTGCCACACTTAGCAAGGCTTGTGTCGTGGTCACCAGACAGTTGATATATTACATAATATACTTTTTGTTTGTAAAAACATACTTATTATACATATAAACATCCATGACACAGAAACAAATGAACATATAATGATTATCACACAAACTTTTGTTCCCACCGGGATTCGAACCCGGGCCCCTAAGAACGTAAGGCTGTCTCACTACCACAGCGCCATTTGGGGCGTCAAGATGGCCGAAAATATGCATCACATCCACGCATAACAGTCATTGGTCAACAAACTACTGTGACACCCATACGCATGCACTGGTTTTGCACTAAAAAAGGTCATTTTTAAAACGAGTTTCCATTTTGCTCCGTAAATGTAACTATTTGTTACATTCGCATTGCATTATAATCCTTCCAAATTCTCTCATTAATCACGCTCGTAACAAAAGGTATCCTCAGACAATTCCAACCACCTCTACCTAAAATAAATTAATGTTCTAACAATAAAACCACCTCTATTCACTTTACATTCCGAATCCGGACACCAGCTGCTGTCCGGCTGTCGTCCGCAAAGCTACAACACTGCACTGTCCGGGATTAATGTTATTTTTATTTAAACCTGCGGTGTGTACGTGGCTGTTTTGAAAAAGAGAATTTATTTGTTTGGCTAAAATTGAATTTATGTCTTTATAAGACTTGACATATTTGAATATGGTACTAAACTACTGGAGTAAAATATTCTGGACTAGCGACTTATGTGCAATGTACTGTCTTCAAACTTCAAACTTACGTCAATAAGCAGTGTTGTAACTATTTCATACAACTGTCAAACAATGACAGTTGTGATTTGTCTATTTATGTTAGTAGTCAAAGTGCTTAGCATTCATTTTTATGACTTTACAATAAATTTAATTTATAGCTGAGGAGCTCGTGGCTAAAATCGGCGCTCGGGTCGATCTTTAGGTGAAGCCGAGCTTCCCAAAGTTGGTCTGTGGATGGGTGACCACCCTTTTTTTTTTAGGATGGGTAATCATCAAATGACTTCTCCCACTCTGGGCGGAGCGGGAGGGAGTGTCAGACTTTTATTGACTAAAACCCATCCATGTTCCTTCCTCGCCCTTTATGTTCCGGCGCCGCGGTATCTCTTTCGAACAGGCCCGCAACCCCACAAAGTGGTTGTGGAGGTGTTAAAAGTCTAAATCTTACAAAAAAACTTGTCTTTATAAAAAAGCTTGTCAATAAGTTGTAACTTTGACCCCCCATATCTCCGTAACTAGAAGGGTCCCAGGTATGGGGTGGAACAAAAAAATGATCGCAATGATGGGGAGAACAAGTGTTTTACGACTTCGTGAAGAGGCGTTTTACCATTTATATTGTCATAGCACACTGCATTACGATTACAAGTCAAAGTAGGATGGCATCGCAATGGCAATTATCGCGAACGAAAAAGAAACATTTAAAACGTCCGTTGACACTGTCAAAGTGACACTGAAGTCAAGGTTGGTTAATTAGCCACATTTTAACACGCCCGTTGCTAAGCGCTTATAACGTACCTACACCTTTTTATGAAATCATTGATGATAACGACATCAGAGTCTATTCTGAACTTTAAACAAAAAAAATAAAACTGACTGAAAAAAAAACAAAATGGAAAACACAAAAAAAAAACTTTAGCTTCGCCGTTGACAAAAACACCAAATCAATCAAACCGACAAAAAGGTCACTGATTTCAGATGCTTGACCTTTGAAGCTTCTGAATTCGGTTACCTTTTTGAAGTCGGTTAAAGAACGAAACACATACAGACTTAAAGTGCGTCTAGATTTCATAGTTTTTGTCTAGATCGTGGTAGGGGTTTTTCGTATTGTATAATATTTAAGTGTTTCTGAAGAAACTGGCATTTTGCCCACCTGATGTTAACCGGCAACCTCAAGTTGCTACTAGAACTGCCTCGTATGTCACTGATACTTAGACCTTATTTACGAGGTATATCATTGTATTTAAGGCGCTTAGACAAGCTAAATTAGCAACTCTATTTGTGGTGGTTCAAACTTCGTTTGAAATGCTGTTAGAATAAAGTTCTAATCAGCTTGCACTACAAAGTGGTTATTACGTCAGCCACTACGGGCCAAATAGCGCGAAATGAGTGGTTTCGATCGATTTACAAAAAACTATTGATTGGATTAAAAAACTGAAACAGTATCATGCTAATATATTGCTTGTAGAATTATTTGCCAAAAAATCAGAATGATCTCATACATATTAGTATGTTTTTATTGTTTGAAAGATATTTTTAGAGAAAAAAACAAGGCTCGATAAAAAATCACGAACTTACGTGATTTTTTATCGAGCCAAATTAATTGTAAGTATATGTTTTCAAAACAGTATCATGCTGGCATATATCCTGAAGAATATCATATATTTTTCTGGTCATGTTTATAGCAGTGAATCATTTATACTTTTAGTAATTATAAAACCCGCGTTTAGCTCATGCAATCGCCTTAAAGCAAGAAATAACTTGAACTACGAAGGAACACTACTTGCTTCTATAACGAAAGAATTTATAAAGGTGCTGTTATAAGTTTGACGACGTGTGAGGCTGCTTTGCGCTCTGAGGATCCTGGGTTCGAATCCCGGTAGGAACAAATTTTTGTGTGACGAGCATGAACATTTGTTTCCGAGTCATGGATGTTTATACGTACAATAAGTATGTATTTACAAACAAAAAAGGTATCTGTAGTATATCAACTATCTGGTGTCCACGACACAAGCCTTGCTTAGTGTGGCACTAGATGGCGCTGTGTGTAAATTTTCAGCAATATTTATATTATACTAGCTGACCCACGCAACTTCGTCTGCGTCACATAAGGGAGAAAAACGAAAGGAAAAAGGCCCGTTTTTGCAACATTTATCATTCCTGCTCCGCCCCTAATGGTTGTAGCGTGATGTTTATAAAAAATAGGGATCCGCCGGTGTCGGGAGCAGGGCCCAAGTCACCGGTGGTTAGGGTTGCAGAGACAGGAACCTCCTCACAATGCGAGCCGTATCGAGGAGTACTGCCTTCTGTATCAGGCCCTTGATCCAACCGCCTAAAGAAAGCTTCGACAGATGTTCGTCGAGGCTCTTGGCTATCAAGCCATTGGCCGACACGACAATCGGCACAATGATAACCGAGTCCATATTCCACATGTCGCGAACCTCGTGCGCCAAGTCGAGATATTTTATTTGTTTCTCTTTCTCAGCTTTCACGAGGTTCTCGTCATGCGGAATGGTAACATCGATTATCATTACGCGGCGCGCTGATCGGTCTATCACCACTATGTCAGGCTTATTGGCGACAATAGTCCTGTCAGTAATGATATACTGATCCCAGTACAACGTAACATGGTCTTTCACGAGAACTGGGTCGGGCACATACTTGTAGTACGGTACCTCTAATTCAACAAGATTAAATTTCAAGGCAAGTTGCTGCTGAATAATCCTATACTACTATACTAAATACTCGCCGTTAGCCAGACGAGAACAACCAGAAATAATATGTCTGATGGACTCACCCGGGAGGTGACATGCCCGACACACGTCAACCGTCCCGTCCTTCATAATATATTTACGGTAGTTGTTCGTCAACATAACTTCATCCATAATCGCACAGACAAAACCTTCAGTTTCCCCAAAGAGGTCACCAAAACGTAGCCAGGACACGGACGCTATAAAATCCACATCGGGCCCATGAAGAGCCCGGTAGAAGCGCCCGTGAAGCTCCTTACCCTGCCATTCTTTCTTACGGTCATCAGTAGTAAGTACCACAGGTTTGCGCCAGTTCTCTTTAGCCATGGACAACGGGGTGAGTCCCTTGTCCACTGCGACCACATCCCTGTGCATACTCACGTCGGCTTTTAGAAAATATTCTCTGAGGCTGCACACCTCGCGGTTGTGGAGGGTCTTCGCATTTAAAAAGCCTCGACCCCCGCACTTCCGCGGGATGTACAGTCTCATCATCGATGACCGTGGGTGATGCATCCGGTTTTCGGTCAGCAGTGTACGAACTCTTCTATCCAGGGTGTCAAGTTCAGTCTGAGTCCATTTGAGTATGCCGAAAGAGTACATTAAAACCGGCATGACCCAACCATTGAAGGCGCGCACCTTGTTCCCACCTGAAAGAAGGCTATTTAGAAGGTGTATGGAATTATTATTATTATTATTAAGAATTTTTCAATTTGAACCAGTAGTTCCTGAGATTAGCGCGTTCAACCAAACAAACAAACAAACAAACTCTTCTGCTTTATAATATTAGTAAAGAGTATAGATTTTATATCTCGGTTTTAAAAAAATATTTCTCAAAAGAAACAGAAATATGAGAAACTTAGCTAAAAAAACTTAAGTAGTAAATTACGTGTCGTTCGAACAATCGAGTACAATACGTAGGTATGGGTTATATTACAATCAAATCTTGACACTATTAGAACACGTTTTATTCAGTCGTATTGTATAATAATCAAAACAGCGAAATATTTGACAACAACTTACAATGTTGCCAACTTTCAAAATACCTAGCTTAAAACTTTTGAGTTTTCCAACCACCGCCGCCGGCCCCCGGCGGGTTTGAAATTGACCCTGACTTCCCACTAAGTCCAGCAAGCAAGGTTTAATATTAACGAGAAATCGTCATTTATATTAGTGGTAAGTGTTTATATTTAATTAGCTAATAGGTGTTACATGCTAAAGCATTAATAACACCGCGAAGCGACAGGGCGCGGCGCTGCGCGCACATTTTAATAGGGCGACTCTAAATACAACTTTATTTATTAGATACACCAAAAGCAAAAGATACACATTCTATTGTGAGAATTCAGAATACGTTGTACCACGCAGCGCAGCGCCGCTTTTGCAGGCCACTGGCTCACAATGGAATGTGTATCTTTTCTTGTAGTGAATGAGGTTATAATTTGAGTTAAAAGTTATAAATGCGGTACTGAAAGAGGGCTGCGAAATTGCACTGCGCCGCGCGGCGCAGGGAGTCGTCGTACAGCCAACGATTTTACGATGAGCGGGGCGCAGTGCGAGATCACTGGCCGTTCCCAGTACAAGTCGCGCCGCGTGGCGTCGCGTTGTGTCGCGTCGCGTCGTGTCGCGGCGCGTCTCGGTGTGAACTGACCCTTACGTCACTGCGTTAAGGAGCGCAGGACACTTCTTGCTTGGGTGATGAATATGACGCGATGCGACACGACACGATGCAATGCTCATGAATGAGAACTTATTTCTGAGAAACAACTTTCTTTTTTGGGTGAAATATTACGTTTTACGGTAAAATTTAATGTTACGCACTTAAAACATTGTGCTGATAATGATAATAGTAAACGGGTTAAATAAGTATTTAAAGTAAAGCTAGGACCTTAAAAAATAGTATTAAAAAAAACTTTTTAAAAAAGTTGTAACTTTGATCTCCATGCAGTATCTCCGTAACTAGAAGGTGGGTATGGTCCAGATCAGAAAATGATCGCAATGACGGGTAGTGTAACAAGTGTCTCTCCGCTTCGTTAAGGGTATTTTACGACCTTTGTATCATTTCAAACTGCCAAGTAATATCTATCTCCATAAAATATTAAATAAATTTATAATTTTAAATAAACTTTCATGTCTGTCAGTGTCCCGAGTTGTTCATTCCGAAGTCTGCAATAAATCTAATAGCGGTTTTCACAATTTACCAAAAACCAAAAAGTATGTGTTTACCACATTACAAAAACATGCGGGGCAGTCTTTGGAGACTGCCGATAGATAAGTTTACCATAAGTTTAATGAATTCATTAAGTTTACGATAAGTTCACTTCGCGAGCCCTCAGTCCCGAAAACTAAAGTCCAACCGCGAAGTTCACAGGCTCGAAGGACCAAAATGTAGGGGACGTGACTAGGTGGTACCTATTGGGAATCGCTACGCTACTCAGTTAAACACTTAAACAACTTTAACGGGTTTATTGAGGTAACTTGGCTAAGTTATTGCTAAAATGATGGGAATTAATGCACTCGGTTGCTGTCCGTTATGCACTGAGCTCGCGGGGCACTTAGTGCGGCCGCATCGAATCGGTAGGTCAGCAAAACGTGGTCGATTGCAATCATTGCATCGAACAGTGAGGATGACTGACGATCACGCGAGGGCCATGATTTGATTCACTCAAAGGTGCTCAACGCGCCTAAAGAACTTTTCACTTCTAAAAGAGTAGTCTCTGCTTGTCCTATTAAACAGATTCTCCGATAATATATCTCCTGTAGACCAATTTCGGAAGAAGCTCCGACCGTTAATTACAAAACAACTTGCTTTCAGTAAAATAAACAAGGATTTAAGGTTAAAAGCTTGTTTATTTGCTTTGAGTTTCATAGAAACTGTTAAATCGCTTCGCTACTGAAATGGTGTTAATCACAGGCGCTGAAAACCGCAATGTTTACGTTACACGGTAATAATACTAGCTGTCTAGTTTCGGTTATATTATCTGATTTGAGTTGATTTGATGTTGAATGATAAATGATAAATGATCTTTATTTTGTATGTAGGTTTTCACAAACACTTTTACACGTCAATTTTTTTTTTAACTAGATGGGGCCGGTGTTTCGTACCTGACTACTCTGAGAAGAAACAGCCGAAACCAACTCAGAGGTCATAGTCTCTTTTGAAGTCCAAACATAATCTTGCTCAATTCAAATGAGGACCGTGTAGATATTAGTGCCTGAGATGGTCTTTTGAAGAAAGAACCATACAGATTTGAGTAAACCTGTCCAGCCAGCATTTGTCAGTTATCGTGTAGCTCGACTTATACAAGGAGCTCAACAAAACGACGAACAATACCAAAGAAAGGACATTTGGGTAGGTCGCTTATAGAACTCAAACTGCCAGACGGTTGAGGGGTAAAATAAAATGTAACCCACATGGTCCTCACATTCACAAAAACACAAAAAATAAAATAAATAATAATTTAAAAATGAATGTCAATAAAAATACGATATGTCAAATACACACACATAAAACAATAAAAAAAAAATGTAAAAAATAATAAAATAATAAAATACTGAACTAATATTGTGTTGTATTTTCTAATAGTGTTGTTTGGGATTATTTTACTTCCGACCCACCGCTTTCTTGGCACGGTTTCTTACAGTTTAAGAAAACGTGGCGTATTTCTTAAATTACTGATTGATAATGAAGTGAATAGGAATACTTTTTTAGGCGCGTTGAGCACCTTTGAGTGAACAAAATCATGGAACTCGCGTGACCGTCACGTACGTTTTCCGTAGCTAAACCTCCTTCACGGCTACGCCGTAGGATCCACTACGTCGTAGCCGTGTACGAGTAACCGGCTACGAGTTTTCACTTTTATCGGCAGTCCTGCAGACTCCGGCAGACTTTCTTTTATTTTCAGATATTAAATTGTGCTGCTAAACAATAAAATGATAAACAGTGAAAGGACTGAGAATAGCTTCTTTAGGTAAAATAACTATTTAGGTGAATGAATAATATTCATCGGGTAAGCGACAACTTATAGGCATTTACTTATAGCCAGGATTGACAAAACTTGGCTATAAAAAATGAAAAAGCATTTATTAGCCCGACGGGACCAAACATAAAAAATGGTTAAATTGTGATTTTGAAACTAGTAATAAGTTAACTGCAAAATCATAAAAAAAAAAACAAAATACAAACAGAATTTGTCCTGTACAAGACCAAAAGGCTCCTATCTCAGCATGGTGCCGTAACATTAAAAAAAAGTCTCAAGGCCCGCGATAGAAGCTATGCAAGACGTGTGGCACTCGGGGGCTGCCGCGGTAAAGCTATTGCATTTGTTTTTTACGAGGGGTGTTAGGTTATTTTCGTTACGGAATTTCTGGATTCGGTCTCCACGCTCATGGCCCGCGATAGAAGTTTAGCAATAGCTTAAATATCACAGTGCTGATATCATTACGCCTAGCTAAAGTGATGATTGTGGTGTTGCTATTATCGTATGGAAGGAACAAAGTATAAAGTGCAAATATACAAACAATAGGCGATTTAGTTATTACAATTTTTTTTTCGACGGGCATTAACACACAGCGCCATCTAGTGCCACATTAAGCATAGGCTTGTGTCGTGGACACTAGATAGTTGATATACTACATATATATTTTTGTTTGTAAATACTTATTAGATATAAACATCCATGACTCGGAAACAAATGTCCATATTGTCCATGCTCGTCATACAAACATTTGCTCCTACCAGGATTCGAACCCGGGACCCTAAGAACGTAAGGCAGCCTCACTACCACTACGCCATTCGGGTCGTTAAATATTGGTAGCTGGTGGTTGATTTTAGAAGATAAAATAAACAAATCATAACGCCTGTTATTCCTGAAGGGTGAGGCAGAGGTGTATATAATAGTAGACCATATTTCTCCATGTTTAAGTCCCATGTAATAGGGCGAGCCTATTGCCATCAACCGGGCGCAATTCCAGACTCCGTGGCTGCTACTGAGAAAATCCCGACTATAAAACAGACTGTTTCCGACCTGGAAATCGAACCCAGGATGGAATCGGACCTCATGCTCAGCAATCGACCACTATACTAACAAGGCAGTAGTTTTGATGCAATTTATTCCCAACTAAAGTCTTCCTTCCCAAACTATTTGAGCTAACCCTAAAAAACCACATCATCTGGCTAGCCTTTTCCCAATATTGGGGTTGGCTTCCAGTCTAACTGGATCAAACTCAAACTCAACTCAAACTCAAAGCATTTATTTCAACTAGACCATTACGGCACTTTTGAATGTCAAATTACAAATAAAATCAAAGCTACAGTCACAGTCACAAGGCATAATAACTTGAGAAAGTACTGTAGTTGCCCATTCTCTAGTGAAAATCTCTATGGAGAAGAACGGGCAAGAAACTCCATGGACACTCTTTTTAAATCAATATATTGTTACAAAATCTTGGTAACATCATTCAGGATGCAGCTGAATACCAGTATTTTACATGAAGCGACTACCTATCTGACCTCCACATTTATTTCTCCACCATTTAGTACTGGGTAATACGATACCCCTTGCTAAGAAGATTGGTTGTCAAACTTTTTGGGCACTGCGACTACCTGTAACGAATGTCAAAGATCTACAAATGACAGCCGGGACCAAAAGCTTAACGTGCTTTCCGAGGCACGGAGGAAACTTGGTATGTAATGGGTGGTCACACATCCAACAGTATTATCTACCAATCCGCACTGGGCCCGCGTGGCCCATTCCCTCCCATTGAGAGGTGGCCGTGTCCCAGCTGCAGTGGGAACATTATGATGATGATGATAATGACATCCACAGACCAACAAAGGCAAGCACGGTTTGACCTGAATATTGACCTGAGCGGGAGTTATCTTTAGCCACGAGCTTCACCTCACCCACAACGCTGCACCAAAAATAAGCACAAAAAATCAATCACAGCGAACGTTTCTTTTCGTGTTCGATACACATTCGCGGCGGTCGCTTCTAAAAGAGATTAAACCTTTATCTATTGAGGTCAACGGTCCACATTGTGAGGCCCAACAAAGCACCAGGTTATAAATCATGGTACCGGTAATTTCCTACCATTACTGCTTTTCTAACGATCTGTATTGTTCCGTGTTGTATGCACGAGAAAATGGGCAGCGTGGCACAAATTACCCCCGTGTGTTTTGCAAGGCTTTTGAGGTTTAGAGTTAATGGGGCGATATGAATAGTGGCGTTTTGTTTGTCTGTGTGTTTTGTTTTTTTTTGCAAAGGTTCCTTTACGAGATGGGGAGTAATTCAGCAACCCGTCCAACATGTCGATGGCCCATTTGGGATGAGTTGATGAAAATCAAAATAAATAATATTTTCATTGTGCAACTCGTCCCACGTTTCTTTTTGTGTGGAACTTTAAACTTTATCAACGTTTGGTACAGTTATTAAGACAAACTGAAACCAAAACTGCAAACGACTTTACTTGTTTCCATGAAATGCGGCCGCCTGCCACATTGTCGCCGTGCTCGGAATCAATTTTATAGAGATTTATAGAAACAAGTGGTGTCGCGTTCTGCAGCCCGTCTTGGAAAGGCACCTTTAGACTTTCAAGTGTCCGATTGCTGGTCAAAAGCCTCCTTTTTCTTCTTCATAACCTCTCTATCTTATGCGACCTTTGTTCGTGTTCGCCCCGCAAATAAGATCGGCTCATCACACCACCGTCGCGTTGCTGCGGTCTTCCTTTTAATTAAGGTACTTTAATTTGCTGATATTTTGATGCCTAGAAATATAAATTGTTTAAAAGTTTTTCCACAAGATAAATAAAAAAACAATGGACCTACAATAGACGGGACAACATAAACAACATTGTAGTCTTCGCGTATTTGTTTTGTGACGTTTTGTGACGTGCCTATCATAATGGTAAATAAGTCTTGACTCAAAACGCTGCTGATATAATATTCTTAGATATATTTTCCTTTTCCAACCTACTCGGTCCAAGCGACCTCTTTAGATGATGTTCTATTCTTTTTAGTCTCTGGTCGGAGGCACGTCAGAAGAGGCAACTGACAGATGCGAGGCGGGAAGATAATTTAGATTCGCGTTATTTAAATTTTCTTATAGGCTTGTTATTTACTTATTTGCTTATTACTGATTAAAAAAACTTAGTAAGAAACATAACGTTCAAGGTTATTTAGTGATTTGTAATTTTTAATATATTTCGCTTCTGGTCTCTAAGAAATATGGTATTACACCAATGAGAATTCTTCTAATAGTCCCTACTATTATATGGTCCATCCAATGAGCCATGTTAATAGTTGTTTTGATGTACCTACCTCTATAAACCACACTGAATGTTGTCCGGGATAAAACTGAAGTAGCCCAAATAGGTTGCAAAGTCAGCAAGCTTAAGTGTCAGAGGGATGTCCACGTCTATCAGTATTTCAATCGGGACATCCCGCCCCTCCTGGATTTCGACGTTTGAGTATATTCGGGTGTCTGTAATGCTCCAGTTTCTTCTTTCAAAACAAAAATACACATGAGTAAAGAGATCCCAACGTGTATGTAAAGACTTTTAAACAAATAAAAGGTTATCCAAACAAAAAAAACAAAGTTCCAAACAAAAACAAGAAACTTTTGATAAAGAGAAAAGGATCGCTTGTCTAAAAAGATTTTTGACAAAGAAAAACTTTGACTTCGTTGAAAAACGTAAACAAAGTGAAACATTATCAATCAAAGCTGTTTGTTAGGGACTTTTTCTAATAATAATAAGTCGAAATTCGAAGCTCGTGGATAAATAATAACAGCCGCTCGAGTCAATCATTAGGTTTAGTGCACTGCTAGGTTGGTTCGCGGATGGGTCGCAGCCACCTATAACATACCAAGTTTCCTTCGTGCTTCGGAAAGAACGTTGGGTCGTCGGCACCAGCTGTCATTTGTAGATCTTTAACAGTCGTTACAAATAGTCAATGGCCCGAAAGTCTGACAACCAGTTTTACCAAGTGTATCATATTATCCATTACTAACAGGGTTTTGGAGGTCAGATAAGCAGTCGAGATGCTTACTTGGGTTCAACTTACACTTACTACTACGTTAGTTGGGCCGTGAGTAATATTACAAGTGATTAACCGCCAAAATGGCGATCCATAGGCACTTTGTGTGGGAAGTACTTATTATTTACTTGATGATATAACTTCATTATCATTTCAGGCGAAAGACGTCCACTGCTGGACAAAGGCCTCCCCCAAGTGTCGCCACATTGACTGGTCCCATGCGACTCGCATCCAACGGATTCCCGCAATCTTCACCAGGTCATCGGTCCACCTAGTGGGAGGTCTTCCAAAGCATCGTCTTCCAGTTCGCGGTCGCCACTCCAGAACTTTTCGACGCCATCGTGCCCTGCCCACTGCCACTTAGGTTTGGCAATTCTTCGGGCTACGTCAGTGACCTGGGTTCTCTTGCGGATGTCTTCATTTCTGATTCGATCTTGCAAAGAAACTTTGAGCATAGCCCTCTCCATTGACCTTTGGGTGACTTTAAGCTTTTTGATAAGGCCCATTGTGAGCGACCACCCAACTTATTTCTGACTCATACAAAACCAGGCAAATCCAGATTAAAATCTAGTGCTGACACCAACAAACAGAGCGATCAATCACCTTTTTGTGCCAATACCCAAAACATTGTACGTTTAAACGTCTTTATTTACCGTAGAAATTGCTATTATTTATATATTTTGCTCCAAACTGTGTACATTGTTCCCTTTTCAATGGCTCGACTGAAAAGAAGAGTTATGTTCTGTAGGTGTTAAAATAAAAGTTACATTAAGATTATTTTTCGTTGGTAAAAGGTAGGCTTTTAACATTATCTTTTTTTTATAAGAAGCAATTTCTGGTTCATTCAAAAGGTGATGCCGTAATTTTTGTTGAAAGCGTTTTTACTTACCAAGGAATAGCGATAGTCAGACGATAATGCTAAGAATGTTTTTTATATTCATAAAGATGCCAAAGAGAAACCCAATGTATTGTCTCATCAGCCAACATGATGAAGTTTAAGCAGACTGGTGTCCAAACGCCTAATTTCCGTTACCAACAATGGGTTTTCGATATCCCTAATCTTAATTTGGCAAGAAAATAAAATACATGACAATTTTGATATCCACTGAGTGATTGATCACTGTAAACCACTTTTTTCCGCATTGAATCAATGGTCTGAAATCAGTCTGCCGTCGGTCAGACCTGAAAATCACTTCAACCATCCCGCAATTTCACGCAGTACTAAGCTTTTTAATTTCTGTTTGTACGTGACGATTTTCATCATAAAAACTTTTTTGCAAAAAATATTACATTACATTATTACATAATTACATAATTTTAAATAAATAAATAAATAATAATAAATAAATAACCGACTTCACACAAAAAAGTGAAAAATAACTTTAGCTTCAGAAGTTGGTGACCTTTGTTTGATTGATTTAGTTTTTTTGTCACCGACTTCTGAAGCTAAAGTTATTTTTCACTTTTTTGTGTTATATTTTTCGTCGGTTATATCGAAAGTCGGTTATATTTTTTGCAAAAAAGTTTTTATTTTTCACTTTTTAGTGGTTCATATGTGCTAACCCTTTCACAGCGTAACGGCATGATTTTTTTTTATGAACTGGTGTAAACAATAGAGAGACATGAGATTTCAGCGATCCCAGTACATTTGCTATCATTTATTGAGGAGTTCCCGTCGCCTATCTTCCGAAGTTCTTCATCAGATCTTTACCAAATTGAAAGGGGATTACTCCAAGAACGTACTCCTCCTAGAACTACCCAAATCGCTTCTGGTGTGCCTATAAAATTTAAGGAATTCTCTCTATTTCTCCAGGATTCCATTAAATGGAACTTAACACATCTAACTGTCAAAATCTGGGTGTATTGTACACTTCTGCGTACTCCCTAAGCGCATACAGGCGTGATGTAACGTCACTATGTTACATAAACAATAAACAACCAAGCGATTGCAGCAATTACTGCAGCTTTGACGTGTATTTTTGAAGAGTTTCATATATATCTCCGAAGATCAGCGTCAGATCTTAACCAAATTAAAATGGGACCACACGAAAAGCACCAGCATTCAAATAAAAAAAGAATCATCAAAATCGGTTTACCCAGTCGAAAGTTCAGAGGCAACAAACATTGTCGAAATCTGGGAGTATTGTACACATCTGCGTACCCCCTCAGAGCATACAAGCGTGATGTTACGTCATGATGTAGTATGAACAATGAACCTACAAGCGATTGCAGCAATTACTGCAGATTTGCCGTCTATTTTTGAAGAGTTCCTTTGTATATCTCGGAAGATCAGCATCAGATCTTCAGCAAAAAAATGGGACCAAACAACAAGCACCAGCTTTCAAATAAAAAAAGCATCATCAAAATCGGTTCACCCAGTCGAAAGTTCTAAGGTAACAAACACAAAAAAAAAAAAAATGCAGACGAATTGATAACCTCCGCTTTTTGGAAGTCGGTTGAAAATATTTAAAAGTGAGTTTAGTGCCTCTCTTTAATCTCAAAGCTAACGATTGAAATACAGTCCTATTAAAATAAGTTTACAGTGACAATCAATTGTAAACGTTTCTGTCAGTTATCGAACACGGCAGAGCCTATAATATTTTTATTCCCATCCCAAATGATCAAGCTCCAACATAACCCCATTAAAACAGCAATCCGAATTACCCCTAAAATGTTACACACCCCGTCCAAATTACGTAACACATTTGCTATCGCATTGCGAAGGAGTTTGAAAGAAGATTCTAATCCATTGCTTCACTTGTTTGATAAACGTTGTATGCTCAGCAATGTAGACAACACAATGTATAAACTTATATTGTCACTTACGGGATATCTTGTCGGGAGCTCAACATAACAAATAATCACGGAAGATATCCCGTAAGTGAACATATACTCGTAAGTTTAGTTTTAAACCGTGAAAGCCTAAAACAGTGTTTAACGCAATGTATGTTGTTGTAATATTCACCAAACATTATGGCATCTGTAATCCCCGAAGGACGAGTCAGAAGTAAACCTAATAGTACACCTACATTGTAACAGGAACCGAGATTATTGCCACCAACCAGGCACAACTCCCATGCAATAGGGATCGAGGCTATTGCCGCCAACCAGGCACAGTTCCCATGTAACAGGGATCGAGGCTATTGCCATCAGCCAAGCACAATTCCCATGTAACAGGGATCGAGGCTATTGCCACCAACCAGACACAGTTCCCATGTAATAGAAATCGAGGCTTTTGCCATCAGCTAAGCACAGTTCCCATGTAACAGGGATCGAGGCTATTGCCATCAGCCAATCATAATTGCCATGTTACAGGGATCGAGGCCATTGTCACTAACCAGGCATATTTCCCATGATAAATGATAAATGAATGATGTTTATTTTGTAAGTAGGTTTTCACAAACACTTTACACGTCAATTTTTTTTTTAAACTAGATGGGGCCGGTGTTTCGTACCTGACTGCTCTGAGAAGAAACAGCCGAAACAAACTCAGAGGTCATAGTCTCTTTTGAAGTCCAAACAATCTTGTTCAACTTACGTGAGGATCATGTAAGTATTAGTGTCTGAGATGGTCTTTTGAAGAAAGGACCACACAGATTTGAGTGAACCTGTCCATGTAACAGGGATTAAAGCTATTGCCACGAACCAGGCACAGTTCCCGTGTGTAACAGGGATCGAGCCTATAGCTATCAATCTGGCACATTTCCCATGTAACAGGGATCGAGGCTATTGCCACCAATCAGGCACAGTTCCCATGTAACAGGGATCGAGGCTATTGCCACCAATCAGGCACAGTTCCCATGTAACAGGGATCGAGCCTATTGCCACCAATCAGGCGCAGGTCCAATGTAACAGTGATCGAGACTATTGCCATCAACCAGGCACAGTTCCCATGTAACAGGGATCGAGGCTATTGCCACCAATCAGGCACAGTTCCCATGTAACAGGGATCGATACTATTGCCACTAACCAGGCACAGTTCCCATGCAACAGGGATCGAGGCTATTGCCACCAATCAGGCACAGTTCCCATGTAACAGGGATCGAGCCTATTGCCACCAATCAGGCGCAGGTCCAATGTAACAGTGATCGAGACTATTGCCATCAACCAGGCACAGTTCCCATGTAACAGGGATCGAGGCTATTGCCACCAATCAGGCACAGTTCCCATGTAACAGGGATCGATACTATTGCCACTAACCAGGCACAGTTCCAATGTAACAGGGATCGAGACTATTGCCACCTATCAGGCGCAGGTCCAATGTAATAGGGATCGAGCCTATTGCCACCAACCAGGCACAGGTCCCATATAATAGGGGCTATTCTATTGCCAATTCATCAACCAGGCGCAAATCCACATTCTGTGGCTGCTACTGAAAAATTTCTGAAGAAAAAACCTATGAATCGTTCAAATGAAAGGAATCGCCATTGCGTGTTACGCAATAAACCCGCAGGTTACATAATAGTATATGAAAACAGCGAAACGCGTCGACGTGAAGCAATAAAATGTTGATTCCGATAACTTTATGGCCGAGTTTTACAACTTCCTTCAGAAAACCAATAAATTCCGACGGAGGGGGAACAGGCAGACAATATCGGGTAATATACTTATTTGACTGGAGTAATTTATTTACTAAGGTCATAAAGGGTGTAAAACACTTCTTATCGAAACCGAAAAGCACTTGTTGTTCCCATCATTGCGATATTTTTTATGTGCTACACCATACCTGAGGACTGTCTAGTTACGGAGATATTCGGGGTCAAAGTTTCAACTTTTTGACAAGTTTTTTTCTAAATACAAGTTTTTGTTGCAAGATTTTTACTCAAACCATCTTTACGACCCTCGTACTTTTTAATCCATCCATCAGCACAATGTTTTAAGTGCGTTACATTGAGTTCTACCAAAAAACATGATTTTTCACCCCAAAAGAAGATGGTAAATTTTGCATAAAGTTACTTAGATGAACAAAATGCTTGGTTGACGGCTTCGTGATGAGGTGGTTTACACCCTGTATATTCATTATATTTTTTATTTATTAAGAAATCAGTACTTAAGAGGAATTAGTTTGAAAGTAGGGCCGGTGACTGAAAAGTGGAGTGGTAATCGGCTGTCACGGTATGGGCATGTGATGCGGAAGAATGAAGAAAATGTCGTAAGGATGGACTGTATAAAGAATGAGATATCAAGAAAGGAGGTTTCCAATGAGATGACGAATAATAGAGCAGTATGGAAGAAGAAGACAAGCTACACTGAACCCTAATGTGTAGGGATGATATTTATTATATTGAGCAGTGTCACTGATTCCGGGAAATAGTATTCATGAGAAAACAAAAAATATGAAAAAAAAATCACTTGGATATCCAAACAAATCTTAATGTCATCGAGTTACATGCCCTAATTACATTTTAATTTTTACTCTTTTCAAACAGCCTACGCCTGCTAAAATAAACAGCACAATTGTAGAAACGCAGAGTGCGAAGAATCTCTTTGCAGGCGGTAAATTACATGAACTTATTAAGGTAGGTACATAAGTGCGTACGATTTCAATATTTTAAAATATCAAATTTTATGTTCCTTTATTTTGAGAGTATGCTTGCAAAAACTAATCGATACTATCTCTCAGGCTTCCAGTCAACTGGACGCAGATGCGCACAAATATTTTACATGGAGCGACTGACTGGGTTACGATACTCTTTGGTAAGACTGGTTAGCAGACTTTCAAAATTCTGCACATTCACAGATCTACGAATGCAACCGGGACCAGCGGCTTAACGTACTTTGCCATCCAAGGCCCAAACTCCGCAAGCACTGCTTAACCTCGATCGATCGATCTATAAGGCTAATGTTGTTTAGATACGAGTCCATTCAACCCCATCTCTCAACAGTACGGTTTTTATACGTCGATCTTGCAAAATCATCATATTCCTGCCTTTTTTCCCATCCTATTTGTGGTCGGCGCAACACGTTCTCTTCTTCCGTTCTCCCCTGTTAGACGTCACGGCACCATTTACTCCTTTCTCTTTCATATCAGCCATTCATCTTTTCTTTGTCTCCCTCTCCATTCATCAATATTAATGTCCATCACTCTTTTAATCACGTGCGTTTCATCCCTCCTCATTACATATCCATACCAAGGTAAACGATCTTGCAAAATAAACGACCAAAATCATTAAAATGACTCCACAAAATGAAAAAATTGCGATGAAGGTTGGCTCATTCTGACTCTAACTGAGCCCACTGTCGCACATTAAGAGCAATAAGTTGCCTATCGTATGTATCCGTGAACATTTGTGATGGCGATTACGACAGCCTAATGGGGGTGAAATTGCTCACCCTGATTTATTTAGGGGTGAAACGCGAGGGTTATTTTTGTACACAATGTTCATTAGTTACAGGGTAACAGAAGGAAATATGTGTGGAAAATGAGTGGGAAGTGACATCGTGTCAAATTATATGGAGGTAATGATAGAGTCAGAACCAGTCAAAGATCGTTGAAAATGAAAATGATTTAAAGAGGTCTTCGCCTTGGAGGTCCTGTTACACAATTACAATTTTATACCAAGTAACTTAATAAAGTAAAGTTACTTAAAACTTAGTAATTTAATCATTTTAAACTTTTCTAAAACACTGAGTAAAAAAAGTGAAAAATAACTTTAGCTTCAGAAGTCGGTGACCTTTATTTGTTTGGTTTAGTTTTTTTGTCACTGATTTCTGAAGCTAAAGTTTATTTTGTCACTATTTTGTTTTTTTTTAAATCGGTTTAATTTTTTGCAAAAAAGTTATTTATTGTTCACTTTTTTTGTGGTTCACATGTACTTACCCCTTCATAGCGTACTGGCATGTTGTTATGTTATGAACTGGTGTAAACAATAGACAGACATGTGTTTTTAGCAATCCTAGTCAATTTGCTATCATTTATTGAGGAGTACCGTAGCCTATCTCCGAAGTTCTTCATCAAATCTTCGCTAAATTGAAGTGAGACTACTCCGAGAAGGTACTCTTCCGAAAACTACCCAAATCGTTTCATGTGTGCCTATAAAATTTGTAGAGCTCTCTCTTTTTTTTCAGGATCCCAACATCAGATCCTGACTTGGTGATTATGGGACCATCTCAAACAAAATAAGAATAATCCAAATCAGTCCAGCCATCTTTGAGTAATCGGGGAACATACATAAAAAAACCGGCCAAGAGCGTGTCGGGCCACGCTCAGTGTAGGGTTCCGTAGTTTCCCGTCCGTCACAATAAGTGTTCAATCCAATCCGATTTTAATATACAGTATTCGGCGCGGTGTGTGCCAGGTTCAGTAAGTGAGAGATGATTATGGTCCGTGAACAATATTATGATTGTGATTATGGTCGCACGAGTTCGCGTGTATGCATAAGAAGGTAGGTATAACACTGAAAATTAACACACAGCGCCATCTAGTGCCACACTAAGCAAGGCTTGTGTCGTGGACACCAGATAGTTGATATACTACAGAATTATATACTTTTTTGTTTGTAAATATTACATACTTATTATACGTATAAACATCCATGACTCGGAAACAAATATCCATGCTCATCACACAAACATTTGCTCCTACCGGGATTCGAAACCAGGACCCTAAGAACGTAAAGCAGCCTCACTACCACTAAACAATCGGGTCATCAAATCGGGTTATGTTATCTTAATCCTTAAAGTCTTGGGATCAATTCTTTGGAATAAATGTGTTTTCCTTTACTTACCTAATACTGAATGAACTCCTAGTAATTCCAGAAAACGTTCTCGTTTTCATTGAATCGTAATAGCTGGCAATGTATATAATGTTGTGATCTATTGGAAACGACATTACTGTGTGCAGCCACTATAGCAGCGATTAGAGGAGATCAAGAAACAAATGAACATAAATAGTCGGCATTTGTTTTTTTCGACGGATGCCACATTGGGCACCCGCTTTAACGGCATCTGAAGTACAATACCTCCTTCGTCCGTACGCCAAATACGCGATTTGACGTGGAGTTACGGACACCAGCCCGCTATACAGTACCTCCTTCATGATTCTGGCCTCCTGGTAATTTGTGTCTGATCGCCTTCTTAATTTGGGTATGGTTATATCTGAAAAAAACGGGCATTTTGGTACCCGTAGTCGGATTCAAGGGTCTACGAAAGTCACGGATAAAATTTTTAATTTATTAAGATACATTTATTAATATTACTTCTAAATTATTGATTGGTTGACCTACTTTCTCAAAATATACCTTTTGCTTTTTTCTTGTGGTCCCTAAATACCACTCAAAACAATTTAGGAGGAATCCGGGACCACCGTCCAGGCCCCGCAAGCCCCTCGACACCGCTGATGACGGTGGGCCTTCAGTCAGCTAGAGTAGTAACTCAACAACAACTATATTTTAATACACATTAAAATATAGTTGTTGTTGAGTTACTACTTTAGTAGGGGGCGCCGTCTTAAAATAATTATTAAAATTAATGAGCGTTAATCATCTCCGATTTAGTGACCACAATTTTATTCGTGGATGTGAAGCAGAGATAATGGTGTTCGTATCGATTACGAGGGTCCCAATGTCCTTGAACTCAATGAAATATGAGATTTCGTGAATTAATGTAGCTTCATACAAATAAATACATTGTAGGTGCTTCCTTACATTTTTAGGGAGGTTATAAAACGTATTGCATTAAAATTTAGCGAAGTAATCGAGTTTCTTGTTAGAAATATATTTATGTCAACGTAAAATTGTCAAACACGTTAGATTGTACAATCTCTCTAGCGAGATTGTAAGTTCTCGTAATATTGTCAACTGAACGTACTGCTTACAATGTAACGCTTTATCTTTCGGTAGATTGTAATCTATCGAAGTGAAACCGTAATATTGTAAAATTCACGCGACGGAAGTATCTCAGCCGCCATAATCGGAACTTGGGGCACCCCTACGTTAGGTTAGTTAGGTTCCTTTAAACCACGCAGACAGAAATATATCTCCGAAGATCAGCATCCGATCTTCACCAAATTGAAATGCGATCATATAGGAAGCACCGGCTTTCAAATAAAAAAGAATCATCAAAATCGGTTCACCCAGGCAAAATTTCTGAGGTAACAAAAAAAAATACAGTCGAATTGAGAACCTCTTCTTTTTGAAATTCTTTGTCGTTTTTTTGGATTTTTTCAGTTGTCATGTTTTGCAGCTGTATCCTTTTGCAGTGAAGGAAAATGTCACTGACTGTGCTACTTTTAGTGGCTGTGTAATTAATGAAACATAATTTTTCTAGCTTTAAAAGCCCCTTAAACAGTCGTATTTTATGATGTAAAGAGCGTGCATTCTAAAAGTAAGCAACATAGTAATTGCCTGTCATATATTTACATAATAAGTATTATGGCTGATAATTTTGAAGGAAATTGTAATATTTTTTATGTCTACCTGGACTAGTCTGTCCCACTGCTGGCCAATGTCCGCCAATGGTGTTCCAATTTTGTTTACCATTTGCCTTCTCCGGCTTATCCGTGAAAAATGACTCCAGATCGTCAAGCCAACGTTTCTTGGGCCTGCCTCGGCGACTAATAATATATCGATAAATACAGGGTGTAAACCACCTCATCAGAAAGCATTCTGTACATCAAACTAAGTAACTTTACGGAAAAATTATGGCTGGGAAACAACTTCTTTTTGAGGTTATAAATCATGTTTTGTGGTAGAACTCATTGTAACGCACTTAAAACATTGTGCTGATAGATGGGTTGAATAGTACGGCGGTTGTGGAGGTGTTAAAAGTCAAAATCTTACAAAAATAACTTGTATTTAAAAAAAAGACTTGTCAAAAAATTTTAACTTTGACCCCCCATATCTACGTAACTAAGGTTGCCAGGTATGGTGTAGAACACAAAAATGATCGCAATGATTGGGAGAACAAGTGCCGTTCGGCTTCGTGAAGAGGTGTTTTACACCCTTTATATCTAGTCGCATTTGACAGCTATTTACGGCAGTACCATAATTCAAAACGCAAACACTTTTAGTGAAAATCTATGACATTCAAGTACTGGTGTATTTCTAAAAATCATGTTTTTATTTTAAAAAATCAGAACCTGGGGCCGAGTTCCCAAACTTAACTCATTTATAAGTGCTCCATTAGGTATTAGACTTCTTCATGTGCCTTTTGAGAACCCGCTTGTAAGTTTTATAAAATGGCCGACCATTACCAGTAGCAAACTAAACAGGAGTCAGAGAAATCGCATAAAATACCCCATTTCGCAACTTAGTATACTCATGAAATTTGTTCAATCACAAAACTCCCGGTAACATACTACAACGATCTTTTGTCACGCCATGAGGGAGCAAGACAGGTATTTTTTAACAAAGGAAGGAAAGAGACCACAGCATAAGTAACAGTTTTATCTTTGACGTTTGACGGTAGAATGGTTTTAGGAGCTCGCTCGGTATTAGGTATCTATTACAAA
Organism: Xestia c-nigrum; assembly: GCA_916618015.1. Classification (NCBI taxonomy): domain Eukaryota; kingdom Metazoa; phylum Arthropoda; class Insecta; order Lepidoptera; family Noctuidae; genus Xestia; species Xestia c-nigrum. The sequence continues at coordinate 7,301,880 of OU745246.1, read as the reverse complement.
AACGTGAATTTATTTGCAGTAAAAATCTTCATAAGCCTTATCTGTGATGAACGGGCGCTGTAAGGAATAAAGTATTCAATTGAATTGTGAACTGATGACTTCATTCTTATCTTCGTTTTAACTTCATTGCCTGAATAGAGGTGTTGTATTTTTTATCTTGCTTATCTTTTGTTTTCAGGTCAAGAATGATGCGGGGTAAATATTACGTACGTAGATGTTGACGTACTGTGTGAAGGGGTCTACAGTTGCGGGGCTGTTCGAAAGAGATACCGCGGCCCCGGAACATAAAGGGCGAGGAAGGAACATGGATGGGTTTTAGTCAGTAAGAGTCTGACACTCCCTCCCGCTCCGCCCAGAGTGGGAGAAGTCATTTGATGATTTTTCATCCCAAAAAAAAAGGGGTCTACAATACTTGTAGGATACTAAGTGGCAGGGCTAAATCTGGTAGGTGAAATAGAATTGTCAAATCAAAATACAGGGTAATTTTTTCAAGTGGGCTTACATGGATGAGTTCGAAACTATGACAAATAGCGAAACATACTCCAATGAGGCTCGGACATTATTTTTGATGAAAACTAAAACTGCATCATTGGGTTTTCGAAAAATCAATATTCTTAGCCAGGAATCGAGCCCGAACTACTTTACTTTCACAAGTATTATGTCTTGTAACTGGGACTGTATCATCATCATCATCATCAGCCTATAATGTTCCCACTGCTGGGACACGGCCTCCCCTCAATGAGAGGGAATGGGCTTTAATCTACCCGGGCCCAGTGCGGATTGGTAGATGTCACATGTCTTCGAATGTTTGGTTCTAGGATATGCCGGTTTCCTCACGATGTTTTTCTTCACTGTATAGCTTCATCCTTTTGTTCTGTCTATTTGAAATAAATACTTCAAGTTAATTTGAAAAGAAAAACACTGTATTATTTTTGTTTCTGTTTTCTAATTGCATATCATCCGTGTCCCTGTGATTAATTCTGTTTTTTTTTTCTTTCACACAATTCGATAGCGTAAATAAATAATTCAACCCTAATACCCTCGTTTACTTAAATACACCGGGCCACAACAAAAAGAATACACTAAATATAATAAGTCAGTAATCAAATTCCGAAATAACCTAAGCCGATGGCACTACGCACTTGGACTTTAAACTTTCAACGCTAAGCCGAGGGTTGAGGATCCAAACCCACGCTATAAATTAGTGACTAAAGCATCACAAGTCTTCGAAGTAACGATTTGGCTTTGAAGCTATTCTTGGAACCCTTTCTTGGAATGTTTGAATATGGTACAAGTTTTCCCGTTCTCCAAGCAATAAGCAATAACAATTCGCAATAGTGTTTTTTTCTCTAAGAACAGCAAGGTGGCCTAGTGGTGGCGGCCTCGACTTACGAAGAGTAAGTCGTGGGTTCGAACCAAGGCAGGCGCATTACTTTGTGTAATTTATTTCATCACCACTGCTCTCAAAACGGTGAAGAAAAACATGGTAAGGAAACCGACCTGTCCTAGAACCAAAGAATTCGAAGACATTTTGACTACCAACCCGCAACGGGCCCTCATGGTGGATTACATCCCATTCCCTCTCATAGAGAGGCCTGTTTCCCAACAGTGGGAACATTAATAGGCTGATGACATAAGTATAGAGTTGAGTATTTTCTTAACAAGCTTGGAAGTTTATCTGATACGGAAATTCGAGGGCAATATTGTACGTAAGTTCAAGATGCATACTATTCGGGTAACACTGAAGCAATGTAAGTTTTCTCATTTAAACTTTCTGCTATCTTAATCTGTTTTTGTTCGTGTTAATTTATTATACTGTGTTACTGGACTTAACTACATATGTTTGTGTGTAGTTAACATGATATAATATCACGCCGTTTACCCTCGAAGAGCTAGGCAGTAGTGTACTTGATAATACACCCACATTTTGTTAGTTACCTTTTACGAGGCCCGCGGAGCACGCGTATTTCTTACAATTGTAGCGTGATGTTTTATAGCCTATAGCCTTCCTCGATAAATGGACTATCCAACACAAAAAAGAAATGTTCAATTCGAACCAGTAGTTCCTGAGATTAGCGCGTTCAACCAAACAAACAAACTCTTCTGCTTTATAATATTAGTATAGTATTGTTGGATTTATTGTGTCGTTGTAATATTGATGAAAGAATTTATTTTTCTAACTATTATGTTATTTTAACGATTGTGAAAGAATTTCAGTAAAACAAATTGCAGGCAACCGCTTCATCATCGTCATTTCCGCCACATGATGTCTTCTGCTGGTATAGGTCTCCCCTAAATGTTGCCACATTGATCGGTCCCGGGCGACTCATATTCAGCGGATTCCCGCAACCTTCACCAACTTCCATATTCACAAACGCTTAGAATGAATTTCGATTCGACAAGTCGTATGTCTATCCTTTTTGGCGCAACTAAAACGAGCGAGATAGACATATGACTTTTCGAATCGAAATCGAATCGGAGCGTTGTGAATACGGATCAGGGGGTCTAAAATGGCCGCTTTAGCAGAATCGTAAATGAACCACGTTAAAAAAAAATCTTAAAATGGTATCTGTAACCATTACCATAAAGTCCATTTTAAGAATTTTTAATTTTCGTGATTAATTTTATTGAACAAAATTTAATGCATCCATTTCATCCCCCAGGTCATCGGTCCACCTCGTGGGAGGACTTCAAACGCAACGTCTTAAGGTTCGCAGTCGCCACTCCGAATCCATTGTACGAGCAATGGCAATCGCTTGGCGGGTTCAAATAGGTACAAAAACAGCTGCTTCTGCAAACTATTAAAACTGTATTATTGACGACCCGATTGGCGTAGTGGTAGTGACGCTGCCTTACGTTCTTAGGGTCCTGGGTTCGAATCCCGGTAGGAGCAAATGTTTGTGTGATGAGCACGGACATTTGTTTCCGAGTCATGGATGTTCATATGTATAATAAGTATGTATTTACAAACAAAAACGTATTTATGTAGTATATCAACTATCTAGTGTCCACGACACAGGCTTTGCTTAGTGTGGCACTATGTGGCGCTGTGTGTTAATGTCCAGCAATATTTATATTTATTTATATTTTATATTTAAAACAAAAAATATCCGTGGAAAAATGTATTATTGTGTTATCAAAACATCTTATTAGTAATTGAGAGTTCACTTCATATTAATTTCTCCATATTGTTGATAGTATGACTTCACCGAGGTATGTGTTCGATGGCGATATAAACAAGATATCGTATATTATGTAAATCTCGAGGAAGTGTAAACGTTCTTAGCTACGTATTTATAGGCGTTGATGATAAGAAAGTGTTGTAAGTCATGAGAGTAAGCGATTTTGAATACAACGAGACCCTGAGTTTGTTTCATTTTCTTTTTCTTAGCGTGTCGATGGCAGTACTGTCACGTCTAATAATATCTATGTAAACACTTAAGATTTGTGTTTCTCCTAATGTACTGATTAAAATTTAATGTTATTACGTACATAGTATTCTGGAACTTATATTTTTATGAAAAAGATCCAATTTCCTAGTTATTATCGTTATTTCTCGCATAAAATAGCTTTAATATTAAGGAAAGTGTTTACATAATATTATTAGACGTGACTGTACATTCGAACTTGTTTGATCCAAAATTTAGCTACGCGGACTTTGCTCACTATAGCAATAAAAATCATTAAGAGCGCATGTGACAGTCATGCAGTGAAAATTTGTAAGGTGGGCCATTTTCTGAGAAGTCACGCTACATACACACTGAAAATTTCCTTAAACATGACTAAAATACATCAATTATTTGAAGAGTTTCCTAAGTCTTCTGGATGAAACATCAAAGTCAGTATTTTTCAAATATAAAATCACTTCATATGCAGATTCCTATACATGTGTAATGTTTATTATTATAGTCGACGAAATAAGAAACAAGACATCTTCAACAAAATACACACCCGCTTTCGCTTATGCCAACCCGCTAATCTCTTTTACTTTACACCAACAGCTACGCGTCACTTATCTCCAAATACAATATCGCACACTATCCTCGCAGACGCGGGATGTAGTTCAGCGTAAATTTTATTAAAAAGGAGCCATTAATTTTCGATGAGAGAGACACAGACAAACAGTTTAAAAAAAGTATAATTTTGTGTTACAATGAAGACCCCTTGTGTTCTACCTGGATGTTCTAAAATCGTGAGTTATTGTTTATTTGTTATCTTTTTAGTGATCTGATATTTTTAATTTTAGGTTATGTGGAGTTAGTTATCGTGTTAGGTAGCAATGTTTTGAATGACATGTTGTGTGTGTTAGAGTACTCATTACATACAATAATTACAGTATGAAACAGTAATTATTGTATGTAATGAGTACTCTAAAAGGTTATTATCAGTGTATGCTACCTACTGAATTACTTGATTGTGAATGAAAGGACATAAAATAATGTCTATCTATAAGATCTAAAACAATGGTTGAGTACGGATCTGGAATTAATTTGGGATAGACGTGTTTAGGCTATAATAACAATTATGTTTTATTTTCATGTTGCCAATTTAGCAGACAGGATAGTACTATTTAGAATAGACTTTTATAAACCTAAAATTGTAAGAATACCACTGAGTTTAAACCTCTGGCACTCAAGCTAAGATTAAACATTTATTGTGCTATGGGTTTTATTTTTATTCACTTTACACTGACACAACGAAAACAAATAAAATAGCAATATTTTTACTTTATGCTAGTGCAGTAACAACTGTAAAAATATTGCTCGGCAGTGTAAATATCAAAATAGGAACACAAAAGCAATTGTTTTTAAAACATAGGTTCGATTGTTTTCTTTTTTAGTTTTTATTTAAATTTGCTGGTAGTACTGTATTGACAGCTTACAAATAAAAGACGATCTAAATAAAATGTATGAGCCTGTTTTTATCATATTAACCTTTTTATATAAAATGCGCGGACAGCCGGACACGGCGAAAGTGTCTAGGTATCGCTTATCACTCCCTAGATCTGATAGATAGACATCATCACTGATTATCTGCCAAATACGGCCACTGTTTACCTGATAAAATCTGTAAAATATCTAGCCGTATTGTCGACAAAATATTAAATCTAAATTTTAAGGCATTCATTTTGATCTAAAATGTGTTATCGAGGTCAGATAGGCAGTCGCATCGTGTAAAATAATGATATTTAACTGAGAGAGAGAGATGAGATTGAAAGCCGACCCCAACCTACTATAAAAAAGGCTAAGCAAATAGTGCTGAATTAAGAAAGAAAAAATGTTTATTTGACAATCAGTACATTAGGCACACACAATAATTTTAAAAAGATACAAAAAAAGGGAAAATACATAGTATGTACTGTGTGCCTCACTGCTGCGCCAAAAAGGTCCATTTCAGAATTCATGCCAGACAGGTGATCCGGTCTGACGCTGGTCTTCCAATGAACCTTAAATTCAGTTCGATATACCTACTTCTTATTGTGGGAAATCTTTATAAAGTTGTTATTTTGACTAACGAAATAGGACAAACAACATTCATAGCATTTATTTTTAAACTTCATGTACAAGAGTGGTACATAGGCGGACTTAATGCCACAAGGCATTCTCTACCAGTCAACCTTAGGGTTAAATAAGACAGATTTATTAGTGCTGTTATTATACGAGAAAATCCTAGCTAAAGAATAACAGTGGCACGGGTCGATCTTTACCGTAAAGCTGTGCTTGCCTAGGTCGGTTCAGGGATGGATGACCACCCCTTATATACTGAGCTTCCTGCGTGCCTCGGAAATGATCTCTGCTGTCGTTTGTAGATCTTTGGCAGTGGTTACTGGTAGTCAGTGGCCCGAAAATCGGACAACCAGTCTTACCATCGCAGGCACCATATTCCCTAGCACTACAGTTAGTGCTAGGGAAGGATAGGATAGGGGTGCCATCAGACCTCCGCAACCCAGTGGTTGTGGAGGTCTGATGGCCAGACGCCGCATGTCGGCGCATCTGACCAGACTGGATTCCAATCCTATCATAGTTGGAGATAGGGTAGGCTGCTAGGCAGATAATGACTTACACCAGAGCAAAACATCAAAAAAAAATCAAATTAGGTTTGGTTTCGATTCAAATTTTATCTAAAAATCTACATACCCAAATATTTCAGAAAAAACAACATTAAATTCTATGTTTGACAAAGTCTTTGGTAATTCCCAAACAATAAAAAAGTACGTGCATGATATCATACATCTTTGAGAAGGTAAACTTTCTTTATCTCGAGCATATGGGTCATTGTGATCGTCGCGATAGATAAGATAAGAGGGCGCTATCTCTACAGCTGCGTCTGAGCACAAGACGGTCATTGAGGCTGTTAGTGCTAAATTTAATTCATAGTACTTTTGTTTAAGGTGGATACTCCAGTGTAGCCCGCGAAATTCAACTTGGAATGTTGTTTTGATTTTATTGGTCAATTTTTATTGAAAGAAAGAAAGAAGAAAGAAAAAGCATTTATTAGCCCACACAGGACAAACAGTACATCAAAATTAACAGTACAAAAATTACACAGAAAAATAAACAAATATACTATATTTAAAAATTAAAAGAAATGAAACTCGTCCTGTTCGAGGCTAGAGGCTCCTTCCTATCTTAGCATGGTGCTGTAACATTTAAAAACGTCACAGCGCTGGTATTCTGATAGGGCCCAAAGTTAGGGGTAAGTCATTATAATTCTTTAAGTGATGATGTCTTACAGCCGCAAATCACATTTTCATATACATACTCGTAATTACAGGGTGTAAACCACCTCATCACGAAGCCGTCAACCACACGTGTACATAAAACTAAGTAACTTTACGCAAAAATTATTGCTGGGAAACAACTTTTTTTTTGGGTGAAAAATCACGTTTCATGGTAAAACTCAATGTAACGCACTCGCAAAACATTGTGCTGATGGATGGACTAAATAGCACGGAGATCGTAAAGGTGTTTTAAGTAAAAATCTTGCGATAAAAACTTGTATTAAAAAAAAAACTCGTCAAAAAGTTGCAACTTTGACCCCCAATATCTCAGTAACTAGAAGGTTCCCAGGTTTGACGTAGAACAAAAAAAAATATCGGAATGATAAGGAGAACAAGTACCTTTCGGCTTCGTTCAAAAGGTGTTTTACTCCCTTAATAACCTAGCACTGGCCTGCAAACAAAAAACTCTGGAACTTCAGCCTTAAACGATGACAAGACTGGTCATCTGTAAGATATTTTAAGATTATGCAGGGTTTATAGTGCATCGTTTCCCAAATTACATGGTCTGAAAGAAGGAGTCTTTTGCTGTCACCTCGGCTCCGACAACTCATCCTTGGTTGCACGGAGTTAATTTAAATTTATAATATTTATTTTTGAAATATCACAAAATTGAACACTACAATTTAATTGGAATTAAAAAAAAGATATAAGTGTAGCCGTCATATATAATTAGAACGCGACCTTCCTTTTTTTTTTTGCTAGCTTTGTTTTTGTATAAAAAAAAAATATTTGTATGCCATATTATGGCAGGATATGCTGGAACCAATATTGTCACATCTATTTTGTACCATATTCTAACAAGTAAACATTTTTGATTTGATTTGATTTGATTTTAATGAAAGCTGAAAAGGACCACCTAAAGGTGAACTTTTGACGACCCAATTGGCGTAGTGGTAGTGACGCTGCCTTAGGTTCTTAGGGTCCTGGGTTCGAATCCCGGTAGGATTCAGGAGCAAATGTTTGTGTGATGAGCATGGACATTAATTTGTTTCCGAGTCATGGGTGTTTATATGTATAATAAGTATGTATTTACAAACAAAAAAGTATATATGTAGTACATCAACTATCTAGTGTCCACGACACAAGCTTTGCTTAGTGTGGCACTAGGTGGCGCTGTGTGTTAATGTCCAGTGATAAAAAAAAAAAAAAACTTGAAATGTCATGAGAATTGATCTTTGCCTCGCAGTAGGATAAAGTGGGTTAATAGTTCATCATCATCATCGCTAATTATTCCCACTGCCGGGAAACAGGCCTCCTCTATAATAAAGGACATGGGCTATACAATCCACCACGCGGGCCCAGTGTGGATTTCAGGTAGATATAGCATGGCTTCGATTGTTTTTTTGTTTTTAGTACATACCGGTTTCCTCACGATGTTTTCCTTCACCGTTTTGATATCTGTGCTGAGGAATTGAATACACTAAGTAATGCGCCAGTCTGAGTTCGAACCCACGACTTACTCTTCGTAAGTCGGGGCCACCACCTCTGGGCCACCGCTGCTAACAGTTACAAACAACGGTTACAAATTGGCTTCTTGGCCTAGAAATAAAATTCTTTGCTCTCTATAAAGATTTGAGACTTATAATGATACCTGTAGAAAGTAACAATAACTATTCGTAGAAAAGTATTACTCATAGATATTACTAATATTCTGATTGTAAGATTTCCTGCTCTAAGTGTAACAACCGTCATTAAACATTGTATCATGTAATAACCATGTGTTGGAATTAAAAAAAACAATCGCCTAACGATTTAAAATGGGGTCATTGACCGAAGCAAAAACGACTATTTGATGATCATCAATAATTGTGTTCTGCATCAAGTATCAAAAAGGTGTGGTCAAAAGTTGTGGTTTACAGCATGTTTGGACCTTCGTTTACTAAATTTTACAGGCCGAAATGAGGGGTAATTTGCTGTACCTTCGGTTTATTTAGTTAAATTTTCAATTTTGGAAAAAGAGAACACAGAGATCTAAAAGAGGTTCATTGTGCTTATAGGCCATTAAACTAAAAAACTTTTTCCATGGAATCAAAAACGCAATCGCGAGAAAAAGACAGCCATCGCATGTTTTGGGTCGTGTGGAATTGAAATGTTGTACGAGACAATAAAAAATGTAGTAGTATTAGGTAGGTAGTAGTAGGTAGGTAGTAGTAGGTAGGTAGTAGTAGGTAGGTAGGTAGGTAGTAGTAGGTAGGTAGTAGTAGGTAGCTTTTTCCCTCTTATGTGACGCAGACGAAGTTGCGTGGGTCAGCTAGTTACAAATAAATATTAAAAATGTAACAAATATGTATAGACATGAATAAAGGAAAATAATAATATCTTATTTTCAGACTAGAGATCCATAACAAAACAAAAAAAAACAAACAAAAATAAAATAAACTTGGCACTTACTAACTAAAACACGTTATACAAAACAACCACTTATTGCATATATATGAATGATGGTCTGTGTGCCGCCACCCAGTGACACATTATTTGGGCATCCATCACACATCGCATGGACATTTTGTTTCTGAGTCATGGATGTTTATATGTATATAATAAGTATGTATTTACAAACAAAAAGTTTACAATTATGTAGTTTATCAACTATCTGGTGTCTACGATACAAGCCTTGCTTAGTGTGGCACTAGATGGCGCTGTGTGTTATGTCCAGCGATATTAAAAAAATATGTTACCAATACTGATTCAATCTCATCGCCTTATTACGTAATTAATTTTAAAATCTATTAAATATCAATAATTGACTGTAGATTAACTAAGTTTTAATGATAAGCGATTAGCCTGAATAATTTAATACATTACGCACTCAGGATTATCATTTAATGTCTGATTTCGTTGTTTAATAATTACAAAATATCACGCCTGTTATACCGTGGGGGTTATGCAGAGGGGTATCCTATTGTACCTATAATTATTTTTTACAATTGAATCTAAACTGCAGTTTTATGATCTAACTTAGGTCCATATTCACCAGAAAGATGACGTTCTGATTATCTAAAGACAGCTGTTTAAAACACATTTTTGTATGGGGACATGTCACGGTGACAGCTGTTTTTAGATAAACAGACCGTTATCTTTTCGGTGAACATGGACCTTAGTGAATGAATTTCTTAGTAAGTATATATATACTTACTCTAATATTACAAAGAGGAAATATTTGTATGTTTGTAACGAATATGTCACCGTAAAATTGTCAGACACGTTATATCACAATATAACGTGTTTTTTCTCGCGATATTGTAATGTCTCGAATTATTGTCAACTGAACATACGGAAGTATCTCTGCCCGCATAATTGGGACTTGGGGCACCCCCCCGTTAGGTTAGTTAGGTTCCTTTAAACCCTGCACTCGGAAATAGGGGGGGCTCCGTCGACCACGCTTTTAAGGGGGAATATAAAGTGTTTTAAGGTTATGTTATATTAATCGGTATTTCTCAGGAATGGTGCATTATCTTTTCATGAGAGTTGTGCCACTGGGCAAGGGGGACCCCTCCTTCCCTCCACACTGCGTAAGTTGACTACCATCGCATGCATTTCACGAAAAATAATGCGTTTTGTTGTAAGCAGTATGTTCATTTGACAATAATTCGAGACTTTACAATATCGCTAGATATATTACAATATAACGTATTTGACAATTTTACGGTGACAAATACACTCAAAAACTACTAGACCGATTTGTATAATTCTTTCACCGTTGGAAAGCTACATTCACCCTGAGTAACATAGGCTACATTTTATCTCCGTACTCCTACGGGTACGAGACCTATGCGGGTAAAACTGCGTGACATCCGCTAGTCTTAAATAAAAAAAATCCAAGATTTATTAAGTGGACTCAAAACATTCATGCAATTCACCCACAGCAAAACAAATCGTATGCAAACTCTACTTAAGCAAATTTTTTGTTAGGTATGTTCTCTCGCACTTGTTTTATGGAAAAAAAAAAAATTATATGAGTGTCTTATGTATGTATATATATGTATTTATGTATTGTATATATGTAAATGGTACACCACAGGCTACTTGCAGTATTGTCTCTCCTTCCCCTTTAAATCCATCCAAAGGTGACAACCTTTGGAAGGATTTAAAAGACATTGAGAAGATCGCTTTTAGCGATAAGACCGCCCATTGTGTTACCCCTTGTAAAATGTTTAAAACTGTTGTATTTTAATTTTTATGGTATACATAATAAAGAGTATTCCATATAGCTATCTAACTATCTAATACTAAAAGTTTTTGACATGAGAACTATAACCCGTTTTCAAGAATTCAGTCATTTGAACAACACATTCAATGGATGATCCCCTTTCATCCTTTAGAGGTATTCGTAGGTGAAATTGGAAAAAAGTTCGTAGAACTGAACCTATTTTTAGACTGTAAGAATCTGGATTTAATCAAGTACTCAGACGGATGGCCAAGCACAAACGCGCAGAGTAAATAAAGTATTTACCATTATCACCATTGCTCTCAAAACAGTGAAGGCTAGCATTTTTTGTTGGCATTTAGTTGGGCCACATACCTCTGTTTAGTTGGCAATTGCATACAATTGGCGGGCAGTTTGCGGGTTGGGCCCAAAACTGATGGCCAACGAAGATTTGCCTACGAAAGCCCAACTTGCGATGGAGATGGAGCTAACGTGGAATCATAGACTAAGACTATATGGATATATTATAAACGGCGTGGAATTGCCTACGAAGTCCCAACTTGTGAGAATTCTGGGGGGACGGCGCGAACGCTTAAAAAATTACGCATCAGAGTTATCCACATTAGGGATAATCGCAAGGGTCAACCTGACTGCAGTTCAATGGGAAGGCCTCGCCCTGGGGGAACCGCCTATTTAATCACGGCTTACCTTATTCCAGGTACGTATGAATTCACTACAATACTGCGCGAGAGTCATTCGACGCGGGAGAATCTTAACACCGCGATTCAGAAACGTGACGTAATTGTGCAACGCCATCTAGTTTAAAGATACGAACTAAAACGTGCTGTACTTACGCGTCTTCTTTCCCAGAATAATGGTACCTTTACTTAGATTGCACTCACAGTACAATGTTAACAAGTTAATATATCAAGTACCATTGACAAGATTGCACTTAGTGAGATATCTAAGTAAGATAAATTGTAACAATCAGTTACGAGATACTGACGAATCATAGCAACAAGGGAATTAAGTCATCTTCTTTAGTGTTGTGATATATATTTACTAGACTATAATAAACAGGGTGGAATTTTACAATGCCACCTGGAGGGAAAGTACTCTAAATACTGGAGAACGCAAATTTTACTCAAAGGAGACATACCTTTATTTTTAAAAAGAAACAAATCTGCATTCGAAGATTTTCAAAAAATATTTGAACCAGAATCGAACCCGGGATGGATCGGCTGAAGTTAGAAAAAATAATATACCTTTTTGACATCAATCGATAGGTTCAATAATTTATGGATCAAATCTCTCTAATAAATATGATACGATTTAAGTTCGACAATACAATAATTGTAAGACGTATCATACCTAACAGGCCTATTGAAAGGTTGGACCGATGTAAGTTGTTATCATAACTTAAATCCCCACAAAAAACTCTCAACAGTAGGAATAGAAGCTGCAGGCCTGTCGATAGTTGGCTCCATGTTGTTTTAGTAATTTAAATGCATACAAAATCTCCCAACAGTGGGAATAGTAACAGAAGGCCCTTTGTTGGCTATTCGTTGGGCAAATAGTGCATGTTTATGACGATGGGCCTATTTTAAGTTTAGGTTGGCGGAACAACTAACCGTCTGCCAATACATTCCCAACTGTTGGCATAAGGAAGCCAACGGCAATTGCTACTAGGGGGAAAACATTGCGAGGAAACCGGCATGTCCTAGAACCAAAAAATTGAAGACTTATGACAAGTATAAATTTGCACTGGGTCCGCGTGGTGAATATAGCCAATTTTGTGAGGATTTTAGGTGTGGTACATAAAAAAATAAACTAAGGTTTTGTTTAAGTTAGATAAATTGACTATCTTTTATTTTGCCATTAAAGTTAAAAGTATAAAATGGATGGTATACGCTTATGCAGGGTTGAATTTTTCAATGCCACCTGGACGGAGAGTACTCGAAATACTGGAGATAGCAAATTTTACTCAACGGAAACATTCCTTTAATTTTAAAAAGAAACAAACCTGCTTTCGGAACATATATTTAGCCTAAAATAGTGATTGTCCTCGTAAAGAAACTGAAATGCACTGAGGACACTATTTTTGTTCTAAACCATACTTCAAAGTTTCTACGAGGTTTTTTACCTTAAGGCGACTACAGTAGCTAAACGCGAGTTTTGTAATGCCTGAAAGTAGATTCACTGCAATAAACAAACCCAGAAAAATATATGACATTATTCTTTGGATGTATACAGTAGTATGATAGTGTTTAGAAAACATCACACAAATAATTTTTACTCGATAAAAGAACACCTACGTACCTTTTACTCATGTTTGCAAAGAATAAACGATTTGATTTGATAGTGCCATATAAATTAAGTATTAAAAAATATTATATAAGATACTTCTATATTAAATTTAAAAGCACGTTGATTTTTATCCTGGTTACAATAAAATTACTCTTAGACTGTGCCTGTAAGACAAACTATATTTTCAATGCAAAATACGTAAGAAAAAAAAGAATTTACGTTGTTTAATTCGCATGTTCGTGCTAAGCCCGTAGACAATAATGAACTCATCTTTACAAATTTCATAGTAAAAACGATGGATATAGAATATTGTTAGTAAACTCAACCACCTTTAGAATCTATACTAATATTATAAAGCAGAAGAGTTTGTTTGTTTGTTTGGTTGAACGCGCTAATCTCAGGAACTACTGGTTTAATTGAAAAAATCTTTTTTTTCCTTTTGTTTTTCTCTCTTATGTGACGCAGACGAAGTTGCGCGGGTCGGCTAGTATCTCATAAAATAACATACAACATCATACCCGAAAGGTTAGACACAGGCGTACCCATTGGACACTCACATTTTATACCCGCTATGTTTAAGGCGATAACATGAGTAAAACGGGAGTTTTATTGACTAAAAGTATATGATTCACTGCTATAAACAAAACCAGAAAAACATATGATATTCTTCAGGATATATGAGATTTATAAAACACTATCGTACTAGCGTACGATAGTGTTTTGAAAACATGATACAATGAATTTGACTCGATTACGAAAAATCACGAACTTGTCTCTAAAAAATTATTTCAACCAAATAAAAACAAACTAATATACATGCGATCATTCTAATTTTTTGGCAAATAATTTTACAAACAATATATTAGCATTATAGTGTTTTAGTTTTTTAGTCCAATCAACAGATTTTTTGTAAATCTATCTAAACCACTAATTTCGCACTATTTGGCCCACAGTGACTGACGTAACAACCACTTTGTAGTGCAACCTGATTAGAACTTTATTCTAACAGCATTTCAAACGAAGTTTGAACCACCACAAATAGAGTTGCTAATTTAGCTTGTCTTTTTTTTATTGTTTATTAACTAGAGAACAAAACAAAATATAAATACAGGAACATCACAAAAACCTCAAAATCTAGTAGCCTTAAGTCCCATACAAAAAGGGGCGAGCCTATCGCCAACAATCCAGCACAAATCCAGGCTGCTACTGAGAGATTCCTGATGGAAAAAGCAACATAACTTTGCCCGACCTGGGAATCGAGCCCAGGACATCACGCTCAGCAGTCGTGACCACTAAACCAACGAAGTAGTCATCTCATAAAATGTCAGTGGAATAAACTTTCTAACGCATTTATAATTTTAATTAGAGCAGGGCTACGATTACTCCTTGCACAAGCTCGACTCGTCTTCTGCTTTAGAAGGGAAGCTAACTATGGAATAAAAAATACCAGGTATCTAATTAAAATGTTCCCTGAGAAAATAGGAAACGGGAGATAGTTTTATTCATTTCGCAAGGACGCGCTCACGAGAAACGTAAGACGAAATTTTGTCTACATTATTATCCTGTTTTTGTGTGATGTATATTCTTGAGGCACACAGGACTGCTAGTAGAAGTCCCGTGAAAATACGTCTAGCCGTTTTGGAGTTTAGTCGCAACAAACAGATATACACATAAATAAATAAAAAATATCATCCCGTAAAATACTGTAAATACTTTCTTATTGTTGTACATTTAGTAAATAACTGTTATTTTAAAATTACAAACACTTCAACTTTATTTATTTTTATAGATGAATATACAATAAAATATAATGGCAACAAGCTCACTCCTCAGTAAAAATTAGACTTAAATATATTTATTATTAAAATGTGACTATACTATTAAATCAAATTAGAGGCGTGATATTTCGTTGTGAAATTACTATTACGAACACCTCTACCAGCCAAGTCTAATTTGTGACTACCGTAATCGTTTCATAACAGATTAGATGATAGCCCACTGCAGTAGAATCGTATCAACCCCCTTATCTCTTGATAAGAAGTATTATAAAGTATTATAAAACTGCAAGTCTCTTTCGGCGGGACATAGCAGAACTTATTTAATTATTTAAGACAGACCTGCATTTATGATGTATACCTATAGTTCACAATAAAGATGATTTGATTTGATTTGATTTTGATTTCGTTTTAGGTTCTATGCAACCTTTAATAATTCATCATCATCATTTACCTGGCCTTTGCCAAACTATGTTGAAGTCGGCTTCCGGTCAGATTTCCAGATGCAGCTGAATACTACCAGTATTTTACATGCAGCGACTGCCTACCTGACCGCAAGCGCGACTTTTGAACACGGGGTCTTTTTTTTTCGGATGGAAAATCATCAATTGACTCCTATCACTCTGGACAGAGCGGGAGGGAGTGTCAGAATTTTACTGACTTAAACCCATCCATGTGCCTTCCTCGAACTTAATGTTCCGGGGCCACTCATTTTCAAACAGTCCCTCAGCCCCGGGAACATGGGGTCCTGAGTTTGATGTCCTGTTCTGGCAAAGTGTTAATGGGTTTTTACTTCAAAAATTTCTCGGTAGCAGCCACGGTGTTTGGATCTGTGCCCGGTTGACGGTAATAGGCCCGATAACTTAAACATAACTGCTGAAATGTGGGTGTGGATACACCTTCGAGGATTTTAAGCATGAATGATGCCATTCATGCTAAAAATCCTCGTCTTTAAATTCTGGTAACATTGAATACGTGTGATTTAAAAAAATCCCTTCGGCAAGCCGGAGGAGGACAGGTCGATTTCGAAGAAGGATTCACCCATATTTACATTTGTAAATCTATATTCTTTTATTCAGGGTGGTCAATATAGGGGCCAATTTTTCATTATTTTTGCGATAGAATGTACCGTTTTCGAGATATAAGCAGATTGATAATTAGAACCAGCTGCGACGCCATGACGCGCGCTCGCTACGTTTGCATTTTACGTTAGACATCTAATTTCTGTCACAAATGTCGTCGTGGCTCTGCCGGCCTTCGGCCTACGCTTCTCATGACAGCTAGCAAGACTTTTGGGACAACTTATTTTCAAATAACAACAGTCTGCAAGGCAACATCCGATGACTAACGCTGACGGCTGACAGACAAATGGCTTGGCGCGCTTTTTGGTGTCGCTTCACGTTCCGTTTCACAAAAGTAAAATAAAAATCTTTATGTTTATGTAAAAATGTCAGGGTAATTGCATATTAATCAGCATTCAAATATTGTGCACATTTATAACACGCCAAAAGTATGTGAATATGTAAAAAAGAAATATATATTTATGTAAAAAACATGTACAAAACACTTCTACCGTCGACGGAATGATAAATGTCAACTTTGACGTCTACCATGGCAAATGGCGTGCTTTTCTTCAATTTGTATAGAAACTTTAAATAGTTAAATCTCGTAAACCGTGGGCATCCGACTATTGATTTGTGCCTCAGTCCTCAGTCCTCAGTCCTCAGTCCTCAGTCTCAGTCCTCAGTCTCAGTCCTCATTCCTCAGTCCTCAGTCTCAGTCCTCAGTCCTCAGTCCTCAGTCCTCAGTCTCAGTCCTCAGTCCTCAGTCTCAGTCCTCAGTCCCCCGTCTCAGCCCTCTCCAGTCTCAGTCCTCAGTCCTCAGTCCTCAGTCTCAGTCCTCAGTCTCAGTCCTCAGTCTCAGTCCTCAGTCTCAGTCCTCAGTCTCAGTCCTCAGTCTCAGTCCTCAGTCTCAGTCCTCAGTCTCAATCTTCAGTCTCAGTCCTCAGTCTCAGTCTCAGTTCTCAGCCTCAGTCTTCAGTCTCAACCCTCAGTCTCAGTCCTCAGCCTCAGTCTTCAGTCTCAGTCCCCCGTCTCAGCCCTCTCCAGTCTCAGTCCTCAGTTCTCAGCCTCAGTCCTCAGTCTCAGTCCTCAGTCTCAGTCCTCAATCCTCAGTCTCAATCCTCAGTCCTCAGTCCTCAGTCTCAATCCTCAGTCTCAGTCCTCAGTCTCAGTCCTCAGCCTCAGTCTTCAGTCTCAGTCCCCCGTCTCAGCCCTCTCCAGTCTCAGTCCTCAGTCCTCAGTCTCAGTCCTCAGTCTCAATCCTCAGTCTCAGTCCTCAGTCCTCAGTCTCAATCCTCAGTCCTCAGTCCTCAGTCTCAATCCTCAGTCTCAGTCCTCAGTCTCAGTCTCAGTTCTCAGCCTCAGTCTTTAGTCTCAGTCCTCAGTCTCATCCTCGTAGAAATTTGGAAATTTCAACACCCCTTCCCAATTTAGGGGTTGCATCAAAAAAGTTTGAACTTCAAAGTTATCCGGATTTTTACTCAAAATGATTAAAATCTAAAACGGTAAAAAAAAAACCATAGGAAGAAAGTTATGGCCAAAAAACTGATTATAGAAAACACGCTCCCCCGCCGCCCCCCATGGACCAATTCCACCCATTTACGAACTTAACCTAAGTTTTGACCTTTTTTCTATTTTTTGGCTAAATTTGAAAGCAATCGGTGCATAGTTGCGACCAGTAGAGTGTGGCTAAATTATTATGCTTGTCACCCATATACATACGTTTACATATATATCCTCGTCTTTAGGTGAGAGACCAATAGGTAGTTATATTTTTCTGAGGAAATCTTTCTCAAACTGGAAGGTAAATTCCAAAATTCAATTAAATGCAATAATAATTACAACTGTTACAACTTTTACCTCGATCTGGGAATTAACACTATCATTAAAATTAATTATCAATGTTTAATTAAAAGTAAATAATGAATCATTTAGTGCTTTGCCTGTCAATAAAGTGTTCCCATTATTTTCGTGACGTGGGTGTTCCGAGACTGTAAATCATAGAAATAATGTAAACAGAATTTTATCATTGCACTGATAATATTATCCTATCTATTGAGTCCTTATTATTCGTATTCTTAGAATCATAACCTATGATTATTAGTAATTATTATGAACTATCTGTGCAACCGCGTGTCATTCGCGTGAAATTTAATAATCACTTCTCTATTTGAAATTGGATTTTGTTAACAATTTCAAATGTTTTGATTATTTTGCACGGAAACCTATTTTTTTTTTCTAAAATAAAGGTACTACATCAGCTATCTTCCAATAAAAGTCCCATCAAAATCGGTCCAGTCATTTCGGAGATTTTACGGAATAAGCAGGCATTCAGCAAAACGCAGTTGTATGGAAATCACAAACAGACACTCCCATTTAACTTCAATAATAAAAATGTAAAATATAGTATGTTAAAAAGTGACTATGTCAGTCTGTTTTTTTTTTCACATACTAACGGATAAACATATTTCGCTGAATGGCGCATTATAGGACTATACCGCATGATCTAGTTTAAGATATAGGATGCTTTAATCGTTGTAGTATGCTGACGTGTAATGACTTTCCAATCATTACACGTCAGCAGGAATCATTAAGAAATATATTCAAAACGGAGGGTTACCTGACACTGACTGGTATTTATATACTTGAATTATGTTTATTTATTAAAAACAATGTGCAATATTTTAATTTTAAATCAAATTCTAAAAGGAACATTCGGAAACAATATAAATATAACATTAATTTACCAGTAAGTAACAATATGATGTATTATAAAAGTACATATGTGACTGCTATTCGTGTGTACAATCATTTACCACCGGCAATTAAGGAATTAAATGGAAACATGTTTAAAAATAAATTGAAAAAAATGTTAATTAATAATGTATATTATAATCTGCATGAGTTTTTTGATAAGAAATAATTTGAACTTCATTTTTTTTATTTTTTTAAATTCTATTGCATATCCGACTTGGGTAGACTGTTGAGACTATAAACTGTAATGTTTTTTATTTTTTTATTAAGAACTTCATGTACACAGTTACGCAATAAATAAATCTTTATCTTTATCTTTATCTTTATCTTTCGACATTGTTGCGAGCAAAACCGAGGTTAAAAGCTAATTTATGAGTATATTTTAAACTTACAATTATAACATATACGTGATAGACGGGTGCATACCATTTGATATAATAACAAAAGTTCTAACGGTCACTGACCTAATTTCATTTCATATACTTTTCTTTAGTATAACGATGAAATTATGTAATTTATTATTGATATAATTTCAATTTAAATAATTTTAAATGGTTTAATTAACATTTTCTATAATTCCCATTTGAACTTATATTCAGTAAGTACATTATTTAGTTAGTATACTATTTAAAGTCTATAGTACCTAACGCTTAACATAATTTTGAAACGAACGTGTTCTATATTACAAAAACTAATTGGGTTATAAACGCCTGCTAGTTTCGTGTTTCCCCCCGAAACTCTCTATTGTTGGTGAATCATCTGGGTTAGGTTAGGACAGTGACCACTAGTGCCAGATCCTCTCTATTTTTGGTAAAATATTTGAGTTAGATAAGGTTATAACAGTATGAAGTTTCCAGATATTTACTAGTGCATTACAGAATTTTGGCCGAAAATGAGTACCTAAACCCGAAAATTAGGTCAAATGAAAGTTTGGTCAACTGAACGTTATATATAATGAGCATTATACAAATTGAAAATTATTTTAAATGAACGTTAAATTAAATGTTATTAGAGTAATAGAAGTTTAATTGATATGTACTCGTAAAATTAAATCAAATTAAATTAGGATATTTGTTTTTATAGCATATAAAAATTATATGATGTGAACTTTAATTCAAGTGAAAATATGCTATCTGTTATTATGCCATATATTACACACCCGTGATAGACATGTCGACGTGGTCTATATTCTTTATAAAATGTATAAAAAGTATCCTCAGACCCGCATATACCACAAATCACTTAGTTTAGTGGTAGACTAATTAAAAACATCGTCTCTGTCAGTCGAAGATAACAAAGACAGATTTTTTTTGTTTGGTGCATTTAGTGAAAGCGGCGCCAGTGACTGAAAAGTTGTGTGGTAATCGGTATGTGATGCGGAGGAATGAGGAAAATGTCGTGAAAAAAGTTTCGAATATGAATGTGGATGGGTATTTGAGTAGAGGAAGACCAAAGAAACGATGGATGGACTGATAAGAAAAGAAGTGTCTGATGAGATGACGAAAAATAGAGGAGTATGGAAGAAGAAGACATGCTGCGCTGACCCCAAATAAATTGGGATAAGGGCAAAAGAATGATGATGATGATGATGCATTTAGTGACTTTTTATGGGGGTTTTATGCTGACAACCAGTCTTATCAAGGGATATGAATTATCCAGTACCAAATGGGTTGTGGAAGTCTGATAGGCAGTCGTTCCATGAAAACTACTTTATTCCGCTGCATCCGATTCGACTGGAAGCCGACCCCAACATATTTTGGAAAATTCTAGGATATCTCATGGCAGTCGGGTATGTGCACGAATGTACTTGTATCTCCCGGGCCCCCGGCACATGGTAGTAGTAGGAACAGTGGATTTTTAGTTGGTTAATAGTCCGAATTAAACAAATAGTCAAGTCTCATCTCATACTTCCACTTTGTATCTTTTTATTCTCCTTTTAACTTTTTGGCAACAAGTACACGAACCAAAAGTAGCTTCACTATCACTACATATTATAAAACAAAGTCTCCCGCCGCGTCTGTCTGGCCCTATGTATCCTTAGATCTTTAAAACTACGCAACGGATTTTGATGCGGGTTTTTTTAATAGATAGAGTGATTAAAGAGGAAGGTTTTACGCGGGCGAAGCCACGGGCATCGGCTAGTAAAATATAAATGCTCCATATCTACATTTAGTCTAGACTAGACCAATAACTCTAATGAAACAGCAGTTTCTACTAACTCACAATTGAGATAAGCACAAAACCCTGCTATTTCGCGACCGGCTACCATTCTCACAATTATTGGGGTTAACGACCAAAATATGACGTTTCAATTAACTTCACGACCCAGTGACTTAGGCCGGTTGCATGTCCAACTGAATTTAGTAGTTAGCTCCATTGTATAAGGTATAGTTTTTGATGTTTTGGTATAACCTCATTTTAAGCAACACATGACGTATTTTGCATTCCATTTTTTTTCTTTTTGTATTTTATGAGTAAGCCGTATGTTCGAGTTTGCCATCGACAAAATTACGATCTTGCATGTAAAGTCAAGGACACATACATCATCATCTGCTTAGGCTAATCCCAACTATGTTGAGGTCGTCTTCTAGTCTAAACGAATGCAGCTGAATACCAGTATTTTACATGGAGTGGCTGCCTATTTGACCTCCACAATCCAGTCCTTTAGACTTTCGAGCCACTGCTACCTGAAACCAGGGGTGTGAAACTTCCATACATTGGCGTCATACAAAATTTTCATAGATAGTGCTGCCATCTGTGTGTTTAAGAACACAAACTTTTCAACTGTTTGACTGTTTTACTATTACTGTCATAAAGAGAACAGCTATTTTAGACAAATTGTCAGTGAAGTAGATAGCCTAGCGGTGACAGCGGTTCCCAAGTTCGAATCTGTAGTTAAGAATTACTTTTTGTATTTATTTGGTTGAACAGAAACTAACAGTGCCATCTAACAGTTGAGATACACAGTTTTAAAAACGAAAACCAGAGTTGCGCATCTATCTTGTATTATATGCTTATTATTATTATATATTTATGCCTGAAACGACTGTCAAAGATCTATCAATCTTAAAGATACGTTCACCAGCTTAACATCTTGACCGGTAGGTAAGGGAACGGATCAACTCGAGCAGCAGTTAGTCAAATATTTAGTCACGACATTCTCTCAAGGACAATACATATTTTACACATACTTATTTTCTAAATTACTTCCCATATGCTTCACTTTGGTCTTCTTCAATTGAATAACTTGAATTTATTTGATAGCCAAATTGACTTCCTCACGTACCCAATAAACTTATAAACTAAAAGTGTTATAGATTCGTATTAATAATACGAATCTATAACACTTTTAGTTCACATTCCGACCTCGCCGCAGAGGTCCGGCGCGTAATCCCCGTTCAATCCCTCCCCGACCCTTGCTCGAGCCAGCCCGCGATGCTGAGCCTGTAGTAATAAAACAGTCCCTAAATAAAGACAACCAGATCCAGCCTGTCCCTTTGCTGCCCCCAGCGACGCCCTAAGCCGAGGTCCGTACCCCACAGGGGGAGCCCTTAGAGCGCTGTCGCTTAGTTTATAGTCATTTTTGCCCTGGCTGGAGGCCTTAAATTCAAGGCATCCACAGGACTTGCCCGGTTAAGCAGAAGCCAGTCTTCTCAGACTGAACAGCGAGATGCCCCCCTTAAAAAAAAAAACGTTTAGTTTAAACGAAAAAAAACTAGTTTAAAACAACAACATCGCATGACAGCTTGAAGCAATCTGTTTTACCATAGATTTTTATATTTTTACTTACACAACTTCTGCGCGAGAAATCTTCGCAATTTCCTTTTAATTTAAGAAGTTCCGTTTTGGTTATCCACACTTCTAAAGCAATTAAATATACTATTTATTTTACTTTGCTGGTGACTGAGCTCGATAGATGTTTAAGTAAACGTTAGGTAGTTCGTACTATATTCTATTATATTTTTATTGAATGGCAAGTAAAGCCAGATGTCTGGAAAAAAACCAAATGAATAAATAACAAGAAAACTATAACTGAGATCGCAAGTTAATTTTTTGACACAACGTGGATCTTATTTGACTATAAGGATTGAAACAAACAGGAAATATAAATAAATACCTAAATATTATAATTGTTTACTTCGACTAAGCGTTTTTTTTTTGCTTTACTCTATGGCTACTTTTCCTGTCATACAGCTGTCAAACTTCAAATACCAATTAAATGGAAACTTAAACTGTACTGCAGTGCTCTAAGAGTCTTTTGGCTCTTGCGTGGAGCGTTGATGATAAAAATTTACGAAATTGTTTTAAAAAATAACAAAATGGCGCCCTTAGTTCCCATTTTTACCAAGATCCTTGTGCCACCATATATGCCAAAGTACACACTAAGTGAGGTTTACAGATCTCAGCCTAAGGTTTTACAAGAAGTAAAAAGCATCTAAAGTACCTAGCGGTAAAAAGTACTTTCTATGCCAAAAAAACCCCGGAAATTTCAGTGACGATATTTGACGTAGTATAGTCGCACTATAGCCAACCATTCAACTTACCGAGAATGATGACTCAACTACTTTTTCCTCTTTGCGTGAGGACTGGCATGCAATTATTTAACATTCGAAATTTAAAAATTAACATTGTGTAAGTAGTTCGGTACTCGAATAAAAAACAAAAGAAAAAAAACAATCGCTTTGTTTTTTTATTTTCTCAGAACAGCTGCCAGAATTATATTCATTCATCAACTAAGTTGGACGTGTTCTATCTACAAATAATTTGCGTGGCTTTTTTTGTCCTTATTTGGTTACAATTGCCTTTTTTGTCCAACCGTGATTCGTTATTAATTTGACAGATTGTGATGGGGTAACGTCAGTTGTTTTTGACGCTTGGTGGAATACAGACATAAAGTGACGTTTTGTGTACAGTGTTGATATATTCGCGGAAGTAAAAAGCGTTATTGTTTTCAAACAATGAATATAGTAGGTCAACTTTTTATTTTTTTTATCGAAATGTTTGAAAGGGAAAGTGTGTTTATAGAGTTATATTATACCAACAGGCTGATGATGAAACATTTTTTTTGTTTTTTTTTTTAATGTACTTAGTCTCGTGATTTTCATACGGGCTATGTAGGGGTATGTTATGGATGATATTGTTAGACAATTAAAGTACGTAAAGTGAACAAGAACACGATCGATTTTAAAACCAAATTAAACTATCGAAAGAAAGAAAGAAAGAAAAAATGTTTATTCGTCGCAAAGTCATGACGTGCATACAATATTAATAAGGTAAACATAGAACGCATTAATACAAACACAACCTCGGAACCTCGGTACTCGTTACCCGATGCCGTTGACTTATGGGGCCGAAAAGTTCTGGAGTAAAAAAGTTCTTGGAAGACCTCCCACTAGGTGGACCAATGACCAGGTGAAGGTTGTGTGAATCCGTTGGATGTGAGTCGCATGGGACCGGTCAATATGGCGACAATTAGGGGGTGGCCTATGTCCAGCAGTGGACGTCTTTCGACTGAAATGATGAGGATGATAATCGTCTTGTTACACCTTATTATTATTATAAAGGGTGTAAAACACATCTTCACGAAGCCGAAAGACACTTGTTCTCCTCATCATTGTGATCATTTTTTATTCTACACCATACCTGGAAACCTTCTTGTTACGGAGATATAGTTACAACTTTGACCCCCCATTTTTAATTTGAAAAATATTGCTGGAAAATACTTGTTTTTTTTTTGTAAGATTTTGACTTTAAACACCTCCACAAACCCTGTACTATTAAATCCATCCATCAGCACAATATTTTAAGTGCGTTACATTTAGTTCTACCACAAAACACAACAAAAAAGTTGTTTCCCAGCAATATTTTTTTCGTCACTTAGTTTGATGTACAGAATGCTTGGTTAACGGCTTTGTGATGAGGTAGTTTACACCCTGTATTTATTAAGTTTTAGAACTTAATTGATATCTATAGGTGATATTTATTGTGTTCACCGCATATGATTAGAATAGTTTAGTTTCTAATAAAACATCATTGAATTTACGTTACATTTACTTCACGCGTTCTTGCTATAAGGTCTGTGTAGTAAGAAATGCCACGATACTCATGGTCAAGTGCTATTGCATACTGAACCTACTGTTAATCAAAAGAAGAGCTATTGTTCCGTACTTTATTACGAAATACAGACGCCAGTACATCAAGCTACTAATATCTGTCAAATTTCTTTAAAACATTTTCAACTTTATCACTTAAGGTTTAAGATTGATTTGGAAAATGTTACCTTATACGAAGGAAATTTCATTAGGTACCAAGATAAATATTTTAAATCTGTTTAGTAATCGTGAAACGCTTGTTAAGTATCAACGTTAATGCATTCAGTTTTTGCCTTCTAATTATGTATTACCTTATTACCAAGCAGTCGTTTTTGTTAACTTTTAAACATTGTTCCTTTAGTCAAAAACATTTGAACGTCATCTATGTTCCCAAATAAATATTTTGAAAGGCCAATGATACAAAGGCGAGATATGAGGAATTTAATATTTATACCTATAAAAATATACATTTTTCTCATAACTCTTGTTTAAATCAGTGTCCATTTAAAGTATGTGTTTGGAAACCTATATATTCTGTAATCCAATCGAAATAAATACACATCACCTTAAGAATAAATGTTTGATTTTCATATTATTTTGGAATTACGTTTGTATGAAAAACGCATGCTCCGCAGGCCTCTTAATGAGTAAAACCAAACTAACATACATGCGATCATACTGATTTATTCGCAAATAATTTTACAAGCAACATATTCGTTTCACAGTCTTTTATTTTTTAGTCCAAACAATTGATTTTTTGTAAATACATAGATCGTTTCGCATTATTCGGCCCGCAGTGACTGACGTTACAACCGCTTTGTTGTGCAACCTGATTAGAACTTTATTCTAACAGCATTTAAAACGAAGTTTGAACCACCACAAACCGTTTAGCTCCCGTACGCCCCGTAAGGAAATTGTTGAGTATGACTGTAGAAGGCTGGTAAGATTTGTATTTTTTTTGAAGGACCATTAATTAATAAGAAAAGTAACTGTATCAACGTAAGTAGGTATTTTGGAAAATGGATCTTTGCTCGAAAATAGGTAGATAATCCAGTATGCCACCTACCTCAAACTTCCACACGTACGCTTCTTCACGAGAGCCTTGCACGGCAAGGGGTATCAAGTCCAGGGCGGCGGCGAGCGTGGGCACTGAACACTCCAAAAGCACCATCTAATTTGGTACAGCACTACGAGAACGTCTCACACAATAGATACTGCACGGCAGCGTAGAAAATGAGTTAAACTTCTACTCTTATTGACGGAATAGTTTCTCAAAAATGAGACGTGACCGATACTGTCTGATCACTAAAGTCAACTAGCCAACCGCAGCGCGCAGAGGTTGCACAAGCGTCGGCCACGATTCAAAAACGACGGTAGTCGTGAAAGGCGGATGACAAAACATAAATCATCTACCCACTAACAATGAGCAAAGATCCAACATACCCCCCACCGAAATTATCATGATAATTTCAGTTGAAAATAAGAAAATATTGCGATTGCAACTGGTCGGTAGTAGGAAAATTGCCTTAAAACGGGCATAAATAAGTATTAATAAAAATAAAAAAGATAAGTTAATAATTAAATCTAAGGTACAAGTTTTGTAAATATTTAATTAGAATATGGAAAAGGGCAAACCTTATTAACAGGTCTTTTTATGATTCCCTTTTGCGTCCTCAGAGTAATGACGCGAATGATTTTATCTGGACCTTCATGGAGACGCTCCACTCTGGCCCGAACCCAGTTTAGCGGACGAATCAGTTCAGACTTGATGAGAACTAGATCACCGATTTTAATATTAGGAGGCGAGGTGAACCACTTTGCTCTCTGCTGCAAAGTGTGCAGGTAATCGTCAGACCACTTCTTCCAAAATGTTTGGGAGATTTTCTGCAAATACTGCCAACGTGACAGTCGGTTCGCAGCTATTTCTTGAAGACCGTACTCGGGCACGGCGAGTAAGCTTTGACCAACTAAAAAATGTCCAGGCGATAAAGTTTCAAATTCTTCAGGATTGTTAGATAACGGGCACAACGGACGCGAGTTCATTACGGCTTCGATTTTACAGAAGACAGTGGTGAGCTCTTCAAATGTAAGTGCCTTATCACCTACTGCACGGAGGAGGTGGCGCTTGGCCGACTTGATACCGGCTTCCCACAGTCCGCCCATCGAAGCTGCCGTAGGAGGAATATTTTTCCATTCAATAAAACGAGTTGCGCAACCCTCGGCAATTAAATAATCATTTTTATTAAAAAAATTGCAAACTTCTTTCAATTGTTTCGCAGCGGCGACAAAGTTTGTCCCGTTATCGGAATGTAGGCACGAGCACAGACCACGTCGCGCTACGAACCGGTCAAGAGTTGCTAGAAAACAATCAGCTGATAAGTCGCTGAGGACCTCAATGTGTACAGCCTTTGTGGAAAAGCAAACAAAAATACACATGTAGCACTTTAGAATTTTTGCATTACGATTCAAACTCGCTTTTATGTTAAACGGCCCACCTAAATCGCAACCGACATGATCAAAAACCTTATTAGGTTTTAACCTTTCAGCGGGTAACGTACCCATGTACGGTTGGATTGAAGTAGGGTTGCATTTAAAGCATACGATGCATTTAGACAACACACTTCGAATCATACTGCGAGCGGATACGATCCAATATCGTTTGCACAAAATTCCTTGCAATGAACGAGGTCCCACATGTAGATACATATTATGAAAGTGTTCTATTATTAATTTAGTTATGTGACATTTTTTAGGTAATAACATAGGGTGCCTGCTGTTGTAGGGTACGTCTGCTAGCGAGATTCTACCCCCCACCCTGAGGAAACCATGGGTATCGACGAAGGGTGATAGTTTCCTGAGTGACGAAACGAATTTATTATTTTTTATCTGAGTGATTTCGCTGCAAAAGTAGGTATCTTGAGTACATTTTATGATAACGCCATGGGACGCAATCAACTCGTGAGTTGAGATTGGACCAACAGTACGCTCGTTCTTAGGTAACCTACAATTTTTAGCAAATCGCAAGCACCAAGCGATGATACGTTGCAACCTGTTGAACGAAGAGTATTTTTCAAAAATCGTTTGTGAAAAATCGTTAGGTACATTTTGAGATGCACAAGAAAATGTATCAACATTTGTCTTCAGTTCCAAAATGTCCGTCTTATCAGTAACGTAAAAGGTACTGATTGGCCATTGATGAAAGTCATCAGATAGCCATGCGGGACCATGCAACCAGAGTTCATAATCAGCTACGAGCTGAGTGGGCATGGCACCGCGCGAACAAACGTCAGCGGCGTTGTTTTCGCTCCGCACGTGATACCAGCTGTTCGACGGAACTACCTCCACTACTTGGTCGACGCGACTTGAAACAAAAGTTTTAAGTTTGTAGGGAGGGGTCAGTAACCATGCGAGTGCGACACTGGAGTCCGTCAACGCAGTTACCTGAAAGTTTAGGGTTTTAATATTTTGTTGAACGAACAAAACCAGTTTTGACAATAATACGGCAGCCATAAGCTCGAGTCTAGGTATCGAGAGCGGTTTGATCGGCGCAACCTTACTTTTACTGATAAGCAGTCTAGTCTTCACTTCATTGTTTGGGTCAACACTACGTACATATATGCATGCCGCATAACCACGGGTCGATGCGTCACAAAAAGCAATTAAATGTACGCCGCAGAATTTAGGTATTAGCATGTGCCGTTCGATTGTTATTGACGACAGGCTTGACAATGACGCGATGAAGACCGACCACTTGTCACGCAAATCAACAGGAAGAGGGTCATCCCAACCGAGACTCAGCTTCCACAAATCTTGCATGATACATTTAGCTAGAAATGTGCATGGAGATAAAAACCCAACCGGATCAAAAATGCTAGCAAGCAGTTTTAGTACTGACCGTTTCGTGTAGGTACTATCCGTCATGTTATAATCGAACGAGAAACAATCGACGGTTGGCAGCCACTTAAGACCCAATACCTTCAGCGATGAGCACACGGTGTCATCATCACTGAAGTTTATCGCCACTGCCTGATCGGCCCCGATCCTAGACAATAATTCAGGGGAATTACTCGCCCATTTACGAAGATCAAAACAGCCTAACTTCAAAAGGGCCACAAGATCGTCCTGTAACTTACAGGCGTCTGAGAGGTTCTGTGTTGACCACAAAACGTCGTCAACAAAACATCCTTGCATGAGGATATCAGCAGCTTGAGGATATTGCTTGCCCTCATCACTCGCCAGCTGTTGCAGCGAGCGAACAGCGACAAAACCAGACGATCGCAACCCGTACGTATTTGTAAGGAGTTCGTAGGTTTTTATTTCATGCGAAGGCGATTCCCTCCAAAGAATGTGCTGATAAGTACGCTCAGCGGGATGAATAAGAACATTCCTATAGAATTTAGCTATGTCAGCGGTAAAACAAATGTCGTATAAACGAAAGTTGAAAATTATTTTCAAAATGTCATGATGGAGTTTTCTACCTGTAAGTAATGTGTCATTAAGTGACACACCGCTTGAAGTAGCCGCTGAGCCATCAAATACCACTCGCAGGGGCGTGGTGGTGCTGGATGCCTTCACCACACAGTGGTGTGGTATGATATACCTACTCGGTTCTGTGCCTACGTACAGCTTCATATGGCCTAGCTGTTCATACTCGCGCATGAAGTCGACGTAAGGCGAACGTAAGTCGGGCAATCGAGCGAAACGTCGCTCCAGGTGGTGTAACCTACGCAAGGCATGGTTGTAAGACTCACCGAGGGCGGCGGACTTAGGGTCCATTAGGATAGGTGAAACATACCTACCGCTATCGTCCCTATAATGACGCTCGGAATATATTTCCTCGGCAAGCTTGTCATCTGGGCTGATAGGGTTGTCGCACGGTGACTCTTCTATTTCCCAAAATGATTTGAGTTGATTGTTGATGGTGTCACTATCACTGGTGTACGACACCAAGTTGCAAGACGTTGCAATATTAGTGACGTCATCGGAAGTACACGGTACTTCAATTTTCCCACACAATATGAACCCGAAGACACTACTGAGTGCTGTGGGTAGTGTAGGGCTGACAATAATTTTATTACCGTCATAAATGTCAGGGAATATGTCACCTGCAAGAATAATGTCTACAGAAGATTTTTTATAAAAGTAGGGATCTGCTAACAAAAGGTTTTTGTAACGCAAAGAAACTTCTTGGGAAATTTCCACCGTAGGCAAATCGGAAGTGATCCGTTGTAAAATTATAGCATCGATATTAAACGATGGATTATCGCAATGTCTCGGCTTAATGGTGCACGAAGTCATCCCAAAGGTTTTGACACAATTTCCGGCTAAACCAAAAATGTTAAACGGACATTTTTGACGCGACAACCCTAGCCGTTCTAAACAATTTAATGTCATAAAGTTCGATTGAGCGCCTGAGTCGATAAGAACGCGACAAGCCTGCGGATTACCAAACGAATCTATAACATTGACTATAGCCGTACCTAGTAAGACCGTATAGTTCTTCATATTGTTACCGCTTGACGAGTGCGATGTTTTAGCGTGCAATGTGTGAGTACCCACAGTTGTCGGCTCCGTGCTGCTATTTTGCGCAGGAGTGGATCGCGTAGCAGGACTGCTGTCAAGGTGCAGTAATGCATGGTGACGCTGATTACACGTGAAACATCTAAATTCGCTTTGGCAATCGGAAGATGAGTGGTTTTGTTTGAGGCAGTTGTGGCACAGTTTCAAATGGTCAGCACGGCTAACTCGTTGCGCAGGTGTCAATTCACGGAATTGAACACAACGAAAAATCATATGTTTTTGACCACAATGTAAGCAGTCAAAACTCCTCGACTTATTGTTAGATTGCGTCTGCGAAGAAAATGCCTTTCTATTAACGGCTTCACTCGACTTTTTATTGCATGTGTTCAGTATAGGATTCCTACCTTGCGGAACATTAGAACTAGAATGAGATTGAGAATGTTCCAATATTTTTATTTGATTATGTACATGGGACATTAACTGATCATAGGTAGGTATGGTCTTTTGATCGATACCTTGTTCGAATGATTTTCTTGTGTTGGGGTCTAATCCCCTCAATGCTATATGACACAGTACATAGCTAGATAAGTGCTCGATATTTAAAGCATTTATAGCGCGATAAGAATGATCGAAGGTCTCAATAAAATTATTTAAATTGGTCGGAGATTCCGATTTGAGCGCGGGAAAATTGAGCATCTTATCTAGGTATTTACCCACGAGCATCCTATTGTCTTGATATTTATCAAGTAAGGACTGCCACACTACGTCGTAATTACTTGAAGTAATCGGCACACTTTTTACAATGCTAAGTGCCGACCCTTTTGTGCATGACAATAAATAATGAAACTTATCTATGTTTGAAATACCGGTTTGATTATGCACCAAAGAGCAAAATGTTTCATAAAACGTGGTGAAGTTCTCAATATTCCCATCAAATGTGAACAACTCGAGCTTCGGTAAACGTGGTCGAATGTCGCCATTTTTGTCTTTCGTGTCTACGTGACTGCATGGTGGAACGTCCGCCATTTTGATCGTGTGCTTCGAAGCGCACAACTTGACGCGAAAGAACAAGTCATCAAAGCTAACTAAATCGCTATCTGAGAATTGAGCTTCAGGCGTTAAAGTTAATTGCATTTCATATATTTCCATACAGGTACTTTCAAATGATTCACGCAGTGATGTTATCTCTGAGGCACGCAATAGGAACATTTCCTTGAGGGAAGGATGGTTCTCAATTTTATTGGATAAATCAAACACCTGTTGCAGTTGAGAATAAAAACGTTGCTTTTTAGCAAGACATTTGTTTATGTTACGAACAGTTTCTAATTCCCTTTTAGTAGGAATTGTAGCAATCGGAGCAGTTTCTCCTTTTTGCGACATTTTTGGATTAAATAAGTATGCAATGGTATGATTTAAATAACTAAGTTAATTACATCCGGCTCGAAGGACCAAAATGTTGAGTATGACTGTAGAAGGCTGGTAAGATTTGTATTTTTTTTGAAGGACCATTAATTAATAAGAAAAGTAACTGTATCAACGTAAGTAGGTATTTTGGAAAATGGATCTTTGCTCGAAAATAGGTAGATAATCCAGTATGCCACCTACCTCAAACTTCCACACGTACGCTTCTTCACGAGAGCCTTGCACGGCAAGGGGTATCAAGTCCAGGGCGGCGGCGAGCGTGGGCACTGAACACTCCAAAAGCACCATCTAATTTGGTACAGCACTACGAGAACGTCTCACACAATAGATACTGCACGGCAGCGTAGAAAATGAGTTAAACTTCTACTCTTATTGACGGAATAGTTTCTCAAAAATGAGACGTGACCGATACTGTCTGATCACTAAAGTCAACTAGCCAACCGCAGCGCGCAGAGGTTGCACAAGCGTCGGCCACGATTCAAAAACGACGGTAGTCGTGAAAGGCGGATGACAAAACATAAATCATCTACCCACTAACAATGAGCAAAGATCCAACAGAAATTGCAAAGGTAATTTATAAACGTTTTCTACCAAGATACATATTCATAATCAACCAGTTGAAGACACGCTACCACATCAATCAACCTTGAACTTAATGCACTGGCGATAAAGTTGAAAATCCATTAAAAAATATAAAAGATTTAAGTAGCTTCATGTACGGCCGAACAAGCTAATTGGTTTACAGTTTAAACAACCAATTACATTGTCAAGTGTAAACCAAATAGCTTGCTCGACCGTACTAGCGACTGTACGTTTGGTTGGTATGCACTAATTATAATTAATTTCGTTTTTGCCTCGTTTCTTTACCAAATTGCCAAATCGCTGTTTCCATTACTTCATAAGAAACGCACAAAGTACGTTGCCTTAGTCACGCTCGCTCAGTTTATCAACGTAAGTCTTTATCAAACGCGATATTACTTTGATAAATCGAAAAATACACTAATGAAAATTATGTTTTAATCGATTTTTGTGTGTTCGGAAATGGAATCGATTTGTTCGGATACTGATTCGATGTTTGGAAAAATGGAGAATAATTGTGAGGTAACTAAATATATTATACAACATTATTTTTTGTTTACCTACACTAAACCCGAAAAGGGGGCATTGTACTCATCATTTTGAACAACTTTTTCTATGGGACGAACCTTGAAATCGCGAAAAAGAAATCAGCTGTTCCCTACATTTATGTTCGCATAACTCGTCAAAATGTAGGGAACAGCTGATTTTTTTTCGCGATTTCTAGGTTCGTCCCATAGAAAAAGTTGTTCAAAATGATGAGTACAATGCCCCCTTTTCGGGTTTAGTGTAGGTAAACAAAAAATAATGTTGTGTATTCATATTGAAAATTCTGTAAAATTTTGGGTAATAATCGGTAAATTTAGGGTAAACCGGTGTGTATGTAATATTAATGGTGAAGGAGACCATCCTACGGGAACCAGCATATACCAGAACCACATACTTCGAATGCCCATTCCTACTCATAGAAAGAAGGCCTGGACCAGCAGTGGGAACATTATAAGCTGATAATATCTGTAGTCCATTAGACGATTTGCAGTTTTTTTTAATATTGGTATAGGTACGTACCTACTTATTTACCAACACCGTAATAACGGAAATGGCGACAACACAAAAACTGCAAAGCTATTTAGTCCGCCAGTTAGAGTATTGTAAAATAATGAACACCTATTTTTTGTTTTTGTCAATCAATGAATATTGACAAAAGTAAAAAGCATCAAAACTCGGGAGTGGGAGCTCGTGACGTCAGAACTCGCTAAAAATTATACCAAACAAATTTTATTTTTTCTCGTGTACCCTATTCATTTATTGTGGGGTTACTAAAATGCCTTATAATCGACTAGTTTTTGATGTCTCTTACGAAAGAAAAAATCTTATTTCATTCAATTCTTGTCGCCTCCTCAAAGAAACTATAACCTCAAACCTATTAATACCACATTCTTACAAAAATCACTTCGGACAGAAGATATCCGCTTAGACCATTTCGATTCCCCACAAAAAAAATTACTCGAATTTTATCTCGATCGAATACGGAAACTCGATATTAAATTTTTGTCGTTGGTCGAAAGTGCTTATCGCGATAAGAGTCATATTCGTAAGGATAGACTGTATAATGCCTATATCAACTGCTCAGGATAGAACGTGAGTTACCGAGGAAGGGACGTGTTCTCGTAGTCTATTTATTTCATTTTTATTTGAACGAATAAGTGTACGACATAATGGTAAATATTTTTGTTTTTTCTTTTTCGTTTTGTGAAAAGTGGTTGTGTTCATTCGAATCGAATTGGTCCAAGTGGGTTTTGAGAAGTGTGTGTTCAAAAAAAGAATCCAGTGTATAGTAACTAATAATTAGTGTAAATCTGAGGACCTAGAGACAGTCTATCAGCAGTAAAGATAAAAAGTATTGGTTTTAAATAAGCTACCGGATTAGACCAGTTTTCTCGAAAGCCGTTTGTAGGAAAACCACACGCTTTAATGACGATTGTCTCTTATTTTTGCCTTCTGAACTCTTAGGTCCCATGTTCACCAAAAAGATGACGGTCTGATTATCTAAAAACAGCTGTTTCAATATTTTGTATGACATGTCACAGTGACAGCTGTTTTTAGATAATCAGACCTTAGTAGAACTTCACGCCTGTAAATTAGGAACGGTTAGGCAGAAGTTTTCCTAATAGTACACCCATATTTCACTAGTTATTTACAATGTCCCATGTTATTGACATCAAAGGGGCTCAAATTTAGGCCCCGTGAGAAATTCCTGATGAAAAACCAAATAACACTTTGCACGACCCGGGAATCCAACTCAGGACCAAATCTCAGCAGTCGACCACTCGACCCAAAGAAGAGTCGCGAGGAACTCGTAATAGTTTGAAATAATCAAATTGAAATCGATCAACTAAACAATTGAATTAATCTGTTTTGAGCAAGTAATAATACATGAAAAGAGCCTTGCCTTACAATGGGTCAGTAATAATAGAATAGTGAATTATCTGGATCACTGCACCAATTAAATTATGTTTGTCAAACCAATATCCGCTGAATACCAAATGATTTGAAAAGAGTAACCATGGAGTTTCTTGCCGGTTCTTCTCCATGGAAACGACCAACGTGAACCATGCACATTTTTCGACGTTTTATAAGTGACCATCTAGGCCTATGTGAAATACAACAGCAAATAAAGTCACAACTCAACTTTGCACTTAAATCCATAGCGATAAAGTTAAATATCTATTAAAGAAATTCGACAAATTGTTGTAGTTCTATGTGCATTACGGAAATTGGTATTTTTCCTGTTTATTGAAGCGTGTTATTCAGCACGTATTAGTAAACATTTTTAGGGGACAATTACCTTGTACCAAATAATAAGTTTAAGTACACAGCTGCAATTTACAGACAGTTTGTTTGCCGTCTTTTTATTATGGTTTATTTATGAACTGAAATATTATAATACCTATTTATGTTTTATTTTATTTTGTGACAGAATGTTTTTTAAAACATCTGGGCGACAGAGCTCTACTTGGGTAAAAACAGAGAAAATTCGATTGAATTTCAGTCCTGTAAATTCCTTTATTGAAATCATTACAGCTGTTTTTGAGAACGTGATTTCATACTGGGTGTAAACAACCTTATCACGAAGCCGCAAGCATTCTATACATCAAACTAACTAACTTGAACAACATTTTTTTTTTCGGGGTGAAACATCATGTTTTGTGGTAGACCTCAATGTAACTCGCCTAAAACACTGTGCTGACAATATCTCCGTATCTAGAAAGTTCCCAGGTATGGTGTAGAACAAAAAATGATCGCAATGACGGGGAGAACAAGTGCCTTTCGGCTTCGTGAAGAGGTGTTTTATACACCCTACAATTGTCAATGCTCATTCAAATTCAAATCAAATCCTCAATAATGTAGGAGTAGAGTAAAAGATTAGCATTAGTTGGTGTAACTTTAAAGGCTTAACTGTGTATGAATGATATCTTTTGGAAGCTTATAGGGGGCCAGGGAAATGACACACAAAATAGAACTAAATTAAATTAACCTAAACTTACCAACTTTTAAAAAATAACCTTAAAAAATTGCGTCCAAAAATTCCTCCTCAACGCTGTCAACTGGTAAAGTCCCCAAGAGACTGGCGGCGTTACCGCGCTGTATGGCAATGCTAAGCCTTTGGCCATGGTAAAAGTCAGCCCTTGGGTCACTCGAAGTCATAACAAACAAAATATTTAAAAAAATATTCAGCCAAACTCTTTAATAAATATCTCTAGCAAAAGTAATGTTATACGTTACGAAATTAAGAGTAACATTTCAATTTATATTCATAGGGATTCTTTTTAATGTTTTTGTTAATAATTAATATGAGAACATCCTTTATAATGAACCCGCTCTCAGTCCGGAAACACCTTTTATAACGTACTCACGTTACCGTTATTCATGTGTATTTAAAACAGAGGAAACCGCAAAATTTTTGTGAAGTCAAACAAAATAATAATTTCAGCATTTCAGCAATAATATTTATCAGTGGTGCTAGGCAACTGGGCCTATTCTAGTTGTAAACTTCCCTTTGTGGCTATTAGCCTTGTTTCGTTCTGTCTCCTGCTGATATGGAGGGGAATGGAAATTACGGTTTTTTCCTACTCCTCCGCTATGCTTTCTGATAAATTTCGTTGCGGCATCCAAGACAGTCAAATTCATTCTCTGGGACTTCGTCGAGCTTCATTGTCACTGCGCTTTTCTGGTGGTCGCCACTGTTGATTCTGGCTTTCAGGAGTTACTTACAGTGGTTTGAGAATAGTGTTGCGAGCTTGTCTCAAAAACATAGATGTACGGGAACATACTATAATATTTAATGTAAACGAAAATGACAATAAGTAATTTCATTTAATAAACCGAATATTCATTTAACAAAATACGGAGAATGTAAGAATAGTAGCATATTATGAACTGCTTATCCTGGGATAAAGCGTGAGTGAGATGCTCACGCTTCGTTTTGCACCCTGGTCAAATTCAAGGAGGTGCCTATGCTAATGTTTCTTGACCCGAATCGATAATAGAATGATTTTCAACTTTATATCTCACCACTTTAACAGACCATTATTGTTTTAAGTAACAATAATTATTAATTGTAACTAATTAAAAATCATTGACGAAAATTGCGGTTGAAAACCAAATGAATGAGGTTACTCTCAATTATTGCCAACAAAACTTGTATAAAATCAGTTTTTTGAGCCGAAATCAAAGCAGTCAATTCGTAATTTTGCAGTATAAATTGGCATCTACGCTCTACAGGTCAAATATCATGAAATGTTCTGATCTATTTGTTTACGTTTTCATCAGATACTTTCATCATTCTCTTACCATTATCTCAATTTACTTGGGGTCATCACAGCGTGTGGGGTTATTCTTCTATATTACTCGTCATCTCAACAGTTATATTCCTTTCATTACGTAATAACATCATTCAAACAGATTTTCAATCATTTCTCAGGGCATATTCTAAACACCACTATTTTAATTAGTACAATTACCTAAAGGGCTTGTTAAAGATGGTCTTTGTATAATATATGTGAAGTCTCAATAAATAATATTGATAAACCGCAAATTTATTAACGTTGTGTATGGAAATATTGTATAGAATATTCTTAGATTCTTATTAATATGCATTAATTGTTTTTGCGACCATCATCCGTCATTTAGTCATTTATTCGATCACTGTAGCGTCATTCAGTTATGAGTTTACCAATAATGACAAAATTTCATAGACAATTTTGGGATCTCGTTTTTTCGACATTTGAATACATAAAATATGATTAGTAACGGGTACGGATTCCGCCCCATTTTTATTGTACTAAATAAAAATTACTGGTGTATAACCATTAAAACACAAATGAGACAGTGATCAAAAAGTCCAGTTCAAAGTCAAGACCGATCCAGAGTACAATGTCTAAAGTTTCCTCTAAAAAACGACAGTGCAAAATGAGGTCAAAGGCCTCCCACATAAAACCTATTGACAAGTGAGTCCACTGCAAACTGACACTGGGTACAGTGGAACACTCCACATCCTCAATTGGCTATAATAGCACGGATGAACGACCACGATGTATTATGTAAACTAGTTTATATTTACTATAGTGTGCGTATGTAGTGACCTTTATTGTTCCTCCGCGCACTGCAGGTTGACGGCCTCTTCTCGTAATGCATGTATTTGAAAGCCATTTATTGACGATGTACACAGAAATCACAAATAAAATCTGCTCTCCCATGCATTTGTGTCGAGAGATATTAATGGACATTTTGCGAATCGGACATTAAAATAAAGGGTGTAAAACACCTCTTAACGAATACGAAAGGCACTTGTTCTCCTCGTCATTCTGATCATTTTTTTGTTCCACATCATACCTGGGAACCGTCTAGTTACGGAGATATTGGGGGTCAAAGTTGCAAGATTTTGACAAGTTTTTTTTGAAATACCACTTTTTATCGCATGATTTTTACTTTAAATATCTCTATGACCCCCATACTATTTAATCGATACATCCGCACAATGTTTTGAGTGCGTTACATTGAGTTATACCACAAAACATGATTTATAACCTCAAAAAAAAAAGTTGTTTCCCAGCAATATTTTTTACTTAAAGTTACTTAGTTTGATTATACTCGTAGAATGCTTGATTAACGGCTTTGTGATGAGGTGAAATACACCCTGTATGCCTAAACGGGTATTGTAGCAAAATAATAACAGCTGCACGGGTTGATTTTTAAGGTTAAACTACGTTTCCTAGATTACACCGTGGATCACCCATTACATACCTAGTTTCCTGTGCCTCGAAGAGCACGCTAATTCGTCGTTCTTGGTTTTATTAATTGTAGATCTTTGCAAGTGTTTGCTATAGGTAACAAGAAACCCTGGCCAACTGTCTTACAAAGGGGTATCGTGTTTCTTACAAACTGGGTTGTGAAGGTCAGAAAGGCAGTTCTTCATTGTATTCAGCTGCATCTGGTTAGACTGGTAGCCGACCTCAATCAAGTTGGGAAAAGAAAAGGCAGATGATGAATCATACTTTTACTTTTAAATTGAAATCATGTTTTTACTATGAATACGCTTTTTTGGGCCACAGTCACGATATGTAAACCCTTCAGAATATTTTAAATTGTCTTTACCCAAATGCACTGATTAAAATTTAATGTTATTACGTACATAGTATTCTGGAACTCATATTTTTATGAAAAAGATCCAATTTCCTAGTTACAATCGTTATTTCTCGCGAAAATAGCTATATTATTAAGGAAAGTGTATACATATTATTAGACGTGACTGTACACAATATTTTTACTTACTCGTTTTGCTTCTACAATGTTTTCAATACAATTTTCCTGGTGTGTAAAATTACGCGCTCAGCTATAGATAAAGTTCTAATCATGCGTAGCACTTAATTTTAAATCTATTTCTGATACACTCGGTGGATTAGCGTAATATTAGAATTCCATAAGAGATTAGAACCTAATGCTATACATGTACAGGCAGATACACATGTATTCACTTGTCAACTTCTAAAAATGATTTTCTTGTACTGCATTGATTATAACTTTATGATGAAACATAGTATTATTGTACCCATATCATTACTTTACGTCTCATCTCAAAGTTACAATAGTTATTAAACGAGAATATCGCTTTAAATTTTGACATTATTTGGTGATTATACTTAACATTAATCTATAAACTATCAACACTTATATCATGAAGAGGATGTGTATGTTTGTAATGAATAAACTCAAAAACTACCGTGCCGATTTCAAAAATTCTTTCACCATTGGAAAGCTACATTCACCCTGAGTAACATAGGCTACATTTTATCCCCGTACTCCCACGGGAACGGGCACTACGCGGGTGAAACCGCGTGACGTCCGCTAGTATAACATATAACAGGATGTTTGTATCTAGATACAAGTTTTTAGTAAACAACACTCGTATCTTTTTATACTACTATTTTACTATGATAAGGTTTTCAAGAAATACCTTGGAGGGCAATAAAGATTGTGAAAAGTATGTATTATCTACATATCA
Source organism: Xestia c-nigrum (assembly GCA_916618015.1). Taxonomy (NCBI): domain Eukaryota; kingdom Metazoa; phylum Arthropoda; class Insecta; order Lepidoptera; family Noctuidae; genus Xestia; species Xestia c-nigrum. Next base: position 7,261,881 of record OU745246.1, on the reverse strand, counting down.
TAGTCCATTTTGTTTAACTACTTATTGTTTTCCTTTTACGAAGTCCGCCTTCCATTTGAAATTAACGCTTGATATGACAAACTCGGGAGTCCATCCATCTGCCATCTACCTAGCCTTTTCCCAACCATGTTGAGGTTGTCTTCCCGGTAGGAGCAAATGTTTGTTTGATGAGCATGGACATTTGTTACCGAGTCATGGATGTTTAATGATAATAAGTATGTATTTACAAACAAAAATATATAATTATCTAGTATATCAACTGTCTAGTGCCCACGACACAAGCTTTGCTTAGTGTGGCACTAGGTGGCGCTGTGTGGTAATGTCCAGCGATATTTATTATTTTTATTTAATATTACTTCTAGTTTAACCGGATGCAGCTGAATATCAGTATTTTACATGGCGCGTTGCCTATCTGACCTTCACAACCCAGTTAGTACTTGGAAGAACTGGTTGTCAAGCTTTTTTGGGCCACTGACTACCTGTAACGACTGTCAAAGATCTACAAATGACAGCCGGGACCAAAAGCTTGACGGGCTTTTCGAGGCATGGAGAAAACATGGTATTTAAGGGTGGTATCGACTGACAGTAAAATACTTTACTTGTTGTTTGTTTAGTACTTAAAATGTTGTCCGTGAGCTTCTTATTCGACGAAAGTGAAAACCTAAAACGAAGGAATTTTCATCATCATCATCTTTCTGCCTTTAACCCATTTTATTCAGGGTCCGAGCAAAACGATTTTTGTTCCTCCTTTCTTCTTGTCAATAGTCACGCCATTATTTACTCAATTTTCCTTCATAATATTATTACGGTACCGAGACAATTGGCAGCCTCAATGACATGTGACATCTACCAACCCGTACTGGGTACGAGTGGTGGATTAAAGCCCAACCCCTTTCCTAAAGATGAGGCCTGTATCCCAGTATGGGAACATTAAAAGGCTGATGGCACCCCCCCCGCTGTCCCTTGCTACCTTCCTTCAATGACGCACTAAGTCGGGGCCCGAACCCCGCAGGGGGTGCCCTTAGTGACTAATCATTTCATTTTTTTAAAAGACACCCCGACAAGGCCCCGGAATAATAAGGGCGAGGAAGGGACATGGATGGGTTTTAGTCACTAAAAGTCTGACACTCCCCCCCGCTCCGCCCTGAGTGGGAGAAGTTATTTGATGATTTCTCATCCGAAAAAAAAGGATGATAGCAACACGACTGCCCTGGCTTACTCGGTGATGAGGCTTAATCATAAAAAAATGTAGGTGCGCTATTTAGTGTAGGTGCACCACGGCGCCTTATTGATTAGGAAGCCTGCGGAGCATACGAAGTTCATACAAACGTAATACCATAATAATTGCAAATCAAACTTATTCTATAGGTTACCAAACACATATTTTGAATGTACACAAATTTAAACAAGAGTTATGAGAAAAATATTTTTTCTATACAAATTTTCAAATTCCTCACATCCCTCTTTATATCATTATTCTGTATCTAATCAAAAGAAATACACACTACCTACAATATATACACACTAACATTATAATAGAAAGAAAAAATATGTACAAATATCAAAAAAGGGTTACAGGGCATCGAAAAATTCGTCTACATCGCTGCCAACAGGAAAAGTGCCCAGAAGGCTGGCAGCATTGCCACGTTGGATGGCAATGCTGATTCTTTGGCCAAAAAATAGTCCCGCCCTCTGGTCACGTGAAGAGTCGACCAACCGTTTGGCGATTTCCCGAAATACTAGGTGGGCACTCGGACCCCATGGCCCTAGTCGAAACTGGGAAAACGGGTCTCGGGCCGATCCGTGTCCGGGCAAGTCACTTTCCAGGCGTCCTCTGCGTCGGTCAAGCACGGCACTTCCGAGTCAACCAAGGAAAGACTTAAAATTTTCCTGGTTAGCTTTTCAGTGCTGTGGACAGAAGACAGGAACGCCGGGTAAGCTTATACTAGAAATTTTGCGGACGCCGAGACCACCAAAACGAATTGGTAGTGTGGCTTGCAGCCACGCTCGGTCGTCCAGGGCCACATTAAGAATGGATGTTAAAGTGTTACGAATAATTTGATCAATTTTGTCCAAAAGTTGAGGTTGCTTCCAAAGAGGAGAACAACGGAGAAAATACATAAAATTTGGACCAAAACAGCAATATCTGATAATCGTGAATGCCGCATGTAAATTAATTTTGGAAAGTCTGTCCGAAATATCATTGAAATGTATAATTTTGTCATCAATGAAAGATGAATAACTTTCTTCTAAAATAGGGGAACCTAGGAGGTACAGGGAACTTTTTTCTAAAATTTTGATTTGAGGAGCTATTGCACACTACCTTAAGAATATATTTGTTTTTTATATTATTTTGGTATTACGTTTGAATGAAAAACGCATGCTCTGCCGGCCCCTTAACATTGAAATCGATCCGTGATCTTGGTCTTTGTAACAGCGCCAAAATATCGGGAACGCAGAACAAATAGTAAACATCTAAACTAGAATTGTATAAAGAGGAGGGATTTGATTTTATGTTTGTTTATTACGATTTAACTCAAGAACTACTCAAACGAGTTAAAAATATTTTGATCATCAGAAAGCTACATCTTTGTTTAGTAACATAGGCTATAAATTATATTGATTTTCGCGGAGGAATTCGCAGGCTAAGTGCTAAGTAAATATTCCGTTTTCAGTGTTAATCATAGTGTTAGTGACAATGCTAGTTTAAAAACTTTTTCCTTTGTCTTTGATATCTCATTTTTCTATGGTAAAAAGTAGCCTTCGAGTTTGCTTCCGGGGTATCAATGGACACCTTACTAATAATCTCAGGGTAATTTACAGTAGATAAGAAAGCATTGTTTGCTTCTTGGCCGTGAAAATTCGTTGACACAATAAGTCATTGATTAACTTGTTTGCACTTTGATTAACGTAAGTGTATGGGAAGTGAGTAGGTGTGCGGATGAACTTCAACTTATCTGCTTCTGTGATTCACGAACTCTAAACTCTATTTTTTTTGACAATAAAGCATACCTTTCAAAATAATACAAAGATTTTTACGACATGTGTTTGATATCACACGGAGGAGCTCGTGGGAATAATAACAGCCGATCATGTCGATCTTTAGGTTAAGCAATGCTTGCCTAGGTTGGTCTGTGGATAGGTGACCACACATACACATACATACCGAGTTTTCTCCGTGCCTCGGAAAGCACGTTAAGCTGTTGGTCCCGGCTGTCATTTGTCCATCTTTGGCATTCGTTACCGGTAGCCAGTGGCCTAAAAAGTCTGACAACCAGTCTTACCAAGTGGTATCTTATTACTCAGTATTAACTGGGTTGTGGAGGTCAGATAAGCAGTCAAGCTTCATGTAAAATACTGGTATTCAGCTGCATCTGGTTAGACTGGAAGCCGACCTCAGCATAGTTGGGAATAGGCTAGGAAGATGATGAAGTTTGATATCAGATTCCTGTTGGTTCAGAGCCCATTGGCTGTGACAGACAGGGAGACAGACATAGGTACTAAAATACTTATTATACAATTTGGGATCTGGATTTTTGCCTTTATAGACGGGACCCTAAAATAATGTATGAAAGTAACTTGTAAAATTGTCAAATTGTCATCTGTCCTTATTATTTAAATAAAACATTCTCATACATGGGTCCACAACTGTATGAGAAAGTCAATAAAAAGTTAAAATTTTCTCCATGACCAAGTTCGGGAGCAAAAAAATATCCAGGAATGGTTACTCGGACTTAACTAAAACGAAACAGAAAACCTACTTGCAATTGAGTAGTAACCTACCTACACAACAACACATACAGGGTGTAAACTATCTCATCACAAAGCCGTTAACCAAGCATTCTGTACATCAAACTAAGTAACTCGACGTAAAAATGGAGGTGTAGAGGTGTTTAAAGTCAAAATCTTACAAAAAAAAACTTGTCAAAAAGTTGTAACTTTGACCTTCCATATCTCCGTAACTAGAAGGTATAGTGCAGAACAAAAAAAATATCGCAATGATCGGGAAAACAAGTGCCTTTCGGCTTCGTGAAGAGGTGTTTTACCCTTTATTAACTAACACACCTTTTTTTTCGAGCTACCCTTTACTTTTAGTTATCTTTTATGATTGGAACCACAGCATTAGACACCTTTTCATAATCAACCATATTTGTCAAGAAAGAAAGAAAGAAAAAGCATTTATTAGCCCACACAGGACAAACACATCAAAATTAACAGTATAAAAATTACACAGAAAAAAAAAACAAATATATATTTAAAAATTAAAAGAAATGAAACTCGTCCTGTACGAGGCCAAAAGGCTCCTATCTCAGCATGGTAGAGAGACTGGATCCTGCAACAAAGGGTAACCTAGTTAAAAATTGTATCATTTATTAAATAGGCCCGTTTGATGTCAACCGATTCGATTTTAATTGCTTCAGCACGATGATCGTCAATAATTGCAATATGAATTGGTACAATTGTGAGGTTCAATTAATCAATCAACTTCATGCATGGAAGTTGTAAGATATTCTTCATTATGTTCTACTTTAAAAAATGAAAATGTGAGGAAAGTTATGAGTATGAATGTGAATGGCTCTAAGACTAGAGGAATACCAAAGAAATGATGGATGGACTGAATGAAGGAAGGTATGGCTAGAAAATAATATGTCATTGCCGAGATGGCGAGTAATAGAGAAGTATAGGAGATAAGAAGACATCTGCGCTGACCAAAAATTGGGTTAAGGGGTGGAAGATCTTGATGATGATGTTCTACTTTCAAAAAACTGTAATGAGGAAAACGCGACTACCAATACGATGATTTCTGAGAATATAATTACATAGTGGTGTCGATTCTGTTATGCACAAATTAAACATAATTTAGGCTATTGCTATCTTTTCTTTCTAATAAAACGAGAAATAGACGGACGTAATTTAGAGCTGTCAAATGTAACTGGATCTAATATTTCCAAACAAATGAAGGGAGCACGTAAAAACATGTCGACTAAAAACACGCTGAAGCACAAAGCATAAACTAGTTTGACATCTCTTAATTAGTTTATAGGTATAGCCGTCCTTTTCTCGCACTGTCTTTTAGTAAAAGATAGCAATAGCCTAAATTAAGTTTAGTTTGTGCACAGCAGAATCGACACCAGTGTATAGGATTTCTACAGAATGTCTTTGCTTAATCGTCAATTCAAATGGATTTCCTATAATTTACCCAAGCTATCAGATTTCTAGTTAAAAGCAATGCAGTAATAATATAACATGACCTAATCAAATTGTGATTAGGTCATGTTATATTATTATTGATATGACTAAAAAGGATTTGTCACTGAGTTTAAACATACAAATTACTGTAAAGGAAATGATACTATTTTTATCAGATTGTAAAATTTTAGTTTTCAGCGAATACTTATGTAAATTCAGCAGAAAGATTAAGTGATTTGGGTATGATTGTGTGAAGAATGAGTCAAACAGAATTTAATGGCGAAAAACTACAGGAAATAAACCTTGAAATTTTATGGGTATGAGTAAGAATAGGTGGGCGATAATAGAAATATACACCTCTGCCTACCTTTTTTATCGGTTGTGAAATCATCAAATAACTTCTCTCACTCTGGGCGGAGCGGGAGGGAGCGTCAGACTTTTAGTGACTAAAACCCATCCATGTTCCTACCCCGCCCTTTATGTACCGAAGTGATGTTAACAATAAGCACGGATAAGTGTGAATCACATTGAGTACCAATCATAAAATATGAGTTCATTGCAACATTCATCAAATACTTTTAAAGATAGCTTTGGCTCAAATACGCCAATACTTTCAAAATCGTTAATTCTAGAACATAATATTTTATCAATTGCAAATAACTATGTCATCACGATTCATGTAAAATTTACTTGTAAATTACAAATTAGTTAAAGAATTTAATCTAAATAAGATAACACTTTGCAGTTGTAAATATCTCTGACGTACTACCTTATCTAACAACAAAATGTCACGATGATAACTAATCCATTCATTCATCTTTTCCAGACAAAACTCTTTACCTCGAAGTCCAGCGAATTCGAGCTCGAAGCCTTGGAGGTCCACAACGAATTCAGAAGCGAACATGGCGTCCCACCGCTAGTACTCAGCAAAGAAATCACAAAATGCAGCCAAAAATGGGCCGAAGATTTGGCCAAGAAAGACGCCATGGCTTACAGCCTCAACCAAAACTACGGAGAGAATGTATACTGTGGCTGGTCAGCTGATCCTCATACGAAAATCAAAGCCAGAGACTGTGTCGAAAAATGGTACAGTGAAATCAACAATTTCTCCTTTGGAAAAGAACCTGAACATCTAACTTGTGGACATTTTACACAGATAGTCTGGAAAGGTACCAGGGAACTAGGAGTAGGAAGCGCTAAGAGCAAATCCGGAAAGCTTTACGTTGTGGCTAACTACTATCCACCAGGTAACTACAGCGGACAATTCGCCAAAAACGTTTACCCACCAGGAGCCAATCAGTTCAAAAGCTACAACAATAACTCCCCAAGACAATCCTACAACAATTTATCCCCACCATCACCGAATCAAAGAAATAGTAAAAACTTAAGCGACATCGCTTCAGACTTGGTCAACAAATTCCGATCATCATCTATATCTGGTGGTGACAAATTCGATGAGGAGTTCCTGCAGGCTCACAACGAATACAGAAAGAACCATGGAGCACAACCCTTAGAAATGAACAAGAAGCTCTGTAAGTTAGCTGAAGATTGGGCAAAGACAATAGCAAAGAAAGGCAAAACCGACCACAAAGATCAAAATGAATACGGAGAGAATATATTCTCAGCCTGGTCTACTGATCCGAACTTCACAGTAACTGGGAGGGATCCTGTAGACAAATGGTACAGTGAAGTAAACAACCACAAGTTCGGTAAAGAGCCCTCAGACTTAAAGTCAGGACATTTTTCACAAGTTATCTGGGAGGACACTAAGGAGCTAGGAGTGGGCGTTGCAAAGTCTAAAGAGGGGCATGTATACGTCGTTGCGTATTACAACCCTCCTGGAAACGTGATTGGGAGTTTCGCGAACAAAGTTAAGCCTCCGATTAATTGAGTTTTTGAACACGTTAATTAATTTACACAGCCAAAGAAACATTCCATAGAATTTAGGCTAAGTTAAGGCCCACGTAAACCGGGACGGCATGACAAAGTATTTAATTTTTTACCAATTTACATTCGAACATGTAGAAATACGACAAATAACTATGCTTTGAAATGATGCTATGGCATGCAGTGGCATCGAAAATGATTTGCATTGCAAGACGCGCCACGGTCGTATTTCGATATCATTACGTTTGAATGTCCATTGGCAAAAACGAAAATCCCTTGCCATGACCTCCAGGTCTGTATAGGCCCTTATTGATAAGTATATACAGCAAAGGGACCGCGATGCATATAATGAATGCAATGCATTATTCTAGACCCCATTGCGTAAAAGTTAGGTCTAAAAGATCATAAAATAAGTTTGCATGACATCTCCCTTGCACCTTGTATAATTTACCATTATTTTTTATGAACAACAAACCTCTATTTATTTTGTATGCATGTAAGACCTATTTAATTATAGTTATTACTAAAGTTTTCGTATTTTATTACCCAATTTAAAGTTAGTAATAAGAATTAAAAAGCTATCAAAATGATTTTGAGAGTTTAAAAGTCAATTTCTAGACATTGTTTACAGTAAGTACCAATTAGTATACGACTAACTGAAAACTTGATACGTTTTCCAATAATATTGAAGGGAATAATATTGCATTGAATAGTCAAGTAGTCAAAAATAAATAAATCAAAATATCACAAAAAAATCGCTATAAAATAACTAGATTTTTATAAATTGAGTTGAATAGAATTGAGTAACAGGGTTGTAGACTAGATCAGATCGGCACTCTCCATGTAAAATATTGATATTCAGGTGCATCTGGTAGCCGACGAAGACTGGAAGCCGACCCCATTAAACTCGGGAAAAAGCTTTTTATTAGATCCTAACCCTGTCAGTTCTAGTAAAAATGTATCAGAATTAGATATAAAAGCTTTGAAGTAGATGTTAATGAAAGGTGACTTATTCATAGATTTCCAAAACAGTTGTTCAAATACAATATTGATAGACACTAGGGCTCACAACCCCTTTGTGAACACATAACTAGACATTCAATTATTAACCCTAAAATACATGCGACGGTTCTCTTCTAAATGCTAGATCGTCGGAATATTTCTGGCCGTGAAAAGGTTAAAACATGAACGGTGCTTCATAACGGCCTTGCACTACGCTTCGAGAGGACTTGCCCGCAAAATAGATGTAGATAAAGCATGAATCGTTGCAAGGGTATCTTCAAGCGCACTTTAGTACTAAAATTTGTTAAATTACTGCCAACTCGGTTTTAAACCTTATGTTGAAGATTCTAAAGTTGATTTTGATTTTTTTATTGTATTTGGTAGTGAGGTGCTCGATGCCTCGTTGGAATTTCATATCATTAGTTTTGAAAAGCGTAGCTCAGAGTTGAGAGTAGTCACTTAGTGGGCTCATGAATTTTTGTGGAACCATTTTGTTTGGCCAAATATATATAAAGCTAACGTTTCGTGAAATGATGACGAAGTTTTTTTTTGTATTTTTGGTGTCCTTTTTTAAGAAATTTAAAAGATATCATGTTCTATATTTTGTTACAGTGTTGTGAATGATATATGATGTAGAAAATATAGTACAAAGGCATATTGAAAACTATATTAAATGCTATCGACGTCACGTCTCGCTTTTTTATTTTCAACTTTGCAACGCTCTTGAGAATTACAACTTGATTGACGTATTTAAAGAAAATCAAACACCGGTCGTAAAAGGAAAAAGAAAACTGGAAAGTCCCAAGGCTTTCCAGATTCATGGCTTTCTTTGGCTTTTTCCAGCTGTGCGATGTAATGGAATAATAAATAAAACTTTTTGAATTTCTTAAATGAAATTCAGAGACAATTTTAATATGGTCTTTAGCTTTGTAGTCCATAATGTGTCAGAGGTACTCATCGATGAAATATACGTCGTAAGTCACTATAAAGTTTTACAAGAAAGTACATAGTGCGTTAAAAGCGATGGTAAATAATTCAGATGGTGTCTGCATCAAGACGTCACCATCATCTACCTAACCTTTTCCCAACTATGTTGGGGACGGCTTCCAGTCAAACTAGATGCATCTGAATACCAGTATTTTATATGGAACGACTGCCTGGATAATACAATAACCCTTGGTAAGACTGGTTGTCCTTCTTTTAAGTTACTGACTACTAGTAACGACTATCAAAGATCTACAAATGACAGCCGAGACGAATGCACGGAGGAAACTCCTGAGCAAACGCTGCTTAACCTGAAGCGATTCAGCCACGATCTACTCCTTCGTACTCTTACTTGTTGTAATATCTATCTACTATTACTAATGCGAACGTTTGTTGGTATGGATGTTTGTTACTCTTTTACGCAACAACTACTGAAGAGATTTGTATGTTTAGCGTACACGTGGTCTATAACTTTTTTTATTTCGGATGTCAAATCATCAAATAACTTCTCCCACTCTGGGCGGAGTGGGAAAGAGTGTCAGACTTTTACTGACTAAAACCCATCCATGTATCTTCCTCGCCCTTTACGTTCCGGGGCCGTGGTATTTCTTTCGAACAGTCCCGCAGCACCGGCAGGCTTCAGCACTTCAATGTGCTGACATCTCTTTGAGGCGGGCGTGGAACACGAACGTGCCGTCGACACGGCGTATTTTATATCCAAGATCAACACATAGGATACTTTTTACCAGAAGTACAATTCCGTGGGACATTATTTTCGAACTACAAACCAAACCCAGGGGATATAATAGCCTTTTCCAAACGATGTATATTGAACGAAGCATCTACCCTATTTCACGGTGTGCATTCAATATTATTCTTGTGATGGATTTGATGTGGAAAGTTTTATTACTGTTAGGCTATGTACTGTGTGTGATGTGACCATATTTTAACTGTGATACTGAAGTGAAGCAAGATGAATGTTTATATTGTTGCTGTCTGTGTGGTAGGTTTTTTAGAACGGTTTTCAGCACCTTTTGGGTTTCCAAAAGGGTCGGAAGCACATTTTAAGTTTGTGTAAGATCATTCGACGCAGTGGGAAATGAATCATTTGAAAAAAGTACCATAATTTTTGCATAATGAAAAATTATAATAAAACTGCCTCGTTGGTCTAGTGGTGGCAAGCACGACTGCTGGTCAAGAAGTCCTGGTTTCGATTCCCAGGTCAGGCAAAAAGTTACTGGGTTTTCCCCCAAGAAATTTCTCCGTAACACCCAAGGAGTCGAGATTTGTGTCCGTTGATGGTAAAAGTCTCAGTCCCTATTACATGGCCCTTAAACATAATTGGCGAAACGTGTGTCTACTAATGCTACGGCCAGACTTGTAGGCGAAGATTCGTGTTCGCGTTGTCGCGATAAAAGTTCGTGTTCGATCTATGACGAAGTGGTTGGCCATACCATAAAAAACTTCTCTACTGTCGCAATAATCTAGAACATCGCGATAATTCGTTTCGCGGAAAACATGGAAGAGGCGAATGCGCTTTACTAAAAATGAGTTCAATTCTCACAAACGGTAGGTTAAATCTTTGGAACTAGATTCGATTCTTGCTCGAACAATAAAGTGAAATGCTTAGAAATAATATTATTTTTGCTATATTATTGCAATTAATTATTTTATGTGAATAAAGAATAAATAAATTTTTGTTTTAAAATTGAAATATCAATGTAGTATGTAAATTCTTTAAAGAAAGTTATTCATTTCAGAACCTTTTAACCCTTGTGAATGCCCAAAACGTCAAAATGGAAACAATTCAGAAAATAATGAAGGTAAGATGCTTGGAAAATGGTATTTTCTGACCACTTCATAATGGTAAGTACCAAAAAAAGTTTTTTAATGAAGACTGACATTTACTAAACACAAGAATATCACGTCAGTAAACACATGACGTAACGTGACATATTATACAATTAGAGAGGCTGCCTGTTACGAGCAAATGTTTGTGTGATGAGCATGGACATTTGAATACGAGTCATTGATGTTTATTAGTAGTTTATGCGACTGTGCATAATGAAGGGCATTACAACACGAGTGTGGGTTTAAGAAACGAGCCGAAGGCGAGTTTCTTAATAGCATCACACGAGTGTTGTAATGCCTAATTATGTATAGTTGCATACACTACTTTATCTACCCAAATATCATAAGGGCTCTATGATGGGTTCAGGAACCATAGGGAAATGACCTGCATTGTTACTTGGCCCTTGATTTTTGTGGTAACAGGTTATTAGTTGCATTCGTCGCTGCATTTACAATATCTGGCGGAGTGTTCATGGCAATTTCTGAGTCACTATCACTCATTTTCGACAGAAATAAAGAACTTATCAGAAAATTTGTCTACTCGTAACTGGAAATAAAAAGCTAACGAATAAATGCCAGCTCGAAATGGCGGCGTTTCGGATATCTGTTATTTTTTTTAAATCATAGGCAAACGAACAAAGTTACTATTCTTGTGTCACTCGAGATCAAAATGTCGTGCGATTTATAATTAAAATTATACTGAATTGGGGTTTCGATATCTGATTTAATGTAGAGAGGTACTAGAATAGCACACTCACTTGAATTTGACACCTGTTCCAAATTTATGAGTTCATTTCTGCCTTTCATTTCTTCGTTTATTTCTGCTGGTTGGTAATACTGGTCATTGCCTATGGTTTTTGAACGCATTAGAGAGGGTTTATGATATTTGGGTAGATAAAATATGTTTAATAAGTATGTATTTACAAACAAAAAAGTGTCTATGTAGTATATCAACTGTCTGGTGACCACGACACAAGCCTTGCTTAGTATGGCACCAGATGGCGCTGTGTGTAATGTACAGTAATATTTATTTTAGTTTTTTTTTTTATAAGTCTTAAATCCCAAACCCGTCTTGAGCAAGCGTAATCAATACTCGTGCCTTCTCTGTATAAATAATGAAAAGAGGCCTTTGTCCAGCAGTGGGCCAGTAATAGGGTTGTACTATTTATTAGATTTTTTAAACCAAATAAGGACAAGCCTATTGCCAACAACTTAGCATTAATACTAATTCGAGGCCGCTATTAAGATATTCCTGGAAACGACGGCGTATCACACTCGAATAAGATCATTATCATCATCATCATCATCATCAGCCTATTAACGTTCCCACTGCTGGGACACAGGCCTCCACTCTCGAATAACATGAAACAAAGGAATTAGTTTTGATAAATCACACGTCAAATAGAAAGGTAACAGAGTAAACTAATTAACTAGTGATGCCGCCATACGTATCAAAATGTGAGGTGTGGATATATCGCACAGTCGAAGAAAGTGACCTAAGTCAAAATTACGGTAAATTGAGTTAGGTGTCTAAAACTAATCCCAATAACATGGGCTTATGTTTAGTGAATCAAAAAGTTATATCTTGAAAGTGATATCTTGCTTATTAGAAAGGTACAAACTAACACATTACTCGCTTTCATTTCCGCGCGTCTAAGATCCATGTTCACCAAAAAGATGACGCTCCAGTTATCTAAAATCAGCTGTTTAAAACACATTTTTGTATGGGAACATGTCAAAGTGACAGCTGTTTTTAGATAATCAGACCGTTATCTTTCGGTGAACATGGACCTCCATTTTCTGAAAGTTTAACAAACGAATAAATACCTTCTTCAATGCAGTTCAGTTTACTTCAATTGAAAATAGTTCAAAATCTACGAGCAGTTTAACTTATAATGATATATCTTTTTATTTGAAAAAGTTATGACAGCATCGCAATTTTGTTATTTTTCCAAAAATTGCAAAATTGGTGTTAGACCACTTTTGTTCTCAGTGTGCGATATATTCGAAATCCGAAACTAATCTCGCGGTACAACATTTGACGGAAACAGTTCTATTTGTAGAGATTAAGGTGTGCACAGATTGTAGTTAATATTACAGTAATGTTTACCTATTAGAAACTGTAGGTAAACAGCGTCTAAACCGACTCATCACGAAGCCTTCAACCAACTATTCTGTACATCAAACTAAATAACTCTATGCAAGAATGTGTGTGAGTGAACTGATTTTTTTTGGGGTGAAACATCATGATTTGTTGTAGAACTCAATGTAAAACATTGTGCTCATGGATGGATTGACTAGTACGGAGGTCGTAGAGGTGTCTCAAGTAAAAAAAATTGTATTTAAAAAAAAAACTTGTCAATAATTTTTTTTTAACTTTGCCCCCCTAATATCTCCATTACTAGAAGGTTCCTAGGTAGAACTACAAAAATATCGCAATGATGGGAAGGAAGAGTGCCTTTCGGCTTCGGTAAGAGTCTTTTTACATTGAGAATAGCTTCCCTAGTTTGAAGGGCTGATTTGGTGATGAAGTAATCCTTTTTACCATTTGGATCATGAATATTATTAACTAAGTCATAAATTTAAGAAAACATTGAATTTAACATGACACTTTGAACCAATCAATCATTTTATTATCAGGCATCTTACGGCCCATAGATAAAATACACAAAATAAAATAACAACATAAAAATATACTAACACATACAAAATCTAACTTTTAAACTACTAGCTGACCCGCGCAACTTCGTCTGCTTCTCATAAATTGAGATGTAAGCTATCATATCTTTCAAGTTGGATCAAACTGCATACGATGTACAATTTTGATTCAAATCGGTGAAATAGTTTAGGAGTCCATCGCGAACAAACAACGTAACACGTAATTTATACATATTAAGATGAACTATCATACACGAAATGGCGGCGTCGTGTTATGCTGTGCGGTGTCATGCAGCGAAAACTTCGGTAGACTACACCTTTCGGCCAAAACTATTCTTTCTTCTCTTTCTTCTTCTTCTTCTTTCTTTCTCTTTCTTTTTTATGCAGTTTCTCCACTTAGGGCTGACTGAGTTATAAGGAATGGACTTTTACGAAAAGTCGTAAGTTTTAAAAAGTCGAAAACTATCAAAAATGCGTCGAGTTATTACCAACATTGTGGCAATGACCGATTGACCGCCATTGATATATCTGTGTTTGAGACCGGATTCTGATGAGCTAGGAAAAGGTTTCGATAAAAGAACTGTGTATTAAATACTACATTTTATTACTATACAATTATCCTAACTTTTATGCGTACTCCCAAAAATAAAAACCCCGAAATAGTTTTCCACCGTTGTTGGGTCCACGTATTTTTCTCATATATCCCAAGTTGCTTGCCTATTATCGTTCATATGGGGTAGTTATAAATGATGGAGCGACCTAACTTCGGACGTGAGAAAACTTTGTCTTAGTCCTGGGAATTTCCCATTTCATATACTACCAGCGACTAAAGGATTAGGAAAATGTATAACCTTTTGCATGTTTAGTTTCACAAGTTACTCTGGTTTAATTTGAGGCATTGATTTACTAGCCGTTTCTTACGTTAATTTTCGCGTTATACGTTAGCCTGGTCTGTCTTGAATTTGGTGACCAGTCAGTTCACTCCCAACTAGCACACTAGTGGAAATAGCAGCCTATTTTGCAACTGTTAGATGTACAGTAGCGCTTTAGGGGTCCAGAAAGTGGTTTTAATAATAATAATAATAATCATTTTATTATCAGGCAACAAAAGGCCTATAGATAAAATACACACAATAACAACAATAATAAACTAATACATTTTTTAAAATCTTATCAAACTAAAACTATTCACGTAACGTTGACGGCGTCGTGTTTTAGTTCTACTATTGCTTCCGTAATTGCTCATAGCTGTAAAAATCACAAGGGGTAGCAGACAGTGAACCAAATGCCACTCTAGGCTCTATAAGAGTTCATGTTACAACCTATTTGCTGTCTATAGCTTTAAAAGAGAATTAAAACATGTATGTTAAAGCTGCTAAAAAGCCACTATTGCCGCTGCTGTAAGCTTCAGAACTGCACAAAGACTTTAATTGCAGACTTTTTAACGGAACTGTATAAAAAAATTATTTATCACTGCTCTGCCACTGAAATTTCATAGCAGAAATGATTTGTACTTTTGTGCAAACTTAAGTAGCAATTTGATCGACTGTTTTATTAATAGTGTCATTAAGGCTTCACAATAGAAGCAGGAACGTAATGGACATTGCCTTCTTATTTGAATACATTCTGCTATTTTTGTTGGAAAAATCGACAAACACAAGCGAGGGTTCCGTACATTTTGTTTTTCCGGCAATTTATGGGGTGGCCTTTGCCCAGCAGTGGGATATAACAAAATGAAAAATAAAAAACAACCGATCTCGAATAATCCTTCCGCAAGGGTTAAGTCGTTGAACGGCGCGTCGAATCCCGCGGATTTCAAATGAGTAGGACAAGTTTACTAAAGAGCCGGTAATTGGGAGGCCTAAACGATTCAGAATAAAAAAATCCCTTGACGGTCCTAGCTAACCTCCATACAATTAACACCTACTTTTTGAAGTATCTATTCGTGTCCAACCGGAGCTACGACCCTAGTTTGACCCTACCAGCCGGTATGGACTGATCCTTTTGCTCTCTCAAGATTTTAATGTCAACCTTTTTTATTCATAAGGAAAGAACGGATGTAACGATGTAGATTCGGATCATCCGTATCATCCCAGATTAGCTTTTGACGCGCAAATCCGAGATCCGACCAAAATATAATATCAATAATATTTGCATGCATCAAGTTCAAAAGGCAGCGAGTTTTGTTAGGACGCTTTTAATATTTTAGACGAGGGAATATTTTATATTCGTATTTTTTATATTTGCCGTTCATATTTATTATTTGAGTGATGGCCGGTAATGTAGCGTTGTGGGTTTATTTTTAGATTTTCAGATGTCTGGCGTTTTTTGGTATCAATTTAGACGGTATTCATAAATATATTTCTATGTAGTTAAGCAGTACATATCGACGCAAAAAGGCAATCTTGTAGTATCTAGATAAGTTGAACTTTTCACCAGAGCCAAAAAAACTATTTAAAGAATTCATTAACTCGTAAACTAGCTGAATCAGAGTGGTCATTTTTGGAACACTTATTTCTTATAATGAAATTTATCAGATGGCAATAATGATAGCATTTTAAAGTTAGTCTAACATGTGTTTTACACTAGTTACAGCAATTGGTATTTCAATTTGAAGCAGCAATTTTGCTGTATCTTGGTAGTTGTATACGGCAAAACGAAATAGGTGTGGACTGCGAAAAAAAATACTTACAGCGATTTTGATGTATCTATGTATAACTTAAAAATAGTTGATTTTATGGTATTTACAGCATTTTGAAGTATCTTTTGTTAAAAAAGTTCAGAAAAAGTCAACGACGTAAAAAAAAAACACATCGTAGGAAAACGTTTATCAAACCGTCTGACGCAGTATTATATTCTTATTTCAATGATGCAATAAAAACAAATGCCATTTTTCGAGTTACGACAAAATCGCTTCCCAGCGTCGATATGATCGTGAGTGGTAGTTTGCAATTATTACTGAAACATACGTGCACTGACTGGATCTGACTGACTGGTCTTCTCAATACTGTTAGTTCCCTTCAAAATGGTTAAGCAGCATGGTGCTGATCCATGCCTCATGTTTGTGAACGGGCACTGTCTGTTGTGACTGGTCATCTCTTAGTTGCCATGGTTTATTTGAATGAATTATTTTTGTTTTTACTATGGACACTTTAAACGTGCAACATCTTGCTACTTTGTTCTCAAATAATTTACCATCACATCTTGCTCATTGTTCTCAAATAATTTACCATCACATCTTGCTACATTGTTCTCACATAATTTACCATCACATCTTGCTACATTGTTCTCAAATAATTTACCATCACATCTTGCTACATTGTTCTCAAATAATTTACCATCACATCTTGCTACATTGTTCTCACATAATTTACTATCACATCTTGCTACATTGTTCTCAAATAATTTACCGTCACATCTTGCTACATTGTTCTCACATAATTTACTATCACATCTTGCTACATTGTTCTCAAATAATTTACCATCACATCTTGCTACATTGTTCTCAAATAATTTACCATCACATCTTGCTACATTGTTCTCACATAATTTACTATCACATCTTGCTACATTGTTCTCAAATAATTTACCATCACATCTTGCTACATTGTTCTCACATAATTTACTATCACATCTTGCTACATTGTTCTCAAATAATTTACCATCACATCTTGCTACATTGTTCTCAAATAATTTACCATCACATCTTGCTACATTGTTCTCACATAATTTACCATCACATCTTGCTACATTGTTCTCAAATAATTTACCATCACATCTTGCTACATTGTTCTCACATAATTTACTATCACATCTTGCTACATTGTTCTCACATAATTTACCATCTCAATATGAATGATGTAACCAACATTTTGTAACAATAATTTAATTTATAAGAGTGTCCATGGAGTTTCTTGCCCGTTCTTCTCCATAGAGATCTACGTTAGGGAATAGGCAACTACAGTACTTTCACAGCTTTTATTTCTTGTGACTGGGGCTGTAGCTACATTTAATTTTTATCTTTGTTTCGACAATTAAAAGTGCCTGTAATTAGCCTACTTGAAACAAATGCTTTGATTTTGATTTTGATTGTGTGTGATTTGTTCTTATAAAATCCCATCTCAGACATTTCTTTACCACTAATTAGCTATCTCGTATGAAAGGAATATGATGTGTGTTTAGGTAAATACAAAAAAATGTAAATCATGATCTGCCTAGCCTTTTCCCAACTACGTTGTGGTCGTCTTTAAAACTTACCAGGTTCAGCTGATTTTGTATTTTAAAACACGGAGGAACTGCATAACTGACCTCCACAATCCAGTTGACGACCCGTATGGCGCAGTGGTAGTGAGGCTGCTTTACGTTCTTAGGGTTCGAATCCCGGCAGGAGCAAATGATTGTGTGATGAGCATGGACATTTGTTTCTGAGTCACGGATGTTTATATGTATTTACAAACAAAAAGTATATATAATATGTAGTATATCAACTGTCTGATGACCACGACACAAGCCTTGCTTAGTGAGTCACTAGATGGCGCTGTGTGTAATGTCCAGCGATATTTATTTATTTAGTTAGTACTAGATTTTACGATATACCTTGGTAAGACTGGTTGTCAGACGTTTAGGTCACTGAATACATTTAATAACAATCAAAGATCTACAAATCACAGCCAGGACCAACGTGATTTCTGAAGCGCGGAAGAAACTCTGTATGTAATGGATCGTCACCCATCCACAGACCAACCTGGGCAAGCACGGCTTTACCGGAAGATCAACCCAAATAGATGTTTTTTTAGCTACAAGGTCGAACTCTAACTCAAAGTATTTATTTCGATTAGACCATTACGCCCCTTTGGAATGTAAAAAATTAATATTATAAAAGTAAATATCACTGGACATTAACATACAGCACCATCTAGTGCCACACTGAGCAAGGCTGGTGTCGTGGACACCAGATAGTTGATATACTACTTATATACTTTTTGACGCCTGACGCAGGTCCTCACCGGACACGGATGTTTCGGGAGGTACCTGCACCGAATCGGGCGGGAGGAATCGCCCGGGTGTCTCCACTGCGAGGATCGACCGGAGGACACGGTGGAGCACACGGTGGAAGTCTGCCCTGCGTGGGCGGAGCTCCGCCGTGTCCTCGTGGCGGCGATCGGCGGCGGCGACCTCTCGCGTCCGGCCCTGGTTCAATCCATGGTCCGGAGCGAGACGGAATGGGAAGCCGTCGCCTCCTTCTGCGAAGCAGTCATGCTAGCGAAGGAGGTGGCGGAACGAGAGAGGGAGAGATCCTCTCTTCCCGGCCGCCGCGGGAGACGCAACGGGCGTCGGGGGCCACGTGGTGGCTACCGGCCACCGTAGATGCGGGCCTGTGGACGGCTGGCTATGGGCAATAGCTGGCTGTCCGGCCGTCTAACGACGACGACAGGCCGTGTCGACGGCGCGTTCGTGTTCCACGCGCGCCTCAAAGAGTGTCAGCAAAAGGAGAGGGGCCCGCAAGGGCCGAAGCCTGCCGGGGTTGCGGGCCTGTTCGAAAGAGATACCGCGGCCCCGGAACGTAAAAGGCGAGGAAGGAACATGGATGGTTTTTAGTCAGTAAGAGTCTGACACTCCCTCCCGCTCCGCCCAGAGTGGGGGGGGTCATTTGATGATTTCCCATCCTTAAAAAAAAAAAAAAAAAAAAAAAAGGGACTTGTTCTTCACGTCATTCTGATCATTTTTTTGTTCTACACTATACCGAGAACCTTCTAGTTACAGAGATATTGGGGGTCGAAGTTGCATGCTTTTGATACGTTTTTTTTAAATACCACTTTTTATCGCATGATTTTTACTTAAAATATCTCTACAACCCCCGTACTATTCAATCCATCCATCCGCACAATGTTTTGAGTGTGTTACCAATGTAAAAATCTTGCTGGGAAAAGTTGTTTCCCAGCAATATTTTTTGCGTAAAGTTACTTAGTTTGATATACAGAATGCTTGGTTAACGGCTTAGTGATGAGGTAAAATACACCCTGTATATACATTTACATATAGAACACTATTAACAAACTAAAATCATGCTGACAGGAAATGTTCCTTTAATATTTTCTCAAGAAAAGAATAAAGGAACATTTCCTGTCAGCATGATTTTAGTTTCAATACATTTCTAACGAAGGGCTGCAAGGAGTGTGAAAGCGAATTCCATAGGCGCACAGCACGAACAGTAAAAGATCCATCACACCGTTTTGAAGAACCTTCATTCCCAAGCGTAGATTTCTATTAAGAAGAATTGGCAAGAAACTCAATGGACACTCTATTCAATAAAATATTGTTATAAAATCTTGGTTACAACATTCATGTTGAGATTATACATATATGTGAGAACCATAAAGAAATACATGCAAATTAAGAGCGTCCGGACTAAAATATTAAATCAACAATTAATTTCACACACCGCTATAACATACTCACACACCCACTTTAACTCCTCAGGCACACACACTTAAACACGCTGTATTCTTAGCTAAATAGATATTAAATTGTAAATCCTTAATTGGCTATAAGATTAGTTTAAATAGTTTAGATTAAAATTGTAAAGAACTGTGGATTTTGTAATATACAGGGTGGTGATGACAATACGACAATAAATTAAACTACGCATACCTCAAGACATTCCGAACAAACAAAAAAAAATCGTTTGAAAAAATCAAGTAGTTTAGTCACAGGAAATTATTTTTCACCTTCAACATTTGCTACATGATGTATCTGATTTTTAGGAAGCACTAACAGGTTAACGACCCCTTGCCAACTTGCTATTTAAAAACTTTCGCTAAATTTGATTTACTGCAAATTAGACCTTAAACCAGGCCAATAAGAGTCATAAAGAGTATCCTTAAAGTTAGATTTTGTCTGTTTTTTTTTTTTTTTTAAATTTCGGTTTTGGGTTTTTTTAATTGTGTAGAATTATTCCTATGAACTAGTATTACGCGTGTTTTCATTTATTGTCGTAGTGTCTTCTCCACTCTGTATAAATAAAATAAAATAAATAAACAAATAAAAATAAAGTAATTAAAATTATCCGTGGCAGCTAAGAGATGACCTCATAGTAAACCTGAAAATGTTATAATAAAGGTCAGTTACCGTTCGGTAAACCATCAGTCTTCAATCAACCGACATTCTACTTAATATAGATGACGTCTGACCTCTGTTACCCAATTACTGAAGGGTGTCGATAGCCTAAAGATAACGATAACGAGTTTATTCTTGTGATCTATGTGTATCAGCAACATTGCTAATAATAGTTTGGGTTAGTGTAAAATACCTAAGATTTATTTATAATAACACCGATCGCCATTGTTTTAACCCTTTTTTAAAGCTTCATCTGTAATTAAATAACAATGTAAATTTTAAAACTGTCGTGTAGATTTCCTTTTTTTTTTAAAAAAAAAATAACTTTTAGACCATCTTCCCGGTTTTCAATTGAGCTGAAATTTTGTATAAGTGGAACCGACCTACAGCAAGTGTACTTGGGTCATTGGGTCGATGAGAGACTTAATGATGATATGGACATGGATAGGGAGCGCAGAGCATTGTCGGTAAGGGGTAATATGCTTTCTCGCCGGTTTGCGCGATGCTCACGTGACATTAAAGTCACACTCTTCAGAAGCTATTGCCAAACGTTATACACGTGCAACGTGCAACCTGTGGAGTAATTATACTAAAAAAGCTTGCAATGCTTTGCGCGTCCAGTATAACAACGCGTTCAGGGTCTTCCTGGGGCTCCCATGGAGGTGTAGTGCCTCCGGCATGTTTGCTGACCACAGGACGGAGGGTTTCCAGGCGGTGCTTCGCAAAAGAATAGCCTCCCTGTGGTCTCGAGTAAAAGGTAGCTCCAACACGCTTCTGAGTGTGGTGTCGGACAGGGTGGACAGCTTAATTCTGAGGCACTGGTCGCTCATGCATGTCCAAAACAATAATCATTTTAAATTTTACTGACATAGCCATAAGTATCTACCTACTAACATAATATGGACTTGTATAATTAATGTGTGCATAGTCTGAAATTAATATTTTCATTTTATTTGTATAATTATTAAGTTTGGATAAAAATGCATGCTTAGCTAAGTGAAGTCTAACGCCTTTTCAAGGCTAACGCCCAGATCCTGAAGAATGTTGCTCAGCAAAGTAACATGAGCGTAATCGCCACACCGGCCAAAAACAAGACTACCTCAGCCGAGATGTTCTTCCTAGTGAGCACAATGGTCGTTGGGTGGTCTATCGTTCCTGTGTGGGTCCTCGTCAACATCAAGAACTACAGGAACAAGGAATAAGCAGATGATCAGCTTAGACAAATACAGGGTGTAAACCACCTCATCACATAGCCGTTAACCAAGGATTCTGTACATCAAACTAAGTAACTTTACACAAAAAATATTGCTGGGAAACAACTTTTTTTTGAGGTTATAAATCATGTTTTATTTATTTATTTATTGGCCTATCTACAATTGTTACACTGCTTATCCTAATTATACAAGCAATATGGTGATACAAGCATAGTGTACAATATGATGATGATGACTGATGATTATGTGTGTTTGTAGTAGAACTCAATGTAACACCCTTTATATGTAGATACAGCGTGATAACAGTTATGTATTATGTTAAGTAAGTAAGTAAAAGTCATACTGAATCCAATATGGCGGACTCCCATAGATGACAAACTAGTAATTTGTTGATTTGATGTGGTTATAAAAAGAAAGCGATTGCAGACTTATTTAGTGATAGCAATTACTCTCTAAAAAAGAAAACATGCGGAATCGTGTTCTGCCGATAGAAGTGAAAACTCATAGCCGATCTGCAGATCGGTCACGCGTTTTCCATGATTTTTGTTCACTCAAAGTGTTCTCAACGCGCTTAAAGAAATTTTCACTTTGTAAACTTTTGACACGCATTCAACAATGGCTTTACGTGGTAAAGAAACACTTTTGACGACCCGATTTGCGTAGTGGTAGTGACGCTGCCTTACGTTCTTAGGGTCCTGGGTTCGAATCCCGGTAGGAGCAAATGTTTGTATGATGAGCACGGACATTTGTTTCCGAGTCATGGATGTTTATATCTATAATAAGTAGATATGTATTTACAAAACAAAAAAGTATATATGTAGTATATCAACTATCTAGTGTCCACGACACAAGCTTTGCTTAGTGTGGCACTAGATGGCGCTGTGTGTTAATGTCCAGCGATATTTTTTTTTTTTTAAACAACACTTATGATTATTTGTTACTTGACCCTTTTGCCTGCTTAACTTTTTGTCTTTCGCATTTATTTATTTATTTAATGCACAATGTACCTACACAACCAATTTTACACGTTAAGCTTAAAACTAGACCCTGTTAGGGCGCAGCAAGATAACTTAAAACGAATAACTAATATTACAGAGAATCTATTACACATTAAATATTATATTCATTAAACTTACATCTAGCAAAAATAAAAACATCCATATATTTTTTAAATGTCGGACCTACATGAACTACAATGAACGTCAAATTTGTAATCATAGTACACAAAATCCATTACAAACATGTCATATATAATAATAAATAAATAGGTAACAAAAAATATCATTTTTACATAAAAGAACTCATTTTAAAACGAACACATACATATAGGTATATTGGACTCATCTAACTCACTATATTTTCCACAGTCACAATAATACTATTGTGAAGAATTAAATAGGCACTTTTTAGCTAACTAAAAACCTATTTCTCTTTCCTAGCTTCTGATAAAAACTGAAACCATTTTACATACCCGCATCCCGACGTTTCGCATCAATCTTGTGGAAAAACTTCTCCTTACGGCTTACAGACCAACGTTTCTTTTAATTAATGTGACGTCACATGTCTATCGTACTGTGGACATTTATTTACGTGTTTATTAGGTACGTTTTACTAGTTTTGAAGTCTCTTTAGAATTAACATCATCGATGAAACAAAATTAAACGCAAGCAAAGTGGTCGGTATGTCCTAGAACCAAAAATTCGAAGACATGTGACATCTAGGTACCTATCCGCACTGGGCCCGCGTGGTAGATTATAGCCCATTCCCTCTCATTGAGAGGAGGCCGTGTCTCAGCAGTGGGAACTGTGGGCTGATGATGATGATGATGAAAGTAGTTGGCTATTGATTCGACAAATCACATCAGGCATAAGCAGACCCTTCATGATGTCGTCAACCAAGGTATCTGTACCTACTTCAATCTAAGTAACACTACGCAAAAAAATATGCTTATTTTTTTTGGGTGTAAAATCCCGTTTGTTTTCAATATAATGCACTCCAAACATTGTGCTGATTGATGGATGCATTGACGCTATCTACCCATCCTTTCTTCACCATATGGTTGACTTCCAGTTTACTAGTCTTACCAAGGACTGTCATATTACCCATTATTATTATTACAACTGGGTTAATCATCCTGTCGACCAACAGTCCAATGGCAAATCGGTCTTAGGAGAACGGTTGCGGAATCGCTCGTCTCCGCTTAAATCGGGCCTAACTCATTTTTAGAATTCCGGGCTTCTGACCAACCAAACCATAAACTGCATCCATCTCATGAAACTATGTAGATAGATAGATAGATAGAATACTCTTTATTATGTACACCATAAAGATTAAAATACAATAGTTTTAATCATTTTACAAGGGGTAACACAATGGGCGGTCTTATCGCTAAAAGCGATCTTTTAAAGACAACCTTTGGATGGATTTAAAAGGGAAGGAGAGACAATAATGCAGGTAGAGTGTGGTGTACCATTTACGTATATACAATAAATAAATACATACATATACATACATAAGACACTCATATAAATATATATTTTTTCCATAAAACAAGTGCGAGAGAACATACCTATTATAACAAAAAAAAAATCTTAAGTAGAGAGATACAGTTTTTTTATCATGCTTTTAAATATGTATTATGTTTTGTAATATTGTAACAAACATCGGCTCCTGTTTGGAGAAAAGTGTACCTTCTATGCGCGCAAGACAGTGTGTGTTCTAGAAATTTCGTTAGACACGTTACCAGCATAATGCTCTGACAAACAAAGCCACGGTTCCACATACAAGGTAGGTGTTAGCATCAAAATCGATTTTAAAATAGGGTGAGTTTACCTGTTCTCGGTTCCTTAAATGCGGCGTTTCTTGGTGGTCATACTGGCATATTATACTAGTATGACCAGTGAGAATCGCTTGTCGGCGTGTTGGCAATACTGATAGTGATACTGACTGACCCCATGACTTCCAGTGGTTTTCATTCAGTTGTGGGCCTCAATAACCACTTTCTGGAGCCCTGAAACAGCCGGAAGGCGTCGCGGCAGACCTCGTAGATAATGGTGTTAGCAGTACTTTAAAGTAATAATTTTTAATTTAAAAAAACTTTTCTATGTGCTCATTATAGGACGAAATCGCGGCTAAATATAGCCGTTTGGGTCAATCTTTAGGTAAAGCCGTTTGGGCCAATCTTTAGGTAAAGCCGTTTGGGTCAATGTTTACGTAAAGCCGTCGGGTGCGTGCCTCGGTTGTTTTGTGGATGAGTGACCACCCACCCTAACATACCGAGTTTCCTTGCTTACCGAGCTTATTGTTATTTATTTCTTAGTTCTAATTGTTTCTACAGTTTTTTTTTAAGCTATTGCATAGCTTCTATCGCGGGCCTTGAGCGTGGAGACGGAATTCAGAAATTCCGTAACGAAAATAACCTAACGAAAATAACTTAACACCCCATGTCACCCCATGTCAGATAATGACAATGACAAGCTAGTTTTCTTTTTAATATATTGCCGTAACTAGGAGTTGTAGGTTGTATACATTTAATGTATGATGTTTGACCTTCTTTGTAACCATTTTTTATCAACTTATGCAATTATAATTATTTGTGTGTTTAATTTTTCCGCTTGTTGCCGGCTCGAGGGCCAAACGCAAACTGAATGTTCAGGCTCGGCTTCCCATCACGATGAAATTATGAATTTTATAATTAACTAGCTGACCCACGCAACTTCGTCTGCGTCACATAAGAGGGAAAAAGCTACCTACTACTACCTACCTACTACTACCTACTACTACTACCTACTACTACTACCTACCTACTACTACCTACCTACCTACTACTACCTACCTACTACTACCTACCTATTACTACCTACCTACTACTACCTACCTACTACTACCTACCTACTACTACCTACCTACTACTACCTATCTACTACTACCTACCTACTACTACCTACCTACTACTACCTAACTACTACTACCTACCTACTACTACCTACCTACTACTACTTACCTACTACTACCTACCTACTACTACCTACCTACTACTACCTACCTACTACTACCTACCTACTACTACCTACCTACTACTACCTACCTACTACTACCTACCTACTACTACCTACCTACTACTACCTACCTACTACTACCTACCTACTACTACCTACCTACTACTACCTACCTACTACTACCTACCTACTACTACCTACCTACTACTACCTACCTACTACTACCTACCTACTACTACCTACCTACTACTACCTACCTACTACTACCTACCTACTACTACCTACCTACTACTACCTACCTACTACTACCTACCTACTACTACTACCTACCTACCTACTACTACATTTTTTTTTCATAAGAACCTTCTCCTGACAATAACAAACAAAACCGTTTTCATGCTATGTCGTGGCAACGGAAAACGGGTTTCATTTTTATATATATAGATGTTCCACACACACATACATAGACACGTCAAACTTATAACACCCCGTCGTTTTTGTTGGTCCTCGAGCCGGCAACAAGCGGAAAGAAACAAATAAATAAATAATTATAATTACATAAGTTGATAAAAAATGCTATCCAATACGAGAAGGCTTTATCGCGGCAGTCCCCAAGTGCCACACGTCTTTTTTTTCTTAATAATACTAGCAAAACACAGAGTACACGCTAATGTCCAAAACCGATTCACCGATTTTAATGAAATTTTGTGAATGTGTTTGGTTGGTTCCAGCTTGAACGATAGGATGGTTTTGGATATGCAAAGCAGGGGTGGGTCGCAAAAGTATAAATAACTAGAATAGCCTAAATATAACCTTCTGGAAATATAATATCTCAAACGCTACACCAATATCATAAGCAATATTGCAGGTTTTTCCTTTTTACAGCAGTAATCACGTCTTCGTTCTCCTTCATAAAACAGAAATAATAAAACTTTAATCCTAGCCGCTAATCGGTACGTTCACCTTCAATAAACTTGTTACGAGCTCTCTCCCTACATAGATGAGAAATTAAGTACACATAGCCACACAGCTTCTACCCTACCGTACGTATACACACGATGAATTTCATTTGCAACATGGACTGCCCTCCGTACAAGGCTCCTGTTAGGTTATAAAAGTTAGTATACACTCTCAAAGTTGATTGATTGGTTCTGACAACAGTGGAAAGACTGTTTAAAGCTTTCACGGTTTAAAACTAAACTTATATTGTCACTTACGATCCCGTAAGTGACAATATAATATATATCTTCCGTGATTATTGTTTTATTATTTATTGTTTTGAGCTCCTGATAATGTGACGCTGTTGCAAGCGCCATGATCGCGAGTTGACTGGAGAATGTGGGTGGATGGAAACTAAATTTTTAGGTGCAGATAAATTTGTCTACCCTCTTCACGACACTTGGTGATACTGTGAGTGTGTTTTGTCGTGAGTTAGTGTCGAGTGGATGTACTATGTCATTTCGAATGTCAAATAATCGAATAGCAATTGATTGATAACTATAAATCTAACATCTAATTCGCGAACGTAATGGTTAATAAATCAAACATTCAATATATCGTACACTCAATGCATCGAGTGTTCAAAATATCGTGTTGGAGTGAGTGCCAATAGTGTGTGTAGCAAAAGACAAAAGAAGGAGGCACGCTGGTTGCGATTACCTATGGAAAATGCTACAATACTCGTAACATTAAATTACCTACAAATGTGATATACCAACAACAACATCCTGCCAGACATTCTAAACTTTCCACCCATGTCAATATCAGCGAGTATTTTCCGATTTCATATTTCCCGAACAGGAATATCGACGTCAATGTTGACGTGTTATAAATTCAGCACACTATTTTATCGCCAAGGAGTAGTAGGAAATGAAATACAAACGTTTTCAGCAAACTCACCACAATATAGAGTGGCACCGTTTATTTTTGGTACTCCATTTTTATCTAGAGTCAATATCAATCAATATTACGAGTATATTCAATTTAATACGGTGTAAAGAGGGAAAGAAAATGTATTTTCTCTGAGCACACATTAAAAAAGCGAACAGCAATGTAGTTTTTTCAGAATGGTAAAAGACCGCACAAAAACAGTCAATCGTAACACAGTACGTTCAAAAGCATCTTAGTGTTTATCGATAGGTATTATATGTTACAGTTAAAACCGTTGTAACTAAGACCGAATTTTAACTGTAACAGATATAAAGGGTGTAAAACACCTCTTCACGAAGCCGAAAAACACTTATTTTCCTCGTCATTGCGACCTATTAGTTACGAAGATATTTGGGGTCAAAGTTCCAACTTTTTGACCACTTTTATTTACTAAATACATGTTTTACTGTAAGATTTTTACTTTACACACCTCTACGACCTCCGTATTATTCAATCCATCCATCAGCACAATTTTTTAAGTGCGTTAACGTTGCGTTTAACCCCAAAAAGAAGACGTTTTCCAGCCACAATTTCTACGTACAGTTACTTAATTTGATGTACAGACTGCTTGGCCATATATTATCACATTTCTTGAATTAAAAAACCGACTTAGTTTATTATGTTTGAAATTATCACCATCATCATTCACGTTACATTGCATTTATTTATTTAGGATCGACATGGTAAGTCTTCTGCTTCAGTATTTCTCTATTCAACGTCTACTCAGTAACCCTTCTGCACTATTTCTTATCAAACGTGTAAAACAACTCTTAACGAAGCCGAAATGCACTAGTTTTCCCCATCATTGCGATCATTTTTTTGTTTTACGCCAAACCTGGGAACCTTCTAGTTACGGAGATATTGGGGGTTAAAGTTCCAAAATTTAGACAGTTTTTATTTTAAAACAAGTTTTTATTGTAAGATAAATACCTCTTCGACCCCCATACCATTCAATCTATCCATCAGGACATTGTTTTAACTGTGTCAAATTGAGTACTACCACAAAACACGATTTTTCACACCAAGAAAAAGTCTTTTTCCAGCAATAATTTTTGCGTGGGGTTGCTAATTTTAATGCGGCTTTGTGATAAGGTGGCGTACACCCTGTATCTTTTACACAATGACAGACTTAGGCAAGCGCGGAATGTTGCCACGAGTCATAATACTAATCGTGAATTGCTAAATAAAAACTTAGTTGGAAATTCCATTTACTCATTACTCCGTGGCAACATTTCACGACAGCTGACTTGTAAGTTATTTCAGCCAAGTAACTATAAATAAACATGGAGTTAACTTGGAAGCCAGAATGCAAGAGAAAGTTATATACGGGATGTCTTTGAGAATATTATCTCGCTTGGTATTACTTCTCCGTCGTAATTACACTTGCATTCTGTAGCTCTTATTTGATTAATTTTAATTACATATGGTAAATGTTACCAGTGCACTAGTTTCTTTGAGGAAAAATTTTTAATATCATTTTGTGTTCTGAATTAGTGCTCAAGATATACCAGCTAAATTATTAAAAGCGACTACAGGAGCTAGACGCGAGTTTTATAATGCCTGAAAGTATATGATTCACTGCAATTAACAAAATCAGAAAAATATATGATATTCTTCAGGATATATGCTAGTATGATAGTGTTTTGAAAACATAATACAATTAAGTTTCCTCGATAGAAAAAAATCACGAACCTATCTCTAAAAAATATTTTAACGAGTAAAAACCATACTAAAATACTTGCTATCATTCTGATTTCTTGGCAAATAATTTTACATGCAACATATTAGCATCACAGTGTTTAATTTATTTAGTCCAATCCATAGATTATTGTAAATCAAACAAAACCACTCATTTCCTACTATTCAGCCCGCAGTGACTGACGTAACAACCACCTTGTAGTGCAAGCTGATAAGAACTTTATTGTAACAGTGTTTCAGACAATGTTTGAACCACCACAAATACAGTTGCTAAATTAGCTCATGTAGTCGCCATAAAGGGTTCCAGATGTGTAAAGTAGTATGACTGTTGTAATGTAGGTACCGACTTACTTAATGCATGTTTAGTCACTTTCTGTCGATACTTACTTTAAATAAGTAGCTGCGTGACCGATCTCTGCTTGGGTGAAAATAGATCTATCGAATTTTCCCAAGAAAATAATAAAAAAGAATTTTTACAAAAATACCAGAGACATTTTTGAAAAACTAATCCTTCACTAGCCATATTTTTCTGTAACTATATCGAGCAATCCGCTTTGACGTCAGACCATCATACAATGTATCAATTTACACAGAAAATACCACGGCATAACCTGTTATAGTATTTTGAACTTTATTTCTTTTTGGACATAGTTTGGTTTAGTTTGGTCGGATATTTTCTTCGTTGACTTTTATATAACGATGTTTTCAGTGTATATTTCCTTAGTAGTAGTTTGTTGGTAATTATCATGTTAGTTTAGAATCAAAGGGAGAAAAAGGCATACTATGTTATGCCAGGGACGATTCTTGGAAACAAAGATGGCGCCAACTTCAAGTTGAGAGAAAGTAAAATTACTGCGATATAAAGGATGTAAAACACCTTTTACCTAAGCCGAGAGGCACAATATTTTTTTTTGTTTTACACCATACCTGGGAACCTTTTAGTTACGTAGATATTGGGGGTCAAAGTTCCAACTTTTCGACAAGTTTTTTATTAAGTACCTACAAGTTTTTAATATAAGATTTTTACTTGAAACACCTCTACGACTTCCGTACTATTCAATCTCCATCAGCACAATGTTTTAAGTGGGATCCCTTCTTTTCGCATAATGTTTTTTGTCCTAATATACTTCGGCATAACGATTTTGGCACAATTTGTTTTGGCATAATAATACTTTGGCATAATTTTTTTAGGCATACATTTTATGTTGGCATAATCATGTTAAAGACTAATTTGTTTTGGCATAAATTTGATTCGCATAACGTTAGTAGGCCTAATGACTATTAGCATAACGTTAGTAGGCCTAAAGACTTTTAGCATAACGTTAGTAGGCCTAATGACTATTAGCATAATAATATTTAGGCATAAAATTAATATAAATAACAAAAACAATGTTCATGCAAATGATTTATTATAAATATACATGACATTTTCAATCGCGAGAAACGTTTATTCCACACAGCAGTGAATTAGTTAACTTCAATCAGTTAACTAATTCACTTCTGTGTGAAATAAACAGTCTTCTATTATGAGAAATAAATATGGCGGTTATTCCTCAGATAGAAGTTAACTGATTGAAATAGTAGTCCTTAATTATTTATTTTAGGTGTATATTTTTAGCAATTGCTTGTAAATATTCTAGTTTAGAAGGATACTCATCTTTTTTACTAATGATTTTTTCTTTTTTTTGGTATAAGTGATGTTACAACATCCAGTTTATCTATTTCAATGGTTTGATGTCTTATTTCTTGAACTATCTTTTTTGCCAAAAAATAAAATCCAGTATGGTGTTTTTCCACAAAATGAGCAAATCTATTGTGCCATGCTTCTGCATGATTTTGTGTCCTGGGTATATTTTCCTTTACTAGTAAATACGTACTCCAGACTTTGGGTGGAAATGGTGGTGGTGAACTTGTAGTGCCCCATACATAATTCTGAGCAAACCAATTAGCTATAGTACCTGTAATTATCAAATAATATTGTTGGTTAAAAAATTAATATGCTGTGCAACAAAAGTTAGTGACAGAACCGAATTGCTGCAAAACCGACTTCACGTAGTCTTGTTTGTCCTACCCCTAGAGTGTTATTTAAAATCGCGTAGGCGCGTAGGGTCGAGGCGGCCCGCGGGCTGAGGAGCAGGCGACTGCGAGCAAGGCGCCGCGGCTGAGGCTGGCCGGCGAAGCCGGCCAACAAGCCGAAGCTGCGGTGGTGAGCGAAAGCCGTCTGCGACGATTAGCACGCGTGGGGCCGCCGGAGGGCCGCAGCGCCGGAGACGTCACAGAAACCCTGCCTGCTGCATGCTGCTTGCTTGCATGTTGCATGCTTGCTTGCATGTTGCATGCTTGCTTGCATGCTGCATGCTTGCTTGCATACTGCATGCTTGCTTGCATGCTGCATGCTTGCTTGCATGCTGTTATATTCTACCTACAGTATCAAGCGCCTACAAATTTCATTAGAGCAATATTGTATAACAGTGAAATAATTACTAACACCTAGAATATTAGACACTATAAACGTTTATACATATATATTATTATTATTATTATTATATATATGTATAAACGTTTATAGTGTCTAATATTCTAGGTGTTAGTAATTATTTCACTGTTATACCTATAAAAATATGATTCAATATTTTTATGCGTTATTTATGATTAACTTTTATGATTTAGGATATTATGCTTAAAAAAGTTATGCTTTAGAACTTTATGCTTAAAAAAGTTATGCTTTAGAACTTTATGCTTAATAAGTTTATGCTTTAAAATATTATGCCTAATCATTGTTATGGTTACAGACATAATGCTTAAAAAAATATGCATGAGCTGTTATGCGTAATTATATTATGCGAAAATATAATTATGCCAAACAACATTATGCTAAGTTATATTAGGTCTTAAAATTTTATGCTAATGGATAGGGAACCGTTTCAGTGCGTTACATTGAGTTATACCACAAAACAAGTTTTTACGACCCAAAAAAAAACTTGTTTCCCAGCAATAATTTTTGCGTAAAGTTACTTAGTTTAATGTATGTATAAAATAATTGGTTGAAGGCTTCGTGACGAGGTGGTTTACACCCTATAAGTAGTTTTATTTTAAAAGAAAACTCAGCCTTGTTTAGTTTTGCTGTAGAAATTTCGATTATGGTACACAAAACAGTACAGTTATCTTTTCCAAAATTATGACTAACATTTATATTTATTAATTACTAGCTGACCCACGCAACTTCGTCTGCGTCACATAAGAGAGAAAAACGAAAGGAAAAAAAATCTCCGTTTTTGCAACATTTTTAATTTCTGCTCATCTCCTAATAATCGTAGCGTGATGTTATATAGCCTAAAACCTTTCTCGATAAATGGACTATCCAAAACAACATTTTTTTCAATTCGACTCGGTAGATCTCGAGATTAGCGCGTTCAACCGAACAAACAAACAGACTCTTCTGCTGTATTCCTCGATAAATGGACTATCCAACACAAAAATATTTTTTTAGTTCGAGCCGGTAATTCTCAAGATTAGCGCGTTTAACTAAACAAACAAACAAACGATCTCTTCTGCTTTATTATATTATAGTATAGAATTGACGACCCGAATAGTGCAGCGGTAGTGAAGCTGCCTTACGTTCTTAGGGTCCCGAGTACGAGTCCCGGTAGGAGCAAATGTTTGTGTGATGAGCATAGACATTTGTTTCTGAGTCATGGATGTTTATACGTATAGTAAGTATGATTGTACAAACAAAAGTATACAATAATATGTAGTATAAAAACTTACTGTCTAGTGACCACGACACAAGCATTGCTTAGTGTGGCACTAGATGGCGCTGAGTGTAATGTCCAGCGATATTTATTTATTTCATTATTCATATATAAATATTACTGCATAATACCAAAACGCCTGTAATTCCCAAACGGTAAAGCAGGGATGTACTTAAAATACTCCCACAGTTCGCCAGTTATGTTGTAACGTTGCACGTTTATTCTTAATAAACTATAAAAATAAATAACTTAGTTATAAAGTAAAAAACTTGCAACACCACAATTAAAGTGGAATCTTTAGAAATTGTTCTGGCAACACAATCGCGATGACAGCTACGTCGTGATTGGCTGTATTCTCCTTCCACTAATTACTTCTAGAAAGATCCGGCAATAGGTTATAAAAGGGCCGGTCAGCTCGTTTGAGGAGAACAGAGCTACAGTGTCCACTACTTTTAAATCATCTACGAACGACATCTTATTGTGGTCTCAACTTTTATTTTAATTATTAACTTCAGTGAAGTGACAACCCCAGTCGGGTGAGTTTCGCAAACATCTATTTCTTCGCCGCTCATATTTTATTGTCTTAGCCTTTGTAACATCTCTGTAATAATTAAACTGCAAACCTTGTGCCATCAGTGTTTCTGTGCGTACGACGATTGAACTTGATCTACCTACAACACTTTTCTAAATTACTAAAAGTTAATCGTCGTCCGTACTCAATCCTCTTAATCTTGATCTCTCACTGTCTGTAACGAGTCGAGGATATCCAGGTCTGTCTGTAGCTTAGATTCATAAGTGGAAAGTAAGTCTATTATTTTTATTCATCTACCTACACACTTGGATATCATCCTTTTCATTTTCGATTGCTATGTCTTTTTATTGTGACGCACCCGCTAGGCTGCCTCATCCCGATAACAAATGTATGCCAGCTCACTGCTGTTCACGTAGGCTTCTAGGCCTACGGTTGTCGGGACGTGACAGTCGGTTGCGCGAGTCCGGACACCACCTAACCGGACAAACCGGCTCGTTCCAGGGTTCCTTCCTTCCTGCCTTCTTAACCTACGGCTACATGCACCTGCGCACCCCGGTGTCAGCCCGGCGCGTCTAACCGCGCTGTGATTGTGCTGCACCAACACCAGCGCGCCTGCCAGCGCTGCTCGACGCAATCTCCAGAAGCGGTTACTAATACCAGACCGCCGTCGCCACAGGGGAGTGGCTGGACGACCCTGTTGCGGCGCTACGGGACCCTGGCCATCTACTCCAGTTCCCGCTACCTACGTCTGGAAGACCTGCAGGACAGTAGTGTTCTATAGGCGGTTCTAACCTCCTCGCGCGCTCGATATCAGACCCATACCCGGCTCAACCGGCTTGTAGTTACTAAATCTGTAATATAAAAATATTTTTGTAACGTATGTTTTTATTTAACTTCTACCTACCACTATCTAACGCATTCAATTTTGTAGTTCCACCACTAACGTGGACTTTCAAATCACCTGCAAAAACGTAACAATGTTTAAGTCCCACTATTTCATGAAATACTAGCAACCCTATTGCCATTAACAAGGCACTAATCCAATCTCCGTGGCTCCTACTGAGACATTCCTGGCCTAATTCTGCTATTTTAATAAATTCGTCACTCTAACACGATTCCATTCTCATCCCATTGTCATTTTGCTTAAAGTTCGTTATCTGCTAAATTCACAATGGTCGATCATTGGTTGGTCAATGGTCTCGTAATAAAATTGTGTTTTAATGGCATTGTCGTATTATCGTTTTTTTTTTTTTTTTTTTTTTTTTTTTTTTTTTTTTTTTTTTTTTTTAGTTAGTTTTCTACCGCAGACGTGGGGGTCCGCGCTCTTATTTACATTTTATGTATTGTTTAATTGATTTAGAAATAATTAAAACTACGATCGTGCTCCATCATTGGACACGTTACATTACATTAAACTAAGCTTATTATTAGTAACTTATGATCTACGTGAGTCCATCAAATACATATATATATTTATATTTAATTACTAATTAAAATTAACAAAATTAACAAAAGTCTACACCAAGCTGTTTCATAACTGCATGGCAATGTGAGTCGACCGGCAGCAACCGTCGGCACCCGTTCACGGACATGACCTGCACATCCGCGCCGCTTAGCTCAACCATTTTGTAGGGAACTTAGCGACCGGATGTGCAGCGCCACCATCGGCACTGTTTTTACGTGAGTATGACAGACTCACCTTGCCATGCAGTTTTACATTCTCTTTTTGGTAACAGAGTTGTTTGGGAGTGGGATGTATTGGCTTTGGGTTTTGGGGTTAGGATGGGGGGTTTTTTGTTAGTTACGTCGTCTGATCAGGGACTTCGAGGATATACGAGATTATCATTCTATGACATTTCTTTCAATAGAGTGTCAGTAATAAATTATTAACAAACTTGTCAAAATTTGACCATTATGAAATCAATGATCGACTACTCTGACACTATTGTAATGGCAGAATCGAGGCCCTGATACACTGAGGAAAATGTAAAGCCGAATGTTTCGTAACTAGGGCGGATTTATTCGTAATGAAGGCGAAAAAACGACCAAAAGTCAACCGACCAAAAACGCCTTCCTAGGTTGGAGGCGTTTTACGCCTTAAGCGTAAGGCGCAAAAAATAAGCAGCAATATACTCTCTTATGTGTATTTTAGACGTAATTATTAACAGATAAGCCTTAATTCAAAAGCTATAAACGTGGTAAGTCAGATAGAATTGTCTGATTGACGATGACATTTAACTTCCGGTAAGGCGATATAAACGGTAAAGGGACGTGCTCGGGTCATACACACAAAACTTTCCGACGTATCACTGTCCCAATTGACTTCTAGTAAGGCGTTTTACGTATTTTCTTACTGTGGTTTATTTTGTTCACAAAGTGTTTTGAATGTTTATTTACTGCTTCTTATGTCTCAATAGACTTCTAGTAAGGCGTTTTACGTCTTTCCTCACAGTGGTTTAACCTGCCCACTAAGCGCTTTTAACGTTTATCGACTTCTAGTAAGGCGTCTAACGTCTTACCTTACTGTATTTTAACCTGTTCACTGAGCATTTTTTACGTTTCCTAAGTCGTAATCGGCTTTTATTAAGGCATCTTAAGTCTTTCTTTACCGTGGTTTAACCTGTCTAATAAGCGCTTTTAATGTTTTTTAAAGTAATAATTGACTTTTAGTAAGGCGTTTTAGATCTTTTCTTACTGGGGTTTAACCTGTGCACTAAGCGCTATTGATGTTTTCATAAGTCGTAATTCACTTTTAGTAAGGTGTTTTACGTCCTTACTTACTGTGGGTTTAACCTGCCTACTAAGCGTTTTCAACGTTTACTAAATCTTAATCGACTTCTTTTAAAGCGTTTTATGTCTTTCCTTACTGTGGTTTAACCTTTCCACTAAGCGTTTTCAACGTTTACTAAGTCGTATTCACCTTCTAGTAAGTTGTCTTAGAATGTTCCATACGATTAGGTTAGCCGTATCGTAAGGTAATTTATGCTTTCTTTTCGAGCAGAAATGTTTTATGAAGACCGGAAAAAAAGCCTTCTAACGGCTGGTAACGATTTTCCCTAAAGGCATGATTGACTTGCTTTACTATCATTTATTAGTTCATATTAAGGGCATTGGGCCGCTCAAAGTGCGCGTTCACTCTAAGGTAGCGCGAGCTAATATCCTTCACATGAACTTCATGATAGTAGATCAGCCAACCGTGCCTTCAGTGAACAGCGTAACCTGCTGTTCTCAGAAAGCTGTTCTCCCAGTCTTTGTAAGCTTCTGCAATCAATAGAACGAAAATGTATAAAACACTTCAATAATAACTGTTTACTAAAGAAACATACTAAATAGATTAGTGCCTCCTCAACCCAACATTACAACCTCAATCTAATAATAAGCCGATAGCGTCTGTATCTTATAGGAATGATAGTGCATTGCAATAAAACCATTAAAAAAAAATCAAAAAAATCTGTATTAGAAAATAGAAAATCAATTAAGATACATTACTATATTTAAATACTTAAAACAAGATAAAACATATAGGTACGCTCACCAAGCTATTTGGTTTACATTTTACAATGTAACTTGCATGTTCAAATGTAAACTAAATAGTTTGGTCGACCGTTCTTAGTATACAAATTTTCAATATTTTACATTGTAAGTAATAGGTTTGACGGAACCAAAAGGTTCCGTCAGTTTTCAACTTGATTTGTTCAACGTAACGAGCATGTGCTCGTGACGATACAAGCCTTTTGAAACTGAATAGACAGAATACACTGAGATAAGAGAAAATAATGTTTTAACTATTCGTAATCAAACTTCAAAATTATTCAGGTTAAAGTTGTTTGACTGTATATCTTGTCAAAATGTCAAAGCGAAAACCGACTTTAAGGTGACGAACCTTTTCATTCCGTTTACTGTACCGATAGGTAAATGAACTTATATCAATCTAAAACTAAAACAGAGGTCTAACTTAGAGTAAACTTACGAGTAATCAGTCTTTTATATCAACAAGTAGTCATTGGTAAGAAAAATTTAATAACATAAAATTTAACTTTCAATAAAAATCAATTATTATTTACTATTTCATTTTATTAATTATTTAATTTAAATAAAATTTGATGGGTGTGACGAACCTTTTCATTCCGTTTACTGTAACTTTAGGTAAAAGAACTTATAACAATTTAAAACCAAAACAGAGGTCTAACTTAGAGTAAACTTACGAGTAATCAGTCTTTTATATCAACAAGTAGTCATTGGTAAGAAAAATGTAATAACATAAAATTTAACTTTCAATAAAAATCAATTATTATTTACTATTTCATTTTATTAATTATTTAATTTAAATAAAATTTGAAGGGTGTGACGAACCTTTTCATTCCGTTTACTGTAACTTTAGGTAAAAGAACTTATAACAATTTAAAACCAAAACAGAGGTCTAACTTAGAGTAAACTTACGAGTAATCAGACTTTTAATATTATTTAAGTAGTCATTGGTAAGATTAAATTTAATTAAATATAAAAAAAATATTATTGTACTTATTTTATTAATTATTTAAATTAAATTTAATGTGAAGGGTAGGTTATGATTAGGGTTGCCAACCGTACTCTAAAATAGAGTACCTATTGTACTCTATATCAAGTAGGCGTACTCTATAATCTATAACAAAAATAGAGTACGCTAAAATACTCTTTTTTACACAATGTTTACTATACTAGTGCCAGTCATGTAATATTATGCAAATCCATTATCATAACCAAAAAAAAAGTCTGTTTACTGTTAATATGTGCAGCAAAAAGTACAAAAAAATACCTTTTTAAATACCTATATGAAATAAATGATACCCAGTTTTTGGAAGTACGTACTCTTTATTTACCTCCATAACCTCAGCAGGCCTGGCAGAAGACGATGATGGTGGGGACTCGTCCTTGGCTGCCTGGATTGCGTTAGAACTTAATATTACTACATACTTTTTAATCGAAGATTGTCAATACTCTTAAGCGTAAAACACTTCACTTCACAACTTCGGTTTCTTCACTTTTTCCACTTATGCACTCACAAATCTTCTCTGGGATTGAATTGTACGAGTATGCGCCTAAACATCTTCAGCGTGAGCTTGGTCTCTCCTTCCGGATAGACGCTGCCTCATCCTTCTTATAAATGCAGAATCCACTTGCTCGTCTATCCATTTGTTATACTTTTGTATGATTTTCTTATAATTATTGCAAGAATCACAATAAGCAACAGCACCAAAAAGGTCGTCATCAAAATGTTATTTAGTTTTATGTGATTTTCTTGCTATTTCACTGGCGCTGTTTTGCCTCCTGAAGCGTTTTGGGCGATGATAACCTCCTTATCCTCAGTCTTCGAATAACTTTTTCCAATTTTCACTCGTGCTTATAATATTCCTATTGTTTTACATTGTATCTTGGTGCACCAAGGCACACAGGAATCCGCCGCTTTTGCACTTTGCGCCCGTTAACGGATAACTTGCCAGCGCAGTTCCCGAAACGTGTGTGGCAGGGTCGCCATGAGGTATGCAGGTAGAATCAAACACGTCTGTTCAATACAAGCGTGTATTACTGACTACCCTAACATAAGGCTCTACTTATTCTAAGTACATTTATGCAATTCACTAAGGTTACCATTTCACATCACGTCGTTATATAACCTAAGGTTACTATTTGATTCGTCGTGATCTAAGCATATTTCGCCTTATGATAAGACAAATGTTGCCAAATTTACGGTTGCATTGACCAAATATGTACGTCGTTATATCAAGAAATGTTACCGTTCAATCAGTCGTAACTTGAGCATGTTTTACCTTAGTATAAGGTGAATATTGCCATACTTACGTTTATATGTGCCGTATATGTACGTCGTTATATAACCTAAGGTTACCATTTGATTCGTCGTGATCTAAGCATATTTCGCCTTATGATAAGACAAATATTGCCAAATTTATGGTTGCATAGACCAAATATGTACGTCGTTATATGTCGTAATGTTACCGTTCAATCAGTCGTAACTTGACCATGTTTTGCCTTATGATAAGGTGAATATTGCCATACTTACGTTTATATGTGCCGCATATGTACGTCGTTATATAACCTAAGGTTACCATTTGATTCGTCGTAATTTAAGCATATTTTGCCTTATGATAAGACAAATATTGCCAAATTTATGGTTGCATTGACCAAATATGTACGTCGTTATATGACAATGTTACCGTTCAATCAGTCGTAACTAGACCATGTTTTGCCTTATGATAAGGTGAATATTGCTATATTTACGTTTATGTGTGCCGTACACGTACGTCGTTATATAACCTAAGGTTACTATTTGATTCGTCGTGATCTAAGCATATTTCGCCTTATGATAAGACAAATATTGCCAAATATACGGTTGCTTTGACCAAATATGTACGTCGTTATATGACGTAATGTTACCGTTCAATCAGCCGTAACTAGACCATGTTTTGCCTTATGATAAGGTGAATATTGCTTTTTACGTTTATGTGTGCCGTATATGTACGTCGTTATATAACCTAAGGTTACCATTTGATTCGTCGTAATCTAAGCACATTTCGCCTTATGATAGGGCAAATGTAGCTACATTATACGTTTATATTGCCGAATACATACGTCGCTGAAAAACTTTATGTTTACGTTTAAATTGTTGTGACCGAAGTATATTCCGCCTTATTATAAGGTGAATATTGCCCTGCTAAAGATTAATTATGACGCTTTCGAAAGTTTGTTTATGACTTATGTTTACGTTTGTTTAGTTTTTATTGAAGTATATATCGCCTTAATTTAAGTTAAATATTGCCATAATTACAGTGATATTCACCACATATTCGACGTCGTAAATTTAAAGCGTTTTTTGGAGTCCATTACTGCTGTATTAACAGTATAAAGTTAAATTCCAACACTGCCTTACGGTA
Organism: Xestia c-nigrum; assembly: GCA_916618015.1. Taxonomy (NCBI): domain Eukaryota; kingdom Metazoa; phylum Arthropoda; class Insecta; order Lepidoptera; family Noctuidae; genus Xestia; species Xestia c-nigrum. The sequence goes on along the minus strand of OU745246.1, from coordinate 7,221,141 downwards.
AGACATTTTTGTCGGTTAGTGTTTATCATAAAAGACGTACCATTTTAACGGAAACGCCTAGCTAAGCCAAAATAACCGTAAGCGTTACAAAATCGCCTCGCGACATTACAATTTAGCCGTCAAAGGCGGAATACACCTTAAGCCAGAAATCAATTTTTCTCAGTGTACTAAAACCCAACAACACTTTGCCCGACCTCCGAATCGACCCCATGTCCTCAAGCCCAGAGGTTGCGCTTGCGACCACTAAACCAACACGACGCGGCAGAATAGGGATGATAGGTGACTTAACGAGTTTCTGTAAATTATTTTTTTTTAAATCCCCGGTATTTTTTGTGAACGAAGTTCCTTAACGCGAGTTACGGATAGTGCAATTTAGAAGATAATCGTCACGTAAAGAACTGGCGTATGCTGTGCTTATATGTATAATAAGTAATTTCAATAATAATAATATCCCTCAATCCTCATTCCCTATCATTTGATAGTATCGAGGGAGTTGTGGAAAAAAAAATGAACAAGGCAGCCATAGAAGTTTGGGCAATCCGCCTTTTTTTTCTTTTTCGGATGGGAAATCATCAATAAACTTTTCCAACTCTGCGCTGAGTTGGAAGCGAGTGTCAGACTTTTACTGACTAAATAAAACCCATCCATGTTACTTCCTTGCCCTTTATGTTCCGGGACTAAACTAAACACGAACGCGCCGACGACGACACAACCTGTCGTCATAAGACGGACGGACGGCAAGCTAGCCCATAGCTCACCGATCACAGGCCACGCGTACGGTGGTCGGGGGCCACCACGTGACCCCCGACGCCCGGTGCGTTTACGCATAATACGCCTTGAACAGCGTAATTTTAACTTCTTTTGAATAAGATGCAAATCTTCTGAACAACATATTAACCCTGGCTGTCAACGCCCTACGGTCCCTATTCAATAAAGACCGAGATTCATAAATTCTGTCACAAGTCAGTTAGCTAAAACACACACTGGATTCCAATTTACTTAATTAAAATTGAAGTCTGAAATAATTTGAAATATACAGTACCAATAGACTACTGTAAAACGTTCCATATAAACCAAAATGTAAATGGTTATTTCCGTCAGGAATTTTTCAGTAACAGCAAATCAAAGTGTTTCTAGACATTGTAAAATAACTTCTACCATACACATTGTTCTGATATTATTGTTCAAAACTAAGGGTCATCTCAAATAACCTATTTTAGTTTATCTCAAAATTTTCGTATTCACGAACACTTAGACTGCATCTGAAAGCGTCAGAGTGAAAGTCTGTGTAGGAGTGTTAGATCCTTTTATCTGCAGAACAAATGACTGGTACACTGTCTGCCACGATTAGGTACACAGTTCGTTATGTTTGCCTAGTATTGGGTAGTGTGAAAAATAGAGGTAGTTTATAAATGTTTGGGCGTTTTGTAAATGTGTCTGAAGTTTTCTTTGTAGGTGTTGACGAGATTTTTTTTTAATAGCTGTTTAAATGTTACTGTTTCAGAGTCTGTTTACTAGGACTTTATGGGGTATTCTGTATACATTTCTATGTCAAATGGAATTCTTAAATATTTATTATGTATCATGTCAGTATAAAATTACAGTTTAAAAGTTAGAGCAACAATAATTGCGACAACAGATGATTTTTATTTTGGCAGATATTACATATTTTTATAAGATTTCTAATACATTTTCTCAATTACTTGGAATATTTTCATTAAATGAATGCGTTATTATGGCTCAAAGTCAGCAATAACGGTGCTATTAAAAACAAACCATCGTTTTTATGGCAATAAAATTATACTCGACATAAATTTTATTCTGACACTAATGAACGATAAAAACAAAGTTAAGTCCTATTTATTTTTCTTGAAAAACACTTTGGGGAAGGTTTTTTTCCTTACGCAACTAATTTCTTGTGGAGGAATGACCTGATTGATGTGTTTACTTACCGACTTGGTAAAATGAGATGTCGAGGGAGTTGTGGAAAAAAAATAAAAATGAACAAGGCAGCCATAGAAGTTTTGGCAATCCACCCTTTTTCTTTTTCGGATGGGAAAAATAGGTAGTAAGTGGGAAAAGATCTTTCAATAGTTAAATCAAGTTGCCTAGATTGCTACCTACCGTTATATATCTACCGTTGGTAGAGGTAAATATAAAAAAAATGTTTCTACCATTGCCGTTGGTAGAAACATTTTTTTAATATTTACAGAGGTTGATCATCAGTACTTTTCATACACTAATAGTGTATTATATGATTAAAACTACGATTTTAGTAAAAATATTTTTTAGACGAGATTCTCCAATACGCAATACTTTAGAATTCGGAAAAAGAGCATGACAATGTACAATTTATGATGATCATTGACTACATGAAGCAGTAACTAAAATAATAATCATTCAATTTTTCTTAAAATTAATACTTGCTGTGCTTACTTTATATGCTCGCCAGTAGAACTTTATCGCACTGAGTTTGGCGTGTCGAAACTTTTTGGTAGTGAAGTCTGTTTGTTTCATAACGTTGTCTCTGAAGTCCCAACTTGTTGTTTAAATATGCAAAACTTTATACGAACGCTTCTTAATTATTGGCGCACATATACTGGTTTTAGAATTAAAATTGTTTGAAAACTAGCATGTTTCTACTTAAAACGGTTTAAATTTTAATTTTGTCAGCATGAAATTTGATGAATTAGAAAATTAAATCTAGATAACTTTTTACACCTTTAAACCAATCTAATGTCATGTCCTAACTAAAGCGAACACACTATTACCAGGATCACTATATTCAGCGAAATCGAGTGTATCGCGTTAACCGATTCGGTAAAGTTACGGCTCAAGACTTAACCAAAGTCTTCGTAGCTAATTGACATAGGTAGTCCTCGTGTGAATTGAGCAAGACAATGTCTGAACTCCAAAAGACTATGACCTCTGAGTTTGTATCGGCTAATCCTTTTCAGAGTAGTGAGATACAAAACACGAGCTCCGCCTAGTTTAGAAAAAAAATGCGTGTAAAAGTGTTTGTAAAAATATACTTACTATACAGGGTGTAAACCACCTCATCACAAAGCCGTTAACCTAGCATTCTGTACATCATCTAAGTAACTTTACGCAAAAAATCTTGCTGGGAAACAACTTTTTTATTGAGGTTACAAATCATGTTTTGTGGTAGAACTCAATGTAACGCATTTAAAACATTGCGCTGGTGGGTGGACTGAATAGTACGGGGGTCGTGGAGGTGTTAAAAGTCAAAATCTTACAAAAAAATTAGTTTTCTTTTTAAACTGGTCAAAAAGTTGTAACGTTGACCCTCCATATCTCCGTAACTAGAAGGTTCCCAGGTATGGTGTAGAACAAAAAAATGATTGCAATGATGGGGAGAACAAGTGCCTTTCGGCTTCGTGAAGAGGTGTTTAACACCCTTTATGAACACCCCCCCCCCTGTGTCTACATTTCTTATCAGACTTTCCTCTCGCAGGTCTGCTGGAAGAAATTTCTTTTGAAATAAGCAGTACCTTTGTGCTCTTCTATGTTAATATATTGTCCTTTTATGTATTTTGTGTGTACATGAATAAATAAATAAATAAGTCTTCATAGTTTACGATTCACTGATATGAAGTTTTTCAATCACAGGGTCAACCCAGAGGATCTGCTGGTGTACATTCACACAATGTTGTAATTAGCGATCCAGGTGAAGTGATACCCAGCTCTCCTGGATTTAACTTGGAAAAGCCTAAAGATTTATCCAAATCTTTGTTTAAAAACTCTAAAGCTTGGCCTGAAGATATTTATGCCATTCTCAATAAGGAAGAAGACCAGTAAGTATTATGATTATCATCGTCTCCCTCCTTTGTTCTCATATTATTACATTCGCAAAATATTATATTCTCGAATCCTAACCTTTTCCCAACTATGTTGGGGTCGGCGTCTAGTCTAACTGGATGCAGCTGAATACCAGTATTTTACATGAAGCGACTGCCTATCTGACCTCCACAACCCAGTTAGTACTGGGTAATCTGATTATAGTAATCAGAAATTAAGTAAATCGATTATACGATGTTTGATTTTGGTACTCAGAATTATTCTCTCGCCTACCGAATGAACTTAGAACGAAATAAAATAAGCATTAGCAGGTGAAAGTGCATCATGCTCAAACAACTTTAAAATTTGCTACCTCTAAACCACGTTAGTCATAGTGCTCTTACAACCGTATGACTGAACGCTGAAATCGACTGCCCCATGTTTTGAGAGCAACGGTTGCCCAGTGGTGTGGTGGCAGCCCTAACTAACCTAACTTACAAACAGCGAGTCGTGGCTTTGAACTCTGCAACCGCATTACTTTGTGTTATTTATTTCATTACCGCAGCTCTCAAAACGGTAAAGGACAATATCGTGAGGGAACCGACATTCACATGTCCTGGATCCAAAAAATCTAAAACATGTGACGTCTACTAAGCTACACTGGGCCCGCGTGGGGGAATATGGCCCATTCTCTCTCATAGAGAGAAAGCCATGTTTCCCAGCAGTGGCAATGACTGATTATGCTACATATTTTTTCGTAGCATAGAAATCAAAAAGTAGAGGATACTCGTTGCTGAGTTTATTTGCGATTTCAGGATTAGCGATCCTTTAGAAAGTTTTGTGGTAAACCAAAAATAAGGCTGTATAATTTAGCTGGTAGTGTGAACCAAAAATAAACAATCTGCTGATTTCCTGAGTGATACCAGTTTAATCTTTGTTCTAAAAACAATTATTTGCTTTATCAACAGGCTTAATAATACAGAAGTAAACGTGAACACTAAAATTAAAAAGTCGCAAGATGAATATCTACAGGTAGGACTTTTTATTCACACCATACCGTTTGGCCTGTGTGCCCTTAGTGACTATGAAGAAAACGAATAAAAGAAATTGCTAAGAGCGTGACAGGTTTTTCTCCCGAACGGCAATCAAAAAAAAATCTGCGTTATCTACCATATATTTTGACCGTGTATGTATTGCATTTTTGTGGGAAACAGATTTTGATGAAGACATTGAAAGAATACCGATGAAAATTTCTATGTTGTTTGCTGTTTTTCCCGTCCTGGTTTCCCCTTGTTATGTCCGTCCGTCTTATGACGACAGGCCATGTCAGCAAAAAGGAAGGGCCGATGGCTGCCGGGGTTTTCAGGCTGTTCGGTAGAGATACCTTGGCCCTAGAACACAAAGGACTAAGAAGGAACATGAATGGATTTTAGTCATTAAAATTCGCTTCACTCAGAACGGGAGGAGTCATTTGATGATTTCCCATCCGAAAAAAAAACAAAGGTTCGGTACGATGTACTGATCATGTGGTAACCCCTTCGTGCGTCGATGTCACTTCCACTGTGTATAAATATACATTTTATTGTATGATTGCAGGGAAAAATACTAGAAGCTGTACAAGATTTCAAAAGACATCAAGCTAACCAAAGGTAAGACAAGTGTTTTGTTGGTACCTAAAAATCATCATTCATCAGTCTCCTGCCCTGATCCCAATTCATTTCGGGTCGGCGTTGCATGGCTGGAGGCCTTACACTCAAGGCACCCACAGGACAGCCCGGTTAAACAGACGAAAACCTCTCTAGGTTGGACTGCGAGACGCCATCTTGAAAAAAAAGCATCATGTCTTCTTCTTACGTACATCTACATTACTCGTCACCCCATCAGACGCCTCCTTTCTTGTTATCTTGTTATATTATTCTATGTACAGTCCATCCATTGTTCTTATAGCCATCCACATTCGTACTCAGAACCTTAAATAATTGCTAAAAGTACTAAAAATAATTGTTAGTACCTAAAAAGTACTAAAAATAATTGTTAGTACCCAAAAAGTACTAAAAATAATTGTTAGTACCTAAAAAGTACTAAAAATAATTCTTAGTACCCAAAAAGTACTAAGAATAATTGTTAGTACCTAAAAAGTCCTAAAAATAATTGATAGTACCTGAAATGTACCAACAATAATTGTGTTTTTGGAGCCCACACACCAAAACGGTCGGAAATGTCAGCGGCATATTATCAGACGCAAAAGAATATCGCCGGCAAACCCGACGACATTGGTGTCCACTCCACATCTACTTTCGTTCTGCAAGTATAGTTTGGCAGACGTGAAATTTATTCACTGCTCCATTTAAAATAATCATTTATTCATTTTAGACAAAAGAGCGAAGACAAATTGAAAGCACGTCACATTGTACTCGTTTCAAAAAGTGGCCAAAGCGAGCCAGTTAACAAGCTTTTGGTAAGAGCGTTTACATATTAATGGGTATTTGAACATTACTTTTTACCAACCAATTAAATGCGTTATTGTTTTGATCATTGTCAAGTATAAAATCACGGATTGCTCGCCGTGAAGAGGCAAACTGAGGTCTACATTTCATCAGGAACGTCAAGTCGTGATGTCAGAAATGTCATCATCATCACCATCAGCCTATAAATAATGTTCCCAGTGCTGGGACACATTCCTCCTCTCTAAGGATGGGAGGTGCCCCATATATTCGATACTAATTCTCGGGCTGAATAAAATAATATTGCCGATTTTCACAAACAATAAAATTAATGCTTCAATAAACCACTGTTGTAGTTTCAACGCTCATGTCAGTTAATTTGTAGGTATCCATTAGCATCCATCACTTACAGTGCGTTCCGAGATAGGTTGTAAACGCTATGAGCGTCCATAAACCCGTTCCGGGTTACCGTGAGCGCGAAAACAAGCGCGACATCGATGTTCCTTGAATCGTCATAGATGACGTCATGACACGCGCCATCTTGCGATTACACCGACCATGCCCCAAAAAAATATCACCGTGAGCGCTGTCAAATGACCTAATGACAGATCTTAGCTGTCATAATGGTGAAAACTAAAACAGAACGCAAAATATTGCTGTGAACGCTGTGAGTGATTATATCGTATCTCGGAATGCACGGTTAGTGAGAACGAACATAAATATACGTGATATCTTTAATGAATTACTCGTGAATGTACTAATTTTCTATTTACGTTGTCTTCAAACTACAGGGCCGAGTATTTCAAGGATTGAATAGTGGCATTGTTTATAAAACAAAGCAAAAGTAAGTAATTACAGAATATTATTCATGACAGATTAATATTAGTCGTTAGTTATAAGTGTAGAAAGCCTGAAATTGTTTGTTTGCAGGCCACCGAAAAAATATACTGGCCATAAGAATAATAAAATATTTGGTGAACTCCTGGTAAGTGGTTTCCATTATTCTTTACATATCAGATACTAGATATTTTTAAGGCCTTGTTGTAATGAAAGCAAAAAATGCCGTCACGTTTTGCTCGACGACCCTTAAACGCGTGTTCGCCCCGAGAGCGGGCGCGTTTTTTCCGAGTGATATTTTGAACGCGACATTATCACTCATAAAACCTTAACTTTATGGATAAAATAAATTTGTTTATGTTGCAGAGGAAGATTTTAAGTAGAAGTCTAAATAACCAGCCTTATCAAAAAAGCGTACAGCATGTGTAAGTAATTTAAAGAGTTCGCAATTGATAAAGTTAGGGAAGTAAGTTGCTACCATGAGGATATACATATACTGCCCTTCATGATGATGATAAGTGCCAAGTCTTAACGAAAACTAAAATCTGGTTGCGGAGCACGAAGAATTTCGTACAATGACCTCTTTACCTACTGACAGTGGTCACACACATTTTTCTATTAAGTGCGGTTTACATGACATATTTGAAGGAGAAAGAAAATTAACCAACTTATTAAATAAATTATTGTTATTATGTTAATTATTTATTTAAATGTTTTATTAAGTATAAATTATAAAAATTGAGTTATAATTACTAATTCGGCAGAAATAAAAATAAGTTACATCTGGATTTCTTGTCGTGACGCAAGGCCAACCAAAAAACCACATGCAAACAAGAACAAACCTTCCAGTGTTAGATAAAAGCCACATCTAGTCACCGTTTATCTGTGTTTCACAGATACTTGTTTACATGTATCGAACTATCATTTTTCCTGCACTGATTTGTAATCTACCTTCAAAATACTTATTTATTGATTACGACGTCAAATGTTTTGTAATACACCAACTTTTCGTTCTTTTTAAGTGTCTAGTATTAATATTCTCACAACCTTATGAGGCTTATGATCATTTATTATTTATAAATGATATTAAACCTCAAAAGGTTTACAATTCCTGAGGACGATGGCCATTGCATCTGTGCGAGCGATACTCATTGTATTTACGCGGGAGTGACAGAGACAGGTAATAACAGGTCATTGTACAAAATTCTTCGTGCTCCGCGGCCGGACTTTAGTAACGAATGATTACTAACAACTTAAAAAATAATCATGTGTTACTAAACCACATACATATGAAGTGTTTGAAGCACTCCGGGATGTTGGGATACGGAGTCCAGGAATAAAACAGCTGTTCACAGTTACAAGTATAATCCGACTGACACATACAATGAGCCCGAGCGCTAACTACCCACATAATTTCTTAATATCTAGTTCTTAACAATAATTTATATAGATCTACCTTAATTGTAATACATGACAGTTCCATTTATATTATTTAAAACGCCAACTATTTTATAAGTCTTGGAACAAGTAAAGGCCATATTTACAAAATAATTTAACAATTTTATTGCTTTACGAAACTTAAAAGGATTATTTTAAATCTAGGTAACAATACTTTAAGTTATTTAAATTGAGGCGATTTTTCATGAATTAGATAACTTTTGTATCGTATGCTTTCTTTGAAAAAACTGTGAAAATACATGCGAAATACAGAAACCCTTTCATCTATTATAATTCGTTACAGGTATTCTAAGCCAGAAGGAAGTCAGAGTAATAAAAAATTGTTGGTACGTTACCTATATCTAAGGAGCTTCTATAATTATAAGTGCCACCGGCTTTAGTGTTAGTTCACACCGAGACGCGACGCGACGCGGCAAGATTGTGAGCAAGAGACCAGTGATTTCGCATGCCACCGCGAGACGCATCGCAATGAAATGTGTGTCTTTTAATGTAGTAATTAAAGTTATATTTTAAGCTGTTCTATTATAATGTGCGCGCCAGCGTTGTGTCACGCACATATTACGCGATTCAGATCCTACAAGTTATGAAAATAATTTACCGCAATAAAATGGAAAATTGCTCAAATTTCCAAATTTAAAAGACTGTGGAGAATGATATGTCTAGAATGTAGATGATACTAAGTTATTGAGCAATAGAGAAGTTTGAAAGAAAAAGACATGCTGCGCCGACCCCAAATAAATTGGGATATAGACAAAATAATGATAATGATGATAAAAATCTTTGCACAAATTTATGACAGAAAAAAAAAAGTATCTACTTGTACCGGCTACCTCAAACATTTACATCGTATAAATGTTTTTACCTTTACCAGGTTTAAACATCTATACTTAATATTATAAAGCAGAAGAGTTTGTTTGTTTGTTTGGTTGAACGCGCTAATCTCAGGAACTACGGGTGCAAATTGAAAAAATCTTTTTGTGTTGGATAGTCCATTTATCGAGAAAGGCTTTAGGCTATATAACATCACGCTACGACCATTAGGAGCGGAGCAGGCATGAAAAATGTTGCAAAAACGGGGATTTTTTTTCTTTCTTTTTTCTCTCTTTTGTGACGCAGGCGAAGTTGCGTGGGTCAGCTAGGTATGGGCGAAAGTGCAAAGTTTACTGGCATTTACTTACTTGGCATAGCTGTGTGTGTGTGCATTTGAAGTCTTTGTTATCGTTTGATTACTGTTTTGTTAATAACGTAAAAACACAAGCCTCGTTGCTTAGTGTGGCACTAGATGGCGGTGTGTATTTCCAACGAGAGTTATTCATTTTAATGTGTTATTCACACTAGGTACTTACATAGAATAAAGGGTGTAAAAAAAGCCTTAAAGCATTTTTTCTCCCAGTCAACTTATTTGGAAACCATCTGGAGTAACGGAAATAGTAGAAGTCCCAAAATTTTTCATAAAACAAACAAAAATATTGCTTTCATAAAGTATTCCATATTGCGCAAATATGTATTGTAGCAGCGTTAATAAGGTCTGAATTCTTGTTGCGCTGACGGTTGGTCGAGAACAGTCGGTCGTGATATCAGCGAGAATAAAAATACGGCAGTCGGTCGCTGCTGACGTCAGCATCACAAAATGTTGCTATACACCGTGTTTCCGGACGCTATCCATCAACTTCCACCGTCCAACTCATCATTATGAACAACTTTTACTATGGGACTACACCATAAATCGGGAAAAAAAACAGCTGATTCATGCATTTTGACGAGTTATGCGAACATAATTGAAGGGAGCAGCTAATTTTTCGTGCGGTTTAGGGTTTGGTCCCACAGTATACCTTATGACCGGTCGAAGTTTATGAATTTCGTCCGGGAAAACGGTGTATAGAACACAATGTATACTCGTACGTGACCGACCGTGCGCAACAAGAATTCAGGCCTAAAGAACTAACTATAACTATTCAAATACATCGAATGAACTGTTATTGTAACCGTATAGGCGCAATTGGAAAACTTTTTTCAAGCAGTACATTGAGCGCAGTTCATTTATGTGCACATGGAGGATGGATCGTGCAAAATGCATGCTGTATATTTTGTTGTGTGTTTGTGTGTGTGTGAGAGTATAATTTCATTCTAAACATTTACAACTGAATCTGTATTGCAGGCAAATATTTTGAATAGTATTCAAAACGCTCCGAAACGTGAGAGTAAAGCGTAAGTAGTTCTTTTCACTAGAAATAATAAAATTTAACCATTAGAAGCTTCCCTCTCATAAGAGGAGACCGTGTCCCAACAGTAGGAACATTATAGGCTGATGATGTTGATGATGATGATGAACTATTAGAAGAAATTGTTTGAGAGCACAGTCCTTGTACAATTGTGAGTGTGCATTTTACATCGACTGGCATTTCGAGACATGAAACCCGCCACATTATTCCCAAAACTACTGTAACTCCTGAAAACCAGAATCAACAGCGGTAACCACCATAAAAAAGCAGTGAACATGAACCTCGACGAAGTCCCAGAGAATGAATTTAACTGTCTTGGATCCCGCAACGAAATTAATCAGGAAATTAGCGGAGGAGTAGAAAATCAAGTGACGTTAATAAGGCTGAATTTCCAGTAGAATTCAGAGGTACAGAGGTACAAAGACACTGGTCAACTAAACTGTAATACCACCCAACCGATAAAATTTCAATAAGTTTAGTGTAGCTACGCCGTAGCTATCGCTACGAAGCCGTGCTACGCCGGCTACGCGTGTCTTTATTCGAAGTATGTTCATATGATTGGGTTCCCGCGATTTAAATGATTTTGTTTAGTACATTGAAAATAAAAATTTAAGTTTTGCTTAGTACATTGAAATTAAAATTACAGATACCTGCGCCCTTCGATGGTTATAATGTAAGTTACGTTAAGATAATCGTTTTTAAACCCCGACGCAAAAACGTTACGTCAAACTTATAAAAGTTTGACATATCTGTTCGTGTGTGTGTATGTCTGTTTATGGCATCGTAGCTCCCGAACGGATGAACCGATTTTGATTTTGCATCTTCTGTTTGAAAAGTAAATTCAAGATGGCCACCGCCACAATCTGGCGCCTTACATTATTTTTCACAACTCCCTCCATACGGGTATTAAATGAAAGGGCTTGACTAGTAGAAAACTATACCTTATAATAAATGTCAAATTTAAGATGGCCGCCACCACAAATTGGCTAATTGTTTTTTTTTCACAACCCCTACACTAGGGGTATCAAATGAAACGGCTTGATTAGTAGAATAATGTTAATTATGTTAAAATAGAATTAGGAATACTAACTAGCGAAATGAGACGAGGAAAATGGAGTGAGGACTGGTACCTTTGGGAAATATTTTTTTTGAAATATTTAATATTATTAATTTAAATAACAATAATGTACAGCATTTGTGTAGTTAAACTGCTAATACAAACTAAATCCACGTCCCGAATGGCGTAGTGGTGGTGAAGCTGCCTTACGTTCTTAGGGTCCTGGGTTCGAATCCCGGTAGGAACAAATGTTTGTGTGATGAGCATGGACATTTGTTTCCGAGTCATGGATGTTTATATGTATAATAAGTATGTATTTACAAACGAAAAAGTATATATGTAGTATATCAACTACCTGGTGTCCACGACACAAGCCTTGCTTAGTGTGGCACTAGGTGGCGCTGTGTGTTAATGTCCAGCGATATCTTTTTTTATTTTTTATTTTAAATGTAGATATTTTGTCATCTGAATATTAATAATTTTAATTTGGAAATTTTGTTCTGCTCTTCTATATTTCATACAGGTCACCAACATCACTTCACACTGACGTAAGTGTGACTTTGCAATAAAATAATTATTTAAATGTACCTTCAGATCATCACGTCTATAATCTTGGCCGAGGTGTACCTAATAATACACCCACATTTCATCATCATCTGCTTAGCCTTGTCCCAACTATGTTGGGGTCGGCTTCCAGTCTAACCGGACGCAGCTGAATACCAGTATTTTACATGGAACGACTGCCTATCTGACTTCCACAACCCAATTAATATTGGGAAATACGATATCACTAGATAAGACTGGTTGTTAGATTTTTCTAACCACTGACTACCTGTAACGATTGTCAAAAATTGACTAATGACAGCCGGGACCAACAGCTTAACGCGCTTTCCGAAGCACGGAGGAAACTCGGTATGTAAGAGTGGTTACCCATCCACAGAGCAACCTAGGCAAGAACGGCTTAACCTTAGATGGACCCGAGCAGCTATTATTACGGCTATTATTGCGGCTATTATTATTTATTATTACAGCTATTATTTCGTATTTTGCCACGAGCTCCGAGAAAAAGGAGTGAGCCCATTGTCAAAAATCAGTCAAATTCCAAAAACTGTAAATAAAGAAACAGTGAAGTACACATAATAGTAATAAGTATATCGTTGAAATATTTGCAATATTCGCAATGATCTATCATAAATTGTGACCTCTGAAAGAAAAAATGTATAGTGTGTTATGGATACTGTCCGTGTCCTTACCAAAGCAATCGATGGCGCAAATATATTGATGACCCGATTGGCGTAGTGGTAGTGACGCTACCTTACGTTCTTAGGGTCCTGGGTTCGAATCCCGGTAGGAGCAAATGATGAGCACGGACATTTGTTTCCGAGTCTTGGATGTTTATATGTATAATAAGTATGTATTTACAAACAAAAAAGTATATATGTAGTATATCAACTATCTAGTGTCCACGACACAAATTTTGCTTAGTGTGGCACTAGGTAGCGCTGTGTGTTAATGTCCAGTGATATTTTTATTTTATTTTTTTATATTACGATCGTTGGTTTTATTTTTTTCGGCATTAGACGATACGCCAACCAAAATCGGCGGTAACACGTATGTCCGAAGATCACTTCGGTTAGGACGCGACCTAAGTTTTTTTTTTTACTTTTCAGAGTATTGAAGTGGAAAATAATGCCAAGGAAGAAACCTCGTACGTACACCTAATTGTTCTAATACAATACATTTTTTACGACCTAATTTTGAGATACGACAATTTTCTTTTTATTCTAGTAATGAAGATAACGTAAGTTACCGTTTTTTCAAAATACCTAGATTTACCATTCATAAAATAAACAGCTTTTGTTTCACACACCTCATCATCATCATCATCATCATCATTTCAGCCGAAAGACGTCAACTGATGGACATAGGCCTCCCCTAAGTGTCGCCTCAATAACCGGCCCCGTGCAACTCGCATCCAACGGATTCCCGCCGGAACCGTCACCAAGTCATCGGTCCACCTAGTGGGAGGTCTTCCATCGCATCGTCTTCCGGTTCGCGGTCGCCACTCTAGAACTTTTTGGCCCCGTCGGCTATCCGTTCTGCGAGCAATATGCCCTGCCCACTGCTACTTAAGTTTGGCAATTCTTCGGGCTACGTCGGTGACCTTGGTTCACACACACACACATTTAATTGCTAAAGAGCTGACTAAGTGGTTACCTACAAAAATATTTCAGCAGTACAATATTATGTTTGTCGTTCACTAAAGTATCCCAAAGTGTAACTAAAAACGACCATTAAAGTTTCTAAAATTTCTGTCCAATTTTTACTCTTGATAAGTACATTTTATGCATAGTTGTATGCATGTCAATTTTCACAGGGGTTCGTGTATATTTTATACTTTTTCAACAGCGTAAACTTTCAACTTTGATTGGTACTAACCAAAACATAACTGAAAAAGGGAATCATTTATTCCCTTTATGCACCACTGGTGGTAAAAGCCCTAAATTTAAAAATTCCTTGAATTACTTATGAACACAATTATTCCATACTTATTACTCCTCCGGTTTACTAATGTTGAGCCTACTGAAAATCTCCCACAGCGGGTCACCAAATGCCATGATCCACCTAAAAGACTTTACCGATTTCGTCTCACTTATAATGGCAATTAGTGTACAAAACTTAAACACGTGATTGTGCTCATGACAACAATCATATTTTGAAAATGAGCTGTTCAGTACATTTATGTTCGCCTAATGTATTGAACTGATATTTTTTTCGCGATTTCGGCTGTGGTCCCGTTGTAAAAGTTGTGTGTTATCATGAGCACAATCACGTGTTTTAGCTTAAGTTTTTGAGTATCGTATACCGTACTAATTACCAGTCACCCTATATGTGGGCTGCTACAGATACAACTCGGTCCGGTGGGCGTATACCGATAAAACTGAGTGCAACTGTGTAGTATCATCCCAAACCATGGCCCACCTCCAGACCTGCTCTTTATGCAACTTAACCTGCACTTTAATGGAATTCTGATCACACTTAGTTTAGTTTTGACCGCTACAGCGTAAACGCTTGCACGTGCCCTCCACGCCAAGCCACAATTTCATCTACAATTTTGTCACATATTTATGACGTTTGGCGTACAGGGCATGCGCTTGTTTGTCACGTATATGTGACAATGGCGTCCAAAAAAAGTGAGAAACGCCGCAGTTGGCGGAGAGGCTGAGTGATTGCCAGATGCGCTGCATGCCGCGGGTTCGAATCCTGCACGGAACAAATAATTGTATGGCCTACTGGTAATTGTTCTGGGTCTGGCTTTTTGTGAATGTGGGTACCACGATACAGAAAAAAAGAAACTTAGTTTGGGGCAACAATAAATAACTTTAGAACACGATACGAAGAAGAAGATATTGATGTTTACTTTTTCACCATCGACTACGTTCTAAGACAGAAAAAAAAATACGAGGCTGTCTTTGGGGATTGCCGATAGAAGTGAAAACTAAGTAATCTATATCTGCTACGGGTTGTGGCCCGTGCACGCCTAAGTGGTGCTACGCCGTAGCGGATCAGCTACGTGTGCTACGAAGCGTTAGCTGACGGTCACGCGAGTTTTTTAATTTTTATTCATTCAAGTGTTCAACGCACTTAAAGAAGTTTTTACCTCAAAAACTCACTGGTCTATGCATCATCTCACATGTATTGTATAACGGGCTGGTGTTCGCAAATGCACGCCAAAGCGCGTATTTTGCGTATGGACTAAATCCACCACGCGGGCCCAGTGCGGGTTGGTAGATGTCACATGTCTTCGAAGTTTTGGTTCTAGGACATGCTGGTTTCCTCACGATATTTTCCTTCACCGTTTTTGAGAGCAGTGGTGATGAAATAAATTACGCAAAGTACTTTGCCTGCCTGAATTCGAACCCACGGCTTACTGTTCGTAAGTCGGGGCCGCTACCACTGGGCCACCGCTGCTCTAAAAAATAATCATAAATATTTTTTAACAGGATTTAGTAAATCTCCGTACTAGGAGAGCTGAAAGCCATGACATTGGAAGCAAAGAAGAATCTCACTCCACTACCTCCGTGGAATCGGGAAGCGCAGAGTATGAGAGAAACCCGGGGAACCCGTTCACAGTGCACAAGAATAAATACAGACAAAACTGGCCCTACAATCATTTTGTAAGTTTGTACTTTACAGACTTATGTCACGTGGCCGCTTAACATGAATACCGTAGAAACTGATTTCTTCGCAGAAATAATCGACTGATCTTTTGTTCATCGGTCGTTTTGTCGATTCAATGACAAATTAACAAAACAATAGTCGATTCTTACTTCTTATTTTGATTTTATGTTACGCGGGCTGACCGACTGTAGAAAAAAAAAAATTTGTGTTTAGTGTTTTTTTTTTATGTGTGGACTGTAGAAAAAAATATTGGTGTTTTTTTTTAAGAGTGTTCTTATGGGGTTCAGATAAAGTGACATTCAATTAGCAATATCGATCGTGGTATTCTAACGTACGAGTAAGTTATCGAAATGGTAACTTTGTTGAAAATCGTATTAAAGTACGAAACAAATGCGACTGATCACGTTAAGCAAGAATTCCTTTCATGAAATGCCAAATTTCGGAACATCAGAATTTTAGACCCCATTTTGTTGGGCAAATGGATCATATTTCCACCCATCACATAATATATTATTTCAGACGAATGATTTTTTTTTTATTGTACAAAAAAATGTTTTAAGGACAAAGTGTTCCGAAAACAAATACATGTCACTGACGAAGTTAAAAAAATAAAAACTTTTACATTTAATTAGACAACGTTTGTTCTAAATTGATTTAAATTGAAACTAAATATTACTTTGTGATACTTTTAAGATGGATGGCGATCATATGAACATCAATCCATTTGGACCTCAGTTTGGAAGTTTAGGACCAACAGGTCCCGAGCTGTTCTTTGGTAGAAAGTGGTGGTACTTCAATCAGGTATTTTTGTATTTCAAGAGTGTTGTGTATAATACGTGTTCATTTTTATTTTCCCTTCAATACTAAATTGGCCGTATGCCCGACGAGCTGTGGTCCTAAATAACAACGATGCGGAGCCCTGAGACAACTAGAAGGCGACGCGGTAGATCTCGCAGGAGATGGCGGGACGAGCTGGAGAAATGAAACGACCAGTAGCCCAAATTGGTCCTGTATCGAAGATTTTGGAAGACATTGATTGGCCTTTGCCCAGTCGTAGGATAACACAAGCTAGCATTAACTGAATTGGCTTGTGTTTGGCCCCAAGTTACCAGATGTAAAGCCATGATGTGACGAAGGGTGGAGCAAGCTTGCTCGGAGAAGAAACCCATTCGCTCGAACTCTGAACGAGGCTGGATTGTAAACTCTGTTCATGAGATAGCCACGAAGGTATGAAAAACATAGACGTCCGCTTTACAGTCAATGATTTTTCTGATAAATACACTATGCTACTTTTGCGCGCCGTTCAACGAAATACGATGTTTGTTTTTTGTGTCCATTTAGTCATTATTTACAGAACTTCTTGAAAATTGTTAAGTGTCACGGTCTTAATTCTCTAAACAAGACCTGAAAACACTTTTTTATTGTTACCCTATTTTAATGCCCCACAGATGAGCAAAGGCCTCCTCTATCTTCTTCCTAACCTCTGCTTTGTGCAATAATTGGCCCTATCAGCCTAAAGACGACTGACGGCTGGCGGCGCCTCTACGGGCCGATGACATAGCGAATGGGTTCGTTCTAGCGATACCTCCCACGCCCCGCACATGCCCCCCGCACATCCCAAATTATGTATTCTTTTTTATCTGTGGAATTGAATGATTACTCATGTAACGTTCCGTTACACCTGCAAACGAGATCAGACAGACACATCACCTTCACCGCGGTCTACCTCGACAGCGATTTCCGTCCTACCCTACGGTGCATAAAGTTGGTCAATCACTAAATTATAGAGTCTAAACTCAAGATTAGCTAGCGACTAACGACACTTGGCAATGGAGCGCAGCATAATATGAGTTAAGTGCACAGACCGCGTTATAAAATACTTATATTATATTAGTTAATTATTTTTTTTATTGTTTTTCAGGACGACTACAAGCCGATGGGTTAGCTTTTACGATCAGTGTATGTATAAGAGACCTACCGATGGGTTAGCTTTTACGATCAGTGTATGTATAAGAGACCTACCTTGTATGTAAATATACCAACATTAAATTTTATTACAATTATATTTTAATTGTTTCGTTTGTAAACCCGCTAGAATAACAAAGGGCTATTTTTTTCTAAAACCAATATGTCCTGCTACAATAAGCTTGGAAAGTTCCCCTCTATGACTTTTTGTTCTTTTGGGGCTAAAATGGTCTCCTGGTAGATCTTCTACTGCCGATAATAAGACTTGCTGCTACCTGTAAATCGTAAAACCAGAAAGAGATACATTAACGTAACAAAAAAAAAACATAACCCTTCATTTTATAACCCCACTCTCACCACAATATGCTTTGGCACTCAAAATCCGTACCACCAAGACTAATGTAACAACGTATAATTTATGGAAATCGGTTCATCCCTTTAGGCGTACACATACAGACATGCGGACCAAATATACAGGGTGTAAACAGACCCGTAAAGGAAAACATCGAGACATGTGACATCTACCAATCCGCACTGGGCCCGCGTGGCAGATTATAGCCCATTCCCTCTCAATGTGAGGAGGCCATGTCCCAGCAGTGGGAACATTATAGGCTGATGATGATGATGATTTGAAACTTTGACCTGCAATATATACCAACTAGAAGGTTCTCAGATATGGCCACAGAAATATTAAAAACAGATCTATGGATATGGCTGAGAGTAAAAAAATGATTGCAAAGACGGATTAATTTCGGCTTCATTCCCTTTGGGTGTCGCCGCATTCAGAAAAAAAAAATAATGATGATTCCTCGCATCGACCATTGACTTTGACATAGGTACATGAATGCCAATGATGACGCTAAAACGATTTCCTTGCTTCGGAAAGGAAGTTCGTATTGACAGTAATTGATACGGGGTTTGGACCCCAAATATTGGCCTGAGAGGAAATATTATGAACCAGCTTTGCCCCCGAGCACGGATCGCGTAATCAAAATTGTCTTTTGCTCGAATTTCCCATGGCAGCTATTAGGTATTGAGATTGAGGCAAGATTGAATACGTGGACGGTAATCTGAGTTATGCCATTTCGATCTTTATGATGGTTGGATACGTGTCATTTTGGACAGATGTACAAAATATCCAAGGAGATAGGTAAAGTATGATAAAGCGGAATAGTTAGGGCGACACATATAGACTATAACAGATTAAGTTACGCTTTGGCCTCTACATGATTCTGTGAAAACGATTTATCGCACATTGTGCCTACTCATCGTGTACCAAGTTAAACGTGATGCAGCTATATATATGTCACCGTAAACTTGTCAAACACGTTATATTACAATATAACGTGTTTTTTCTCGCGATATTGTAATGTCTCGAATTATTTTCAACTGAACATACGGAAGCATCTCTGCCCCAATAATTGGGACTTGGGGCACCCCCCCGTTAGGTTAGTTAGGTTCCTTTAAACCCTGCACTCGGAAATAGGGGCCCCGCGAAGCGGGGCTCCGTCGACTACGCTTTTTAGGGGGAATATAAAGTGTTTTAAGGTTATGTTATATTAATCGGTATTTCTCAGGAATGGTGCATTATGTTTTCATGAGAGTTGTGCCACTGGGCAAGGAGGACCCCTCCTTCCCTCCACACCGCGTAAGTTGACTACCATCGCATGCATTTCACGAAAAATAATGCGTTTTGTTGTAAGCAGTATGTTCAATTGACAATAATTCGAGACTTTACAATATCGCTAGAGATATTACAATATAACGGATTTGACAATTTTACGGTGACATATACATTATATGGGGCAACTGCCTATCTGACCTCTTAAGCTCAAGTCTGGGTAATACGATACCCTTGGTAAGACTCCATCCATCAGCACAATGTTTTAAGTGCGTTACATTGAGTTCTACCACAAAACATGATTTATAGCCTCAAAAAAAGAAAGTTGTTTCCCAGCAATAATTTTTGCGTAAAGTTACTTAGTTTGATGTACAGAATGCTTGGTTAACGGCTTTGTGATAAGGTGGTATACACCCTGTATAATGGGTGGTCACCCATCCACGGACCAACCTAGGCAGACACGTCTTAACCTAAAGAACCGATCAGCTGTTAATATTTAACCACGAGCTTTTATAATGTACAGTCACGTACAATATGTAAACACTTCAGAGTTTTTTAAATTGTGTTTCTCCTAATGTACTGATTAAAATGTTCATGTTATTATGTTGTTAAGAATACTATGTATTTTATTAAGTACATAGTATTCTAGAACTCATATTTTTATGAACAAGATCTAATTTCCTAGTTACATTCGTTATTTCTCGCAAAAATAGCTATCATATTAAGGAAAGTGTAAACATATTATTAGACGTGACTGTACCTATCATACTTTACTGTAGTAGCTTGAATAGTAGTATTCAAGCTACTCTAAAATCAACCTAGTTCTACATACAGGTGGTATCAATTTCCTGTGAAGCATGAAAGGTGCAAATTTCACGATCACTATTCTGCGGCTACGCTGAATGGTTTTGACGCCCCACACGTTACGAGTCACGTCAAACTTCCAGGCTTTGGTTGCGTTGAAAACAACACGATGCGCGATAACTACAAAGAGCTACGATGTTACGGAGATATACAAAAAATACAAAAAAATACAAAATACAAAAATATTTATTTCCATAAAACAATATTTCTTACATTGGTTGATGATTGGAGTCTCCTTTTAAGCAAATAATGCCTGTAGTAGGAGACACCGCTCTTCCATAAATTAAGATTATTCTATCTTATTTTCTTAACAATATAATCCTAATATTCTCCTAATATGTTATGAATGTATGTGAGTGGTTAATGGTAAAAGTTGAGTGTTATATAGTGGATGATGATTTGTGTGTGTGTGTAGGCATGTGTGTGTGTGTGTGTGTGTGTGTGTGTGAGAAAGTGTGTGTGTGTGTGAGTGGGTGTTAGACTGCACGTGTTTGATGTGTGTACGTTATCATGTTACAAGAGTGCTTCGGTGTCTTCGTACGAAAGTGGTTTTATCCATTTTAGTATATTTTTTTTTACAATCATGAAGTGGTTTGGTGTAAATGTATATGTTTCTGTTAACTCTGTTGTAAAGCTGAGCTGCGCGTATGTTATACTGCATGGCTGCAAATTTTGTTTTTGTTTGCGGGATTTGTACAATAATATCTTTTCGTCTTTTTACTATTATATCTTTATCAAAAATAAGTGTCCTGTGTTTCTTTATGAGTATGGCAGTGATATATAACTTTCTAACACTAAGCAGGCCACTGATCTCGTAAAGAGTTTTGGTTGAAAATCTACGTCTTTTAAAATACATAATTTTTATGAGAGCCCTTTGGGCTCGTTCCACATCTATAAATTTTGATTTTGCCGCCCCGCCCCAGACAGGTATACAGTAAACTATAACCGATTGTGCAATGGCAGTATAAATTTCATTTAACAGATTCCTGTTTGGGCCCCCTGGTTTAGCAACAAATGTTGTAGGGACTACATGTCTCAAAGTTTTAAACATCCAGCCTAGTTTTCTTACTCTATCGGATACGTGCTCGAGATGAGAGTACCAAGTCAACCTTTGGTCAATTATTACGCCTAAATATTTTGTTTGGGGTACTTTATTGATGATGGGACATGTACAACCTATGTCGGTTCCATCACAAGAATGTATTTTAATATAAAAATTATCATCTGGTTGTGACTGGTTTGAAATTGTAAAACATATATAGTTGGTTTTCTTTGTGTTTAGTGTTAGTACATTATCATTAAGCCAGTCGGCAATTTGGGCCATACCCAACTCGGCTTTAAGTTTAACGTCAGACCACTCATTTCCAGAGAAAACCACAGCTGTATCATCGGCGTAAGAAAATATGTTAGCATTATCGACTTTAAGGTTACACAGATCATTAATGTACGTCAGAAATAATGTAGGACCTAAAATGCTTCCCTGCGGAACGCCAAAAGATACATCTGCTTCGTCACTGGTATAAGCACCTATTTTAACTCTCTGCTTTCTATTTGCCAGGTAATCTTTGAAGAGTTTCAGAGCTATTCCTCTTACTCCAACTCTTTCTAACTTCGACACAAGGGTTGGAACAGAGACGGTGTCAAACGCTTTTTTTAGATCTAGGAAGACTGTAAGACATTTTCTTCCCTTGTCGAGATGGTCAGTTACAAGCGAGCTGAGTGCAGCGACTGCGTCCTCAGTGGATACTCCCTGTCTAAATCCAAATTGATGAGGCGATATTATTTTATATTTATTAAGGTAGTTAAGTAGTCTAATGTTCATTATTTTTTCTAAAATTTTAGATAGAGCTGGCAATACAGAGATAGGTCTATAGTTATTGACATCGTCGCTGTTCCCTCCCTTGTGTACAGGAGTAATAACAGACTGTTTGAGTGGTGTCGGAAAGATGCCATTTTTAAAACAGAGATTTACCAGATGCGCTATGATGGGAACGACTTCCGTGCTAATGTATTTCAAGAACCGAGTTGAGATATTATCCCATCCTGCAGCACTGTCTGACTTCAAACTCATCAGGACACTTTCCACTTCCTTGGGGTCAGTGTCAAGTAGCACAAAGGAATTAGTTTGGGTAGGTAAGGTTTTGGGTCGACAAGACTTTTTACTGGGTTGGATTTGCTGAGCTAATTGTTTTCCGATATTGGCAAAATAAGTGTTAACAAAATTCACCGATGCAGTTGGAGACGGCAAGATGTTTAAGAGGTCGAAGCTTTGGTTTTTAGTTTTAGTTGAGTACGTTATTGATTTTATATTTTTCCAAAGTAACTTCGTATTTGTGACAGATTTAGCTAGTGACTCTCTTTCATGTTTTCTTTTCAGTTTCTTTATGAGATTGTTACAATGATTCCTATACCGACAATATGTTATTTTTAAAATGTCATTGTGAATATCTAGCCGAGATTGTTTTTGTAATTTATTGCGGTTTTTTATGCAGCGCAGTAACCCAGGAGTGATCCATGGTTTGATTATACGTCTACTGCTTGGAATTTTTATTATATTAGAATTGTGTTTAATAGTGTCAGTTAACTTTTGTATCAATTGACTGATTAACAAATTGGGATCGTCACAAAACAGCAACTCACAAAGATTTTTTTCTTGTAAAGCTTTAAGCGCTTGCTCAAAGTTGATGGTAGTGTTGGTTTTATTAATAACATTTCTGGTTTTTATTTTACACAGTGATAGAAAGGTAGTGTAGTGATCCGTTATAGATGTTTTTAAAATGGCAATTGAGGCAGATATTTTTCTTTTATGAATCCTCAACATGAGGTGGTCTAGGCAGTTCTTTTCTCTGGTAGGTATCGTATGACCGGGTAAGATACCATAAGTCGAAAGCATATTTAGGTAGTTCATCCGGTTTTTCTGTTCGTGAGACGGTTCAATGGTTTTCGGTCTAATGTTAATGTTTATGTCACCCGCTAATATAATGTTTTTTAGTGTCGGAAGAGAATCTAAGTGTAGACTAAGCGATTCCAAAAAAGGATCAAGATTTGTGTTTGATGGAGATCGGTATATACACAAAACAATATGGTTTAATATATCCAGTTGTAGGCATGTCGCCTGAGCTAACTGTATTTCTTGAATTTTTGGTTTTAGCGTTTGTTTTACGAATACAACAACCCCACCATTTTGATTAAACTGACGTGTTGATATAAAGGCCTGATAGCCTGTAAGTTGAGGAATTGGTTTGTCAACATTCAATCTACATTCTGTTAGTATGATCACATCAGTCTCAAACTTAAAAGTCGATAACAAAACATTCAAGTCATCAAAATTGCAATATATGCTTCTAATGTTCTGTGACACAATGGTAAAATCATTACTTTTAACATGTATATGTTTTGAAAAATCCGAGGGGTCACATTCAATTGAACTCGCTATTTCAATATTGTCAATTTCATTCACTGTTTGTAATGTGTTACTCATATAGATTAAAAAATAAAGATGAAGTCATTGTAAGATAGTCACAACAGCCATGGGAAGACTTTTTGAAAGCGAGCTGCACAAAGTTAAACGAGCTTTTTCTTGTATATAAATGTATGTCTGTTTTATAAAAGCATTCTTTAAATGTATAAAACTTTCTTATAGGGGTAATAGATTTGTGTAATGTTTGGTTAAGGTGGTTTGTATTTATAGTTACGAGTATGTATGTCGTTTGAAAGCTGTATGTATGTTTAGTTTGTCGCCGAAATGTGAGGGCTTTGATAATTTGTGTGTTTGGTGCGTAGAGAGTGAATGTATGTGAATGTATACTGTTATGAATATGTGCTATGTATGAATGGAGATTATGTAAGTAAGTTATTGATAAAGTTTTACAATGTACAAATAATTTAAAAAGATACCTTCCAACAATGAAGACAGTAAAATAATAACTTGCTGCTGGAGAATTTGTAATAAATGACGTGTTGACCGTGGGCATGTACAAGAACACTGCTGGGATTTTATTAACAAATTCACTCACACCTGGTGCAGAAAGAGTGTGCAAAGTACAAAGTCATGTTTTCACTATAAGTTGGTGAATTTGTTCTTCATTTCTTATGATAATGGTTGGTTCCTGATCATTTTTCTTGATATAAATTTTGCCGTAAGCAGTCCAGCAGTACTTATACTCTCCTGTTTTTATTAGGTCTCTGGCCAAAAAATATAGACGGGATCCCTTTGGGGTTAAATGTTCCGACAGGAAGATAGGAGTATCTTCTTGTGTTTTGAAGCCAAGGTGTTTGCAGCACAGCTTGGACTTATATTTTTTGTTAAATGTCCTTCCCATTTTGAGTATCTCATTTTTCAGAAGTGTGGATCCAGTTTCTACAACTATGGGAGAATTTTGGTTATTGTTTTTCCCCCGCACCCTGTACACGTCTTTGAGGTCAAGTTTAGTAATGGAACATTCAATGCTCTTGGAAAGATTAATAACCAAATCAAGAAGTTCTTCTTTAGTTTCCCCAGCTAGTTTCGGCACGTTTTTTATCACGAGGTTTGCTTTACGACTTCCCGTTTCTATTTCTTCTATTTTATTCTCCAAGAGCGTGATGTATTTCTTGTCCTCCTTGGCCTGTTTTTCCAACTGAGACATTTTCTTTTCTAGATCTTGATTTTGTGCCAGTAGGTGAGTGATCGTATTTTCTATGTTTAGATTAGATTTTTGTATTTCTTTCAAAGTTGCGGCAACTTGTTGTGTCTCTTTTCCCTGTTGAGTAAGAAAAAGAGCCATCATATCCTTTATTTCTTTCTTGAAATCTTCCAACTGTTCTGCAATACATATTTCTTCACGGCTTCTCTTAACTCTCTGGAATACAAAATTGGGTGGCGTCTTCTTATCGTCATTTCCCATCAAACTAATTTCCGATTCCGAAGCCGACTTATTCATTGGCGAATTCATACCACTGCTCAATACTTATGTGTAACTGTTTTATCACGGCAATACAAAACAAAGCTGAGAAATCACCGCCGTTGTTTATTTATGCGGCACAGTAGATCATCACAGACGTTGCGTTCGTGTTATTTACTACGTAGCAGACTGGTCCCGCGGTCGTAGCACCGTAGCAGCGTAGCACTTAAACTGAGCAAGCGCGTAGCTGACTCGCAGTGACGTAGTTTGACACTCGTAGGCAGCACAGTAATTTCGAGCGTTGACGCACACGTTCACTCGGCGCAGCGGCCACAAGCGCAGACTCGTTGCGCGACGCGACGATGGTCCGGGATCAAACCTCACCGACTGCTTCACTTTTTCTGAGTATTCCAATTATGAATTTTTCAACCAAGCACGATGCGATCCGTTCGGCGATCCGCTCGTCGGTCCCTGGGCTTGCAAGAGCGAGAGACCCGACACAATCCAATATGGCTGCAGCACTAAATGGACTCTCCCACAAGATAGAACAGGAGGGTCCGAGAGTTTGTGCCGCCGGATTTAATAAATGTTAAAAGTTAAAATATTATTTAAATTTAGTATACTGTGTGACAACAAAAAACACGTCCAATCCACACAACCGCCGAGAGGAAGAGATGAAAGAGAGATATGGATATGCTGTGTTATTTTGAATGATTTTCTGTCTAGTTTTAACCAAACAGAGATTTTGCGTCTCACATTGAGATTTTGTACAGTCACTAGCAGCAATAAATGTAAAAACTTACCAACTTTTAAAACTGTTTTTCTAATACTGTTCTGATTTAAATTGCATGTTGTTGTACGAACATACATACTGTATATTCTGAAAAAGATAGAGATAAGAAAAGATCTTGTCTCTATGTTACAATCGTTATTTTTCGCGAAAATTGCTTTCAAATGTAGGTAAGTGTATTCATAATGGTGGCTTGTACGATCTCCAGTACCTTGGCAAAGGCACTCCAAAACAAGCACGTAAAGTGACCTCTGCCTGTGCTGCCAAAACGGACGACGACCACTTATACTCTGACAATTTGAGTCAAAAAGGGCAGATGACAATGTTGGCGACGATAGGTCGTGGTGGAGCAAAATGAAATGTGTAGTGGACTGTATAACATGAATATATTGAAGAAAAGAATTAAAATACAACGGTCGATTGATAAACAAGTAATAAGACGCTAAGAAAACGCGTAAGCGCAGCCGTGCGTGGAGGCGTGCAACAGCTGACTGGTGTGGCGCGGGGGCAAGCGCTCGGCCGTCGGCCGGCTGACTCCCCTCTGTCCCCGCACCCCTCGTTCACTGCCGCTGGCGCGCGGCGCGCGGCGGTGTTGAGAGTAGCTGTCTCAACAGACAAAAAAATAGTCTATCAGTTAGATGATCCAGAACTGTTGGACATGTATATTTTCTTTTGTTACGTAAACCAAAATTGACGAAGATACGACGCTTTTAAAATTCTCAATACGTCACGCCGTGGTATAATTTTAGTGAGTTCTGACGTCACGAGCCCGGGGACTTTCGAGTTATGATGTGTTTTATCTTTGTCAATATTCATTGATTGACAAAAACAAAACTTCAAACATGGCTAAGGTCCATGTTCATCGAAAAGACAACAGTCTGATTATCTAAAAACAGCTGTCAATGTGACATGTTCCCATATAAAAATGTGTTTTACACAGCTGTTTTTAGATAATCGTCTGTCATCTTTTTGGTGAACATGGACCTAAGAACAGTCCCGACTAATCCACCTTTCAAATAAAAAACAAAATCAAAATCGGTTCTGTCCGGGCGCTACAATGCCACAGCAGACAGACACACACACACACACAGACACGTCATACTTATAACACCCCGTCGGCGTCGGTTTCCGTTGGGGGTTAAAAATACGTACCTAGTAAAACTTAAATCAAATGGGTCATTTATTTCTAGTATGAAAATATTTTTTAAATGTCAACTGATACGAAAACATAAATAGTAGGTATTGTGAATTTTAGACTTTCCTAACTTCCCGACGACATAGTGGTCCAAGTTTTGAGTGAAAAGCGATTTTTCAACAGATACACTTCTTCGACATCCGCTGGATGCGAGTCGCACGTGACCGGTCAATGTGGTGACACTTGGGCCCGGCCTACGTCCAGCAGTGGACGTCTTTCGGTTGAAATGATGATGATGACACTTCTGAAATATTAATGATACCAATAGACCGATTTATACATACCTGGCTAATTGTGGGTCACACAGGTTTATCTCTTGATGGTATAGGCATGCGATGCCAAGGAATGAGGAAAATGTCCTGATGAAAGTTTTGACTATGAATGTGGATGGGTATGAGCAGAGGATGTCCAAAGAAACGATGGATGGACTGTGTTAAGAATGGTGGCAAGAAAAGAAGTTTCTGGTAAGATGACGAGTAATAGGGAAGTATGGAGAAGACATGTTGCGCTGAACACAAATTAATTGGGGTAAGGGCTAGAGAATATCAAGGGCACCCACAATGGGCCAGTAGTCTTAAGTCTCATCCGAAGTAATAGGATGATCCATAATCCAGACCCTGTGTTGCCGATAAGTTTTAAAGTAAAACCCCACAACCCTTTGATGCACCAAAAAATCAAACCCAGGAACTTGTGCACAGCAATAGCATTTGTGACCTCCTAGAGTCCTATAGATCAACGAAGTTAAGGCGACACTAATATACGTTTTCACTTCTCATGCTCTAAAAGTACGCCATTATAGCCCTACGAAGCGGGATTAAAGTGACCGTTTATTCCCTCTCTCTGTCCGTTTATTCATTCTCGTTTACTCTGAAACATGGTCACAACATGGTACAATAATATACTATATACTTCGCCAGGTATAGCATTCCGAGAGACAGAAGTCACGTGGGTGTCTCGTATCTACGTCATAAGCGCTATCAATGGTTCTCAAACTTTATAATCTGGGGAAATTCAATCTAGTAAAACAATGATATAATTATTACCTATATTCCTACTAACTTTTGCCTTTAGCTCTACCCGCATTGTAGGTTTTCGGGGACTAAAAGAATCCTATATCCATGCTAGGGTTTCAGGCTTCAAATTACAAGCCAAGGTTTGGTAGTCTTTTTATGTGAACAAAGGTACTATAGAGACATTAGAGACAAATCTACTTTAGCATTCACTATATCATTGTACCGTATTGTATTGTACAACGGGCTGGTTTCCGCAACTCCACGTCAAAGCGTATATTTTTGCGTATGGGCTATAATCCACCACACGGGCCCAGTGCGTGTTGGTAGATGTCACATGTCTTCGAATTTTTGACTCTAGGGCATGCCACAAAATAATATTGGGAATCACTGTTTTAGTGGCACTGAGCGAGACCGGCACATATGTTAGAAAAGAATAGCGATACACGACGAATTGTCAGAATGTCAATGAGACAACCCGTTTCAGTGTTACCAGTAGTGTGAAAGAATAACTCCCTAACCACCTATAATTCCTGTGCGAATCCGATCAAACATTGAAGTTTTAATTAACAATAACATTGGTTTATGACTAAATTGAATTATTTTGTTTGGTCAAGCAAACGAAAACAACAATTTAAATGCACTTTATATTTTTTTAACAGAATGGTGACTGAAAATGTTTCCATGATTTTGTGCTTTGTTGCAATAAAGTGGCAACTGAATAATGACGTAGATACGAGACGCTCCCGGAATGCCAGACCTTGTTTTATTTGACCATGGGTCACAAAAGAGTAACTTGTCAAAGGTTTTATTTAAATTTCGAATTGGCTTGCAAATGGAAAGCAGTATATTGAAAAAAAAACATATGAGTCTTCAACGCGGGAAAATTTATGGTTGATTGTGTGCATCGTTGATTTTAAAAAAGAATGTGGAATGCCTCTGTTGCTATTATAGCCGCTGCAGTAATGTAGGTACTATAATTATCTGTGGAGTGTGGATCATCTTCATTGCGGGAATGTTGAGAGTTTGTGATGTGTTTTAAATTGTTAATCTGTGACTGACCTGATAGAAGAATATCTGACTGCTCACTTCAGAATTTTAGTCGAGTGTAAATTTGTTCGGGTTTAAATGACTATTTTCTCGCACTCGAAGTGAAAAGTACAGTTTGCACCTCGAGACTAAACGCCAATTTAATATACCCTCGCTTTCATTGCCTCCTGTCAAACCACCTCGGGTATATAATGGCTTCGTTTAATCCCTCGTTATAAAATGTACTATACCGCTTGTAACTGGCACCATACCGCAGCTCCGACACATCCGTCGACGTCATTAGCAGGCCGCGCTAGTGTGCCACTACCTTAAAATAAGCTCGGCTTAGAAAAGAGTCGGAGCAAAATAGGTTTTATGGTCTTCTTGACTTTTTTTTGCCACTTTTTAATAAGAACTTTTCTTGCTAAGAAGTCTGTGATTGTGTTTTAACAACCAAGCATAAAACAAACAGGGTGTAGACAAGCTCATTACGAAGCTGTCAATAAAGCATTCTGTAGATCTATAAGTAACTTTACGCAAAAATTATAGCTGGGATTTTTTTTTTTTGGGTAAAAAAACATGTTTCATAATAGCACTCAATGTTACGCACCTAAAACATTGTGCTGATGGATGGATTGAACAGTACGTAACATTTGTAAGAAAGTTTTATTCTTAGGCGCATTGCATTCATTTTGTTCTTCTAACTAAGACAATTAGCTGTTTCTGTAATGCCACGTTCACACGCGCGTATACGCACTGAAACACAACAGTTTTGCGTAGGCGCGCGTTTCATTACGTGGGTGGAATGAATTAGGTTCAAACTTCATCATGCGGTCGATAGAGCGTTCTACCGCCATGTGGGCTTGCAAACCAACTTTATGCTTCGAGAAACAATTTACATAAATATTAACAGGACAGAGGACACGTCATGTACACCCATGTCTGTAGCAAATTAAAATAAAACTTTACTTTAACACACACCAGTTTAAAAAAATAATAAATAAAAATAAATAAATAAATATCGCTGGATATTAACACCTAGTGCCACACTAAGCAAAGCTTGTGTCGTGGACACTAGATAGTTGATACCCATATATACTTTTTTTTTTGTTTTGTAAATACATACTTATTATACATATAAACATCCATGCATCCATCCATCCAAATGTCCATGTTCATCACACAAACATTTGCTCCTACCGGGATTCGAACCCAGGACCCTAAGAACGTAAGGCAGCTTCACTACCACAACGCCATTCGGGTCGTCAGGTATGAAACATCGGCCCTATCTAGTTTAAAAAAATATGTGTAAAAGTGTTTGAGAAAACCTACTTGCTTAATTAAATATTATTTATCATGTTGGTACCTACGAGTATATTGGTCGCAAGTGCGAGTGCGGAGCAGGAGGTCCTTGGTTTAATTTCTAGTTGATTGGAAAATGGGTTTGTCTATCAGGAATTTAAAGAAAGAAAGAAAATAAAGAAAAATATTTCTTTGACGTCAGTTACTAAAGCACACACACAACATTAATTCAGTAGAAAAAAAAAATCTCTATGTGCCTGGTTGATGTGACCGCAGAGTAAACTAATCAAACATAAGATGTGTAAATATTGTCACGAGTAACCGCGACGCGACTTTAAGCGTAATACGGCGCAATAGTATTCGGGTAATCGAAACAATTTTCTCGAACTAAGGCACCCGATGTACCTATTGATTTCACTGGTCATCACAATGTAATACGGGCTAACGACTACGAGTTGTTTGAGTCGGATGCATAGGTACGGGGACCCGTGTGCACTGTTTTCAGTGAAAGGATAATATTGGTATCGGTAAAACATCTTATATCGGCAAGAGAACCAAAGTAACCGACGTAGCTCGAAGAACCGATGGCCGATGGGGCTGAAAAGTTCTGGAGTGGCGACCACGAACTGAACACAATGCGTTGGAAGACATCCCACTAGGTCGACCGATGGCCTGGTGAAGGTTGCGGGAAACCTTTGTATGCGAGTCACACGGGACTGGTCAATGTGGCGACACTTGGGGGAGGCCTATGTCCAGGGTTGTCTATTGTTTACCCGAAGATTATATGCCATAATCATCATTTTCCCGAATTTCATTTACCTGAATTTCATTTGCCCGAATGTTTCATTTGCCCTAAAAGACATATGACATACTTTTAATTGCCCGTTTAGATACCATAAGATACGAATGCCATAAGTATTGTTTGCCTTATTTTTATGTGCCCTAATAATTATTAGACATAATATTTAAATGGCATAATATTTAAATGGCATAATATTTAAATGGCATAATATTTAAATGGCATAACAAGTATTAGACAAACTTATTTATTCTGTGCATGGTTGATGATGGGCTAGGTCGACGGAGCCCCGCTTCGCGGGGCTCCTACTTCTGTGTGGTTCATAAAAAAATAACCACGAAGGGGATGGCGGGGTCTATTCGCTCGCTTCGCTCGCTCAGACGACCCCGCCATCCCCTTCTAACCTAACCTGTCCGAGTCGGGGTGCCCTAAAGTCCCAATTGCATCCAATTTCTCTTGATATAAACAACCACACACCCGATGTCGACGGCAAGTTATGTTATGGCATATCATAATCATGGCATGTGATAATTAGGGCATGTGATAATAAGGGCTTACAATGATTATGACAAATGATGTTATGGTAAGTGACTTTATGGGAAACAATGATTCTGGCACGTGACTAATATGGCAAATGATATTAGGTCAAATAAAATTCGGGTAAACGGCGGTATACCCTATGTCCAGCACTGGACGTCTTTCGGCTGAAATGATGATGATGATGACGAAACGACGAATTTGGGTAACTGGGCTAGATTGCCCTCAAAACTGTTCATTAAGGGGCCGGCGGAGCATGTGTTTTTCATACAAACATAATACCAGAATAATATGAAAATCAAACATATTCTTAAGGCAGTGTGTAAGACTATGTTTGATTTACAAATTATTTTGGTATTACGTTTGTATGAAAAACGCATGCTCCGCAAGTCGTTTGCCCGCATTCTATAACATACCAAATCGGGGGGCACGACTAAATGTAAATGCGCTTTAATGCAAGTCTGACGAAAGTCACCTCGCGACCGTAGTATATTAATTAACCTGTAAGTTAATTTCACGGCAGTAATTTTAATGTTATTGAAGTTGCTCCATCGGTTAATTTTTTATAACAGTTTCTTTTAAAAACATGAGTATTGATTGAACAATGAAATGGATTCCTTCAAAGTTGTTTTTATATTTGTTATAATTGTAAGAAATATTTTAGTTATTTATTAACCTAATGTCTTCTAGATCAGTTATATTGTTCTTATTATTCAATCGGGCATCGCTTTGGCTTGAAGCCCTCTTGCCAAATCAACAACTGCCAAGCCTTTTCCCAACTATGTTGGGGTCGGCTTCCAGTCTAAACGGATGCAGCTGAATACCAGTATTTCACATGGAGCGACTGCCTATCTGACCTCCACAACCCAGTTAATACTGGGAAATACGAAACCACATGGTAAGACTGGTGTCAGACTTTTTGGGCCACTGACTACCAGTCAACACGACGACACGACAGTACGACTGTCAACGATGGACAAATGACAGCCGGGAACTGTTCCTTAACGTGCTTTCTTACACGGAGGAAATTCGGTATGTAAGGGTGGTCACCCATCCACAGACCAACCTAGACAAGCATGGCTTAACCCTCTGCAAGCCATAAGAATACATGGACGATAAGCTTACCAAATCCTTCATAAATTGGGATACATATTTCTATCATGATTGCTCATCAGCCCTTGTATAATGAGGAGCATTCGAGTAATATTGTTTGTCTAGTGACTCAATCACCACATACTCGTATTATAAAACAAAATCCTCCGCCGCGTCTGTCTATCTGTTTGTACGCGATTAACTCAAAAACTACTGCACCGATTTTCATGTTTCACCAAAGGATACCTATAGTGATTCTCGAGGAAGGTTTTAGTATATTATTTCTACGCGGGCGAAGCCACGGACATAAACTTGTTATTTATAAAGAATTGTCATCTTAACTTTCATTTAAGAAAACTTTCATTAAGAAAAAGTTAAGAAAAATTCAACACTATTTAAAAATATACAACACTTATAACGACTTATTTATTTCAGAACATTCTAGAAAGTTTTGCTCAGCTCAGTTTGCAGGATAAATTAACTTTCCTTTTGGTAAGAATTTTCTTTTATCTGGCAATAAATTAACTAAATTCTTAGGAGGTACGTACTTTACTCTTACCAAAAGATCCGCAATGACAGATCAGGACGAGTGAATGGAAAAGTTAGAAGCGTTTGCCCAGTTGTCAGATAATGCAAGCCAGACCAGTAGATTTAAAACCAAAAAAGACATTATCTTCGGCAATCATGATGCCGAATTAATCCAAAAGTCCGAGTCACCTCAAAGCTAAAGGTCACGGCACAGTATACTGGAGCTGCGATTGCGCTGACTGAGCATCGCCTCGAATGTGGGCTACGGGTAGCCGCCAGCGCGCTAAATACGCGTTGTCTGCGAGGTGCAAGCTCGCGGTACTCGCGCTGGCTGCGAGGTGTAAGCGTGCTTTGGTAGTGGCAAGCACGCTGACTGCTGCTGCTGTGGGCTTTTGCATATTGATATATCATTATTAAACATGTATATGTTACTGTAAAAGCCCGAAGTGTAGTAAATCTTAAAATTTCCCAGTAAAACCTAAGATTACCAGCTTCAGTGGTAAATGTGCGAAATGTTCTATGATCATCGTTAATTTTGGACATGTACCAACATACACTCGGTAAATCTTAAGATTTACCCCAGAGAAGCGGTAAATGTTAAAAAATCTACAAATCGAAACGTGTCAGATCACTGTGGCGTACTCGCGAGCACTCTGCAGCTCCCCACAAAAGCGCGCTCGCCTCCACGCGCTTCATTCGATCGTTTTGCTCGTTTAAATACGAAATTGAATATAATAAAAAAAAGGTGAAATCCGGCATTACCTACGTTTGTTACGAAGACTTGTTTAACGTTCTCGAAGAAATACACGTTAGTGTTGGACACGGTGGGAGGACAGGGATGATAATGGAATGTAACCGCAAGTATAAAAATTTAACAGTTGAGGCTATTAAGCCTTATTTGAGACTTTGCCAACGTTGCCTAAAGATATAGAAGTCAAATTATAACGATGCGACTGATTATTAATAATAAATAAATTGTTAAGAAACACACATGATAATAAAAGTAATAAAAAATAATAACATTAAAACTGTATCATCATAAATATAATTAAAACTATGTAAAGCTTTGACTGACCGATAATTAAAATAAACGATTAAGAAATAGTCATTATTTTATTCCCATAACCAACATTAACCAACCATCATTGGTAAGTCTTAGCATTTCCCAAACTCTGCTGGTAAAAGCCCGAAATATTGTCTCTTTTTCATAAAATTCGGACATTTACTAACTCATGCTGGTAAATCTTAGAATTTACTGGGAAATCTTAAGATTTAACGTACTTCGGGGTTTTACAGTAACATATATACGACATACGATTTAATGCTTAAATTTGAATGGCAATGGCACTCCAAGTTTCAAAACCATAATAAACAGTTAAATAATTAAGTGTACCGTATGCAACAATTAAGATATTTAAGAAGTTGTTTTCATATTAATGTGTGATACTGACGTTCTTATTTGCAGCGACTCAGACGAGGAAATGACCAAGTCAAATTTCCTGAAGCTTACGTAAGTTTGGTTAAGGTTTAACTATCTATTGACGCAGGATGGCGAAAAGAGCTAGAAAAGTTAAACACACGTGGTTCTTAGTTCCCGATATTTCGGTACTGTTGCAAGCACATTCCGACGAATACAAAGAAGAATTAAAAAAAAACAAATGCCAAGGCGAAATAGCCGTTCAGCAAAATTATTATTGTAGGTTTTTTTGGCACATCAACAACGTGCAGCTACAAAAACGATGGCATTGCACTGCACAACAATTCTTGTACCATGAAGGTTGCATCCCTTGCTATCAGGCCTCACTTACGAAGTCAGCGGCGGCGGTGGCAGCGGGCGCTGCGCGGGCAGCGGTGCGGCAGCGCTGTAGTATTCACAAAGCGGGCAAATCGCGTTGTCAGCATAATGGGAGGGGCCCGCAAGGGCCGAAGCCTGCCGGGGTTGCGGGCCTGTTTGAAAGAGATATCGCGGCCCCGAACATAAAGAGCGAGGAAGGAACATGGATGGGTTTTAGTCAGTAAAAGTCTGACACTCCCTCCCGCTCCGCCCAGAGTGGGAGAAGTTATTTGATAATATTATCCTAAAAAAAATACGGGAACATCGCGTGGCGCTAGAGCGCTGTTGTGATACGAGAAATCAATATCTTTAATCGCGAACGAAATCTCTAAACAGCGACTACAAATAAGTTTTTATTCTAATTCCTTCCTTAACTTTGATTTATTGTGTGCAAAAGAAGATATAAATTCCTACAACCAGGCGAGGAAGCAAAAACGCGAGTATAATCGGATTTATGAAGAACAGAGCCAATATCCCGATAAATTCTTTTACTAAACCAATATATGTACAGTTTGATTATATTCTTGAAGCTGTCAAGTGCGGTTTAGAATCTGTCATTACAATTACAAAAATAAATATCTCCAGCAGAAAAGGTTCCTGTCCTTACTATTCCATAAAGGGGTTATATTCAAATCATAGTTATTATTTGCTCCAACACATCGGTGGGCATTTTGAACTCTTGGTCGATAATTCTATTGTACGACACTACGTCAATGCAGTCGTGAGGACACCGCTCGTTTTCCGCTCGCCGCACCTCGCCGCTGACTTCGTGAATGAACCTTCACTGGCAATCAAGCTGGTAACTAATTTACGTGTTCTAAATATGAAAAATGTTGTTCTTTTGTTTTTTCGATGACGTACATGTGACGACTGGTCATCACAACCTTTGTGTGAGGAATGATGTGAAAAAAAAAGGATTAAATGATAGCGCAACAGTTGACAGATGAGAATGGAAGAAAACAAACGTGTTGCGAAGATCCCAAGAAACAAGGGTAGGAAGATGATGATGATGAATAAAAAAATAAATAAAATATATTTTTTAAATTAGAGAAAATAGGTTTGTGTATTCAAATAAAGTATTATACCCATGAAAATCTCACGTAATTGCTTTGAGAACATTTTAGAAATGACTTTTAGCTAAAAAGACGTTCTGCTATACTGACCCATATGACGTTTAGCTCCATTGACATTTTGCTAATTAGACTTACTGCTCATTAGACGTTTCGCGATGATGGACGTTTGGCAAGTGAGACCTTCTGATCAGGAAGGCTCCAAACTTGCATTCGTTTCATTGTTTCCTCATTCCTTTTTGCAGCGAAGAACTTTTGTAAGTCAAGAAGTACCAGATTCCTCAGCATACGTTTTGGTAAGTTATTTACTTATTTGAACTTCATGTACAAGACTGGTTATTTTAGTTATCTTTGCTCACTTGGTTTTTTGCCGTGGAAAACTACGGTTTATTACCCATGAAAATTTTCGGGCGTATAATTGTATAAGGACACGGCACCGTTGCCGTATGCACCATCACAGATAATCATCATCATCATCATCTCAGCCGAAAGACGTCCATTGCTGTCCCCAAGTGTCGCCACATTGACCGGTCCCTTGCTACTCGCATCCACCGGATTCCCGCAACCTTCACCAGGTCATCGATCCACCTAGTGGGAGGTCTTCCAACGCATCGTCTTCCGGTTCGTGGTCGCCACTCCAGAACTTTTCGGCCCCATCGGCCATCACAGATAATGAAGACTGTAAAAAGAGACTCAACGAAGCCTATAACATTTTTTTTGTTCTACACACACGTACCATGGGATCCTTGTTACGGAGTTATTGGTGGTCACAGTTCCAACTTTTTGACAAGTTTTTACTTTAAACACCTCCACGACCCCCGTATTATTCAATCCGTCTATCAGCACAATGTTTTGAGAATGCGTTACATTGAGTTCTACCACGAAGCATGATATTCACTCCAAAAAAAAAAGTGTCCTAGCAATTATTTTTGCGTAGTTACTTATTTTGGACGGATGGTCGTTGGGGCCGAAAAGTTCTGGAGTGGTGACCGCGAACCGGAAGACGATGCGTTGGAAGACCTCCCTCTAGGTGGACCGATGACCTGGTGTAGGTTGCGGGAATCCGTTGGATGCGAGTCGCAAGGGACCGGTCAATGTGGCGACACTTGGGGGAGGCCTATGTCCAGCAATGGACGTCTTTCGGCTGAGATGATGATGATGATGATGATGACTTATTTTTATGTACAGAAAACTTGGTTGACGACTTCGTCACAAGTCTTTTTACATTCTGTATAATACTGATTGCATCAGCAAACTTGTCTTCATGACTTTTTCTTTTTTTTGCAGCGAAAAAGTTACGATGATCTGCCTGATCTAGATCCCAAGAAATATTATAAAGTTAACTTCGTAAGTATTTTTCAAACAAATAAACACTTTTGTTGGAAGCTAGCGAAACTCCTTTTGAAGTAATAGCACCGTATAAAAATCTATTACTACATAAAATCCTTGCAGAACACAAAAATGAATTCTAGAATCAGTTTTGTGTAATTTAAGCAGTTTGTAAAGCAGCCTGCACAACACCGTTCTGATAGAAGGGTCCTCTCTATCCCAGCCGCCGCGGGAGACGCACCGGGCGTCGGGGGCCACGTGGTGGCTACCGGCCACCGTAGATGCGGGCCTGTGGACGGTTGGCTATGGGCTAGCTAACCGTCCGTCCGTCTAACGACGACAGGCCCTGTCGACGGCGCGTTCGTGTTCCACGCGCACCTCAAAGAGATGTCAGCATAAGGGAAGGGGGCCCGCAAGGGCCGAAGCCGGGGTTGCGGGCCTATTCGAAAGAGATACCGTGGCCCCGGAACATAAAGGGCGAGGAAGGAACATGGATGGGTTTTAGTCAGTCAAAGTCTGACACTCCCTCCCGCTCCGCCCAGAGTGGGAGAAGTCAATTGATGATTTCCCATCCCCAAAAAAAGGGTCCTCTCTATGCTGCTATGGCAAATGAAGACTTTACCCTCTGTTTTTCACACCCTTTTAAGTACAGTCAGCAAAACAGTTAGGTGTGCAGGCTAGCAATCTTCTTAGGGGCTGTCCATTAATCATGTGAGGCTCGAAAGGGGGGGAGGGGTCCATAAAAAATCACGAAATATCACAAGGAGGGAGGGGGGTAAAGTATTATATCACGTGTACTTATTTTTTCGGCAAGCGCGCGATAATCAACCGAAAAGCGGCGTTACGTGTATTTAACTGCGACCTTTCTGTCTACCTATGAACGTTTATTATAGTAGTCTTTAATTTTCTATAAAAAAATTAGATGATACTTATACCAGTATTTTTTTATAAATAAAAATAGATTCTTTGCAGGTACGAATAAATACACGTGATATAGGGGGGAGGGGGGAGGGGTAGTCTTAAACCTCACCACGTATCACCAAGGGTGGGGGGGGTAAAAAAATGCCAAAAAAACATCACGTGATTAATGGATGGCCCCTTACGACTATTACAAGTGTAAAGTGTGTAAAAATCGATTTTTGTTATACTTTCACTATACTTTCATGGTTGCCTTGGTTGGCCTGTGGATGGATGACTATGACCACCCATTACATTGCATAAGTTTCCTCCGTGCCTCAAAAAGCACGTTAAGCAGTTGGTCCCGGTGGTCATTTGTAGATCTTTGATGGTCTACAAAGCTAGGCAGTGGCCCAAAAAGTCTGATAACCAGGCTTACCAAGGGGTACATTCAGTACCTATTGGGTTGTGGAGGGCAGATAGGTAGTCGCTCTTTGTAAAATACTGGTCTCCAGCTGCATCCGGTTAAACTGGAAGTCGGTCCTGACGTTATTGGGAAACAAGTAAAATTAAATTTAAAATTTAAAAAACCCCTCGACACAATGTACTTAAAGTTAAGTAGGTAGATAATAATTCGTTAATTCGCCATTTTGTCGTGGCGGCCATCTTGGGTTTTTAATTTATCATAGTGTATAGTATTCTATCCTTCAAAGTCAAGCCCTTTTTTTTTTTTTTTTTTTTTTTAAGGATGGGAAATCATCAAATGACCCCCCCCACTCTGGGCGGAGCGGGAGGGAGTGTCAGACTCTTACTGACTAAAAACCATCCATGTTCCTTCCTCGCCTTTTACGTTCCGGGGCCGCGGTATCTCTTTCGAACAGGCCCGCAACCCCGGCAGGCTTCGGCCCTTGCGGGCCCCTCTCCTTTTGCTGACACTCTTTGAGGCGCGCGTGGAACACGAACGCGCCGTCGACACGGCCTGTCGTCGTCGTTAGACGGCCGGACAGCCAGCTATTGCCCATAGCCAGCCGTCCACAGGCCCGCATCTACGGTGGCCGGTAGCCACCACGTGGCCCCCGACGCCCGTTGCGTCTCCCGCGGCGGCCGGGAAGAGAGGATCTCTCCCTCTCTCGTTCCGCCACCTCCTTCGCTAGCATGACTGCTTCGCAGAAGGAGGCGACGGCTTCCCATTCCGTCTCGCTCCGGACCATGGATTGAACCAGGGCCGGACGCGAGAGGTCGCCGCCGCCGATCGCCGCCACGAGGACACGGCGGAGCTCCGCCCACGCAGGGCAGACTTCCACCGTGTGCTCCACCGTGTCCTCCGGTCGATCCTCGCAGTGGAGACACCCGGGCGATTCCTCCCGCCCGATTCGGTGCAGGTACCTCCCGAAACATCCGTGTCCGGTGAGGACCTGCGTCAGGCGGAAGGTGAGGACGCCGTGGCGCCTCTGCAGCCACTCCTCAAAGAGGGGACTTACCGCCACTATCGTGGCGTGCCCTGCGCGGGGTTGTGACAGTCGCTCTCTCCATGTCGCCATGAGATCGCGCCGGAGGTCAGTCCGCTGAGCGGCAATTTGCCGCGGCAGCGGAGTTTCCCCCCGGCGTAGTACCTCCGCGCGCCACTCATGCAGGCGCGCGAGGACTATCGCCTCCAGATCCCACGGCGGCAATCCGGCAAGCAGGCCCGCTGCCTCGCGAGAGATCGTGCGGTACCCACGGACCATCTTCACGGCCACCACTTTTTGGGGAAAGTCAAGCCCTTCATTTGATATTTTGTGGCGGCGGCGGCCATCTTGGACTGATTTTTATCAAACATAGCTAAGAACACTCCCGATTGATTCACCTTTCAAGTAAAAAACAAAATCGGTTCATCCGTTCGGGCGATACGATGCCATAGACAGACACACACAGACACGTCAAACTTTTAACACCCCGTCGTTTTTCGTCGGGGGTTTAAATTAGGCAGATGATGGCGATGATAATGATTTCAATCTAAATACTCTCCCTGTGTCAATCACACACTTCTCTTACTTGCAGCGAAAAATGTATGACTTCCACGCGGGTATGAGATCGCCAATCATTGCCTCACCTACAATGCCCCATCAATTGCCCGAGGCAGAACCCCTCCTGCCCGGGCACACATTGCTCAGGCCAGCTTTGGGCATGTTGAAGTCCGCTATCAAATTCCCGCATAAAGACATGGCCGACGGTTCTGGTGTTTACGGCAATTTTGATAATTTGGGGATTACGTAAGTCTTTTGTTATTTATTTATTAAACTCTATGCACATAATGTACAAAGGTGGACTTAATGCATTTTTTAATAGTACCTACTAAGGCGAAATAAGTAAAATATTGTGCTGATGGATATCAGCACAATGTTTTACTAATTTCGGATTGAATAGTAACATTAAAAACTTGTTTAAAAAATAACTTGTCATAATATTGGAACTTTGATCCCCAATACTTTTCCTTACTCTGGTAAGGAAAAGGTGTAGAACAAAAAAAATTACCTCATGACCGGGAAAACAAGTACCTTTCGACTTCTTTGAGAGTCTTTTTATATCTTTATGAAAATAAAGGATGAACCATTTTTATTTTAGTCCATATAAGTTTTACTAATAAATGAATGGTACCTAGAACATTTAAATCAGAAAATTATAATATTTCAGATTCCCTGGAACTGGTGAAAGAGTTTTGTATACAGGATTCAGAAGAAATAACAACGACAGAGTGAGGGTTTATTTATTTTATTTGTTCTGAGATGTGTAATTTTTACACCCGAAAAACCTATCTAGTTTTAGAAGCAGCTTATTTTATATCAAATGCGAAAGTGAAAATCATTCCCTTTTTTTGGGGTCGGAAACAGTCGGGTATTATATGTGTAAGGTTGTTCGCCTTTTCAAGGTAGATGTGTTAAGAATAAAAAAATAATTAATACTAACTCTAAAAAAATGCTAAAATGTAGGTTTATTTCACAGAACGACAACCCCACGTAAGTACAGTGCTAAGCAAATATTATTTTTTTAAGGTTTACAAATTTTATACCACCATTAAAAAAAACGGATTTTCGCCAGATTACTTGTAGCGTTGCTGCGTCAAGGACCTGAGCAAGAGGTAACGTTAAAAATAACATAGATAAAATATAGGCTGCAACGGAATAAACGCAATATTCATTAAACGCAGCCACTTTCACTAAGGACGGGCCAAAACAAGTGGACTCTTCATTGAGTACTAATAGCGTTAGCCGATGCAAAATTGTTTTATATGTATTACTCTTATTCTATCGCAGTCTGTATCATCACCATCATCATCATTTCAGCCGAAACACGTCCACTGCTGGACATAGGCCTCCCCCAAGTGTCGCCACATTGACCGGTCCCGTGCGACTTGTATCCAGCGGACAGCCTATAAAGGGTGTAAAACACCTCTTCACGAAGCCGAAAGGCACTAAGTTTTCCCCATCACTGCGATATTTTTTTTGTTCTACACCAGACTGGGAACCTTCTAGTTACGGAGATATGGGGGGCAACTTTTTGACAAGTTTTGTTTTTAAAACAAGTTTTTTTTGTAAGATTTTAAGTTTTAACACCTCCACGATCTCCGTACTATTCAATCCATCAATCAGCACAATATTTTACGTGCGTTACATTGAGTTCTACAAAAGCTAAAAGCTAAAAAGTTGTTTCCCAGCAATAATTTTTGCGTAAAGTTACTTAGTTTGAAGTACGGCTTTGTGATGAGGTGGTTTACACCCTGTATAATTATAAATACATAATCTATGTAACAGTACTAACACCTACATCCATATATTGTATAGTTCTGAAAGGATTACGTAGAAGAAATATACATGATTTGTGAAGTTTTAAAAGCCATGCGAAACAAGAGCTACAGTCACGCATAAAATGTTATAATACTTGAATATGATATTTTACTGCTACCGATATACAGAACTAAACAATCCTTTTTTTTTAGGATAAACCTTTATTACGCTACATTGAATACGGGAAGAGAGAACAAGAGATAAAGACATTTAGAGAAGCAAAAAAACAACTTCATCTGGAACAAGAAAAACTGCGCCAGGATCAAGAAAAACTGCGCCAAGACCAAGAACAAGTGTACCAGGGGCAAGAAAAAGTGCGTCAAGGACTAGAAAAACTTGGGATCTCCTTGTGAGTACAAATAATTAATTTAAAGCCATGAAAAACTAAGAATAAGGTTGTGATAAACAGATTTTATGTATGCAGAGGCACACGAAAATGTCACGCGACATAAAATCTGTTGCTCTATATACTTTTCGTGTAACCATGGCAAGCTTGGAAGACGTTGCGTTCGAAGACCTCCCACGAAGTGGATCGATGGCCTGGTGCAGGTTGCGGGAATCCGATGGATGCATGTCGCACGGGACCGGTCAAT
The DNA here is from genome assembly GCA_916618015.1 of Xestia c-nigrum. Classification (NCBI taxonomy): domain Eukaryota; kingdom Metazoa; phylum Arthropoda; class Insecta; order Lepidoptera; family Noctuidae; genus Xestia; species Xestia c-nigrum. The sequence continues at coordinate 7,177,981 of OU745246.1, read as the reverse complement.
GTGCCGACACTTGGGGGATATTCTACCATACTAAACTTATATTGTCACTTACGGGATATCTTCCGTGATTATTTGTTATTTTGAGTTCCCGATATTTCGACGCTGTTGCAAGCGCCATGATCGCGGGTTGACTGGAGTATGCGGGTGGATGTAAATTAAAATCAAATTGTCGAGTACGTGGAATCCAGTTTTGAGTATGCTCAAAAGTAGCAGCCGGCATCATACAAAAAACTCCAAAAAACTTGGTGATACTGTGAGTGCGTTTTGTCGTGACTTAGTGTCGAGTTCCAATAGTGCGCGTAGCAAAAGACAAAGAAAGAGGGTAGACAGATTTGTCTGCTCGTAACAATTTAATTTACATCCACCCGCATACTCCAGTCAACCCGCGATCATGGCGCTTGCAACAGCGTCGAAATATCGGGAACTCAAAATAACAAATAATCACGGAAGATATCCCGTAAGTGACAATATAAGTTTAGTTTTAAATCGTGAAAGCCTAAAACAGTGTTCTACCATACTGATCGGTTCTGTGCCACTTATCCGTCTGTTTCCCGGGATTGAGACAAAATCGTCAACCCAATCGCTTTGTTAGAGTTACAGACAGTGGGTTTTTATCTAAGAACTTAAGGGCCTCCTTAACACCTTCACTGTCTACGAAAAGATACAATAGTGAAACAATCGCTCTGAACCATATGTGGCTCATGGGACAGGAAAAGTGTTAAGTCCTTAGCATGCCTATGCTAGTTCGTGTAATTTAGTTCATTATTGCTTCCGAAACGGTATGTGAAGTAAAACATTTTGATTTGAATTTTTTGAATGATGTACGCTGTATTTACTGTACGACTAGTCCCATTTTAAATTGAAAACATAAGCTGTTTTATTAAATTAGCGATACATTTAATCAATGCTGATCCAATCATATTGTACTTACTGAATTCATGATACTCGTACGTTATCCTTTGCAATAAGTGTAATTTGCCTACCCTTTTTTGAATGGCAGCACTAGCCATGACGACCGTACCAAAAAATTGCAAATTTATTTGTCCGTCAGTTAGATTATTAGATAATATTAACCTATTTTTTTTTGTAAATCAATGAATTTTGACACGGATAAATACATCAAAACTCGGAAGTGGGGGCTCGTGCTGTGAGAATGCACTAATAAATATCTTCATCAATTTTGGTTCACGTAACGAAAGAAACACGGGTACGGGTCAAATATTTTTGACAATATAACTGACGAACAAATTAGTTTTTTTGCTCTATTCTACAACTGATAAAATATATTCATATTATAAATTTTGAACAGGCCCAAAATTCCAACTTACGTAAGTATTTTTTTGAAATATTCATAATTATGTTTAAAGCGATTTGAATTGCCCCACTTCTACCATTTCATTTCATATATTTATTTATTTATTAACACTTCAAGCACAAAAGTACAGAGGCGGACTTAACACCAAACAAGTTTTACATAAGTAAAAATCTTCTAAAGCGTCACGTTTTCGAGACATAAGCCATCAAATTTACATTCTTTGACATTATTTTGATTTTACGAGTATTAGCCAATTGTATTGTAATTGTATTATATAATCGCATAGCCCATATTGTGTGAGTACTATGTACTAGAAAGCTATCATTCACTGAAAGCCTACGGCAGTTTTTGACTAGAATGTGCCCTGGCGGTTGAGAGTATGTCATGCTCTCTCAAATGTCTCGCTGATGGTGGCGCGTGTGTCGGACCATTTAGCTCCCTTCAAAATGGTTGAGCTGAATGGTGCTGATCCATGCGTCATGATCGTGAACGGGCGCTGTCAGTTGTGACTGGTCATCTCTTAGTCGCCATGGTTTATTTGAATTAATTATTATGTTTTTGAGTTGTATTTTATTTTTGTTTTGCTATGGACACTTTTAACGTGCACATCTTGCTACATTGTTCTCACATAATATACCATCTCAACATTAATGATGTAACCAAGATTTTGTAACAATATTTTGATTTAAAAGAGTGTCCATGGAGTTTCTTGCCCGTTCTTCTCCATAGAGATCTACGCTAGGGAATGGGCAACTACAGTACTTTCACAGTTTTTATGTCTTGTGGCTGGGACTGTAGCTACTTTAAATGTTTATTTTTGTTTCGACAATTCAAAAGTACCTGTAACTGGCCTACTTGAAATAAATGCTTTGATTTTGATTTTGTAAAACCGATATAAATATCTAGCTGTCATCAATACAAAAACGTTTTGTATGAGCCAAAATCTTCTCAAAAGTCACGTTTCCGAGATGTAAGCTATCAGGACGATATTGTTAACATAAATATCGCAGAATGAGACTCTTCAGACGACGATTTCTTACAAAATTTGATTGTATTGATTAAAAAAGGTTGTATGGCTGATATTTTGAAAATAAAATAAAATGGCGGATAATGACAGGCCACGCTTCGTACAAAAATCTTTCAACCCCTTCAGATTGTTTTGAGACTAGTTAGTTGATAATTTATTTATTTTAAAATCTAAAAAATAAATCCATATTACAGTTTTGTTTTAGCTACACATCGAAAACCTATATCGGTGTGCTGGCAAGCCGTTCGTTTAACTTTTACAAAATGTTACAACTACAACACTCTATAGAAACTTACTTTATCTACCCAAATATCATAAACCCTCTATAATGCGTTCAAAAACCATAGGCAATGACCAGCATTACCAACCTGCAGAAATGAACGGTACTGTAATGAACTCATAACGCAACTGTAAACAGTTGCGTTATGAGTTTTAAATTTGGAACAGGTGTCAAATTCAAGTGAGTGTGCTATTCTAGTACCACCTACATTAAATCAGATATCGATAAAAAAAAAAAAAAAAAAAACCCAATTCAGTATGATTCTAATTATAAATCGCACCACATTTTCGATCTCGAGTGACACAAGAATAGTGACTTTGTTCGTTTGCCTATAATTTAAAAAAAAATGACAGATATCCGAAACGCCGCCATTTCGAGCTGTCATTTGTTCGTTAGCTTTTTATTTCCAGTAACCCATTCTTTATTTCTGTCGAAAATGAGTGATAGTGACTCAGAAATTGACATGAATACTCCGCCAGATATCGTAAATGCAGCGACGAATGCAACTAATAACCTGTTGGCACAAAAATCAAGGGCCAAGTAACAATGCAGGTCATTTCCCTATGGTTCCTGAACCCATCATAGAGCCCTTATGATATTTAGGTAGATAAAGTAGTGTATGCAACTATACATAATTAGGCATTACAACACTCGTGTGATGCTATTAAGAAACTCGCCTTCGGCTCGTTTCTTAAACCCACACTCGTGTTGTAATGCCCTTCATTATGCACAGTTGCATAAACTACTATTTTAATGATGGTGTTAATAATTCTACATACATACTTTAGGAGAAGTTTTGTGTAAGGAAACGTATTGATTTATATTGACAACGTTTCGAACTCGTTTTGTATGGTGTTATGAGTGTGGAAATCTCCGAATCGCCATGATATTTTGACGGTTAGATAAGAGAAGATAATATTTTATTTGCTAAACATGTGTCATACATACAAGAAAATACATGCATGCAAGATGGTTACAAAAACAACATTATTATTATAGGTACACCATGTTTGCCATATGATGTGTCGTGCAAATATCCAAAAGGTTACATGACAATAATTTTATTTGTGTACGTGTATTTGAACACACATATGAAATGTCAATACTATACACGAAATCAACTTGCTTAGTGTGGCACCAGATGGCGCTGTGTGTAATGTCCAGCGATATTTATTTATTATTTATTTCAACTCTCAATGCTTGTTTTGGAGGTACAAAGAGATGGTGCTTGATAAACTAATTTGTGTACACTTTGCGTAATTACAGCACAATTATGTTGGTACAGCTGATAATAAACTTGTAAGTATCAACATATTTGATAACTGATGAATGATTCTTTTTGTTGATAGCTAATGTTCTCGTGAGGAGCTCGTGACTAAATAATAACAGCTACTCGACTTGATCTTAAGGTTAAGCCGTGCAAGCCTAGGTTGGTCTGTGGATGGGGTGACCACCATTTTTTCTTACGTATCGAGTTCCCTCCGTGTCTCGGAAAGCACGTTAAAGTGTTAGTCTCGACTGTCAATTTTAGATCTTCGACAGTCGTTACAGGTAGTCAGTGGTCCAAAAAGTCTGACAACCTGTCTTACCAAGTGGTGTCGTATAACCCAGTACTTAACTAGGTTGTGGAGGTCAGATAGGCAGGCTCCATGTAAAATACTGGTATTCAGCTAAATCTGGTTAGACTGGAAGCCGATCCCAACATAGTTGGAAAAAGGCTAGGATGGTGATGTGCCCGGGCGCTGTCAGTTGTGACTGGTCATCTCTTAGTTGCCATGGCTTATTTGAAAGAATTATTTTGTTTTTACTATGGACACTTTTAACGTGCACATCTTGCTACATTGTTCTCACATAATTTACCATCTCAACATGAATGATGTAACCAAGATTTTGTAACAATAATTTGATTGAAAAGAGTGTCCATGGAGTTTCTTGCCCGTTCTTCTCCATAGAGATCTACGTTACGGAATGGGCAACTACAGTACTTTCACAGTTTTTATGTCTTGTGACTGGGACTGTAGCTACATTTAATTTTCATCTTTGTTTCGACAATTCAAAAGTGCCTGTTATTGGCCTACTTGAAATAAATGCTTTGATTTTGATTTCTCATACAAAAAATCAACAAATTAAAACATATTTTTTTTACATTTTCAAATGCAGAAGGAAGTCAAACGGCTGTTGAAGGTAAACTTATGATCAGTTTATAGTATTTGTTTTATTTTATACTATCTGACCCACGCAACTTCGTCTGCGTCACATAAGAGAGAAAAAGCTCACAATGGGAATAACATTTCCCCCGTTTTTCCAACATTTTTCATTTATGCTCCGCTCTTTTTAGTCGTAGCGTGATGTTATATAGCCTAAAGCCTTCCTCAATAAATGGACTATCCAACACATTTTTTTTTTCAATTCGAACCAGTAGTTCCTGAGATTAGCGCGTTCAAACAAACAAACAAACTCTTCAGCTTTATAATATTATAAGTATACTTGTATACTTATAAGTATATAAGTATAAGTATAGAAACTTCGTTGGTCGAGTGGTCGCAAGACTGCTAAGCATGAGAAACTGGGCTCAATTTTCTGGTAGGGTAGATTATTGAAGTTTTTCAAGCAGAAAAAAAGAAGAACCGAACTATTCAAGGCATCACAATAATAATCTATACTATACTAATATTATACAGCTGAAGAGTTTGTTTGTTTATTTGTTTGTTTGTTTGGTTGAACCCACTAATCTCAGGAACTACCGGCCGAATTGAAAAAATATTTTTGCGTTGGATAGTCCATTTATCGAGGAAGGCTATATATAGGCTATGTAACATCTCGCTATGACCAATAAGAGCGAAGCAGCAATAAGAAATGTTGCAAGCGGGAAAAAAACTTCCGATGCGTCGATATCAAAACTTCACGCGAACGAAGTCGCGGGCATAAGCTAGTATTTTATCATTTATTAATACTCGTATATTTTAGTCGTCTATTTTTACCATCAGAAAGGAGATCGCCAGAAATCCATACATCGTTGGGCCAAATGTGAACAGAAATCATGTATGTGTTATTAAAAGATAAAACACATACATAATATTAATTATAAGAACGATTTTTTTCAAAATTCAATGGGAATTAGCAAGAAAATAAGTGGTTGGGTCACTAGGTCAGGTTGTGCGGCAGATGGTAAGAATTGTATTTGTAATGCCAAAATATATTGTAAAATAACTAAGTACCATAAATAGACACATTGATTTTATTGTTTGAAAACATATTTGTATGTTACTATTAGCATATTATTGCATAGCATAAAAAAAGAAACAGGTAGGTAAAATAAAATCAGTTAGTTTTTCAATATTTTAATCATTTTCATACTCAAAATCGGTGTCCAACAATATACACAATTCCAAATATCCAAGTCCGTAAAATCAATCCAAAGTCGTCAGAAAATAGCAAAAATCGAGTAAGTACATCCGTAAGCGCACGAGTACGAAAACGAATTAGGGATGGGCAAAAAATGACAAAATATTGATATTTTTCCATACAATTATTGATTTACATTGTCGATATTTTAAATCGCCATATATGGCTATCTAAATCGATATTCGATATTTATATTAGAGTATCGAATTCGTATCAAATTTGTTTCGTGTCCTTATTTGATGAGTAGTGGTTTGATTAAATTGTGTACCTATAATTATTTCATTTTTTTTAAATGACCTGACAGCTTGTTTACGGAGCTAGTTTTAGAACTACATTAAATTAAAAACCATATTTCAAATTATAATTTTAGCTCATTCCGGTAGAAAGTTATTATTGTTACATGTTATTTTTAATCAGTAAAAAATCTAGTATTTTTTAATATAGGTATCGTTTCTGTACATACTTTAGCCCAATACTGGCTATCTCCTTTCTCAATATTAGTAGTAGTTTATATTTGTGCCTGGGTGATGGCAATAGGCTCACTCTCTATTATCTGAGACTTGAAACAATGACGCAACGTGGCAAATTGAAGTAGATGTCAGACGTACGAAGGAAAGGCAGGTTCCTAATTGCAATTAAATGAAAGTTGATAAGAATGTGTGCCATCTCAGTATTTTTGGTTGTTTTCTAGACACTTAACGCAAATGGAGTCACGTTAGAGGTAACAAACATTCTTTGTCATTATAAAACAAAACCCGAGTACTGAATTCCGTCGGTTAAAATGTAGCCTATCGTACTGGGGCTATAATAACTGATCGAGCAGTGCAAGTACGTAGGACTCGATTGGACTCAATTAGATAATTTTTTACAGTTTTTCTCGATAAAATGAGATTTTGACTGCCATAAAAACTCATTTTGGAAAAGCTCTTTTTTACTGGATTAGATAAATTTGACAGTCATTCTAACAATAACTAATAACTGTCAAAGGAGATTTTGTATGTAGAATGTATGGAGCCTGGGCCGCACTATGTACACTATAATATGTAAATATCGCTATTTATTACAGTAACCGCTTTTTATCGTCAATTTTCTTTATTTTCACTTCCTTTCAATGTATTTTCAAATTGACTTGGTCAAGGAGAGCAACACAACATAAAATTAAACAAGGTGGATCAGAGCAGTATACACGAACAATGTCATTTTGAGAATGACATTTGATTGAACACATCCAATCCAAACTCAAACCAAAGACAGACATTTTTTTTTTTTTCCTTTCTTTAACGACGTTACTCCTGAAAACTGCCAAAGTTGTCAATCATGTCACACAACTATGGCTGTCCTTAAAATAGGGTTATCTTATTTAAAAAAAACTTCATTTTTGTACGCCTGTATCTAACCCTCTTTAAAGTAATTTATTAGTATTTTTTATGAAATTCGACTGTTTTTTTATATGTAGTGTAAGAGAGAGGGAGGGGGGGTTGTAGTGTGAGGGTGTGTATTTTGTGTGTGTGTGTGTATCTGTAGTGTGGGTGTGTAGTGTGTGTGTGTGTGTGTGCGTGTGTGTGGTGTGTAGTGGTGGCCCAAAATCAAACATTTCCTTTATCTAGTCGAGCCCAATCGAGTTCTTCGTACGTACTTGCACCACTTATTCGTCAAAATCGGATAAATGGTTTAGGTGCTACGGAGGAACATGCGTAAGTACTTAAATAAAAACATACGCAGCATAATCTGCTAAAATCAAAACCCTTCCTTTTGGCGTTGCTATACTCGGGTAAATAAAAGCAGGTTGTAGTGGGCGTTGGCACGTAACCTGCTACGGAGTTCAGTTTAAATTCTAATTTAGTTATTAAAAAAACTGAACTTATATTGTCACTTACGGGATATCTTTGGTGCACGTTTTCCACTTCGATCAACTAAACCGATCAACTGGAACGGTTCAACTATTTTTTGTTCCCAAAGAATCAACCATTAATGCCCGGTTTCTGAGGGACTTTTAACGGTGGTTTATCTGTTCATTAGCGCTATTGGTTCGATAACTTGTGAAATTGCGTTTCCGAACACCGCGATGTAAGTTAAACTCCGTTTAAACTGTCGTCAACTTAACTGACCAATTTGCGGCGTTTATCGGTTCCATAACTATAATTTTGACGTTTCATTTCTCAAACCATGCCAACTTTTAGGTTAAGACTTGTACTTGTAACGCATCTAGATGTTATTGTAATAAATTGCGTTGTAAAAGCGAAATATTACAAGTCTGTAAAAATATTCAAAGGAAAAAACAATCAGTGTTAGCATCCGCATTTTAATACATTAATGGTTAGTAGGTATTATGAATATGAACAGCTCATCAGAGTCTGATGAGGAAGTAATGGAGTTTCATATGAATGTTATATCAGTACCCAGAAACTTAAGACGCAGGAGAAATCCTTTCGAAATATTTACGGATGAAAAATGTAAATTGAGATATCGCTTTGATAAGAACATTATGAAACACCTAAGTGATATTAATAACCCTGCTTCAAAAAAAAATACTGCTTTTTGCAGATTCCATTATGATTAAAAGAATGGATACTTGTAGCAAATACGATATAACTTCTAAAATCACATGGCAAAGCAAAAACAATGAAGTGAAATGAGATCGAGAGTAAAGACGCTTCGTTCATTCACAATAATAATATTAAACCATTTTCAGGTAGCAAAGACCCATAGATACACAGGCAACGTCGACAATGATGTCGTTAACAAATATTTTAAGTATCATATCTTTTTAACTAAAACAGTGCTTAGCCGTTTATTTATTCTAGAAAAAAATATTCTAGTAAATAAAACTAGTATTAAAGACGAATTAAGCAAATAAAATCAATTTTAGAGACGATCTTTTAAACAGAGCCATCTAGCGGCAATTAAGGAACTAGTTATCAGTTAGATAGTTATTGAATGGCTTGTTGAGTATTCAGAAACGCAGTGACAGATAAACGACGTTTATGTTACGTTTAACTTTAACGAATCAATAGTTATTGAGAAGTTATGTGGGGACTTCAGAAACCGGGCATTAGTTGATCCGATAGGAACATTTGTTATTCTCCTTGTTAGTTCCTATCCAAACAACTAAATCGAGTGATATTAAACCTTGTCGGAGTGATATCCTTTAGAACTGTCCACTTGTGAATGATAGATAAAATGTTCATCGACATTGTCATAGAAAATACCTATTTTAAAAATATGAAAAAAAAATATGAAAAAAAAAAACTATTCTGATCAACCGAGCAAAGATATTGTCGGCTGAATATTTATTAATTGTTTAATTATTTCGTATTGCCATGGAGATTATTTATTATTTTGAGTTCCCGGTATTTTGACGTTGTTGCAAGCGCCATGATCGCGAGCTCAAAATAATACATAATCACGAAAGATATCCCGTGAGTGACAATATACGTTTGGTTTTGAACCGTGAAAGCTAAAAACAGTGTTTAAAAAAACTGTTTTACAACATACACGGATGAAATGTATGGAAAATCTGTTTTTTTTAATCAGTTTAGCGCTACTTAGGTACAGTCACTGAATTCATGGCGATAGTTTTCGTGTCGCTGGTCTTACTTCCTATAGATATGTACTTATTTGCCAAAGACTTTCTAATTTGTTTATGCATTTTATAGTTTTTTGACATACCTCGACTTAAAAAGGAAGCCTTGGAGGTAAGTCTATTAAATCAACATTTGATTAATTATCCTACATTTTTAATCAAAATCAAAATCTATTTAATTGCCAGAATAGAGGTTAACAAAGTATGATCTTAAAACTATAATGCCTTTTTACATTCTACCATTATATTATCATCATCATTTCAGCCGAAAGACGTCCACTGCTGGTCATAGGGCTCCCCACATTGGCTGGTCTTATACGACTCGTATCCAATGGATTCCCGCAACATTCACCAGGCTATCGGTCTACCCAACGCATCGTCTTACGGTTCGCGGTCGCCACTTCAGAACTTTTCGGCCCCGTTGGCCATCCGTTCTGCGAGCAATTCCCCACTGCCACTTAAGTTTGGCAATTCGTCGGGCTACGTCGGTGACCTTGGTTCTCTTGCGGATGTCTTGGTTCTCTGGCAGTGGGCAGGGCGCATTGCTCGCAGAACGGATGGCCGATGGGGCTGATAAGTTCTGGAGAGGCGACTGCCAACTGGAAGAAGATGCGTTGGAAGACCTCCCATTAGGCGGACCGCTGACCTGGTGAAGGTTGCGGGGATCCGGTGGATGCGAGTCGCAAGGGACCGGTCAATGTGGCGACACTTGGAGGAGGCCTATGTCCAGCTGTGGACGTCTTTCGGCTGAGATGATGATGATGATGATGATTATATTATCTTTTTCAATAGAAGGAGACATATCACAACAGTATCAGACCTGATACAGAGGTAAATCACATGACATGTTTATAATATCCTTCTAGAATATTTCCGAACATAATGTGTTTGTGAGGCCAGTGATGTTCGAAAGGAGTTTGAATGAAATGGCCTTGCAGCCACGCATTTTTTTGAGCTGTCAAAGTTAATGTAATGTTTTCATCATCAGCACAACTATGATTTGATCACATAAAACTTGTATCGATGGATAGCTGTCATCACAAAACAGTTTCGTTTGAGACGTCACGTTTCCTCTCGGAAATTTCGAACACCTTAGAACCAAACTTGTTTGTATTCATATTAGCTATCGATTAATATAGGATTTATGCTAAAAAAAGGCTTATAATAAGTTTTGAAACAAATCAATTTTTGCTTTTCATTTTGAAAATCCACAGTAATTTTGTTTGTATATCTCTCTTTTAAATTTTCCTGCTACAGGAGCTACTTTTAAACTTCCTCTAATTTACTCATTCATACTATGTATGAGATATTAGAGGAAATAATAATAATAGTAAGTTAGAATATACTCATTCGTGCTATGAATTAGTATACCTCTATTCACACGAAGAATAAATTAATCGTTCTTCGAAACGTTGTTTACAGTTTAATAAAGGAACTCGTCCAGAAGACATGACTAGGGTATGCAGACATTTTTCACTACTTTTCTTGTTATTTTATAGTTTGTAAATATTCTGGGTTTTGTACGCAGTTTTTACTCCCAGAGTACTTATTTTTTTTTCCTTTAATATTTTTTTTATACGGCGGTGTGTTGTTTTAAACTTTAGAATTCAGCCTAATAATTAGGTACGTACATTTTATATTTTTTTCTGTTTCTAGGTGCAAACAGTGAGTAACAATAAAATTATCTAACTACTTATTTCATATTAGTTAGGAAAAAGCTAGGCCAAAGGTAAGGTAGCTTGGGAGCCTACCATCACCTTTTATTTATTTACTAAAACTTTATGCACAACTTTGTACATCAAAGGCGGGCTTAATTCCTCGGGCATTTTCTACCAGTCTACCTTATGGTGATGATAAAACAGTAGGTGCAATAGTATAGACAATTATGAAGAATAAAATATAACAATAAATACACCCAAACAACAAATTATAAAAAGTGAGGAAAGATAAAAAACAATAAAAAAACATATATTAAGAAAACAAACAAAATAAATGTGGGTTATGTCTTTTATAGCAGTCATAGCCTATTACTCGTGAGACCCGAGTTGCCCATTGAGTTCAGTGATACCTAAGTTATCATTATCAACAACTTACATTAAATTAAAAATTAAAAGAAACCCCGACCCATAACGTTATCAAAAAAATATTATTCGCCATTTTGTGGTGGCGGCCATTTTGGATTTGAATTTTTTTATAGAGCATGGTATTCCACTAGTCAAGCCCTTCATTTGATACCCATATTGAGCGAGTTGTTGAATAAATATGTAAAGCGCCAATTTGTGGCGGCGGTCATCTTGGATTGACTTTTATCAAATATATCTAAAAACACTCTGGACTAATTCACTTTTCAAATAAAAAACAATCTGTTCATCCGTTCGGGCGCTACGATGCCACAGACACACACACCGTGTATGTACACACACAGCTATAGTTATGTTTAATGAAAATCGGTCCAACATGGCTGCCGCCACAAAATGGCGGATTACATATTTTTTCACAATTCCCTCAATATGGGTATCAAATAAAACGGCTTGACTAGTAGAATACTATACAAAATGATAAGTTAAAAGTCAAAGATGGCCGCCACCACAAAATGGCGAATTAATGTTTTTTTTTAACTCTTAGTACATTATGTGTCCGGGGATTTATAATTTTTATTTTACTTATTTTGTTTACATTACAGGATGAGGTTGTTCCTTACGAGGACAGGTGAGTAACATTCCTAGTTTGAATATTATGGATATTCGGAATTTCTTCACAAAATTGTCACCCAGGCAGGCCTAGAAAATACTGGCTTGAAGCTTGACTTACGGTAGACCGTGTCGGCTGCGAATCAAGTGTCGACCGTGCAATTTTGTGTGGAAACATTCACGTTTCCGAGCCGCTACCGAGCAACGGAAAATGGATTGTGCTACGGTAGACACTCAGCTCGGATCCGGCACGGTCTAGCGTGCGTCATCCTTTAGAGTCAGAGATGAGGCCATTTAGCAGAGCGTGCTGCTTGTACTAGCACATCGTCGATACTGTTGCATGCAATAGCTCCCAATTTGTTTATCGCCCTAGCAAATGACAGTTTTGACCGATGGAAAATGATAGGAGTATGGAAAATCGGGAATTCGTGCTGTGAGATTAGACAAACAAGAGAAGAAGACATCCTTTTTTTGGCATGGGAAATCATCAAATAGCTTTTCCCACTCTTGGCGAAGCGGGAGGGAGTGTCAGACTTTTACTGATTAAAACCCATCCATGTTCCTTCCTCGCCAATAGTCCCGCAGCCCCGGCAGGCTTTGGCCCTTGCTTCAATGTGCTGACATCTCTTTGAGGCGCACGTGGACCACAAAGGCGCCTTCGACACGCCCTGTCGTCATAAAACGGATGGACGGCGAGCTAGTCCATAGCTTACCGTCCTTCACGGTCGCCACTCTAGAACTCAATGTGCCCTTTTTTTTTTTTTTTTAAGGATGGGAAATCATCAAATGACCCCCCCCACTCTGGGCGGAGCGGGAGGGAGTTACAGACTCTTACTGACTAAAAACCATCCATGTTCCTTCCTCGCCTTTTACGTTCCGGGGCCGCGGTATCTCTTTCGAACAGGCCCGCAACCCCGGCAGGCTTCGGCCCTTGCGGGCCCCTCTCCTTTTGCTGACATCTCTATGAGGCGCGCGTGGAACACGAACGCGCCGTCGACACGGCCTGTCGTCGTCGCAAGACGGCCGGACGGCTAGCTAGCCCATAGCCAGCCGTCCACAGGCCCGCATCTACGGTGGCCGGTAGCCACCACGTGGCCCCCGACGCCCGTTGCGTCTCCCGCGGCGGCCGGGAAGAGAGGATCTCTCCCTCTCTCGTTCCGCCACCTCCTTCGCTAGCATCACTGCTTCGCAGAAGGAGGCGACGGCTTCCCATTCCGTCTCGCTTCGGACCATGGATTGAACCAGGGCCGGACGCGAGAGGTCGCCGCCGCCGATCGCCGCCACGAGGACACGGCGGAGCTCCGCCCACGCAGGGCAGACTTCCACCGTGTGCTCCACCGTGTCCTCCGGTCGATCCTCGCAGTGGAGACACCCGGGCGATTCCTCCTGCCCGATTCGGTGCAGGTACCTCCCGAAACATCCGTGTCCGGTGAGGACCTGCGTCAGGCGGAAGGTGAGGACGCCGTGGCGCCTCTCCAGCCACTCCTCAAAGAGGGGACTTACCGCCACTATCGTGGCGTGCCCGAAGAAGACACCCTTAGAGGCAATTGTGAGAGATTTTTGGGAGGTTATTGGGAGACCTTTGTCCAGCTGTGGGACAATGTAGGGCAAAAGAATATGTGGACTGACTGTGGGCCCGGTATCAGACACCGGTCCCAGACATTACCTAATGAAGAACTCCAGAAGAATCCATCAGTGGCCCTAACTGCAGCTGTGAGCTGGGCTGTTATCTGTCTATTCTGGTTGATAGGACCTTTATTGTTTTGTTAGAGAGCAGCGGTGGTCTAGTGGTGGAGGCCCCGACTTACGAACAGTAAGTCATGGGTTCGAACCCAGGCCAACAGTTCGTGTAATTTATTTCATCATAGCTACTCTCAAAAGGGTGAAGGAAAACATTGTGAGAAAACCGGCATGTCCTACAACCAAAAATTCTAAAACTTGTCACTCCTCGACGAGTCGAATGGCGCAGCGGTAGTGAAGCTGCTTTACGTTCTTAGGGCCCTGGATACGAATCCCGGAGCAAATGTTTCTGTGATGAGCATGGTCATTAAAATTTGTTTCCGTCATGGATGTTTAAATGTATAATGAGTATGTATTTACAACCAAAAAAGTATATATGTAATATATCAACTGGTGTCCACGACACAAGGTTCATTGCTTAGTGTGGCACTAGATGGCGCTGTGTGTATGTGTGACGTCCAGCGATATTTATTTATTTATCTACCAAGCCGCACTGAGCCCGCGTAGAGGATTATGGCCTATTCCCTCAGAGAGAAGGCCATGTGTCCCAGCAGTGGGAACATTATAGGCTGATTATGTTTATGCTTATTTTTCGAGGTTTTCATGAGAATGAAAAATAAAAACGGAGATGAAGACCTATTGTTAACATAGGTTCTTCCAATTTATTATCAGCTTCTGATTCCAAAAAAAATCACAGATTTAAGGCTAGTCCTAGATAGGCCATCATTTTGATATAACTACTTTTTTTCTTTTCTTTCAGATACGAGGAAAGACCAGTAGGAGTTAAATTGTATGCCTGATAATAGAGGAAATAATAAACATAGTTTCTAATAACAAAATAAAAACAAAAACAAAATCATATGATATTGTAATTAAAATCAAAAGCAAAAAAAAAAGTCGTTTAATTCCATCTCAAGAAACGTACTTACGTTTCTTATGTAGTACCTCCCCTTTTCCCATTTTTTACTGCATATTTGACACCCACAACCAATAAACCCAGTAACTTGGTAACACGACACCTCTTAGGCCCCTTGCCATTGTGTCGTGACGATTAATGTATCGTTGGTTTTAATTTCTAGGAATATGAGACTTGTGTTAAAAACTGATTGACATTTGGCAAAAGTCATAGACGATAGTTATCGTGTCGTCCTATATGTTTTTTTGATTTGGTATCGTTATAATTATTTGAAAATTTTAAATTCAGCTGACATTTTGTACTATATGTATAGTTACCAACGATTTAATTTTATTTCATGTAATTTTATTGATTGACTCTAATTGTTTTGGTTTAATTTGTTTGTATTGATTTTTATTGTTTTGATTTTATTTATATTTATTCATTTTATTTTTTTTGATTTTATTTATATTTAATTGCTTTGATTTAATCTAATTCCATGAAACATTTTGTATGCCTACCGGCGGAACATAGTTAGTTTCTGTATTTTATGTATTTTTAACACCTACTTTTACCTATGTTCACAAAATAAATAAATTTGATTTGATTTGATTTGACCACCTCCGTTTAAATACACAAGCCACGACAATTTAAACTACGCGATTATTTGTCACCACGACATAATCGGAATGGGTTGTGACTCATCAGCACGGAATCGCATTTTACCATGCTCCCATCCTTTTCCGTTGCTTAGAACCGTCATTATTTTGCTAACACATGCTATGAAAAAAAAATGACAATGGCATGGTGAAATGGTTTTTTTATTATTATTTTAACAGCACTCAGCTCTGCTTCACGCTCTCACGTATCAAGGCTTGAACAGGCTTATTTTTAGTTTTTAAAGTTAAGAACTTTAATAAATGTAGATGGGTCACTGACCGCTATTTGCATCTTAATTGACAGCCACTATTCTAAAAAAAAAGCTGAAATCAAAGCATTTATTTCAAGTAGGCCAATTACAGGCACTTTAGAACTGTCGAAACAAAGATGAAAATGATATGTAGCTACAGTCCCAGTCACAAGACATAAAAACTGAGAAAGGACTGTAGTTGCCCATTCCCTAGCATAGATCTCTATGGAGAAGAACGGACAAGAAACCCCATGGACAATTTTTTAAATCATACTGTTGTTACAAAATCTTGGTTTCATCACTCATGTTGAGATGGTATATGTAGTATGTTGATATAGTAGTATCGTTCCTAGTTCACAGTGGTGTTAATAAAGGTTTCCTGTCTATGAGAGGAATTGATTCACAATTCATCTTGAGAACCCAGTGTTTCAGATTTCATGTGTTTTCAAAGTTCTGGGTATGGAACATACCGGTTTCCTCTCAATGTGTTTCTTCACGGTTTTGAGCTGTTCTGCCTTGCAGGGTTAGTATTCGCAATTGCGTCTGCTAACCCTTAATCAAATGGAAAACTTTTTAAGAGATAAATAAAAGAGATCGGTTCTTTGGTAAGTTTTGTGAGTAGATTTCAAATTTTGTGTTTAAAACTTGTATCGTTGGGAGAAATAGTTTCCCCTTGTTTATAGCGGCATTGCAAAATATCATCGAGTGGGTAATTATTACCCATTATTCGGTGTAGGTTAAAAGTTTAAATAAAAATTACTACTGTGTTAATACTAGTTCCTCACCCAGCTTTGCTCTACATTTTATGAACACTCATTATAAATTTGAAACATTCTAACATGAAATTCTAAAATTAAACAATACTGTTAATAATTTAAAAATAACTTTTTCATCCCCCCATCTCGGAAAAAGTACTTTTGCTCTTCGATACATAAGAGGAAATTTGAAAGTGGCACCGGTGACTGAAAAGTTGTGTGGTAATCGGTTGTCGTGGTATGGGCATGTGATAAGGATGAGTAAGAAAATGTTGTGTGGAAAGTTTTGAGTATAAATGTGGATGGGTATATGATCAGAGGAAGACCAAAAGAACGATGGATGGACAGTGTTAATAGAATAAATAAATTAATGATGGCAGGGAAAGAAGTGTCTGATGAGATGACGAAAAATTGTGAAATATGGAAGAAGAAGACATGCCGCATGGACCTTGAATTAGGATATGGGTAACACTGATGACAACTACTCATAACAACCCGATGACCCCAAGGGGGTGGCCCCTTGCAGGAAAGTTGTGGGGAAACCAGTACTCTTCGCAAAAACAGAAAACACAGATACAAATCGCGAATCACCCCTGTAAAATCAGTACTCCCCGACCCTTGCTCGACGACCCAGCCCCCAGCGACTCTGATCATGTAACGTTAAACTTTAAACTCCATAAATAATATTCCGACCCAGCCTGTCCCTTGCTGCCCTCCCTTCAAAGACGCACTAAGTCGAGGCCCGAACCCCGCAGGGGGTGCCCTTAGTGACTGTTCATTTAATGTGTAAATTTTTAATTTGTAAGCCCTGGCTGCGATGGTAACGATGATAAACTCCCCAAATAATATTCCGACCCAGCCTGTCCCTTGCTGCCCTCCCGATAATGACGCACTAAGTCGAGGCCTGAACCCCACAGGGGGTGCCCTTAGTGACTGTTCATTTAATGTGTAAATTTTTAATTTGTAAGCCCTGGCTGCTATGGTAACGATGATAAACTCCCCAAATAATATTCCGACCCAACCTGTCCCATGCTGCCCTCCCGACAATGACGCACTAAGTCGAGGCCCGAACCACACAGGGGGTACCCTTAGTGATCGTCATTTAAATGTAAATATTTTTAGTTTGTAAGCCCTGGCTGGGGGCCTTAAAGTATTTTTTAGCCACCACAGGATAGTCCGGATGTAGTTAAGCAACCTTATCGAGTTGCAACTACGAGTGGTCATTCCGAAAAAAAAAACAAAAACTTCTCATAAAGCCTCATACAAACACATACTACATTATGGAAATTGCCACATAAGTATTATTCGATTCTGATTACTTTACTACTTGAAAACTTAATTATTAGTTGAAGTAAAGTAAATTTTTGTTTTCAGATGGAAAAAGCCACAAGATTCAGGGGTAAGTCATCATTCTCCTTCTCCCTTAACTCAATTCATTAGGGGTCGCTGCAGCATGTCTTCTTCCATTCTTCTATTACTCGTCATCTCATCAGTGACCTCCTTTCTAGCCATAGCATCCTTCACTCAGACCATCCCTTGTTTCTTACACATAGCGCCATCTATTGCCACACTAAGCAAGGCTTGTGTCGTTGATACCAGACAGTTGATATACTACATTTATATACTTTTTGTTTGTAAATAGATACTTATCATACATATAAACTCACTCACAAACATTTGCTCCTACCGGGATTCGAACCCTAATAATGTAAGGCAGCCTCACTACTGTTGCCCTATTCGGGTCGTCAAAAGTTACCTCCGTCGCAGCCAATTTGTGTAACACGCCGTATTACATAATGGTGCGGCCGTTTATATTTGGGCGGCACATTTACGCCGCTTTGACGACCGCGAAGTGCTCATTCAATGCATTCAATGTAATCCGGCTGAACGTAAGGACGCTGAATTATGTAATTACGACGTTTTTCTATATGGCGCGCCATTTTGTAATACGGCGGGTTATACAAATTGGCTGTAGCACCCGTACCATGCACGCCAACCGATTAGGACACAGCTCTTCAGTCCCTGTAGCCAATTTCAGATTTCCTCTTATGTCCCTACTAATGTCTTATTTTATCCATTCGCGTTACGCCACACATTCCCCTTCATCCCCTTCCCCTCATCTCAGTCACATGAAAATGCCTTTCATTCATCGCTTTTAGAAGTGATGAGTATCGATATTAAATCTGATAAATCAGTACAATTCTACTAACTTATAGTTATAATAACGTCAATTAATAAGGCATAACAATGAAAGGATGAAGCCTTTGTCTCTTGTTAGGGTTCCTTATCCAGAGGGTAAAAGCGGGACCCTATTACTAAGCCTCCACTATCCGTCTTTCTGTCACCAGGATGTACCTCATGAACCGCGATAGGTAGACAGTCGAAATTTTCACAAATTATGTATTTCAGTTGCCGTTATAACAAACAATGCTAAAAACGGATTGAAATACATATGACATACAATGGCAACATACGGCTACAGGTACTCTTCTGTCCCGCAGCTAGGCAAAGGCCTCCCCCATGGCTTTCCAATCCTGTATACAATTCACAGAAAATTTAGTTCACTTTAAAAATAAATAATTAAGTAAAATTAATATAAATATTTAAAGAGGGCTCCCATACAACAAGCGTGACTTTTGTCGTTTTGGCTAATGTTGGTACAGATAATCGTACGGAACTCTTCATGCGACTCGCACTTGGCTAGCTTTCCAATTTCCAAAATGATTATGTTTCAGAATCAACACGCTCAATACACATACGAGGACTTAGAACGCCTAGAAGAGGTCATCAAGCAGTATAGGCGTCAACAGGCAACTCTACAGTCTGTGCAGAAGAAACCGGTGACTATGTACGATGAGCCTTATATTAGTTCAGAAGAGAGTGACGAGGAAAACAAGAAACTGGAATATCTGCATACGGAGAAGAGTAAATGGTTCTACAATGCGGTAATTATTTTGATATTTTTGTAGCTCGTGGTTATACATATAATAAAAGCCGCTTGGGGCGCCCTGCGGACTCTCCATCCGTATTTCGGCCCATTGTGCTGCTCGACGAGGTGAGCAAGCTCTTTGAAAAAGTGATTGCAAACCGCCTCGCCGAGCACCTTGAGGGGATAGGGCCGAATCTTACGGAGAACCAGTTTGTTTTCCGCAAGGGGCGCTCTATAGTGGACGGCATCGTGCGCGTAAGAGCCCTCACGACGGGGGATGCAATATCCCGGGGCGGGGTTGTCTTGGCGGTGTCTCTCGACATCGCCAACGCCTTCAACTCCCTGCCCTGGAGCTGCATCAGGGAGGCACTCCGGTATCACCGGGTGCCGACCTACCTCCGTCGTGTGGTCGGGGACTACCTGACGGACAGGGTCGTCATCTACTCCAGTCGCTGCGGAGAATGGAACCGACGAGAGATGTCGTGCGGTGTCCCACAGGGATCGGTTCTGGGACCACCCCTGTGGAACATCGGTTACGACTGGGTGCTGCGCGCGGACCTCCCTAGTGGTGTTAGCGTCGTTTGCTACGCAGACGACACTCTGGTGCTGGCACAGGGGAGGTCGCACGAGGCGGTGGCCGAAAATATGACACGCGGGGTTGCGATAGTCGTTGACAGGATCCGGCAACTGGGTCTCGAGGTGGCATTGCACAAGTTCGAGGCCATGTGCTTTCATGGGCCTTGGAATGCGCCACCATCGGGATCCACACTGACGGTGGGAGGGGTATCCATCAGCGTCGAGTCGACGTTGAAGTACATAGGACTCGTCCTCGACAGCCGATGGAACTTCGTGGAACATTTCCGACGTTTGGCCCCCAGGCTGGAACGGACCGGGGCTGCCTTCAGCCGGCTCCTGCCCAAACTTGGGGGACCAAACGCCTCCTGCCGCAGGCTCTACGCGGGGGTCGTGCGGTCTATGGCCCTTTACGGGGCCCCAGTGTGGGCGCGTTCCTTGAGGCAGCGAGCCGCCCATTACCTGAACGCGCACCAGAAAGTGATGGCCATAAAAATGGTCCGTGAGTACCGCACGGATCTGGAGGCGATAGTCCTCGCGCGCCTGTACGAATGGCACCTGGGTTTTGGAGGTCAAATAGGCAGTCGCTCCATGTATAATATAATAATAGAAGACCCCATCATATTTGGGAAAAGGCTAGGCAGATGATCTTCAATGTAACGCACTCAGAACATTGTGTTTAAGGATGCATTTAAAGTAAAGAAGGAAAAAACTAGTTTACCTCCGGAACTAGTAGGTTCCCAAAACAAAAAAAAAATGATCGCAATGACGGAGATAACAAGTGCCTTTCGGCTTCGTTATGATTCTATTTACACCCTTTATTTACTTTTCCCATTTGACCAGACGATTTTACAGGCGAGCTGCGAGCGAGTGGCAACCGGGGTGAGTGTGCAGCGAGCAAGTTTGAAATGCGCGAAGACAAACAAAATTAATGATTGTACAGAACGCGGATGGAACGCTGCGACCTGAAGGTGAAAGCGTCAGGGTGGCCCGCGAAATTCTAATTTTCTTAAGTTTTTTGTAATTTACAGGGCAGTGCTAAGTTTTATGTTGATAAACATATCGGTCGCGAGTGTAAGACATATTAAGTTACAGAATTATAGTCATCAAAATCATCAATACTACCCTCCAAGTTCGTAAGAGGTGATGACGTGTGCAAACGTGTGCGTGGCGAACACGCCTCAGGGACCCACACGTTTCGAACTCCTGGCGAACTCGCTGCGCAATCGCCCCACAGTCCACTCGCTCGCAACTCGCAAGTGTGGTGTGCCGCTCGTGATGACCGACGGATTATGACATAAGGCCCTTAATAAACACTGTTTTAGACTTTCACGGTTCGGTTCGGTTTCGAGAGCTCAACGTAATAAATAATCACGGAAGATATCCCGTAAGTGACAATATAAGTTTAAGGCCCTTAATGTACTTAACTTCTTCGTTTCCATTCCAGGACCAATTCAACCACATCAGGTACGATGCAGAGGCTCCAGATATGGCAGATTTCATGCCTAAACAAATATTGGAAGATAATACCAACAAGTGGTGGTTTTATCACCAGGTAATTGATTTTATGTCTGCGAACTGCTTTTGACAATCCGCAGCGGTAGTGAGGCTGCTTCACGTACTTAAAAGGCCGCCTCCACGAGCGAGAGAATCGCAGAGATATTATCGTTTTTGCCACATTTTGCTATACACTCTCGTTTGGGCCGCCTGCGCCTCCACGAGCGAGAGAATCGCGGCGATATTATCGTTCTTGCCACGTTTTGCTATACACTTTCTTTGGGCCGTCTCCACGAGCGAGAGAATCGCGGCGATATTATCGTTCTTACCACGTTTTACTATAAGTACACTCTCTTTTGGGCTGCCTCCACGAGCGAGAGTTTCGTGGCTATATTTTCGTATCGAAATAAGTTGAACCGCGATTCGCTCGCTCATGGATTCTTAGGGTCCCGGGTTCAAATTCCGGTAGGAGCAAATGTTTGTGTGATAAGCATGGACATTTGTTTTCGAGTCATGAATGTATAATGTATAATAAGTACGTATTTACAAACAAAAGATATTAATGTAGTATTTCAACTATCTGGTGTCCACGACACAGGCCTCATTGCTTAATGTGGCACTAAATGGCGCTGTGTGTAATGCCCAGCGATGTTTACGCTATCTCATAGTTGACGAAGAAGTGACCAGGAATTGGCTGCTCCATAATCAGTTTGAAGGCTCACATTGAAAAAGAGACAAACACTCATAGTGATTGATATTGAACTGCATCGTTTATTTATTTATTTATTTAAACTTCGAGTACAATAGTGTTACATAGGCGGACTTAATGCCACAAGGCATTCTCTACCAGTCAACCATTGGGTCAAATTACACAGCATTGTGATAGAGAACAATAAAAATAAAAATAAACATACCATTTTGCAAGAATAAAATCAAACACATAAATGGGTTACATACTAATACATAAATAAGCATTTAAAATAAACTAATATAGATTAAAATACATACAAATAGTCCAAAATACGAGAAACCTTATAATGATTATTACGACACTATAAAAAGTCGCAAATTGCGATTGGGCAAATTGGCTTTCAAAAGAGCAGTTCGAAAGTTTAATTCAAAGTCGGTTTAAATTGATTACCAACTAGCCCATGTTAAAAAAAAAATCAGCTGTTCCTTACATTTTGACGAGTTATGCGAACATAAATGTAGGGAACAGCTGATTTTTTTTGCGATTTCAAGGTTCGTCCCATAGAAAAAGTTGTTCAAAATGATGAGTACAATGACCCCTTTTCGGGTTTAGTGTAAACAACAAATAATGTTGTATATGTAATATGGGCTAGTTGGTAAACAATTTAAACCGACTTTAAAGTAAACATCCAAACTGCTCTTTTGAAAGCCAATTTGCTTTCGGCTTTTTTAATGCCAAGGGGTAGTGGGTTCCAGAGGTTTTTTCTTTGTTTATTGGTTGCAACCCGCGACCGTTTACCATACCATAACATTTCTGGGAATCGAACCCGGGATAGGTTAGGCAGTGTTATTTGGTTTTTCAATCAGGAATTTCTGTCTGGTTTCATGCTATGTTGATGGCAAAAGGCTCGCCCCATCATTATTCTTTATGGTGCTTCAAAAACTAATCACATCTTTTTTATTTTGCAGAATGACTATGTTCCGTTCAAAACAAGATGAGGAATTTACAAAAAATAAAGTTTTGTAATTTTTTTTGTTCACTGTATTGTGATTTCATTATTAAAGAACATCATTTCAATGTATGTATAAAAATATGAAAATAAAATAAAATGTAAATCTATACTAATATTATAAAGCAGAAGAGTTTTATTTGTTTGTTTGGTTGGTTGAACGCGCTAATCTCAGGAACTACCCCCTTTTTTTTTTTTTTTTTTTTTTTTTTTTTTTCGAATTGAAAAAATCTATTTGCGTTGAATAGTCCATTTATCGAGGAAGGCTATAGGCTAGCGGAGCCTATAGCCTTGTTCGATAAATGGACTATTGCCCCGCTGGCAGCAATAAGAAATGTTGCAAGCGGGGAAAAAAGCTTCCGTTGAGCAGGCGATGCGTTGCGATATCAAAACTTCACGCGAACGAAGTCGCGGGCAGGCTAGTTAAATATAAAATGTATAAAAATATTAGTTTTGGCTTTCCACTGCTCATCATCTGCCTAGCTTCAACTATGTATGGGTCGGCTTCCAGTCCAGCTGGATGCAGCTGAATACCAGTATTTTATATGGAGCGTCATCCTATCTGACCTCCACAACTCAGTTAGAACTGTCTATTACGATACCCCTTGGCAAGACTGCTGTTGTCAGACTTTTTAGGGCACTGACTACCTACCTGTTACGACTGTGAATGATCTCCAAATGATAGCCGGGACCAACAGCTTTCCGAAGCAAGAAGGAAACTTGGAATGTGTTGGGTGGTCACCCATCCGCAGACCAACCTAGGCCAAGTCGGCTTAACCTAAAAATTGATCCAAGTGACTGTTATTATTTAGCCACGAGCTCCACTTTGATTTTCTATTTCCTATAATCAAAATCAAAATCAAAATCAAAGCATTTATTTCAAGTAGGCCAAGGTTCAAAAGTACCTGTTGTACTTTTGAATTATCGACACAAAGATGAAAATTAAATGTAGCTACAGTCCCAGTCACAAGACATAAAAACTGTGAAAGTACTGTAGTTGCACATTCCCTAACGTAGATCTCTATGGAGAAGAACGGACAAGAAACTCCATGGACACTCTTTCTACAAATGTTGACACAAAACATCAAAAGCCTAAGAAATTCCACCACCATAAACCATGACATTACATCACGCGCAAAGGGTTCTTTCGTTTTGTTTCGTCAAAGTTCGAAGGCTCGAAATAATACTTCGGGGAATAGTCGAGTCGTCTCGGATCTTGCCTCATACACTATTCATTGGCGAACCTTGCCATGCTCTATTTCAGAGTGCCGCGGTCTGAAAATAGAGTGGCGACCATTTTTAAATATCGAAGATGTAACCACCTTCTTTTAGTTAGGTTGACTGCCTCGTTACAAGCACGACTAGTGAGCACGATGTCCTTTGTTTAATTCCCAGCAGAGTGTTAGTGGGATGGTCCTTCAGAAAATTGACATAGCTGGCACGGAGTCTGAATTTGTGACTGGTTGATAAATATAGGCTCGCCCTAGTTTTAAGGACACTTAAAGATAACCAGCGAAATATGGCTATATAACTAGATACACCTCTGCCGAACCCTTCCTATAAAGGGTTTAAAACACCTCTTCACGAAAACGAAAGGCACTTGTTCTCCCTATCACTGCGATATTTTTTTGTTGTACACCATACCTAGGAACCTTCTAGTTACGGAGATATGGGGGGTCAAAGTTACAACTTTTTGACAAGTTTTTTTTTTAAATACAAGTTTTTTTCGTAAGATTTTGACTTTTAACACCTCCACGACCTCCGCACTATTCAATCCATCCATCAGCACAATGTTTAAGTGTACATTGAGTTCTACCACAAAACATGATTTATAACCTCAAAAAGAAAAGTTGTTTCTCAGCAATAATTTTTGCATAAAGTTACTTAGTTTGATGTACAGAATGCTTGGTTAACGGCTTTGTGATGAGATGGTTTACACCCTGTATTACTTGCCTGATGTTATGTATGTAATGTTATGTAACCACCTTCCTATAGGTGTACGTAAGAGCTGTAAGTAGTTTCAAACCAAAGAAACAAGTTTTCTATACACTTTGACCGTGTAGGTCATCATAATCATTTTAGTCGCCGCTGGACATGAGCCAAGTGTCGCCACATCGACCGGTCCCGTGCGACTCGCATCCAACGGATTCCCGCAACCTTCACCAGGTCAATTCTCTTAACCTTCACTAGGTCATCATCATCACACTTTTATACAGGGTCCTAATTCTACTATTTTAATAAATTCGTCACTCCAACACGATTCCATTCTCATCCCATTGTCGTTTTGCTTAAAGTTCATAATCGGTTAAATTCACAATGGTCGGTCAATGGTTTCGTAATAAAATTGTGTTTTAATGGCATTGTCGAATTGACATTATTATAAAACCCTTAGCACAAATAGTTTTAGAAATCTACTACTAAATGCGAACAATTTTATTCATGCCAGATTTCATGTACGAGATTATTATTCTATGACATTTCTTTCAATGAAGTGTCAGTGATAGGTTTGAAAAGTCATAATGGCGCCACTATGATAGTGACATTAACAAACTTGTCAAAATTTGACAGAACTTGATCATTATGAAACCAATGATCAACAACTCTGACACTATTGTAATAGCAGAATTGAGGCCAAGAACAGTTGAGTTTTAAGATAATCGACAAAAAATGAAAACGCGGGAAGATGAGGTATTTCGGCTGTAATGATTGATGATAATTGAAATATCGATCGCTCTATTTAAATATAAAATATATATATAATATCGTTTATTTCAGGCAGTAAGCCCATACAGATGACATGAAAAAATGACATCACATTACATTATCGACGACGATGACGACTCGAATGGCGTAGTGGTAGTGACGCTGCCTTATGTTCTTCAGGTCCTGGGTTCGAACCCCGGTAGGAGCAAATGTTTGTGTGATAAGCATGGACGACCACGACACAAGCCTTGTGTGGCACTAGGTGGCGCTGTGTGTTAATGTCCAGCGATATTTATTTATTTATTTTTTTATTTGAATCAAAAATCATAATCACAGTTAAAGTCCACATCAATCAAAAATACACCAATTTCATCATTTTAGCACTATCTGAAGCCAAATATAAAAATCCCAAAAAATACCTCAGCTATACTCCATTTCCATAGTTAATGAAGAATAATCGTTCAAAATGTTTTAATTAAGCTTTCATCTTTGAAATTTCTTTGAAGGGATAAAATTAAACAATCCTTGATTATTAGCTTCGGTTGAGCTTTGAATAATTTCACACCTCATCGCACAGACTGTGATCTCTTAAATATTTGAACTTTTGAAGTCTCCTAAAATAGACTGGCTGATCTTAGTGAAACGGAGTGACCCTCAAACATCTATCTTTGTACCCTGATTAGACAAAGGCGTACCTAGTAATACTCCAATATTTCTCCAGTTATGATTAATTTCCATGTAATAGGGGTGAGCCTATTGTCACCAATTGAGCACAAGTCCAAACTCCGTGGCTGCTTCTGTCAAAATTCCTAGTGGAAGAACCCAATAACAATTCGCTTGACTTGAGAATTGAACCCTCGATTTCGGACGATTTTGGACATTATTGAGGACGTTCGACCGCTAGGTAAATGTGAACTTCATTGTAGATCTTGAATCATTATGATTCTAGAGACTGGGATTCTATTTTAAATATAAATAAAACTGCAGGGGCTAATAATCAGCCATGTTTTCTATTTTACCGACGACACCACAGATAATCTTAAGCCGCTCACACACTAGTAATTGTTAGGGATGGTTCACACTACTGACAGTAAACGTACTTAATTTCTCTTATACAAGGTGTAAACCCCATCACAACGCGTCAACGTCAACCAAGCTTTCTGTACATCAAACTAAGTAACTTGACGCAAAAAAAATTGGTTGCCTGTAAAGTCGGTATACGGGCGAAAGTTTTACGTGACAACGACTTTGAGTGGTAAAATAATTTTAATGTGAATATTCATTCGTATAGTAGGAAGAAGGATGAAATAATAGTAACAATTTAAAACATTTATTTATACAAAGAATTATATTTAAAACATTAATTTATACAAAGAATCTCGCACTGAATTTCATATTAACAAAATTTTATTTTTACCTTTACACATACATACCTATCTCTCTCACTCTCTCTCTCTCACTCTGTCTCTCTCGCTCTTAGGCGGGCTAACCATGCCCGAGTGGAAGGGACGCGTGCCTCTCACTCGCTCTCATTGTGAGCGCATAACGTGAGCGGAGCATAACGCAGTTTCTTGAAGTGTCACCTGGCAAACCAATTTATAAGACGTTGTCACGTCAAAAAATATTGCTGGGAAACGACTTTTCTTGTGGGCTGAAATATTATATTTTGTGGTAGAACTTAATATTACACACTTAAAACATTGTGCTGATGCATGCAGAATTTAATAGTACGGGGGTCGTAGAGGTGTTTAAAGTAAAAATGTTACAAAAAAAGCTTGTATCTATACAATAACTTGACAAAAAGTTGGAAATTTGACCCCCAATATCTCCGTAACTAGAATGTTCAGGTATGGTGTAGAACAAAACAATGATCTCAATGACGGAGAGAACAAGTGGCTTTCGGATTCGTTAAGAGGTGTTTTACACCCTTTTTATATGATCATTTTATGTTTACCTCTTTGGGTTGTAAATTAAGGTTTTAATATGATCGAAAAACCAAGATTCTATGAAAAGCTTTTTCTCATTTTTTTTTAAACTTAAATTGTTTTTATGCATTATACACTCAAGTTAACTTAACTATTCACTTTTCTACAGTGATTGATGATAATTATAAAGAAAAAAAAACTATTTCATTTTCCGTTTTATAATAATTTACACCTACAAATTATGATCGATTCGTGTAATTCAGCAATGAAACGACATTATTATTGCCGACCATTTTCTCATATGACTGGCAGAATTGACCGATTATTTCACTTGGCCCCACCGATTTGTACCACCAGTGGGGCAAAGTGGAATTTATCTGATATTTTGATGTTGCCCAGTAATTCAATGCACTAGGCCAGAAAGTGCTGGGTACATAGAATTCCAAATAATGCAGAGAAATTCAAAACTTCTACTCTCTGGAATACATCCCAAGCTTGTTTTGAAAATATCGCTTTTAGCGGTAAGGCTACGTATATCATGGTACGTCTGTTTTTTATACCTATATTTTTTATGGAAAATAAAAAGTATTATTTATTTTTGTCCACATATATTATTTTGATTATTTTCTCTTATCCACAACATTATTGACAAATATTAGTTTAAACCCAACACGTTATAAATAGACGCTCAGATTTATTAGTGGATCAAAGTAGACATCAAGGTTTTAGACATTCTTCTTTGTCCCACTCTGGGGAAGAACTTCTTACCGTGTTGATGGTAATCTATACTCAGTTGCCCACAACTTAGCCATGGGTTTGATGCTATCACTAGCTTCCATCAATAGGCATGATTCCTGACCAAAAAAATATGATTATGTTAATTCCATCAGTTAGATTACCGAAAAATATTGGATAAGTGTTTTTTTATTACATCCAATTAAATATTGTGAGGGAGAGATTGTGACGTAACTTTTTGCTAAAAAATATACTCAAATGTGACGTCACACGAGTGTCTGAAACAATGTATCGTATTCATTTTTTTATTTTCTATCTGACGGACAATTTTGCACGGTTCTTGCAGAGTGCATCAGGTAAGTAAAACACGACAACATGGGATAATTAAGTAGGGCAGAGTGGAATGGTCCGAATTGTCGCCATTATTAATTAATATGAACCGACCTACATTGTGGCATGTATCCCCAAGGGGATACCCTGCACAATTACGTTATATCTTGCAATTACTTCATCCAATTACCGATGCATGTTCTGATTAGTTATGCAAATTCAACGTTATTATGATGTAAATTAATATACAACCATCTACGATATTATTGAACTATTAAGAAGAACGGAAGGATTATAAGGAAGCCTTTGCCCAATTCAAATTCAAATTCAAATACTTTAATTCGAGCGGAGGCTCATATAGGGTTAGTAGTTGGACCAATAGTTGGACTCATAAAAGACTAACAAAACAAAAACATATCTATCTGAAATCTATACAACGTGTAACGTTGGATGCGCAAAACTTCAGACACCCCAAATGCTTTTTAATTCAATGTGGACCTAATTCTGTAAGAAAAAAAAATACATTAAAAAAAAGGTTTTATGTGCTGTTTTAGTGCTAGCAATTAGATTTACTGGCAAGAATATGAAGTTAAATGTGTTTTCAGGATTAATTTTTTTTTTATAAATAAGTAAGTTAAAATACTTTTCACCGGTCAAAAGTAGTTTTGACTAGTTCTCACAGGTCAAAAGTAGTTTTGACTGGTTAACAGTTTTGACTGGTTAAGTGGCCTGCGGAGCATGCGTAGTTCATACAAACGTAATACCAAAATAATTTGTAAATCCTACATATTCCTAAGGTAGTGTGTATTTATTTCGATTGGATTACAGAATACCTAGGTTCCCAAATATGTATTTTGATTGGACACTAATTTAACCAAGAGTTATGAGAAAAATAAGTTTTCTATAGAAATTTTTAAATTCCTCGTATCTCGTCTTTGTATCAATGTCCTTTCAAAATATATATTTGGGAACATAAATATACTATAATATACTATATGTTCCATTCCATTTTTTCTAGACTGTTCCACAATTTGTGTCCAAGTAACACGATGCATCTTTTTTCTCGTCGCCCGGTGCAACAGCATTATGTTTTAAAAGGTTTCAAAAACAAAATAAAACGCTTCGTTAGTTGTTGTTCTTTCTTGAAAATGGCTTAATCTTTGTTAGGTTAACCTGTTTTAGAGAAACGATACTGTTTTTTATAGAATAAGCAAATATTCGGTTCTTTATTCAGTGTGATATACAGCATACAGGGTGTAAATAAAGCCTGCCGGGGTTGCGGGCCTGTTCGAAAGAGATACCGCGGCCCCGGAACATAAAGGGCGAGGAAGGAACATGGATGGGTTTTAGTTAGTAAGAGTCTGACACTCCCTCCCGCTCCGCCCAGAGTGGGAGAAGTCATTTGATGATTTCCCATCCAAAAAAAAAAAGGGTGTAAATAAAGTTGTAAACGAACCCTTCACGAAGCTGTTATGAACATCAAGCTAAGTAATTTTCAATCGACTTCCAAAAAGACGAGGTTTTCAATTCGACTGTTTTTTTTTGTGTTTGTTACCTCAGAACTTTCGACTGGGTGAACCGATTTTGGTGATTATTGTTTTATTTGAAAGCTGGTGCTTTCCGGATGGTCTCAGTTCAATTTGATAAAGATCTGATCCTGATCTTCGGTGATATTGATAGAACTCAATATTAGAGGGCAAATCTGCAGTAATTGCTGCAAACGCTTGCTCTTAGCTGTTAAAATCGTGATATCACAATCGGAACGCAAAATATAGATGTGAGCGCTGTGAGCGATTATTTTTTAATTCGGAATACAGCCTAAAAGATCGACCCAAGCGCTGTTATTACTTAGCCACGAGCACCTCGAGACAGGTTAATGTAAATTATTGTATAATAGAAATCCGGTACTTATAATAATGTAGTTTTAGATTTCGAGATTTTCTCAAGGTGGATCTAAGGAACGTGCTTTAAAGATTGTTTTAAACTTTCCTTCACTATAAAAGCAATTATTTCTAAGAATGTAAGCTCAACTTTGTTATTAAGTGCCTACATAATAGACTTTTCAATAATCCAAATGAATATTTTAACAAATAACTTGGAAGTTTTGCTGTTAAGTAAGTAGATGTCAGAAATAACTTAATCAAAGGAAATTGCCTCAGAATTGGTAATAAAAGTTTCTCATAAGATCATAGAAGATAAAAGTTACTAATAAAGCACTCTTACGAAACTATTTTTGTAATAAAGAGAAATACGAAAAGTTTCTTTAGGAGTTCATCGTAATAAATAAATTATTATGACGAACTTGAACTGTGAAAAACCGGCCAAGCGCAAGTCGGACTTGCGCATGAAGGGTTCCATGCTATCGTGGTAAAGGAGAATTATTTAATTTAAATTTTTTAACGATTTCCAAAAGGAGGAGGTTCTCAATTCGTCGGAATCTTTTTTTTTAATGTATGTTCCCCGATTACTCGAAGATGTCTAGACGGATTCGGATTATTTTTATTTTGTTTGAAAGGGTATGCTTTACAGATAGTCCCATAATCATCAAGTCAGGATCTGATGATGGGATCTAGGAGAAATAGAAAGATTTCTTCAACCTTTTTAGGTACACATGAAGCGATTTGGATAGTTTTCGGAAGAGTACTTTCTCGGAGTGGTGATTCAATTTGGTGAAGATCTGATGAAGAACTTCGGAGGTAGGAAACGGAAATCCTCAATAAATAATAAAAAATGGACTGGGTTTGCTGAAATCTCATGTCTGTCTATTGTTTACACCAGTTAATGACATAACATCACACCAGTACGCTGTAAAGGGGTAATCGCATGTTAAACACTAAAAAATGAAAAATAAATACTTTTTTGCAAAAGATAAAACCGACTTCTAAAAATACAAAAAAATGAAAAATAACTTGAGCTTCAGAAGTCGATGGCAAAAAAAAACTAAACCAATCAAAAAAAGGTCACCGACTTTTGAAGCTAAAGTTATTTTGCACTTTTTTGTATTTTTAGAAGTCGGTTTTATTTTTTGCAAAAACGATTTTTCAATTATTTGTTATAGCGGCAACAGAAATACAAATTTTGTGACGATGATTTCTGCCCGTTTACCTATTTACGGATCATGAGATACAGCCAGGGATTGAAAACGGTTCCAAAATACCGGTATAATACCGATATTTAGGGATTCCGGTACCAATAGGTACCAATTTCGGAACAGGAACCAGAACCTTAATTGGAACCTCTATTTTACCGGTTCTTTGGCAAAGCGAGTCCAAACCTGTTTTTGAGGTACGGAACGAAGGCGAGCTAAAAGAAAAGGTAATGGTATGCTAAGCACGCTCCGAACACCATCCCCTCTTTTGTAAGAAACCTTTAAATCGGGTGACTCGGAACCGGTATCATCTGATATAAAGGTTGTGAGAACCGGTATTTAAAATCGGTAAATTGGAACCCAAACCGAAACCGACACCAGAACCGTAACCGTACCGAAAAGAGGAACCTTTATAATTAAGAACCAGAACCGAAATTGGTATCGGTTTTTAATCCCTGGATACAGCCAGCTGACAGATAGACTCACGGACGGACAATGGAGGCAGTAGGTAATAGGGTCTGGTTATTTACCCTTCGTCATACAGAACACTATTAACAGACTATTCTTTGAGTACCTATCTTTTCTGGTATAAACGTTAAGACTATAAACTATACTCAATTAATCACTGAATTTTGAGATTTGAATTTAGCTACAAAATTAAGTTTTGTTAATCTATACTATCTATACTAATATTATCTATACTAATATTATAAAGCAGAAGAGTTTGTTTGTTTGTTTGGTTGAACGCACTAATCTCAGGAACTACTGGCTCGAATTGAAAATTTCGTTTAGGCTATAGGCTATATAACATCACGCTATGACCTATAGGAGCGGAGCAGCAATTAAAAATGTTGCAAGCGGGAAATTCACGCGAACGAAGTCGCGGGCAGAAGCTAGTTTATTAAGAAAACACGAGGTGTCGACTCATTTTATGAAGGGTGTAAAAAGACTCATAACGAAGCCGAAAGGTACTTGTTCTTGACGTCATTGCGATTTTTTTTTGCTTAGACCATACCTAGGAACCTTGTAGTTACGGAGATATTGGGTTTTGACCCAAGGTTCAGGTTTCACGGTTTTCAAGTAAAGGTTCCACGACCACATCACCATCTTACCCTATCCCAACTCTGTTTCACCCTGATTTTCATTAGATTTATTTGTTTTCTATATTGTCATTATCTATAAGTACTAATATTATAAAGCAGAAGAATTTGTTTGTTTGTTTGGTTGAACGCGCTAATCTCAGAAACTACTGGCTCGAATGGAGCCTAAATTCTTTTTGCGTTGGATAGTCCATTTATCAAGGAAGGCTATAGGCTATATAACATCACGCTATGACCATTAGGAGCGGAGCAGGAATGAAAAATGTTGCAAAAACGGGGATTGTTTTTTCGTTTTTCTCTCTTATGTGACGCAGACGAAGTGGCGTGGGTTAGTTAGTTCAATTAATATAATCGTTCGTTTAAAAACTAAACTTTCCATGAAAATAACAATATTATGACATTTTATTTTTCTCAAGAAACCATCCCGCATTTCCAAATTGATAATAAGCCCTCGTCGGAGTGTCGCCGTCGCCACTAATCTTTAGAAAATAAAGGAAAAGTATTATTATGCTTATATCTTGACTCGCACCGAGAATAAATCCCTAAAGTGCACAAAACATATGGTATTTTTTTTTAATTATTTGTATGTTCAATACAAGTCATAGAATTTTGTGAAATTACCGCAATGTATTTTGTTCGCGATTATTTTCAGTGAAACGAAAACTACTGGTGATTTTTAAAAACACTCATAAAGAAAGTTGTTTGAAACACTCGACCCTGAGTTAAATTTCTATCAGTTTTTTTTTCAATTTTAGGAAACTGTCGAACGGGAACGCACTGCTAAGACCAAAGTCTCAACCCAGTATTTGGTCTGATTGTGTGCAAAATTTAATCCAAATGCGTTCTGTCATAAAGACGTGAATTTAGGGCGCGGGATAAAAACAAAAGGCGTCGGGCGGTGGTGCGGCGCGGGCGAGGTGATGGCGTGGCGCCAGCGCAGCGCAGAACCGGCGCGCTAACGGTGTCGGAAAGGCACGCTGCGGGGGCATTCTAGTCTTTAAAGTCTATATTGTCGTACATTTTCACTGTCTTGTCCCCGCCCTATGAATGCCACTGCTAAGGCTGCGATTCCACTGAGGTGGAGTGGAGCAGAGCGGAGACGAGCTGTATATGATTTTGTATGAAATATTTAAAACCGCGCCACACCACCGCCCGACGCTTCTTGTATTGGTCCTACGCCTAACAAATATACAGGCAGATTTCATATTTTTTAATTATTCCATAAAAAGTAAACAACATAACATATCATCACGCTTGTAGTACTTACATGTGGGACTAGGCAGTGGTGAACCTAATAATCATAGATCCGAATAGGTAGAGTTGTTTTATGTACTTGCCGTAGGTTAGAATAATATGGATATTCCCAAAGTCCCGGGATTTGGTTTTTAAGTAGGTACTCATTAAAATCATAAAAAAACTATTCTCGCCTTCGGGACTAATGAAAGATTACACTTCCTTTCTGACGGGAAAATATAAGAAGGACGGGATTAAAAATAATAAAAAGATAATTTTGGTTCAAAAACCACAAAAATGGTTTTTACGTAATAATTTCTAATTCAAGAATCAAGAATTTAAATGAAGATTTTTATTCTGAAGTTGTAGGTACAAAAACACATTACCATACAAATTATTTGTTCCTCAGAAAATCAAAACATTACTATTTGATAATAGTACAATTTGAATTTACAATAAAATCAATAATCAATACTCTTTAACAATAATTCACTTAGTTAAACAAATAATATAATAATAAAATCCCGTAGTATCAGTTGGAATCCCGTGGAATATCCATATTGACATCAATGTTTGCGGTCAATGAACCTAAATAGCTCTACCTATTCCGATCTATGCTAATAATACTCCCACATTTTGCCAGTTATGTTTAAGTCCTATGTAATATATAGCGACCCTATTGCCATCAACCAGGCACTAGTCTAGACCCCGTAGCTGATGCTACTGGGAAATACCTGACGAAAACACCCACTATCACTATGCCCACTGCGGGAATAGACTTGTTTACTGAAAAAATCTAACTAGTCCGTCACTTAGATAATAAAAAAATATTTGACCCGTATTTTTTCTTTTGTCACCTAAACCAAAATTGACGAAGATACGACGCTTTTAAAATTCCCAATACGTCACTGTTTGGTATCATTCTTAGTGAGTTCGGACGTCACGAGCTCCCACTCCGGAGTTTAGATGCGTTTTATCTTTGTCAATATTCGTTGATTTACAAAAACAAAAAATACGTGTCCATTATTTTCCAATATCCTAACTGACGAACTAAATAGATTTGCAATTTATTGATGGTGGAAACTAGCCTATTGAACCCGGGACTTCATGCTAAGCAGTCGCGTTTGCAACCACTAGACTCAAGAGGCAGTCAAGTAAAAAAATACAGTCATCATCTTCTTCATCATCATCATCAGCCTATTAATTGTTCCCATTGCTTTGACTCAGGCTTCTGTATGAGAAGGAATGGGCTATACAATGTGTTAATGAAATAACCCGAAACCTGAAACTAGTTTGTTTAGAATCGGCAGCAAAATCGAATACAATAATTTTTAATATAGGTTATATTTAAAAAAAAAAATATTATTTGTCATGCCGCGGCCGCCTCTGATATTTTCAACCGACTTCCAAAAAGAGGAGGTTATCAATTCGTCTGTATTTTTTTTTTGTGTTTGTTACCTCAGAATTTTCGACTGGGTGAACCGATTTTGATGATTCTTTATTTGTTTGAAAGCTGGTGCTTCTCGATTGGTCCCATTTTAATTTGTTGAAGATCTGATGCTGATCTTCCGAGATATACAAAGGAACTCTTCAAAAATAGACGGAAAATCTGCAGTAATTGCTGCAATCGCTTGTAGGTTCATTGTTCATACTACATCATGACGTAACATCACGTCTGTATGCTCTGAGGGGGTACCTAGATGTGTAAAATACTCCCAGATTTCGACAATTTTTGTTGCCTCTGGACTTTCGACTGGGTAAACTGATTTTATGAACCTTTTTTATTTGAAAGCTGGTGCTTTCCGTGTGGTTCCATTTCAATTTGGTTAAGATCTGACGCTGATCTTTGGAGATATAAATGGAACTCTTCAAAAATACACGGCAAAGCTGCAGTAATTGCTGCAATCGCTTGGTTGTTTATTGTTTATGTAACACAGTGACGTAACATCACGTCTGTATGCTCTGAGGGAGTACGCAGAAGTGTACAATACACCCAGATTTCGACAGTTAGATATGTTAAGTTCCATTTAATGGGATCCTGTAGAAATAGAGGGAATTCCTTAAATTTTATAGGCACACCAGAAGCGATTTGGGTAGTTTTAGGAATAGTACATTCTTGGAGTGATCCCATTTCAATTTGGTAAAGATCTGATGAAGAACTTCGGAAGATAGGCGACGGGAACTCCTCAATAAATCATAGCAAATGTACTGGGATCGCTGAAATCTCATATCTATCTATTGTTTACACCCGTTCATAATAGAAAATCACGCTCGTACACTGTGAAGGGGTAAGTACATGTGAACCACTAAAAATGAAAAATAAAAACTTTTTTACAAAAAATAAAACCGACTTCAGAGAAAACAAAAAAGTGAAAAATAACTTTTGCTTCAGAAGTCGGTGACAAAAAAAACTAAATCAATCAAACAAAGGTCACCGACTTCTGAAGCACAAGTTATTTTTCACTTTTTTGTTTTCTCTTTAGTCGGTTTTATTTTTTAACGACGCTGTACAATACTGTCCAACGTGATGTAAACAAACAGCGCGGGCGAGGGTGAAGAGAGGGGGGGCCCCACCCCGTCGCCCGCGCCACCCCGGCTACCCTCTGTAGTCTCCCTAGCGCAGCGGCGCGTGCGTCACGTGTTAACACACACACGCGGCGCGGCGATAAAGCTACGAAACTGTAAGAAGTAGCGCGACAACAACATTTACAAATATCTATTACTATAATTTATGTAAATAAATAATTATACGTCATATCAATTTATTAATATAAAAGTCGGTTGGGGTGTGCGAGGTTTTGGGTTATTTCATTAACACGTTGTATAATCCACCACGCGGGCCCTGTGCGGATTGGTAGATGTCACAGGATATGTCGCCCTTTCCTCACGTTGTTTTCCTAAAAAAAATATAGCCATAAACATATAAACACCACAGTATTACGGGCAGTACAGCTACAAGCGATCCCAAATGATCACTGAAATATTCAGACCTTTATTCAGTCGGGGCAGTTGCCTTTTGTATACAAATTGAAACCGGTATTTACAGGAGCGGTTTATAGTGTACCCCGATAGTTTCGATATCCCCCACACAATAATGTTTTGTAGACAAGGGCCGAATTGCTTTTGTGTGCTGTTTTTGCTCTATAAGCTAAGACTCTCTAATTGTTCATTTTTATACAAGTGGAGAAAGTTTGTCATTGCGTTCGAGGCGGAATTAACAGACGACCTGTCGGTAAGGGTGTTATTAAGCCGAGAACTGTGGCAGTTATTATTCGTGTTGGAAAATGAAAAAAAAACGCACGGGTGTGAAATACATTGCATGTTGAACCTAATCTTAGTGCGATAAGAACCAGTTTTCGGTATTGTAAAAGTATTCTATACGGCTCACGGTGGGCTTTATGTGGGAAGGGGTTAGTTACTTGAGGCGTTTTTCGAGCACATCAAAACTGCGTTTAAATGTTATCAATGATTCGCTTCAGGAATTCAATACACTTTAGGATCAAAGGTTTCAATGATTTCTGCTTCGTTCCTAAGGAGCGAAGTTAACGATAGATGCATCGCTATCCTAAAGCACATTTCAACGATATCCCAACTGAAAGCGTCTACTTACCGCTTGGACCTCAGGCTCCAATTGTTACTTGGATTGCTGAGAATTTACGGTGCAGAATAGATACGGAAACTATTTTGGTTTGTATCATTTGTATCATCTACATTTTGTACCTACGAGTATAGCTAAGAAACCAAATAATATGAAAATCAAACATATTCCTAAGGTAGTGTAAATGTTATAGGCAATGTGTATAATGCAGGCATTCTATACATTTCCTAGGTATTGTATAGAATGCCGGGGTCGTCCACGCAATGTGTGAAATGATATTGAATGTTCAAACTATTTTACACTTTACCTAGGAAATGTATGGAATACCTAGGCATTGTATAGAATGCCGGTTGACGCATAGGTATGTAACGTGTTTTTTTTGCGTAGACAGCGTTTCTGTGGGGACTTCGAGATTTTCTTGTATAGCGTCATGTTTTTCCAAAGGATGGTTTTCAATCTGTTCATTTCTTTCATTTTCGGATCCAACAGGGTTACTAAATTAATTTCGTTTTCAAGTTGCTCTTCGGTCTCTACATTAGCATCATCAAACGGCAAACAAATACCAACCTTGATTTTTCAGCCGAATAGAGCTTCGTATGGTGTTCTTTTTATACCTTGGTCAAAAGCCCTATTTTTCATAAGCTGAACAAATCGCAGGCCATCACTCCAGCTATCAGTATTATTATCTTGAAGCCAAGTTGTTTCATCATCAGAGACGTAGTTTTTGATAACAGCATTCGGAGCATTTACAGGGAAGATCAACTTACGGGTTAGTCCAACAGTGAATACCTATGTCGTAACGTTTCAGCAACCAATAATCACGCGGAGTTTTCTTCTCTAACGCTTTCGCTGTACTTATTCCCTCCAACAATTGTGTGTAACGTAAATCATCAATAAACACTCGATTCTTTGTAGAAGCCGATTCTCTTTTAATAGTAAGTACATTAGTACTTTCATTAGTAAGTACCGCTGATCAGTAGCCATTTTCCATTAAATAATCACACAAATAACAAATGATCACACTCTCAGTTTAGAACCAATGCATAAACTAAAAAATACGTCTGCATAAAACAAAGGAGTGCTGCGTACTAACACAACGAACGAGTTGAAACTTGTGCCGCGCACTCGCCTCCTTCCCGTGGTCGTTCATTATACACATTGCCTGATGCGCTTCGGGCATTTTATACAATACCTAGGCAATGTATGAAATTAATTGTATACAATGCCTAGGCATTCTATACAATGCCGGATTATACACATTTCCTAAAACATATATATATTTCGATTGGATTACAGAATATCTATGTTCCCAAATAAATATTTTGAACGTTGAACGATATACAGACGAGATATAAGGAATTTAAAATTTCTATAGAAAATGTATTTTTCTCAGAACTCTTGTTTAAATCAGTGTACATTCCAAATATGTGTTTGAGAACCTATATATTTTGTAATCCAATCGAAACAAATACTCATTACCTTAAGAATATGTTTGATTTACAAAATATTTTGGTATAACGTTTGTATGAACTTCGCATGCTCCGCAGGCCTCTTAAGGTTACACATAAAATAAAAATCAATAAACAAGTAAATATTTTGTAGAATAAATATTGAGTCAAACTTTTAACCGAATCCAAGCTTAACTTTTATATTTCAGTAGTACCTTGAGACTTGGGTACTGCTTTTGATAAACTTTGATTACCAAAATGTTCGTTTTAAATTTCAAAACATATCTTCCATGAAATCATAAATTTAAAATATTACCGTCAACCAAGCACTCTGTACATCAAACTAAAACGCCTTTTTTGGGGTGAAAATTTACGTTTTACTGTAAAACTCAATGTAACGCACTCAAAAATTGTGCTGATTTTATCTGTGGTTTCTGGGTTTCTGGTTCTATCTGGATTGGGTAATCGTAAACAGTTTATGGAGGTGTTTAAATCACCAAAATCATCAACACAGGTTCATAAGAGTCAAAGAAGGACTTTGACCGTGAAAAATTCGTTCATCGAGTCTTATGAACTTGGAGAGTTGTATCGATGATATTGGTGATTATAATTCTGTAACTACATACGTCTTACAGCCGCGACTGCTACGTTTATCAACATAAAACTTAGCACTGCCCTAGAAATTGCAAAAAACGTAAGAAAATTTGAATTTCGCGGGCCACCCTGACGCTTTCACCTTAAGAGCTGGAACTTTGTCTTCCAATATCTCCTTAACTTATGGGTTTGGAGGTATAGTCTAGACAACAAAAGAATATCGCAATGACGGGGACAACAAGTGTTTTTCCGCTTCATAAGGGTCGATTTACAACCTTTAAAATTAGCACACACCGTAGGTAATAATAGATTTTTCATACTCCAAGACCACAGTTTACCCATACATCACTATATGTCACCACATGGGGCCGAGGAGATCGCGTTGGGGCAGCCCTCTGACCGTTCAATTAAAACTTGTCTTACTCGTACTATCCGTAGGAAATTAATACAAACTTTTTTGCAATAACCGAGGGTCGGGATTATGCTGTATCATCGATTGAAGAAGTTTCGATGGGATTTTAATTTAGATGCGGTTCAACTTGTTTGTAATTTAATTTTAAATTGTTGTTTTGGTAATAGTTTTGATAACCGACTTTATTGAATAGTAGGGTTGGCATCGTTTTTGAAATAGACTATCATTACTCGCAGGCATCATTATTGCAACGGAATTTGTTCGTTAGTAATTAGCAACCAAAAGTTAGCGATTTGTCGTTATCTCTGTCGAGACTGCCAGCCCTGGTTCATTTGTTATGGTTCGTACGAAGAGATATTAGGGAAAGGGCAAATAATACGATCTAACTAGCAGTAACTACACTGATATTAATGAAAAAACTTAAAGTATTTTTTCTTATTCCGACTCAAAATAAATCAAAGGCTCATTTCGCAAAAATAACATTAATCAAAATAAGCTTCTAAGCACATTACTTAGTGAAAATTACCCTGATCCCTCCAAAATACATTTTACCATCTGAGGTGTTGAATATTTTTCGAAACGAATGGATAATTTTAATGTAGTAGTGCAAACCAGCAATCTTGG
Organism: Xestia c-nigrum; assembly: GCA_916618015.1. Lineage (NCBI taxonomy): Eukaryota > Metazoa > Arthropoda > Insecta > Lepidoptera > Noctuidae > Xestia > Xestia c-nigrum. The sequence continues at coordinate 7,136,892 of OU745246.1, read as the reverse complement.
GACAAATTACCTAGAAGCCAAAGTAGGGTGACGAGGCTATTTTTTAAATTACGAACAAAAAATATGGCTGACCTTTTTTGTGTCGGATGACTGATTACGTACAAAGGCTTTTAGGCGTTGATATTTTGATCCGGAAAAGCTTCGATGAATGCTTTACCTAAAATAATAATTATTTTGGTGTATTTTTAGAAAATACTTTGTGGAAAGGTGGGAATTAAAATAATTGTGCTTTTATTGAAATGTTTTTTTTTTTTTTTTTTTTACGTCTAAAACGTTCATTTTAACTGCGGAAAAATATTTATGTTATTGATTTTTATGACAAGACTACTAGACCAATAAGGCTGTACAGCTAAGCATTAAGTCTTCGATAGGATTCGATCGCCGGGTAGGGTAAAAACCTGCCGGGGCTGCGGGACTGTTCGAAAGAGATACCGTTGCCCCGAAACATAAAGGGCGAGGAAGGAAGATGGATAGGTTTTAGTCAATAAAATACTGACACTCCTTTCCACTTCGCCCAAAGCGGGACGAGTCATTTAATGATTTCGCGTCTGAAAAGCAGAAAAAAAAGCAAAAAGGTAGTTATGGGGTTTTATCACCGGACATTTCCTACCCGTAAACGACAATTAGATCACTCGTCCCCCTTTGGATAAGTACAATTATTTAAACGTATTTGGAATTTGCATGATGTTATAGATACAGGGTGTAAACCACCTCATCACAAACCCGAAAGGCACTTATTCTCCCCATCATTGCGATAATTTTTTTGGTATACACCATACCTAGGAACCTTCTAGTTACGGAGATATAGGGGGTCAAAGTTACAACTCTCTGACAAGTTTTTTTTTATATAAGTTTATTTTTTAAGATTTTAGCTTTTAACACCTCCACGACCCCCGTACTATTCAATCCATCCACCAGCACAATGTTTTAAATGCGTTACATTGAGTTCTACCACAAAACATGGTTTATAACCTCAAAAAAAAAGTTATTTTCCAGCAATTATTTTTTGGGTAAAGTTACATAAGTTGATGTACAGAATGCTTGGTTAACGGCTGTGTGATGAGGTGGTTTACACTCTGTATATTAACAGTAAATACTCTCCGAAAATGCAGCTTTAAATTAATATTTGTAACTGCATTTATTTTCTCCTCTTCATAATTGAGGAATAAGAAAAAATCTGACACAAAAAATATCGAGATTTCTCAAACATTACCTGCCTGATCTGCAAGCTTCCTCAAATGAAGCCGCTACTCCTGAAACCGCAGTGCTGTGGTACTTCCTAGTGATTGATAGGACGCAATGCGGGCTGACGGTGGAAACTTTAATGCACGTAGCCATATTTTATGCCCTGCTACCACAGAATAGAGTGTTACAGAAGGCCAGCTTCAAAAACAGGCGCAAGCATAAAAGCGTAAGTGATTTGGTTGGAATAACTATCGTGGTAAGAGGATTAGCCAGTCAGTGTGGAATCCTGTTGACCGGTACGTAAGTACAGTGGCTTAGAAGACACGTCAGCGTCGGTCAAGGAGGTTCCTTTACATGTTCCATGGTCGGGTAAAAGTGTTGATGGGTGTATCCACCAGAAAGTCATGTCTCTTCGGTCGTGTTGGAATCACCATTCCATTGTTTTTTTAGGAAGGCGTACACTCTATAAGTGTTTGCGCACGCAAGCGTAAATTTTAATATCTGCTGCAAAAATGGCTAGCCGATGATCGCACACAAAATACAATAAATTTAAATGTTATCGCTGAAAGATCCATAGTTAAATATGACGCACGCTAGACCGTGCAGGCTCCGAGCCATGTGTCGACCTTGCAATTTTGAATGGACAGTCACGTCTAATAATCGACGACGACCGTCGACGATCGTCTAGTCGTCGGGTGAGTGTGTGTGTGTGTGTGTGTTATAGCAATTTTCGCGAGAAATAACGATTGTAACTAGGAGATTTGATCTTTTTAAAAAAATATGAGTTAAAAAAAAATAATAATAATAAAAAAAAAAAAAACAGAAACCCAATTTAAAAATTCTTATGTGTTTACATTATTATTATTAGACGTGACTGGACACACTCACGCTTCCGAGCCGCTACCGAACGGCGGACAATAGTTTGTGCTACGGCAGACACTTGGCTCGGACCCGGCATGATCTAGCGTCCGTCATCCTTTATTAATTTCATTCAACAGGACCATATTTGTCAAACAAACATTATAATGGATTGAATACCATAGTTATCCACCCTCATTGGGTCTTGCTTCTAAAACACTGTTTTCATTCGTTTTATGGATTGAATCTTCTGCCCAAATCTATTCCATGCCACTACGCTCGCTCCGTAAACCCGACGTGCAAGTCTGCTACGAATAGATTACCTTATCAGTTTCACTTGGATGTAAAGTGGTATATGAGGACAGTGAAGAGTGGTTTCCAGCTTGTAGTGAAATTGGCATTAACACTGTGTTGTGATCATCATCATGACAGCCAGACTGCCTACAGCTGGAGGCCTCTCAACGTTCCTGGTTCTCTCTTATCCATGTATATCGCCCGTCCGTTTGCCTGCCCATCTTGCAATCTTACGATCAGTACCTACTTTTGTTTCCAAGTTCTTAAAATACCAGAAGATTTAAAGAAATGTGATAATAATAACATATTTAAAAGTAAAAACGGGTAATTTGTACTCAGCAACTGTGTCGCCAACGCCCCAGAGGCAAATTTTATATTATTAATAAGAAGTTACTACGTATTGCATTATAGTGAACTGTTATAAATAAGTTCTTATGAGAAATCTTCAAACTAGTTCTTTTCTTCTCCAGTAACCAGTTCTATTTTTTTTCAGTTTTTTTGAGGAATCTTTTAATCCAAAATCGATGATGTTACCAGTTCCATTTTTTTTTCAGTTCCTTTGAGGAATCTTTTAACAAAAAATCGTGTTACTTGGTTACTTTTATTACTTTTCGAGCAAGATTTTGATGATGTGCCGGTAAAATAAATCTTAAGACTATACATGAATAAAAATTAAACAAACACTAGTAATCATAAAACACAAGATATAAACGGGTGGTCCTAATCTTCTAAAACTCATGGTCACACTAAAATGAGGGTACAAATTGCAATCTGTGTAAAGAGCAAAAAAAATAAATTGCATAGATTAGCTTTCGCAGACATATTACTCCTTTGTGGAGCTTGATTTTTTCTAAATTATCTTTTAACGTAAATAAATGTCTCTGCACAGGGGATTCGGCAAACTTCTACATTTTTAGTACTTTCGTCTGCCAGGTACAATCAACCGTAAAATATGATTTAGTTGTGTAGTTATCTACACAACATCGACATTTTCTGCGACAGTATTCAGAGTCTCAGGCAAAAATTGTAAGAAATGCATTTGTAGTCAGATTTTAATCACACTATTGTTTAAATATTCCATTTCTCACTTCTTTTTCATGTCACCATATCGCTTGCAAAACGGGTATCTTTGTTTATCTTTAAAAAATATTTTAATGTTAAGAATTAAGCGTAATACTTTGTGATTTTATTAACCAAAAATGCTTTGTGTATATCTTTTGTTGGAGATCCTTAAATAAATAAATAAATAAATCTAAGTAGCTGAACTAATAAAACTTTGTAGCAAGTTTTTTTGTACACAAATTGCTTTATTTTTAATGAGTTATTCTAATTCTAAGACTAGGGGCGCTTTCAATTTTGACGTTTCGGGTTGCACGGCTGTGGTGCCGAAACGGTACACCTGTATGTAGATACAGGGGGTCTAAAATGGCCGCTTTAGCAGAACACAATATGAATCGCTTAAAAAAACTTAAAATGGACTTTATTGTCATAACCATAAAGTCCATTTTAAGCATTTTAAATTTTAAACGTGGTTCATGTTATGTTCTGCAAAGGCGGCCATTTTAGGCCCGCAGATCTCACTGACAATCGTATATTGATTCACGATTACCTAAGCTTGCAGCTGGAACTCGAGCAAACATAAATTTTACATAAGCATTCCACTTTGTAAGCTCAGAACAGCTTAGGGGACCAAGAAATGGTTCCCTAAACGTGTCTTATGCTAAAATTGGAACTTACTTCATTGGAGATTAAGGAATGAATGTGGAATTCTCCATAGAGATCTACGCTAGGGAATGGGCAACTACAGTACTTTCACAGTTTTTATGTCTTGTGACTGGGACTGTAGCTATATTTAAATGTCATCTTTGTTTCGACAATTCAAAAGTGCCTGTTAATGGCCTACTTGAAATAAATGCTTTGATTTTGATTTTGAATATTTTTAATAAAATATTTATTTACTAAGATTTTGTTACGATGAGGCTTGTTAACTATCTGGATAGTTTATTAAGGTTTACACCAAAAAGATGACTATCTGATTATCTAAAAACAGCTGTTTGAAACACATTTTTAGTATGAGAACATGTCATAGTGACAGCTGTTTGTAGCCGACTTCCAAAAGGAGGAGGTTCTCAATTCGTCGGAATCGTTTTTTTTATGTATGATCCCCGATTATGCGAAGATAGGTGGACCGATTTGGATTATTTTTATTTTGTTTGAAAGGGTAAGCTTCACAGGTGGTCCCATAGTCATCAAGTCAGGATCTGATGATGGGATCCTGTAGAAATAGAGAGAACTCTTCAAACTTTATAGGCACACATGAAGCGATTTGGATAGTTTTCGGAAGGGTACTTTCTCGGAGTGGTCCTCCTTTAATTTGGTGAAGATTTGATGAAGAACTTCGGAGATAGGTAACGGAACTCCTCAATGAATGGACAAATGGACCAGGATTGCTGAAATCTCATGTTTGTCTATTGTTTACACCAGTTCATGACATAACATCACGCCAGTACGCTGTATAGGGGTAAGCGCATGTGAAACACTAAAAAGTGAAAAATAAAAACATTTTTGCTAAAAATAAAACCGACTTTCAAAAAAATGAAAAATAACTTTAGCTTCAGATGTCGGTGGCAAAAAAACTAAACCAATCAATTAAATGTCACCAAAAAAAAGTCTAAAGTTATTTATAATTTTTTTGTGTTTTTAGAAGTCGGTTTTATTTCTTGCAAAAGATTTTTTAGATAGTATGACCGTTACCTTTTCGGTGAACATAGTCTAAGTCACCCCTCGCGTTTGTTCGAGAAGTCGAGGATGAAATTATTTATTTGAGAACTTAATGATTTAAGTTCTCAAGTGTCTGATGAGATGACAAGTAATAGAGAAGATGGAGGACATGCTGGGCCAACCCCAAATAAACTAGGATAAGGGCAAGAGAACTGCTTCCATGTTTCCATGCGGACCAACTAGATGGCACAATTCGTTTTGCAGTAGAAAATGCTATTCTAAGACCATCCTCCACGGCAACCCGTCTTTATACAACCAGTTGTGTAGTTGTGATATGTTTTATAAAAAATCTTAAGAGGCCTGCGGAGCATGCGAAGTTTATACAAACATTATATCAAAATATTTTGTAAATCAAACATATTCTTAAGGTAGTGTGTATTTCCGGGGCTGCGGGACTGTTTGAAAGAGATACCGTGGCCCCGGAACGTAAAGGGCGTGGAAGGAATATGGGTGGGTTTTAGTCAGTAAACGTCTGACATTCCCTCTCGCTCCGCCCAGAGTGGGAGAAGTTATTTGATGTATTTGTTTCGATTGGATCACAGAATATATAGGTTCCCAAACACATATTGTTAATGTACACTGATTTATACAAGAGTTATAAAAAAATAGGTAAAAAAACTTTTTAAGTTAAACGGTTTTATGTTAAACATACATTGCAATGTTTAAGATAAATGTACTAAAAACCAAAAAATAATAAAATAGATACAGTCGTGGGAATTATAAACATATGCATAGACTAGACTAAAATAAAACCGTGGGGCACGTCAATTGTCTACAATCGTTGATTAAAATGTTTGTTTTGTAATGTTACACTATAATTAGGCAGTTGTTCAACCGACAACGATGGACGTGTGATAAGAAGGGCTAGAATGTGGAAACAAGCTAGCAAGCTCGATTATAAGCGAGTTTTAGGGTTTCATAGTGGTGAGCGAGTAGTACTTTTATCATATGTTTTGTCGATTAAAGACAAACTACGAGCAGTGAAACGATTCCTCGCCAGCCAGCAGTGTGAATGTCCAACGATAAACTAGTTGAAACATCTCTTTTATTTACATGGAGTGTATAACTATTGGAATTTCCATGAGCAAGAAAATAGTAAGTAATTTCCTCACCGTCTGCGGGCCAACTGCCTAACGACGAATTAAACGATTCTTCTATCGCACATTGAGTCGATAATTTGTAGACAATTGACGTGCCCCACGGTTTTATTTTAGTCTAGTCTATGCATATGTTTATAATTCCCACGACTGTATCTATTTTATTATTTTTTGGTTTTTAGTACATTTATCTTAAACATTGCAATGTATGTTTAACATAAAACCGTTTAACTTAAAAAGTTTTTTTACCTATTTTTATTTTCTAGTTTTTAGTTTTTATTTCGCATTCTGTTTAATTCATTTAGTGCTTCATTATTGCAAGGTTTCTTTAACTTGGGTGGTGTACCACTAACGACGTATCATTTTTAGCCACCCTAACGCCACACAGTCCTCAATATGATACAAAATCTTGACTTGGGTGGTAGATTCAGGCTGGATTAATCAGATACCTAAATTACAGATTCAATTTCTAAATTTAAATCTTATTATTATACGCCATTTAGTGGCTGCGCCCATCTTAAATATTAAGGTTGTATAGTGCACTGTATTCTTCTTGTCAAGCCCTTTTATTTGATACCCATATTGGTGGGATTGATAAAAAATTGTTACCAGCCATTTGGTAGCTGCGGCCATCTTAGATTTCAATTTTGCATTGTATTTAAATTGTATTCTACTGGTTGAGCACTTTCATTTAATACCCATATTGATGGGATTGATAAAACCTACGTTATCCGCCATTTCGTAGCGGCCGCCATCTTGGATTTCAATTTTTTATAGTATATTGTATTCTGCTTGTTGAGCCCTTTCATTTGATACCCATATTGATGGGATTAATAAAACATAAATTATCCGCCATTTTGTAGCGGCGGCCATCTTGAATTTATAATGATAATGAATAAACATAATTGTATTGTCACCAAAATCCAAAGTGTATACAAAATTTCAGATTAATCGGTTGACAGGAAGAGGGTGAAATTTGTAACCCAAGAATAAAACAAACGGGGTGAGCTAAATAAAACCGTTTAATAAAAAATAAATTAAATTCCTCATATCTCGTCTTTATATCTTTCTCCTTTCAAAATATTTATTTGAGAACATAGATATTTTGTTATCCAATCGACATATTAAATACAAACTAGCTTATGAATAATGTTTGTTTTTCATATTATTTTGATATTACGTTTGTAAGAAAAACGCATGCTCCGCCGGGCCCTTAACCTAAAGAAGGCCATGAATCAACACTAAAAACACCAATACTTCAAACCTGCACAAAAACATATTTTACAGACAACAATAAACGACGATATCTATTATTAACAGCAAAACGTACAGATGGGCCGGCATTACGCCATAAAATTTTATCATGCGCCGTCAAATGGCCGTCCATTATCGTCAAAAATCATCTTCTACCCTAATATCCGCCATTTTGGGGCAAAACACTGGACCAATAAAAGGTTGAGAGTCAATAAAAGGGCAACGCCATCTACCGGTGGTTAGAGGACGGTTTTATGGTTTCGTTTGTAGCCCAGTCTGTAAGAGCTTGAAAATAAATGACGGTTGATGAAGGATTGCTGTTTAAGATGGCGGCTATGGTCCGCAGGAAAACTCGAGGCTCCTTATTGTAACTGCTATGATATTTTAGTTATATTGATGAACAGTTTACATTATTCTGTTTTGGCCCAGCTGTTGGCTAATCACCAGTCACAGCCAACATTTTTCTATTATAATAACATATATAACATTAGCTTCTGCCAGCGACTTCGCCCACGTGAAGTTTCAAAATTGTCCCAATGGGATATTACTACAGGGATAAAAAATATCCTATGTGTTAATCCAGGTTGTAAACCAGCTGTGTGCAAAATTTCATCCAAATCCGTTCAGGAGTTTTTGCGTGAAGGAGTAACAAACATCCATACATGCATTCATACATACTCACAGACTTTCGCATTTATAATATTAGTAGGATAGTAGGATTACGCCTGTGATTCCAGAAGGTTTAGTAGCTCCTAACAGTACACATAGTTATGAATAAGTCCTAAATAATAGGGGACGACCCCATCACCATCAATCGGGCACAAATCAAGACACAGTGGCCGTTACTGAGAAATTCCTGATGAAGGAACCCAATACTTTGCACGACCTGGAAATCGAACACTAGAACATTGTTTGCTAGATTAGAAAGCTTGCTAAGTTTTTTTTTGTTATAATAATCATAATCATAATCATTTATTTGCAATAAGTATTGGTACATATTGGTCTTAAAGTAAGTTGAGCCTAATACATAGTCAGATATATATGACGTGCAAAATTTACAATACAGACATTTAATGTTATACAATACAATTCTTCAATATTTATGTCTCTATACGTCAGTTTTTATTATTAACTTAATTATTTTAACAAAACATTAAATCTCTAGTCTAATACCTTAATTTAAATTTTAGAATATACTATTAATTAACATTATTTACATATTAATTAATAGAATAAAATCGTTTTTCCAGCAGCCATAATTTCAACTTTACAAAAAATTAATTATTCGTTAGCTCTTTAAAATTCTTTGGTATTTTATTATAAATTAGTCCACACATATTGAAAGAGTTCTTTTTATATAGAGAAGTCCTTGGCGCTCTAGGCAGAACTATCCTATCTGGATCTCTTACTTTACGAGGGCAACGGTCTATAGCCTTTTCAAACAAGTCAAAATGCTTTCGGACAAATTTAGCGCATTCTAAAATGTACATACTGGGTAATGTAAGAAGCTTGTTGCTTGATGTAATGACTATATAGTCATTACATCAAGCAACAAGCTTCTTACATTACCCAGTGGGCCGTGGGCCGTGGGGGTTTAAATATTTAAACCCCCACGGCCCAACTTTCGAACCTTGATAATACAGAAAACACTATAAAGGGTGTAAAACACCTCTTCACGAAGCCGAAAGGCACTAAGTTCTCCCCTATATGCCTGCGATATTTTTTTGTTCTACACCATACCTGGGAACCGTCTAGTTACGGAGATATGGGGGGTCAAAGTTACAACTTCTTGACAAGTTTTTTTTTTTAATACACGTTGTTTTTTGTGTTATTTTTACTTGTAACACGACCTCCACGACCCCCGTACTATTCAATCCAACCATCAGCACAATGTTTTAAGTGCATAACATTGAGTTCTACCACAAAGCATGATTTACAACCTCGAAAAAAAAATTGTTTCCCAGCAATAATTTTTGCGTAAAGTTACTTAGTTTGATGTACAGAATGCTTGGTTAACGGCTTTGTGATAAGGTGGTTTACACCCTGTACTATACGAGTAACAGAATTTACTATTCGAATATTAACTAAACAATCACAGAAAATCTCACTAACCTACCCTTAAAATCATGTCAAAATACACTGACAGCAGTTGGAACATTATCCCCGACCCTAAACAATGGAAGCCAGCGGCCAAATGAGCTACCTTGAATTTTAATTATCTCATTACCGACATACGAGCCTCCTTGCCGATTTGCCTACAAATAACATCGTCAGCGAGATAATCTGCGGACAAAACGTGCAGAATTTAGGCATATTTAAACCTCTAATTGAGTATGCAGATACGAACTAAAAAGGTTTTTTTTTTTTTGCAAAAAAAGGACTTTGGTCTTCTCTTGCTCGTGATTGTAGATTTAAATCCGGAAAAGTACCAACATTACTGTTTTTATCATTTGTGTATTTTTTTTAGTTTATTGTGGACATCACTGGTAGCTACATCTGGTTAGACTGAAAACTGAACCCAACATGATTTGGGAAAAGGCTAGGCAGATGATGATCTTGAACATCACTGACTTTGGTAATAGAACAAATCGGGTGGAAGCCTGGACTTCTGGACTGGAGAGAGACCTTTGCCCTCCAGTGGGACAGTAATATTGTTGTCATCAAAAAAGGTTAAACTGAGAATTTTGTCTTTAATGTGCATCACACACTCATTTATGTTTACAATTCACAGTACTGATCCGCTATATCAAATTATGTTGAAGAAATAGTTTATTGTTTTATGTTGTATATCGGGCGGGTTTAGGTAGTCAGTGGCCCCAAAAGTCTGACACCAGTCTTACCAAGTGGTATCGTATTACCCAGTATTAACTGGGTTGTGAAGGTCAGATAGGCAGTCGCTCCATGTAAAATACTGGTATTCAGCTGCATCCGGTTAGACTGGAAGCCGACCCCGTTATAGTTGGGAAAAGGCTAGGCAGATGATGATGATATCGGGCGGGTTTAGGCAACTCCACATTCAAGAAGTTAAAAGAACTACGACTTTTTTAGAAAAAATCGAGATATTCAGAAGGAACTGCTGGGCAATTTTTAGGAACTGGAAAAACACTAGAAGAAAAAAGGAGTCAGAAAAAAGAATACGTGGCGAAATATTCAAACACTTATAAAATTAAATATAGTTAACCCAGCTATGCAAAACCAATAAGCGACAATATAAAAATACAACAAAAACATGTGTCAGTATTTGTACCGTGTGTTGGCGAACGTTTTCCCATTCGCCAATATCGCGCGGTTCCAATATTCATTCGGAATCAATTCGTTTTGTATGCGGCCCCACCATATTCGTGTCTGTTGTCAGTTTGGCTTACCGATGTAAGCTTTTATGGCTTAAAGGCTGGTATATGCCACTGACTGAGGGAATTTTCGTATTTTGTTTAGAACTGTGGGGATAAAGTACAAAAGTAGCTATGAGAAAAGAAGCAGATTTTGGAAAATATAGAAATATTGTGTGAATAAATACATGTGTAATAAAGTAAACACTGTGATGACAGCTCAATAAAGGTAAAGATTGCTGACACCCAATAAAAACGGAAATCTTTGTGTAATTTATTTCATCACCGCTGCTCTCAAAACGGTGAAGGAAAACATCGTGAGGAAACCGGCATGTCCTAGAACCAAAATTTCGAAGACATGTGACATCTACCAATCCGCACTGGGCCCGCGTGGTAGATTATAGCCCATCCCCTCTCATTGAGAGGAGGCCGTGTCCCAGCCAGTGGGAACATTATAGGCTGATGATGATGATGATGATGAATAAAAACGGTGATGCTGATAACGATATAACTGTAAAAGTCACCTTTTGTATCTGTCCTGTTTTGCCACTTAACTCTTCTTAAAGAAGCAGTGGGTCCTAAAGTGGTTATACAACGTTTTGTGTAAATAAATTCGAAAAGTCAGAAAAGATTTCATTCATCACTATTTTCCTGTCTGTATCCCAATTTATTTGGGGTCTGCGCTGCAAGTCTTCTTCTTCCATTTAAGTCTCTTTTCATAGTTATCTCACCAGTCACCTCCTTTCTTGCCATAATCATCAGCCTTCTCATAGTCCATCCATCTTTTCCCCAAACCTCATTTTTACCCGACTTCTAAAAAAGGAGGAGGTTCTCAATTCGGATGTTTAGATCTGGATACTGTAACAAATAAAAACTTTTTTGCAAAAAATAAAACCGACTTCAAAAAAAAAACAAAAAAGTGAAAAATAACTTTAGCTTCTGAAGTCGGTGACAAAAAAAACTAGATCAATCAAACAAAGGTCACCGACTTCAGAAGCTGAAGTTATTTTTCACTTTTTTGTTTTTTTTTTTGAAGTCGGTTTTATTTTTTTCAAAAAAATTTTTATTTGTTACAGTATCCAGATCTAAATATATAATAGTACATTATAAGACATATGAAGACGGGTATTTATCGAGAATTTACCTTCCCCGTACCATGTCTTATAATGTGTTCAGATCGTGAAAGTTTAAAAAAGACAATTACATAATAGTAGTTAAAATACAGGATGTCGATGTACTCAACTTGGACAAATTGCCGCGACGATGTTGTCAAGAGTTCCTAGCGATCCAATGGAATGTATAATATTACTTGACGCATCATACACGATACGAAGCGTTCACTTCGGAGCATACGTCGGAAGGTATTCGAGAACTGCTGCTTATTAGGCACGGTCGCATTGATAGCGAGAAATCACAGTGCCGCACAAACAACGAAGATTTGGTTCGCTTACATTTTCATTATTTTCATTCCTATGAAATTGTGGTAGCGAAACTTATGAACTGGATCAAATAAACAACTAGATTAGGTATCCATACTGATATAATGAATGCAAAAGTAACTCGGTTTGGTTGTCATGTTTCACATCGTAATGAAATTTGGCGAGGAAGATGTCCTGAAGAAGGACATGGACAATATTTTTTTCATCCCTCCATCTCAGAAAGAGTATTTTTGCTCTGCGATATCTGAGTGCAAAACCCGTTTTTATCGTCATGAGGGTAAAGTAAATTTGAATTTAGAACATCGTGTGCACTAAGCATGTGAATTCAAAACATCATTAAACCTATTTACTTCTACCTCTATGGTGCAGAATTTATCATACAATTTTTTTTAAAGGAGATAGTTTTTTTTGGGCCCACCTGGTCGTTGCATTTATTATTCATAATAACACAAAAAAAGTGACCATTTTACTATGGTATTAAAGGAAATATTACGTAGAAATGAAAACGGAATCTTAAAATCATAATTAATAAGCTATGTTATGATATTTTTTTGCGAGTCAAATCATTCCTGTTATGGTCAATGTCATTTGACAGGAAATACTTACGTGAATAGGGGCGTTTTTTTCTGTTGAGTAAAAAAGTACGGCACCTACCCGTTGGTAATCATATGTGCTATATAATTATTATAGAATCAGAAAGAATATAAAAATAAATATTATTAAACTGTGAGCATTTTTAATGCCATTTTTATAGGTTTACACTAAAAGCGCATAGGTGGTTTAAACAATCAACGTGGCACGGAACGTAATAAACTCACTTTTTTAGTGATTGACAGACAACTTCATTATTTTGACATTTAGTTTTTCTGTTTATTTTGGTTTTCGTAAGTGTTTTTGCAGATTTTTCGCATTTATTCCGGTTAGACAACGCTAAGCTAATTAAGCCACTGGAATCTTGAGGTAATAAGGAAGAAATCAATGTACAGGTTGGCAAAAATGTCCTGAAACGGAACTAAAAAATTTAATCGTTGGCAACTTCTCCTACTGTCACGTCTAGTCAGTACATGTAATGTCATTTCATGATATCGGTGGCTGTTTTTCGTGTATTTATTGTTATTGTGTTTAAATTGGTGACTCAAAGGGTTCAATATGAACAGAAAAACCATTCGCAGCTCCGTTAGAGAAATAATGTATAAAGTTTATTTGTGATGTTTGGCGGAACATGAAGCTGGACGAATTTTATCGGATATCAACGATGTTTATAAAAGAACTGCGGAAATGTCAGGTAAAATGATCTTTTATCTAAGTAATCAGATGTAATATGTGTGTTTAAACTTGCACTAGATTGTATAAACCATTATACAACTATTATTTACATTGAAAAATACATCGATGAATTTTGTGGTTATGTGCATTTACAAAGAAGCACGCTCCTATAATTTTGATACTTTTTGTGTTACTTCCAGAATAAAAGTAACTAAATATATTATTTTTCTAGGTTAATCCGTAAGTACCATACGACGAATTGCTAGAGAAGGGCATACAAACAAAGGCATTTACTCCACTCCAGAGAAACATAGAGCAGGGCGACCTAAAAAGAATTGGATGATTTTGACTTGTGATCAGACAAAAAGTTCAGAAAGATTTTACATTCTTAGAAAGAAGTATTTGCAAAAGTTTAACTGTCTTTATTTTTTACTGTTGTAGGCCGTGGCTGAACAAGTGTTTGCAAGCATCTCTGTTGGTGATTGGAAAAAAAACATGTGAACATGTTATGTAAATAGAAAGAGAGTAATATCAAAGGGGACAAACTCTGTATAGTGATATAGACAAAATAGTCATAAATCTGCAAGATGACAGCAGCAGAAACAGACACGAATGAAGAACTTTCAGATGTGGAATATTTAGCCGAAGACATTTTAGATTCTGATTGAAACATCTGTAAAATTCTATCTTTCTTATTAATAAAAATGAAAAAAAGCACTTAGACGGATCGTTGGTATTATTTTCCTCATAATGTAAATCAATATACACACGTACTAGCGCATTATCATACAAAAGCGTGAGTATGTAACGAGCAGAGAAATTTATGTTTATTTCAAGTTTAAGTAATGTATAAAACCCGTTAAAGTCATTTTCATCTGCCTAGCCTTTTCCCAACAAATTTTGGGGTCCGCTTCCAGACTAATCTGGATATATACTATGGATGCAGCGTGGATATCAGTATTTTACATGGAGCGACTGCCTATCTAATCTCCACAACCCAGTAACAAGGTAATACAATACCACTTGGTACGACTTGGTTGTCAGATTTTGGGGCTCCTGACTCACAGTAAAGATTTACAAATGACACGACAACAGCTACAAGTGCTTTCCGAGGCACGGAAGAAACTCTATGACAGATGGTCACCCATCTCCAGACTAACCTAGTTAAGCACGTCTTCAGCTTGAAGATTGTCCTGCCCGGCTGTTATTATTTAGCACTGAGCTCTTCTAAAACCCGTCAACGTACACATTAAATATAAATAAAAATTGAAAAAATAAACCAAAGTATCAAACTGTTATTGTCGTACTATATAGGGTTACAATATGAACGATAGTAGCGCCACCATTATTTTCACGACTTTCTTGCCAAGCTGTAAGTTTCATTATTAAATGCTAGAATTTATGTGGGTGGCCTAATCCTCGAACAAAAAAAATTGTCTCCTTTGTTAAGAACTCAGACTCGGAACCTTCTTGGTGTACTTTTTTTAAATATGTTTTGTGCGCGCCATTTTCTTTTCGCGTCATATTGTTAACACCTTAGGTTAAAACAAGGAATCGAACTTGAACACAAGTAAAAAACCTAAAATGACCACTCATTATCTAGCGACGAGGAAGTTTATTTGACGCCAAAAGAATTAACTGAATTTGTTAACAATGCGCATTTTTTTTGCGTTTATCCATTTCCTCGCTGAGGTGGGATGAAAAGTTACGTGTTGCACTCGAGTGCAAAGATTTTTCACCTCGTGCTCTTTTGATTCCCTCGCTAACGCTCAAGATTCTAAGTTTTGAATCACTCGTTGCGCTCGTGACTCAATTTTAGAATCTTTAGCCTGCTCTGTCATCAAAATTGAGCACGCGGTCAAAAAACAACTTTGCACTCTTGTATAACAAATAACTATTTCTGTTTCAGAGTATATCCACGCAAACAAAGTACTTGGCACTTCCTTGATGATTACTGCTACAAATGAATCAACACACGCGGAATAAATTAGCAGAAAAACGATACAGTGACAATTAGCGGATTCCAGGACTGAGACGAGATTCGAGATTTTCGGAGTTATATCACATAATTATTATTATTTCTTGACGTTATGCTTCTTCATGTAATTCTCATTTTGGTCTCGCAAACATCTGCTTTCACTATGACCCCATTAATTTTATTTTATTTTATTTATTCGGGAAAATAAACAGTTATACATTAAAATCTTAAACTAAGTTTTAAATATACAAGGTTTATAAATGTATAACCTACGACATTTTCCACAACATATTAATAGTTATATCTAACAGTGCGCTATTCTAAGATTTTAACACAAAAAGACAGTTAAAAGTGAAATTAATATTACGGTACTTGTCTTGTTAGGGTTTTTTATGTGAGAAGACTCGCTAATCTTATCGCCCCGCTAACACTGATACCTAACAGCATTCCCAGTACTCAGCGACGACTGCATAAACTCCATGCATAACATTATTCGAGACAGCCGACTTACACGTGCGTGAATCGGAAATCCGTTTCATAAAATGTATTACACCTTGCAGACTGGGTGGCGTGGACGCGACTTTATAACTTCATAAGAGTTTACAGAAGTTCAATTTAGGGGTCTTTCTGTCTCATTATTGCCTTTATTTTCCTAGTCCTACTTCTGGGCAAAGGCCTCCACGCCTTCCAGTTCTGATGGAATCTATCAAGGTCGTCCCGCCATCTCCATCTCGCCATCTTTGACGACTCGAATGGCGTAGTGGTAGTGACGCTGCCTTACGTTCTTAGGGTCCTGGGTTCGAATCCCAGTAGGAGCAAATGTTTGTGTGATGAGCATGGATATTTGTTTCCGAGTCATGGATGTTCATATGTATAATAAGTATGTATTTACAAACAAAAAAGTATATATGTAGTATATCAACTATCTAGTGACCACGACACAAGCTTTGCTTAGTGTGGCGCTAGGTGGGGCTGTGTGTTAATGTCCAGCGATATATTTTTTTTTTTTTTATTTATCTCGTTCGTGGCCTGCCGCGACCCCACCACACTGTGTCAGGGCACCAGTTTCTCACCGGGCGTCGGGGGCCACGTGGTGGCTACCGGCCATCGTAGATGCGGGCCTGTGGACGGTTGGCTATAGGCTAGCTAGCCGTCCGTCCGTCTAACGACGACAGGCCGTGTCGACGGCGGGTTTGTGTTCCACCCGCGCCTAAAAGAGATGTCAGCATAAAGAGAGGGGCCCACAGGGCCCGAAGCCTGCCGGGGTTGCGGGCCTGTTCAAAAGAGATACCGCGGCCCCGGAACATTAAGGGCGAGTTAGGAACATGGATGGGTTTCAGTCAGTAAAAGTCTGACACTCCCTCCCGCTCCGCCCAGAGTGGGAGAAGTCATTTAATGATTTCCCATCCTAAAAAAAAAAAGCCCACCAGTTTCGTTTCTTACTTTATGGCGCACAGTTTGTTTGCGGCAAACATGTCCTGCCCAGTCCCATTTGAGTTAGGAAATACTTCCTCAGCTAGACATGATAGTTTCCAGAATCGGCCAAGAGGTCCTGCTTTTGCGTATCCACCGAAATTTTGTGGCCTTTCTTTGTTGCTTGGTCATCATCAGCATTTTCCAAATAAAGTTGGGGTCGGCATACTACGTTACGAGATATAGCTGAAGCTGAAGTACCTTTTCGTTTCTTTTTCGGTATTGTTTATTACTGATATTATTGTACCACAATTTAGTACCAGTCTTTCGGCCCCTTCCATAAGCTGATAATCGTCTTTTTCCAAGTGAACCTACTGCATACACCTGTCCCCTGATTTAATGTTTATTTTAATGCGAGAATTGCGTGATGCGTTAACCCTTCCAAATGTGTCAAGTTCATTTTTGTTTAGCGCCCCTTTAATTTGGGGTTGGCAACAAAAACACAACCGGTTTGTTCCGCCATTCTTTATACGTAATATTATTGCAAATATAACTTGTTCTTCTAGATGCCACAATAGGACCTTATTAGGTAGAACACGTTACTCCACTATCAATTACAACTATCTTTTAAAAGTTATTTAATGTGACTGCTGCAACTGTTGCGGAACCTTATAATCACCTTTTTTTTTTTTTTAAGGATGGGAAATCACCGAATGACCCCCCCCACTCTGGGCGGAGCGGGAGGGAGTGTCAGACTCTTACTGACTAAAAACCATCCATGTTCCTTCCTCGCCTTTTACGTTCCGGGGCCGCGGTATCTCTTTCGAACAGGCCCGCAACCCCGGACCTTATAATCACCTTGAATAAAGATCATAATAATGCAACGATCTTTATATACTCCTTTTGCTTCATTCACGCTCATTATATCTTGTCATACATGCCCATTGCCCGTGTCTAGCTGCTCGGAAGCTTATAGCTGTAGACACACAGACACACAATAATTAGATTTAATTTATCAATCTTGTACAAAACGTTTTTTTTTTTTTAATGTCTAGATTTCAAATTTTTTATGTATAGATTTAAGTTTTTGGTTTTATTTATATTTTTTGTTGTGTTAATTTGGTGCATGTGCCTAATAAATGGTTTTCTTTCTTTTATACCCGCATGTCAGATGCAAGTACTTCTTCCTGACCTTTCTGTCAAAAATATCAAAGTCCTTGTTGGTGAGGCCAACAAGGACTTTGATATTTTTGACGATAATATAATATAATATATTTTCTGTTACTTAACATATTTTTTTTACGATAAACAGATTTTCTTCATCACTTTATATTTTAACCATTACTTAGTCATTTCATTTCTATTGGTGTAAATAAATAAAACACATTAACTAGGCACAAAGTAATAAGGAAAAGATAGGAGTGTTGAGTTTGAAGCGATATATTTTGCTGGACGTACGTATGAAGGGCGTAACAAACAACTGTTCAGAACGGGACGAGACCAAAGGCGATACATCATCGGAATTGACTGCGTAGTCCATGAGTTGGAGAGTGTGAAGACAAAAATGAACTATGTAGAACAAATTTGGAAATTAAATATACTTGATAAGCTGGGCAACAACCTGAAGAATTACAGGTACCTACTTAGGCATCCTAAAGTTATGACACAGATTGACGAACATTACGGTTACGTGGGGTGTCGATGTAACTATTATTTTTGTTTTGCTTTTCTATTTATTTTATTTATATTTGCTCGTTTATACTTTGTTTATACTCTATTTATTTTTTATTCTTAGCCGTATCTGACCGTGGCATCACTTTGGGCCCTATCAGAATATCAGCGCTGTGACGTTTTGTTTTAAATGTTACAGCACCATGCTGAGATAGGAGCCTTTTGGTCTTGTACAGGACAAATTCTGTTTAGTATTTTGTTTGTTTTTTCTTATAATATCGTTTTTTTTTTTACTTTAAACTAGTGTTATAATCACAATTTTACCATTTTATTATTATTATTATTTTATTTATGTGTTGTCCTGTCGGGCTAATAAATGCTTTTTCTTTCTTTCTTTCTTCTTTCTATAGACTCCAATTTAAATAACACCGTGTAGCTGTAGTGTAAGGCTGCAGGACATTTTATTTTTTCTTTAGCATCAAAGAAACCTTAAGTAAAAAACCGGCCAAGTGCGAGTCGGATTCGCCCACGACGGGTTTCGTATCAAAATGACGTGTTAAAAAACTACTTACTAGATCTCGTTTGAACCAATTTTAGGAGCGGAGGAAGAATGAACGTATGTGACGCAGACGAAGTTGCGTGGGTCAGCTAGTATTTAAATATCTTTGGTGGATGTTGAGTGCAACGAACAGGCAGGGTGACTTATCTGGTAGCAGGTGATCTCGACCGAATACGGATTTCTGCAATGATTGGGCCACAGCAGAAGCTTTTAAATAATAGTTTCTATAGTTGTATCTACTCTACTATACCAACAACTAAGAATTCTCTCAACTACTAATACTGCTACCGATATTAACATCAATGCTTGTAAAAGTCTAACTTACTAAAATAAGGGGGAAAGTAAGATTTTACTGGAAAGAAAAGGAGGGCTGAAGTGTTTATTTGTGATTGTAGCAGCTCATACTTACGTACGTATCAGAGGAGCGCACACGGCCGTCTGCCACCGTACGCCCGCGCGTACTAATAAGCTGGCACAAGAGAAAGGAATTTGGATCGTACGGCCGCTGTATCATTGCGCAAGCACCTCGAAGAGAGCGCGGTACATACTACCGCCATTTACAGTTTGTGTTAGTTATAGATTAAGTTTGTGTATATACCCTGATTTTTATTATATTTCTATTTCGAAATTGTATATAAGCCGTGCCTTAGAATAAAATCTTACCTAAGCATCGATTCCTTATATTAGTGATCCCCAATCACTAAATGATCATTATGCAAAAAACTAATAATGGTATCTCCCCTATACGGTTTGTTGTGTTTGTAACAATGATACGTAAGTGACGCAAAACGGTTGCCTTTTTTGAAACTAGATGGCGTTGACGTCGAATTAGATCTCGCTATCGTTTGCTGCACGGCGTTTGGTTGGGTCGGACGGATGAACTTGTAACATTTAACTTTGCGCAGAGGCAATATCGTAACCAATGAGGTTAATCCGAGGTGCGATTATTGCTAGTTGAAAACTTTACCAATACCCCGCCGTGTGGACGTGAAATACCGTCCGCGATGGCAATTTTTGAATGGCTGTAATTGGCCTGAGAATTCAGAACATATATTACTACCATAATAGACAAGTGCGTCAGTAATGGATAGATATAGATAACACGTACTTTAGTACTATACGTTATTTTGAACTGAATGGCGGAGCTACGCGCTATACGTAGAGAAGATTAGATTAGATTTATAAGTGGCGCGGGGCGGGCAGCGGGAGCGGGTGGCGGGTCAAGCGAAAAACGCACTTTTCCATTTGTGAACGCAGTACCAGCAGCAAGGGGATTGAGCGGTTCGAACGGCGAGGGCTAGAGCAGTACGAAGTGACGTTATTAATTACTTTAATAATTTATTATAAAAATGAAAATAACTAATAATAGTTACCATCAGAATCTTCGCCTACTATTTTTATTTCTTCCAAATCTCTTACTCTGGCAAAATGTTGTGGATTTGAGATGTGAGACCTTAACAAATAATTAGAGTATCATGAGGAGCAATTTACTTACTAATTGCAAAATTTGCTTGAATTATAGTTTTCAAGTTATTTGAGAAAAACACATTTTGTAACGTTTGAAACGTTATCCCAGCAAAATGATTTTCAAAAATGCGTTTAGCCCGGAACCAAATACATGAATAGATAGCTTTTGTTGAGTAGTAAATGTTAGTAAATAGCAGCAGTGTGTTTGGGTTCTCGAGTTGTTGATTTTGTTGCGGTAAGATTTTGGGATACCCCAGATCTCAAAAACGGCTCAACGCAGAAGATTAAAAAAAAATACCAACAAGAGACCTTTATTTGTTAAACATTAGTTTTTGATTTGGTCATCGCAAACCAATGAAATTAAATGATTTCAAAAATCAGATAAAAACGGATATGCAAGTAAACCAAAACACTTAGAACCAAATAAACAGCTGTAAAAGATACCCATGGTAGACGCTTATAACGTCAGGAAAATTTGATTTTGTAACTTTACAGGATATGAAGATAAAACAAATTTGATTAATTTTAGACTGGTCGTACTTTAGCGATGAAATACACAATTCCTAATACACCAAGAAACGTGGCATACTTGAAACAAATTAAAATGTTTCATAAACATTAATTCCTGTTAATTTCAACTTTCAATTACGTCTGTAACGAAAGTTACATCCAAAACAAGAATACTCTAATAAGCCGACCAAATCGAAAAGGTCACGAAAAAGCGGCCGCACCATACATAAACGTAACACAAAGTTTGAATCACTAGAATTCCACAAAATAAAAAATATTTTGTCGTCAGCGGCATGTCCGAAGAAATCGAGCGGAAAACGCATACTGACTTGTACCACCCGCTCTGCTCGCTAGTCCCGCTGCGATTTCTAGCCACCAAAGATGCTATTCTGCAATTTCTTTTGGCTGACGCTGGCAAAAAAAGTAATTGCAAATTTTTGCCTCATGAAACTTTGTATAAAAAAAAATGTCCCATTCCTGGAACAAACGATGGTTACCTCTTTTTCAACGGGTACACAACACCGGCTGAGATTTATCTCGACACGTGCTAACGTGGCGCCGAATACATATCGCTCACGACTTATTTTATATAGAAGGCCCTTGTATTTTTATCTAGAAAATAAAGAAAGAACATAAAAAAATGATCTCGTTATTTTTCTTGCCATTTTTCTTTTGTTTCTATATTATATTATTTTATTAACACTTCATGCACGGTCGAACAAGCTATTTGGTTTATAGTTTAACCCACAAATAATAATAATAATAATAATAAATATCGCTGGACATTAAACACACAGCGCCATCTAGTGCCACAGTAAGCAAGGCTTGTGTCGTGGACACCAGATAGTTGATATACTACATATATACTTTTTTGTTTGTAAATACATACTTATTATACATACAAACATCCATGACTCGGAAACAAATGTCCATGCTCATCTCACAAACATTTAGTCAAATTACATTCCTGCCTTTCCCCAACTATGTTGGGGTCAGCTTCCAGACAGGTCTAACCGGATGCAGCTGGATACCAGTATTTTACATGAAGCGACTGCCTATGTGACCTCCTCAAGCCAGTTAATACTGGGTAATACTATACCACTTGGTAAGACTGCGGGTTGTCAGATTTTCGGGTCATTGACTACTTGTAACGACTGCGAAAGATGGACAAATGACACCCGGGACCAACAGCTTAATGTGCTTTCCGAGGCACGGAGGAAACTCTGTATGTAAGGGTGGGCATGCGGGGTTGCGGGCCTGTTCGAAAGAGATACCGCGGCCCCGGAACATAAAGGGCGAGGAAGGGACATGGATGGGTTTTAGTCAGTAAGAGTCTGACACTCCCTCCCGCTCCGCCCAGAGTGGGAGAAGTCATTTGATGATTTCCCATCCTAAAAAAAAAAAAAAAAAAAAAAGGGTGGGCATGCGGCCCCGTAACATAAAGAGCGAGGAAAGAACGTGGATGGGTTTTAGCCAGCAATAGTCTGACACTCCCTCCCGCTCCGCCCAGAGCAATGGGAGAAGTTATTTGATGATTTCCTATCCTAAAAAAAAAAAAAGGGTGGGCACCCATCCACAGACCAACCTAGGCAAGCACGGCTGCGCAGGCTGGTTATCATTTAGCCACGAGCTCCTCTCACAAATTACATTGTAAAATGTAAACCAAAATAGCTTCTTCGACCGTCCCTACAAGTAAAAGAAACCGTACAAAAATGGACTTAATTTTTATAAAAAATGTGTCCCCCCCGGACACATTTTTCCACTTTGGAAAGGTCTCTCGCGCAAACTATCAAGTTTAGAAAAAAATAAATTAGAAATCTCAATATTATTTTTAAAGACCTATCTATAGATACACACGTATGGATTTAATTAAACAACTTTTTTTTTGAGTTTTAGTTCTAATTATCCCCCAAATTTGTTGTCGTGTGTTTTTTTTTCTAGTTTTATATGAAAATCTTAATGCGGTTCACATAATACATCTACGTACCAAGTTTCAACAGCATAGTTCTTATAGTTTCGGAAAGAGTGGCTGTGGCATACGGACGGACAAACAGACAGACATGACGAATCTAAAAGGGTTCTGTTTTTGCCATTTGATTACGAAACCCTAAAAATACTGTACATAAAGGGTGTAAAAAACCTCTGACGAAGCCGAATAGCACTTGTTTTCCCCGTCATTGTGACCATTTTTTCATCTACATACTTAGGAACCATCTAGTTATGCGACATTGGGGGTCAAAGTCACAACTTTTTGGCAAGTTTTTTTTCAATACAAGTTTTAATTGTAAGATTTTTACTTTCAACACCCCCCGGACTCCCGTACTATTCAATGCATCCATTAGCACAATGTTCTGAGTGGTTACATTGAGATCTACCACAAAACACGATTTTTCACCCTAAAATTTAGATATTTTTTGCTTTAAGTTACTTATTATGATGTGCAGAATGCTTGGTGATGGCTTCGTGTTGAAGTTGTTTACACCCTGTATAGGTTAAAGAACAAAAAAACATTTTGCAGTAAATTGTAATGATAAAAAAAAAACCTTTTTCTAAATACCACCTTTTTGCTTGTTTCCCGTTTTTCCTCCTCGCAACTGGAATACAGAACTCCAAATTATGCCAATAGCTTCTCCATTTTTATTTGCAAAAAAAAAGAATCACGTTTCAGTTGTACATATTTGTTCAAAAATAAAGAAAATGTAGCGACGAGTGATTTCTTATTCTTTGAGTTTTTTTTTATTAAAAATATCTTACTGCAAGGGGTTGTCCATTACGGGGGGGTAATCACGAAATATGCCTAGGGGGTGTAATAATGGTAGGTATATGTGATATTTTTGTTTTTTCTTAAAACGGTTACTAAATTGTCTGTCTGGACTATTTTACTACGCAGAGAGCAGCGGTGGCAGTACTGGCGGTCCCCAACGGTTTTTTTTGTTATTTATATCGTGAGAAAACCGGCGGCATGTCCCAGAACCAAAAATTCGAAGACATGTGACATCTACCAACCCGCACTAGGC
Source organism: Xestia c-nigrum (assembly GCA_916618015.1). NCBI lineage: Eukaryota > Metazoa > Arthropoda > Insecta > Lepidoptera > Noctuidae > Xestia > Xestia c-nigrum. The sequence goes on along the minus strand of OU745246.1, from coordinate 7,112,774 downwards.
CCGCGTGGTTGACGCATATAACATATAACCCATACGCAAAATACGCGCTTTGACGTGGAGTTTCGGACACCAGCCTGTTGTACAATACGATACAAATACAAATGGATTAACCTGTATTTAATTTATTTTTTTAAGATAGGCCTAGAAAACGCTGGCGTGACGACTTACAAGCGTTTGCGATAGATTGGCCTGAGAGAGCCGCACGTAGAGAGGTGTGGAAGACTATGGGGGAGGCCTTTGCCCAGCAGTGGGACAATACAGGCTGATAAAAAAAAAAAGATACTTTGAACCAAAAAAAGGTTCACGTGATTTTGGGTAGTTGTAGGATTAGTTAGAAGGGGTAGTTTGAAACCTCACCACGTAATACGTTGCTAAAAATCATCAAATGATGAATGGACAACCCCTAACGATAAAGTCGGAGATCCCGTACCAGGACATTCTACATGAGCTATATTAGTTGCATTATCGTGAAGATTTTCTTTGATGCAGCTCGGCCAATCAATCTCAGCCTCGAGCCAGCTTCCGTATTCTCTTCGAAAATTATCAATTTTACGGTTTGCTGATTGCCATCGTTTTATAACGGTTCTTGTAAATTTTCGGCAAAATTCTTTTAAAGTAACACAATCTTAAAATCATCATCATCATCACATAATCATCATCACCATCATCATCTTATAATCTTCTTCTGATAAACTATGCGTCAACTGAGAAACTACATTTTGAAATAAATGTTAATAATCGCGGATGCCATCGGAACTTTTCAAAATAAGGAACAAATCAAGGTTTGTCACAATGCTATCCATTATTGCTGTTGTACTTTCTGATCACGTATTTATTAATTGAGGAACTAGTGTTCTAGAAATAGAACCTTAATCAATTAAATGAAAATTAACTAATTAGGGGAATAGTCGGCGACATTCAAATATTCTAAGTTTTTTTATACTACATATTTGCGGGTCGGTATCAGGTTATATGTTGAACAAAATATTATTCGCGGCTACATTCACTAATTTACATGAAAAAATTCCCCGTCGTGCTTGCAACTACTAGACCAACGACTCGAGGTAGTCACCATAATCTTAAAACTTACTAAAACTAAAATATTCAAACGAAAAGGCGAATATAATGGAATAAAAACTTTTTTACAAAAAATAAAACCGACTTCAAAGAAAACAAAAAAGTGAAAAATAACTTCAGAAAAAACGCTTCAGAAGTCGGTGACCTTTTTTTGATTGATTTAGTTTTTTTGTCACCGACTTCTGAAGCGTTTTTTCTGAAGTTATTTTTCACTTTTTTGTTTTCTTTGAAGTCGGTTTTATTTTTTGTAAAAAAGTTTTTATTTTTCACTTTTTAGTGGTTCACATGTGCTTACCCCTTCACAGCGTATCGGCGTGATTTTAGGTTATGAACTGTTGTAAACAATAGACAGATATGAGATTTCGGCAATCCCAGTACATTTGCTATCATTTATTGAGGAGTTCCGTTGCATATCTCCGAAGTTCTTCATCAGATCTTCATCAAATTGAATTGGGATCACTTCGAGAAAGTATAATTCCTAAAACTACCCAAACCGCTTCTAGTGTGCCTATAAAATGTGAAGAATTCTCTCTATTTCTCCAGAATCCCATCATCAGCTACTGATTTGATGATTATAAGACCACACAGGAAGCACCAGCTTTCAAATAAAATAAAAACGATCAAAATCGGTTCACCCAGTAGAAAGTACTGAGGTAACAAATATTTTCGAAATCGGGTGTATTTTACACATGTGCGTACCCCCTCAGAGCATACAGGCGTGACGTTACGTCATAATATAGTATAAACTATGAACCTACAAGCGATGGCAGCAATCACTGCAGATTTGTATATCTCCGAAGATCAGCATCAGGTCTTCAGCAAACTAAAATGGGACCAAACGGGAAGCACCAGCTTTCAAACAAAAAAAGAACCATCAAAATCGGTTCACCCAGTCGAGAGTAATGAGGTAACAAACAAAAAAAAAAAAAAAAAAAAAAAAAAAAAAAAAAATACAGACGAATTGATAACCTCCTCTTTTTGGAAGTCGGTTGATAAACAAAGAAGACGATCATCCCTAAACCAGTCTTTAATGTGCAAGTCTGCCTTAGGCTTTGTGTTTTGAAGCCTCCTTTTTATACCTTTTGTCTATTTTTTTGATACTTATTGTTTATGGATTTCTGATAGACAGATATAACTTTTGTTCTCACTACCAAGAACCAGCGACTTTTATTTCGGTAGTTAATATAAAGAACAATCAATAAACAACCGGCTTGATAGTTGCGTTCTTATTCCTTAGATACACATCAAACACAGACAATAACAACATCATCTGCCTAGCCCTTTTCTAACCGGATGCAGCTGAATACTCGTACCAGTATTTTACATGGAGTGACTGCTTATTTGACCTCCACAACCCTATGCAATACCACTTGGTAAGACTGGTGTCAGACTTTGGGGCCACTGACTACCTGTAACGACTGTCAAAGGTGGACAAATGAGAGCCGGAAGCAACGGCTTAACGTGCTTTGCGAGGCACGGAGGAAACTCGGTATGTAAGGGTACATTCACATCAAACACAGACAATAACATCATTATCTGCCTAGCCCTTTTTCTAACTATGTTGGGGTCGGCTTCCAGTCTTACCGGATGCAGTTGAATACTAGTTTTTCACATGAAACGACTGCTTAACTAACCTCAACAGTCCAGTTAGTGCTCTGTAATAAAATACCCCTTGGTAAGACTGGTTGTCAGATTTTCGGGCCAATGACTATCTGTAGCGACTGTCAAAGATCTATAAAAAATATTAGCCGGGACCAACAGCTTAACGTGCTTTCCGAGGCACGGAGGTAACTCGGTGTGTAATGGGTGGTCACCCATCCGCAGACCAACCTAGACAAGCACGGCTTAACTTGAATGCTGTTATTATTTGGCCACGAGTTTCTCACACCCATAATATTTAAATAGCCAACCAAACATATGATTACGTATTCACCAGATTACATGAATGTTTGTCAAAATTTGGTATTTAACGTAAACAGTGCCAGTTAATTTGCTCAACGCCTACTCAACACGTTCTCATTCTCATACCTCGTCAATGTTGATTTTTGGAAAACAAATATTTCTAGAACATTGTTCGATCACATCCCACGTGTTTTGTTTCTGTATTAAGGATGGTTATTCAACAACTGTTGTTTTAAGTTAATAAATAATAACAGCCGCTCGGGCCGATCTTTATGAAAAGCCGTGCTTTCCTAGATTAGTCTGTGAATGGATGAACATCCATTACATACCGAGTTTCCTTCGTGTCTCGGAACGCACGATAACCAGTTGGTTTCGGCTGTCATTTGTAGATATTTGACAGTCGTCACAGGTAGTCAGCGGCCCAAAAAGACAGACACCAGTCTTACCAGTGGGTTTCGTATAACCCTGTACTAAGCTGGGTTGTGGAAGTCAGATAGGCAGTCGTTCCATGTTAAATTCTGGGATTCATCTGCATCCGGTAAGACTGAAAGCCGACCCCAACGTACTTGGGAAAAGGCTAGGCAAATGATGTTCCAGCGTCCGTGTAGCTCCTTACTCTACCATACCTCCCTATGGTCTTTAGTAAGCAATACGACGGGTTTGCGCCAGTTCTCTTTAGTCAAAGAGAGCGGGGTGAAGCCCTAGTCCACCGAGACCATCCCCATGTCGGCTTCAAGATAGTATTCGCTGAGACTGCATACCTCGTGGTCGGTTAAGGTCTTAGGGCTACAATTTTTTATATTTTTAAATATTTTTTATGTTAATATTTAAAAACGTAAAAAAAATGTTGGAAAAATTGAATAAAGGAAATAATAATAATAGTAAATGTTTATTAATCCAAATAATACACACAGACACAGTTCAAAACAAGATGACAAAAATACAATAAGCATATGATGTAGTTTTTGTGCACAGAAGATTTAAGTCTGCCGAAAATAAGTCTATGCTACTAATATTAACTACCTATTACTAATGTCTATCCTACTAATATTATAAATGCGAAAGTTTGTAAGTATGGATGTATGTATGGATGTTTGTTACTCTTTCACGCAAAAACTACTGAACGGATTTGGATGAAATTTTGCACACAGATGGTTTATAACCTGGATTAACACATAGGATACTTTTTATCCCGGTAGTAAGATCCCGTGGGACAATTTCAAACATCACGAGGGCGAAGCCGCTGGCAGAAGCTAGTACAAAATAATGATGAACCCTGCCTTTTAAACTAGGAGACCTGTATTTTAAGAGACAGTGATCGGCCAAAATTGAAATTAAATTATTATTCAATATAGAACTATAATTTACAATTTACAAGAGTGAAAGTGAAAGCGTGTCGATTTACTATTTTAAATGTATAATTAATGTTAGTCCTAATCAAATATGTATGCAGTCTCATACACGGATACGATTTGTAGTCGTAATTAAAACAAACAGATTTTGAAGGATGACGCACGCTAGACCGAGCCGAGTGTCGGCCGCAGCACAATCCATTGTTCATTGCTCGGTAGCGGCTCGGAAGCGTGAGTGTGACCATCCAAAATTGCACGGTCGACACTCAGCTCGAACCCGACACGGTCTAGCGTGACTCAAGCTTTATTCCACAAATCCTTTAAAAGAAAGCAGAATCTCAAAAATAAAAGTCTGAGATTCCCCCTGATAACCCCCCTTAAGGAGGAAAACTGACCGGGGTTGCGGGCCTGTTCGAAAGAGATACCGCGGCCCCGGAACATAAAGGGCGAGGAAGGAACATGAATGGGTTTTAGTCAGTAAGAGTCTGACACTCCCTCCCGCTCCGCCCAGAGTGGGAGAAGTCATTTGATGATGTCCCATACCAAAAAAAAGTTTCAGTTCAGTTTTCCTATTTTTTTTTTTTTGGTATGGGACCAAAAAAAAAAAATAGGAAAACTGAGATGCTACGATTTATTAATAGAAGTAGACATCAATATAAGGTTAATTAACACGCAACGTCTAGACCAATAATTTGTAATTTACGTCTACACAACCTCAGGGCAATATTAGTTAAACAAACAACCATGTTGACTGAAAACATCACAATCCTACGGCAAGATAATATTATTTGTGCACGTCTAATAAATTGAATAATCCCGAAATTCTCCTAACAGACGATACACTAAGTAAATAAAATAAGCAATATACGGAACCCTGGTAAGAACACCATATTCACGGAGAAGCGCCTACGTGCTTGTATTTGCATATACAATACAATATTTTCAGTCGACAGGACGTGCAGACTCGGTCAGAGGTAGGGGAAACAGTATAGTTATTGGCCATTTAAGCGACTTGAAGATCTAAAACTTCTAATAAAATTAAAACTATTAGTAGGAAATAAATAAAGTTATGACATATGGTTTCATAATCTTTTCTTTATTACGTAAGGCATCTTAAATACATTTTTATCACTAAATTTTTGAATAAAATTGACATAAAAAACAAAATTTTAAAATTACAGTAATTGGCCATAACATTGTAGTTATTGGCCATGAGATCATACAGTAATTGGCCACATCGAAATGTAAAATATAAATCGAAACTTAAACAATACTATAAAAAACTATATCAAATCTTCTTGATGATCTTCATTTTCAAAGGACTCAGAATCATCATCATTCATCAAAAAACATTTATGGCATACAAAAGCAAACAGCTCTTCGTCATCCGGTACGTGCTCTTCGTGCTTGCTTGCAATGCAACGACGATGATAATATTTATTACAATAATCACATAATAGCGACTTATTTTTAGCAGCTAGACGATGGCACGTATCACAAGTACTTCTATATTTGATAAAATATTTGGTTTGCCACTATCTTTTTCAATTTCAGTTTCGTTTTTCCCATCAGTATTGTCAATCTTAAAAAATATAGTAATTGGCCTACTTTTTCTATGAGTCACATTTACGGATAACACAGTTATTGGCCTAGGCCATTAACTGTTCATAACGATTTAAAAGTTATAATAATTGAGTATGACGCTTATTATCGTACCAGTAGACGTTTTTTTCATTAACAACGGTATTTATTTATTAACCGACTTCTAAAAAAGGAGGAGGTTCTCAATTCGGATGTTTCTATTTTTTTTTTTTTTTTTTTTTTTTTTTATGTTTGTTCGGGCATAACTCCGTCGCTTGCCAACCGATTTGGAAAATTCTTTTTTTGTTGGAAAGGGTTTTCTTTCCAAATGGTCCCATAGCCACCAAGTCGGGATCTGATGATGGGATCTTGGCGAAATCGAGGGAACTCTTCAAATTTTATATGAAAACGTGTTGCGATTTTGGTATTTTCTACAACAAGTGAAGCATTTGCGTTTGATAAGAACCATTCTACCATCAGATCTGATGATGAAGCCAAGAGTCACGGAACTCCATAATGAGACAATGTACCCTAGTCGTGTTTGGGCTTGTTGTAATTGTAACGGTATGCACTTTCCATGTATATCAAGCACATGTGAACCACTAAAAAGTGAAAAATAAAAACTTTTTTTGCAAAAAATAAAACCGACTTCAAAAAAAATAACAAAAACGTGAAAAATAACTTTAGCTTCTGAAGTCGGTGACCTTTGTTTGATTGCTTTAGTTCTTTTGTCACCGACTTCAGAAGCTAAAGTTATTTTTCACGTTTTTGTTATTTTTTTTGAAGTCGGTTTTATTTTTTGCAAAAAAAGTTTTTATTTTTTTTTAAATATAGTAATTGGCGTAGGTGGCCAATAACTATAAAATATTTAAATAATTATGACAGCTATTGGCCACTACAAAATTTTGAGGATATTATGAAAATAGGTTAGTTTTCGCCCTAAATCTGTTTATAATGCATAATAAGACACTATTTTATAGAATTTGAATAACGACACTAGTACATATACTTCATAAAATATTGCATCAAAAAAAGTAGCAGTCTTAACATTTTTTTTAGAAAATTACTTATGTAGTACCTCCCGGCAAAATATCACACAACGATAATAAAACCCGTTCACCTAGCGGAATTTTGTAAAAACTATTTGACAGAGGAAGAAAGTGTTGCATTTAATGCAGTTTTAAATCTACTATTCTGACAGGTTATTGCTTATTTTAAGCCGTCAAAGTCGAAATGGCCAATAACTGTGTAGGGGCCAATAACTATAGCGTTTACCCTATGTGTTGCATATTTAAATCCTTGTTTCCAATTGATGTTATATCCACTGAAACAAATGTGAACTTTAAAATTATGGGAATTAAGTTGATTTCTAGTTGAAGAATGGCTAGTCCTTTTTTTTTCAGGATGGGAAGTCATCAAATAACTTCTACCACTCTGGGCGGAGCGGGAGGGAGTGTCAGACTTTTACTGACTAAAACCCATGTTCCCTCCTCACCCTTTATGCTCCGGTGCTACGGTATCTCTTTCGAACAGGCCCGCAACCCCGGCAGGAGAATGACTAGTCTAAATTCGCTAAGTACAGCTTTCTTATTATTTTTACAACTATGTTCAACTATCCTGTGTGTGTGAAAAAAAGCTGTACTTAGCGAATTTAGATTACACGTGTTTAACTTGGACCTGCATGGTCTGCATACACCGCAGATAACTCAAATCCGCCAAACGCGAGCCTGCCTCAATATAATTTTCCCTACCTCACGCTCAAGTAATATTTTATTACCAAGAAATCGATAAACCCAAATGAACTCGCAAATCCAACTGGAAACCAACGCAAATATTATTACAATCGATTCATAATAATCACTTACCCTTCTCGATTATTATTCCGAATACGTTTCTCACGCGACTCGATTGGCCTCAATACTTCATTACTCCTGTCGATTAGTGATCGGTAATGGTCGGCTACGTTCGGGTATTCTCGGCTCTCCTCGGGAATTGCGAATATTCTGCACACGTCGTGACGTGGATGTCGGAACCCGATTTAATATAAGACCTACATAATAAGAGTTTGGCGAACGTCAAGGGCTTTTGAGAGAACTTTGGGAGAAGTGCTCTGCTGATGAGAATATTTCTTATTAGATGTATTCGGTTGGTTGGTAAACCGTAACAGATTGCAGGTTTGAAACCTGGGGTGTAAGAGATTCTACACACTTGTTGATAACTGGCTAGAACATTTAACTAACTAACTGACTTCTTGACAATTGAAAAGTGCTTGGCAATGGTTTTTAGAGTTCCGTACCGAGCGAGTGAATTCGTACACAAGGGTAAAAACAGGACCCTATTAATAAGACTCCACTGTCCGTCTGTCTGTCTGTCACCAGGCTGCATCTCACCGTGTTAGCTAGATCATTGAATTTTTCATGGATGATTTATTTCTGTTGCCACTATAATAACAAATATATTAAAAACTAAAGGGGGCTCCCCTACTCCGATGGTATGGAACCCTTCATGCGTGAATCCGACTCACACTTGGCAGGTTTTTTTATTATTCTGTACCACTCCACATGTTCGTTGGTTATTTTAAAAACAGGTGTAAAATGTATGTGTCAGCGTCACATTGTAAAAACCATTAGATTGTAATATAACTAGCGATATTGTAAACTGTCGAAAGGTTGTCAAACTAACATGCTGCTTACAAAAAGACGCATTATTTTTCGGTAGATCTGTCGAAGTGAAACAGTAATATTGTGAAATATATAATTTTACGGTGGAAATTTTGACCGAAAAATTGCAATTTTGTAGAAAAAAGCAGATTTTTTTTAAATTCTCATGAGAAATTTCTATGTAGGGTAAGTATTATTGCAAGACATAATTAATATATGGGATATACTAACCTGCCCTGATCCCACATGAGGAATTGTAGCCCCATCCTCCCATGCAGACGACGCCTGGGGTCTCAGCAGTGGAAAAACTATAGATTAATTTAGCGTTCCTATGTCCAAAAGCCTGAAATTTAAACAACAAGTAAAGTTATTTATCCCAAACGTGATACACACAGCCACAATTATTTCAATAAGAAAATCAGCATTATTTATTCACATAACCTACCCCAAATGCGTCACAAAACGATATTATTTCATATTTTCTACGATACACTCAGAAAATCTACGACTAGAGAGAAAAAGTCAACCTCTGCTACAGAATAATACACCCATATTTTGTCCCGAACCGCATCACGTACGGAATAATATTCGCCATCAGCAAAATTGAAAACGTAAATAGGGCTAACCCTAATTATTATTTCGGGCACACCGTCCCGATGTTGAGTGACTGGCGGTCCCGTCAGGCACACTTTTTGTCAAAGACTTCATGTACATTTGCATGCTAAGTTCACAGGAGTAACTTAAAGTGAGTTGTTGAGTTGTTTTTTGTGACTGCCGGTACTTTTGAAGTTTGAAGTTCGGGCAAAAAGTGTAACCCTCCTAACCGTACATAAGAATAGAGCATAAGTAGGGTAAAATTGGGGGACCTGGATCAAGGAGATCCAGGTCACCCCAATTTCACTATTCATTTCATCAATATTCAAATATTTTTTAGTTTCATTTATAATATTAATTCACAATATCAGTTCAAAAGTGTTGTCTATTCATGCAATATATTAAGTAACTGAGTACTATTCGCTACGTGTGTTTGTTTTATATATTCGATATTCTAGCTCATAACCTAACACTGAATACTAAAGGGACATACGATATCTTCATTATAAATATGTACTTCGTGAGTCTGAATGAGCCTTGCAGCTTCATATTATTTTGTTTCCATGTGAATTTTGTTGATGAAGATGATCTTATAAAGTTTTTAAACCGGTTTTAAGATTTAGATAAATTAAATAAAACGCTTTCCAATGTATAAGTAGTTATGATTTATTTCAGATTCATATAATACAAATAAGTATAAGTAAATTAAATGAATAGGTACACTTCATTGTTGTTCTACAGCGACTGGTAAAAAGTATTGTTCAAATAATGTAGCATATCCTTTACTCTCAAGTAAATGCTGTCAGTGTAAATGTTCTTCACAATGTGCTGAAAACATATTTCAGCACTGCACTGACATACGGACTGTTCAATGCTTTCAAATTGATTTGCATTATAGACCTCAATCCGAATTACTTTAGAGCCGGCTGACACAGTTTTGTAAAAACTTAACAACTGTTTGTTATCAACATTGTTCGCTCGTTCCTCCTCATCTAAGTAATTAACGACGTTTTCAACTATGTCAGGATTTATCATTAATGGAGGGGATATCGGTGAGTAAGTCCAGCTCGGTATCTGAAATAGAAAAAATCTTGTAATTCTAATCATAAGTTATTAAAACAAATACCTAAATTATTTAATTAAATACACTTACCGACATTGTAGTTTTCACAGGAGCACATTCGAGGGAATTGAGAAATTAAATGATGTTTTATTGGTTTCGATTTCATTTATAACTACTTTCTTTAAAGTTTTTTTTTAATTTGATATTGAAATAAAATAGCGAAACATGAGATCAGACAATGTTTGTTTGTTATTAATTAATAATATTTAAATTATAAACAAATCCAGAGGAACCTATATGTATGTATCTCTAGCATAGAAGGTAAAAACCGTTAAACTAACCAAATACAATTTAATAATTTATAACATTAATTAATAACATTAAAATATACAAGCAAATCCATAGGAACTAATATGTATGTATTAATAGCATTTAGGGTCTGTTTAGATCGTACAGAATGTAACACCGTGTGCATACATTTACTAGAAAAAGTATATGATTTGTTTACAATGTGAGTGTCAGTGTATCATCACCTTAATGAAACCAAACGTATTTGGATAAAATGCTGACAGTGTTCTGCGATCATTGATTCTAAAGGTATGTCACTATATTGATTATGGTCTCGGCATATTTGTATGTTCGTTGTTGTTAAATATGTGTTAGTAAATGTATGTTTAGCATTTTTACGACAACTGAAGTCGCGGTATTCGTGTAGTATAATTCTAAGTCATATTTAACAATCCTTAAATGATTAGTAACTAGTATATTTTGTTTACAAATGTAAATAGGATATCTTGTTTGCTTAGTTATCATATTCTTACACACGGACTTTACATATTTGGAGGATCATCGTCTGGATTTTGCTCTATATAATGCGCAAGAATCTTAGCCAAATCACAAACTGCTCTCTACGAGGGAAAGAATCAACGCCTACACACTAGCTACGCTTCAACCAGAAAAATGTAAGTTAACTTTAATTATTTTATTAAATAATAATGAGTTACAAATGTGTAATGTGTACATACTATTCAGTCGAACTGTAAACTGTATGCAGCGTGTATGCATTCTGTTTCAATAAACAGAATAACAGGCCTGTTGGTCTAGTGGTTAGTGACCCTGACTGCTATGCCGGAGGTCGTGGGTTCGATTCCCACTCAGGACAAATGTTTGTATGATGAGCACGATCATTTGTTCTGTGTCTGGGTGTAATTTATCCATAATATTTATGTATTTAGAAATATATAAGTATGTTTATCAGCTGTCTAGTACCCATAACACAAGCTCTGCTTAGCTTGAGGGACTAGATGGCGTTGTGTGATAGTTGTGGAATATTATTATTATTATTATTATTATAACACTACTACTAAAAATTATTGTCCCTACTTATTCAATATAGAGAACTTATTTAATCCTAACTAATATTATAAATGTCAAGTGAGTTTGATTGTAGTACAAACTTTGTACAAATAAAATTAATATTGAATTCGATTTAGCTATTATCAGAAATTTTAATGAGCAAATTATATTTTCCTCGTTTTGTTGTCATACATTATATATTTTTGAAGGTTCCTCTAGATTAACCTAGCGAATCCTTCAAATAACTTATTTGATATCATTTTTAATAATATTTTGAATATATTGTTTTAGGTCCAAGCCATCTTCATCTTCAATGCCTCAATTGTTCTCATCTGGAGAAGAATCAGATGCCGAGCAGCAGCCGATGCAGCAGAAAACGACATCATCGCCTCGGGTTGAGAAATCTGCTGCAAACAAGCGTTCCAGAGCGTCTGTCGGATGTGGATCTAAGCCTCGCGGATCGAAGAAGCCTCGAATAAATCCGGTGCCGTTGACTGATAATAAGTTAACGGCACGAGACCTGTTCGGCAGTGAAAGCGAAGAGGATGATTCACTGAAGCCGTCCATATCAGCCGGTAAAACATCGCCTCCTATTTATTCTTACTATACTAAGAAAGTTGAGAAAGGCTATGCTCGAAAAATAAGCGAAACAAAACTAGGACCGTATTACGTTGAAGTAAAGGTCTATAATTGTGAGGAGATCGCAAGTGTACCACCGGTAAATAGGTGGCGTCATTCAATCGTTACGATCAAAACAAAAACTGATACGGATACGGAGATGTGGCGCCATCTAAAAGCATTTACGTCCTCAGTCGACAAAGATTTTAAAAACTGCCCAGTGACTTTAATAAATTCTTATTATTAAGTTTTTTTTATATTTCTGCTTAATTTATCATTATGTTAATATAATCCTAGTAATTTTCGGTAACCTTCTTTAATTACTCGTAATTCTTATTAAGTATAACGTTTTTTTTTTAGTTTAGTATTGTTTAATTTGTCTGTATGCTATATAATGTAATCCTAATAATTACATGTAACAAATGTGTAGTCAATTTAATAAATAAAAAAATATGCGGATATTCCACTTAAATCGTATGTTTTTATTTCACAGTTGTACAGTCCAGAGAACACAGAACACCATTCACAAGATCATGTAGTACAAATATGACTTGTACGCAATGTAAAACTGAAATACCACGAAATCAATATGCATATCATATGAGAACTAATATACACAAGACTAATAGTTTATTGAGAACTGAATTCAAAAATATATTTATTATAGCAACAGCATTTAAAAATAGAATCGCAACTTATCGTCTGAACTTAGCTCAGGATGACGAGCACCTCACTTCTGAGGCGATCCTGAGTAATGTTGATAGACATAAGAGTCAGGATGACGAGCACCTCACTTCTGAGGCGATCCTGAGTAATGTTGATAGACATAAGAGTCAGGATGACGAGCACCTCACTTCTGAGGCGATCCTGAGTAATGTTGATAGACATAAGAGTCAGGATGACGAGCACCTCAATTCTGAGGCGATCCTGAGTAATGTTGATAGACATATGAGTCAGGATGACGAGTACCTCACCCCTGAGGCGATCCTGAATTCTGTGCTTCCAAATATTAATAAATTAATAACTATGATACTGAATAAGTATGACTGTATAAAAGTAAATTTTGAGCTTTTTGTTAAGTTTCTTTTACTGAGATCTGACAATGAAGAACTAGAACTGAAATCTTTTAACACTAAGTATGATATTATTTATAAAAATACTGATATAAATGACTTCTTTTCGAATAAAATACATGTCTTGATGCGGAAAATGTCTGAGTTTGAACACGTACAGTCAGGTTGGACATATCTTTCGCTAAGTCATATTGAGATGAATATATGCAAATATTGTCCCATGAGAGGTGGCACATACATTAAGTTGCCCTCAGTAATAAAAAATACTAAAAGTTGTTTGAATTTACATAATAATGATGAATGTTGTTTTTTATGGTGCGTCGTAGCCGCATTATTTCCTCGTACAAGTAATGTGTGCAGAACGACGTCCTATCCTCATTATAGCGAAGTTCTCAATATTCAAGGAATGTCATTACCTCCTTCACAAAATGATATTAAACTTTTTGAATTGATAAATACTACAATAAGCATTACCATATATGGTTTAGACAATAAATATGCTGTCACCGGACCTTTATATATGACGAATAAGAAAAAAGAAAATCATATTAATTTATTATATATTGAAAGAAATGGGAAAGGACATTATTGTTTAATAAAAGATCTCGTACGCTTAGTGCGACGTCAGATTACGCATCATCACGGCAAAGTTTTCCTATGCGATTCATGTTTACAATTTTTTACAAATGAAAATAAATACGCATCTCATACTTGTTCTAAAATTTTGACTATACTACCGGAAAAACATACCATATTGAAATTTAAACACTATGAAAGACAACTTAAGATTAATTTTATTATTTATGCTGATTTCGAGAGTTTGTTAATACAATGCGATGATAATAGCTCTAAAAATACTACGACATTAAAAATTCATCAACCATCAAGTTTCGCATATTACATATGTTGTTTTCATGATAACAAACTTAACAAATTTGTTACGTATAGAGGCGTAGATTGTGTTGAAGTATTTTTAAAACGTTTAGTAAAAGATGCTAAACGAATAAACAAAGTTTTGTCTACTCAATTATCAATGAAAACTTTAACTCATAATCAAGAACGAGAATATCGAAATGCAACTAAATGTCATATATGTAATCAGTTACTGTCCGGAGATAAAGTTCGTGATCATGATCATATTACTTCCGAGTATAGAGGGGCAGCGCACTCGCATTGTAATTTGATGTTCAAAGTGTGTCCATTCATACCGGTTGTATTTCATAATTTAAGTGGTTATGACTCGCATATATTTATTAGAGAGTTGGCTAAATATGAAGGCTCAATTAAAATAATTCCAAAAACCAAAGAAAAATATCTCACAATTACTAAATTAATTAAGACAAAACAAGGTACTCGTTCAATACAGATTAAATTTATTGATTCCTTTCATTTTCTTAGCTCAAGTCTAGATTCTTTAAGTAAAAGCTTGTCAGAAAAAGATTTTGTTTATTTAACAAGAGAGTTTAAGGATAAAAGTAAACTTAATTTATTACGTAAGAAAGGTATTTACCCGTATGATTATATGGATGACTGGTCAAAATTTGATGAAAAAGAACTGCCCCAAAAATCTAGTTTTTATAATAGTTTAACCATGGAATCTCTGACAGATGTCGAGTATGCTCACGCTCAAGATATTTGGAATAATTTTGAGATAAAGACGCTTGGTGAATACAGTGATTTGTATTTGAAATGCGATGTTTTGTTGTTATGTGACATATTTGAAAAATTTAGAGAGACAAGTTTTCATTTTTACAAACTGGATCCTGCTCATTATGTGACTTCACCTAGTTTGAGCTGGGATGCTATGCTTCTGTACACTAGCGTTGAATTAGAGCTCATTAGTGATTTAGAAATTTATACATTTATTGAAAAAGGTATACGGGGGGGCTTGGCGCAATGCTTTCTTCGTCATGCTAAAGCAAATAATAAATATTTACCTCATTATGATGATTTAAAACCGACGAGTTATTTGATTTATCTAGATTGCAATAATCTTTATGGTTATGCAATGACTAAAAAGTTGCCTATTTCAGAGTTCCGATTTTTAACTCAGAATGAAATTGACAGCTTTAATGTATTGCAATTATCAGATGACAGCGTATATGGTTTTATATTAGAAGTAGATTTATGTTACCCAGATTGTATTCACGATCAGCATAAAGATTTACCATTTGCTGCAGAGAAATTTGTGCCTCCTGGGGGGAAATCAACCAAGTTAATTGCTAATCTATATGATAAATTTAATTATGTCATTCATTATGTACATTTAAAACAATGCATAAAAAATGGTCTAGTTTTAAAAAAAATACATCGCATACTAACGTTCAGACAGGATGATTTCTTAAAGAAATATATAGATCTGAATACCAATCGACGTATAGCATCTAAAACTTCTTTTGAAAAAGATTTTTTTAAACTTCTAAATAATGCAATATTTGGTAAAACTATAGAAAATAAAAGGAAACAAGTGGACATAAAACTAGTAACCAAATGGAATGACAATGAAAACTTCACGAATAAGAAACTTTGCGCAGAAAAATTAATTTCCAAACCTAATTTTAAAAGTGTGTCAATATTCGCGGACGACTTTGTAGCAATACAGTTAAATCGCGATAAAATAATATTAGATCGACCAATTTACATCGGATTTACAGTTTTAGAGTACGCCAAACAACACTTATATCAGTTTCATTACGATTACATAAAAAAGAAATATGGAGACAAGGCTGAATTATGTTATACTGATACCGATAGTTTACTTTACTTAATTCATACAGAAGACTTTTACCATGACATGCACGATAATATAACATATTTTGATACTAGTAATTTCCTAATAGATAATCAATATAACATACCTAGAATTAACTCAAAAATTCCTGGCTTGTTTAAAGACGAAATGGGAGGTGATGTTATTACAGAATTTACAGGTTTACGAGCAAAACTGTATTGCATTAACAGTTTGAATTCACTGATAACAAAAGCGAAAGGTATGTCTAAATCTGTTACTAAGCATTTAAAACAAAGTAATTACAATGATTCTTTGTTATTCGATAAAAGCCAGTCGTTTAAAATGAATATTATAAGATCTATCAAGCATATATTGTATTCGCAGCAAGTTAGTAAGCAAGCATTAAATAGAAACGATGATAAAGTTCAGATACTTTCAGATCAAATTCACACTTTGCCTTGGGGATATTGTGATGCAATGATTTAAACCAGTGTTCATTAAACTTTTTATTGATCTTATTACGTTTTAATCGAGCATTAATTATTATGTAAACCATATTTAGACAACTACTGTTCTAAATTAATGTATTATATAGAAATGATGTATGAATAATTATTTTAGAATAAGTTATGTACTATAAATGAATATATTACGCTACTATTATGAGTGGATGTATACGCTACGATGAACATATTATGATGTTATATATTATATTATAATAAAATGATATTTCCTCAACAAATGGACTTTTATTCAAACGTATTCAACTTCCTAAACGTTATCATCAAGTTTTAAGTTCTTGTTTGTTGTATGTTTAGTTTCATGCAGTAACGAGTATATAAGTGCACGTTAGGCGAAAATAAGATTAATATGCACTATGAGGTTGATCAAACAACCCGTATCTCTCAACGTTAATAATATAAGATTAAGTGACTCTGTTCACCACATCAGACATAGCGCTTTACTACCAAATACTATTCGCTGTATAATATGTGGTCCATCAAACTGTGGTAAAACGAATGTTATGATTAGTTTACTGCTGCATGAAAATGGGCTCAAATTTAAAAATCTTTATCTTTACTCTAAAACTTCTTTTCAACCAAAATACCGTTTTTTGGTTGAAGTATTAAAAAGGGTGCCACAGATTAACTTTTACGAGTTTAATAATGACAAAGATGTAATTTCTCCGAGTGAAGCTTTAACAAATTCTGTATTTATATTTGATGATGTTGCTTGTGAAAATCAAATAAATATCCGCAATTATTTCTGTATGGGTAGGCATAAACAAATAGATTGTTTCTATTTGTCTCAAACCTATTCTAAAATACCAAAGCAATTGCTACGCGACAATGCTAATTTTCTTATTATATTCAAACAAGATGATGTGAATTTAAAGCATATTTATGAGGAGCATGTCAGTTCTGATTTACAATGGAAAGAGTTCAAAAATATTTGTCAAACTGTTTGGAGTAAACCTTATAATTTCCTACTTATAAATAAAGAATCGTCATTAAATAAAGGAAGATACAGACAGAATTTTGATATGTTTTTTAATTTTGACTGACTGTTTATGCACACATATAAGTAATTAATAATACAAAATCAATTCAGTATAACTTGTTCTTTAGTTGAATGCAGTTCTTATAATTGGTAAAACATGGAAAAAAATATTAAAATAGAATTAATGAAGTCTGTAGACTGTATAAAGAACAAAATAAAACAAATGAAGGACCAGGAACACTCTATGAACTTGTCATTCAATAAAATGCTAAAACCTGTCACAGATCCCCTTAAAACTCTAGTTGATTCGAATATAACTATGGAAAAAATTAAACGTTTAGAAAATACAACACTCACTGATTCTGCAGATATTGAATTGGATGACATTAATACTAGCTCATCTGCAAAGTTTGAGGACTGCTACGAACCAAAACTTAATTCTGCGACATTGGTTGAAAAGTCTTCTAAAATGGAATTACCAGATGATTTAGAAATTTCATTAGATGGTCAAGATATCTATAATATTTATGATGGTATAAATATACCGTTTGGAATAAGAAGTGAAAACAAAACTTTATTGGTGGGAAATTCAGTAGTATCATTTTCTAAAATTGATAGTTTGAATAATGATAATATCATTTTGATTAAAATCGATGATAAATCCTACAAGTTAACTCCTGGCCTGAAAGAACTTTTACTTCGAAAAAAACCTGATTTAAATCTAATATCCAGCAAAGATAAACTTGTCTACAAGGATATATTGCATTATACAAATGCTCATAAGAGAGACTTCAATCCTAGAGGTCAAATAAAAGGTGATAAAGGAACAAAATATCGTGACATAATCAGACCATTGTTTTCTGAAACGTCAAACGATTATATTCACACTAAACTTGGGGGAAACTTGCCAATGTTAAAGAAATATAAAAAAAATACGGACCTGGTATATTGGGATGATCCTAACGAATTAGTTGAGAGATTGAAACTATTAGTTGCTTCAAGAGATGCTGGCAATACAAACCATGATAACGAAATATTATCAATAATTGAAGAATTGAAAGAAGCTGACATAATTAAAGAATAAATAGTAGCAATAACATGGTTTTCATTCAGTACCATTGCCGGATTCACTACAAATGTTTATGTACTAAGTTTTGAATATGAGTAAAGCTGATGTGGTAAACGAAATTCATAAAAATGCGAGGGTTAACTTTCCACGAAGACATGTTATTATGAAAGATATAGATGACCTTTGGCAAGCAGACTTAATTGATATGCAAGCAATTTCAAAAGAAAATCAAAATTATAGATTTATTCTTACCGTTATTGATACATTTTCGAAATACGCCTGGGCCTTTCCTTTGAAAAGTAAGACCAAAGATGTTGTATGCAACTCTTTCAAGATTTTGTTGGATAAAGGGCGTATCCCAAAAAATCTTCAAACGGATAATGGAACAGAATTTTATAATAATACATTTAAAAAACTTATGAAATCTTTTTGTATAAACCATTATTCAACCTTCTCAACAAAAAAGGCATCAATTGTTGAACGTTTTATCAGAACATTAAAATCTAAGCTGTATAAAGAATTTAGTTTGAAGGGTGACTATAGCTGGATAGATAATACCCTAAATAATGTTATATATAAATACAATCACGCCTATCATCGGACAATTGATGAAATCCCGGCAAACGTGAACAATACTAATAAAACACGTATATTAGAGAGATATTTCAGGTTGGCAAAAACCGATAATACAAAAAGCAAGTTTAATGTAGGCGATTATGTACGTATCAGTAAATACAAAGGAACATTTGAAAAAGGGTATACTCCTAATTGGTCGACAGAAATATTTAAAATTCGACAAATACAAAATACAACTCCTATTACCTACTTAATTGAAGATGCAATTAGAGGCCAACCCATTTTAGGTGCATTTTATGTGCAAGAGCTGCAAAAGACAATACATCCCAATTTATATCTAGTCGAGAAAGTTCTTAGAAGAAAAGGAAATAGGGTTTTAGTAAAATGGTTAGGTTTGTCTTCTTCTGAAAACAGTTGGATTGATAAATCGAATATTTATTAAATGTTCAACTCATGATGCATCAGTCTTGTCATGGGTATTGGAGAGAGCAGTCTACTAAATTGGTTAATAAATAATTTACCATTTGAATTACATTTACCAGGATACAATTATTGTGGACCTGGCACTAAATTAATTAAAAGGCTTACACGCGGAGATAAAGGCATTAATAAATTAGACGAATATTGTAAAGAACACGATATTGTCTATAGTAAGTCTTCAAACTTAAAGGATCGCCACAAGGCTGATTTAGTTTTGTTAAATATGGCAAAAGAGCGAGCAGTCGCCCCGGATGCGAGTGTAGGGGAAAAATTGGCAGCACGTTTAGTAAGGAGCGCTATATCAACAAAAATTAAAACTGGCTCTGGTCTTAAAAAAACAACAAAAAATGTTCTTCAAAACTCGCATGTGAGGAAGGGGCTAAAAAATAAATTTAAATATGTTATTAACAAAACGAAAAGGCATATAAAAAAATTAAAACCAAAATGCAAAAAAGTAGCAATAGAATTAGCTATGGCCGCTGCCAGAGAATTAGCTGATGATACATCCATTAAACTTCCTCGTGTTATTCCTATACCAAAAACTGGTGGAGTTTTGCCTTTGATTCCGATTTTTGCGGGATTATCAGCGGTAGGGGCTTTAGCAGGTGGTGCAGCTGGTATTGCTAAAACCATTAATGAATTCAAGATGGCTAAAAAGTTATGGACTGAATCGAAGAGACACAATGAAAAGATGGAAGCTCTCTGTATCGGAAAAGGACTACACCTTAAACCACATAAAGATGGGCTCGGGATTTTTGTATCAAAAGAAAAAAAAAACTAAGATATCGGCTACCCAAACGAGCCTTGACTAATTTAGACATTTTGAAGCATGGAAATAACATTCCCTATTTCAGAGGTGTCTTTATGAGAGATAAGCTCCCTAAACACCCTTTTAAAAAAGAATGTGGAGTTATAAATTTAGATAGCTCTAAAAATCCTGGTTCTCATTGGGTAGCCTATGCCAAATACAACGATTATATTGAGTATTTTGATAGTTACGGAAATCTTAAGCCTCCAAAAGAATTTATAAATTACTTGGGATCCAAAATTCACTATAATTATGATAATATTCAGCGTGATCACCCTTTTAATTGTGGACATCTATGTTTAAACTTTTTGAAGAAGTTTTGGTGTAGTGAAGGAATAAAATAAACAGGATCTTCCGAAAGAAGCCAGTATAAAAGCATGTCTACTACGGTTACCATCTCTGGAAATAAATCGGAACTGGTTTCATACTTTCAACCACCACTGCATTTGACAGATCAATACGAGTGCGGTTTGATATACTTTTCAGTATTAAAATCAAGACCAAGTATCCCCATTACTAACAGAGGTCTGTCTGTAATCAGAATCGAATGTGATCTTGTTCACGGTTCGTACTGCAACGGATTACCAACTCATTTTATTCATGAATTTGTGTCTGATACTACTCCAGGTCATCAGTGCATTGAAATACCACAAAATGTTATTTACTTTCCAGTAAACAAAAATATAATTTCATCGGTATCTGTTAAGATTGTAGATCAATTTGGTCACTGTATTAACTTTGGGGAGGAACAAGTTCAGTTACGTCTTCATTTAAGAGAAACAAAATGATAGTGTATTATAAAAATACCCAAGCGATTGAAAAACATCTTAGTTCTTCTGCGATTGCTAAGGTGCAAAGACGTAAGAAAACAGTTAAGAAATTGACTAAAGTAAATAAAGATTTTCTTAAGGCCCTAGGGTTTAAAGTATGAATATACTACAGATTACTGAATTACCGCACTTCGACACTTCGATCGAAAGTTACGAAGTCCATTCATACAATCCCTACAATAGCAGCTTTAGAGAAAACGATGAAATCAGAATTCCCATCCACCAGCAAGACATATACGTGCTACCATCAGCCAGTTCAATTTACGTCGAAGGACAAGCGAAGTTTTTCGGGAAAGATGGGAATCCAATCAAGAAAACTGTTACGTTCACTAATAACCCTGTTTTGTCTTTGTTTCAAGACATCAGATACGAAATCAATGGTATTGAAATAGACCGTATAAAAAATTCTGGAATAACGTCAACAATAAAATCATACATCTCATTAAATGAAGCAGAAAATAAAGTTGCTGCCCTATGGGGTTGGAGTTTGCAGGGATTTCAAAGTGATGGAAATTTTAGTGCTGTGATACCATTAAATAAAGTTTTAGGGTTTGCAGAGGATTACAATAAAATAGTGATAAATTGCAAACATGAACTTATATTGAACAGAAGTAACAGTAACTTAAATAGCGTTATCCTTACTGATGATATTGCTCATTTTCAAATAGACATAGAAAGAGTTCAGTGGAGGGTGCCACACATAAAAGTATCAGACCGAGAACGACTGATACTTTTAAAACATTTAGAAAGAGATAAACCTATTCAAATAGCGTTTAGAAACTGGGATTTATATGAGTATCCGTTACTACCCAAAACCACAAAGCATTCTTGGTCAGTTAAAACTGCTTCACAATTAGAAAAACCCAGATATGTAATTTTTTGTTTACAAACTAATCGAAAAAATAATAAAACTCGAGACAGTTCAGTATTCGATCATTGTGAAGTAACAAACGTTACGCTCTTTTTGAATTCACAATATTATCCATATGAACCTTTATGTTTAAAGTTTTCTGAGAACAAATATAATATATTATATGAAATGTTTGTGAAATTTCGTCAGTCGTATTACAACTGTCCAGTAGACCCGTTGCTTGACCTAAAGGAGTTCAAAGAAAAAGCCCCTCTCTTTATCTTGGACTGCTCAAGACAAAACGATAGCCTAAAAACCGGTCCAGTGGACGTGAGGTTGGAGATTGAATGTTCTACAGCAATACCAGATAAGACAACTGCATATTGTTTGATTATAAACGATCGACTTGTGGAATACAAACCTCTCAGCAACATTGTGCGCAGGTTATCATGACCGCCATTGTAGATGTTCAAGGTTTCAAAACAGAATCAAATTTATTTATCATTAAAGAAATTGCTATACTATGTAATAATAAAATTCAGGTGTTTTTAATTACACCGCCGTTTCCATATCGCGGTTTGTCAGAACTAGAAAAACGACAAGTTGGCTGGATTGAACGTAATAGGAAGATATACTGGAGTGAAGGATTTGTGCCTTTCGTAAATTATCGGAACTTGGTTGAAAGTATTTTAAAAGATAAATGTGTTTACACCAAAGGTAGAGAAAAAGTATTATGGTTGAAAGAAATTTCAAATAATAATAATGTAAATAATTTAGAAGATAAAGATTGTCCTAGTTTGATAAGCTTGTACAAAATATACGAAGATTGTCATGATTTGTATAGTTGTATTTATCATGATTCAATATGTGCATTAAAAAATGTTTTATGTTTAAATAGATGGTGTATAGATAATAAAATTTTGATATAAATATTTTCTTGTTTATTTTTTTACGATTACAGTTTCCTATCCCTCCCAAACTCCTAAATGTTAATCTTTATAAGTTGCTAGCAACAACTATAGAGCCCCATTATGCTTTTATAATTAGCAGCAAGATAGAGAGCGAGTAAACAGAACATGTCTCAAAACAAATACAGCCCGCGCTATGACATGTATAACACGTATAAAATGCGTGAATTTTCATTTAATCATTATTGGGCAACGGTTGATTCGAGGAGAAGATTAGTGATGGAAATGGCTGACGCCGGATTTTTTTATTGTGGAAATGGTGTAAATGATAAAGCAGCTTGTTTCTCATGTGGAGGTGTTATAGAAGATTGGGAGATTTACGATGATCCTTGGCTGCAGCATGTTCAAAACTTTCCGGATTGCTTTTATTTAAATGCTGTGAAAGGAAAATATTATGTTGACAAATCAAAATGTCTATTCAAGTATAGTAAGGAAATGAAAATATAAAACTATTCATTAAAATTGAATACATCTACAAAAACAAAAAAAATAAAAAAAAGAGACTCGTGAAGGATTTGAACCTCCGACCTCCGTTTCTCCGAACGTAATCGGCGACGCTCTTACCAAACTGAGCTAACGAGTCTCAACTATACTCCTCTAAAACAATGACCACTATCATCAATATGACGTCATGATTATTCACCTTTTGAACTTTTCCAAACCCATATTTGAGAGTAAAAGAGGAGAGCAGTGGTGGTTCAGTAGTAACGGCTGCGACTTACAAGTTGTAGGTCGTGGGTTCGAACCTAGGCTAGCGCTTTACTTTGAGTAAATTAATAATAATAATAATAATAATAATAATAATAATAATAATAATCGTTTATTCATCAAAAGGGGCACACTTACAATTTAGTATCAGTAACAAGTAAAATAGAGCACTGTTGCTTATTGCCTGAACTAGGTGGAACCTGTGTTTCAGGCTAGAAGGTGCATAAATACCTACTTAAAATAAATAAATTAACATTAAGAGAAATGTAAAAGTAAATGACTAAAATTACGACTTACATAGAAAAAAAGCAAACAACATGTCAGCAGTTTACTTGCAGACAACAAGTAAATCTTCTGTTTGTGCATAGGTCATGGGTTGTAAAAAAGTAATAATAGCCTTTTTACAGATAAAATAGTTCAACTTATATATACTTAGTTTTCTATTTAATCTATTGTACAGAAATGGGCCTAAAAATGTAAAGAATCTTTCCACAAAGACATGTTTGGAGGTTGCTTTAGAAATGCATACAATATCATTCCGTCTCTTGTTAGTATTGTCAGCGTTGTACGTGAGCATGGTGTGCTGTTTTAATACCAGGTGCATAATAAATAGCTGGCGCACAGTCAGCACGTTGCAGGATTTATACAGCTGATCTGTGGGAAAATAAAAGGGATGGAAATTCGCCACCTTTAAAATTGCTCTTTGAGCTCTTTCGAGGGGTAGCAGGATAGTTTTTGATGCGCCTCCCCATGAAATAATACAGTAGTGAATTATAGATTGACATAGCGCGAAATAAACTTGTGTGATTAGTTTAGGATCTGCAAAAGTTCGTATTTTTTTAAATACATATATTAATTTGCGCACTCTTTTAACGAGACTTTCAATATGATACCTAAAAGAGAGTGTGTCGTCAATTATAACCCCTAAGTATTTAATATTACTGGTTTTGAGGATAGAAGGACAATTGCAAATGTTGACTGACCGATTATCACATTGATGGGCATATACATGGAGGTTCGTGAGTGTGTGAGACTTGCGCATGGAGAAGTGGATGTATTTTGTCTTATCAGCATTTAGTGTTAGTAGATTGCTTTGAAGCCAATTAGTCACAGTATTAAAGCCAAGTTGAGCGTTTTCAAACAGTTCGCTACTGTTTTCAGCAGAAAATATTAGCGCCGTGTCGTCAGCATATGATATGATTTTGCCGTGATTGATATTAAGGTTACACAGGTCGTTAATATAAACCAGGAAAAGGGTAGGGCCCAATATACTTCCCTGGGGAACACCAAATCCAGTATTTTTCAGGTCATCGCTCGTAAAATTGTCGATCCTAACACACTGGTATCGATCGTTTAAATAATCAGCAAGTAATGTCAGAGGCGTGCCCCTTATTCCTATGGCCTCTAGTTTCCTCAGAAGCACAGAAATAGAGACAGTGTCAAAAGCTTTCGCTAAATCAAGGAAGATTCCCATGACCTGGTTGCCTTTGCCCAGCTCTTCTGAGACATAATTGGTAAGGCGATGCACCGCATCGGCTGTGGATAATTTGGCTCTAAAGCCAAATTGCGCTGGTGACAAGATGTTGTTTCTAAAACAAATTATTTCATCACCACTGTTCTCTGTGAGAGGAGACCTTTGTGCCCAGTGTGTAGTGGGAAAAAAAAATACAAATTGAAATCTTTAAATCATGACAACTTTGCCTGTATCATAGTATTCGTTGTCTGCCTTGCTCCTGTTTCTGTTCCGAATTCAATGAAAACATCCAGTCATCGTGTATCTGTGTCGTGATCTTAAACACATTTTTTTATGACGAACAGACGGTTCTTTCATAGTCTTAAGACACTGAAAACTTTGCTTGCGCGATGTAGGGTTTAATGTTTTTAGTTCATCCGATGTGTCATAGATGATGCGAACGAATGCGCTTGACCACTCAATAGTCAAGTCAGAATATTTTGAAAGCACTATTTAAAAGCAATGAATGATAGCTGTAATTAGGAAATATTTGAATATTGATGAAATGAATAGTGAAATTGGGGTGACCTGGATCTCCTTGATCCAGGTCCCCCAATTTTACCCTACTAGCATATATACCTAATGTCACTCAGCATAATAATTTATACACGAATATAAGCTGTGGTCGTAAAAAGTCACAAAACTATGACATAAACTGATACTGTTACTGGTGATTTTCTTACAAATAGGTCTGAGTCTAATAGGATGATGACTTATTTTAAAGATAATTTTAACTTTACTATCAACACTTTATAGTTTAAAATCATTTGGAGTTTGTGTTAACTTGATGTGCTGGCGATCGTACAAAGTTTTTTTTTTATCTACTTGAAAGATTCTGAAAGAATATCTTTAAAAAATCTATGAAATTGATTAATGATTGAAAAATCCTTCATCTCGATAACGTATAAAACGCAATGAATGATGATCAACAGTCGAAATTAAAAGCTAACCACTCACAGGTTCCATAAAAACAGCCCATTAATCTTCAAGTCCAAAAAGTCCTTGCTGGAAACCTGGACATAATATACAGCCAAATCAATCTGAGAGTCAATGAATTCCGATTCAATTAGTGTCGATATTTCTTAGGGAAACGGGAATCCTATCTTGAATGTAAGTTTGTTTGTTTCGCTTTCACGTCAAATCCACTGAACCGATTATCCTGTAATTTTGAAAATACTTGTCAGATGTACTGAAAACAACAAAAAAAAAGGTGTACTGAAACGGACATACCTTTCATCCCGAAAACAAGTACTGTTCAAAAACAACACTAAAGTACATGGAAACTTTCGAAACATGATTGAATTACACACCACGAATTTTTAATTAGTGGTGTAATTAGAACAAATACTTTAAGGGCTTGTTAAAGATGGCTTTGTTATTATATATGTAAAGTCTCAATAAATAATATTGGTAAACAGCAAATTTATTAGCGTTTGTTTAAATCCCAAAATGGAAATATTGGGCCATCCTTAAATTCTTATTAGTATTTTTTAAATCGCTTTTGCGACCATCATCCGTCATTCAGTCATTTATCCGATCATCGTTACGTCATTCAGTTATGAGTTTACCAATTAGCTGACCCACGCCACTTCGTCTGCGTCACATAAGAGCGAAAAACGAAAGGAAAAAACAATCCCCGTTTTTGCAACATTTTTCATTCCTGCTCCGCTCCTAATGGTCATAGCGTGATTTTGTATAGCCTGTAGCCATCCCCGATAAATGGACTATCCAACGCAAAAAGATTTTTTCAATTCGAGCCGGTAGTTCATGAGATTAGCGCGTTCAACCAAACAAACAAACAAACAAACTCTTCTGCTTTATAATATTAGTATAGATATAGATTTGCGTGGACAATTTTGGGATTTCTTTTACTTTTGCCTACATAAATATGATCACTAAAGGGTGCGGATACAGCCCCATTTTTGTACTAATTAAAATTTTGTGGTGGTTTATTATAGAAACTTTAGTAGTGTGTTATGAGTTTAATTTTTCAAATTAACGCGAGTGAAGCCGTGGGCTAAAACTAGTCCAGTTTAATTCTAACCTTGTCGCCTTTTTCATTGCCCCTCTATTTCACTTAGAAACTTAGGTCACGTAGGGGATCGGAGTCCTGTTTCCAATGGATTAACGACAGCTGTGCTGGCTTTAAACGTGAAAGATAAAGAAAGGCTTGGGGCGATCATAACTCTTCTGTTGTTTTATTTTAGTAAGTTATTGTTGGGGAAACTGTTTCAGAGTTCAATAATAAGTTTTAGGAAACTTGAGTAAGAGGATTCATATATTTGTATTTCCTATTCGTATTTGTATTCGTAGTTTGCTGAACTAGGCCTATTTGGCGCAGCCGCGAGACTATTATTTTTTTAGTTTTTAGTTTTACTGTGTAGATTTAAGTTTTTAATTTTGTTTTCACTTACTTTATTTTTTTATTTGTTTTGTGCGCTTATGACATGTGCCGAATAAATATGTTTTCTTTATTTATTTTACTGTTAAGGACAGGCTGTTTCGGATCGCAGTTTGCCAGGAAAATAATAAAAAGTACATTTTTTATCCCTTAAATTCGAAAAGTGTCGTTTTTTTTCTCTATAAGCGGGAGCAAAGTAGCTTTTTTCTACACTAGACTTTCTAGCGGGCACTAAGGAGATTTGAATTCGGAACATGAATCGTTCATTGAAATCGAACGCACATTGTATAAATTACTGGCTGTAAAGTGTTAGCTGTACGGTGTGGGGACGCACAAAAATTAAAAAAAAAACTCCGGTTTTATTACTTCCCTGTTCTTGTGATCGGTACGGATTCTAATTGTTTTTTTTTTAATGTTCTACGTCGAGTTCTGAAAGTGATTTTAGCCAAGGACTCTTCCTTCTCCTGCAAGATGCCATTTCGAAACAAGAAACCAGGGGCCTAATTCTGCTATTTTAATAAATTCGTCACACCATTCTCATCCCATTGTCATTTTGCTTAAAGTTCGTAATCTGCAAAATTCACAGTCGATGGTCTCGTAATTAATTGTGTTTTAATGGCATTTTCGTATTGCCATTATTATAAAACCATTAGTACAAATGGTTTTCGATATCTACTACTAAATTCGAACATTTAGTCATGCCAGATTTAATGTACGAGATTAACAATCTATGACATTTCTCTCAATGGAGTCTCACTGGTTGTTCATTGAGAAGTCATAATGACGCCATTATATTAGTAGATTGCCAAACTTGACAGAACGTGATCATTGTGACTTCAATGATCGCCTATTCTGACACTATCGTAATAGCAGAATCGAGGCCCAGTTGTAACGGATGATAAGAAGCAGAAAAAATTAAAAACAAGTTTTACCAACGTCAGGTTGGACTGGAAAGGATCGACCGGAGGACACGGTGGAGTACACGGTGGAAGTCTGCCCTGCGTGGGTGGAGCACCGCCGTGTCCTCGTAGCGGCGATCGGCGGCGGCGACATCTAGCGTCCGGCCCTGGTTCAATCCATGGTCCGGAGCGAGACGGAATGGGAAGCCGTCACCTCCTTCTGCGACGCAGTCATGCTAGCAAAGGAGGTGGCGGAACGAGAGAGAGAGAGAGATCCTCTCTTCCCGGCCGCCGCGAGAGGCGCACCGGGCGTCGGGGGCCACGTGGTAGCTACCGGCCACGACGACGACGGTGGCTAACGACGACGACAGGCCGTGTCGACGGCGCGTTCGTGTTCCACGCGCGCCTCAAAGAGATGTCAGCATAAGGGGAGGGGCCCGCAAGGGCCGAAGCCTGCCGGGTTTGCGGGCCTATTCGAAAGAAATACCGCGGCCCCGGAACATAAAGGGCGAGGAAGGAACATGGATGGGTTTTAGTCAGTAATAGTCTGACACTCCCTCCCGCTCCGCCCAGAGTGGGAGAAGTCATTTGATGATTTCCTATCCCAAAAAAATGAAAAAAGAAAACAAAAAAAAAGGTTGGACTGGAAGCCGAACCAAACACAGCCAAGAAAAGGCTAAGCAACAGCACAATGATGATAATAACACATTTCGGTGTCTTGTCACAAAAACGAATGTCGTGGAATCTTTTGAAGGACGCACTTGTACGGTGCCATTGTCCCGTCTAACAAAACCAGACGGTTGAAAACCTGGCGTAACCTACGTCACTAAAGTCGCCACCGAAATAAATTGCATTCAGTATAATACAATATTCTTCAATAAATTCCAAGCTAACCTTTACGCCTACGACTTATTAACATCTAAAACCAGACAACGACATCTAAAATTAAATTAGACCCACATTTAAGGGTTATTTTCAACACATCTCGGGGCGATAATACGCCAATACTTCCCTGCTTTATATTCCAAAAGGATTCGGGTCAAAATTAAGCGGATTTCAATATAATCGGGAATCGATTCGGATATCATTTATCACTCGTCGACCTCGACTGTGCCTGGAATAGGAACTTTGGGACTGTTAACTCGAGTATCTCGTAATTTGGTTTAGTCGTTGTTATATTTGGTTTATTTGATCATTTGTAATAACAGTTGAGAGAGCAGCGGTGGCCCAGTGGTGGCGGCCCCGACTTACAAACAGTAAGTCGTGGGTTCGAACCCAGGCAGGCGCATTACTTTGTGTAATTTATTTCACTACCGCTGCTCTCAAAACGGTGAAGGAAAACATCGTGAGGAAACCGGCATGTCCTAGAACCAAAAATTCGGAGACATGTGACATCTACCAATCCGCACTGAGCCCGCGTGGTAGATTATAGCCCATTCCCTCTCATTGAGAGGAGGCCGTGTCCCAGCATTGGGAATATTATAGGCTGATGATGATGATGATGATGAATAACAGTTGGGTGTAATCTGTTACAAGAGTATTAATTGATGAAATTGTAATCTAATTCTATTTGGCCACCCACAGGATAGTTCGGTTAAGTAGTTAAGCAACCTTATAGAGTTGCAACTACGAGTGGCAATTCTAAAAAAAAAAATATAAAAAAAAAAGAAAAAAAACTATTTCTATTTAGATTTTATTACACACTCGCTGACCCACGCAGCTTCGTCTAAGTCACATGAAAGAGATAATGATTGATTCAGTTTTTTTGTGAAGTCAGTTTTTTTTTTATTTTTCACACACTGCAGATTTGCCGTCTAATTTTGAAGTGTTCCATAATATCTCCAAAGATCAGCATCAGATTGAAATGGGACCACACGAGACGCATCAGCTTTCAATTTAAAAAAAACATCAAAATCCGGTCACGCAGTCGAAAGTTAACAAACACAAAAGGAATAAATATTCCTCGTTTTTGCAACAATTTTCATTTATGTTCAGTTCCAGTTCATTCTAGCGTGATTTTATATACTCGTAGCTTATAACCTTCCTCGATAAAGGACTATCCCAACACAAAAAGATTTAAGATTTAGATTTTTCAATTTCAATCAGTAGTTCCTGAGATTAGCGCGTTCAAACAAACAAACAAACTCTTCAGCTTTATTATATTATTTTAGATGTATAGATAAGTATATTGTCAAATGAAAAACACCTGGAAGGAGTCGAAGAAATAAATTACAATAATAATGGATTCAGATATTCTAACAATAAAAAAAACATTTACTTCTTAAACTCATGGCTTTTCCCTTGGGGTAGGCTAAAGGCTAAAACTACAGAACTTGCTACAATCCCTACATACCCTTACCCTTTTACCCTTTACGAGCAGACGCATTACTTTGTGTAATTTATTTCATTACCACTGCTCTCAAAACGGTGAAGGAAAACATCATGAGGCAACCGGCATGTCCTAGAACCAAATTATTCGAAGACATGTGACCTCTATCAACCCACCCTGGGCCGCGTGGTGGGAATACAGCCCATTGCCTCTCATAGGGAGAAGGGCTGTGCCCCAGCAGTGGGAACATTAGAGGCTGATTATGCTAATACTGCTGCATTACATTTGTGCACTGCTGGTCTATTTGACCAATTAATATCCCTGTCTTAATAAATTATGGTCTTCTTCTTGTCGTATCGATGTACTTACTTATACAGTTTTTATCTTATTGACGACTCGAATGGCGTAGTGGTAGTGAAGCTGCCTTGCGTTCATAGGGTCGAATCCCGGTAGGAGCAAATGTTTGTGTGATGAGCATGAGCATGGACATTTGTTTCCGAGTCATGGATGTTTATATGTATGTATAATAAGTATGTATTTACGAACAAAAAGTATATATGTAGTATATCAACTAACTGGTGTCCACGACACAAGCCTTGCTTAGTGTGGCACTAGATGGCGCTGTGTGTTAATGTCCAGCGATATTTATTATTTAATGGGTGTAAACCACCGCATCACAAAGCCGTCAACCAAACATTCTGTACATCAAACTAAGTAAACTTGACGCAAAAATTATTGCTGGGTAAAAACTTTTTTTTTGAGGTTATTTATCATTTTTTATGGTGGAACTCAATGTAACGCACTTAAAACATTGTGCTGATGGATGGATTGAATAGTATGGGGGTCGTGGAGGTGTTAAAAGTTAAGATCTTACTTAAAAAAACTTGTCAAAAAGTTGTAACTTTGACATATCTCCGTAACCAGAAGGTGCCCAGGTGTAGAACAAAAAATAAATTGCAATGATGGGCAAACAAGTGCCTTTCGGCTTCGTGAAGAGGTGTTTTACACCATTTATTTTAGATCGTTTGGGCCTAGTAGGTGGCCACGTTTATTGCAGCGGTAGAGGCGCCATTCAGGTCGCCATGAGTGCTGGAAATGGACTCCTGGGACACTCCAGCAGATGGAGCATAGTTTGGTCCGGAGCGCCGTACTCGCACTCGATGTTGGAGGAAACAATAATAGCACATTTTGCCGGATTATGTTTGCAGCACCCTACTTGGTAACAAATAGAAATATCCGTAGGTTTCTGCCAATCCTTACCCGATTACGAAGCTTACTTATTAGGTATCAATTCCCAATCGATAGTTCTCCAATTGCCATCGTATTGGGAACGGGCTTGGTAATTTGATTGGGGCTCTGCATAGTTGTGGCGCGCCAACCCTATTTTCTCATAATATCAACATACATTGGAATGTATAGTGTATGTTATATCTAGTTGGGAACATCTACGATTATTTTGCCATAGGTACCGTTATGGAAATTAACTTTAATAAGGGCTCGCTTTGATTGCCGAAATGGGTTCGTGGAGGGGTCCATCGAATAGATACCGGGTTTCTTGCATGGCTCAGAAAGCACGATTAGTTGTTGGTCTCGACTGTCTAGATCATCGACAGTCGTTACAGGTGGTCAGGAGCTCGCAAGTCTGAAAACTGTCTTGCCAAGGAGCGTCGCGTTACCCATTAACTGGGTTGCGGAGGTCAGATAGGGAGTTGCTCCATGTAGAATACAGGTCTTCAGTCTCCATCAGGTGAGACTAGAAGCCAACGTCAACCTATTAAGAGGAAGATAATAGGCTTGTGTCCTGAAAAAATCTGCTAAAACCGTCAGTTAGATTAACAAAAAATATTCGACCCGTATTTTGTCTTTTGTTTCGTAAACCAAAATTGACGAAGATACTACGCTTTTCAAATTCGCAATACGTCACGTCGTGCTATAATTTTTAGTGCGTTGTGACGTCACGAGCCCTTGAGTTTTGATGCGTTTTATCTTTGTCAGTATTCATTGATTTACAAAAACAAAAAATACGTGTCCATTATTTTCCTATACTAACTGACGGACTGAATAGATTTGCAATTTATTGATGGTGGAAACTAGCATATTAATAGCCTCTTTGGTCTAGTGGTCGCAAGTGCGACTACAGAACCAGGACCTCCTGGTCCTGGGTACGATTCCCGGGTCGGGTGAAGTGTTTTTGGGTTTTTCCGTTTGAAATTTCTCAGTGATTAATACTCGTGCACCGTTGAGGGCAATAAGCTTGCCTACTAAACATACAATTTAAACATTACTGGCGAAATGTGGATCGACCCTTCTAGGATTACAAGGCGTCATCATCATCATCATCATCATTTCAGCCGAAAAACTGCTGGACATAGGCCTTCCCCCAAGTGTCGCCACATTGACCGGTCCCGTGCGACTCGCTTCCAACGGATTACAGCAACCTTCACCAGGTCATCGGTGTGAGGGAGGGGAGTGGGAGGTCTTCCAACGCATCGTCTTCCGGTTCGCGGTCGCCACTCTAGAACTTTTCGACCCCATAGGCCATCCGTTCCGCGAGCAATGTGCCCAAGGCGTGCTGTTATGTAATTTTAATGACAGCGGTTTTTATACGGAAAAATTAATTGTCCATAAACCAAAATTAAACTTTACTGCCCAAAAACACTCGATATAACCCTTAAGATTGCAAAGCCCATAACTTCCAAAGCCCACAAAGCAATTTGGCTCAAAATCTTCGTCAAATTAACCACACATACCTACGCATTTGATTTCAATACGGTTGATAGTCCTGTGGCAGGCCGTTCAGATATCCGAAGCGTGTGTACATAGGAATGTCAACAAGTTTGCGGGACTGCTAATACAATTAGCAACCTTAATGTGGATAACGTGTGGCTTGCCTTAAGTTACATGTCTGAACTTTGGTCAACAAGTTTCGAAGATATACTATATTTAGATAAGTACACTTGAATTGTATTCAATATTGAGATTTCCAATGGTTAGGGAGATGTCTGCATTGAAAATATAAGTGGGTATTTTTGTCCATCCAAAACTTCAGAGGATACCTATGTAATCAGTTATTTTGACTCTCCATGAGCCAATACATTTTCTGTCATATACAGGGTGTAAACCACCTCATCACAAAACCGTTAACCAAGCATTCTGTACATCAAATTAAGTCACTTTACGCAAAAATTATTGCTGGGAAACAACTTTTTTTTTGTGGTTATGAATCATGTTTTGTGGTAGAACTCAATGTAACGCACTTAAAACATTGTGCTGATTGATTGAATTGGATTGAATAGTACGAAGTCGTGGAGGTTGAATAGTCGTGGAGGTGTTAAAAGTCTAAATCTTATAAAAAAAACTTGTATTTCAAAAAAACTTGTCAAAAAGTTGTAACTTTGACCCCCCATATCTCCGTAACTAGAACGTTCCCAGGTATGGTGTAGAACAAAAAAATGATCGCACTGATGGGTAGAACAAGTGCCTTTCGGCTTCGTGAAGAGGTGTTTTACACCCTTTATTTTCTATCAAAGTGTTCTAAAATTCTAAATAGTTCAAATGTCGCCTGTAATTGCCTCGAGAGAGCGCTAGTTTGTTGCAGTAAATAATATTTATGTTCTGTGGAATCTGCCATCTTTAGCATAAAACGATTGCTCATAGCTGTGACACTGCAAAATATATTAGTAACGACGACACGAATCAAACTGTACAAAATTAATGTACCTGTGTAAGAAGTAATATAACGTTTATGTGTTGGAATCGGCGTTTCAATAAATATCTATACTAATATTATAAAGCAGAAGAGTTTGTTTGTTTGGTTGGTTGAACGCGCTAATCTCAGGAACTACCGGCTCGAATTGAAAAATTTGTGTTGGATAGTCCATTTATCGAGGAAGGCTATAGGCTATATAACATTACGCTATGACCAATAGGAGCGGAGCAGCAATACGAAATGTTGCAAAAACGGGGGAAATTTTATTCCCTTTGTGACCTCTTTCTCTCTTAAGTGACGCAGACGAAGTTGCGTGGGTCAGCTAGTTAAGGATATAAAAGACATAAAGATTAAGCAAATTAACCTGAAAATAATCTATAACGCTACCTAATTGTTGTGTCATGAAAGTGGCGTTGGTGGATGTGTGGTTGTCGTGGTATGGGCGTGTCATGCGAAGGTATAAGGAAAACGTGAGAAAAGTTTTGAGTATGATTTTAGATGGGTATATGCTGTGGGTATATGAGTAGAGGGAGACCAAAGGAGCGATGAACGGACTGTGTTAAGAATGACAAGAACAGAAGTGTCTGATGTGATGACGAAAAATTGAGGTGTTTTGAACAGGATGACATGCCACGTCGACCCCAAATGAATTGAGATAAGGGCAAGAGAATGACAATGGTTATTGGGTAATTTTTGGCAGCTGAAACTGTTTATATGACCAATGACTGAACAAAGATCCAAACGAATGATAACGCACTATAAAACAGATATATTATAATAGCTAGCCCGAAATGTCTCACTGCTGGGAAAAAGCTTCCCTCCTTTCCTTCCATCGGTCCAGATTAAAAATAAATAAACTATCGCTGGACATTGCACACGTGCCATCTAATACCACAATAAGCAAGGCTTGTGTCGTGGTCACCAGATAGTTGATATACTACATATATACTTTTTGTTTGTAAATACATACTTATTACACATATAAACATCCATGACTCGGAAACAAATGTCCATGTACATCACACAATAATTTGCTCCTACCGGGATTCGAACCCGGGACCCTAAGAACGTAAGGCAGCCTCACTGCCGCTGCGCCATTCGGGTCGCCAAGGTGCTTATATGATACTTCTTTACAATTCTCAAGGAAGACAGTTCGCCCCGCCTTCCCTTTCGTGGTCTGCCGCGACCCCATGTCACTATTTTAGGGCACTAATACACACTAGTCCTATTATCAATTATATGCTAATTCTGAGCTTTACGGGCCCACAAGTCGTTCGGCATGCGATCCACATTTCCTGCCCAAACCCGTTTAAGTTGTGACAGAAAAAATACTATCCAAAAACCGGAACTCCAATTTACAAAAACAGAAGCTTCCAACGAATAATGTTCGAATAAACAACTAAATAATTTTACAATAACAAACAGTATAACAAAAAGAAGAATTCGTACCTACTGAAGCGAGACCGATTGTGGTGTTTAATTAAATAGCTAAGCCATCGCTTCGCTTTGTAATACTTAGTTAGGTACTTAAAGAAACTGGAAAATTCCATTGAACAACAAACAAAGTTCGTAGTAACCAAGTTCATGAATGAAAGGCGCCTGGGTCTTGAAACATGAAAAGAGGACTAGGAATAGACTAAGAACTTCTCCTGCGTTTGCGAAAATTTAAACTCACAAATACAAACGTACAGACCCGGAACCATATACCCATACAACACACAGCTTAGCAGTCAATCGCTTTGCCACTGCACCAACGGTTGTCTATTGTTTGCCCGAAGATTATATGCCATAATCATCATTTTCCCGAATTCCATTTACCCGAATTTCATTTGCCCGAATGTTTCATTTGCCCTAAAAGACATATGACATACTTTTGATTGCCCGAATTTTAGATACCATAAGATACGAATGCCATAAGTATTGTTTGCCTTATTTTTATGTGCCATAATAATTATTAGACATAATAATTATTTAAATGGCATAATATTTAAATGGCATAACAAGTATTAGACAAACTTATTTATTCTGTGCATGGTTTTTTTTTCTGTGCATGGTTGATGGTGGGCTAGGTCGACAGAGCCCCGCTTCGCGGGGCTCCTACTTCTGTGTGGTTTATAAAAAAATAACCACGAAGGGAATGGCAGGGTCTATTCGCTCGCTTCGCTCGCTCACACGACCCCGTCATCCCCTTCTAACCTAACCTGTCCGAGTCGGGGTGCCCTAAAGTCCCAATTGCATCCAATTTCTCTTGATATAAACAACCGTTACACACCCGATGTCGATGGCAAATTATGTTATGGCATATCATAATTATGGCATGTGATAATTAGGGCTTACAATGATTATGACAAATGATGTTATGGTAAGTGACTTTATTGGAAACAATGATTCTGGCACGTGACTAATATGGCAAATGAGAGTAGGGCAAATGAGTATTATGTCGTATGATATTATGGCTGTTGACTATTATGGCAAATGATATAAGGGCAAATAAAATTCAGGTAAACGGCAGTATACCTGCACCAACCATGCCGTCAAGCAAGCAACAGCAGTATTTATCTAATGATGTCACTTATGAAATTGTATCGAAAAAGAAAAAGCATTAATAAAATGGTCTTACATAGCTTTAGATAGGTATATAATCGGTAGGTAGGTCCTGGCATTTCATAACTGAATGAACAAAATAAAAGAAGAGATTGAAATAACTAATTAGGCGACATTTCATTTTTCGGGTAAGACTTTAGTGAACGCGGATCGCGATAAACTGTTCAGATGAACCAATACGTAGTTAACTTGCTGACTCAAAGCATTTATATCGAGTAGGCCAGTTACAGGCACTTTTGAACTGTCGAAACAAAAACGAACATTTAAAGTAGCTACAGTCCCAGTCACAAGACATAAAAACTGTGAAAGTACTGTAGTTTACCATTCCCTGACGTAGATCTCTATGGAGAAGAACGGGCAAGAAACTCCATGGACACTCTTTTAAATCAAAATATTGTTACAAAATCTTGGTTACATCATTCATGTTGAGATGGTATAGCATGTGAGAACAATGTAGCAAGATGTGCACGTTAAAAGTGTCCAAAAATAAAATACAACTCAAAAACACTTTTGTCTATACTATGAGAACTCACATACATACTTACCTAATAGTATACCAACACTACGATTGTTATGTTTGAGTCCCATATAAAAGAGGGTAAGCCCTAATAACCATCAACTAGGCACAAATCTAGACTTGGTCACAGTTACTGTGAAATTCCTGATGGAAAAACCCAATAGCAATTTACTTATTAATTAATATTACCCTGACCTGGGAATCGAACCCTGGACTTCATGCTCAGAAGTCGCACTTGTGACTTCTAGATCAACGAGGTAGTAATCATAATAAATATCGCTGGACATTAACACACAGCGCCACCTAGTGCCACACTAAGCAAAGCTTGTGTCATGGTCACCAGGTAGTTGATATACTACACATATACTTTTTTGTTTGTAAATACATACTTATTATACATATAAACATCCATGACTCGGAAACAAATGTCCATGCTCATCACACAAACATTTGCTCCTACCGGGATTCGAACCCAGGACCCTAAGAATGTAAAGCAGCCTCACCACCACTACGCTATTCGGGTCGCCAAATCATAATCAACTGATCATCATGATCACCCTGCAATAGCCCACCTCTAGAGATAGGCCTAAACGAACGTCATCCAGCTACTCATCCAGCATCTGAAGATCGTCAAATACCTCAACGAACATCAATTTTGTGGTTGATATGGCCAACCCATCACAAATTCAGCTTGCTTATTCTGCAACCTTAAAATCGTCTGACCTTGGCAGAAAACCCAAGATAACAGATAATCATCAGCCGAAACAGCCTCTTCAAATAATGAGGCAAACCTTAACACTTCACCACTCATAAAGGCAAATCAAGTGGGTCCAACACAGACCCCTCAGTCGCCACGCCACAAAAGGGACGCTCCCTTATTTTTACACTCAAGACACTTTATTAAGACAAGTCCAAGATTAATTAGAGTCTGCAAATATTTGAAAAGATACCTCAAAAGGTTTATTTTTAGAGGGAATTGTGAGACCAAGATGAATGCTTTAGATTTGTGAAAAAAAGTTGCCGAAGACGCCAGGTGGTGGACAAAGCAAAAAAATATTGAAATGGTTTTTTTATGTGACATTTTCCTAGTAGAACGCTCTTTTCAAATTTTCCAGGAAGAAATACCGCGGTAAGACTTTTAAATTCTGACTTTTTATTGTCTTTAGACACGTTGAACATCCTTACTTCAAAATTAAAAATATATGTGTTATTAATTGTAACGTGCATAATTGTTTTATATAATCCATTTACAGAAAAGAAATATCATTTATTGAAACGGTAAAAGCATGTCTAGAACATGTCTCGAAATTAAAATATCTACTCACTCATCCCACAAAATATTTAATCAAAACTACTCCAAAGTTTACAAACAACATTATTTATTCAAGTAAGTGCTTCAATTTAAACAAAATGCATTAAACTAAGTCCATAAAAATATAGAAGTTTACACCGTTACGCCTCGTACACGACCTCAGGCTGCGAGTTACCGCAAGTAACGCGCGCTTTGGGTTCCCTAACAAAACAGAAAAGGTTCATTTTCCGTCTAACCGTAGAAGTATTTTTCATGGAGCGAGGACTGTTTATTTGACGGCTTATTACAACCCAGTTAGTACTGGGTAATGCGATACCCCTGGTAAGAAGACGACGAATATTGACAGCTTCTCGGATTACTGACCACCTGTAACGACTATTGAAAGATCTACGGGACCAAGGCACGGAGGAAACTCGGTATGAAATGGGTGGTCACCCATCCTCAGACCGACCTAGACAAGCTCGGCTTAATCTGAAGATCGACCCGTGAGGCTCTTATCATTTAGTCACAAGCTCCTCCTCAATAAAAACCCCTGTGTTTCACTAGTTTTCTTCGGGTGAGTTTCAAACTCGCAGTTACTCCTGCCATGCTCTAAGGATTTTTCTTTCATTTGTTTTTTTTCACAGTCGTTACCGCAACATGCGAGTCGCTCGAACGAGTATGTCGTGGCCAAGCGGTTAATGTATTAGATGCTCTGAATAATTAGTTGTTTGATAGCGGAGCTGCATCCAATTACATGATGCTTATTGTTCATACATTTTAGATGAGACTCGCTCAGTTTATTGCCCTTTTACTTTCAGTACAAATTGAGTTAGTACCGAAATTAGAATTTCAAAAGCAGATGATACTTGAAGTACGTTTTGTGTTTTTTTTAATAAAACCACAGTAGCTAATGAGTATTTTAATGATGATTAAAGTAGAATTGATATTAAATATAATCGTAATTATTTTGTCAAACGGTATACAAGTAGTAAAAATTGAACTGCAAAATAATGTGCATTAAATAAAAGAAACTTTCTGTTAAAAAAAGGTTTAAATTTTTTCTCCATTTTTGGCAAATTGTTGGCAACAGATGTAACTGGCTGGAATTCTAGACTGTGACTTGCATTCGAACGGGTTTTCAAAAACGAGAGTTATTTTACAAATTTTGCAAAGACGTAAAGTTTGGAAGTTTCCTGTAACATCAAAATACATCAGGTAAAATTCCGAAACTACATTCAATCACTCATCTGATATCAACTTTTTCAAAGTCTGACAACCAGTCTTACCAAGAGGTTTCTTATTATCCAGTACTAACTGGGTTGTAGAGGTCAGATAAGCAGTCGTCCATGTAAAATACTGGTATTCAGTTGCACCGGGTAAGACTGTAAGCCGATCCCAACAAAGTTAGGAAAAGGCTAGGCAGATGATGATGATATCAACTTTTTACCGAAGGAAACTTACAGTTTACACAAGTTTTTCATAAAGTTATGTAACCTTGTAGTACAACGAACTATTCTTCATGAAATCTTCGGATAAGAACTAGAATCAACATAGTTCTTACCACATATTGGACTCGTAATATCTGAACTTTCATCTCAAGTCGCCTGCCCTTGTGAACTTGACAAAGAAAGTCTTATGAATGAATTATATAATGAACATAATAGACTCTATTCATCTTTATATTAAGGTCAGATGCGAATGCGGCGTTTAAATTAATTTTCTTCTTTTATAACTATGACATTGCAGTAAGTGTTTTTTTAAGAAAAAACTTTAGATACAAATACAAATTATTTATTTGCATAACACAGGTTCAGAGGATGTTACAAAAGTTTATAAGGTACACTGTATTATAACCATACTAGGTGTGCAAATATGTAAAAACAACAAAAATAGAAAATATAAAAAAAGAAGAAAAAAGAAGCAACAAGCAAATTTGAGTACCCAAGTAAATCACCAATGGATTCGGTATTTTTTTGATAAATTAGTTAGAAACAGTTTTAAAGGAAAGGTTAAAGTTATAGGGCCAAACTGCGAACTCCACAACCCAGTTAGTACTTGGTAAGACTGTTTGTCAGACTTTCGGATCCCTGATTGTATAATTACAGTCAAAAATCTACTAATGGCAGCCTAAACCTACAGCCACATGTGTCTAACATGCTTATGCCAATAGATAATTTCGTAGCGCAGTGTCTGCTACGCGGCTACGCTGCTACGAGGCTACGCGTCAACGCTTTAATATGTAGCACCTCTGTAGCAAAGCCCTTTTCATTACCGTGCTACGCGATTGAGAGGTAATTAATAATCTGTCACTATCGGAAATAAACATTTATTGTAAACAAAACGTCATTACTTGCTGCTTAAGTGCAATTATGAAAAACACATTGGTTTTTGGTCAAAGCTGTATTAATATTCCTTCTGTTATTAATTCTCAACGAGCATCCTAATAAATAAATTGAACACATAGATAACTTACGGGATAATATCCGTGAATTTCTTCTGGTTCTATGAGCTCTACAGCGCCAAAATATCGGGAGCTCATAGAACGAGAAGAAAATCCCGGATATTATCCCGTAAGTACTTTAAGTGTAGTGAAAAACAGTGCAAATAAATTGAATTTGGAACAACGATCGCCTTTTCAACAGATTTAAAAAAAATACATATAGGTAGCAGTGTTATCCAAACAAAATCGCTGCATATTTGCATATATTCTATCCTGAATTGAATCAGTAAACAACAGCAATACACATGGATATCTCTCAAACAATACTGCTGAGAATATCGAGTGTATAGTGGACATAACCGCTGAACGTGCCTAGAGTGGCATTGCTACCCGGGAGAGAATTGTGTGGGACACCAACGGGCAGAGGGCACGTCCCCTTTAATATATTGTCAATTATCGTGATGCTGAAGTGGCTGTTTTAGAATTTTACAAAGCATTAGATGTTTTTCTATACTAATATTAAACACTGTTTTATGCTTTCACGGTTTGTCTGCTCGTAACAATTTAATTTCCATCCACCTGCATACTCCAGTCAACCCGCGATCATGGCGCTTGCAACAGCGTCGAAATATCGGGAGCTCAACCTAATAAATAATCACGGAAGATATCCCGTAAGTGACAATTTAAGTTTATACTAATATTATTGAGAGGAAAGATTTGTTTTTGTATGGAACGAATAAACTTAAATACTTCTCGATCGATTTGAAAAATTCTTTCAGCAATGCGTAGCTACATTATCAGCAAGAAACATAGGCTATATTTAATCCCAGTACTTCCGCGGGAACCGGAACTACGAGGGTAAAACCGCGTGACATCCGCTAGTTTTTAATAAATATAAGTAAACATTACTGAGCAGCGGTGGCCCAGTGGTGGCGGCCCCGACTTACGTTCAGTAAGCCGTGGGTTCGAACCCAGGCAGGCGCATTACTTTGTGTAATTTATTACATCACCGCTGCTCTCAAAACGGTGAAGGAAAACATCGTGAGGAAACCGGCAT
This sequence comes from Xestia c-nigrum, assembly GCA_916618015.1. Classification (NCBI taxonomy): domain Eukaryota; kingdom Metazoa; phylum Arthropoda; class Insecta; order Lepidoptera; family Noctuidae; genus Xestia; species Xestia c-nigrum. The sequence continues at coordinate 7,070,215 of OU745246.1, read as the reverse complement.
GTCCTAGAACCATAAATTCGAAGACATGTGACATCTACCAATCTGCACTGGGCCCGCGTGGTGGATTATATAGCCCATTCCCTCTCATAGAGAGGAGACCTGTCCCAGCAGTGGGAACATTAATAGGCCGATAATGATGATGAATGAAACACTAGTCCCGTGGTATCCGAGTGCCCACTTGATTTAAAAAAAATCGTAAATCGGTTGGTCGACTTTTCACGTGACCAGGGCGCGGGCCTAGTTTTTGAGCAAAGAATCATCATTACCATCCAACGTGGCAATGCTGCCAGGGCTCCGGCCCTTCTCGTCATTTTCCCATTTTGACAACTAAACAAAATAGCATAAAAGTCCCATTTCGTGACTATTTTGATTTTCATACATTTTATCACATTTGGTAAACTTACTTATATTCTACCAAAATAAAATGGTATGTGACGTGACGTAGTGCCATTTTATGCTGATTGATGTATTGCCACTCCACCCTTTTTGTCGTTGTCCCTCTATCACTTCTTTCTGTTCCAAATATATTTTACCGATAATTAAAAGATTGGTTTCGTTTCTAGATTTTATTGCCAATCTCTATTTCTATCTGACTTATCGTAAATACTAAAGTAATGTATGTGCACGAAAATAATCCCTTCTGCTATGAGAAATAGTTAATAAACTTGTTACTAAACCTTTTAACATGATATCCCCTTTTGTAAGACTGGTAGTCGGTCCTAGTAGACTAAACGGCGGCGAGACTAACATCTTCTTCACTATTCTGTTCTCCAACGAAAACTATTGTGGCAACATAAACTATGGTGGCGACGTAAACTATGGTGGCGACGTTAACTATTGTGGTGACGTAAACTATGGTGGCGATGTAAACTATGGTGGCGACGTATACTATAGTGGTGACGTAAACTATACTGGCAACATAAACTATGGTGTCAACGTAAACTATTGTGGCGACGTAAACTACTGCGGCAACGTAAACTATGGTGGCGACGTACACTATGGTGGCTACGTAAACTATTGCCGTGACGTGAACTATGGTGGCGAGGTAAACTTTAAATCAAACTCGCATGACAGGCTTAAATAATGGGTATCACACTCACACTATTTTATCCTGTATTAATATTAAATTTATGCTGCCCAACGGACCTTAGAAATGGCAGACTCGCGTCCATGCTCGTGATTGATTATTAAGAACTAGCTTCTGCCAGCGGTTTCGCCCGCGTGAAGTTTCAAAATTGGGGTTGAGTGAGAATATTATAAACGTAAGAGTAAACAAATATAATAATAACAAATCTCCGAACTGCTAAGCTATCGGGAGTTACACGTGTTATTGTGAGTCAACTATAAAAGATAGACATATGCTGTCTTGGGATATTTTTTATATAATTTTATGTGGAATATTTCCGTTATACATGATTTCTATGTAGCTTTAACCATTAAGGCTGCACACGCGACGGAAGCTAAAAAAACCAAGTAACTTCTCCCGTTTTCCCAACATTTCCTTTCACTGCTCTGCTCCTATTAATGGTAGCGTGATGAAAAGTATACTATTACCTGCTCAGGAGTATGTAGAATAATTGTACCAAGTTTCGTTAAAATCCGTCGAGTAGTTTTTTTTTCTATAAATAACATACAGACAGACAGACAGACAGACAAAAATTTTACTGATTGCATTTTTGGCATCAGTATCGATCACTAATCACCCCCCGATAGTTATTTTGTAAATATATTTCATGTACAGAATTGACCTCTCTACAGATTTATTATAAGTATAGATAGAAGATAGATAAATGGCAGAAGTAGGCATAACAAAGATCGCAATGACGAGGAGAATAAGTGCCTGTCTTAAACGTTACATCATTCTGAGACACATACATTCTATGGAGGAAGGGGGGGGGGGCCCTTCCTCCATAGAATGTATTATTAGGTAATTAAAGGAGATGGGCAAAAGTGGTACCAAAAAGTCTCATGCATCAAGATTAAAATTTTATAGTAATTATTTCAATATTTTTTTACGACATTACGCGTCTGGGAATTGATTTTTTAACAGGGAAAATTATTTAAAGTATAGAAGTATGAGTATTGTTTTATACCTTTACATGACGTTTACACAACCGGTCATAGGAGGTAGAATGTAAGAAAAACTATTTTGATAAATCGACTAACCTGTCATTCCAACCGTTTATTTTTTATTATAAATACATGTAACGTTTGATTTAAACACATTTAAAAAAATTATTCGTATTACATTTGCTTTGTTTTTGTTGAATAATATTAACAATTAAGTGAAAGCGGTACACCTAATCGATTTGATCTAGCTCATGCGAATACGTTCGTGTCCGTGTTTTAGTGTTTAGATTATTTTTTTTTTTTGTACTATAATATTAAGAACAAAATTCTTAATAATTAATTACAATCTAGCCTAAAAGACTAATAAGCAATTTAACTCTAACTTAATATGTTACGTGATAGAATATGTTAAAACTAAGAATAGTGTTCATTTGCACTTTTACACAAGTCCGTAGCACTTTCTTAGAGTCTAATATAATTTATAAAACACTGTGTTCATGTGTTATATGTATAGCACAACATTGTTACTATTACTCATTCACTTTGTACACTACACTAATTCAAAAGGTTTAGTTCTTTTTAGCCTATGCACTAGGTCTGTATTGTCTAGCAGCTGGATTGCCTCAACATTCACGTGTCGATGAAGTCTGTGTTCGTGGGCTTCAGCAAATTTTTGGGTAATGGTGGCGACGAAATCCATTTTAAGGTCACGATGAAGGTCGTCATTTCTTATGTACCAGGGTGCATTGACGGCATCCTTATGCACTTTATTTTGGAATTGCTGGATTATTTTGACATTGCTTTGTTTAGTACAGCCCCAAAGTTGGATGCCATACGTCGAAATTGGCATCAGAATGTGCTTGTATAGGGTTATTTTATTATGTACTGATAGACAAGATTTCCTTCCGAGTAACCAATACATACTTTTATATCGTATATCGAGTTCCTGTCTTTTCTTTTTCACATAAGCTTTCCAACGCAACTTGGCGTCGAGAGTAATGCCAAGGTATTTGGCTGTATTAGCATAAGGTACTTGCGTACCATTTATGTAGATTGGGTGATAGTCCATGTGTTTGTTTGTAAAGTCAATGTGAATTGATTTTGACTCATTCAGTTTGATCTTCCATTTTTGTGTCCAGTCATAAACTTTGTTCACAGCTAATTGAACTTTTTCAACTGCTTCTCTGTGGCTTAATCCGGTAGCCATAATTGCAGTATCATCTGCAAAGGTCGCAATGGTGTTGTTTTCCAGTTCTGGGATGTCACATGTGTATAACAAGTACAAAATTGGGCCTAGCACACTTCCTTGAGGTACACCAGCTTTTATAGTTTTTAGCTCGGAATATGCGTCCTCCTGCCGTATTCTAAACATTCTGTTAGTAATGTACGACTCCAGGATATCTGCAAATTCTGGTAGCATGCGTCTAAGCTTGAATATTAGACCCTTATGCCAGACTTTATCAAAAGCTTGCGCGACATCTAAAAACACGGTGGCGCAGACTTCCTTGTTTTCAAGCGTTTTTTCAATGATGTTAATTATTCTATGTACCTGATCTATTGTTGAGTGTTTTTCCCTGAAGCCAAATTGATGATTTGGGATAAGGTCTTTATCTTCTATTATTGGTTTTAACCGTTTCAATAACAGTTTTTCAAATAGTTTTGATAACACGGGCAACAGAGAAATAGGTCTATATGATGATGCTTCATGGGGTGGTTTCCCAGGCTTTGCAATCATAATGACTTCAGCAACCTTCCATGACTCAGGTACATGTTTTAAGATAAATGCAGCATTGATAAGCTTGGTCAGCTTTACTATGGCTTTGCGCGGGAGGTGTTTTAGAATTTCACCTGTAATGAGGTCGTAACCCGGAGACTTTTTCGAGCTAATATTATTTTGTATTTCTCTCATTACTTCTGCAGGTGTCACAAGCTTAATTCTTTGGTTATGTGATAAATTTTCACTCACAGGTATTTCGATCGAGCTTTCATAGGGTTGAAAAGTTTCTTCCAAGTGTTGAGCAAACCTTAACGCTTTTTGGTCATTATTTATGGCCCATTTTCCGTCGCTAGTTCTGATGGGCGGTATTTGTGTAATCGGCCTTTTTAGATTTCTTGTCGCTTTCCAAAGGGAGTAATCCGTTGATTTCTCATTGGTTAGCTGCAGAAGGTTGGCACTCAGAGATTCATCCTCAAATTGTAAAATGTTCCTCTTTAATCGTTTAGTTAGGTTATTTAATGTTGTTTTATCTCGCGGGCACCTTGTTTGCTGCCACTGCTTCCTTTGTTTCCTTTTCTCAGATAGTAATTCCACAATTTCCTTAGGATAGAGAAATCCTTTATATTTCCGTTTTAATTGCGGTGTGTTGTTCCACGCACATTGTTGGATGTCAACAATATATTTGTTTACTTCTGAGTCAAGCTGATCTTGCTTTTTTATAGAAGTGTTAAGGTCTATTATATTATCTAGATCAAGGGCAAAACTTTGCCAATCTGTTAATTTATTAACCAGTGTTAAGTGGCTTTGTTTGAATACGATTTTGTGATTTGTGTGTTTAGATTAATGATAATCATATTGTTTAAACATTATTTTCGTATTAATTTCGCTAATGTTTTACTGGTATTGGTGTGATAGTGTCATCACGGTAACGTCTAATAATAAAAATCTCTACATGCTCTTATGGTACCCTTTATTTTTTTCAGGATGGGAAATCATCAAATGTTATCTCCCACTCTGGGTGGAGCGGGAGGGAGTGTCAGACTCTTACTGACTAAAACCCATCCATGTTCCTTCCTCGCCCTTTACCTTCCGGGGTCGCGGTCTCTCTTTCGAACAGGCCCGCAACCCCGGCAGGCTTCGGCCCTTGCGGGCCCCTCCCCTTATGCTGACATCTCTTTGAGGCGCGCCTGGAACACGAACGCGCCGGCGCCGTCGACACGGGCTGTCGTCGTTAGACGGACGGACGGCAACCTTACCCCTTAGATATGTTATTCGCTCATAGTATTAGCAGTAGCTTAAAATGTTGGAAATCTCACCGAATCCAGTCCCGCACCATGTCGCGACTATACGTCGCTATAACTCGAAATTCCTAATAATATAAGCGGATAACTCTATTTGAAGGGGAATAATGTTTGTTCGTGTGTGACGTGTCAATAAAATATTACTTGTCTAGTTTTGAGATTATTTTCGATTTTATAAAATAACTCCGTTTGGTTTACAAAAAAACTTTTATAGGAGTTAATATAATATGGTTTGACTATAAAAAACCAAGTTTGGTTTTGATGCAGCTTGGTACGGGATTCCATATATGCTCATTGTCCTTTAATCAGGTATTCCATTAAGATTGACGTTAGGCACTTTTGTAATCTACATATATGGGGGACGGGGGCGTTTATAATGACGTATCACCAAATCATATTGTTAATTTATTGTGTTTGTTTTACGATGTGGGTTTTTTCTCCTTTTTTTTAATATTGTTGTGTGTGTGCTTAATGTACTGACGTCAAATAAACATATTTTTCTTTCTTTTTTTATTGCTCGCAGAACGATGGCCGATGGAGCCGAAAAGTTCTATAGTGGCTACCGTGAACCGGAATACATTGCGTGGGAAGACATCCCTCTAGGTGGACCGATTACCTGGTGAAGGTTGCGGGAATCCGTTGAATGCGAGTCGCGCGGGACCGGTCAATGTGGTGACACTTGGAGGAGGTCTATGTCCAGCAGTGGACGTCTTTCGGCTGAGATGATGATGATGATGGATGAAATCAAATTTTATAATCATTATGGGGATCTTTTTATTATGTCCTTTTTGAATGACAAACAAGTATTTAATTATTTATCTTGCAAAAAAAATTGCAACAGTTCTACAACTACCTAATAAAACTGGTTGAAAGTAAAAGTACAAGATTTTTTTTCATCTTCAACTGATGGAAAAAGAAACATTTTCAATAATATTAGTTTTTTCTTCGCTGCTCTAACAGATTTATGCGGATTAACCTTCAAGAAAATTGGTTGAAGTGAACACTCAGCTATGCATTAAGTTTCAATTTTACTTAGACTTGAAATGATTTATTTATGTTTCATATTTCTTTTTAAGTCTGCTTATATGTACAAAAAAAGCAATTTTGTGTATCGGTTTGTCCTGCTCAATGGTTTTATAAAGTCCAATCCTTTTCATTCGTTCGATTCATACAAATGTATCTAAAATGGTGTAATGGTCGGTCGCGCACGGTCGGTCGCGCACGGCCGGTCGCGTACGAGTATACGTTGTGTTCTATGTAGCACCGTCCTACGACGCTGACGTCGGTGGCAACCGGCAGCTGCATTTTGTTCTCACTGACGTCACGACCGACCGTACGCGACCGACCGTTAGCGCGATAATAATTCAAGCCGAGTGGCTAGTCGCTTCACAAATAGGCTCATCAAGCCGCATCTCTATCCAATTTACACAGGTTACTAAAATCGCATGCGGGCTCGGTCATTTGACACTCCTTCAGGCAGCGGGCGATCGCCTGCAACTGATCGTTTACACGGTCGATTTTAGTCACCAGTCGCATGCGGTCGGTCGCCGCGCGGCCAAAGTCGGATGCTACCCAACTTTGAGGCTTGCAGGTTTAGTCATTTGCGACCTAGTCGAATTGCCATTTAGACGGTCGATTTACGCCTCGCGGCAATAATCGTAGGAACCTAAGTTCCTAGCACATTAGCGTATTTTAAACGCGCAGACGACGTTCAGATAACGCGCGTCATCTAAGCACACGAGGTGATCGTGAAACGCGCGTCTGCTGCGCGTATACGCAAAGATACATCGATACAGACGCTCTGTAGTCGCTCGTAGCTTACGCGTTTTGGTCAGAAACTCCTCGTCAGTTGTACAATGGCGTCGGTTGAGACAAGCACACATTAATATATTATTGCAACTGCGGCGCAGGCGGTGCGGTAGCATAAGCGCGCGCCCCTATTCTACCTCCCCTCCGACCCCTTCTACACACTTCAAGCGAGTTTAGAACGCGCTTCACACGCACGTTTGTAGCGTTATTTACGCGCATTTGATTCTATGAAAACGAAATAATCGGCAATAACGGCGCAGAAAACGCGTGCTCGAGCACGCGTTTTCTGCGCGTTTAAGATACGCCGTGTGCTACGGATCTTAGTCATCCGTGTAAACCCCTCATTAGGAACATCGTGACACCAATTAAGTAGGTGACTATCCACCTACTGAAACAAATGGTACATCGTGCATCGTTTACTTTTTTAAATAACGGACGAAAAATGTCAAATGTACGATCTTAGACTTAATCCATATAAAGTCCGGTACCGTTGGAAATAAAAAAGTCATAGTAAGCCGGCTGATATTGTCATCGAAGGTTGATCTTATATTACCAATAAGTAAACCAACCGTCAGTTGTTCAAGTAGCGGTGGGTGTAGGATTGGGAGGCTACGAAAGTTGTAAAAATGAATAAAAAGTTAAGTTATAGTGCGCTAGCTGAAATGTTCTTTCATAAATAGTTTACAACATAATGAGTTTAAAAAAAAAATTGTCAGCTGCATGGTGAAGGGGGATCGTTTACAAGTTCATGCGAGCGGCTTACGCATAATCATCCCATCACCATGCAGCTGACGATTTTTTTAAAGCTCAGTATGATATAAGCTGTTTATGGAAGAAATTGCAGCCGACTCAATTTTTTTTTCTTACTTAACCTAACCTTCCAATCCTACAACCACCGCGAGTGCGTCAGCTGACGCTGGGTTTAGTTATCAGTCATTCGAGATCTATTGAACAAGATGGCATCCGAGCGGCGTTAAAACACTACCTAAAACTCAACGGTTCCTCCCGCCCTAATAGTAAATGATTGTGACACAATGTCCCTCCGTGTGTACCTAATTATTTCGCCAAGTACAGTTAAATAAAATATTAAATATACAGAAAGAAATAAAATATGATTATTAAAAATGTTACCAACATCCGTCAGCAATAATTCTGCTGAGACATTTTTCTAAATTAAATTCGGTGAAGCAAACTGAATTTTAAAAGGAAAATGAGGAAAATTTTATAAATTCACTCGCGCTATGAATTTTACATTTCGTAATTTTTAGTTTACCTTCATCAGGTCTTATTCGTTATATTTTTGCGCGAAACCTGTTTTTTTGCAATGTCATAATTATTTTGGAGGATGCAATGATCAAAAAAAGACGAAGGCCTTTGCAAACGACTTTCACGACGACTATTTAAATCAATCTATTCACCTCAGAGTGCAGTTGTGGAAAACACAATGAGGACGTCGAAATGTCCTGAAATAGAAATTCGACATTAAATCTATATCTATACTAGTAAATACTTACTTAACCGTATGTAAAGATTAAACATGAAAACTACGGAAACGATTTGAATAATTCTTTCAGCAATGAATAGCTACATTATCAGCAAGTAACATAGGTTATATTTTGTCTCTGAACTCCTATGGGAACAGGTACTATGCGGGTGAAACCGCGTGACGTCCGTTAGTTAAAACTTTATGAAGAAGAAAAATTTGTATTTTTGAATGGAACGAATAAACTTAAAAAGTTCTAAACCGATTTGAAAAAAGGTTTCAGCAATGAATAGCTACATTATTAGCAAGTAACAAAGGCTATACTTCATACCTGTGCTTCCTCGGGAACGGGACTACGCGGGTGAAACCCCATGACGTCCGCTAGTAAAAACTTTATGAAGACGAAAGATTAGTATTTTTGTATGTAACGAATAAACTTAAAAATTACTGGACCGATTTGAAAAATTATTTCAGTAATGAATAGCTACATTATCAGCAAGTAACATAGGCTATACTTTATCCCCGTACTCTTACGGGAACGGGTAGTGCGCGGGTAAAATCCCATGACGTCCGCTAGTGAAAACTTTATGACGAAGAAGGATTTGTATTTTTGTATGTAACGAATTAACTTAAAAACTACTGGACCGAATTGATAAATTCTTACAGCAATATATAGCTACATTATCAGCAAGTAACATAGGCTATGTTTAATCCTCGTACTCCCACGGAAACGGGTACTACGCGGGTGATCCCGCGTGTCTATAATAACTTGGCCTGGGTCTGCGCGGTGAATTACATTCCACTTCTAATCTTCTGTCGAAGAGAAGGCCTGTGGCCCTCATTTCAGAATATTTTTGGATGACACTTTGAGTATATTAAAGTTCGTTTTATTTTATTAAAACGTGCTAAACTTGAAGCCAACAACGTCTTGTCTACATCTACATCTACACTAATATTATAAAGAGGAAAACTTTGTTTGTTTGTTTGTTTGGTTGTAATGAATAGGCTTAAAAACTACTGGACCGTTTTTAAAAATTCTTTCACCATTGGAAAGCTACATTATCCACGAGTAACATAGGATATATTTTATCCCCGTACTCTCACGGGAACGGGAATTACGCGGGTGAAACCGCGTGACGTCCGCTAGTGTATAATAACACAGTTTACTGGAAACATCGAAGATGCGAGAACTTCGGCATCTAACTTTACACGTTAAGTTCGAAGCTCGTTAACCGGAGTTTAATATGGCGAAGTTAGTGGCCCGTACGTCTTCATAACTTAATTTGTTGATTAATGATGTGAAACAAAGGGTGTAATTAGTAAAAATTATTACGTTTTTATTTATACCAAGTACTGGGCCTCGATTCTGCTATTACGATAGTGTCAGAATAGGCGATCATTGAAGCCATAATGATCAAGTTCTATCAAGTTTTGACAAGTTTGGTAATCTACTAATATAATGGCGTCAATATGACTTCTCAATGAATAACCACTGACACTCCATTGAAAGAAATGTCGTAGAATATTAATCTTGTACATGAAATCTGGCATGAATAAAGGTTCGCATTTAGTAGTAGATTTCGAAAACCATTTGTACGAATGGTGTTATAATAATGGCAATACGAAAATGCCATTAAAACTCAATTTTATTACCAGACCATCGACCGACCTTTGTGAATTTAGCAGATTACGAACTTTAAGCAAAATGACAATGGGATGAGAATGGAATCGTGTTGGAGTGACGAATTTATTAAAATAGCAGAATTAGGCCCCTGTTAGGAGTAATGAGGGTGTAAACAGCCTCATCACGAAGCTGTTAACTAAGCATTTTTACATCATAATAAGTAACTTTACGCAAAAATTATTGATGGGAAACGGCTATTTTAGGGGGTCGAAAAATCACTATTTACTGTTAAATTAAATTAACCGCATTCAAAACATTGTGTTGGTAGATGGATTGAATAGTACAGGGCTCATGTGGGTGTTTGAAATAAAAATCTATTAAAATCATGAACTTAAAAAATGTGGATAAATTGGAAATTTGACCCCCAATATCTCCGAAACTAAGTACAGGCTACTAACCGTACTCAGGTATGGTCTAGAACAAAAAAATATAAGTATCAAAGATGGGGAAAGCAAGACCAACGTAGGAAAGCGTGGCTTTATCTAAAGACACGACCATCTATATATTTTTTTAATATAAGAAAAAAAAAGAAAAAATTACATGAGCACCTCCGTACTGCGTTTGCATTTTGAAATATAAAAAACAAGTGAGGTGTGCTTCGATCAGATCGAAGGAGGTGTGCCTATACAGGGTGTAAACCACTTCATCACAAAGCCGTTAACCAAGCATTCTGTACATCAAACTAATTAACTTTACGCAAAAAATATTACTGGGAAACAACTTTTTTTTTTAAGGTTATAAATCATGTTTTGTGGTAGAACTCAATGTAACGCACTTAAAACATTGTGCTGATGGATGGATTGAAAAGTACGGGGGTCATGAAGGTGTTAAAAGTTACAATCTTACAAAAAAAACTTTTATTTGAAAAAAAACTAAGCAAAAAGTTGTAACTTTGACCCCCCATATCTCCACAAATAGAAGGGTCCCAGGTATGGTGTAGAACAAAAAAATGATCGCAATGATGGGGAGAACAAGTGCCTTTCAGCTTCGTGAAGAGGTGTTTTACACCCTTTATAATTTAAAGAATCGCCGTCTGTAAAGGTGAACTACTGAACGCAGGTTCAAACCCCGACCCGTTAGATTACTTTTTTGTGATGATTTATTTCGATTTTTTTTTGGTCTAATATTTTATTCGATCCCCAACCGGTTTTTACATTTTGTGTTTGTAACTATATTTTTTTTAAAAGCTGTAAGATCTTAACCGTAGTTAAATACATACTTTTCATTTTATATAGTTGCCTATCTACACATTGTATTGACGTTGAACGAAGTTACAATTATGGTCGCTGGCGAGAATTTAGAGTCTTGCGATAATTTGATTCAGCGTGTCAGGGAAACTCATTGCACGTATAATGCCTGCTGATTTTTTTGCCAAGGAGAGGATGAATTTCATTTTATAATCTAAATGATAACAGCGATCGTCACGACATTACAGCACGAGTACCTTTTCAAGCAGAATGAATAAATGAATGAATGATTTATTTAAGTACATAAAAAATCTTAAAACTAAATACCTACATTGCCCCCCAAAACTGCTTACGCAGTTTAACTGTGAGATCACTGAGTCTCTTACAATAAACTTTAAATCAAGTAGGTACATCTATAACATAAACATAACTTACATATTATCTAATAAATATTTTATTTTATTTTGCGTGCGAATTTTAATAATAAGAAACTCAATGCACTCAAGAACTTCATTGTTATGTATGTTATGTCGAAGACGTGTTATGTTGGGTGTACTCTGTGGATAGTCAGCAGAATGATAACGTTGAAAGTCAAGAATCAGATGGTAGTCGTTGACAATAGCTGGATTGTTCAGTATTGTTTTTTGTTTCCAATGAAAACAGCGGCGAATACTGAACAATCAAGCTGTTGTCGACGACAATCTCCTGATTCTTGACTGTCAATTTTTTTTCTCTCTATTTGTCCAGGATCCCATAATCAGCTCCTGACTTGATGATCATGGCCCCACCTGAGAAGTATACCCTTTCAAACAAAAAAAAAACAACAAATCTTTCTAGCCGGCAGCCCTCTGTAATCGGGGAACATACGTAAAAAAAAAGTTTCTGACGAATTGAGAACCTCCTCCTTTTTGAAGTCGGTTAAAGACTAATTCTTGTTGGTTTTCGATTTTTTATAGAATATTTTAAAAAAATCTTTAAACTGAAAGACCTTTGACATTTGATGCACCTATCTCTTAAAACGATTTTTTTTTAATAAAAGAGAATAAAATGCTTCAACTTTCTCAAAATAATATGCAATTTATACAAAGAAAATTTCATTAAAACTGGTATAATGTGTCTTGACAAACCTCTTCAAACAGACGTACAAACCGACTTGAATAAATTAGTTTATATCTGTAGTTGACTTGGAAAAATAATTATAAACAAGATTTATTGATATCGTTTTCACTAAATAGTTTAATTAAACAGAATATTATATTCTGAAGATCAGTTTGGAGTATTTGAAGGGTTAGGTCCTTTATAAATGATTTTTATATTCTTAATACCAACTTATTTAAGAGAGACCGGGGCTGAAAATTAAAAAAAGCGGCCAAGTGCGAGTCGGACTCGCCCATGAAGGGTTCCGTTACAGCAAGTAACATAGTATAAAAGTTTTTGCAGTTCGTTGTAAATAAAAGGTAAATTGCGGTTTACGGTTTATGACGTATTAAAAAAAAAACTACATACTAGATCTCGTTCAAACCAATTTTCTATAGATCTCGTTCAAACCAATTTTCGGTGGTAGTTTACATAGTAATGTACATCATATATTTTTTTTAGTTTTATCACTCTCACACACACATTTTACCACTTTGGAAATGTCTCTCGCGCAAACTATTCAGTTTAGAAAAAAAAATATGTTTGAAACCTCAATACCATTTTTGAAGAGCTATCCATAGATACCCCATACACGATATCGTCGGCCGTATGGGTTTGATAAAAAAAAATGAGTTTCAGTTCTATGTATGGGGTCCCCCTATTGTGTTTTTCTATTTTTCTGTAAAAATCTTGATGCGGTTCACAGAATACATCTGTTTACCAAGTTTCAACAGCATAGTTATTATCGACATACGGACAGACAGGCAGACAGACAAACATAACGAATCTATAAGGGTTCCGTTCTTTGCCATTTGGCAACGGAACCCTAAAAAGGTATTTGAAGAAACTGGAGGAGGAGCTCGTGGCAAAATAATAACAGTCACTCGGGCTGATCTTTAGGTTAAGCCGTGCTTGCTTAAGTCGGTCTGTGGATGGGTGACCACCCAAACATATCGGGTTTCCTCCATGCCTCGGAAAGCACGTTAAACTGTTGGTCCCGGCTGTCATTTGTCCATCTTTGGCAGTCGTTACAGGTAGTCAGTGGCCTAAAAAAGTCTGACAACCAGTCTTATCTAGTGTTACACAGTATTAAGAAACATGTTATGTTGCACAACATTGCTATATAACGCATCGAAAACTGAGTCGTTAAAAGTTTAAGAAAGTGAATGTCTAGGTTCCTATAAATTTCAGCACACAACTGCATAATTATTTTGTATAGATAATCGCAGACCCTGTTTCCTATTTTTTATATTGTGATATTATACCTCTTGAACTATCTATACTTAGTATTATAAAGCAGAAGAGTTTGTTTGTTTTTTTGTTTGTTTACTTGGTTGAACGCGCTAATCTCAGGAATTACCCGGTCGAATTGAAAAATTCTTTTTGCGTTGGATAGTCCATTTATCGAGGAAGGCTATAGGCTATATAACATCTCGCCATGACCATAAGGAGCGGAGCAGGAATGAAAAATGTTGCAAAAACGGGTTTTTTTTTCCTTCCTTTCGTTTTTCTCTCTTATGTGACGCAGACGAAGTTGCGTGGGTCAGCTAGTTTGGTATAAATGTGAATTTTGTACGAAATTACTTACGAACAAATTCCACATTACCTCAACTTTCCAACTTTTTATTGAACATTATATATTTATTTATTTAGTACATGGAAGACTTACAGCTAATAAATACAGAAAAAAAAAGGAAACCATAGTCACCAGAAAGCCAATTACAAGTCCTCACGTATAGACATATTATAGTTATCTATGGTGTAAGCACAAAAACACAAAAACACACAGTTTTAATATAAGTGACAGAAAAAAAATATATATAATATATGTAAAAACCAAAATAAACAATATAACCTACGGCTACTTGAAAAACTTAAGGCTTAAGCACCTTCTGGCCGAATTCACACTAATTGTACACTAATTATATTACTTTATTTAATTTAGGATATTCCAGTTTGATGGAATGCCAAATAATTGATAGAATTCAGCATGTTTTAAACTTTCCACATACAAGAAAGTTCAACATTTGAAAATTAATATATAATGTAATTTTAACGACCCACGTCGAGTTTTGAACTCTTGTTATTAAAATTATTAAGTTTTATAAATTCATTGTTTTAACATTCAAAAATACATGAAAATGGTTTGATGTATTTATTTTTAAAAACTTCATTGCATGGATTGAAGCAATTTCTATTGTATTTTTTTTTTTAAGTTTAAATAAAAACAATTGAGCTTACAATAAAACCGAATAGCATTTTGATGGGCTATTAATATATTATTTAAAACACTGATCTCCGGATTAGCAAAATAACTTTATAAATTAAAAGTCGTATTTCGTTTTTAGTGTGACTCTATTCTGTGACAGCCATATCGAGACGAAACGAAAGGCTAAAATGAAAACCAAGAAAAATCACGAGTCGACTTTAAGGGACTCGACGCAGAGGGAATGATTCTTTAAAACTGTCTATCGATATAATGAATGAACCCTTCTCTATTTGTAATCATGGTTGCGCTCCGAGGAATGATTTAGTTGCGCTTAGATGGTTGCGCTTAGAAATAAGTGCGCTCTGAGGAATACCTCTTTAGGTATATTTGACTTTTAGTGTGTATACCGATACATCTGCAAGGTTAAGCAGTGCATTCCGAGGTTGGCCCATGGATGGGTGATCATCTAGTACATCCCCAGTTCCCTCCGTACCTCAGAAAACATGATAAGCCAAGGTTTACTTATTGAGCTTATATTAAATCATCCTTATGTTTCAGAACAGGTTTAACGCCCTATAAATACCTATCGTTTATTCTGGGAGGGGCTCGTGGCTAAATAATAACAGCCGCTTGTGATCTAAAGCACAAATAGTGGTTCAACTTCATAGTACATAAGAAGCAGTTACAGGTCTGCCGACCTCCGTTCATCTAACAAGACACCGCTGTTTGATGTTTCCGACGATTAATTACGTTAATGGGTTCGACCGCCGGCCACCAAATAGTATACCTACCAAACTAGCTAGTACATACAAGCGTCTTAGTACATCTACAACTTGTGTACGTTACTGTACTGAAACACAGAATAAACGATGGGTCATCATTTGCCTAGCTTTCCCCAACTAGGTTGGGGTCGGCTTCCAGTCTTACCGGAGACAGCTGTATACCAATTGACATGTGTTGACTGCTTATCTGACCTCCACAACCCAGCTAGTACTGGGTAATATGATACCGCTTGGTTAGGCGCATTACTTTGTGTAATTTATTTCATCACCACTGCTCTCAAAACGGTGAAGGAAAACATCGTGAGGAAACCGGCATGTCCTAGAACCAAAAATTCGAAGACATGTGACATCTACCAATCTGCACTGGGCCCGCGTGGTAGATTATAGCCCATTCCCTCTCATTGAGAGGAGGCCGTGTCCTAGCAGTGGGAACATTATAGGCTGATGATGATGATGATGATGATGATGATGATGATGATGGTAAGATTGACTGTCACACTTTCGGGCAACTACCTATAGCGACTGTCAAAGATCTTCAATGAGAGGTTTTATTTTTGAGAATAAAAAATAATAGTTCCCATGAACTCGATAGATGGCGTTGATCTAACAACGTTACTAGGTGTCAAAGCCAAAACGCTTGAACAAAACGCACGTTACATACGCTCGTTGACTTCGATTTGGTTTGCATAAGCTTCCGAATAAAACCATTCGGTCCAAGTGAAATTATGTGACGTTCTATTCCTTGTAGTAACGTACCGAGATCAGCGCCATCTATACAGCGACTAGGGAAGAGTTGAAAATGAAAATCCCTCATTGAAAGGCGGAACCAACGGTTTAACGTGTTTTACGAGGCACGGGGGAAACTGGGTTTGTAATAAGCAGGGACTCGAAACTGTAACCGTAATAATGTGTTTTTAAAACAGTTTCAACAGAAAAACACTTTTAGATGTAACAGATACCTACAATAATGTTACCAAATCAAACTGTTACCTTTTATATGTGTTAAAAAGTGTTAATATGTGTAACTGTGTTAATATATGTGTTTTTTACTCTGGACGCTCTTATTGTGCACGTCTTTCTACATCGTTCTCACATATATGTATAATCTCAACATGAAAGATGTAACCAAGATTTTGTAACAACATTTTGATTGAAAAGAGTGTCCATGGAGTTTCTTGCCCGTTCTTCTCCATAGAGATCTACGCTAGGGAATGAGCAACTACAGTACATTCTCAAGTTATTATGCCGTGTGTCTGTGACTGTAGCCTTTTTTTTTCGTTTTATCGACATTCAAAAGTGCCGTTAAGGTCTAGTTGAAATAAATGATTTGAGTTTGAGTTTGAGTTTGAGTTTAACTGAAATAATCAGTTTTACAACAGACTGCGACTAGATTTATATTAACCATAAATAAGTGCATTGTAAATTTGGCAACGCTGAGTTTACCTATTAAACACTTAATCACACTGTTAAACCTTTTATATCTGTTACAGATATGTTACGGTTACACTTTTGTAAGTGTTTTGGGTTAACACAATTGAAAACACATTTATAAGTGTTACATATTTGATTCTGTTACCAATTCAACATGTAACACTTATAATTCTGCAGCCTTTATGAAGGTGTTTTTAAGTCCCTGGTAATAGGTGGCCATCCATGGACTAACCAAGGCAAACCTAAAGATCGCCCTGAGTGCCTGTTATTATTTAACTAACCCTATCAACCACTAAACAAACGAACAAATAAATTAACATATAGTAATTGGATGACAATCCGAGAGCTACCACAGATCGTTGGCCAACCGTAATAACACTACATTTCACCGCTAATTAGACGCAGTTGCAAATGTGTGGTCGCTCCCTAATGGCAGGAATTTAATTTGTGTGCTGGTTGGCGTGGTGGACCGCGATAATGCTAGTCTAGGATAACAGAGACCGGACATAGCGTTTGACATCACATTTGGTATGTATATGCAGTGTGATGTGACTAAGGTCCATGTTCACCCTGCCGGGGTTGCGGGCCTGTTCGAAAGAGATACCGCGGCCCCGGAACATAAAGGGCGAGGAAGGAACATGGATGGGTTTTAGTCAGTAAGAGTCTGACGCTCCCTCCCGCTCCGCCCAGAGTGGGAGAAGTCATTTGATGATTTCCCATCCCAAAAAAAAAAAAAAGATCCATGTTCACCAAAAAGATGACGGCCTGATTATCTAATAACAGCTGTTTAAAACACAGTTTTGTAAGGGGAACATGTCACAGTTATAGCTGTTTTTAGATAAATAATCAGACCGTTATCTTTTCAGTGAACATGCCATGGAACTTATACAAGCGTCTGGCTAAACGTGTGTTTATACGTCAGTACTTCTGAGGTGACAAACGATGAAGACGTGCGAAACTGCTGCATTATGCTTTAAGTGTTAACTTAGACTTAGCTGTAAATAGAGTCGGGTGGATTTGATGTTGCTTACTTAAAATATTGAATTTGAAGCACAAGACAAAATTAATCAAACCATCAATGGTATTATATGACCCAAACGGAATTTCATCGAATTTTGAGTGTCTAATACAGATGCATGAGTAAAGTAAATTAATTACAAATCATTTAGTAAGTACCTACTTAAATAATAAATAATATATCATGGGCACTTTCAAGGAGTAATGGCAGTGGCAGCCAGTCGAAGATCTGGAATCTCGGTTGGAATCTTTTCATAGGTACGACGACCTGCATCGACGGCGACGCATCACTACGTGCACGACGCGGCATATAATGATGCGGATCTCACGTGGATTTTAGTTTTATAATTGTGATCCGTCGATGCCTACGACACGAGATATCGCATTACAGAGCAAATCAATGTCATGAGTCCGTCATTGGACTGCACAAAAGTTCGATAACTCATCTGAGCCATGCGTGCTCGCTGCCTATCCGCGCGGCACATAGCTTCGCCGACTCTGCAAAGTGCATGCCACCTTATTTTCGAGGAGACATGTTTACTTCAGTGTGGCAGTTACAAAGTAAATAATAATAAATCAATAAATATCGCTGGACATTAACACACAGCGCCACATTAAGCAAAGTTTGTGTCGTGGACACTAGATAGTTGATGTATATACTTTTTGGTTGTAAATACATACTTATTATACATATAAACATCCATGAGTCGGAAACAAATGTCCATGCTCATCACACAAACATTTGCTCCTACCGGGATTCGAACCCAGGACTCTAAGAACGTAAGGCAGCGTCACTACCACTACGCTAATCGGGTCGTCATAAGTGTTGCTAACAAACACGACGGTGGCTAGTTCTATATTTTTAAAATGATTCAATTTTTTCAATTCCAAATTTCAAATTCATACTTTTTTTTTCTGCCAGCCAGCTAGATGTATGGTTGCCTTGGGTAAACAACCTTTAAGGTATCGATCTCTTTGGTACTTTTTGAAATCAAAGAAGGTTTAATGCACTTGTCCATCTTTTTTCCTTGGTTGATGATCGATACGATAATTGCTCGCGTAATTAGTTCCACCTGCAAATGTGTGGTGAACACAATCGGTACAGTGACTAGGTTCTTACTGTTTAATGATGCAATAAAGTAAGCATTGCTAATATTATGTATTTGAACGCCTTTAGCTGAATTTGCACAGCTTGGCAAGGATCATTTGGCCCGTGGCTAATAGGATTTAATACTGCATCTTCCTTACCGGTAGACCTAGTAAAGTAGGTATTTAAAGTTGTTTTTTTGATCGAAGTTTCCGATATCATGTTGTGAACCACAATAATGTCTATTTTTTTTGGCTTAAAACAATCACTATTTGTTTTTTCACTATTTAATCAAAGTTATGTAAAATTGAGAGTACCTGCCTAAACAGTTCCTCGAGAAAGAGGCTGGGTCTGTTGTTAACTTTGACATCACCATCAAGATCTAGATTGTAGAAAAATAAACTAGGCACTGGCGTCTTAGAAAGAAAAAAAGTATAAAAAAAACTCAAGAAAGTCCAGCCATTTACCAATTGCGTCACAGACAGAAATGAAACAAGAAAGCACAGTTCAATGAACAAGCTCTCTAATTAGGTAACCCTTTGTTCAAGTTATTTCAATGTAAATCGAAATAATTAAGCTACAAAGAAGCTCGTCCGTTTTCCACAGTGTCCGACTCTGATTCACTATTGTGCAGCAGACGGCAGCAAATCGACTTAAACGGGACCTCATTAGAGCAATAGTTACAGTTTTTTTTTTTTGTTTTTTTTTTTATTATATTTGAGTAAAACTACGGCTCTCAAGGTTGTTAATTATCATGTGGGTTTATTAGAAAACAAAATTAAATAAATAAATAGTTTACAGACGATTTCAAAAATCTGTTGTGTAGTTTTAAAGATCTAAGCATACATAGTGACAGACAGACGTGGCGGGAGACTTTGTTTTGTAATATGTAGTGATAATGCGGCCAGCATTCTTTCAACTGCAGACGGTTAAACAGTTCTTTCATGATTATTTGACAGGGCAATTTTACATTTCAAGGCTGCTGTTTGGTTACTTTGCTGCTGTAAGATATTTTAAGATCACTGTGTCGTTGACTGTCTAATCAGTGGCAGCAATATTATTGCAAATAAACAGGCTTTAGAGTGATTTCATTAAATTTCTCGTATTCTTTTCAGCACAACCTTACATTTGATACTCATATCATGTTAAGTAACAAATAATAACTAGCCTGCCATCTTTGGGAGTCCGCCATATTGAATTTTAAATGACGTCAGTTAGTTAACCATGCATTGTTATTTAAACTAAACATGTTCGCACAACTTCAGTCAGAGAAAAAGTAAAAGTATTTGTTGTTATACAGGGTGTGCATGGAAATTTCACACCAAACTCCACGCAAAAAACATTGCTGGGAAACGACGCAATGTAACCCATTCAACACATTGTGCTGATAATCATCATCATCATCATTTCAGTCGAAAGACGTCCACTGCTGGACATGCCTCCCCCAAGTGTCGCCACATTGACCGGTCCCTTGCGACTTGGTGATGGATGCATTTAAACGGGGTATGGAAGTATTTTAACCTTAAAAACTGGTATTTGAAATAAACTCATGCAAAAGTTGTAACATTGACCTCTAATATCTCCGTAACTAGTAGGTTCTGAGGTAAGGTCCAGAATTAAAAAGAATACATCGCAATGACGGGAAGAAAAAGTGCTTTTCGGCTTTGTTAAGATCTATTTACACCCTTCATCTATACTATAATATATAATATTATAATATAATCTATACTAATATTATAAAGCAGAAGAGTTTGTTTGTTTGTTTGGTTGAACGTGCTAATCTCAGGAACTACCGGCTCGAATTGAAAAAATATTTTTGCGTGGGATAGTCCATTTATCGACGAAGGCTATAGGCTACATAAAATCACGCTATGACCAATAGGAGCGGACCAGCAATAAGAAATGTTGCAAGCGGGAAATTCACGCGAACGAAGTCGCGGGCAGAAGCTAGTAATAACATTATAAAGCAGAAGAGTTTGTTTGTTTGGTTGAACGCACTAATCTCAGACCCTACTGGTTCAAATTGAAAAATTATTGTCGTGTTGGATAGTCAATTTATTAACAGGAATGAAAAATATTGCAAAAACTGGGTTTTTTTTCCTTTCGTTTTTCTCTCTTATGTGACGCAGACGAAGTTGGCGGGGTCAGCTAGTATTATATAAGCTGTTATGGAATCAAGTGTTACCTTTGCGGAAAAACGTTACATAATACATTTTAGGGGAATTGTAAAACTAAATGTTTTGCCATAAAACAAAATTCTAATGACTGACAAAGGACTGCAAGCGAAAATGACTAAACAAACAAAAAGCGCTCTTATCTGCTCTACCCTACACTGACAAAACAAGAGCATAACTGTACCTATGTTGCGGGCCTGTTCGAAAGAGATACCGCGGCCCCGGAACATAAAGGGCGAGGAAGGAACATTGATGGGTTTTAGTCAGTAAGAGTCTGACACTCCCTCCCGCTCCGCCCAGAGTGGGAGAAGTTATTTGATGATTTCCCATCGTAGCAAGGTCAGGTAGGGTCTGAGATTAGTGCGTTCAACCAAACAAACAAACTCTTCTGCTTTATAATGTTATTACTAGCTTCTGCCCGCGACTTCGTTCGCGTGAATTTCCCGCTTGCAACATTTCTTATTGCTGGTCCGCTCCTATTGGTCATAGCGTGATTTTATGTAGCCTATAGCCTTCGTCGATAAATGGACTATCCCACGCAAAAATATTTTTTCAATTCGAGCCGGTAGTTCCTGAGATTAGCACGTTCAACCAAACAAACAAACAAACTCTTCTGCTTTATAATATTAGTATAGATTATATTATAACATTATTATTATAGTATAGATGAAGGGTGTAAATAGATCTTAACAAAGCCGAAAAGCACTCTTTCTTCCCGTCATTGCGATTTATTCTTTTTAATTTAGCGAGAATGTCCGTAGAATTAAGTTTTTTTGTTTTCTCTGTATTTTGTAAGTGGAGACCTGTAATTGGCTTTCAGACTATTGTACTGTCCTTGATCTGTTTGTTTTAGCTGTAAGTCTCCCATGTTATTTAAATAAATAAATAAATTAATTAATTAATTCTGGACCTTACCTCGGAACCTACTAGTTATGGAGATATTAGAGGTCAAAGTTGCAACTTTTGCATGAGTTTGATTCAAATATACCAGTTTTTAAGGTTAAAATACTTCCATACCCCGTTTAAATGCATCCATCAGCGCAAAGTTGCGGGAAACCGCTGGATGCAAGTTGCAAGGGGCCGGTCAATGTGGCGACACTTGGGGGAGGCCTATGTCCAGCAGTGGACGTCTTTCGGCTGAAATGATGATGATGATGATTATCAGCACAATGTGTTGAATGCGTTGAATTGAGTCGTTTTCCAGCAATGTTTTTTGCGTGGAGTTTGGTGTGAAATTTCCATGCACACCCAACAAATACTTTTACTTTTTCTCTGACTGAAGTTGTGCGAACATGTTTAGTTTAAATAACAATGCATGGTTAACTAACTGACGTCATTTAAAATTCAATATGGCGGACCACCAAAGATGACAGACTAGTTATTATTTGTTACTTCCCATGATATGAGTATCAATTGTAAGGCTGTGCTGAAAAGAATACGAGAAATTTAATGACCTCACTCTAAAGCCTGTTTATTTGCAATAATATTGCTGCCACTGATTAGACAGTCGACGACACAGTGATCTTAAAATATCTTACAGCAGCAAAGTAACCAAACAGCAGCCTTGGAATGTAAAATTGCCCTGTCAAATGTAAAATAATCATGAAAGAACTGTATAACCGTCTGCAGTAGAAAGAATGCTGGCCGCATTATCACTACATATTACAAAACAAAGTCTCCCGCCACGTCTGTCTGTCCCTATGTATGCTTAGATCTTTAAAACTACCGATCTTTAAAAATCCGAATCTATTAAAAAATCTATTAAAAAAACCCGCATCAAAATCCAAAACGGATTTTGATGCGGGTTTTTTTTATAGATAGAGTGATTCAAGAGGAAGGTTTTATATATCTTAATATATATAAATCTCGTGTCACAATGTTTGTCCTCAATGGACTCCTAAACCACTTAACCGATTATAATAAAATTCGCACACCATGTGCAGTTCGATCCAACTTGAGAGATAGGATAGTTTAAATCTCAAATTATGAGACGCAGACGAAGTTGCGCGAGTCAGCTAGTCTATATTATAAAAATGAAACCCGTTTTCCGTTGTCACGACATAGCGTGAAAACGGCTTGACCGATTTGGCTGATTCTTTTTTTGTTGTGTTTGTTATTGTCAGGAGAAGGTTCTTATGAAAAAAAAATGTAGTAGTAGTAGGTAGCTTTTTCCCTCTTATGTGACGCAGACGAAGTTGCGTGGGTCAGCTAGTTTTTTATAATTTGTGAAGATTTTCCGCGTCCATGTATCACTGGTCAGGTTTCGGATGAAACCGGTGTTTCGTACCTCACTACTCTGAGATCCAGAGGAGGATATTCTGAAGACTATGCAGATTAGTGTCTCAGCTGATCTTTACTAGACACGGCACCACACAGATGTGAATGGATCCATCCAGTCAGAGCAAGCATTTCTCAACGCTCGTGTCACGACCGAACAATACCAAAGAATCCTTTCTTTGGTATTGTTCGGTCGTTTTATTCGGGTAAGCTGCATAAAGTACTGAAACTGCCAGTCAGATCAGATATAGACCTCTATAGCTCGATCATCCCTAGCAAGACACGCAAACTCCTCTAAAATATTTACCAAATGTATCTCCATAACGTTTCTTAATCGCTTTACGATGCTCGTTGACTCAGAGCGCCTTATCTCAACACAGCGGCTCGAAGCCGTTTGCAACAAGACCTGATCTCAATTTGCAAGCTACACTACTAACTACAAATAAGCTTTGAATAACAAACAAATAAGTTCGTTCTGAAGGCAATAAATTAAGAATTCAAAAAACAACTACAGTATTTCGATGATCGTTCCTTTTAGTTTTCGGATTTGGTTGAATGAATTACTGTTTTAGTGGGAAGCATACCAACTTTCAGGACATTCACCACCATCGTCAAGTACCTAAAACAAAAGTACTGCTTGTTCACAGGACACAAATTAGAAACAACATTAGTCTAGTCACAGACTTGGCTGAACAAAGCCAACCTGTTTGGAATACTTACCGTCAACGTCTTGCAAACTAAGTTCGGTTTCCGAACTCACATTAATGTTTATTAAAGCAACTCCTAGAACTGACGGTTTTGTGGTGCAACTTGGGACAGGTATGACCAGCACTGTGGTGGGTAGAGTTGGTTGTGGTTGTTGATGGTTAGTAACTGGATATTATTAATGAGATCGATTTGAGCATCATCATCATCTCAGCCCAAAGACGTCCACTGCTGAACAGAGGCCTCTCCCAAGTGTCGCCACATATAACGGTCTCGTTTGACTCGCATCCAGCGGAATCCTGCAGCCTTTATCTATTATTGGATTCAATAGTAACATCTCACAATTTAATATTTTATCCGTGGTGCTAGGCAACTGGGCCTATCCCAGTTGTAAACGACCCTTTGTTCCTATTGGCCTTGTTTCGTTCTGTCTCCTGCTGATATGGAGGGAAGTGGGAATTACGGTTTTTTTTCCTACTCCTCCGCTAATACTTTCTGATTCATTTCGTTGCGGGATCCAAGACAGTTTTATCATTCTCTGGGACTTCATTGTCTCGTCGCTTTTCTTGTGGTTGCCACTGTTGATTGTCTGGCTTTCAGGAGTTACAGTAATTTAGGCGTGTGTGGCAGGTTTGTCCCAAAACAATAAATAAAAAGTCTGCTGAAAGACGTCCGCTGCTGTACAGAGGTCTCTCCCAAGTGTCGCCACATTGACCGGTTTCGTTTGACTCCCATCCAGCGGAATCCTGCAGCCTATACCAGGTCATCGACCCACCTAGTAGGAGACTGAAGGATTGTACAAACCTCTAATGTAAATCCATATAGGAGTTAATATTTTTAATGTGAAACAGGCGTCCTAGGAAAGTTAAAAAATATTAAAATTGTATTACATTTGTTTTCTACCTTCAAAATCAGATTATTTTCCATTATAATCGTTTATTTTTTGGTTTGCATGACCGACTCTGCGCAGCTAAAACAGTAGAACAACATACAACATCGGTGCAACATTTAACATTGGTACTGATGGAAACAATTCTGTGGGTATTAAGAATGCTTAAGGGGCCGGCGGAGTATGCGTTTTTCATACAAACGTAATACACGCTAGTATTATATTATCTGTGGTAATACCAAAATGATATGAAAATGAAACATATTCTTAAGGTAATGTGTATACAGGGTGTAAAACACCTCATCACAAAACCGATAACCAAGCATTCTGTACATCAAACTAAGTAAGTTTGCGCAAAAATTATTGCTGGCAAACAACTTTTTTTGAGGTAATAAATCATGTTTTGTGGTAGAACTCAATGTTACACACTTAAAACATTGTGCTGATTGATGGATTGAATAGTACGGTGGTCGTGAAGGTGAAAATCTTACAAACAAAACTTATTGTTACGGACGACGTCGCTTCAAAGTAAATAATGACTGTATAATGTAAAAAAATGATGATTGAACAAGTTAATAAGAATTTAAGTAGATATAAGGATGATTAAATAAAAACCATTTGAAAGTAGGGAAATCTTTATTGTCATTCGAATAAGGCTGTTTTATTATCCTATACTCAGTAAGAAATCAATATGACGATGTAAAGTGGAAGCGAGCACGATCCGAACAGGTTCGGACAAGTCGAAACCTGTCCGAAGGCCACCACAAACCAACTCAGACAACGCATTGTGATTGGTCAGAACGAATGTATTGTGCTCGCCTCCCTCCACTACTTGCACCTTGTAAAAATAGGATATAAACAGGACGGTTTGTTGCAAAAATCGTAGTTCAGCAGCAGTGTTCTCTCAAGCAACTCCGAAGCAACAAGCCGATCCTGAAAAGTGCAAGAAATTGTGAATCAAGAATTACTGAAGAAATATATTCAACTTACCAGCAAGTCAGGCGTTTCATTCCTACGGAAGAAAGAAAATACATACAGTCCACCTCGACACTTATATTAAAAAAAAGCAAGTCAAAAAGTTGTAATTTAATATCTCCGTAGCTAGAAGGTTCCCAGGTATTGTGTTGAACGAAAAAAATATCGCAATGATGGGGAAAACCAGTGCCTTTCGCCTTCGTGAAGAGGTGTTTTACACCCTTTATATGATATTATGACCTTGTAAGAAAAACATCGTGAGGAAACCGGCATGTCCTAGAACCAAAAATTCGAAGACATGACTGTGACATCTACCTATCCGCAATGGGCCCGCGTGGTACATTATAGCCCATTTCCTCTCATTGAGAGGAGGCCGTGTCCCAGCAGTGGGAACATTATAGGCTGATGATGATGATGATGATGATGATGACCTTGTTGTTCGAAATAAATAATTATTTTATTTTCATTTTACGTGCAGATTATAAAGACCATATGTAACTTATACTACTGATTTATCTCGAACATGGTCACACCACGCTGTGTTCAGTAAAATTTTATCGCACGCCCCTACAGACCGCCAACAGTTCAACATTGATAACGCACGGTACGATAATTGGATCCCGCCCGCCATTTGTAATTCAAATTTTTATTACAAAACGTTTATTTCCCTTAGCTGGGGAATTACAGGTGTAAATATTTAGACTACGATTTGTATGTTTTTAATAATATTAAACCATTTTATAGATGCTTACTGGATGTTACTGAATACCAGTACTAGAGATTCTGTCACATTTGGATTTAAAACGTGATAACCCCCTTAAGATAGACGTCCTCAGCTATTCCCTATATAAAATAAATAAATATCGCTGGACATTACACAGCGCCGTCTAGTGCCACACTAAGCAAAGCTTTTGTCGTGGTCACCAGACAGTTGACATATATACTTTTTGTTTGTAAATACATTCTAATAATAAACATTCATGACTCGGAAACAAATGTCCATGCTCATCACACAAACATTTGCTCCTACCGGGATTTAAATTTCTTTATTAGCATAAACAGGTTAAGACAAGTGTGAGACCCTGACTCCGGAGCTAGGTTAGAGTACCTGTATTTCAGGAGCCAGTGACTTCTTCCATTTAAATTACAATTTGGCATGTTTTATGCAGCAAAAGGTGAAACAAATTATTTTACTTAAAATTAAGTTCATTAGTTATAATTATTATACATTTAATTACTTAGGCACCAAAAATAGAATAAGAATAAAATCAGCATTAAAATTTAAATCAATAATTGAATTCAAAACAATATTATTTTTTAAAATAATGATTGTATTAAAAAATAGATGCTTGTAACAAAATTAGAATAAATTAAAATTGAAAATCAGCGAGGATGAAACAAAATTATATTAGACATTATTGTGCAGTTAGGTAGTTATGTCAATGTGCATGTGGGCGCGAGTGTGTGTATGTGTGTGAGTATTTATGTCTGTGTATGTGTGCGTATTTTAACCAGGGACCCTAAGAACGTAAGGCAGCCCCACTACCGCTGCGCCAAATAATGTCACTGATGTTGTTCTGACATGTCCTCTTTGTACTTGGAGGTTTTCGGTCAAAGTCCATATTAATCACTTGAGAGCACATGAGAAAGCAGTACACCAATGCTCTCGACAACCATCACAGCATCATCATCATCATTGCTATCTTCATCAGCCTTTAGCAGTCCACTGCTGGGCATAAGCATCTCCAATCTCAATACTGCCTTCCCACTATTCAAACCTCACAAGTCTTGTATAAAGGGTGAAAAAAACTTCTTAACGAAGCCAAAAGGCACGTGTTGTCCCCGTCATTGGGACATCTTCTTTTTCAATTGCATACGTAAAAACAAAATTCCAACGTTTTGTCAATTTTTAAACACAAGTTTGCAACGTAAGATTTTTACTTTAAGAGGGCTGTGACAATTTTTCTTGTATTTGAGTGTTTTAAGAGCCTAACACTCAAATACAATAAAAATAGAGATATTTATTATGAGCACTCCCTAGAGAAACAATCAATCTTTCTCAGGAATGTTTTTTTTTTTTAATTTTGTGTACAGATCTGAACCATATACTATAATCACATCTAAATTTTCAGTTTCGATGAGTGATTATGGTTTAGGTATGATAACAAAATTTTAAAAAATATGTGCCTGAGAAAGATTGATTGTTTCTCTAGGGAGTGCTCAAAATAAATATCTCTATTTTTATTGTATTTGAGTGTTAGGCTCTTAAAACACTCAAATACAAGAAAAATTGTCACAGCCCTCTTAAACACCTCCACTACCCCCGTACTATTCAATCCATCCAGCAGCACAATTTTTTAAGTGCGTTACATGGAACTCTACCACAAAACGTAATTTTTCTTCTAAAAAAAAAAAGTCATTTACAAGCAATATTTTTTGCGTAAAGTCAATTAGTTTGATGTGCCTACAGAATGCTTGTTTGACAGCTTCGTGATCAGTCGTCTTACAGCCTGTATCTACAAAAGCAAAATAATACGTAAGTACTTACCAACCCCAGATAAAAGTTGTGTTGTAGTTGTTGTTGGTGTAAGAGAAAATGGCAAGAGAAAATAATAGCAAGATGATTTAATAGACTAAGGAAGCCGAGGTAGCGTGGGAATAAGAGTCCAGGTCCGAAGCTTGCAGTAAGTAGAAACGGCTCGCCGCAGTGATAGTCTCGCTCGCAGACGCCAATCTTGCGAGGGTTCGAAGGTCGAGGCTCACCCGCTGTCAATGTCCAGGTTCTTAGAAATTGTAGTAGATGCCTTTTCAAGGCCGACAGCGTCCAAGCTCTCCGTAGTAGTGTAGCAGCGTAGTAGCAGCAGCCTTTCAAGGATATAAGGGCTGGATTTTGTGAACTTAGCGATCACATCAAATAGTTCAAAGCACCCTCAAGCTTCTTACTCGCTCGAGGACCAAAGCTAGACTGAATTTTTTCGACTCGGCTTCCCGTCATGAAGAAATTATAAATTTCAAAATATTGGTTCTAGAACATAGAAAAATAAAATGGTTAACAAAGAAGGTATCAAACATCAAATGTATAAAACCTACAACTCCAGGTTACAGCAATAAAATTAAAAGAAAAACTAGGCTTGTCATTGTCATTATAACATCACAAAAGTAAACAAACATTTGGAAACACTAAAATATACAGAAATGCTATAAATAATACTAATTAAAAGGCGGAAAAGGCATGCTAAGCCTCCGCATAAAGGCTATGCAGTTATTCGGAAAGAACGTATTATAAAATTTTGAATTACAATAGACAAAAACGTAAGTATAAAAACACAAACATTACAAAGTGTCGGATTTAAATTGATAATCCGCCACTACACAAACGTCGGTCGTACCGAGAGTGCCGCGGCGGATGCTCAGCAATTATAAAATGTTCACAACAGTCCCGCTATCCCGGGAGCCGGGAACAAAAAGAACGCGAGGAAACTTAGCGGGCGATTTGCTTTTTTTTTCATTTGCAACGCTCTGCCTGTCATGTTGTTTTTTTTTATCGTTCCATAAAGTTTGAAACGATTCTCTAAAGTGCTTTTTTGAATCGGTCTCTGTTCTAGTTTGTCAAAATTAAATATGAATACTTTTGATTGATTGGTTGTCCAAAATAATAATAATTTGGATTTTATTAGTCTATTTTTACACAATTACCCCATAGGATGTGTTTGCTGTTTGAAATTTCCTACAAACAGCAAACATATCCCTTTTTCTTTATTAAAATAGAGAGAAAGAAAAACTTAGGCATACTAAATTTGTTGTTTCTACTTGTATACCAAAGTTTTTTCAAAGAACAAACCTCAAGGCAATCGTTATCAAACCGATTATCTGCAATAATTTTCAACAGGATAAACATACTTCTCTCATATTATCTATACTAATATTATAAAGCAGAAGAGTTTGTTTGTTTGTTTGGTTGGTTGAACGCGTTAATCTCAGGAACTACCGAGTCGAATTGAAAAAATAT
This sequence comes from Xestia c-nigrum, assembly GCA_916618015.1. Classification (NCBI taxonomy): domain Eukaryota; kingdom Metazoa; phylum Arthropoda; class Insecta; order Lepidoptera; family Noctuidae; genus Xestia; species Xestia c-nigrum. The sequence goes on along the minus strand of OU745246.1, from coordinate 7,040,272 downwards.
TTTTGCGTTAGATAGTCCATTTATCGAGGAAGGCTATAGGCTATATAACATCACGCTAGGGCTTATTAACCATAAAGTTCGGTACAGGCCCCATTCGGGGCCGGGCACTGAAACCTACGCTGGCTCGGTACTGGCCCCGAATGGGGCCGGCGGTTAAGTCATACGACATCCTTATTTTTTTATGTAAATATTTGATGTTCTGATTATGTAAGACTATGAGTGTGCGTTAATTAAGATAGTTGGAGAAAAATATCATATGTTAGAGCCATTCAAAGTTCTGTATTTAGCGTGTAACATTCTTAATTTACCCTAATAAAATCCAAATGCGTAAATACGTTCATCGCCATTTTGACGGCAGTGCTAGCCGACGCTAAAAATCATAAAAATTGGGGTTTTCGGGCATCCAAGCTCCATTATGTTGAGAAATAATAACTCGTCATTTAATTATGTGACGAATTCATCCATAGTTCAATTTTAATAAGCAGTGGTAATGATATATTTTTATATCCAAAGTCAAAGTTTCGCGCCAATCTTGTTTGTTTACATTTTATTTTTCACATTTTAACACACAGACACGTTTAGATTCGACAACAGATATGACAAATATCATTTCAAATATTGTAAACAACATGAAAATACCCAGATCTTAGCGTAATTTACTAATATAGGACCAATAACACGTAATATTCATTACCACTACTTAATTTTGTATTCGAAAATAGACTACCATTTTTTTTTCTTTTTTTTTATATGTGTGATGTGTGAAAGCGATTATTCAAATCGATTCTTTTTTTGTAAAATTCGATTAACACGAATAATTTATTTACGGAATTAAGCAAATCGATAGATGGAAAGTAAAACAATTTTGTTTATATTTATTATAACATTGTTAAAAAGCTTTAGTTAGGAAATCTTAATAGTTTTTCGTACATTGTACCAACCCAACAATAAACAGCACAGATTGACCAGACTAAATTCGCGCCGATTTTTTTTCCTTACCAAAATTTAAATTAAGAATGCACTCGCTGTTCAAAATTACATTGTACTTCAATGTAGGTAATTTATTGTGATTTTTTTTTCGTTGGTTGTCAGTGCGCCAGGGATGAAAGGTTATAATATAGGTACTCTATGGCACTGATTTTTAGGTGTGGTGAAAATTGGTTTGGTTCCTACCTGATAATTGTATTTAGTAAACAAAATGGGGAATAGTATGATTATTTTACTGTGTTCGGTTGGATTAGTTATTGGGATACACCATTTTATTTTCAAATACTTTTTTTAACAACCTTTTCTATCGCATTGGTGGGCAAAGGCCTTCCTATGACTTTCTATTTTTTTTTTTCTCGCCTTTTCCGAACAATACTTTTAATCGTCAATTTTCATTTAATTTTGAAAGAGAGGCCAAGGGGAGGAGCTCGTTGTTAAATAATAACGGCCGCTCGGGTCGACGTTTAGGACGCCTTGCTTGCCTAGGTTGGTCTCTGGATGGGTGACCCATTACATACCGAATTTCCTCCGTGCCTCTGAAAGCACGTTAAGCAGTTGGTCACGGCTGTCATTTGTAGTTCTTTGAAAGTCGTTACGGGTAGTATCATCACCTAGTACCAACTCGGTTGTGGAGGTCAGATAGGCAGTCGCTCCACGTAAAATACTGGTTTTCAGTTAGACTGGAAGTCGACCCCATAATAGATGGGAAAAGGCAAGGCAGATTATGAATTTTCATTTGATTTTGAATACATAAATAAGCTTGGTTTAGTAACAACGGTTTTAGCATCCATAATATTTATTTATCATTCAATTTTCCCGATCCTTGGCGCACTATATCCAACCTTCAGACATAACAAAACAAAATTCACAATAAATGACTAAAGTAAATAAAAATACTTTATAAATCTGAATGTATGTGTATAGTCACAATTACATTCCTAATTTAAATTTTGAATTTATAAATCGACGCGAATTTAGCAAGAAGTTGGCCGTTCGTACGGTTGAAAATATTAATAATTCATTTTCAGATTTTGTCTTTGCTTAAACTGTGAAACCTCATATTTTGCCACACGGTGCTAGTTCGGCAACGGCGTTTCTCCAAATTCTGCAATCCATAAGTTTTTAAAGGAAAGATTATCATCAAAATGTTGACTTGAAGCAAGAATTTCGTTATTTGTTTAGAGTTTAGAGAGTTCTGTGCTTATTAACTATTAATAAGTCAACCAAAAGCAACGAATAATTACTATTCTACATGATATTATTAAAAAAGTGGTATAAAAGGATTCATTTCAGAATTTAAATATAATTCTTTGAAATGATACCAAGGAGTTTTCATTGTGTCTCAAAACTTTTTCCAAACTTAATTTGATTGCGAGTATCGATTAGGCTGAATGCAACATTTTAATCGTAATGATGAAACTCGGGTTTACGGTCAGCACTACGAAGTGATATGTCATGTGATAAGTTGGTTGCAACATTGTTTTTTTTTGTAATATTTGTCAAGACTTTGATCGTATTTTTTTATGAAATGATGTATGAATAATGGCAAAAATAAGAACGCAGATAGAAGGTTACTGTTTTTATTTAGCTTTTTCCAGTTTGTTTAGCGAACGAGAAGCTTGCCTATGTCCATTATTTCCAGCGCATCTACGTTACCTAGTTTTTGGAAGGGTGCAGTAATATGTGTTTTATAAATATTTGGCAATACACTGACGCCGTTTTACCGACCTTAACACGTTACTGGAGATATTTACCACAAAAGTATGGTATGAAACAGCTTCCTTGACATATTTTTCATAAAAAAATCGAATACTAAAAGTTCACGAAATTTCTGTAAATTTTTGACAAATTCGCATCACCCCGCCGATTCAGCTGATGTGTCATGTGTCAAAATCTTGTCGTGCATAGTGGTATTGTTTGCCCCGAGTCGTGTGTACGTTCAAACTAATCAAAGTTTCAAGTAAAACTACCGTTTAAACGAGGAATGAGTGACTACATTTCAAACACTGTTTTAGGCTTTCACGGTCCGACAGGGTCCATAATGATAAAGCGGAGCAGGAATGAAAAATGTTTCAAAAACGGTTTATTTTTCCTTTCGTTTTTCTCTTATGTGACGCAGACAAAGTTGCGTGGGTCAGCTAGTCACTTTTAAAATAGTAGTTAGCTTGCGTCGCACCACTGCTGGGCCATGACTTTCACTTGTTTCTATCTAGGGCTAATGTGGACCACTATTCCTTGGTTAGGTTTTTGCTCGTCCAGCTATCTTCTACGAGGTCTACCGCAACGGCTTTTGGCTGTGTCGGGGCTCCAGAAAGTGGCTCACAGCTCATTGGGCATGCGATAGACGCCAATTACTGACGTAGCTCCAAAAGCCACTAAGCTGAAGTGGGTAAACTGAGTGGCAGTTAGGCAGAATATTAATAAAACTTTTTTGTTTACTATTGTTGCCGGAAATTCCGTTTTAGAAAAATCAAACAATTAGTACGTACTTTATACCTTTGAAATGAATACCTACAATATTTATTCTCCATCCATAATAGCTCCTGGTCTATTTGATGTTCGTAAAAATAAAATAATGAAAATTAGACAAGATAAAATGTGCGCATCGCGTGGTTTGAACAAAGCTTTGTTTCAGCACGAAAATTAAGCGTTTTCTTACTGAAAAATATGTTTTGAATAATTATTATAAATGGGAAAAATCTGTAGATTTTAGGAAAAACTATACAAGATGAGATAAAAATAAATGATAGAATCAGGCGTTAAGAAACCCATGACATTAAATGTTATCAACTATATGGTGTCCACGACACAAGCCTCGTTGGCGCTGTGTAATGTACAGCGACATTTATTTATACAAAACTTGTAGATTAAACAAAATAAGATACAGGCCTGGATGTAGGATGCCCCCTCCCTCCTAGATCCAGGCCTGGATCTGTTTTGCGTAATCAAAACTACATATTTTGCTGAAAATTTAAATTTAAAATTATAAAAGAAATGTAGAAAAAGGAAAGAAAGGATAGTATTAGGGGGACCTAACGCCGCTTAACCTTTTGAGGATTTGATGTTATGTTATGTATTTTTGGAGAAGTATTCAGCTCAGCAGCTAATAAAGAAGTAGCTGGCGAGCTGTTCCACTACACAAGGGACAAAAAAATAATCGTAGCAGTTGTAATGAAATTTGTATTCGTATTTTTGAATTGTATCTGTCGTATATCTATCTGTCTTGCCTGAAATAATTGAATTTTATTTTCATTTATTTATTATTTCATTTCATTTAGGTATTTGGTATTTCGAAAATTGGAGCAGTTAGTAAAAGTTAACGACAAGACTTCGTTTACAACAGAAACATCTTCAATATAGCCTAATCCTATTCACAATAAAAATACTCATATGAAATCCTAAGAAGCCATAGAAAGTTTTATTTCTGAAATTCTCCTGTATAAGATTTTCCCACAATGCCGTATATTTATTTAGAACCGGATATAGGGGATTTCGTCTTTTATCCCTGTCCGAAATATGGGTTAGCTTACTGTGTATTGTTATTTTATGGCTAAATAAAAATATTTATTCGAAAGCAATCCATTGGAAGGAATTTACGAATAATCATATTTATTGCAGTAACAGTTTGTTATTTTGTCAAGCGATGGTTATTAAACCTAAAAGCGAGAACATATGACTATGAAGTAGTTTCGAACTCCCGTATTGCATTTTGATATGCTTATATTACGCACGTCTTATGGAAAAGGCTACGCTCAGAGTTTCCTTGCGTGATCGAATCAGAAATGAAGAAATCCGCAAGAGAACCAAGGTTACCGACGTAGCCTGAAGAATTGCCAAACTGAAGTGGCAGTGGGCAGGGAACATTGCTCGCTGAACGGATGGCCGATGGAGTCGAAAAGTTCTGAAGCTACGGTGCGTTGGAAGACCTCCTACCAGGTGGACCGATGACTTGGTGCAGGTTGCGGGAATCCGTTGGATGCAAGTCGCACGGGGCCGGTCAAAGATGAACAAAAGATTTGTCGATTCTTTGCTACGCGGGTTGGTGATGCGGGTTGCAACCCAACTTGCGTCAAGCGGCATTGGTATCTTTCACGTGAGCAGTTTGCGTCGCAGTGAGTCGCGACATGCTCTTAGTAATTTCTTTCAAAAACGAAATATTTTATTTCACATAGAACAACATGAACACTTATAAACTTCGAGAAATAGGTGCATAGTCGAATTAGTAATTTCTTATGTAGAAGAACTGGCAAGCAACTCCACGGTTACTTTAATTCGTTTGTCGTGTGGCTTTGTCGGTTATGATCGCAACCTGCTGTTATTCTAGCCGCTCAGTTTGATAGACATGACTTTTATCAGTGTTAGGTAGACTTAAATAAATAAATATCGCTGGACATTAGCACACAGCGCCACCTAGTGCCACACTAAGCAAAGCTTGTGACGTTGACACTAGATGGTTGATATACTACATTTATATACTTTTTTTGTTTGTAAATACCTACATACCTATTACACATCACACAAACATTTGCTCCTACCGGGTTTCGAACCCTAGACCCTAAGAACGTAAGGCAGCGTCACTACCACTACGCCATTCGTGTCGTCAAACTTATCTAAATAGTCCGAAATGCGAGAAACCTTATAATAATAACAACAATTCTAGTAATGACTATATAATTATAGTAAATATATAGTAAACAATTGAAGCAGATAACCACAAATAGTTTAATTAGGATCATCAATTATCGATTCAAATTCGCTTTTATCCGCGTTTAGAGTATTGTGAATAAATAATGAACCTACGAATGTTATCAGCGTTTGAAACAATACATTATTTAGTTGACAGTTATCTATGTTGATATCTACTATTGATAGATGAGGCTCTAATTAGCAGAATGGTGAGAACAATGCAGTATTGGAACAATTATATCGGTCCTATTATACAAGGTAAATAGGTCTGGATCCGCCATAGCAAATTCGCATATAGAGGAGGTCATTATTTTGCTAATTATTGGACCCTACTTCAGACTTTTTTTTTATTTTGTCTTTTTTTAAAAGCCTACTGTCTCAGTTTTAACCCTAATTTGAAGGAAGTTCCGAGGTATTTTAATCACCGATGCTTATGACTACCACTAAATAATTAAAAAAACGTCTTCGATAATGCATTCATGTCTGGGTGTGAGTGGCTCAAAAATCTTGACAACCAGTCCCAAGGGGTATCGTATTACCCAGTACTAACAGGGTTGTGGAGGTCAGTAGGCTGTCGCTCTATATAAAATACTGGTATTCAGCTGCATCTAGTTAGACTGGAAGCCTACCCAACATAGTTGGGAAAAGGCTAGGCAGATGATGATTATGACTTTAATAATGCAAAAAAAAGTTTTGTAAAATCTCAATACAGTTTAAAATTCATATATCTTTCAATAAAGATTTGGCTAGGGAGAGTAGGGTTCAGTAATTAGTAAATTACCTCCTCTATATGCGAATGTGCTGTGGAGTGTCCTAACCCAATCACCCTGTATATTATTCCAAACACTTTGTGCGCTTGAATTTTTATTTGCAACTGTTTCATGATTAGTTTTTGTTAATTCTATGAAAACGTTTGCATGACGTTACATCAGTTTAACATCACGGTTGCAATCACCGAAGCGTTAGGCAGAGGCCCATTTTGCAAGTTATGTATAAGCCCCATGTAATAGGGGGTGAGCCTAATGTCATCAAAAGACTCAGACACAAATCTAGACTCTGACTTAGTGAATGTACGAGTAGGACTTTAAATTTTAATTTATTACTTATTTCATAGCGGCGACAGAAATGCACATTCTGCAAAAATATCAATTGTTTACCTATTGTATTGTATTGTACAACGGGCTGATGTCCGCAACTCCACGTCAAAGCGCGTATTTTGCGTATCTATACTTAATATTATAAAGCAGAAGAGTTTGTTTATTTGTTTGTTTGGTTGAACGCGCTAATCTCAAGACCTGACGGCTCGAACTGAAAAATTATTTTTGCGTTGGTTAGTCCAATTATTGAGGAAGGCTATAGGCTATATAACATCACCCTATGACCAATAGGAGCGGAGCAGCAATAAGAAATGTTTCAAGCATGAAAAAAGCTTCCGTTGAGCAGGCGATGCGTTGAAGTGCGAACGAAGTCGCGGGCGGAAGCTATGCTACCCAGTGCGGGTTGGTAGATGTCACATGTCTTCGAATTTTCGGTTCTAGGACATGCCGGTTTCCTCACGATGTTATCCTTCAAAGGTTTTGGAGAGTGGTGGTGAAATAAATTAATCAAAGTACTGCACCTGACTGGGTTCGAACCCACAACTTTTTGTTCGTGAGTCGGGGCCGCCACGTAACTGTTTACCTATCATCATGAGATACACCGTTGATCATGAGATACAGCCATGATCATGAGATACAGCCATGATCATGAGATACAGCCATGATCATGAGATACAGCCATGATCATGAGATACAGCCATTATCATGAGATACAGCCATGATCATGAGATACAGCCATTATCATGAGATACAGCCATGATCATGAGATACAGCCATGATCATGAGATACAGCCATGATCATGAGATACAGCCATTATCATGAGATACAGCCATGATCATGAGATACAGCCATGATCATGAGATACAGCCATGATCATGAGATACAGCCATTATCATGAGATACAGCCATGATCATGAGATACAGCCTGCTGACTACAGTTGTACCGGACGGACGGAAGGACAGCGGAGGCTCATTAATGGGGGTAACGGTAACGGAACCCTAAAAATCTGTCAAAGGCAATATTGTGGAATAAATAAATTAAATATTAATTGACAACTTGACGTAAAAAAGTTTCAGAAACAGAAATATTTATTACTTCGTGCAATGCTTCTTGATTGCGTTTCAAAACAAAACTTTTACCAACTACGAGGTACAAAATTCAAAATGAAAGAAAAAACCCTATGAGAAAAAGTTTTGCCATTTCACTTGCTTTCCATTTTAATTTTATTGCCTTTAAAGTAATATGCGGTAAGTTGGATCGCTAACAACTTTTGGTTTTATTAGAGTTGAAACTTTAAGTTGAAACAATAAGTTTCAACTTAGGTTTAAAAGTACGTTTGCGGTTGAGTGGGACTTTTCAGGTCACGCTTTTGAAGAACTTGCTTGATGCCTTTGATTTCCGTTAGGGGGAGGATCTTGTTTAAGTACTAACAACCACATGGGTCGGAGGAGCGAAGAACTGAAGGAGCTCGTGGATAAAACACAAGCAGTATAATCATTGTTACTAAAATACTAACGAAATAAAGCTTAATTTATTGATTTACTTATTTATTAGCTAATGCCAAAGCATTATGAATTTTGTACTGGCGTTTAAATTCACTACTGGTCAGCCTTTTGTGCTATTGTAAGATATTTGTGTTTAATTTTAGTTAATGTTTAGTTAAATTTCTTGCTATCAATGGAAAAGTACCTGCGAGTTGTTACATAATTTTTTTTATATGGGAGCTACATCTGCCAACAAACTGCTTTACAGTTTGGCAGAAGTATTTTTTTTTTTGTAATATGATTTCACGACGAATAAAAGCTTTTAATTTTTTTTTGTTCAAATAATAACAGCCGCTTGGGTTGATCGTCAAATTATCGCTCGCTCGCTCGCTCTCGACATTAACACACAGCGCCACCTAGTGCCACACTAAGCAAAGCTTGTGTCGTGGACACTAGATAGTTGATATACTACATATATACTTTTTTGTTTGTAAATACATACTTATTATACATATAAACATCCATGACTCGGAAACAAATGTCCATGCTCATCACACAAACATTTGCTCCTACCGGGATTCGAACCCAGGACCCTAGGAACGTAAGGCAGCGTCACTACCACTACGCCAATCGGGTCGTCAAATCAATCTTTGACAGTTGTTAACCCTAGATTACTACTCTACGTCGCAGAGGCGCCCACGTTTTTGATATTTTGCTCTCTCTTTTTATCCTTCGCGCGTATGTCATTCACGTTCAAGGACATCTCAGTCATCGCTAGCACGTGTCGCAGGACGGTGGTTGCGTTACGGTAAGTGTGCTAGTTTTTTAGATATTACTACCCTTGGCGCTCCAAAGACGTAAGAGTAGCTTGTATGTAAGTTTTGCGCTCTTAATCAAATTGTATGAAAAATTTTTTTTTTGTTACTTTGTTAGTTTTTTTTAGTTAATTACTTCATAATTTACAATTTATAAGAGAAGTGTATAATTAAAGTTGTTTTTTTTTCAATTTTTAATGAGAATACTGTTTAATTGCCTAAGTTCCAGAAATTTCTTCCTAAGATTTATTTGATTAAAGATTTCATAATGAAAATATATAAAAAATTGTTTAAAATTATGTTTTTCACTTTTTAGTAATATACACAATTATAAAAACAGTCCAAACATCTCAATCATACTTATAGGTTTTGATTAAAATCATTATCAATATGATGCGCCTCGCGGGCGTATGAGTAGTTTCTTTGTATGTCGCAACATGAGTAGTAATGTAGGGTTAAATGGCCAGTGGCTCGAAAGTCTGAAAACCAGTTAAGACTACCACTAACTGTGTTTTGGAGGTCAGATAGGTAGTCACTCCATATAAAATGCTGCCATTCGGAACAAACGCTCACCCTAACATAGTTGGGAAGTGGCTCGACAGATAATGATAATTTTCTACACATTTAACCTCTCGTAAGCCGTAATTATAGACACAATTAAAAAGCCATTGCGTTTTGTGTAGATCTACGTTCGCCGCATACGAAGGGTTAAGGCATATTTTTTTTTTTTTTTTAATAAAGGGTGTAAAAACCCCTTGGTGAAGACGAAAGGCATTTGTTCTCCGCGTCCTTACGATCTTTTTTTTTCTACAACATACCTGGGAACCTTCTAAAGTTAAAACTTTGACCCCCAATATAAATAAAATAATAAAAATAATAATAATAATGTTTAATGTATTTTAAACACCTCCACGACCCCCGTACTATTCAAACCATCCACCAGCAAAATGTTTTGAATGCGGTACCTGCAGTGAGATTCACTGTGAGTACTGTGTGTAGCACGTGATTTTCCACCCCTAAAACCAAAATCAAAATCAAAGCATTTATTTCAAGTAGGCCAATAACAGGCACTTTTGAATTGTCGAAACATGATGACATTTAAATATAGCTACAGTCCCAGTCACAAGACATAAAAACTGTGAAAGTACTGTAGTTGCCCATTCCCTAGCGTAGATCTCTATGGAGAAGAACGGGCACGAAACTCCATGGACACTCTTTTAAATCAAATTATTGTTACAAAAATCTTGGTTACATAATTCATGTTGAGATGGTAAATTATATGAGAACAATGTAGCAAGATGTGCACGTTAAAAGTGTCCATAGTAAAAACAAAATAATTCATTCAAATAATCCATGGCAACTAAGAGATGACCAGTCACAAAAAGTCTTGTCCCAGATTTTTTATTGCGTAAAGTTATTTAGTTTCATGTACAGAATGCTTGGTTGACGGTTTCGAGATGAGTCCATTTGCACACTGTAAAGTATAGCGTTATCATTTTTCTTCACTCCGTTCGATACAAATTATATGCCATAAATAAAGATAAGCCAGGCACCGGAGATGCGAAGCACTTAAGGGTTTATAATGCTCTTGGTTTGATCATAAAAAATACAGCTTAGTATTTTCAGCATCCATTAGTGGGGTTCGTAAAAAAAGTTTCAGCGGTGTGTGGTTCAACCTTTTCAACCTGTTCAGCGGTGCCTTCATAAAGTTTTCATAGTTGCAGTTTGGCAACTATGAAAACTATATGAAGGCATTGTACTCTTTATGCATGGTCGTACTGCTGTAGTATGCGTCAATTTGAATACAAAGCAATGCCCTCTTTAGTACTAAAGTTGTATTTAATAATAGTGAAATATGGTTGTAGTTTGCAGTGAAAAGTGGAAAGAATCATTTTGTCGGCAAACGCTTGTAACCTATGTTTTAAAAACGTGTCTACGTTAAATTATCGAATTAATTACGAAATACCAACAGCAGTTGCAGTCGTTCAAATTTATGTCACGTTTTTGTGCGAGTTTGTTCACGCTAGGCTGCGGAAAAGTACAATAGTAAATACCTTGGTGTAATAATTTTCTTCGAAGTATTCAAATTGGATTTCAGATCCAACAATTTACGTTTATTGCTACCACAATATCTATACTAAATATTAAAATAATTTCGCCATTCAAACATGAAGCTAAATATTAGGAATTCAATTGTCCTCGGTATCAAAGCAAGCCTCGGGCTAAACGATTTAAGGCTGGCTCACACTGACTACTCTTCCCTAGTCACTGGATAGATGGCGCTGATCTCGGTATGTTACTGCAAGGAACAGAACGTCACATAATTTCACTTGGCCCTAATAGTTATATTCGGAAGCTTATGCAAACGAAAGTGTCAGTTAACGAGCGCATGTGACGTGTGTTTTTTCAAGCATTTTGGCTTTGGCACCCAGTAACGTAGTCAGTTCGACGCCATCTACTGAGTTCTTGAAAACTATTTTTTAAATCCGGCCTTAGGTGTGGTGTCCATGTTCAATCGCTACCCCGGGCAAGCGTCACATGAACACACAGAGTATATGAGAAAAAAATGGATTATTTTGAATGGACACTGATTTGAACAAGAGTTACGAGAAAAATAAGTTTTCTATAGAAATTTTAAATTCCTCATATCTCGTCTTTATATCATTGTCCTTTGAAATGAATACACACTATCTTAAGGGGCCTGCGGAATCAAACATATTCTTATGGTAGTGTGAATTTATTTCGATCGGATTACAGAATATCTAGGTTCCCAATTATATATTTTGAATGGTCAGTGATTTAAAATAGAGTTATGAGAAAAATAAGTTTTCTATCGAAATTTGAAATTCCTACCTACACTACCATGAGAATATGTTTGATTTACAAATTATTTTGGTAATACGTTTGTATGAACTACGCATGCTCCGCCGGCCCCTTAAGGAAATTTAGATTAACTTACAAAGTTAGCTTATCGTCTTAGGTTTCGACAAAGACTACTTGTGACTAAGGACGCATTTTACACGCCTGTGTAAATTGTACATTTGCACAAAACTCCAGTAGCACAAACGCATTACGTGTGCCCCAGCCATTAGTCCAGCGCCCAACGCTTGCAAATTATACAGTTAGATTGCTAATGCGTGTATTAAAATAGTATGAGCGTATACAAAGTGCTCTAATTGTGCAATTTTGAATACTACACGCTTGTATAATGTGGCTTTAGTTGCAATTATTTGCAGGTTGGGCTAGTGCTTGTTTAGAACATCGTTTTATAACTTCATTGGAGACCCGACCCGGGATGCATTTGTGAAAACATCGAGATTTCTAATTCTGTGCAATATTTTGAATATTTATACTAATATTATAAAGCAGAAGAGTTTGTTTGGTTGAACGCGCTAATCTCAGGAACTACCGGCTCGAATTGTAAAATTATTTTTGTGTTGGATAGTCCATTTATCGAGGAAGGCTTTAGGCTATATAACATCACGCTACGATTATTAAGAGCGGAGCAGGAATGAAAAATGTTGCAAAAACGGGGTATTTTTTTCCTTTCGTTTTTCTCTCTTATGTGACGCAGACGAAGTTGCGTGGGTCAGCTAGTGATTAGATAAAGGCAAACAACGATCGGTTTCAAAGTGTTTCATATTTCTAGAGTTCTTTTGAACGAGTTTGATATAATTAAGCTTCTCAGTTGGTTTTGTCAATCCCGCACTTTTTTGACGTTTCATCATCTTTACTGATGATGGAATTTCACTGACGTGGATCTCAATTTATGTCAACATTTAAATTACAATAATAATAAATATAAATAATAAATATCGCTGGACATTAACACACCACCACCACCACCACACCAGCGCCATCTAGTGCCACACTAAGCAAAGCTTGTGTCGTGGACACTAGATAGTTGATATACTACATATATACTTATTTGTTTGTAAATACATACTTAGTATACATATAAACATCCATGACTCGGGAACAAATGTCCGTGCTCATCACACAAACATTTGCTCCTATGGGGATGCGAACCCAGGACCCTAAGAACGTAAGGCAGCGTCACTACCACTACGCCAATCGAGTCGTCTAATCTAACTAAATATGTTATCAACAACATAACTAAAAGACAATCCTGTGAACCTTCTCAGTTCCCGCTACTTATCTTCCCCTGAAGACTGGCTTGCAGTCTCATCCAATATAATAATAGCTCAGGGTTGGCAGTTTCATTAATACTCATATTACAAAATTATATTTGGTTGAAAAGCTGAGCATTTTACTTTTTTCGATCAGGTGAGATTAAAATTTTTCTATCCAGAATATTTCAATAGAAGCGCACGTTGAATTTATGATCGATTTATGGCAAAAGCTTACCGTTTTTTTTTTCGTATGGGAAATCATCAAATAACTTCTCCTACTCTGGGCTGCGTGGGAGGGAATGTCAGACTTTTAATGACTAAAACCCATCCATATTCCTCGATGGGGCAACGGTATCTCTTTCAAATAGGCCCGCAGCTCCGGCAGGCTTCGGGCCTTGCGGGCTTCGGGCCCCTTCAATGTGCTGACATCTCTTTGAGGCGCACGTGGAACACAAACGCGCCGTCTTCACGGCAACATGCTTACCCATGGGTTATGAGTAAACAGGAAGCATAACAGGGAAGTGTAAACACTGACTTGATGTTATGTTAAGGAACATCCGGTTTTTAGGTCCGGACTCCACCAAACCTGAGGCAAACCAGAGCGATACAGAAACATGAAAAGATTCAACCAATCACAGGAGAGACGAGAGAACCGATGTCAATTTCAACTAATGTGATTGGTTGATTCCCGCACCTTTTCTTTCCACTTCGATTGTTTCCGTTTTTGGTGAAGATGATACTTAAGGGGCCGGCGGAGCATGTGTATTTCATACAAACGTAATACCAAAATAATTTATTAGTCAAACATATTCTTAAGGTTGTGTGTGTTTATTTCGATTGGGTTACTGAATATGTATGTTCCCAAATATTTATTTTGAAAAGACAATGACAATATTAAGACCAGATATGAGGAATTTAAAATTTCTATAGAAAACATATTTTTCTCATAACTCTTGTTTAAATCAGTGTCCGTTTAAAATATTTATTTGGGAACCTAGATACTCTGTAATCCAATCGCAATAAATAAATTCATACTTCTATAAGAATATGTTTTATTCACAAATTATTGTGGTACGTTTATTACGTTTGAACTACGCATGCTCCGCAGGCCTTTTAAGTATATCGTCCAAATAAAATTATAATTATAAGTCTTGGCTCAACAATAGGGAAGACGAAAAAAAAATTAATTCGTCTGTCAGTTAGCAAAATATTGAACCCGTATTTTTTTCCATCCGTATGTCACAGCCACTTTTTTTTCCGAAACTATAAGTACTATGCTGTTAAAACTTGGTAAGTAGATGTATTATGTAAACCGCATTAAGATATTCAAACAAAAATGAAAAAAAAAAAACAATTAATTTTAGGGGTTCCCTATACTTAGGACTGAAAGTCAAAATTTTTTTATTCGTCAAACCCATACGCGTGGGGTACTGAGGTCTTCAAAAATGATATTGAAGTTTCTAACATATTGACGTGATAACGTCTTATAAATTGATAATACCAGCAACACTCATGAAAAATAGTAACGTTCCATAGTAACGTTCCATAGTAACGTTCCACCTGTTTGTATTACATAAAATAATGATTATGACGTTATCACGTAAATCTATCGTCCGTAAACCGACTTTACAGACAACCAATTTTTTTTTTTCTAAACTGAATAGTTTGCGCGAGAGACACTTCCAAAGTGGTAAAATATGTCCCCCCCCCCCACCCTAAATGATAAAACTAAAAAAAAATATATGATGTACATTCCCATGTAAACTTTCACCGAAAATTTTTTTGAACGAGATCTAGTTAGTAGTTTTTTTTTTTTAATAAATCATAAACAGCAGTTACCTTTCATTCAATCTGCTACGGAACCCTTCAGTCCGACTCGCACTTGGCCCCTTTTTTCTTATGTTACGTTAACCAAAATACACATTCAATTAATTTACTCGTTGTCTATTTATTCTTATTAACCATTTGTTTATATAAATTGATTGAAACCATTTATTCTGTAACGTACCCTCTCAAGGTTCATTGGAAGACCAGCGTCAGCCAGCTTCATCACCTGTCTGGCATGAATGCTGAAATGGACCTTTTTGGCGCAGCCGTGAGGCACACAGCACATTTCTACTATGTCCTACTCATTCTTTTGTATCTTTTTTATTTATTATTGTGTGTGTGCTTTATTAACTGACGTCAAATAAATATTTTTCTTTCTTTCTTTTTTTTCTTACACTGTAATCTTTGTGTTTTTGTACTTACTTTTTTAACTATTGTAATCCAAAATATTATCACATGTCCTTTCCGAATAACTTCATAGATTTTATGCGGAGGCTTAGCATGCCTTTTCCGCCTTTTAATTAGTATTATTTATAGCATTTCTGTACATTTTGGTGTTTCCAAATCTTTGTTTACTTTTGCGATGTCAGACAATGACAATGTCAATGACAATGTCAATGACAATGTCAATGACAATGCCAATGACAAGCCTAGTTTTCTTTTTAATTTATTCCTGTAACTAGTAATTGTAGGTTGTATACGTTTGATGCTAGACCTCTTTTGTAACCATTTTATTCTTCCATGTTCTAGAACACTATAAAAATTATAACTGCATGATGACAGGAAGCCGAGCCTGAATGGTCAGTCTGCGTGTGGTCCTTGACCCAGCAACAAGCTGGACATTACTCTGAAATATTTGACGTGGTCGCCTAAATCTGCAAAATCTTGCCCTGGCGTCATCATGAAGTCCTGACGGCCTTGAAAACTGCTGCTGCTACTACTATTGATAGCCCCTGGACCGTCGACTACCTTAAAAACTTACTGCTGCTACTACTGCGACTGCGGCAACTGCTGCTACTCCTACTATCTCTACTGCGAGCCTATCACTGCGGCGAGCGTTTTCTGCCAACTGCGAACTTCGGACCTGGACCTGGACTCGTATCACCATACTAACGGCTTCGTATCGGCTTCCCTAACTTAGTAAATTTCTATTTCCTTGTATCATTAAACCATCATATTTTCTCTTGCCATTTTTCTTTAAACTTTACACAATGCAACCTTACATTTTCCTCTCCAGGAAAACGTAACGTTACAACACATCACGCCTTGGTGACTTTTAGTGCGTCGTAATGAGCCCGCTCTCCCGAGTTTTGATGCGATTTGACTTTTGTCAATATTCACTGATTTACAAAAACAAAAAAACACGGTCTAAATTATTTTCCAATTCTCTCTGACGGATTAAATAGATTTGATTTTTTTTTGTTACTGTCGTCGTACCCATAATCTGTTATTTCACCGTATTAGTGAAAACGAGTATTGGTGTATTTTTTTGTAGAGACCATTCCAGTTAGGTACAGTCGAACAAGCTATTTGGTTTACAGTTTATCAAACAAACTAGCTGACCCACGCAACTTCGTCTGCGTCACATAAGAGCGAAAAACGAAAGGAAAAAAATCCCCGTTTTTGCAACATTTTTCATTCCTGCTCCGCTCCTAATGGTTGCAGCGTGATGTCATAAAGCCTAAAGCCTTCCTAGATAAACGGACTTCCTGAGATTAGCGCGTTCAACCAATCAAACAAACAAACTCTTCTGCTTTATAATATTAGTACAGATATACAACATTATTTTTTGTTTACACTAAACCCGAAAAGGTGTCATTGTACTCATCATTTTGAACAACTTTTTCTATGGGACGAACCTTGAAATCGCGAAAAAAAAATCAGCTGTTCCCTACATTTTGACGAGTTATGCGAACATAAATGCGTAGGGAACAGCTGATTTTTTTTTCGCGATTTCAAGGTTCGTCCCATAGAAAAAGTTGTTCAAAATGATGAGTACAATGACCCCTTTTCGGGTTTAGTGTAAACAAAAAATAACCCTGTATAGATTACATTGTAAAGTGTTAACAAAAAATAACCCTGTATAGATTACATTGTAAAGTGTAAACCAAATAGCTTGTTCGACCGTACCTACATCGTTCCATCTCTAAGGGGATACTTACATACCTACCTTCCTTAACCAAGCGGCGGTTATTATTTAGCTCGTGGTTCAATAATAACAGCCGCTCTGGCCGATCTTTAGGTTAGGCCGTGCTTGCCTAGGTTAGTCTGTAGATGGGTGACCACCCTTATTTACCGAGTTTTCTCCATGCCTCGGAAAGCACGTAAATCTGTTGGTTCCGGCTGTGTTTGTCCATCTTTGGCAGTCGTTACAAGTAGGCAGTGTCCCAAAAAGTCTGACAACCAGTCTTATCAAGTGACTAGCTGGCCCATGCAACTTCGTCTGCGTCACTTAAGTGAGAAAGAGCTCACAAAGGGAATTAAATTTCCCCCGTTTTTGCAACATTTCTTATTGCTGCTCTGCTCCTATTGGTCATAGCGTGATGTTATACCCCCTCCCCCTTCCGCGTTAAATGGACTATCCAACTCAAAAATATATTTTCAATTCGAGTCAGTAGTTCCTGAGATTAGCGCGTTCAACCAAATAAACAAACTCTTCTGCTTTATAATATTAGTATATATATCGTATTACCCAGTATTAACTGGGTTGTGGAGGTCAGATAGGCAGTCGCTTTATGTAAAATACTGGTAATCAGCTGCATCCGGTTAGACTGGAAGCCGACCCTAACATAGTTGGGTAAAGGTTAGGCAGATAATACTTACATACCTATGTTCTTTTGGGCATTTAACTGTCTCAGTTTTACCAACCCTAGGGTACAATGAACGCGGTATCCGGAACAAGCGGGAAGTAGTTTCAAACTCCGAGCACCACTTTTGAAGATTTTTCAAAGAAATGAATTCAAAAGATTGGAGGCTAAAATGGAATTTTTCCATTTCATCGTTGACAAAGCAATGGTTGAAAAGTTTTGCGTCTAGGGAGAAAGAGAGCAATGTCTTTTGTTTCATAAAATGACTTTTCGCATTTTAGTTTTTTTAATTATTTAGACGGTATATAATGAATTTAATTTCCTGTAGAAAATGACGTCTGTCATGGATTTCAACTCAGTGTGTATTCATCTGCACCACAAAAAAAGTTGAATACCAGTATTTTACATAGGGCGACTGCCTATCTGACCTCCACAACTCAGTAAATACTAGGAAACACTGCTTCTTGATAATTAAGACTGGAACTAATCTGGACTGATTTATTTCATCACTCTCAATGAAGGATAACATCGTAAGGACACCGGCATGTCCTAGAACCAAAAATCCGAAGACATGTGACATCTACCAATCCGCACTGGACCACCGCGTGGTGTATTATAGCCTATTCCCTTTCATTGAGAGGAGGCCGTGTCCCAGTAGTGGGGTGATAATGATGAACCTAGACTGACATGTTCTAGAACCAAAAATTCGGAAACATCGGACACCCATCCACGGCACTGGGCCCTGGTATGAGGCTAATAGCCCACGCCAGCGCTCCATGAATTGACATGACACGTGCTTCACAATTAGGAACGTTATTATATTGCTGACTAGCTGACCCTCGCAACTTCGTCTTCGTCACATAAGAGAGAAAAACGAAAGGAAAGAAAATCCCCGTTTTTGCAACATTTTTCATTCCTGCTCCGCTCCTAATGATCACAGCGTGATGTTATATAGTCTAAAGCCTTCCTCGATAAATGGACTATCCAACACAAAAATAATTTTTCAATTTGAAGCTGTAGTTCCTGGAATTAGCGCGTTCAACCAAACAACCAAACAAACAAACAGACAATCAAACAAACAAACTCTTCTGCTTTATAAAATTAGTATAGATATAGATAATGCTGATACTCATTTGAAGAATATTCACTACTAGTAATTTTATTGAAGTCGCGGGCTATGCACAGCATGCATTGCTCCAGGATCATCTCTGAATACGCGCCGTGATGTGTCAAACCGTTTTCTCTGTACTTTTCATTCACCGAACCCATCCATGGTTCAATAAGCTATAAGTAATGCTAAACTAACAAAGTTTACTACAAATTGCCTATATATAATGCGCATTCCACTCACAAGACTGCCGAATTCAACCAAAAGACCGCACACAGACGCATTGAATTACCAAGTGGCATTGAAAGTTAACTCCGCCACCTCGACTCGACTTTCAAGAACTTAATTCACACAGTGGTTAATGTAAAGTAGAATTAGCGGAGATTCAATTAAGCTAACACTACTAGCTGAACTAAAGTAATGCTTGAACAGTGTTAGTTTGTTAAAGTTAGAAAGTACGTAGTTGGACGAATGGAAACTATGAGACGCTAAGTCGTTACCGCAATGCGATGTGACTACGTATGCGAACGCGATAAGAATAGCATTAATTCTTCTTGTGTTTCGAGAAGAAATAGTCAAATAGAAGAAAATTATCACACACAACAGACATACCCAACATTTTAAATAAAGGTACCTATTCAAAAGGAAACTTGCCAAGACTTGGTGACTGTTATTGGTAGAACTTGAAATATGGGGGCATAAGAGCAAAGAGTTTGGAAATGACAAAAATAAACTTTATTATTCAACAACAGGAAACTTGCCAAGACTTGGTGACTGTCATTGGTAGAACCTGAAATATGGGGGCATAAGAGCAAAGAGTTTGGAAATGACAAAAATAAACTTTATTATTCAACAACTGCTTAATAGAAACCAACAGTAATAGAAAACTTGAATAGATAAATAAGTGGATGGGACACTGATACACAAACCGTTACCGTATATTCAGTACGCATCATTCTGAACCGACAAAGAAAATTTAATGTTTCATTTTTTCAAATCTGCTATACAAAATGTATGGAAAAGGTGAAAAAAAGTCCCATGTCCTTGAAATTTAAACTCCCGAATATAACTAGGTCATCATCATCATCATCATCTCAGCTGCTGGACAAAGGCCTCCCCCAAGTGTCGCCACATTGACCGGTCCCTTGCTACTCGCATCCACCGGATACTCCGGATACGGATAACTAGGTACTTAACAATAAATATTATGAACAAAACAATAACTAAAACTGAAATGTCACAAAAGGCATTCATTGCCCTTGACTCTCTCCCCATAACTGAACACATAATTAAAATTTTACTATAGCTATGAACCCAGACACCCGTTAATTTTACATTTTACGATGTAATGTATCAAAATCCTAATATTGTGTTTCGTTTTATGTTGGTTTAACAGCTGAATTTTATAGTACTGAGCGTGAAAATCGTTCACGTTATTTCGAATTACTGAGTGCCAGTGGTGGCTTAGTGGTAACAACTCCGAGTTGCTTATTGTGTGTCTTGTGTTTGAACCTGGTACGAGTACACGCAAGCTTTTTTTGTTTTTTTGATAGCATTCGTTTAGTATTACAAAATAGTGTCAAACAGGGTGACCCGCTCTATCCGAAGTTATTTACAAGCACTCTCGAGGTGATATTTTAATCGCTAGTGGCCTCATAAACCTTCAAAGGCATTTATGTGACAGTCGATAGTAAGAAGTTGACAAACCTCTGATTTACTGATAACACCTTTTTAGCCCCCACAGCCTTGGAACTACAGACCATGCTCCAAAAACTGAGCACGGCAAGCTTCAGAATAGGACTTGTAATGAATCGCTCTAAAACTCAGCTCATGATCAACAGCACTAAGCGTAGGGTCGAGATAGATGGTCAAGAAATACATTATGACGATGAGTATATCTACTTGGGCCAGTCCTGAAGCGCAAAATCATTGACATGAGCATCCTGCCCGTCCTAACCTACGCTGCTCAGGCCTTGTCACTCATCGAGTCTCAGAATTTCCACCTTGGAGTTTCCCAAAGGGTAATAGAACCCAACATCCTGGGTGTCAAAAGACAGGACTTGGTTCGAAACAATACAAAACGGGCATAGTGGACTTTGGCAAAAAGGCTGCTAAGCCTAAGTGAGATAGGGCGGGTCACTATAGCCCTCGTATGCACGATGACCGCTGGGCAAAAGTCTCCACACAATGGTTGCCGGAAGACTAATTTAGCCGCCAAGACCTACCTAGAAAGAGTTGGCGAGACAATTTGGACGCGTAGCGTGAGGGCTGGCCCGGGGAGGTGCGGGAAAATAGCACATGGAAGGACTTGGGGCAGGCCTTTGCCCAGCAGTAGGGCAGTTCAGGCTAATTAAAAACAAATAGCATCTCGCTGGAAAACCTAAAAGGTTGTTGTCTACTTAACTTAGCTGTTGTCTGTTTAACTTAGCCTTATTCTGTGGCTGCTTTAAGTTAAAGGCCTCCAGCCAGGGCCAAGAAAATACAAACTATGCATCTACACGCTAAGGGCACCCCCAGTGGGGCACGAACCTCGGCCTAGGGCGTTGCTGGTGGAGGGCAGCAACCGACAGGCTGAATCGGCAGCGCAGATGCTATTCGTGTGATGCAATTTATTTAAAAACTGTGTTAGGACAGACAAAATCATCAGAAAACTAAGATGTATTTACACAATCGTAGGTGAACAAGTATCTACTTTGGCGATATGCGGTCAAAGTTTATTAAGCTTAGCTATCTTAGATATTAAAAGGCAAAAAAAAATGTTTATGTGTAAAATTAACATCAACAATCATTGTATAGAACCAAAAATAAGATTTTCATCCCATCTCGGAAAGAGTATTTTTGCTCTTCGATATCTGAGTGGAAAAGCCGTTTTTATCGTCATGAGGGTAAAGTAAATTTGAATTTAGAACATCATGTGCACTAAGCATGTGAATTCAAAACATCATTAAACCTATTTACTTCTACCTCTATGGTGCCGAAATTATCATACATTTTTTTTAATTTGTTAAGAACGCAGACTCGGAACCTCGGATTCTTTGTGTACATGTTTTAATATGTTTTCCGCGCGCTATTTTCTTTTCACGTCATATTGTTAACACCTTAGGTTTAAAACAAGGAATCCAACTTGAAAACTAGTGAAAAACCTAAAATGACCACTCATTATCTAGCGACGAGGAAGTTTATTTGAATTTGTTAATAATGCGCATTTTTTTTTTTTGCGTTTATTCATTTTCTACTCACTTCCTACTCGAGTGCAAAGATTTTTCACCTCATGCTCTTTTGATTCCCTCGCTAACGCTCAAGATTCTAAGTTTTGAATCACTTGCTTCGCTCGTGACTCAATTTTAGTATCTATCGCTTGCTCGGTCATCAAAATTGAGCATGTGGTTAAAAAACAACTTTGCACTCTTGATAACAAATAACTATTATATAGTAGGTACTCGTATATCCGTCCTCCTGCCTAAAGGCCTTATGTTCAATGCACCCACAGGTTAGCCCCGTTAAGCAGACGACAACCTCTCTAGGTTGAACTGAGAGATGCCATATCGAAAAAAAAAGTAACCCATTATTCTTAGTAAATGATTACAGTGCTGTCATCTAATATGAAACACAAGCACGTCTTGCGAAGCAAATAATAGCTCTGTGTTCAAGTTTGAAAGTATTCTGCATAGATGTCGCTTATTTAAAACCTGACCAGATTTGAAAATATATTTTTATTTTATAAAAGAAGATTATAGATGTTGTCATTTTCATATACATTTCGCATGTTCTTGTATTTACAAGATAAGTAACATTTTATTATGTGTTTTGTTCTTTGAATAATCCAACAGTTTAACCAAGGATCCCAGACACGTTCAAATCAGCCAATAACTCGTTGCCAACCTCTTGCACGGTGTCACTCAAGAATTTAGTGACTTCTTCCTGAAAGTAGAAAATGGAAAATAATGACAATTATACAAAGAAAAAATAATATTACTGATCAACATCCACTTCATAGAACATAGTGAGCATGCCACTATGAAGCAATGGATGAGTTTTTTTTTTTTTCGGAATGGCATCTCGCAGTTCAACCTAGAAAGGTTGTCGTCTGCTTAACCGAACTATCCTGTAGGTGCCTTGAGTGTACGGCCTCCAGCCAGGGCATAAAACTTACAAACTAAGCGACTACACGCTAAGGGCACCCCCTGCGGGTACGGGCCTCGGCTTAGGGCGTCGCTGGAAGCAATGGATGTGTGAAGGATGTTAAAGAAAGGAGCTTTCTGATGGGACTAGAGTAATAGAGAAGCATGGAAGAGGAAGACATGCTGCGCCGGCCCCAAATAAATTGGAATGAGGGCAAGAAAATTATGATGACTTGGGGGTCTAAAATGGAAGCTATAAAATTCGAAATTCTTAAAATGGACTTTATGAAAATGACTACTAAGTCCATTTTGAGAATTTAAAATTCTTAACGTGATTCATATTATGTCCTGCTAAACCGGCCATTTTAGGCCCGCTGAAGCATGGTGTGTTGAACAAATACTTTAAACGTTTCGTGTCACGCCGGTAACCTGCAGCGATATCGACGCCGCACTGTTGCCGTACTGCGCGCTTTGTATGAAAACAAACAAACGTCCGTACGCAGTACAGTCCGTGCCACGAAAGATGAGACCATGTCACACTTCGTGTATACGAGTTAATTGTGTAACGAAATCCTTCTTTTGACATATAGGTGTACACGCCGTAAACCATCTTCCTACTTTGTCTAAACGTAGTGATTATATACTCTGTGATTTTGTCTTCTTAATGTTTTACCTGGAGGTATAATCAAGATTTCACAAAGTTTCACTCGTTTCACACAAGTGGTGTGACAGGTCTCATCTTTCGTGACACGAATTGTACGTCAAACGCACTGCTTTGGCGCTGCAGCGGCGCGACACGAAACGTCTAAATGGGGTTGTTTCCCGGAAGATATGCCGCAAGG
This sequence comes from Xestia c-nigrum, assembly GCA_916618015.1. Lineage (NCBI taxonomy): Eukaryota > Metazoa > Arthropoda > Insecta > Lepidoptera > Noctuidae > Xestia > Xestia c-nigrum. Next base: position 7,016,363 of record OU745246.1, on the reverse strand, counting down.
TGGCGCTGATAGTTTGTTACCTGTCAAAAGTTTTTGACATAAACGTGTGCATTGTTTAAACGATTTTTTAAGTATTTGCGTGTTTTTTTTACTCAATTTGTGTTGCTGCACAAAGTATGCTACCTGACATATCTCCCAGTCGAAGAGGGAATTGAAAAAACAAAAAGTATTGCAACAAGGAAAGAAAGCGGAGGTTGTCGAAAGATACATTATATTTAACATTTTATCGACTTTTAGCTGTTTACTGACCAATATTATGGTTCTATAATTTGTAAAATAAACTACAGTCATTTAATGTTTGCTTTTAATGATCCAATGATAAACGAACTAAGGTATTGGTTACATGTTACAAAATGTAAGTTTTTTTAAAAGAACCCATTTGATTGTTTCCTTACAGCTTACGACAGAAATTTCAACTTCGACAGTGTGTGTAACAGTCTTGAATCCTAGATGAAATTTCCAGAAGAGGTGTGGTTTTTAGTGTAGCTCCACATCATTTTTTAGTTTCAGTGTCTTTTACCACTTTTTTCTCATGCAATTTCTTGGATATGTGACAACGCCTATTTCTTTGCATCTAAAGGCTACACAACGACCCATAATATTGAGAAAAGTCACAAAACAATACGATATTGTTTAATTTCTATGGAGTTTGACAGTTTGTTTGAGTCAGCGCCCTCTACGTGGAACTATTTGACAGTTTTCTTCTCCATTGAAAGCGCCCTTATAGAAAAACAACAGAAATACTAATGAATGTATCTTTACCTCATGCACCTCCAGTAACTCTGGCACGAAATGCTTAAGGAATATGTTGATGAACTCGGACATGCCAGGGTCATTCATGAGGCCATTGATTTGGGACTGTAAACAAGAATAGGATGCATTATCATCACACCAGTTAGTTATGTTCTTTAAAAGGTTATAAGGGGTCACGGGTTTCATGCCCGCACGGAACAAAATTTGTATGGCCTACAGGTACCGGGTCACACACCCAAACCCGGTACTACAGTTACCGAGTCTGACTAAAAACACTTTATACTCACACACTCAAACAGCCAGACCCGGCACTACAGATGACTCTGATTGTTTGTGTATGTGAGTTTAAAGTATTTTCTCTTACTATATAAGTACAGGGGTAAGTCATAATAGGTGTGGATCAAACATTTGCATTTTCCGTCCATCCTCAATAGCGGGAGGAGTAAAAGTCTATTCCCGTTCACATTCTCATTCTTCTTTCTACCCATTTTCTTCCTTTTCTTTATTGGGCATTATCTCAAGATTGAGGAAAGTTACATTTTTCTTACCTCAAAACTTTTCAAAGATAGTTCGACGTGACTGCTGGTGATTTGCAGGAATAAGCCAGAACCAATGGTAACTCTTGGACCAATTACCAAAGAACCCTTCACTCTTGTTTCGATTAAGTCGATTCTGGAAAATAAGACAAGGGTAGATCAGGTACTGCTGTTTTACAATATTGCTGTGCAATTGAAATAAATAAATGAATAAATAAATATCGCTGGACATTAACACACAGCGCCACCTAGTGCCACACTAAGCAAAGCTTGTGTCATGGACACTAGATAGTTGATATACTACATATAGTATACTTTTTGTTTGTAAATACATACTTATTATACATATAAACATCCATGACTCGGAAACAAATGTCCATGCTCATCACACAAACATCTGCTCCTACCGGGATTCGAACCCAGACCTTAAGAACGTAAGGCAGCGTCACTACCACTACGCCATTCATTTAACAGTTATAAAGCTGAGTTCACGACCTGAAGCGATTCGACTTGCGTCAACAGACACGCGCTCGAGTCACCTCCTACTACCTTCCTTCTCGTAACTTTGGGGTGGTTTTTAAGTCACCTTGTTAGTATAGGATCCCGCTATACAACGACCTTCACCGAGATGCTTATTTAATGAGACGTATTTTTTATGTTATTAAATATGCCAATAAATATATCCTATATGGGTTGCCTAACAAATTTCAGTCCAGAGTATTTTTAATTAATAATTTAAAAACATTTTTTTTTTAAAGATTGCACCGGTGTGATTATTAAATAAATTTGATACCAATCGAAAGTTTGAAGCCCATAGAATATGCAAACGTTAGGTTGCCTATTTTTTTCCGGTCACAACCACGGGTTGCCAGGTGTAAACAGGTAAATCTATAGGTACTAGCATTTTGCAACGGTCTGATTATTGAATCAAACTTAGATAAAATGAAAGATTATTTCATAAGGAACACGGTGGTATAGGGTTGCCTGCGAAAAATCAGTCCCGAATTAGGGTTGTCGAATTTTAAATAATAAAATATCGCTGCGAGTGAATGTGTGTGAGAGAGAGGTCCCAGACCAACCATCCCACGCGGTAGAAAAGGACGCAGCGTAGCAGCTGTTTAAAGTCCGCCCATTTAAAGAAGGAGAGTGCGCATGCTATTTGTGCTTGGAAATGAAAAGGATAGCGATAGACTCGTATATGCTGTGCATTATTTTGGAGTAGTTAATTATTAATATACAGAAATAGTTATTTAATTTTTTATTTTTTAATCAATTAAAGTCACATCGGTTTTTTATTTCTGAAATCCGAAAACTGACAATTTGTAGTTCCACAAAAATTTTTTTGCGGGATTTGTTTTCATTGGTAAGTTTATACGGAACCCTCGGTGTGCGACTCCGACTCGCCCTTCCCCGGTTTTCTTTCTGTCGCTTTCGATGACACAGATTTCATCGGTCTAAACTTCAGGCTTTGTGTAGGTACCTATTTCTAATTTTATCACTAATTATGGGGTACATTTTTCCTACTAGTACTAGTACTTTTTTTTTGTCCCTTTCAGCGACACGCTTTCTCGCCATCTATATAATACTATATCTATGACTCCAAAATAATGCACAGCATATTCGAGTCTATCGCTATCCTTTTCATTTCCAAGCACAAATAGCATGCGCACTCTCCTTCTTTAAATGGGCGGACTTTAAACAGCTGCTACGCTGCGTCCTTTTCTACCGCGTGGGATGGTTGGTCTGGGACCTCTCTCTCACACACATTCACTCGCAGCGATATTTTATTATTTAAAATTCGACAACCCTAATTCGGGACTGATTTTTCGCAGGCAACCCTATACCACCGTGTTCCTTATGAAATAATCTTTCATTTTATCTAAGTTTGATTCAATAATCAGACCGTTGCAAAATGCTAGTACCTATAGATTTACCTGTTTACACCTGGCAACCCGTGGTTGTGACCGGAAAAAAATAGGCAACCTAACGTTTGCATATTCTATGGGCTTCAAACTTTCGATTGGTATCAAATTTATTTAATAATCACACCGGTGCAATCTTTAAAAAAAAAATGTTTTTAAATTATTAATTAAAAATACTCTGGACTGAAATTTGTTAGGCAACCCATATAGGATATATTTATTGGCATATTTAATAACATAAAAAATACGTCTCATTAAATAAGCATCTCGGTGAAGGTCGTTGTATAGCGGGATCTTAGACTATGTGGTAACTCGGAACTAAAACACTTCCTTCATTTGTTTTTCTCACAATCGCTGCTGCAAGATTCATGTATAAAGGCGCAAGCCAACCGCGGTGTACGCTGAGCACGGGCACGCCGCGCACGTTAGCTGCGTGGAGTCACTATTTTGTGTGACAACGTCAGTTCACGCTACGCGACGCACGAAGAGGCTACACGCATTGTTTTACCTAGACTTTACGTGTATAGCGTGTACCGCGTGTACCGCGTGCACAGCGTGCATAGTGCATTGAGCTATGTGAGCACCTTATTCGAGCAAACGACGCATGTACTAATGACATCACAATGTAAATATTTCTGCATTTCGCTATAATGCGATGCCGCCCTTTGTCAGTATGGTTAGCATCTTTGTAGCTAATTCACGTCAATGTGTACGTGTGCATGATTGTGACGTCATTGTGCGAAGTGCAGAGATAATGTGACCGAGTAATAACTCGTGGCCAACCGGTAAGTCGACCGTTCACTGCTACGGAATGGACAGTGTGTTAGAGAGCTAGCATTTCTTTCGTGCATTGCGTGAACACGGTACAACATTTTCATAAAATCGAAGCAATATACACGAGTGTAACTTAACTATGAGCTAATGTGGAGCCTATTAAAAAATATTAATAGAACACCGTAATACTTACTTGGCATCCCCATTTCCGAATATATTTGTGCCAGATACAGAAACAAAGAGGTCGTAGTTATCTGGAATTTAAAAAAAACTTAATGAAAAACAACATCACTATGGCCCGTTTAAAATTAGGCTGAAAACAATTTGAGCGTCCATAAACCCGTTCCGAATTACCGTGAGCGCGATATCGATGTCCCTTGAATCGTCATAGATGACGTCATGACATGCACCATCTTGCGATTACACCGACCATGCCCCAAATAAATATCACCGTGAGCGCTGTCAAGTGATCTGATGACAGCTCTTAGCTGTCAAAATATTGAAATCGAAATCGGAACGCAAAATATTGATATGAGCGCTGTGAGCGATTATTTTCTAATACGAAACGCAGCCTACATAGTCACAGCTTTAAAACTAAGCAACGGATTTTGAAGCGGGTTTTTTTAAATAGAAAGAGTGATTCAATAGGAAGGTTTCTAATAATATGACATAAATAATATACATAGTAGAGAAACGCTGATAATTTTAGATGTTTCTTATAGGGCAACCGAATAAACGGTGATTTTTAGTCTGACACTCCCATCCGCTCCACACAGAGCGGGAGGACTCATTTGATGATTTTATTTCCCAAAAAAAATGGAGTTATCATAAATTAAAGGCAATGGCTTTACAAAATGATTGTACAGTAGCATCACATTTTGAAGCCGGGGCAGTAATAAATAATTAGAAACATGTCTAAGACGTTAAAAAATCACAGTAATGGAACATGAAAAGTAAAAAAGTAAACATTGGACGCTCTGAAATATTCCTTATTTTAATTATTTTCCACCACTCAAATTTGAAAATTACTAACCGGCTAAAACCTCCAAAACAGGAACGTGGATGTCGAAGTGAACGCGATATCTTATAGGGATAAGTGAGGCACTGTTGATGCTCAACTTGTCAACAACGAAGGTACTGAGCTTGGAGACTATCAGGTTTGTGATATCCACATGAGAACTGGAAGATAAAAGTAAAATTGTAAGTCTATAAAACTTTTTTAAAGTTTTATATCCAAAGGATAAAAACGGGACTCTATTATTAATAAACTTTACTGTCCGTCTGTCTGTCACGAGGCTATATCTCATGAACCGAGACAGCTAGACAGTTGAAATTTTCACAGATGATGTATTTGCATAGCCGCTATAACAACAAATACGAGTACTAAAACAGAATAAAATAAATATTAAAGTGAGTCTCTCATTCAATAACGAATTTCTTTGCTGTTTTCTCTTATGTTGTAGAGATAATGGTGCGGAACCTATCGTGCGCAAGTCCGAGTCGCAATTGACAGGTTTTTCAAGACGAGATTTAAGTGTGAGTCAAATCTTATCCTTGATACATTCCAAACAGATTGCATGTGTGGGCCTCCACAGGATATGCTTCACTTCTGTCCTGCTCATCCTGCACAATCACTTGCATGTTTCAAGATTTAATCAAAGGAAATATAAGAGCAGTGCAGGTGTCTACATACTGATCTAATACAGTTTGAGTTCATCAACACGTTAAGAAGGAAAAGAAGACAAAGTTTGGGGATTCTAGACTTATAAATATTTGTGGATAGAGAGGTAGAGGAAGATCAAAAGAAGGTAGATAATAAAGCGGTAACAGGATTACACTATCTGTAAAAAAAAGTCTGTCTAACACGGTTCATGAGATACACCCGGGTGACAGACAGGCGAACAATGGAGTCTTAGTAATAGGGTCCCTATAAAAATACAAAAAGGACCTACATACAGAATAAGGATCATGTAATCTCTTACCCAGGTAAAGTCAGAGCTTCTTCATTCAGGTGTAAATGTTCAACTTCCAGGGGATCGAGAACTGGTACATCGTCTGAACCTGTCAGCATAGTCTTTCGAAAATCTTCTAGAAGATTGAGAACCAAATTCTCGAGCGCACTGTTTCTGGTCAATCCATCTGTAATGAGTAAGAATAGTATTATTTGATTGCCTCGTAAGTCTGCTGTGAACATAGTTTCACTTGGCGACTCCGGCAATGTGCTGTTATTGTTTTTCCTGAACAAAAATTTAAATAATTGAAAGTTGATCTACCCCTGTCTGTATCTGTTTCTGTGTGTGCATCCGCAGTTACTTTTTGTGGAGCAACACTGTGCAATACGATAACAATCTGTAACTTTTGTGGCTACTTGTTACTATTTGTAATGTTATCATTGCGTAACATAAATTAAATTAAATTAAAATAACAAATAACTTTTGAAAACAGTCAACATGTGGTAACAATTGATAACATTGTTCGATAATGTTTCTTTAACAAAGAACACATGCTGTGTTACTCGCTTGTTGCTGAAAGTTACTCTTTGTTATAATAATTATAACAAAGAGTAACACAGCATGTGTTCTATGTTAAAGAAACATTCTCTAACAATGTTATCAATTGTTACCACATGTTGACTGTTTTCAAAAGTTAGTCAACATTACTGAACATGTCACGGCAACATTTAACAACAATAAACAACTTTTTTCTATGGGATTTTGCTCAGTAACACTGGGAAATGTTGCCTCACGGAAATAAACTGCGATATGGATTCCTCATAAAACTAGGCTAACTAACTTACCTTGCTCCAACCAGGCTTCATTGATTTTCGCGAAGTCCACTGGAGTAGCCACCGCTATGCCAACGATTGACAACAATACTAGAGGTAACTGCATTTCAAGGCCTGAAATCAAATCGAAAAAGTAAAAAATCTTCTAACGCAGGTTATGGTCTATCCCTTATTCAAATCCATTTATCCGTTAGTTCGTCAAATAACGTGTCGACGACTGCTGTCGACGCGTCGTCAGCTGCCGCCGACACCACAACTGCAAGGGTTGGCGCGTCGGCGCCGGCTGCAGTGTATCTGCAGTTGGCTATATGCCACTCGTCTGTAAGAAGCCTAAGCTGATACGGACATTATCGACATAACTATACAAAAACTTTGTCGTCTAGAGCCGGCTGACTGATCGTTTAATTTTACACAAACAAGTAAAAATAGACAATCCAAGTAGACAAAAGAGAGAGAGAGAGAGAGAGAAGAGACAAGTAACGTAATTACTCTTTTATCCAAACGAATTTCAGTAACTATTATCAATATGATTCATAAACATACCTTTGTTTCACGTGCTGTTCACTAAACTGCTAACGAGTACGGCATGTCTGTAGATAAATACTAAAACATTTATTGACTCAAAATGATAATGATAATTTAATCTGAAGAAAAATGGATAATAGCAGATTGCAATATTTGTTTCGTCATCGACACTGATTTAATTAGTAATAACAAAAGAGGAGTGTGTTGTTTGTGTCTTTTTAGGGTTCCGTATCCGAAGGGTAACCAGCGGGACCCTATTACTAAGCTTGGGCTGTCCGTCAGACCGTCCGTCTGTCAGCGGGTTGTATCTCATGTTCCATAATAGGTAGACAGTTGATATTTTCACAGAATCTGTATCTCTATTGCCGCTATAACAACAAATAATAAAAATAAATTTAAAAAATAATATTTGTGTTTTTTATTACATATCGTTATTTTTTAAATGGTACAGAACCCTTCATGCGCGTGTCTGACTCGCAATGACGTAAAAGCCCAAATTATCAGCTAAACTTGAATTATTAACTGTTCATTTCACAAAAGGATAATTTCTATTGTATGTAGACTTGGTGTGTAGATGGCATTCTCTAGTTCCTACCTACCCCTATGACAAGACGTGAGTTCATGCATAGGTACCTACCCATGCATAAAACATACTTAGGTCGTACTTTAACCAATCAGGGATACCAGCAGTAGTGTTTAGGACTAATTAAAACGTTCAATTTCAAGAGGAATCTTTTCAATTGGTGGTTGGATAAACACACACAAGTCCACCTACACCAAAAGCTATAATCTTTGGGTATGAAGTCAACATCCATTGCTACAGAAGATTTGTTACCACCGATCATGACCGCGAATCAGCAAACGTAAGTTGTGACAGGCTCAGTAGAGTGACGATCTTTGCAGGGTATCTGGTAGCAACTGAAGGAGAGTGACAGCGAATCGAGTTGAGTGGCGTGCGATAGAGAGCTCAGCAGTGGACTGCTATAGGCCGATGATAATGGCTCATTATGGACGATTCCACTTACATTTTCATACTAAAGCAGTTCCGTAATTATACCATCTGAGGCCCTTGGCAATTCATTGAATGGGGCCCCAAGAAAACTCGTCACACTTTAATTTAGTTTTAAGGCGATTACATGAGCTAAACGCGAGTTTTATAATTACTAAAAGTATATGATTCACTGCTATAAACAAGACCAGAAAAATATATGATATTCTTCAGGATATATGCTAGCATGATACTGTTTTGAAAACATAATACAATTAATTTGGCTCGATAAAAAGTAATCACGAACTTATCTCTAAAAATATCTTTCAAACAATAAAAACATACTAATATGCATGCCATCATTCTGATTTTTTGACAAATAATTCTACAACTGATACTGTTACTGGTACAGATTCTATTTTAGTTTTTTAATCCAAGCTTCATACATCCACCTCAACATTCTCACCGGTACGTGCTATATTTTTTCATCCATTATTACCTCTTAGCATGTACATACATGCAAAACTGCAGAAGCATAATCAATCGTTTCTAGCTTGAGTGAAGCTACAATCTCATTGCACGTGCAGCAAAGCCATGTGGGCGGTCGTCGTTTATTTGTTTATTTGTCTGTCTTGAATAAGATCTTATCGATATTTATACGTAATCTAAAACAAATGGTCAATAGAATTGTAAATAAGAGACACAATGAAACGGTGTCCTTATTTTATAAGTGGGTGCAATGAGGCCATAATAATATTTTCTTAAAGTCCACACTTAGTGAGATCGGCCCTACCCGAGCAAATCATCTCCTTTGCTCGCATTTAGTTCGAAGCGGAAAACGCGTTGTGTCGTCGAAACCGAATTCAAGCTATTTTTTTTTTACTTTTATTGCAACGAATAAAGCTCTTACCACTTCAACCGATTCTCCTCTAGTGCCACTGACTGGGTGATAGTTCCACTGCAGGTCAGGTAGTGTTGTTCGGATTTTAAAACACACAATAACTAAACAGATCTTTATTATCATGAAAACTAGATAAGTAATACATATGTTTGTGACAAGAACCTCAGTTACAATTTCAGTTTAAATTCATCCTCTCGTTACAGGTAATAAATATTATTATGTTATATTCTTTTATAATCATTGTATAGGCGTTCCCACACCGGGCTCACCTGTAATGTTAGCAAGATTAAATTTTTACAGAAACCAGTTTTCATCGACCTGGCCTAAATTGTAACGGCTCAGAACCGAGCCCTTAGTTTGGCGCCTTCAGTAGCGTCCATCAAATCAAATCAAATCAAATCATTTTATTTGTGTAACATAGGTAGTAGATACAGTTCTTAAAGTTCTTAGGGCGCTATGTGCTGCCAAGAGGCGTACAAATATGGTAGCATGCGAATTGTGACAAGAAAGAAAAACGATATATTTATCATACAAGAACTAAATTACTATGTCAAAAATTTAAATGTCACGTATGGAATAATTTGTAGTCAATGTTAGATTTACAATAGAGGGTTAGGGTCACAATTTTATATTACTTGTCTTAATATTCATTTTACAATTTGGGATAATTAAAAATTGTCATTCAAGAATTCGTCCAATGTATAATAGCATTTGTGAAGTAGCAGCTGGTGTAGGGTACTTTTAAATTGTTGTACTTTAAATATTAAATCAATTCCAGCAATGTAAAAACAACCGGATACGCAGGACAGGTGTATTCCCGCTGACTCCACTGGTTCGTCCCAATTTCGGGGTCAACGGGAAAAATCAAAACTGTCGTTTCGTTGACCCCACTAGTCTACCCTACTGGTGGGGTCAACGAAAGTGACCCATTGTTTGTGACACATTGTTCTAAAATACTAAATAATTCAAATGTCGCCTCGAAGTGCCGCGAGAGGGCGCTACTTTGTTGCATTAAATTATATTTATGTTCTGTGTAATCTGCCATCTTTAGCATAAGACGATTGCTCATAGCTGTGACACATAATATATTCTTTACGACGACACGAATCAAACTGTTCAAAATTAGTATACCTGTGTAAAAAGTAATATTATAACGTTCATGTCTTGAAATCAGAGTCATAAACGGATCTCCACCTGAGCAGGTTTCCTTGCTGCGGCCAACTTGGGTCCGGTGTCTATTTAAAGACTTCTAGGTCAGCCATAGCAACTCATCTCCAGCTGGGAAATTATCAGCAGGATAATAACTCCCACAGAAACAAGTGAATCTGCAAATGATCCCGATAAAGAAGCGCTTTATGGAATAAATCATATATTGCTGGTAGTTCCAGTGACTCCATCTATAAACATCAGCGTATTAGTTTCCTTTGTACTTGAATTGGTTATGTCGCTATAATAAATTACTATTAATTCCATTTTCGTTATTATTCAATAAAAATAAACTTGTCGCAGTTTCAAAGATAATAATATCAACGTCTCTGAAATAGTACTACTCGTATAATCCACTTGGTGGCTTATTTTCATCTAACTTGCATGTACATTTGAATATATAGATATAATATTGCGCTCAAAGTTTTTGTTAAAAACCATATCGGCTGGCCATCACTCCAAAATTTTCGTTTAAAAAATCTTTTAAATTTTCTTTCTGATGCAGAAACACGGCATTCTGAAACAAAAAGGATCTATCAAGTCATTTCAAGTCAAACCATTTCTTAAAATAGTCAAAAAAATAAGAAATCGTTTGTTCTGTGATAAAAAGAAGTTTTAAACTCTTTTGTTTTTACTAATGAAAAATTTCATTTGTTTTAATTTCAGTTTGCGATCCGTTCCGGGTCATCAACGGGTTTATTTGCTACAGTGAGCATTATAAGCGATTGTTGTTGTATCGGATCGTCTCATTGATTTTCATATAACTCTTTCTTCGGAAATCCGGAAGCGTTGATCACTTCTTCTCACGACAATCACTGTCAATCAGGACAAGAATGTAAGTTACCATACATTATAGCTTACCAACAAATTACCGGCAACATGTGGATCGTCAATTGACAACAAAACATTTGCCAACCGAGAGTGGTCAGTGCCATTCACGTGCAGTTCTATTTCTGACTGAAACAATAAAATATCTTGAATAAAATGCAGCCATTGACACGCAATGAAATACGTTCGCTTATGTACTACCATGAAACTTTCACCATGATGGGAAAGTACTATAAAGCTAATGAAGGGTGTAAATCGTCCCACAACGAAGCCGAAAGCACTTGTTGCACTTCCCAGCAATCATTTTTGCGGATACTTACATAGTTTTATGTACAGATTGTTTGGTTTACGGCTTCGTGAAGAGTTCGTTTACACCCTGCATAAATGGACCCTTTGACCCAATGGACTCAATTGAAAAATCGCGGGAAATCCTCGTCATTACATATTTTATTTTACAAAAGGTGTCAATTTATAAATTAGAACCCAGCATCTAAGATGTAATTTACCTTAATTTTGTTCACTGTAGCTTCTGAGCCGATATCCGAGACCCGGAAGCCATTATCGAACGTTGTACTGAATGACGCCGTGATATAGACGTCAAAAATTGAAATTCTGCAAAAACAAGCATAGTTTTAGGAATAAAACCCAATAATCCCTTTTCTTAAAAGTGACCGGTATATAGCAAAAACACTCGATTGCCTTCCGTTTTTCAAAAACAAATGAGTGACATAATATTATTACGTCACTCATTTGTATTTTAACTCTTACCTACTTTAAAAATGGAAGGTGATCGAGTGCCGAAGAAAGGCTCCCTTTGTCAGAGCATGCTGCATTTGGATTCGCTGAACAAAATAAACGCAACCGACGGATGTGCGTAAAATTACGGGCTATGAACAATGATATATAAAACTATAGATACGTTGCCCGCGCTCTGTAGTGGCAACATGACTGCAAGGCAATTGCCGGAATTTCATTTAGTCGCGCATAGAGTATATAATCACTACGTTTAAGAGACGGGACTTCCATACAATCCATTGGAAACGCATTACATGGCATTCTAACACCAACAGATACCACAAAATGTCAAACCACAAGAGCACAGATTATATAATCCTTACGTTTACGCAGGAGTGCCAACCTTATGAACCAAATAGAGCTTAACAAATAGCTGTTTATCGATATCGATAAACTATGCAACGTAGAAACTGAGGTTACTACTAAATATTTTTAATTTTAGGTAAGTATCGAATCCGCATTTATGAGTCCAATATTGATGAGGGGATATTTGGCACTAATACAAAATAGAGATAGACTTAAATGCGGTCCCGAAATTAAATAAAAAACTGTTTTTTAATTAATATTTTATTACTGAAATGAAACGAAATAAAAAACAAACAAATGAAATGAAAATAAAAACTGTTTTTTTCTAAAGTTTTATCATTGTTTTGTGATGACCTGTTATAAAAAAAAACGAAATCAAAGCATATAATTCTAAGTAGGTCAAATAATAAATAAATAAATAAACCATTTAATTAGGACCAAACATTATGTACATTTTATGCACCCACCAAACTGCGTAACAGTTTGTCGGCGGGATTAGTGCTCGTCTTAATACATTTTGGTTCAAATAGTAATGGTATGCCCAATTGCCCATTACTATTTGAACCAAAATGTACACAATAATTAATAGTAAGCAGCAATATGCGCCGATCGGCGCGGCGCGCGGCAGCGGCGGCCCGGGAAGTATTCAGATTTACAAAACAAGTTACAATCGTAAAAAAAAATCTTAGCCTATAGTTGTTACATACAGTTTATTTACATCAAACAAAACAAAATCAGTTCTAAAAATTTCAGCTCCCTAAAAAATATAAAAATGAGATTGTACCTGAGTTACTTGGTCCAACCTGGAATAATGAAGCTACATTATCGTTTATCTCTTGAGAAGTATTTGTCGTTGTAACGTCAATGTTTGAATAAATGTGACAAGGAAATTCAAGCAACATTTCATCAGGAAGTGGATCAACTTTCAAATTTTTTGATGGTATGGCACAATTTTTGAGACGATTTTGTTTTTTATTGAAAGTTTTTTTGTCAAAGTGGTTTCCACATACATATTTTAGTGTATGCAAACTTTTCAATGGGAACATATATTAAATATTCATTGCCCACACACTTGACCCACTGTTTGCATCTGAAATTTTAAATAAAATTAAAATTTAAAATTGCACAACCGTTCCTTGCTAATTTGTATGTAGACACGCCATTTAAATATGCAAAACATTGTGTCCCTAATCTTTCACGCAACATTATATTTCTCGTTTTTTTTTCAATGATAAAGAATAACGTTGTTATCGATATGTGGATATTTACCAGTTACAGTACATCACTAGCACATATTTTAAATTTAATTATTTAATTAATTTAACTTGTTCTTAGCCTGCTTTAAAGTAGAGCTTAAAAGTAGGCTGCAAATTATCATGTTTAAGGGCTTACCGGGCTTCATCTAAGGGAAATCTCGCCATAAACATTCTTTTTTGGGTGGCGGAACGACTTGCACGGATTTTGCAAATTTCGCAACTAATAAAACAACATTTTTAATATATGTTCACTCCCGGATGATTCCTCGTAAATTTTGATGTACAATTTATTTCAAATAATTAAAAACCACAATCAAACAAGCATAAATCCATATAAACACACGGCGCGAAATGAAGCTTTGACAACAAACAACATGCTGACACTTGACGGGAAATTGCAAGAAAGAGAAACCCCACTGAGGGAGTGTGATAGCAAATCCACCATTATTTGCCACGTAAAGTCCATAGAAAAAAAAATTGTTCAGAGTTGCGATAGCCTGTAGTCGCGTACCAACCAGTGCCGCGGCAGTACGTGACATTAAAATAACTTTTGTGTATAACTTCCTCAAACAACGCAAAAAAATGCCGTCCTGTGTTTTTAGGACATGTAAAAACTATACTTTAACTGTGAAAGATAGAAAAGTATCATTTCATGCGTAAGTATCGAGAAAAATGTATTTTATTTTTTTTTTTTCGATGCCTTCTAATGGCGGCTGGCGCCTTTTGTTCGCGCTCGGCCAATGAGCATGCATCACAGAATGACAACGGAATTAAAGAAATATATTTATCTCTCTCTAACAACAAAAATTCCGTAGATGACGTTTAATTTTCTTTTCCTTTCTTCGTGCGTCTAAGTATTTATCTAGCTACCGACAGTATTTACGCTGTTTTCGACAGCCGTAATGTTCATGCATGACGCGTCTATTTATAATACGTCATTGGCTATGAATAAATAATTAGCGATAAAAGTACCTTCCAGTGATCTTTAAAATATAACCAAGATCATCGCATCTCACCACTGCTTCGCCTGAAAACAATCAACATTCAAGCATAAATATAAACAGTTAGAGGACTAGAAGTCATATTTTAGATTCATAAGTTTCGAAGTAACTTAGGAAACAGTCCGGACGTTTATTATTGTAAATTGTGTTTGAGATTGAATAATTAATGATACATACCAATTTGAATTGTGATTTTCGGAGATTTCATACTAAGAGGTTCACTGTCATAATTCAAATCTTGACATTGAATAGAAATGTTTTTTACAAACATATGGCATTTTGGAGCGTTGTCGCTTCTGCAAATAAACATACTTCAATAAATATAAAAGAGGAACTTCCACTAGGTGGACCGATGACCTCGTGAAGGTTGCGGGAATCCGTTGGATGCGAGTCGCACGAGACCGGTCAATGTGGTGACACTCGCCCAAAGTGTCGTGTAATTAATTTTTCTGAGGTATGAAGCTATTATACAGCCTCATATTAAAATAGTTTTTTTTTTAATATATTTTTGAATTTAGAACACAAATTAATGTTAATTTGTTAATAAAGAAAATATTAGTTTTAAAGAATCATGTTTGTCTATGATATTGAATTTATAAACACAATTTGAATATTCAAAAAATTATTACGCCACCGTAAAGACGTATATCACTTACTTACTTATGCACTGACCAGTTTGGACTAAGTATAGGCAATTTTGCTTTCTGCACATGTGTGGAAATACCATTTTTACCTAATCATAGTGCGAAAAGAACCAGTTTTCGAGGTAGTGTATTGAAAATATTGTTATTCTGTAGTGTGTGTGTATTTAAAAAGTATTGTTCCTTCATCAATAAACCGTAATACTCATTTCATACACAGTTGTCATTTGAACGTAAGATGTAATTTGATGTTGTTTGTGAATTTGCTGAGCAATTAAGTTTCCAGAGTTTCCATTAGCAACTTACCCAGGCAATTTATTTAAATTGAATTCCATTTGATATTCGTTGACGGTGTGAACGTCGGTTCCATCTTCCCAGAGTGACTTCAAGTAGTCTACCATCATCGTATTATATGTTGATGATAATAATTGCCCCATTTTTCAATCCTGAAACATAATTGCGTTTATTGAGTTCATTTCCACTATCTATCTATCTATACTTATAATAAATCTGTAGAGAGGTCAATTCTGTACATGAAATATATTTACAAAATAACTATCGGGGGGTGATTAGTGATCGATACTGATGCCAAAAATGCAATCAGTAAAATTTTTGTCTGTCTGTCTGTCTTTCTGTCTGTCTGTCTGTCTGTCTGTCTGTCTGTCTGTCTGTCTGTCTGTCTGTCTGTATGTTATTTATAGAAAAAAAAACTACTCGACGGATTTTAACGAAACTTGGTACAATTATTCTACATACTCCTGAGCAGGTAATAGTATACTTTTCATCACGCTACCATTAATAGGTAGGAACAGAGCAGTGAAAGGAAATGTTGGGAAAACGGGAGAAGTTACTTGGTTTTTTTAGCTTCCGTCGCGTGTGCAGCCTTAATGGTTAAAGCTACATAGAAATCATGTATAACGGAAATATTCCACATAAAATTATATAAAAAATATCCCAAGACAGCATATGTCTATCTTTTATAGTTGACTCACAATAACACGTGTAACTCCCGATAGCTTAGCAGTTCGGAGATTTGTTATTATTATATTTGTTTACTCTTACGTTTATAATATTCTCACTCAACCCCAATTTTGAAACTTCACGCGGGCGAAGCCGCTGGCAGAAGCTAGTACTTATAATAAATCTGTAGAGAGGTCAATTCTGTACATGAAATATATTTACAAAATAACTATCGGGGGGTGATTAGTGATCGATACTGATGCCAAAAATGCAATCAGTAAAATTTTTGTCTGTCTGTCTGTCTGTCTGTCTGTATGTTATTTATAGAAAAAAAAACTACTCGACGGATTTTAACGAAACTAGGTACAATTATTCTACATACTCTTGAGCAGGTAATAGTATACTTTTCATCATGCTACCATTAATAGGAGCAGAGCAGTGAAAGGAAATGTTGGGAAAACGGGAGAAGTTACTTGGTTTTTTTAGCTTCCGTCGCGTGTGCAGCCTTAATGGTTAAAGCTACATAGAAATCATGTATAACGGAAATATTCCACATAAAATTATATAAAAAATATCCCAAGACAGCATATGTCTATCTTTTATAGTTGACTCACAATAACACGTGTAACTAGCTGTCGATAGCTTAGCAGTTCGGAGATTTGTTATTATTATATTTGTTTACTCTTACGTTTATATCATCACGCTATGACCCACATAAAACATAGGATATATTTTATTCCGGTAGTAAGATCCCATGGGACAATAATCAAACTTCACGCGGGCGAAGCCGCTGGCAGAAGCTAGTTACTAATATTTTTCTTACGTATTGGAACTGCCCCTGGTGAGACAAAATCTATTGATACGAACATAATCGTTCCCACTGCTGGGACACTGGGCTTATGTCTGTGAGTGGGACCGGGGCGCCCACGAGCATCCACTGCGGATTTATGGATTGCACTTGCATTCACATGTCTTCGATTTTTAGGTTCACAGACATGATGATTTCTTTAAATGTTTCCTTTTTTTTGTGCGAATTAAATACAATATACACCATAATTATGAGAACTGTGAACGTTTCCCTCAACTACACCCGATTTTCCTTTTCATACTCAAAACAGAAAACTAAAATTAATAAAAAAAAAAACTCGTACCTACTCGTACATCAGACAAGTAGTTCTTGCGTTGTAAGTCCACAAACGAACATACAAATACATACAGAGAGACGTTAACCATTCACGATTTGTAATTAATTAATATGTAATGAATGAAGATGATTGATGTCTACATTACTCATTAAGTATGTACTTCCTACTAATATTATAAATGCGAAAGTTTGTAAGTATGGATGTATGTATGGATGTTTGTTACTCTTTCACGCAAAAACTACTGAACGGATTTGGATGAAATTTTGCACACAGATGGTTTACAACCTGGATTAACACATAGGATACTTTTTATCCCGGTAGTAAGATCCCATGGGACAATTATCAAACTTCACGCGGGCGAAGCCGCTGGCAAAAGCTAGTTATTTATAAGTAGAACAATGGTAGTACAAGATAGTACACTCTTAGAACATAATCTTACTAAGAAATATTGTTGCACATTATAAACAACATAGGTATTGTAGTACTTTAACTACCAACAATGTTGATTCTAATAATATTACTTCTAAACAAAGTAATTTTAAACCACCAATACTCAGACTTTTCCCAACTATGTTGGGGTTAGCTTCCAATCTAATCAAATGCAGGCAATGCAGCTGAATGCCAGTATTGTATGTATTTGAAGCAATTAGTAGCAGAACACTATAGCACTATTCTCAAAGATACTAGAATTTATTTATCTACCCGTGCGCGATAAGTTGGGACCTGAGCGCGGTGACGCGAAAATAAATATTTTCATTAAAATTAAATTAATTAATTTGATTTTATTTAATTCAAATTCAATCCATTTTCATTTTAATAGTGATGCGAACGGTACAGTACAGGCGCCATCGGGGAAGTGCAGGGGAAGCGGGCGGGGAGTCGCATTCCTCCAGCAGGTCCCAAGGACCCAACTTATCGCGCACGAGTAGTACTAGGAATAATATTGTATAGAAGTAAAGTTTGTAGGTATGTAATCTCCGGAACAATTAATTCAATTTTAAAATCTTCTTCTCTCTTCTTTTACTAGTAGAAAGCTACATTATTCGTGGTTGCTCTATAGCAAACAAAAAAAAAAACTAAAAAAATTCAAACCAAAAAAAAACAAAGCAAACATAATAAAAAAATGCCAAATAAAATACTGTACAGTCTATACTGTACATTTTATTTATATCATGCATAGCCGATATGCATCATTCTTTCGATAATTTTTTTTTGCCCGATTAACTCGTGGCTCATATTTTAATAAACATTGTTTATATAATTTTGATGTTACATCATCGTCATCAAATATTGGAATTCTGGAATTATTTTAAAGTTTCGAAATAAAACTATAAATAAGAGGCAGACACACACAAATGTACACTCCTTGATCTTTAGGCAATTAAACTCTACATAGGCCGATTTCTGTTCATCATAAAACATATTATTAACTATAACATATATTATTATTTTGATTTATTCATATTGTATTTTAAATGTCATGCACTTACCTTCACAATCGTAGCTCACAAATTCACAAACTCTCCTTCCGTTGACAAAATAATACTGATTCCAAAACACACTACTAGATAAACATTTCATTCCTCAGCTGCCTCAGCGTACGCGAATGTATTCCCCGTCATAAATGACTAGTGTTGCCAGTTTATAAAAATGTTTGAACAAAGTAGAATTACGTTTCGTTTCACTTAAGCCACATTTAATGAACTAAGGTAAGAAAGTTCAGATTAATCAGACTAATAAACCTACGCAAGTCAAAATATTAATAAAAAAGACGTGTGGCACTCGCGGACTGCCGCGGTAAAGCTATTGCATTTGTTTTTTACAGGGGGTGTTAGGTTATTTTCGTTACGGAATATCCACGCTCAAGGCCCGCGATAGCTTAAAAGTATATAGGGTGTAAAACACCTCTTAACGAATACGAAAGGCACTTGTTCTCCTCGTCGTTCTGATCATTTTTTTGTTCTACACCATACCTGGGAACCTTCTAGTTACGGAGATATTGGGGGTCAAAGTTACAACTTTTTGACAACGTTTTTTTTAAACACAAGTTTATACTAGAAGATTTTAACTTTTAACACCTCAAAGACCTTCGTACTATTCAATCCATCCATTCGCACAATGTTTTGAGTGCGTTACATTGAGTTATACCACAAAACATAATTTATAACCTCAAAAAAAAATTGTTTCCCAGCAATATTTTTTGCGTAAAGTTATTTAGTTTGATATACATAATGCTTGGTTATCGGCTTTGTGACGAGGTGAAATACATCCTGTATAATATGTACAACTCAACTATCTAGTGTCTACGATAGTAGGTATCTGGTGTCTTGCTTAGTGTGGTACTACATGGCGCTGTTTGTAATGTCCAGCGATATTATTATTATTATTCTAGGAGTAGTTTTTTAACCTGACAACTCTACGGTCTGCAACATGCGGAGCGATATACGGTGACCTCGATCAGGTATTGTCAGGAATGCAATACCATCCGTTTGTGTGTGTACCAGCGTACCTATGGCCGCTTTAGCAGAACCTAATAGGTTATAATCTAAAAGTGGACTTTTTAGCCATAAACATAAAGTCGTTTTTTTTTTTAACGTGATTAATATGTTCTGCTAAAGCGGCCATTTTAGACCCCCTGAATCAGTTTTCGTAGATTTGCGATTCAAATGCGTTAGTGTCAACAGCTAGATATCGTGATTGCCTACGAAAAGTCAAATCAAATTCTTTACGCATTTGTTATGATAAGATACTTCCTTTCCGTTCTATAAGATTAGATCTATGGATATGGTTGTGAAGATTTTCATTAGATAATAGGTATTGTTTGTTACTATTACATGTAAAACAAGTGTAAATTAAATATCCGCGATATAAACCTTATTTTTAATACTGTTTGTTTCGTTCCCATAGACAAATCATGAAAACAGTTTTGTGTTGCATAGTTCTTTTTTGCTAATTATAATAAAATCAAATAAAACAAAACTGTCGATTCGAGTGAAATAAAAAAAAACTTGTTAAAACTGCCTATTTGCTCGAGCACTTCTGCGGAGAACGAAGTCCTTTGATTCGAGTTCAGACAAATTGTTTTTGTTTTTTTTTTTTAAACTCTGAAGGGTTTGGGTAGCTGCCTAAATAGTAGATTTGTGCTTGGGATAGGGTCGCCCCCTTATTAAACAAAACTGCAAAAGGTGAATATCCTCTAACTTTTACTTTATAAAGGTTCTACGGCAAAATAATACAAGAATGAGTACAGCGCCATCTATGACTCCATTGAAGAACTAATACCAAAATACTTTACTTTTGTACTATGTTTATTTATTTATTTAGGTTAACCAACAATTGTTTACACTAAGTACATTTCTGACTTAATGACTAGAGTAACATTTACAAGTGCAACAGTTAATTACAGGTTAACACCACATGCACAAAAACGGTTTAACATAACATAATTTTATATGTTATTGACATTGGAACTGCAAAGAAATAATTAAAACAATAATAATGAAAGCTATCAAATATATGCTATGTTGCTGTATTTTGTTTGTAGTACCGCTTCAGAACCATAAAAAGGGATATAAAAGACTGGGTAGACAATAATACTAGAACAACGAGTTTTCCTTTGTTTATTTAATATAGTATTGTTTTGTAATAAATTTATATCTTAGTTGTCGAGACCACTTTGTATAAACGTAATCATAGGTCGATGTTTTCGTTGATGGCATCCAAAAGAATAATTTCAATGAGTTCGTTGACCTCAGCCTAAAAAAAAAAACATTAATTGCACATTTTATCCTTATAAACACATTAAGAAAGTAACGACTACGTATATGGAGAAAACCCATAATTGATATTTCAAATATATTATATCACTACCAATATTATAAAATGGTAAGTCTGTAGTTTGGATAAAGGGAGTAATATAAATAAAATCGAAACTACTGTTTAAATTCATATTTTTTTCATTTAAGTAGTGTTACTGGCCGGTTACAGGCTTTATTTAAAACGTTCCCGTCATCATCATCATCATCATCAGCCTACAATGTTCCCACTGCTGGGACACGGCCTCCTCTCAATGAGAGGGAAACGTTCCCGTACTTATGATAATTTCAGGCATAATTTCATGTAATTGACATTATTTTATTACACATAATAGTAGGCCATACGTCAGCGACAAAATGTCGGTCTACAGATGGCATAGCATGAAGTATTATACCTTATTTCGGCTAAGGAAAGCATCGTAAGGAAACAAAACATGCCAGAGACATATTTCTAGATCGCATATGAAGCCAAGTCAGAGACCATACAATAGTGGGGCATAAACATTCTGACGTGAAGTTAAGGCTGGGGTATCTGCTCAAAGCAATTATATTTGTGGTGGTTCAAACTTCGTTTAAAATATTAGTAAGTGGTTGTTACGTCAGTCACTGCGGGAAAAATAGTACGAAATGAGTGGTTTTTATTTAATTGTAGCCTATTAAATCATTAGATCAATATGCCAATTGTACACTTCGTGAAGAAAAGACAAGATGAAGAAGTGACAAATATTTGTGTGATAAAAAGTACTAAAACTTAATGCCGTTTAGAAGTAGCTACGAAATTTAAAAAAAAAACATGTTTCACTTTGAATATTTTGGTCTTATAGTAATAAAAAAGTTAGATTTATTTCAATTGCAACAATTATAGTTTAGAGTCGTATTTTTTTTGCACATTTATATACAACATTTTTTTTGTTTACACTAAAAACATCCGAACGAACCTTGAAATCGCGAAAAGAAATCAGCTATTCCCTACATTTATGTTCGCATAACTCGTCAAAATGTAGGGAACAACTGATTTTTTTTCGCGATTTCAAGGTTCGTCCCATAGAAAAAGTTGTTCAAAATGATGAGTACAATGACCCCTTTTCGGGTTTAGTGTAAACAAAAAATAATGTTGTATACTCATCAAATAGGAGTTACATCGAGAGAAGAGAGGTTTCTCTTTAGCAGATACCACCCCCTTAAGGACTAACCACGCGATAAGTATGAAAAAGAAGTATGAAGTTTCAGAAGAATACAAGGCCAGCTTATTTTGGTTACCCGATTACCTCCATAAACCACGTCACTGAGCTCGTGGCCAAATAATAACAGCCGCTTGGGTCGGATCGATCTTTAGATTAAACTGTGCTTGCCTAGGTTGGTCTGTTGATGAATCTACCTTTTTTTTTGGGATGGGAAATCATCAAATGACTTCTCCCACTCTGGGCGGAGCGGGAAGGAGTGTCAGACTCTTACTGACTAAAACCCATCCATGTTGCTTCCTCGCACTTTATGTTCCGGGGCCGCGGTATCTCTTTCGAACAGGCCTGCAACCCCGGCAGGCGTCGGCCCTTACGGGCCCCTCCCCTTATGCTGACATCTCTTTGAGGCGCGCGTGGAACACGAACGCGCCGTCGACACGGCCTGTCGTCGTCGTTGGACGGACGGACGGCTAGCTAGCCCATAGCCAACCGTCCACAGGCCCGTTGATGAATTTACCCTTACATACTAAGTTTTCTTAGATTAAGCCGTGCTTGCCTAATGTAGTCAATTGATGGAAGACCCTTACATACCGAGTTTCCTCCGTGCCTCGGAATTCATGCTTTTGGTCCCTGCTGTCATTTGTAGATCTTTGACAGTCGTTACAGGTAGTCAGTGCCCAAAAAAAGTCTATCAACTAGTCTTAGCAAGTGGTATCGCATTACCCAAAACGAACTGGGATGTGGAGGCCCGATAGGCAGTCGCTCCATGTAAAATACTGGTACTGGTTTAACTTTTGTTAATATTCCTTTTGTTTTACATTTTTTGTATAGTAAGCAACGACCTATTGTCGGGCCTACACTGTCCCCCATACTTTAGTACTAATGCTGTAATGTAACATAATAATATTGTAATACTAAATGATTTGAAAAGAGTAACCATGGAGTTTCTTGCCGGTTCTTCTCCATGGAATCGACCAACGCGAACCGTGCACATTTTTCGACGTTTTATAAGTGCCCATCTAGGCCTATGTGAAATAAAATATTTTGATTTTGGTATTCAGTTGCATCCAGTTAGACTGGAAGCTGACCCCAACAGAGTTGGGAAAAGCCTAAAGTGATGATGATGGCCATGTCCATAAACAACTGGTTTCTTTTTAAGCAATAACTTACGCTGTATTCTTCCAGAACTGCTGGGACCGTTATGGCGATGAAATCATTGATGTCCTGAGAGTAGTTGTCACCCTGAATGGCTAGCCTGATATTGGACTGTAAGTGAGAAAGATTACAAATTAATCAAGATTATCGGGGTGATACAAGAGGCCTTTGCAAGACGACATTAATGGTAAAAAAAGCATCTTGAATTCTTACTAAAACTTTTGATTTGGATTTAAGAGGATCATTCTGAAAGTTGGCAACATCGCATAAAACTGACAAATATTACTTTGTTTCCATTTTACCAACGTTCACACATAAAATATTGTTCTGTCATATGTATAGGGTGGCTGGCAATTAGTGTACGAAACTTAAACACGTGATTGTGCTCATGATAACAAACCACTTTTACTATGGGACCAAAAGCTGAAGACACGCAGGCTATACGCACACAAGCATTATCATGTGTTTAAGTATATAGTACACTTAAACTTGTATTGTCACTTACGGGATATCTTCCGTGATTATTTATTAAGTTGAGCTCCCGATATTTCAAAGAAAAGAAAGACGGTAGACAGATTTGTCTGCTCGTAACCATTTAAATTCCATCCACCCGCATTGGAGCCAGTCAACCCGCGATCATGGCGCTTGCAACAGCGTCGAAATATCGGGAGCTCAACTTAATAAATAATCACGGAAGATATTCCGTAAGTGACAATACAAGTTTAGTTTTAAACCGTGAAAGCCTAAAACAGTGTTTATAGTACAACTATTACACCCAATATGTATTTTTGACTGACTGCAATCATTAAAAAAAAACAATTAGAAACATCCAAATGCCTTTGTTACTCCTAAAACTACAACAACACCTAATTCAGTGGTTTCATACCAAAAATGTAATGCTACATTGAACTATACATAATTCAGTTTAATACAGTATTTTTGATTCATCTATCAAAATCTATACTAATATTATAAAGCAGAAGAGTTAGTTTGTTTGTTTGGTTGAACGCGCTAATCTCAGTAACTACCGCCTCGAATTGAAAAATTATTTTTGTATTGGATAGTCCATTTATCGAGGAAGGCTTTGGGCTATATAACATCACGCTACTATCAATAGGAGCGGAGCAGGAATGAAAAATGTTGCAAAAACAGGGACGTTTTTTTCTTTTCGTTTTTCTCTCTTATGTGACGCAGACGAAGTTGCGTGGGTCAGCTAGTAATTAAATATTTGACAGGTATTTGCGACGTTGTCAACTTTCAGAATCCATAGCCTTAAGGAACTCACGGCAATGCGTCCTAGTTTGAAGTCAACAGTGACACCGGCGATGGAAACGCCAGAGATGATGCCGACGTTGACTCGGACCTCTCCTACAATGACCGTGTCACGGACATCCACTCTGGAAAGAAGGAGTTTTGTCATAAATTAAATGCGAGTCGAGTGGCCGTAGCGCTGCTGAGAGTATAAAGATCGATTTCCGGGTCGTGCAAAATGTTATTGGGTTTTTCCATCAAAAATTCTCAGCGAAACAAAAAGCTCAGAGAAATTTCAAAATTTTCGAGCAAGAATGCTCGACCTTTATTAACGGAACAAACATAATAAGTATTCATTTCATCATTCTCGACCTACTCACATATAGGATGTAAAAATTGAAGCCAAAAGGCAGTGGTTTTTCCCGTCTTAGCGATATTTTATTTAGTTCTAGACCAAAAAGGGTCAAATTAAAACACTTCCACGACCCGTACTATTCAATCCATCAACCAGCACAATGTTTTGAGTGCAATACAATGAGTTTTCATGTAAAACTTGATTTTTCACCCCAAAAACAAGTCGTTTCCCAGCAATATTTTTTGCGTAAAGATGTTAAGAATGTTTGGTTGACGGGTTAATTATGAGTCAGTGTATGTACACCCTATAGAAATATACCAACGGTTATTTAAACAAAAATCTGCAGTTTCCTTCTAAAGTGAAAGACCTGTATGGACAGAAATGAAACATTTTGTTTTAATTATCGATGAAAAATTACTATTTGGTAGGGTTCAGAATGATGTACACCTGGTAACCGTTTGTGTGTCGATTTCCCTTTCACCCTGTATAGTATGGACGCTCTCTTAGTCCTGAATTCTTGTCGCGCTGATGGTCGGTCGCGTAGTAGTATACATTGTGTTCTATAAAGCACCATACTGTGACCCCGACGTCAGCGATGACCCACAGCCGTATTTTATTCTCGCTGACGTCATGATCGACCGTACGCGACCGACCGTCGGCGTGACAAGAAATCAGGCCTTAAATTTTTTTCGTGTGACCTAAGTACGGTGAGTGCACTATAAAGAAAAGCAGAAAAAATCGGATACGTTTGACGAATTGTATGTAAGAATTTGTGTGACGTCTTGAAAATCATACTAAAGATAACAAACCATTCCCACGTAATCTTATCTCCCGGATTTGTAAAATATGGAATTAGTACACAGATTATAGGCAAACAAATATTATGAAAGATAAACTAATCACAAAAAAATAACTAGAGCCGCGGCTACTCAAAATATGCTATTTCTTATGTTGTCCCATCTAGTTCCGGTATCAAGAAATCAACCAAATAAAATACGGGCAATAAGCCTGATTGATTTAAAAAATATTCTAACTCTCGTGCTCCTATCCTGATTTGATTGGGGTACACGTAGTAGTCTTCTTCTTCCCTACTTCTTTTAGTCCTGAATTCTTGTCGCGCTGATGGTCGGTCGCGTTCGAGTATACATTATGTTCTACACAGCACCATACTGCGATGTAGATATCAGCGGCGACCGACTGCCGTACTTTGTTCTAGCTGACGTCACAACCGACCGTACCCGACCGACCATTAGCGTGAGAAGAATTCAGCTCTAAGAGTATTTAAATGCGGGGTTGCGGGCCTTCCGGGGTTGTGGGCCTATTCCGCGGAACATAAAGGGCGAGGAAGGAACATGGATGGGTTTTAGTCAGTAAAAGTCTGACACTCCTTCCCGCTCCGCCCAGAGTGGGAGAAGTTATTTGATGATTACCCATCATAAATAAAAAAATAAAAAGAGTATTGAAATCGTCTGTAAACTATTTATTTATTTAATTTTGTTTGCTAATGAACCCACATGATAATTAACAACCTTGAGGGCCGTAGTTTTACTCAAATATAATCAGTACTTTTACCTCGAAATCAGAGTAATCTGGTCCGATAGTGTAATCTGTTAATCCCATGTTCTAGTGAAACAACATCAACCAGGTTTCGCAATCATGTGTGTATGTATGTTTATCTGTTACTCTCTCAAGTAAAAACTACTGAACGTATTTGATTGAAATCTATACTAATATTATAAAGCAGAAGAGTTTATTATTTTGTTTGGTTGAACGCGCTAATCTCAGGAACTACCGGGTCGAAATGAAAAATTCTTTTTTCGTTGGATAGTCCATTTATCGAGGAAGGCTATAGGCTATATAACATCGCGCTATGACGATTAGGAGCGGAGCAGTAATGAAAAATGTTGCAAAAACGGGGCTTTTTTTTTCCTTTCGTTTTTCTCTCTTACGTGACGCAGACGAAGTTGCGTGGGTCAGCTAGTAGTTTATAACCTGGATTAACACATATGATACTATTTATCCCTGTAGAAAGATTCTATGGGACAATTATCGAACCTCACGCGGGTGAAGATACGGGCAAAAGCTTGTGAACCGTATGGATGACAGTTGTGAGATAGTACTCTATCTACATCTCCACATTAACATTCGGTAGTTGAAGGTTTATTGCTGCTTGTAATACGCATGACGACAGTAATTACAAATTAATCTATTTAGTCCGTCAGAGAATTAAAAAATAATGGACACGTATTTTTTGTTTTTGTAAATCAATAAATATTGACAAATATAAAACGCATCAGAACTCGGAAGTGGGGGCTCGTGATGTCAAAACGAACAAAAAATTATACAAAGGCGTGACGTTTTGAGAATTTTGAAAGTGTCGTATCTTCATCAATTTCGGTTTACGTAACAAAAGAAAAGATACGTGTCAAATACTTTTTAAACACCGACGCAAAAACGACGGAGTGTTATAAGCTTGACGTGTCTGTGTATGTGTGTGTGTGTGTCTATCTGTCTGTGGCGTCGTAGCTCCCGAACGTATGAACCGATTTAGATTTTATTTTTTGGGTTTAAAAGGTGAATTAGTCAGTAGTGTTTTTAGCTATGTTTGAAGAAAAACGGTCCAAGATGGCCGCCGCCACAAATTGGCGGATTACATAATTATTCAACAAATTCCTCAATATGGGTATCAAATAAAAGGGCTTGACTAGTAAAATACTATACGCTGTAATAAATTTCAAATCCAAGATGGCCGCCACCATTAAATGGTGATTTTTTTCACAACTCCCTCAAATGAAAGGGCCAACACCAAAACTCGGGAATACCTTGAAATTATGACCCTGTGTCGGGGTATTTTTTAATTTTTAATTTAATGTAACTTGTTGATAATTTAACTGACGGCCTAATTATATATTTTTTGTCGTCTACTCTTTTATATTATTTCTGTTTCCTTACCTGCCATCTCCTTCAGCAGTCAATCTGTTTCCGAAGACTGTAACGTCTCCGTAAGCAACTCCTGAAACGTTAAAATAACATCAATTTGTCTGTTCTCGTGATTAATTAGGCAAATTAAGTGGCTCGTTGTGACGGTTTTTCCAGCTACTGAAATTTTAACGCTCAGTCGGGCACTGAGGGTTGAAAATCAAACAGTGTGCGGATAAACATGTGGTGTGTTGGATATACAACGGTAAGCTTAATGACATAAGCTGTAAATCCAGGGCGTTTCTTCGAATGTGGAGTTACAGTTTGCTACAATACTTACGGGCAGAGAAATGCAAGTGAGGTAGTACAAGCACGAAGTCTAGACGATTCCATAACAGACTGTAGTTTATGTGGTCGATCACGATGTCACTCAGACCAGTGCTGAGGATATCCTCCAGAATAGCAGCTGCGTTGAGGATCCTGAAAATTGTGGAGTTTTCAACAATAGCTTTTGGGTCGTAAAGCGGTATACGTTGCACAGATAGGAAGAAGGCAATAGAGAGAATGAAAGAGAGGGAGTAATGACGATAGACAATGACAAAAAAAAGGGAACGAAAAATCTAGCACAATGCCAAAATAGGCCTGTATCTCAGATTACGGAAAATTCGTAGTGGAACTTCGTAAACCTCGGATGCGAACTTATTGTTATAGTCAGCCGTTAAATTCAGGTTTTCGGTCACTAGCTTGCTAGGTTTTCTGTTCACAATTTGCTTCACGAATTTGTTTTGCAAACATTCTTTACGCTAGCTTTGGGCCTGAATTCCTCCTACGCTGATTTCGATCGCGTACGGTCAGTCGCGTACGGTCAGTCGCGTACGGTTGGTCGCGTACGTCAGCAAGACACATTTAACAACGTACGCGCCACTTAAGTCAGATACTATATATGTCACCGTAAAATTGTCAAACACTCTCTCTAGCGATATTGTAAACTCTCGAAATATTGTCAACTGAACGTACGGAAGTATCTCTGCCCCCATAATCGGGACTTGGGGCACCCCCCCCCCCGTTAGGTTAATTAGGTTCCTTTAAACCGTGCACTCAGAAATAGGCTCCGTCGACTACGCTTTTTAGGGGAATATAAAGTGTTTTAAGGTTAGGTTATAATAATCGGTATTTCTCAGGAATGGTACATTATCTTTTCATGAGAGTGGTACCACTGGGCAAGGGGGTCCCCCTTGCACTCCTTCCCGCCACACCGCGTGAGTTGACTACCATCGCATGCGTTTCACGAAAAATAATGCGTTTTATAGTAAGCAGTATGTTCATTTGACAATACTTCGAGAGTTTAAAATATCGCAAGGGAGATTACAATCCAACGTGTTTGTCAATTTTACGGTGACGTATATATTAGAAAACAATATACAGGGTGTATTTCACCTCATCACAAAGCCGTTAACCAAGCATTCTGTATATCAAACTAAGTAACTTTTCGCAAAAAATATTGCTGGGAAACAACTTTTTTTTTTGAGGTTATAAATCATGTTTTGTGGTATAACTCATTGTTACAAACTCAAAACATTGTGCGGATGGATGGAGTGAATAGTACGGGGGTCGTAGAGATATTTAAAGTAAAAATCATGCGATAAAAAGTGGTATTTAAAAAAAAACTTGTCAAAATCTTGCAACTTTGACCCCCAATATCTCCGTAACTAGAAGGTTCCCAGGTATAGTGTAGAACAAAAAAATTATCAGAATGACGAGGAAAACAAGTGCCTTTCGTATTCGTGATGAGGTGTTTTACACCCTTTATACTCGGACACGCGACCGACATCAGCGTAATAGGAATTCAGGCCTTAGTTACGCTATAAGAACATTCATTTTTGAAACGACAGCTGCGGCGGAACCAGAATCCTAATTCTCAAAGGAAATGCTCGCATTGATTTGGTAGATTTTCTAAAGAAAAACATCAAGATAATATAGGATATATATAGGATAGTTATATCAAAAATCACTTACACCGGCACTGGAAGTTCGTAGGAGAAATGTTCCTTCTCGATCTCGAAAGGATCTAGTCCATCATCCCTGATGGCCTGGCTGATCTCCTCGATGCCTTCGATGACTCGAGCCTCAATCACGCCGGAGATTAATCTGTCCCGGCTCGCTACTGTACCTAAACATTTGATTAAATAACTTGTTAATAAGGATTATGACTGACAATTTATTTTTCTGTTTAGTCCCTCAGTTAAATTATGAGAAAAATTTAATATAAAGGGTGTAAAACCCCTCTTCACGAAGCCGAAAGGCACTTGTTCTCCCTATCACTGCGATAATTTTTTTGTTCTACACCATACCTGGGAACCTTCTAGTTACGGAGATATGGGGGGTCAAAGTTACAATTTTTTGACAAGTTTTTTTGTTAATACCAGTGTTTTTTGTAAGATTTTGACTTTTTACACATCCTCGACCCCCGTATATAATACTATTCAATCCATCCATCAGCACAATGTTTTAAGTGCGATACATTGAGTTCTAATACAAAACGTGATTTATAACCTCAAAAAAAATGTGGTTTCCCAGCAAAAAAAATTGCGTAGAGTTACTTAGTTTGATATACTTACAGAATGTTAATGGTTTTGTGATGAGGTGGTTTACACCCTGTATGTTTTTTTGTTTTACTTAATTAATACAAAATAACGAAGATAAAACCCCCGGTTTGTGACATCATTTTCCGGTAAAAAGTAATGAAAAAGAAAAAGTATGTGTCCATTTTTCCAAATCTATCTATCGAACTAATTAGTTTTTTTTGTCGTCTTCCCTGTTGTGTGTCTGTTTCTCATCCAGAAAAGTTTATTTGGAAGTAACTTTTCACAAATTCCTTCGATTTTTGTAAAAAAATGTTTTTGTAATTGAGATCTACCACAAAATATGATTTTTCACCATAAAAAAAAAAAGTTGTTTTCCAGCAATATTTTTTGCGTAAAGAGAATGCTTGGTTGATGGCTTCGTGATGAGGTTGTTTACACCCTGTATTTTTTTGGGTTACACTATTATTTTTCTTGCATCTAGGCTGGATCTATTTGCGGTACTAAAACTAATTACTTTGCATAGTTTTATTTAAACTTGCAAAGTTCAAGTCCAAAGTATGACTAACCTGGTTCGATCGACGGCTCCGGGACAATTGAAGCATAGATACCCGCGACGAGAAGAGTGAAAGCAAGAATGGTCCTCATTTTGGTTTATTTTGCTAGAAAAGAAAGATATATGTATATTGTTGATACGAGTACAGGTTCCCCTACAGCGAGGAAATTTTGTGATTTCGAAATTACCACAATTTTTTTAACTCCTCTAAAAGTCAGGTTAAGTCAGGAATTATTTAAACTATGCTGAGAATTAGCAAAATTATAAAGGTTGTAAAACACCTCTTAACGAAGCCGAAAACCAATTGTTCTCCCCGTCATTGCGATCATTTTATTTTTACACCATACCTGGGAACCTTCTAGTTATATTGGGGGTCAAAGTTACAACTTTTTTGCAAGTCTTTTTATAAATACAAGTTTTTATTGTAAGATTTTTACTTTTAACAGCTCTACGACCCCCGTCATATTCAATTCTCATCTGCGCAATGTTTCAAGTGCGTTACACCGAGTTCTACCACAAAACATGTTTTTTCAACAAAAAGAGAACGCTTCGCTACTTCCCTTACCTACCAGTAATAATTTTTGCGTAAGGTTACTTAGGGCCAGTTTCACCGGTTGCGGATAAAGTGGCGGTTAGCCTATTAGGAACTTATCTGCCAGATAAACTAACACTTTTGGTTTCACAGGTGTCGGATAGCGATATCTGGTAGATAAAGTATTGGTTATAACCAGCCTATAAGTGGTGGATAGTATTAACCATCAGATAACTAACCCTAAACTGGCCCTAAGTTTAATAAATATAATGCTTGGCGGACGGTTTCGTGCTTCGGATTGTTTACACTCTGTGTAAGGCAAATACAGTGACTCAAAAACACACCCTGCCAAGCTTCTTAGTATTTTTACTTAGAATGATAAATGATGTTTATTTTGTAAGTAGGTTTTCACAAACACTTTTACACAACTTTTTTTTTAAACTAGATGGGGCCGGTGTTTCGTACCTGACTACTCTGAGAAGAAACAGCCGAAACAAACTCAGAGGTCTTATTCTCTTTTGAATCCAGACATAATCTTGCTCCATTCACATGAGGATCATGTAGATATTAGTGTCTGAAATGGTCTTTTGAAGAAAGAACCACACAGATTTGAGTGAACCTGTCCAGTCAGTGCAAGCATCTGTCAGTTATCGTGTATCTCGACTTATAACACAAGGAGCTTAACGAAACGATGAACAATACCAAAGAAAGGAGCATTTGGGTAGGTCGCTTATAGAACTCAAACTGCCAGACAGTGTTGAGGGGTAAAAAATTAATAAGTAAAAAATAAAGTGACCCACATGGTCCTCACATTCACAAAAATAAAAGAAGATGAAGTAACGTAACGATCTCCCCAGATTCTGCTCAGTTTTGAACAAGCTGTGTCTTTAGTCGCATCTTTTGTAAAAATTGATTAATATTTCCACCACAAAAACTTGAAAACCATTGGTTAGAAGCAACAATACAGTGTGTATCAGAAAAGTGTGGTCATATTACAGGACAGCTGATTTTCTTTTCGCGATTAGGATGTTGGTTCCATGGAGAAAGTTGTTCACTTTGATGGTTACTACTACATCGTAAAATATTACCACACTTTCTGATACATGCTGTTCATATTGGTTGCGTTGTTTACTCAAGAATATACAGATATTATTGTACCTATTCAATAAGATCACTAAACTCATACCACACTTGTTACAGAAAAAAAAACACAGATTGAAACCAACTTACCTTTCAGAGGATCAAGTAATACTAACACAATAAACATTCAATATTATAATATAACCATGATTTATTTTACACATGTAAAAATTAAAAGATACTTAAGATAAAGCCTACAGATTGTCAAGCAAGTAGTTCTGTTAATCCTTAGTAATCAGTTTAAATTGCATGCGTACTGATTGGAAGGGATTAATTGATTAATCCCTAAATAAATTCTTCAGACGTTTGCTACTTCAAAAAAACACACACTTGCATTATATTGTAAAATATTTAATACTAAGAGATCTTATTAAGGATATTTAAATTGAGAATGTTGAAGTCAGATAAGCAGTCTTTCCGTATAAATATTTCAACATAGTTGGAAAACGGCTAGACAGAAAGTGGTAATGATATAGATTTTATTTAAATTAGGAATGTGGGGTTAAAAAAAAACACGCGTGCAGTCTTTGGGCACTACCGATGGAAGTAAAAACTCGTTCTCAATCGTACGAGTTCGTAGCACAGTGCTACAAAATTCGTATGTGAGGGTCACGCGAATCTCATGATTTTTGGTCACTCAAAAAGTGCTCAACGTGCCTTAAGAAGTCTTCACTTCAATAAAAATGACCAAACAAAAATATTCATTAACTATTACACACTTTATTCGACAAAAATTGAAATCCGTAGTTCTTTAACACGAATTTAAACAATCTAATTCTGCTGTGCCTTCAAATACTCATTCATGTAATCCATTAACATAATTCCCAATAGCTCGTTGATTTCAGACTGAAACAGAAAATAGAAGATTTTAATAATTGTATAGAAATAATTTGTCGTCTAACCACCAACGAATAACAAATTCTTATCGAATTAAAGTGATTGGTTTTGGCATTATCAAAAACACCGTCACTGTTGTTGTTACAAGTAAAATTATTCAGTGTACATAACATAACATCACACCAGTATTCTGAGCGGGGTTAAACAGAAGTCCCGTGTAGGATATACCGGGTAAAATCCAGACTTCATGCTTCTACAAAAAAAATCCGATAGGTGGTGAACCTCTTTTTTTAAATCGGTCAAAAATGCGATATCGCGGGGTGGGAAATCATCAAATAACTTCTCCCACTCTGGGAGGAGCGGGAGTGTTAGACTTTTGCTGACTAAAACCCATCCATGTTCCTTCCTCGCCCTTTATGTTCCGGGGCCACGGTATCTCTTTCGAACAGTCCCGCAGCCCCGGCAGGCTTCGGCCTTTGCGGCCCCTCCATTATGCTTACATCTCTTTGAGGCATGCGTGGCGCGCGAACGCGCCATCGACACGGCCTGCCGTCATAAAACGGACGGACGGCCAGCTAGCCCATAGCTCACCGTCCACAGGACGGTGGCCGGGGGCCACCACGTGACACCCGACGCCCAGTGCGGATGCCGCGGCGGCTGGGGCGAGAAGTTCTCTCCCTTTCGCGTTCTGCCACCTCCTATGCTAATACGACTGCTTCGCAGAAGGAGGTGACGGCTTCCCATTCCGTCTCGCTCCGGACCTTGGATTGAACCAGGGCCCGACGCGAGAGGTCGCCGCCGCCGATCGCCGCTACGAGGACACGGCGGTGCTCAGCCACGGTCAATCCTCGCAATAGAAATATCCGGGTGTTTTCTCCCGCCCGATTCGTCGCAATAACCTCCCAAAACAACCGTGTCCGATGAGGATTTGCGTCAGGCGGAAGGTGAGGACACCGTGGCGTCTCTCAAGCCACTCCTCAAAGAGGGAACTTATCGTGCCCTGAGACGAGTTCTCCTTCCATTCTCACATCTTTCAAGAGCTAAGATGTCAATGTAAACTTACGCTATACTCTTTGAAAGTCTCCGGCACAGTTGAGTTAAGGAACTTGTTCATTTTCTCCGAATAATCCTTATCCTTGACCACGAGTTTCACGTCAGACTGCGAAGGAGAAATAGAATAATGGATTATTGTTAATTTTACACAGATTAAAGGTAGCCTCTGTGGACCAGGTAATTGGCTTTGTTTATATCCAGTTGTAGGTATATACGAGTATCTAGGTAGGTATATTGAACTTGGTTTTATTAATTGATGTTAATTATTTTTGTCATCTCGTTCTGAACTGTCTCTGTGTGTATTCATTGGATTAATAAACATTTTTATTATTATTATTTTATTATTATTAATTGTTTTTCCTGCAACGCACATCCACAACCACTCGTCTTAGGTTCATGTTCACCGAAAAGATAACCGTCTGATTACCTAAAAACAGCTGTCAATGTGACATATTGCCATACAAAAATGTGTTTTAAACAGCTGTTTTAGATAATCAGACTGTTATCTCTTCGGTGAACATGGACCTTAGTGGATTAAGGCTGGCTCCATATTACAGAGACGAGGCCTTTATCTCAGGAATGATAATCAAATATGCTGACATTTTCCTCCCCGTTTTACCAAATTTAGCTAATAAATCCTAGACAGCCAGCTCTTACACACAACGTTTTATAAGCGGAGACAAAAACATTTAATACTTACTTCTATTCCTCCCATAGTGAAATTTACTTTTGTGCTCGTGACAGAGATTCCTTTGGAGAGGTTAACATTGAAGTAAATCTCACCTATGAAGCGCATGCGCTGGATCTCGGCCCTGAATAGAAGAAGATTTCCAATTAGAATGTGGTTGATTGCAATCAATTGTTTTTCACATGAATAGTATTGTAAAATGATCCTACTTCCCAGACGAATTCATTTTAAATGTTTTGCCGAAAACAGTTGTCTGTGTTGAAGCACCACCTGCAATGAAACCGACAGATGGATATACAATCAGGAAGTAAAAATCTTGTGGCAATTTTACACGATTCAAACAAATACCTCCACTTTTTTGAAAGGCGCACAAATCATAACCGAAGCCAATATTGTACGACACTTTCATCTTAATCAAAAGCTATTTAAAAAAATGTGTAAGTGAATCATGATCAGACAAGTATAGAAATTTGAGAAATCAACCGCAAACATCTTCTACCTTACAAGATATTACTGCGTTGGTTAGTTAACCTGTCATTAAAATAAATGAAAGCCAAAGTATATGAAATTAAAACAATTAATAGAGATGGCTCCATTATGCTTACCAACACTGCCATTGATAAGAGGGAATTCAATGTCAAAGTTCAAACGAGATCCGATAATGCTATAACTGGCGTTGTGTAATACAATGTTGCTCATGCCATTGCTCAAGAGCTCTTCAATGAAATAGGCGTGGTTGAAGATCCTGGTGGGAATAAGGTGTTACATATTTTAAGAAAAATCATTTCATTTTATTCAGGTTCAAAGTCACAAAGTCTCATTCAGTCAGAAAATATTTCAGAAGTATTGATGTTAGAAAGGAAAAAAAAAATTATGGATTGAAACCAAAAGATTTTGATCCTACACTTATATTGTCACTTACGGGATATCTTCCGTGATAATTTGTTATTTTGAGCTCCCGATATTTCGACGCTGTTGCAAGCGCCATGAGGGAGCTCAAAATAACAAATAATCACGGAAGATATCCCGTAAGTGACAATATAAGTGTAGTTTTAAACCGTGAAAGCCTAAAACAGGATTTTGATCCAGTTGCTGTTATTCAGACAGTAGAAAGAAATAACGTGTCAAGGCGCTTTGGCCCAGGGCCTAATTGTATGCAAAAGTTTATTGTTCGCTTATAGCTATGTAAAAATAGTAGTAAAACATATTAAACATCAGCACTCACACAGGTACAGGTAGTGTGTAATTCCGTTCTTTGTTCTGGATGTACAGAGGATCCCAACCAGCTTCCTTGATAGACTGGCTCACATCCTCAATGGTGTTTCTGATGTAGCTGCTCACGGAACGTTCACTGTTGAAGTCAACTGCAAAGACAAAAGCATGGATTTTCATTAAATTCTTGTTGGTGAGGTGCAATCTTACCTGTATAAATCACTGTTTTCTTATTGCCTGATGGGCCTTTTCTTGATCTCAATATCACTTAAAACCACACCTCAGCCATGCATTTAATTAATGTGATGTTCTAGTCATCTGCATGATAGGCTCTTTCGGCTATGAGAGCTGTATTCCATCCCAACATCGAGCAAAACTCATCTGTATTTGATCACGCGCAATTTAGTATATTGGAATTTATTTAGATACAAGTATAAACTTACTTTCATTGGCATCAAATTGGCGAAGAGCATTAACGCCTATGATGAAAACGGCGAAAGCGATGACGAATTTCATTTTGATTCTATTAAGTAAGTAAAACTGCAATTGAAAGATATTCTAGTTAGAGTCTTCTTGTTAAAGGATACAAATATGAATACTATTTCAATTTTTACAGTTACAAATCTATACTTATATTATATAGCAGAAGAGTTTGTTTGTTTGGTTGAACGCGCTAATCTCTGGAACTACCGGTTTAAATTGAAAAATTCTTATTATTAATATATAATTTATTTTTGTGTTGGATATTCCATTTATCGAGGAAGGCTTTAGGCTATATAACATCACGCTACGACCATTAGGCGCGGAGCAGGAATGAAAAATGTTGCAAAAACGGGTTTTTTTTTCCTTTCCTTTTTCTCTTATGTGACGCAGACGAGCGTGGGTCAGCTAGTCAAAGATAAACTCCAATTCCGAGATAGAATACTGAAAACTAAAACTGAACCAGACGTCCAAAAAATGCAAAAACTCACCTAACGAAACTCTAAAGTTGCAATGAAATGCAGACCAAATTCGTCTAGTTTAAATATCGATCAGAATCAATTAGCGGCTAATTAATGTATAGTGTTGACATCACCATGGTGGTAGCAACCGTTGATATACTTACATAGGTACCTAAATTGAGGTTTTTTTTGTCAAATCAACATGTTTATTTACTAATAGAAAATCGTTCAGCATGTATGGATGAGGTAAACGCATGTATATATCACCGTAAAATTGTCAAACACGTTAGATTGTAATGTCTCTAGCGATATTGTAAACTCTCGAAATATTGTCAAACGAACATACTACTTACAATAATAAAACACATTATTTTTCGTGAAATGCATACGATGGTAGGGAACTCACGCGGTGTGGAGGCAAGGAGGGGTCCCCCTTGCCCAGTGGCACAACTCTCATGAAACGATAATGCACCATTCCTGAGAAATACCGATTAATATAACATAACCTTAAAACACTTTATATTCCCCCTAAAAAACGTACTCGACGGAGCCCCTATTACCGAGTGCAGAGTTTAAAGGAACCTAACTAACCTAATGGGGGGGTGCCCCAAGGCCCGATTATGGGGGCAGAGATACTTCCGTATGTTCAGTTGACAATATTTCGAAACTTTACAATATCGCCAGAGATATTACAATCTAACGTGTTTGACAATTTTACGCTGACATATACATGCGTTTACCTCATCCATAATGGGTTTATCCCGTTATGGATGAGGTCAATATTAACCTACAGTCTGATAAAGTTCCTCATAAGGCCGTTTTCTATTATTTACTTACGTATAACTGTCAGTTAACATACGTCTCGTAGGCATCGGTATTTCGATAAACATAGTTAGCTTGAAAGATCTTATACGCGTCCCTTACCTGTCACTTGATTCTTAGAAAAAAACAAAAAAAGCTTTTGTGACGTTTTGTTTCTAACCGTCCGTTAGCAAAGTTTCAAACAGGCAGAGATAACAACCTACCGATACCTGTTAGTAAGTAATTGTGAATGACCGTAGATAAATCAAAGGATTTTTCTTTAAACTTGCAAGAATAGCTAGTGAATCTCCGCCATGATTGTTGTTGTCGGCAATTTATCAAACTGTTTTTCATCGGTAATTTCACAAATGTATTATGTATTGGAATTTAGAATAACATACTGGGCACATGGTAACCATTTGTGTCGATAATGTCTATTATCGTATGTGTAATATTAGAGACAGAACAATAGTCATCTGTGACAATAGTCAGTGCCCACAACGTTGGGCGGTGCGATGTTGCAATGTTTTCACTCTTTGGTTAGCGAGCCGCTGCGAGCGCTCAGCGCTAGTCTCCCTATCCCTTGGTTGCCGAGACGTGACGTTCAGCGATAGATTCTCGAGCACGAGTCCGTACAAAGCATGTTCTAATGCGGTTCGTGAAGGGACGGTAGCATTTTGCGATTTAGTAATTTTATATTATCTTCGAAACTATTTAACCAATTGACATACTGTTTTAGGCATATCTCTATGATGTTTCTGTGATCATAATAATAGTTTTCGATACCTAAGGTTTAATATTTTGTTGTTTAAAAAATCATCCAAGTGTATGTACGTGGAAAAACACTTTTTTTACACATAAAAGCTACTATATCTGCTAAAATATAAAAGATAGAAATATGGTGCTGCGGACTTTATTGTAGAACTATTCAAAGCGGGCCAGGTTGCCATACATTGTTTTCAATTATATACAACTGTTAAGGTACCACATGCAAATAACTCTGTTGTAAAAGCTATTTTTTTCCGCCTGGCTAGACACAAATTTAGATAGTTAGGCTAATATGCATGATATCTTTATAATTTATAGCCTATAGCACTCATTAATACTGTAGCCTTCTACCTGTGAATCAATTTTTGAAATTGATTCATTACTTCCGGAGATTACCCCCTACATACAAACTTACAAACAATTTTACCTCTTCATAATATTATTAATAGATAGGTATATATTTACAATAACAGTATTTAGTTCCACATGTGTTTATATAGTTGTATGTATGTTTATTATAAATAGCTATATTTTAATTTTAGGGTTTTAATTTAAATTTTCCTCTTTTGTCTTTACTTACACACTGTCTACATTTCTAATTCAACTGTCCTCTCGCAGGTCTGCTGAGAGAAATTTCTTATGAAATAAGCAGTACCTTTGTGCTCTTCTTTCTTAATGTAATGTTCTACTAAGTATTTTGTGTGTACATAAATAAAAGAAGATGCGAGATATTGTGTCTTAACTGGTCAAGTAGGAATATTTCAGGTGCAGTAGGAACATCGACGAAGATGAACATCATCATCATCATCTCAGCCGAAAGACGTCCACTGCTGGACATAGGCCTCCCCCAAGTGTCGCCACATTGACCGGTCCCTTGCTACTCGCATCCACCGGATTCCCGCAACCTTCACCAGGTCAGCGGTCCACCTAGTGGGAGGTCTTCCAACGCATCGTCTTCCGGTTCGCGGTCGCCACTCCAGAACTTTTCGGCCCCATCGGCCATCCGTTCTGCGAGCAATGTGCCCTGCCCACTGCCACTTAAGTTTAGCAATTCTTCGGGCTACGTCGGTGACCTTGGTTCTCTTGCGGATGTCTTCATTTCTGATTCGATCACGCAAGGAAACTCCGAGCATAGCCCTCTCCATTGCCCTTTGAGTGACTTTAAGCCTTTTGATAAGGCTCATTGTGAGCGACCACATTTCGGTCCCGTATGTAATCACTGGCAACATACACTGGTCATAGACTTTTGTCTTGAGACACTGTGGTAAGTTGGACGAGAAGATACCGCGCAGCTTCCCGAACGCTGCCCAGCCGAGTCGGATTCGACGATTGACCTTTTTCTCGAAGTTAGACCTACCTAACTGGACCGTTTGTCCTAGGTATACATAACCGTCTACAATTTCGAGTGTAGAGTCTCCGATCTTGATAGGAATGGGTGTGACATGGGCATTCAACATGACCTTCGTCTTGTTCATGTTCATTTTTAGACCCACTCTTTTGGAGGCTCTACTGAGGTCATCGAGCATTGTACTGAGGTCCTCCATGGTCTCAGCCATGACCACAATATCGTCGGCAAACCGAAGGTGAGTGATGTACTCGCCATTGACGTTGATGCCTAGCCCTCTCCAGTCCTGAACCTTGAAGACATCCTCCAGTGCAGCGGTGAACAGTTTCGGAGATATGACGTCTCCCTGTCTTACACCTCGCTGCAGAAGGATAGGTTCCGAGGCTTGGTCCTGAAGTCGGACTGACATGGTGGCGTTTTTGTACAAACACTTCAACACCTCGATGTACCGATAGTCAATTTGGCACCGTTGGAGAGACTGCAGTACAGCCCAGGTTTCGATCGAATCAAAGGCTTTTTCGTAGTCCACAAACGCTAAGCAGAGAGGCAAGTTATACTCTTCGGTCTTCTGTATAACCTGCCGAAGCGTATGTATGTGGTCCACGGTGCTAAAGCCTTTTTGGAAACCGGCTTGTTCGGGTGGCTGAAAATCGTCAAACCTGCGCGCGAGACGATTCGTGATGACTCTTGAAAACAACTTGTAGACATGGCTTAGAAGTGAGATGGGCCTATAATTCTTCAACCGGGCATTGTCACCCTTCTTGAAGAAGAGCACCACCACACCGCTGCACCATGCCTGTGGCGTTTTCCCCTCGAGTATGACGGAATTGAACAGCTTCCGAAGGGCCTTAAGCACCGGTTTTCCACCCACCTTCAGGAGTTCGGCAGTAATTCCGTCATCCCCCGGTGTCTTGTTGTTTTTGAGTTGTTTCAGCCATCCTAATCTCGTACAAGCTGACGTCCGGGATGTCTTCGGTATAGTGTCGGTATAGTGACGAAGATGAACGAAATAAAGATATTGACAGATATGTATTGTTGATTTCTGCCATATTTTTTCTGTTCTTTATCACAGTTCTTTACTTAGGACTATTGGTTACTTTGAATAAGGTAATTTTGGACATCTTTCAAATGTGTGTATACTGTACGTTCATAATACTTTGGACAAACAGAATTCTATAAAAAACGTTTTACATTACAAATATTATTTATTTACGTAAAAACATATATTCATTCATAATATCACGGTGAGTTATCTTTATTCTTAATAATAACGTTTAATAGCTTCACAAAATATCGCGTATCAGATTGTATAGAACGGCTTCCAGTTGCTGGTTAATTTCTCTCTGTAATCAAGAAATAATACAGATTATTATAAAAGGTCTAGATATTCCACCTAACGACCTACATCATTACATCTGAAAGACAGCCACAGCCTTTGGGGACATAGGTCTCCCCAAAGTGTCACCACATTGACCGGTCCCTAGTGACTCGTATCCAGCAGATCCCACCAGATTAATAACGTACTCAAAGCAACAAAATAAAATATAATATTGATATCATCACAAGATATTAGAAAACAAAGTCTCCCCTCGCTTCTGTCTGTCCCTATGTATGCTTAGATCTTTAAAACTACGCAACGGTTTTTGATGCAGGTTTTTTTAATAGATAGAGTGATTCAAGAAAATGGCTTTAGTATAAAATTTTACGCGGGCGAAGCCGCAGCATCGGCTAGTTAAACATAATTTAAAGGCAAAGGATAAGTATCAATTCTACAATATTATGATTACTGTTCTTCTTTAAAGCTAATTTGGCCAATTTCAAAGTTTTACAATACATAGATTACTAACATGTTTATACTTACATAATGTTCCTTGATGGTTTTGGGAACGAAATTTCCGAAGAAATCATTGAATTCAGCGGAAAGGTCCTCTCCCATGACAACTATTTTGACATCAGACTAGAACAAAAGGTGATTCAATTAATCATTGGCATCTGCAGGGAGGATTCTGTACATCAAAGTAAGTAACTTAATGAAAAAATATTGCCGGGAAAACATATTTTTTTAAGGGGGAAAAATCTTTTTTTGTTGTAGAACTCAATGTAATCATCATCTGCCGTCTTTTCCCAACTATTGGGGTCGGCTTCCAAACTAACCGGATGCAGCTGAATACCAGTATTTTACATGGAGCGACTGCCTATCTGACCTCCACAACCCAGTTAGTACTGGGAAATACGATACCACTTTGTAAGACTGGTTGGGCCACCTAAAACGACTGTCAAAGATTTACAAATGACAGCCGGGACCAAAAGCTTAACGCGAGGCACGGAGGAGTTAATTATCTTACGTTTATATCTCCCAGCGTGAAATCGGCAGAGACCCAACGGAGAGAAATTCCGGAGATGAGACCAACGTTGACCCTGACCACGCCTCTCACACGGAGACTCACGACGTCAATTCTAGAAATAACAAAAAAATATTTAATGCAGGTTCTAACAGAATATCTTGCAAACTAAACACATAAGTGCACCTTTGTGCTCTTCTATGTTAATATATTGTCCTTTTATGTATTTTGTGT
The DNA here is from genome assembly GCA_916618015.1 of Xestia c-nigrum. Classification (NCBI taxonomy): domain Eukaryota; kingdom Metazoa; phylum Arthropoda; class Insecta; order Lepidoptera; family Noctuidae; genus Xestia; species Xestia c-nigrum. The sequence continues at coordinate 6,973,334 of OU745246.1, read as the reverse complement.
GTACATGAATAAATAAATAAATAATAATAAATAAATAAGTAAATCGCAGAATTTAACAGTCTAAATCACTACATATTATAAAACAAAGTCTCTCGCCGCGTCTGTCTGTTATGTATGCTTAGATCTTTAAAACTACGCAACGGATTTTGATGCGGGTTTATTTAAATAGATAAAGTGATTCAAGAGGAAGGTTTTTGTATAATTTTACGCGGGCGAAGCCGCGGGCATCGGCTAGTAATTCAATAAATGTTAAATATTGCTTTGCAGATGTAAAAGATATTAATAATCATTTGAATTTAATTTTTTAACGTTACTCACTTTCCAGAGGCACTGAAGTCGAGTTTGTTGCTGAAGATTTCACCATTGGCCGTAGCAGAACCTGAAATGGTAAAAAAAAATGTGATAAAGTTTCAAATCCCTATAATAGTAAAGTAATATCTATCATACGATCTTAAAAATTACTTTCTATACAACGTGTAACGTCATATACCACTTTTAAAATATAGGTCACATTTTAAAAAAATCTTCATTTAAAATGTTGCCTAATGTTGGTCTATTTATTAATAGGTTAAGCCATCACGTGCGCAAACCCGTCAAAATAGGTAAACAAACACAAATGGTTGTCGTATAATTTAAATTTTCTCATCGGGATAACAATAGTTCTTGTCAGTAAATGTAATTGCCAGTAAAACTAAAAAAGGCACTTAAAAGCTTCAAGTTTTTTAACGTTTTTTTTTCTTTCAGAATTAGGTCAGTGAGAGGTTTGCTTTTGGAGAATAAAAAAAAATCCATGAACTTGATAGATGACATTGATCTGCTACGCCAAAGTCAAAACGCTTGAAAAAACACACGTCAAATACGCTTGTTGACTGACACTTTCGTTTGCATAAGCTTCCGAATATAACCATTCGACCGAATTCAACCTTCCGAATATAAGAATAGGTCCAAGTGAACCCATTCGAACCGTTTAGACATTCCGTCATGTGTGCAGCCATGACCCGGAAGGAAATTATGTGACGTTCTGTTGCTTGCAGTAACGTACCGAGATCAGCGCCATCTATCCAGCGACTAGGGAAGAGTTGAAATAGAAAGCCCTCATTGAATTAAAAATCATTTGTGGTATCTCAGGTTTTGCGCATTTAATGTTACCTGTTGCATAAGTTTGTGAATTAATAATTTGCCACAATGGATTAGTGATGAAAAGCTACTGCTCAGGATGTGCAATAAATACAAAACTCTTTTTTGTTTATTAAAAATGCCTTGTATTGGCGCTTAAAAACACTGTGGTATACGTTTTTAAGTTTCTAAAACATCACTTAATTTACAATCTATTGTTTCATGTTGCATGTTTTTGTTGAAACGGAACGCACTCTCAAAACACGTCGTCCTCGATAACGGCGGTGGTAGTGACATCAAAATTCATGTGTCAAAAAACACTTTTATTTGAAATGCAGTTAAAGTTTCACAAAGATTTTATTATAATATCGGTATCGCAATTTGTGCTTGAACAAAGCACATAAAATTAGTAAAATCACTTTATAAAAGCCAAAAAATGAGATTTAAACAATTTAGATTGTGATGAATGACGTCACATTATGGCCACAACAACCACGGACTTTTGAACTGTCATAGAAAATTGCAGGAGTTAAATATTATTTTTGAGCGACAAGCAGTAGGTGAAATTAACTTTTAATACTTTTCTTGGGTTGATAATAGTGTATTTTATTAATTTAAGTGAAGAAAAAATTACATGCATATTCCCTATTGGTTATTGTGCTGTTTTCTGATTCTTCACTAGACTCCGGGGAGTCAGGATTCTGTCCATAATCATAACATCACGCCTGTTATCCCCGAAAGTTTAGGCAGAAATGCGCCTAAAAGTATGCTCACATTTCGCCAGTTATGTTTAAGTCCATGTAATAGGGCCGAACCTTTTCCCATCAAACGGGCACAAATCCAGACTTCGGGGCTGCGGCTGAGAAATTCCTGATGGAAAAACCCAAAAAGACTTTGCCCGATCTGAGAATCAAACCCAGGACCTCACGTTCAGCAGTCACGCGACCACTAGACTAATCGCGACATGGAATTGTGTCCAATTGATAGTTGATGAGTTGATGATGATGACGTCTCCCTGTCTTACACCTCGCTGCAGAAGGATAGGTTCCGAGGCTTGGTCCTGAAGTCGGACTGACATGGTGGCGTTTTTGTACAAACACTTCAACACCTCGATGTACCGATAGTCAATTTGGCACCGTTGGAGAGACTGCAGTACAGCCCAGGTTTCGATCGAATCAAAGGCTTTTTCGTAGTTCACAAACGCTAAGCAGAGAGGCAAGTTATACTCTTCGGTCTTCTGTATAACCTGCCGAAGCGTATATATGTGGTCCACGGTGCTAAAGCCTTTTTGGAAACCGGCTTGTTCGGGTGGCTGAAAATCGTCAAACCTGCGCGCGAGACGATTCGTGATGACTCTTGAAAACAACTTGTAGACATGGCTTAGAAGTGAGATGGGCCTATAATTCTTCAACCGGGCATTGTCACCCTTCTTGAAGAAGAGCACCACCACACCCCTGCACCATGCCTGTGGCGTTTTCCCCTCGAGTATGACGGAATTGAACAGCTTCCGAAGGGCCTTAAGCACCGGTTTTCCACCCACCTTCAGGAGTTCGGCAGTAATTCCGTCATCCCCCGGTGTCTTGTTGTTTTTGAGTTGTTTCAGCCATCCTAATCTCGTACAAGCTGACGTCCGGGATGTCTTCGGTATAGTGTCGGTATAGTGACGAAGATGAACGAAATAAAGATATTGACAGATATGTATTGTTGATTTCTGCCATATTTTTTCTGTTCTTTATCACAGTTCTTTACTTAGGACTATTGGTTACTTTGAATAAGGTAATTTTGGACATCTTTCAAATGTGTGTATACTGTACGTTCATAATACTTTGGACAAACAGAATTCTATAAAAAACGTTTTACATTACAAATATTATTTATTTACGTAAAAACATATATTCATTCATAATATCACGGTGAGTTATCTTTATTCTTAATAATAACGTTTAATAGCTTCACAAAATATCGCGTATCAGATTGTATAGAACGGCTTCCAGTTGCTGGTTAATTTCTCTCTGTAATCAAGAAATAATACAGATTATTATAAAAGGTCTAGATATTCCACCTAACGACCTACATCATTACATCTGAAAGACAGCCACAGCCTTTGGGGACATAGGTCTCCCCAAAGTGTCACCACATTGACCGGTCCCTAGTGACTCGTATCCAGCAGATCCCACCAGATTAATAACGTACTCAAAGCAACAAAATAAAATATAATATTGATATCATCACAAGATATTAGAAAACAAAGTCTCCCCTCGCTTCTGTCTGTCCCTATGTATGCTTAGATCTTTAAAACTACGCAACGGTTTTTGATGCAGGTTTTTTTAATAGATAGAGTGATTCAAGAAAATGGCTTTAGTATAAAATTTTACGCGGGCGAAGCCGCAGCATCGGCTAGTTAAACATAATTTAAAGGCAAAGGATAAGTATCAATTCTACAATATTATGATTACTGTTCTTCTTTAAAGCTAATTTGGCCAATTTCAAAGTTTTACAATACATAGATTACTAACATGTTTATACTTACATAATGTTCCTTGATGGTTTTGGGAACGAAATTTCCGAAGAAATCATTGAATTCAGCGGAAAGGTCCTCTCCCATGACAACTATTTTGACATCAGACTAGAACAAAAGGTGATTCAATTAATCATTGGCATCTGCAGGGAGGATTCTGTACATCAAAGTAAGTAACTTAATGAAAAAATATTGCCGGGAAAACATATTTTTTTAAGGGGGAAAAATCTTTTTTTGTTGTAGAACTCAATGTAATCATCATCTGCCGTCTTTTCCCAACTATTGGGGTCGGCTTCCAAACTAACCGGATGCAGCTGAATACCAGTATTTTACATGGAGCGACTGCCTATCTGACCTCCACAACCCAGTTAGTACTGGGAAATACGATACCACTTTGTAAGACTGGTTGGGCCACCTAAAACGACTGTCAAAGATTTACAAATGACAGCCGGGACCAAAAGCTTAACGCGAGGCACGGAGGAGTTAATTATCTTACGTTTATATCTCCCAGCGTGAAATCGGCAGAGACCCAACGGAGAGAAATTCCGGAGATGAGACCAACGTTGACTCTGACCACGCCTCTCACACGGAGACTCACGACGTCAATTCTAGAAATAACAAAAAAATATTTAATGCAGGTTCTAACAGAATATCTTGCAAACTAAACACATGAGTGCACCTTTGTGCTCTTCTATGTTAATATATTGTCCTTTTATGTATTTTGTGTGTACATGAATAAATAAATAAATAATAATAAATAAATAAGTAAATCGCAGAATTTAACAGTCTAAATCACTACATATTATAAAAACAAAGTCTCTCGCCGCGTCTGTCTGTTATGTATGCTTAGATCTTTGAAACTACGCAACGGATTTTGATGCGGGTTTATTTAAATAGATAAAGTGATTCAAGAGGAAGGTTTTTGTATAATTTTACGCGGGCGAAGCCGCGGGCATCGGCTAGTAATTCAATAAATGTTAAATATTGCTTTGCAGATGTAAAAGATATTAATAATCATTTGAATTTAATTTTTTAACGTTACTCACTTTCCAGAGGCACTGAAGTCGAGTTTGTTGCTGAAGATTTCACCGTTGGCTCTAGCAGAACCTGAAAAAGTAAAAAAAATGTGATAAAATTTCAAATCTCTATATTCAATAGTAAAGTAATATCTATCATACAATCTTAAAGATTACTTTCTATACAACGTGTAACGTTATATGCGCAAAACCTGAAAATAGTTTGATCAGAATCACGAGCAAAATCAATTGAACCACTTTTTCATATAGGTCACATTAAAAAAAATCTTCATTTAAAATGTTACCTATTTGGTTAAGCCATCACGTGCGCAAACCCGTCAAAATAGGTAAACAAATACAAATGGTTGTCTTGTAATTTAAATTTTCTCATCGGGATAACAATAGTTCTTGTCAGTAAATGTAATTGCCGGTAAAACTAAAACAGCACTTAAAAGCTTTAAGTTTTTTAACGTTTTTTTTTTCTCTCAGAATTAGGTCAGTGAGAGGTTTGCTTTTGGAGAATAAAAAATATCCATGAACTAGATAGATGGCAATGATCTGACTACGTTACTAAGCGCCAAAGTCAAAACGCTTGAAAAAACACACGTCAAATACGCTTGTTGACTGACACTTTCGTTTGCATAAGCTTCCGAATATATCTGTCACCGTAAAATGGTCAAATTCGTTATATTGTAATATTTCTAGCGATACCTATTGTAAACTCTCGAATTATTGTCAAACGAACATACTGCTTACAATAAAACGCATTATTTTTCGTGAAATGCTTGCGATGGTAGTCAATTCACGCGGTGTGGAGGGAAGGAGGGGTCCCCCTTACCTAGTGGTACCACTCTCATGAAAAGATACTGTACCATTTCTGAGAAATACCGTTTAATATAACCTAACCTTAAAACACTTTATATTCCCCTAAAAAGCGTAGTCGACGAAGCCCTGCTTCGTGGGCCCCTATTTCCGAGTGCAGGGTTTAAAGGAACCTAACTAACCTAACGGGGGGGTGCCCCAAGTCCCGATTATGGGGGCAGAGATACTTCCGTATGTTCAGTTGACAATATTTCGAGAGTTTACAATATCGCTAGAGAGAAACACGTTATATTGTAATATAACGTTTACGGTGACATATCCATTAGGTCCAAGTGAAATTATGTAACGTTCTGTTACTTACAGTAACGTACCGAGATCAGCGCCATCTATCCAGCGACTAGGGAAGAGTTGAAAAATAAAGCTCTCATTGAATTAAAAATCATTTGCGGTGTCTGAGGTTTTGCGCATTTAATGTTACCTGTTGCATAAGTTTGTGAATTAATAATTTGCCACAATGGATTAGTGATGAAAAGCTACTGCTCAGGATGTGCAATAGGGAATATGCAAGAAAAACAAAACTCTTTTTTATTTATTAAAAATGCCTTGTATTCGCGCTTAAAAACACTGTGGTATACTTTTTTAAGTTTCTAAAACATCACTTAATTTTCAATCTATTGTTTTATGTTGCATTTTTTTGTTGAAACGGAACGCACTCTCAAAACACGTCGCCAACGCCAGTAGTGACATCAAAATTCATGTGTCAAAAAAACACTTCTATTTGAAATGAAGTTAAAGTTTCACAAAGATTTTATTAAAATGTCGTTATCGCAATTTGTGCTTGAATAAAGCACATAAAAGTAGTAAAATCACTTTATAAAAGCCAAAAAATTAGATTTAAACAATGTAGATTGTGATAAATGACGTCACGTTATGGCCGCAACAATCACGGATGTTTGAACTGTCATAGAAAATTGCAGGAGTTAAATATTATTTTTGAGCGACAAGCAGTAGTTGAAATTAACTTTTAATACTTTTCTTGGGTTGATAATAGTGTATTTTATTTGTTTAAGTGAAGAAAAAATTACATGCATATTTCCTATTGGTATTGTGCTGTTTTCTGATTCTTCACTAGACTCCGGAGAGTCAGGATTCTATCCATCATCATAACATCACGCCTGTTATCCCCGAAAGTTTAGGCAGAAATGCGCCTAAAAGTATGCTCACATTTCACCAGTTATTTTTAAGTCCACGTAATAGGGCCGAACTAATTCCCATCAACCGGGCACAAATCCAGACTTCGGGGCTGCGGCTGAGAAATTCCTGATGGAAAAACCCAAAAAGACTTTGTCCGAACTGAGAATCAAACCCAGGACCTCATGTTCAGCAGTCACGCGACCACTAGACCAACCGCGACGTGGAATTGTGTCCAGTTGATGGGTTTTGGCGCGCTCCCAATTCACGGGAACCAATACGGATAGCTTACCAGCAGAAAAGGTGATGAGAGGCAGCTCAAGATCATATCGGAGGCGGGATCTGATGACGCTGTAGCTCATCCTATGAATCCTGATATTGCTGAGACCAGTGCTAAGAATGTCTTCAATAATGGCTTCGTAGTTAAAGAGACTGTAAATAAAACATCAAATTATTTTCTCGAAAAAAAAATTTGGTAAAAGGTTTTCATCAAATGTACTTTTTTAGGTAAAAATTACCCTTATCATTGAACGATAGTATTAAATAGTGCAATGATAGTATACAGGCTGTGAACAGACTAATCACGAAGTCGTCAACCAATCAATCTGTACATCAACCTAAGAAACTTTACTTTATGGGTGAAAAATCATGTTTTGTCGTAGAACTCAATGTAACGCACTCAAAACATTGTGCTGATGGATGGATTGAATAATACGGGGGTCGTGGACGTGTTTAAAGTCTACATAAAAAAAAAAATCTTACATGAAAAAAAACTTGTCAATATTGGAACAAAAAAAAATTATCGTTATGGGGAAGCTGACCATAAATACTAATAAATAGCATGATTTAGGAAAAACGAAAATTTTATCAGCCTAGGGTAATTTAGGAACAGTCACATGTGGTATGACGGGGAAAACATGTGCCTTTCGGCTTTGTTGAGAATGTTTTTACACCCTTTATTTGATTTACTGTGTTATGATTTATTATGTTTTTACACCCTTCATAATTTTATATGAGAAGTATCTAACCGACTAAAGCCAGTTTTTTTGTCATATTTCGTGATATTCCTAGTTAGGAATTTAAAACGGTATACATGGATGATTTACTGGTTTCTTAGTATGCATGTAGTACGCTGAGTACCGGCGCCGACCTGCCAGTATCGGCAAGAGTCCGCGCAGATAGTTGGGGCAGTCAGTACTTTGCGCCTTTTATACGCACCGACAATTGCTGATGGCGTAAGCGGTCGGAACTTGTCGGTGACGTTCGCGGCTTATCGGCGCCGGTGACCAGCGTTCTAGGAGTATACGCACTTACACGGGTACTGGAAGCTCGTAGCTCGAGGTTTCCTTCTCGATCTGATATGGGTCTAGACCAGCATCCCTGATAGCGCGGCTCACATCACGAATGGCGCTTTCTATTTGTCCGGTAATAAAGCGCTCGTCCGAGAAGTGACCTGAAATTATTAAATTTTTATGTATTTTATCATATTTTTCTCACAATTGTTATTAACTAGTCTTTAATAAACTTCAACCAAATTATTAAATTGTTAGTGTTCAACTTCGATGTTTGACGAAAGATTAAAAAAAAAATTGTCATTGTATGTCATTTAAATTCATTGTCAAATTAGAGTACTTCAATTGAATGTTAATATAGCAAGGAACTTGGGAATCTGCTGGATGCGAGTCGCACGGTACCGGTCAATGTGGCGAAATTTCGGGGAGTCTTACGTCCAAAAGTTTACGTCATTCATCTGAAATGATGAAAGAACTTGATTGTTTAGAAAATAACTTATATATACTAACTTGGGTCAAGTGATGTGGCACTGATGCCTGCGATGAGAAAAGCGAAACAAAAGAAAACCTTCATTTTGTTTTGATCTCTGCAAAAAAAAACATTTGAATCAGTAATCGATGTAACATCTTTAAAAATATAAATTGGCCATCAAAACCTCAAAATTAAGCAGAACAGAAAAAAAGTTTTATGTCTTTGCGTATACTCGTATACGTGTAACTCTGCCTGCCGGCGCCGGCCTGCCAGCAGTCAGTCTCTATACTTTGTGGCGATAAGCGCCGACCATTTCTGACGGCTTTGGTAGGTCGGATCTTGTTGGCGACGTTCAGCACTTATCGGCGCCGGTTGCCACGAGTTCAACATGTATACGTAGGGTATATTCGACTGTTTGGCTTACAAGAACTTGTAATAATGAACACTACTTCTTGTGTTTTCTTATCATATTCTATCATACCCATACACGAAACAAACAAGATGTAAACTGAATAAGTTATATTCTTCAGTTATAAGTCTTACCTTAAAATACTTCAGAGGTATAATGATACATATTGATTACTAAGTATCGTATTTATACTATTCATAAGCAATTTGATCCTAATCAATTATCAAATTATGAATTGCCTCATCTTATAGATGATATCTTGTACTTTGTACTTGATTGTTTGAAACGTGTGTTTAAAACACATGCCTTTAAAACATTGATAATAGTACATTTTAATACAAGTGGAGCAAGTTTGCTATTGTACTTCGAGGCGAAATTAAGACGAGCCTTAGGCGAGGGTGTTTCTGAGCTAAGAACTGCAATAACAATTAATGTCCGCGTGAAGAAATAAAATAAAAGAATGAAAAATATTTGTGTCATGAATTATTACGAGACTGATTTTTCCGCGCTTTGCTTTCGCCAGGTAGACGGAGAAGCAAAGGTATGTTAATACTTTTCATGAACGTTTTATTTTTATTTTAATAATCATGGCGTAAAGACATTTCTCTTTGACGAGATAAAAAAACAATCACCGGCGACTAATAGGCATTGAACCAATTTGGACTAAGTATAGGTATAGTTAATTGTGGCAATTTTCATTCCCGCACACGTGTGGAAAAAATATTATGATGTTTTAACTAGTTTTAACTAGTTTTCGAGGAAGTGTATTGAAAAGATACTAACAAACTGGTACAGAATGTCAGATCATACTGTCTCGTTGGTTTAGTGGTCGCAAACACGACTGCTGAGCATGAGGTCCTTGGGTTTGATTCCCGAATCGGGCGAAGTGTTTCTGGGTTTTTCCATCAGGAGTTACTCAATAGCAGCCACGGAGTGTGGATAAACGCCCGAATAATGCCAATTTAATGTCTTATCTTATAGGCTCGCCCCTGTAGCGGCACTACAAAAAGCATTTCAGCTACATTGAACAAATAGTGCTACAGCGCCATCTATGAGAAAGATAATGAACTAACAAGCAAAATACGTCAGAATTCCTACATCGCGCAAGCAACATTCTCCGCGACTTAAAAGCATATACGAGCACCCGACAACAACCGTCGGGCAGTAACCTACCAGACATAACACCCGTCTGGTCGGAGAATCCTCCCTTTTCAACGGGGGATGAAGAGCTGTACACCCTGTTCCTCATACCCCCAAAACCCCTATTAAATGGACTTTATACATAACTGGCCACAAATGTGGGTGTACCAACGGATGTAATCCCAGAAGTATTAAGCAAAGGTGTATGTTAATACTACACCCACATTTCGCCAGATAAAGGGTGTAAAACACCTCTTCACGAAGCCGAAAGCCATTTGTTCTCTTGCGATCATTTTTTTGTTCTACACCATACCTGGGAACCTTCTAGTTTCGGAGATATGGGGGGTCAAAGTTACAACTTTTTGACAATTTTTTTGAAGTGAAACTTCTTTATCGGGATTAGATAAAAATTTTGTGTAACATTTTTTCGTTACGCGTCACATTTTTCCGTTACGCGCCATCTTTTTCTTATCCCTACCACGCGTGATTCGAAGTATACTTTCTCCAGCGGAGTAGGAATTGGTAAATGTCTCCAATGTATTTTGCGGCCCGTTTTGAGTAGTTTTTTTTTTAAATAACGTCATAAAGAAGTTTCACTTCTTACGAGTGTACGCTAGTACACGCACACATTTTTTTTTTTAAATACAATCCACGACCCCCGTTCTATTTAATCCATCCATCAGCATGATGTTCTGAGTGCGTTACATTGAGTTCTACCACAAAACATGATATATAACCTCAAAAAAAAACACATACAACTTTGATGCTTGGTTGACGGCTTTGTGATGAGGTGGTTTACACCTTGTATGTTTAAAGTTTATGTGTAAAGAGCAGCGGTGGCCCAGTGGTAGCGGCCCCGACTTACGAACAGTAAGTCATGGGCTCGAACCCAGACAGGCGCATTACTTTGTGTAATTTATTTCATCACCGCTGCTCTCAAAACGGTGAAGGAAAACATCGTGAGGAAACCGGCATGTCCTAGAACCAAAAGTTCGAAGACATGTGACATCTACCAATCCGCACTGGGCCCGCGTGGTAGATTATAGCCCATTCCCTCTCATTGAGAGGAGGCCGTATCCCAGCAGTGTTAACATTATAGGCTGATGATGATGATGATGATGATGATGTTTAAAGTCTACGTAATAGGGCATGATGATGGGCAATGATCAACCGGGCGTTACGACACAGGGTTAAATCCAAGTCGGTTGCATCAACTTAGGTATAGCCGGAAAATGTATAGTTTATCATCACACCTTTTTGTAATATTTACATAAGTAACGACCCGAATGGCGTAGCGGTAGAGATGCTGCCTTACGTTCTTAGGGTCCCGGGTTCGAATCCCGGTAGGAGCAAATGTTTATCTGATGGGCATGGACATTTGTTTCCGAGTCATGGATATGTATAATAAGTATGTATTTACAAACAAAAAGTATCTATGTAGTATATCAACTATCTGGTGTCCACGACACAAGTCTCTTTGCTTATTGTGGCACTAGATGGCGCTGTGTCTAAAATGTCAAACGATACAATTATACAATGTGTAAGAGAAAAGGTATAGTCAAACTGAACAACTTTCTCCATGGAACCCCCATCGTAATCGCGAAAAAATTTTCAACGGCCCCCATACTGAATTGTAATACCTACTCGACCAAATGTATGAATCAGCTGATTATTTTTTACGATTAGTATGGTGGTCCTATAGAGAAAGTTGTTCAGATTGATGTTACATTTTTGTTACACGTTGTATAAAGGTTGTAAAACACCTCTTCACGAAGCCGAAAGGCACTTATTCTCCCCATCATAAAATCATTCATCATTTAAAAAAAAAGTTGTTTCCCAGCAATAATTTTTGCGTAAACTTACTTAGTTTGATGTACAGAATGCTTAGTTAACGGCTTCGTGATGAGGTGGTTTACACCCTGTATATAATAATCTTCATCATTCCCAGTGCTGGGACGCAACCCTTTGTGAGCAGTTTTGGGCTGCTATCTATTAACTGAACTCAGTTTTCTTTGACGTCACATGTCATCGAATTAATCAGGTCCATATTATAATAATATAATATCGCTGGACATTAACACACAGCGCCACCTAGTGCCACACTAAGCAAAGCTTGTGTCGTGGACACTAGATAGTTGATATACTAAATATATACTTTTTTGTTTGTAAATACATACTTATTATACATATAAACACCCATGACTCGGAAACAAATGTCCATGCTCATCACACAAACATTTGCTCCTACCGGGATTCGAACCCAGGACCCTAAGAACGTAAGGCAGCGTCACTACCACTACGCCAATCGGGTCGTCATTTATATTATGCACCATCATAATTAGTAAGTTATCAGAAAAACAATTAAAATTGATACAAATCTTAAAGACGGGATGCAGATAACTTATATTTATAAAACGTACCTACTTTAAATGCAATGATAAACTAGTAAATTGTGCTTTTTTATAAAATTCTGTTCTTTATCAGTTTAAATTGCATGATTAAAAAGGATTAATTAGGTACTTAATCTCTAAATGTTTCTTTTTCCTTCTAAAATTATAATTTCGAAGAATCAAACAAGTTTGTGATCGAAAGATTATCAAATATTGAAAGTTGTCAGATTTCTGATTAAGAGTGTTTAGGGAAAAAGAAAATCTAATTTCAAATAACCAAACAAATGTAAATATGTAATAGATAAGAAATTTTATTCGACACTGAAATCTGTCTACATTAGATTTGGGACTCCAACCATCTAATTCCGTTGTGCCTTCAAATATTCGTTCATGTAATCCTTTAGCATAATTCCCAAGAGTTCGTTGATTTCAGACTGAAAGAAAAAAAAGAAAAATAATACATAAAAACGACAATAATATATAAAACAAAAAACGACAAATACTAAATTTTTATCCGAGTTCGAATCCCGGTAGGAGCAAAGGTTTGTGTGTATTTACAAACAAAAAGTATCTATGTAGTGTCAAGTATCTGGTGTCCACGACAGAAGCCTCGATGCTCAGTGTGGCACTAGATGGCGCTGTGTGTAATATCGTATAGTATATACCATAGCTGTTTTTAATATTTATGTGGTATATACGATAGGTGTGTAAAGAGACTATACTGCTTTGTTTATAGGAACCAGCCAGACAACTTAGCCCAAGTTGGAATTGCTTTCAAAGCTAGATTCTAGATCGACTTCCACAATGATTGAAATGAATTTTTCGGTTTTAGCCTTTGTTTCGTTGGTATAGTGGAGCCAAATGGGGCTTCGGAGCATATAGATAATTTTTTATTTTTGGAGATGGTAAACCATCAAATGACCACTCAGGCCGGAGCGGGAGGGAGTGTCAGACTTTTACTGACTAAAATCCATCCATGTTCCTTCCTCGCCCTTTACGTGCCACGGTATCTCTTTGGAACAGTCCCGCCACCCCGGCCGGCTGCGGCCTTTGCGGCCCCTTCCTTTGTGCTGTCATCTCTTTGAGACGCGCGTGAAACACGAACACGATTGTTGGCTTTTTCCACCGGGAAATTCTCAGACACGAAGTCTGGTTTGGTGCCAGTAATAACCACGCTCGCTCAAAATGAGAGTGTATTATTAGGTCCCCTGTTTAACCCCTTTGGGATAACAGGCGTGATATGTTACGTCAAGCCTAGATTGCACCAGTAAGGCCTGAATTCTTGTCGCAGTACCGGTCGATCGTCTACGGTCGGACACGACGTCAGCGAGAACAAAACACGTCTGTTTTTTATTATTTTTATTTGGGACAAGCCCGCCACACATGCCCAAACCACTGTAACTCCTGAAAGCCAGAATCAACAGTGGCGACCACCAGAAAAGCGCCGAGACAATGAAGCTTGACGAAGTCCCAAAGAATGAATTTGACTGTCTTGGATCCCGCAACGAAATTAATCAGATAGTTTAGGAGTAAATAAAATAAAACGAAACACGGCTGTCGGTCGCCGCTGACGCCAGCGTTGAGTCACAGTACGTTGCTATATAGAACACAACGTACTCGTACGCAACTTACCGTGCGTGACCGACCGCTAGCGTGACAAAAATTCAGGCCCAAGAGTGGAAACTACCATTATGGATTCACCGTAGACTAGCATCAGTACACGCATCCCTTTAAAAAAATAGGTGACAATGTTGACTTACGCTGTACTCTTTGAAGGTCTCCGGAACAGTTGAGTTCAACAACTTGTTCATTTTTTCCGATTAATCCTTATGCTTAACGACCAGTTTCACGTCAGACTGTGAACAAGAAGCAGAAGAATCTTAAAACTGCGAAAGTGCGTGAGGACGGATAGATGATTTTTAAAAATAAAGATAGAAAATTTCTATATTTAGCGCAGGGACATGACGTGCATAAAAAATTGAAAACAAACGGAGAGACAATTATACATAACAAACATTTAGAATATAACAAAACTGAACATTATGCAAAAAAATAAAAAAGTGAGTCGTGAGTGTGACAAACAGGTTACCACTCAGCATGATGCCGTGCCATGGGGCACAGCACAGCACTGGTTTCACTACTTCATTACTCTTCCACGCAAAAACTACAAGAGAATTTATAATGAGACTTTGCTGTAACAGCTTTTTCATCAGAATAAACGGTAAATATAAGAATAGCAATAGAGGCAATAGAGGGGGAATATATTTAATAGAATGAATTTTCTTCATCAGAAATGAAGACATCCGCGAGAGAACCAAGGTCACCGACGTAGCCCGAAGAAAATTATAAGGGCAGGGCACATTGCTCGCAGAACGGATGGCCGATGGGGCTGAAAAGATCTGGAGTGGCGGCCACGAACCGGAAGACGATGTGTTGCAAGACCTCCTACTAGGTGGACCGATGAGCTGGGGAAGGTTGCGGGAATCCGTTGGATGCGAGTCGCAAGGGACCGGTCAATGTGGCGACACTTGTGGCGGCTGAGATGATGATGATGATGAATTTTCTTTGAAGGCATCGCTAGTTAATTAATAACAATATTACCCAGTAAGTAAAGGTACATGTTGCCAGTGGCCCTTAAAGTCTGACAGCAAGTCTTATCAAGGATTATCGTATTACCCAGTACTAACTAGGTTGGGAAGGTCAGATAGGCAGTCGCTCCAAGTAAATTACTGGTATTCATCTGCATCGGATTCGACTGGAAGCCGCAACATAGTTGGGAAAAGGCTAGGCAGATGATGGTTACACAGTAAATTAAGCTAACATCAGCTTATTAAAGAGGCCGTAAGAAACAGGCTACCCAAAACCACCAAAAATGGAGAAATTTGTATGAGACTTAAACTCAGCATTGGGTGTTCAAATGATGAGATTGTTGGGAAAGAGAGAGAAAGCCAACATAGTCCATGCATGAACAAAAGTGGCGTGTCATAAAAGAAAATATTGATATATTAGCTGGCCCTCTGGCCGATTCAATAAACGAATATGTAAATAAAGGTGTCTTCCCTGAGCAATTCAAATTGGCTAGAGTACTACCTATACATAAAAAGGGCTCTAAAACCGATCCAGGGAACTATAGGCCTATCTCTTTGTTGCTTGTATGTTCCAAAATATTTGAAAAAATTATGAAAGTGAGGCTTGTTTGTCATTTAAACAAACACAAAATTATAGCCGACCAACAGTTTGGTTATCAAAATAATGTAGGAACAATAGATGCCATTGATATGTTAATTGATGATGTGGTGTGTAAATTGAATGCTAAACTAAAAGTAGCAGGACTTTTCCTCGACCTAAGTTCGGCGTTCGATACAGTGGAACATAGTATTCTTCTGAATAAGTTAGATTTCTATGGCATTAGGGGAAATGTGTTGAATTTATTTAGATCCTACTTATATAATAGAACGCAGTATGTAGAAATTAAAACAGTTCAAGAAGATGGGTATGAAAAACTACACAAATCAGACACAGTTACTATAAACAAAGGTGTACCACAAGGATCAGTTCTAGGCCCTGTCTTCTTTATAATATTTATAAATGATCTGATAGCTTACATAAAAAGTATTTCAGATGATACTAAACTTGTAATTTTTGCCGATGATACAAGCGCTATTATAGCTAGTGACAACATAGAAAATTTAGAAAAAAAGATCAATTTTATCCTATGTGCCCTTGAGAAATGGTTCACAATGAATGATCTAAAACTAAATCTAAAAAAGACGCAATGTTTATTATTTAAATCGACCATCAAGAACACCGACACTGTCAACGTGCATATATTAGGGAATAAAGTGGATATCGTAGATAATGTAAAATTTTTGGGGGTACAAGTAGATGCAGTTCTAAATTGGAAAAAAGAATTGGAAGTGGTCACTAACACTATGAGTAGTGCTTGTTATGCTCTCGTCAGTCTTAGAGATGAATTAAACATTGCTCACCTCCGAATGGTATATTTTGCACTCATAGAGTCAAGACTTAGATATAGCATAAAGTTCTGGGGCAACAGCTACCAATATAATGTTAATGCTGCTTTCGTCTTACAGAAAAGAGCCTTGAGAACTATGCTACGTATTGAACAAACGGAGTCTTGTAGAGATCATTTTAAGAAATTGCAAATTCTCACCGTACCATGCCTATATATTCTGGTCCTGCTGAGTCATTTCACTAAAAATATCCATAAGTTTGAGACAGAAGAACAGAGACATATCAGAGCAAAAACGCGGAGAAAGGATCTACCTAACTTCATACAGCCTAAGCTTAATGTCGTTAAACATGCCTCAAGAGTCCAATCAGTAAAATTGTTCAATAAATTGCCCGTACAACTTAAACACTCCTTGAATCCAAACGAATTCAAGAGAAAACTAAAGTCATTGTTGTTGAAGAAATGTTATTACAGCATAGAAGAGTTTCATAAAGATAATAGTGGTTTGAACTAATAATTATGTGATTATACTTTTGTTTTTAGGTGATGTATTTCAGCGTTCTATCATAATATTACAACTTATTATTTTATGTCACACATTTATTTGAATTTATATTAACAATTGACATTATCTAGTTTTATGACATTCAGTTTAAGTACGATTATTTTTATTTTTATTTTTAATTCTTATATTCTTTTATTATGACTCATAATGTTGTGAACAATGTAAAATGCATGATTACTAAATTATTTTCTTTTCTTTCTGACTTCGTGATGGTTAAGTGTTTGTTTTTGTGTTACAATTATTGTCAAAACCCACTGTTCGACACAAATGTAAATTTGTTGAAGAATAAATAAATAAATAAAGAATAAATAAATAAATGTCACTTACCCAGGTATGGATGATCTAGTCTCATAAAGATGCAATTTCTGTGGAATAATCCACAGAAATTGCATCTATATGAGACAGCGCAGTCCAGCTCAAGTAGCAATGGACATACTGAAGCTGATTATGCTTAAGTCCCAACAATGCTGAGGTTGCTTACCCAGTTATGGATGATCTAGTCTCATATACTGTGCCATTTCTGTGGAATAATGCACAGAAATTGCATCTATATGAGACAGCGCAGTCCAACTCAAGTAGTAATAGACATACTGAAGCTGATTATGCTTAAATCCCAACAATGCTGAGGTTGCCATCCAGTTCAACCAAAGAATGCAGTTTAGGTTATTCGAAAACCAGGTTGTATGTTATCAGAAGTTAAATTAACGTGAGCAGCAATACAATAGTATTTGCCAGTGCCAAACATTCAATTGAAATTAGATTCGGTTGTAATTGTAACCTACAAAAAAAAACGAAATCAGACCATAAACTTACTTCGATTCCTCCCATAGTAAAGTTGATCTTTGTACTCCTGACGGAGATTCCCTTGATGAGGCTAATGTGGAGGCGAATCTGACCTACGAAGCGCATGCGCTGAATCTCGACTCTGGGGATATAAAAAGTCTTCCTATTATCAATATTTTGGTTATAAGACCAATAGATGGACTGTGTTAAGAAGGATATGGTAAGAAAGGAAGTATCTGATGAGATGACGAAAAATAAAGGAGTATGGAAGAAGAAGACATACTGCGCCGACCCCAAATAAATTGGGATAAGGGCTAGAGAATGATGATGATGATATCAATGTTTTGGTTTTTGTAATGGATAAAACTACCTCGTTGGTCCATTGCTTGAGGGAAATAGGGTTTGGATTCGGTTTTCAAGTCGCTAGTTACGCAGTTTTTCAATCCAGAATTTCCCAGTTTTAACCCGGAGAGTTTATGCGTGCCCGGTTGCGGGTAATAAACTCGCCACTATTACATAGTCTAAAGGTACAGTTCTATTTAACCATTGGGTCGAAAAAACCTTTGGCGTTTGTGTTATTTTTTTTTTGTATAATATCAAGGTTCTTACTTTCCAGAAGAATTAATTTTGAATGTTTTACCAAACACTGTAGTCTCTGTTGACGCGGCTCCTGCAATGATACCGTCAATAATATAATCTATAAGGCAATTACAATTATAAAGTTCAATATTATTGATGCACTTTTATTTAAAGGCGCAGAAATGACAAGAAAGCCAACATTCAATGAGACCTCCCCTTTGTGACCCCTTCAATCCATTGTTTGGCTCAATTTTGTTGCTTCCATGTTATGGAAAGGTGGAATTGAATGGGGTATTATTCCTTCCTTGGGGAAGTTCCATTAGAATGCATGCAAACAAATAGCTATTCTACATTATCTGTCACACAACTCAATTTTGCTTACCGACACTGCCGTTGATAAGAGGGAATTCAATGTCAAAGCTAATACGGGAGTAGATGATGCTGTAACTGGCGCTGTGTATTACAATGTTGCTCATGCCATTGCTCAGCAGCTCTTCAATGAAATAGGCGTGATTGAAGATGCTGAAAAGGTATTAGTCTTAAGAGCATACACTGTTCAAATAGACACTCCTCTGTACATAAACTAGGGAGACTCAAAATCGAAACAGAAGTTTTTCGATATGATGGTTCTAGACTACGGAATCGTTTGTTCATGTTGCCGAAATGGTGTTAAGCGGCAGTGGTTGTTGTAGCATTTTGTGCTCTATGGTTATATTTAAATAAATCCTTAATCTAATACGTTTACCTTAAAGTCTAACAAATTTATTAGTATCGACACGATGAAGAAAACAAACATTTAATTTTTTTCCTCTAGGTGCGTGCGATCTTTACTATTATAGCTCAAGTCGTAGCAGAAAGTATCAGAAACAAGGCTGCTTTGCTGAGTTCAAAGACTCTTTACATACTCTTCAAAATGGCCATTCATCATCATCATCATTTCAGCCAAAAGACGTCCACTGCTAGACATTTGCCTCCCCCAAGTGTGACCACATTGACCAGTCCCTTGCGACTAGCATCCAACGGATTCCCGCAACCTTCACCAGGTCATCGGTCCACCTAGTGGGAGGTCTTCCAACGTATCGTCTTTCGGTTCGCGGTCGCCACTCCAGAACTTTTCGGCCCCATCGGCCATCCGTTCTGCGAGCAATGTGACCTGCCCACTGCCACTTAAGTATGGGATTTTTTCGGGCTACGTCGGTGACCTTGGTTTTCTCTTCATTTCTGATTCGATCACGCAAGGAAACTCCGAGCATAGCCCTCTCCATTGCCCTTTGGGTGAGTTTTGATAAGGCTCATTGTGAGTAACCACGTCTCGGTCTCGTATTAAATCACCGACAACACATGATCATAGACTTTCGTCTTGAGACACTGCGGTAAGTTGGACGAGAAGAAATGGCCATTATTAGTTTTAAATTATAATATGTATTATACTCACACAGGTACAGGTAGTGTGTAATTCCGTTCTTTGTTCTGGATGTACAGGGGATCCAAACCAGCTTCCTTGATAGACTGGCTCACATCCTCAATGGTATTTCGAATGTAGCTGCTCACGGAACGTTCACTATTGAAGTCAACTGCAACACGTTGTGTTTCAATGTTATTCTACAGTGCATCGTTTGCCATGCCTTTTCCCAACTATGTTGGGGTAAGCCTCCAGTGTAAGCGGATGCAACTGAATACCAGCATTTTGCATGGAACGACTTCTTATCTTACCTCCACGTAATACGGTATGTAATTCTATAGTGCATTGTCTAATGTTGCTAGAAGGAGGCTTTCCTGCTGAGGTATACAGTTACTTTGCAATCATTGCAATTATTCTTTTATAGGGAAGGCTGATTTAAAGCCTAGTCTAGGTCCGACTGCTAAAAAGGGATCTTGTTTCCATTGCCAGATCAAACTGAGAAGTCAAAAGCAATACAGAGCCTAAGCCTAGGTAAGTGAAAATATGCTTGCTGTTACTATGCGAGATATCCATCACACATTAATGTGGGATTGTGAACTCAGAGTAAAACAAGTTAATTACTTCACAATCTGAATTTATTTTAAAGATAAAGTCTAGCACACGTCTTAGTCGTTTTACAGTCTTACGCCATCTTTTTTTGTTCAAGTCTCTCTCTCACTCTAGCAAGATATATCCATCCCTTTCGCTCACTCTTACATTCCGTTTCCCACATTAATATGTGTTACAAGCTAATAGCTTGTAGGAGTTGGATTTTGCTGTGCCCTGGCAGGGGTCTACAACGGCTCTTAGCTCTGAGCCTTTTGTAAACACCATGTTTTACTCAGTAGAACGCAAATAAATGAATACGAATGTACTAATGCCTAATTCTAGGAACAAACGTGTGAGGGTGTTTACCGCTGAATATTCAAGTTATTTTACGTAACTATACACAAAAACGGTACAATAAATCGATGAACTTACTTTCATTTGCATCAAATTGGCGAAGAGCATTAACGCCTATGATGCAAAATGCGGTAGCAATTACGAACTGCATTATGAATGTATTGAGAAAATCTGCAACAAAAAAAAGATTAAAAAGCCTTAATATTCAAACTTATTACTCAAAAACAAGGTTAGTAATCATGTCTACTGTTTTTTCTATTCATCGATTTTTAATCCGAAACAAAGAATATCTAATATGTAATTAAAATTAAAGACCCAACTTCAGGCCGTCATCATTCTTCGCACTCTGTACATTAAAACTTCTAATATTGAGTAAACATTATTACTTTTAACATTTTGTGGAATAACTGAGCCATTTTTTTACGTTTTTAAAAGAAAATCTTGAAAAATGTTTGACCTCAAATATTTTCGTCATTAGAGAAAGTATGATCAAGTATAGGTACAGAAAAATATAACAAAGTCGGAAATAATAAATAAATAGTGACCGGTCGAATATTCGTTTTGTTTTCGGCCATTTTCGGCCAAAAACTAAAGACTTTCGTTTTCAGCCGTAAACCAGCCGAAGATTCGGCCAAGCCGAATTTCAGAAATCCGTGAATAAGACGGTGACGTATAACGATTGGATATCTTCGGAGTGAATTGGGTTCGCTCATGGCTCCAATCAGACTTAAACGGACGCGATATTAATTTAGCTTTACTAAAAGTAGCGTAAGAAATACGCTTTTCAATAGATTTTTATGGATTCAACCGAGTGATCGGTTTAAAAATCTTAATTTTTGACAAAGTTTAGTTGATTTTAATGATAATTATCATAGTACAAATTGTATAGATTGCATTATATTAAATAATCAATTAATACAGAAATAAGCAGTGTTGTTTGTCAACTAAATGAAAATATCTCGTTTATTTACTGTTTTTTTTCCGAATATTTCTTTTTTTTGCTGAAACAGAAAAAAATACGATATTCCAGTAAACACCGGAAATACATTCCACTAAGAATTAATTTCATATCTTCAATTTTTAACGTGTAAATTATTTTCGTTTTCGGCTTAAAATCCATTTTCGGTCGTACACTAATAATAAATGACTCCCTTCTTACGTCTTACCGGTTAAAAAAAAATCTTACAGATTTGCATTAACTTACCTAACAAAAATCTAACGTTGCAATGAAGTGCACACCAAAATCGATTAGTTTATATATGGGTCTAATTTAATTAGTGGCTAATTAATGTTTAATGTTGACACATGGTGGTAGCAACCATTGACATACATCTTAATATATATAAATCTCGTGTCACAATGTTTGTCCTCAATGGACTCCTAAACCACTTAACCGATTATAATAAAATTCGCACACCATGTGCAGTTCGATCCAACTTGAGAGATAGGATAGTTTAAATCTCAAATTATGAGACGCAGACGAAGTTGCGCGAGTCAGCTAGTAGGTATCTAAATTGAGGATTTCTGTCAAACAAATCAATGTGTCTTTTATCCATTGTATTATATTTCATCCGTATAGTTCTACCATGCAGTTCTACTAGTAGGTCAGAACGGACAGGCTGTCCTACTAGTAGAAATTAACGGAAAAAAAATCATTAAGGCGGAGGTTTCTTGAAAACGGTCCAAAAGGCGGTTTTTAAAAGCAGTGTATCTCTAAAACTGTAAATAATTTCGACAAATAAAAAAAACTTTATATTTTGAAGTCCTGTTTGCATACACTGATGGAACTCAAAACATAATTTGACAAACTTTAATGCACCAAAAAAATCTTCAAACATACCTCTTAATTTTCTTTCAAAGCAGTTTAGCCATTTATTGACAATGATAATTATAATTAAAAATATAACATAAAAGGAGACAATGTTTTTTGTTCGAGGATTAGTTTCCCACATAAATTCTAGCATATAATAATGAAACATACATTGATTTCTTCCTTATAACCTCTAGATTCCAGTGGTTTAATTAGCTTAGCATTGTCTAACCGGAATAAATGCGAAAAATCTGCAAAAACACTTACGAAAACCAAAATAAACAGAAAAAGTAAATGTCAAAATAATGAAGTTGTCTGTCAATCACAAAAAAAGTGGGTTTATAACGTTTCATGCCACGTTGATTGTTTAAACCACCTATGCGATTTTAGTGTAAACCTATATAAATGGCATTAAAAATGCTCATTGTTTAATAATATTTATTTTTATATTCTTTCTGATTCTAAAATAATTATATAGCACATATGATTTCCAACGGATAGGTACCGTACTTTTTTTAGTAAACAGAAAAACGCCCCTATTCACGTAAGTATTTGCTGTCAAATGACATTGACCACAACAGGAATGATTTGACTCGCAAAAAAATATCATAACATAGCTTATTTATTATGATTTTAAGATTCCGTTTTCATTTCTACGTAATATTTCCTTTAAAACCATAGTAAAATGGTTACTTTTTTTTGGTGTTATTATGAATAATAAATGCAACGACCAGGTGGGCCCAAAAAAAAACTATCTCCTTTCAAATGCTAAACTACATCGACTGATGGATTAATTATTATTAAATAGTTAAGTTCTAGTTTTAAATCGATCGAAAATACTCATTTCGCACTATTCGGCCCGCAGTTGACTGAAGTAACAACCACTTTGTACTGCAAGCTAATTAGAACTTTATTCTAACTTTATTTGAACCACCACAAATAGAGTAGCTTATTTAGCTGATGTCGTCGCCTTAAGTTCGTGTACTTCTACGACGAGTTCTACTGATGGGACTGAATTAGGAGAAATCGTTTTCGTTGTTTTTGGGGTCGCTAATAATGAAAATGAGTTCAAAATGAAAATCAAAGTATCATCATCGACATTTTAACTGTTGTGATTTTACTAAATAATTTAGTTAGTAAAATCACAACGTGTTTTTTTCTCTTATCAACCGACTTCCAAATAGAGGAGGTTTTCAATTCGACTGTACTTTTTTATCACTTATTTTTGTGAATGCTGGTTAATCTGTAATTGGCTACTGTGTAAGTCCAAGATTGCCAAACCTATGTATACCTAAATGCTGTACACAGAAGCTGTTGATGATCCTATAATTAATAAATAAATCTGCCTTTCCAACTACGAGTATATCAAAGTCGGCTTCTTGTCTAACCGGATGCAGCCAAATAACTAAATCAATGCGTTTAACATAGCCTATAGTATTCCCACTGCTAGGATGCATGCCTCCTTCTCATGAAAGGGCTGTAGTCTACCACACTTGCCCGTTGTGGGTAGGTAGACCTCACATTAGGCAGCACTAAGTTCAGGGTTAGATTCCTGGTACGAATTCTTTAATGTTATTGAGTGAGGTCAAGTAGGAATATTGTACGTATAGTAGAATTATTTAAACTAAACCAAGTCATTCGCATCTTTGTACTTTTCTTTAGTTAGATGCCACTCCCAGAGTTCTATTGTTTTGCTTGCTTTGACATTTTGCATCTTTAAAGGTTGGTAAATCTATTCACCTACAAAACGTTTACCGAACGTGGGCAATAACAAAGAAAAAACTTTTTACGATACAAAAATTGTTTATTCACATAAAAACTTAAATCTAGCCTTAATTTCACTATGAGATAATTAACCCTAAACAATCTTAACGGTTTAAAACTTCACAAATTAGCCTCGATGATTTCCAGCAGGATGATCTCCAGAAGCTCGTTGATTTCTTTCTGTAATGAGAAGAAGAATACAAATTAACATAAGTTTTCTCGACATAATATTACGCAAGCGCTACAGGTCCTAAAGCTCGTTGGGTCGACGACATAGTCAAATCGTGGGAAACATTGGATAAGAGACACCCAGAACCGGGAACTGTTGCAGAAAAACCCAGAGGAGGCCTATACCCAGCAGTGGATGGTAGTTATGATGGTGATGATGATGAAACGCTAACACTGAACGGATGAAATGACGGCAAGTCACGTGAAATGGAGGAATTAGAAAAATATCGTGAGGAAAGATTTGAGTATGAATTTAGATAGAAATAAGAATAGAGGAAGACAAAAGAAACGATCGATGACCTAGGTGAAGTATGATATGGTAGGAAAGGAGTTGTCTGATAAGATGACGAATAGTAGAAAAATATGGATGAAAAAAAACCCAAATAAATTGTGATAAGGGCGGGCAAGAGTATCACTGGAAACCTACGTCAGTTCTTGAGTTGAATGTGCCCTGGCGGTTGAGAGTATGTCATGCTCACTCAAATGTCTCGCTGATGGTGGCGCGTGTATTAGACCATTTAGTTCCATACAAAATGGTTGAGCTGAATGGTGCTGATCCATGCGTCATGTTCGTGAACGGGCGATGTCAGTTGTGACTGGTCATCTCTTTGGGCTTATTTGAATGAATTATTTTGTTTCTACTATGGACACTTTTATCGTGTACATCTTGGTACATTATTCTCACATAATGCAACATCTCAACATGAATGATGTAACCATGATTTTGTAACGAAGAATGAAGAATGAAGAATGTCCATGGAGTTTCTTGCCCGTTCTTCTCCATAGAGGTATACGTTAGGGAATGGGCAACTACAGTACTTTCACAATTTGTATGTCTTGTGCAGTTGTGACAAGGACTGTAGCTAAATTTAATTTTCATCTGAGCTTCTACAATTCAAAAGTGCCCGTAACTGGCCTAATTGAAATAAATGCTTTGATTTTGATTTTGAATCATGATTACACAGTCAGTATTTAATTTTCCCACTGCTGGGACAGACCTCCTCTCGATGAGAGAGAAGATAGTATTTAACTGATTGAAATTTGATACAAATCTTAAAAAGAGTAAGTAACAGAGACGGTTAGCTATTTTTCTTAAACGTGATACAGTTTTGTTATTGAAATCACTAATAATTTTGTTAAAAGATCATAAACATCGGTGCATAAATAAAAAAAATAAAAACCTATACTTACATAATGTTCTTTGATGGTTTTAGGAACGTAATCTCCTATGAAATCATTGACATCATCGGAATAGTCTTCTCCCATGATACCCACTTTTGTGTTAGACTGAAACAAAAGGTGATACAATGAATTATCTACATCTAAAAGGTGTAAAACCCCTCTTAACGAAGTCGAAAGGCACTTGTTCTTTCCGTCATTTCTTAATCTCTTAACTCCGTCTGTTTTTAAATACAGGTTTTTGCTGTAAGATTTTTACTTTAAACACCTCTAGACGACCCCCGTACTATTTAATCCATTCACCAACAAATGCGATGTTTTAAATGCGTCACATTGAGTTCTACAACAAAACATGATTTTGCATCCTAAAAAAAAGTGGTTTCCCAGCAATATTTTTTGCGGAAAGTTACTTAGTTTGATGTACAGAATGATTGGTTGACGGCTTCGTGATGAGGTTGTTTACTCCCTGTATACTAATACTGTGAAGAAGTTAATATTGTTTAATTGGTATAAGTTTGGTTACGATCCGATTACAAACAAGTGATACTGTAAAATTGATGAAAGTTTCACTATTACCATCTATCATAGGGTTATATTACGTTGTGTAATGTTCAACTATAGCAAGGTAAAGCCGGAAACACACTTTTGTGGTGTGGCGTGTCGCGCCATGACCCCACGACGCGCCACGCCAGAACGCGCCACGACACAACACGACCTACAAATATATTATGTCTCTAATCATACTTAATATATGAAACCGATATGCTTCTGGCGCGCCACGCCACGCCACGCCACGTAAGTGTGTTTCCGTCATTACCCATAATCTAAGCAACATCATAATTTTCTTGTCCTTATCCCAATTCATTTGGAGTCGGTGCAGCATGTCTTCTTCTTACAAACTTTTCTATTTTTCGTTATCTCATCAGAAACATTATTAAAGCCACTGTTGTTATAAAAATCAAGACACTTGTTTTAGGTCCAGTGCCTGGGCAGCCGAGCTTCGCTTGAGCCGTTTCCAAAAACGTGATTATAACAATTGAATCTAATGCTATAGGATAACAAAACCGCTAAGGACTTCTAAACCGGAACAAAAACAATTCTATTATTCAACCTACGTATCAAGGTACTCAAAATTTTCAGCCTGAATAAAAAACCTGTCCAACTTTATAGAAGTGAAAAATTAAACATGAGAATAAAGCTTACGTTAATATCTCCCAGCGTGAAGTCGATAGTGATACTGCGGATAGAAATACCGGAGATGATACCAACGTTGACACGGACCACGCCTTTCACACGGACACTTACGACGTCAATTCTGGAAAGATGAAACAAAGTAATAATTTATTTGGTTCTATCTATATTTTCCTACTATATGCTTAAAATCACATTTGGATTAAAGAACTGTCTTACTACGAGTAATTGAATAAACATGAAGTATAGCAGACAAACAAGAATTTAGAAACAATTTTGTTAAGAACTGAATTAAATCATACAGAGGAATACTTGACAATTTATCAGATTGAAACATTAACGTTACTTACTTTCCAGAGGCACTAGCATTTAGTTTGTGACTGAAGATTTCACCATCGGCCTTAGCAGAGGCTGAAATAGTAAAGAATAATAGTGAATTGTGTTTTTTTTAGCCAACCTTTATTCAAAAAGAAAGTTATACTTTCATCAATCACGATAACTTAAAGGCTGCATATTATGGTTTTGTTAATAAATTTCCATTATTACGTCAGTCTTGTGGTCGCAAGAGCTACCGCTGAGCATGGGGTCCTCGGATCATCTGCGAGGTCAGACGAAAGCGAATTTGTTTTTTTTCATCAATGAATCTTCCGTAGCAGACCAGAGTGAAGTTTTGTGCCCGTCTGATGGCAACTGGCTTCATTTTATCAAGATGACTTACCAACAGAAAAGTGAATGAGAGGCAGCTCGATGTCAAAGTTGAGGCGGGATGTGATGACGCTATAGTTGACTCTGTGAGTCTTGATATTGCTGAGACCAGTGCTTAGTAAGTTCTCAATGATGGCTTCATAGTTAAAGATACTGGAAAGAAAAATACATTCTTAAATCAATGCCCATCAACAGAAAAAAAGTGGAGTTGGTTAAAGGTTATCACCAGATGGAAATGTGATCGACTTTGTTTAGCGAATGAAGACTCGTAGTTGCAAGAAAATATGAAATAGTGCTATGATAAAAATTCCGACTTAAATGAGAATAAATCAGCTTACTCAAACCTGTTTTTTTCGGTTATTTAATTATTTATTTATGTACACACAAAATATTTAATAGGACACTACATTGACGATAGAACATACACACACCAACACATATACACACACACACACACACACATATATTTACTGGATACATGGACGATTTACTGGTTACTTACACGGGAACTGGAAGTTCGTAGCTAGAGCTATTCTTTTCGATGAAAAATGGGTCCAAACCAGCATCTTTGATGGCTTGGCTCGCATCTTCAATGGCGCTTTCTATTTGACCGCTGACCAGGCGCTCGTCCGAAAAGAAACCTACAATAATAAATTATAATTTCTAGTGTGTTTCACGCTGTAAATGTAAGAGATGTTTAAGGTGAGACTTACTTCCTGCCGGGGGATTACGGGACTAATGAAAAATATACCGCGGCCTTGGAACACAAAGGTCTAAGAAGGAACATGGATGACTTTTAGTCAGTAGAAGTCTGACAATCCCTTCCACTCCGCAGAGCGATTTGATGATTTGCCATCCGAAAAGAAGGCGAGACCAACTGTTACAGTTTTTCTCACACTTGATGTGTTTGTCTATAATAAGATTAATTATATTTTAGTCCCTCGCGAGTCGCAAGGGACCGGTCAATGTAGAGCCACATTTGGGGGAGGCCTATGTCCAGCAGTGGACGTTCTTCGGCTGAAATGATGATGATGATATTTTATACAGGGTGTATTTCACCTCATCACAAAGCCGTTAACCAAGCATTCTGTATATCAAACTAAGTAACTTTACGCAAAAATTATTGCTGGGAAACAACTTTTTTTTTTGAGGTTATAAATCGTGTTACTAACACACTCAAAACATTGTGCGGATGGATGGATTGAATAGTACGGGGGTCGTAGAGATATTTAAAGTAAAAATCATGCGATAAAAAGTGGTATTAAAAAAAAAACTTGTCAAAATATTGCAACTTTGACCCCCAATATCTTCGTAACTAGAAGGTTCCCAGGTATAGTGTAGAACAAAAAAATGATCAAAATGACGAGGAGAACAAGTGCCTTTCGTATTCGTTAAGAGGTGTTTTACACCCTATATTATTATTATTTTTCCATTTCCAAATCTTTTGTTTTTATTTAGTTTGGTATTGAAATGGAGTTTATAACTAGAAAGTTAACTTATGCTTACTTGGGATATGCTGTGGTATTGATGTGGCACTGATGTCTGCGATGAGGAACGCAAAAGCAAGAATTACTTTCATGTTTATTTTTTTTTGCTGCTAGAAAAAAAATAAGTCATCTTTTAGTTACTTAACACAATCCTAAAACAAATGGTTATAATAACAGACTTTAAAAGGGAAGCTTGCAGTTGACAAAGAATAACTTAAGGGGCCGGCTTAGGAGACCGTGTCCCAGCAGTGGGAACATTATAGGCCAATGATGATGATGATGACAGATATTCTGTAATCCAATCGAAACAAATACACACTACCTTAAGAATATGTTTAATTTACAAACTATAAGTATACGTATAGTAACTAAGTATTACGTTTGTATGAACTTTGCATGCTCCGCAGGCCTCTTAAAGCCAAAAAAATACCAAAGAAATTGTACAAAAATAAATTAAATTAACACCGCATTCTTTTTTTTTAATGTCTTACCTTGTTCTACTTCCGAAGTATAATAACATACATTGTTTGAAAAAATATCGTTTTTATACTATTCGGAAGTAAATTGATCCTAATCGTTGGCTTATCAAACTGTCTCATCTTGTAGACTTTATCTATCTTGTACTTAATTGTTTCTTTGAGGCGTATGTTTACATTGCCGGTACAAAACTCGAGCCTCCAAAGGTTTGATAAGGATACTAACAAACCCGTACCATAAGGTGGAAAAATATAGGGTGTAAGATTAAACGAGGAAGGTGATTTAAGGGATTTTAGTGATTTAAGTTTTAACATGGGGCCAACCCTGAAATAGTTAAATATTCTTTTTTTTTATTTTTTTTATCCCAAACAATCTGTAGAAAGTAATGGGTATCAGTGGCGTGCCTTATATGGCTCAATAATTCGGCAAGCCCATAAGGCAAGCTGACTGTTCAAAAGCCCTAACGTCATTAAGAGTAGGAGGTTATAAGGGCAAGCCAAGCTTTTAGGCTAGTATGAAAGTAACACCACTTATGGATATCGCTAACTTCATCATCTTCCTGTCCTTAACATAATTAATTTAAGGTCAGCGCATCAAATCTTATCAGTTAGCAAGTTATCAGAAAACAATTATAATTGTTACAAGCTTTATCATTTTCAAAAACCGTTTGCAGAAATTTATATTTAGAAAACCTACCTGAAGGATAAACTTATTTTATTGTAATTTTTGTCTGGAAGTAACATTCCAACATGCGCATCAAACTTGTTACAAAAAGGGTATAAAACCCCTCTTAACGAAGCCGAAAGGCACTTGTTCATCGCGTCATGCGATCATTTTTATGTTCTACACCATACCTGGGAACCTTCTAGTTACGGAGATATTGGGAGTCAAAATGACAACTTTTTTTCAAGTTTTTTTGAAATACTAAGTATTGTGTTTTTTTTCTCTTAGAGCACCTCTACGACCCCCGTACTATTGAATCCATCCTTCATCCCATTTTTTTAAGTGCGTTACATTGAGTTCTACGATAAAACATGATTTTACACCCCAAAAGAAAGTCGTTTCCCAGCAAAAATGTTTGTGTAAAGTTACTTAGTTCGACGTAGTTGACGGCTTCGTGATGAAGTGGTTTACACCCTGTAAAAGGTCCCATTAAAATAGATGGACAAACTTTTAGGATTGCCATCAACAAAAAATAGAATAGAATAGAACTTTTAGGAAGCATTCAGAAAACCAAAAATGGACAATAGTAAAAAATTATAAGAAAAACGCATTAGATACTTACAAGTAAAAATACATCATCTAACAAAAATACACCAAAAATGTTAGTTAGGTTCCTAATGCTTAAAACCCATCCATGCATTAGTTATCTCAGTATTTTGTTTTGCGTGTATATCTTTGGTTAGACGTTCTGAACGCTGTGTTGAAATTTGTCCATCTCTTTAGGGGACGTTATGTGTAGAAAAACCTTTGAGAAAACCAAAAAGGTATCCCCAGAGTTTCTCATGGACTCTTGGCACCGTTTAGTTATATAATTTTACCAGCCGATGATCTGCGGCTTCCCCCGCGTGGAATTATATACTAAAACCTTCCTCTTGAATCACTCTATCTATTAAAAAAACCCGCATCAAAATTCGTTGCGTAGTTTTAAAGATTTAAGCACACAAAGGGACAGACAGACGCGGCGGGAGACTGTGATTTATAATATGTAATGATTGTCAGTCTATTATTTCCAAACCTCAACTGCTTTGCATGAGTTCTTTGGGTTTCTCCATAAGGAATTACTTAATAGCAACAACGGAGTCTGGATTTGTGCTCGATTGATGAGAATAGGCTTAGGCGCGGGTCATATACAAGAAGCGTATGGCGGCGGCGGCGCGGCGCTGGCGCGGATGCGGATGCGCGGGAGGCGAGGAAATGGCGCCACTTCCTCGCCATTTCCTCGTCTTTGCACCCACGCCACCGGCATTCGCCATACGCCGCTCGTGTTTGTCCCGCGCCTTACCCTCAATTGCATGGGACTTTAACATTACTGGTGAAGATTACTCTGCCTAACCGTTGTTAAATATCAAGCATGATGTTGTTCTATGAGACGTTTTTATTAACTTAACCTATACATTAACGTCATAGCTGTTACTTGAATTATTATTCTAAACAAATAACTAAATGATAGAAAGAGGACTTATTATCTTGAAGATCTCATGCCAATTGCGTGGGCGCTAGGAACAAATAACTTACAATCGATATGTACGTACAGATACCATTTCCACTGTACCATTCAGATTAATCGACAAAAAAAAAATTACCGAAATGAATTTAATCTGAAAGTAAAGACATGTTGAGGCATGGTATAAATGAAATATTAAAATGAGCTCTTTTGTGTTGTCAACATCAACGTTTTAATACCTGGGGAAATCACAAACAACAGTGAGAATATAAAATTTCAACCTTGTATCATCATCATCAGCCTATTAACATGTTCCCACTGCTGACACACAGGCCACCTCTCTATGAGAGGGAATCCACTAGGCCCAGTGCGGGTTGGTAGATGTTACGTCTTCAAATGTTTGGTTCTAGGACATGTCGGTTTCCTCACGATGTTTTCCTTCACCGTTTTGAGAGCAGTAGGGTTGAAATAAATTACACAAAGTAATGCGCTTGTCTGGGTTCGAACCCATGACTTACTGTCCGTAAGTCGAGGCCGCCACCACTGGGCCACTGCTGCTCTGTTTAAGACCCTGTATAAGACTCGGCATTGACGAAATTATATCGTTGTACTAAAATTTCTTGGAACATTTATACATCACATGAGACCTCAAGACGGCCACCGATAACCCAAATCGTCTGGGCCACCTACTGAACCAAATCACTTTAGTAACATACTTCCCAAATGATAACAAGGACAAGCGTCTACTTGCTGTCTCATTAAACAATAAGTCTAAATATAATAAAATAATAATAAAATATTTTTATTGACACAAAATAAAATTGTACATTTCCATTTGAAACCCTAACTCCTGTGCTAGACCTGTGTTACAGGGGGCAGTGTCTTAACCCGTTTTTGGCACTAATGTTCACATTTCATGCATCAAAATTTAAAAGAATAATAAAACAATAATATACTATGGTGATCCAACACAGACTAAAATCCCTACCAATAATGAGCGCGCGGTGAGGTCTAAATGGGGTATGCCAAAAAGAAATCGAATTATTCCGTCAGTTAGATTATCAATAAATTTTCGACCCGTATTTTTTCTTTTGTAACGTAAATCAAAATTGACGACGATACCGCGACGCTTTTAAAATTCTCAATACGTCACGTCTGGGTATAATTTTTAAGAGGATACTAACGTCATGAGCCCCCACTCCCGAGTTTTCATGCGCGTTATCTTTGCCAATGTTCATTGATTTACAAAAACAAAATATACGTGTCCATTATTTTACACTACTCTAACTCATCATCTGCCTAACCTTTTCCCCACTTCGTTTGGGTTCGGCTTCCAGTCTAACCGGATGCAGCTGAACACCAGTATTTTACATGGAGTGAGTGCCTATCTGACCTCCACAACCCAGTTAATACTGGGGAATACGATACCAATTAGTAAGACTGGTGTCAGACTTTTTGGGCCAATGACTACCTGTAACGACTGTCAAAGATGGACAAATGACAGCCGGGATCAGCAGCTTAACGTGCTTTCCGAGGCACGGAGGAAACTCGGTATGTAAGGGTGCTCACTCATCCACAGACCAACCTAGGCAAGCATGGCTTAACCTAAAGATCGACCCGAGCGGCTGATATTATTTAACCACGAGCCAATACTCTAACTGACGGACTAAATAGATTTGTAATTTTTTGATAGTGTCGTTATAGCTATTCTTTTTGCGCTGATGTCAATGGCGTACGGTCGGTTGCACACGGTCGGTCGTTTTCTATAGCACCATACTGTGACGCTGACGTCTGCAGCAAGAAATAGGCGTCTTTAATACGGGTGTGTAATATATGCTATAATAACAGATAGTCTATTTTCACTTAAAATAACATCATATAATTTTCATATGATATAAAACAAATAACCTAATTTCATGTGGTCTAATGTTAAATGTAATATAAACTTCTTTTACTCTGATATCATTAAGTATAACGTTCATTTCAAATAATTTTCAATTTATATGATGGTGTTTTTTTATATAACGTTTAGTTGACTTAACGTTCATTCGACCTAATTTTCATATTTAATCATTTTCAGCCAAAATTCTGTAATGAATAAGTAATGCGCGCTAATGGGCACTGTTCTAACCTAACCTAACCCAGATGATTAACCAACAATAGAGGGGACTCGGCACTCGAGAGAGTCGGGTGAACACGAAAGTAGCAGCCGTTTATAGTCCAATAAAAAAATATTCAAAAAAGTAGACGTTTCTAAATTATAATTAACGTTATTATAGATTTTGAATATTATACTAACTAAATATTATACTAACTTAATATTATACTAAATTAATATTAGTTTAAAAGTGCATTATAGGAAATGTTAATTAAGCCATATAAAATTAGATAAACTGAAATTATATCAATAATTCATTATATCATTTCATCGTTATACGACATACGTGAACGTTAGACTTTCTGTTACTATATCAAATGGCACGCACCCATTTAATACTTGGTCCTAAAACTTACGTAAATACGTAGATTTTAGAATAAAAAACAGTCGTGTAAATTTTCTTTTTGTCCCACTGCTGAGCAAAACCCTACCCCTATTCCTTCCATTTCACACAATGGTGTGTTTCTTCCCGCCTAATCGTGAGGAAGCCATCCAAGACATTCCGCCATCTTCTTCTTGGTCTGCCGCGACCCCGTCTATTTGCCACTGCCGTTTTACTTACAACATTAGAAGAAAAAAAACTTTGGAGGATAATAATTGTGCTAGGCGCAAAAAAAAATCTGAAATACTATTGGATAATATTTATTGTATTTTCGATTCATAAATCGACGTATTTACGATAAGTTTGCCTACCTGACTAGGCTGTAGGCCATACAATCTTTTTATTCGTGCTAGGATCGAACCCGAGACATGCAGTGCAGCAGCCAGTCACTCAGCCACAGCGTCAATCGCGCCGTCAAACCATATGCACATTGTACACAACTACAGTACTTTCTCAAGTTATTATGCCTTGTGTCTGTGACTGTAGCCTTTTTTTTCGTTTTATCGACATTCAAAAGTGCCGTAATGGTCTAGTTGAAATGAATGATTTGAGTTTGAGTTTGTAATAAAATAGCTATGCAACAATTTTGATATACGTACCTAAAATGAAGCATATTATGTCCATAATTGTCACGTTTAAAATACTTCAGAGTTATATTTCTTTTAATGATTGCCTCCCGTGTTGCATTAACACCTATTCGTAGTCAAGTTAATATTTTTAGTAAAGATAATAAATAAAAAACCATCTATATACAAGCATTTATTTTTATAATTAAACACAAACGTTGCAAACATTCAATAATGCAATCATAGCACTAATTTTATTTAACTTACTTGAATCGCTATTAGAATTGAAAAAAGGTAACTTTGAATGTAAAATAAGAATACGGAAAGTTTCTCGTAGGCCTCGAAGTTATACCTTCTACAGTTTTAGGCCATTCGTAATACATTGATTATTTTATTTTACATTTAACATTATAGCCAAGCGGAGTTTCAAGCGAAGTATCGGTGTGTGAAGAGCAACGGAATTTTTACATTTATTTTTTTTGAATTTTACAAAACACCATGACTGGTAGAAACTTTAAATATACTTACGAAATGGAATAATGGATTGTAGTTCGAAAAAAATGTAAAAAAAACTAAGAATGAAAATTTGTTCAAAATTTATTGAAAGATAAATTATTTATGAGCTCAACTGTAACAATAGATACTATGACGAGAATATTTTTCATAAATCTTAAAACATTAACCATTATTGAAAAGAAAACATTGTCATCTTGTGTTTTGTAAAATTAACTGCATATATTAAGGAAAATCTAAGATCAGTTAGGAAAAGGATTGGAATATTACATTTTTTTTTGCGTAAAAATAAGTATTTTATTGTCATAGCAATATTGTGTAGTGTCTTCAAAAATATTTTGGCATTTTGGGGTTATTTTGTGAGATACACCGTTCAATCCTTTCTTTATTGCCTGTGCTGTTGTTTGTATATTTTATGCGCTGATAGAATAGACGCCACTGAAAGTGCCAAAGTCGTTACCAAATTTAGGCTGAATCGATTAAGATTTCCATCAACAGGCCAAGAAGAATGTCTGATTTTCTCCTTTAAAACCACTGTATCTTTAGTTTGTAACAGCAAGTGCAATAGAAAGCAAACTACATCACAAATGTCACACATCTATGTTGCAATGTGCTTATTGAAAACACAAAAACACCAGTTCATTAACTGGAATGAGTTTTATTCACATACAACCCCAAAATGCCAATCGCGAAATTGAAAAGCGTAATTTTGAACAAACCATAATATTTATCATTCGTAACGAATGTTTGAAATATACATTTCTTATGTCAAAAGCATATAATAATCTGTATCGCAAAATTCAAACCTATATACCCTTTTCGGATTTCACAATCTCATTTGGCACTACGCGTCTGTCTTGAACAAGTAATACAAAAACAAATAAACAGTGCATCGAGAAATAACGCGTACTACATCTACCAGTATCACCTATGTATCAATATATATAAAAGTGAATAAGAGGCACTCTATAGGTTTATATACGCAGATCTAAAATAAGCGTAATCCGTGAAACATCGAACGTGGAACTAGAACATGAATTTTTACTATACATTAACTAACATAGCGAATAAAGACACCGTCCATCCAGTAGAACGACCACGTAGCCTATTGAAATAATACAACAGAAGCTCAAAATACTACGTAAAAATTACATTTAGCATCTATATCTCATAGGTATCGTCCTTCACAACAGGTTAATATTTTTTCGATATATACGAAGTAGGCACCCGTCTTATCTGCCTTTAAAAAAAAGAACCAAGGGCGACCCGAGTCCCTACGTAATACTAACACTCATTTATGTACACCAATGAAGTATCGGGTTGTCTAGTCGGCTGTCGCGAGAAAACTTACAGTATCGTACTAGTAATATTTGTTATCTTAAATCTCGAATTGTAAAGATTCATCTATCGTCCACCAATATTTGAAAGCTGAACCGCTGTCACTACGATCTCTAAACTAGATGTATCGACCCTAAACGTAATGTACTAAGTTTTGTAATCTCTAATACATTCAGTATACTACTTTCTGTACATCTTCCATTCCTTTGGATTTCGTCTCGTGTCTTTTACTTTGGCTTCCATTAGTTTATAATATTGTAACATTATTATGAAATTTAGTCTTATTCAATTTTGTATCTATAGTTTCATTGGTTTTGTCATAAATATCATAATTGTTGTTCTGATTCGTTTTAAATCATTCTCTTTGACGATCCTCTTATTTCCCACCGATTGATTTACATCGAACCATTATAACACGTACAACTTTCTAATATTGGTCCGCTACAGAGTTGTGAAATGATCTAGCTTATATTAAACTTACTATCTAAGGCTATAATGAACTTAAATTTTTCTATGCCTTGCGTGATATGTATTGCGTTAGAGGCGATTTAAAGCTAACATTTTAATCATTTTTCTCATATCTACGCCTTCTTAGAACTCCGAAACACACCGCAGACTCAATTTAAATAACTTGCCCCTTAGCATTATGAAGACAAAGTTGACGACGAGGTCACACCACATGGCAGAAGTTCTTTAGCCTACAGAAGATATGTAGATAGGTACTTATACTATGACGAAATTACGACTACCAGTAATCTATAATTTGTTATTAACAAGTGATATGTAGTTGGAGAAATCACTCCTTTTAAAGTATAACATTAAAATTTAAACAATACGTTACATCGCTTACATTTAACTATTGAACTTAACAGATATCTAGACGAATATTAATGGACTCAGCAATTCAACACTCGAGGTGGCTTACAACTAAAATACTCTACATTATAAAAATAAGTTGATAAGAAAATATTCCAGAGATTCTTTGGCGGCAACACATAATATTATACACGAACTAATTGCTTCTTCACTAATAAGATTCTGATAACTAAAGATAAGTCGATTGAAATACTTCAATTCACACGAAGCGTCATCAAATGTCTGAATTCTAAATCTGCTGACAAATCACATAATATTAGCATTAATAACAAGCTGACCGAAATATCAATTAACAATCATCATAATCGAAATAAGATTCGCTATAACTTTCCAACTTTAGATAGCATCATTCCATAGATTTAACATTCAAATGTTCTACAATAAAATTGTAGCATTGAAGTTTTCCTTTGCATTGAAAACATTTGACCAGTACGATCAAAATGCAACAACAATTCTTTCTAACATTGAGAATCTTCTTAGCAAAGAAGTTATAGACGAAGCAAATAAATCGAAGAGGCTCGGAGACCACACAACAAATTCATATGATGTACTGCAAGAAGAAGGTGTGGATGGCCAGGCCCGTGGCGATGACAACGCCCACTCCGAAGACTTCGTACGTGACCTTCACAGGGGCAGCGCTGTTTGTGCAGTTCTTTGGGGGTTCTGGCTTATCTGGAATAACGAAGTCAATCATCAAAAGAAAAACATCTTCAAACTTTCCAGTCAACATTTTCAATGAATGAGGAAAATGTCGTAAAGAAAGTTTTGAGTATGAATGTGGATATACGAGAAGAAGAAGACCAAAGAGACGATGGATGGACTGTGTTAAAAATGATATGGCAAAAAAAGAAGTGTGTGATAAGATGACAAAAAATAGAGAAGTATGGAAGAGGAAACCTGCTGCGGCGACCCCAAATGATATGAGATAAGGGCAAAAGAAGAATGTTTATGATGATTTTCAATACACAAAATTGAAATTCTAGCAAGTATACTAATTATTCATCAGCAACAGAGTTTAAAAATGAAGCACTAACGAAAAGACATAATTTTTTTTATTTATCGACTAAGTAATAATTTTATTTTTGTGAAAAGCTTTTTTTATATTTGTTTTATTATTACTATCGAATCCTTTTTCGGCTTATCCTTATTAAGTAGGCGGTCGCTCCATGTGAAATACTTGTATTCAGCTGCATCCAGTTAGACTGGAAGCCGACCCCAACATAGTTGGGAAAAGGCTAGGCAGATGTGATCGAATCCTTATTAAATTAATTTTAAGTTTTTCTACACAATGTGTTTTGGTAAGAAATAAATGACTTCTGACTTATGACACACTTTTCAATAGTAGAATTACTACTTACTAATATAATTCATAGAAGATATGAAGTTATGTTATAAGAGAGAATGTAAATAAAACAAACAGTAATCGGGGACATTGAACTGGTAGATGTGAATTAGTTACAATCTCCTCATATCTTCAATAATTTTACTAAGCCAATGTGTCTGATTGTTGTTATCACGATTTCAATTGGCCTACTACGGTATCAAGATCATACGAATTGACTTTAATTGACGACGTTAAAAGCAACAACAATAATCTTCTTACAATTTCAGTAGCAATATTTATCAGCTGTGTGATATCGCTTTCTGCTTTTTTGTTAATAAATAGAAAATTTACAAATCCAATTAGCCAAAGCTTCTCTTTCAATAGGCAATATGGATGAGGTTTGTATTTCAGGTAATCATAACTATTCATAATAAACATATCGTATTCAGCGGTTCCTTTTTCTCTACCTTTTCCCAATTCAGTCGGGAACCGATCACGGCACCACCGACGTTGCTCCACCTTCTCTACGTTCCACCCTTGCAGTTGTTATTCCCTAGTAGGCCATAGTCCAACAAATCATCACCGTCCTTCCGCCTAGCCTTTTCCCAACTATGTTGGATTCGGCTTCCAGTCTTACCAGATGCAGCTGAATACCAGTATTTTACAGGGAGCGATTGCCTTTCTGATCTCCACAACCCAGTAAGTCCAACAAATTATTTAAATTAAATGAGCTAAGTCCAGAAAAGCATACTTACTGGTAGCAGCCATCAACTGTGGCAAATACTTTTGCCAGAAGGCGCACTCCTTGACTCGCAGCCCACGACCTATGGAGCTGGAGTTCACCGCCAGGGACAAGTACTCTCTCCCGTTCGCCGAGTGCACTGGCCAGTGGATTTTCGTCGACTCCCCACTCGGATTTATAGATGGATTACTGGAATAAGAAAAGTGCGTAGTTTAAATATCAATATGTTGTCAATATTTTAAAGTGCATCGTGACTGATGTTACTTAGATGATTGTTTGAAAAATATGCAATGTAATTGGCAATACAATCACAATAAGGAGAAGATAATTTCTACAATAATAAAACGGCCTAATATAAAGACAATAGATTATAAAATAAGGGAAAGAAAATTTCTTACCCGCTTCTTGCGAAGTTCGCCCAATATCTCATCAAACGTTTGCTAAACTCCACCTCTTCCGGAGAATAGTTCTTCCCTGGGTTCAAGGGCTCCCCAAATACGTAGTTAATTTCATCAGCGTGCATCACTCCTGTCCAAGACGGCCAGGGGTTGTTCTTACTACGGTGCTTGTAATAATATGTGAAGACATTGTTTCCAGTTTCTGCGTAACGATGCGCAAATTCGTTCACTCCACACGTAAAGTGATAATCTCCAACCATCTTGTCCAGAGCATTTCGGTTTCTTATCGGATCATCTGGGTTTAACCAGTCAGTGTACTCGTACACAATAGCCTGCCGTCCAACCTCATTGACGTAAGGGTTCAGTTCTCTCACTGCCTGCAAATACTGTTCCCTACTTATTCCGACATTCTCCTCTTTAGGGAACAATTCAGTCAAGTAGTAAAGAATAAAGTAGTAACCTTCTTCTGTGTTTGATCCCATCAAAAGGTTGGTCTTCTTAAAGTTCTGGTGCACTAAAGATCGAGCAGGTACTTCGTCTAGGAAGGAACCGTCTATGATCGGGACGAAGGGGAATTCGCAAATGCCAAGAGTTCCCCATTCGTTGTTGACTAGTTCATCGGGACTCTTCTTTCTGAGGCACTCAATCATTGGCCCCACATCCGTTCTTGAGTGAGGACAGTGAACAGCTTCCGCTAAACGAATGCCTCTTAATATGCTCTCTTCTCTAGATATAATAGCCCACGGAGCAGTAGCTGCTCCTGACTGCATTATCGCCTGAGAGAACAAGTTTCTCGATAAAGGGGACAGTAAATGCAAGGATACTGACACAGCCCCAGCTGACTCTCCAAATAACGTTATATTATGAGGATTTCCTCCAAAGTAAGCTATATTGTCTTTCACCCATTGCAATGCCATGAGCTGGTCAAAAAGACCAGCATTGCCTGGAACGTCGGCAGTATCGAAGAACAGAAAACCGAGGGACGCGACCCTGTACTGCATGGAAACATAAACAACTTTCTCTTCTGAGACGAGTATTTTTGGATCATAAACATCTAGAGTAGCTGTTCCTGAATAGAACCCGCCGCCGAAGACCCAAAGCATGACAGCTGCGTTTTTGGGTCGCGGTCTTGGCGTCACTATGTTTATATAGAGACAGTCTTCCTGCATGTCTGTATTGGGGTTCCACATCATCGCTCCGGGGAAATCACCGAACACAGTATCTATAATTTGGACGCATGAGTGTGGCAGTGTCGTAGTATTCAGTATTTCGTCACCCCAGCTCTCCGCCGGTCTGGGGTGTCTGAACCTCAAGTCACCTACAGGTTTTTGAGCGTAAGGAATGCCGAACCACGCGTCGACCTTCTTGCCGGTCGCGGCGGTCAGCGTGATGCCCCGAACCCTTCCCTTCCTGGTGCGGACTACGAGGGGGTCCTCGTCTTCTGGGCCGAGCTGCGGCTCGTCAGCCAACATTTCCTCGTCGGCCCGCTCATGGTTCGAGTAGAGCCTCTCATCATACTTGGCTCTTTTTGAAGAGGTTTCCGCGTCTTCAAACTTGGCGCGTTTGGAGGAAGTCTCGTGGTCTTCGAGTCGGGGTAAAATGGTGTCTAGTTCTGGGTTGTATCGGACGGCTTCGCCATGTCCGCGGTAGGGCTGCGGCGGGGCCGGCGCGGGGAAGTGCGGGGCGTGGTCGGGCGCGTGGTGGCGCGCGCGGTGCTCGTGCGGCCCGGCGAGCGCGCCCGCCAGCGCCGTCAGCGCAGCCAACACCACGCGCATTCCGCCGCTCCTCCCGCTCCCACTGACACCACCTGCAACACCATTAGGAACCCGGATAAGAAGCGAAAATGTTTAATAGAATGTCCATCGTCTGACTTGTAGTACACGGATGATCACTTTAGAAATGTTGATAAATAATTATGGAAACAATGTAGGAATATTTATTTTTACTATTCAATTCAGAATTCAACCACCGCCATTAAATGTGAATTCCCGTAACATGTATCTGTCACCGTAAAATTGTCAAACAAGTTATATTAGAATATAACGTGTTTTCTCTAGCGATATTGTAATATCTCGAATTATTGTCAACTGAACATACGGAAGTATCTCTGCCTCCATAATCGGGACTCAGGGCACGTTAGGTTAGTTAGGTTCCTTTAAACCCTGCACTCGGAAACAGGGGCTCCGTCGCCTACGCTTTTTAGGGGAATATTATGTTTTAAGGTTAGGTTATAATAATCGGTATTTCTCAGGAATGGTACAATATCTTTTCATGAGCGTTGTACCACTGGTCAAGGGGGACCCCTCCTCCCCTCCACACCGCGTGAGTTGACTACCATCGCATGCATTTCACGAAAAATAATGCGTTTTGTTGTAAGCAGTATGTTCATTTGACAATATTTCGAGATTTTACAATATCGCTGGAGATATTACAATATAACGTATTCGACAATTTTACGGTGACATATACATCTCAAAACAGATTTTCTTTTTCTTCACAAAAATGGTTTCGAATCCGATTATACACAGGGATAGACCATGATTTGGGTTGGGTCATAGGACACTTTTATCCAGGACGTTCTGCAAAAGAAAACCAGAC
This sequence comes from Xestia c-nigrum, assembly GCA_916618015.1. Taxonomy (NCBI): domain Eukaryota; kingdom Metazoa; phylum Arthropoda; class Insecta; order Lepidoptera; family Noctuidae; genus Xestia; species Xestia c-nigrum. The sequence goes on along the minus strand of OU745246.1, from coordinate 6,930,821 downwards.
ATACACTCGAATCCCGAGGAAGCTAGTTAAGAAAAAAAATTACAACGTACTCATCGATTAGCAATACGATTATGATAAAAGATAATTAATAATGTTTAAAAAGATAGTAACTCAAGGCCAACCTTGAATTCTCTAAATCAAAAAATCTAATCTAAATATTGTGGAGTACCCGGTTTCAAGGTTTGGTCCTCAGTAGAACTTACTTAATTTTTATCATTAGTAATTTTGCTTCACAAGTTGTCTTCATGATATTGTCCATGTATGTTTCCGAACGTGAACAACAACTGTGAACTTGGATAACGTCATCAATTTTATGATAATAGGCTGCAATGTCAACGGTGATATACTGACTCAGAAAACCTAAAAACACTTTTATAATACAGGACCTTTTGACTTTCCACCAATTAAATTAGTACTAAAGGAAATGTAGTAAGTACTAAGGGATTCTTCATTATTAGTATTTGGATAGGTATTATACAGTCGCTCCTTGTAAAATAATGGCATTCGACTGCATCCAATTAGACTGGCAGCCGACCCCAACAAAGTTGATTAAAGGCTATGGGATGCAGCAGATGATTGATCGATGATTAATGATTAATTTATTTCACAAATTCAACCAGCGCAACTCAAAGTTGCAAATTCTCGACACATATTTCACAGTACCATTCACTGTATCCACCGTCAAACACTGAAGAAAACATTCAGTATTGTGGAGAGCATCAAAGGATTTCAGAACCGACAACCTATGACAAATTAGTTCGCCGCACAATATCTCGGTACATTGGTAAAGGTACAATACTGTAAATAGAAAACAAACCCGTCATTCATCAAATGAACACAAAAGGACCGCCTTTGGAGTTTTGAACGAGATATTATTTGGGTTCGTGAAATTGTGAATATTATTGCGCGTGTAAGAGAAAATACTGAAACACGGGTTTAGTCTTGGACCTAATATAGTTCAGCGTAATCAGACTGACGTCTCCCTTTTTTTTCAATAAAAATCATTATCAAATGACTCCTCCAGCTCCGGGCGAAGCGGGAGGTAGTGTCAGACTATTACTGACTAAAACCCATCCATGTTCCTTCCTCTCCTTTTATGTTCCGGGGCCACGGTATCTCTTTCGAACGGTCCCCCTTACTTTCTGCTGATACCTCTTTGAGGCGCGCGTGGAAAAAGAACGCGCCGTCGACACCGCCTGTCGTCATAAGACGGACGGACGGCGAGCTAGCCCATAGCTCACCGTCCACAGGGCCGCGCCTACGGCGGCCGGGGGCCACATGGTGGCCGGTGCGTCTCCCACGGCGTCTGGGTCGAAAGGATCTCTCCCTCAGTCTGAGGTCTACCTAATAGTTAACCTAAATTATATGTAAGTTCTATGTAACTAAGTACGGGGCGGACCTAATACCATAATCTGAGAAATTCCTAATGGAAAAACCCAATAACACTTTGCCCGACCCAGGAATCGAAGAAAGAGGAAGGACCTCATGTTTAGCAGTTGCGACTGCGCTGTCACTAAAACAACGAGGTAGTCAGTCAGTCTATATTTAAACGTTATTGCAAACACAACTAAGATGACACTCATCCTTTTCCGTCATCGCTGTAACGGAACGAATGGTGCAATTACCAACCTCCAAGGGGATGATCTATCTAAAGGGTATAAAAAACCTTTTAACGAGGCCAAAAGTTACTTATTTTCCCCGTCATTGTGATATTTTTGTTGTTCTGCACCACACCTTCTAGTTACGGAGATATTGGGGGTTAAGTCCCAACTTTTTGGCTAGTTTTTTAAACACAATGTTTGATTGTAATATTTTTAAACACCTCCACGACCCCCATACTATTCAATCCATCCATCAGCACAATGTTTTGAGTGCGTTACTTTGAATTCTCCCACATGATATTTCACCACTATAAAAAAAATTGTTTCCCAGCAATAAGTTTTGCATAAAGTTACTTAGTTTGATGTACAGAAACCTTGGTTGACGACTTCGTGATAAGTTAGACGAGAATGTTATACATGGTGTAAATACCCTGTTACCATTCTCGTTTGAGCACTTGTTGGATAGTGATTCCACAAACGATTTGGCACTTAATATCGTGTCCTGTGTGTTATGTTGTTTGTTCACTACAGGAACAGCTGATGGATACAACCGAAAGCGCCAAACTAGTAGCTCAGTTCTCGGCCGACACAATTTAGATTGCCATTGACGCTAAGACGAAGATCGCTATAAAGCTGATAGAATATATCTTTGTCTAGGCTAACTCCATGCATTCATGAAATTCTGTTATTTTTAGTTTTCAATATTGGTGCAGACGCAGGCTATTATCAGAACGTTACATCAATCGATTCTTCTATTTAAAATCATATGTTCATGCAGCAATAGATTTCTGTTTTAACTTTGAACTGAAATATGAAATAGACACACATAGAATAACATCATGCTTTCACCAAAGTTTATGGCATATTTCTGAATTTTTAAGTACTCTAACCTGGCTTGGTCAAGAAGAACTTTTTGATCAGTATTAGAAACAGGATCGATTGGGACCAACAAAATGTTTTGTGTAAAATTGCAATTTGCTTGCCAACTGTACATTGTTTTTTAAATCTGTGATTAGGGATCAAAATTTCACGAAAAATTATGTTTTTTTTTGTTTTTTTATTATTAAATCTCATAAAATTTACAATTTTAAACTCGCCAAACTTTACAGTTTGATAGTTTCCTAAGATCATTTTCATGTAGCTGCAACGGTTAAAGTAGCTCCCCTTGCTGCCCCGTTTACCGTTTCCACCCTGTATATTCCGTCAGTTAGAGTCAGTCGAAAATAAGTAGAAAATAATGGACACTTTTTTTTTTTTTAAATCCATGAATAATGTCAATGTAAATTTTCATGTCAACAACATTAATTGTATCCCGATAAAAACCTATAAATAAATAATCGTGAACGCGTGTAAACTGAAACAAATCGTCGGCTACGTTATTATGTTAATACAATTACTGAAGAAAAACAGAATAAATAATGAATTCTGCGGACATTTGCATAAGCGGCTCGCCGGGCCCGGACATGGATATATACGGTATTTTCGTACCGTGTGGACTTTAAATAGGATGCTCTGGGGCGACAGAGTCCAGTATATTTATAAGAGCATTCGATTCTATAATGGTATGATCTAAATGTTTACAGTTGTGCTAGTGACCGAGACATGGTGTGAAATGCGGAATAATGAGTTTAACAACATTAAAGTTGGTAAAATTAAAAGTAAAGTTTCAGAGAAAAGTTTTGAGTATAAATATGTATAGTTAGTGGAGGAATATGAAAAGGGCATTTATATGAAGGCCATGTATAAGGCGATATTACTTGCCTTTCATAGTTCAAGGACAAAGGGAAGTATATGAATTTTGATCCAAAATTTACGTTTTTAGCGACATAAACGCCCACGGTATCTTTCCTTCAAATTAACTTAGAAGGTTGATTTTTTCACAGCTTTAAAAGGGACCGTAGATTTGAGTGTATGGTTTCAATAACAACTCGATATCTCTATGCGTTCCTGAGATAAAAGGTCTTGACAGACAAACGTACGGACGGACAACAAAGTGATCCTATAAGGGTTCCGTTTTTTTTTCAAGGTACGAAACCATATAAACTATGGACTTTTGAAACTGAAAAGGGTCGACACTTAAAGCTGAGACGGAGGTAAACAAAAATGGGAGGAGAGAATATTCTGAGATAGACAGTGAAATGTAGATGATGACAGAATAACCCAATAACACTTTTCTTGATCTGAGAATCGAACCCAGGTCCTGATCAGTCGTGCTTGCAACCACTAGATCAACGAGGCAGAATTTGAAATATAAATAACAATAAAATAATAAAAACTTTATTTCCATTAAACTTAGCCTATGTTTACAATTTCATAACAACATGTAAGTAATTATGCTTATATCATGTAGAAAAAAACAAAACAATTTTGCAATTGATGATGGATGTAGGTATTTGAAACTTATTGGCTAGTTATGTGACAAACAAATTAGGTAACTACCCTCCGTACTAGTTATAAACTGTACGACGGCAGCGTAGTGCGACCAGTTTGCTGTCTCTAATTAATGTACATAGTATACGCAAACTAAACAGATTAACTGCATGTTATTTTTATAACAATATTACTCAAATCAGCAAATAATTTAATCTTATACAAATAAACATAATTGTAGAAAATATACCCCGTTTGAAACTCGTCACAGCCGGGCAGCCCTGTGTTTTATTGTTACTCACGCTCTGACGGCAAAAGGGGTTCCGGGAGTCCATTGTTGGAAACAAATGAATGCTACGGAAACTTGTGGCTGATTGGGCGGTGTTACAATATTACGGCGTATTTGTCACAAAGGTTTTCTCGCAGAAGCAACAATAATATGGTTTTATGGTAGTAAAATTTGTATATATATGTCACCGTAAAATTGTCAAACACGTTAGATTGTAATCTCTCAAGCGATATTGGAAACTCTAAAATATTGTCCCTGAGCCTATATCGAGCTTGTATTGAGCCTGAAAGTCTGGCAACAGTCTTGCAGTCTTGTCAGTATTTGCTTTGTAGAGGTCAGATAGGCAGCCGGTCCATACAATTACATACTGTCAGCTTTCGGTGTAACCCTACCAGCATAGGTCTTTACTCATAGCCAGGATTGCATTGCAATACAATATCTACCTTAGAATAGGCTAGAAAGATGATGAAACAAAAATCAAGCAACGAGGAAAAGATGGAAATGAAAACAAAAAAATATTGGTTGTAGGGACGCGAGGTGCTTACAATATAACAAATACAATAATTATAACATACAACGCATAAAAATACATAAATACAACAGGACGGAATAAAAAGTTGACAGTTTGCGCGTCGTGACAAGTACCACTACTCAGCATGATGATGTGGTATGGGGCCTAAAGCACAGCGCTGGTTTTCAGTGGTCAGCCGAGTACTGAAACAAATAGTAACTACTCGGGCTCCTAGGTAATACAGTGAGCTCTTGTACTACGTTACCCCAATATTTACCCCCCGCTTCTCCCGATGGCCCTCGATAGCTTCCAATGGTCCACAATGGTCCCCCAGCCGGCCAGCGGATGTTCGATTGTTTGTATTGACAGAACAGTGCAAATACTCCCGGATTATTGCTCTGGAGCCACACATAAATATTTGCTGTTCACTAAAATTTGATGGAGTATTTTAATTTAAAGGGAGACCGAATTGTGTCAATGTTTGTGAAAAGTTATAGACAACGGCTTCGTTGTGAGATGGTTTATTACTGAGAGGTTAATTGTTTTAAAGATGAAAACACAAGTGACTGAAAACAGACAAACTGACGGACTACGAAGTGATCCCGAGTGAGTTTTTTCTTTTTGAGATACGGTAGGTTTTGTTTGCGCAGGAATGCTCTACTTTGCAGCCGGAAGATTATTGTATAAGTCGCAAGCATATCGTATAACACACCGTATTACATAAAGGCACGCCGTATTGAAAAACTGCGAATTGTAATCCAGCTGAACGTAAAGACGCCGCATCACAAAACAGCGACGTTTTTCAATCCGGTGCGCCTCTAAGTTATACGACGTGATATACAACATGGCTGGGACATATACTTTGTCTCCAGTAACATTTGTAACTGAAAATAAAGTAACAATAGATGGTGCGATGATATAGGCAGTCGTTCCATGTTAAATATTGGTATTCAGCTGCATCCAATTAGACTGGAAGCCGACCTCGATATAGTTGAGAAAATTCAAGCAGATGACGATCTGATCATGAGTTGTCAACTAGTCATAATATATAATAAGTTTATTGTCACAAGGAAACATACATTAGTATACACTGTTAAACAATATGCAAACTAACGCTACAGAAGTTTGTATACAGATATTGTGAGCCCTGCCTCTCAAACTAGGATAACCTGTATCTTAAGAGACAGTGTTCAGCTGTGAGGTTACTCAAAAATAGGGATTAAACAACTGCGGACTGTGCCAACTTATAGTACGTGTTAACTACTTAACAATCATATTACTCTTAAACTTGTAAACATAAACATATTATAATTTAATTAGTACCAAATGCATGTAAATGTATCGTCATCAAATATAGATCGACGAATATTTTATCCGCTTCGTCTTCAAGGACCCACCAAGCATACCCACCAGTGGGTCTCGGAATACTGATGTGTCTCCCAAGACCTACTAGTGGGTCTTCTGAGATTTTGCTGTCTTAGAAGACCCACTACTAACAATATCGTTAAAATCTACTTAAATTCGCTTGTTATTATTTTCCATCTTCTTCTATCGATGATTTCCCCTTTTTATTTATAAATTGTTGTCGACCAGTACTCTACTACCTCGACAGCGTTAGGGGTGGCCTCGGAACGGTCCCTCAAAGTGCAGGTGGAGCCACACATAGTGCAGGACAGGAGGTGAGCCATAGTTTGTGTTGAGGCACCGCAGTCACATAAGACTTCATCGGAATACCCCCACCGGACCAGGTTGTATCTGCAGCGGCCCACCTGCCACTTCGCAAACGGTTTAGGGTCTTCCAGGTGGGCCATGGCAGAAGGTGTCCCGCTGGGAGCTTTTCTGCTACTTCGACGTAGTGTGTCGGAGGGGGATGCTTGAGGAGCCAGTAGTACTGCATTATGGTTTGTGCAATTTTGCAAATGGCCGCTGCGTCACCAGTTACTTCGTAGCTTGAACTTGGATTAAAAAATATCAAAGTTTTCCTCTTCATTAAAAAAATGTGTTTATCAAACGCGTGCTGATCTTTATCACAAAAATCATTCATTACGCAGAAATTATGTTTAATAGAATGGAAGTGAACTGAAACGATGTTTATCTTCAAACGAATTGCTTTTATCACCATCATGATTGCCTAATTACACGGGATTAGGTAAGTTATGGAATCTGTGTCCAAGTATTTAGTTTTAAACCCGCATATATTCCACATTTAGATGCAGGATTCAACATCGCAGTCTACGACAAAAAATAATTTGTCCGTCAGATTAACAACAAATATTTATTTGACTGCATTTTTTCTTTTGTTACATGAACCAAAACTGACGAAGATATGACGCTTTCAAAATTATCAATAAGGTCTCGAGTTCGAACCCAATACACGCACTTATGCGTTTTGTATAATCAAACATGGCTGAGAGTTGTTTCTCGACGGCATGTAAACGAAGTCTCGTAACGTAACTACTTCCAAGTGTGTTAACTAGAGAGAAGAACTTCCCGTGCCTAATCCAACTAGACCTCGCGGTATGAATCCAGATCCTCTAGCCACCTCTTTAAACGTACACATATCCAACACAAAACCGAAATATCTGCCGTTTCTTGGAAGGCCGAAAAAATAAACTTAAAAAAGTAAAATCAGCCAAACCACCATAAAACCTCCCACCTTAAAGAAGTGCCAAGGCGACACCCAATCACAATTACAGCACCAATTAAGCCTCGTCAAGGCTAAAGACGAAAGCGACTGATAGCAAGACCTGTCGCATTGCTACCACTCACCTCCAGCTTTTGAATTGCAAATCGTCGGTATCTGTACCGGCCGACCTTCGGACACGCAAGCGGGCGATATCGCGAGCGGCGCTGTTATTTTGAAGAGAACTTCAGATTTTTTTAGCTTTTTTCTTGTAAGACTTGTTGGGCTGTTACTATACTCTGTTGATACCTATTTTGGTTTAAAAGGGTGATGATTACAACCGTCAGATCAGTAAACTTAGGTCCTTGTTCACCGACAGAAGATAACGGTCTGATTATCTAAAAACAGCTGTCACTGTGACATGTTCCCATACATAAATGTGTTTTAAAAATCGAGACTGTCATATTATTGGTGAACACGGACCTTAGTCGTACTAACGTCTTAGCGTCATAGCTTTTGTCTAACCAATACATTTTTGACTTTTCTATTGTTCCTCTCTCTCTCGATCTATGAGTTTTTGTAGATCCTCCAGTGATAATAAAACCACCATGGTCTAAGACTAAAAATCAGTTCGATATCAAACGAATTATTGTTCATTCTTGAAATCACTGCTCAATCATTTTTTAAATCATTTGTTTAGTGATTAATAGAGCCTTTTCTTCTGTTGTTTTCGATGACATAAGGTTATCCCCCGTATCCTGCCCGCGTATCATGTCATAGTTTCTCGAAGCAAGAATCGAGAACAATCTTTTGTTCATCAGTTATTTCGACAAAATGACAGTTGGACGAAAGATTTCTCGATTTTTTCTTCGAAGAACTGGACAGACCTGCGACCCACCTTCTAGACCAGTGATTCTCAAAGTGGTCCAGGTGGACCCCCAGGGGTCTACGGGAGACCCATCGGGGGTCTACATTGGCTTGAAGAAAATGGGGGGGTTCACAAGCTGTAAGTGGAGGTCCACGAAATTTTACCTGGGTTCGATGCCAAAGAACAAAAATGTTGGCTTAGCTTGATCAATGTAGCCAGATATTAAGCTAGGTACTAGAAAGAGTAATAAAGATCAAATGTTCCGGTGATGACAGGTTGTTTTTCGGTGAAAAAGGTCGTGTTAAGTCATAAAAAAACACATTTCGAAGCCAGAAGATTACAATTTTCGGATTTTTGCCAAAAAAATATCTTGGGAACAACGATCCTCATGCAATTCTAACAGATAGTGCGAAAAAAATATTGTCTTGCTTTTCTTTTTTAGTTCACGGGCTTGAAAGAAAATGCTACAGGGGGTCCACCGACACCAAAACAAATTCAAAGTGGTCTACCAGGAAAAAATGTTTGAGAACCTCTGTTCTAGACTGACTAAATGACTAATATTTCTACCACAGCATAAAAATCCCTAAGAGAAAAGCCTTCTATTATTTCTAAATATTGTTTATCTAAAGTAGGCCATAAGATCCAGGCATCATCAATCACTATCCTATATTTCAGCCATTATTTATCACCTGTCAAATCAACTTACAACATACCCTCGCAAGTACATGTTCAATTTGATTACGATACTCGTCTCATTTGAGCGGTATATTGAGAGGATATAGGCGAATATTCGACACGTTATACGAACGATATCGTCGTATATCGTCGTCTTCAACAGGGAGAAGCTCAAAACGAAATTTATAGGCGATTTTATACCCCAAGGGAGCCTATTACAGCCCGACCGGCCAGAGTAACAAGAACTCTTGAAGTGAGTTCTCCATGTATTTAGGTCAGCCCGAGGATAAATTTAAATGTTGGTTTTTCATTTTAATATTTGAGTTTCAGCTGTTGGAATTGTAGATTTTGAGGGAGCGATAATGTTTCAGTTTAAAGGTGAGGTAGTGTTTTGATAGAATTTATGAGTATGTGTGGTTTTATGAGAGATTGTATTAAAACACGTTTCAACGTGAACTACGTATAAACTGTGTATGATATTTGCTTGCGATCGAACAGACTGACGTCCGCCGATTGACTGATATTCATTGTCGATGATGACGTAAGAGTACCCAACTTTATTTATCGTACATTTCAGTACAAATTCAGAATGTAGCTTCACGGATACATTAAGCGATCTCACTCTGGAAACCAAATAACGGAAAAAAAGATACCACACGGATCCCATACAAAGAAGAAATAATATTGACTAAATGGAATAAGACTGACCACTAGGTACACTTCAACCAACGTATCTGTGCAGGTGGAAAACACAGAACTAAAATAAATGTACCTAGTTTGACATATCGATGCAAATTTTCTTGACCAGCAACGCCACCTTGGACTGCATACTTAAATTGGTCTTACTATACGCTTGTTATGTGCGTATGACATTGTCAGATCTAAAATCTTTCCTTAAGAGGCCGGCGAAGCAGCTTTTCATACAAACGTAATACGAAAATAATATGAAAATCAAACATATTACATATTCTTAAGGTAGTGTGGATTTATTTTGATTGAATTACAGAATATCCATGTGTGATTTTGAAAGGATAGTGATATAAAGGCGAGATACGAGGTTTTTTTTTTAATATAAAGGGTGTAAAACACCTCTTAACGAATACGAAAGGCACTTGTTCTCCTCGTCATTCTGATCATTTTTTTGTTCTACACTATACCTGGGAACCTTCTAGTTACGGAGATATTGGGGGTCAAAGTTGCAAGATTTTGACAAGTTTTTTTTTAAATACCACTTTTTATCGCATGATTTTTACTTTAAATATCTCTACGACCTCCGTACTATTCAATCCATCCATCCGCACAATGTTTTGAGTGGGTTACATTGAGTTATACCACTAAACATGATACCTCAAAAAAAAAAGTTGTTTCCCAGCAATATTTTTTGCGGAAAGTTACTTAGTTTGATATACAGAATGCTTGGTTAACGGCTTTGTGATGAGGTGAAATACACCCTGTATATAATTACTTGAAAAAATATTTTTCTCATAACTCTTGCTTAAATCAAACACATATTTTGAATGGACACCCATTCAAAATATGTGTTTGGGAACCTATATATTCTGTAATCAAATCGAAATAAATACACACTACCTTAAGAATATGTTTGGTTTACTTACAAATTATTTTGGTATTACGTTTGTATGAAAAACGCATGCTCCGCAGGCCTCTTACTTTAATCAAACCTCACGATATTTTCCGCCCGTGCGACATCAAAGACTAAGTACGGAAATATATTGTTGCACTATAAAATAAACATACGTATGACAATAGTCACCCTTTTTTTTTAGGATGGGAAATCATCAAATGACTTCTCCCACTCTGGGCGGAGCGGGAGGGAGTGTCAGACTCTTACTGACTAAAACCCATCCATGTTCCTTCCTCGCCCTTTATGTTCCAGGGCCGCGGTATCTCTTTCAAACAGGCCCGCAACCCCGACAGGACCATAGTCACCCTACAGTCCGCTTGGTATCTTCGTAGAGAATCCCGCCAAAGGCTGGGAACTTGTCATATATTTTCTGAGGACGAAATTACTGCCGGGTGATGAGAGGCAGTCGGTGGCTTCATAAATTTATAAAATGGCACCTTCACGGAACCCGCGAATTACGGCCGCGGCATATTTACGGCCGATTACATAGTTTAACGACGGTTAACTTGAAGTTTAAACGTTTGCCGTTAATAAGGGAATGTCGGTTGGTTGGTTTTTTGTTTCGAAATATGCGGGCTAGACACTTTTCTTTATTATTTCAACTGTTTTTTTTTTAGATAACAAACGCCCAAAAGACGGGTCTTTTATTTTAGATCTGCTACTCAATTACTGGGAGATACTTACTTGACCTAACGATGTCATAAGTATGACCAAAAATATATCAAGGTGTATTGACACCTATGAATATGTCACTATGAACTAGTTTTTTCTGATAAATATATAATTAAACACAGAAAGTGTTACTGAAAAGAAAGAATCACTACGAAAAATTAGCCAAAAAGCAAAACACATGTCAGTATGTTATTGTAAACATTAAACATTATATTAATAAGTAATATAAGAAAAGATTGTGATCAGGGTAATAAATACAAAATAAAGATTTATTCTGGGTCAGAGCAGAGGTTAGGGGGGGTCAACCCACCTGTCGCACTAATCTTTTATCACAATATGATATACCCCGTAACATGATGATATCGTTATCAGAAGGTATTTCACTCAGGGGTGCTACACACGTGGCCGGCGTGACATGGTTCAGGACCGCTGTGTGACTATCTTGAAGACACACATACGTTCGGCACAAACCCTCTCGGCTTAACTGCAATAGAACCGAGCTGACAGTAATCAATGATTCAGTTTTTTTATTCAATTCTTCAATTTCACAAATGTGCAGAGAATATGAATAAGTACCGAACCGAGTTTGCCGACCGAACATGTGTAGTAATTGCTACGGGTCGGTTTAGTTGTTCACCAAATGGTGCCAGTACGAAATCGCCGACCCGGACAAATATGTAGTAGTACTCCCCAAAACATACGGTCAACTATCAAAACTTGGCCCTATCTCCACAATTTCAGCAATGTCGCGATCATATCAAGAAAATAGGTTAAACTCAGTTTAAAGTCCCCGTTAATGGAGCGTGGTGTAATCTGGCCCTAATAACCGCCCTAATGAGTTTTCATTCTTTCCTCATTTCCGTGGTTGAGAGTATTTCCGAGTCCCTGACTATCTAGGATAAACTGTAGAAATTGCTCTACGGGGGAAAGAGATGGCGATATTCTTAGAAATATTTTGCATAAGGAGTGAGTGAGATGGAAAAAGGGTGCCGGATGGCTGAGATTCCTCAAATTCAAATGTCTCCTAGAATGTGCGGTCTTGGAGTGTTTGTTAAATGGAATATTCCATGTCGTTCATTCTTAATGTAGTTTCTTGATAGTGTTTGGTCTCGCTTCTTAAGTGTGGAGTTGAAGTTTAAAACTTTTATGAGAGTCCTTGAATTTTATACGTCACGTTTGATGTTATACATCGTCGTTTATGTTTCTAAAAACAAGACAATATTTAACGGTTTTCACATTTTGATGCTAAGCTATTTTTAATAATAGATAATGGTGGTATACTCTGTAATTGAATTGTGCTTTTCACTCTCCTGTAAAGTACTGTCTCTGATTTACATGGTGTTAAAACGTGTTCATTCAAACATGTTCTAAATTGATTTTGATTTATGTTTTTTCGATATTTTTTATTTTGGATAAAAATATTATTTTCTTTGTTTTCTTTAGTAACATTTCTAAAAACAAAATTTAATGTAATATTCTTGTCTTCAACTTACAGATCATTAAAAAGTGGAAAAATATTTTGGTCCGTCTAAAAAAATTAAACCAACGTATGTACGATGTTTTACGTAGAATAAAGAGGAAGAAATCATATTTATTTGACACAGGCCATATGCATGCACACAACAAACAAAAATAAGACTGAAAAACTGTAAAAAAAAAACTTAAAACTACACAACAGAAATCATTTAGTAAACAGAAAATAAAACTAAAGAATATTAATGTGTGTGTAAATAGGCCCAGTTCAGCAAACTGCCGAGCAGCTAAAAGGAAGGTTATGAGCAGCTATTGCTCACTTTCAGCACCGTGTTGACTATCGCTTCTTTTGCCTGAAAATTTGTTCAATTTGAGCCCGAAACGTGATCAAAGACTTGAATACCATGACTCTTGACCGATCTTATGATCTCAAAGGACCTCCAACACAACGAAAAAGTTTAACTAAACAGAAAAAAAAACTAAAGAATATTAATGTGTGTGTCGCACGGATGCCCAAATGGGACCAGTTCAGCAAACTGCCGAGCAGCTAAAAGGAAACTATTATGAGCAGCTATTGCTCACTTTCAGCACCGTATTGACTGTCGCTTCCTTTGCCTGAAAAATTGTTCAATTTTAGCCCGAAAAATAAAAAATAAAATAAAAATAGTTTATTAACACCTTCAAGTAAAAATATTGTTTACAATACAATTAGGCCTTACGGTATATTTAAGTTGTATATTTAAGTATCAGCCAACACCTAGCTAAGACAACTTAATGTCTTGTAATTATAGGTATCAGCGCCCACCCTCGATATAACAGCCAATGCCAATTGTGTCCAGTTTTACCAATCAAATAAACAAGCAATAAACTGAACTGAAACGAAACGTGATCAAAGACTTGAATACCCTGACTCCTGACCGATCTTATGATCTCAAAGGACCTCCATTGCTTATTCTCGTGCTTCACAACTATCTTCGATCTTGCCGTACAATTGCAAACGTTGCTAACATTCTTTTGTTACAAGAACCAGAGTTATTTCGTCACAAGTTTTCGTGACAAAATATAAGAGCCACATAGCAGCGAGGTTGTTATTAAAAACTTAGCCAGCGCTTTTTAAACACGAGCCTTGCCAAGCTGAGATAACGTAGCGTGAGCAAGAGCATCGTGACTAGAGTTGGGAAAAAGAGTCGATGTTTTTTTTAAGCTATTGCATAGCTTATATCGCGGGCCTTGAGAGTGGAGACCGAATCCAGAAATTCCGTAACGATTTTTTTTTTTTTCTTATTGTTCCTGCACTTGACCTCGATCACGCCTGATGGGCAGCTATGAATGAGGTCTATGATGGAACGAGCGTGCCTAAAAGAATTTTAAAATTAAATAATTTTTTTTTTGCCTAAAGTTTTTTATTGAAATTCGACTGTTATCTTGTGCTGTTAGGTTATGCATTACCTTTTCTACTGTAATTAAGTATTTATGCTTCTTAATCTGTACTAATTTTATAAAGCTGAAGAGTTTGTTTTGTTGGTTGAACGCTCTAATCTCGGGAACTACTGGTTGGAATTGAAAAAAATATTGTTATTTTGGAGGGTCCATTTATCGAGAACGGTTATAGGCTATATGACATCACACTACGCCTAGGAGCCTACGAAAGGAGCGTGAATAAAACAAATGCGATAAATTCCTTTTATGAGCTTTTTCTCTCTTAGGTGATGCAGACGAAGTTGCGTGGGTTAGCTAGTTTAGTATATTCAGCGATAACTGAAAACAAACACCATCTCGGGAGGTGCAGGAAAAAGCTATGAACACAAGAAGTTTATAATAGATGATAAAATAATAACCTGATTAATGTCATTTTTATCAGTGGGTTTTTGTTGTATGGTGTTTTTTTGTTACCTATTGTTTGTGCTTGAGTTTCTGGCTTTTTTCTTTCACTATCCAATAGTAATCCAAAATCTACCAAATCTTACCTCCATAGCAAAATTTATCGAGTAGTGTCACATCACTACGCTGAACTCCATAAAGTCCCAGCACGCTTGGCTCCGTGCGCGCTCATACGAACGACTTAATTATATTTTTCTCTGGCCATCCCGCACGACAAACATCGTGTTTACCCTAATATATTATAAAAGTTATCTACAAAGTACTGCAGCCTTGGTAGCATAATTTTCGGGAATTGTTACCGGTTCCGATATTTTATCGATAGGGTTCGGATGATGCCAACCTTCTTTTGTGTTGCGACGGAATAGTTAAATTAAATCCTATCTTTCAAACCAGGAACATAAATGCCAATCACATGCAAATGAGTATGCAAGTTTGTCTTTGAGCAAATTTTTAATTGGTTGTAATAAGAGTAGCCTTCCTCGATCAACCGATTGTAATTTTAAGTCGAAATTAAAATATTTTATTCACATAGGCCTAGATGGGGCACATCTAAAACGCCGAAAAACTTCCACGGTTCTGGTTGGTTGGCGAAGAACCACTGCTGAACGAGGTCCTGAGTTCGACGCCCAGGTCAGGGGGGTGATAGTGCTGCCATCTGTGGGTTTAGGTACACGAACTTTTCAACTAGCATAACGAGAACAGCTATTTTAGACTACTTGCTAATGAAGTAGATAGCCTAGCGGTGACAGCGGTTGCCTTGTAGCTTCGTGTTCACAAGTTCGAATTCTCAGAATTTATTTTAGTATTTATTTGGTTGAACAAAAACTAACAGCGCCATCTAACAGTTTGGGTACACAGTTTGAAAACGAAAACCAGAGTTGCTCATCTATCTTGTATTGTATAGTGTATTCTATATCTATGGCCCAAGTCTGACCAAGTATTGTTGGGTTTTTCTTTTTTGAATTTATCAATAGCAGCCCCAAGTTGGGAAATTGGTGGTATGTCACCCCTGTGCCTCGTAAAGCTCCTTAGCGTACAGTTGGTCCTAATCTCTCTCCGCTCGTTTCGGATTCTTGTCCACTGGCACAATGAGATTGCACTCATTGTGCCAGTGGACAATAATCCGAAACGATCTGGGCCTGCGTACACACTATTGCATTATAATACCTTTCGCGCCGATGGCTAATCTCCGCTTAGAGTGACCGCCGTCATTAAAAGCGGTCATCAGGACTATTAGTATTCCGGATTATGTTTCACCATGTGATTTCGACCGAATCTCCGCGGGTGAGTAGCAAGCTAGCAGGATCTGGATGCTTCCCTTTATCTAAAAAGGACAGTTCTTAGATAAACAGAAGCATTGTATAAGTGTCATACGAGTACACGTAGAACGCTGGCTACCGGCGCCGATAAGCACCGACAAGTTCAGAGACATTTTCCCACCCGTACGCAAAATACGCGCTTTGACGTGGAGTTGCGGACACCGGTCAGGTCTTAGCTATGTGATTTTAATTACAGGTTTACCTGGCACTATCTCCGGGTCGCCATGACCGCTGCTAGCGGCGCGTGTGCAGCGTGCGTAACACCACTTCACATCCTATTCGTCACCACCTGAAACAAACGTGAATATTAGCCATAATAATATAGGGTGTAAAACACCTCTTAACGAAGCCGAAATGCATTTGTTTCCTCCGTCATTGCAATATTTTTTTTGTTCTACACCATACCTGGGAACCTTCTAGTTATGGAGATATTAGGGGTCAAAGTTTCAACTTTTTGTCATTTTTTTTTTTTTTTTTAATAAAATTTTTTACTGCATTTTTTTTACTTTAACCACCTCTACGACCCCCATACTAAGCAATCCATCCATCAGCACAATGTTTTAAGTGCCTTACGTTGAGTTCTACCACAAAACATGATTTTTCACCCAAAAAAAAAGTCGCTTCCCAGCAAAAAAAATTTGCTAATAGTTACAAAGCCGTTGACGGATTTGTGATGAGGTGGTTTACAGCCTGTATTACAAAGAGGAGATTTGTACTTTTTTTTTGTTTTTAAATAACGAATAAACATAAAAACTACTGGACCAATTTAGAAAATTCTTTCAGCAATGGATAGCTACATTATCAGCGAGTAACATGGCTATGTTTTAATCCTGTACTCCCACGGGAACGAGAACTGAGTGGGTAAAACCGCGTGTCGTCCGCTGGTATTGAATAAAAGTTTGGTGAAAATATTGACCGCTGTCTGGGTGTTGCAGAACTTTGGTTGGTAGTTTTTTTCTTTTGATACTTGATACCTCTGTTGATTTTGATACGGTATCACTACAAATAACTTGCATTGTTTGAAAAGTTTGAAAGTTTGAATATCGACAAAACTTGAATACAGCATTAATGAGGGTACCGTACCTTAAAGCCCAACGTAGTTAAGTAAATAAATGGTGTAAAACACCTCTTGACGAAGCCAAAAGGCACTTGTTTTCCCCATCATTGCGATATTTTTTTTGTTCTACACCATACCTGGGAACCTTCTAGTTACGGAGATATGGGGGTCAAAGTTACAACTTGTTGACAAGTTTTTTTTTAAAACAAGTTTTTTTTTAAGAGTTCACTTTGAACACCTCCACGACCCCCGTACTCCATCAGCACAATATTTTAAGTGCGTTACATTGAGTTCTACCACAAAACATGATTTATAAATCTCAAAAAAAAAGTTGTTTCCCAGCAAATATTTTCGAGTCTTACATTAGCTTTTCTTTCTTTAGCATATTACGAGTTTCACAAAAACTTTCAAGTAATGTACTCCAACCATGATATACTCCATACAACCATTTATTTTGCACGCGTATGATAAACATAATCACATACCCCAACAAACAACAATAAACATGACCTACAAAACGGACATACCCTGTGTCAAATCACGACATACCTGATTACCTAACCCTACCTTCCTCAGGGAATACTATATAAACCTGTTACTGTTACTATCCAATACTTGTACCGGCTCGCCCCGTACTCTATACTCCTATAGTAACGAGTACAGTACGTACTACATCGGCCTCAATCTCGTAGCACTTAACTGATTGCTTGCTGGACTCGACTGTACCTGAACAAATGTATGCTCGTTGTATATCATTGTACTTTTCGCTGTTGATTTATTTTCTTGGATGTAGCTTTTCTTTTGTTTTTTATGGGATTGGTATAGTGAATAGGCAATCGAACGTGGTAGTTGATAAGCAAATTGTTTCCTATCTGATTTTCATCCGAACCATGGAGAAAGTTGTTCAGTTCGATAGCTATACCCTTTCTGTTACACGTGGTGTAATCCACCACGCGGGCCAATTGCGGTTTGGTAGATGTCACATGTCTTCGAATTTTTTGGTTCTAGGACATACCGATTTCCTCACAATGTTTTCCTTCACGATTTTGGGAGCAGTGGTGATGAAATAAACTACACAAAGTAATGCGCCTGTCTGGGTTCGAACCCACGACTTACTGTACGCCAGTCTGGGCCGCCACCACTGGGCAACCGCTGCTCTATTTGTTTATTTATCAACCGACTTCCAAAAAGAGGAGGTTCTCAATTCGTATGTATTTTTTTTTTTCATTTGTGAATTTTAATGTACAACCATCATCTATATATATAAAAGAAAGTCGTGTTAGTTACACCATTTATAACTCAAGAACGGCTGAACCGATTTGGCTGAAAATTGGTGGGGAGGTAGCTTAGAACCAGGAGAAGGACATAGGATACTTTTTTTTTTTTTTTTAATAATTTTCGTCGGTATGTAGTGGGTAGGTAGGGGTAGGTAGTGGGTAGTAGTAGGTAGTTAGTAGTAGGTAGGTAGTAGTAGGTAGGTAGTAGTAGGTAGGTAGTAGTAGGTAGGTAGTAGTAGGTAGGTAGTAGTAGGTAGGTAGTAGTAGGTAGGTAGTAGTAGGTAGGTAGTAGTAGGTGGGTAGTAGTAGTTATGTAGTAGTAGGTAGGTAGTAGTAGCTACGTAGTAGGTAGTAGTAGGTACGTAGTAGGTAGTAGTAGGTAGTTGTAGGTAGGTAGTACTTTTGACGCAGACGAAGTTGCGTGGGTCAGCTAGTTAACTATATAACTAATCTGCATTCCACAATAAAAATGATAAGATTTGTATCAATTTTAATTATTTTTTTATAACTGGCTAATTAGCATGATGATGCATACATGCACAGGAAACCGATTCCATGATATGTGACGTCACATGTACTGGGTTCGCCTAGTAGATAACGGACTACTCCTTTCCAAAAATAGCCTAAACACCTCCACGACCCTCGTACTATGGTGCATTGAATAGTACGAGGGTCGTGGAGGTGTTCAGGCTTTCATCAGCACAATACAACGTGTAACGTTAAATGCGCAAAAGCTGAAAATAGTTTGATCAGAATCAATTGAACCACTTTTGAATATTATAGCTGTATGGTCGTTGAACCTTATATTTTAAATGCGTTAATTATTGACTTTTACCGTATGTCTTGTCGAAATGGCTAGTCGGTAAATAATGCACTAAAACTTTTGTATTGTTAGCTGTAAACCACCCAAAAACAATAAAAGCAAATAACTGTTTTTTTTGTTTGGTACATTATTTTGTATAGTAAAACTTGTTCGTTTTGACGATTGCATGGTTAATAAATACTGGTATGAGATAGAAACGAGGGGAGGTAGGGAGGGGAGGTAGAGAGTTCCCTACCTCGCCTCGTTTAAAAAGAAATCAAAATCAAAGCATTTATTTCAAGTAGGCCAGTTACAGGCACTTTTGAATTGTCGAAACAAAAATGAACATTTAAAGTAGCTGCAGTCCCAGTCACAAGACATAAAAACTGTGAAAGTACTGTAGTTGCCCATTCCCTAGCGTAGATCTCTATGGAGAATAACGGGCAAGAAACTCCACGGACACCCTTTTAAATCAAAATATTGTTACAAAATCTTGGTTACATCATTCTTGTTGAGATGGTATATTATCTGAGAACAATGTAGCAAGATGTGCACGTTAAAAGTGTCCATAGCAAAACAAAAATAAAATACAACTCAAAAACAAAACAATTAATTCAAATAAACCATGGCGACTATATAAAAGATGACCAGTCACAACTGACAGCGCCCGTTCACGAACATGACGCATGGATCAGCACCATTCAGCTCAACCATTTTGAAGGGAACTAAATGGTCCGACACACGCGCCACCATTAGCGAGTTAAAACTCATCACCTGCCTAGCCTTTTCCCAACTATGTTGGGGTCGGCTTCCAGTCTAACCGAACGCAGCTGAGTACAAGTATTTTTCATGGAGAGACTGCCTATCTGACCTCCACAACCCAGTTAATACCGGGTTATACGATACCACTTGTTAAGACTGGTTGTCAGACTTTTTGGGGCACTCCAACGGCTACCGGACCGGACTACCTGTAACTGTCAAAGATAGACAAAGGACAGCCGGGACCAACAGCTTAACGTGCTTTCCGAGGCACGGAGGAAACTCGGTATGTAAGGGTTGGTCACCGAACAACAGACTAACCTAGGCGCGCACGGCTTAACCTAAAGATCAGCCCAAAGGGCTCTTATTATTTAGCCACGAGCTCGTATATTTCTGTACTCCTTTATTTCCACCGCATAACAAGAGTTTTACTAACAAACTCTTCGTGTCAAATCTTTTTTACATATTGTCAACAATCTAAAAAAAAATATAAGTAGGTACTAGATAATATCTCTGAGGAAAAAGACCTAAGTATATAATATCTGTAAGATGAGAAAATTTGATAAACTACTAAAATAAATATAATTTGATCGATTAGGATCCAATTGCTTCTGAATACCTAGTATAAAAACGATTATTTTTAATCAATGTATATTATTCCTCTTTAGAAGTATAGCAAGGTAAGACATGTACCTAAATAAAGAAACTGTTATTTTTGGTATTTTTTCATACAAGAATATTTAATTCTGATAAAGAACACTAGGAAAGTGTTTTGCAATTTAAACTTTATTTGTTGCACACCTAGAACCAGAATAGGTTTAGTTTATGAAAATATTCATTTACTTTACTATAATAATAAGAGACAGAAAATAATTAAAGCACGTCAACAATTTATCCGCATCGCTGTCAAAAAATAAAATTCAAATTATTTTTGTTGGCAAAAAGGCTGTATAGATCCCTAAATTACGATCTGTAAACTGAAAGCTTCTCTAAAACCATGACTAATAACTTCAATATTTTTTGGCAGAAAATAACCGAGAATCAAAATGAAGGTTTTCCTTGCTTTCGCGTTGCTCATCGCAAGCATCAGTGCCACATCGATACCTCATGTCCCAAGTAAGTAATTACGTTAATTTTTCAAATACAAAAATAAACTAGAACTTTCAATAAGAATACCAGATACCCTATTTGTTTTTTTATCAACAGACGTCAAGGAAGTTGAAGAATCACATTCCCATGATTTAATTAAACTTAATTGAACACTTTGATAGTCGATACAGGTAGTCAGTGGCCCAAAACACACCAAGGGGTATTATAAGGGGAGGGGCCCGCAAGGGCCGAAGCCTCCGGAGTTGCGGGCCTATTCGAAAGAGATACCGCGGCCCCGGAACATGAAGGGCGAAGAAGGAACATGGATGGGTTTTAGTCAGTTAGAGTCTGACACTCCCTCCCGCTCCGCCCAGAGTGGGAGAAGTAATTTGATGATTTCCGATCCCAAAAAAAAAAGGGGGTATCGTATTACCAAGTACCTGGAGGTCAGATAGGCACTCGCTCCGTGTAAAATACTGATATTCAGCTGCATCCAGTTTATAGACTGGAAGCCGGCCCCAATATTTTTGGGAAAAGGAGGGCAGATGTTGAAGATTAGATAAAAACAGAAGAAATTTAAATTTCAGGTTTTTTTAATGACGAGCGGGCCATTAGTGATCTTATTGAAAACGCCATTGAAGATGTGAGCGAAGCTATCAAAGACGCTGGTCTGGACCCATACTACATCGAAAGGGAAACCCGGGGCTACAAGCTATATGTACCCGCGTAAGTAACCAATATTTTGATTTTTTTTTTGTTTCGATGGACCCCGTGCATGAGAACCGTAGCTCATTTTTTTTGCCAAAAAATCTGAAAATTTGTATTAATAGCATTAAAATACTTTTTTTAAAGTCTCAATACGAGCGTTTTTCAACGAAGTACAACCGGTCAAAATTGCTTTTTTTTTCAAGCCAAGGTTTTGCGTTTTTCTATCGAAAACTAGTAAACTTCGTTGACCCCACATACAACATGTGAACCGCCATTTTGTTTTCACACCAACGTAGACCCCCGTCTAGTTCTCCGTAGGCCCCTGGGGGTCCACCCTGGACGATTTTGGGAACCACTGCAGTAAATCATCCATGTATATATACCGTTTAAAGGCCAAGGAATACCGTAGTAAGGTAGTAAGGCTTTACTATAAAGAAATATCTCCAATGACAAACACACGTGCATTGTGATTAAATTCAAGGAGGTATCTATGCTAATGATTCTCGAACCGAATCAATAACTAAATGTAAAGGTTATTTTTTCTTAATTATGGAACCCGGTAAGTGTAAACCACCCGTATTAAACCGCAACCCGTCTGTTACTACCCTCTAACCGCGCCTACACACACACAAATAAACGCACAAGTTACATGTCGCGCGATGGGGGATACTGTTTACTACTTTTGTATTATTCTAAATTACTGTCAAAGTTAAGCAATTTCAAATAGCAGCTTTGTAAATTGTTTTCTTTTGTGACAAGCTCCTGAATTTTGACTAGGGTGCACAACTGCACCTTGCACCACTTAAAAAAAAATTAATAGCACCATTTATAACTTTCGTGCAATTAAGAGGGTCTTATAGAATATAGTAGAAATGCTTGCTGATGACCTTCAAATTCTGTTTTTTTTTTGGTAGAAATTGACTTTATCAAACACTGTTTTTAGATTTCACGGTTTAAATCTAAACTTTGACTTGGTTTATTTACCACACTAATGACCGATCACGGAAGATATCCCATATGTAACAGTTTTAGTTTAATTAATTTTATATTTAATTCCAGCCTCTTCAACTATGAAGCTGTTATTGAAGACATTTTAAGCACTGGTCTCAGCAACATCAAGACTCACAGAATCGAGTACAGCATCCTCCATACCCGCGTCAACCTTGACCTTGAGCTACCTCTTATTCAATTTTCTGCTGGTGAGCTAACTTTATATTACTAACTAAACTATTGACCTAATGGGAGGCCTTCCAACGCCATGCCTTCCAGTTCACGGTCGCCACTTCAAAACTTTTCGTTCCCATCAGCCATCCGTTCTATCCATATGCCCTGCCCACCGCCGATGCTGACCTGGTGCAGATTGCAAGGATCCGTTGGGGGGCTGGTCAATGTGGTGGGGGAACTTAGGGAGGCCTTCGCCCAGCAGTGGACGCCTTTCGACTCAAATAATGAATGATGAACTAAACTATTTACGCAGTCTTTGTGATTGATGAAGATAAAACTTTCCTGTTCAATTTAAATAGAAAATTATTTTGCAACGTAAATTGATTATTTTTCTTTGACTATTTCAGGCTCTGCTAGGGCCAATGGTGAAATCTTCAGCAACAAACTCGACTTGTCGGCCTCTGGAGCGTAAGTAATCATATCATGACATAACGCCTTGTATTCCCCGAGGGGTAAGGCAGATGTGTACCAAAGAAATACATCCACATTTTGCTTTGCAAGTTGTGTTCAAGTCTCGTATAAAAGGGGGGTGAACTTATTGCCATAAACCGTGGAAATATCTAGACTATATGGCTACTAATAAGAAATTCGTGATGGAAAAACCCAATTTTTTTAGCAAAACTTTTTTTTTGCAAATATTTTTTTTCCGACTCGGAAGTCGATTATTTCGTATTAAAGTGTTTATTATCGAAGTTCGTAAACTATTTTTTTTTTGAGTTCTGACGTCACGAGCCCCCACTCCCGAGTTTTGATGCGTTTTATCTTTGTCAATATTCACTGACGGACTAAATAGATTTGAAGTTTTTTGATATTGTCGTCATGCCTATTCTTTAGACAGTTTTGTGATCCAAATGGGAATCTCTTACCAACATCATCATTCTCCTGCCCTATACCAATTCATTTGGGGTCCGCGCAGCATGTCTTCTTCCATACTATATACTATATATACTTCGTCATCTCATCAGACACTTTTTGTATTGCCATATTATTCTTCAAACAGTCCATCCATCGTTTTTTTTGGTCTTCTTCTACTCATATAGGTACCCATCTATCATCATCTGCCTAACCTTTTTCCAACTATGTTGGGGTAGGCTTCCAGTCTAACTGGATGCAGCTGAATACCAGTATTTTACATGGAGTGACTGCCTATTCAGATAGGCAGTCGCTCCATGTAACCTCCACAACCCAGTTAATACTGGGAAATACGATACCACTTGGTAACACTGGTTGTCAGACTTTTTGGGCCACTGACTCTTGTAACGACTTTCAAAGATAGACAAATGATAGCCGGGACCTTCCGATGCACGGAGGAAACTCGGTATGTAAGGATGGTCACCCATCCACAGACCAACCTAAGCAAGCACGGCTTAACCCAACGATTGACCCGAGCGGCTTAACTATTTAGCCACCCGTATACCCATCTATATTCATACTCAAAACTTTTCTCTCGACATCTTCTTCATTCCACCGCATCAAATGCGCCACTTTCACACTTCCTCTTATTTACTTATTTCTTACTTTATCCATTCGCGTAACACCACACATACCCCTTAGCATTCTCATTTCCGCGACATCCAAATGCAAACGGGAATCTTCTCTCCCGTTCTTTTCTTCTCTTCTTCTTCTTTTCTTGGGTCCATAGTAGTACTCATCTTATTATTTTCTTCTTTTCAGAATTGACGTCGTGAGTATTTTTGTGAAAGGAGAGGTCCAGCTCAACGTTGGTATTATCTCCGGAATTAAAGTTCGCAGTGTCGACATCGATTTAACACTGAGAGATATAAACGTAAGCGTTATTTTATTTAATCTTCTCATTTGTGTTTTAAATAAAAAAGAAAAGAAAAAATAAAGATGAAAAAAATCAAATAGTTCTTTAGGTGGTACATACTAGAATATCATAACGTTAAGAAGGATAAATTACAAAAAAGAAAAAAAAAAATTAGTACGCGAATGTCTTGATCTTTATTATTATAAATATTATTTATAATTTATAACTTCCATACGTTCCATAGGATCATACTACGAAGAAAAAACCATGTGTTAATTGAGGTTTTAAATTATCTGTGTGCTAAGTTTCATCAAAATCCGTTCAGTAGTTTTAGCGTGATAGAGTAGCAAACATCCACCCTCACAAAACTTTTGCATTAATAATATTGGTAAGACAGATTAGTTTAGTTTTATTATACAACAAATCATACCCTATAGAATGAAGCAATAGCGTAGCTTACTTAGATTATACTTTTTTTATTGCGGATCAAACATAAAACTTTTTATGTGTTTGATCACATTACAAGGTGCTTTGCAACCTGGTCAAATTCAAGGAGGTATGCAGTATGCTAATAATTCTCGACCCGAATCCATAATTAAATGGGTAGACTTTTTTCTTATTTAACGAAAATCGGTAAGTGTAAACCACCCGTATTTAAACGTAGTCCGTCTGTAACTAGCCCTATACCTTTACGCAGAAAAATAAACGCACACCGCGACGTGTCGCGCGATTTGCGATTCTGTTTATTACTATCGTGTTAAAACAGCTTTATTTATAGACCGGGTATTGGAATATAAATTAATTTTCAACACAGTAAAAAACATTTTTTTATAATAGGCTGTTTAGGGGCTACATACTTTTGCTTCTCCTTCAAACTGCCGAAAGTAAAGCGCGGGAAAAAAACATAGTCTCGTAATAATTCGTGACACAAATATTTTTAATTATTTTTTTTTTTTTCTTCAAAAGTGTATTGAAAGACGTCGATTGATACACGTGAACATTTGTTATTTCAGTTCTTGTTTCAAAAACACTCTCGCCTGCGGCTATTGTGTTAATTCCGCCTCGAAATACAATAACAAACTTTCTCTATTTTGTGACAAGCTCCTGATTGTTGACTAGGATGTAAATCCAGGTGATTAATATACCGGGGTTGCGGGCCTGTTCCGGGGTTGCGGGCCTGTTCGAAAGAGATACCGCGGCCCCGGAACGTAAAAGGCGAGGAAGGAACATGGATGGTTTTTAGTCAGTAAGAGTCTGACACTCCCTCCCGCTCCGCCCAGAGTGAGGGGGGTCATTTGATGATTTCCCATCCTTAAAAAAAAAAAAAAAAAAAAAAAAAAGGTGATTAATATAGTATCTGCTTTTGTTTCAGTCTGACGCCAGACTTGTTGTCAGGGGCGTGGACAGGTCTGATGATTTCAATGACTTCTTTGGAGAATTCGTTCCTACCACCATCAAGGAACATTATGTAAGTAAACCTGTTTTTCAAATGGGTTTTTTTTTTTATTTACACACATATTCTTAACCGGACATTAAATTAAGATAGAAGAGCACAAAGTTTAGGTATTTGCGATCTCTTTCAATCAAACTAACTTTAAAAAATCACTGGATGTCTAAAATGGCTTCTTTAACAGAATCACATTAAAGGAAAATAATATGAATTGCGTTACAATTTTTAAAATGGTCATAGGCACAGTTAATATTATGAATTTTCATTTAAGACCTTTTTTTATATATTTTTTTACTTTTTTTTTTATTTGCTAAAGATATAATGGTGGTTCGAACAAAATACCTATAAATTGACCACTAGTAGTTTTAGCAAAGTCAAAAGTTTAAGTTTTGCATCGCATTTCAGTAGTTAAAAACTGTTTGGGTAATGTGAGTACGTACTCGTATCTAGAAAGAAGTGTATTAAAATGTATTTTTCTTCTCATTACAGAGCGAAATAAACGAACTCCTGGAGATCATTGTATTTGATATCATCGAAGAGAATTTGTCGTGAATTGAAATAATTGATTATATACTTACTCATTGTTATAAGCTAGATTTCGGAATTTATGTAAATAAACAATTTTTGTTACTTTACGTTTAGTTTAATGTTTTCACCTCGGTTACCCACCTTTGTTAAATAAATTAAATGGTGTAAAACACCTCTTAACGAAACCGAAAGGCACTGATTCTCCCCTTCATTACGATATTTTTTGTTGTCCTACACCATACCTGGGAATCTTTTAGTTACGGAGAAATTGGGGATCTAAATTCCAACTTTAACTTTTATTTATTTATTAACACTTCAAGCACAAAAGTACAGAGGCGGACTTAATGCCATAGACATTTTCTACAAGTCAACCTTTAGGTGATGCAGAGACAAGCAGTGGTGACTTTTTTTTTGACAAGTTTTTTTTAAGACGAGTTTTATTATAAGAATTTTACTTTAATAAACACCTCTACGATCTACGATCTCCCCGTACTATACAATCCATCCAACAAGCACAACGCTACATTAAGTTCTACCACAAAAAAAACAGCAGCAAAAAAAAAAGTCGTAACTTAGCAATCGTTTTTGTGTAAAGTTACTTGGTTTATTGTACAGAATGCTTGGTTGACGGCTTCGTGATGAGGTTGCTGACACCCTGTATGTATGTGAATAAATGTCGCTGATTGAGAAATGATACAGAAAATCAAACCTCAGCAGACCTCTCAACCAGATCACCCACTCCGAAATTTAAAAATACACAAGCCGGTGTTCAGTAGGTACCTATAAAGGTCTTAATGATAACAGAAAGAGATAAGACAACGGAAAACGATCCAAACGCCGACAAAAGTAATTAACACCAAAATTATCATAATCTCCTTGACATACTAATTATGATTGCGAACAACGCCATCTATCGCGTTACCGCGAAATTAACATGAACGAAGGCCATTATTTCAAAATTCAACCCTAAAATGGAATGAAAATAAATTCGTCATCTTAAACTCGACATCGATTGTACAAACTCTATGCTCTTTCAGCACTTAAGCGCTGAAAGCATTGTAAAGAGCTCTCGTTAGGAGTGGCTTTTGACTCTAAAACGCCAGAAAAGCTTTTAAACAAGAAAACCTAGTCGTACTAGTGACTGTGATGACTTGAACGTCATTAGCATCGTCATCAGCTAGCTAAGGTTACTCGAAAAAGAGAAAAAAACAGTATCTTTATTTGTATTTACCCTAGAGTATAGGGACTTTATCAAAAAGGATGCAAGTAAGTCGGAACTAGTAAATCATACAATGTAGATGAAATAAAACGCAAAAGCTTCAAAGCTTCAGCTTCAACATAAAAGTAAACATAAACCTCACGCTAGCAATGTGGAAAATAGTTTTTTTTTAATGTTATCAGTGTTGCAAATTAAAATAAGCATCCTAATTGACTCTAGATCAAGCGGTTTACTTATTTAGCAGTTACTTAAACTTATAATGTCCCTTACGGGAGTTTCTTTTTAATTTAGTTGAAGAGTCTAACACTTTAATATAAGAAAAATTGTGATATTTATTCTGAGCACTCCCTAAAGAAATTAATAAACAATCTCGGGCATATAATTTTTTTTTAATTTTGTGAACCATATCTAAACCATATTCACACATCTAAATTCTCAGTTTAGTGTCTTAGAACACCCAAATACAAGCAAACAGGTGATCAAACTTAAACCGAAAAAGCTTAAAACAGTGTTAGCAGTAACTTGCAAAAGACATACTATTAGCAATTTCATAAAGAATCATTTCCGCTACGCTTTACTTATAAAAAAAGCATCGGCATCGTCTCTATGTTGCTCCAAATAAAAAAGTAAAAAAAATCGTAGAAGAGGAAAATATAACACTTAAACCCGTGGAGAGTCAGCATAGCATTTGAAATTTAGACGAACGAACGCGGGAAATGGAGCTTACTGTAGAAACATACGGGGACGTATCTTGACTGGGCCTGTGAGGTTTGAAAAATGATAAAAGGAGTAAAAGGTGTTGTAATTTGATGTAAATATCTTTTAATTTTATGTGCAAAAGAGAATAACATTTAAATTTGCAAAAATACACAATTCCCCATGCAGACGTGTACAAAACACCTAGATTTCGACAGTTAGGTATGTTAAGTTCCGTTCATTGGGGATAAGCCAATTACCATGACATTTACTGTTTACAATGTAAAATAAATGTATGGCAAATATTTGCACATAGGATTTCACAACTTAAAATGGAAAATTATTAAAACTTAAATTAAAAAAAAAATAATACCGACTCCAAAAAAAAACGTTTTATTTTTACAAAACAGTTTTTAGAAAGATGAACCAATATTAGTAAAGAAACAGTGAACGATTTAAACTGGAAATTAAAGAGCTAGGAAATACTGCTATTCAACTTAACTTTTGCGACAATTTGCACTAGAAATTTGATTACTTTGAATAAACATAGAATACGAACGTCATTTCACAAAAACAAAAAAAAACTATAATTTTGTTAGAATAACATCAAATAGACGTAAATAACATAAGAAGCAGAATAAAATCTTCATAGGTTGATCTACTAACTGTAAGTACTCAACTTGTCGGCCTATCTGGGCGAGCTGAGGTTAAACAAACCGAACCGTGGCGTCTCCGCCCCAATTTTCCGGCCGAGGCTCTTTAGCCACTAGAGTGCAATTTGTCCAAGCCAGCCGGTCGAGTACCCTCGCCGCTGAAACTAAACTGAAGTTGTAGTTTCGTGAACGAACCGACTCCGGGTAGGGTTACCATTTCGAAATTTGAAAAAGCCTTACATAAAGCTGGGCATTTAGGAAAAAAAATCGGATATTTTACTATTTATTCTTTTTTTGTTGCAATTGTTGAAGTCTTCCTATTAAAAAAAAACCCTTGAAGTAGTAAAGTCCAGGCAAATGATGTAGGAGGGATAAAAATTGTGGACGTGTCCGGAAAAATCCGGACGGATGGTAACCCTAGCTTCATGTTTTATGTTTTTGCAAGCTTTTTTTTAACTAGCTCAAAAGTACTCAGGTGATGAAAATGTTCGGTCGCCTTTTTGCAGTGGTAGAAATGGGCGCTGGACTATTCAGAAAAATACGGGAGTATTTATAGCGCAAAAATATTTTTTTCTTTTTTTTGGTTTTGTGCATTGCATCTACTAACAAGCAATTTAATGCAATGGACTATAGTATACATCGTTTCTCGGAAAATATTTACACACTCATCTTAAACAGCTTTAAAACACTGCAGAAACAACAAGAAGAAATTATCTTTTAGACAATTGCTATTACCATTACAATAGGCTAGCTAATTACAAGTCCGTTGGTGAGAGTATTGAAAAATAATGGACACGTATTTTTGTTTTTAGAAATCAATGAATATTGAAAAAAGTATGACGTATCAAAATTCGAGAGTGGGGCTAGTGAGCTTGTGACATCAGAAGGTACTCGTACCACGACCACGATGGACGTATAGAGAATTTTAAAAGCGTCATATCTTCATCAATTTTGATTTACGTAACAAAAGAAAAATACGGGTCATTTTTTTTTGATAACTTTAATCTAACTAGTTAATTTTTTTCAGATGACAACCCTATAGTTACTGAATAGACTTGTCCTTAAAATTGAGAGGAAACCGAAGTACTAAAAAAAAATCGAAGTCAGTTGACATCGTCGGATTTTTTTTTTTTCCAACTGTGGGAACACTGAAATCGGATATATGATCAATCTTCGAGGTGGAGATTTTTCGAACCCCCCATGACTAGATGTCTTGAGATTTGACTCGACCCCTTTAGTCTCACGTGAGCTTTTTCAAAATGTTAGTTTTAAGAGGCCTGCGGAGCACGTGCAGTTCATACAAACGTAGTACCAAAATATTTTTTAAATCAAACATATTCTTAAGGTAGTGTGTATTTATTTCGATTGGATTACAGAATATCTAGGTTCCCAAATATATATTTTTAATGGACTGATAATTTTGATGTTCCTGTGCAGGGTAATAAAAGCTTTTTCTTTCTTTCTTTATTTATAGAAGAGTTGTGAGAAAAGTAGGTTTTCTAAAGCAATTTTAAATTCCTCATATCTCGTCTTTATATCATTATCCCTTCCAAAACACATATTTGTGAACTAATCGAAATAAATAAACACTACCTTAAGAATATGTTTGATTTACAATTTATATTGGTATTACGTTTATATGAACAACGCATGCTCCGCCGGCCCCTTAATACGTTTATCTGTGCTTGGTTGCGTTAGATTTGCAAAACAATAAGTTGCTTAATTATCTATCTATAATATACTCGTAAAAATGAATCGCAAAATGTGTTGGTAAGCGCATAACTAAACAACGCCGGGACCGATTTCACTAATTCTTTTTTTGTTGTGTTTGTTATTGTCAGGAGAAGGTTTTTGTGTATAAAAAATGTAGTAGTACGTAGGTAGTAGTAGGTAGGTAGTAGTGGGTAGGTAGTAGGTAGATAGGTAGTAGGGTAGTAGCAGGTAGATAATAGTAGGTAGGTAGGTAGGTAGGTAGGTAGTAGGTAGTAGGTGACAGGACAACGTCTGTGGGGTCGGCTAGTTTTCAATAAATATTAATGTAGGCCCAGGAACCAGGTAGGCCCATATTGTACCGTGAAAACCGGTTTGCCTAACTAAACCGAATTTTCTCGCCATTTCACACTATTTCTTATTCCAAAAAAAAACAATACATTACATTTGTCTCGACCCCCTCCCCTTAAACGCTTCACGTAATTACTGGACGACCCCTAAACTATTAAGCAAAAGAAAAAATACTAAAGTTACACGTGCAAAAATCGTCCCCAACAAAACATTACTCGGCTCGTACGCGCACGGAGTACCACGAAGTTCGTGGCCTTGTACTCGTTCAAGGAGCAACCGGGCTCGCTCAAGGACACACTTTGTTCGTGACCACACTCTATAGCGAATGTTTGCGTTCTTCCAGTGTGTACTTACATCGTCTAGTCAATAGATCGTAGCTGGGCGGGTTGGTTCTGAAACTACTGCCATTGGCTGCTACTGCTGTTGAGTTCTAACAACTCAATTGTGGAGGAATTTGGGAATTTTGTGTTTTCGTTTTCTACTCTGAAGAAAATTGTGTCAGGGAAAACCTTTGCTGATTTTTTTTTGGTTTTTAAATGAAGGAAATCTTTAAGGGAATTTTTAACCATCTCAGACACTACTATCTGCATGATCCTCATGTGAATTGAGGAAGATTATGTCTGGACTTCAAAAGAGACCTCTAAGTTTGTTTCGGCTGTTTCTTTTCAGAGTAGTCAGGTTCGAAATACCGGCCACATCCAGTTTAAAAATGGACGTGTAAAAGTGTTTGTGAAAACCTACTTACAAAATAAACATCATTCAAATCCCAGCCTTTGAAAATCAATATAAAAATATTTTATTTCACATAGGCCTATAAGGCCACTTATGAAACGTTGTTCTGGTTGGTCACTTCCTATAGAGAAGAACTGGTAGGGCAAGAAATTTAATGGTGTTTTTAATCTAGTTCATCATGAAAAGGTCGAACTTTAGAAGCGTCTA
Source organism: Xestia c-nigrum (assembly GCA_916618015.1). NCBI lineage: Eukaryota > Metazoa > Arthropoda > Insecta > Lepidoptera > Noctuidae > Xestia > Xestia c-nigrum. The sequence goes on along the minus strand of OU745246.1, from coordinate 6,898,664 downwards.
GAAAGGAGGCCTAAACAATTCTGATATTTTAAATAACATTTTAGTAAGCCATTTCACAACCCTCATATATTGTAAAGTTTCACTCATTCATCCTGTTACTTGACTCCTTAAAGCTTGTAAAACATAACTTACAAACCGTAACATCCTGTATAACACGCCACACCAGGTGAAACACCCTGTAGAACACGTGCGATCACTTGTCAGCTATTGATTTTGGGCCGCGCCCCCGACGGAACAAATACGGAGTTTTTACTTAACTGCGTAGCTCAGGCGCGGATGTTGACTGTTGCCTTCGTTTACATCTACGGGATGTACATATAATGTACATGTTTATGTATGTATGTATACAGACGTGTCTTAAGAAAAGTTATATCACGGATATGTTGCTACAGACTAGAGATTTTAAAAATCTTTTCAGTTGCGTTGAGTTTAAAGAAAGAAATGTTAAATTCATCATATATTAATTTAAAAAAACATATTCAAATTAATTTATTGATATGCATATGATCATACATACAAGAAGATTCAGCTGAGTGCCTTACATATTTTAAAAAATGTAAAACAAGAGTATACTCTTTAAATAACCACAAACAAAATTGTTTTTTTCAAACTCTTGATTGTAAATTGTGAAAAATAAGATGTTATTATAATTTTAGATTGTATGACAAAGGAGCAAAATAATAGGTACTTTTACGGCGAGGGCGCTCTTTTGAATCCTGAGCGTAGGGAGGGATTCAAAGTACATTGCCTGAGGGAAAAATATTTTGCTCTCGAGTCATAGACTCTACTTTTCATCTCCTTTTATGAGAAAATATTTCGCCAGGGATTTCGTAGATATTTAGTTTTGTATGACGTTATTAGCTTTTTTAATTGCTTCACGAGTTAATGCACTATCACTTTCAGAACTCGACGTAAAACGTTTTTTTTGCAAAATACAATATAGTACCGATTACAAGACCAGAACTAAATCGCGCGCTTTTGTTTTTTTTAGTTTTTTAGTTACTAGTAATCTAGAAGAGCTCGTGGCTAAATAACAACAGCAGCTCGGGCCGATCTTTGGGTTAAGCCGTGCTTGCCTAGGTTGGTCTGTGGATGGGTGACCACCCTTACATACCGAGTATTCTCCGTGCCTCGGAAAGCACGTTAAGCTGTTGGTCCCGGCTGTCATTTGTACATCTTTGGCAGTCGTTACAGGTAGTCAATGGCCCAAATAGTCTAAAAACCAGTCTTACCAAGGATTATCATATTACCCAGTGCTAACTGGGTTGTGGAGGTCAGATAGGCAGTCGCTCCATGTAAAATACTGGTATTCAGCTGCATCCGGTAAGAGTGGAAGCCGGCCCTAAAGTAGTTGGGAAAAGGCTAGGCAGATGATGAGTTACTAGTAATCTAATCTTACTGTATTTTGGTTAAAAAAACATACTTCTCTACTCGTAATCTTATCAGTCACCTCCTTTCTTTGCCGTATCATACTTCGCACACTCCATCCATCGTTTCTTTGGTCTTCTTCTAATCATACACCCTTAAAGAGTATTACCCATAGATATGTAAAAATCTTTAAACTGCTAAGTATTTTGAAACTATTTCGATCGTGCTAAGCCTGCAACATGTAAGTCATAGACAACCCTCCTTTACTAGCTCAATCAACACTTTATCCTCTATCTAAATCCCCTTGGAGCAAAACTTAGCGCTGCATATCCAGAACAAATAGAATCCCCGAGGACTTTGCACTTCAACTTGTTCACTCAAAAGAAATCGGAAAATCTTTTGGAACTTTTCTGTGGTATTGTTCTTTTTTTTGCAAAGAGTTTTTTAGTAACCTCCCGATTCTTTTAGATCATCGTCATCATCATCATTCTCTACATTGCTGACCTGACCTGAAAACTTGAAAAATTAAAGTCTAAAGGGCTTTTTCCTTTAGTGCCTTGTTTCCACAATACATATTAACCTCCAATCAAAAAGAAAGATTAAAAAAACACCTATATAGTTGCAACAATTGTTAAAAAGTTAGAACTCCCAGGGGCCTTATTCTGTTATTTTAATAAATTCGTCACTCCAACACGATTCCATTCTCATCCCATTGTCATTTTGCTTAAAGTTCGTAATCTGCTAAATTCACAATGGTCGGTCAAAGGTCTCGTCTTAATAAAATTGTGTTTTAATGGCATTTTAGTGTCATTATTATAAAACCCTTAGTACAAATGGTTTTCGAAATCTTCTACTAAATGCAAACATTTATTCATGCCAGATTTCATGTACGAGATTATCATTCTATGACATTTCTTTCAATGAAGTGTGAGTGGTGATCATTGAGAAGTCATAATGGCGCCATTATGATTATAGAATTAACAAACTTGATCATTATGAAATCAATGATCGACTACTATGTCACTATTGTAATAGCAGAATTACAACAAGTGCCTTCATTAAGTGTTTTTACACCTTTTCTAGAAATACCTAAACATCAAAATTATGAACATCAAATCACTCATTGAATATTCATTTAAGCACGTAACACGTGCCCCCATAATAATGCCAGCGACGTAAATCCATATTTTCCTCAGAAAACAATAGCTCATCAATTATTAGTACCCGTTTATTGTCGATACTGATTGATGATAGTTTAACAATCATACACCATTAGTATTTAGTAATAAGTGTGGTTCGAGGTTTTAAATGTAAAGTACGATTTATTATTTTTAGTGTTTTTTTTTATCGTCATTCACTATAAACATAAGTACATGTTATGTTTACCTATATTAAATCAAGTATCTAAAGGTCAAACTTCGTATTCAATGCTAATATAAAAATAATTGATATCACTCTTAATTCCCGCTAGTGAGCAGAGGAGTAGGTATATGTACTGTATTAAGCACCCATTTTGCACCGGCCATAGTTAAATTATTTACTAACTTTAAATGTATATAACAGAAATAAAAATATACGTATCAAATGGGTTATAGGGCGTCAAAAACTCGTCCACATCGCTGTCAACTGGAAAAGTGCCCCATAAGGCTGGCAGCAGTGCCACGTCGGATGGTAATGCTGATTCTTTGACCAAAAAATAGGCCCGCTTTCTAGTTACGTGAAGAGTCGACCGCTTAGCGGTTTCCCAGTTTTACATTTAAGGGGCCGGCGGAGCATGCGCTTTTCATACAAACGTAATACCAAAATAAAATGAAAATCACACATATTCCTAAGATAGTGTGTATATATTTCGATTGGATCACTTAATATCTATGTTCCCAAATAAATATTTTGAAAGGAGAATGATATAAAGACGAGATACGAGGATTTTAAAATTTCTGTAGAAAAAAATATTTTTCTCATAACTCTTGTTTAAACTTTAAATCAGTGTCCATTCTAATTATGTGTTTGGGAACCTATATATTCCGTAATCTAATCGAAAACAATACACACTACCTTAAGAATATGTTTGATTTACAAATTATTTTTTTTTTTTTATGCTTGTATAAAATACGCATCCTCCGCAGGCCTCATAAGTTGGCCAACCAAACACATTTCTGCACATTATGTGAGTTTCTCTGTAGTTGTCCGCAGTCCAGACTCTTTCCGAGTCCATGGTGAGTCTTAGTATGTAGGTACCTATTTATGTGTTTATTTTAGGATTACAAGATGGTATGTTTCTTTTTATTTTTATTGTACTCTATCACAATGCTATCTATTTGACCCAATGGTTGACTGGTAGAGAATGCCTTGTGGCATTAAGTCCGCCTATGTACCACAATTGTACATGAAGTTTAAATAAATAAATAAATAAATCTGCTCACACTTTTCCCAACTTTGCTGTGATCGGTTTCCACTTTAACATCTTGCAACTGATTACCAATATTTTACATGAAACGAATACCTATCTGATCTCTACAACCCAGTTAGCACTGGGTAGTATGATAAAATAGTCGAATAAACACTTTATCTTTGTGTGAGAAGAACCATTTGCCCTGCAGTGCGACAATTACTTCCCAGTGTCACGGTCCAATGGGTAAATTGATTGGTGGTCTAGAATAATGACGGCTGGATTGTTGCTATATGGCTGACTGGTTGGCTGATTGGATACTGAGCCACTGGTTATAAGCTTGTCTGCATAGGAGACAATATACTGTGTAGGTAGTTATGATCTGCAGTTGATAGATTTTAATAGCCTATCTTGTTTTAAATAATTAATTCAATCTTAACTAGGTGGAAGAAATATGCACAAACGGTTTCCACATAAAATAAAGAAAGAAAGAAAGAAAAAGCATTAATTAGCCCGACAGGACAACACATAAATAAAAAATAATATAATAAAATGGTAAAATTGTGATTATAACACTAGTTTAAAGTAAACAAATGAGAGAATAAAAGAAAATAATAATAACAAAATCATAAGAAACAACAAACAAAATACAAAACAGAATTTGTCCTGTACAAGACCAAAAGGCTCCTATCTCAGCATGGTGCTGTAACATTTAAAATAAAACGTCACAGCGCTGATATTCTGATAGGGCCCAAATGATGCCATGGTCTGAAACGGTTAAAATAAAAAATAAATAAAGTATAAACAAAGTATAAACGAGCAAATATACATAAAAATAATAGTACATACGACATACTGATGTACATACGTCACATTCCACATAGTTTCATGGGTCATTTAAAAAAAACGTCTGCTTCTTACAAAAGTGCAAAAAATATTGAACTGAAAACTTCTTAGGCGCGATTAGCACTTTTTGAGTGAACAAATATCATAGAACTCGCGTGGCCGTCACGTACGCTTTTTGTAGCACTCGTAGCCGTAGCGGATCGGCTGCTAGTTTTCACTTTTATCGTCAGGCCCCAAATACCGCCCCCTATTTTTTTTAAACATAGCCTAACATCGAGAGGATGTATAGGACCCCTTAATATAGGAAGGACCAATAGGGAATATGCATATATTTTTTCTTTACTTAAATCAATTAAATACACTATTATCAACTCAATAAAAGTATTAAAAGTTAATTTCAACTACTGCTTGTCGCTTAAAAATAATATTATACTCCTGCAATTTTCTATAACAGTTCAAACGTCCGTGATTGTTGCCAATTGTCGCGGCCATAATGTGAAGTCTTTTATCACAATCTACCTTGTTTACATCTATTTTTCTGGCCTTAATATAGTTATTTGTTATACAAGAGTGCAAAGTGGTTTTTTATCCGCGTCTTCAATTTTGATGACCGAGCAAGCGAAAGATTTTAAAATTGAGCCACGAGCGCAGCGAGTGTTTCAAAACTTAGAATCTTGAGCTCAAGATTCTAAGTTTTGAATGAATGAATGAAGATTTTTAGCGAGGGAATCAAAAGAGCACGAGGTGAAAACTCTTTGCACTCGAGTGCAACACGTAACTTTTCATCCCACCTCAGCGAGGAAATGAATAAACGCAAAAAAATGCGCATTATTAACAAATTCAGTTAAATTTGTTGGCGTCAAATAAACTTCGGTCGCTAGATAATGAGTGGTCATTTTCGGTTTTTCACTTGTTTTCAAGTTGGATTCCTTGTTTTTAACCTATGGTGTTAACAATATGACGTGAAAAGAAAATGGCGCGCAAAACATATTAAAAAAAAAGTACACCAAGAAGGTTCCGAGTCTGAGTTATTAACAAATAAAAAAAATGTATGATAAATTCGGCACCATAGATGTAGAACTAAATAATGTTTTGAATTCACATGCTTGGTGCACACGATGTTCTAAATTCAAATATACTTTACCCTCAAAACGATAAAAAACGGCTTTTGCAATCAGATATCGAAGAGCAAAAATACTCTTTCCGTGATGGGGGATGAAAAAGTAATTTTATTAATTGTATGTGCTTTATTCAAGTAAAAATACGAGTAGCAATAACGATATTATAATAAAATCGTAGTGAAACTTTACCTACATTTCAAATAAAAGTATTATTTTGACACACAAATTTTGATGTCACTACCGCCATCATCGAGGACGACGTGTTTTGAGAGTGCGTTCCGTTTCACCAAAAACATGCTACATAAAACAATAAATTGTAAAATAAGTGATGTTTTAGAAACTTAAACAAGTGTACCATGATGTTTTTAAGTTCCAATACAAGGCAATTTTAATTAATAAAAAGAGTTTTACAGTATTTCTTGCATATTTCCTATTGTTTTCAATCAATTTTGATTGATTGATGAGTGATGGTTCCAGATGGAATTCAATAATCATCACTAACATTAACAAGACTATTCATTAAACGTTCCATATTTTCATACAAACTAAATTATTTTAATTCATCGACTATAATTTTAAAATCGATTACGAAAGAAACCAACGCCCTTCCCTAAGAAAAACACCATCTAGTTCCTACCCTAGTAGCATTTTTTGTTGGCATTTAGTTGGGCCACATACCTCTGTTTAGTTGGCAATTGCATACAATTGGCGGGCAGTTTGCGGGTTGGGCCCAAAACTGATGGCCAACGAAGATTTGCCTACGAAAGCCCAACTTGCGATGGAGATGGAGCTAACGTGGAATCATAGACTAAGACTATATGGATATATTGTAAACTGCGTGGAATTGCCTACGAAGTCCCAACTTGTGAGAATTCTGGGGGGACGGCGCAAACGCTTAAAAAATTACGCATCAGAGTTATCCACATTAGGGATAATCGCAAGGGTCAACCTGACTGCAGTTCAATGGCAAGGCCTTGCCCTGGGGGAACCGCCTATTTGTTCACGTTTTACCTTATTCCAGGTACGTATGAATTCACCACAATACTGCGCGAGAGTCATTCGACGCTGGAGAATCTTAACACCGCGATTCAGAAACGTGACGTAATTGTACAACGCCATCTAGTTTAAAGATACAAACTAAAACGTGCTGTACTTACGCGTCTTCTTTCCCAGAATAATGGTACCTTTACTTAGATTGCACTCACAGTACAATGTTAACAAGTTAATATATCAAGTACCAATGACAAGATTGCACTTAGTGAGATATCTAAGTAAGATAAATTGAGAACAATCAGTTACGAGATACTGACGAATCATAGCAACAAGGGAATTAAGTCATCTTCTTTAGTGTTGTGTTATATATTTACTAGACTATATAATAAACAGGGTGGAATTTTACAATGCCACCTGGAGGGAAAGTACTCTAAATACTGGAGAACGCAAATTTTACTCAAAGGAGACATACCTTTATTTTTAAAAAGAAACAAATCTGCATTCGAAGATTTTCAAAAAATATTTCGAACCAGAATCGAACCCGGGATGGATCGGCTGAAGTCCGAAAAAATAATATACCTTTTTGACATCAATCGATAGGTTCAATCATTTATGGATAAAATCTCTCTAATAAATATGATACGATTTAAGTTCGACAATACAATAATTGTAAGACGTATCATACCTAACAGGCCTATTGAAAGATTTAAGTTGGACCGATGTAAGTTGTTATCATAACTTAAATCCCTACAAAAAACTCCCAACAGTAGGAATAGAAGCTGCAGGCCTGTCGATAGTTGGCTCAATGTTGTTTTAGTAATTTAAATGCATACAAAATCTCCCAACAGTGGGAATAGTAACAGAAGGCCCTTTGTTGGCTATTCGTTGGGCAAATAGTGCATGTTTATGACGATGGGGCTATTTTAAGTTTAGGTTGGCGAAACAACTAACCGTCTGCCAATACATTCCCAACTGTTGGCATAAGGAAGCCAACGGCAATTGCTACTAGGGTAAGTAAAACCAGTAGTTTCGTCCTACTAACGAGAAGAAATATGAAAAATAAAACAAGAGTTGTTGCAGGAAATTAAGGTAGCGCCGTCGTTGGCTTTAAGCGATTTCTTACTTATTTATCGGCTAAAACAGCTTACTGAAGTGTTTACATAAGTTTCCTGATCGAAAGAGGTTGCTCTAGTTAGGGGCAGCAAAGAGGTTTTGCATTTGTTGTGCTTTTTTTTTTCGTTTATTTTAAATTGCGGCCGTGGTTTGAGAAAATAGGTGGGTTGTAATTTGTGCTTTTTTTTTGCTGCAGAACTGGTTTTTGAATTAGGAACGATGTTACTCTAGTGAGCGTTTATATTGGCATTTCGTATCGTAAATGAAATGACAGGCGCTTCTAAATGCTTACCAAACAACAACAGTTTCGGTGTTTACATTAAACAAAGAACACGATCAGCACAATTTCTAAACCGCGTTCACGAGTTGTCTTAGACAACAGTCCATGCACAATATTATGACATAGAAAGCTCTGGACCACGGTTCAAATTTGTTGATCGCGATCAGTTCCATGTGTTAAGTTCACCCAAAAAGTTAAAAAAGAACGCAATCAGCTCAATATCAAAAGCGCGTTCGCGAGCTATCTTACACAAATATTCACTGCACAATATTATGACAAGGAAAGCTCTGGAACTCGGTTAAGATGCTGATCGTGATCAGTTTAATGTGTTTAGTTCACGTAAAAAAAAACTGACTGATTCAACAAGATGTTAACAAAGCAACACACAGTTTTTCATCAACATAATATTGTATAATTTTCACATTTATTTCTCAATCTCAACCAAAACATCAACAACAATAAATTCGAGCACATTCATATCTTACTATCTAGAAAAACATGGCCGCCCAATACCCTATTTACCTAACCCAGACAAATAACTGAGTACACATGAATATTATTTACCTACAAACCCAATTTCTTGCCGACTGGGCGGCAAACTGTGCCGTTTCTTTTACGTTATGCCACCAGTATTACCACCTCCTTGTAGCAGTACTAAGGTCCATGTTCACCGAAAAGATAACGGTCTGATAATCTAAAACTAGCTGTCACTGTGACATGTTCCCATACAAAAATGTGTTTTTCATTACTCATACTCGGAAAGTAGGTCTGAAGTTGCCTGAGGAGCGGGTTGAAAGTAACACGTTTCAGCCCTAGGGAGCTTTCAACTGACAGCTGTCAAATAATTAAAAAAAAAACTAGTTCTATTTTCATATTTCTATGGAACCATGTTCCGACTTCTATGCAGCCTCTAAATTACAGCGCGATGTAAAATTGAAATAACATCAAATTCAGTATTAATTATTTAATCAAATTAAATATTTTTTTAAATAACTTAGTTATATAATATATATAGTTAATATATTTCTTTAAATAATAAAAACAGAACGTGAAAAATAAAGGCTTAATAGCCGGCCACAGAAAAAAAAAACAAAATAGGCGGGAAAGCGACAATCCGATCTTAATTTTTTCGAGTTGTTTCATGTTTTTATTTTTATTTTCTTTGTGTTCATAATGAAAAGCACAATGTTTACCTCGGGTTAAAGACTTATTTAGTTCCGAGCCGGGGTTTGGCGCCCAAGCGTAACGTGGCCGCCAAACCCCGTCTCGGAACTTAATAATTTACTTTCACCCCTAGGGTAACAATGTACTATTAAACAGCTGTTTTTAGATAATCAGACCGCCATCCATTGACCTTAGTTAGTAGCTTCCGTCCGCGGCGTCGCCCTGATATACATTGTTTTTGGCTACCGGCTACCGATACTTAAAGCATATTATTTACTAGACAATTAATGAGGATGCCCTTAAAGTATTTCTCTTATCATAAGTCTTACATTTAAAGATATTTGTATGCATTTCATTGAACATAGGGTATGTTCGAGATCAGTCGAATAGTAAAACAACAAAATGGCTGCCAATCGCAGTGTGTGGGGTTAGGAGTATTTATAACATGTATTTTTCGATAGAAATGAGTAAATCGGTAACCCATAGTTTATTTATGTTGTTCAATGTGTCTGAATAACCAAAATATCATTGTGTGATGTTTGCTGTCGTCGTATAAAATATGAACGATCTGTTCCTTTTCCTGCACCTACTCTTATTGAAAAAAAATATCTTTAAGTCTCACAATCGATCTTGTTTCTTTTGCTAATAACCCATTATTATAAACTATATTGCAAAAAAGTTTCATCAACATCCGTTCTGTAGTTTTTGCGTGCAAGCGTAACAAACATCCAACCATCTATCCCCCGAAACTTTCGAATTTATAATAAGTATTTAAGATTACTTTAATGTCACTTCAGTGTAAGAAAGAAATAGAGCTATGCAAGTCGTCTAGCTCCGTCTCTTTTGCACACGAAAGTAATACAATACAAACTGGTTCATGGTAGTCCACCTAAAACCTGGCACACTTCATCAGTAGGCAAGAAACAAAAGATAAAGCTTGCCTTAATATATTCAGTGGAATACCACCCCTGGCCCGCACGCGACCTATTGGGGGTAAAGCGACGTTTTGGCTGAGCTGTACGAGGTTTTTGTGGAGCTGAGCGAGTTCTCGACGAAGAAAGATGTTTGTAAACGTTGTCTTCAAATATGGACAGGGCAAGAATACGACCGTGTCACCGCATCTCTAGTTGGGTCTAAGTTTAAATAACTGGGCCCGTTTACAGAGCCAAACAAACTTAAAATATGGGTAAATGTCTATCAATCGAATGAAGGTTTTAAGTTGTTCATTAATTCGTTTATCCTCTCATTGGAACGCCAAAACAGCAATTAGGTCAATAAGAAGATTAAGGGCCAGTTTCACCGGTTGCGTATAAAGGGTCGGTTAGCCTATTAGGAACTTATCTGCCAGATAAACTAACACTTTTGGTTTTACAGGTGTCGGATAGCGATATCTGGTAGATAAAGTATTAGTTATAACCAGCCTTTAAGTGGTAGATAGTATTAACTATCAGATAACTAACCGACACTTTATCCGGAGCCGGTGAAACTGGCCCTTAAGATTATTATGTTAAGAGCATAATAAGAGCATATAAAAAGGATATCGTAGTCTCAAGCATTTGAAATGTCTTTCTTTTCTATTTCTACATTGTGCTCACTTATATAATCACCAATATTGTACCCAGGGCTATCAGTAATACGAACGAATGATTTTCAGTTGTGCTTACAAGATTTTCAGAAAACTATTAATAACCATACAATCAGTAAAACGTCTGACGGCGTAAATGTATTCATAAAACCAAACACTGTCATCAGTCATACAAAACAGAAGTGGGTTAAATAAATAATTACTCGGAAACAACACTACTGGCTGGAGAGTTTCGTCCCTAAGATCGTGTTCAAGAGGCATAACAAATAATATGGCTAGAGATATTTGTACGAGCCCGAATGTTACGGAACCATCTGAATAATATATACTATCAACGTCACACGGAATGCTAAAGAGGAACCCGTATATTTGCAGGTTTCTAATAATCTTTATTTTGCACGAATAATACGGGTAGCGTGGAAAGTGTAAAAGTGAATTTCTGTTTTCACATTATATTTTCATGGGAAATCTAAAGATTGGTTTGGTTGGCGATATGGCTCACAAGGGGAGATCTAACGAAAATCTACCTACTATTTACTCCAGTTGGTGTGGAGAGCGCATATCGGCAAGCGCGACGTAGAATGCCTAGCAGCTAGATGGATCGACGACCTTATAACGGTGGCTAAAAGAACCTAATTGCTAAAGGCGGAAGAGACAGGGTGTAGCATAGCTTGAAAGACAACAGTGGGCTGCGATAGTTTGACTCATTGAGACTTTTATCATCATCATCATCATTTCAGTCAAAAGAGTTTCACTACTGGACATGGGCCTTCCCCAAGTGTCGCCACATTGACCGGTCCCGTGCGACTCGCATCCTTCACCAGGTCATCGGTCCACCTTGTGGGGGCTTCCACCGCAACGTCTTCCAGTTCGCGGTCGCTACTCCAGAACCTTATTGTTGTCAAGTAAAATTTTGATGTAATTGGTGTTAAAAACCTCTTTACGAAGATATTCCAGGTCCAACTTATTGACAAGTTTTTATTTGAATTGTATTTCTTTTAATTTTATAGCATTGCTTTAGAAATCTCCATGACCCCAGTAGTATTCAATGCATTTATCAGCACAATGTTCTCAGTGTTTAACATTGAGTTCTACCGTGAAACGTGAATGTCCACCCCAAAAAAAGTAATTCCAGGAATCATTTTTGCGTCGAGCCGCCTCTTTTGATATCTACCGAATGCTTGCTTGACGGCTTCGCAACTTCGTCTGCGTCACATAAAATAAGAGTGAAAAACCTCAAAAAAGGAGTAAATTTTTCCCCGTTTTTGCAACACTTTTCCGTTATGCTCCGCTCCTGTTGGCCGTAGCGTGATGTTAAATAGCCTACCTTCCTCGATAAATGGACTATCCAAAACAAAAAGATTTTTTCTTCGTCGTGTGGTTAATGCCATACCTGGTCGCCCATGGGCCTCTTCTTTACATGCCGCCGAGGAATATCTCTCACCAAGTTAGCGATAATTCGTATCTTAATTACTGCACACTAGAAAAGTTTAACACAAATAAAGTCACGCATATTTCCAAGTTAGGTTACAACTAACAGTTTGAAGTACTTGCAGCGAGTCAAGCGAAACTGAACTAGGAATGAGTTGAAGCCGGCCACACGGCCGCACCCCTCGCAATCGGAAAGTTTTTATAGCGGCAACTATAGAAAAACATCTTATCAACACGCCTTGAGGTTCTCTGTACAGGCAGTCACACAAGTGTTCGATCAGAGTTGATGAAATAAACAAGTGTGAATTTTTTGGTTGGAATTCATTAACAGATAACCTTAAACGATCTTAAAATAGGGTTAATAATCGTCATGATGAACTGATATTGTGTAAAGTTCCGAAAGTGTTAATAATGAAATGTACAAACGTCTTAACATTGGAAAGACGTATTAATCATCAAGTGGTTCATAATTACAAAGAAGTATCTACTTGTCTGTTATTTACCCGACACATTATCAGATAAGCAACACTGTGTGGTGTCTAATCACTCAAAAGAGACCCTACACAAGCAGGTAGGAGATAGACAACTTGTTTGGATAAAACAGACATTGGGAAAATTAGCCTCTGCCCGCGGTTTCGCCCGCATCAAGTTCGATAATTATCCAACGGGATCATTCTACCGGAATAAAACGTATTCTATGTTTGAAACCAGTTTATTAACTATCTGTGCGCAAAATTCCCTTCAAATCCGTTCAGTAGTTTTTACGTGAAAGAGTTACAAACATAATCCGTACTCCCAAACTTTTGCGTTTATAATATTACTAGCTTCTGCCAGCGGCTTCGCCTGCGTGAAGTTTGATAATTGTCCCAAGGGAACTTACTACCGGGATAAAAAGTATCTTATGTTTTAATCCAGGTTATAAACTATCTGTGTGCAAAATTTCATCCAAATCCGGTGAGTAGTTTTTGCGTGAAAGCGTAACAAACAAACTTACATTCACATTTATAATATTAGTAGGGATAGTAGGAAAACTCAGTCCAAATCGGAATAATTTTTGTCGCCGCCTCTACCGCCTAATAAAATACTCCAGCGGTTTCGAGGCGGGTGTAGCGAGGTGGGGCCACCTCGTCCGACTAAATGTTACACTGACCTGATAACTTGCTACACTTGACTCAAGTTTTTGTTTTGTACAGTAAGAATAGCTAACTTTATTCGTTGTTGGTTTAAGCGTATGGAGCTAGTGAAAGCTAGCAGGTGGTAGAGCATTTGATAGTGGAAAAAGAATTAGAATCTAAAGGGTGTAAAACACCTCTTCACGAAGACTTTTAACACCACCACGATTCCCGTACTATTCAATCCATCCACCAGCACATGTTAAAGTGCGTTACATTGAGTCCTACCACAAAACATGGTTTATAACATGAAAAAAAAAAGTTGATTCCCAGCAATATTTTTTGCGTAAAGTTACTTACTTTGATGTACAGAATGCTTGGTTAACGGCTTTGTGATGAGGTGGTTTACACCCTGTATACTGTTGTTATCCCTATTACAATAAATACAGTATCTTGTACGTCACGTCCGGGTATGATTCTCTCTAACAGCCATTTTCAATAACATACTAGCCGGTTTCGATAGGTTGATAACTCTGTCTGTTTGACAAATAGCCTACGGACGCTTAAAAACCAAACGTCACAGAAAAGCTTTTTTTTTATTTTTCTATGAATCAAGTGACGCAGATAGGATATTTCATTCTAACTTTGTTTATAGAAACACCGATAGCTACGAGACGTAGACAAAACAAAATACACAGATGATGTTATACGAGTATGTATTATTTTACTGCGACTGAACTAAACGGCTGGGCCCATTATAACGGGTATTAAAAAAAGAAAAGCTTTTTCTGGGCCCTTAAGCTGTATCTTTCACAAGGCAAGCTTGGTGCTTTTTAACGTAAAGGAACGTTAAAAAGCACCAGGCTTGCCAGTACACTTCGTGCAATATGCCATAGAACAGTTATGTTTTACAAGAGTGCATTTTGTATGGACCCTAAAATATATAATAAATTACCTAGTAAAATAAAGGAAGAAAGTAATTTTATGTCATTTAAGAATAGATTGAAAACTTACTTGATCAATAAGGCCTATTCTAATGTTAACGATTATTTAAATGATAAGTGTAATTATTTGTATAAATTAATCATTCAATAGTAATAATTTTGTATATTAATGAATGTCTTAAATAATAATAATATTTCCTATGATTAAATTTGTACGTAACGATTAGTGTAAGATTAAAGTATTATCACACCCGTTTAAGATAGAATATGGCTTTAAGCACTTTTTGTTTTGTATGTATCACCTATGTACTCGTACCTACCCATATTGACGCAAATAAATTATTTGATTTGATTTGATTTTGATTTGATTTGATTGGATTTGAGTTGATTTGGGTTGATTTGAGTTGAGATGATTTGATTTGATTTGATTTGATTTGATTTGATTTGATTTGATTTGATCTGATCTGATTTTGATTTTGATTTTGATTTTGATTTCGATTTGATTTGATTTAGAAAATCTACTTACAGCTACTAATCACTGCTCTATTGACATAATGTATTGTATCTTTTTTTTTCAATCAATCAATCAGTTTATTTGTGAAACATAGGTGTTTACATAAAAAGGTGGTGCGCTATGTTTTGTCATAATTAAGACATATTTATAAGTGACCCATTAGGTGTCATTACATAATGTAATTAATAATTTCAAATTAATCAATTAAAACATCTAATAATATGTTTCACTAATCAGTCTTACATATTTATTCAACAAGTATTCATTATTTAGTCACAATCACAATCGTGATTCAAAATTTCGTCAAAATTGAATCACAATCGTGATTGTGCCTAAATTTTGACATCTACATAGTACTTTTCTTAACTTTTTTTTTATCATTGACATTTAATTAAATGCACTATTTTGAATGTATGTAATTTATATAACATCTATATTTTTACTCTATTTTCACAAAATGAATAAATGAATTTTAATTTGAACTGTCGCCAATTCCCTCAAATAATATATTATTTAAAGTCATCAACATATCCTTAGTCTATATATTTGAGCACTGCAGAGGATCAATACAGCACTTGGTGTTGTCGATTCAGTACTACGGATCGCATGTGGCGAATCAAATAACTTTTTGAATGCCATAATCATATTTTTACGAGCTATGTCTTCCGCATTGCGATATGAATGTCTAAATTATACAAGCGACTGTCTCCTAAATTGTTTGCCTGCTTTATTTTATTACAAGTTTCGGTATGAAGTCAACAATCATATTAGGGTGAAAATCCATGGTATTGCTTTTGATAGAAAATATTCTCTTTTGATTTATAGATTTACTATTTGGCTCTTTTGGCGTTGTGAAAATGATTTCACCAAATAATAAAATAATAAATAAATAATAAAAAGCCTTTTATTTCACACCAAATAATTAACTAGTGCCTTATCATAAATTATCAGCATCATAAAAGTTATAGTGTACAAATAAAATAATTAATCAATTAGTAAATTTATAAAAAGAAATCATCATACATTGTAATGTACATTTTAAACAATTTTAAATTATTTTTACTCAAAATAATTATTATCGTATTATTATGATGATTGAATTAGAAATTATTATTATTATTTCAATTTACGTGAACCCCTCTATTTGAGGGTTAAGGCCTCCTCCAAAGATACCCAGTAGTCTTTATTTTCTCTTGTTTTCTTTCCACAGTTTACCAGCCGTCCCTTCAATGTCGTCAGCCCACCTGCTTCTAGGTCTTCCTCTTTTTCTATTTCCACAGGGACCTGGCCATGACGTCAGCCGAGAAGTCCATCTATCATCGCTCATTCTTGCTACTTGACCCGCCCATCCATCGATTTCATCAAAACAAATATTATTTATTTGGTTCCAATACTTCCAATTTATGCTTCAATTTTGACTAGCCGAATTTATGTAGCCCTTGCCTGGTCTGTGGATGGATGACCACCCATTCCATTCCGAGATTTCTCCGTGACTCGGAAAGCAAGTTAAGCGATTGGTCCTAACTGTCATTTGTAGAACTTTGACACTCGTTACAGGTAGTCAGTGGCCCAAGTCTGACAACTTTTTACCAAGGGGTATCAATACCCAGGCTTACCCAGTTTCTAACTGGGTTGTGAAGGTCAGATAGGCACTCACTCCATGTAACATACTAGTATACAGCTGCATCGGTTAGACTGAAAGCCGACAGCAACGTAGTTGAAAGCAGGCAGATGATTAACCAGAAAGTTCCCAGGGCCTCGATTCTGCTATTACGAATAGGCGATCATTGAAGTCATAATGATCAAGTTCTGTCAAGTTTTGACAAGTTTGCTAATCTACTAATACAGGGTGTATTTCACCTCATCACAAAGCCGTTAACCAAGCATTCTGTATATCAAACTAAGTAACTTTACGCAAAAAATATTGCTGGGAAACAACTTTTTTTTTTAAATCATGTTTTGTGGTATAACTCAATGTAACATACTCAAAACATTGTGCGGATGGCTGGATTGAATAGTACGGGGGTCGTAGAGATATTTAAAAATCATGCAATAAAAAGTGGTATTTAAAAAAAAGCTTGTCAAAATCTTGCAAGTTTGACCGCCAATATCTCCGTAACTAGAAGGTTCCCAGGTATAGTGTAGAACAAAAAAATGATCAGAATGACGAGTAGAACAAGTGCCTTTCGTATTCGTTAAGAGGTGTTTTACACCCTTTATAATGGCGTCATTATGACTTCTCAATGAACAACCACTATGACCCCATTGAAAGAAATGTCATAGAATATTAATCTCGTACATGAAATCTGGCATGAATAAAGGTTCGCATTTAGTAGTAACCCTAGTAGCATTTTTTGTTGGCATTTAGTTGGGCCACGTACCTCTGGTTAGTCGGCAAATGCATACAATTGGCGGGCAGTTTGCGGGTTGGGCCCAAAACTGATGGCCTACGTGGATTTGCCAACGAAGGCCCAACTTGCGATGGGGCCAACGTGGATTTTCCTACGGAGGTGCAACGGTCCAAGTAAGTTAGTACTTGAGCCTGCAACCACTACCAATGTTTACTACCGAGCTGGTTAGTGGTAGTAGTGGTAGTGTTGAACTAATAACAACCTTGTGTGAACAGTGTTAACAGTGTGAACACTAACAGGGTTGAAAAAAAATACAATCCAGTTGAGAACCTCCTCTTCTTGGGAGTCTGTTGATTAAACTAAATGTATCTTTGATCTGAGCTGGTGATGTATTTTCTAAAATTTACTCGAACCCAACCAAATCGTCGTAACACAACGATAGCGACTTCTAATTGGACTACAACGCCATCTATCGAGGTTGGGGTACAATTTTTGAACCTTTACGATACTATCATCACGGAACAGAGAAAACAGTGGAAGTGCAATGCACCAAAATTACTGCAGGAACCGCTGTCACCAAACTCACACATTTAAACCGATAATCATATATTGCACTACAAAAAAACAATTCGTTTGATTCGTTGTTCAAAGTTTAGTCAAAATTAGCCTACATCACAGATCTGGAAATAAACCATGACGTTTTACAAATAAGATTTATTTTGCTTTAGCGGCAAAACGTGTTTACGATCTATAGTCACACTAGATTCGATTGACGAGTCAAATCCGCTACTTGACCATAGATGGCGGTATTCTGAGTGGTTGCAATTATGAACTTAAACACGTAAAACATAAGGTTGACATTTGCGTGATCGGTCGATTTCTGCTGCTACTCGGTCAAGGCCGGACCACGTAGCATATTAAATTTATTTATCGATATCGATAGATACCCCATATGGTCTTCAATTCGCAAAAATAAGAGTTGTTGGGAGTACATTTATTTATTTGGTACACAAGCAGCTGTTCATTTAAATTATAAATAAATAGACACAGACCGACAGGTACATTTAGAATTAATAAAAGTGCTGGTATGTATGCATGCATACCTTTTACAAGTGTTCAAAGGAGACATTTTTTTTTGGGAAACCTAAAAGTATTTTAAATGAAGGTTAGAGGACCTGCTGATGTCTATTTAGTGATCAATGCAAGGTCTCATTCATTAATAAATTATAAGAATTACGTTACTATTTAAAACATTGATTTTACATATTTTTGCTTTAAAGCGTTTATGCAATCTATGAAGAATGAAGGCGACCTTATACTTGTATTGTAATGTAAAACTAAATAAATAATGAATTTAAAAATTGTTTATTCCTTGTATCGATATCAATCTATAAATTCAATATTCGACTTGACCTCATCACTACTTGAGTAGCGAAGTGCTTTCGAGGGTGTTTTATTGAATAGAATCAATCCAAAATAAACTTTATCTTAATTGTGTAAGGTTGATTTTGCCCAACCGTTCTATTAAGAGCCCTCTTACAGTCCACTAGCGCCGCCAATCGAAAAAATGTCATAACTCGTAAATAGAATCAAAAATACAAAATGTGGTCTATTATTACTGTAGAAAAGGCAATAACGTAATTTTATAACACATTGTCACCACTTGAAATATAGCTGTTTAGCTAAATCGTGCATTTGTAACAAAAACGGCCGTTTATGTTTTGAATGCACGATTTAGCTAAACAGCTATATTTCAAGTGTTGATAAGGTGTTATAAATTTACGTTATTGCCTTTTCTACAGTAATAATAGACCACATTTTGTATTTTTGATTCTATTTACGAGTTATGACATTTTTTCGATTGGCGGCGCTAGTGGACTGTAAGAGGGCTCTTAAATATTAATAAATACTAACAAAATAAGATTTTTATTAGAAAACAATGAAAATTGTACTTACCAATGATACGAAATACCTCCATTTTTAAGATTTTTCCTCCTACTATCATTTTTACACTCTAAAATGGAACAATACGGCATTGCTAGGGATGTAAGTTGTTATCATAACTTAATCCCTACAAGGAACTCCCAACAGTAGGAATAGACGCAGCAGGCCCGTCGTTAGTTGGCCCAATGTTGTTATAATAACTGAAATCCCTGCAAAAATCACCCATCAGTAGGAATAGTAACAGAAGGCCCTTCGTTGGCTATTCGTTGGGCAAATATTGCATGTTTATGACAATGGGCCTATTTTAAGTTTAGGTTGGCGGAACAACTAACCGTCTGCCAATACATTCCCAACTGTTGGCATAAGGAAGCCAACGGCAATTGCTACTAGGGAAATTTCGAAAATCATTTGTACGAATGGTGTTATAATAATGGCAATACGAAAATGCCATTAAAACACGATTTTATTACGAGACCATCGACCGACCATTGTGAATTTAGCAGATTACGAACTTTAAGCAAAATGACAATGGGATGAGAATGGAATCGTGTTAGAGTGACGAATTTAATAAAATAGCAGAATTAGGCCCCAGGTGTAGTGGTATAGTCTAATCCAATATTTTTATTATGGACCTAAAAAAAAAGGCGAAAGCCGGCGCCGTCTCTTTAAACAATAACTGAAGCATCCATAGTAAGTCAGCGCCCTAATATAGACAAGCTAGCACGTACATATTCACACCATAGTAAGTCAATGTGTTTTATAGTAATTCAATGAGTTTTATTTATTTTACCTTTACTTTATGTATCTGTCAAAAACAAACTTGTGAAAACCCAAGTTCAAGGGAGATCTTATTGAAATGTTGTTTAAAAAAGAGGAATTTACCGTCATCTGGCATCCCATTACACACAAACAGACGAACACATAGTTACGCCGCCGCCATTGTGGCCCTTCAATTGTTTCTAAATTAAGTTCTATTCACCTTATTTTAGGTCCATGAAAAAAATCAAAATTCGGTGGGGCCAACGAGAACAATTTTTACTCATTTTATCTGTTCCCGTTAACCCTGCTGCTCGTCGTCCCACTGGGGTCAACGGGAACAACTTTTGATTGTTTTAATCATTTCCTGTTGACTCCACCAGTGAGACGACGAGCGGTGGGGCCACCGGGAATACACCATTTTTATCAAAGCTTGAAATACATAACATGACCTCTTTTACTGTCTTATACCAAACTACAGTCGTATAAAGGCCAGAGCTTTAAACTCTTTAATGCGCGACGTGCTGCTGTGACCAGCCTATAAAGCCCGTTCGCCTCGTTCCAAAATTTTACAATGCGATTAATAAAAATCAAATTAGAAAGGCCGAAGTGGGTCAGTTCAGAAACAGGTGGCCAGCTAACTAGACACGAAACTAACTACGTTAAAATTCTCTTAAGAATGGAAGTTAATGTAGGTTATTGTAGCTGAGAAACTAGTTAAACTTAAATTGTCATTTACGGGATATCTTCCGTGATTATTTATTATGTTGAGCTCCCGATATTTCGACGCTGTTGCAATCGCCATGATCGCGGGTTGACTGGAGTATGCGGGTGGATGGAAATTAAATTGTTACGAGCAGACAAATCTGTCTACCCTCTTTCTTTGTCCCGTAAGTGACAATATAAGTTTAGTTTTAATCCGTGAAAGCCTTTTTTTTGTTTTTTTTTAAGGATGGGAAATCATCAAATGACCCCCCCCACTCTGGGCGGAGCGGGAGGGAGTGTCAGACTCTTACTGACTAAAAACCATCCATGTTCCTTCCTCGCCTTTTACGTTCCGGGGCCGCGGTATCTCTTTCAAACAGGCCCGCAACCCCGGCAGGCTTCGGCCCTTGCGGCGGGCCCCTCTCTTTTTGCTGACATCTCTTTGAGGCGCGCGTGGAACACGAACGCGCCGTCGACACGGCCTGTCGTCGTCGTTAGACGGCCGGACGGCTAGCTAGCCCATAGCCAGCCGTCCACAGGCCCGCATCTACGGTGGCCGGTAGCCACCACGTGGCCCCCGACGCCCGTTGCGTCTCCCGCGGCGGCCGGGAAGAGAGGATCTCTCCCTCTCTCGTTCCGCCACCTCCTTCGCTAGCATCACTGCTTCGCAGAAGGAGGCGACGGCTTCCCATTCCGTCTCGCTCCGGACCATGGATTGAACCAGGGCCGGACGCGAGAGGTCGCCGCCGCCGATCGCCGCCACGAGGACACGGCGGAGCTCCGCCCACGCAGGGCAGACTTCCACCGTGTGCTCCACCGTGTCCTCCGGTCGATCCTCGCAGTGGAGACACCCGGGCGATTCCTCCCGCCCGATTCGGTGCAGGTACCTCCTGAAACATCCGTGTCCGGTGAGGACCTGCGTCAGGCGGAAGGTGAGGACGCCGTGGCGCCTCTCCAGCCACTCCTCAAAGAGGGGACTTACCGCCACTATCGTGGCGTGCCCTATCCGTGAAAGCCTAAAACAGTGTTTGAGAAACTAGTTGTTAGATTTTATTGATTTTTGTTCAAAGTAAAGTTGCACATACTTGTTAGTAGTATAATTTTGTATTGTTCTGGTGCGGAGGAGCGTAAATCTCCCTTACAACTATCAATACATGCATATAGGGTGACTTGTAATTAGTGTACGATACTTAAACACGTGATTGTGCTCATGATAACAAACAACTTTTACTAAGGGACCAAACCTAAAATCGCGAAAATATATCAGCTGTTCAGTACATTTATGTTCGCCTAACGTACTGACTAGGTGATATTTTTTTTTCGTGATTTCATTGCTGTGCTATCGTCCCCAAAACCTCACATCTATACTAATAGTATAAAGCAGAAGAGTTTGTTTGTTTGTTTGGTTGAACGCGCTAATCTCAGGAACTACTGGTTCGAATTGAAAAAATATTTTTGTGTTGGATAGTCAATTTATCGAGGAAGGCTTTAGGCTATATAACATCACGCTACGACTATTAGGAGCGGAGCAGGAATGCAAAATGTTGCAAAAGCGGGGTTCCCTTTTTTTCTTTTGTTTTTCTGTCTTATGTGACGCAGACGAAGTTGCGTGGGTCAGCTAGTTACTCATAAATCTTCAATCTCCCAAAATTGATAAACAGTTCCAAATTCAAAACCAATCAAAGCAGCCAACCTAACAATTCATCATTGACAAATAGCAGAGCTACCAACATTCCAAGTTTAAACTGTAAACTTAGTTCTAGACAATGGCGCTAGTTGCAATAGATACGTCAGGCTGTGTCGGCCTCCGGAAATTGGCCTCACAGAGTGTTGCCTTTGCCTCACCGCTGCAAAGAGCATGTGTGTGTGACTTTTGACCCATTGAACTAAAGAGTAGACCGTTTAAAAGGCAAAGTTTAAAGTTACTTTGAGTATTTTTAGATTCGATGTATTTTAGGTTTCTGGATTTTGTGCTATTTTGTAGTAGTTGTAGTATGTTTAGTATTGTAGTCTTCTCACAGTTACGGGCTAGTTCTGGAGAAGGGCGTTGTTACCTTCTTCAGGCGCGTTGAGCACTTTTTGAGTGAACAAAGATCATGGTACTCGCGTGACCGTGACGTACGCTCTTCGTAGCACTCGTAGCGTACCGAATCGGCTACGAGTTTTCACTTCTATCGAATGTCCCATAACACTGTCCTGCATGTTCTTTTTTTTTATTTGAGTTTTCCGAAGCACGGAGGAAACTCGGTATGTAATGGGTCACCCATCACCAGACCAACCTAGGCAAACGCAGCTTGACGAGCTCTTATTTCGTGGAACAAACACTGCGACCAAGAAAAACTGATTAAAAAAAACTTTTTTGCAAAAAATAAAACCGACTTCAAAAAAAAACAAAAAAGTGAAAAATAACTTTAGCTTCTGAAGTCGGTGACCTTTGTTTGATTGCTTTAGTTATTTTGTCACCGACTTCAGAAGCTAAAGTTATTTTTCACTTTTTTGTTTTTTTTTGAAGTCGGTTTTATTTTTTGCAAAAAAGTTTTTATTTTTCACTTTTTAGTGGTTCACAGCTGCTTGATACATGGAAAGTGCATACCGTTACAATTACAACAAGCCCAAACACGACTATGGTACATTGTCTCATTATGGAGTTCCGTGACTCTTGGCTTCATCATCAGATCTGATGGTAGAATGGTTCTTATCAAACGCAAATGCTTCACTTGTTGTAGAAAATACCAAAATCGCAACACGTTTTCAGATAAAATTTGAAGAGTTCCCTCGATTACGCCAAGATTCCATCATCAGATCCCAATTTGGTGGCTATGGGACCAACTTGGAAGTATACCCTTTCAAACAAAAAAAGAATTTTTCAAATCGGTTCAGGCGTCTTCGAGTAATCGGTGAACATACATAAAAAAAAAAAAAAATACATACAGTCGAATAGAGAACCTCCTCCTTTTTGGAAGTCGGTTAAAAAGCAATTACAAGATATAAAGGAAACAAAACAACTTGTCAGAAGTCATTAATAACATACAAACTATTAATTATCGAGTAATTTGGTAGCAATAAAAAAGCTGTGAATTACTCGTATTAACGTGAAAATGTTCATAATTTATAAATCGCACCTATCGTGGATCGCGTGACCTTTCATTTTCGAAACAACTAACAATTTTGTAATACCAATTCAGATTTCTTTCCACAAACTAATTTAAGACCCTATTTTGTTAGTGATAAAGTTCCAAATCGATTGTTTTATACAGCAGACAGTGTAGAAGTATTAGTAAAACACGATTTATTTCTACTCACAAACTTCTAAAAGGCCTTATTTTGTAAGCAGTAAAGTTGAGAATCGATTTGTTTTCTCTGCAGACAGCGTAAAAGTAATGTTGTATTAGTAAAACACTGTTTTCAGAGTTATTGTTTTGTTTTCAGTGTTACTCATCGAAAGTTGTAAATGATTGTAAACCCTTGCATGTTATGGGAGCATGAATTTTAAATTTTCAAACCAACTTTATTAAGTTATTGTATAGTGGACCTCGAAATGGCTTTACCATTTATTTAAAACTAGCCGATGCTCGCGGCTTCGCCCGCGACAAACATAATATTATTGTAAAACTCCATGGTTACTTTGAAAACAGTATAACCATGGAGTTTCTTGCCAGTTCTTCTCCATAGAATCGACCAACGCGAACCGTGCACCTTTTCGACGTTTTATAAGTGCCCATCTACGCCTTTGTGATAAAATATTTTGATTTTGATATTTGATTTTATTCAATGTTCGTTTATTACAATAAATAAAAAGAGACAAACTCTTTCTCTTTGCTTGATGTTCTTGACATTATATATAGACCAACAAAAAAATTAATCTTACCCTATTCACACATAAATAATTTGATAGCGAGGTGTGAGAATGTCTTTAAAACTTTGCAAATGCTAGGGCAACAAAATTAAAGTATACGGATATGAAACTGGGAACACCGCCCTTTAAAACCATATCACTTTTAAAAGAAAGTACTTAGTGGATACTTTCCCCAATCAAAGACAAGCAAAAGCGAAGTGTTTCCCATAGCTAAACTCGGTAAAATACTTTCTAAAATCGATGACAAAATCCCTAAGAAAATATCACAGCTACACTCTACCTACCCGCAACTTATAACGCGCCAAAAAAAAAACTTAAAAAGATAAAAGAACATGAAAAGTAATCAAAACATCTCCTAACATCTTATACTTGCGGAAAGTTAGTCAATTTAATATTAATATTCGTGGCGCGTAGAAGGACTTCCACCTTAATTGCTGAGCAGCCCAATGTGGGCTTAGCGCAATGATTTGTGGCTAAGAGCTGCCGAAACGAATACCCTGATAATGAAACAGTAAATTGTGACGGGATGTGGATCTGGGCATCGTTTTTGAGGAGAAGGTGACCTTTCGAGTAAGTGAACTTTCTAAACGCTCTATACAAGGAATAAATAGACCCATCACAAAACTGTCAACCAAGCATTCTGTTCATCAAACTAAGTAACTTTACGCAAAATATATTAACGTTGAATTCAATGTAACGCACTCAAAATATTGTGCTGATTAATGCATTACAGTACAAGGGGTCAAAGGGTCAGTTCAAGGGGTGAGCAGCGGTGGGCCAGTGGTGGCGGCCCCGACTTAATAATGATTTTATTTTATTTTCTCTCCACAATATAGGCACATTAGACAGGTATCAATTCAAATTACGTAACAACTATAATTATATACTGTGGGAGACTGGTGCCTAAGCTAGACTTGACGTCTGTATTTCAGGACACCAGGTCTCCACCCCTTTTTTCTTTTTTTTCTTTTTATTTGGGTTGGGAAATCATCAAATGACTTCTCCCACTCTGGGCGGAGCGGGAGGGAGTGTCAGACTCTTACTTTCGAACAGGCCCGCAACCCCGGAGGTCTCCACCCCTTAGGTAATGTTACATTTTAATATTATATACAATGCAATAATTAAAGCGGTAAGATCAATTAGCAAAAGTTTTTATTTGTTTAATTTAGAGATGAGAGTAAAATAAAAAGATAAAGAAAATAGAATGACAATTATTGATTCACGGTGTTAGTAATATTAGTAGGTATCTGTATAGTTGTGTATCTGTGAGTGAGTCAGGTGAATGTGTGAATTTATGTGTAGTGCGTGTTGGGGGAGGGGAACAGAATTTGTTACATTGTCTATTTTGGGACAGAAAGTAGTTTTTCTGTTTCTTCATAGTTTAGCTCCCAGAGCCAATCCCTTAGTTTAATTTTGCAGTTGATTTTGGTGAGGTTATATATTGGGAGCATCCTATTTATCTTATTATAAAGAAAGCGACCAAGGTAGCAAAACAAGCGTTGGGAAGAAGTAGTCGAGAGCCGGGTGTGATGGCGAACTATGGGATCGAATCGTCTACTTCTGTGGGAGAGTGATCGAAGGTAGTGAGGCCGTGCTGTTTGGTAACCGTTTGCAATATGAACAACTGACGAACAGTTAACACCTTAGCTTCCTTATACAACGAAACCGTTGGATATCGGAAGGGTCGGAAAGAAGATACCTTCAGAATGGCTCTCTGTGCTCGTTCAAGTTCTAACATAGAAGTTTTTGTAGCACCACCCGAGGACGTTATGCAGTAGGTTAGTAGGGACTGGGCGAGGGCCAAGTAAACCGATTCCTTAGCTTCTCGTCTGCCACTTGTCTTAGAGTCTTGAAGACATATATAAGTTTACGAAACCTACCACTTAGAGTGTTGATATGCTTTTTGAAGCTTAGGTTGCTATCTATTTTAACCCCTAGGTACTTTACACTGTCTGTTTTATGAATGCGGGCGGTGCAGGTGCCATTGTGTATATTTTGTGTGGAACATGCATGGGCAACTATGAAGTAAGACGAGTTAAGGTGTGTAGTTGGCGCATTATTTTTTAAAAAGAATGGCATGTATACTGTTTTTTCCGCGTTTAGAGTGAGAATATTACTACACAACCACTCCATCATGACATTAAAACCTGACGCTTGCATGTAATTACATCGTGCCAAGTGCTAGCGCTGAATAGAAGGGCGGTGTCGTCTGCGAACGTTATTATTTTGACTTTGGGAAGAGACAGCTTACCTAGCTCATTAATGTATATTAAGAAGAGTGTTGGGGCTAATACACTGCCCTGTGGTACGCCGTAGGTGACCGCACATTTGTCGCTGATGGCACCCCCTATCTTAACACACTGGGTACGCTCACTCAGATAGTCCTCAAAGAGTTTGAGCTGGACATCCCGGTTTCCTATGCTTTTCATCTTATAAATCAGAGTAGGAATAGACACCGTATCAAAAGCTTTCGCGAGATCAAGAAAAATGCACAAAACTTTCTGTCCAGCATCCAAGTTTGTGATGACATAATTGGTCAGATCATGAACTGCATCGCCCGTGGATTTTCTCGCCCTGAAACGATATTGTGTGGGTGAGAGGATTTTGATATTTTCCAAGTATTTTACGAGCCTATTGTTCATGATCCGCTCCAGTATTTTGGATAGAATAGGAAGTACTGCTATAGGTCTATAGATGTTGACACGGCCTCTATCCCCACCCTTAAATATTGGATGTATTATAGCTTTTTTGAAAGCTTTGGGAAAATGGCCAGATGAAAGTGCAAGGTTGCAGACGTATGTAAGGGGTGGTACAATAATGTATTTGTGTTTTTTAGTAGACCGCTTGATATTTTTTCCCACCTCGCGGCAGTGTCGTTACGTAGGGCCATTATTAGTTTAGCAACTTCTTCGTCATCAGTGGGTAAAAGAACCATAGATTGTGCGACATCTTGCTTGGCGGAGTTATATGCGTTATTAGATGAACTAGGTATCTTTTCCGCGAGATGTTTACCGATTTCTGTGAAGAATTTATTGGCTACGTTAACAGACTCCTGAGGAGTAGCGTATGATTTTAATAAATCTGATGAGTTGTCTCTCTTTTTGAATCTGTTTGAAATTGTGTTCATTGCTTCCCAGAGTTTTTTGGTGTTGTCACCAGCATCGATAAACTCGTTCCTCTCATACTCTTTTTTATTTTTTTTCAAAAGTTTATTACAGTAGTTTCTGTATCTATTGAATGATGTTTTTAAAATTTCATTATCAGGTGATTCTTTTTAATTTAATGCAGGTTGTCTCTATGTTGGACATATCGTAGATTTTATGATTTTTTTCCGGTTAGGTATTTTTACAGTTTTGGAACTTGACTCAATTGCCGATGTGATTAGATTGGTCATACGTTCGGCTACCTCATGAGGATTTTGCGTGCAATATACTTGATCAAAGTTAAGTTCTTTTAGCTCTGCGTCAAGCTGATCATGGTTAATGCGGGTGGCTGTTTGTTTTATGGCAGGTTTAGGGGCTTTCTTCACAACGAATAGTAAGTCGTGGGGTTGAACCCAGACAGGCGCATTACTTTGTGTAATTTATTTCATCACCGCTGCTCTCAAAACGGTGAAGGAAAACATCGTTAGGAAACCGGCATGTCCTAGAACCAAAAATTCGAAGACATGTGACATCTACCAATCCGCACTGGGCCCGCGTGGTAGATCATTTCCCATTCCCTCTCATTGAGAGGAGGCCGTGTCCCAGCAGTGGGAACATTAAAAGCTGATGATGATGATGATGATGACAAGGGGTCATGGATGACTTTAGTAAATCCAGAAGAAAACACAACACCGCTAACGAAAATAAACAAATGAACAACACACCCATAACGGTGCTCCCCAGTGCATAACACTGCAGTAGATCAATTCAGTTCGCAAACTATTACGTCAAATGCAACGAGAAGTAATCGGGTCAGTGATTCGCGCTGGCAACACGCCACAGCACCATGCAGTATGTTTACATGTGTGTGGAAACATGTTCCATGTGCTTGTGAACATGTTACATCTGATAACGTATTTTGGCAAGGTGGTATGACATTTCTTAAGGATGTGAAATATATTTGTAAGAATTTATAGCCCACGTCACTAACGCAACGTCGTAACTGCATAGTTTTTTAACACGATAGAATTACAACCTATCTTAATGAGACATCTTTAATCATCTATGACTGCTCAAGACTCTACGGTTGTTCCCATTGTTCTTTTACGCAACGGATTTTATTGACGATGCAGCTGAATAGCAGTATTTTACATTGAGCAACTTCTTTTCTGGCCTCCACAACATATTTAGTACAGGGTAGTACAATATCTCTGGTGAGACTGTTTGTCAGACTTTTGGGCCACTAAATACCTGTAAGGAGGCGTCCATTAATCACGTGAGGCGTTTAGCGGGAGAGGGTGTCGAGCCGCATCTCACTCAATCTCACGAGGGAGAGGGGAGGGGTCTCGGCAAATACCACGTATTTTTTTTCCCGCAAGTAACAGCGAAAAATTGCGTGTAAACCAGGTTACTAATAAGGTAAACATTTTGCTCCAACAAAATATGGGTAAATCCAACACTACCATATTGAATCATCATCATCAGCCTATAATGTTCCCACTGCTGGGACACGGCCTCCTCTCAATGAGAGGGAATGGGCTATAATCTACCACGCGGGCCCAGTGCGGATTGGTAGATGTCACATGTCTTCGAATTTTTGGTTCTAGGACATGTCGGTTTCCTCACGATGTTTTCCTTCACCGTTTTGAGAGCAGCGGTGATGAAATAAATTACACAAAGTAATGCGCCTGTCTGGGTTCGAACCCACGACTTACTGTTCGTAAGTCGGGGCCGCCACCACTGGGCCACCGCTGCTCTCCACCATATTGAATAATAAATATTCAATAGAAAAAAAAAATATTTTTTAAATAAATCCAACGCAATCAAGCACAGATTAACGCATTTACACTTAGCTACGAATTTTGATAAATCTCACGTGAGATTAGGGAGGGGGTGAGGGGATCAAGCCAAATCTCACGACATCTCACCAACGGGGAAGGGGGGCGTTAAAAAAATCACCAAATTGGCCTCGCGTAATTAACGCCCCTAACGACTATCAAAGATTAGAAAGTGACAGCCGGGACCAACGGTTAACCTGCTATCCGAGACACGGAGGAAACTCGGTATGTAATGGGTGATCATACATCAATAAGACATAAGGATTTCTTCTGTCTTTCCGAATTAACCATTCGGAAGAAATTCTCTCTAGATGATGTTGAAAATGAAAACTGCGTGAGGGTTCTCGTGGGTTCAAAAAAAAATCAGCTGTTCCCTACATTTATGTTCGCATAACTCGTCAAAATGTAGGGAACAGCTGATTTTTTTTTCGCGATTTCAGGGTTCGTCCCATAGAAAAAGTTGTTCAAAATTATGAGTACAATGACCCCTTTTCGGGTTTAGTATAAACAAAAAATAACCCTGTATTATGTCTCACTGCTCGATTCTAGCAAGTAGGTTTATATAGGCTACCTAACTACTACAACTTTTGCCTCCTACATTCTCGCCGCATACTGCAAGCAACGAAACGTTCCTAAGCGGCCTTCAACGAGGTCGTTGTGAAACGTCAAAGTTCATACAAGATCTACTATCAACTTCAAGATTAAAATCACTTTCATCATTAGTTTTATGATTGTATTGTACTCGGTAATATATGTCGTACATAAATATGTCATGAGGTCGTATGTGTGTGTTCGTGTCTATTAGCCTTCTGACATCTTTTACCCATTATCATCTGCCTAGCCTTTTCCCAACTTTGCTGGGGTTGGTTTCCAGTCTTATCGGAAGCAACTGAATATCAGTATTTTACATGGAGCGACTGCCTATCTGACTTCCACAACCCGGTTAGTACAGGGCTATATGATATACCCCTTAGTAAGACTGGTTGTCATACTTTTTGGGCTACTGACTACCTGTTACGACTGTCAAAGATGGACAAATGACAGCCGGGACCAACAGCTTAAGGGGCCGGCGGAGCGTGCGTCGTTCATACAAACGTAAGACCAAAATAATTCGTAAACCAAACATATTCTTAAGAAAGTGTGTATTTATTTCGATTGGATTACATAATATCTAGGCTCCCAAATATATATTTTGAAAGGACAATGATATTTAGACGAGATGTGAGAAATTTAAAATTTCTAAAGAACACTGTCGATTTTAAAAGCGCCTTCATTTTTACCAGAATACGACGAAGCTAAAAAGAAGAGTTATGATTTTAGCAGTCTATGTTCATGTGCATACGAATGTATATATATATATATATATATATATATATCGCTGGACATTAACACACAGCGCCATATGTTTGTATTTACTTGTGGAACACTTCGATCAAGTACTATTATTGATCGAAGGTGGAACACACGTAAATACAACCGTAGCGTAGTTTGTTTCTTTTACCTTAATTAAGATTATTTTATGTGTGTGTTTGACATTGTGCATTTTTAAGTGACTTTTATTTTGTTAATTATTAGAAATTTTATTTAATTAATTAATTAATTAATTAATTATTAATTATTTTATTTTATTAATATGAGGACCTTATGGGTCACATTTTTTTCACTATAAGCGACCTACCCAAATATCCTTTCTTTGCTATTGTTCGTCGTTTCGTTGAGTTCCTTAAGTAGTCGAACTACACGATAACTGACAACTGACTTGCACTGACTGGACAAGTCCACTCAACTATGTGGTTCTTTCTTCAAAAGACCATCTCAGACACTATTGCATTGTCCTCATGTGAATTGAGCAAGATGGTCTGGTCTTCAAATGAGACCTCTGAGTTTGTTTCGGCTTTTACTCTCAGTAGTCAAGCACGAAACACCGGCCCCATCTAGTTTTAAAAAAATGACGTTTAAAAGACAAGTGTTTGTTAAAAACCTACTTGCTAAATAAACGTCAATCAAAACTGTCTTTATACCTACGAATACAAAGTTCCCGCACACTTTCTGTATCCAATGCATCACAGTGACTCTCTGACCTTAGATTTCAAAGTCGGCACGCCAACCACAACTGCAGATAAGCCGAAATTCATTGTACGAGTATACTGCATTATAACGGGCTAATAAAGTTTAACTTGTAGTTTTGACCTCGTAAACTAGGTTATTTTCAGTTTTGAAGCATAGATTTTGGGTGCAAGGTTAGGTTATGAATTATTTTAAGTGGAGTTAATTGTTTGGCCGTTGCAGTGTGTCTGCGGGCTTTTGGATTTGTGTCTTGTTCTAATATGATTTGTTTCTTCGAATTTTGTACAGGCTAATGGGGTTTTTGGGGGACTACGTCACTGGTCCAGTTGTCGCATTCTTGCTGGGCAAGAGGTCCCGGGTAATTGTTATTGGGGTTTTCCATCAGGAGTTGAGTTTAGATGGCAATAAGCTAGCCCCTTTTGACATGACGTAAACAATTAACATAACAAGAAAATGTGGTAGTACTATCGCTGATTCGAGGATTACAACTATTAGTACACACCAATATGTTTGTAGTTTAATACAAGTACATTACACCAATATGTTTGTAGTTTAATACAAGTACATTTCACAATAGAGCTAACACTACTTACAAAAGTAATACACATAAGACTTTTAAAAACTCGTTTCTAGGATTGGCAACACTTTACACGAAAAATCCTTATCTATTGGCATGTTGCCCAACCTTAACAAAAAGATCTCCAAGAAAATGTACCAACCTAAATAGTATTGGTACAACTTATTTACTCGAAAGCAAACATATTGGCAGATGTTTGCGGAATGCATGTGTTGTGGCATGTTGCCAGTCGCTCACTGACCCGGTAACTTCTCGTTGCATTTGACGTAATGCCTAGAAAACTGAATTGATACTGCAGTATTGTTTACTGTGAACTTTGTGATAATGGAGAGATAAGTAAGTAAGTAAGAGAAAAAATAATGAAGTGAAATCGATAAAATTATTGGTATCTTAATTTTGTAGTTCTCAGTAAACTTTTTCATTTATTTATTTATTTATTTAACAATTTATGTACACACTAAATACAGAAAAAAAGAAAGGAATAGAAAATAGGTACAAAGGTGATGCTTATTTCTAAAGAAATCTCTTCCAGCATACCTGCGAAAGGAAAGTAGATAAAAAGAGATGTAGACATAGTGTGTAAAAGGTGAGAAAATAGAATACATACAAACAAACGATAAACCTAAGAATATACTGACATACATACAAGACAAAAATATATAACAGAACTATAAACTACAATATAATATATAATAAAAATAAAATACCTATGCAACTATGACGAATTGGACAGATAGTGTTCTTTTATATACTCTTCTTTTGAAGACTGCAATAGTATGGCAGTCTCATATTTTGATTGCATACAAAAGGTATTAAAAGATAAAAACAAAATTAAAGAAACTTTAGCTTATGTTTGTACAGTCGAACTAGCTAATTGGTTTACAGCTTAACCCACAAATCTATACTAATGTTTTAAAGCAGAAGAGTTTGTTTGTTTGTTTGTTTGCTAACGCGCTAATCTCAGAAACTACCAGCTCGAATTGAAAAAATATTTTTGTTGGATAGTCCATTTATCGAGGAAGGCTTTAGGCTGTATAACATCACGCCACGATTATTAGGAGCGGAGCAGGAATGAGAAATGTAGCAAAAACGGGGATTTTTTTCCTTTCGTTCTCTCATATGTGACGCAGACGAAGTTGCGTGGGTCAGCTAGTTACATTGTAAAATGTTGACCAAATATCTTGTTCGACCGTACATCAATAAGTTTGTCCCACTGTTGTCAGCTTAACACAGAATTGTGTTTTCTGACAGCAAATCTGACAGAGACTATTATAGCTGCCTTGTTTCTTCCACACATTTTATAAATCCATTTCATAAAGCAGGTTTCCCTCACTATAAGTCGCGTGGTCACAAAACGCAGCTGCTGAGCATAACGTCCTGGGTTAGATTCCTGAGTCGGCCAAAGTGCTATTAGATTGTATCCTTTAGGAATTTCATAATAACAGCCACAGAGTCTGGATTTGTATTTTGTGTGACTAGGATCGATTGATGGGCAATAGGCTTGTTAACTGAAAAAATCTAATTAGTCCGTTTATAAAAAAATATTTCACCCCTATTTTTTCTTTTGTTACATCAACCAAAATTGAGATACGACGCTTTTAAAATTCTCAATACGTCACTGTTTGGTATCATTTTTGTGAGTACTGACGTCACGAGCCCCCACTCCCGAGTTTTGATGCGTTTTATCTTTGTCAATATTCGTTGATTTACAAGAACAAAAAACACGTGTCCACATTTTCCAATACTGAGTATTGGAAAATATGGACACGTATTTTTTGTTCTAACGGACTAAATAGATTTCCAATTTATTGATGGTGGAAACTAGCGTCTGGCAAAATATGGGAGTAAACAAAAGTTTTTATTACGGTTGAGAAATCATCAAATGAAAATGAATGCTCGGAAGGGACAAAAACCCATCCATGTTCCGTCTTAGCCCTATATGTTCCGGGGCCGCGCTATCTGTTTTGAACAGTCCCGCAGCCCCTGCAGGGCTCTTGCGGACCCCTTTTTGCTGACATCTCATTGCGGCGCGCGTGGAACACGAACGCGCTTAGGTACATACACTTGTGACGAACCCCTTGGGGAATAACAAGTGTAATGTTATGTAATGTAATGTTAACATACAACGCCCCTACTCTAGACATCCTTGTAACACTATAAGACCAAGATTATACCGGAAGAACCGTCTACCCGGCCAATAATTCAGACTGACATATGGAGACGCTTTCACATACCAATTTAGGCAATAAAGATCTTATCATACTGCGTACGCGTTTCCTTATGGTATTGCAGGATATCATATAATATGGTGTCAATTGAATGTAGTATTACGATACGAATAATGTTTTAGATACCTGAGGCTTGCAATTTGTGTGCTGCGGGACTGTTCGAAAGAGATACCGTGGCCCCGGAATATAAAGGGCGAAAAAGGAACATGGATGGGTTTTAGTCAGTAAAAGTCTGACACTCCCTCCCTCCCAGAATGGGAGAAGTTAATCGATGATTTCCCATCCGAAAAAAGAAATAAATAAAGGATTGCAATTTGTAAGAATCAAGACCGGTTCTTCCGTATTTTTGGAAATAAATAAATAATGAATACCGCTGGACATTAACACACAGCGCCACCTAGTGCCACACTAAGCAAAGCTTGTGTCGTGGACACTAGATACTTTTTTTTTGTTTGTAAATACATACTTATTACACATAGAAAGTATCCTTGATACCGATATATATAATAGTGTAAATTCCAGTATTGTTGTTGTTTGTTGTTGTTATATTGGGTTCGAATCCCGGTAGGAGCAAATAATTGTGTGACATTTGTTTCCGAGTCACAGATGTTTATATGTAAAATAAGTATGTATTTACAAACAAAAAAGAATATATGTAGTATATCAACTATCTGGTGTACACGACACAAGCTTTGCTTAGTGTGGCACTAGATGGCGCTGTGTCTTAACGTACAGCGATTTTTATTTTTTGTGCATGGTTGGCCGGTTGGTCTTAAAGCTCTCCTGTTATGCGTGAGGTTTTGCGTTCGATTCCCAGTTCAGGCCAAATATTAATAGATTTTCTCATCAGGAATTTCACTTTTATAGTTGCAACTCAAATACTTCATTGGACCCGGTTGCTAGCGATAGAACTTAAATATAAATGGCGTAATATGAGTAAACTACAGATAAGAAAGAATAAATATTTAAAATGGCAAAAAAAAACAATAAACATACAACGCATAACAAATATTTATAAATACCACAAGTTCACCTCTACCTTATCATTTGTAGATTATGGCTATGGTCAATATATAAAACAAATGTAATATTTTAAATACCATGTAATGTGTAATTTTTAACATGCTTAATGTAATTTTTAATTTACAAATGTAATCTTTTTAATTTTTCTTATGTAATTTGTAATTTTTATTATACATTCTTAATGTACTAATATTAATCTTATTAAGTTTGACTTTACACATTATTGACGAATGTCTGAAATAAAAATACAAATGAAATATATTTTTTTAGCTCAGTGACCGAATTCGCAATACCACAATACGCTCAAAAACGGAAATCGTTGATGTGAGCAATAAGACTGCTGGGTTGAAGTGGGATTGGGCGGGCCATGTCTGTAGAATGCATCAGAACCGATGGGCCAAAGTCGCCACTCGATGGGTGCCAGAAGACGGGCAGTTTCGCGGAGGAAGGCCTAGAAAACGCTGGCGAGACGACTTAGAAGCGTTTGCGATAGATTGGCCTGAGAGAGCCGCACGTAGAGAGGAGTGGAAGACTATGGGCGAGGCCTTTGAGGCCCAGCAGTGGGACAATACAGGTTAATAAAAAATTAAGTGCATCTTGCCGCCTTAAAGAACATCATCATCACATCATCATTTCAAACAAAAGACGTCCACTGCTGGAAATAGGCCACTCCCATGTGTCGCCACATTGCCCGGTCCCGCTCGAACCACATCCAGTGGATCCCAGAAACCTTCACCAGTTCATCAGTCCACCTTGTGTAATGCCTTCCAAGGCAAAGTCTTCCGGTTCAGAGTCGCCACTCCAAAACTCTTCGGCACCATCTACCATCCGTTCAACAAAGAAGACAAAGACAATTTTCACCAAATTATAGCCTCAAAGTCTCACCGAACTAAACAGTTACCTGTACCAAAACATACAAACAGATACAACCGGTAAGAACCAGTTGTATCCAGTTCACAATATAATTTAAGTTGCACGACTGTTCGGGAGAATTGACATGGCAATCATAGCCCCAGCACGCTGACATCCGTTTACAATTGACATCTTTATGACTGTACATGTTACTGTCGAGTGTGACTGTACTGTACCGGAGATATGCGACGAATGTGTTTTGACGAATTGTTGCAATATAATTTACGGTGGAGGGATATCGATAATTGGTGACACAAACTTGTACCATAGAATCAGAAGGCACATTATTTTGGACCCGTCAGTGTTGAAATTCGGCGAATAATAAAATAAAAACAACTGTTCTCTGCATTTTAAACGTAAAACTTTTGCTTGCGAAATCGCAAGTATGTTAGAAATATGAATTACTTTTAGGGTATATTCTTTTTCAAAGACAATATTAAAGTAACCAAAGAAAAATAAGCAGCACCGACCTGATAACCTTAAAAAAAATGAATACAATTTCAAAACAACTTAAAAAATCTGTAAACTACTTATAAAATTAAAGTTCCCATAGTCAAGCTACGACTCCATTAATTAAGAAAATACGAGAAGCGAATACTAAATACATACATCTCTTATAATAGGTGTTAAAATACTCTAAATGAATCTAAAATGTATTGTTTCTCCCCGTCATCGTCATTGAGATTACTTTTTGTATTGGATCATATCTGGGACTCTTCTAGTTATTGAGGTATTGGGGGTCAAAGTCCCAACTTTTTCATGAATTACTAATACAACTTTTTAATGATGTTTCTTTACGAAAATAAAGGTTTAAATGTTAATCAAAACGAGTCAAACATCATCACTCATCGTCAATTACATCGTCACTACGCCATTCGAGTCGTCAAGACGACTCGAATGGCGTAGTGGTAGTGAAGCTGCCTTGCGTTCATAGGGTCCTGGGTTCGAATCCCGGTAGGAGCAAATGTTTGTGTGATGAGCATGGACATTAGTTTCCGAGTCATGGATGTTTGTATGTATAATAAGTATGTATTTACAAACAAAAAAGTATATATGTAGTATATCAACTATCTGGTGTCCACGACACAAGCCTTGCTTAGTGTGGCACTAGATAGCGCTGTGTGTTAATGTCCAGCGATATTTATTATTATAATTCATCCACCAGCACATTTTTTGTACTCCATTGAGTTCACAAAACATGATATTTGACACAAAACAAAACATCGTATGCCAGCAGTTTTTTCTGCGAAGAGTTACTTAGTATGATGTACAGAATGCTTGTTTGACGACTTCATGACGGACCCTCCGTTTGCACCTTATAAAGGTACCTGGAAGATTCTTTTAAAGGTACACATTTACTTACTATGAACTTGTAACAGCAAAGGGTAACTCAGAATTCAATTTAGTTATTGACGATGCAACTACAATGGTCTTAGAAACGTACGTCATTCCCATTCAGGCCTCATGCTTGCTGGGCAAAGCAAGTTTCGTCAAAGCATTGCTGCCCAATGCATGGTGACGAATACCGACATTGTACCTTGCACAAAGTGACGTCTCTCTACATACAGTCGTGATGTTCAAAGCTGAATACAGTCTTTCATTGAACACTGCATGCAAAGTAATTACTTTGTGGCTTTGACTGGTACCAATCAAAGATATTCGAAGGTAGGTACCAATGCATTTAGGAACAGGTACAGACGTCCTCTGGTGCACATGAGCTATTCTCTGAATTGGACTGCATCAGCCTACTGAAAATCAGCACTTGCAATATTGCTTTTTAACTGTATTTAAAACAGTGATCGTATTTTAACTTGAGCTTCCGTTTATTTTCAAACTAGAATTTCGCCCGCGACGTCTTCCGGGAAATCGGGTTAACTCTGCCAATTAGTATGATATCAATATAACAAAATAGAGTGTCAACGAATAGACAACGATGGTGGCGAAGAAGGAAAATAAATTCTTTTTTCGTAACTGGTTACGAAACTTATTCATCAGGATGCTTAGTTGCGGTTAAGGAATAAGTTTTCTTGAATCGCAACTGGTTGCGAACAAGGAGTAAACATTCCTTATTCGCAACTGGTTGCGAAAACGGCCGGAGGGAATTTATAGCCTATGTTACTTGGTAAAGATGTATGGTGAAAACTTTTATGAATCGGTTGAGGAGTTTATGAGTTAAATTGTAACAAACATAAAATCATTTTTTCTTTATACGAGTAATATTAAGTGTAGACAAATTCACGGGATAAACTATTTCAACACACAAACAAAGCATTATCGCACTGAATTTGAATATGGTACCTACCTTATTTGAAATAATTAAGACCGTAACAATATCAAGGTGAGGCTCCTCGCTAATAAAGTTTAATTAGCAATTTAAGCTCAAAAACATGAAGTAATAACCATAGAGCTTAATTTCTTAATAATCTTATTCTGTTTATTTTGGGCAATAAAGACTTAATAAAATTGAAAGTATATTAACCCATATCTTTAAAAGTAGAGAAGATGTGGGTAACAGAGAGTTTCTTGTCACCTATCTCATTTATTTTCCGGGACTATTTTCTTGACTGCCTCGTAGGTCGAGCGGTCGCTAGCGTGGGTCCTGCGTTTAATTCCCGGGCTAAGCAAAGTGTTATTGGGTTTATCCATAAGAAAGTTCTGGGAATGCAGCCGTTATGTTACCTATATAAGGCCTATTATAGTAACTGGCTGTTATACTATAGGCTTTATAGACCTTTTTTC
The DNA here is from genome assembly GCA_916618015.1 of Xestia c-nigrum. Classification (NCBI taxonomy): domain Eukaryota; kingdom Metazoa; phylum Arthropoda; class Insecta; order Lepidoptera; family Noctuidae; genus Xestia; species Xestia c-nigrum. Next base: position 6,859,665 of record OU745246.1, on the reverse strand, counting down.
AATACACACTGCAATAGGCTAGTTTCCACCATCAATAATTTGCAAATCAATTTAGCCCGTCAGTTAGAGTATTAGTAAATAATGGACACTTACTTTTTGTTTTTATAAATCAATGAATATTGACAAAGATAAAACGCATCAAAATTCGGGAGTCGGATCTCGTGACGTCAGAACGCACTAAAAATCATACCACGACGTGACGTTTTGAGAATTTTAAAAGCGTCGTATCTCTGTCAATGTTTGTTTACGTAACAAAAGAAAAAATACGGGTCAAATATTTTTTGATAATGCCATTAATCGCAGCTTCAGAGGTAAGTTCCAGTAAAAACCTAGTATTATTTACTTAATTAACTCATAAAACTATGGTATCATGGCGACAAATTATCGATGTAGCGTTCTCTTTTGGTTTAATAACAGTTTTCCGTGTTAAAAGGTTGTTTGTAACAACCTCGTTTTAAAAGCATTTTGGTTATTTGTTTATTTAAGGTTGAGCGGGGTATTAATTATGGGGTTTCTATTATAGTAACGAGTTAGATTTTCATTTCATAATTGGAAATTTCACATGTGACGGAGAGAGTCATGAAAATAAATGAGATGGAGAGGGAGAGGGAGACCAAAGAAACGAAAGAAAGAAAGATAAAGGAGTAAATGATAGCGTGACGATTGACAAAAGAGAATAGATGAAAACGTGTTTCGCTGACCCCAAGCATCATGGGACTGGGCAGGAAGATGATGATGATGATGATGATTGGAAATAGACCCATCCTCACAGTTACTCATAGGTTTAAGATAATCAACGCCTATGAACGTCTTCGTTGGCATTGATTATCTTAAACCCAAAACAAAAGAAATAATCAAACTTTCTCTAGCAATTTTTTCTTTAATTTTGTGGCTATATCTAAACCATAATCACACATCTAAACTGAGAATTTACATGTGTGGCTCAAATATAGCCACAAAATTTTAAAAAAAATTGCCCTATAACGTTTAGTAATTTCTGGAGTGCTCCAAACAAATATCACAATTTTTCTTGTATTAGAGTGGCAGTCTTAAAACACTCAAATACACACACACATACAAGAAAAAATGTGATAGCCCTTAAGTACAATCAACACGCTAAGATGAAGACGAGAACCATAGATGTGATGGTGTCTTTTGAGGTCAGATAGGCGTTAGGTCCATGTCAAGGACTGGTATTCAGCTTCATCCGGTTGGACTAGAAGCCGACCCCAATATAGCTGAGCAAAGGCAAGGCAGGTAGGCTAGGTAGGTATGACGTGGTGTAGACCCTCGGATCCAAAATATCAAATGTGTGGAAAGAATCTGTTCCGCAGTGGGTACAATAAACGTTCATAGATCTTGTAACTTTCAATACAGGTAATTCAGTTAGGATGTGATTGCCCAAACATGACTAAGGTCCATGTTCACCGAAAAGATAACCGCCTGATTATCTAAAAACAGCTGTCACTGTGACATATTCCCATACAAAAATGTGTCTTAAACAGCTGTTTTTAGATAATGGACCGTCATCTTTTTGGTGAACATGGACCTAAAACTACTACGATGTATAGTTTTTTCAAACATTATTAAAATATGGGTGTAAGGGATCCCAACTAACATCTTTCGGGATTCAAGCCAACCTCACCTGCCCGTGGTGCACCCTGCTAACAAACTAACGAGGCAATGGCGACCCGCCAACACGCATTGGACCAGCGTGGCGGGTTATGGTCTAAACCCCCCCTATGGATAGAAGAGTAAGAGACAGGCCCCAAGTGCCCGGCGACTCCAGCGGTAGTGCTGGCGTGGACGGGCGCAGGCATGACCCTGGGGTCAGGGGAGCTAAGAATCTCCGGGTGAGATCGATCAACCGTCAAACGATCCCGGCAAATTATACAAAGGACTCCGATTCGCTTAATGTTTTGACTTACAATGTCCGTACGTTGTTGAAGGACGAACGTTTAATCGAACTTGAGAACGCTCTAAAAGATATCAATTGGGACATTCTGGGCCTTTCAGAAGTCAGGAGGGTAGGCGAACACACAGAAGAAAGAGACGATGCTGTGTTCTTTCACTTCGGTGAAACCAATGGACAACACGGAGTGGGGTTCATGGTGGCAAAGAAGTGGAAGGACAATATCATTGAATTTTTAGGCTATTCCGAACGTGTCGCTGTGCTTAAGTTCCAACTAACACCCAAGAAAACTCTAACTCTCGTACAAGTATATGCACCGACATCTGTACATTCCGACGAAGAGGTAGAAGATTTTTACAATCTTGTTAATAGAGCATGCGACGAAAACAGGGGCACTTGGAACATGGTCATTGGTGACTTTAATGCAAAAGTGGGACGAAGGCAGGAACTGGATAGTGGAGATACGGTCGGATGCTTTGGTTTCGGGGACCGCAACGAGCGAGGCGCTCGTCTCACACAGTTCGCCTTTGGACAAAGAATGCAGATAGTCAATAGTTTCTTTTCGAAGAAACCGCAACGTCGATGGACCTGGGTGTCACCTAATGGCTACACGCGAAATGAAATAGACTACGTTTTGTCATCGGACCTACAAATCGTAAAAAATATTAGTGTAATTAACAAAATTAACATTAAATTAATAATTAAATTATACAGCTCAGACCATAGACCTATCCGTGCGAAAATCAGAGTATACTTTAAAATCCACCGAGCCAAAATATTTACAAAATTAATTAAAAGACTTTCTAAAGAAACACTCATTAACAGCTCTGAGCATTACAACTTACAATTATCAAATTACTTCAAAGAACTCAAAGTAGATGAAACAGACGCAGAAGAACAATATAATGCAATAGTTAACGGAATTAACAATACTTGTAAAACCATAAAAAATAAACGTAGTAATAGAAACAAACTAACACGCCATAGTATTGAATTGATAGAAAAACGGACAGAAAAAGAAATAGGAACACCAGAGTTTAGGGCAATAGACAAAGAAGTTAAAAGGAGCATTAGGAAAGATTTGAGAAATTTGAATACACATTTGGTCAAAACAGCTTTAGAAAACCATACATCCCTAAGAGTGTTGAAACAAGGAGTCACAAAAGGACGAACTTGGATCAACAGTTTAGTAGACACTGACGGCATCAAGCATTACAATAGAATAAAAATAATGGAAATAGCGACTAAATTCTATAAATCATTATATTCAGATCACTCACCGCCCGATGTCAACACCGAATACATCCCTTCAGACTCCATTCCCCCAATAAACGGCTACGAAGTGCACAAAGCACTTACTACCATGCGCTACGACAGAAGTCCTGGGGAAGATGGAATTACCACGGAAGCGCTTAAAGTTGGCTCTACTACTTTGCTGCCCCACCTAACAAACCTGTTTAACACCATATTACAATCAGGAAAAGTTCCAAAATCAATGTGCAAATCCAACATAGTTCTTCTTTTTAAAAAAGGCGACAAAAGTGACATTGGCAATTACCGTCCAATCAGTTTAACATCCCACATTTACAAGACCTTTATTAAAGTGATTCACAATCGCATAGACGGGGAACTGGATAAGCGTCAGCCACCAGAGCAAGCCGGATTTCGCGCTAGTTTTTCAACAACCGACCACCTACACACCTTGAACCAAGTCCTAGAAAAATATACCGAATACAATAAACCATTATACCTAGCCTTCGTAGATTATGCGAAGGCTTTCGATAGCATAAAACACTCCGAAATTTTCAAATCTCTAAGAAATCAGGAACTAGAACAGCAATATATAGACCTCTTAAAAAATATCTACCATAACAGCACCGCAAACATTAAGCTGAATACTGTAGGACCTTCGTTTAGAATACAAAAGGGTGTTAAACAGGGTGACCCGCTCTCTCCGAAGTTGTTTACGAGCACTCTAGAGGAGATATTTAGATCGCTAGCAGCCTCATGGACAACCAAAGGCATTACAGTCGGTAATAAGAGATTAACAAACCTCCGATTTGCTGACGACATAGTCCTTTTTGCCCCCACAGCCTTGGAATTACAGACCATGCTCCAAGAACTGAGCACAGCCAGCTTCAGGGTGGGACTCGTAATGAATCGTTCCAAAACCCAGCTCATGTCCAACAGCACTAAGCATAGGGTCGAGGTAGATGGGCAGGAAATACAGTATGTCGATGAGTATATATACTTGGGCCAGTTAGTATCTTTCGAAAACAGGCAAGAAAGAGAAATCGATCGCCGAGTCGAAAATGCCTGGAAAAGCTACTGGTCCATGAAGACGCTAATGAAGGGTGATCTTCCAATCTCCCTGAAGCGAAAACTCATTGACATGTGCATCCTGCCCGTCCTAACCTACGGTGCTCAGACCTGGTCGCTCACCGAATCTCAGAAGCTCCGCCTTGGAGTTTGCCAAAGAGCAATGGAACGCAGCATTTTGGGTGTCAAAAGACAAGATAGGGTTCGAAACACCACGCTGCGTTCCAAAACGGGCATAGTGGACGTTGGCATGAAGGCTGCTAAAATGGGATTGGGCGGGTCACGTCAGTCGCATGCGCGATGACCGCTGGGCAAAAGTCTCCACACGATGGTTGCCGGAAGACGGACAGCGTCGCCGAGGCCGACCCAGGAAAAGGTGGCGAGACGATTTAGACGCGCATCACGAGGGTTGGTCCGAGGCGGCACAGGAAAAAAGCACATGGAAGGAATTGGAGGAGGCCTTTGCCCAGCAGTGGGACAGTACAGGCTGATAAAAAAAAAAAAAAAAAAAAAAAAAATATGCACCGGACCGGCTTACCTGTTACAAAAAATTACCCTTCGCTACCTGCTAGCTTTCACGGTTCATGAGATACAGCCTGGTGAGAGACAGACAGACAAACAAACAGACAGTAGAGTCTTGTTCCGTTTTTACCCTTTGGGTTCGGAAGCCTACCAACTGTTTCCTACCAAACAGCAACAACAACGGTCAAAACCGCTGGTGTTTTTTTTTAATAACCGACGAAAAAATTCTGTATGGGTTTCAAAATGTTGGACTGAATCGTGGTAGCCGTATTAGCGTCGGGGGATTCCACCCTGTCCATTTTTGTCTATTTTATGACTTCAACCCGTCAATATATACATATATATTGATACGCATATTCCATTCTTTACCAATATAAATAATCGGAAGCGGCTTTTTGCGTCGGCACACGGACGGGCGCGGTCCAACTACAACGCCGTATGTTTATCTATAATGGAGAGCTCAACTAATATTGTTTGATTAAACAGACCTTGAATTGAAAATTCTAGACTAGGGTATAGATTTTTTGTGTGTACTGACCCACTTTTGCTGTTCAGATTTTTTTCTTCTGATAAAATTAAATGTTGCTTACATGAAATTGTGACGATAAAGTAATACGAGTTAAAAAAAATAGTATACAGGGTGTAACCACATCATCTCGAAGCCGTCAACCAAGCATTCAACAAACTAAGTAACTTTACGCAAAAAATATTGCTGGGAAACAACTTTTTTTTTGGGTGAAAAATCATTTTTTGTGGTAGAACTCAATGCATCGCACTTAAAACATTGTGTTGATGGATGGGTTGAATAGTACGGGGGTTGTAGATGTGTTTAAAGTAAAAATCTTGCAACAAAAAACTTGTATTGAAAAAAAACTTATCAAAAATTTGGAACTTGACCACCAATATCTCCATAACTAGAAAGTTCGCAGGTATGGTGTAGAACAAAAAAAAAGATCGCAATGACGGGGAGACCAAGTGCCTTTCGGCTTCGTTAAGAGGGGTTTTCACTCTTTATATCCTATGAAAAAAGACCTACGTAAGTAATTAAAGATTCATCAGACTATTTCCTCGATTCTCTAAACGGCAACTACAGTACTTTCTCAAGTTATTATGCCTTGTGACTGTGACTGTAACTTTGATTTTGTTTTGTATTTTTGACATTCAAAAGTGCCGTAATGGTAAATTGAAATAAATTATTTGAGTTTGAGTTTCTGAGTCTCAAACGGATTCAGATTTACCCAAACCGTCGCTGTTAAAAAAAACACTTATCATCTGCCTAGCCTTTTCTCTACTATGTTGTGGTCGGCTTCCAGTCTAACCAGATGCAGCTGCTGAATTTACATAGAGCGACTGCCTATCTGACCTCCACAACTCAGTTGACACCGGGTAATTCGATATCCCTTGTCTTACCAACATAGTTGTCAGTCCTCTGAGAAAGATCTGCTGCCGGGACAAATGGCTTTACGTGCTTTCTGAGGCACGAAACTCGGTGTGTGATGATCATCAGAGGTCGGAGTAGGTAGATTGAATTGGGGTCATTGATCCGAAACGTCCGATTAATATGGACATTCCTCTGGAATTGGTGGATTATTTTTTGTTTAAGTACAACAATTTATAAAAAGTTGTGGCCATAAAAAGGCTAAAAATTTAATAAAAATATGAATTCTTCAATCAGAATTCGATTGTTTTTATTTTTCAACAAATAAATAATAAATTAATTAAGTTTTCATACTTTCCTTTAAATTTTGAATTGAGTAGTATTATTATCACTACCAACATCAACAACATATAATTGAATCCGGAAATACCGGAATTACTTTCCGGAAAAAGCTTATCCATGTTAATCTTTCTGTGTGCATTTATGATACAAGTACCAAAAATCAATCTACCTACTCCGACCTATGGTGATCATACACGGACCTAGGAAAGCGCGACGTAACCTAAAGATTGACCCAAACGGCTGCTATTATGTAGCTTCGAGTTCCTCTTTATATATATATTCGTAAACGACGAATATGAACAAAGTTGCTTATGTCATTTGTTAAACAAACTTAGTATTGATTTATGACTTGTTACCACTTCATGTTATGTTCTTTCATATTAAGTCAACTTTTGTACATTTTTGTTAAAACTTGACTGTCAGACGTTTTTCGAGAAAACTGCTGAAGACTTCAATATTTTATGACAAAATGTCGCTGTTAACCTCTTACATAACAGCACGCCTGAATACCCCGAAAAGCTGCACTATTAATTTTATTAAATAGGGGCTTGCTTATTGCCGACAAACGGTCACAAATCTAGGCTCTAGACTGCTGCTGAGAAATCTCTGATCTAAAAACCCAATAACCGTATGATCTGGGAGATATACTCTCATGATCAGCAGTACACTTATGACCACTGGGCCAAAGACTTTATCAACTCTTAAAAGCCATCAGATGCGTGTCCGTTCCATATATTTTGACGTGTTGATTGTATACAGGGTGAATTTTAATTAATGCGACAAAATGAAATTGGAGCTTCAGTTACAGTAACATAGTAATTATAAACTGTTTTTCCTACAATCTAAATCGTTAAAAAAAATTACACGATTATAGTTTTCAAAAGGTCCATTGATGTTATTATCTTTATTTAAGTACGAATTATCGGTATTACAGTAATATACAAAATAAATAAGAAAAATTAAGGCAAAATTAGGTAAATTACCGCTATATTGAGCACTGCGATGAGTCGGACGAGATTTTTTGATACTTTTATTATTTTAACGGTTTTCGTAACACTGATCAATTATTTTTTAATTTTACGTTTTATATTTTATACATTTTCTTGACTACACGTATTATTGTATATTTTAATTTGTCGCATCTATTCAATTTCATCCTGTATTATGTGTGTGTGTGTGTGTTTGGGTGGAAGAGGGGGTGTGTACAGGATTGTCAGCAAACATTCTAAGCTTCAAGTTTGATTTGAAAAGTTTTGGGGTTGTGTGTTCATCTGTGTACGATACGCCGATACGTTGCTGTGTTTCATGCAACCATGTATGTACGTATCTTCAATATATTTATGAAAAAACCGAACCTCTGCTGATGACAATCCATACTTCTATACTAATATTATAAAGCAGAAGAGTTTGTTTGTTTGTTTGGTTGAACGCGCTAATCTCAGGAACTACCGGCTCGAATTGAAAAATTCTTTTTGTGTTGGATAGTCCATTTATCGAGGACGGCTTTAGGCTATATAACATCACGCTACAATCATTAGGAGCGGAGCAGGAATGAAAAATGTTGCAAAAACGGGGACGTTTTTTTCCTTTCGTTTTTCTCTCTTATGTGTCGCAGACGAAGTTGCGTGGGTCAGCTAGTGTTGCATAAATTAGCAGTTTGTTCCTGTATTTCATAAATAACGAAGTACCGACCCAACAAAGTTGAGTATAAGCTAGACCAGATTCCTAAAGTGGTCGAGGTGGGGAGCACCCCCAGGAATACACGAGAGACCTGAAGTCGAAAAAAATGGGGGTTTACAAGTTTATCTGGCTTTGATATTAAAGAACAAAAATGTTGGCTTGGCTTTATCTATCAATGTGGGCAGAGCTATTCGAAAAAGTAAAAAATAAAACAAATGTTCGGGTGATGAATCAGTATTTTGGTGAAAATGGTCATATTGAGACTTAAAAAAGAATGAGATGATGATAAAGATGATGATGATGTGTTATGAGATTCTAATTTCAGATTTTTTGACAAAAAGTATCTTGTGAGCTACGGGCCTCATTCAACCCCAACAGATAGCGCAAAAAAAAAGGCAAATTCTTACTTAACTTTTTGGTCCACGGGCTTGAAAAAATGCAATGGGGATCCACCGCAACCAAATGAAAGCGGTCTACCAACCAAAAAAAAAAGTTCGGGAACCTCTGAGCTAGACAGATGATCAAATACGAGCTCGTAGTTCCAATAGTGTAACTCCCGAATCTTGTGCTTCGATTTTTTAATTCGACAATTTTTTAAGCTGTTTATGTTGCTGCGTAATTCATTTGGTACAGTTCTAGACCGCTTCTAGAGATGGTTACAATTTCACCTTTATATTAATTGCGATTTCCGTTTTATTTAATTTTAATTATCTCAAAGATTACCTCATTAGGTAGATTGAGGATGAACGCAATAAGCACCCAGCGTGATCATTGTTACTCAATATTGTCATTGAGAGCTCTTGAACGTGATTTAGATACTGATCGCGTTCAATTTCATTTGTGAAATTGGCAGTTCCATAAATTATGAAACTGTGGAATTCTTCCTTTGACTGGACCAGTTATGGTCGTCTTTCTAACTAACAAAAACCTTTTTTGCAATAACTCTAGTCACCTACCGACCTGAATATCAATATTTCACACGGAGGTACCCGTACTGAACCCAAATTGAGAGACACCGTCCTATAATGTAAGACTATTTCTCTTTCATAGTATTCAGATAGAATCAGCATGAAGATAAAATATTCAGCTTCGTATTCCCTTCTCTCTACTAAAATACTTCCAAGTCGGAATACTTTTCGTCCGTTTCAGTGGTCAACGTTTTCGCGTAGTACATAAGCTAGGTATATGTATATGTCACCGTCAAACACGTTAGACTGTAATCTCTCTAGCGATATTGTAAAATCTCGAATTATTGTCAACTGAACATACGGAAGTATCTCTGCCCCTATAATCGGGACTTGGGGCACCCCCCCCCCCCCCGTTAGGTTTGTTAGGTTCCTTTAAACCGTGCACTCGAGGCTCCGTCGACTACGCTTTCTAGGGAAATAAAAAGTGTTTTAAGGTTAGGTTATATTAGTCGGTATTTCTCAGGAATGGTACATTATCTTTTCATGAGAGTGGTACCATTGACCAAGTGGGACCCCGCCTTCCCTCCCTCCACACCGCGTGAGTTTACAATCTCTCTAGTTATTTTACAATCTAACGTGTTTGATAATTTTACGGTGACATCCCAACTAGCGCAAATAGCTGGTTAACGACTGGACACCAGAATTTTTGAACACTTGAGGCTGTTATTTTTGCTGTACAAGGGCTGGATAGCCTGCTACGCAGCCCAATTGCTGGAATTCTGAATTTGGTCCCAAATTAACCAGCCCTGAGCGATACAGTAGCTCGTTAGCAGCACTTTAGAGCACTGGATGAGCTGGACAGCGGCTGTACAATGGCTGGACTAAGCTAACTTCCTATCCACTGTCCAGCTCCATTCATTCTCTTAGACAGCCAGGAGATGGTTTATGTCTTACTAACGGCTGATGTTAAATCTACAAAGAGGAACAAAAAACTTTGACAAGTTCCTGGAATGTTACGTACGTCAAAGTCTCTAAACTTTTTCTGTGCATGACATATGATAAATGTTGTACTGCGGGTATTACGTTACTGTTAATAGATATAAGTGATATTATCAAATAATACACGCGCCTTCGAAATAATACGGTTTTACTAAAATATTATACAAAATCAATACGTTGTAAAAAATATTCATGGATCTTTACACTTTTTTTCAGGTTTGTAACAATGAAATAAAGTGTTTTTATCTGAATAGTTCCCACTCTTTTCTGGTTAATGGCCATATTTATGTCTATTAATCATCTAGAAACTGTACAATGCACCGCAGCCAAACGGCTATTGTCAAGCTTTGGTTATTCGTAGCCAACGCTGGACAATAGTGCTTTTAAATTCTACTGACAAGTATTTTGTGTTTATTTTCACCATTTTACAGACATTAGCCAGCTGTGCTGTTCAACAGTGTTGAGATCACCCCTCATAGTTGCAAGGATCATTTTATCCGTTTGTACAGCTACAAACGAGCCTTTGGCTGTAGTAGAGGCCTTTTTGGCTGTAATTTTCGCTAATGTGCTAGTTGGGATGTACCTACTTATGGATACATATATGTTATGTTCCTACTTAAATGAGGTCATATTTTTCATCATAATACAGTCTGCAAACTGCAGCTTTAAAACAGATTTAATGAAGTTTCTCTTCCGAGAATGCATTTCATTAAATATTTTATCTTGACCAATGTTTCCGCGAAAATAATAATTGGACGGGAATAGCGCTTCTCATGGATTTTTCCCAGTACTACCCGTGCTTACATGAGTTTAAAAAAAAACACTTCTTCATTTTTTAAACAGAATTCTCAGCTAAAAAAGGACAACCACACTCACTTTTGCATTTATAAAACCTGAGAGAAATATAGCATATTACGACCGCTTTTTGTGTAAGAATAAAAAAATCTTCAGCAAGCATTATGTACCTAGGTATATAATATACAGTTATATACGTACGTACGTGATGGATGTGTTACGTACCGGTAACTAATGAGCCCAATTTGAAAGAAGCACGGTTGGAGTGTGGGTGGAACACGGGTTGGGCCAACTGGGCAAATTGTGACACTGGACGGATTTTGACACTAGTATTATTTGGTCATTAGGAAGTCTAGTGTTAGGTGGACGATATTCGTTTGTTAATATTAGTTTGTTGGCTATGTAATAACAGCGGTTTGGGTCGATCTTTCGATGAGTAACGACCAATCACATACAGAGTTTCATCCGTGCCGCTGGTCCCGGCTGTCATTTGTACATTTTTTTCAGTCGTTACAGGTAGTCAGTAACTCGAAAGTCTGACAACCAGGGGTTCGGGGGTTAAGGGTTTTGTATTACCCAATACTAACTGGCTTGCAGATGTCAAATAGGCAGTCGTTCCATGTAAAATACTGGTATTTGGTTTCATCGGGTTATACTGGAAGCTGACCCCAAAATAAGTGTGAAATATCTAGGCAGACTATGATAAATGTTGAAATGCGTCATTAGCCTATAATTTCATGGTTCTCTAACTACGACAGTTCGCATCTTGAACGGCCTACTTCTTTGAATGTGCAGAGGAACTTGAACAAGTGTCAATTAGGGCACTGAATGCTCCTATAGAGACTATACGTCGTACCGTCGTACCTCCAGTTGAAGCTTAACTTCTTGTATGCCGTAATTATAGACACAATTAAAAAGCCATTGTGTCTTGTGTAGATCTACGTTCTAAGGGTACTAAGGGTAAAAATACAGTCCGAATAAAAATATACAGAGGTCTAACCTGCAATTAATTTTAATACATTTTTTTACAAAAAATTAATAATGATTCATTGTTTTGCCAAGTTTTTCTTACAAACTAGTGATTGGAGTTATCTTTTAGGCGTCTAAAGCCTGTGTTCGGAAACTCCAATCTTCCATAACTTGTTAACATTAACAAACTGGTTTTCTTTTTACAAATATTACTGAAATAAATTTTGAAAAATATAAATACATTGCGTGCTTACGTCGTAATTTTTACTTTGATATAGGTGGGTGTAAAGGTTTTAAATGTACGTAGTTCGCTAATCTTGTAGTTGCACGGGTTACAGCTAGGCATGGAGACCTAGGTTTGTTTCCCAGGCAGTGCAAAGTGTTTTAAGGTTTGCCTCAGCAGCAGCACGAAGACGAAGAGATAGGACATATGACCAGTTAAAAGTATAAGCTCTCCTTTTGTTACATAGGACTTAAAGATATCTGGCAAAGTCTGTTTCCCTTCAGACACAGACAAAACGAGTATGATGATATGTTACAATTACTATTAAGAGCCCTCTTACAGTCCACTAGCGCCGCCAATCGAAAAAATGTCATAACTCGTAAATAGAATCAAAAATACAAAATATGTTCTATTATTACTGTGGAAAAGGCAATAACGTAATTGTATAACACCTTATCAATACTTGAAATATAGCTGTTTAGCTAAATCGTGCATTCAAAACATTAACGGCCGTTTTTGGTACAAATGCACGATTTAGCTAAACAGCTATATTTCAAGTGGTGACAATGTGTTATAAAATTACGTTATTGCCTTTTCTACAGTAATAATAGACCACATTTTGTATTTTTGATTCTATTTACGAGTTATGACATTTTTTCGATTGGCGGCGCTAGTGCACTGTAAGAGGGCTCTTAAGAAACTACGGTAACTAGACTTTTCTTAGTTGAACTCATTTGTTGACTGTAATCACATGGCTTTGTTATCGTCTAAGGGCCGTTTTCTACATCTTACTTACGTATAAATGTCGGGTTATCGGTGTTTCTAAAAACAAAGAATATCCTATCCGTGTCACTTGATTCATAGAAAAAGCATTTCTGCGAGGTTTTGTTTCTAAGCGTCCAGTAAACAAAATTGCAAACAGACAGAGATAGCCACCTACTATAACCGGCTAGTCAGTTACTGAAAATGGCGTAAGTAGATAAGTAGGTACAGTAAATATCGCTGGACATTAACACACAGCGCCACCTAGTGCCACACTTAGCAAAGCTTGTGTCTTGGACACTAGATAGTTGACATACTACATATAGGGTGTATTTCACCTCATCACAAAGCCGTTAACCAAGCATTCTGAATATCAAACTATGTAACTTTACGCAAAAAATAATGCTGGGAAACTACTTTTTTTTTTGAGGTTATCATGTTTTGTGGTATAACTCAATGTAACACACTCAAAACATTGTGCGGATGGATGGATTGAATAGTACGGGGGTCGTAGAGATATTTAAAGTAAAAATCATGCGATAAAAAGTTGTATTTAAAAAAAAACTTGTCAAAATCTTGCAACTTTGACCCCCAATATCTCCGTAACTAGAAGGTTCCCAGGTATGGTGTAGAACAAAAAAAATATTGGAATGCCGAGGAGAAGTGCCTTTCATATTCGTTAAGAGGTGTTTTACACCCTATAATTATATGTTTGTAAATACATACGTATTATTCATATAAACATCAGAACGTAAGGCAGCGTCACTACCACTACGCCATTCGGGTCGTCAAAAAGTGAGCAAAGACAGTGGTGGTAACCAATCTGACAGTAGCGAATAAACAGCCAGTACACTGTCCTTGAACAATGTAAATGAAGCTTTTGGTACGACTACTAAACAACCGTTCGTAAATTTCGAGGGACCTCCTTTATTGTGCATTTTCATAATGCTTGTGGTCATCTATGTAGACGATCAGGGTTGAAGAAACTTTTCCGTTTTAGTCTGCTATTGAAAATGTCCTTTTATTTTTCGTGGTTTTGATTCATTTGCCGATTTATAACCACCATTGTCATCAATATTTCTGTAGCTAATGTCAATGATATCGATAATAGAATGTTACTTTGCGCAAAGGACTTATATTCCAGTTCAAAAATTAAAGTAAAAAAAAACTGTCACTTTCAAATTCTAAATTCAAAACACACACATGACACGTCAAAGCATCCATTATTTAATTTACGCGCGCAAAATGGCGACAAACAAAAAAGTATCGCGTCACATATTAAATCTAAATTAAAATTATAAATCCCTTCGGTGTTGGGAACGGTCCCGTTTCATCCAAGGTCGCCGGATCAGTGTGTCAGGGAATAACGTATAGCCCTAAATGTGATAAAACCTTTTTTAAATCGATATTTCTCTGGTGATGCTGCGAATTTTTTCGTTCGTGTGGTATGTTTTGACACTATATTGGGTATGTGTTGCTGTTTCGGATGACAATATTCTTGAATTGAGTTGAATTAAAGCACTGTTGTTAGTGTATGATGTTTTTCGATTCTTATGGTGTATAATGCAGAATTGGTATATGTATCTCCTGAAGATAAATAAAGAGTGCGGCACGCGACAACAGGGTTGCTATATGGTTATCAACAATGTAAATGAACGCGGTATTAAATAAAAACTTGAACTTTCCGCTTCTCAAAAAATACTTTTTAAAAAGTCCAACATAAAAGTAACATTAATCTTTCAAAATTATTAAAACAATGATGACGGTTAAAACTATAAAACATTCCACAAGCAGTGACACAAAATTTCATGTTTCCAAAAATGGCGATTAACATTTTTCCCGCCACACAATACACCAAAAAATAAACGCCATAACATAACACGAACCAAAATAAATATTTTAGCTTGATATTCTTCGGCTCGGGTTGTCCGGACAGCTCGGCAGAACGGGCCGTATGTACCGCAGTGCGGCTCGCTGCGGCAGAGCTGCGGTTGACACAACCCTAGCGAATCAACTGGTTAGCAGGCGAATATTTACGTTTCTATATCAGTATCTTTTAGCCACGATGTTTATATGAGCTAAGCATCAGTATAACGGGCATAAAAAACCCCATATCATACTTGACTTAACCTTGAATACCTCCATGATCCTTGTACAATTCAATACGTTCATCAGCATGTTGTTTGGAGTGCTACCGTGATTTTTCACCTCAAAAAAGTTGTTTCCGAGCATTATTTTTTGCGTAAAGTTACTTAGTTTCATGTAAAGAATGCTTGGTTGACGGCTTCGCAAAGAGTTTACACCTTGTATGAGCCAAATATCAGTCTGTTTATCTGTAGTTTTGGAATAGTATCGATAAGAGAAACGTGCTGGGTTTAGGTTACGATATAGTACCTACATTTTGAGACATGTGGAGAAAATTTGTTATTGTAGTTCAAGGCGGTATTAACACACGAGCCGTAAGGCGAGGGTGTTTTTGAGCCGAGAACTGCAATAACAAATGTCCACGTGTATCAAACGACGTTTTTCAATCGACTTTCGAAGAAATAAAAAATAAGAATTTACTTGAAAGGTCTGTGTTTTCCGCGCTTTGCTTTCGCCAGGGTGAAGGAGAAACAAAAGTATGTAGCTATTATACAGCCTAATATAATAAATAGTTTATTTTATATATTTTTGAATTTAGAACACAAATAATTGTTTATAAAAGGAAATATTACTTTTAAAGAATCATGTTAATCTATGATATTGAATTTATAAACACAATTTGAATATTCAAAAAATGATTACGCCGCCTTAAAGACGTAGATCGCTTATCCGAAATTTAAAAAAAACATTCACCTCTGACTCTATAGTCAGGTGTCAATGTTTTTTAATTTTGCATTGACCAGTTTGGACTAAATATACTGAGGTATAGTTATCTGTGGTAATTTTACTTTCTGCACATGTGTAGAAAAAACATGAAACACGCACGTGTGTGAAATACACTGCATTTTGAACCTAAGAGTAGTACGAAAAGAACCAGTTTTCGAGGAAGTCGCAGACTCATCTACACTAATACAAAAATGCAAAATATGTTTATAAGTTTGAATGGAGGAGGTAATTCTCGTAACTACTGATCCTCATCAGCCAGGGATACGGCTCCGGCGAAGGGTCGCGCACGCTAACCATCCACGAGGCCCACGGTCTTACCTTCGACAGCGTGATTATCATCAACACCAAGTCTAGGAGACTCCAAATCCACGACAGCATTTCCCACGCGGTAGTGGCGGTGTCGAGACATACAGTCAGTTGCGTCTATTACACCGACGACGCCGATGACGCCACTGGCCGCTTTGCAAAGAGAGCGATGGATGCGCCAACTGAAACGGTCGTTGAGTACAACCTGAAGACGGCCATGCAGCATCGAGACACAGTCGTTGTGGAAGCTTTGCTCAGGCTAGCGAAATCCCTGATCAGACGACGTGATTAACAAAAAACCCCCATCCTAACCCCAAAACCCAAAGCCAATACATCCCACTCCCAAACAACTCTGTTACCAAAAAGAGAATGTAAAACTGCATGGCAAGGTGAGTCTGTCATACTCACGTAAAAACAGTGCCGATGGTGGCGCTGCACATCCGGTCGCTAAGTTCCCTACAAAATGGTTGAGCTAAGCGGCGCGGATGTGCAGGTCATGTCCGTGAACGGGTGCCGACGGTTGCTGCCGGTCGACTCACATTGCCATGCAGTTATGAAACAGCTTGGTGTAGATTTTTGTTAATTTTAATTAGTAATTAAAAAAAAAAATATATATATATATATATATATTTGATGGACTCACGTAGATCTTAAGTTACTAATAATAAGCTTAGTTTAATGTAACGTGTCCAATGATGGAGCACGATCGTAGTTTTAATTATTTCTAAATCAATTAAACAATAAATAAAATGTAAATAAGAGCGCGGACCCCCACGTCTGCGGTAGAAAACTAAATAAAAATAAAAATAAAAAACTACTGATCCAATTCCGATTTTGTTTTCACTAACGTTAAAAAACAACAACATAAACAGTAACATTCAAAACGTTACCATGAATTCATTTTCGTACTCAACTTGAGCGAAGTCGCGAGCAAAAGTTAGTTGATTTTGTAATTTCTGGTTTGAGGTGTTTTAATATAAAAACCGTAAATAGTCTATTTTCAAGTTAGAAAAAAAAAAGCTTATAAAGCTAGAATTCTTGTCGCGCTGTCGGTCGGTCGCATACGAGTAAACATTATATTCTATATACGAGTAGCACTATTCTGCGACTTATTTTGTTCTCGCTGACGTCATGACCGCCTGTACGCGACCGACCGCCAGCGTGACAAGAATTCAGGCCTCACGTTCGTTTCCTCATTACTCAATTATTGTTCAACCTCTCTTGATGGTCATGGTTAGGCCATGACCATTAAGTCCCTGAAACGTTTCATAGAACAATAATGATACTGATCAATATTATCAACCAATGTCGCGTCCTCTTTTATTTATACCTAACTTATTATAACATTGACACACACCAAACTGTAGGGCAAATGCAGCGTTTCTACTTCACGTGTCGATGTGTTTTTTTACACAATAAATCAACACTGTTTTAGACTTTCACGGTTTTTCACTACACTTTAAAGTACTTACGGGATTATATCCGTGTTTTTTTTTTGTTTTGAGCACCCGATATTTCGACGCTGTTGCAAGCATCATGATCGCGGGAATACTGAAGAGGTATGCGGGTGAAAATAGCGTCAAAATATCGGGTGCTCAAAACAAAAGAAAATCACGGATATAATCCCGTAAGTACTTTAAGTACAATAATAATTCTATCAATCTTGTGGAGATAGAAATGTTTATCTACGGGACTTCTTGAGACGGAAGTTCGAAAGCTGTATCTTGTCTTTGGTTTCTGTTATAGCACCTACTATTAATTGCCTCTGCATCAGCCTAAGGTATACTGTTAGAAAATGCCCAAGACATTAAGTCCCCCTTTGTAGAGTTTTTACTTGTGCCTAAAGATTAAATAAATAAATAATACAAATTTACTTAGCGCCATTTTTGACACAAATGAAGAACTAATATCAAAATTCTGAATCGCACTATTATTTCCGTGATTTAAGACTATCGAAAGACTCGACAACACCTGGCCAGTACAGGGGCGACATCTTCAAATTGAACAAGCCCCTTTAAATAAATAGAAAAAAATAAAATAAAAAACAACTGGGCAGTCGACCTGCAGACACAACACCCATCTGACCCCATATTCACAACGCTTCGATTCGATTTCGATTCGGTAAGTCGTATGTCTATCTCGCTCGTTTTCGTTATACCAAAAAGGGATAGACATACGACTTGCCGAATCGAAATTCATTCCGAACGTTTGTGAATACGGGGGCTGGTCGAAGGACCCTCCCTTTTCCATGAAGTATTGAGGATCTGAACACCCTGTTCCAGATATACCTATATTTTTTTGATTTTAGGAGTTTCCTCCCAATTTTTTCTGTACATACTGATGATGGCTGTATTGCGATCCTTGTAATGGAAAAAGGCAATATTCTGCTAATAAAACGTGATGTTTGATGATATTAGAGTCTTTGGGATAAGCTTATTGTCTGTTACATCGTGAGAATGAGTTACCCTATGTAACTGTAGGAATATTGTTACTAGAGATTTTGGGATCACATCTAGCGGTCGGACAATAGCTCGACTCGATATTCAGGAAAAGCTTACCTCGGTTGGTCCATGAATGGGTGACCACCCATTACATACATAGTTTCCTCTGTACTTGTCCTTAGGGTTGTCCTTAGGGCCTGCGCAGACAACGGACTTATTGTGCGTGACTGACAAAAAGTCTGCGACAAATTTTGCGTGTTTAATTGTGTTTCACTACGTTTTGTCCACTATAAGGAGCTACTGATGGAAAGGCTCCTACTGATCGCCTTTTAGTCGACAAAAAAGGTCAAATAAGTAGTCAAATACATTAATCACGCAAAATTTGTCGCAGACTTTTTGTCCGTCACGCACAATAAGTCCGTCGTCTGCGCAGGCCCTTAAAAAGCACGTTAAGCCGTTGTTTCCAGCTGTCATATGTAGATCTTTGACGTTACATACCTGTATCGACTGTCAAAGATCTAACAGCCAGGGGTATTATATTGAGGTATTCCTCAGAGCGCACGTATTTCTAAGCGCAACCATCTAAACGCAACTAAATCATTCCTCGGAGCGCAACCATGATTACAAATAGAGAAGGGTTCATTCATTATATCGATAGACAGAATCATTCTGCGTCGAGTCCCTTAACTTCGACTCGTGATTTTTCTTGGTTATTATTTTTGTCGCAATACGACTTTTTAACTTGGTTGTGACAGTTGCTCCATGTAAAACATTTAGTTAGACTGTAATGCAACCCAAACATAGTTGGGAAAAGGCTAGATAGAAGAGATGATGATGATCTACCAGACGGACAATGGATCGCAGTTCCACATATTGCCTACCCCTGAATAACAATGGTAAATAACATGAAATACGATAGAATTAAATCTTTAACCTAATTATTCCCTTTTAAAACGCTCAAGCAACATTGAAACCGAATTCAGACCTCGACATAGTTCAGATATCACAAGAAAGAAAACACAATAAAAGTTAGTAGGACTATCTACCCGCCGACAGATGATATATTGTTGCGACTCACGGAATCGGAAGGTCAAGTATAGTTGAAGAAAGAGTGGCCCGCGATCTGTGAGGTACTGGAAGTGGCCACTAGCTTGTTGAGTATGTAGCCTGCAGAAAGCCAATTTCTCGTATTTAAAAAGATTTACACAGAACTGATAACCTCCTCTTTTTGGAAGTCGGTTGAAAATAATAAATTTTGTATGGTGTTTAAAAACGTCAGCAAGTATATCGTTTTCGAATTTTCAACGACAAACCAAAGGCATAAAATTATGTTTATGTTTTATTGTTATACGCTCTTGTAATTTTCTCATCAATCTATTCCCATACAAATTAATTAATTTTCCTTTCGCATATAAATGCGCTCCATACTCAAAGCTAAGCCCACTGACCTTGAAAAACCTCTTCCATAAACTTTACCTCAGTGGTACGTTAGTCGGCAATCAGACGAGTTTTCGTGGAAACAATGTTGAACTCCTTCAATGCCAGACGATGGTTACAGCGTAGAGTTAAGTGCAATACTTTACCACACAATACTAGGAAATAGAAGGTCGGTTTCTGCTAACCGTGGCAATTCTTGATACAAAAAACGATTGTGGAAATGTGAAAAGTTTTGTCTAAGTTGTGCGGCATTGATTTTTCAATTAGAGGCTTTTAATATGCATGCCAATTGAAGAAATATTGATTGTTGGATTACATGAATAGGCCTGATGGTATTTCTCATTTGCTAAAATGACGAATTTTTATACAACTTTTTAACTTGCTATTTACTTAAAGGCCCTACTATCTACTCAAAAGGGTTTACGAAATGCATTTGTTTTTACGTTTTTTTTAATTTGCAGTTCAGTGTCGATGTCAGTACAATTTCATGAAAAATTATTTCATGTCATTATCATCATCATCATCATTTCAGACGATAGACGTCCACTGCTGGACATAGGTCTCCTACTACTTTTCGCCACCATCTGATCTGCGAGCAATGTGCCCTGCCTACTGCCTCTTAAGTTTGACAAATATTCATTCTTCGTTCATGTTATCCACATGAATTTAAAATGTTGTACGGCTATGTTCAATAACTTACTGTTCAGTTTCGGTAGGTTGCTATCTCTGTCTGTTTGTCGTTTTGCTTACAGACTGTTAGCAGTAAAACGTCACAGAAAATCTTTCTTTGTTTTTTCTATGAATCAAGTGGCAGGTGACGCGGATAGGATATTTCAAGCTAACTTTGTTTATAGAAACACCGATAGCTGCGAGATGTGTCAAATTAACTGACAGTTATGAAATGGGCCACCAACCCCAGACCGTATTGGTCTGACGTCACTGTTTACTGACGTAACTATTGTATCTATTGCACAAACAAAATCAGTATATAACTCAGTAAAGTCATATTTGCGACGGTCGCGAATCATATTTGAATCAACATACAACCTAGCACTGACCTAAAACATTTAAAACATTTCTCCATTTCTCCCGAAGCCTTATATACAAAAGGAAATCTATACAAACGTAAACAAATACGTTTTCATTACGATGTTCTCAGTTTTCCGCTAGCTCCTCGCTAATTGGTGGATCAGTTTCAGGCAGACGCGGTGATTGGTTGACGTCGGTTTAATTAGCGAACTACCCTCCGTATGGGGATAAAAAACTGTAACCTGACTACAAGTCATTTTCTCTGTTACGTTAAGGGTTTTTATGCGAGTTTACATTTATTTGATGTTTTTGTTTTAGAATTTCTTTAATAAAGAACGTAATGGCGGAAAAATGGGTTCGCCTATTGGGTTACGGCAGGAGGGTTTCTTTAACAATTCGAATCAGTCAGAGGTTTTGATTCTATTCTAAAATAATCTCATCAGAAGAAGATGTAGTACACCTTAATTTGAATTTTCCATCAGAAAATTCACAGATTGTTGGTAGAGACACGCACTGGATTTAAACCTGACGGACAAAATTTTGGCGTAATATAATGACGTGCACCTCTGCCTAAACCATTAGATATTACACGCGTTATATACTGTTATGTATCAAATTCAATCCCCCAGCTTCTGAAAGTATTACCGATAAAATATAAAAGATATGAATATGATAGAATATAGTGATAAATATCATTTATCATTTATCATTTATCATTTATCATTTATCATTTATCATTTATCATTTATCATTTATCATTTATCATTTATCATTATTTATCATTTATCATTTATCATTAATCATTAATCATTTATCATTCATCATTCATCATTTATCATTTATCATTCATCATTTATCATTTATCATTTTTCATTTGTTATTTATCATTTATCACTTATCATTTATCAATAGCACACAACCCCGATTGGCCAAAAATATTTGGGTGAATCAGTCAGGTGACCAGTTATAGTCTAGTTATGTGACCGTAGGACTGCACAGTCATAGGTCTGGATTACAAACTCAAGAACTCTGATTTTTCATATTCATGTGCGTGTTGTAGGATTATCACTAGCTTCGGTGAAGTAAAACACCGTGAGGAAACCAGCATGCCTGAGAGACATTTCCTAACGACGGACGGCATAAAACTCCGACATCCGATTAGGCAAAGAAGAATTTGGTGACTACAGATATAAGACATAGAAAGATTTCAAAAAACTGTTTGCAAAGCCACCAAACTTCTCATCATACATAATACGCCATAGTAAGAGAGCCCTAGAAAAGTAGGTTGAGCGTATAATAAAGTTTATTATCACGTTACAATCAGCTGGCGTGCGTGGGCGTCCACCAAAATACAGCCAGGATGTGGGCGTAGTGGGTTCAAGGTTTGTCTGCTCGCGAATTACTCTATGCGGCTAATACGAGCACTTCCTTTTGAAGATGTAGAGGTGGGAAGTCTTATGTCTCTTCTTGAATTGAATGAAGACTGATTTGTTATCGTTCGTAGAATTTTTTTGTAAATTCATTGCAAAGCAAACAAGTAGCCAGGGTAGAAAATATAGTTGAAGTTTTCTTAGAAACCGATGGATGTTTTCGGATGCAATTACTCATATTGATATAAATATTCTAATTTGTTAATTTAATTAAACATCTGAATGTCATCTTTCGCCTAGCCTTTTCTTTTTTCGAGCTGGATACCAGTATTTTACATGGAGTGACTGCCTATCTGACCTCCACAACGCAGTTAATACTAGGAAATACGATACCACTTGGTAAGACTGGTGTCAGACTTTTGGGCCCACTGACTACCTGTAACGACTGTCAAAGATGGACAAATGACAGCCGGGACCAACAGCTTAACGTGCTTTCCGAGGCACGGAGGAAACTCGGTATGTAAGGGTGGCCACCCAGCCACAGACCAACCCAGGCAAGCATGTCTTAACCTAAAGATCGACCCGAGCGGCTGATATTATATAGCCACGTGCTCCTCAGCAAACATCAGAGGTGAACATGTTAAATAAAAGAACTGCAACTGTTTCTGACGACCATGGTTATGTTTTGCTATAAAAGAAACGTCCCAACACTAGTACACTGGTTCGTAGGTGCCGAATGTGGAATAAAATTTAAAATAATAAACTATTCCACTTAGGGCACCTGCAAAAAATATTGATAGGTGCCGAATGTGGAATACCTCAGGTGCTTTACCTCAGGTGCTTTACCTCAGGTGCTTTACCTCAGGTGCTTTACCTCAGGTGCAGGTTAAAGCAGGTGCCCAATGTGGCATACGTCCTTATTTGCTGTGCCCTCTGTACATTGTGTATTATGCATATTTCAGAAACACTGGCCTCGTTGGGCTAGTAGTTGCAAGCGAGACTGCTGAGCATTCGGTCCTGGGTTCGATTCCAGATTCCAAAGCGTTAGTGGGTTTTCCATAAGGAATTTCTCAGTCGATTTGTGCTCGGTTGACGTCAATGCACCCCTTATAACATGGTTTTTAAACATAACTGACGAAATGTGAGAAAGAAAGAGAGAAAGAAAAAGCATTTATTAGCCAGACAGTACGGTAATGGTGGTGGTGGTACTATTACATATTCCTCTGCCTGACCCTTCTGAAATAACAGGCTTAATGTTATGTTTTGTTTCTACTAAGCTTCTCGTAGACTAGTGGTACATGGGTAGACTTAAACCATTTGTAACATTAACCGATGCACTAAAACACTCTCGACCTCTTTCATACTTTTTGCTTCGTCACCCTAGAAAACAAAGTGCACGTCCCATATTGAGGACGTCCTTCAAGAAGGTCAAACACACATACTACTGCGCGCAAGTACATATAGTACTATATGTTCTCCGGCAAGTACATACGAAAGAATGCATGGATATAAGAAGGCAGAGAGGTATGTGCGATCGCAGCACGTTGTATGTCGTTGGTTCTTATACGTCATGTCGGAATGAACGTCTTTTAAAATGAGAAGTTTATTGTTCATGCGACTTCTTTTTGTTGTAAGATCAAAGATAGATTATTTGTTTATGAAGATGTCTTTGGTAGATACAAAATTCACCATAAGTAACATCATCTGCGAAGCCTTTTCCCAACTACATATATTGGGGTCGGCTTCCAGTCTAACCGGATGCAGTTCAATACCAGTCAGACATGGCGCGACTATTTATTGTACGACCACCTCCACCTCCTTGGTAAGACCTCCCTGTAACGACTCTAAAAGATCTACAAATCGCAGCCGTACTCTCCGAGGTACGGAGGAAACTCGAAGATGACGAGCTCCTAAGTGTTACGAAAAGTATTAAAGGTTCCTGTCTCTAGGGCCATATCCACCGGTAGCCTGGACCTTGCTCCCGACAACAACACATTTTTTTATATTTCTAAATTTTTCTTTTTTATTCTAATGAATGCAAAATGTAATAAAATAAAACAATACTTGGTACTTATTCGCCTGTTGCGGAGTTGCGGAACCCTGAAGTACAAGCGAAGTGACAATGAGGAATACCTTTGTCACATCCTTAGCGCATCATAGGCTTAGCTGAACTTCCACCTAGGCTGTGGAATGATTCATTTTTACTAAAATATCAGTGCAAAATCTCCAAAATAAGCTTTTATTATTTATTTATTAACACTTCAAGCACAAAAGTACAGAGGCGGACTTAATGCCATTGGCATTTTCTACCAGTCAACCTTTAGGTGATGCAGAGACAAGCAGTGGTAGGTGTCATTTCTGAAAATCTAAGAATAATTCATAATCATCATTATATTCATTCATTTTTTTTTTATAATTCGTATTTTTTTTTTTTTTATTATTTTATTCATTTTTTTTTTTTGCTTTCCTCCTGTACCACGAGAAAAAAAGAAGACTCACTAATTTTCCCTAATAAACGCAGGTCCCTTTAAACCACCACTCCTGCGTTCACAGATAAACAAAAAAATTAAACATAACTCCGGCCAACAACACAGTAATAGCGGTTCTTTGCAAATATTTGGATGGGAGCAGCGTCGTTAAACAAATGTCATGGCAAGCAGTAATGAGCCGACGTAGGAACAAAATAATGACTATTATGGTGTATTCGTGCAATGTTGCAAGGCCAACTTGGCTTGGAATTATGGAAGATTTTAAGTGAATGCTGTGGAGCATGGATAATGAGATGTAGATGACGGTAATTGAGAAGAAATGGATTAGGGGGGTAAATAAATCCGAGAGCTTAGGAATGGTGGCTAATGTTTTGACTTTTTGATGCTGGCAGGAGTTGGCTGCTGAAGCTATTTTATTCAGTCAATTTTTTTATTTATTTGTGATACTTGATGATATTCTGATAGGGCCCAATATTGTTGACCACTTCACTTGCTGTAATATTTTTATAAGTTACAGCTACTTTTGACCTCGTACAGGACCATGTGTAATACTTATTTTTATATTTGGTGTTCTTTTTATTTAATTTCGTTTTATCGTTTCGTATTATTTTCTTTAAAAACTTAACAGTAATGCTTACAATACTGATCAAATTGCAGATTGTGGAAACCACCCACGAAACCACCAGTAAATGCAAGTTTCATTTTATAAATATTCTTGTTACACATTTTATGACGAAGCATTCATATTAAAATGACCACCACAAAATGAAGTCGGAATTCATTGAAGTAATAAATTCAACCAGCGGTACAGACAGCAAAATAGTCGGAAAATCAACGGCTATTAAATCAAGTCAGTCCTTGCGAGGTGACCGTGAACCAGACAGAGCGTGGGACACACGCCAGACAGAACTACCCACTGAAATAGGTAGCTAAGGTGTAATGGAAACTGAGAATCGGAAATAGTAAGTTTGTGAGTATTTGGTTAAACAATGCAATAGAGGTATTCCTCAGAGCGCACCTATTTCTAAGCGCAAGCATCTCAGCGCAACTAAATCATTCCTCGGAGCGCAACCATGATTACAAATAGAGAAGAGCTTATTTAAGCTGAAGTGCTTTAAAAATAGAATAGAATAGAATAATCTATATATAAACACACACACATATATATAAAATATAAGAACAAAACTTTTAAACATTTTACAAGGGGTGACACAATGGGCGGTCTTATGGCTAAAAGCTATCTTTAAAAGACAACCTTTGGATGGATTTAAAGGGGAAGGAGAGACAATACTGCAGGTAGCCTGTGGTGTACCATTTACATATATACAATAAATAAATACATACATATACACACGTAAGACACTTTTTTTTCTCTTAATTATCATGAAACAAGTGCGAACGAACTAAATGGACATGCCTAATAAAAATTGCTTAAGGAGAGAGATATAGTTTTTTTTATAATGCTTAAAATGTCTTATATATTACTAAATATAGCGACGAATGTGGTGTGATTTCGTTTTCAGGGCGAACATGGCCACGTATTGCACAAGGCAGAGAGGTTTGCAAGGAAAAAGGGACTTCAACAGACTAAAAACAAGGTATTATCGCCAAAGCGCGATATTTTCTTTCCTTTTCAAGTTTTGTGAAGCTGCAGTATGAAGAGATAAAAGATGGATGGATTGTGTAAAGGATTATTTATTTATTTTATCTTTTATCAGACTGGTATCATATGAAGCCTAGATTTTCCTTCGGTGTCGTCTTTAAACGTATGCCAAGTATGTCTAAGATAAAGTAAATAATCACCAAATATTAGAACAAGGACGAGGAAAATTAATCGAAATCGGTTCATCTGTTCATGAGGTATGATGATACACCAGATAAAAAAGAACCGGTCGTGTTAAAAAAGTCAACCTCCACCTCTTTTAATATTGATTAAAAAAACAAATGAATGTTTCAAGTTTGGAACGGAGCTTCGGTTGAACTCCAAACCTCTTTGCCTCCGTAACGTCGATAGTCAATCACGAAGTATATTTTAAACAATCAACCGGAGTGCTGTTCCGCCGGCGCTTCACGCAGGTGTAGCAATAACGTTAATCAATCAAAAATATTGCCAGCGATGATTGATTGGCAATCAATCAGAAATCAATTTTACTAGTACGAGTTTACAGATTATTATTATCTACTTATTTTGAATTTACTTCATGCTTAGGATTATGAACGATTTAAAAAAGAAAGAACAAGTATCTGTTATTCCACACAAGACAAAACAAGAACAAAATGGTTAAATTAACAATGAGACAAAATAATACAAAATGCATGGTTTAAAAAGTTCTACCAATACTGCTACTGCTAGCCTGCATTATCCCACTGCTAAGCAAAAGCCTCTCCCGATGACTTCACCGATGACAAAATGAAAAAGACCAACTATTGCCCATTTCAATAGGCCACGGCTAATGCACATCATCTCAGCCGAAAGACGTCCACTGCTGGACATAGGCCTCCCCCAAGTGTCATTGACCGGTCCCTTGCGACTCGCATCCACCGGATACCCGCAACCTTCACCAGGCCATCGGTCCACCTGATGGGAGTTCTTACAACGCATCGTCTTCCGGTTCGCGGTCGCCACTCCAGAACCTTTCGGCCCCATCGGCCATCCGTTCTGCGATGCACCCTGCCCACTGCCACTTAAGTTTAGCAATTCTTCGGGCTACCTTGGTTCTCTTGCGCTATTGCACATTTAATGCCAGTTGACCAACACGAATAAATTTTGAATCGAAATATTCGTAAAAAGCAAAAAACCGTGAACAGACACCACGAGGGGTAGAAACGAATGCGAATAGTTTGCCTCGCACTACAATGACCAAACATGTTGCCAATATTTCCAAAAGTGACGGATGCAATACACCCTGTCCACGAGCTCCATGCGACTTGCGACAGAAATACACAAATACAATAAGTTGTCTCGATCATGACGACTCACTGCGACGCGACTAGACTTGGTTGTCGCATCGCAATCGCGCGTAGCTTCAAGCCTGGCTCACGATCAGACGATCGCAAGGCCTGAAGCTAGTCTTCTCAAAGATAACGAGTTAGAAAATCATTAACTTGAAAATTGGAAGACTTCAGTATCTCTATTAGTGACAATTAAGGCTTGGTCTACAAGAATCTACAAGACAATAGGCCCTATTACAACTGATACAATAAACACTACATTAACTTAAGAACCCGGAAAATCCTAAACAAGTATTGCGTGCCCCTATTCCGCAACACTAGCAGTATTTCGGTCACGTACCGGACAAGCAACCCGCGAACGGAGTCTTAGTTCGCTGAGCCTTTTAATGCAAACGGAATTTTGCTAAAAATCTACCGCAGAATAACAGAAAAATACTCACTGGATTTTGTAGTGAAGTATTGAGGTTGGTTTTTTTTTTTTTTGCAGGAGCAGTGGTGGTATAGTGAGGATTTTTACCTGACTACGGTGGAGTCAAAAGAAATGGTTATTTTAGCAATCGATGTATGTATGTATGTTCCTCCGTAGCGCCTAAACTATCAATCCTTTTTTGATGAATAAAGTGTCAAACGATTCGTTGTTATAGCCAGAGTAACATAGGCTACATTTTAACCAACTTCAACAATCAGACGAGTCGATTTTACCTCGAATTTAATTAGAGCGTGATTTTTCAATACCTAGTCAGTTTTTTTTTAGTTATCGTACACAACACAAATTCTTGTATCCCAGTACTAACGGCCTTAAAATCCTTGTTATGTTTGTTTTGTATCGACCACTCTCAAAACGGTAAAAGAAAACTTCATAATTGGCCTTTTAGCTTCGTACAGGATGAGTTTCGCTTCTTTAATTTTTTTTTTTTTGTTAATTTTTATTAGTAACTTTTAAATATTGATAATTTTGATTTGTTTTGTCCTATGCGGGCTAATAAATCATTTTTCTTTCTTTCTTTCTATATGAGGAAACCAGCACGTTCTAGAATCAAACGAAAATATGTGTGTTTCACTAACCCGTTCTGGGCTCACGTGGAAGAAAATGTCACACTCCCTCTCGTATAGAAGAAATCTGTGCTCCAGCCGGACTTTTTAGTAGTAAATAGTAGAAGATTCGGTGTTACAAGCTAGGTAAACTATCTACCGCATAGACGTGTCAATAAAGTGTAAAAATAAATGTGCAAAGGGCAAAGGGTTAATAATATGTGGTAGGCTTTAAGGAAACATAGCCTTTCGAAGCCAACCCGATCACCCGACGCTTCCGAGTGAACGGTTTTCCGATCAAATACCACGTTTGACCCGTACCGTCTAAGTAAACTTGAGTCAGAGACAATTACTTATACATGAAGAGATAACCATAAGGTTAGAACCCAGTTTTTCGTTTGTACTACATCGACTTTCAACAAAAATTGACATAGTTTTAGCTTGACTGGTTTTCTGTCTATTTGTTTTGAGGTAGTCAGGCACGCAAGTATTGCCGGGGCTGCGGGACTGCTCGAAAGAGATACCGCGGCCCCGGATCATAAAGGGCGAGGAAAGAATATGGATGGGTTTAGGCAGTAAAAGTCTGACACTTCCTCCAGCTCCGCCCAGAGTGGGAGAAGTCATTTGATTATTTCCCATCCGAAAAAAAAGAAAGAGGAACGCAAACATACCCAGTTTCCTCCGTACGTCGGAGAGCATGTTAAGGCGTTGGTCCCGGCTGTCATTTGTAGATCTTTGACTGTAGTTACAGTGGCCCGAAAGTCTGAAAACCGATCTTACCGGGCATCGTATCACCCAGTCATAACTTGCTTGTGGAGCTCAGATAGGCAGTAATTCTATGTAAAATACTGGTATACAGCTGTATCCGGTAAGACTGCAAGTCGACCCCATTAAGTTGGGAAAAGGATAGGCAGATTATGAGTCACACACGCATGCACTACTGCTGACCACTGGGTCCTGAGTTCAATTCCTTGCTCGACCAAAGTGTCCATCAAATATTCTCCCTGTCTTTGAATTTAGAAAGAAAGAAAGAAAAAATGCAAGCTTAAAAACATTAAGCACACACACAATAATAAAAAAAAAATACAAAAAAGGACAAAAATACATAGAATGTGCTGTGTGCCTCACGGCTGCGCCAAATAGGTAAATTTATAAGAAACTGCAACATAATAGGCGAAATGCGTAATAACGAAACTGTCGCTTATTGTATCTTAATTATTATGTGATCCTCATAGAAGTGAATAATTGTATTCTTTTTGAGCGAAATTTTCCTTAACCGTAACTATTACTGGCCCAGCCTAACCCTTTAGGTGTTTACATGCGTGATGATTCTGTCTATATAATTCTATTTGAATGACGACTCAAGGCCAGATATATCTGAGGAGCCCATGTTTCAATAACCTGGTTGCTGACAGCGCGGTGACTGATGGAAGGGTAACTTGCCTCATATTTATGTGAGCGTAATGTGAAAATTTATGTTTTTTTTTACTGACGGGGTGAGGTTTTGTAGTGAAAATAGACGTGATAATAAGACGACTCTCACAAAGTTTTACATATTAAAGAATGATTATTGTATTCATTCATTGGTTTAAATCATTTGCAAATAGTATTTTTACCACATTTTTATATAAAACTAGTTTCTGCCCGCGACTTCGTACGCGGATACTGTTGCCAAAAAAACGTTTTTTTTTATAAAATGGATCCTATGTTACTTCTAATACCTCCAAGAATATGTGTACAAAGTTTCATGATGATCGATTGAGTAGTTTTTGCGTGAAAGCGTAACAACCAAACTTACATTCACATTTATAATATTAGTAAAGGGCAAGTAATCCGTTTTAAAAAGCCAAAACACGAATAGTCATGGAGCTCATGCCAATTTTTCCCGGCAGAAGTGCGTCGGTAGTATATCGTGTTTTTTGAGAGTTATTTTATAGGTACATGTAAAAGGGGCGATTCTATAACCATTAAAAGGGCTCAAAATCAGATTTCGGGATGTGACTGAGTCATTCTCAATGGATCTGCCCCAATTTCAATGCCTGAACCGGGAATGGAACTTAAGACCTCATACTCAACAGTAGTATAGCGTAGATCAACGAGACAATCATTTTATGATTAGGTCCATAGATAAAAGTGTGACAAACAGTTGGTTAACTGTCACAACGGTAACCCTTCCCCTCTTCTGGTTGTTACGATCGTGACTATTGAAAATCAGCTGATATTAAACCTAATTGGTCAAACCACACCAGTACTGAAGTTTAGTTTAAACATGCTATAAAGAAGAAATGATGCCGACAATCGTATTTTTTGATAACATTCTGACCTTACTAATTATAATTAGATAAAATTATCTATTTAAAACAACAAGAAATCTGTACATAATATAAACAAGAAAACCAAATTAACGCAACATAAAAACAGTCTGCGAAACAAAGAACTCATGGTGCGCCTACGGAACAAGGTCGAGGCTTTCAGGACAATTATGGCAAAATGACAGCGCCCGGCCGTGGGATAACCGCGCATTGTGCCCCCCATTGAAACCCATACAACATCAGCCAACCCCCAACAAAGTCCTTGGCTTGACCGTGAAAAAATAAATATATATCCAACGAGCAAAAGCTCCTATTTTTCTCGCAACAGTAGCACTTCCGCGAAATTACAGTCCGTAGCAAATTCGCAGGACCCCAAACGCATTGTTTTCTACGCCAGTGCTACGCCGCTACGAAAACGTGTAGCCGCGTAGCGACTAATTACAATTTTTCGACAGTTACCGCGATTCCGCTAGAATGGTATGTCGATACGATCTCGAAGGTAATTAGTTAATATTATATAACTTTCATCTCGATATCACTAGAGCTCCGTGACAAAATGCGGAAGAAATCCGGAACGGATCCTTTTTGAAAAAAGAAACTTACCTGATATAGATGTCTCGTTCCCACGGATTGAAGGTCGGAGTGTCAGTGTTTGTAGTGTAAGGGCACTGATGCACTCGCGGGCGCGTGCGGCTGCTGCGAGCGCTGGGAACTCACTGACTGGGCCCGGCCGGGAGCCCCGCCGCCCGCGGCCCGCGCCGCACCCCCGCGCCCTAGCGGATAAACAACGTGCATTGTGGGCCCGATCTGTGGGCCTACCCTGCTTCACACACACATGCACACCTCTCGCGAGATACACTCCTAGTGACCTCTCCAATGCGCGCCGTCCGAACAATACGCTCTCCTCCTTACCTTCACAAACCTCCAATGTATATAACATACGGAACAAAGCGATGTTATCAACCCGAAGCATAATGGTTATCAAATAAATTTTCCGCCCAGATAGTAAGTCTAGCGTTATAGATTTTGGATTTAAGTTCCATGATTGCACAGATTGGGGACAATGATAGGTACATGTACGTTATTGGGGCTTAGGTGGTCGGAATTGGGGACACCTTGGGGATATTTGTTACTTCAGCATGGGCAATAGGTACGGAGGTAGGTATAGTATTGGTAATCAATTAAAATGCATGATAGTGCAGAACGTACTGTTTGTATAGCTAGGTTTGTATAAAGAGGGTGTGTCTCAGTACGGAGATACGCATTTGTACGATAAGGCCGGTACACTACTATAGGCGACAGCGGACAGCAGATGAATATTATCGCTTGTTACTATTGGATGCTGCATCTCACTAAACTTTGCTCCAAATCAATTAATCCTTTAATTGTCTAGCTTAACACTTATGTGTGAAGAAGTGAAAATTATGTTTTTTTCCTACTCTCCCGCGATACTTTTCTGATGGATCCAAGACAGTTAAATTCATTATCTGGGACTTCGTCGAACTTCTTTGTCTTGGCGTTTTTCTGGTGGTCGCCACTGTTGATTCTGGTTTTCAGGAGTAACAGTATAGAATGTTCCAAAAAAAAACTTATGTGTTAAATCATTAAAATACAGGTAAAGGATCGTTTAATCGTGCTTCAACTGGGTTTTAGAAAACTCTCTTTCGTCCTTACTAACCACTACGCTCATTCAATTTAGTAATGTAGGTTGTACTCTAGATGTCCTTGCTTCATTTTCGTTACCCTTTCTAAAAAGTATGCTACTAGAGTAGCGTTTTATTAAAATAGTAGGCGCAACTACAAAATAGTAATATTCTAGTTCTTGCAGTTTTTAAAACAACAAACTGGTATTTTTCCACTGAATTCGTAAATTTTCAGGACGTCACTGGGACTTCTCACCTGGATCCCAGCCACAGGTAAATACTGACAGATGAAAGATTACTATTTACAGCTGAATAACAACAATAGAAATCTACGAGTATGAGATCGAAAATTGACATATCGCGACGTAGCGGAATATTAATCTAGATGTATGTCATATTCTCAATTGTATCTCGTGCCCACATGAGATAAGCTGCAACACTGTAGATACTGTTCTATCAATAACCGAATCATCAATCCATAAATTGAGGCCAATTCATGCAAAACGTTTTTTTCTCCCATTCTCCCTTGTCAGTTGTAATGATATCATTTTTTCCATTTTCCTTCAGTCATTTCTCGCACAATCATTCCAGCTTTTCTTTTCTTGATTTGAATTCATGGATTTATTAACAACATTACCAAGATTTTGTAACAACATTATGATTTAAAACAGTGTCCATGGAGTTTCTTGCCCGTTCTTCTCCATGGGCAACTACAGTACTTTCACAGTTTTTATGTCTTGTGACTGGGACTGTAGCTACATTTAATTTTTATCTTTGTTTCGACAATTCAAAAGCGCCTGTAACAGGCCTACTTGAAATAAATGCTTTGATATAGATTTTTGATTTTATTCAATGATTCGATTTTCAACCAGTATTTTCCAGAAGTCATTTAGCCAAGACATCTACATGGCCACGCATGGAGTCATGGAGAGATATCTACGCCGATATCTATTGGGGCATTATGGAAAAGGTATAAAAGATCAGCGATAGGAGATCACGGTAGATCTCTTGCTACAGTGGTTTGTACACGATTTTACGGAACTTAAAAAAAAAAACAGAACAATAGGAATTGGTTTTGTACACAATGGGATATGATGGCCCTTTATTGAGAAGTTGGTTATATCTCTATAAAATTGACATTGAGTTTGTAAAGTATTAGTTAGTAGGACCCAGATTCTGTTCAATAGAGTGCAAAATATGATAAACTGGGTTCATTGCGATGGCGATGTTGTAATCAAGAGTCATTACAACATCGCCATCGCAATGAACCCAGTTTAAGGCGCTTAGACGAGCTAAATTAGCAACTCTATTTGTGGTGGTTCAAACTTCGTTTGAAATGCTGTAAGAATAAAGTTCTAATCAGCTTGAACTATAAAGTGGTTGTTACGTCAGCCACTGCGGGCCAAATAGCACAAAATGAGTGGTATCGATCGATTTACAAAAAAACTATTTATTTATTTATTTATTTATTTATTTATTTAAATAACATGGGAGACTTACAGCTAAAACAAATTGATTGGATTAAAAAACTGAAACAATATCGTGCTAATATATTGCTTGTAGAATTATTTGCCAAAAAATCAGAATGATCGCATGCATATTAGTATGTTTTTTATTGTTTGAAAGATATTTTTAGAGATAAGTTCGTGATTTCTTTTTATCGAGCCAAATAAATTGTATTATGTTTTCAAGTAGTATCATGCTAGCATATATCCTGAAGAATATCATATATTTTTCTGGTCTTGTTTATAGCAGTGAATCATATACGTTAAGTAATTATAAAACTCGCGTTTAGCTCATGTAATCGCCTTAAACGCCCCTCTGAACTTCGTGTCAAGTTGCTCATAATCACAGGCACAACACCTGAATTAGGCACAAGCCGTAATGTGTAGCTCAATTACGTTTCAATTGAGCGGTCAGGTAGCGTCGCACATGCATAATTTGACAGCGCTGGGGGCTAGCCACATCACATTGAGATAGCTGACGAGATGAAACTATGTGCCATTAAAATAGATAGACTTTAACACAGCGTTCAGTACGTCTAACCAAAGATATTCAAACAAAGAAAAATACTGAGATAACAAAAACATGGATGTGCTTTTTGATTTGCTTGATTTTTTGAAATTTTGTTGTTTGACATTTTGATTTTTGAAATATTGGACTTGAATTTTTTTATATATTTTTCTTTTAGACATTTTGATTTCGGTTTTTGACATTGTAATTGTAATAGTAATGATATGTTAAATAATGTAATGATAATAGTATGATATTTGTAATAGTAATGACATAAGTAATTTAATGATACTAATTTATATTTTCCTTTTAATACTAACATGTGTTTTTAATTAAGCTAATGATTTAAAAATATTATAATAATAAACTTAAAAATGGATCACAATAAGTGTAATAATAATGATATTAATAATTTCAAATGTTTGCATGCCGATTGGTAAAATGTGGCTGAGCTAAATTTAATCATAAGAACTATTATGTACTACCCATATTTGCAAAATAAAATTCTATTCTATTCTATCCTATCGAGTAACTAATATTTTTATTGTATTTTTGTTAACTGATTAATTTTTCTAGGAAATATCAATTGCGTTTTTTTTTTTTTTTAACATTGTCCTTATTTTGGTGGCCTGAATGATCCCTAAAAGTTTGTCCATCTATTAAAATGGGATCTTATATGTTACGGATAAAACTCTTAATCAGTCAAAACTACTTTTGCCTGGTGTCAGTCAAAATCCTTATTAAGTTAAAATGTGTTTTCTTGATTAAAAATACGTTGTTTTAGAACGCCTCAGTTGTAATGACCTAGTCCTGAATTACATGTTTAATAAATAAATAACGCTGGACATTGACACACAGCGCCATCTAGTGCCACACTAAGCAAGGCTAGTGGAAACCATATAGTTGATATACTACATGTATACTTTTTTGATGTATTGCAAAGGGTGA
Source organism: Xestia c-nigrum (assembly GCA_916618015.1). Taxonomy (NCBI): domain Eukaryota; kingdom Metazoa; phylum Arthropoda; class Insecta; order Lepidoptera; family Noctuidae; genus Xestia; species Xestia c-nigrum. The sequence goes on along the minus strand of OU745246.1, from coordinate 6,824,013 downwards.
CTACCTGTAACGACTGTCAAAGATGAACAAATTGACAGTCGGGACCATAGACATGTCGGGACCAACAGCTTAACGTGCTTTCCGAGACACGGAGGAAACTCGGTATGTAAGGGTGGTCACCCATCCACAGACCAACCTAGGCAGGCACGGCTTAACCTAAAGATCGACCCGAGCGGCTGATATTATTTAGCCATGAGCTAAATAATATCAGCCGTCATCATCGTTACGGAATATTGACACTGATAAGTCCTGAACGCGTTTAACTTGTGTTGATCGCGTTTAAAAGGTACAATTTAGTGCAAGTATTTATGTTTTATTGTTTCTAATCAATCTATCAATCAGCATTATTTGGCAAGGTGACAGGCAAAATCCTTCGAGACTAATATTGAGTTAGTTACTCCATCCGAATGTTATCTTTCAGAATGGATTTAGGCCTTAATTCTTGTCGCGCTGACGATGACGGTGAAAAAAGGGATAAAAGGAGCAAATGTTTGTGTGATGAGTATGGACATTTGTTTCTGAGTCATGGATGTGTATATGTATAATAAGTATGTATTTACAAACAAAAATTATATATGTAGTATATCAACTGTCTGGTGACCACGAAACAAGCATTTCTTAGTGTGGCACTAGATGGCGCTGTGTGTAATGTCCAGCGACATTTATCTATTCAAAATTATTTATTTATAAAGAGAAAAGATTGGATTTTTTGTTTGTTTGTTAAGATTTAACTCAAGAACTACTCAACCGATTTCAAAAATTATTTCACCATTAGAAAGCTACATCTTTACCAAGTAATATAGGCTACAAATCTATACTTCTATACTAATATTATAAAGCAGAAGAGTTTGTTTGGTTGAACGCGCTAATCTCAGAAACTACCGGCTCGAATTGAAAAAATATTTTTGTGTTGAATAGTCCATTTATCGAGAAACGCTTTAGGCTATATAACATCACGCTACAATCATTAGGAGTGGAGCAGTGGGCAAGAGAAAAAATATTCTTAGTTATTAGCAGTTTGAAGAAATATGGCTTTTTAGAATCGATAGAGTTTAGAACGTATTATTATTTCTGCATAACTTGCATTGCCAATAATCGAAACAATATGAATGGATTGTGACAAATTGTTTGGATTATTTAAGGTATATTATAATATCTTGGAAAAGAAGCTCGTTGCTAAATAATAACAACCGCTCGGGTCGATCTTAAGATTAAGCCGTGCTTGCTTAAATTGGTATGTGAATGGGACATAATACCGAGTAGGAAACTGTCTGTGTTCTATTCTCTGACTGTGTTCAGATAGTCAGGGTCCCGAAAGTCTGACCAGTAGTCTTACCCAGGGGAATCGTATTACGAAAACCAGAACTAACTTAGTTGTGGAGGTCAGATAGGCAGTCGCTCCACGTAAAATACTGGTATTCAGTTGTATCCGGTTAAACTGGAAGCCGACCCCAACATAGTTGGGAAAAAGCCAGCAGATGATGAGGAAGCCCAGATTTTCTCAGCATATTTTCGAAAACATTACATCAGTCTTTTCACAAGTACATTGGCTTACAAAAGTATCTCATTAACATGCCAGATTTGAACCCAAAACCTAAGGAGCTTCATGCGTACGTAACAACAACTGCTTGAAAATAGGTTCTGACGCAAACAACTACTTCAGTTTCACACACACGTTAAACCTTTTTTCTACGTCATCGCCAAAAAAGGCACACAGATACCATAGACTACGTTCAATAGCGTAACGTGAACGTAACGTGGTACTTGAAAGTTTAACGGACTGCAGTGCGCCGCAACACGGCGAATTAACAAGGATAGCTTCAAACTTTGTATGTATTGGGGTGAGCAGAGTAAATGGGGAGATAGATGGCATAGTTCGTTAGTGCTTGACACGTTGAGATTATATGTAAGTTTAATATTATGATGACGAGTTATAGAGAAGTATGAAATCCAAATGGAGGAGTTGATGATGATGATCCAACATCTGCCTAACCTTTTCCCAACTATGTTGGGTTCAGCTTCCATTCTAACAAATACAGAACCAGATACCAGTATTTTATTTCAAAGTCAAAAGTCAAAGTCAAAATAATTTATTTGCAGTAAATGTGGTACAAAAAGGTGGTAAAAAAGCTTTTAGTGCGATGACACATTTCGCCATAAAAATAGCATGCAAATATTAATAAACACAAACTATTATACCTGTTTCTAATTTTAATTATCTAGACACAAAACAAAACAACAAAAATAACAATTATAATTATACCTACATACTACAAAAGAACTTTTAACATATTAAAGTATTATAGTAGTATTATATGAAGCTACTGCCTTTTTGACCTTGACAGCCCAGTTAATTCTGGGTAATATGATACCACCTGGCAAGACTGGTTGTCAAACTTTTAGGGACTCTGACGACTGTCAAAGATGGACAAATGACCGCCAAGACAGCTGGGGCAGCTTAACATACTTCGAGGTACGGAAGAAACTCTGTATGTAAGGAGGAAGGTCCACAGACCAAGCGCAAGCACGGCTTAACCTAAGTATCGACCCGAGCGACTGTTATCATTTAGACATGACATTACATTACATACAAGGTGTAAGCACACGAAGCCGTCAAATAAGCATTCTGTACATCAAACCAAGTAACTTTATGTTATGGATGTATTGTATAGCATTAACAACTTGTATTAAAAAAAAAAACTTGACGAATAGTCTAGTCGAATAGGAACTTTGACCCTAATATCTCCGTAACAAGAAGGTCCCAGCGAGCCTGTGGACGGTGACCTATGGGCTGAATGGATGACGACAGGCCGTGTCGACGACGCGTTTGTTAGATTTATGCCGATGTAATTAATACATAACAACATATTTCGTGTTGCAATATAAAGTAATAATTATTTTCTAATTAAATGCAGAGATAATATAACAAATAACATAATTTAACGGTGTATTTAAAGGTTGGATATCAAATAAGTATGAATCGTGTTTGCTTGTCATCGTTTATGGAAACATGAATCATACTTGTTTGTCGCCGCCTATAAAAAGCGAGTGTTCGGACTTTCTTGAGACACTTTGACTCTGAACGTTGACTAGTGCGGAGCTCCCGAAGAAAATAATAGATAAGTATAAATATGGTGGTAACTATGCCAGGCTATTTTTTTTAAATTAATAAATGTGTTGTTATATGTTTTATAATATATACTTAGTTGTTATGAAATATTAAATTAAAATATTTGATTCCTGAACAAAGTACTTTCATTTCACTATTCTGTTTTAAAATAATAATATTCTTTAAGTATGTATATATATTTAATATAAAACTGATTAATGGCTTTTTAATGTTGCTTTTATTTCTCTATTCCAACATTATTCTTTAAGTATATAAGTATGTATATTTAATATAAAACTGATTAATTGCTTTTTAATGTTGCTTTTATTTCTTTATTCCAACATCAGAAGTGGGATTTCAGCCTTATTTTGCCCATAATAATATATCTATGTTTATGTACAGATCATGGAGCCGTCCCAACTATTGGAAGGTCTGGTGAGAGCCATTCAGGAAGCAATAACCTCAAATCGGCGCTCCGATGACATCGCTTTGCCTATCTTCGACCCAGAGAAAAACGATAATGGTGCTGAAGGTTGGTGTCGGAGTATAGAGAAACTTGCCGCTGAATTTAAGTGGACCAGCATCCAGCAAGCTGCCACAGCAGGTAAGGCCCTACGGGGTTCTGCATTAAAATGGTTTGAAACATGGGAACCAGATACCGAACGGTCTTGGGAAGCTTTGCGTAAGGATATAATAGATTTATATCCAGCAAAGAAGAATTTAACCGAAAAGATGTCAAAGGCCATTTTATATACATCTGAACTTACCGACACATATTGTGAATATGCTAGGGAGAAAGTCAGGCTATTGCGAGGCACAAAAGTAGCTTTTACGGAATCACAGTTAATTGAACTTATTTGTGGTGGCATTAGCGAAGTTAACGTAAGAATGGCTAGTTTAAACAGTTCGATAGATTCCGTACCAAACTTAATAACGCTATTCTCTACCTATGAAAAGGCCCCCAAAAAGCGATCTTTGGAGACAGCTACAAACTCTGGACAAAGCGGTACTAAACGTTTTAAACCTAACATGGAGGTCGGGCCCAAAGAAGCAAAAACATGTTACTCGTGTGGAAATAGTGGTCATCTGATGGCTCGTTGTCCAAAGCTTGAAGCCCACTCCAGTAACAAAGAGTCAAATTCTTCAAAAAATCTGCGAACCATTAAAATTACTTGTTCGTTTTGTAAGAAAGAGGGTCATTCCTTTGAAAAATGCTTTCATCGAGTAGCTTGCACGGTTTGTAACAAGATGGGTCATTCACCCGAGAGGTGTTTTCATAAAGTTGAGCAAAATAAAAACATTAATACCGCAGAAACCAAATGACTATCTAGCAAATTTACTAAAATTCACATAAACGGTATTGAAATTAATTCTTTGTTAGACACTGGAGCTGACTGTAGTTTAATAAGAGAATGTGTAGCAAGGCGCCTACAATGTAATTTAGTACCATGCTCATTATATTTAGACGGCATAGGTCATGGTAAACTTCATGTTTTTGCAAAAATAAACGTTCCTGTTCAATGTCGAGATTTGTGTATTGATATAGAATTTTATGTAGCCGCAGATAAAGATTTCCATTACGATTGTATAATCGGCCGTAATGCTGTTAAACACCCCAATGTAGCAATTGTATTAGATTCCTTAAGTACAAAGTTAGTTAACATTAATACTTATACGCCTCAATTGGTAATTGGATCACTTCAGATAAATTCTAGTATGGATATGAACTCTCTCACGATTGCTCTTGCCCACCTAGACATATCCCTACAAAATAGTATAATTAATATCTTTCAAAAGTATCCACATATTTTACCAACAGACAACAATATAAGTACAGTAACAACAGGTCAGCTTAAAATTCGATTAAAGACTAATAAAATCATAAACTACCGCCCGTACCGTTTGGCCCCAATTGAGAGAGAGAAGGTTAAGCAAATAATTGACGATTTACTTGAAAAAAGAATCATCCAGGAAAGTGAATCTGAATATGCGAGCCCTATCCTGCTTGTAAAAAAGAAGGATGGAACTGATAGGCTTTGTATAGATTATAGAGCATTAAATCAAATTATTGAAAAAGAACGATATCCTCTCCCTCTCATCGAAGACCAAATAGATCGACTAGGGAAGGCTAAATATTACATTGCTATCGATATGAAAAATGGGTTTTATCAGATCGCCATTGAGCCACAGTCCACGAAATACACGGCTTTTGTTACACCTGATGGGCATTTTGAATTTTTAAAAATGCCGTTTGGTATATGTAATGGCCCCTCAGTTTTTCAAAAGGCTATTACCAAAGCAGTTAAGCACCTTAAGTTCATATTAGTTTATATTGATGATCTGCTAATCCCTTTTAGCACAATACCAGAAGGGCTCGATTATTTAGATCAAACCTTTAACGCTTTAACTAATGCCGGATTTACTATTAATCTTAGCAAATGTAACTTTTTCGAAACAAGCATTGAATACTTGGGCCGTATTATCTCGCAGGAAGGAGTAAAACCCAGTCATAGAAAAGTATCTGCTTTAGTAAACGCTCCAATCCCAACCAACGTAAGGCAGGTTAGGCAATTTATGGGGCTTGCTAGTTATTTTAGGCGGTTTATACCAGAATTTGCTTCCCGGACTGCTTCTATTACAAAACTTGTTAGAAATAACCAAAAATGGGAATGGGGACCAGAACAAGGAATGGCTCGTGATTATGTTTTGAATCATTTGACAAGGGAACCTTTATTATCAATCTTTAACCCAGACTTACAAACAGAATTACACACAGATGCTAGTGCTATAGGGTTTGGAGCTATACTATTACAAAAAAATGACTCATTAAATCGGGTAGTTGCATATTATAGTAAGAGAACCAGTCCCTGCGAATCCCGTTACCATTCCTATGAATTGGAGACGCTTGCTGTTTATAATGCATTAAAACATTTTCGTGTTTACTTATTGGGTATCAGCTTTAAGATAATTACTGATTGTAATGCTATAAAGTCCACAGTAACTAAAAAGGACATTTCATCTCGAGTAGCACGATGGTGGACCTACATGCAGGACTTTTCTTTTGAAATTATATATAGGAAAGGCCAATACGTTGGTCACGTAGATTACCTTAGTAGAAACCCAGAACCAAGCGTAAGTTCTTCCCAAGATGTAGCCGTTTTATCCAACCCTCCCCAAAATGTTTCAATTAACCCAATAGACTTGCCACGATCTTGGTTAGAGGTAGCTCAAGACAGAGATTCTGAAACTCAAATCCTTATAGAAAAGGTTCGGACGGGCGACTTGGATTGTAATCAATACATAGTTCAAAATAATTTATTATATTACAAATGCGACTCAATGTCTGCGATTAAGTTGTTTGTACCAAAAGGGAGTAGGCTCGACATTCTTCGTTTATTCCATGATGAGAATTGCCATGTGGGTTTTGGGAAAACATACCATAAATTATCAGAGTACTTTTGGTTTCCTGGCATGTCAAAATTTATCAAAAAATACATAGCACATTGTCTAGTTTGTGTCAAAAAAAAAACTCATCATGGACCAAAACAAGGAATGCTGCATCCAATAGAAAAAACCCCAGTACCTTTTCATACAGTTCATTTGGACTGTACAGGCCCTTTTCCGCAGTCCAACAATGGTCATAAACATTTGCTCATCATAATTGACGGGTTTACAAAGTTTTGTATATTAAAACCTTTGAAAACAATGGGTGCTGAGGAACTAGTCGAGATATTACGAAGTTCTCTTACGGACTACGGCACACCAACTTTAATAATAACCGATCGTGGAACAAATTTTTGTTCAAGACAGTTGCGACAATTATTTGATGAGTGGCAAAGTAGGCATCACATGATAGCAACCGGTACCCCGCGGGGAAACGGACAAGTCGAACGGTACGTATCCACAATAACAAACATGATAAGCACTTCTTGTACTGATGTGTCAGACTGGCCGAGCGTTTTGTGGAAAGTTCAATTGTCCCTAAACACTACTGTACAGCAATCTACTGGCTTTGCACCTATTAGGCTGCTTATTGGCAGAAACTCGAACATCCCGTGTATACAAGCTAGATTAGATGAGGTAATACAAGATGATAACATAATTATTGACGTAACGGCCGATCGTCAGTTGGCACACCAACGTCTTAAAATTGTTGCCGATAAATTCAAAGACCGCTTTGACCAAACGCGTAGAGATAACATAAGTTATAGCGTAGGTGACACTGTTTATGTAAACCAAGACCATAGGCGACATGACAAACTAACAGCAAAATTTAAGGGACCTTACGAAATTATGAACATATTAGAAAATGACAGATTCTCATTAAGGGGTATTGGAAATTTAAGGAATATAATAGTTGCAAAAGAAAAAATTCGCCTATGGCCTGGAGAGTGGACTGAGCAAAGCGCTGTAGTAGAAGGTTTATTATAATATTAATTTAAGACATGATTGTATTATTATGAATTGATTAAAACCTTAGCTGTGGTATGACATTCATGGCTGCGGGTGATTAAGCTTCACTGACTGCGGGTGTTTGGTCTGCCCAGTAAGGTCTGATTATTGATTATAGCATGATGATTATGAAACGATTACTGAAATATTATGTAAATAAAATGTACCTATATGTAATAAGAATATTGTGTTTGTACTTCGAGAGCGAAGTACTTGTCAGTATGGCCGTGTTAGATTTATGCCGATGTAATTAATACATAACAACATATTTCGTGTTGCAATATAAAGTAATAATTATTTTCTAATTAAATGCAGAGATAATATAACAAATAACATAATTTAACGGTGTATTTAAAGGTTGGATATCAAATAAGTATGAATCGTGTTTGCTTGTCATCGTTTATGGAAACATGAATCATACTTGTTTGTCGCCGCCTATAAAAAGCGAGTGTTCGGACTTTCTTGAGACACTTTGACTCTGAACGTTGACTAGTGCGGAGCTCCCGAAGAAAATAATAGATAAGTATAAATATGGTGGTAACTATGCCAGGCTATTTTTTTTAAATTAATAAATGTGTTGTTATATGTTTTATAATATATACTTAGTTGTTATGAAATATTAAATTAAAATATTTGATTCCTGAACAAAGTACTTTCATTTCACTATTCTGTTTTAAAATAATAATATTCTTTAAGTATGTATATATATTTAATATAAAACTGATTAATGGCTTTTTAATGTTGCTTTTATTTCTCTATTCCAACATTATTCTTTAAGTATATAAGTATGTATATTTAATATAAAACTGATTAATTGCTTTTTAATGTTGCTTTTATTTCTTTATTCCAACACGTTCGTGTTCCACGCGCGTCTCAAAGACATGTCAGCATATTGAAGGGCAAGGGCCGAAGCCTGCTGGGGCTGCGGGACTGTTCGAAAGAGATACCGCGGCCCTGGAACATAAAGGGCGAGGAAGGAACATGGATGGTTTTTAGTCAGTAAAATTCTTATACTCTCTCCCGCACCGCCCAGAATGGGAGGAGTCGCTTGATGATTTCCCATCCGAAAAAAAGGTATGGTGTCGAATAATAGTTATTTGTTATACAAGAGTGCAAAGTTGTTTTTTAACCGCGTGCTCAATTCTGATGACCGAGCAAGCGAAAGATTCTAAAATTGAGTCACGAGCGCAGCGAGTGATTCAAAACTTAGAATCTTGAGCGTTAACGAGGGAATCAAAAGAGCACGAGGTGAAAAATCAATTTTTTATAAAATGTATGATAAATTCGGCACCATAGAGGTAGAAGAAAATAGGTTTAATGATGTTTTGAATTCACATGCTTAGTGCACACGATGTTCTAAATTCAAATTTACTTTACCCTCAAGACGATAAAAACGGCTTTTGCACTCAAGAGCAAAAATACTCTTTCCGAGATGGGAGGATGAAAAAAAATTATCGCAATGATGGGGAGAACAAGTGCCTTTCGGCTTCGTTAAGTGGTGTTTTATACCCTTTATACATAAACTTATCTGTAACATTCATCAAAAAATGCAGCTGCAGTATGCAGTTCCTGCTATAACCCCGATTGTAAAAAGCTTGAGTTTATGTATGTATAAAATATAAACCTTTCAAAATAAATTTTCAAAAAGATAATGTTAACGGCATTACTACTTCGCATAAACAACGCATTCAGACCGGCTCAAAAAGTGATTTTCATTTTAGAAATATAAGGTTTCATTTACAAAAAAACTAACTATATTCATAATTTTTTAAAGACTGTTAAATAAACTAAATAAATAAACTAACAACAAACTATGAAAGGGTATCGAAATTCCCCATCTATAATTATTAATCGGGGATAATGAAGCATTCTAATGGTGCATGAAATTTTCTTGTCAGTCCAGTAGTTTTTAACAACAAACATACAAAAATACATATTATTCCTCTTTAAAATATTATTAATGTAGGTGTTTTTAGGGTCACGAATTTATAGGGGTAATAATTCTTGTTATTCAAAAACACCATCAATTTATTAAAGAAAAACTTTTCCACGCGACTTTGTTCGAAAACTTCAACCCCCTTCTGACACGAGTAGCGAAGGAATTCTAAATAAATTATTGAATGAGATGTACTCGTATGAAGCAAAGAGCGTTTTTTGTATACATAAACATACCATCACGCCTGTAATCTTTTAGGGGTTAGACAGAGGTGTACCTAATAGTACACCCATATTTTACCAGTTATGTTTAAGTCCCATGTAATAGGGGCGAGCCTTTTGCCATCAACCGGGCGCTAATCCTGACTTTGTGCCTGCTACTGAGTTTTCAGGTCACCAGTCTCGCTTTCGACTCGACCAAGGAGGCAATCATTTCTTAGTACTACTAATATTTAAAATTATTTTTTGTCCTTAAAACCGAGAAAGGATACTAGCATACTAAATCACCTAAATATCGAGATCCTCAAAAATCGAGGGCTTTTCAAAATTAGAAACACGAAATTGTAATTCCTAAATTCAGATTAACAAAAACTAGCAAGTCTTTTATTATAAACAGTATACGCTTTTATAACAAGTTACCAAAGTCAGTTATACTCGTAGAACTGACCGATGGAAAGTTCAAAAACTATATTAAACGTGTCCTTATGAAAAAAGCATATTACAAAATCAAGGACTACGTTGATGACAAAGAAGTTTGGCTATTTGGCTATAATTCCCTCTGCGCAAGCGGCTTCCCTGGTAGTTCATAAACGGCACAGATTTGTGGATGTCTCTAACTATTCTCAATCTCATTATTCTTTTTCTTTTGATTCAGATTATTACAGTAGTTTTCAAATCATTTTTTCTCATATTTTGCTCAGAATAGTTACAGCACTGATGTCAATATTTGTGTCACTTTTTTAATTTTGTTAAATATTTTTATTTTTACTTACCTTTGCATAGATGCTTTTTTACCTATTATTTGTGAATGAGTGAACATTGTAGGCTTTTAGATTGCCGGATGCTGTTTAACTTTTGTTAAATATTCCTTTTGTTTTACATTTTTTGTGTAGCAAGGACCTATTTTGTCGGGCCTACGCTGTCCCCCCATACTTTAGTACTAATGGTGTAATACTAACATAATAATATTGTAACACCAAATGATTTGAAAAGAGTAACCACGGAGTTTCTTGCCAGTTCTTTCCGTGGAATCGACCAACGCAAACCGTGCACCTTTTTCGACGTTTATAAGTGCCCATCTAGGCCTATGTGAAATAAAATATTTGATTTTGATTTTGATCCCTAAAAGAAGCACACCAATGCAATCTTTCAATATTGCATACCATTTGCGGCTTTTATAGCAAAACTCTTTATCCGTATTAACCACTGGACATTTACGGCCACCACGGTGATATTTCCCAAACAAATTACTAACGAAACTACGAGAAATTCACTTTAATATGTTCAAAATAGCAGCATTTAATAACATTTCACATAAAAATCTGGGTAATAAAGTTTATGACTGCACTATGCTACGGCGTAGCTCATAGCTCGTAGCGCCGTAGCCGCGTAGCATATACGTAGCACTTTACTACGACAGACGGTTCAACTGTTTTATGAGAGTGTTACGTTTTGTCTACAAATTGTGTTTTGTGTAAATATATGGAAATAATGGATTTGTGTTGTTATGAGAGTTGTATTCATATTTTTCGTAATTTTTATTTTAGTCTAAAAAAAGATTTATTATGTAGAAGTAATGCGCATACTCTCAGAAACTGGGATCGCTGATGTGGGCAACAAGAGTGCTGGGTTGAAGTGTTTGCACTCAGACTTATAGGATTTTATAAGAAACCGCTTGGAGAGAGGAGTTTGGGGTAGGCTATGCGGCGACTTTTGCCCAGCAGTGGGACAATAAAAGCTAATAAAAATATTCTGCAGATTATTTAAAATAGGATTATTTTGACAAATGAAGGAATAAGAAATTGAATAAAAAAATGTTAGTTGTTGTTAAATGCAGCACATATAACATTTTGGCAAACAACAGGCACACATAACATAAATCCTCTAAACCGAACAGGATTGCGCTAGAACAATAGGAATCCATGACAAAATGTACGTCTGCATTCCACCTGAACTATGCCTTTGTTCCTCTACACAGCAATGAAATTAATAAACATCATATTTGCGAGCTGCACAAATGCACAAAATAATAGGAATTTAATGAAAACGAGCACAAAAGGCACAAAGCGGCAGTGAGCACAAATAGCAATCCAATCTGCTTTAGCTGGATTTTAAAGGTTCTAGTGAGGGGTCGTCGTGGTAATTGGTATCAGTATCGAACCCGGAATTTCGTGGTTTCAGTATCATTGGTACTTTAAAAAAAGGAATAAATAGTATAATGACTGTTACGGCCGGAATACGAGGTTTTAGATTTAGACAGGATTTATTCCAACCTGTACAGTAGTACTTTCATGAGAGGTAGAAGAGGTTATGTGTCAAATTATCGTGACGTGGAGTTTGACGTTTACGTTGACCGATGACAGGCGACAGGTGACAGTGACAGTTCGTGGTATTGGCACTGTGTTTCGTTGTCATCGTAACAGTGACTTATATAATACTAGCTGGCCCACGCAACTTCGTCTGCGTCACATAAGAGAGAAAAAGCTCACAAAGGGAATAAAATTTCCCCCGATTTGTAACATTTTTCATTGCTGCTCGGCTCCTAGTGGTCCTATCGTGATGTTATATAGCCTATATCTATCCAACGCAAAAAAAAAACAATTCGAGCCGGTAGTTCCTCAGATTAGCGCGTTCAACCAAACAAACAAACAAACTCTTCTGCTTTATAATATTAGTATAATGGTTGTCTCCAAATTAGAGTTAGCTGGGTTTCCAGGGCACATGTGATATCACACTTGGAGTTTCTCATCATCATCTGCCCAGCCTTTTCCTAACTATGTTCGGGTCGGTTTCCAGTCCAACCAGATGTAACTGAATACGAACAGTTTACATGAGAGTGACTGTCTATATCTGACCTCCACAACCCAGTTAGTAGTGGGTAATACGATACTCCTTGGTAAGACAGGTTGCCAGACTTTCGAGCCTCTAACTATAGTAGGGCCAATTTAATAGGCTAGTTTCCACCATCCAAAAATTGCAAATCTATTTAGTCCGTCAGTTAGTATTGGAAACTAATGGACACGTATTTTTTGTTTTTGCAAAACAATGAATATCGACAAAGTTAGAACGCATCAAAAGTCGGGAGTGGGGGCTCGTGACGTCACAACGCACTAAGAATTATAGCACGGTGTGACGTATTGAGAATTTTAAAAGCGTCGTTTCTTCGTCAATGTTGGTCTACGTAACAAAAGAAAAAATATGTGTCAAATATTTTTTGATAATCTAACTGACGGACTAATTCGATTTTTTCAGGACACAAGCCTATTGATCACATTTGACATCTGTCAGTTCTAAATATAGGTTACGATTTTTTGCCATTATTACAATAAATATGTAATCGTAAAAAAAAAATGTTAAGCAATTGTGCAGTTCTAAGTTCGAAAATATCAATATTTCATTTCAGAACAAAAGGTTCCGTTGTTGTATTTTGATGAAGTGTCAAATGTGATTTATTATCTTGGCCCTGCAGTACCTGTAATGATCAAAAATCTACAAATGACAGCCAAACGCCTGGAGTTTCTATTTCGAGTAATTTCTCAAGGATGAGAGAGCACTTACTTCTCTCTTCTCTTACAAAACTCATTATCGTTGTCGTTGTGTTGTCTGAAAATCTATCAGCTACCAAGTTACAACCATAAAAGCAACTAACTTAATCTCAAGTACCGTTAAAATTCCTTAAAAACCAAGAATTTGCAAAACTTCAAAGCGACTTAAACTAGGTTGCCGAAATTTAATTAGAGTGAAATCTTTAGGGTATAGAGAGTTCAAATATCTGCAACCAAACCGTTACGTCCGCAATGTCTAAGCAAACTTGTTACTTACTTCAAAGTTCATTCTTTACTAAATTATTTTAGTGGGTTTAAAGTATGAAAGGATCGTATAAAGGGATATGGATGGGTTTTAGTCAGTAAACGTCTGACACTACCTCCCGTTCCGCCTAGAGTGGGAGAAGTTATTTGATGATTTTACATCCAAAAAAGAAATGGTTAGGAATAGGGTTAGGTTCAAAATAACAATCTTTTTTTTCATGTTCCTAACCTAACCTAACCTAACCTGCGACCGGTTTAGGTATTCGGATCAGGTTCGGAGTAAACCGTTTCTTTTGGGGTCAAATATCAACCACAGCTAGTGACCTGGCTGTGGAACTTACATAGACAGTCGCTCCAAATAAAACACTAGCATACAGCAGCACTTCGTTGGCGTACTAACCAACCTCTGTATTTAAACATAATCCTAATACCAAAAATGTTGGCAACACCATTAAGCTGTAAATATATACTATGTTTACAGAAAAGAGTGTCCAAGGAGTTTCTTGCCCGTTCTTCTCCATAGAGATCTACGCTAGGGAATAGGCAACTACAGTACTTCCACAGTTTTTATGTCTTGTGACTGGGACTCTAGCTACATTTAATTTTCATCTTTGTTTCGACAATTCAAAAGTGCCTGTAACTGGCCTACTTGAAATAAATGCTTTGATTATGATTTTGATTTTGAAGGATAAAAACAAAACCACATGCACATGTTTCAATATACTACACTACTATTAATTTACATATCAGCCTTACCTGCACAATGCAGATAACGATACATCAGGTAGAGATAATTAATTAGTGTGTCTTGTTTTAATTGATCGGAAGTGATTAACACTGGCCCATTCCCTCTCGTAGAGAGGAGGCCTCTATTCATGCAGTGGTAACGTTATCAATACTAGTATTGTAAAGAGGTATTAGTTTGTAGGGAGTAATCTCCGGAACGAATGATCCAATTCTAAAAATTCTTTCATTGGCAGAAAGTTACATTATTCGTGGGTGCTCTAGGTTGTAAATTATATCTAAAGGGTAAAACACCTCTTAACATAGCCAAAAGGCTCTCCTCGAAATTGTGATCATTTGTTTGTTCTACACCATACCTGGGAACTTTCTAGTTACGGAGAGATTAAGGGTCAAAATTCCAACTTTTTGAAAACTTATTTTTTTACTTTAAACACTTTTGCGACATCTTTGCTATTCCATCCATCTATCAGCACAATGTTTTAAGTGTGTTACATTGAGTTCTACCACAAAATTTGATTTTACGACCCAAAAAAAAAGGGTTTTTCGGCAATAATTTTTGCGTAAAGTTACTTAGTTTGATGAACACAATGCTTGATTGATGGCTTCGTGATGAGGTGGTTCACACCCTGCACCATGCATATTAGCCGAGCTGTCTCAATTTTTGCGGACGAAGTCCTGGTAGGCTCTAATTAAAATAAATAAATAAATATCACTGACATTAACACACAGCGCCATCTAGTGCCACACTAAACAAGGCTTGTGTCGTGGACCAGATAGCTCGATATATTACATGTATACTTTTTTGTTTGTAAATACATAGATACTTATTATACATATAAACATCCATGACTCGGAAACAAATTCCCATGCTCATCACACAAACATTTGCTCCTACCGGGATTCGAACGTAAGGCAGCCTCACTACCACTACGCCATTCGAGTCGTCAAATGAATTAACACTTCAAGATGAACGATGAAAGATGTCAATTACGAAATTTTATCGAACTTCTCTAATTACACGCTGAAACGTGTTTTCTTTAAATAGAGTTTATTAATTACTTTATTTCCAAAGTTTATTTTTAGCACACACGCAAAGACAGACGATAAGTTACGCAAAGTTGTTTAATGGAAATTAGTGCTAAAAATAGATGTTTTAATTATGTTTTAAGCCTGAGTTAAAATGTCAATGTCGTTCCAAGTTTTCTTCGTTTCGTTGACACGGCAGTACGTCTTGTCGGTCCATAACTTTGTCGCCTTGTCTTCGGTGGTAGCGAAAATCTCAAGGGAAGAGAGGCATAGGAGGTGGTCCCCAGTTTGCGACACCACTCCACAACCACACCCCACTGATGTTTCATTTAGGTAACCCTCCCCTTCCTATCCAGTCTTAGCGCCAAAACATGCAGCCGATGAGACCTTTGCGCTTGCTGATTTTCGATCTAATTTAAATAAATCATATTTCGCGGAAATTAGAAAGTTTTTGTTATGTTTAACAATGGACATTACATAATAAAACAATTATAAACTAAACTAACTTAAACTAAAAAAATGAAAAAATAGCGTCAAAAACTCCTCCTCAACGCTGTCAGCTGGTATGTCCCCAGAAGACTTTCGGCAGTTACCCACGTTGTATGGCAACGCTAAACCTTTGGCTAAGGTAAAAGCCTACCCAAGGGCCACGGGTAGTGGCAACTAAGCGTTACTCATATTTTGAGTTTAATTATCAACCATACATCATTTCCTTTATTCATTTCTTAACATATTAATTACATTTTTAAATATTTATTTATAAAACTAAATTTAAACAATAAAACATTTAAAAATATAAAAAACAGTAACTACAACAACAACAACGTTAACAACTTTATTATTTTATCGATACAATAAGTGTGACATCTCTGTAAGAATAAATCCGGTGGTATCTATCGACAATGTTCCCCCAACACTAGTACGTTTAATTAAAAAATACTCCATGAAAACTATACGGGTGGAGCGAAATGAAAATATTTAATATTCTTTACTCCCGCGTCGAGTTCCCGGTGCAATTCATTATCTCTTTCATTTCAATTACACTATACCTGAGCTTTGTAGGTTTTTTATCGTACGGGTATGAAGTAGATTAATTATGTAGTTATATTTATGTCACAGTAAAATTGGCAAACACGTTAGATTGTAATATAACTAGAGAGATTGTAAACTCTCGAATTTTGTCAAACGAACATACTGCTTACAATATAACGCATTATTTTTCGGTAGATTGTAATCTATCGAAGTGAAACCGTAATATTGAGAAATGTATGCGATGGAAGTTAGCTCGCGTGGTGTGCAGCAGGGGGACGGAAGGAGTCCCCCTTGCACCATGGTACCACTCTCATGAAAAGATAATGCAAAATTCCAGAGAAAATTACGATTAATATACCCTAACCTCAAAACACTTTTCCCGTGAAAAGCATAGTCGACGAAGCCCTATTTCTGTATGCGAGGTTTAAAGAAACCTAACTAACCTAACGTGGGGGTGCCCTAAGTCCCGATTATGACGGCAGAGATTCTTCAGGGTCATGCATTTGACAATATTACGGTTTCACTTTGATAGATTGCAATCTACCGAAAAATAAAGCGTTTTATTGTAAGCACACTGCTTGTTCGTTTGACAATCTTTCGAGAGTTTGCAATTTTTCTAGTTATATTACCATCTAACGTGTTTGCCAATTTTGTTGTGTGTTTTGTCCACCATGGGCCATGTGCGGATTGGTGGTTCTATGTCTTCGTATTTTTAAACAGGATGACGCACGCTTGACCTTGCCGGGTCCGAGCCGAGTGTCGGGTAGTACGGTCAACTAAATATTACATATATTTTTAACCCCCGACGCAAAAACAACGGGGTGTTATGAGTTTAACGTGTCTGTGTGTGTGTCTGTTACATCGTAGCGCTCGAACGAATAAACCAATTTGGATTTTGTTTTCTTGTTTTGAAAGGTGAATGAGTCGGGAGTGTTCTTACCTATGTTTGATAAAATTTAGTCCAAGATGGCCGACGCCACAAAATGGCGGATTACATATTTATTCAACAGTTCCCTCGATATGAGTATCAAATGAAAGGGCTAAATTAGTAGAATACTATACCATAGATAAATATCCGAGATGGCCGCCACCTAAAACGGCGAATTAATGAATTATTTTCTATTTAACTTTTAGTACATAGTGTCGGGGCTTTTTTAAATTTTAAATTAATTTTACTTGTGTATGAAGACACGTACACATGAACTCGTAACGACACACACATCCTGAAATACTACTAACATGTAACAATAATGCAAACTGCATTTAAACCCCACATTACTGACTAAACAACAACACAGCATTAGTATAATTATTCCGGATTTCATATAATTACAGATATGCATTTATCGACTAACGAGAACGAAACAATTCTATTTCAAAATCAAATTGAATCGCAACCGTTTTCCACGTGAATGGCTCGTCCAATTTACTCTGAGCTCAGCTATTTCATTAGGGACGCTGTCGGTCTTTCAATTTGCGCTTTGTACGGGGGATGGGAGGGTGCAGTTTGTGTTGGACGCTCACTGAATCAGCCCCCGGCCATTGGTGAGGTTTCTTCCACTTTTTATTCAACGCAGTCAGCGTTTTAGTTAAAATAATGATGATTTATGTTATGATATACAGGGGAAATGTACGGGATGGGTACTGGATTTTCTCCGAGTTATTTTGCTACCCATCATTCTTGATTTTGGTTTTCTGATGGTATCCTATAACATGGCAATTCTTTTCTTATTAATTTCATTGCATCGCACAACGATATTAATTAAAAAATAATTGAATAGAGTAACCATGGAGTTTCTTGCCGGTTCTTCTCCATGGAATCGACCAACGCGAACCGTGCACCTTTTTCGACGTTTTATAAGTGCCCATCCAGGCCAATGTGAAATAAAATATTTCGATTTTGATTTTGAAATACAGTTAAAAATGGTTTCTCTGGGCTTCGTCGAGCTTCACTGTCTTAGCACTTATCTGGTAGTCGTCACTGTTGTTTCGGGCTTTCAGAAGTTGCAGTGGGTTGGGTAATAGTGTGGCAAGCTTGTCCCATTAAACAAAAAATTACACATGGTAGTAAAACCATATCAGCCATTCCTGATTTTTCGTTTTTAATACTGGTATTCAACAGCGACTGTCTAGACTAGAAGTCTGCCCTAACACAGTTGGGAAAAATCTAAGCAGATGATGTCAACCAATCACAACAGAAGTGAACAACAGTACAACTAATGTACAGTTTTAATGCCTTGTGACTGGACCGGTAGCAATATTTTGTTTTGTCTTTGTTTAGACAATTGAAGTAAATACTTTGATGTTCTTTTTTTCAATGTTTATAGAACCCAGCATCCCCCGCTCTTGAATTGCGTTAATAAAATATCTATCTATCTTCTATCTATCTATATATATAAAAATCAATTGCTGTTCGTTAGTCTCACTAAAACTCGAGAACGGCTGGACCGATGTGGCTCATTTTGGTTTTGAATGATTTGTGGAAGTCCTGGGAAGGTTTAAACGGTAAAAAGTTGTAGGTAGGTAGTAGTAGGTAGGTAGTAGTAGGTCGGTAGTAGTAGGTAGGTAGTAGCAGGTAGCTTTTTCCCGCTTATGTGACGCAGACGAAGTTGCGTGGGTCAGCTAGTCGAATATATTTATGTCTCGGTTGAATGTCCAATATACTTTGTTCTTGTATGCATTTATTCTCTTTCCAATTGCACCAAATGAATATAAACAGAAAATTTAATTTCAGCTTCACCCCAAACTGACTGACAGCAAAGCGTTCACCACACGGCTGTCAACTGGTGATTTCACCATAGTCGTAATTGATTGATTTGCACCTAAATTATAGCGACAGACCGCATCAAACGCGGTCGTAACTGCCAATCAATCAGACTAGCCGGCTGTCCAGTAGCTGACGTATATTATGTAGCCAGATGTCCGACAGTAACGATGTCAACCGATGTGTGTATGTTCTTTGATAAACAGTAAAGGTTCGGTCAAAGTGGTACCTTCTTACCCATGCCTTATTGTATATGGGATTTACCGTCGAAAAAAAAAGTACATTTTGATACGTAAGTTCGTTATTGTAGTTCAAGGCGGTATTAACACACGAGCCGTAGGCGACGGTGTTTTTGACCCGAGAACTGCAATAATAAATGTCCACGTATATCAAACGACGTTTCTCAATACACTCTTGAAGAAATAAAATAAAATAATGTAAAATATTTGTGTCATGAATGTCACGAGACTATGTTTTAAATTTTCTTTTTTTTTCATGCTTTGCTTTCGCCAGGTTGAAGGAGAGGCAAAGGTATGAAGCCGTTATACAGCCTAATATAAAATAGTTTTTTTTTTTAATTTATAACACAAATACTTTAATTTGTTTATAAAAGTAAATATTAGTTATAAATAATCATGTTTATCTACGATATTGAATTTAAAAACACAATTTGAATATTCAATAGACGTAGATTGCTTTTCCGAAATAAAAAATAAACAAAACATTCACCTCTGACTATAGAGTCAGAGGTGAATGTTTTTTTTTTTTAATTATGCAATGTACCAATTTGGACTAATTATAATGTAAAGACTAGACTAGTTATCTGTGGCAATTTTGCTTTCTGCACATGTGTAGAAAAAACATGAAAAACGCACGTTCACACACGTGCGTTTTTCATGTTTTATACACTGCATTTTGAACCTAATCGTGGTGCGAAAAGAACCAGTTTTCGAGGAAGTGCATTGAAAAAATAAGAACTGTCATACAGTGTTCTATTTACGAATTTCCAAAGGAAAACGTCGTCAGAAAAGTTTTAAGAATGAATGTGGATGGGTATAATAGTAGAGGAAGACCAAAGAAACGATGGATTGACTGTGTCAAGGATTATATGGCAGGAAGGGAGTTGTCTGCTGAGATAACGAGTAAATAGAGAAGTATCGAAGAGGAAGACATGCTACGTGTGACTCCAGAAGAATTGAGATGAGGATTGAATGAGGATTCAAAAAAACTTTAGAAAAGAAAAGATGAAAAACAGATATTTCAACTTTAATCTAAACAAAAAGAAATTAAGATATTTTGTGTCTCACGGCTGCCCCAAATAAGCCTAGTTAATCAAAATGCCGAGCAGCTAGTGCCCAACGCTCGTTCTCAACTGGATCTGAGATAGTGATGTGGCGAACATAAAATACACTCGAGAGCAATGAATCCGGGTCACTTAAAGAATGTTAAAAATCTCGGAAACTAAAAATGATAGGTTAATGCAATAAATTGTATTTAATAGACTATGTAATACTCCTTAAATGAAAGTTAAAAAAATATGAGTCACCATACATTTTATTAACACAAAATTACATAAAGAAAAAAGCTGCTGATCTCTCCTTAAAACAAAAATAGGAAACATGAAATTTTTGAACTTTATTACGATTTTCTTGAATTTTAATACTTCGTATTGCCTCCTCGTGCTTCCATTACTGCGTTTACGCGGTTTGGCATGCTGTACACCAAGTTCCTAATGCGATTTTGGCTAGCTCGTCCCAAGCATGCTCGATCGGGTTGATATCCGGGCTGCGCGCTGGCCACTCCATACGAGTAATGTTCATCTCTTGAAGGTAGTCATTCACAATCCTACCTGTATGAGGTCGGGCATTGTCATGCATAAATATAGCATCCTCACCTAAATTGACCATAAATGGACCAACGTGATCATTGAGGATTTCTTCCACATATCTTACGCTAGTTAAAGAGCCGTTTTCTATGATCACCAGCTCTGTGCGACTTTCAGAAGAAATTCCGGCCCACACAAGTACAGACCCACCACCGTAGGCTACTTTTTCTTCGATGCATGCTTGCTTGAATCTTTCCCCTGGTCTTCGATACACTCTGTGTCTTCCATCGTGCTTGTAGAGCATAAATTTTGATTCGTCGGAGAACATAACTTTTGACCAATCTTCAATACTCCAATTTACGTGGCTCTGGGCATATCTTAGTCTTGAAATACGATGCCCACGCTCCAATTTAGGGCCGTTTGCAGGTCTAAGGGGTTTTAAGTTAGATTCAGCAAGCCGACGTCTTACTGTCCATGCACTTGGGTTACTTCCTCCGAGGCGTCGAAACTGATTTGTGAATTCAGTTCCTGTGAGAAAGCGATTTCGAAGCATGGTGTTCACCAAGTATCGGTCTTCTCGTGCTGTGGTACACCTGGTTCTGCCCGTTCCTGGTCTGCGTAGGTTAGAACCAGTTTCTTCGTAACGTCGGAGAACTCTTTGTACTGTTGACAGCGACACACCGACAGTCCTGGCTGTATCGCGCTGACTCCGGCCGGTTTCCAGCATTGTAAGTATTCTGGTGCATTCTTCAGGCGTAAGCGACATAATTTCAGCTTGAATAATGAATATAGAGCACTATCAACATGGTTTATGTACCCACATATATGACAGATTACAAACAAAAGCAAAACCAAATGCTGTAATTTCGTAGTTCCATCTTCGAAAGTGGCCCTTTTTCAAATTTGATTTTTTTATGATATAACTTTACAGTAACTAAGAAGTTTTAATACCTTCATTTAAGGAGTATTACATTGTCTATTAAATACAATTTATTGCATTAACCTAGCATTTTTAGTTTCCGAGATTTTTAGGATTCTTTAAGTGACCCGGATTCATTGCTCTCGAGTGTAGTTTCAGAAACTTTTGTGCAATATTTCAAGCTTCTAGTTATAGCCCCAGTGATTTAGACGTTGTCTGTTAGTGAATTTAAGGTTTTCAGCAGCATCATCTTTTTATCTAACACCAACTTTCTGCGATCAATGCATTATGCAAAAAATACTCTGACCTTTCACGGCGATCTGAATTGTAACCTCAACAAAAAGATAAAAGTAAAAAAGAAGAAAGATATCACAGAGACTGGCAACACCGACGGCTTACAGATTAAATATTAATTACAGACATATCCTGACATTTAAGACCCTCCTACTTAAGCCTCAAGATCAACTTAGCCTTTAAAAGAGAGCGGGGATTAAACTTTTTCCGACTACTGTTAAAGTCTTAAACGGTAATCCGATTTATTTCTGCTTGACATTTCGAATAATAGAAAGAAATGAAATTGATTCCGATCAGTTGGCGATTTTCTTAATCCGATTAAAAGTTAATCGTTTGCGGTATTTATCGATTTTGTTTGAGTAGATTTCATTAAGGGAGCACAGTTTTGTATCATGTTGTATTTAATATGTCATACGATAAAAAGAAAAATGAAAAGTGGCATTTGCCCTTCAGTGGGATACATAAGGCTCACAATAATAATATTGTGAGCGAAGGTACTGAATAAACATCCTAGATTTTTGATATTGTTCACAGATTTGATTATCAGTATGGTATTGTGGGACTCAATTCTGGAAATAATAATAATAATAATAATAATAAAAAAGCAAAAGAAAACCAGAAAGTGCAAATGAAAAATTGTTATACTACAATGACGGATGTCAAAACCTGTCAAACCATTCAATCAAAATATGAAAATTACCGAAAAATATAAAAGGAATGCATGATGCGATAAAATAATGATCACGAGAGCTGCCTCCCGACGACGCGCACGCCTACCATCCCCGGACTCGTCGCTCAGCTCCGCCTCGCCGCCACCGGACCCCGGTTCACCAGTGTCAACGGTTGCGGCAGTTGCGTCGAGCTCGAGCGACGAATATTTCTCTCCGCCGACGTCGCCCACACCTGTACGTCGTGCGGGGAGAGGCCGGCCACCGAGAAGCTTGGGACTTAGGGGCCAACAGGCCCCGAGCCGGGTCCCCGCTACCGGTGGTTGTGTGCAGCGCATGAGATGGACTCAGTCCATGAACGAGAACGCCATGCGCGCATACTACGGGTCTACAGAGGGGGGAACTAACCTCACTGCGTACCGTGTTAGGATGCTGTCTCTGTTCCAGGATCTTGAACCAGCCGTCAACGTCTCGGCCCAACGACTGTCGGATCAGGTGCGGGTCATTCAACGCAATCACATGTTGGATGACGCCGCGCTTGATAGGCTGCGCTCAGAGGTACTGAGCAATCGTATCATCTTGACTCCGGCACAAACCGCGGTGCAAGCGTCAGCTATTGATGCAACCCCACCGCGGTCCAATCCTGCTGTTGTAGAGGAAGATGGTAGGGTTGCCACGGTAAGTAGCCAGTGCAACGACCGATTGAGGAGCGCACTGGAGGATGCGCTTCGTGAGTATCGATCAACTCCTACCGAACTTAGGCCCCGCTTACCACGGTTACCCATGCATAAGAAAAATAGGGCGCTGGTGTGTGCCCTGGACTCGCAACTCAAGAATGTATTCGAGAGTAGCGAGGACCTCGTTGATACACACTCGATCCTGTTCTGTGGGGCTGTTGCGGCATGTCGTTTAGCTAATGTCAAGTTCCCGAACTGTGACTTAGCTACTCGACCAAAACCTGCCGTACCAGTCTGGCAGCGCAGGATTGAGCGTCGTATCGACGGGGCCAGGGTACTCATCGGCAAACTATACTGCTTCAGGGAGGGCAATACACGACCACGCGTGATGCGCTTTGTGAGGCGAGCATTCTCGGGGACTGAAATCAGTCCTCAAGAATACATGTCCCGTGTCACAGAGCGCATCGACTTCCTGAAGCAGAAAGTTTATGCATGGGCGAGCCGTATTCGGCGGTATAAGCGACGGGTTGATCGGTATTCGCAGAATCGCATGTTCCAGTGTGACGAGAGGTGGGTATACAGAGCTTGGGAGCGACCTGACCAAAATGTGACAGACGTGTGCCACCCGGGTGATGCCGCTACGAGTTCCTTCTGGCGCAGCATCTGGTCGGTGCCCGTCTGTCATTCTGAGGTTGATTGGATGCGTGATGTCGAGCGAGTGTGTGAACCTATTCCAGAAATGGCACCAGTTGTAATCACATCGTTAGATATAGCCAGAGCAGTTCGTCCGTTACCGAACTGGAAGTCACCGGGACCGGACGGACTGCATAACTTCTGGCTCAAGTGGCTTAGTAGTTCACACACTTGCCTGGCATCCCAATTCCAGTCATCCTTAGAGTCTGGGTCCCTGCCGCAGTTCTTAACAACAGGCGTTACTCACCTGCTCCATAAGTCAGGTAGTCCCACGGAACCCCAGAACTACAGACCGATCACGTGTTTGTCGACGGTCTATAAACTTCTTACATCCATTTTGAGAACGAAAATTAATACACACATTGACAATAACTCCATTATGTCTGCGTCTCAAAATGGATGTAGGAATGGGTCCCGTGGTACTAAGGAGCTACTCCTCATCGACATGGCCATTAGCCAACAGGTCCGTCGATCCCGCAAGGATCTGTCAACATGTTGGATAGATTATAAGAAGGCCTACGACTCGGTGCCACATTCATGGCTCATGAGGGTGCTGGAGTTGTACAAGATAGATGCAACTCTATGCACCTTCCTTAAGTCATGTATGGGGCAATGGAGGACGGTCCTTCGATATCCAGGATGTCGACAGATCCAGGGGAACGATGAATCTGTATGGATAAAACGGGGAATATTCCAGGGCGACAGTCTGAGTCCACTTTGGTTCTGTTTAGCCCTGAATCCTTTAAGCACATTGCTGGAGAATTCAGGGCTAGGCTACCAGTTGAGGAAAGATGGTCAGGTTATATCTCACCTGCTTTACATGGATGACCTGAAGCTCTTTGCCCCCAACAAATTGCGACTGATGGAATTACTGAAAGTAACTGAAACTTTTAGTAACGCCATCAGGATGGAATTTGGTGTGGACAAATGTGCAGTCATGTATGTAAAGCGAGGGGAGATTATGGAATCCGAGGGGCTTCAGCTCTCGGATTCCATACACCTAAGATCCCTTTCCTCATCCGAGAGCTATAAGTATTTGGGTATGTCGGAAGCGTTAGGTATCAACGTAACTGACATGAAGCAATCGTTGAGGGAGCGCTTCTTTGGTCGCCTAAAGAAGGTATTAAATAGCCTTCTTTCAGGTGGGAACAAGGTGCGCGCCTTCAACGGTTGGGTCATGCCGGTTTTAATGTACTCTTTCGGCATACTCAAATGGACTCAGACCGAACTCGACGCTCTGGATAGAAGAGTCCGTACACTGTTGACCGAAAATCGGATGCATCACCCACGATCATCGGTGATGAGACTGTACATCCCGCGGAAGTGCGGGGGTCGAGGTTTTTTAAATGCGAAGACCCTCCACAACCGCGAGGTGTGCAGCCTCAGGGAATATTTTCTAAAAGCCGAAGTGGGTATGCACCGAGATGTGGTCGCAGTGGACAAGGGACTCACCCCGTTGTCCATGGCTAAAGAGAACTGGCGTAAACCTGTAATACTTACTACCGATGACCGCAAGAAAGAATGGCAGAGCAAGGTGCTTCACGGGCGCTTCAACCGGGCTCTTCATGGGCCCGATGTAGATTTTCTAGCGTCCGTGTCCTGGCTACGTTTTGGTGACCTCTTCGGGGAAACTGAAGGTTTTGTCTGTGCAATTATGGACGAAGTTATGTTAACGAACAACTACCGGAAATATATTATGAAGGACGGTTGACGTGTGTCGGGCATGCCACTGTCCGGGTGAGTCCATCAGACATATTATTTCTGGTTGTTCCCGTCTAGCTAACGGCGAGTACTTGCACAGACACAATCAAGTAGCCAGAATTATTCACCAGCAACTTGCGTTGAAATTTAAGCTTGTGGAATCTGAGGTACCGTACTACAAGTATGTGCCCGACCCAGTTCTCGTGAAAGACCATATCACGCTGTACTGGGATCAGTCTATCATTACTGACAGGACTATTGTTGCCAATAAGCCTGACATAGTGGTGATAGACCGATCAGCGCGCCGAGTAATGATAATCGATGTTACTATCCCTCATGACGAGAACCTCGTGAAAGCTGAGAAAGAGAAACAAATTAAGTATCTCGACTTGGCACACGAGGTTCGCGACATGTGGAATATGAACTCGGTTATCATTGTGCCGATTGTCGTGACGGCCAATGGCCTGATAGCCAAGAGCCTCGACGAACATCTGTCGAAGCTCTCTTTAGGCGGTTGGATCAAGGGCCTGATACAGAAGGCAGTACTCCTCGATACGGCTCGCATTGTGAGGAGGTTCCTGTCTCTGCAACCCTAACCACCGGTGACTTGGACCCTGCTCCCGACACCGGCGGATCCCTATTTTTTATATTTTTAAATGTTTTCATATCTTTTTTAGAAATATTTAAAAATGTACTAAGTAAGATGAATAATAAATAAAGGAGATCAAACTCAAACTCAAACTCAAATCATTTATTTCAACTAGACCATTACGGCACTTTTGAATGTCGATAAAACGAAAAAAAAAGGCTACAGTCACAGACACAAGGCATAATAACTTGAGAATGTACTGTAGTTGCCCATTCCCTAGCGTAGATCTCTATGGAGAAGAACGGGCAAGAAACTCCATGGACACTCTTTTCAATCAAAAATGTTGTTACAAAATCTTGGTTACATCTTTCTTGTTGAGATTATACATATATGTGAGAACGATGTAGAAAGACGTGCACAATAAGAGCGTCCAGAGTAAAAAAAAGAAATAAATCAATAATTTATAAAATAAAACAATTCAAATTATCCATGGCAGCTAAGAGATGACCAGTCCCGACTGACAGCGCCCGTTCACGAACATGACGCATGGATCAGCGCCATTCAATTCAACCATATTGAAGGGAACTAAATGACCCGACCCACCCGCCACCATCAGCAGGACATTTAAGCGAGCATGACATTCTCTCAGCCACCAAGGCATATTCAAGTCAATGAAAGATAACTAAATGCAAATGGTAGCTTTACTGTACATGGTACTCACACATGTGCTATGCAATTATACAATACTAAGAGATGGAATCTATACAATGCAAGAATATTTTTACAATCTTCTGCAGCTACCACAATAATATTGTCCATTAAGTTTGCACCTATGGTTGCGGAGCAGGACCAGCATTTAGCCAAGCATTTTTATCCTCAATGTAATCTCCCAGCTTATAATATGCTTGCCTACATAGTGTGCGTTTTACACAAGATTTAAATTTCGTCTCATTCAGTTGTAGAATGTGGGGAGGTATTTTATTGTAACATTTTAAAGAGTACCCCATGAAAGATGAATCTACTTTAGCAAGCCTGAAACCTGGCTGAACTAGTTGGTCCCTATTTCTAGTATTGTAGTGGTGTCTGTCACCTCTTTTACTGAATAAATGCAGATTTTTCCTAACATACATGATGTTTTCATATATGTATTGACAAGGTACTGTCATGATATTAATTTCCTTAAACAGTTCCCTTAGAGAATCGCGTCTACGTAATTCATATATGGCTCTGATGGCTCTTTTCTGCAGTATAAAAATAGACTCGATGTCTGCAGCCCGTCCCCATAGTAAAATACCGTATGACATAATACTATGAAAATAACTAAAATAGACTATCCTCGCCGTATCAACATCAGTAAATTGACGGATTTTTCTAACAGCATACGCTGCTGAGCTCAGCCGGCCTGCAAGAGTTGTTAAATGAGGACCCCATTGTAGCCTGTGGTCGAGAGTAATTCCCAAGAAAACCGTTTTATTGACAAATTCAAGTTTCTCTTGATTCAATACTATGTCACAATCACTACTTTTGACATTTGGTAAAGCAAATCTTATGCACTTAGTTTTATTCCCATTTAATACTAAATTATTAGCGGTAAACCAATTATGAACCTGCAGTAGGGCGAAATTTACGTCGTCAAGATTTGTGGCACGTCTGTTTATCCTAAATATTAAAGAAGTATCATCAGCAAACAACACCATATGCGGATGGTTGTTAAATAAATGGGGTAGGTCATTAATGTATACTAAAAAGAGGAAGGGACCCAATATCGAACCTTGTGGTACACCCATTTTTACTTTTAAACCCATCGAATTTACACCCTTTACTTGTACATGCTGCTGTCTATCATTCAGATAAGATTTTACTAAACTGAGCGCAAGTTTACCTAAACCGTAATGCTCAAGCTTCAAAATCAGGGTTTCGTGATTTACGCAATCAAATGCCTTCGAGAGATCACAGAAGATTCCTATGGCATCTTGTGCCTCTTCCCACGCAGTAAAAATGTGTTTTAATAAAGTGACACCGGCGTCAGTCGTACAACGTCCTTTGGTGAAACCATACTGCTGTTCGTGTATGATTTTATTGGTGTTAAAATGGTTAAGCATCTGATTGAGCATTATCTTTTCAAACACCTTGCTGAAAACCGGCAACACGGATACGGGCCTATAATTGTTGGTGTCTTTACTGTCCCCGGATTTAAAAAGCGGTATTACCTTACTGAATTTCATTAGATCCGGGAAGACCCCTTGATCTACGCACAAATTAAATATTGAGGCTAAATACGGCGCTACAGTCTGAACAATTGAGGTACAAGCTTTGATAGACATACCCCATAGATCTTCAGTTAATTTGATCTTGATTTGCTTAAAAGCTTTTATGATTGTTATGGGGTTTACATGATGAAATTTAAATTCATTTGAACAGGCTGAAACGTTCGCCTTCAATAAGTCCATAGAGAGCAAGGGAGAGGAATTTAAGGTTTCAGTAGTTTTAAGTGGGATACTGGTAAAGAAATTTACAAATTCTTCAGCGACTTCGTTATTAGAGCTCACGAGACCATGTGAGGTCTCTAGTGTTATGTCATTACTTGGTTTTTTAGATCTATTGGTCTCACTGTTGATAATTTTCCAAACCGTCTTTATTTTGTTATCGGCTGATTTTATCTTGTTGCTAATGAAAAGAGACTTGGCTATCTGGCAAGAGTTTTTAAAAATTTTCGAGTAAGTAGCCACATATTTACTAAACGTTTCTGTGTTGATATAAGGCTTAAGGCCGTACAGCTCAAACAATCGTTCCCTACTTTTCCTAATACCCTGTGTTGCCCAATCATTGAAAATAAACTTTGGGGCAATAGTTTTAATTTTCTGTTTTAAAGTATTATTGAACTCGGTGTGCACTACCGAAAAGAATTCTTCATACAATTCATTTACATTGTTTCCAATATGGCCTGGTATATTTAACTTGCTAATTAAATTATTATTAAACTTGTCTAAATTACTGGGTGTTATTTGTCTAGTTTGAATCTGAATTCTTTGAAATTGTTTATTAGACGCGAAAGCAACAGTCTGTCCGCTGTGATCTGAAGGAAGGTAATTTACGATGGATTTATCTAAGTAGTCGCAGCAACAAAAAACATTATCTATACATGTAGCAGTATTTGTAGTAATTCGGGTTGGTTCTGAAAAAACATTTGACAAATTAAATGATTTAAAGAGATTTAAAAATCTACTGCTGTTAACATTATTCTCTAAAATATTGATATTAAAATCACCACAGATAATTATTAATTTACTACCAGTTACAAGTTTTGCTAAAGCATCTTCCATTACTGACTCAAAGATAGAGTAGTTCAGGTAATTAGGGGGTCTGTAAACGCACACTATTACATGCTTATCTAGCTCAACACAAGACAATTCTATGCTATGTTCAACCGAAAGATCGACAATATCATTACGAGGCTTAAATTTAAAACAATTTTTAACTAAGATTAATGAACCCCCACGCATCTTAGACTTCCGGTTAAAGCAACTGCCCACACTATAATTCTCGTAATTAAATTGCATTTCGTAATCCTTCATCCAATGTTCAGTTAAACGTTCAGATAATATCAAACTTGGTTTTTTCTAAAAATAGTTCGATTTCTAATTGTTTGGAAGAAAAACCCTGAATGTTCTGATGAAATAATGTAAAGGAATTCTGCTTAACCCCTTTTTGACAACTAATTAACTGAGAGCTAGAAGATACCTTAGAGTTGATAAGTTTACCTAAATTATCACTCGTAGCTTCCATTGTCTTACTGACTAGTTTAAATCTAAGCTAAAATGTGTAAAATTACAATTAGTATAATTACTAATTTCCGTGGAACTATTTACAAAAGACTGCGACATACCACATATGTCTGAGTTTAAATTAAAAGCTAATAGCCGAGCTATTTGACGTCTAAAACTAATAGGCAGGTACGCATTATTCCTCGTTGACTTCAATTTCTGGACGAAACTGTTAGTGTCGAAAAACGTCAACTTGTCACAATAGTGACTTACTAATAAACACATGTGATTATTGAGACTATGAATATAATGATTTTGCCTGCTCGACAACTTTTCAAAGTATGGAAAGGCACACAGAATGATTTTCTTACAATTAAGTTTCAATAGTTGAGTGACATTGTCAGTGATATCATCAATTTTTACGTTCAAACTATTACCAACAAATATAGTTACAGTATCAAATCAGTATAGATAATAATAATAATAATAAATTTTATTCAAAGTTTAAATTGGTACAATACAACATAAATCTTATAAATAATTAAGGTATAACAAAGTACGATGCCTGTACTAGGATAAACCTGTATCACAGGCGGCATTCTTCTTATAATTACTATTTGGACAATAGATTACCTAACAATATTTAACATACGATTTTTTTTTTGGTTTAGTGAAATAACTGATTAATTTATTATAATAATACTTAAACTACTTCTTTTAATTAAACTCTATTATTCTTAAGACAAGAACAAAAATAAATGAAGGTCTTAAACATGTATATAAATGCTATTTCATTTACGCAACTTAATTAATTACAATAGTATCAGCAGTAGGTATAAATAAACAGATTAGGTTCGGTCATGTAAGAATTGCAAAAAACATTGTAATGGCATTTTTGTAGCGGTCGAGAAATTGCTTAGACAGCAGCAAACCCAGCGCAGTGGTTTCGTACTGGTATCGCTGAGTTAGCAACAATATATGAAGTCTAGTCTTGTATGACGCACTAGGCGCCCTCATAATCAATAGAGTTTATATATCTTTGCTCTGCGATTTTCCTGGCAGGACATTCAGTGTCTCCGGTGTCATGGTCACTAGGTTTTTTAAAGCGTGAACAAGTCGCGCATTTCGACGGGTCTGATCTCTTTGTGCATTCGGACATCATATGACCTACTTCACCACAGTGACCACAAGTAGAATTGACCTCTCGACAAGATTTCGCTGCGTGGCCGTACTGTTGACATTTATAACACCTCGTTACTAATGTAAAATCTCTGACAGGGCAGGAAGACCAATTTATAAAAATCCTGGATTGAGGGATTATGGCTTTACGTATATTGGCTGGAACTTCAATTACGTAATTGCAGGTCGCACCATCTCTCTTTCCAGATTTGTGGCTTAATTTTATGTCAGCCAAAAAAGTTTCCAGCATCATCTCTGGTATTTTTTGTTCTACATTCTGTTCAAAAATGCACTTGAATACCTTAATTTCGGTCAAGGAACTTGGCACACCTACAACCACGATCCGGGGTTTGCGTTTCTTGGGTTCGTCGGCGGTAAGTTCAAATGAAGAGAGCTGGACTGCGTTCATCAGCCTATTAGCGTCATCCTTCGTCTCGGTACTAATAATTACGCCCCCATTTTTTGTTTTGCGGACACCACGAACCTGCAGCTTCATTTGCTTGGGCCTTATGATTTTCTGCACCATTTCTTTCGTTTCGTCACTAGTTTTAAATTTATCATTGGGATAAATGGCAATAGAGCTTAGGTGAGTAGGTCGAATAAAATGGTTGGGTCCCTTTTTCACCATATCGGCAAAGGAAGCATTTTCCGTAGAACTAGATTCCCGTATCGTCTGCTTGAGGTCCGATATTTGTTCCGACATTTGTTCGGTCAGGTCGCACTGTTCTTTCAGGGTACAGATTACGCTTTCTGCTTGAATGGTTTTTTGCTTCAGCGACTGATATAGGACTGCCATTTGTGAGGTACCAGATCCTATCTTACGGCAAAGGTTTGATATTTTCATTTTCTGCTCTGAGTTTAGTTTGCTCTCCGCGGCAGTTAAGGAAACTTCATCTAGGTGCTGCTCGATGATGGTCATCCATTTTTGTATCTCAGGTGTTGAAAGAATACGATCCGTGGCCGACTCAGGGGCTGGGTTTTGTGACGGGCTATGCAACGGCGAGGCAGACGCGTGGACTGGCCCCCTTGGATTACAGAGCTTGTTTTCCATTTTTAATTTTTAAAGGTTCACTATTTTATGTTCATTATTCACAAAATCACACAGTAAGCAAGAACTGACGCATTGCGAAAGTTAAACGTTGAAGTAGGTCACAATTATTTTTGTATTAATAAAATATTGCTAGCGAGCACGTCTGAACGCTGCAAGTGCAAGTAGTAGTCAAAAAAAATGTTTGGAAACTATTTAGCATATAGACCTTTAAGTAAAAGAAGACATCTAGAACTTAAAAACGAGAATTTATAACAAAAAACCACCCATTTTTTTGCATTACTTGTCAATTTCTAGGAAAGTTTACATAATAGGGGATAGTGTATAACGTTAAACGGAGCATACCAGTTCATTATCATCTCTTGTCAATCGTTCGTCTATTGTTTTCGCCATGTGGGTAAGTTATTTTTAAGTTAGAACTGAAGATTTGCAGTTCGGGTTTTATGGCTCATAATTCAAATAAGACACAAATGACCATATTTGAATTTGAATTAAAAAAAGATTCCACAAACAACAATCAGTGTTCCACATTTGCCCTAGATCGAAGGATTTGGAACCATCATCATCATGGGGCCTTTGTCCAGCAGTGGCAATGCACAGGTAACAGTAACAGAGTCTGCAAGTTCATCTTAGTGAGTTTCTGGCAGAACCCTACTGTGTAGATTTTTTTTTACAGATTTTTGTTGCGCTTCTTATTGTTCAAAAATCCTCTATAAGAATGCTCATACTATTAACCAAAACCTAGTATCATAGTGCCTATAAACTAAAAAAAATACCAGCAGCCAATGTTAGCACAGAAAAGTTTCAATCAGAAACTAATCACGCGTCGATATAAAATGAGGAGCGTCGATTCTCGTCGACAACGAACCGGTAGAGTACGTCCCCATGGGAACCCAAGTACCTCCTCTCGTTCATCCATAAAATTGATCTAGTCGAAGCGAATTTATAACTTCATATTTTTGCGTTTTCTAGGTGTTTATAAGGGTTTGTTTCCACCGATCACGTTAGCCACCGATCACGGCGAAAGTATGGACTGTTGATATAGGGGTCAGCGTTAACTTAAAGTAACTTTAGTGTTTAAAAAGCTGGGTAACTTTAGCATAAAATGCGGTATAGATTAAAACCTTAAGAACCAAAAAAAATACATAATTAAATATGCTAAAGCATAGCTTTGACAGACGACGCACACGCAGACGCTATTATTGACTTTTTCATCCCCCCATCTCGGAAAGAGTATTTTTGCTCTTCGATATCTGAGTGCAAAAGCCGTTTTTATCGTCATAAGGGTAAAGTAAAGGAGAATGACCAAAAATGTATGGGCTCTGGTCCAAAAAAAAAACTGCTGCCCCCAGGGTTGACTCCATTGTGGGTTAACTTATAATGTTGGACTTACTATGTGTGCCAATGTGCATCAAATTCTAACCCACAGTTACAGACTAATTCAACAATTTTGAATGTGCAAGTGAATGTGCTACTTTTTTTCAAGTTCACGTTTCAGCTAATATCTATGATTCCGTGGGACGGATTTTTTCAGTTCCATAGAAGAAAATTAAGCATTTTAACCAGTCTTTCAAATGAGCTATGTAGTAAATCTGGGGGCAGAACTTTTCTTTTTTTTTCAAATTTTGGTCCACTTTGGTCATTCTCCTTTGAATTTAGAACATCGTATGCACTAAGCATGTGAATTTAAAACATCATTAAACCTATTTACTTCTACCTCTATGGTGCCGAATTTATAATACATTTTTTTTTTAAATTTGTTAAGAACTCAAACTCGGAACCTTCTTGGTGTACATGTTTTAATGTTTTGCGCGCGCCATTTTCTTTTCACGTCATATTGTTAACAACTTAGGTTAAAAACAAGGAATCCAACTTGAAAACTAGTGAAAATAAAAATGACCACTCATTATCTAGCGACGAGGAAGTTTATTTGAAGCCAACATGATTTACTGAATTTGTTAATAATCCGCAATTTTTTTTGCGTTTATTCATTTCCTCGCTGAGGTGGGATGAAAAGTTACGTGTTGCACTCGAGTGCAAAGATTTTTCACCTCGTGCTCTTTTGATTCCCTCGCTAACGCTCAAGATTCTAAGTTTTGAATCACTCGCATCGCTCGTGACTCAATTTTAGAATCTTTCGCTTGCTCGGTCATCAAAATTGAGCACGCGGTTAAAAAACAACTTTGCACTCTTGTATAACAAATAACTATTAATCTTGTTTAGATATTAAAAGGCAATGTAGCTGTTATTGGAAGTATTTTCAGGAAGTATTATTAAGCAAGCAGGATTATTAAAGATTATTATCGTTCAAAATCATGAAAGATTTTTCGAAATGAAGGAGAATTAATTCATATTGACTAAAGTCAATACTGCCAAAATATGCGAGTTCTATTTTGCTGATCCTTAAGCAACCTTGTACTTAAAGAAAACTTTGAAACCTATGCAGTTCTCGGGAACCGCTACTGGGATAAAGTATGAATCTATTTTGGAATCTATTTATTTACGAATCCACATGTTATCTGTATAAAATATCAAACGTACGTATTACAAATACTAGGGCAGCAGGCAGTAGCGGAAGTTTGGCTGTGATCTGCATAATGATCTAGAGTACCGCAATTTGAACCGAATTGCATTCGCAACCGCCAGAATTATAACTGATTTCGATATGCTAATTAGTTTATGCTATAATGCTATACAAAATACTTTGAGGGTTTTCTTTAGTTTTTATTTATTTATTTATGTACACACAAAAGACTTAGTAGAACATTACAAACAGAGTTTTTCTGACATTAAAGAAATTTCGGAATATTGGAATGGCTTATAAAAGAGCCAGACTTCTAGACTCCACTTTTAATGGTTCTACTGACATGGTTAAACCCATGATAAAACCGTAGGACCTAGCTACAGTGACACTTATTTTCTTATTTAAAACCAGCTGTCACCTGTCACTGTGACATTTTCCCATACAAAAATGCGTTATAAAAAGCTGTTTTCGATAATCAGACTGTCATCTTTTTGATGAACAAGGACCTTGTGAAAAAAAGTTCAGTTTTTGACATAAGCTATCGAAAAGCTAAGTAATGTAAAAAAAAATTAAAGTTGCTGTTGAAATACGATGAACTTTGAATGTCCGATCCATCTGAAGCCATTTCCTTTTAGTAGCACTAGAACCCTATGCCCAGCAATATGTCAGACTGATATAATAATAACCGGACCTTGCCTGACCCCCACAATTAATATATCCCTCTCATTGGCCGCAAATTGGCCTGTCGGAAGTGATGTCCTAGATAGCCAAGTCAGGTGAATGTACCTTATTCGGTTGTTTTGTTATAAAACTCTGATTCAGGACAGCCCACTTAGGTCCGTGTTCACCGAAAAGATAACGGTCTGATTATATAAAAACAGCTGTCACTGTGACATGGTCCTATACAAAAATGTGTTTTAAACAGCTGTTTTTAGAACATCAGACCTCTCATAATCAGATATTCTTTTTGGTGAACATGGACCTTAGATACGTCAAACCGATTTATCATCTGCCTAGCCTTTTCCCAACTAAGTTGTGGTTGGCTTAAAGTATAACTGGATGCAGCTGAATACTAGTATTTTACATGGAGTGGCTGCCTATCTGACCTCCACAACCCAGTTAGTAATGAGTGATACAATATAATAGGTACCCTTTTTTCAAGTTTGATGGTTGACCGAGTTTTAGGCCGCTACATCTATAACGACTGTCAAAGATCTACAAATGACAGCAGGGACGGGGCAGTACGTGTTTTCCGAGGCACGAAGGAAACCCGCTATTTAATGGGTGGTCACCCATCCATTGACAAACCTAAAGATCAAGACGAATGGCTGTTATTATGTAGGCACGAGCTTCTGCGATTACGGACCGTTAATGGATTAATTATTCTCTTCTCAACCACCTATTTCGTCAAAACAAACATCCAAACATTCCGCACCATATTTAGTGACCCACTCTTTATTTTCCGTTTCTTTTCCATTACAAATCAAAATAAAAAAGAAACCGAATGCAACCATAAACAGAAAGGAACATAAACCAGCCACCTGATCCATTAGAGGCGACGCCATAGCCATTAAAAATGGATTTGTTCTTATATCTGTCGTTTCGGCGCGAAACTGGGTACGTTTTCAATTACCGATAAATTGGGCAGTTCGTTCTCTCTACCCGTTGGCCCATATTCTGCGGTCATTCGACAATTATTTCATTTAAATGAATTCGAATTGCGGTTGTGAATTTTAAAGAGGTTATTTGTTCATTAATTCCTGTTATTGTTCTCTGTTATATATAGAGTTATAGTCTAATAAAGACTGGTGACCTGACCTGGTTCAGTAAAGAGAAAGTCCTCATCTTTTCTATGAAACTTTATTTTCTTCTTTTCCATAATGCTTTACGCAGAATAGCCGTAATGTGATAACAATCAACTCGAAGTAAATCTAGGTATAGCTATTGTTTTTTTTAAACGAAAAGTGACAATCTGATGCATACCTATTCGTAAGTATGCGTAAATTTGTACGTAAATACCCGAATTTCTACACAACAAGAGAAGCAATTCGAAGTAAAATTACTCTAAGACATAAAAATAGATTAAACATCCCGACATCCCGTTTAAAAATGCATTCCTCAAGTACATAAATGTCAGGTCAATAAAAATATATAATAAGTTACCAGAGGAAATAAGAAATATAAATAAATACAAAATTTTTATTAATAAATTAAAATTATTTCTCTTTAACAAAAGCTACTATAATATATTGTATT
Source organism: Xestia c-nigrum (assembly GCA_916618015.1). Classification (NCBI taxonomy): domain Eukaryota; kingdom Metazoa; phylum Arthropoda; class Insecta; order Lepidoptera; family Noctuidae; genus Xestia; species Xestia c-nigrum. Next base: position 6,786,786 of record OU745246.1, on the reverse strand, counting down.
TATAATAATAAAATAAAAACAGTGTATTTCTAATAATAAAATAAAAACAGTGTGGCAGGTCATTAACAAAGAAACTGGAAAGTCACAACAACGTGATCAGACCGAATTGTCCTTGAAAATAGATAATCAGACCATTTCTGACAAGCTAGAAGTAGCCGAGACACTAGAAAGTTTCTTCACTAATATTCCGCTAGAAGTTACAAAATCTCTCCCTTCTTCATCTACATTAGCTGAAGATTTGCTTAAAGAAAATTTTACTGCGGATATACCAAACTTTAAATTTAAACCAATATGTATTGCTACTATTATAAACGCGTTCAAAAGTCTCAACGTAAAGAATACTGAAGACTTATGGGGCATATCCGTCAAGGTTCTTGGAGATATTATCGAATCAATTGCCCCTATCCTAACAGGCATATTCAATCAATGTTTGGATAGCGGTAAATTCCCTGATCTAATGAAACTTAGTAAAGTAGTACCAATTTTCAAATCTGGTTGTAAGAGTGATCCCTCTAATTATAGACCTATATCTGTGCTTCCAGCGTTGAGTAAAATATATGAAAAAATCATGCTGGACCAGATGTTATCTCACTTTAACTCAAATGGGATTTTGCACAGTCAGCAGTTTGGATTCACGAAGGGCAGATCGACAACGGACGCGGGAGTTAAACTTATCACTCACATTTTGGAATCCTGGGAGAAGTCCCAAGATGCCATTGGCATTTTCTGTGATCTCTCTAAAGCGTTTGACTGCGTGGACCACAACACACTGATGTGTAAATTACACCACTACGGAATTCGTGGTCAAGCTGCTGATCTGGTTCTTTCTTATCTATCAAACAGGCAGCAAAAAGTAAATGTAAATGGGGCGACGTCCTCCGGGTCTCTAGTCAAGATAGGCGTGCCCCAAGGTTCAATTCTCGGTCCTTTCCTATTTCTTGTGTACATTAATGATCTCCCTTATATGATAGCCAAATTATCAGATATAATTTTATTTGCTGATGACACCTCGCTAATTTTTAAAATAAATAGAAAGGATACGCTTGTCCAACATGTTAACGAAAGTCTAACCGTTCTCTCAAAATGGTTCGCTGCTAATAATCTTTTATTGAATGCAAGCAAAACTAAGTGTTTAAGATTCTCCTTACCAAATGTACCACAACGTGATCTTAATTTAAATCTTGACGGCAATAAATTTGATGTTATAGCGGAAACTGTATTCTTAGGGATTACTATAGATTCAAAATTACAGTGGGGCGCGCACATTAGAACTCTTTCAGGTAGGTTAAGCTCAGCTGCATATGCAGTTAGGAAAATAAGGCAGTTAACGGATGTAGCCACAGCCAGGTTAGTTTACTATGCTTATTTCCACAGTATTATGTCTTACGGCATCCTGCTGTGGGGATCAGCAGCAGACGTTGACTCCATTTTTATACTACAAAAAAGGGCAGTCCGCGCGATTTATAAAATGGGCCCTCGCGAGTCACTCAGAGAAAAATTCAAAGAGATCGATATACTAACTCTGCCTTCACTTTATATCTTTGAATGTATTTTAAATGTCCGTAAAAATCGAGGGCTTTTCAAAATTAGAAGCGACTTCCACAATAAAAATACACGCAGTAAACATGAAATTGTAATACCTAAATTCAGATTAACAAAAACTAGCAAGTCTTTTATTATAAACAGTATACGCTTTTATAACAAGTTGCCAAAGTCAGTTCTAGAACTGACCGACGGAAAGTTCAAGAACTATGTTAAACGTGTCCTTATGAAAAAAGCATATTACAAAATCAAGGACTACGTTGATGACAAAGAAGTTTGGCTATGATTCCTTCTGCGCATGCGGCTTCCCTGGTAGCTCATAAACGGCACAGATTTGTGGATGTCTCTAACTATTCTCAATCTCATTATTCTTTTTCTTTTGATTCAGATTATTACAGTAGTTTTCAAATCATTTTTTATCATATTTTGCTCAGAATAGTTACAGCACTGATGACAATATTTGTGTCACTTGTTTAATTTAGTTCTTTAATTAAATATTCTTTTTATTTTTTTATTTACTTACCTTTGTATAGATGCTTTTTTACCTATTATTTGTGAATGAGTGAACATTGAAGGCCTTTTAGATTCCCGGATGCTGTTTAACTTTTGTTAAATATTCCTTTTGTTTTACATTTTTTGTATAGCAAGCAACGACCTATTGTCGGGCCTACGCTGTCCCCCCATACTTTAGTACTAATGCTGTAATGAAACAATAATATTGTAATACCAAATGATTTGAAAAGAGTAACCATGGAGTTTCTTGCCGGTTCTTCTCCATGGAATCGACCAACGCGAACCGTGCACCTTTTTCGACGTTTTATAAGTGCCCATCCAGGCCTATGTGAAATAAAATATTTTGATTTTGATTTTGATTTTGAATATGAATGAATACTTGAATGATAGATTTTAATTAAATATATAAATAATGAAATTGGTACAAATTTATCGCCAAGAATATTTAATTAAACCAAAGGAAATAGCTTCCTGCCTACCAAATAATAGAACTATATGTTTGTTAATTGTATGTTATTGTTTTGTGAGTTTTAAATAATTATTTTGTTTTTTTTTTATGTGTCATTTAATTTTAATTTTGGCTGTGTTACTGTTACGACTGACATTTTAACTTCTAACTTTAAGTATTTTGACATTTATGTTTCATAATTTTTATCTTATTTTTCTTGTTTTGTTTATCTAATTATGAAATAAATATGTTTGTTAATTGTATGTTATTGTTTTGTGAGTTTTAAATAATATATTTTTTTTATGTGTAATTTAATTTTAATTTTGGCTGTGTTACTGTTACGACTGACATTTAATCTTCACACTTTAAGTATTTTGACATTTCATTTCATTATTTTTATCTTATTTTTCTTTTTGTTTATCTAATTATTCGTTTTCATGTATATTTTAATGTTTAGCATGTACGAATTAGATTTTGCTGTGCCCTGACAGGGTCTACAACGGTTCTTAGCTCTAAGGCTTTTGTTAACACCATGTTTTTACCTTGTGGAATGCAAATAAACGAATACGAATACGAATAAGTTTTACTAACACCTTTTGAGTCAATGATACTTGAATAAAGAGAAATTCTATTCTATTCTATATTTCTATTCTGTATTTATGCTTTTTGAGGTATATTAGGTCTCACGCAGATTACGCAGAGGACAAAATAGACATTAGGGATAAGATGATTTACTCACGAAACTCCGCCGTGTTTAAAAACTGTTTAAATATCGAAACAAATCATGTCTTCAGACTTTCTCTAGCCGATTTAATTTAATCATGCATAATCAACTTAATATAGAACGAGGTAGTGCTGTATGAAGGCGAATAGTAAATTATATCCATCCATTCGAAATGAGAACAGATATCACCTAATATCACCTACATATTATAAAACAAAGTCTCCCGCCGCATCTGTCTGCCCCTATGTATGCTTAGATCTTTAAAACTACGCAACGGATTTTGATGCGGGTTTTTTTACTAGATAGAGTGATTCAAGAGGAAGGTTTTAGTATACAGGGTTATTTGTAAAACACCAACAACCTCGCAGGAGTAGATTACTGACATCTTAAACAACAACATTTGTTCTACGACTTTTCCGAAAACAGACAAAAAAAAATCAACTCTCCATATATTTGTATTTGACAATTTTACGGTGACATATACAAGTGGCGTCCGTGATCGCTATATTGAATTTTAACTGTCATATCTTAAGCGACATTCTCGATTGACGTTAGAATCATCAAAATCGGCCCAGGCGTTTTGTCTTGAAAACGCCACAAAGGAACGAGCCTGCATGCATATAGGCTGATAAATACATTACCTTTAACTATTTCTCAGTCGAGGAAAATAGGATGATTCGATACCTTATTCTGTAATCATTCGACATAACCTATATCTATCTGTATACAGAACACTTTTTTATAATACCCCTCTGCCTATCCCAGTCTTTTATCTCGAACATCTTTATGGGGGAAATTTCCGTGAGAATTCTAATTAAATTTCTTGAAAACAAGTCCCCGCGAATGGGACCCAAGGTACCTCTACCTAAGCCGCGGTGCCGATGTCTTAAGGAAAAAGCGGGAGAGAGGTATTATGTGACACAAATGTACGTTGATTAGGAAATGAAATGAAATTAGAAATAAATTGACATTTTTTTTATTAGCCGTTTCCGTACCTACTTGAGATAGTCAAGTACCATCGTCAATAATGTACTAGATGTCTATAATCATGCAGAAAATGTAGAGAGGTAAGATAAGTATTTTGTTCAATGTTAAACCTAATTTTCGTTTTTTATAATGGTAGTACTTGTTTTTGGAGCTAATGTTGTTTAAGCACTATTTATGCCCACTGTCAAAATGACAATCCTAACTTGAGCGAGCAATCCCAAGCACCAACCTCTCTACCGATGAAATAAATACAATACAATACAATATCACTGGACATTAACACACAGCGCCACCTAGTGCCACACTAAGCAAAGCTTGTGTCGTGGACACTAGATAGTTGATATACTACATATATACCTTTTTGTTTGTAAATACATACCTATTATACATATAAAAATCCATGACTTGGAAACAAATGTCCATGTTCATCACACAAACATTTGTTCCTACTGGGATTCGAACCCAGGACCCTAAGAACGTAAGGCAGCCTCACTACCACTACGCCATTCGGGTCGTCAAAAAATGGCTCAAAAATACAGTTGAACATTACATCCTGAACATTATGATTAAATACTTCGCCTTGAATACCTAACATTAGACTAAATAAGTATCATAACGGTCAGCAATAAAACTTTTGGCCTTACATAAATGCCGCGTTTCCGCTACCAGTTTCCATAGCAAGCTATGAAGCAATAAAGTGAAAACAATTACCCCACCGTTTGTAAGTTGCGGTGCCAACGGTGTGTCCAATTTGTTGAGAGTGCGATTTACGGAAGTCCACCTGCGAGCTGCGAGGCCGTGGTGCAATTTAATGTCGGACAATAATATTCATTTCTGAGAATACAGCGTACAACAAATCTGCGTCACACTAATGTAGACAATGGTGTCGATTCTGTTGTGCGTAAACTAAACTTAATTTAGACTATTGCTATCTTTTACTAAAAGGCAGTGCGAGAAAAGGACGGCTATAGCTATGCACTAAGTTAGAGATGTCAAACTAGTTTATGCCTTGCGCTTCACCGTGTTTTTAGTCGACATGTTTTTACGTGTACCCTTCATTTGTATGGAAATATTAGTTCGAATTAAATTTGACAGCTCTAAATTACGTCCGTCTCTTTCTCGTTTTATTAGTGAGAAAAAGATAGCTATAGCCTAAATTAAGTTTAGTTTGTGCACAGCAGAATCGACACCAATGACTTGATCTAGAGATCGCAAGCGGGATTGCTGACCATGAGGTTCTAGGTTCCCCAAATGGGGCAAATTGTTATTGGGTTTTTGAAGTGAAACTTCTAATGCGACTTCCAACAAAGTTGCGTTAAACGTTTAACGCTACCATGCAGAAGGTATGAAAGTATTGTTGCGTTAAAGATTCAACGCTCCTGGGGCATTACGAAGTGAAACTTCTAATGCGACTTCCAACAAGGTTGCGTTAAACGCTTAACGCTACCATGCAGAATGTATGAAATCATTGTTGCGTTAAAGATTCAACGCTCCTGGGGCATTATGAAGTTTCTCTTCTTCCGCGCGGAGGGACTCCTCGCACTATTATTTTCAGTCAGGAATTTCTTAGCAGCATGAAGTGTATAGAGAAGGAATTTGAAAATTCCTTCCGATTATGATAGAAGCGTGTTTCGGAGTAAGGAGCAGTGAATTTTCGATCAGCCCCGGGCGGCAAAAAACTACGCTACGCCACTACAATTGGCTCGTAGTGTGCATCACTTCGTTAGAAGCGTTTATTTTGATAAGTACTTACCTACTACCATATTATTATAATCGTCTGTTTCATTATGGGTGAATTATTTCAATGTGTTCTTCATAGTATTTTTATGTAGGTCAGTGAATTAAACCCATTGAGTGAAAAGAGTTTACAGTAGTAAAGGAGCTCGGGGTTTGTTTAGGTAGTGCCAATTTTTTCGTACCAATTTGAAGAATAGATTAGTGATTGTGTCTCCTGTTATTGAGACCTAAGTCGGGCAAAGCGTTATAGGGTTTTTAATTTCAGAAATTTCTCCGTTCGAATTCTGGATTTGACGAGATTGTGTCTCTAATAACTGTAATCAGCACCCTTTTTGATATTGTGAAGAAGGTCCCCAGGGGAAACCCCTAAAAAAAGAAACTCCCAGTGTTTCGGTGGATCACTACGAAATGTGAAACCAGTACAATAATAATGCCACAATACAGCATGCGCATCAGCCGCTGGTTTTATTGGCTACCTGCTACCCTGGGGGTCGCTTAAAGGGTCTTACGAAATACATAATTACGTTAACGTGAGGTTCACAATAGTGCTCTGCAAACAGCAGTAAAGATATAATAAATAAATATCGCTGGACATTAACACACAGCGCCATCTAGTGCCACACTAAGCAAGGCTTGTGTCGTGGACACTAGATAGTTGATATACTATTTCTGTACTTTTTTTTTGTTTGTAAATACATACTTATACTCGGAAACAAATGTCCATGTTCATCACACAAACATTTGCCCCTACCGGGATTCGAACCCAGAACCCTAAGCATGTAAGGCAGCCTCACTACCGCTACGCCATTCGGGTCGTCGATAGATAGTGAGATATGTGCAGCGTACGTACCTTTGACCTTCCAGGTGTCGTTCCTGATGATGATAGTGGTGGATGACGATGAATCTAATGGCAAAAACAAAGAAACAGATCTCTATCCCACTGTGGAATAAGATTAAAACAAATAGCAGTATTGTTTTAAGACGTCATGGTAGACTATAAGGTACCTACACTGTCTGCCTCCCTATGCCAAGCTGGCTTGCAAGCAAGTTTGGATAAGCGTCATTTCTGTCACGACCATGAGACGGAACATGCCTAGCCCAAAGCACCCGCTAAGTAAGCTTTATAGATTTCAGCCTGAATGGCTTGTCTGCAAGCTGAAAGCTAGATAATCTGCTGGATAAATCCAAAGAGAGAAACAACAGACTCACATCCATTCCGCTGACCTGGGTAGGAGTAAAGTAAACACAGAGGTAATATCCAATAATCTACAAAATTCACCTCTGGTAACCCTAAGAACCGCTAATGCACCGGCAGGCAGTTACTATAAAAGCAGTAATTACCGCTCGACCTTTCCCGGGCTGCCGATGACAGTAAACTTTTACTGCCACTAAAAATAATGGCCGGCCAAGTGAATCGATAGCTGTGTACTGCAAGACTGATCTTTTTCTTCAAATCTTTCAACTGGTTTTGGTAAATAATTTCATCCTACGTTACGCATAAGTTTTTTTTTTTTTGAGAAATAATAACGGTTCGTGGGAAAGCTCGCTAAAGAATATTTCAAAGGAAGTACTGCTATGGTTGATACGCCACGCAGTATCCTTATCATTCCGCTTTGGTTTGATAGGTAGGTATGGATTGGAACAAGAAGACATCTTGCTAGAATCGAACCCCTAATTCGCTGTTGGTATGCCAACCGCTCTAATTGACCCTGTCACACCATCATTTACATTTAATGTCATTATCTGCCCAGCCTTTCCCAGTTATGTTGGGGTCGGCTTCCAATCTAACCAGATGCAGCTGAATATCAGTATTTTAAATGGAGTGACTACATATCTGACCTCCACAACCCAGACCGAGACCAATAGCCTAACATGCTTTTCGAAGTACGAAGGAAACTTGTCATGAAATGGATGGACCCTCATAAATCATCCACAAATCGACATTGGCAAGCGCTGCTTAACCCTGCATATCGACCCGTGCTGCAGATTTTATTAGGCCACGATTATTAAAAAATAATAGCCACAGAAAAATTGTTTTAGCTTTCTCCAGAGAAGTTCATCCGTAGTGATTCTATTGGCTCAGATAAATAAGTTTCTCCGCTGAAACTTGATTTAGTGTGGCGTAGCAAGCAGACTCCGACAGTCGCTCCGCAGTTAACTCGATTCCGTTTTATTGCACATTTACTGCTGCCTCGGTTACTTGTAGCTTTTATAATGTTAGAGCAATAATCTTGGCGGATAGTCGAGGTTATTTGAGGTAGTTTTATTGTCGTTTGTTTATGTTTGATTATAGAGCTGTTCAGAGAAAGAGATTGTGTAGAAACATTAATATGATTTACATCGTCCAATTATTATCGAAAGATGGCGAGACGCCTTGGATGAGTTGCTCGTCAATTGGCAAAAAGGAGGAGAGGAAGAAAGGAGGCCTTTTCCCGGGAGTCGGACAATACGATCTAAATAAAACAAATCACAAACAAATGAAATCCATTTGGCTCAGAGGCAACTTCAAACTGCCCAGGTAATTTGCAATGGCAAAGTCTGGAGTATTTGCTGCGAGGTAAAATCTATGAGTATGAAAATTTTGCTTCAACTAAGTTGATGGTAGTTGTTGTTGAAAAGGAGGATTACATATTAAATTAACCCTTTGCTGTGACGTTCATGTTTTCTTTGAGACTGGGATTCCAGTAGAACTTAATAGTAGGGGAAGGCGAGATTTCGGGATTTACAGAAGCGCGGCGCCTGATTGCGCCGACCAAAGAGATTAAATACATAGTATAATTTAATGTCTTTGGCGCCGACGCATCAACCGCATCAACTCTCATTGACTGCAGCTCACGATAATTTTACGTAGGTAACTACAATTTTTGAATTAATCACAACATAAATACGATTGTATTGAAATTAAACGCTTAAACTCAAACTCAAATCATTTATTTCAACTAGACCATTACGGCACTTTTGAATGTCAAAAAATTCAAAGAAAAATCAAAGCTACAGTCACAGACACAAGGCATAATAACGTGAGAAAGTACTGTAGTTGCCCATTCCCTAGCGTAGATCTCTATGGATAAGAACGGGCAAGAAACTCCATGGACACTCTTTTCAATCAAAAATGTTGTTACAAAATCTTGGTTACATCTTTCATGTTGAGATTATACATGTCGTGGATTGAAGGCGCCATAGTGCAACTAGCAGCGCCATCTATCAATTAGTGTTGTGAACTAACAATACCGGAAACGCAAGCGCCTACCGCTTGGACACGATCGTCGGTAGAGGGGATGCAGTGAAGGCTGTAGAAGGGACGGAGTGTTGCGACAGTCGAGCTCCGACAGCCTTGGCAGACGCTCAGTACTAACGCACGTGTTTGTTTCTCGTATTGTAAAACCGTTGGTTGAATAAAGTTATTTTAATTTAAATTATCTTTCGTTCGAGTACCCACGTCAATGCCCACATCTATTTGAAACTATGTCGGATCGTAAAGAAGACCCGATACTTCGCATCTCGGCCACCTAGGATGCGACATCAGAATTGGGATTCACTCGAGCTAAAGAAAATACGGAAAATGCAGCGATGACGTGACGATGGGACGAGAACTTACTTCGGACGCTGATGGCTCCTCAACATCTGAATTGAGATCAAACCGTGCTAATGAGATCATACCCGCGTATGTCGCGCATAAAGTGTCAATAACGATCGGTATCAAGTGTGTAACCGAAAAAGTGCTTTAAATAAAATCATAACCCTCCTTTTTGGCTTCGCCGTAGTCGGGTAAAAATATTCGCGATGAGATTTGTGTGTCGGGTACCGAGTGCAAAAAAATGAACAAGAAAGAGGGTAGATCGATTAGTGTGCTTATTAATACCCACCCGCAATAGCTTTAGTTTATCAGTGATCATGGTGCTCGTAAACAGACACTAAACAAGTGTTATTTACCATGTGAAAGAAAAACCGGGATACACGTCGTTTTAAGTGTTAAAGACGATCAGTGAAGAGTGCGAATGTGATTAGTGACTTTAACTGTTTGAAATGCAAGACAAAGACGATACCAACGTTTAGAGTTTGTATCGTTTACAATCTCTTTGAACCTAGCCAGTGAATAATAAGATAGTGTCGCCGGAATTCGATACCGATAGACCGAGTCCGATGCGTGCTCGTGGTGTGTTATCACAGGCTGTTTTTTTTGGACTAAGTCGATCGCCATCAAGAAGTGGTTGCTTGTGCCGGCTGCTACAGGCGTTGGGCAGCCCTCTCACCCCCCGCAGGCCAGCAATGGCTCAGTGTTGTGATTCAAGTGTGGCACACTGGGTCACATCGCCAGTCGCTGGACAGCAGGCCAGTGCTGGTACAGTGCTACAGTACTGGTGGTGAAGTGAGTCGACCTTTGCATTGTCGAGCCCCCATCAGGAACCGTAAAGCACTTTGGTGAGTGTTTTAAGTTTGATTTTGATTCTGGAACTGAATGTTCCTGGAAATTACTGTTGCTTGTAAAATTAGTGATTGAGATTTTGGACGATGATCGTCATAAATTCGTGACTAAATAATAACAGCCGCTGGGGCCGATCTTTGGGTTGGGCCATGCTTGCCTAGGTTAGTAGTCGGTGGCCCAAAACGTCTGACAACCAGTCTTACCAAATGGTATATCGTATTACCCATTATTAACTGGGTTGTGGAGGTCAGATAGGCAGTCACTCCGTGTAGAATACTGGTATTCGGCTGCATCCGGTTGTACTGGAAGCCGACCCCAACATAATTGGGAGAATGCTAGGTAGATGATGATGATGACGATGGTGATGATGATGATTATCATAAACTGAAGTTTTGAATTTTAATCGTGCCTACAAGCACAGTGTAGGTTAAGAAAGATGCCAGCGGGTCACGTACCAGTCGATATTGAATAATGTCGGTGTTTATTTTCATAATGATGAGTTAGCTAAGTTGGTAAAATTTGATGTTGGTGATTTAGTTTTAATTCAAGATGAAGAACGGAATCAGACTAAGTTAGACCCTAAATATAAGGGACCTTTTAAAGTTGTGGACGTACTTGATGGTGATCGCTATCTTTTGAAATCTTTGAATGGTAATAGAACGTACAAGTACGCTCACGATCGTATACGAAAGATGCCTCTAAGTAGTGTACCTAATGAGTTCAACGTAGAGAACGGTGATGAAAGTACCTCCACCGAGTAGTAGACACATACCATGGCTATTTGGTCGCACTGTACGCACTTGTCTGTAGTCGTAACTGCAACTCACTTGTGAGTTGTTCAGGGGGCGATGGGCAGCTGGTGGTATGGCGGGGACCTGGGTCTCAATGGAGACTATTGTTGTTTTGGTCTTGTAATGACCTGGGAGTCGTAGACTCTATGTGATGTGTGTGGTCGTATCACATGAAGTGATGACGAAATGGGTGGCATGAGTGTCACTAGCTGCTGCGGCAGCCGGGCCATGAGCGTTGTATGTGATCGAAGTTGATTTAGTTGAGTTTAGCTGAGTAATTATGATTGAGAAGACTTAGAGGAATCTTTTGTTATTGATAACTTTTTTTTTGTAAAATTATTATCAAGTTATGCGTTTCCTTAAAGATGTGGTCAGAAGTGACCGAGTGGAACAAATTTCTGTTGTGGAGTATTTGTTTGCAGGGTTACCATCACACGAGGACATATACCAGGAGGTTCAAGTAAGGACATAAGGCTACCTGAATTTGAATGGCGGTACTAGCAGCGGTGGTGCAACGAGCGCAGCTCCTGAGTAACGTCGCGTGTACATGTGTGTGATTATTACCGCATGAGCATCTACTGGGATTTTTCATCACTCTGGTGAGTCGATTTCATTTTGTTATGACTGCAGAGAGCCAATTCAGTTTTGTCTTGTCTCAAGAGTGAGCATATTGATGCTGTCGTACTCTAACTGGTATAGACCAAGGTTCAGTAATGCTATTTCGAAAATTATAGCTTTTGTGAGAAAGATCCCTAGCTTTTGTAAGAAAGATCCCCGATCACCAAGTTCCTCGAGAGTTAGATGTCATAGTTGATGACAGTGGTAGTGAAACCACAACCGATTAAGAATGGCGTGTGTACTCATACTCGAAACTCTTGACCGCACCTCATGAGTAACATGTGGCGATGGCTCTATGAGAAGTCGTAGGTGCGATTTCTGTCTGTGTTGGTGCACAGAGCGCTTTGTGTTGCAGCACATTTTGCGCAAGATGTTTTGAGAATCGTTGGTGCGATTCTGGTCTGTGTTGGTGTACAGAGTGTCTCATGTGTTGTAGCACATGTGGCAGTGAGTATGCAATGAATCGTTGGTGCGATTCTGATCTGTGTTGGTGCACAGATTGTGACGAAAGTTTGATGAGTTGAGTATGCATTGCCTAAGAAATTAGTTTCAGATTTGTGGAAATAGTTTTCCGTTGATTACCTTGTTGATCGGATTTTTTACAATGAATCATGTTGTGCTGGAAGCACTGTGTACGAAACCTTAATAACAGGGCATTGTCAATCACGACAGGTGATTTTAGTACTTAGATTTAGGAGAAATAGAGTACCATGTAGAAACAACTTTGTTACGATCGGCAGGATAGCCGAGCGAGATTACTCTCGGAGTATTTTGTCCACAGGTACTACACCCGAGGACAGGTGCTAGTCAGAGATGGCCGTGTCGTGGATTGAAGGCGCCATAGTGCAACTAGCAGCGCCATCTATCAATTAGTGTTGTGAACTAACAATACCGGAAACGCAAGCGCCTACCGCTTGGACACGATCGTCGGTAGAGGGGATGCAGTGAACCTGCCGGGGTTGCGGGCCTGTTCGAAAGAGATACCGCGGCCCCGGAACGTAAAGGGCGAGGAAGGAACATGGATGGGTTTTAGTCAGTAAGAGTCTGACACTCCCTCCCGCTCCGCCCAGAGTGGGAGAAGTCATTTGATGATTTCCCATATGCAGTGAAGGCTGTAGAAGGGACGGAGTGTTGCGACAGTCGAGCTCCGACAGCCTTGGCAGACGCTCAGTACTAACGCACGTGTTTGTTTCTCGTATTGTAAAACCGTTGGTTGAATAAAGTTATTTTAATTTAAATTATCTTTCGTTCGAGTACCCACGTCAATGCCCACATCTATTTGAAACTATGTCGGATCGTAAAGAAGACCCGATACTTCGCATCTCGGCCACCTAGGATGCGACATACATATATGTGAGAACGATGTAGAAAGACGTGCCCAATAAGAGCGTCCAGAGTAAAAGAAATAAATCAACAATTTAAAATAAAGCAATTCAATGATCCATGGCAGCTAAGAGATGACCAGTCCCGACTGACAGCGCCCGTTCACGAACATGACGCATGGATCAGCGCCATTCAATTCAACCATATTGAAGGGAACTAAATGACCCGACCCACCCGCCACCATCAGCAAGACATTTAAGCGAGCATGACATTCTCTCAGCCACCAAGGCATATTCAAGTCAATGAAAGATAACTAAATGCAAATGAAAGCTTTACAGTACATGGTACACACACATGTGCTATGCAATTATACAATACTAAGAGATGGACTCTATACAATGCAAGAACACTTTTACAATCTTCTGCAGCTACCACAACAGTTGTCCAATAAGGTTGCACTTATGGTTGCGGAGCAGGACCAGCATTTAGCCAAGCATTTTTATCCTCAATGTAATCCCCCAGCTCTTAATATGCTTGCCTACATAGTGTGCGTTTTACACAAGATTTAAATTTCGTCTCATTCAGTTGTAGAATGTGGGGAGGTATTTAAACAGTACCCCATGAAAGATGAATCCACTTTGGCCAAGCCTGAAACCTGGCTGAACTAGTTGGTCTCTATTTCGAATATTATAGTGGTGTCTGTCACCTCTTTTACTGAATAAATGCAGATTTTTCCTCACGTACATGATGTTTTCATAGATGTATTGACAAGGTACTGTCATGATATTAATTTCCTTAAACAGTTCTCTTAGAGAATCGCGTCTACGTAATTCATATATGGCTCTGATGGCTCTTTTCTGCAGAATAAAAATAGACTCGATGTCTGCAGCCCGTCCCCATAGTAAAATACCGTATGACATAATACTATAAAATAACTAAAATAGACTATCCTCGCCGTATCAACATCAGTAAATTGACGGATTTTTCTAACAGCATACGCTGCTGAGCTCAGCCGGCCTGCAAGAGATGTTAAATGAGGACCCCATTGTAGCCTGTGGTCGAGCGTAATTCCCAAGAAAACCGTTTTATTGACAAATTCAAGTTTCTCTTGATTCAATACTATGTCACAATCACTACTTTTGACATTTGGTAAAGCAAATCTTATGCACTTAGTTTTTTTCCCATTTAGTACTAAATTATTAGCGGTAAACCAATTATGAACCTGCAGTAGGGCGCTATTTACGTCGTCAAGATTTGTGGCACGTCTGTTTATCTTAAATATTAAAGAAGTATCATCAGCAAACAACACCATTTGGGGATGGTTGCTAAATAAATGGGGTAGGTCATTAATGTATACTAAAAAGAGGAAGGGACCCAATATCGAACATTGTGGTACACCTATTTTTACTTTTAAACCCATCGAAGTACACCCTTTACTTGTACATGCTGCTGTCTATCATTCAGATATGATTTTACTTAACTGAGCGCAAGTTTACCTAAACCGTAATGCTCAAGCTTCAAATAATACCTATAATAGGTACTCAACATTTTCTTGCCCTTATCCCAATTTATTTGGGGTCGGCGCAGCATGTCTTCTTCTTCCATACTCCTCTATTTTTCGTCATCTCATCAGACACTTCTTTTCTTACCATATCCTTCTTAACACAGTCCATCCATCGTTTCTTTGGTCTTCGTCTACTCAAAGACCCATCCACATTCATACTCATAAACTTTTTTCACGACATTTTCCTCATTCGTCCGCATCACATGCCCATACCACAACAACCGATTACCACACAACTTTTCAGTCACCAGCGCCACTTTCAGACTTCCTCTAATATACTCATTCCTTACTTTATCCATTCGCGTAACACCACACATCCCCCTTAGCATTCTCATCTCCGCGACATGCAGATGCCTTTCATTCATCCCTTTTGTGGCCCAACATTCTGATCCATACAACACAGCAGGTCTAACCATTGTTTTATAAATCTTCCCCTTAAGGTTTAGGGGAATGCGGGAGTCGCAGATCGTTCCCGTGACCTGCCGCCATTTCATCCATCCCGTGTTAATTCTGTGCTATACACTACGATCTATTTCGCCATCGCTTTGCATGAGTGAACCAAGATACCGAAAGTCGGAGCAGACAGAAAGAGACGCGCCATCTAGCGCTATGGCTCCAGAGCTAGAGAGACCGCCAAAATCGCAGAACATGTATTCAATTTTGCTTCTGCTGATTTTCAAGCCAACATTCTCCAGTTTCTGTTGCCATCTCTCCAGTCTGCTCTGGATCTCAGGTCCATTTTCACCGACAAGAACAATGTCATCGGCAAACAGCATGCAACAGGGTGCCTCTTCTTGGATGTCCGACGTCAAAGCGTCCATGATCAACAATAATAGATACTATACATGGTATATTATTGTACCATGGTACTATATTTATGTCACCGTAAAATTGTCAAATACGTTATATTGTAATATCTCTAGCGATATTGTAAAGTCTCGAATTATTGTCAAATGAACATACTGCTTACAACAAAACGCATTATTTTTCGTGAAATGCATGCGATGGTAGTCAACTTACGCGGTGTGAAGGGAAGGAGGGGTTCCCCTTGCCTAGTGGCACAACTCTCATGAAAAGATAATGCACCATTCCTGAGAAATACCGATTAATATAACATAACCTTAAAACACTTTATATATTCCCCCTAAAAAGCGTAGTCGACGGAGCCCCGCTTCGCGGGGCCCCTATTTCCGAGTGCAGGGTTTAAAGGAACCTAACTAACCTAACGGGGGGGTGCCCCAAGTCCCGATTATGGGGGCAGAGTTACTTCCGTATGTTCAGTTGACAATAATTCGAGACATTACAATATCGCGAGAAAAAACACGTTATATTGTAATATAACGAGTGTTTGACAATTTTAAGGTGACATATACTTAAAAACACACGTAATAGACATAGTTTCTATTTCTATTAATATTAACCGCCAAAATATGGCAAATTAATTATGAAAATATGTAGTACGTCGATGACGCTTGAACCGTATGTACCGGTCTACGATGTTGTTAAAATGGCTATTTCTGCCCGAAATCTTTATCAACACTGTCTAAACATTAAAATATGTTTATTGTTACCCAGGCATGATGTAAACACAACACAACATCACACAACACCCTAATTCACACACAGAACCCTTACAATATCACCATCGCCACTTAATCATCGCCACTGGCGACAGTTAGGCGCGCACGCAATATCTTAACTAGGGGGCGCTGTACAGTTATGGTCAGTATGAAGCTTCGCTCGTTGTTGAACTGGGAATACCGGGAAGAAGACCAGAAAGTACGGGAAGAAGATTGGGAAGAACGAGAAGGAGACTGGGAAGAAGACCGCAAAACCCGGGAAGACCGGGAAGAAGACCGGGTAAACCGGAATACCAGGAAGCTCGGGAAGAATAGGAAGACAGGGAAGAAGACTGGGAATACCGGGAAGACTCGGAAGAAGGAGAATAAGACCGGCAAGACCGGGAAAAGACCGAAAATAACGGGAAGACTGGAAAGAACGGTAAGGCCGGAAAGAACGGGCAGACCGGGAAATAGGTATACCGGGAAGACCGGGAAGAAGGCCGAGAAGAACGGGAATACCGGGAAGAACGCGAAGACCGGGAAGAAGGCCTAGGCTACACTGTGTTCAAGTTTGAGCGAGATACGAACAACTTTCATCATCAAATTCATGTCAAAAGTAACGCATGAAGTACTCGTCCGATTCGGATGACAGAGAGATGCGGGAGCTCGACCGATTCAGATGACCGACGGATCATGGGTACAATCCCCTTAAAATATCAGACACGCTATATCTAAAAAAAAATGTTCTTCTTTTCAGACCTTACCTTACGCAAAGCCAACCTCCACCATGCAAGCCATCAGAATAACATACCTGATGAAACGTGGGGCATATATGCTTATCTGACGGGCTCGGATATGTCCATATGATTTCTTTTTTTATTTTTGAAAATGTACCCCACCGCTGGTCGAGTATACATTAATAATATTTTTTTTTTTAACTAAGGTCTCCACGACGCGTGACGCTCAAGCAAATCCACATTGAGCATCATGGCCAACCATGAATTTCGTAACTGCTGTAGAAAACAAAAATAATTCAAAAGCCTAATATTCAGGCGACAAAAAATAAAATTTCAATCACCTGATATGACAGCTGGCAACGTCAATAACGTCATTGTGCGACACTACCAGTGTTGCCACCTTGGTGGTTTTCCCACCAGAACAGGTGCTTTTTCAAGGCTCTTGGTGGTATTTTTTATTCATTTGGCGTTTTTATTTTTTTTGGAGGTTTTTAGCGGTTTTCCAATATGGAAACTGGCATCACATATTTGAGAGGGAAATCTCCTACGTTTCTTTAAATCACATTGTTTTTTAACTTATTTCTCTTGGTCTTAGTCAAAATCAAATAGAATCGAATCGAGCGTTTGTGAATAACTAACAGATTCTTCACAAAGCCAAGCATTCTGAATCCATATAATATCAACTAAGCAATTTTATTTAAGTACTTAAAAAATATTGCTGGGAAAGACTTTTTAGTGATAAAACCCATATTTTGTGGTCGAACTCAATGTTACGCTCTCAAAACATTGTGTGTGCTGATGGACGGATTGAATAGAACGGGGGTCATGTTTAAAGTAAAATCTGACATTAAAACATGCATTGAATATCTCTGAAACTAGAAGGTTCCTAAATAAGGTCTAGAACGAAAAACATATCGAAATGTGGGGAGAACAAGTGTCGTTCGGCTCCGTTAAGTCTTTTTACACCCTTAAGAACACTACTTTTGTCAAGTTTTACCGAATGTTATGTTTATGTTTGGTAAACTGTAAGTTAGTAAAAAATCTATTCTATGCACTCTGATAAAACTATACAAAATTTTTAAAATAGGTACGTCAAATATTATTATCTACATATTAGTCGTTAATAATAACAATCAAATATTGTTTGGCATTTCATACATATTCATTCGTTTTCAATGTCTTTTGTCTGAGATTGAAATGCAATAAAGTTAGCGGAATTTGGTGGTTTTTTGTTAGTCCAAATTTCTGAAATCTAGCGACTTTTTACCCTTGATCTGGCGCCTTAAAAAAATCCAAGGTGGCAACCCTGGACACTACACGTAAAAGGGAAAACCATAATAATTTGTGTAAAACAGTTGTTTGAACTCCAATACATACAAAAACGACGATAAAAACCACCGAAAATGGCTTCAATACCACTAATGTACGCTCAGGAGGATTGTGAGTTGGGAGGAAAAGAAGGAATCGAGGTAAACTGACGATTGTTGTAGTATATGGCGAACAGTGAATGTTGTCCTCAATGTTTGTCCTTCAACTTATTGTGCTTAAAATATTAAACTCGCTTCAACAAACATGTCTGCTTCTAGAAATTATTCATATGCAAATTTTCCATTCATTTTGAGGCTTAGACAACTTAAATTTTTCTATGGTGCCGTAAATAATCTCTGATTGTTTCATTTCCACATGAGTATGTACAATGTTAAGGCCGTTGATAAGATAAAGCCTCGTTTTACAAATTGAATGTGATTTCCTGATAATTTGCAATGGTTGGCTGTTTTATATCAGTTAATTATTATGTGCAATGGCTACATAATCAAAATAAATTATGGTTAAACTAGGAACTCTCTCCAATGCAAATCATTTGTGAATAGAACCTCCATTTTGTATATTAAGCAGCTGTTTACATTTTAGAAATTATGTCTATTTACTCAGTGCTTTACATTTTACTGTTAGCTGAAGTCTTTTGGAAGTATTTTCATGTCCTTCAACTATTTTAAATCTAGACTAAGTCATTGTTTAAACAATATTCATTGTATTTTACTAGGACTAAGGTATTCCCCTCAACTATAGTCTACTCATATCCTAAATAAGTCATAAGTAGTTTTATTTTTTTATCTCATCTTATGAATGCACACAAACAGGAAAAACAAAATAAAATTACGACTACAACAGGTGACATAAATTCTTCTTCAAACAAGTTTTTTACATTACACAATAATAAGCTACTCTTGGACAATCAAAGTTTTAATTAAAAGGATTCATGGGTTTTTTAGCTGTTTATAAAAATCAACTTTGTTCTATATTAACCCAGGAAATTGTCTCTCTGTATACCTTAATATCAATTTAATATTTCACCCATATCCTACGAAAGAGGCCCTTTTATACCACCAATTTTGGTAAATTCCTCAGTGCGGAAACAAATGTTCAGCATTCTTTTAATGTGACAGGACCTTTACTACTGTTTCGTAAATAACAAAAATGTTTGCCAACTCTCCTCATTTATTTATAACGACAATAATAAAGTCTGCAACTTCACACTTGGTACGCTCCTTGGTGGTCAGTGGAGAATGGCCCACTCCCTATCACAGAGTGGAGACCAGGTATCCCAGCAGTGGAAACGTCATAGGCTATTTACGCCATTAACCTAATTGTTCACTAATTTTACAGGAAGATTTCGCCTACCGTAACAATGTGGCCAATGCCGACAAAGAGATCCGTCTGGGGTTTGTGCGCAAAGTCTATGGTCTTCTCTCAGTGCAACTCTTGGCCACTGTTGCAATCGCCGCTACATTCCATCTTGTTGAGCCTGTGAAGACCTTCATACATCAAAAGTAAATCAATTGTGTACTTTGTTTGTTCTAGCCTAGAATTGGAATTTGTCCTACTTATTTTAGTAATTTGAACAACTTTTGAAAAAAAGTGAAAACTAAGTATTCCAAAATAAACTTTATCTTAATTGTATGAGGTATTTTGAATAACCGTTCTATGAAATTAGATGTTTTATTTTTATTCACTTCAAAAACTTAAGATAATATTAGCTTGAATACTGTTGTAGTTTTCCTCATTTCCATTTAGCTTGCATTTCAATACTTGTTTCCTTGTCTTAAGAATGACTGTCCAACAGATATTTCCTTATGAATAGTAGGTTGATATGTTATGATTATTTCTATATAATATTAATAATTTAATTTCTATTCCAGTGATTGGATGGTGATAATAGCGTTTATACTCAGCATGATTGTGCTGTTCGCGCTCATCGCTAAGAGGAAGGACTCTCCCGCCAATCTTTACCTGCTGGCTGCTTTTGTAAGTTCTAAGTATAGATCCTTGATAAGTTAAGGGACCGGCGGTGGCGGAGCATGCGTTTTTCATACAAACGTAATACCAAAATAATTTGGAAATCAAACATATTCTTAAGGTAGTGTGTATTTATTTCGATTAGATTACAGAATATCTATGTTCCCAAATATATATTTTGAAAGGACAATGATATAATGACGAGATATGAGGAATTTAAAATTTCTATAGGAAACTTATTTTTCTCATAACTCATGTTTAAATCAATGTCCAATTAAAATATACATTTGGGAACCTATATGTTTGATTTACAAATTATTTTGGGATTACGTTTGTATGAACTATGCATGCTCCGCAGGCCTCTTAAATTAGTAGAAAAATAGTATGTCATAACAGTCTTGTCCCTAGTCTGCTAAAGCCCTTAGATGTCATGATGTAAAAGAAAATCTGGGGAAAAGGGGTGATATATTTTGTTATCTGCTATTCCAGACAGTGGTACAAGCGTACTCAGTGGGCGTGGTGGTCTCTTACTACAACACCGCCGTAGTCCTGCAGGCTCTGACGCTTACCTTCGCTGTGGTCTTCTCTCTGACTGTCTTCACGCTCAACACCAAGACTGACTTCTCTTTTATTGGATATGGGTGAGTTTCTGAAGAATAGTTTAGTACTTTGGACCGTAGGAACAAAGCATGTCCTGGGGATCTATTCTGCTATTTTTCGTCACTCCAACACGATTCCATTCCCATCCCATCGTCATTTTACTTAAACTTCGTAATCTGCTAAATTCACAATGGTCGATCAATGGTCTCGTAATAAAATTGTGTAATCACATAGTCGTATTGCCATTATTATAAAACCCTTAGTACAAATGGTTTTACAAATCTATTATTATAACATATTTAATACATTTTTGTCATTCTATCACATTTCTTTCAATGGATAGCAGTGGTTGACCATTGGAAAGTCATAATGATGCCATTATATTAGTAGATTACCAAACTTGCCAAAAATTGACAGAACTTGACCATTATGAAATCAATGATCGACTATTCTGGCACTATTGTAATAGCTGACTTGAGGCCCTGTTGGTCCCAGTGGCCCGAAAGTCTGACAATCAGTCTTATCAGGGGGTTTCGTGTGATCCTGTGGTAACTGGGTCGCGGAGGTCAGATAGACAGTCGGTCCATGTAAAATAATGGTATTAGGATCCTAGTTGGGAAAAGGCTAGGCTGATGATGATGAGTTTGGAACATAGATTAAAATTAAAACAGTTACCATCTGGCCCAAGACATCCATACCATGAGAGAACAAAGTAGTATAAAAACAATCCTACTCCTAATACAACTGAATCTACATTACTCAGTAAATTGAACTTTCTTTGATCAGCGGATGGAAGAAGAAGCTAAGGTCCATGTTCACCAAAAAGATGACACGTGACAGATGTTGTGTCACGTGATAAAGGTATTGCGATACACGCTTTCGATCACAATCCGGAGCACTTCAAAAGGAATTCTCAATTCTTTGCTTCTGCCAAAAATAAAGGCATTGCCATTGTACCTAGTTTGTTACGTAATAGGCTAGTTTCCACCATTAATTATTTGTAAATCTATTTGGTCCGTCAGTTGGACTATTGGCTATTATTTTTGTAAATCAATGAATATTGACGAGGATAAAACGCATCAAAACTCGGGAGTGGGGGCTCGTGACGACAGAATGCACTAAAAATTATACCGCGGCTTGAAGTATTGAAAATTTTAAAAGCGTCGTATCTTCGTCAATTTAGGTTTACGTAACAAAAGAAAAATACGGATAAAATATTTTTTGATAATCTAACTGACGGACTTACAGTTGACAAGCATATAAGCCAATCTTCGTTCAATTCTTCCACCAGACAAAAACCTAAAGCTTCTTTAAAAATCTATTTCAGTATGTTCGCTGGCCTCAGCGTGCTCATCGTAGGAGGTCTGCTCCAAATCTTCATCCAGAGCTCCGCGTTCGAATTCGCCCTGTCCTTCGTCGGTGCCATTCTGTTCAGTCTCTTCCTAATCTTCGATACACAAATGATGATGACCACTTTGTCCCCTGAGGAGTATATCCTGGCCACCATCAACCTGTACCTCGACATTATAAACCTGTTCTTGTACATACTCCGAATCCTCAACGAGTTGAACAGGAATTAAATTTCAGTATTTATGTAGCATTTTTTTTGTGTATTTAGAGCATTTTATTGCACGTTATATTCGGATGTGAACGGCTGTGAATATGAAATTTATATATTTTTAATTTCTACTTAATTTACAGTATTGTTGAATTAAGTTTACTTAAGGTTGATTTTGCGGCCAGGAGCAGACATAACACGCAATGGAAATGACCGGTGTTCATTGGAAATATTATTTATGATTAAAATTCAAATGTTTCGCGTAGTCAGTTGGTGACCACTGGCTGGAACTGTTCCTGGCGGATGCCCTTTGCTTTTGCAACTAAGGTCGGGACAAGTGGCTTTAAATGAGCGTCGAAGTGATCTTTACAGAACTATTTGTTTGTATTTCGTTTCTTCACTACAGTACCATTTTCAATTGAATAGAATAATATGAATTTATTGACAATTATTGATTGAAACAGTCGTGATTAATTTGTATGTATTGTAAATGTTCTAAAACTTATTAAATATCAGGAACTGTATTTTGAATGAAACTTGCTGCGTCTATTTTTTGTTAAATAAATGTCTATGTGATAACGACACCTTACTTTGTGGACACGCAGCACTATATTTTGACTACAGCATAATCGTGGTAGCACAACTGTTGAAACATAAATTATATAAGTATAAATTGTTTAAATATTTGTCTTGTTTATTTTATTTCAACATCCCATAAGGACATTTTCACTTAGGGTTCTTACAGTCGAGCGGCACGTTTTCAACGACAGATAAACTGCAGCCATCGTCGGCGGCAGCCGCCGACGCGTCTAAGGCAGTCGTCGACACACTTACGCGGCATGCCACGACTGCAAGCGTCGCCACCCATCGATTGCAGTCGTTGACGGCTACAGTAGTACAAAATTGTATGAATATCGTCGCGGACATACAAGTTTTACACCTCGCGACTGTTTGCTGTCCTGCTTGGTCTAAACAAATGAGATATCTCTGCTCAACCGTTTTACACTGCTAAAGCTAGCGAAGATCAGATTTATATTTCTATCTTTCTCCCTTTTAGTGAGAGTCTCCCGCACCACGAGACCACGACTTTTAAAATCAGGAAGAAAGGTAATTACATTATTTTTGTTGGGTGGTAGCGGAGTCTTATATATGTGTGGGCTTCAAACTTAATACGTTTCGGCGCGTGGGATACCTAAGATGCTGATAGGTGCGTGCGACTATCCGAAAAAGGCGATAACTGGGATGCATCACTTTCACTCTTAGTCTGGGTGCACGTCCGCCTTTAATGAGCCTGGGTATTCTTGGAGCTTATAAAAAAAAGACAGTTTGTTTTGCGAAATGCAATAATATATTCTATAGGGGAACCATTATTTCATACATCACAATATTCATAACCTAAAAGTTTTACAAAATATTTACATCATACAAAATCATGTATGAAAAATGTTAGAATTAAATTGATTGATCAAACAGAAAACAGTGTAAAAAAAAAGTATGTTAACATTTGAAAGTAAAAACTGAAACACTAATACAAGATGTTTTAAAATAAAATGTTTGAGACTGACCGCACTGACGGCGCGGAATCGCAATGAGCCGGTCAGAATAAGCTTTTGTTTGCAATCAAATCGAAAAGCCGTCATTAGCTTCATATCTGTGCTGACGACGCGAGGATACACCGTTCCAAATTAGGAACCTCGCGCAGTACACGGCCACGACTTTAGATGTGACTCAGGTTGGCTGGACAAATCTTCTAAATATCTCGCATTTTACTAGGTCAATAGGGGCACTTTATGTGACGGCTTAACACCCTTATGTCAGAATTTGTGACGCTACAGAATCTTAGATAATCGATCGAAAACGGGTCCAGCCATCTTGAAAAGCTACTTTTCGCTGGTTTCTCAATCTCGGTAACGGAAGTGATTTTGACGACTTTTTGCATTGCGTTATTGAGATTCGGAAGTGCCAGCCAAAAGTTTTATACGTAAATTCAAGATGGCTGGCACAGATTTTTGCATTTTTCTACAAAACCACTGTACGTATCACAAAACTTTTAGCTCGATGCCTGTCACAAACTTGTGTGACGCCCGTTGATATGCAAAAAGTCGTCAAAATCACTTCCGTTACCGAGATTGAGAGACCAGCGAAAAGTGGTTTTTCAAGATGGCTGGACCCGTTTTCGATCGATTATCTAAGATTCTGTAGCGTCACAAATTCTGACATAAGGGTGTTTTGCCGTCACATAAAGTGCCCTTTTGACCTAGTAAAATGGGAGCGATTTTGAAGATTTGTCCAGCCAACCTGAGCCAAATGACTTTAGGCCGAGCTTTGAAAGTTTAGCCACACAATTTGACCGGTAATGCGGCCACGTATTGCACGAGAGTACCCATAAACATGAGTGGTGAAAAGAGCCTATAGTTTCTAGCTTACAAATGTTTCGTATTGCAATTAAAAAGTATTAGTAAAAATAATAAAATTAATTTGTTCATTATAACCCATAACCGTCAATGCGATGAGGTGTAATGCGAATATATACCACCTAAAAATTGATATTTATAATCACATCGAGGTAAAATGTACATTAAGTAGGTACTGATTTATTAATCATAAATTTTAAGATATCGCTTTTTTTTGGAATGAATCATCTGCTATTTCTGTCTCCCGAGACCGCATGAGATATTATTAATCTCGTGGTAAGGTTTGTTGTTAATGAAGCTGTGAGTGCCTTGATTACTCCAGACCAGGGACCAAAAGGTTTTCCTTTGGGTTTTTTTTTAAATAACACACTGCCCCTCACTAGGAATTTCTACTGATTATGGGTGCGTTAACAATCATTTAAGCTCACATCGGCCAGATCTGGCACAACTACCTGTAGGTCTTACAAACATTTGTTCCGTCCAATCGCTTAGCCACTGTAACAACTGTCCCATCGTTTTAAACGGTTTATTTCTTAGTAGTTAAATTCCTGGATAAACGCTAACCCATATTATAGGGTAAATCAACTTTTAAACTTGGATCATGCATACACTAGAATTAGATTTTGATACATAAAAAACATGCGAGAAATCGAAAGAGTAATCCTGCACTAGTGCTTTGTCTTTTTCATTCTGGTTATCCCATAATTGGTTAATCAAACATAAGGGTTACAGGTCGAACCGGTTAATCTGTTAACCCAATTTATCAGTCCCTGGTGTACAAATGAAAGGTCTTTTATGTCTCAGACGTTGTGACCAGTATAACTGATGAATGAAATCTATGATTTATGTTTCAGGACCCTTTGGTTGCTTGTGAGATAGCAGGGTCTGGATATCGATTCCGCCTCTGCGGCATTTCGCTAGCTTGTTATAATTTGACATTGACTTATGACATTCGAGTATTTCCAACTCTAAATGTATCTCTTTGGACCTGGATACATTTGCTAAATACTATCGTCATTATCAAGTGTCTCTATTGGCATATCAGCATCGCATAATGGGGGCTCAGTCTCGTTTTTCGTTGAATGTATTTCTAGGTGTAGTTTCATATTACTGTCATCTTCTTCAAGTTCTTTAACTTCACTTTCTACTTTTGTCACTTCAGCTATTAAACTTTCTGTTACACTTTCTGCTGTTTCATTGTCAGTGCCTTCTTCGATTATACTTTCTAACTTCTCTACAATATCTTCTTTTGTTACACTGCTTACTTCTCCTATAACACATACTAACTTTTCATCACTGTCTACTTTTTCGACTAAACTTTCTAGTTGCATATCATTATCTTCTTCTTGTATTACACTTTGTAACTGCTCATAATTATCAACTAATTCTACTAGACTTTCAGGATTCTTATCATTTTCAACTTCTTGTATTTCATTTTCCAACTTCTTATCATTGTCAACTTCTTTTATTTCACTTTCTAACTTCTTACCATTGTCAACATCTTCCAAAGCACTTCTTAGATTCTTATCATTATCTGCTTCTTTTGATCTTTTTAATTTAATATCATTTTCGACTTCTTCATTTCCACATTCTAGTGTCTTTTCATTTTCTGGTTTATCATTTACACTTTCAGCTTTACTCTCTTGACTATCTTGATTTTCTTCTTTGAAATCCTTCATTTCAACATCTTTTTCTTTTATAGTTTCTATTTCTTTCATTTCAATATCTTGCTCTTCTTTATCTGTAGTTTCTGGTTCTATCCTTTCTATTTCTAGTTCTAAGTACTCTACTTTTTCTTCTGGTAATGGCCTGAAAAGAAAAATGTATATTATTTATCTGTGTGCCTGTTTTTATTGTGGTTGTTTCTATTGTTATATGATAGTGAAGCCTGGACATTAAAATCCAGAACATTCTTAAAATGTTGACTTCTGCATGGTTTCATTTCCAGTTAGCCAGCAGTAAGTTTTATTAATGTGTGTTTAAGTGCTAATTTACTTCGTGCGTATAGTAATTTCAATAACTAATGGGATATGGCAGGAAAATGATGAGGAGTTGATATCTCACCTCTTAACATCCTCCAATGTCTTGAGCTTCTGCACGGAGTTGCCGATGCTTGCTTTACACCGCTTCCGATGGCGAGTGAGCAGCTCGAACGAGTCGAACTTCTCCGTGCAACCGTAGCACGCGAGTTTGTTGTGACACGTCTCGTGCACCATCAGATCTGTTGGCGTTTGGAAACCTGAGGAGTAGAGATGGATATTTAAGAAAAAAAATGCTTATTACAGTTTAGTTAAGTCAATTCTGTTGATGAGAGGGAATCAATTACTAATGTCGTTATAAGCCTGAGGCAAAGATTTTGCAGCGATTCAGTATCGGGCTTTGTTGACGCGAGTCTGCATCGCTTGCCTTGACCGTTATATGCATTAGATAGATACTATGCTACAGTCTCGCTACTGAAGTTTTGCAAAAACTTGCCATTAGGGGACCATCCTAATATCTGTGTGTTATTTTGAGATCTGTCATGGTTTACCATGGATATCAATGGAGGTATAGAAATGGAATATTGCTAAAACAAAAATAAATAATTTCTTACTTCGTTTACAAATGGCGCACTGATGTATGTCGCAGCGTTTCTTTTTAGGTGACATAGTGCCATCTGCCTTTCTTTTGACAGTCTTGTAGGAATGTTGGGCTATCACGTGCGCCTGAACAAAACAATTTATTAAGAAATGCTTATAACATGCTAGTTTTGGTATTATAGGATCTTGGTTACTTTTCACTGCAAAGATTACATGTGGTTTCCCAGTAGATTTACGTTAATAATACTCAAGTTGCAATAGACATGGCTTGCCCTACTTGGTGTGCCAATACACTAAAAAAACAGAAGCACAATATTAGCCTAAGTATATCATTCTCAATGTTGGGACTCTGCCCACATCTCTTTGAAAGGCAGCATAGTGCAATCAGAGGCCACAAACAAAAATACAAGCCCAGTTTGTGTTGGTGAACAATATGTTAATGTATAATTTACCTTAAGTCCAGTAACACTGTTGAAAGACTTTGTGCACAATAAACACTCGAGTGACAGCTCAAGAGGCTGCTCCACTTCTTGTTCTCCTTCACTAGTGGGCTCCTGTTTTATCTCCATTACTGTACACTGGAAATAAATATCATCTTGATTCGTTTTTATGTTAGAATTTGGTTTGCATTGATCTAATATAAAGGGTGTAAATCACCTCTTTACGAAGCCGAAAGGTACTTGTTCTCCCCATCATTGCAATATTTTTTTTGTTCTACACCATACCAGGGAACCTCCTTGTTACGGAGATATGGAGGGTCAAAGTTATAACTTTTTGTCAAGTTTTTTTTAAATACAATTTTTTTTTTCTAAGATTTTAACTGTTAACACCTCCACGACCCCGTACTATTCAATCCATCCATCAGCACAATGTTTTAAGTACATAACATTGAGTTCTACCACAATACATGATTTATAACCTAAAAAAAAAGTTGTTTCCCAGCTATATTTTTTGCTTAAAGTTACTTAGTTTGATGTACAGATTTCTGGGTTAACGGCTTTGTGATGAGGTGGTTTTCTCTGTATACTGGAATCAAGGACTACTGCATTCTAATTATACCAATGCAACCCAAGAATACATAGGAATAAAAATATAATACACCCATATTTTTCCCGTCATATAAGGGACTCCACATACTGCCACCACATTCAAGACTTGTAGCTTGTGGCTGAAATCTTGAACAAAACTAGTCCTTACTGAGACCGAAACGAAATGTTTAAATAAAAGCCGGTTGGGCTCTGCTCAGCACGAGAGCAGCGGTAGCCCAGTGGTTACCCCCAAAACTGTATTTGAAGAAAGAATAATTGATCAGTCAATTTGTTGGCTTGTAGAAACCTGTTTCTATGCTGGTTGTGCTATGTGGGCTGGTTGTACAACCCAACTATTTTCCTGGGTTGGACCCAAAAGGTGTGGACGTAGCCGTGTACTCCGTGATGTCCCTTAAAAGTCTATTGTCACAGGGAGTGAGCTTATTGAAATCAACTGTGCACAAATCAAGATCCTAAAGAGAAATGCCTGAAGGATGGATTACTTCTTGCTGCTGTAAACGCAGTTATAAAGACAAAAGTACTTACATTTGTTTCCTGGACTTCTTCTGCTACCTTTTTGACATCTTTGTTCTCAGAGTTTAAAGGATCCAGTGATATTGTTCCTGCAGAAGAAAACAATTGCTTACTAGTGACAATTTCTTTTCTGGATATAATTATATAAAATTACATATGTCTATGAATTAATATGTATCTTACAGTGAAAAGTCCATGTGGCCTTTTTATGTGGCTTGAGGCAGCCATAGAGCATACAATATTTTTAGCTTTTTTTTGTTTTCGTATTATGAAATGTACTTAAGAAATGTGCCAGTAAGTATTTTCTATCTTGCTTTATTTATATGGTGCAAAATGTACTTACCGTTTATAGTAATATTCATAGGTGGAGGTTCCACTAACTCTTCCGGTTCTATTTTGATGTCCAAAGTGGATAATTCATTCTCTGCATATGGATTATCAGTACCATTAACAGGATATTCCTCATCAGAAACCACTTCCTGTTTAATTTCTATGTCCATTGATGTATTGAAAACAGAACCGTTAATGTTTTTGTCAACTTGTATTGGTTTAGGCCAGACTTTTTCTGAGTCCAAGTCAGCGGTGAACCTCATTCTGAGGAGGAGGTCACAATTCCGAACACTTGCTGCAAATGTTGCTGCATCTAGTAACATTTGGTAGCATGGTGCACATAACACTTTTGAATGTCGATCTTGTTGTGATATCTGTAAAAAGGTTATACATATTTGGATTTGTATTTATTGTCAAGTTGATTACTAAACACCATTATCACAAAAAGGTCAACGATAAACCTTTGATAATTTGGTTAATTCTATTACTTTGTCCATACAAAAATGACAATTTTCGTTGTTATGTAATTTGGATTGTAAGTGATTGTGCTTATTATAAGTAAATACAAGGAAACCTAAGCTAAATTTGTGTCACAGTAACTAACAACTGAAGTTTCATAATACTGTTTGTACAGCTGTTACAAACTGTGTATCAATATAACCTTATCACAGGAACAACTTTTACTTTCTTACTTGATAGATAACACATGGAATGCTACAAACTAAAACAGTATTTAATATTTGCATTTCATACACTCTAAATTGCAAAGCACGAGAAAAGTTTTGTTATTTCGTAAGCCCCTGGCTTATGAAATGGCCTAGAGTTTTGTTTACAAATTAATAAAATGATGTTTATTTCACACTAACCTCAACATTAGCTAATTTAGCCAGATCCTCGGCTATGGTGGCTTCCATACCGTCCCAGGGAGGGGCCCATGCTTGGAAAACATTACAACAGCTCTTGTTACTGTCCAACTTTTTAAGACAGGCTCGACATTCACGCATCAATTCCTCTGGTATCAGTTGCTCCTTCGTTTCACCAGCAGTACCAGTCATCTTCTGCTGCCTATCACATCACAGAAAACACATGTGCATGAATATAAAAGTAAATAAAAACATAAAAATAAATCCTGCGAGGTCTGTGTCCGTCAATTTTAATGACAATTTTGACGTAAAGTTTTTGTAATAGAATAGACAAAATTACGGACACGAAATGAGAATTTTAGCGATCTTATTATTATTCTTAACTACGTTATTAATATTGCTTTCATTAAACATTTATAATATTTTCGTTATTAATTGTCACTTTAATTATTTGGATGAGATATAAGAATAATTTTCCTACTTACACCGAGCGTGTGATAGCAAAGATGGCACGACTTTTTACGCAATGGAACGACTCACTCACTCGTCTACATTTGATTTTAGTCTATGGTCACCAGAGCTGTCAATTTCGAGCCCTGTACACAATGGTCCATGCTGGACTGCCAGTGTTGCAAGACTATAGAAATAAAATTTCCAAACGTGGACTTCGTTCTCATTATGTTGAGAACTTTTTTTCGTTTAAAGGTGGACACACACCTATTCGCACCGAACGCGCCGAATGAATCGAAGTCAAGGAGGCCTCGCACACATATCCGCGCCGAACGCGACGAAAGAATCGACCGCGCCGAAAGATTGGAATCACTCATTTTTTAAAACAATGAATACGTAGAATTTGGCCAGCGAAAGCTATCCAAGAAAAGATGTGTATGTGATTTTTTTTATAATTATAATCTCAGTAGAATCTTGTTGGTTTTATGTTAACTTGGCATCATCATAGTATTAAAGTCCAATAAGAAGGAAAAACGTAGATTTATGTTTTTGTGTCATATAATTACGTACAAAATAGAGAGGTTTGGAAGGAAAAAGGGGAGGCCTTTGCCCAGCAGTGGGACATACGATAGGCTAAGAAAAAAATAATAATTACGTAACTCGAAATGATGATTTTTTATTTGTTGAGATATATAAATTAGTGTCAAAAGGCTGGACTTGGCTTAAAACCATTTTCTACGCAAGAATCATGTCACTCGGTCCAGTACTTTAGGCAATATAAGACAAAATAAGTAGAAAACATTGTGTACATCGTACATTTCACACTCATTCTGATTCAAATCACTTTTTATGTCTCAGAAACTTGCTCGTCGTAAACACAAGATCAAGCAAGATGACTACTACGAAACGTGTCAATTTTGACAGTCTTACATTATTGCCATACTTACTTATTAATACTTCTGAAAATAATTCGTGGACAGCTTTCGTTGGCCAAATTCTAATAGTGTGACATTGCGCTGTCGTACGCAACTGATAGAATGCGACCGCATCGGTCGAATCGCCCGCATCAGCCGCGCCGAATCTGATGACGTCATCCGAATTTGTCTAGGATTTCTGGGGTTCTGCTCGATTCG
Source organism: Xestia c-nigrum (assembly GCA_916618015.1). NCBI lineage: Eukaryota > Metazoa > Arthropoda > Insecta > Lepidoptera > Noctuidae > Xestia > Xestia c-nigrum. The sequence goes on along the minus strand of OU745246.1, from coordinate 6,755,028 downwards.
GACGATTCGACGCGTATAGGTGTGCGAGGTTTCATAGGATTTCATAAAAGTAATTCTAAAATTCCATTCATTCGGCGCGGTCGATTCCTTCGGCGCGGATAGGTGTGCGTCCACCTTAAATAAATAAAATTGCACTAACCTCTCAAAAGCATTGGCGGGCCTATATTGCCTCAAAACCTTATTTTTGCCTGGCACCACTACTTTTTTACGATTTGGTAGATTACGGGATGGCACTGCATTGTGCTTCAGAATTCGCTCTGAATTACCTAATTGGAAAATTAACTAGATAAATTATGAAGTAACCACAAATACTTTGCTGCAATCGTGGTAATAATCAATAACCAGTAGTATTGACTTAAAATTAATTATATTAGATGATATTGAATACATACTTGATTGAATAAAATTTAGCTTCGTAAAGTGTAAGCTGCAGGCAACCATGTTCTTAACATATTGATAGCTGACCCGGAGAGCATCAGCCCATTCATTTCTTACTGCTGCATTGTTAGGGCATGGATGTAAGGAGATTTCATTGGAGGCTTTGGAGTTGCACAGTGGTACTGAGCATTTTCGATTTAACCTGCAAATTAAATACATGATAAGCATTTCACAAAAAAAATGTACCATTGCTTAGAAAATATGACAAAATGAAAATATTGAAATATACCTGATTTCTTTATTTTAAGCTATGGGTAAAGGTCAAAAGATTATAAATATGAGGATTGTTTTCAAATATAAAACGTAAATAAATAGCAAAATCTATTAAAATAAACTCAAGGTGCAGAAAATTTCTTATTTTGTTTCCTTCACTAGATACCTAGCGTAAATTAAATGTTGAATTATATCATTAGAAGTTTTATTTGATTAAATGTGATAATAAAACAAAATTATATGTGTTTTAAAAAAACAGTCTATTTTAACACAAAAGTCTTAAAATATAGGCGGTAATGTTTCCTTTACGTTACTATTCGGCCACAACTCTTGAATAACTGTACATTATTGAATTTATTTTATTTGTATTATTTTTTATACCATAATGCAAAACGAACTATTTATTTTTGTCTTTATCACAAAAATAATTTAACCTTTTGACTACTTGCAATTTGTCTGGAATAAAAATAATTTCCGAATTTTCTTTTTCTATCATGGTTTCGATGTCTTTCTTCGTCTTCTGCTCTGTCTTCCTTTTCTTTCCTGATTTTTTCTGATCCCGCCACTTTTTTCGTTGTAGTTTTTTTTCTTCTTCAGTCATATCATTAACTTTTTTGTATAAATACTTCGATTTAATTCTTTCTAGGTTCTTTTTTCTATGTTCTTCCATCTTTTCGGGATTTTGTTTTAATCTCTCCCGATACCGCCTCATTTTTTCGGCCGAGGTTAGAGGCATATTTTAATCGGAGCTGTAATATAACCGTTCAAATTATCTTACATTACACATAAAAAGCATTTTTTTTAAACATGATTAATAAACAGCCACTCTGGTACAGGCTAAAACGTTGTTTAAATGAATAATAATTTGAAGCACCAGCAAGAACAATTTCGTATTCCAAATAAAAGCAGTCGCACAACCTATGGCGCCCGCTCCAGCTTAGCACTAGTGCAATGTAAATACTTATGCGGTGTCAGTCTATAGATAGGGAAAAATGTAGCTTTCTGATGAAGAAATGGGTACCGATAAGTATGTAATGAGTACGAGCGAGTAGTAGTAGCCTGTACGAGTATTTAAGGGGGATGCTTCAAGGTAGCTCGCTAAGTTCAAATTTTCTTACGTTTTTCTGCAATTTGCAGGGCAGTGCTAAGTTGTATGTTAATAAACATATCGGTCGCGCCTGTAAAGACGTATAATCATCAAAATCTTCAATACAATCCTCCAAGTTCGTAAGAGTCGATGAACAAATTTTTCACGTCCTCCGTCGACTCTTATGAACTTGCGAGGATTGTATTGATTGATTTTGAAAATTTGAATTTCGCGGGCCGCCCTGACGCTTTCACCTTAATTTCTAATGTTATTTTAAGCAGGTACCTAAAAATTTACACAACAGAAAACAAACGCACAAAACTCCCATTCAATTTCGCACATTACTTACTAAAATGTATTAAATATAGGTAATATTATATTTAATTAAAACTATAATAATCACAAGGTCAATACTCTGCCTAACAATTTCCTATTTTGTTACCTTCTTTTCCATTTATACGTTACCACTCGGGAGTAACAAACAAGGAGGCAACAAATCAAGTTAAATAAACTATTAAAATTGTATACGCGTACAACTAAAACCAATACTCGTTTATGATTAGACTTACGAAATCAAGATTGAGAGCTTTAATGGTTCTACATGCGAAATAATAATAATATTAGAGCTTACCTGCGTTTCTTGGGTAACAAAGACTGGATATTTTTTGGACCGCTACGCTAAATGGACAACCTTTTGTTCGCGCACATGGAACGTAAGAGAAATGTCAAAACGTAAATAAGATGGATGCCGATCTTGCCAATGTTGCCACTATCCTAAAACATGTTTATACCAAATTGACTCTATAATTTTCATAAATAAGTCACAAAAGAGAAGAGGAATTTCAAAGAGGAGCTTTTAACGCGATACAATAAAACCATTATTTATTAAACAAATTTGTTCTAATACGACAAAATATTAATTTAAAAAAAGCTATGGTTTTACAGTTCTAAATAAATACATAAGTTGTTTCTACAATTTCTGCAAGTCCTCTCAAATACAATCGATTGTTTGGGAAGGTATGACATTAGGACACTTCACTTTTCAACCGACCTCCAAAAAGAGGAGGTTCTTAATTCGACTGTTTTTTTTTCTTTTTCGTTTGTTACCTCAGAACTTTCGACTGGGTGAACCGATTTTGATGATTCTTTTTTTATTTGGAAGCTGGTGCTTCCCGTGTGGTCTCATTTTAATTTGGTTAAGATCTGATGCTGATATTCGGAGATATAAATGGAACTCTTCAAAAATACACAGCAAAGCTGCAGTAATTGCTGCAATCGCTTGGTTGTTTATTGTTTATACAACATCATGACGTAACATCACGCCTATATGCTCTGAAGGAGTAAGCAGAAGTGTACAATACACCTAGATTTCGACAGTTATATGTGTTAAGGTGAAAGCGTCAGGGTGGCCCGCGAAATTCAAATCACGTTTTTTGCAATTTCCAGGGCAGTGCTAAGTTTTATGTTGATAAACATCAATATAATCATCAATACAACCCTTCAAGTTCATAAGAGTCGATAAACGATTTTTTCATGGTCAAAGTCCTTCTTCAGCTCTTATGAACTTGGAAGGTTGTATTGATGATTATAATTCTGTAACTTAATAAGTGTTACAGTCGCGACCGATATGTTTATCAACATACAACTTAATACTGCCCTGCAAATTGCAAAAACGTAAGAAAATTTGAATTTCACGGGCTACCTTGGACAATCCCCCTTAAGTAAAGTAATCGGATCCTAGAGAAATAGAGGGAACTCCTTAAATTTTATAGGCACACCAGAAGCGATTTGGGTAGTTTTAGAAAGAGTACTTTCTCGGAGTGATCCCATTTTAATTTGGTAAAGATCTGATGAAGAACTTCGGAAGATAGGCAACAGAACTCCTCAATAAATGATAGCAAATGTACTGGGATCGCTGAAATCTCATGACTGCCTATTGTTTACATCAGCTCCAGCTTCAGAAGTCAGTGACAAATAAACTAAATCAATCAAACAAAGATCACCAACTTCTAAAGCTAAAGTTATTTTTCACTATTTTGAAGTTGGTTATATTTTTTGCAAAAATGTTTATATTTTCATACAACTAGATTAGACCGATTACCAAAGTATTTATATAAGTACTAAATAATTTATTAATATAATACTAATTTGTTTATTTAACTTACCACGTAGCTATACAATTTAATAGAAACTGGTATTGGTCTAAGATATATTTAGAAAAAAAAAAATATTAATGTGGGACAGAGATTTAGATAGAAAGAATTTTTTTTTTTGAGAAATGCTCAAATAATAATTTAGGTATCACAGTCAGTCACACAATATAATGTCCTGTACCGTGCTTCGTACCCACGATACGACTTGAGTCTTGAAATTTTCGATTCACTTTCCATTCGTTTTGCATGCTACGCCCCAAGATAATAAATAAATAATAAATCGCTGGACTGAATGACTGAATTTGACCCAAAGCGTCTGGTCAATTTAGACATTTGGTGCTACAAAGTTACAGTCACAGTCACAAGGCATAATAACTTGAGAAAGTACTGTAGTTGCCACTTCCTTAGCATAGATCTCTATGGAGAAGAACGGGCAAGAAACTCCATGGACACTCTTTTAAATCAAAATATTGTTACAAAATCTTGGTTACATCACATCATTCATGTTGTGATTATACAAATATGTGAGAACGATGTAGAAAGACGTGCACATTAAGAGCGTCCAGAGAAAAGATTAAATCAACAACTTAAAAAATAAATAAATAAAAATTAACCGTGGCAGCTAAGAGTTAACCAGTCTCAATTGACAGCGCCCGTTCACGAACATGACGCATGTATCAGCACCATTCAACTCGACCATATTGAAGGGAATTAAATGACCCCACACACCCGCCACCAACACCGAGACATTTGCATGAGCATGGCATTCTCTCAGCCGCCAGGGCATATTCAAGTAAAAAAGATAACTAAATGTAAATGGTGGCTTTACAGTACATAATACTCACACATGTGGTATGCAATTATATAATACTAGCTTCTGCCAGCGGCTTCGCCCGCGTGAAGTTTGATAATTGTCCCATGGGATCTTACTACCGGGATAAAAAGCATCCTGTTTTAATCCAGGTTATGAACTATCTGTGTGCAAAATTTCATCCAAATACGTTCAGTAGTTTTCGGGTGAAAGCGTAACAAACAAACTTACATTCACATTTATAATATTAGTAGGGATTAAGGGATTAAGAGATGGAATCTATACAATCCAAGGTTATTTTACAATCTTCTGCGGCTTCCACAATAACTTAACTGGGAATCAATTAATCCCTATGGTTGTGGAGCAAGACCGGCATTGAGCCAAGCATTTTTATCATCAATGTAATCCCCCAACTTATAATATGATTGACTACATAGTGTTCGTTTTATACAAGATTTAAATTTCGTCTCATTCAGTTGTAGAATGTGAGGAGGTATTTTATTGTACTTTAGCAAGCCAGAAACCAGGCTGAACTATGGTTCCTATCTCTAGTAATATAGTGGTGTCTGTCACCTCTTTTACTGAATAAATGCAGATTTTTCCTGAAGTACATGATTTTTCATAGATGTATTGACAAGATACTGTCATGATATTATATATGGCTCTGATGGATCTTTTCTGCAGAATAAAAATAGACATAGTAAAATACCGTAGACATAATCCTATGAAAATAACTAAAATAAACTATCGTCGCAGTCTCAACATCAGTACACCAGAGTTGCGTTAAAAAAAAAATCTATTGTTAATCAATATAATTATACAATTCTGGTCCAGCATGATTTACGGTGATTTACGACAACGATGGTGTGGTAATAGATTTCTTGGGCCCGTAGCACCCCACACCAATCAATATGTATGTGGTGTAGTGACTTCAGCAAGCGAGCCGAATGCAAGTATCAATGGGGTGCTCCCAATTAAATTATTTTAATTGAGAGCACCCCATTGATACTTGCGTTTTGGAAGGGTCCTTATTATCTTATTCTGCCAGTGTTTCCAGCAATAATCACTATAAATCAAGTGTATACTTACAAGTAAGCTTTACGGTTCTTTAATCTCACTGATCTATTTCTAAGTGCATTATCTGAAGAAGTACTTTCTTCTTCCTTTATTTGGATTTTTTGAGGTGAAACTGCATTATTCTGTATATCATTGTTGTTCTTCGGTGGACTATCTATAACAAAAAAAAACGTTAAAGTAAGTACTATAAAGCAGAGACTAAAGTAGGTATTTGAGGAATATAAAGAATGATTGTAAACAATTTTCATATTATGATTTAATTTATTTATTTATCATTTTTTGAGTCCTGAAATAGCAGAGAAAAATTATCAACATTTGTAAACATTAATGTAGTTAAAATAATATGGAAGGTGGTGCTGTCCATGTGTGTTGTTTGTGTTCTTTAAGAACGTTTTGATCATTTATAAATAAATAAATATAGCTGGACATTACACACATCGCCATCTAGTGCCACACTAAGCAAGGCTTGTGTCGAGGACACCAGATAGTTGATATACTACATATTTACTTTATTTGTAAATACATACTTATCAATACTAATATTATAAAGCAGAAGAGTTTGTTTGTTTGTTTGTTTGGTTCAACGCGCTAATCTCAAGAACTACCAGCTCGAATTGAAAAAATCTTTTTGCGTTGGATAGTCCATTTATCGAGGAAGGCTATAGGCTATATAACATCACGCTATGACCAACAGGAGCGGAGCAGGAATGAAAAATGTTACAAAAACGGGGTTTTTTTTTCCTTTCGTTTTTTTCTTTTGAGACGCAGACGAAGTTGTGTGGGTCAGCTAGTTATACATATAAACATCCATAACTCGGAAACAAATGTCCATGCTCTTATCTGGCATCACACAAACATTTGCTCCTACCGGGATTCGAACCCAGGACCCTAAGAACATAAGGCAGCCTCACTACCACTACGCCATTTGGGTCGTAAATTATGTAGGTTGTTTAGTGTTTGATTACTTATTCGTTGAAGGCTGGAGCTGAAAGTCAGGGTAAATTTGCTTGGGTTTGAAAATATTGAGGGTACAGCAGTCTTCTTTAAATCATTGCGGAGACTTGGACCACCTATAACAAAAAACAAATACAAATATTTGTGACAAACATTAACTAGATCAGTATTTTATTGTATAAGCAGCAAATAAATTAGATGTCTATTTATAATAATCATTGTCAGGAATATTTATAGTAAATAATTTGTGAAGAAATTAATAAGGAAACATAACACTGTTCCATTCTATCATAAATTCATAACACAAAGTGCACATATTACAAAAGCCGGACGGAAGGTCAGGTTATGTTTTGATTAAAAGGAGCCTCACCTTTATAAGAAAGATTATCAAAAAAGTCCTCAGGTGTAAAATGTTGAGCACATATTTTCGATGTATCTTTCGCTTTCCAATTTTCTATTCCGATCGCTTTCTCCCACAGTTCACGTCTTTTAACATCTTTAGGGAATTTATGTCGTCCTTTATTTTTACACCCAATAACTACGCAACGGCGGGTCATAATTTAATTTTCGAGAAATGAAAGAAAACGCGCTTGTATACTACACAATAACATTTATCAACAGAGATATTTATTTTGAATCGTTACGGAGTGACGCTGACATTGACATATTCTGTCAATAGTGTCAATATGGCGAAGAAACTAAGGGCAGCATTCCAAATTAAGCTGTAAGATTTGAACGTCCGTAATTCGTTCCGAATTACCGTGATCTGATCGCGAGGTGAAGGCGTCAGAGTCAGAGTGGCCCGCGAAATCCATATATTTTACGTTTATTGGAGTAATGAAGAGTTGAAAAAGAAAATCCCTCCTAAGTAATGAGGGATTTTCTTTTTCAACTCTTCCCTAGTCGCTGGATAGATGGTGTTGGTCTGACTACGTTACTGCAAAGAACAGAACGTCACATAATTTCACTTGGACCTAAGTTAGGTCCAAGTGAAGGTCACCTAACGGAAGCTTATGCAAACGAAAGTGTCAGTCAACGAGCGCATGTGAAGTGTGTTTTTTCAAGCGTTTTGGCTTTCGCACATAGTAACGTAGTCGGATCAACGCCATCTATCGAGTTAATGGAAACCATTTTTATTTTTATTTTCTTTTTCTCAAAAAGAAAATCTCACATTCGCAACTCGTCCCACATGGGCATGTGGCCATTTGGGACGAGATGATAAAAATCATCCTACTAATCCTACTTCCTACTAATATTATAAATGCGAAAGTTTGTGAGGATGTATGTTTGTTACTCTTTCACGCAAAAACTACTGAACGGATTTGGATGAAATTTTGCACACAGATGGTTTACAACCTGGATTAACACATAGGATACTTTTTATCCCGGTAGTAAGATCCCAAGGGACAATTTTGAAACTTCACGCGGGCGAAGCCGCTGGCAGAAGCTAGTAAATTTATATTTTTTCATTATGCACCTCGTCCACATTTCTTTTTGAGTGGAACTTTATCAATGGTTGGTAGTTATTAAGACAAGATATTAAATACTTACTTACAAATTTTTATTGCAAGATTTTTACTTTAAATCTAGTAAAGTAATCCAGTAGAGTAAGTAAAAGTATTCAATCCATCCATCAGCACAACGTTTTGAGTGCGTTACATTGAGTTATACCCAAAAAAACGTGATTTTTACCCCAAAAATAAAAGTTTTTCCCAGCAATAATTATTGCGTAAACTAATTTAGTTTGATGTACAGAATGCTTGGTTGACGGCTTCGATATATCTGGCTGTTCTCGTCTGGCTGACGGCGAATACTTGCACAGGCACAACCAAGTAGCCAGGATTACTCACCAAAAAACATGCCTTGAAATACAAACTTGTGGAATCAGAGGTACAAAAACAAGTATGTGCCCGACCCAGTTCACTAGAAAGACCATGTCACGCTGTACTGTACAGAAGTATTGTCGCAAATCAGCAGCGCACCGCGTAATGATAATCGAAGTTACCATTCCGCATGACGAGAACTTCGTGAAAGGTGAAAAAGAGAAACAAATAAAATAATCTTGACTTGACACACGAGTTTCGCGACATGTGGAATATGAACTCTGTTATCATTGTGCCGATTATCGTGACAATGCCTAATGTGTCAATGGCCTGATGGCCAAGAGCCTTGACGAACATCTATCGAAGCTCTCCTTAGGCGGTTGGATCAAGGGCCTGACTCAGACAGAACGCAGTACTCCTCGCTTCGGTTCGCATTGTAAGGAGGAAAAAATCACCAAAAACCATGAAAACGACACCCATGATGGAAAAACCAAACATTTTAATCGGCGCCATCTTGGATTTTAATTTTGACCTCATTTGTGGTATCAGCGACCCTGAGAACAATGAAGAAAGTCCGTTCGCGCAAAAGTCCAATCGCGCAAAAATACATGCGCGCAAGTGTCCTTATACCGAGCTCAAGGTGGAATGCAATAAATACCTTCTTGGATTCATGTCCGCCTAGTACTTTTCGTAAGGTGGCCCTAACTAGCATAACTGTACTAACACTAGACAATGTTGTGATGATTCAATATTTTGCAATAATTTTTCCACACTAACACTTTTACTACTGATTGTGTACCTTTTTTCATTTTAATAGTAATGTATCCCACATTACAGTTGCAGAATGAAAATATTATTCATTTTGATTTTCATCAACTCGTCCCAAATGGACCGTGGGCCATGTCGGAGGAGTTGCTGAATTACTAGATTTTTTGCAATTTGCAGGCCTGCCAGTGCTAAGTTGTATGTTGATGAAAATATTGTTTGCGACTACAGTCGCACACATATGTAGTTACAGATTTATAATCATAACATCAGGTCTTCTGTATTACCTGCCTCAGCATATATTATGAATGAGGTCCACAACTTTTAGGTATTTTTTTAAACAGAAATCATGAACAAGTATATATGTTTATAAAATTATGTTTCTCTAATAAAACTAGAATTTTCCTTATCTTTTATTTTCCTTTTATATATATAGGTACTCTTTCTAAAATTACAACACATGATACAACAACAAAATATTTGACTTGCTATGGGTATATAATTATTACTAGCTGATCGCACAACTTCGTCTGCGTGACATAAGAGAGAAAACCGAAAAAAACCCGTTTTTTTAACATTTTTCATTCACATATTTTATGTATGTATTGTTGGTGCACCTATTTTAAATAAATAAGTGTTCCAAACCTGTGTTCAATATAAACTTTTATACCTTTAGATGAAAATACATGTTCAGCTGGTGTTGCTGATAGTAATCTCTTTACACTCTCTGAACTTATTTCCACTTCATTGCATGATTCTGTGTCTATAGATATACTGGAGATGGGTAAACATGTTTTGTTGCTTTCTTGCGAGTTTTTAGGGAGGCTTGTAGTTGCACCAAGCATTGATTTTCTCAGACTTTTTGATTACTAAAGGCTCTAGTGCAGATATTGATTCAATATTTTTGTTTGTAAACAAAAAGATTGAAGGTACTGCAGTTTTCTTTAAGAATTTAGCCTGAGGTTCATATACTGAAACATATGACAAACTTAACATTTTATTTATGCAAAATGATCTAAGTATTATTATCGACTACTTGTGAATTAATCACACTTACCATTATATTTACTTTGGCCAAAATAATCGTCAACTCTAAAATGAGCAGAGCATAATGCAGAGTGCTCAGTGGCTTTAAAGTTTTTGATTCTCAGCGCGTTTTCCCAAGATTTTCGGCGGTTCGGATCCTTAGGAAATTTATGCCTCCCTATATGTCTGCAGCCTGGAGCACAACACTGCGTCATATTTGTAGTAATATAATTATTTTCAATATTAATATTTGTTTTGTTTACGTTAGAAATCGTAAATTACATTTTGACAGGTGACACGACCCGACATCTACCCTGCGTTCCGAATTAAGATAAAAGTGATAATATCGCGAATCCGACCAACGCGCAATGTCACAATTATTACTCAGTAGCCTCATATTTTGTGACTACTAAATTCGGTCGGATTCGCGATATTATCACTTTTATCGCAATTCGGAACATAGGGTGAGTGGGATAAAAACACAGAGTATAAATTAATAATAATCACTAAAAAGCGTCTAAAAAGGCAGTTTTTCAAACAAGCGAATGTGTGTTCAAGGTCGCTATGGGGCGCGTTTAGAGCGCAAGAGTAGCCCGCGAAATTACTTTTTTAGGTTAGTGTCAGATTAGCCTCGCCAGCCGTAGATCCTAAAAAGATACATTTTGAACATTTGCTGGCGTTCGGGCCATTGCCACAGGAATTTCGTCGGCCGAGGCCAGGATTTCCCTTTGTTTAGGTAGATATTATAATTAAGAATAAGACTTCAAGAGTTATAACACTTGAAACAAAAAAAAACTACAAACATCTATACTTAATAAAATTATAAATACGAAAGATTTGCGTCTTTGAATGTTTGTATGTAACAAATAAACTTAAAAACTCCTGAACAGATTTAAAAAAATATTTCTGCCAAGTGCAATGGACATTATCAGCGAGTAAAATAGGCTATATTCTATTCGACTTCCAACAAGGTTGCGTTAAACGTTTAACGCTACCATGGAGGGGGTATGAAAGCACTGTGCGTGTGCGTTATTTTCATTTCCACATTACGAATTTTCACTTCTTCCGCGCGGAGCGACTCCACGCACTATTATTAACGGGAACTACGCGGGTGAAAGCGCGTGACGTAAGCTAGTTAGAAATATACTTATTGAGAAAAATTAACACTTTCGCAGGATAAAAAGGAACCACTTTTCCACGGGAAAAGACTAACCCGAACCGAGCACCTGTAATCGACGTTTTATGTGAAATAAATACTTACCTATTTTGATTTTGTTGGTTGCACAAAAATCTTCTCTCAAGTGAAATAATAAAATAGGAATGAAAAAGAGTTAATTTCATCTACCCGACAGGCAATATATAGAGTACTATATTAACAACTTGCTCAAAATAGGGAATGGTGATTTTCAAGCAAGATATGGTGAAGAGTAAGAAATGTTACAAATATCTTTGATAATAATTGATTTAATTAAATAGGACTTTCAGAACAAACAAATATGCAAGTCAATGATTTTATTCTTGCAAAGTATCACATCACAAAATTACTGTTCTGGTGACAATGTAGTGACAAGGGTCTGTCACTCAGTATCAGCCCGACAGAGAACCATTAACTTTCCACACCTAGGAATCTAACCCCATGACGTCATGCCGGGCAGTAGCACATTTAAACATATTCAACTCAACACTATTAATACCTCCCCCACCCTTATAGTAGAAATGCATCCTCAACTTTAGGGTTTAAATTATAGGTTGATAAGATTCCATTTGTCTCTGCACACTAAAAAGATAACTTCTGAAATTTCATCACATGACCGCCTCCATCCATCCACCAGAATTCATTTAGCTTTTCTACTCGTACATAACTAGCACTACCCATGCAAAGCTGGGTTAGGGTGCTAGTAAATTAAAATATAATATAATACCAATATGCCTGTTAGCAGTACACTTGAGGGAGGTTTCTGCTTGGAAATGTTTTCGATAGGGCCATTTGTATTTTTGATGCAGTCCACTAGAATTTGCTTCATTCCATGGGAATTTACTTGGCACTGCAAATTTTTTCAACAATAGTTTGGCTGAAATAATAATGAAATAAGTATAATGTTGTAGTGCTACATATCCAATATAAGATATTTGCAGCACTGAGACAATAGATGCAATGTAAAGTAACTATAGCATGATAAAAATAAATAATATCGAAAATATTCTTACGTGTTTTAAATACAGAATCCTTTGGTGGCTCATAATCATCCGCTGTAAAGTGGCTTTTACAAACAATGCTATTCTTTGTTGGAATATAGTTATCTCTGCAAATGGCTTCAACCCACTGTTTTAATCGATCTTTATCGCTTAAGGGGAATTTATGCCCCGGTGTTTTATTTGCACACATAGGCACTGCACAACATGTTGGCATTTTATAACAGAATTTTCCTTTGTAATGCTTGAAGATAAATAAAACTACGAAAACTACAACACGTACATGTATTTTGACAGTTGCTTGGACCTGACGCTGCAGTGCTGCCATCTCACGTACAACTACACCATAACATAAAAGCCTCAACACAGGCATGGGTTCATTGAAGTTTTATGTCCGAGTTGCGCTCGAACTATGTAATTTTACGTTTTAATTACAAATCAACAAAATAAAATAAACGTGTTGACTTTACCGCCATCTAGCAGGAAAATAACCACGAGCAGATCATTCCGTCATAAGCGCTTATTACACTACACGATTTGCAGGGCCCTGCCTGCAGGGAAAGGGAAGTGTAATAAGAAATCGGGTGGTCGAATGGTCCCGATCGCCCTACTTCCCTGCCGCACTGCCGATCGGGCCCTGCAAATCGTGTAGTGTAATAAACGCTATAGAAATATGTATGTAGTATGTAACGTTAAACGTATCGTTGAAACCGCGCGCGATTCATGACCATTAGTAAACGCAAGTGGCTATAAGTTTAACAGAACTAGTAAGACGCGCAGTCTGCAAATGTCAAGTTCATTTGGCCACCCTTTTCTGACAAAATCAGCAGAACCTTTCGTCAACAGTATTTGCAACATTGTCAATGGCACTAGCTACATAGAAAGAAAACGGATGCAAGAGAGCGAAAAATTAAATGGTTTAGAAAACATCACATTACCGTCAAGGTAGCCCGCGAAATTCAAATTTTGGTTTATTTTTTGCAATTTGCAGCAGGCCAGTCATGTTAGGTTGTATGTTGATTAAAATATGATTCAAGGCTGAATTTTAATCATCAATTCAACCCTCCAAGTTCATGTTACTCAATTGAATGACTGCAGGAAAACTAGCAGTTAAGGTGAAAGAGTCAGGGTAGCCCACGAAATTCTATTTTTTCTAAGTTTTTTGCAATTTGCAGGCCAGTGCTTGCAGGTTGTATGTTGAGGAAAATATCGTTCGCGACTGTAACACATAATTATAATCATCAATACAACCCTTAAAGTTCATAAAGCTGCTTTTTCAAGGTCAAAATCATTCCTAGCACTAGCCTACAAATTGCGAAAAACGTAAGAAAACTTGAATTTCGCGAGCATCAGCCTTAAGGTATTTTATTTAAAAAATCTGTGATATTTTACGATTTAAACTATATTAATAATCTAGGGTATCCTTCACATTCGTTTGACTGTTGTTATTGTATCGCAACATTAATACTATTCGTACTTCTTTGTCTCATGCAACACATTCTAATATGTCTCATGATTTTTAATAAACTAGGTAGAGAAAACTATATTACATGAAGCTTCCTGTTGCTGCTCAGCGTCCGATATCAATGCAGGCTTTTGAGTCCAAGGAAATACACTCGGCACGGCACCTTTCTTTAAATGACGACTTATTTGTTGACGACCTGAAAATCGTATTTATTTCTCTACAGTTCTCTATGACTTTACGGTAATTTGTAATCATTGCGATAGTCAGTACTTACCCGTATACGCAGACACACCAACATAATCTGATTCTTGAAAGTGTGCTCGGCACAATCTGATTGTGTCGGTCACAGGCTTATTTCTTCGCATGGCTTTCACCCATTTTTTTCTCAACTTAGCGTCTCTCGGAAATAAATGCACACCACCGTTATTACAACCAGGAAGGGCACAATTAGGCATATTATTTTTATTTTCTAAATAAACAAATTCGAAACGCTGCGAGCTACTGTCAGGTAATGGCCGTGTCGCAAACACGACATCTAGCGGAAGAATCACAATAAAGATAACAACAACGTCAATGGATTCTTCAGTGTTCAGACCCCATATTCACAACGCTTCGATTCGATTTCGATTCGGTAAGTCGTATGTCTATCTCGCTCGTTTTCGTTATGCCAAAAAGGGATAGACATACGACTTGCCGAATCGAAATTCATTCCGGGCGTTTGTGAATACGGGGATTGGAACAATAGACATTGATACATAATATTAAATAGTTATGATGATGGATTTACAGTTGTTTTAGCGGGAGTCAACCAATTAGGAAAAAAAATAACAAATAGTTAGCCTATAGAAGTAGTTATTATTCAGAGTAAAGGGGTGTCCCCACTAGGAGCCGCACGGCTTTTTGGGCCGCGAGATTCGAGCAGCATTAATAGTAATAAGTACCACTGCGCAAATAAGAAATATAAAACATGTTTCAGTATAAAATGTTTTATCTATAAAAAAACTACTCCGACATTTTCATAACACCACCGCTCCTGACCCCTTATTCACAACGCTTCGATTCGATTTCGATTCGGGAAGTCGTATGACTATTTCGCTCGTTTTCGTTATGCCAAAAAAGGATAGACTTATGACTTGTCGAATCGAAATTCATTCCGAGCGTTTGTGAATACGGGGGCTGTACAATACAATTTAAATAATTGTTTTCTCGTCCGCCCAGTACATTTTGGAGCGAATAAAAACAATTAGATGTAGTGGTGGTAACCAACTATTATATTATCTATTCTGTGTTAACGCGCTGACAAGCCTCGCGGCCCGTCCCCACTACACAGAGCGGCGCGGCTTCCTTTGAAATAGACCGACAACCGTCGGGTCGCGCGGGGCCGGCCGCGCGGGTCAGGCTCGCGCCCGTCCACAGTCAAGAGGCTCGGCCGCGCGGCTCGGCCTCACGGAGCCGCGTTTTTCTAGTGGGGACGCTCCTTAAGAGCGCTTTAATTTAGACGTTTCGTGTCGCGCCGCTGCGGCGCCGAACCTGTGTGGCGCCGGTACTGCAGTGATATCGACGGCGCACGGTAGCCGTACCGCGAGGTTTGTATGACAACAGACGAATGTCCGTACGCAGTACGACAAACACACTGCTTCAGCGCCGCGACGCGAAACGATACGACACGTTAGACACCACGTTTTTAAGAATCTTTAAACCATGGATTTAGTAAGTACAATGTTTGTAATGTTAGTTCGCTGTAAATAAATTGTGAAGCTTAATTTATTAAGCAAGATTTTGAAAAAAATACTAATTTGTGATAAGACAACGAACACTTGATCTGGACATACTTGACAATATTGCTGTAATTTTAATTTGATATTTTTAAGGCATTAATTATTGAAAAGAGATCCTTTTTTTCGCATATCTAATCCAAAAATTAAAATTCCTCAATAAGATTGTAGTTATTCTACTCATTCTAAAAACTAGATTTGTAATAATGATGACGTTGTGAACACTACTTTTAATACGTGGAATACTCGGAAAGGTGATTTAAATTATAAGAACTTAGCTTTATTCATTGAGATAAATATATATCTATTAATGGCCTTATTCATATCACCGAGTCACCGAGTCATAAAAAAATTCTTGGCGCGAAATGGATCGGGCGCGTCATAAATAATGCCGCCATCTTGGTTTTTGCAAAATTAAATGTTTTAATGGAATCGGCCCTGTCAAGCCATTCGAGTGCAAAAAGATTGAAGTAGTACTTTAGTATGATAATATCAGAAAAACACAAAAAAAAATCCGTCTTGCGTCATACATAACGATACATAATTACCTAATAAAGTTAATTCCTTTGACTTGGTTTTGGGTTCGGGGTTCGACCAAAGAGTAAATTCATGGGGCGCAGCATATTATTGTTTTTTTTAATAAAATAAGTTTTATCAATTTGGGTTACATTGCATATCAAGGAGGCTCCATTTAGGCATACAAAATGCCTGTAGTTAAAGGCTCCGCTCTTCCCTTACATTTTAGACATACAAAATAAATTGGCAACTAGTAAAAAGAGTTTGTAACGCGCAAGATCAAATTATGAACCTCAGTCGGAGACATGGTTCACAGAGTATATAATCACTATAATATATTTAACATGCTTGTTATTAGATCGAGATTCCTTTTTTATTATAGTACTCTGTGGATCGAGGGCTCCAATTCGGGAGCCGTCCGCCCGGGCCAGTGAATGTTTTAAAACACCTGCACTAGTTATAGTTTTCGTTCCTATACTTATTAACTTCGATCAATAATATTGATCGAAACTTATTAAGAAAGAAATTTATCTTACTTGAAGTTTTCGCCTTCGTTATTCGAATTCCGCTTGTCCCTGATTGTTCAACATTACTGCAAAAAATCGATGGAACGGCTGATTTCTTCAAATATCTATGAAACGGAGTCTTCCCTAAAAGTTACGACGGCGATGTTGAAAAATACAATTTTTTTATAAAGTAAATAAAAATACTAAATATGTTAGTATCTATTGTCCATACCTGTCGATAAACACACATCAGCATAATCACTAGGCTGAAAATGATCATAACATAACCTCGAATGTTTAGATGCCTTGAAATTTTCTTTGTTTACCGCTTTTTCCCACAATTTTCGTATGCTACGGTCTTTTGGGAATGTATGTGACCCCATGTTGCGGCAACCTGAAGCTGAACATCTTGGCATTTTAAATAAACAAGTACGTTTTCAGGTTTATTTTTCAGAATTTTGACACAAAACACGGTCTCAAGCGTTTACAACGCTACCAAGCGGCAAAACTGGGCGAACGAAATGGAAGATTGGAACAACGTAGTAGACTTGAAGATAAAAAGTAGGTGAAGATCATTTAAGAATTATTGCCATACGTATAAACTAGTGATGTGAAATCGAATGTGCTAAGTTTTAAAGCTGCACAAATGACAAAACAATAGGTTATAGAGCACAAAAGCCAAAAGATCTAAAATCTAAATCAAGTAAAGAAGTACTGCAATGCAAAGGTGCTTTGCAGCAGTACTTCTTTACTTGATTTTTTTCCTTTTTTTTAAATAAAACATCAACATTTTTTTTTTCAATGAAGTAACATTTAACCTTCATCCATCACTCTGAAACTGTCAATCAACAACCTGTCAATGTCAATGTCAAATTTCCACATTGTTTTGTAGTACGCATATAAAAGTACTCTGTGGTACGCATGTGATTATTCTTCTATCATATTTTATAATATTGTAATTACCATGGATGAAACTACACCGACAGTTAGTTTGATATCATGTATGCACTTTGTACGCCGTGGCGTAGCTAAAGCAGTGCCAGAAAAGGTAAGCCTACATTCGGGTTACAACTTTCCTACTTGATTATACGTAGTTTTAAAAAGGCAATATCTCTATAATTACAGATAGAATTAACAGAGAAGGAGTTGGAGAAAATTATCAAACAAACAGCCGATGATTTGCGGTAAGTTCTTGATAAAAAAATCTTATTCTTTATTGCACACAAAGAACCAACAATTTTACATATTAATTGCAATAATATTTATAAAAAATATTGCCATATCATTTGTAATATTGAGACAAGTTACCATAAGTACTACTTGCAAAAGTAAACAATATGTCCTGTGACAAACCTCAACTTACAGAATAGCAGAGGCTGGTGATGATGAAAGTGATGAAGAAGGTGAAGCCAGTGCAGCTCCAAGAGACCCCCCCGCTGATCCTAACGATGAGTTCAACTTTGAGAAGTATGATGAAGAGGATAATAGTAAGTATTTGATACCTAATTTTCATATTAGATCATCATCATCATTCTCTTGCCCTTATCCCAATTCATTTGGGGTCGGCGCAGCATATCCTCTTCTTCCATACTACTCTATTTTTCGTCATCTCATCAGACGCTTCTTTTCTTGCCATAAAAAAAGTCCATCCATTGTTACTTGTCTTCCTCTACTCATAATACGCATCCACATTCAAACCCAAACTTTCCTCACAACATTTTGCTAACATTTTCATTTAATTTTTATGTAATGAAAGATTTTGTCCCATTAAATCAAATACAAAAAATGCAACTGTATTTAGAATCCCTTGGCTCGAATAAATTAGTCTCTGTCTTGCACTTATTGTTTGCCAATGCTTACACAAAGTTTGTGTTGTGTAAAAAGAAAGACCATAGTTTACTGCTTCAGACTTTCACGGTTTTTCACTACACTTGAAGTACTTGTGGAATTATATCCGTGAGTTTTATTTGATTTTATGAGCTCCAGATATTTCGACGCTGTTGCAAGCATCATGATCACAGGCGAACTATTGGGAGTAGTGACCATAGTATAGTTTCTAGACTTGAGGGTTTTTAGTATTTACTGCCGCAAAAGTGGGTTTTAAAATATGAAAATAGTATCACTTACCACCTACTTGTATCACTTATTAGCGAAGTTAACATTTCACTGTGGTGAAATATCCTTTAATTATTTATTTCCACATTAATTACATTTTTATAAATTTTATCTAAATAATTAAAAAAAGAAAAACATTAAAAAGTAGTAGCCCACCAGTATCGGTAACAGAATTGATTATTACTTACGTTGTACAACTTCTTTCCTATGCGTTTCGACCGACTCTAATTATACCCAACCAGTATGCAGTCACCTGCAGCTACCTCTTATTATGCAGCTTCTTTTTCTTCATGTCGATGATAACACTTCTTTTAAAATTAAATTAATTTTAACCAGAACAGCTCCGCGACCTAGATGGTGTTGGTGGTGGCCTTGGACAGGACTATGCAACTGTTTCTTAGATAATTGTATATTGTGTAACTGTTCCCTATATCTATAGAGAGCAGCAGTGGCCCAGTGGTGGCGGCCTCGACTTAAGAACAGACTTTTCCTACCACGTTTCCACGACTTACTGTTCAGAACAGTAAGTCATCGATTCGAACCCAGACAGGCGCATTATGTGGTACTACTCCACTACACACACTACTGCTCTCAAAACGGTGAAAGAAAACATCATGAGGGAACCAGCATGTCCTACAACCAAAAATTCGAACACATGTGACATCTACCAACGCACGTTGGGCTCGCTTGATCGATTATAGCCCATACCCAAAATACACGCTTTGACGTGGAGTTGCGGACACCAGCCCGTTATACAATACAACTGTTTCCTATTGAGCTAATCTACAGAAAAGAAAGCCTCTTAATACCAGATTATAACGGGGTGGTGTCCACAACTCCACTTCAAAGCGCGTATTTAGCATATGGCTGGAAACCCACTTCTTTTGGTACTGTTGTCATCATTCTCTTACCGATACCCTCACCGATGTTCTCTTCTCCCATACTTCTCTATTAGGTTGCCTGTCCACTGGAGCGTAAACGACAAGACAGGGCACAGCTCCACTCCAGTGCACAGACAGCCTTACTCGGCAGTCACCTCCTGTCTTAGCCATTTCATACTTCACACAGACCATCTATTATTAATGAATACCATTTTATTTTAATGTGATATGTTTGTTTGCAGTCAACCCCGTTGGTATTGGTACTGTGGCAACCATGCCAAACTTAGGAGATCTAAGTGAAAATGTTCAGATAAGGGTAAGTAATACGCACATTGAAAATTGATAAACATTCTGTACATCTAAGTAACTTTACTCAAAAATTATTACTCGGAAATGAATTTACAGGCAAGCACGTATCCAGACTTTTGGTTCGGGGGTTCGGGCGGGATAAACATTGAAACAACCATGTGAACTGTGTAAAAACCGGTCTAATCACTGTTCTATAATTTACGTAATTCTCAATTTCGGGGGGGGTGATAAATCCCAACTCCCCCCCCCCGGATACGCGCCTGGTTACAGGTAGTGAGTTTGATGTACAGAATGCTCGGTTGACGGCTTTGTGAAGCGTCTGTTTACACCCTGTATAACCTGAGCCTGTAATGTAATCCTATGCACCACGTTTTCTTTTACCAAGTTCAGAGATGAAACTGTAGGTATCACTTTCATCCAAATATATGATTATGTCCAAAATTTCTCTTTTTGAATAACATTTTTTTTTTCAGACTGAGGGACCAGACAGTGACGAAGAAGATGACATTATTAAACCTAATGACAACCTCCTTTTAGTAGGACATGTAGAGAGTGATGCCAGTGTCTTAGAAGTATACAGTAAGTATGAGATGTCAATATTTCCACATTGGGACTAAAATAATCCTACACTCTTAAGCCTTTTTTTTCGGATGGGAAATCATCAAATAACTTCTTCCACTCTGGGCAGAGCAGGATCAGTGTCTGACTTACTGCCTAAAACCCATCCATGTTCCTTCCTCGCCCTTTATGTTCTGGGGCCGCGGTATCTCTCTCGAATAGTCCCGCAGCCCCGGCAGGGGACACTCTTATGCTGAGATCTAATAAAATGAAAACTGTCGCGTAACGCACCATAATCGATTTCAGCACGAAAAATCCCGTTCCTAATCAGAACGTGAAAACTTTTACGAATTTATAGCTACTGTTTACTTTTTTTTTCATTTTTCCTTTATGGTAAGATGTTTCTCTATGTTCTCTTTTGCGTTCACATCATGTCAGCGTCACATTGTAAAAAACCGTTATTTTTTAATGTATCTAGCGAGATTATAAACTCTCGAAATTTTGTCAACTGAACATAGTGCTTACAATATAACGCATTATTTTTCGGTAGATTATAATCTATCGAAGTCTATAATACAATATTAGTACTTATATTTAGATCAATATAGTTTTCCCTGTCTCGATTCGCAGTTTACAACAAAGAAGAAGACTCTTTCTACGTGCACCACGACATCATCCTGCCATGGTTCCCGCTGTGTATTGAGTGGCTCAATCATGATCCATCTGATCCTAACCCTGGTAAGTTTATGAACTATGTCATTGAGTTGAGCAGTATCTTAGGGCGCTGTCAATTTAGACGTTTCGTGTCGCGCCGCTGCTGCGCCGTACCAGTGCGTTTATCGCACTGCGTACGGACGTTTGTTTGTTTTCATACAAAGCGCGCGGAATTTTATTTTCTACTAGCTTCTGCCTGCGACTTCGTTCGCGTGAATTTCCCTCTTGCAACATTTCTTATTGCTGGTCCGCTCCTATTGGTCATAGCGTGATGTTATATAGCCTACGCAAAAACAATTTTTCAATTCGAGCTGGTAGTTTCTGAGATTAGCGCGTTCAACCAAACAAACAAACTCTTCTGCTTTATAATATTAGTATAGATAATATTAGTATAGATTTTAAATGCAGCCAGTAAATTGCTCGCGCACTATCGCTATGCTACTGCTTAGGTAAATTCTAATATAATGGAAGACGTTACTCTACATATAAAATAAACATATTTTCAGGCAACTTATGTGCTCTCGGCGGTATGGACCCAGTGATCCAAGTGTGGGATCTTGACATTGAGAACTGTCTGGAGCCCGCGTTCAAATTGGGCAAGAAACCGAATAAAAAGAAGAAAACTAAACGAGTCGGACACAAGGATGCTGTACTGGATCTATCGTGGAATAGGAATTTTACGTGAGTATTCATTTACCCTGCGTTCCATAACTCAGGTTGCAGACGTCGGAGAAAAAACAGCCAAGCTGAAGTGGGAGTGGGCTGGCCACGTAGTTAGAATGCACCCGGAGAGATGGGCAAAGATACTGGACGCCTGACAAAGGGAATCGCCGTCGGGGTAGACCGCGGCGAAGGTGGTGTGATGATCTGCTCGTTGCGTGGCGAACATGGCCAGATATCGCACAAGATAGAGAGGTTTGGAATGTCTTAATCCAGGGAAAAAATGATCATCGATTCTCTCCCTGTCGCTAACCATATTTTGAGTTTTTTTCTTTTTAGAACTTTTTTTTTAACTTTTGTCCTCAAAATAGCCCAGCGCTATCGGACTGAATGGTATCAACTTATTTTTCACTTCTCATGCTCAAAAGTACGCCGTTATAGCCCTACAAAGATTAAAGTGATCGTTTATTCCCTAGGGAGTAAAAAGTAATTTAAAAATGGAACGATCTTTTACTCGGAAACATGGTCACAAAAGAGTAACTTGTCAAAGGTTTTATTTAAATTTCGAATTGGCATGCAAATAGAAAGCAGTTTATTGAAAAAAAAAAAACAAATGAACTCTTCAATTTTGATTTGTTTGTGTGCATCGTTGATTTTGAAAAGCAATGCATCTGTTGCTAGCCGCTGCAGTAATGTAGGTACTAGTTATCTGTGGAGTGTGGATCATCTTCATTGCGAAAATGTTGAGAGTTTGTGTTGTGTTTTCAATGGTTAATCTGTGACTGACCTGATAGAAGAAAAAACTGACCGCTCAGTTCAGAATTTTTGTGGAGTGTAAATTTGTTTACTTTATGTATGACTTTTTTTCTCGCACTCGAAGTGAAAAGTACAGTTTGCACCTCGAGACTAAACGCCAATATAATATACCCTCACTTTCATTGCCTCCCTCGCAAGCTCGGGAGTCAAACCACCTCGGGAATAAAATGGCTTCGTTTAATCCCTTGTTATAAAATATACTATAAACACTTTTGCACCAAATTGCAGACACGTGTTAGCAAGTGGATCAGCTGACAAAACAGTTCTGTTATGGGACTTGGATCAAGGCGCGCCGCACACCAAAATAGACTGCTTCCAGGACAAGGTACGTAGTAAGTCTTATCGTCGTGACCAGGAACTTAAAAACACCTTCATAAAGGTTACAGTGTTACATGTTGAATTGGTAACAGAATCAAATATGTAACACTTATAAATGTGTTAACCCAAAACACTTACAAGAGTGTAACCGTAACATATCTGTAACAGATTATAGTGCGGTAAGTTGGTTTTACAAACCAGTAGACGAATGTAAGCCTGAGACGAAGTCGAAGATACTCTCACCTAAGTATTATTAATAGATACCTATTTTACCGCACTTTCCCTTGTATAGCACCGTGCGTATTCTTTACGGTTTTTTTTTTATTTCCAAAAAACAAAAAAGTATTCCACCAAAGAGTTTCACATTACGAGAATAAATAGGCTGACTGAACGAACCTCATAGGAACTGCTTTTCCTCAATACGTTTGTCTCACTTTAATACAAAAGAGTAAGCGAGACGAAAGATGTAGTTCTAATTTTCACCACGTGTATGTGGCGCCATTTGTATTTTCGCGCCATTGTTCTAAAAACGTCTTAGATCGTTGCGAATGAGTTCAAGCGCAACAACACACTTGCTCAAAAAGTGCATTTACGAAGCCTGTATACATTGTTCGAAAGTTGAATATTATGCACCATACAACGGAACGTGCGGTAAAATAGGTACTACTCTCACCTAAGTACCTATTTTACCGCACGCCCCCTTGTATAGCACCGTGCGTATAAAAGAAAAGGATTACTTTTTGCTGGAAGAAAAAACTTATTGGCTTAGGTTATAAGATAACTGACCTTTTGGCTTATAAACCCCCTAAAACAAAAATCATCTTTTGGTGCCCACAGGTCCAATCCCTAGCTTTCCACCCTCTAGAAGCACAAACGTTAGTGAGTGGTTCATGTGACGGCGCGGCGCGTGTGTCGGACTGCCGCACGCCGGACGTAGCGCGCGCGTGGAGCCTCGCGCCGGAGATCGAGCGCGTCGTCTGGGACACACAGAACCCCTTCTGTTTCGCTGTGAGTCTTCTATATTAGTTGTGCCTACGTTTTATAAATTAATATTTCATGAAAATCTCATATATAGCTTATTTTATTATCTGCTAAGTTCGCGTTCAAATTATGAAATTATAATACCTAAACACTGTTTTAGGCTTTCACGGTTTAAAACTAAACTTATATTGTCACTTACGGGATATCTTCCGTGATTATTTTTGATGTTGAGCACCCGATATTTCGACGCTGTTGCAAGCGCCATGATCGCGGGTTGACTGGAGTATGCGGGTGGATGGATAATAAATTGTTACGAGCAGACAAATCTGTCTACCCTCTTTCTTTGCCATAAAAAAAAAAAAAAAAAAAAAAAAAAAAAGTCAAAAGTCAGTAAAGTCTGCCATAGCGGAGCATCTACTGCAGTCAGGGCCCAATCACTGGATCGAATTTCACAAGCCACGTATTTTGTCTAAGGACAAACATTACCTACCAAGGCTGACAAGAGAAGCAATTGAAATAAGGAAGTACAAAAATTTCAATCGAGAGGATGGCTTCAAATTGTCGAGTACGTGGAATCCAGTTTTGAGTATGCTCAAAAGTAGCAGCCGGCATCATACAAAAAACTCCAAAAAACTTGGTGATACTGTGAGTGCGTTTTGTCGTGACTTAGTGTCGAGTTCCAATAGTGCGCGTAGCAAAAGACAAAGAAAGAGGGTAGACAGATTTGTCTGCTCGTAACAATTTATTATCCATCCACCCGCATACTCCAGTCAACCCGCGATCATGGCGCTTGCAACAGCGTCGAAATATCGGGTGCTCAACATCAAAAATAATCACGGAAGATATCCCGTAAGTGACAATATAAGTTTATAATACCTAGTCTTAAACCAAGTTTGATTATATTGAAATTCCAAGTTCTCTGCCTATCTTACATAATGATAATTATATTTCACAATAGAGTCAGAAAGTAAAGTATAAAAGGCAGACATCCTCTTTCGTTCTCTCTACCTCGATGGTCTTATAGTCCGCTAGACCTAAGCATGAATCTCGGGCTAAGGAACTGTAAGAAATTCCTGATAAAAACCCCTGTAGGTTTTCCATTAACAATCTCTCAGTAGCAGCCTCGAGTCTTAATTTCAGCCCCCTAATATTTGGGACTTGTATATTCATAACTGCCGAAATCTCAACCTCAAAGGTAAGCTTTGGGAAATTAGTCAGTGGTATGTTAAGCTTTATACTTACTAACTTATGTTACCTATCTTTTTGTACCTTTCAGATGAGTAACAACACAGGCAAGGTAGCATATGTGGACTGCAGACAAGACGAGCCTCTCTGGATACTAGATGCGCATGAGAAAGAAGTCACCGGTCTTATACTAAGTGATAGAGTGCCCGGCCTGATGATCAGCGTCAGTACGGATGAGAAGCTGAAGACTTGGGATATTTCTGGGTAAGTGCTAAAAGCTATGAATACTCTAAATTATGAATTGAGGAGTGCAAAAAATATGGATAGGATCGGTGACCATTCATTACATACCGAGTTTCATCCGTGCCTCGGAAAGCATGATAAGCTGTTGGTCCCGGCTGTCATTTGTATATTTATGTTTGACAGTCTACAGGTAGTAGCCCGATAGTCTTGACAACTAGTGTACCCGGTTAGACTGGAAGCTGACCCCAATATAGTTGGGAAAAGAATACATTCCGGGTATGATAGCGTATGTGAATGTTAGAAGCATGTGACGAAGAAGTCACCAGTCATTCTGAAATCAGCTTAACTTCCTCCAGCATAAAGTTCATTAAGTATTAATTTAAATGGATACAACATTAATTGAAAATGGATGGAATATAATTATACACGCAATACCACAAACAAAAAATATCTATGTAGTTATATCAACTATCTGGCCAAAGAATTAGTATTGCCATCCAACGTGACAATGCTGCCAGCCTTTTTTTTTTTTTTTTTTAAGGATGGGAATTCATCAAATGACCCCCCCCACTCTGGGCGGAGCGGGAGGGAGTGTCAGACTCTTACTGACTAAAACCCATCCATGTTCCTTCCTCGCCTTTTACGTTCCGGGGCCGCGGTATCTCTTTCGAACAGGCCCGCAACCCCGGCAGGCTTCGGCCCTTGCGGGCCCCTCTCTTTTTGCTGACATCTCTTTGAGGCGCGCGTGGAACACGAATCTGGGCACTTTTCCTGTTGGCAGCGATGTGGACGAAGTTTTCGATGCCCTGTAACCCTTTTTGATACTTGTACATAATTTTTATTTCTATTATAGTGCTAGTGTGTACCTATATAATGTAAATAACCCTGTGAGTGTTACCATGTCTGTGAATTCTTGATCCTAAGGCATGTCGGTTTCCTCAAAATGTTTTATTTATTCATGTAATAAAAGTATTTCACTATCTAGTGTCCACGATACAAGCCTCGCTGCTTAGTGTGTCACTAGATGGCGCTGTGTGTAATGTGTAGCGATATTAATGTTACGTTCCAACCTTCCAGCGCTAGCCCAGTCCAGGCGTCAGAGCGCACATGTCGCGTGGGCGCGGCGCTGTGCGCGGCGGTGTGTCCCGAGGCTCCCTTCAACGTGGCCGTCGGCGGCGACAACAAGCAGAACTACATCGAGCTCGTCGACTTGAATGTTAGCGAACAGTGTGAGTTTCAATCTTTCAATATATTTTGGACTTTCTTTGTAGATTAGTAGGACGTTATGTTATTTGCGAAGGTTCTTCAGAGAGGTCAGGCAAGTAGTACCCGCGAACGGCGTGAGTGCATGAACCAAAAAAATATACGCTAGTCTGAAACCACTTTTAGAAGTCTTCCAGGGAAGTACTGTGTCAACTAGTTGCTGTTCGCGCGTAAACCATAACGCTGCGGCGGACGACCGCGGGGAGGGTGAGGCGCGCGGGACGGGACACGCCCCCCGCCACCCACGTACAAGTTCGATCTCGCAAAAGAATCGTCGCAGTTATTATTTGTATGTGTCAGTCAAGCAAGTTATTTATACAGTCCACTTGAGTATCATTGAAGAGCCACTCCAAACAGTTGCCGAGTTACGATTTGTGTGTATAGCAGATAAGTGCTAGCCGCTAGTGCAGGAAAAACATTTCGCTGTTTTTGTGATGGCAACCAACGCATCTGCAGACTGCATTTGAGATGTTCAGCGATAAAGCTAGGTATACAATCATTGTTTGTAACACAACATACATCATTTTCTATACATTTTAATGTTTACTTAACCTTTTGACCGCCACAGCATAAACGCTCGCGCGTGCCCTCCACGCCAAGCCACAATTTTATCTACTACTTTGTCACATATTTGTGTCGTTTGGCGTACAGGGCACGCGCTTGCTTGTCACGTATATGTGACAATGGCGTCCGAAAGGTTAAATAACTGTATGCCTGATACTTTTATATGGCGGGAAATATAGAAAATGTTGTTCTGCGTTACAATCTGTACTCGGCTCTATGACTATCTGGTGGACATCGCTCTGTTATTTCCGACCTTTGACATTACAGAAACAAGTACAGAGAACTCAAAACCTTAAAGGCCTTCTTATGCAGTGAATTAACACTATTTTTTAAGACTCCGTGTGAATATTGGTAGCCTGATGGATTTCCTTTAATTTGTTTCAGTTACGAATCGGTTTGCGTCACGGCCGCTAATACCGCCTCCTACACCAAGCGCAGATGCTATGGAGACATAGAATTGTTTATGTTTAAGTGTAATAATAAACTATCAAATGTTTTTTTTTTGTTTATTTTAAACCTGCTTTAAAGCACTCAAGCTCCATTATAGCTCCTTGTTGCGGCACTTTATGGTGTAAAGGTGGAACATTTCAAGAAAAACTTCAAAAGTTCGATTTTTCGGAAACCACCCAGTTCGGTTATCGGGTCAATATTGTTGCAAATAAGGTCTACTATCCCCCATTTCAAGGCCTGGACCCAATTACCAATCACCCTGTCTATCCTGAAGAATCAATACTATATGGATAGATGGATTGATGTTTGTCTCTTTCAAGCTAAAAATATTGAACGGATTTGGATGAAATTTAGCACACAGATAGCTTATAACCTGGATTAACACTTAGGATACTTTCATCTTTTATCACTTTTATCTCGGTAGTTAGATCCCATGGGACAAATGTCAATATTCACGCGGCCGAAGCCGCTGGCAGAAGCTAATATCATAATTGTTCTGGTTTTGTTTATTGCAGTGAATCATAAACTCTCAGGCATTATAAAACTCGCGTTAAACGGCGCACTAATGCGTCTAGCCGCACTAGGTAGACTTTCTACATCCGCGCATACGCGATAATAGCACCACACGAAATATTAATTGACCGCTCATTTGCGATTGCCGCACCAGGTTAATTATCTATTTACTAAGCACCTGCTATTGTTTAGCATATAAATCAGCAGGTAATGCGTTAAGGGGCCGGCGGAGCATGCGTCGTTCATACAAACGTAATACCCTAAATAATTTGTAAATCAAACATATTCTTAAGGTATTGTGTATTTATTTCGATTAAATTACACAATATCTAGGTTCCCAAATATATATTTTGAATGGACACTGATTTAAACAAGAGTTTATAGGAAAAATAATTTTTCTATAGGAATTTTAAATTCCCCATATCTCGTCTTTATATCATTATCCTTTCTAAATATGTATTTGGGAACATAGATATTCTGTAACTTAATCGAAATATATATACACTACCTTAAGAATATGTTTGATTTACAAATTGTTTTAGTATTACGTTTATATGAAAGACGCATGCTCCGCCGGTCTCTTAAGCTCCTGTAGTCGCCTAATGTGTCCACACCGGGTGCGGTGGAAACCTGGTGTCAAGTCGTGTAGACGTGTGCGGCGTGCGGTGACCGTCGTGCTACGAGCGCTACAAGCGCGTCAGTAGCTCGTGTCTACTCAGGTCCAGCTAGTACATCCTAGC
The DNA here is from genome assembly GCA_916618015.1 of Xestia c-nigrum. Lineage (NCBI taxonomy): Eukaryota > Metazoa > Arthropoda > Insecta > Lepidoptera > Noctuidae > Xestia > Xestia c-nigrum. The sequence goes on along the minus strand of OU745246.1, from coordinate 6,725,916 downwards.
TCCTAAACATCTCTTCTCTCAGCTTTGGTGAAATTCGTGCCTTGGCCTTTTACAAACCTTGGTTCTCATGCCATATTTAAAGCATTTATTTTTGCATAAGTATTCTAACGCAAAGAATTGGCCTACAATCGCACAAGATCGAGAAATGTGGAAGGAGGGAAGGGAGGCCTTTGCCCTGCAGTGGGACAATGTAGGCTTATAATAATAAAATAATAATTCTAACGCAAGAAGGATGATTTGGCTGGAAAGAAGATCACTGCCGAGTAGTGCTGAGATGACAAGTAACAGAGAAATTTGGAAGAAGATATGCTGCAGCGACCCTCGATAACATGAGATAAGGGCAGAAGAATGATGATTACTCTGATTTCCCGGCTCTGATTTGAAAAATACTTCCTTTCGAGTCCATAACTCTTAAAAGCTTATGGTTTGGTATTGTGGACATTTACAGACAGGTTACGATCCAGCTCCACACATAAAAAAGAAACAAGAAAATAGTAACGGTCTGTGTTGCTATCAATGGTATTTTATTAAGATACATAATTTATCAGACATGGTAATGTACATTTTTCGAGCCCGTCACCAATTATACCAACACATACCGTTTTTATGGACCCCGCGATCGTTCATCCTAAGTTTTCCTCTACAATTTGGAGCGAGTGTCGTCGCTGCAAAAAAAAAACACCATTTTACTTAGGGTTTTCCAAATAAAACAACAATTATATAACAACTGAGATTATGTATTAGCAACATATCGTATAATAATCCTAGATAAAAACATAAAAGCAATGTAAATGTATAAACTGCTCGATAATTCCGAACTAAAAGCATTTTTTAATACTGCAATTCTGGTTTTGATATAATAAAATATTAAAATAAGCTGCGACCTCACTTGGTCATATATTTGAACACGATTTGAACATTAGCAGTGTATATTTATAAAAATGTTTAACAGATTTATTTGAATAATTTCAAAATTGGATCACAGCCAAATAAACTGGTAATTATATTTTGTGACAAAAATTGCCATATAAAAATATTCAGTGTAGCAACACACGTTTTAAAATATTATTGCTCTATGTTTTCAATAAATACTATTTGAGGTTCGCAGTGAAGAGTTGCCAGATTAAATATAAAGCTCAGTATAAAAAAGCTAAATATAGCTGTTTAAATCTAGCAACCCAGGCGTTGAGCAATAATGTGGTGTCTTATGGTAACTCTTAACAAGAAAACGTGCAACACGATCAAGACTTTAATTAATTGAGGTCTTAAGAACAAAAAATAGTTAAAAAGGTTGCTACTTTCGCTTGTACCTTATTACGATATAGTTTTGATCAAAATGCAACATTAAATCTATAATTTTGAACAATTAATCCAATGTTGAAATGCAAAGATAAAATAACGGAAGAATAAAAGAGACGCAATTTCGTATCAAAATATCTTTTGTTATTGTAAAGGTTTTGTTCGTGTCTATTTGCACTAATGATTTTACATGAATCTATGCCTATTCGTTGTGAGTAAATAAAAACTAAAAAAGACGTGAGTACACAAGATTCCTTAGTATCTTCGGAAAGGTGGTGTTTGACCACAAATTCTGTCACAATCTCGACAAATAAGAACTTTTCCGAACACCCCTAGTATGCCTGAGTAACTGTTAGAATTAACAAAAACTTCATGATCATCTTGTTCTGATTTCAAGAGAACCTTCTTGATAACATTCCCGTATCTTGCTATTCATTTCATGCGCAAAATAATCTGTAAATATATATTTAATTTATTATATCTGTATGTTATAAAAATATATTCCATATAATTATGAGATAAATATATACAATATTTTACTATATTGTTCAAATATTTACTTTTGCTATCAAGTGTATTGGGTAAACTAATAACTACACGTTCTATAGCTTTATCGTTAATGAGGCACTAAATTAAATCAGCGATACTGATCTTATTATTTGAGCGGCCTCGAAACTCTTGATTTCCGAATATTTACCCGACAAAAAAAAGGAGGAAGTTCTCAATTTGACACATATAACTTTTTACAAAGAAGCTCGATTTGAATGATTCTTTTGTCATGTTCTAATGTCATAGCCAAAAATAGTTTATTCTTTAGTAAATAATCACAAGTATCACTGATATAAACTTAATAAAAATATTATTTATTACGCTTTATAAAATAAACTACTAAATATTTGTACCATGAGAGTAAGAAATGTTTTAAAAGGTCGTAATATTTTTTTTAATGACGTAGAAGTCACATGGAACTTTCACAGGATTAATTACGTCAAAATATATTCGAAACACCCTTTCACCAACAATAGGCGACACCTAAATCAATATCTAAATTAACGAGCATTATAAGCGTTCACGCCGTTGACGCTGAGTTAAAATAAGGTCCAACAGTGCATTTCAGAGTTCGTGAAATGGCATTACCTATGTTACTAACTTAGATATCATTTCAGACCTTATGGAGTTCGAACTTTAAATACTTTAATAAACTCATGGTATAATTACTTCTAGTTGGTACAGATTTACTTGGTGTTTTCGTTTTGTATATGTTTACAATAAATTAACTACATTCAATGCAAGATACTCTTACTGTGTACTAAATATTACTTCTTAGCTGTGCAATTGTCTAATTAAATTACCTTTCGATTACCTACATTAATCTCTTTGTAATAAGGTTGAGGGTCGTGTGAGCCGAGTTTTATCAACACCTCGCTGAGTGTCCATTAAGAGTTACGCAGACCGGCACGGTATGGAACGGGATTTATTTTTTTAACCAATGAACTTTCAAACGTATTGATATAGAAATACGACATTAATTGCTGTGTTTTAAAATGATGCCGTGGCATCGAAGGGGATTTGCATTGGAAGTGACACGGTCGTATTTCTATATCAATAAGTTTGCAAGTCCATTGGCAAACTCTAAATAATTTAAAGTTTGTATCCCTTGCCATGCCGTCCCGGTCTCAGTAGATCTTCACCATCGATATTTCACCACAAGGCTTGTTTTACTTCCCATTTATCGTCACATGTCTTCACAATGTGTTTTGGGAGTCAAAACCTTTGTTTTGATGTTTGACAATCATATACAAACGCTCACAAAACCTTCCAACCTTTGGGCATGATGGGCACTCATAAGTATAACTACGCAATTTGACTTCTTGACCATTGAAAAAAAAATTCAATTTCCTAGGTCCACCCGTTTCTGAGAAAATCAGTAGTGACACATGGACAGACGGACAAGAGAGTGATCTTTTTACCTTTTGAGGTTCCGTACCTCAAAAGGTAAAAAAGGAACCCTAAAAAAACCCACAGACACCAGTCTGCGGCTTTACCAACGAATAAATTTCAAATTCTTGACATAATGTAGCAATTGTCTCATATCAAAGTTTTAGCAATATCCCAGGTTGATCAAAGCTCATTGCTTAGCTGCCCAATGAGGTCGAGCCATTTTGAAATACAAAATGACATTAACTTACAACCAATGACGATGCATAGAACAAGCTACACTAGCGCCATATATATTTGTTTCATTCTATCTGGTGTCCACGACACAAGCTTCGTTGTTCAGATGTGGCACTAGATGGCGCTGTGTGTAATGTCCAGAGATATTTATTTTACTAGTTTCCATTTTAAAATGGCAGTTCGTAAGTCAAATCGCGCATTTAAACCAAGAAGACCAGCATCTCCCTAAAAACAAAAAACATTTACTCTTCAGCTGGGAACTTGATGACGGCATCATTCATAGCCTTCGCGAAGTACTCCACGTTGGTGGGGTTGAGGCCACACACGTTGATGCGGCCTGACTTCAGCAGGTAGATGTGGTAGTCCTGGATCAGGTACTCGGCCTGGCGCTGCGTGAGACCGGTGTACGAGAACAGACCGATCTGCTTCACTATGTGGTCCCAGTTGCCGGGGGTGCCTAGTCTGAAAGAATTGGAAGATGGTTTAAGAAAGGATCCATCTAATCTTCTTCTAATATATAAAATTCTCGTGCCACAGTGTTAGTGACGACCCGATTGGCGCAGCGGTAGTGAGGCTGCCTTACGTTCTTAGGGTCCCGGGTTCGAAATCCCGGTAGGAGCAAATGTTTGTGTGATGAGCATGGACATTTGTTTCCGAGTCATAGATGTTTATATGTATAATAAGTATGTATTTACCAACAAAAAGCATATATGTAGTATATCAATTGTCTAGTGACCACGACACAAGCCTTGCTTAGAGTGGCACTAGATGGCGCTGTGTGTAATGTCCAGCGACATTTATTTATTTATTATACTCCTCTGAAACAGCTTGACCGATTTTTATGAAATTCCATATGCATATTCAGTAGGTCGGATCAAAAGAGATACCGCGGCCCCGGAACATAAAGGGCGAGGAAGGAACATGGATGGGTTTTAGTCAGTAAGAGTCTGACACTCCCTCCAAAAAAAAAAAAAAAAAGTAAGTCTGAGAATCGGCTACTATCTATTTTTCATACCCCTACGTGATAATAATTTATATGGCAAAACAATGTTTGCCGGGTCAGCTAGTACCATATAAAAAAATATTTTTTATAGTAACTGCCTCGTTAGTGTAGTGGTTGCAACCGCGACTGTTGAGCATGCGGTCCTGGGTTCGATTCCATGACCATGAGGAATTTCTCAGTAGCAGCCACGGAGTCAGGATTTGTGCCTATCTGATGGCAATAGGGTCGCTCCCTAGGGGCCGGTCAAGTATTAATCAAATATTTACCCCCAACTCATCCTTGTCAGCAAAAGTAATCAAAGCCACCCCACCCCCACCCCCACTCCTCACATGCTTACGTAAACTTATAATCACTCGCTGCGCTCGTGATTCTATTTTTCAATCCTTCGTTCGCTCAAGACTCAAAATCAAAACTCATAGGAAAAACGAACTTTCCTCACTTGTTGGATAAATAACTAAGTATTCCATATAAATTTTAAATTCCTCATATCTCATCTTTATATCATTGTCCTTTCAAAATATATATTTGGGAACATAGATATGATGTAATCCATTTGAAATAAATACACACTACCTTAAGAATATGTTTGATTTTCAAATTATTTTGGTATTACGTTTGTATGAACTACGCATGCTCCGCCGACCCCTTAGGCTGCCTGTCCACTGAAGCGGAGCTAGGCTCCGGAGCGGAGAAAATGATAAATATTAACCAATAGGATTGCATACTGGAGCTAAGCTGGTATTTCACGCAATTTTATTGGTTAATATTTATCCTTTTCTCCGCTCCGGAGCCTAGCTCCGCTTCAGTGGACAGGCAGCCTTAAATGGGGCATTTAATATCGTGTCCTGAATTTCCTGTTGTTTCTTCTCTATGGGAACTGATGGATGCAACCGACAGCGCCAAACTAGTAGCTCAGTTCTCGGCCGACACTATTTTTATTGCCATCAACAGACCGGCTACTAAGGTTTTCATTTTGGAATATACCTAAAAGCTAACTTACTTGATAAGCTCTGCCCTCAACGCTTCTCTCATCTCTATGACCCTGGTGGACATTACTTTAATGTGTTCTTTCCTGCAAATGACAAACCAAACAATGAAACATGTCCTAATACAACTAAATTACAATATGTATAAATCCACATTTTAGTTGATTTATGACAAAAGAGTCTAAGATATAGGGTAATGGTTAACTTTTTCTTATAACTCCGATACAATTGTATCACCCTGTCCCCCCACCCACACCTAGACATACCATAGATAATCATCCTTAGTAAGCAATCAAAGTGCAACAGCTATATTCTACACAACAAACAAATTTTTCGAGTGTTTAGTGCCTTAACTTCTAGAATGTCTTAAGTTACACAGTTCGACTTAAGCTATTGTCTTACTATTGTGTCTCTAATTAAGACATTCAAAAGGTTAAATAGTGTCAAGAAGATGCCTCTGACTTGGCGATACATACCGCCGAGAAATATCTCAACAGTAAGTATTAGAATAGAGTAGCACCACCGATAGAACAGGGTGCCAATTCTGTAACTTAACGTTAAGCAACACGCCAATGACACTCTATCGACACACTACAGACATTATATTGCCACTGTTGTAAATTTGGTATTCTGCAAATACTTCAATGGCGTTTCAGTTGTGTTTTAGTAGTGTATCGATAGTGTGGCAGTTCGATAGACAAAACTGTCAAATACACTTAAAATATTTACAGACTGCTGTAACTTTGGCCATCATGATGACATTGATAGATTATAGTGGAGCAGAATACCAATTATTACAATAGTCTTTCTTTGGCGTTTCAATGGCACTACAGTCGTAAGTCAATGACTATAAAAAAATGTAGAATACCAAATGTCAATGATTAGCCTATTGAGACACTACTAACAAACTACCAACACACTATTGACAAGTTGGTTCTTTTACAGAATAGGCTAGTTTCCACCATCAATAAATTGCAAATCTATTTAGTCCGTCAGTTAGAGTATTGGAAAATAATGGACACGTATTTTTTGATTTTGTAAATAAACGAATATTGACAAAGATAAAACGCATCAATACTCACTAAAAATGATACCATACAGTGACGTACTGAGAATTTTAAAAGCGTTGTATTTTCGTCAATTTTGATTTACGTAATAAAATAAAAAATACGGGTCAAATATTTAAATAATAATCTAACTGACGGACTAAATTGTTTTTTTTTTTGTCGTATCTTCTATTTTAGTGTGGTATAGGGCTGTGTAGTGTGTAGTGTGTAGTATGTACGTACCACTCGTCGAAGAGCCCCTTGTTGCTGAGCACATTGGTGACGATGCGCGCGCCGTGCGCGGGCGGGTTGGAGTACATGCCGCGCACTATCCACGTCAGCTGAGAGCGCATGGCCGGGACCACTGACGCGTCCTTCACCACAATGGCGAGGTTGCCTACACGCTCGTCTGGTGAAGAAAAAAAACATATGTAAGGGTTTTTGCAATAAAAAAATGTGAAAGCTAGCGTGAAATTCAAAATTTTCTTATGTTTTTTGCAATTTACTGGTGCGCGGCTGTAATACGTATGTTCATCATCATCAGCCCATAATGTTCCCACAGCTGGGACACGGCCTCCTCTCAATGAGAAGGAATGGGCTATAATCCACCACGCGGGCCCAGTGCGGATTGGTAGATGTCACATGTCTTCGAATCTTTGGTTCTAGGACATGCCGGTTTCCTCACGATGTTTTCCTTCACCGTTTTGAGAGCAGTAGTGATGAAATAAATTACACAAAATAATGCGCCTTTCTGGGTTCAAACCCACGAGTTACTGTACGTAATACGTATGTTACAGAATTAAAAATAATCATTAAAATCATCAATACAACCCTCTAAGTTCATGTAACCTGATTGAATTACTTTTTCGTGAAATCGTTACATTTCGTGGTTCAACTTACATGAGAGTTCATGGAGACCATTATTCAATAATGGTAGAAGCACCAAAATAAGAGGTCTTTGGAAATATAATTATGAAGACCTTTTCAAAATGCAAAAAGCAATAAGTTGCGAAAACAAACACTTTCGCGATCTTTTCTGTTTAGTCGACAAAACCTAGTGAATAGCTGATTTTTTGCGACTCTGATTTAATTAAAGTCGCAATTCTTGGTAGGATGTTTTGAAGCTATGTTTCTTGACTAAGGTATATGCAGTACCAGTAGCGAATGGTTTATTTTTGTAAGAGGTCAGCCGGAGGACATATCTTTAACTAGCCGCCCGCGTTAAATATATTTACAAAAACCTTCCTCTCAATCACTCTATCTATTAAGAAACCCACATTGAAATCCGTTGCGTAGTTTTAAAGATCTAAGCATACATAGGGACAGACAGACGCGGCGGGAGACTTTGTTTTATAATATGTAGTGATGTCATTATATTATACGTCTATAGAAACCTTATTGTGCTATTTTTAAAAGGGAATCCGGTAGGAATCGAGTTGTATGGAATCTTCGCCACCGTGCAGTACATAAACTCATACTTGTTTTCTCAAGGGATTAAACAGCTATCATCGCTGAACTTTTATTAGAACTTGATGTAATAGTGGGTACTTGATTAAGTTCGGTACGGTGGAACAAGCTATTTGGTTTACAGTATAACCCACAAATTACATTGCAAAATGTAAACAAAACAGCCTTTTCGACCGTACTATTTACTCTACTGAGCTAATAAACACAGGTACTCACTGTAAAGCCCGAAGTTCTTGGCATAAGACTGTGCGCACACGAGCTCGAAGCCGCGCTTCACAAAGTAGCGCACTGCCCACGCATCCTTGTCCAGGTCACCTGACGCGAAGCCCTGGTAGGCGCTGTCGAAGAACGGGAATAACTTGCGCTCCTAAAAACAGACATTAGGTTCGTTAATTCATTAGAGTACTGCTATTTCTACTCTTAAATTCTATTTAAAACAAAAATTTATAAAGAAAACAGTAACCAAGCCGTTTCTAGGCGCAGCGTTGCACCATGCAACGCTGTGCCTCGTAACTCCGCGCGGCGCAGCGCGACATCACTGGCTTCCTGAAATTAGCGCGTTTCACCAAACAAACAAACTCTTCACACCACGCAGCGTAAATAAATATATTATTATTGAAGTGAAAAAAATAATAATTGTGTAACATTTTTTCGTTACGCGTCACATTTTTCCGTTACGCGCCATCTTTTTCTTATCCCTACCACGCGTGATTCGAAGTATACTTTCTCCAGCGGAGTAGGGATTGGTAAATGTCTCCAATGTATTTTGCGGCCCGTTTTGAGTAGTTTTTGTTTTTTAAATAACGTCATAAAGAAGTTTCACTTCTTACGAGTGTACGCTAGTACACGCACACATTTTTAATATTTAAGTACTTAAATACCTCCATAACATCAGCGATCTTCTCCCATTGCTCCTGCGTGGGGTCAATCCCGGTAGGGTTGTGTGCGCAGGCGTGCAACAAGACGACGGAGTTCTCGGGAGCACTGTGCAGGTCCTCTATGAACCCGTCGAAGTCTATGGCGCGCAACTTCGCGTTCCAGTAGCGGTAGGTACGCGGGCTTGTGAACCCAGAGTTCACGAACACTAGGCGGTGGTTGTCTGTGGGTAAGGAGATCATAGTTAATGGAGAAGTAGGCTTTATTTGACGATACATTGTCTATGAAACGCTTGTGACTAAAAGAGTGATGGTTCGAGAGGGAGGAAAAGATGGGTGGATTATATTAAGGAATAATTATTATGAGAGAGAAAGAAAAAGTATCTAAGTATTTCACTTGCACAGAGTCAAAAGTGGGACAAAAAAAAAAGGTTTAAAAAGAAAAAGATTGAATTGCAAAAGAGGCAGGTATGGTAGATGGTAAATGATGAGACAGGAGATAACGGAAGAAGAAAGCGTGACACCAAGTAGACAAGGATAGGAAGATAATGATGCAGACATACTCTAACATCGCTAGTAACCTTACATTAAATTTCCCAAGACATTTCTAAATCCCATAAAGTCCCTAGTGGCACCGAACAGATCACTTTGCATGTTTTGAAGCATAGAGGATTGGACGTGGCCACACAGTTCCACATCAAAGCCCTGCTACTGAGAATAACATAATATACAAAACCCGATAACCATGGGATCGAACACTTTCCAAGATTAGTGACATGGGCAAAGAAAATAACACAAGAGGATGACTTGCATCACCACCCACATGTTCATATTTTGATATTTTAAAATAATCTACCAATTATTACGATAATCGATATCTTAAGCCTAGCACACAATTATCAAGTTATCTAACACACTCAATAGTTATCTCAAGATATACAACTCGAACGATGTGACCGCTCTCAAATATGGAGTATTTGAATATTGATAGTAAATTGTAACAATCGATGGGTAATAAGTACTTTCATCATCAGCCTATAATGTTCCTATGCTGGGACACGGCCTCCTCTCAATGAGAGGGAATGGGCTATAATCTACCACGCGGGCCCAGTGCAGATTGGTAGATGTCACATGTCCTCGAATTTTTGATTCTAGGACATGCCAGTTTCCTCACGATGTTTTCCTTCACCGTTTTGAGAGCAGCGGTGATGAAAAAATTACACAAAGTAATGCGCCTGTCTGGGTTCGAAACCACGACGTACTGTTCGTAAGTCGGGGCCGCCACCACTGGCCCATCGTTGCTCTCAATGAGTACTTTAGGTACTCTTTTATTAGAAACCCAAATTGACGCACTCTAAGGCACGATGATTTACCTAAATAAACACTTCACGAGTGGTGATACTTATGCCCGTTTCACTAAGACTAGGTGACAACTAAATTAATGTTTAAATATTATTACATTGTTGAATTTTCAGCAATCTGCTCAGAACCGAGAGCTTGATATGTCGCTGTGTGTACAGTCAGTTTCAAAACGGGACGGAAAGATAAGGTCTAAAGATGCATACCCCAGGTAGGTACGGAGTAGTAGAAGGTGGTGTAGCCCAGGTGTTTGTTCAGGAACTCGGCTCCGACGCGCAGACTGCCTGTTCCAGACAGGGTCTGTACTCCGAACGCCTGCAATTAAGACATGGTGTGATTAAACATTTATGTAAATAACAATAACTTCGTGTCGGTAATTTATTGTTCGGGTTAAGGCGGGAAGCTCCGAGGTAGCCCGCGAAATATAAATGTTCTTTTTTTTTGCAGATTGCCTATTAACGTCAGGTTGTATGTTGTTCTATAGCATTATTTAAGAAACTTTACCTTTATATTAGTCATTTGTTTGGTGATAAGCGTTTTATTTTCATCGCATTTGTTCGTTTTTCGTCATCTTTTTTTTTTTAGCCTGTATTGTCCCACTACTGGGCAAAGGCCTCCCCCATAGTCTTCCACTCTTCTCTACGTGCGGCTCTCCCAGGCCAAGCTATCGCAAACGCTTCTAAGTCGTCACGCCAGCGTTTTCTAGGCCTCCCTCGGCGACGCTGCCCGTCTTCTGGCACCCACTGAGTGGCGACATTGGCCCATCGGCCCTGATGCATTCTACAGACACGGCCGCCCAATCCCACTTCAACCCAGCAGTCCTATTGCCCACATCAGCGATTCCCGTTTTTGAGCGTATTGAGGTATTGTGAATTCGGTCACTGAGCTTGATACCCAATACACTACGCTCCACGCTCCATCATAGATACGTTTAAAATTCGAGTGATTATGGAGTATGAAGACCGTCGTGGCAGCAAAGCGGCAGAAGCGGCACGCAACATCAACGACCTATACGGAACAAACACTACTAAGACCTATCATATTGTTATACTGATTTTAGGCAAGTGGAGACTGGAGACAATTCATATTCTGTATCCAGTTCCGCTTACTAATTTAATGTCACCGTGTAGTTGTTCGCACGAAGCATAACGGTATTAGCCTGTCATGCATGTTAATAGTTATTTCGTGTGGGAAATAAGCCACCGAAACCAATGAGCCCGCATCTCGTGCCGTAACGCTTGACGGCCGATTCGACTGATGTTTGGCTTCAAAGGGGTTATTAGAGGTCATGGCCAATCGGCCTCCTAATAAGGAGAAAACGTGGTATCGAAATCTCGGATCGTGTGTTTGTGTATTCACAAACACACGGTCGGAGTCTACGTATACTTATCTATTTTTTTTATAACGAAAGCGAGCGAGAAAAAAATATACATTTGAATCGAAATCTCGGATCGAGCGTTTGTGAATACCCTCGGCTGGTCAAGATCTATCGATGATTAAATCGAGATTGTAATATCTATGAATCCTTATCAGTAAATTGCCTTCTTATCGTCTAGCCTTGGCGAGTCGTGGGGTCTGTCTATTTCTGTAGCTGAAGATGATATATCTCAGATAATTATAGAAATGAATCTCGCCTCGATACAATCATATAAGTCTTTTGTTATGCAAGTGTGTACTATGTAGACTTACATTACTGCAAACATGATTTGTCTTCTGTATGCATATCAATAGTATATTCTTCAGAATGGCCATGCAGTTCTACTGAATAATATATAGGTCACCGTAAAATTGTCAAACACGTTATATTGTAATCTCTCTAGCGATATTGTAAACTCTCAATTTATTGTCAAACGAACATACTGGTTTCAATAAAACGCATTATTTTTCGTGAAATGCATGTGATGGTAGTCAACTCACGCGGTGTGGAGGGAAGGAGGGGTCCCCCTTGCCCAGTGGTACCACTCTCATGAAAAGATACTGTACCATTCCCGAAAAATATCGATTAATATAACCTAACCTTAAAACACTTTACATTGCCCTAAAAAGCGTAATCGGAGCCCCTATTTCCGAGTGCAAGGTTAAAGGAACCTAACTAACCTAACGGGGGGGTGCCCCAAGTCCCGATGATGGGGGCAGAGATACTTCCGTATGTTCGTTTGACAATAATTCGAGAGTTTACAATATCATTTTACGGTGACTTATACACCTGCTATGTAGAGCCGTTTGCTCCGATTTTCAGTTCTGTTTTCGAGAACTTTGTCACTTAACGTATACGGGTTATCACCGTTTACTATGAAACAGTGAAAGTGACAATATGCTAACGCTTCTTGAAATAGTAATAAACGATTGATCAGGATGCGACGTACAAATACCCATTATCGCACAACACAGCAACGTATTGCAAATACAAATGGCACGGTCATATAAGTGGGACAATTTAATTAATTGAAAGCGCGGACGCGACTTACCGGATGCTTTCATTTATCGTTAGTAAACTAATAAATGACGATGATATCTAGACTGAGTTCAAACAAACAAATAATGGCAAAATATTCCGGACTTTACATACGCATGTTGGAATGAAAATAATAACACCGGAATATTATGCTCAGTAGTGTCCTGCTGACAATATTATGCTCAGTAATGTCCTGCTGACAATATTATGCTCAGTAGTGTCCTGTTGACAATATTATGCTCAGTAGTGTCCTGCTGACAATATTATGCTCAGTAGTGTCCAGCTGACAATATTATGCTCAGTGGTGTCCTGCTGACAATATTATGCTCAGTAGTGTCCTGCTGACAATATTATGCTCAGTAGTGTCCTGCTGACAATATTATGCTCAGTAGTGTCCAGCTGACAATATTATGCTCAGTAGTGTCCTGCTGACGATATTATGCTCAGTAGTGTCCTGCTGATAATATTATGCTCAGTAGTGTCCCGCTGACAATATTATGCTCAGTAGTCCTGCTGACAATATTATGCTCAGTAGTGTCCTGCTGACAATATTATGCTCAGTAGTGTCCTGCTGACAATATTATGCTCAGTAGTGTCCTGCTGACAACGTCATCGGACTACCAAGTCAGAGGTCTCGAGTTCACACGCACCTCTGATTTTTCGCATTCATGTCCGTATATTGTATAATGATCGCAAACATTGATGTTAATATTGATATTCCACCGGATTCCGACTGATACTACAGAATTTTATTATTATATTATTTGTTTAAATAAGTGAATTATTGTGGAAGCGTATCAATTATTTTAATTAAGATTTGACTGTAAATACAAATTGTTCTCCGACATTATTTAAAAAAAAACACAAAAGTCTTCACAGAATCACTTAGTTTATTTCAATTTAAACAAACTTAATTAACTTCACATTAATTTAAATCACAATTCACTAAATTAATCTGCACTGATTATAATAAACTGCACACACTAAAATTACTCATTCGTTCGTTTTGATAATGTTTTGATTTTCTGAGGAACAAATAATTTGTATAGTTATATTTATTTATTTTTCTGTGCAGACCTACAAATTCAGAATAAATATGTTCAAATGATTGTTGATTCTTGAATAAGAAATTGTTTTATAAAAAACATTTTTGTGGTTTAATGAATAAAGTTTATCTATTTATTATACTATCACTAAACCCGTCCTTCTTATATTTACCCGTAAGAAAGGAAGTGTAATCTTTAATTGGTCCCAAATAGTTTTTTTTTATGATTTTACTACCTACTTAAAAACCAAATCCCGGGACTCGGGGAATATCCATATTATTCTAACCTGTGGCAAGTATATGAAACAGACCTATTCCGATCTATGATAATGACTATACAAAGTCAACAAAGTGAAATAAAACTTACACGTCCAGTAGCAATGGCGGGGCTGTCTTCTCCGAGCAGCATGGAGGTGGAAGCCGCAGAGAACTGCTCGATACCTGTAACAGAGATTGTTTTGTTCTCATTCTGTACTAGCTTATGCTCGCGACTTCACCCGTGTGGAATTTGGAAATTGCCTACGGGATCTTACTTCTGGGACAATAGGGATGAGATGACTGAATAAAAAAAATGAATTCTGTTTAGTCCATCAGTTAGATTGTCAATAAATATCTGATGGACTAAAAAACTAAAAGATTTTTTTGTCGTATTTATGCTTTTATGCACTCAGTGGGTGCCAGAAGACGGGCAGCGTCGCCGAGGGAGGCCTAGAAAACGCTGGCGTGACGACTTAGAAGCGTTTGCGATAGCTTGGCACGTAGAGAGGAGTGGAAGACTATGGGGGAGGCCTTTGCCCAGCAGTGGGACAATACAGGCCTTTAAAAAAAAAAACATATATGCTTTAGCGCGGTAAAGCACCAGACCAGCCCGGTACGTTACCTGGCTGCTGACTCTCCGCGCCCTCTGACGAGATAAATATTTGTGTAGGAGTAACATTTAGTTTTTGTTTCATCACAATCGCTTCATTCTATGAAAAGTTAGAAACGGTACACGTGTACCTACTTATATATTATTTTTACTTGAATACAAAATGTAGCGAATGAACAAATTCAATAAGTACAAAAAATAATCCAATTTTCACCCCCTGTCTGCTTTTCATTGTTTCTGAATACGCAAGGAAAAGCTAAGTATATTAAATATATGACAAACAAAAACAATGATATCGATATCTGGAAACTTTGTCTGTTTGTAAGTTGTAATATCTGACGTCAGTCGGAGCTCGGATGATTTCAATATTATGTTTATAGTTTACAGTTTTGCATGACGACAATGTGCTTACTCACATAGAATGGTATTTGTTTTTCTTTATTATTCACTAATTAAAGTTATCGGCTGCCTAATAAACCATGGGCAATTAAAATTTTGCCCTATCTTTCATTAAGTTTTATTATTTTTAAAGTCGGAAAATTCAGTTTATTCGGCAGTAACTATACTGGATATAATAGGTGCAACGGATAACACAATCAGCCTGAAGCAATTACTATGCTTATTGGGTTTTCACTTTAAAGGCCACTTGACGACCCGAATAGTTTAGTGGTAGTGAGGCCGCCTTACGTTCTTAGGGTCCTGGGTTCGATTCCCGGTAGGAGCAATTGTTTGTGTGATGAGCATGGACATTTGTTTCCGAGTCATGGAACAAAAAAGTATATAATATGTAGTATAATATCAACTATCTGGTGTACACGACACAAGCCTTGCTTAGTGAGGCACTAGATGGCGCTGTGTGTTAATGTCAAGCGATATTTATTTATTATTTATTCTGACATAGGTACCAAATACATTCGGACATGATATCGAATGCTCTCTAGTATGTTATACACGCACATTATTTTTGGAAAACCAACAAATGCACGCAAACATAACAAAATAAAAAAATGACTGCTAAAAAACTAGGTTTCTTGATCGTCTCATTCTATTTGTATATTTGGGCAGAACTCCAAAGGTGATGTCTGTGCTACTATTTGGAATGCATTTCCACTTCCAGCCTGTTTCAGCGTCGTACTAATATACGAGGATTTTATTCAGAACGAGACTAGAATAATATGATGGAATAGGAAAGTGCCATTATACGCCGGCATAATATTAGCAGATAATCATCCATCAGAGGTGCTACAGACAATCATATTTCGAGTGCGCAGCGGCAAAAACGGACCTAGGTAGATATTTAGCGCCCGATTTTCCGGAATCAGGTACGGAAAATCGGGCGCTAAATACCTAGGTCTGTAGTAAGTACAGATGACCAGTCGTGTTGTCATTCATTTTAGTTCGAGCCTCTAGTGAATCTTATGTCCGTTTTGACCGTTTTCCGTAAGTGATACGGAGTAGGAAATGACCGTAACTTCGGACGAAACTACGGATATCGTGCGTGAGTAGATATCCATCCATCCGATTCCAAACACGTGTGTTTAGTTATCAATATTATTTTACACCAGCGGCTTCGCCCGCGTGAAGTTTCAAAATTGGGGTTGAGTGAGAATATTATAAACGTAAGAGTAAACAAATATAATAATAACAAATCTCCGAACTGCTAAGCTATCGGGAGTTACACGTGTTATTGTGAGTCAACTATAAAAGATAGACATATGCTGTCTTGGGATATTTTTTATATAATTTTATGTGGAATATTTCCGTTATACATGATTTCTATGTAGCTTTAACCATTAAGGCTGCACACGCGACGGAAGCTAAAAAAACCAAGTAACTTCTCCCGTTTTCCCAACATTTCCTTTCACTGCTCTGCTCCTATTAATGGTAGCGTGATGAAAAGTATACTATTACCTGCTCAGGAGTATGTAGAATAATTGTACCAAGTTTCGTTAAAATCCGTCGAGTAGTTTTTTTTTCTATAAATAACATACAGACAGACAGACAGACAGACAGACAGACAGAAAGACAGACAGACAGACAAAAATTTTACTGATTGCATTTTTGGCATCAGTATCGATCACTAATCACCCCCCGATAGTTATTTTGTAAATATATTTCATGTACAGAATTGACCTCTCTACAGATTTATTATAAGTATAGATAGAAGATAGATAATTAAAGTTTTGCACACAGTAGAAACGATAATAACTGCGCACGGTTACGACGGATATCTGTAATGTCGTTGTTTTTGAGGCGATAACATAAATAGCTACAGTATTATCAGTTTTGTGATCTTTATTGCCAGTTTTGTGATAAACAGAATAAGAATTAAGCCGCTATTGATGGAGTTTTTATAGTGTATGGGCACTGCTAATTATATAGATGCGAACATGAGATAAACAGTTACATAGGTACATATGTGTGAAAACATAACCCTGCCTTTGCTGTGACGTAGCCATTCGCGGCAAACTTGGGGTTAGGAGTAGAACCAGTCAGGCTCAAAGAAACGACGCTCACTGTTCCATGCGACCTTTTATTAGGGAATGCAGTCGTTGGGTCGCTCGCGCTTTTCTATAGGGTCCGCTAGGCTTGGTCCCTGACTCACTGTAGTAATAGATATGTGTCCCGTGTAACCATAGAGGAAGCCCATCTATGACCATTTCCCCATTCCCCAAGTAGTCATTTCTCATACGCGAAAAAACATCTTGACTGACAATGAAACAAGATACAAATTGCTTTCATTGTCTTACACAAAATTCGTAATAATCAATTTATTACAGCCAGTTATGGTACTGGCTGTAATAAATTGATTATTACGAATTAAGGAAACAATACATTGTTTCTTTCACCTTATCATAGTATTTTTTGTGTGATAGCTTATTGGTTTACATTTAAAAATATAAGACCATTGAGAAAGATAATGAGTTTATAACATTGTTATTTTGTTTTTGGTATCACAACATTGTATCTTTTTTTTTATTATGAAATCGCAGAATACATTTTCAAAAGATTGAAACGAAAAGAAGAAGAAAAAAACGATTTCTATAGTTATGAAGGTTGATAAGCAGTCCTAAGATATTCAGATTTAAGTCATGGATGTATATTTATGACTGCATCAAAAAGGATGAAAGTTGTGCCAAATGCAAGCCTTTTTGATTTTAGAAATGATTCATTTCTAATCCAGAGTTAAACACATACAAGTACATAACTTTATACAGTAACCCTAAATAACAATTAATAAAATTGTAATTGAATAGCTGTAATTTTTCAGATAAAAGTTGTAGTAGATAGAGTATTCTTCAGAAACCACTACCTAGGGCAAAATGTAAGCCCTATTTAATGAACTAACAAAACAAACAAAAATTTACGTAAGAAAATAGAAATATGTGCTGAATCCTCATTCATCATCTGCCCAACTTTTTCCCAACGATGTTGGGGTCCGCTTCTAATCTAACTAGATGCAGCTGAATACATGAGCATATAATTTTACATGTAGCAACTGCTTAACTGACCTCCACAACCCAGTTAGTACTAGGTATTATGATCATGGTAACACTGGTTGTCAGATTTTCGGGCTACTGACTACCCCTTACAACTGTCAAAGATATGCAATTGACAGCTGTACCAATAGCATAACATGCTTACTGAGGTGTGGAGGAAACTGGGTATGTAAGTACCGTAAAATGGGGGGAATAGGGATCCAGGGGTGAATAGAAACAAAACTTTGGAATGGATTTTAAAGTTGAATTCACATGATATGGTACCAACAAGTATGCTATTGTGTTAACTAAATTATACTTAATTATAAAGGTACCTTGTTGGCAATATACAATATAAGTTCAGCGGTAAAATCCCTTCCAAAGTTTTGTTTCTATTCACCCCTGGATCCCTATTCCCTCCATTTTACCGGTACCTAAATAATAACATTTCCTCATTCATTACCAAACTAAAAAAATAATTTGGGAAGCAAAGAAAAAGTGTAACTTACCAAGAACTGGCAGGTACTCATGCAGGAGTGTTTCATCACCGGCCATCTGCTTCTCCATCTTCCTGACAACAGGCAAGACCCATGGTTTGCCATTTTCATCTCTGTATGCTGCAAAAAAGCAAAAAAATACCATGAGTTTTTTAAATGAGTACCCTGCCTTTGAAAAGTTTATTGATATTATAGTTACTTCTTCCTCAGTAATTAAATAAACTTATGTAAAAGTTCTCTAATATAAGTTTATAAGTTTGAATCAAGAAAAGTTTTTTTTATGATTGTATACTTAAAAACATTAGTTTTTGTTTCAGTTTCATAAAATGTTTTAGTAGCAAACTATTACTCAACTTCAGTATAAATTACATGCACTACGACGTTCTGACTACGTAGTTAAATACATATAGGCTGTACATCATAACAAATATTATTAAACATAATAACATTATATAATCAGGTTATAGAGTTGAAGAACTTTCACAGCACTAAAATTACCAGCTCTGTTAACTTAAAATTACTAATATGCCAGCCAACTTACCGCCAATAGTCAAATTTACTTTAGCTGGGTGCGGATCTTCCATAAACATGCGATTTAATTGGAAAACCTCAATAGGAGGCCCCTGTTGAACATCTTGAAAGCGGGAACCCATTTTGTCCTTTTATTCTTGTTCGCGCGACCGGTCAGAGAGAAGCTAAGACAGCGATTGCGCGGTTTATGTGATTTATAAATTCTATCAGTTTCACAGAATCGCTAAATTACAAGCGGAGGCCGGTGTATTTCATCGTTGACCTCTAGCAATATCAGAAACGTCATTACGTCAGTAAACGTCAGTTTTGTGATGATAGGATAATGACGTTTGCCACGTTTTGTTAGTCACGCTTTTTGCAAAATGAATAAATGAAAATATGAGCATAAATACATAGACTCACGCCTTTTTCCCGTAGGAGTAGGCAGAAACCATAGAACACCACCTGCTATGATTCTTAGGCGTGGGTCAAACACGAGTAGCGTATGGCGTATGGCGGTGCACCGCCATACGCCATACATATTCCAGTCTCCACGTCCCCATTGTCCACATTTGTAGATCCTGACAAGGCCCCTTATTCGCAACCATTCGATACGTTTGATCTTACACGCACGCCGCGCCGGTTACAAATTGTTTTCAAATTCAGGAATAGAGGAATAAGCTATGGAAGGAGCAAGAAGCATGGAGAATGAGGGATTTTCTTAGTCAACTCTTGCCTAGTCGCTGGATAGATGGCGTTGGTCTAAGTTACTGTAAGGAACAGAAAGTCATATAATTTCACTTGGACTTAATGGTTAGGTATGTTCGGAAGCTTATGCAAATGAAAGTGTCAGTCAACGTGTGCCTTTTCAAGCGTTTTGGCTTTGGTACCTAGTAACGCAGTCGGATCAACGCCATCTATCGAGTTCATGGAAAGTATTTTTTTATAATTCTCAAAAGAAAACCCCTTATTGGAGACTCACCGACGCGGCCGGCCATGGTGGCAGCACCAGAAGAGAGGATTATTCTTTTTCTATAAGTATCCTATTGATATAATTTATGATAGCGGCGTAACTACTGAACAGTCAAGTCAAATTATCGGTATCTCATTGCTTTTATTACTGCACAGCACAGCACAGTACTGCTCAGCACAGTCAAGATTCAAGATTCTTTATTTGCATGAAATATGGTGCGTTACATGATGGTCTTATAAATTAAAAAGGTTTCACATATTTCGCTGACTTCATCAGCATGCAAACTTAAAAATGAAAGTAGGTATCTAACACATTTTACTCTTAATGTAGTTCTAAATATAACAAAACATCTAAGAAGCATTAGAATGTCAATTTATCTTTGACAACAGTATTATTTTAGAATTAAAAATACTAATGTGTAGAATAAAATAAAATAAAAAAAAAACAATACAAGGCAAGAAAAAAATAATAAAGTTAAAATATTAACATCAGTAAAATAGGAATATAAGCTATTTACCCATTACAAATGGGTTTGACAAAAACTCGTTTATTGTGTAGAACACGTTATTACAGAGCCACTTCTTCAGTTTCCTTTTGAAATAATTTATTGGTAATTCTCTGATTTTTTTCGGTATTTTATTGAAAATTTTGACCGACATGCTATAGCAATTGTTCTGGAAGAGAGTGCTTCTACATCTTGTTATGGCCAGTTTAGTGGGATCTCTAGAGATAAACTTTTTATTTTCTGTTACTTTAGTAAACAGGTTCGGGTGCTTTTTAACAAACATCCCTACTTCTAAAATGTATAAGCTAGCAAGTGTAAGTAGGCCCAACTTTTTGAAAAGAGGTCTGCATGAATCGAGAGGTCCAACGCCGCAAATGGCGCGGATACATTTCTTTTGGGTTATAAATACTTTTTTAACGAAGGTAGAGTTACCCCATACAAGCAGACCGTACCTGAGTAGTGAGCCAACGTAGCCATGATAAGCAGCCATTGCAGTTTTTAAACTTGACAATTTTCTAAGTCTTCTTAGTGCAAAAACAAACTTGTTTAGACTAGAGCAGATGCGGGTTGTATGTGCTTTCCAATTGCAGTATCTATCCAAGGTAAGGCCTAAAAATTTTGTTTCGGAGACATCTTCGATTTTTACGTTATTATAATATAAGCCTAAAGATTGTAATTTACTGTTATTATAATTCGAGAATTGTAGAATTTTGGTTTTAGAAACATTGGCTGTTAGGTTGTTGTCCTTTAGCCAACTCATAATTGAGTCAATGGTATTATTCAATGAATTTTCATATTTTATATCAGGTTGGTCTGGTACTATAACCGATATGTCAGTCAAAAACGAATGGCCAATGAGTTGTGAATTTGTGATAGTTACCTGCTCAATGGCCTTCCAGCACAACTTTTAGTTTATAATTATTTCGAAAGCTTGACACAGAACATTTTGTCGCAGACGAAACTTGTTTAGTGATCCCAGCTATTGATTGATACACGTTTTATGCGTGCTTGATCAAATTAAAGATTTGCTGAAGGTACCATCAGTGAATGGACTTAAACTTTGATATCTCATATCTCGGAAACGTGACACTTTAGAACATACAAAACTTGTTTGTATTGATACCTATTATTAGAGGTCCGCTACTAAAAAAAAACAAAATGTCGGAAATTAATCCAAATCTGCCACGGGCCACGCTTCATAAACGAATCTTTCAAGCCCTTTGTTAGAACCAGTTAGTTAGGTAAGCGTAGTTTACCTTATGTATTTGTGTTTTACACAAACTGGGTAAACGGCATTTGTAATTTCAAAATAACAGTTTTTTTACTGAATGCATATGAATGTATAAAGGGTGTAAAAACGAAACCGAAAGGCACTAGTTCTCCTCGTCATTCTGATCATTTTTTTGTTCTACACCATACCTGGGAACTTTCTAGTTACGGAGATATTGATTGGGGATCAAAGTTACAACTTTCGCCAATTTTTTAAAAATACCAGTTTTATTGTAAGACTTTTACTTAAACGTGAATGCGTCAGAGTGGCGCGCGAAATTCAAATTTTCTTACATTTTTGTGCAATTTGCAGGGTAGTGCTAAGTTTTACCCCTTTATACTAGTTCTGGATAGCCTTCCAAGACTAGCTAAATACAATAATAGTTATTTGTTATACAAGAGTGCAAAGTTGTTTTTTAACCGCGTGCTCAATTTTGATGACCGAGCAAGCGAAAGATTCTAAAATTGAGTCACGAGCGAAGCGAGTGATTCAAACCTTAGAATCTTGAGCGTTAGCGAGGGAATCAAAAGAGCACGAGGTGAAAAATCTTTGCACTCGAGTGCAACACGTAACTTTTCATCCCACCTCAGCGAGGAAATGGATAAACGCAAAAAAAATGCGCATTATTAACAAATTCAGTTAATTCTGTTGGCGTCAAATAAACTTCCTCGTCGCTAGATAATGAGTGGTCATTTTAGGTTTTTCACTTGTTTTCAAGTTGGATTCCTTGTTTTTAACCTAAGGTGTTAACAATATGACGCGAAAAGAAAATGGCGCACGCAAAACACATACCTATTAAAAAGTACACCAAGAAGGTTCCGAGTCTGAGTTCTTAACAAATTTAAAAAAAATTGTATGATAAATTCGGCATCATAGAGGTAGAAGTATCAGGAACCAGGGTAGATTATCCAAATAAAAGATAAAATTTCAACACAACACTTTACTTTTATCAAAGTTATAGGTAACTTATTAATTTGCAGTCGTTGGGATAGCTGACTATTCGCCTCGATGGTAACACTCAGACTGCCACAATATTCGTCGTTCGCCATTTCATCGAAGCTTCCCCCACTTCATAGTGCAAAAAAGTCTAGTTTCATTAACGGAAGTATCGAATCACTTTATTAAAAATACTTTTATTGTTTTACTGATTTGAATTACTCACGTAATATTTTGTTATTTAATATTTTACAATACTCATTTGATTGCACACTTTATAAATCATTATAAATTACTAATTAGAAAAAGGATATAATATTAATCAATAATACCATACACAATTATTAAATTATTAGTAAACACGACTGTTTATAGATTAATTATTAAACTTACAACTTAGCACAGTAAAAATTCTAACAGAAGTAAATAGGTTTAATGATGTTTTGAATTCACATGCTTAGTGCACACGATGTTCTAAATTCAAATTTACTTTACCCTTTTTTTTTTTTTTTTTTTTTTTTTTTAAGGATGGGAAATCATCAAATGACCCCCCCCACTCTGGGCGGAGCGGGAGGGAGTGTCAGACTCTTACTGACTAAAAACCATCCATGTTCCTTCCTCGCCTTTTACGTTCCGGGGCCGCGGTATCTCTTTCGAACAGGCCCGCAACCCCGGCAGGCTTCGGCCCTTGCGGGCCCCTCTCTTTTTGCTGACACTCTTTGAGGCGCGCGTGGAACACGAACGCGCCGTCGACACGGCCTGTCGTCGTCGTTAGACGGCCGGACGGCTAGCTAGCCCATAGCCAGCCGTCCACAGGCCCGCATCTACGGTGGCCGGTAGCCACCACGTGGCCCCCGACGCCCGTTGCGTCTCCCGCGGCGGCCGGGAAGAGAGGATCTCTCCCTCTCTCGTTCCGCCACCTCCTTCGCTAGCATTACTGCTTCGCAGAAGGAGGCGACGGCTTCCCATTCCGTCTCGCTCCGGACCATGGATTGAACCAGGGCCGGACGCGAGAATTTACTTACTTACTAGAATTTATTTACTTTACCCTCATGACGATAAAAACGGCTTTTGCACTCAGGTATCGAAGAGCAAAAATATACTCTTTCCGAGATGGGGGGATGAAAAAGTTGTTTATCAATGTGTGTGCGTATATATAATAAGATACCATGTTATCTCAGAATGTTTAACGTAAGGTTATACATATAAGGATAATTTGTATGAATTTTTGTGTAGTCGTGCTTTTTATAGTATCAAAGACTTCTTTGACAGTAAATGTTAAACAATTGCATTGCAAATTTTGTGCGCTTATCACTATTAAGCAAAAACATGTACTTATGCACTTGTTTTTTTTTTGTATTTGACCATCTTTTATACCATGTTTTTAAGCAAATAAATATTATTCTATTCTATGTATTTAGGTTGATAAACATATCGGTCGCGAATGTAAGACGTATTAAGTTACAGAATTATAGTCATCAAAATCATCAATACAACCCTCCAAGTTCATAAGAGTCAAAGAAGGACTTTGAGCGTGAAAATGTTCATCGAGTCTTACGAACTTGGAGGGTTGTATTGATGATTTTGATGATTATTATTCTGTAACGTAATACTCCTTACAGTCACGACCGATATGTTTATCAACATACAACTTATCACTGCTCTGCAAATTGCAAAAAACGTAAGAAAATTTGAATTTCGGGGGCTACCTTCAAGCATGCCCCTTAAATACCTCCACGAACCCCATACTATTCAATTCATCCATCAGCATAATGTTTTGAGTGCGTTACATTGAATTATATCAGAAAGCGTGATCTGTCAACCCAACAAAAAGTACAGAATGCTTGGTTGACGGCTTCGTGATGAGGTGGTTTACACCCCATATATCTGTTTGTCTATATCTCTGTGCATGTCTGTTTGTTTCGGCTAATCTCCGAAATGGCTGGACTGATTTTAGAGAGACGGCACATAGCTGATTTTATAAAGAGTGAGGTTTATTAAGAAATAAAGAGTTCAGTGTAAAAAAGCCGTTGAAATTGTTGTTAACAAAATCCGATTCAAATAGGGAAGTAATTTTCTAATAAGTATATAAAATCTCCTCCAAAACGGCTTTACAAATGTAAGGAAGGTACTTATATTTGGTAGATCTTAGGTGGATCATAGCCTTTTTGTATCCCCCTACGAGCTAGGGGTATCGTGCTCGCGTCCATATCACCTCGTGCCTAGGTGATATGAACGCAAGCGTGTAACCGCTGGGAAAAGCTAGTATTTTTAATATAATTTCACGCGGATGACGCGGGCAACTGGTAATTAAATGAATGAAAACCATGAACATCTAAAATTCTTTATTATGTGAGCAGAATGCATTTTGTACGGACAAAATGATTATCAATCATCCTTTCTTGAGTTCTGAATAAGACGGATTTTTCAGTGCACAAGCTCGAGGATCACCTTGTCTTACTATGTAAAACACAGATTTGTATTCTCTATTCTCGCCCCGATTTTTTCTATAGTTGTTCACACCTATCACTGCCATCACCACTCCCAGCAGTCCCAGACATGATGAACTCATTACTTCTGGTATCTCCCACCATCCTTGCTTAAATAATCCAACTATACCCTTTCCAAAACTGACTGGGTGGCCAATTACTTTCGATGGTCCAGTCATTTTCAATATTGGGTATTTTCGGACGTGAAATGTGAATTAATTTGATATCACAAAGCCATAGATAGTGTCAGTGTCACTCATGGTGTCATTGATGTGAATAAATATAGATGCTCTCGATGCTCTGTGGAATAAATGCCATGATTATAAAATAAAAAAAGTCGGTTAATAATAGGCGCCGTGTGTTACACCGTACTTTTCACTACGATTGAATAAAACAGCCATATTTAATCATGGACCTATAAAAAAAGGCGGACGTAAATTCATTAAGAAAAAATTGAAGCATCACAATCGCCGCTGCGTAACTATGTGTGCGTGTGTAAAGGGATGCCAGATGATGAAAAATTACCCATTTTTAAACAATATTTCAATAAGATTTCCCTTGCACTTGGTTTTATTACAATTTTTTGTGACAGATATTGTTAAAATAAAGGTAAAGTAAATAAAACACATTGGATATTTAAAATATTTACAACTCATTTAATGTTAATAAAATTTAACAAACCCTTTTGTTGGTTTAAATTTTTGTATACTTGTCTTTTGCTATCGACACATCTAGAAATCCCTTCTAATTTACATATATGGTGGAAACGAATGTTTAGGTATTTTTCGGCTATACAGGGTGTCTCATTCAAATCGGTCAGTATGGGAAAGTCTGAAACTATAAGACATACGAAGATCTGTTCTGAGGAACCATGTCATCGATTTTAATAACAAGAAAAATTGCATTCATACATTTTAAAAAACATCTGTACTCCGTTCGGGAATCGAACCCGGTTATTTTGAAGAAAAAAAAACCTACTCTATTTCTATTTGGATATCGATTGTGTAGGTCTTAAGCAGTAAATGTCTGTATGAAACAAGATGTCTAAAATGAATAAAATGCATTGTTTCCACATACTTTAATTTATTTTAGTAGGTGCTCGAAGTGACCACCGTCTTTTTCAATACAACATTCAACACGATATTAGATAATATTATCGCAGATAACAAAACTTCCGGAATGGTTTAATGCAATGCTAATGACATATGTATGTAAAGCGGTGTATGTATCTAGTTGCAACATCAGCAAAGAGGTACAAACAACCATAGAGTCAATTTTAAACACCAGAACTTGTTTAATATTGTAAACGTGGTCAGTTCAAGCACCTACTAAAATAAATTTAAGTATGTGGAAATAATGCATTTTATTCATTTTAGACATCATGTTTCACACAGACATTTACTGCTTAAGACCTACACAATCGATATCTGAATAGAAATAGAGTAGGTTTTTTATTCAAAATAACCGGGTTCGATTCCCGAACGGAGTACAGATGTTTTTTAAAATGTATGAATGTAGTTTTTCTTGTTATTAAAATCGATGACATGGTTCCTCAGAACAGATCTTCGTATGTCTTATAGTTTCAGACTTTCCCATACTGACCGATTTGAATGAGACACCCTGTATATTTAATTAAAGCTATTTTGTGTTATATTCCTGCAAATGTATGTTCAAATTCCAATTCTAAAAAAATGTTGTCGTTTGCTATAATTTTTTCTAGGATTTTGTTTAACATGTACCGATGTTGTCTTTCATTATATATTGTTATTTTATCTTTTATAAGTCTTCGGACAACAACGCGAAGAAGTCCCCCTTTAGTTGTGTATAAACAATTCTTCTCAAAATGCATACTACAGATTACACTAGATTTAGATGGCTTCCAATTATTTTCATTTCTACACTCTCTTATTATTTTTATCCAATCATTTTTCCATGCATCATTTGCTGAGGGAAATCTTTAAAATATTTTATTTTATTTTATTTTATTTTATCAAATAGGAACAACAAACAGCTACATTATGGAATATTACAACATGATAACATTAGTAACTTAAATAATAATGTAGCCCACAGCGCTGTTCACAGATTACCATTAAACTAAACCTTAAATTGCTAGGAAAAGCTGTTCATGCACGACAGTTAAAACACATTACAATTACAAAAAAAAAGAGAAATGAATTAAAAAAGAAATAAAGTACTATGCCTACTTATTATGAAAATACGAAGAAAAAAAAAAGCATTTAATAATCAATAATCAATCGAAGTGCTTAAGTGTCCCATACAAAAGGCTTCGAAACTTTTGGATGGAGCATGTAAATATGTCTATGTGTTCGAATTCTTTGTTGTATGATGCTGCCATTCGCCGAATTGGGGAACGTTCGCCAGTATTAGATCGGCAGGTACCTATTGCAAATAGTGTGCCTACTCGCACCTGGCGTCTATGAACAGTTCTGGGGACAGCATAACACAGTACATTATTCAGGTCGATACAGTCAAAATTGCCATTAACAATATTATACAGGGTCATTGCTTCTAATTGTTTGCGTCTGGAGCTGAGCGTCAGAAGTTTGTATTTATCGAGCAATTGATCATAAGGCAGATACGCTCTGTGACATCTATAATACATTGCACGAAGGAATTTGCGTTGTACATTTTCGAGCATATCTATATATTTTTTATAATACGGATTCCAGATGGGCACCGCGTATTCAAGCTGTGAGCGGACAAGAGTTTTATAAGAATTTTATAAATATAGAAGAATACAATAAATATTAACATAAAAATATAAATCTCCCACTTTTAAAGCAATTTAAAACTTGAAATGGTTGCAACACTGATTGATTTCGAGACTTATTAAATTTATTAATGTAAAGTCGAGAAATAAGGTTTAAAATTACATGCTTACCTATGAAAAGTGATCCCCTGGCTTTTTTAAATTGAACCACTATGGTTTCGACAACTTTTCATTACACACGAGGGCATACTTTAATTTTTATTAGGTACGCAAAATAACAAGCGGGCACACGGAGCACCGTTCAAAACGTAATGGCTGACGACAGACTTACTATGGTGTGAATGTCTGCGTGCGCACCTGTCAGCATTAGTGCACTGACTTACTATGGGTGCTTCAGTTATTGTTAAAGAAGACGGCGTCCGCCTTTTTTTTTAGGTCCATGTATTTAATATGATAGTTTATTTTATTAATAATTAGATGTACAATTGCAATTGGTGTGCAATTTGTACTGTTGTTCAAAGGAGATCACCCAGAATGCAGGCTATTTTCAAAAATGCCGGCCAAGCTAAATAAATTTATTGTTTGGATAAAGCATGACATAATAAACATTTCTTATTATCACGCCTAAGTCGTAACTCAATTCACCGCGAAATTATTCAACCACAAAATTAAATATCTGAGGTCACCCAGATTAGGGTATTTTTTTGCCGGTCAACTAAAATGAACGCAATAATTAATACCAATATGGTCCTAATCCCAGCTTATCGCGATGTCTTCAAGGAGCTCTGTGAAAATTTTCGATGTCTCACTCTCCGCTTGATCGGTAGCGTTTCAGCACCCTCTTTTCCTTCATTAGAATAGCCACTACCGATATCGCGCTTGTGATCGCGCTCTCGGTAATTTGAAACGGGTTTATGGACGCTCAAATCGTTTACAGCCTTACTCGGAACGCGCCCTAAATCAATGTCATCTGTCAATCTCTAGACAGACTGTCACTGGCTGTCTGGCTGTCACTTAAAAAACTACCGAACTGGGAAGGGTATAAAATTAAAGCCATAATCGTAAATTAATTAATTTACGCTATTTCAATGGCAGGCATACAAGCAAGGCGCTCCCTTGGCCAACTAATTCAACAAGGATGGAGTGAAATTCCTGAAGTTTTTGCAACGACAGGCCTCGCACTCGCGGGCATCGCTATGGCCACAGTAGGATGTTACAATTACGTGAAAATGGACGGAGACAACAGGAGATACAAGAGTACCTACGTAATATTGAGGTCAGACGACCCAAAAGCCAAACTAATACGCAAAGATTAATTCTAGTTCGTGTATAAATCAATGTCTGCAGTTGTGAAATAATAGCTTCAGTTTATTATGTAATAAAGATCAGTTTCAGTGTTATCAAGTTGTTGTTTATTATTTTTAAAGTTTTATAGAAGTTAACTTGGACCGTGAACATCATTATAAACGTGTGAGTTAATATGTAAACATCCAAACAAGCATTTCTTTTGCGACAGTAGTTGGTTAGTGTAAATTGTTCAGTCTCAAATGCCTCCATCTGTACTGTGTGAAAAATTTCTAGTGAAACTTGTTTCACTGACCTTTACAACCATGTCAAAAAGTAATTTAATTTATAACCAATGCAATCCTCATGGAAGAATGGGGGGTTATTTCAAGTGTCAATGGCTAAACCTGGAACACCACTGACGTAACCCTTATATTAACCTGTAAAGCTAATGCCAATTACTATCTGCCCTCCTCATAATAGCCAAGGGTTTAACCTTCATGAACGCCAGAGCGTAAATCATCAGCATCCCCTCTCAAGCTAAGCCACAAAGTCAGCGTAAATACCTACTAAAGAATATTTCAAAATCTTATTAAAAATCGATATTAATCATTGCTTCTCATGGTGGTCTAACATGGCCACCTACAGGGCCTAGCTAATCTAAAAGGGACTGAAGAATGGGTGACAAAACCTATTCTAAATGAAAAACAAATAGAAAATAGTTAATTAACTTTATTAAACATTACAATCATTCAACAAAACTGTCCAGATATTATGAGACTTGAAGAAATGGAGCCTCGGTTTAGTAATATTATTTGTCAACAATCAGGGATGTTAAACCCATTGTTTTGATGACCCTAATTGAGTCTGTATTAAAACACTTAAAACAGTCAAATTGAGAACCTCGTTGGAACTTGGGTAAAATTAACAGACATTATTGTGAGGTAAGTAGCCTCTTTTCATCTCTGTTCGCACTTACCGTAATTTGCGGTGTGAACCGAAGTATGAGAAGAGGTGATATAGTGCTAGCTCGGGTCGATAGCTAGCTGGAGTTCTCTCTTTAGGCATTATTGTTAACTATTTTGACAAGTTTTGTATAGAAATAGTATTGACAACTTGATTAAGGTGTCTAAATGAAACTAGCCACATGTTGCATCTATACCTGATTGCAAATGCAGGGTTGAAAGTGTGAGGAAAGTGATTAATTAATTAATTAGCAATTGGACATTGGTCAAAAACATAAGAAGTAACCATTCATCATAAATCACACATTCTCAAATACTATCTAATTATGTCAATTATATGAGAAACAATAAAAACTTATTTAATTTTAATGTCAAACATTGTTTCATGATATTATTGTATGCCACTTTAGTGAGATATCATGAAACTAATTTTTAATTTGTTTTTATATTTGATTTGATTTTTTTATTTATGTTTTCAAGTTTCAAGTCTATTTCAGTAAGATAATTATATTTCAAAACTATAGGTGCCATTTGGCAAAATGTCTTAATAATTATAGTGATAGAAACATTTTAATGGTGATTTTTTCATAGTTTTAACACAGCAAAATTAACTTGCATTGCAAAGATAATTATGAACAATATAGACAAGATTATGGATTATGGACTGATTTAACAATTATAAACTAACTGACTTCCAAAAAGAGGATATAATTAATGAAGAAATAGATTGTCAGATTTCTTATATAATAAAAAAAAACATTATTAATAATGCAAGTAACTTATGTCTACATATAGTTTGATCAGAGTTTATATTTACCAATAGACATTCTAAAGCACAATGCTGCAAGTACTCACAACTGCACAATGAGCATTTCTACCAAGCATTTGCAAGTGCAGATGCAACATTGGTTACGTAATCACTTGTTACGAAATGCTCAATGTGTGGATGCACATTACTATCACGGTTTTAAATCTAGACTACTCACTACAGTTATTGCTCACTAAGTCAAAACTAGTATCACTTGATCTTGTATCATGTATATTGTTAGTTTGTTTCCAGTGTCTCTAGATGCACCTATATTAGAAGTTAAATTTTTTGTGTAGATCTAACAATGTATGGAAACTTCGCTGGTACAGTAAGCAACAGTGCGGGATTAAACTCTTAGCGGATTGTTCTACAAATCCATACAAGTACACTAAAGACGCATGCTTCTCTAATAAATGGGCCTCATTGAACTTCAACAGCGGAGTTTGAATGTGGTCGGGTTTTTTTGGCATTCAAGCTCATGGTTGACTTTTCTGCAAGCGTGACATTGATAAGGTATAGGCGGTTCTATGACTTTACATTTTGTATAATTGCTGCCAGTTAAAACCGAAATATTGTTCATTGCCTTTTTCCTAATATCGCTCTGTACAAATAAAAAAAAAAAATGAGCCATATATCGATTTTCATTGGAAAAAATGTTGAAGATAGATGATGATTCAAGATTTGATCAGGCTTGTTTTTGGATTTTAATAAATGTGGGTGGGTCATTGACCTCTATTGTTTTTTTTATTTTTGGTCTTCTTAGCGTGTCGGCCTAGTATAATGTTAGTCTTTTAAACATAACCCTCCTTCTGGCGCAGTCGGGTAAAAAAGACATTACATCAGTCTTGCTGTCAACACTCAAATCAATTTATAGACTGTCACTTATCATACCATTCTCTGATTATTCACTTCACAATACTATTATTATCACAAAGCACTGGATGTACACAGTGGAGGTGCGATGGTCCATCAAGTGCCATTATCTGAACAAGAAGGCCATCACAGAACGCCGATGCTATTTCTCTTTTTTCTTTTTCCCCGTGCCCGCCTTAGATGTGGACTGGCCCTTGCTGGTTGTCGGTTTCTCTGTGTCGGTTTTGCTTTTCTTTTTCTGTGGTAAAGAAACAAGAAGGCTAAGTTGTAGTCTTAATCGTATTTGAGGTGGAAATAACTTGTAGAAGCGCGTCGTTTACAATACTAAGTCCAAGTGTGATTATTCCGTAACTTACCCTAATGGGCGGATCATCAGTCATTGTCCATTTCACTTTCAGCTTCGTCCTTCTCTTGTTTAGATAAGTTTGTTATTGTATGACTCACCTTAATAAGCATGTCATTCTCTGGATCACTGTCAGCTTCGTATGTCTCTTGATAGACATCTCTACTCGCCTTCACTTTTTTGATGGATAAGTTTGTTATTCTATGACTCACCTTAAGCTTGTCATTCTCGGGATCACTGTCAGCTTCGTCCTTCTCTTGATCGTCATTTCTACTCGGCTACACTTTCTTGTCGGATAAGTTTGTTAATCTATGAATTACCTTAACAAGCGCGTCATTCTCCGGATCACTGTCAGCTTCGTCCTCGTCTTGATTGTCATCTGTACTCGCCTTCACTTTCTTGATAGATACGTTTGTTATTGTATGACTCACCTTAATAAGCATGTCATTCTCTGGGTCACTGTCAGCTTCGTCCTCCTCTTGTTCTTCCTCTCCCTCGCCCATCTCGTCGTCTTCCTTGCTAGCCTTCACTTTCTTAATAGCGCCCGGCGCGTATGGAAGTGCTGTGGCTTTCTTGTTGTAGGTACGGGTCATGGCGGCTTTCACCTGGTTTTAAAGTTATTTTGTATATTTTAGTAGAGCTGTCACGAATATTCGGCTACTTTTTACTTATGGGCGATTTATAAATCTTTTTACGAACAATCAATTGAAAAAGAACTAACAAATGAACTTCTCTGCACAATAGTAATGTTTTATTTTATGTATTATTTATAATTATAATGACCTGACAAAGCGTGCAGTGACGTGCTTTACTCGCTATTGAATGAAACAAACAGTCAAATACCCGCCCGCGCTGCCGTATGCACCGCAACGAGGGAGACAGGTTGCGACTTATTATTTTATTCTTGTTTATCTACACCCTCAACAAGCATGTACTTTGTGCCGAATATTCGGCGCTTCGGCCGACAGCTTTGCTGAATATTCGGTTTCGGCAAAATCTCTACTCGTGGAAACTCTAATAATTAGTTTATTGGAATTTGTTGTTTGTGGAAAGTTATAATGTTTTTTTTTCTAGTTTCTTAGTGTACAATTTGAAATGAATGAATGGTGTACAAATATAGGCATTTTGATAATGTTTGCTCAGTGCATAGTGGTTACTAATTACTAAATTGACAAAACGAAACTATGGTCAGTATTTTCAGTAGTCAGCATTCGAATAAATAAATAAATAATTTAATTAGGACCAAACAATTTGTACATTTTATGCACCCACCAAACTGCGTAACAGTTTGTCGGCGGGTCCAGTCAGTTTGTTTACTACAGACAATATTATTATAGCTATTCTTACCTTCGAGTCTACTAAAACAATAGGGTTCCTCTGTCCCGGCCAGACGGACAGTTCTACCAAGGAGTCCAGGTCTTCTCTCAGCAAATGATAAGACTCCAGCACCTCTAAACTTTTCTCAATGCCGTCAGATTTATCCTTGATTAAAGGATTGATGATCGCGTCACGAAGGTACGAACTGTAGTCCAGGAAGATTGAAGACTTTGAACCTGACGTGCTGTGAAAACATGGCATGATTGTTAGTTGGTCTCATGACAAAAGAATACAGAAAAAAATAATCAGTCATCATCATAGTCATCTTCATCTGCCTAGCCTTTACCCACCTATGTTGGGGTCGGCTTCCAGTCTAACTGGATGCAGCTGAATACCAGTATTTTACATGAAGCGACGGCCTATCTGACCTCCACAACCCAGTTAGTACTGGACAATACGGTATATAAATACAAATATCACACAGTAAACACCTTTGACAGTACCAACACTAATATTGTTAAAAGGAAAGATTTGGTTTTTCGTTTGTTTCAAATTCTTTCACAATTCGAAAACTACATTTTTACGGAGTAATATGGGCTTTAAATTATATTGATCTCATGCAAATTAGTCGAGATATATCAATTTTCGCGAGAGAAGTGCTAGTTTCTTAATATTGAACTTGTTTCCTAACGTACCTGAGTCTAGTATGAGCGTGTATCTCCTGACAGAGGCGGTGCATCTTGGTGGCGCGCGAGTTCTTGCCCAGCCAGCCCGGGAACTGGATCTGTCCCGTCATGTGGCCTGACATGAAGTGACCTGGGATCACAGAGCTGTACATGGCCTGGAAAATATTTGGAAAGACTTGTTACCTTTTTTGAACAAAGAACAGATGGATTGTGGGAGGAATAATTTGAGAGAAAAGTAGGGGAGAATAATAGGCATGACGAAAGTATCAAAAAATTACAAATCCATTTAGTCCGGCAGTTAGATTATTGAAAAATAATGGACACGTATTTTTTTGTTTTTGTAAATCAATGAATATTGACAAAGATAAAACGCATCAAAACTTGGGAGTGGGGGCTCGTGACGTCGGAACAAGCTAAAAATTATACCTAGGCGTGACGTATTGGGAATTTGAAAAAGCGTCGTATCTTCGTCAATTTTGATTTACGTAACAAAAGAAAAAAAACACGGGTCAAATATTTTTTAATAATCCTGACGGACTAACTTGTTTTTTTTTTGTCGTCAAGCCTATTGTAGTGTGGCAGTTGACAGGACAGAAAGGTAGAAAACGTGTTTCGCTGATACCAAGTGATATTTATTAGCAATTTATTAATCCCTCCCCATGGAGATAAATATGGTGAGGTTTTAGACTAGGA
This sequence comes from Xestia c-nigrum, assembly GCA_916618015.1. Taxonomy (NCBI): domain Eukaryota; kingdom Metazoa; phylum Arthropoda; class Insecta; order Lepidoptera; family Noctuidae; genus Xestia; species Xestia c-nigrum. The sequence continues at coordinate 6,690,976 of OU745246.1, read as the reverse complement.
GTAGGTTAACAGGTATAATCTTATTTAATTCAGGAAAATTCAGCACCATGATAAAAATGTCTGGACAGACAATTTAAAAAACGCGCGTTCATAGAAAAAATACTCGAGTATTAGTATTTTTTCTAAGATAATATCTCACTGCCTTTCCCCCCTAGTGATATTTCATGATTTTTTCCAAACTCCGTCTCCCCCTTTTTAAGACTCACGTGATTAATGAACCTATTATTTTAAAAATACATCAGTATTGTAGATGTTTTTTTATAAATTACGTGTGTTTTAAGAAGTATCTTAAACCATTTCCGTTTATTCATTTTGCCGAAAAACCACAACCGCAACAAGAATCAGAAAATAGACAGGTATCACCAAAAGATTTAATTCGAGAGTAGCTAGAGGAAAATATACCTTACCTGTGTTGGTAGTAAGTTCCAGGCCTGTTGGCGACGAATCCTGGCGTCTACTAGGTCACCCAGACTTATGCTGTCCGCTGCTTCACTTATCCTCTGGAGAACCTCATGTCTGAAATTAATACATGAAATGTTCAGCAGTGTTTTAAAAAATGCATACCTGTTTTTTTTTATTCACTTTCAAATAAATAGTGATAAGTTTTTCTTTTTCATATAAGAAATAAGCTTTTAGGTTTATTTATTTTACAAATGCGTTCTTATTTACAATTTGCTAAAATGAACTAAACTAACTAACTTAAACTAAAATCTTAAAAAATGGCGTCAAAAAACTCCTCCTCTACGCTGTCAACTGGTAATGTCCCCAAGAGACTGGCAGAATTACCACGCTGAATGGCAACGCTAAGCCTTTGACCAAGGTAAAAGCCAGCCCTAGGGTCACGGGAAGTGTCAACTAAGCGTTTTGAAATTTAAATTGACGCTACATGTGTCGATACTCTTGCGCCTTCCCATCTTCCTAGTTTTAGCTCACATTCACACTTGACGATAGGTGGCGTTGGTAGTACCACAACATACAGAAACTTCCCAATATTTCTTCGTTCGTTTGAAAATGACCTCGAAGTGAAATCCCTGCGATGAATTGAATTGATTGGAACTGTGGCACTATCACTAAAATATAAACTAGCTTATACATGCTAATCAGTAACCACACAAATAGTGTCAAAATGGCATCTACACCTATATGCGCTGGATGTAAAAGTAAACTACCCATAAGAGAAAATCTTATTTGTGTGCTCTGTAAATGCAGATACGATCTAGAGTGTGGAGGCGTTTCTAAAGACTACTACACTAAAAAGATGACACTGGAAAATAAAAATACTTGGAAATGCCAGACATGCATTTGTAAGATGCCCAAGACTGGAAACACCAACACCCCTTTACGTATCCCTAGAAGTACCGACATCAATCAACTATCATCTACACCACCTGAGGAAGCAAATGTCACTTTGAGAAAAAAAACAATACATTTGAATAACGACTCAACTTGTTCCGCCGACCTGAGTTTCATAGGCGACACCATACCTATGGAAAATAATGATACCCGTATTATCCACACAGAAGAAATTGTAAAGACCACGAATGATACACATACTCAATTAACAATGCAAGGTTTGAGTGAATTAATAATCACACATCTTAAAGAAAACAACAAATCTATTATACAAGAATTACAAAACACAATACATAGAGAAATATATAATGCTATTACAGATTTAAGACAGGATCTAGATTATAAAACAAACGCCCTAACAACACAGAACGACCATAGAAAGCAAGAAATAGAAAATATTAATAAAAAATTAGAAAAACTTCAAACAGAGAATGAAAAGTTAAAAGAAGAAATAAGAAAGCTAGCTACAGTAGCACAAAAAGATCCAAATATGCAACAAAATAATCACAGAAAAATTGTACTCTACGGCCTGGCCGATTACTACAAAGAGCCTGAAAGTGTACTTTACAACAGATTAATAGAACTATTTCGTGATATAGTCAACATAGACGTCTCAGGATATATGGAAGACCTGTACAGACTTGGACGTCCCGGTGGACCTAAGAATCGACCGCTTGTTATCGAATTTATTAGTAAGAGAATGGCTAAATATATTATTAACAACAGCACTTACTTTCAAGGAACCGGACTATTCATATCTGAATTCTTAGATGCAAATACACGAAAGTATAGAGCACAAATGCGAGAAGAATTATTTAAAGCCCGGAAAAATGGATCTCATGCAATTATAAGAAACAACCACCTTTATATAGACGGAAAACGAATTAACATAGAAAACAACAAACACCAATACGAAAATAACACTCCAGAAAATGATATAATATTGAACAACACCAACGAACTTTGTCCTACAAATATGTCATACGAAGCTGAGAACCAGACATTTCGTAAACAACGACCGACCATTTAAAATAATGTTCCAAAATTTTCAAAGCCTCTATAACAAGCAAGACATACTCGAGGCATTTCTTGATAAAAATTCATTGTATAAGCAATATGCATTTCAGAAACTTGGTTATCTCAAGAAAAACTTGATCTCATTCAATTTAATGGATATAAACTTGCATCTTCTTTCTGCCGAAGCTCTAGAACGGGTGGCGGTGTTTGTACACTTCTACAAGAACATATCGACTACATAAATAGAAATGATATTTCAGAAATGTCTATAGAATATATAATAGAACTTTGTGCCACGGAATTACCAAAAGAAAATTTATTGTTAATAACTATGTACTGGAATAGAAGAGAGGAAGAAGTATTTTATCAGCAATTGAAGCAAATTCTCAAATATATAAACAATAAATACTACAAGCTAAATATAATAATAGGCGGTGATTTTAATGTTAACGTTATATCGGATAATTTAAAAACAAATAATTTTTTAAATCTCATGCAGGAAAATAACTTTACTCAGCATGTGAAAAGCCCTACACGTATTACACCAAACACGGCAACGTGCATAGATCTAATATTCACAAACTTTATCTTCAAAGACATATACACAACTACAGAAGAGCTAGGTTTTTCCGACCACCATAGTACAATATTACATTTAAACATACCTAAACAATCGAAAAAATATAACTGGTACACAATGAAAAGACTATTTAATAATACAAATATACTAAAATTTAAAGAGAAAATACAAAAACTAAATTGGAATGATATTCTTAAAACTGGCAATAACATTAACATAAATTATAAAATATTTAATGACACACTCATCTCTATTCTAAATCAATGTATACCGTTGCGTAAAATTAAACTTAAAACAGAACACAAAAAATATTGGCTCACTGTAGGTGTAAAAAAATCTTGTTTACATAAAAGACTATTAAAAGTATTAACAACAAAGACAAAAAATCCAATATTAACAAAATATTATAAAAAGTACGAAAAAACATTGAAGAAAACTGTCGCAGTCGCAAAAAAACTACATTTTAGAAATAAAATGATGCAATCTAACAATAAAGTAAAAACAATGTGGGGAATAATCAATGAACGCACAAACAAGAAACTAAAGAGTGAGAAACACAATATAACCCTCCAAACAAATAATAGCTTAACTACAAGACCCCAAGAAGTAGCCAACATATTTAATAGTTTCTTTGCTTGAATTGGTAGGGACAGCACAAAACTTACCGGGAGCAAACCAAAAGAAACCACGACGTTAACAGCTACACAAAATACATTGTATCTTAGCCCAGTAGATCCTTACGAAGTAAATAGAATAATTAAAAATTTAAAAAACAAAAGAAGTCATGGAATTGACGAACTTCCACCCACTATATTTAAACAATGCGCTGACGAATTAACCTTGCCGTTTTATATACTTATTAACCAATCTTTTGAAGAAGGCGTTTTTCCAGATTTATTAAAAAAAGCTCTTATAAAACCGATCCACAAGAAAAATTTAAAAACCGACCCAAACAACTATCGTCCAATTGCTCTCTTACCAACAGCCTCAAAAAAAATTGAGAGAGCCATGTCCGATCGCGTTTATGCATTTTGCGAAAAATATAATTTATTTAATGATTGCCAAAATGGCTTTCGCAAAAACCGATCCACCGTTTTAGCTGTTTATAAATATATACAAGAAGCCCTCAATATAATTAATAATAAAAAATACGCTGTAGGATTATTGTTGGACATGACAAAAGCTTATGATAAGGTGCAATTTGATATTTTATTAAACAAACTAAATAAAATCGGTATCCGCGGAAAAAGTTACGAGTGGTTTACATCTTTTCTAAAAAACAGAGAACAATTTGTAGAAATAGAACATTACAATTATCAAACAAAAGAAATAGAATTAATTCGATCCCAAAACATGCCCGTAACTGCTTCTATTCCACAAGGAACTGTGATAGGGTGCCTGCTATTCCTTGTCTACATAAACGATCTCCCTAACCACATAAATGAGTCATGCGTATTGTTCGCCGATGATATCTCCATCCTAACACCATGTGATAATAATATAAATTTAAACCAAAGATTGCGTTCTATACTTGACACTGTAACAAACTGGATGAACGAACACAATCTTGAAATTAACTATAATAAAACAAAAATAATAACTTTCCACCCCCGACAAAAAAAACCATTAAGTATAAGTTTCAAATACAATGGAACCCAATTAGAATCAGTAAATAAATTCACCCTTTTAGGCCTAGACATAGACTCACACATAGATTGGAAATCACATATTCAAAAAGTAAGAACAAAATTATCCAAGTTTTCATACGCTCTCCGAGAAATAAAAAAGACAACAGATCTCAAAACAGCACTTATAACGTATTACGCGTACGCATTTGCATGGCTTAATTATGGAGTTATCTTATGGGGAAATAGTACAGACGCATCTACATTGTTCACTCTACAGAAAAAGTTGCTTAGGATTTTAACAAATATCGAAGATACAGACTCCTGTAAACCTCACTTTAAAGACCAAAAATTATTGACGCTGCCCTGCCTCTACATATTTGAATTTTGTAAATTTGTACGCAATAATCCGCAATTTTATACCAAAAGAGGAGATATCCAAACTAAAATTGCACTTAGACATGAAAGCAGATTAAACATACCCACTTCACGATTAAAAATGCACTCTTCTAGTACATTTGTTATGTCCATTAAAATATACAATAAGTTACCGGAATATATCAAAAATATAAATAAAAATAACATCTTCATCATCAAATTAAAACAATTTCTATTAACCAAAACCTATTATACAATTGACGAATATTTTAGCGATAAATTTCAACAACAATAAAAACTGTTTTTACGTTATGCAACAATATAGCATTTTTAATTTTAATTTTGGGTTTGATTTTGATTTTAATTTTGGTTTTAATTTTTTATTTTAATTTTGATTTTAATTTTTGATTTTGATTTTAATTTAATTCTTAATTTTATTTTGATTTAAATTTTGATTTTAATTTTTATTTTAATTTTAATATTTGATTTTGATTTTGATTTAAATTTTGATTTTAATTTTGATTTTACTTTTGATTTTGACTTTGATTTTAGTTTTGATTGATTTTGATTTTGACTTTGATTTTGATTTTAATTTTGATTCTGATTCTAATTTTAATGTAATCTTTACTTTTAATTTTGATTTTATTTTTGATTTTGATTTCGGTTTAAATTTATTATAATTGAAAATAATGTAATTCGCGCAATAAATAACACGAAAAATGGAACTAAAAACCAATATATAAATACCTACTTATATAAATACCATCAAAGAAAATACTATTTTTATATATTTTTATTTTTTAAATTTAATATTTATTTAATTTGTTTCTTAACAAACAGCGCCTTCATCCTCTCTCCTATTAAAAATTAACTTTGCTGTGCCCGACAGGGTCCATAATTGCTTCGATATTTTAACATACCATCTGTTACATGTACACATTATGGAACGCAATAAAGTATTGAGTATTGAGTATAGTTCATCGTGCTGTGCAGGGGCTGCCGCTGCGGCTGCGGAGAACCTCAAGCGGCGTAAATATAGTAACCTTATTGGTAACTATATTTTCGAGCCGTTTGGGGTTTAAACTCTAGGACCGTGGGGTCCGAGTGCTCACAGCCTTTTTAAGGAAATTTCAAAACGCTTAGTTGACACTTCCCGTGACCCTAGCGGCTCGGATACACCGAATCCGTCATCGGCCGAAGTATGCTCGGGCGTCATCGGCCGAACTCGGCCGATCAAATCAAACGTAAGTAAATGAAAGAGAGTGCATACACTGCTACTACCGACGTCGTCCGATTACGCCCGAAAACGGACGATCAACGACTTCATAAGTTCCACCGACAACGGCCGTTATCGTCTGCAGTGTATTCTGTTGAACGTCCGAGTAGTTCTGTCCGCCACATCGGCCGACAAAATCGGTTTTAGTGTACGCTTACCGTAAGGTTTCATATAAGTGATTAATGGTGAGATATATTTGATTTGGTAGATGAGAAGAATGGGGTTAGTGGGTCGTCTTAGGGGCGGATTTAAGAATGGGTTTTTGGCATATTAATTGGAACGGAACGACGGCCTTTAAAATCTTAACGTTCATTAAAAAATTACGTTAATGATGTCGATTCTGTTGTGCACAAACTAAACTTAATTTAGGCTATTGCTATCTTTTACTAAAAGGGAGATAAGGACGGCTTTAGCTGTGAACTAAGTTAGAGATGTCAAACTAGTTTATGCCTTGCGCTTCACCGTATTTTAGTCGACATGTTTTTACGTGCACCCTTCATTTGTATGGAAACATTAGTTCCAATTAAAATTTGGCAGCTCTAAATTGCGTCCATCTCTTTCTTGTTTTACTAGAGAGAATAAGATAGCAATAGCCTAAATTAAATTTAGTTTGTACACAACAAAATCGACACCATTATCGAACTAACACACGACTTTAACTGGCACCATTCTCCAAGGTATAAAACCTTCTTGAATTCCTTTGAAAATTACACAAATACTTTTTTAAGACTGTAACTTACCGGGGACAGTGCGGAGCGACTTGCAGATAATTCTCTTGCACAAAGAGGGGGGCCAGGCTGTAGTCATAGAAGAACAAGTCACTCCTGTCGTTAATACTCATGGTCTTGTGGTCATCAGCTGAGAACACCTTGCGGATCGCTTCCCATGGGCCCTGGGGGACGAAGCGAAGACTATCTGTTATTATGTCTGGTTAGTATCAATGCTGCTGCTAGGCAGATGATGATGAGTATCAATCAACCAACGCAACTACACGGGACGGTGATGAGCATATTCACAGATTCCAGCAACCTTCACTAGGTCAGCGGTTCATCTAAGCGTGAGGAGGAAATCACGAACATCCATTTTTTATGCGTTGATAGGCTTTTGGCCCATCTGATTTCAATAAATAACATTTATTTAACACATAGGTAATAGAATATTCTGTAAAATAGTGCCTCACGGCTGCGCCACCTAGGTGCAGTTCAGTAAAACCGCCATACACCTAGCTGAGATCTGGGGAGTTACCATGAAGTCTTAAAGCAGGATTGTTTTAATGTCATTTCAGTGTGGAAAAGTGACGGAGCTATAGAGGACGTCTAGCTCCATCTCTTTCTCACTCTGGAATAAGATTAAAACAACCTTGCGTTTACGTCATGGTGGCCTGGAGATAGGGGCCTTTTGGCTTCGTACAGAACGTATTTAGTTGAAGGTAAGTTTCATTTCTTATTGTTTTTTTTTATATTTCATTTCGTTTCACCGTTTCTTCTTGCTAGAAACCAGAGGCAGAGAGTCCAGGGCAGATTTGAATATTACAGTACTCACCAACTTGACATCCTTCTTGCTAATCTGGGCGTCCTTCCGCAGCCTATCTGCGTCAGTCAGACTGGGGTCTATAGCCCACATGGACAGCAGGTTCAGTGTCTGTCGCACGTCCTGATTGGCTGATGTGATCAGCTGGGATATTACGTCCTGGGGTATCTTGATGCCTTCTTTGAAGCATATTGAGAGCATTGCTGACTGGAAGAGGAATTTTATAGAGGAAGTTATTAGTGGGCCTTCAGACGACAAAAAAAGTCTGTCAGTTAGATTAAAAAAATATTTGACCCGTATTTTTTCCTTTGTTGCATAAACCAAAATTGACGAAGATACGACGCTTTTAAAATGCGCATACGTCACGCCTTGGTATGATTTTTAGCGAGTTTTTACCATCTGACGTCATAAACCCCCACTCTCAAGTTTTGTTTTATCTTGTGTGTCTCGTGTCTATTATTTTGCAATAATCTAAGTGACGGACAAAACAGACTTGTAATTTTTTGATAGTCTCGTCATACCTATTTAGTAGACCAGCTTTTGTTCTCGGGTTCGCTTGCGTTATAGACGGACATTATCTTACAGGAACGTTCTGTATACATGGTATTAAGGGACAACGAACACAAACCATTACCACGTAGTGAGCACATCATTCCGAAACCCCCACATACAGGGTGTAAACAGACTCATCACGAAGCCGTCAACCAAGCATTTTGTACATCAAACTAAGAAACTTTACTCAAAAATGCTGGGAAACGACTTTTTTATTTTGGGGTTTTACGGTAAGACTCAATGTAACACACTCAAAACATTGTGCTGATGGATGAATTGAATAATACGGGGGGGGGGGGTCGTGGAGGTGTTTAAAGATTGCATGTATTGAAAGAAAAAACTTAACGGAGAAATTGGAATTTAAACCCCAATATCTCCGAAACTAAAAGGTTCCCAGGTATGGTGTAGAACAAAAAAAAATCGTTATGACGATGAGAACAAGTGCCTTTCGGCTTTTTCAGAGTAATATGCTTGTTTATATAGTGTGCGTTTAATGCATGTTTTAAATTTCGTCTCATTCAGTTCAAGAATACTTTGTGGAATTTTATTATAGCATCTCAAACAGTACCCCATGAAAGATGAGTCTACTTCAGCGAGTCTAAAGCCTGGCTGAACTAGTTGGTCCCTATTTCTAGTACTGTAATTATTGTGTCTGACACCTCTGTTACCAAAAAGATGCAGATTTTTTCTGACATACATTATGTTTTCGTAGATGTATTGGCAATGAACCGTCATGATGCCAATATCCTGAAATAGTTCCCTTAGAGAATCGCGCCTACGAAGATTATATATGGCTCTGATGGCTCTTTTCCACAGAATAAATATAGACTCAATATCAGCAGCCCGTCCCCACAGCAAAATACCGTAAGACATTATACTATGGAAGTAACTAAAATAGACTAGTCTAGCGGTATCTACATCAGTGAATTGACGCATTTTTCTAATGGCATATTACTAACTTAACCGAACTTAAGCGGGGCGCTTAAGTTCAGCAGCATAAAATCCGTCAATTCGCAAGAGATGTTAAATGAGAACCCCATTGTAGCCTTGAATCAAGCGTAAGCCCCAGGAAGTTTTATCCACGTACCGTTTTATCTACGAATTCGAGTTTCTCTTTATTCAATATTATCTCAAAATCACAACTTTTAACATTAGGTAAAGCAAATCTTATGCATTTACTTTTTTTTTCATTTAATACCAAATTGTTTGCTGTGAACCAATTTTGAACCTGAAGTAGGGCATTGTTCACGTCATCTAGATTTTGGGCCCGTCTATTTATCTTAAAAATTAGGGAAGTGTCATCAGCAAATAACACCATATTTTGAGGATTTTATAAAATGATTGCGCCAAAATGTTACATACCTTGATCTGTTCGACCTTTGGCCTGTTGAACCTCAAATCATAACAATAGTTGACGAGGGACCTCATCTTTTGGCTGTTTCGGTCGTTGCACATACATATTATTGGCACTGATGACGATTTGATTAGACCAATTAACTCTTGGAGACCACCTGAAAATAATAAATAATAATATCGCTGGACATTAACACACATCGCCATTTAGTGCCACACTAAGCAAGGCTTGTGTCGTGTCCAGTCAGATTCATTTATTTATAAATACATACTTATTATACATATAAACATCCATGACTCGGAAACATAATATATATTATGTCCATGCTGCATCACACAAATATTTGCTCCTACCGGGATTCGAACCCAGGACCCTAAGAACGTAAGGCAGCCTCACTACCACTACGCCATTCGGGTCGTCATAGAGATGATATAATAACTACATATTATAAAACAAAATATCCCGCCGCGTCTGCCTGTCCCTATGTATGCTTAGATCTTTAAAACTACGAAACTTATTTTGGTGCGGGTGTATAATAGATATAGTGATTCAAGAGGAAGGTTTTAGTATATAATTGCAGTTGCATCGGCTAGTTTAGATATAAATAAAATTTAAATAGCCAGTAATTTTAAGTCAGCAGTATGTGAAATATACATATTCAGCTATATCCGGGTAGACTAGAAGCTGACCCCAACATACTTGGAAAAAGGCTAGGCAGATAATGTGTTCAAATATAACACGTCAGCCAAGTTTAGCTGGCTAATAGATAACTTTGAGTTAATTTCGTTATGCTAATTTCAGTCGTGTGAAAACATTAATAAGGTTGAGTTTCGATTGTTCGTTTGCCTTTTTTTTAAAGTAAAACGTACCTCTATCCTCATTGCCCGCCATTCCGTCAACTTCATCCATGACCAGCACGTGCTTCTTGGTGACTGCTTGTTTGCCAGTCTCACCTAAATACAGGAACATATAAATATCAGCTTTATACCCATTGAAATAAAGTCTCTGTAAATGTATAAAACAAACCTCGCTTAACGCCTCTATTCGTTCAAAAACATCAACTATGCTCATTGAAATAAAGTCGTAATTAAAGTGTAGCCGAGCGGAGCCGACAGGACACATGCGGAAACCGACCAATCACATTGGTTGAAATGGACATAGCATCTCTCATTTCTCCTGTGAGTGGTCGATCTTACACATCTCTCTAGATTTGGTGTAGTCCGGGCCTTATTCAAAATTGTCTTGTTGTCATGTGTTCCACGGCAGGGCAAGTCTCCCCTTTCTCTTTTCAAACTTCTTTCTGAAATTGTCTTTGCTTATCAAAAAGCGAGGGTATTTAAAAGACATACCTTTAGCATAACCAGATAAAGAGTTGGTTGTGAGTAGTTCTCCGATCTGCTCCTTGATGAGGGTCTTATTCCTCGTGTCTGAAGCGTTAAACTCCACCATGTCGAAGCCCATCTCCTTGCACACCAACGCCACTGTCGTGGTTTTGCCTGGATTGTAGGGAACATGGAATGAAACTTAGCAGAAGTTGGATTAAGACTAGGATATCTAACAAAAACTTCTCATCTGACATTGAACAAATTCATATGGGATCACCTCTCTTTAAGAAACAAATGAACCAACAAAATCAGGTGTGGTAAACAATTATTGCTGAACACACAGATGATAGAATCCTGTACATAAGATAGATAAGATTATAATTAGGGCCACAGGAGCCGTTTTGTGGGTTGCGAACAAAACGGGTGGTAATGGTATTTATAAATGAAATTGTGTACTTACCGACACCAGGAGGTCCCGAAAGTAAAGCTGCTTTGAAGTACCCTCCATCGTCGTTCTTGGCCCAAGGACTTGGTTTTGCCAATTTAGCCTTTCTGTTCACATACCATTTTGTGAGCCAATTCATTAATCTGAAAAGGAATTATGGATAGTAAATAAAGGTTAATGTTGACTGACGACAAAGATGAGTATCCAAAGATAAACCTCATAAGTCGGTGAAAAATGAATGAAAATAACATAAACAAATACAAACTTTTTAACATTGCTAGCATCGCCATGTTGTCCAATGATTTGCTTAATGTTCTGTGGTTTGTACTTCTCCACCCACATTGACATATTTGCTGGTATTGCTGCAATTTCTCTTCTTTCACCTGTAGCAATAAACATTTTATTTTATGTACTAGCTGACCCACGCAACTTTGTCTGCGTCACATAAAACGATAGGAAAAAGAATCCCCGTTTTTGCAACATTTTTCATTCCTGCCCCGCTTCTAATAATAATAAATAATAATAATAATAATAGTCGTAGCGTCATGTTATATAGCCTATAGCCTTCCTCGATAAATGGACTTTCTAACACACAAAAAAAAAAAAATTCGAACCAATATATCCTGAGACTAGCGCGTTCAACAAAACAAACAAACTCTTCTGCTTTATAATATTAGTACAGATTTATTTGGCTCATCAACAATTGAATCACAGACAATTAATGTGTCAACCTCTTACAGGTAAGCACATCATGCACTACTTATTTGTCATCGAGTGTCTACTGAACCCCAATCGTGAATCTCACGATTTAAATATTATGTTGAAATGAAGTTGGGGATCCAACAGATGTTATGATAAATTATATTTTGTTTTACATACCTGACTGCTCAGAAAAGAAACGCCTACAGTAGGCTCTTAACTTAAAATATGTCAGTTTTTATTAACTTACCATTAACTTGACTTGTAGAAGGCATGCTTGAGTTTGTACTAGAAACTGAACTTGATTTTGATTCCAATTTAGCTTCAGTTTTTGGTTCATCTTTTTCCTCCTTAATCTTTCTTGGACTTCTAGACTTTTCACGACTTCTAGATTTTTCACGATTCTTTGATTCATTAACATCTATTTTACTTTTAGAACTTTCCCTTGATTTTGATTCAATTTTAATTTTCTCAGCTGAACTCTTCTTTTTGCTGTCAACATGATTATCTTTTTTTTCTTTGTCCAATTTATCTTTTGGGCTTTTAGTTTTTTTTGGAGTTTTTATTTCTTTTTTAATTTCAGTTTTTGCAGTGGGTTTTATTTGAGACCGTTCTGTGATCATTTTGAGGAACTCGTCTTCGTTTATGATTGGGATGTCTAGTTCTTGGGCTTTGGCTGTTTTTGCAGGGCCTGCATCATCACCGGCAATCACATGAGTTACCTACAAGGAATATCAAGGTTCAATTCAGTTGTAAAATGATAAAGGTTCCACAGGTCTTTCCAAATAGTAAATTAAAAGATGTATCCTGCTGAATATGAGCTACACTCATATTTGGGTCTACCAAATTGGGTAAAGTCGTGCGGCAAGATAAATCATTTTTGAGTCAGCACTCAAACATGTGTGTACCCCCCTTACTGTTCCCCTCTATCAATCTCATGAGTTACCTACGAGGAATTTCAGGGATCAATTCAGTTGTAAAATGATAAAGGTTCCACAGACCTTTCCAAATAGTAAATTAAAACATGTGTGTACCCCCCTTACTGTTCCCCTCTATTTTGTCCTATTGCGTGCTTGCTAGACTTATTAAACACTCATAAAATGAGGCATAATGAATAAGTTCGTAAACTTACCTTTCTAGAGATCCCGCTCTTGACACATCCCCCATATTTGGTAATAGCGGCTGCTATTTCATCTTTCTCAAAAGAGTCGAGAACTCCAGTCAATAAGAATGCGCAGTCCTTCAAACAATCTGGTTTTCCCTGAAATAACCAGTTGAGCATTGTATCCAGGCATAGAATTAACAAATACATGAGGGTTGGTAATTTTGGTGTTTTGTAACATGACTGTAAGGGGTCGTCCTTTAATCACGTGAAGTTGAACAACGGGGAGGGTATCAGCAAATAACCATGATTAAACAAGGGGGAGGGATGTGTTCATGTGTTATTTTAATTTTTACTGATAATCTATTCAAATCTCGACATTTTAATTTCACTTTGGGTAAGCTTATTTGTGTGTAAAGAGTCAAAGTCAAAGTAATTTATTTGTTAAACATAAATAATATGGTACATGGGTTAAAAAAAATGTGTTGTCTCACTATGTTTTGCCTTGCAAGGCGTACAAATGAGGCGTAAAATACAAGCTAAATAAGTCTATTTAAAACAAGAATAATAAGTGGATAATGATAAAAAAAATTAAAAATAAATATCGCTGGACATTAACACACAGCGCCACCTAGTGCCACACTAAGCAAAGCTTGTGTCGTGGACACTAGATAGTTGATATACTACATATTAATTATTGTTTGTAAATACATACATATTATACATATAAACATCCATGACTCGGAAACAAATGTCCGTGCTCATCACACAAACATTTGCTCCTACCGGGATTCGAACCCAGGACCCTAAGAACGTAAGGCAGCGTCACTACCACTACGCCAACCGGGTCGTCGATGATGATGAATAAGTGGATCGGACATTTTTATTTTATGCTTCTATCATCTTTAAACTCATTGATTGAGTAGTACCTAAGCCTTTTCGATCAAGAATTTCTTAAGCTGCGATTTAAAATGGTTTATGTTGGTCATTCTTTTTAAAGTTTTTAGTAATTTATTGTAAATCTTTGGACCCCAGACTGTTTTTTTATTAAAAAAAATTCTTAAGTACCTGAACTTTCCCATAATAAAAAATACACATGATGCTGGGAAGGGGGAGGAGGGGTATCCTAAAACCTCACGACGTTATCATCAAGGGGGGGGCTATAAAAGTAGTCTAAAAAACTCTGTTATTAAAGGATGGCCCCTAATGTATGTTTTTGTTTGGTTCATTAGACTATGGGCAATTCATATGTTGACTCTCTGTAAATTACAAGTTCATGTTTCTGCTTTATAATTTACTGCAAAAATTGTCCAGGTTTTTTAACTCTATTCTTACCCCCGACGCAAAAACGATGGACTGTATAAGTTTGACGTGTCTGTATGTGTGTAGCGCCCGAGCGAATAAACCGATTTTGATTTTGTTTGAAAGGTGAATTAATAGGGAGTGTTCATCAAAACTGTATCAAAATCCTCCCAAAACGTCTCTTTCACCCTTCCTTCGCATCCTACCTGTGGGTCATACACACTAATCACGTTCAGTACAACATTTTCTAACATTACTTTCACAACTATTAATATGTCATTAATCCTTTTTACATCCATCACACTTTCTTTCAAATTACGATCTAATACTACTCCCACGCCATTCGTCTTTCCGCCACTTCCACTGTAGAAAATCTTGTACCCCTCACCAATTTCTCTCGCTTTTGTTCCACTTAGTTCCCTTCCACTGCGTTCGTACACCCTTCCACTTAGTTTCTTGCAAACATGCCACATTTATTCTTCTTCTTTTCAACATATCCGCTAACTCTCTGGTTCTTCCAGTCATTGTCCCAACATTCCAACTGCCATACTTCAATCTCACTTCCCGGGCTTGCTTCTTACGTCGCACCCACCCGGGTTGGTGCAACAACCCTTTTCAATTTCCCATGGGGGCCGGGTGCTGCCCCTGCGCGTCGCCTGCAGGGTACGCCCTAGTCCTGTCCCGCATATAATATATTCTAAACATGTTGCAAAAGGTTTGAGCTTAGGTTTTATAGTCGGCTGCCTACCTGACACTAACCCTCCTTGGGAATGCTTTAGCTGGTGATTTATCCGTCACCACTCGGTTGACCCAATGTGCTTGTTTGGGGGCTTTTTAAATTTTTAATTTAAGGCGCTTAGACGAGCTAAATTAGCAACTCTATTTGTGGTGGTTCAAACTTCGTTTGAAATGCTGTTAGAATTAAGTTCTAATCAGCTTGCACTACAAAGTGGTTTGTACGTCAGCCACTGCGGGCCAAATAGCGCGAAATTTGTGGTTTCGATCGATTTACAAAAAAACTATTGATTGGATTAAAAAACTGAAACAGTATCATGCTAATATATTATTGCTTGTAGAATTATTTGCCAAAAAATCTGAATGATCGCATGCATGTTAGTATGTTTTTTATTATTTGAAAGATATTTTTCGAGATAAGTTTGTGATTTCTTTTTATCGAGCCAAATTAATTGTATTATGTTTTCAAAACAGTATCATGCTAGCATATATCCTGAAGAATATCATATATTTTTCCGGTCTTGTTTATAGCAGTGAATCATATACTTTTAGTAATTATAAAACTCGCGTTTAGCTCATGTAATCGCCTTAATTTTACTTGTTAACAAAGTGTTATAAAAATTATACTATGACACAAACATACCTCTGGAATCTCTTTAGCTCCTAAATGTTTTGGTCCAGATCTGTTCAAGTAGCTTTTATATAAAGCGGCAGAATGCATCTTCCTTTCATGCCTTTCTTCATCTGTTAACACTGAAATAACATAAAATTGATCTTAACAATCATGGTTAACATTTGTTTTTGAGAAATGACTAAAGGGAATGGAACAATAATTCTTTATTCTTTTCTTTACATATTAATTACATTTTTAAATATTTCATAATAAAACCAAATATTAATAAACATTTAAAAATATTAAAAACAGTAGCCTACTATCGCTGGGAACAGGGTCCGAGCTGTCAGTAGTCAGGGGTCTTGAGAGAGGAATCTCCTAACAATATGTGCCGTGTCAAGAAGTACTGAAATTATTATCTATTTATATATAATTATATATTACTAAGTCAATTGTGTCCCAATGCAGGGCAAAGGTCCAGTTATACTCATTACCATATGCTTTTCTGTAAAACTGGTAAAAAACTTTTCTTCAGAAATTCTTTGCAAAAAATACCCTTTTTAGTTGTGGTATCTCACACAAATCCATTTCAAGTATCAATTTTAAATCGTAACAAGAAGTTACAAAGCACATCACATACATAGACAAAGAAGAAAGGCCACATAGACAAAGAATCAATGCAAAGTTAATAAAAAAATCCTCCTTTTTTCGAAGTCTGTAAAAAGTAAGTAAAGCATTTGTTAAAGTGATTTAAGAATCTTGTCCCTATGAGCTTGGTTAAAAGTACATTATAGTAATGGCTGATTTCTTCTTACCCGACTCATTCAAACTTTTATTATTCTTCCTTTTTTTACTTGAGTCCTTATCATCTTCCATAACAGAAGAATCATTTTCATCTTTTCTTGCAGTTTCATTGTCTTCCGACCGTTTCTTCTTCTTACTTCCATGATCATGACCAGCATCACCATCAATGAACTCGGCAAACTTTCTTTTACTGTGTTCAGTTTTAGATTTTTTTGTTTCACCATCATTAGAGTCAACGGATACTGATTGATTATGTTTTTCATCAGTTTTTGATGGTTTGTCATTGTCAAGTTTCTTTGTTTTAGCTTCATCAGCTTTTTTTGAATCTTTACTTTTGTCAGTTTTTTTTGATGATTTATTTTCATCAGTTTTCTTTGATATTTTGGTACTATCACTTTTATTTAAGTCTGTATTAGTGCTGGTTTTATGTTTATTTTCATGTGATGTTCCTTTGTTTGGTTCTTTGGTTGAATCCTCTGACTTATCTTTGGATGATGATGGAATATCCTTGTCAGTAGATTTCTCATTGCTGCCAACTTTTTCATCATTTAATTTCCCTTCCAGCTCTGCATTGTCAATTTCTAACAGACTCTTTTCAAATTCGTCATCAGAATGGATGCCTAATTCAGTTTTCTTCTTTTTCTTAACTAATGGTTCTGTTCTTTTGATGGGAGCATTATCAAACATGTCTATTGCTTTAACCTCCTTTAGTGCAGGCATATTTTTGCTGGATGTCGGAGCTTCATAGTTGTTTTTCTTCTTTTTAGATGAGAATATCTCCTCATCAGAATCATCATTTAATACGCGCCTCTTCTTTGCATCTTTTTTCTGTTAAAACAAAGACAGATTACAGCATAATTAGGAGAATATACAAAAACAATATCACCAGAGCTGACTTGTTAAAACATGTTTATCAAAGATCAAAACATCCTTAGGTTGTCTTATTCTTACTTTATTTTTAATTATTTGAACATCAGGAGACTCTGGAATAACGTCATCATCGTCTTCAACTGCAGTAGATGGCTTTGGTGGCTTTTTCAGTTGAAAAAATGATCTAATATCCTGAAAACAATGCATTAGGTACTTATAGTTTATGTATGCATTTACTTATCAAGCCTGATAATAATTGCATTATTTTTATCTTTCTGAAACCAATAATGTGTTTTATATTATGTTGATGTTTGTACTTGTCCATATTTATTAGATATTGATATAAATACGCACACAACTAAAAAAGTTCTATTCAAGTAGCTAGCATCAGTCGCTGCCTACGATTATTTAAATATTTAATTAATATCTCATCCACAGAAGATTTACAAGTGTACTTACTTTTGACATCTTGAAGTGGAGCCCAAGATTTACGAAACAATTTAAAATATCATGATTTCCTAAACATTAATTTCAGGCAGATTTAGCTCGAGATTTAGGGATTTGCAAAATGTAACGAACACTTTCCTTCACCGCGAACCGCGAAATATATAGTTTTTTTACCATTTGACACTTTTGACAGATTTGTATGAATGACATTAGCATTCTGTGTTGCCCACAGCTTATTTGATTGAAACTGATTGACAGGCCCCTTATTCACAACCATTCGACTCGCTTCCGATTCGGAAAGTCGTATATCTGTCTTCTTCTGGCATTACGAAAACGACCGAGATAGACATACGACTTTCCGAATCGGAAGCGAGTCGAACGTCTTAGATGTCGAAGATGTCATCCAAACGCTATTCACAAATCCGCAATCGAATAATTTTGACAGTTCAATTCGACAAGGAGACTCGAATCTTTCCGACAGCTGTTTGCTGTCGGGAGTCATATCGAACAAAATTTAAACGAAGAAATAAACCATATTTCCTGATTATTTCAGTGAAATAAAAAATATCAAACTTTTTAAACACTGCCTGAAGTAAGTAAATTAAGTTTAATTATAGTCCGGTGTTGTTTGTGAGTTATTAGTTGTTTTATTGACCGTATTTCATTGATGGATCCGCATTTAAATAAATTCAATGTGTTTACAAAAATGTGTAATTCGTTCTAGATTTTAGTTAACAAGCAAGAATTGTACCGCTGATATTAAATACTTTTTCAGTCATTTTTCCTTTTAAGAAAAAAGAAAATTTTACTTGAAAAAAAAACACCGTTTCCGCTTTGCCAGTTTGACAGACGGCTGTTTACAAAGCTGGTAACATTCGAAATAAAGTTTATTTGAAAATTTATATTATTTTATTTCAATAAAATCATTTTGTTTCGTTTGCTGTCTATTAAGTAATGACCTGTATATTTACTTATATAAACAGAACGAAATATTCAAATAAACCAATTTAATTTACTACTTTTCATTTCTACCACGATTATCTATTTACTACCATTTTATAGCGATCCCCATAAACACAATCTCAATCGGAGAGAAAAAAACGCATCCGTTCGGATCTGTGAAAAGCGTTTTGACAGTTCTTCGGTTCGGAAATGAGATAGTCGAATACGATTCCTTACCGACACGGAAACGTATCGAATGGTTGTGAATAAGGTGCCCCCTTATTCACAACCATTCGACTCGCTTCCGAACCGAATCGAATGTCTCAGATATCGAAGATGTCCTTCAAACGCTATTCACAAATCCGAAAACGAATAATTTTGACAGTTCAATTCGATAAGAAGACTCGAATCTTTCCGACAGCTGTTTGCTATCGGAAGTCATATCGAACAAAATTTAAACGAAGAAATAAACCATATTTCTAGCTTATTTGAGTGAAATAAAAATACTTAATTTTTTAAACACTGCCTGAAGTAAGTTAATGAAGTTTTATTATTGTCTGGTGTTGTTTTCGTTTTATTAGTTGTTTTATTGACCGAATTTTAATGATGTATCCGCATTTACATAAAATCTATGTGTTTACAGAAATGTAATATTCGTTATAGATTTTAGTTAACAAACTGATATCAAATACTTAGTATTTTTTCCTTTTAAGAAAACAGAAAACTATAGTGTTAATAAAAAAAAATCAATTTTTCCGCTTTGGCAATTTCATAGACGGCTGTTTACAAAGCAGGTTTATTCGAAAACTGTTATTTTTTAGTTAATTTTAGTAAAATAATAAAATAATTTTGTATCGTTGCTGTCTATTAAGTTACTAGCTGTATATTCCCTAATTAAACAGAACGAAATATTCAAATAAACCAATTTTAATTATAGTAATTAAAATTGGTTTATTTGAATATTTCATTCTTAAGTTTTCTACCACGATTATCTATTTACTACCATTTTGTAGCGTTTCCCATAAACACTATCTCAATCGGATAGAAAAAAGCGCATCCGTTCGGATCTGTGAATAGCGTTTTGACAGTTCTTCGGTTCGGAAATGAGATAGTCGAATACGGATCCTTACCGACACGGAAACGTATCGAATGGTTGTGAATAAGGGGCCAGGAATTTCGAAAATGGTTCCTTAAGGTGGACGCACACTTATCCGCGCTGAAGGAATTGACCGCGCCGAACACATCGAATTTTAGAATTACCTGTATGTACCTAGCACACCTATCCGCATCGAATCGTCCGAATCGAGCAGAACCCCAGGCCCCTTATTCACAACCATTCGACTCGCTCCCGATTCGGAAAGTCGTATGTCTCTCTCGGTCGTTTTCGTAATGCCAGAAGAAGACAGATATACGAGTTGTCGAATCGGAAACTAGTCGAACGTTTGTGAATACGAGGTCAGAACAGGCCCCTTAACCATTCGATACGTTTCCGTGTCGGTAAGGATCCGTATTCGGCTATCTCATTTCCGAACCGAAGAACTGTCAAAACGCTATTCACAGATCCGAACGGATGCGCTTTTTTCTATCCGATTGAGATAGTGTTTATGGGAAACGCTACAAAATGGTAGTAAATAGATAATCGTGGTAGAAAACTTAAGAACGAAATATTCAAATAAACCAATTTTAATTACTATAATTAAAATTGGTTTATTTGAATATTTCGTTCTGTTTAATTAGGGAATATACAGCTAGTAACTTAATAGACAGCAATGAGACAAAATTATTTATTTATTTTACTAAAATTAACTAAAAAATAACAGTTTTCGAATAAACCTGCTTTGTAAACAGCCGTCTATGAAATTGCCAAAGCGAAAAAAATAATTTTTGACGTGATAACGTCGTATAATTCGATAGAGCCGGCTGCACGCACGAAAAAACATGACTCATGCGGCGTTACCTCATGCGGCGTTACCTCGCTGATCTCTCTGAGGCGTTCCATGTAAGGCTTGAAGTGCAAGCGAGAGCGCGGAACGAGTGACAAAGAAGCACAATCGGCCTTTGCGTTCGGCAGCGTTCGACATCTGTCTCTCTCCTACTTGAGTGAGCGATGCGTCTGCGTGGACAGCTGCTATACTATAGTACATTTACATGTTTTGATCGAGTATCAAGTGCAGTGAAAAGTGAATGTGGTGTCAAAAAATGCTACCATTCCATCAGTATTTTCTTAAGACGTTGTCACGTTCAACTATCGTCAGTAAACCGACTTTACAGACAACCAGTTTTTTTGACGTGACAACGTCTTATAATTCGATAGAGCCGGCTGCACGCACGAAAAAACATGACTCATGCGGCGTTACCTCATGCGGCGTTACCTCGCTGATCGCTCTGAGGCGTTCCATGTAAGGCTTGAAGTGCAAGCGAGAGCGCGGAACGAGTGACAAAGAAGCACAATCGGCCTTTGCGTTCGGCAGCGTTCGACATCCGTCTCTCTCCTACTTGAGTGAGCGATGCGTCTGCGTGGACAGCTGCTATACTATAGTACATTTACATGTTTTGATCGAGTATCAAGTGCAGTGAAAAGTGAATGTGGTGTCAAAACTGTCAAAAATGCTACCATTGCATCAGTATTTTCAAGACGTTGTTGTCACGTTCAACTATCGTCAGTAAACCGACTTTACAGATAACCAGTTTATTTTTTATAAACACTATAGTTTTCTGTTTTCTTAAAAGGAAAAATTACTAAGTATTTGATATCAGTTTGTTAACTAAAATCTATAACGAATATTACATTTCTGTAAACACATAGATTTTATGTAAATGCGGATACATAAAACAACTAATACAACACAAACAACACCAGACAATAATAAAACTTCATTAATTTACTTCAGGCCGTGTTTAAAAAGTTTAGTATTTTTATTTTACTGAAATAAGCTACAAATATGGCTTATTTCTTCGTTTAAATTTTGTTCGACATGACTCCCGATAGCAAACAGCTGTCGGAAAGATTCGAGTCTTCTTATCGAATTGAACTGTCAAAATTATTCGTTTTCGGATTTGTGAATAGCGTTTGAAGGACATCTTCGATATCCTTCAAACGCTACATAACACACAATCACATAGGTACGCTTCCGAACCGAATGGTTGTGAATAAGGGGCCAGATTAAGGTGAAAGCGTCAGGGTAGCCCTCGAAATTCAAATTTGCTTACGTTTTTTTGCAATTTCCAGGGCAGTACCATGGTCAAATAAATTATTGTACCATGGGCAGTACTAAGTGTTATGTTGATAAAAATATCGGTCGCGACTGGAAAAGACCGGAAGACGTATTAAGTTACAAAATTATAATCATCAAAATCATCAATACAACCCTACAAGTTCATAAGAGTCGAAGACCGTTTCGTTCATCGACTCTAAAATGTAAACAAAACCTATGTGATGATTATTGTTCAAAATTCCACTTATTTCGTATGCAAGAAATTCAATACAGAATGGGTTCATCAAGTACAAGTAGCTTATTGTTACCTACTACTCCTTTTGTATTCTTTTGTTAGGGTTTTTTGTTGAAGAATATTCGTGGTTACTTTTCAACCGACTTCTAAAAAGAGGAGGTTCTCGATTGTTTTTTTTTTGTGTTTGTTAAGTACCTCAGAACTTTCGACTGGGTAAAGCGATTTTGATGGTTCTTTTTTTGTTTGAAAGCTGGTACTTCCCGTGTGGTCCCATTTGCTGAATACCTGATGGAGATATACAACGGAACTCTTCAAAAATACACAGCAAATCTGCAGTGATTGCTGCAATCGCTTGTAGGTTCATTGTTTATACTATATCATGACGTAACATCACGCCTGTATGCTCTGAGGGGGTACGCAGATGTGTAAAATACACCCAAATTTCGAAAGTGTTTATTACCTCAGAACTTTCGACTGGGTGATGGTTCTTTTTTATTTGAAAGCTGGTGCTTCCTGTGTGGTCTCATAATCATCAAATCAGTATCTAATGATGGGATTCTGGAGAAATAGAGAGAACTCTTCACATTTTACAGGCACACTAGAAGCAATTTGGGTAGTTTTAGGAGGTGTACTTTCTCGAAGTGATCCCATTTCAATTTGATGAAGAACTTCGGAGATATGCAACGGAATGACAGCAAATGTGGGATTGGGATTGCCGAAATCTCATATCTGTCTATTGTATAGACCAGTTCGATACGCTGTGAAGGGGTAAGCACATATTGTGAACCACTAAAAAGTGAAAAATAAAACCGGCTTCAGAGAAAACAAAAAAGTGAAAAATAACTTCAGAAAAAACGCTTCAGAAGTCGGTTTCAAAAAAACTAAATAAATCAAACAAAGGTCACC
Organism: Xestia c-nigrum; assembly: GCA_916618015.1. Classification (NCBI taxonomy): domain Eukaryota; kingdom Metazoa; phylum Arthropoda; class Insecta; order Lepidoptera; family Noctuidae; genus Xestia; species Xestia c-nigrum. The sequence goes on along the minus strand of OU745246.1, from coordinate 6,667,671 downwards.
GGTCAAGCTTGGACCCTGTTCCCGATACCGGTGGGCTACAATTTTTTATATTTTTAAATGTTTTTTATATATAGTTTTATAATAATATTTAAAAATGTAAAAGGTTTGTATACAATTAAATAAAGGAAATAATAATAATAATAAACGTTTATTACAGATAACTAAGATCCACTTTGTTAGTAGCACAATAACTTATAACTAGTGTTAGTAACACAAACTTAATCTACTCGCCCTCTGCCTGACCCACGAATCGAGGTATCAATACTCATGTGAGCATTAATACATCGATTCATGTACAGACAGTCAAGCCTACTGGCTATCATCTTTAAAACGCTGTTGCGACTAGCCCGTACTCTGCTCAGCATTGACGCGCACCGTCTGCGCAGAGTAGCGTAGAAGCAATCGATGCGCGCCTCCGCAAACATACGAGATGCACTGCAGTGGCGGGGTAGCCGCAACATCGTCCTAAGCGCATTATTGTATTGTACCCGTAGGGCACTGTACGCTCCATGAGTATAGACTGCCCACAGGTTGCAGGTGTAAAAAGATGTACAGAAGGCTCTGAAGAGAGTGATTTTGACCTCATTTGTACATCGGGCAAACCTGCGAGCAATCATGTTTGCTCTTACAGACAGTGCCCTACGTTCACGTTCAATGTCCATGTCATCCTTAAGGTCCTCGGTAACTAGATGACCCAGGTATCTGAACTGTCGTACCCTAGCCAACTCATCTCCATACAACCTTATAGGGGGCACGCTAGTGGGACACCTAGTACCAGCCCTAAAGACAACATATTCGCTTTTCTTCACATTATACTTCAAGCCATGATCACCCGCATAACTTTCACAAATCTGTAGCAGTTTTCTAATGCCGCAAACCGAGGCGCTCAGCAGCACCATGTCGTCTGCATAGCTAATATTATTAACACACACATCATCTATGCGACAACCGACTCGCTGGCTACTGAGCTCCTCGATTAGGGCATTAATATACAAATTAAAAAGCCGGGGAGAGCTCAAGCCACCCTGTCTCACGCCACATTCCAACTTATATGGATCTGATAGGGTGCCCGCCCACCGTACATTATTACCTTGGTTGCTATACCAGTACTTTAAGATATTCACAAGTTCCGACGGTAGCCCTACTTCTAGTAACTTTTTCCATAGAATATCATAACAGACTAAGTCAAAAGCTTTGCTCAAATCAAGGAAACAGGCATACACAGGTGTGCCCCTGTGGGTATAGTACCTGACAGCATGCTTCATGCACAATATGGCACTTTCCGTCGACAGCTGAGATCTAAAACCGAATTGATTGTCATGCAAAAGTATTGATTCAGCCAATTGTGCATCCAGCAAGCTGTCAAATACCTTTGCCACCACGGTAGCTAAAGATATTGGCCTATAATTATTTTTGTCGGAGATGTCTCCTGTTCTATTTTTAACTATGGGCACTACAATTGTTTTCATTAACTATTCCGGCAAGTAAGAGTGACTCATACATAACGAATAAAACATAGCTAGTACTCGTGCGATATGAGGTCCGGCATGTTGCAGATGCTCAATACTAAGACCATCGTGGCCAGGAGACTTTCCTCTTCTCATTTGTCGAATAGTTTGAGCCACTACTTTTGCTGAAATTTTTAGGTTCAACTCCTCACCCTGGGGCCCAGTATTGAGCATCGACACAGACGGACCAAGCGGTGACCTAACAAAAAAGTGGTCCTTAAATGTATTCGCTATGTTCCCAGGATCCGAATGACCCTCAATACTCACGGGCAGGCCAGGCCTATAGTTCAATTTTCTAGTGTCTTTCCAAAAACCAGAGAAATTATTTTTTGAACATAGTGTCGCTAACCTATCCATTTTAATCTGTTCTTTATGATCTTGACACCACTTCAGGCGTGACTTAAAAATCTTTCTACTTTCGCGCATCGTATCATATATTAACCCTGTTTTCGGCTTGCCATGATCAACCCAGTCCCGAAACATAAGCTTGGCCGTCCCGTGAGCTTCACTCACATGTCTGTTCCAGCCCATTACACATTTACTTCTGTGTTGCCTCTTTCCCCGATATGTAACCTTCGCAGATTCACGTAGGGCGGCCACTATATTACAATACATTTCATCCAGTAAATGTTTATGACTCTGGTTACAACATACTTTGCCCCCACACTTAATAAAATCATGTGGAAAATCAATTAATCTTAATAGCTTATGACAGTATTCCCTATATTCCTGTATTTGACTCAAGTTCCTATTGCCCCACCTTACTTCGCAATTCTCATCATATTTATTTGCATCATACAAGTTAGTTAATATGGGAGTAATGGCGTCAAATTTACATTCTAGGTGTAGAGGAAAGTGATCAGACCACAGTGTTTCATAGTTTATACTAACATCAATGACAGCATTAAATGCAGACTTTGTGACTAAACAATGGTCTAACCAGCTTGACGTCCCATGAGCGTCGCTTATAAAAGTGTAGGAGCCTGAGTCCACACCCAACTTGTCCACATCTACACAAACCAGTTCATGTTCGGTACAAAAATTAGTCAATTCGCCGAAGAACAGCCCTTTCGGGTGAGAGTTAAAGTCACCTAAGACAAACACAGATTCCACGTCCTCAGTGTCTATTATAGCACTCACCAGTCCCAAGCATTCCGTAAAATGCACTATATTTTCAGCCTTCTCAGTAGGCATGTAAACACTCATCACCATAATGGTTCTATTATTAGACACCATTTTGATAGCACATACCCTTGGATTATCACTGTGTATCACTGACACTTCACTGAAAACACTTTTCCTCCATAAGATTGCTACCCCTCCATAAGGCCTGCCGACCAGCATTCCCGCCGAGGTGTCAATTGCAGAAGTTCCAGTGCTGCCAAATTCCATATCTATATTGCCCAGGTACGACATCTCCTCGGGCAATAGCCATGTTTCTTGCAAGGCTATAATATCACAACTTTTACAGAGATCCTTAATACTTTCACTTGATCGCTTGACATTTTTGCAGTTGAAACTGACCATATTATATGTATTATAACTATCCATTATTTGGTTGTTTACGTTCATTATCCACAACAGTATTGGGCTTAAAACTTACAAAACGCCGGAATAAAATACCCTGCGGCCACAGTTTATTTTCCAGAAATACTTGTAATTTATATTTCGGAACAAGCATCCTGTAAGCATTATATTCTGTGTCGTTCCTTTTGTTTATCTTATGTATGGAAACATTCTCACGCGTTTTCTGACGAATATACTCAATAATATCATTCTCAGTGGTGTCTTTGTGTACATGACTGATAAATAAGGGTACTTTTAAATCAGCCACTTTGAATCGTCCGTTAATATCACTAGACGAACCCACCACACTAATTAATCGTTTTTTTAATTTAGATTTCGATTTACGACTTTCTACCGTTCTCCACTGCCCATCCTCATTTTGCTGACCCCCACTAATACAAGGAAACGATGATAACACCTCCGACATCGTTTTTTCATTTTGTTTACTACAAGAAACAAACTTCTCGGCGCACTGCGCCGTTATCTCGCATGACGTCACATCAGCTGTTAATGTTGCATTCACCTGTGTTTCGCATTTTTGTGACGTAGCGGCAATGTTTATTACATCACTACTACTGCCCTCCGGGTGGTTGGAGACTCCATCAGAACTTAATTTTGGTGATTCCTGAGGTGATAGCTCGGATATTCTGGGTTCGGATTCATTATTAATGTACCCACCTAGTCTAGAATTTATGGTGGAGGCATCATACAACAACGGAACTGATTTAATTGTATGAAGTTCCGCCTTAAGCCCTTCTAAATCCTGCTGACTTGCATACCTGCATTTTATATCTTTGACCTCCGATTGCAATAAAGTTATGTCTTTGAGCAATTTAGTTACATCAAGATGATCAAATGTGACTGGGGGTAGTCTGTTCAAGTCTCGTGCAACAAAAACTGGTATTTTATCAGGATCCGTGCTCTTCAGAAGGGACACTATGTCTTCCAGATCACGATTTTCCTTTCCTTTGTTCTTCCTTGTAATCTTTCTTCTGTCAGTCGGCACACAGTCAAACAACAGCGATTTTGACTTTTTTATATCCGCCGGTGAGAACGCAGAAACACAAATTCTCGTTAAACTGTCCTCGTCAATCACTGAGATTTTATTACTTACTAGCTTCTGCCAGCGGCTTCGCCCGCGTGATGTTTGGTTATTGTCCCATGGGATCTTACTATAGGGGATAAAAAGTATCCTATGTTTTAATCCAGGTTATAAACTATCTGTGTGCAAAATTTCATCCAAATCCGTTCAGTAGTTTTTTCGTGAAAGAGTAACAAACATACATCCATCCTCACAAACTTTCGCATTTATAATATTAGTAGGATTAGTAGGATAGTAGGATAGCTAAGCTATCGGGAGTTACACGTGTTATTGTGGGTCAACTATAAAAGATAGACATATGCTGTCTTGGGATATTTTTTATATAATTTTATGTGGAATATTTCCGTTATACATGATTTCTATGTAGCTTTAACCATTAAGGCTGCACACGCGACGGAAGCTAAAAAAACCAAGTAACTTCTCCCGTTTTCCCAACATTTCCTTTCACTGCTCTGCTCCTATTAATGGTAGCGTGATGAAAAGTATACTATTACCTGCTCAGGAGTATGTAGAATAATTGTACCAAGTTTCGTTAAAATCCGTCGAGTAGTTTTTTTTTCTATAAATAACATACAGACAGACAGACAGACAGACAGACAGACAAAAATTTTACTGATTGCATTTTTGGCATCAGTATCGATCACTAATCACCCCCCGATAGTTATTTTGTAAATATATTTCATGTACAGAATTGACCTCTCTACAGATTTATTATAAGTATATAGATAGATGTATGCTAACATTTCATCTATCACGATGTTACAATTATTACACTTTAAAGTGTCCGTCATTATAACGTTCACTCAATAGCACGTAATTGGGTCAAGTACACGTCTGTCCCAAACAAGCGCGCGCGCAACTGCATATCAGCAGAGATAAGGCCAATAGGCACAAATTGACGTTTACAACTGGGACAGACCCAGTTGCCTAGCACCACGGACAAATATTGATATTAATGGGTCTTAAGTTGTGTTGTGAGCTGTATATTTGATTCCAATTATAGGGATGGAAAAACGCAGACATGACCGACTCCTCATGCCATCATACTGTCAACCAAGAAGCAAATGTTCAATGAGGTTTCTGTGATCAATTCGGTGAAAACCGTGATCGATCACCGCATGGTAATGGAGAAAGGTCTCGACTGACGAATTCTACGCTCCGTCTAGCACAGATCTAAATTTAAAACCCCGAGGGCTTACACCTCGAATTCCAGAATTGTTTCGAGTGCCTAACGGGAGCTCAGTGGGACGAATACAAAGATGGATTCGTGGAAACTGTCCATACGACTGGGTCTAAGTTCTTTAAGACACGTCGTACAGATCAGAAAAAAAGGTTTTCCGATCTAACTTTCGAGCTCATGAAGGAGCAAACGAAGCTCAATAGATTATAGACTAAATCCTTAAAGAGCGACCTCCGCCGCTTTAATACCGAGCGTATTAAAGACGATCGAGCGGAACAAAGGCTCCAAAGTATTTTCAAGAGATCTGGCTATTGGGCAGAGCCAGCACACGACACTGAAGACCGCGGTGGCAGGATCTTATCCGCCAAACCGGAGCTACTGAGGGAGATCGAGAGCTTCTATGGACAGTTGTACACGTCAACCAGCAAACCCATTGTCGACCTAGCAAACGACCCAAGAGCTATAGCTAGACTAACCCGACACTATACCGAAGACATCCCGGACGTCAGCCTGTACGAGATTAGGATGGCTCTGAAACAGCTCAAAAACAACAAGGCACTGGGTGATGACGGAATTACGGCCGAACTCCTGAAAGTGGGTGGAAAACCGGTACTTAAGGCCCTTCAGAAGTTTAATTCCGTCATACTCGAGGGGAAAACGCCAAAGGCATGGTGCAGGGGTGTGGTGGTACTCTTATTCAAGAAGGGTGATAATGCCCGGTTGAAGAATTACAGGCCCATCTCACTTCTAAGCCATGTCTACATGTTGTTTTCAATAGTCCGACTTCAGGACCAAGCCTCGGAACCTATTCTTCTGCAGTGTAAGACAGGGAGACGTCATATCTCCGAAACTGTTCACCGCTGCACTGGAGGATGTCTTCAAGATTCTGGACTAGAGAGGGCTAGGCATCAACGTCAATGGCGAGTACATCACTCACCTTCGGTTTGCCAACGATATTATGGTCATGGCTGAGACCATGGGGGACTTCAGTACAATGCTCGATGACCTCAGTAGAGCTTCCGAAAGAGTGGGTCTAAAAATGAACATGGACAAGACGAAGGTCATGTTGGATGCCCATGTCATACCCATTCCTATCAAGATCGGAGACTCTACACTCGAAATTGTAGACGATTATGTATAGGTACCTAGGACAAACGGTCCAGTTAGGTAGGTCTAACTTCGAGAAAGAGGTCAATCGTCGAATCCGACTCGGCTGGGCAGCGTTCGGCTGCGGGGTACCTCTCGTTCAACTTACCTCAGTGTCTCAAGACGAAAGTCTATGACCAGTGTGTGAGTGATTACATACGGGCCCGAAACGTGGTCGCTCACAATGGGCCTTATCAAAAGGCTTAAAGTCACCCAAAGGGCAATGGAGAGGGCTATGCTCGGAGTTTCCTTGCGTGATCGAATCCCGAAGAATTGCTAAACTTAAGTGGCAGTGGGCAGGGCACATTGCTCGCAGAACGGATGGCCGATGGGGCCGATAAGTTCTGGAGTGGCGACCGCGAACCGGAAGACGATGCGTTGGAAGACCTCCCACTAGGTGGACCGATGACCTGGTGAAGGTTGCTGGAATCCGTTGGATGCGAGTCGCAAGGGACCGGTCAAAGTGGCGACACTTGGGGGAGGAGGCCTATGTCCAGCAGTGGACGTCTTTCGGCTGAGATGATGATTCATTACAGACTAAATAAATCGAATATTAACATGTAGGTAACAATATATATTCTTAATAAAACCTCAAATACATCTTAAATCCAACAGTCTTAAACATTATTACTAACTAAACATCCTAAAAATAAATACCTATCAACGTAGACAATGAATAACAAACCGCTACCGGCGTGAGGTTGGTTTCGCGTAAGACTTTTCATCTAACTCGGGCCTAGTGCTGCCTGTGGCCGCAGAAGACTGTATCAGACCTTTGCGGGACTGCCTGGATATCACGTGCCGGGCCCACGCTATGTCACGAGAACTTCTCGACCTTCCACTGAGGGACTTAGAACTAGTGGAACTAAGCGTCTTGCCTGATGTACTGCTACTGGTAGCCGACCAGCACGTGTCGCTCAGAATTCTGTCCGGACAGTAAGTCACATCCGAATGAGTTAGAGTACTAGTTGAGTACATTCGAAAAGATTTTTTCTTATTCGATGGTTGCACTTTTGCTATTGTTAACTGCGCCACGGATGTTTCTATTTGAGGTGGACTCGTGCTTGGATCTTCTTCTTCTTTAGCCGCCTCAATAATAGCAACATCATCATGTGCCATTTCGATTTTTGACGGCACAGATGCTCCAACAGTGGCATCGTCTATTACGGCCATCATTTTTTCTGTGTTCTCATTTAAATCGTAAACTTTGCGTGTCCGATGAGCCCCAAACGACGATGTTTTACTTCGGGGAGCAGGATGCTTCTGAGTACGCTTGTGTTCGCTGAAATATACAGCACTCTGGTGCGGCAATACAGCTGGGAAATTACTGTCTACCTTCGTATACTCGATTTGTTGCGAACAAGATGTTTTCGATCTGCCTTTACAACCGCATGGCTTCGCATCTCCAAACGTGTAATTATAACAAACCTGTATGAGGCATATTACCACTGCAGTAGCCAACACTAAACAGACATATACTTTTGGACTCCAATCAGCATTTATATAAATATAAGACTGAGTGAGCGCTTTCCATGGATTCCAAGTAGTTACCGCTGCACCTTGGTAATCAAAGAGATTGCGCCTCGACAAACCCTTTCCATAGTTTTGTACTGCAGCTGCTATCCTCAGGACACCACCGTAAGCTGTGTATAATTTCTCGTCAACTAGATGTGGAGCAACATCACGTTTCATCCAGTGCCATAGTTCGTTATTCAAATTAACAAAATCTGCGTGACGACACTGGGCTGGAGAGCTTTGCAATATGCACCTCGATGCGGTTGTGAAATACTTCACGAGAATATTCTCCGAGGCCGGCGCCGTTAGACTCACAAGTCCTTGTGATCTGAAAGGCAGGGCGATAGCCGCAGGTTTTTTTTCATCGTCTAGTTTAGGAAACGGAAAATGAATGCAGTTATTAGAATCGCGTTTAAATATCAAGCAAGAGCAAGGGTCTAACATCTTCCCGGTTCCAATTTGAATTTTAGCTACAGTCAGGTTTGACCACTGAGGTATTCGTGCGGGCTGCTTCCATCCTATACCTTGGGTATTCATATTCATCTTGAGAAGTTCATAAAAATCGTGAAGATGCTTTGCATTACTGTAAGGAACATAACCAGCGTAGTAAGCAAACCGAACAGTGGGCAGAATGTTACTCTTGAGGTGTGCTCCGATAGTGTCCGACATCGCTTCTTTGAGTATGGCTGCAGTTTTGGGATCGGTGTCTTGGTCAGCATACCGTAGTGCTCTTTTGAAATACTTTAGAATGTGCTTCGTGTATCGACTATCGATTCTCTCGGGGCTTACGTGTGGTGGGATCAGCGACTCGAATAATCTTCGAGCGTTCAACTTGGCTATGTCGTCTTGATCCCAGCAGTTACTTTTAATTCTTCTCGCATCAAATATGGTCGTACCTGCATTTTTATTACAAACGAAATGTATGTTACAAAATATTATAACAATCATAAGAAATAACATTGAATAATGTGATAAAAACGTTCATGTTCATAACTGTCTAAAATTCATGACAGACTTCAAGTCAATAATGACATAGCTATTATAGTCATGGCAAGAAGTTCTTACTTCTTTTATGATTCTCTCTTGTACATGGTACAATAATATATTATTAGACCATGTTGTGCTACGGCCGACACTCGGCTCGGTCTAGCGTGCGTCATCCTTAAAAAACCGTGTTCCTTCTCAGGGACAGATGTACCTACCGAATGTGTCCACTCTTGTGTCCCAACAGTGGGAACATTATAGGCTGATTGTGGTATTTAAGTAAGGGCAGCTCGGGTTTGAAGTGGAGTGATTTTAGCTAGATGAGGTTGAGAAAGGAGTCTTATAGTGAATAACAGATAGCATTTCTTTATATTAAATACACATTTTCATTTTGTACAAATATATAATTTGCTAAATCAGACAATCAATGAACAACGTCACAAGTCGTCAACATGACAGGTGAGGATACTAGGTGGCCAGTATATAACAGTCCTCCACCGCGATTCCTAGCTGCCGCACTCCCGGGGCCGGCAGCAGCTGTTCCAGGTTGTCTGCGTCATATATAGCCAACGTCAGTTCGCACTTCATAGTGCAGATTGCCAAGAGGACGCATTATCGTGCCAAACTCCCATCTTCTTCTCTGGTCGGAGTAGGCTCTGGCCTGCACTCGATCACCTACGAAATAAGCTCTGACAAGAGGCGGTGTGTTTCCTGATCTGAACGCTGTCGGGGCAGTTGAGTCTTTGAACATCACGTGCAGCTTTGTTCTAACGTCTCGACTGAACATCAGTCCATAGGCAGTATGTCCATCCTGGTTTGGTGTGCGTCTGAACCAATTTTTTAGCACAAGGAGCTTATCCTTAAGATTGCCCCTCTCCCCCTCCATTGCACGTAGTGCTTTCTTAATAGTTTGCACGTAACGTTCAGCCTGACCGTTGGTTGCTGGGTGGTACGGAGCTGACGTCAAATGTGTTACTCCACAGCTGGTAAGGTAGGTTTTAAATTCTTGGGATACAAACTGGCGTGCGTTGTCTGATACCAGTGTGTACGGTGTGCCAAATGTGCAAAATAACTCCTTAAACTTAGCAATGCACCATGCACTCGTTGCGGTTTTTGTGGGGAAAACTTCAACCCACTTTGTGAATGCATCTACAACTATTAGAAGTTGGTGTCCTAGAACAGGTCCTGCAAGATCTATATGAATTCGTTGCCAGGGGCCGCTAGGTTGTTCCCAGAGGTGAAGAGGAGCTTTTGGTGACTCATTCTGTTCTAATCTGCACGCTCTACAAGATTTTACCTTGTTCTCAATGTCCATGTCTATATTTTTCCAGTATATGTAGCTGCGTGCTAGCAATTTCATTTTAAGTAGGTATACCGATATGTCCCGCATGTAGTTCATCAAAAACAGGAGCACGTAAACTTTTGGGTATTAACACTCTGGTTCCTTTCAATATGCAGTTATCCTGGAGTGTTAATTCATTATCACCATAACCATATTGTCGTAATGAGTGACCTGTCTGTAGTGCTTGTAGTAATGTATTTAAGTCATTGTCTTTTCTCGTTTCACTGGCTATAACTTCTGGTCGGATTTCTAAGATGTTGAATCTGTTGCAATTGATACGCACAATGTTGGTCTATTGATGTTTCTTTTACTATTTCAACTGGGAATCTTGATAGGTAGTCAGCGTTTGAATGTTTCACCGAAGCTCTGTATTCCACATCGTAGTCAAATCCCGATAAAAAATGTGCGTAATGAAATAATCTCATTGTGCTTAGTGCAGGTAATGTCGGAGTAGGCTCTGGCCTGCACTCGATCACCTACGGAATAAGCTCTGATACGAATAGCGAGCAATACGAATTTCCTGCCGTAACAGTAGTGAAAAAACTTTTTAATGCCCCAGTAGATTGCCGTAGCTTCTTTGTCGATTTGACTATATTTCTATTCGCTAGTTGATAGTGACCTTGAGGCGAATGCGATTGGCCTTTCTGAGCCATCTGGTAGTTTGTGAGACAGAACAGCTCCTGAACCTGTCGGTGAGGCGTCAGTAGCTAGTTTCAGCGGTTTATGAATTAAAACTCTGTCGCTCAAAATCGCCTTCTTTATGTTGTTAAAGCTTTCTTCACATTTAGAAGTCCAGTGAAAATCTTTCTCTTTCTTTAGTAATTCATTTAAAGAGCTCGTTAAAGAGGCAAGGTTCGGTATAAACTTGTTGTAGTAGTTGGCCATACCCAGAAAGGTTCGTAGTTCGTTTATTGTTCTTGGTCTTACTGTATTCGTGATGGCCTTGACTTTGTCTTTGTTCTTATGTAAACCCTCTTTATCCAAAGTGTGTCCTAGGTAGTTAATAATACGTTTAAAAAAATTACATTTTTCTCTTATATCTATCTTTTAGTTTTTGCAAGACTTGTCTTAGACGTGTTAAAAGTTGATCTTCTGATGGTCCTTGAATTATAATGTCATCAAAAAACATTTAATTCCGTCTAGTCCTTGAAGTAACTTATCCATAAATTTCTGCCAAAGGCTTGGTGCCACTTTGACTCCAAACATCAAGCGATTGACTTTGTTAGTACCTTTGTGTGTACTTAATGTTTGTAAAAGGGCGCTTTCTTCATCCATGACCATATTAAGATAGGCTTGGGTAATGTCTAAGGTACAGAAGTATTTGCCTCCGTTCATTTCCGCAAATATATCCTCAATTATAGGAATTGGGTATCGTTCATCTCTTATGACTTTGTTAAGGGTGACCTTGTAGTCTGCACAAAGTCGAATGCTCCCGTTTGATATCACAATCGTTACTATTGGTGTGCCCCAGTCTGATTGGTCTACTTAGGTAATCACCCCTTCTATACACAGTCGTTCAATTTCTTTATCGACTTTTTCCTTTAAAGCGTACGGTACACGTCGTGGTTTTATAAATATTGGTTGTATATTTTCTTTGAGATTTATATGAGCCTCGTAGTTGGGTATTTTTCCTAGGTCTGATCTAAAAACAGTTGATGAAAACCCTTCTAAAAATTTATCAAGTTTGTCGGATTGTTCTAAAGTTCGTACAACTCTTAAATCTGCAATTTTCATATTAATTTCTTTAATCTAGCTTCTACCAAAAATGGGGTCAACGTTTTGATTGATTATGTAAAGCTTCCCGTTGAACGTTTGGTCTTTATACGTCCCTTTGATGTATGTTATTCCTGCAGGCTTGATAATTTCACCAGTGTAGGTTCTCAATTTCGTATCAGTTTTGGAAATTTTATTTGGTATTTGTAGGCTTTTGTATTGTTTGAGTGACATTGTTGACAAGGCCGCTCCCGTGTCAAATTCCATGCGTACTTGTCCGTTCTCAATTTTTACTTAATCATTATTTGTCCGTTATTTCACTCTTGATTAAATTGATATCTCCAATACTGTCGCAACTCGTGTTACTTATAGTGTCATCGAGTTGATTGGTTTTTAGGTTCCGTTGTAAACAAACTTGTGCCAGGTGTCCAATTTTCTTGCATTTCAGGCAGGTAGACTTGATGGTGCCGCAATCATTAGATCGGTGGTCGTCTTTACCGCATCGGAAACATTTTCCTTTTAAATCTATGATGATGAAGAAGTTAACTTTATGTTCTGTCGTGTGGATGATGGTCGTGATTCGTTATCTCTACTTGTCGATTTTGTAATCTTGTTTACTGTGTCCAAATTTTTGTGCATGTCTGCGGATATTTTCATGTTTTCTGATTTTCCCATTTCCATGAATGTAGCAATTTGAACCAGTTTAGTAAAAGGTGGTGTATCTCTTTCTTGAAGAATTTTCGTTCGTATTTCACTGTCTTTTAATCCACGACTAATTGCAGGACTAAGAAACTTTCTGAGGTAGACTTTTGACAGTTTTGGCACTTGAATTCGCAGTTCAAGGAATTTTTCTTTAATTCTGAGGCGTATGTTGCTACTGTTTCATCTTTACGTTGTGTGTGCGTAATAAATCTGTGTTGTAACGCCCATATACTAGGCTTAGGATCTTTGTAGTCGTCTAGAATCTGTGCCAGTTTTATAAAGTTCATATGAATTGGATCCTCCGGAGAGCATAAATCATGTAACTTCTCATGTAATTCGGGTGATAATGCAGCAAGAAAAGTGTTCACTTTTATTTTAGGATCTTCGATTTTATTGAGCAAGAAAAATACCGTTCGACGTTTAGTAAAGTTTGCAAAGGTTTCTTTTTCTTGAAAAGGCTGGAAATTCATTTTTGGCCCTCGTTCTTGTTGTGTATTCGTACTCATGTGTGATGCCGATGTTTGCAGCGGTGTGATTCGTCGATTTTCTCTGTTTTGTAATATGAGAAGTTTCGTCTTTATGATGACACATTTTTCTTCAAAATCGTACCTGGTCTCTATCTCTTGGTCTAGTAGTTCGTCTGGTGAAGGTCTGGTGTTTCTAATTCTATTTCATGTTGTATTTCCTGTAATTTCTGTAACGTTTCTTGAAGCGATTGTAGTCTCGACTCTGTTTCTTCGTATGGTAGAGTTTCTTTGGTGTTTACGTAGTTTTCAAGCTTTGTGATTAAACCTCGCAATGACGCGCGGGTTTTCTTTATTTTTTTAATATCATTAGTCGACATCCTCGTCGCCAATTATTAAACATACATTTTCATTATGTACAAATATATATTCTACTAGCGGACGCCACGCGGTTTCACCCGCGTCGTTCCCGTTCCCGTGGGACTACGGGGATAAAATATAGCCTATGTTACTCAGGGTGAATGTAGCTTTCCAATGGTGAAAGAATTTTTGAAATCGGCACAGTAGTTTTTGAGTTTATTCATTACAACCAAACAAACAAACAAAAAAAGTTTTCCTCTTTATAATATTAGTGTAGATTCTATTTTTTATGAATGGCAATTGAAGCCGATTTGTAATTTGCTTAATTAGACAATCCATATCAATGAACAACGTCACAAGTCGTCAACATGACAGGTGAGGATACTAGGTGGCCAGTATATAACACTTTATTTAGGTACCTATATTTTCTCTGCAGGTTAGGTAGCGTGTCCATTGAATTAAGATCAGTTTAGCTGGGGCACGCTACAATAGTGCTGTAGAGACGGCATAGAATCCTTTTTTTTTTTTTTGGGAAGGGAAATCGTCAAATGACTTCTCCCACTCTGGGCGGAGCGGGAGGGAGTGTCAGACTCTTACTGAGTAAAACCCATCCATGTTCCTTCCTCGCCTTTTATGTTCCGAGGCCGCGGTATGTCTTTCGAAAAGGCCCGCAACCCCGGCAGGCTTCGGCCCTTGCGGGCCCCTCCCCTTACGCTGACATCTCTTTGAGGCACGCGTGGAACACGAACGCGCCGTCGACACGGCCTGTCGTCGTTAGACGGACGGACGGTTAGCTAGCCCATAGCCAACCGTCCACAGGCCCGCACGGCATGGCACCCTTACGGGACACGGATGTTTCGAAAAGTACTTGTAGCGCACAGGTTGTGACCGAACGCCTGATTTATCATCCCTATGTGGATGGCCGCGAAGACTCCGCGCAGCATGCAATGGGGGAGTGCTCAGCAGCGTTGTATACTTGGAGCGGGTGATTGCTCGGTTTCAGCACAATGGTTCATTCTATGGTCGGAAGGGAGAACACATGGGTACTTGGCGAGGAGGTGGTGTATGTAGGGAGAGATCTAATGCCTCTCAATCCAGTCGCACCAGAACAGCAGCCGTGCATGATCTCCGGCCACCATTAGGCAGGGCCTGCGGGGAGCGAACATTGGGCCAAGTTGTCGCTCGACCAGCCAGGCCCAAAGAGATGGCTTGAGAGAACACGCGGGAATGTACTTGTAACCAACAGAACCCTCCGTTTAGGAATTCCCCCATAAAAAGCCGGCTATAAGAGCGAGTCGGACTCGCGCACCGAGGGAAACTAGAGACGAGCAAACTTTTTAAAGGACAAACTTAACTTTGCTGTTCGATCCCGTGGAACGGCTATTGTTGGTACACCCGTTTCTGAGAAAAAAGTTGGTGACAGACGGACAAGAAAGTGAACTTATAAGGGTTCCGTTTTTTACCTTTTGAGGTCCGTACTTCAAAAGGTAACCTTAAAAAAAGGTCCAGTTTCGCTGAGCTTTGCGAGAAATGTCTCATTATTGTTTGCCACGATCAAACAGTCTTTCTGGTTGCCTAGTGAGTTTAGGTCCATGTTCACCGAAACGATAACCGTCTGGTTATCTAAACACGGGTGTCACTGTGACGTGTTCCCGTACTGAAATGTGTTTTAAACAGCTGATTTTAGATAATCAGAGCGTCATCTTTTTGGTGAACATGGACCTTAGTGGGCGCACGCACTACTGCCGTGTGTAAGGTCCTGGGTTTGTCCCAAATTGGGTGGTGTCGTGTCGGAATTTCTCAGTAGCAGGTCGAAGTCTATATATGCGTTCATTTGTTGGAATTAAGCTCGCCCCTATTAGGTACACGGGATTTAAACATAACTGAAGGTCTACTGCCTAACCCCTCGGGGATAACAGGCATGATAAGTTACAATCAAACGAAGATGAGCACGGTTTTATGAAGAGTTTTTGGTATTCGGAGATTAAATAAACAAATACTTCTCATATAAAATATTTTAATATTCAGAACATTATTTATGTGATTAACATACCGTCATTACGCACCAACGCTTAACAAAACCTATCTTTATCCTTAATACAAATATTGTTTTTAACCAATAAATATTATACATAATATATCACATTTAACGCAATTTGTACCTTGTTATAAAGTGTTTAAAGAGAAGAATCCATTGGCAAACGTATAATGGTTATCTATGGAATAATTGCGCTTACAAAACTAAATATAAATAAATGAATCACAGCGTTACTGAATAATATCCAGGAAATATTTTAAGAAAAATAAATTATAAACAAGCAAAAATAAAGCCACAAAAATGAAAAATATAAGTATAGAAAAAAATATATAATAGTCGAGAAAATGGACCAAAATGTATACAGGGTGTAAACAACGTCATCACGAAGTCGTCAACCAAGCATTCTGTACATCAAACTAGGAAACTTTACGCTAAAATTATTACTGGGAAACGACATTTTTGTTGGGGTGAAAAATCATGTGTTGTGGTAGAACTCAATGTAACGCACTTAAAACATTGTGCTAAAGGATGGATTCAAAGGCCGTGGAGATGTTTAAAGTAAGAATCTTACAATAAAACGTATAAATAAATAAAAAAAGTCGAATCGTTGGAACTTTGACCCCCAATAACTCCGTAACTAGAAGGTTCCCAAGTACGGTGTAAAACAAAAAAATATAACAAGGACGATGAGAACAAGTGCCTTCCGGCTACGTTCAGGGGTTTTTTACACCCTTTATATTTTTGTTATTATTATGTACACTTCTGTCAAATATTTTACGAGTTAAATTGTTAACTGTAGCTATAACAATCTAGAAAAATGCTTTTTTTTTACTGTAGATGTTTGGGTCGATTAACCGGTCTATACTGTTGATGCCCACGAAGACCACGAGTTAGGGGCATAAAAACTTAAAAAATTAACACCGACCGAATATCGAGGTAGCTAGGAGGACTGGGGGATAATTCCCGATTGCGGGTGAATGCCCCCACCCCAAAACTACCACCGATATTCTCTATTTTCCATTTTCTATAACTAAATTACGTATAATTGTAAGCCACGTATCCGTGTTTCTGTCACCGTAAAATTGTCAAATACGTTATATTAGAATATAACGTGTGTCTCTCTAGCGATATTGTAAACTCTCGAATTGTTGTCAACTGAATATACGGAAGTATCTCTGCCCCCATAATCGGGACTTGGGGCACCCCCGCGTTAGGTTAGTTAGGTTCCTTTAAACCCTGCACTCGGAAATATGGGCCCTGCGAAGCGGGGCTTCGTCGACTTCGCTTTTTAAGGGATTATAAAGTGTTTTAAGGTTAGGTTATAATAATCGGTATTTCTCAGGAATGGTACAATATCTTTTCATGACAGTTGTACCACTGGGCAAGGGGGACCCCTCCTTCCCTCCACACCGCGTGAGTTGACTTCCATCGCATGCATTTCACGAAAAATAATGCGTTGTAAGCAGTATGTTCATTTGACAATATTACGAGTTTTTACAATATCGCTAGTGATATTACAATATAACGTATTCGACAATTTTACGGTGACATTTCTATAAACAAAGAATATCCGCGTTCACTTGATTCATAAAAAATCAAAGAAAGCATTTTTTTGTTTCTAACCGGTCAGTATGTTAAATTTCAAACCAGATAGTAACCTATCGAAACCAGCCAGTAAGTTATTGAGAACGGCGGTTAAGGGAAGCGGTAGCCCTGTACGAACATGACATATAAAAGATTCAAGTTTTTTTTTTTTGAATAGCAATGTTTTTTGTTTTTAATGCGAGTGAGAAATCTAGTATATTATTAGACTTTTTGTAAAGATTTGATGTTAACAGATGTTTTCTGAGAGTGTTATAGCTACTCTAGTTTGTTTTAATTTGTGTTAACACAGCCCTGAATTTTATTGAAACTATATTAATCTATAACCAATTCAAAAGTGAATTTTGCAGTCGAAAGTTCTTCTCTTTACCGAAATCTAATACAGGTCAGCGTAGAGACCACTGAAGTACTGGCTCGGATTTGATGACAATTGAAACCCACGTTTTTTTTTTTTAGGATGGGAAATCATCAAATTACTTCTCCCACTCTGGGCGGAGCGGGAGGGAGTCAGACTTTTACTGACTAAAACCCATCCATGTTCCTTCCTCGCCCTTTATGTTCCGGGGCCGCGGTATCTCTTTCGAACAGGCCCGCAACCCCGGCAGGCTTCGGCCCTTACGGGCCCAACCCACCCTTAGCCTTTTATAAATACGGATGATATTGGAATAGCAAAAAAGGCACTTGTAACCCTACCAACCTGGATACCAACTGCAAAATTCACTTAATTCTGTTTGGTCTTAAATATTAGTAATACATAAAACGAATGATTACACAAAGACTATACTTGTATTCTAATAACTTTTTAATAATAAAATATTAACCAATACTTTCGTTCTATTTATCTACACATCTTGTCGGTGGATATCAAATACACGGTCAATTTTAGGTTGTTCTGGAACCGAAAGACATAAACTCAATCATCGAACTAAAAACGATTGGTACTTTTTTTATCAAATAACAACATTATTAAATAACAAAAAAAACTACGTGATTTTTTTTTAGGTTACAGAACGACCTAACAATAATGGTATAAGTATAGTACAGTCAACAAAATAGATAAGTTGTTAACATTCACGATTATTTTGCCACTTCATTAGTTAAATTTGTGTGTTGGGAACATTATTGAGTTGCGACTGTTGTGAGAGACAGTGGTAGCGGAACTTACTCGTACAACTAAGAGGGTAGACCGATTTGTCTTCGCATAAACACCCACCCGCAATAACCCGTGATCATGATGCTTGCAACAGCGCCAACAAACCTCACAAAAGCAGACATTTTCTCAGAAAGCTGATCTATTATAAAACAAAGGGCACATCCTGTCATGTCTACCTTCCTTTTCTATCTCTTTTGTTGACTGTCAATAACACCCTTATTTATACGTAGATTCAAAGTTCCGACTACTACAACGCTTATATAATAAAAAAGATTCCTCGCTTTAATATTTAAACTCTGGCTCAGATAAGACCCCATTTCCGTCATGCTATACATTTACTACAATACTAAACGTCAAAATTGCGTAGTCGCGGTTTTAAAACGTGCGAGAAGGACAGAGAACATTTAGTAAAAGACGGCGAATTAAAAAACAAAAGTAAAGTATTCGGCAGTATTTGTTTCACAACGAAGCCGAGCCGAAGCCTTTTAATTTAACTTGATTTAAATGACAGCTGCCAGGATATACTTTATAAAGCTGATAATTTGATTTAAGGTGAAAGCGTCAAGCTAGTTCTGGGTTGTTTGTTAGTGGAAGTACCGTTCGCGGCTGTAGGGCGTATGTGGTTGCAGAATTGTAGTCATCAGAATCATCGGTGCAGCCCTCCAAGTTCATGAAAGTCGAGGAACGAATTGTTCACGGTCAAAGTCGTTCCTCGACTTTTATGAACTTTGAGGGTTGTGTTGATGATTTTGATGATTATAATTCCGTAATTTCGATGTTTTCATCAGCGTACAACTTGGCTCTGGCCTGCAAATGGCAAAAATCGTTGGAAAATTTGAATTTCGCGGGCTACCCTGGAATATCAGCTTTAAGTCGTCGAAATCTAAAAAGTCCGTTTTGACAGCTGTCAAATACATAGTAAATTTACACCCCTATCGGAAATTGAACTTTATTTCCATTACGCTAACGGGCCTTTTATTTTTTGAATACTTTAAGGTTATATTTTTCATAGTTTAATTTAATTGGCCCTAATTAATACATAATTTAATTATCATAGCGTAAAATACTGACTGTATAAATATGGTTTTGTAATTATTTACATATTTCAATACGACTAAAGCTACGCCCTTCAGTTTGACAGCTGTCATTTTAACCAAGTTTGGATTTATGGACTATACCAATATTCGGCTTGTATGGAACCAAAATCTCCGTTCGCCATTTGCCTAAGTTGTTTAATCTAAGTTAAGCTTCTTTTCACCCCACCTATAAATAACCATTTTTTTTCACTTATTCATACTGCTGAATCGATAAATGTCAATTCAAATGGTTTGTGGGACTAATGTCATCTTGCTCTAACGTTTTATGATCGCGACTGCCGCTAATATTGGCGTTTTACATATTTTTAATTTCATACGAACTTTTTAAACTTACCTCTTTATTCAGCCTGGTAAGAGTGAGATAGTTTCTGATTTCTAAAAAGTCTTGCTTTATCACGGTAACAAGATAAAATCTCGGTAATTTGGAGTATATTCGATTTTTCCTATCACATAACGACAAAATACTACAGAAACATTTTAGTTTGATGGTTAGACCGCATGTGTTAAAGGAACGCATGATATAAAGTAGTGTTGGTTTATAACACAGATTTGAACGAAGCAAACGATCCAGGTGTACACGGACAGGTCAACAGAATTTGAGTCATCAACACGAGAAGTAGAAAAATGCAGAAGATATCGTGTAGTAAAAGATAAGCAAGAGTAAGTAGTAAAGATTGCTTGTGTATTCCAGTCGTAAATAAATGAGATAGCGAAAGTCTGTCTAGTCTAAAAATCGTATCGATAAACCTTCGACCATAGAATTTAAAACAAAGCTGTCAATTTTTTTTTTTAACTTTCTTCTTATTTGTCCTATCGATGATTTCCCTTTTTTTTAAATTATATTGTTTTCGACCAGTACTCGGCCTGTTCAGGCAGTACTTGTCGGTTGGTGTAGGCCTCGGAGAGGTCCCTCAGAGTGCAGGTGGAACCAGAAGCAGTGCAGGACAGGAGGTGAGCTATAGTTTGCGTTTTTAACTTTAACACATGCGGTCTAACCCAATCACAGCTAACATTATAAATTAATAATCATATCATACAGTGTGCAACAAGACCTAACAATAAAAGTGAATCACATTGAAATATGGACTTAAACTACTTATTTATAAAGATCATTTTCTAATATTTTTGTACTGGCGTTCGCTCCACTTACGGTGCAGATGTTTGACGATGTATAAAGGTAGGCAGGAGACTAAGGTTATCAGTATTACTTTCCACCAGAACTCCCAGTGTCGTATGAAGTCGCCATCTACGAAAAAAAAAGGTTTTATTATTTCTGAACCGTTCTTTTGTGTCGGGACAGTTACTAAAAAGCTGCTGAGGCATGGTTCATAGCAACAATCAGTGACTTAAGTATCATAGTTTTTAACTCCCGACGCAAAAACGACGGGGTGTTATAAGTGTGACGTGTGTGTGTGTGTGTGGCATCGTAGCATTGTTTTTTTTTTGGTTTAAAGGTGAATTAGTCGAGAGTGTCTTTAGCTATGCTTTACAAAAATCAGTCCAAGATGGCCGCCGCCACAAAATGGCGGATTACATATTTATTCAACAACTTCCTCAATATGGGTATCAAATTAAAGGACTTGACTAGTACGATACTATGCGCTGTAATAAATTTCAAATCCAAGATGGCTGCTACCACAAAATGGTGTTTTTTTTTCACAACTTCCTCAATATGACTTTCAAATGAAAGAGCTTGACACACGTAAGCCGCGTTACGGAACTTCGTTCGTTTCAAAATAAATACTATAAAAATGTTTGTTACCATATTTAATGTTACTTAAACTTATATTGTCACTTACGGGATATCTTCCGTGATTATTTGTTATTTTGAGCTCCCGATATTTCGACGCTGTTGAAAGCGCCATGATCGCGGGTTGACTGGAGTATGCGGGTGGATGGAAATTAAATTGTTACGAGCAGACAAATCTGTCTACCCTCTTTCTTTGTCTTTTGCTACGCGCACTATTGGAACTCGACACTAAGTCACGACAAAACGCACTCACAGTATCACCAAGTAGTATATCGGGAGCTCAAAATAACAAATAATCACGGAAGATATCCCGTAAGTGACAATATAAGTTTAGTTTTAAACCGTGAAAACCTAAAACAGTGTTTAATGTTACTTGTTATGAAACAACGATAGCGGCAAAAGAAAAACACATTCAGTGAATATTTCAACTGTCTTCCTTATTACAGACCAAGAGACACAGCCCGCAGACAGACAGACAGACGGACGGACGGACAGCGGAGCTAGTAATAGGTCCCGTTGCTTCGGGCACGGAAGCCTAAAAACAGTGACTTACCGAAATACGTAGTGAATATGAGCAGCGTGGCGATGTACATGAGCAGACTGACGAGCTCTGCGCCTATCATGAGCCAGTGCCACGTCACGATGGTCAGCGCCACCATGATCAGCTCCGTCAGGATTAGCGCCGTGTAGCTGATCTCTACTATGTGGATTAACTGGTCCTCGAACAGTACTAGGGCGCCGTACATTATGACGCCACCTGAAATATAAGAAAAAATAAATATCCAATGAGGAAAATGTCTTGAGAAAAGTTTTGAGTATAAATAAATGTGGATGGGTATAAAGGGTGTAAAACACCTCTTAACGAAGCCAAAAGGCACTTATTCTCCTCGTCATTGCGATCATTATTCTGTTCTATACCATACCTGGGAACCTTCTAGTTACGGAAATATTGGGGGTAGAAGTCACCACTCTTTGGAAACTTTTTTCTCAAATAAATACAGGTTTTTGTTGTATTTTTTTACTTTAAACACCTTTACGACCCCCGTACTATTCAATCCATCGATCAGGACAATGTCTTAAGTGCAATGCGTCGAGTTGTACCACAAAACATGATTCCCCGCCCCCCCAAAGTAGTTTCCTAGCAATAATTTTTGCGTAAAGTTACTTAGATTGATGTACAGAATGCTTGGCTGAAGGCTTCGTGATGAGGTGGTTTACACCCTGTATAAGTAGATGAAGACCAAATAAATGATGGATGGACTGTGTTAAGAATCTTTCTTTATCAAGTGGTTAGTTGCCTAACCTGGTGTCAGAGTTTTTATAAATAAATAAATATCGCTCGACATTACACACAGCACCATCTAGTGACACACTAAGCAACGAGGCTTGTGTTGTGGACACCAGATAGTTGATATACTACAGAGATAATTTTTTTGTATGTAAATACATACTTATCTATATCTATACTAATATTATAAAGCAGAAGAGTTTGATTGTTTGTTTGTTTGTTTAGTTGAACGCGCTAATCTCAGGAACTACTGGTTCAAATTGAAATATAATTTTTGTGTTGGATAGTCCATTTATCGAGGAAGGCTATAGGGTAAAACATCACGCTACGACCATTAGGAGCGGAGCAGGAATGAAAAATGTTGCAAAAACGGGGATATATTTTCCTTTCGTTTTTCTCTCTCTTATGGGACGCAGACGAAGTTGCGTGGGTCAGCTAGTTATACATATAACAACCGTGACTCGGAAACAAATGACCATGCTCATCACACAAACATTTGCTCCTACCGGGATTCGAACCCGGGACCCTAAGAACGTAAGGTAGCCTCACTACCATTGCGCCATTCGGGTCGTCGAATGCCGCTCATTGGCTTCTGGCCTGGCTTTATATGCCGTCGAGATATATCTCTCGGGCATTCGATATGGCAAAAAAGAAGCGTATGATGAGATGACGAAAAATAGAGAAGTATGGACAAAGACATGCTGCGCCGACCTCAAATGAATTGGGATAAGAGCGAGAGAATTTTTACTACACACCGCCATCTAGTGCCACACTAAGCAACGTCGAAAATGTTGTGTATGATAAAAAAACTGTCACCGAAGTCTTGGCGCAGTGGTTGAACGATTGGGTGATGCGCTGCGTGTCGCGGGTTTGAATCCCGTACGGCTTACGTATTGTTTCGGGTCTGGCTGTTTATATAAATTACTTTAAATGGTTGTCAAGAACCCACGATACAGGAGAAATTCTTTGGGGGTCTTTTTAAAATATTAATGAAAAAGAATCTGATAAATTCGTTTATTCCTAAATCTTCTTGACCTTTTATTAGATATTAAAAGATCAATAAGATGTGTATGTCTTGGCATATACTACAGGTGGTCACCGACATAGGGGGTGGAGAGTCATATTCTTTTTTAAATGGGTCACGTAGCATGGGTACGTTCCCTTATCTCGTATCTGCTTTCACGTGGACGTTAGAGTGGTAATATCACTATTTAGTATATTATTAGTCGATACATCACTATGCATTATCAATGTCTGGTCTATGATTGTCGTCACGTGCTTAATGGCTGTCTGTGAACCCCGTTTGTGAAACTTCTACTATGTAACCTGTATAATAAATCAAGTCTTCTAACGGTCCAACGAACACGACAGTAAGATAAGGCTGAGGCTACATTAGGCCGCGACGCGACCTGCGACACATGAGCGATTAAAACAAGTAAATTAATGCTCACGTATATGGCTACACTGCACATCAAATATTACTAGCGATCTTTGATTTCTTGATGCGATCGGAACAACATTACTGTAATCACGGCATCGGCTACAACAACATAACGAAATTGAAGCGAATTTATTAGAAAATACGCCGGAATCTCGCTTTTAATGTAGCCATACCATGATTTTCTCGTTTCGCTCTTCCAGTCGCATCGCAAATTGCTGCCTAGTGTAGCCTCAGCTTAAAGGATATCCGTACCTTGATAAATAGATATGCCAGTCCAAATGTAGAACGATTTATAAGATAGCTGCCGTCCTTTGGAGAGCTGCTTGTACAGTTGCGGGTAGCGCAGCGCCGTGGAGCTGGGGATGTCTTTGTCGAGTACCTGCAGGACAGTCACAATTAATATTCAAATAAACAAAAATAAGCAGTCGAGGCGTGGAATAAGCTCTTAGAAGATGTGGTTTTAATCCAAAATACAGGGTGTAAACCACCTCATCACAAAGCCGTTAACCAAGCATTCTGTACATCAAACTAAGTAACTTTACGCAAAACATATTGCTGGGAAACAACTTTTTTTTTATGAATCATGTTTTGTGGTAGAACTCAATGTAAAGCACTTAAAACATTGTGCTGAAAGATCGATTGAATAGTACGGGGTTCGTGGAGGTATTCAAAGTAAAAATCTTGCAAAAAAAAATATATTTAAAAAAACTTGTCAAAAAGTTGTAACTTTGACCCCCCATATCTCCGTAACTAGAAGGTTCCCATGTATAGTGTAGAACAAAAAAATGATCGCAATGATGAGGAGAACAAGTGCCTTTTGGCTTCGTGTAGAGGTGTTTTACACCCTATATAAATTAAATTAAAATTCGATAAGACCAACGTACAGGGTGTAAATAGACCCTTAAGGGGTTGGCGGAGTATGCGTAGTTCATACAAACGTAATACCAAAATAATTTGTAAATCAAACATGTTCTTAAGGTAGTGTGTATTTATTTCAACTGGATTACTGAATATCTAGGTTCCCAAATATATATTTTGAATGGACACTAATTTAAACAAGAGTTATGAGAAAAAATAATTCTCTACTATAGAAATTTTAAACTCTTCATATTTCGTTTTTATATCATTGTCCTTTCAAAATATATATTTGGGAACATCGATGTTCTGTAATCCAATCAAAATAACGAAACAGAAAGGCACTTAACTTATATTGTCGTATTGTATTTATTTCCGCTTTTAATATCGGGAGCTCAAAATAACAAATCAAATATCCCGTAGGTTTATATTAAAGGGGCAGAGTTAGCTCTAAACTAAAGAAAGTTGCAGCAGTATTAATATGAACTTACCAACGAGAACACAGGAAGCATAGTGAACACCGTTCCGTAACCAACCATGAGGAACCCGGGGTACAGCGACACAGACGAGAAGTAAAACACCACAGAGAACACAGCCTGCAAGGAAATACCACTACTTTCAAATACATTATGTTACAGAAGAATAAAACAAAAACCAAATATACATACTCAAATCGTCGTAGTCATAATCTACAATTTTTTTTTTCGTGGGGTAGTTGCCAAACTTTTTTTTTATACTGGAAATAATTAAATGACTTCTCCTACTCTGGGCGGAGCGGGAGGGAGTGTCACGCTTTTACTGACTAAAACCCATCCAAGTTCCTTCCTCGCCCTTGACGTTCCGGGGCCGCGGTATCTCTTTCGAACAGTCCCGCAACCCCAGTAGTTGCCTAACCTGACCCCATATTCACAACGCTTCGATTCGATTTCGATTCGGTAAGTCGTATGTCTATCTCGCTCGTTTTCGTTATGGCAAAAAGGGATAGACATACGACTTGCCGAATCGAAATTCATTCCGAGCGTTTGTGAATACGGGGGCTGGTGTCAGAATTTTTATACCACCTATGACCCTCTGACTTGGCTTTAGGTACATGTCGTCGAGAAATATCTCTCAGGCTAGTTTCAGATGTTTCCCCGAAGCGAGTGATCATTATACAATACGCGATAAATTATATATCCTGGTTTCTCCAAGATATATCCTGGTTTCCCCAAGATATATCCTGGTTTCCCCAAGATATATCCTGGTTTCCCCAAGATGTATCCTGGTTTCTCTAAGATATATCCTGGATTCCGCAAGATGTATTCTGGTTTCCCTATATTGTATCCTGGTTTCCCCATATTGTATCCTGGTTTCCCCAAGATGTATCCTGGTTTCCCTAAGATATATCATGGATTCCCCAAGATGTATCCTGGTTTCCCCAAGATATATCCTGGTTTCCCCAAGATATATCCTGGTTTCCCTAAGATATATCCTGGATTCCCCAAGATGTATCCTGGTTTCCCCAAGATGTATCCTGGTTTCCCCAAGATGTATCCTGGTTTCCCTAAGATATATCCTGGATTCCCCAAGATGTATCCTGGTTTCCCCAAGATGTATCCTGGTTTCCCCAAGATGTATCCTGGTTTCCTCACCTGCATAGTAGACACGATAAGTCCTCGATGCACGATGAAGAGCGACAGCGCGGCCGAGCGCATGGCGGCGCGTCTGCCGTGCACCAGTAACAGTCGCGCGAGGAACGCGAACTGACGGATACTGACGTCACCCGCCAGGGACGCGGCCCGGCCTTCTGCACCTTCGATACCTACACCTGGAAACGGAAGAACGTATTTCAGGTGTTTTCGGAGCGGGTATTTCGCATTTAAATGCAGTAACTCTTTACGTGTCCTCAGGAAGCACGTTAAGCTCCAGGGTAGCCTACGAAATTCAAACTTTTTTGCAATTTGTAGGTCAGTGCTAGGTTGAATGTTGATTAAAATATGATTATTACTATAGAAGTAGTCATTTAAACGGGTTACATGAACTAAGTGTAATGTAAATGTCTTAGAAAATAATGCAAACAGCTGTAGATTTTTAAGTCTCTTTAAATCTTTAAATTTGTCAAACGTTTTTTCAGAACCAACCCGAATTACTACAAATACTGCTACATGTATTGATAATGTTTTTTGTTGCTGCGACTACTTAGATAAATCTATCGTAAATTACCTTCCTTCAGATCACAGCGGGCAGACAGTTACTTTCGCGTACAATAAACAATTACAAAGAATTCAGATTCAGACCAGACAAATAACACCCAGCAAGTTAGAAAAATTTAATAATAATTTAATTGGCAAGCTAAATATACCAGGCCATATTAGAAACAATGTAAATGAATTGTATGAAGAATTCTTTTCGGTAGTGCACACTGAGTTCAATAACACTTTAAAAAAGAAAACCAAAACTATTGGCTCAAAGTTTATTTTTAGTGACTGGGCAACACAGGGAATTAGAAAAAGTAGGGAACGATTGTTTGAGCTGTACGGCCTTAAGCCTTACATCAACACAGAATCTTTTAATAAATATGTTGCTAATTACTCGAAAATTTTTAAAAACACCTGCAAGGTAGCCAAATCCTTATTCATTAGCAATAAAATTAAATCAGCCGATAACAAAATAAAAACGGTTTGGAAAATTATCAACAGTGAAACAAACAGAAATATAAAACATAGTAATGACTTCACACTAGAGACTTCAGGTGGCCTTGTCAGCTCCAATAATGAAGTTGCTCAAGAATTTGTAAACTTCTTTACCAGTATCCCACTTAAAACTACTGAAACCTTAAATTCCTCTCCGTTGCTCTCTATTGATTTATTAAAAGCAAACGTTTCAGCCTGTCCAAATGAATTTAAATTTCAGCATATAAACCCCACGACAGTCATAAAAGCTTTTAAACAAATCAAGATCAAATTAACCGAAGACCTATGGGGTATGTCTATTAAAGCTTGTACCTCAATTATTGAAACTGTAGCACCGTATTTAGCCTCAATATTTAATTTGTGCGTGGATCAAGGAGTCTTCCCGGATCTAATGAAATTCAGTAAGGTAATACCGCTTTTTAAATCCGGGGACAGTAAAGACACCAATAACTATAGGCCAGTATCCGTGTTGCCTGTTTTCAGCAAGGTGTTTGAAAAGATAATGCTCAATCAAATGCTTTGCCATTTTAACACCAATAAAATATTACACGAACAACAGTATGATTTCACCAAGGGACGTTGTACAACTGACGCCGGTGTTACTTTATTAAAACACATATTTACTGCGTGGGAAGAGGCACAAGATGCCATAGGAATCTTTTGTGACCTTTCGAAGGCATTTGATTGCGTAAATCACGAAACCCTGATTTTGAAACTTAAGCATTACGGTTTAGGTAAACTTGCGCTTAGTTTAGTAAAGTCGTATTTGAATGATAGACATCAGCAAGTACAAATAAATGGTGTCAATTCAATGGGTTTAAAAGTAAAAATGGGTGTACCACAAGGTTCGATTCTGGGTCCCTTCCTCTTTTTAGTATATATTAATGACCTACCCCATTTATTTAACAACCACCCGCAAATGGTGTTGTTTGCTGACGATACTTCGTTAATATTTAGGATAAACAGACGTGCCACTAATTTTGACGATGTAAATAATGCCCTACTGCAGGTCCATAACTGGTTTACCGCTAACAATTTAGTACTCAATGGGAAAAAAACTAAGTGCATTCGATTTGCCCTACCAAATGTCAAAAGTAGTGATTGTGACATAATGTTGAATCAAGAGAAACTAGAATTCGTCGATAAAACAGTTTTCTTGGGAATCACGCTCGATTCAAAGCTACAATGGGGTCCTCATTTAACATCTCTTGCAGGACGGCTGAGCTCAGCTGCATATGCTGTTAGAAAGATCCGTCAATTTGCTGATGTTGATACCGCGAGGCTAGTCTATTTTAGTTATTTTCATAGTATTATGTCATACGGTATTTTACTATGGGGACGTGCGGCAGACATCGAGTCTATATTCATTCTGCAGAAAAGAGCAATCAGAGCCATATACGAATTACGTAGACGCGACTCTCTGAGAGAACTGTTTAAGGAAATTAACATCTTGACAGTACCTTGCCAATACATCTATGAAAACATCATGTACGTTAGGAAAAATCTGCATTTATTCAGTAAAAGAGGTGACAGACACCACTATAATACTAGAAATAGGGACCAACTCGTTCAGCCAGGTTTCAGGCTTGCTAAAGTAGATTCATCTTTCATGGGGTACTGTTTAAAATGTTACAATAAAATACCTCCTCACATTCTACAACTGAATGAGACGAAATTTAAATCTTGTATAAAACGCACACTATGTAGGCAAGCATATTATAATTTGGGGGATTACATTAATGATAAAAGTGCTTGGCTCAATGCTGGTCCTGCTCCACAACCATAGGCAAACTAACTGATTCCCAGGTTACGTTATTGTGGAAGCTGCAGAAGATTGTAAATATCCTTGCATTGTATAGAATCCATTTCGTAGTATTATATAATTGCATAGCACATTTGTGTGAGTTCTATGTACTGTAAAGCCACTATTTACATTTAGTTGTCTTTTTTTTTTTTTGACTTGAATATGCCTTGGCGGCTGAGAGATTGTCATGCTCACTCAAATGTCTTGCTGATGGTGGCGGGTGTGTCGGGTCATTTAGCTCCCTTCAATATGGTCGAGTTGAATGGCGCCGATACATGCGTCATGTTCGTGAACGGGCGCTGTCAGTTGGGACTGGTCATCTCTTAGCTGCCATGGTTAATTTTAATTTCTGTTTTTGTTCTTACATTGTTGATTTAATCTTTTCTCTGGACGCTCTTAATGTGCACGTCTTTCTACATCGTTCTCACATATATGTCTAATCACACATGAATGATGTAACCAAGATTTTGTAACAATATATTGATTTAAAAAGAGTGTCCATGGAGTTTCTTGCCCGTTCTTCTCCATAGAGATCTACGCTAGGGAATGGGCAACTACAGTACTTTCTCAAGTTATTATGCCTTGTGTCTGTGACTGTAGCTTTGATTTTATTTGTAATTTGACATTCAAAAGTGCCGTAATGGTCTAGTTGAAATAAATGCTTTGAGTTTTGAGTTTAAGAGGGTGGTATTGATGATTTTTAATCATTATATTTTTGTAACTCGACATCATATTTTCATCAACATACAACCTAACACTGACCTGAAATTTGCAAATGCTTAACGTAAGAAAATTTAAAATTTAAATTTCGCCGGCTACCCTGGAACATTCACGTTGAGACTGGTAGCAGACCCAAACAGAGTTGGGAAAAGGTTCGGCAGATGTTGAAATGTCTCAGTTACCAATATCCGCTTCCTGTATCATGGCCACGTCGTTCCCCCCGTCCCCCACGGCGGCCACGACATGTCCGCGCGCCCGCAACAGTCGCGCCACACGCGCCTTCTGTGTGGGCGAGCAGCGCGCCACCACCACGCCACTACAGCGACACAGCACCTCTACAAACTCTTCCTCGTATGATTGGAGGCAGACCTGGGGAGAGATGTATGTTGTTACTTATTTTTTTAGGAAAAGCAAAACCGTTCGATACCATCATCATCTAGCTTTTCCCCAACTACGTTGGGGTCGGCTTCCAGTCTAACCGGATGCAACTGATTACCAGTATTTTACACGGAGCGTGTGAACGGCGTGAAAAGGAATTGTAAGAGGAAGTGCGCGGGGTATGAGCGGGGAGAGGCGAGTCCGCGACCGCCATGTTTTTCTTAGAAGTAACAGTGCCAATACGAACGCGAAATGCAACGCGCGTTTCCTCCGCGTAAAAGTTTTGTACCTACCTAAACCTTTCATTATTTTATCAAAATATAAGTTGTTCTTCATAATTAGCTTGTTTATCTTGACCCACAAGTAACAGTGGTCATTCGAACCGGATCGCAAATGTTTAATACTCCACCGCAACGGTCAATGATAGCAAACACGCGCAGTTCCACCAGAAGACAGAGGGATGAGAAGGAATTGGAGGCAAAGCTACAATTAGCAACAGGAGGACAGGAAATGCCACCGCCTACAGCTACACCAGTTAAAAAAATGGATGATGAACTTGTGGGAAAACGTTCTTGTGCCGCGAGTGTAGTGAAATCGGAACGAACTGGAAAACTAAATCCGCCTTCACATGCATCACGTCCGTCAGTCAGGTCCAGGAAACCGTCATCATCACAATCTATCCAAGCACAGAAAAGGAGACTGGAACTAGAAGCAGCCCAGGCGAAGGCGCGCATTGAAATGGAACTCATCGATAGGAAATTAGCGGCAGACCTAGCCGAACTCGAAGAAGAATACAGTCCACCATCAGAAACGTCGGAACAAAATGGCGGCGCGGGCGACATCGAGAAGTGGTTGGAGCGCAGTCAACATGAATTGCAGCAGCTTGACAGTGATAAATACAAGTCGCACACGAACCCGACCGACTCGGAAGGAGCCGTTCAACAGCTTACGAGTGCATTAAAAGAACTCGTCACGTCGTCCGCCATCCAACAAAATACCAAACTTATAAGTCGTCTTAGCACACCGAAAGAACTCCCTACTTTCAGCGGCGACCCAAAAGAGTGGCTTCATTTCGAGCAAGCTTATATGGAATCCACAGAAGTTTGTAACTTCACCGAGAAAGAAAATCTTTGGCGGTTACGTAAATGTTTACGCGGCGCCGCTCACGAAGCGGTAGACGGCCTGCTCATCAGTGGTGCTTCATCTACAGACGTAATGTCAACTTTGAAGCTACAATTCGGAAACGTCGACGTCATTCTTTCTCGCATCGTGTCAGACATAAAAAGGATGAACAATCTTTCTATAGATTACCATCGAGAAATAGTACCATTTTCCGTCAAAATAAAGAACTACGTCGCAGCTGTACGAGCCCTCGGTCGCCATGAATACCTACAAGGCATGGAAGTAGCCAACATTATCCTATTTAAGCTACCTACCACCCTGCTCGCGAAGTGGACAGACTATAGTTTCCCGTTTATCACCGCCGAATCACCAAAATCTAGATTAAATGTGCTATCCGATTTCCTCACCGAAGAAGCTGTGAAAATATCAACCTGTAGTGCCACTTTACTACAACCTAGAACGGAAAGTTTCAAACGTAAACAAAGTGATAAAGTGAACAATATACAAAGTATTCTAGTGCAAAATGGACAAAGTGAAGAAAAGTGTAGTTATTGTCATACCGGTACTCACAAACTAATCGAGTGTAAAAAGTTTAAAAAATCGCTACGAAAGGACAGATGGTTTCACGTAAAGCGTAACGGTATTTGTTATCAGTGTTTAACAGCGCATCATCGTAGGGACACATGCACCGCTCCCAGCTGTGACGTAACATCGTGGACAGTCTCATCACCGCTTATTACATTATGTGCCACGTCAAAACAATAGTGAACCCGTGCCAGTGGTACAACCTGAAGTTCCACCCGAAACTGAAACTCCATCCGAGACAATAACAAATATAAATGTCAGCTGTTCCGTCATGTTAAAGATTGTACCTATAAACATTCACAGACCCAACGGAAGTGTGAGTGCGACCGCCCTGCTGGACGACGGTTCAACTGTGTCGTTGGTCAGCGCTTCGCTGGCGGAAAAAGTCGGGCTGCGCGGCCGCCTGGAATGTCTTCGAGTGTGTGGCGCGTGGAACAACACGGAGCTAGTGTGCAACGCACGGCGCGCAAAAGTGACTATATGCGGTGCTGATAACAAGATGTTTACAATCGACACGCGAATCGTTGAAGAATTAAACCTACCGCCAAGTCTGACTACAGTAAATAGTAAAAATTATGCGCACCTAAGTGACATTAGCCATAATTTATGCACAGAAATACAACTACGACCACAAGTCTTAATCGGACAAGATAATTATCACCTTCTCTTACCGTTGGAAGTGAGGGTGGGTAGACCCGATGAACCCTGTGCCACCCGAACTCCTCTGGGTTGGTGCCTGCATGGAAGGGTACCTAACGTTTACCTACCTGATTCTGCTGTACGTCACTCCTCATTGTTTGTCACTAGTGACGTCATAGACGCAGAACGTGTACTACGCGAAATCCAGGAGGAGGTGCGAAGGTCATTCTCAATCGAGTCTATGGGGGTATCTGGTAAGCCAAGACAGAACTCCGAAGACTTACTCGCTGTTGAGAGTTTGGAACGAACTTCAGTACTCATCAAAGGTCAATGGCATGTTGGCTTACCTTGGCGAGACGAGAAATGTGTGATGCCGGACTCGTACCCGACGGCCCTGTGTAGACTAAAGGGAGTGGAAAAGAAATTAACAGGAAACAAGGAATATGCGAATAGGTACAAAGAACGCATACGGCACCTATTTGATAACGACTACGCAAAAATATGTAACGACACAAATGTTACACCGAGAACTTGGTACTTACCTCATTTTGGGGTCGACAACCCCAACAAGAAAAAACTGCGTTTAGTTTTCGACGCAGCAGCTAGAACAAATGGATTATCACTTAACGACTACTTATTGAAAGGCCCCGACCTACTAATGTCGTTATTTGGAATAATGTTAAGATTTAGAGAAAATCGAATAGCCGTGTCTGGAGATATTAAAGATATGTTCCTCAGAGTGAAAATCCGACCAGAAGACCAGGACGCCTTCCGATTTCTATATAGAGAAGAACCAGAAGGACCTATAAATACCTATGTAATGTCATCCCTAATTTTTGGTGCTAATTGTTCGCCCTTCGTCGCCCAATTCGTAAAGAACAAAAACGCGAAGCAGTATGAGTCATCAATGCCCGCTGCAGCTTCTGCTATATATAAAAACCACTATATGGATGACTATATAGACAGCCTACCTGACGAAGAGACCGCTATACAGCTGATTCATGACGTCATGTCCATTCACCAGAAAGGCGGTTTCGTAATGCGGAATTGGACGAGCAACAGTAAACAAGTACTTGCGAGCATACCTAAAGATTTACTAGGCGATTCAGCTGTCAAATTTAAAATGGGTCCGCAGTGCGAGGGCGAGCGCACGCTCGGTTTGATTTGGCATCCGAGCGATGATGCCTTGACATTCGACGTGTCTTTTAAGAGGATACCTAAACAAATTTTATCAGGAACGCAACGGCCCACCAAGCGAGAGATGTTGGCTGTGGTGATGTCTATATTCGACGTGTATGGCGTCCTTGCACCATACACGATAAATGGAAAAATCATTATGCAAGAAACTTGGAAATCAAATATTAGTTGGGATGATTATATACCTGACACAATGTTCGATAAATGGTCAAAATGGATTAATTTATTAAAAACATTACAAGATTTTAGCTTGCCAAGGCATTATGCAGCTGCTACCTGCGAAGGAGTGAGCGTGAAGATAGATGAAATTCCCCCGCCATCCAACTTGAGCGCTACGCCTACGAGTGCTACGAAGATTGCTACGAACGTAGCGGATGCGGAGTCGGCTACTAGTGCAATGACCGCTACACACAGCTGTTGCATGATACGAGTACCTACTAATGCTAGTTATAGAAACCTACAGATGCATATATTTTGTGATGCGTCTAGCAAGGCTTACTGCGCCGTCGCGTATTGGAGATGGATTGACGACAAGAATATTATACGTGTAGCATTCATTGCGAGTAAATGTCGTGTCGTAGGAAACAAACCGATAACTATTCCGCGCTTGGAACTTCAAGCTGCTGTCTTAGCGGCTAGATTAGCAGACTCAGTTGTACGAGAACATACAATAAAACCTGAGCGACGAATATTCTGGAGCGACTCGACAACAGTGCTACACTGGATAAGAAATGATGCTCGTGATTTTAAAGTCTACGTAGCGAACCGGTTAGGTGAAATTGACGAGCTAACGCAGATCAATGAATGGCGATACGTACCAACAAAAGTAAACGTAGCCGATATTGCCACGAGAGAAAACTACACTTACTCCGTACTGCCAAATGAATGGATGTACGGTCCAACGTTCTTACACTGCAAAGAAGACGAATGGCCGCTTGACGTCATATCTGCCGAAAAGAAAGAGACCAAAATTGAATGTATTAGTTTAATAAAAGAAGATAGACAACCTTTAAACTTACCCGTACCTGATGCTACTCGATTTAGTTCATGGCTACGCTTACGTCGATCGGCTTCTATGGTACTCAAATTTATAAATAAATGCAAGAAGCTTACCTTTGAGTTCGACGACACTATGAAAACTGCTGAAACATTATTACTGAAAACCTCACAAGCGGAATGGTTTAGCAAAGAGATAACTGCGATAAAAAACAACAGATGTGTACCCAAAACAAGTAACCTACTTACCTTGTCTCCTTACCTGGACGAACACGAAGTGTTGCGGGTCGGTGGACGCATAGGTGTTGCTGCTGGAATTCTACCTGAAACTAAAAACCCTGTAATATTAGATGGAAGAAGTTATATTGCTAAATTGATCGTCAAATATTATCATTACTACTACGCACATGGAAATCAAGAAACAATAGTAAATGAAATTAAACAAAGATATTGGATCACCAGACTTAGACCTACCGTTAAAAATGTAACATCTAAATGCTCAACTTGTAGAATTACAAAATCCAAACCAGAAGTACAAAGAATGGGAGACTTACCCGCTGCTCGAGTGGCCCATCACGAACGGCCCTTTACTTATTGCGGTGTGGATTTATTTGGTCCCATGGATGTTACGGTGGGAAGACGTCGCGAGAAAAGATACGGCGTCTTGTTTACCTGCTTAACAGTACGAGCAATCCACCTAGAAGTAGTTACAAACCTTACAACCGACTCCTTTATTATGGCATTGCGAAGGATGTCTGCAAGACGGGGATGGCCTCAATATATGTATTCCGACAATGGAACAAATCTTCGAGGAACCAATACGGAGCTGAAAAAAGCCATAAAGGAGCTAGACGAAGAAGTGTTGAAGGATGAGGCTTTGAATCGTGGAACGAAATGGTCTTTCATACCGCCTGCGAGTCCCCACTGGGGTGGGGCGTGGGAAAGACTGGTCAGAAGTGTCAAGACTAGCCTTAAAGTAATATTGAGAGAACGTGCGCCCAGAGATGAAACTCTCAGTACTCTATTGACAGAAGTTGAGAATATGGTGAACAGCCGGCCCTTGACTCACGTGTCTGTGAACCCAAATGATCCTGAAACGTTAACACCTAATCATTTCTTGCTGGGATCGTCGTCTGCCTTACCTCACATCGGAAAATTTGATGATTCAGACGTTTATCTACGTAAACAATGGCGAATTGCACAAAGATTGGCTGACATGTACTGGCGCAGATGGGTCAAGGAAGTACTACCAGACTTGCTGCCCCGCAAGAAGTGGCAAGATGAACACAAAAATGTACAAGTGGGTGACTTTGTACTTATAGTGGACCCAGACAGCCCCCGCAACTGTTGGCCCAAAGGAATTGTTCAGGAAGCCATACCCGGGAAAGACCACCGAGTCAGAATGGTGCGAGTGAAAACTAAATCTGGGATTTTGACACGATCGATCACGCGCATTGTTCGGATACCTACCGTTGGGTGAAGAGTACTGCTGAGGCAGCACTGGGGTGGGGTATGTGAACGGCGTGAAAAGGAATTGTAAGAGGAAGTGCGCGGGGTATGAGCGGGGAGGGGCGAGTCCGCGACCGCCATGTTTTTCTTAGAAGTAACAGTGCCATTACGAACGCGAAATGCAACGCGCGCTTCCTCCGCGTAAAAGTTTTGTACCTACCTAAACCTTTCATTTATCAAAATATAAGTTGTTCTTCATAATTAGCTTGTTTATCTTGACCCACAAGTAACAGAGCGACTGCCTATCTGACCTCCACAACCCAGTTAATACGGGGAAATACGATTCCCCTTGGTAACTCTGGTTGTCAGACTTTTTGGGCCACTGACTACCTGTAGCGACTGGACCGTTCGATGCCATAGCGATTAAATTAGTG
Organism: Xestia c-nigrum; assembly: GCA_916618015.1. Taxonomy (NCBI): domain Eukaryota; kingdom Metazoa; phylum Arthropoda; class Insecta; order Lepidoptera; family Noctuidae; genus Xestia; species Xestia c-nigrum. The sequence continues at coordinate 6,630,869 of OU745246.1, read as the reverse complement.
TTGAAGACGATTGTTTGATTTATTTAACACTTCAAGCACAGAGTACAGAGGTGGATTTAATGCTATAGGCATTTACTACCAGGTAAGCTTTGGAAGATGCAGAGACAGTGGATGATATCGACCATGTGGATCGATCCAGAATTGTTTAAGTTCACTGAACGGCCAACGATTTTGTGTAAGTCGACCACAATCCTTTTCAAATAGAACAGTAAACGCATTTTAGTAGATATTTTAGTATGTTGTGAATTTGCAATATTTGATCTTGGAAGCGTCAGAATAGAAGGCGAAATTAAAATTTTGTTATGGTTTTTTGCAATTTCTAGGTCAGTGTCAAATTATGTCTCATTCGCAACCGTAATAAATATGGATTTACTGAGTTATGATCATTAAAATCATCATTTAACCGTCTAAATTCAAATAACCCCATTAAATAAAATTTTCATGAAATCGTAATAAGAACAAACATTCGCGGGTTACCCACCCGATTCTACCTTAAACTAGGGCTAGTGACACCTCCTTACGAAAAATCGCTGGAAAGCGGTCAAATAGGGATGCATACTGTGGAACTAAAGGCGCTAGCATAGCCGGTTCTAAGCATCATCATTGGTTGAAAATCAAGGAATGTCATTTCATATTTTAAAATACCTTGACCTCATTGGTCAGATTGAGATCAGCTCTGGTGGCGCCATCTACAATTATCTTTTTCTCTTCTCATGCTCTAAATGTACGCCGTTATAGCCCTACGAAGCGGGATTAAAGTGACCGGTTATTCCCTAGGGAGTAAAAAGTAATTTAAAAATGGAACGATCTTTTACTCTAAAACATGGTCACAAAAGAGTAACTTGTCAAAGGTTTTATTTAAATTTCGAATTGGCATGCTAATTGAAAGCGGTTTATTGAAATAAAAAAAACAAATTAACTCTTCAACGCGCGAAAAATGTATGGTTGTTTGTGTGCATCGTTGATTTTGAAAAGCAAATGCCTCTGTTGCTAGCCGCTGCAGTAATGTAGGTACTAACTATCTGTGGAGTGTGGATCATGTTTATTGCGAAAATTTTGATAATTTGTATTGTGTTTTCAATGGTTAATCTGTGACTGACCTGATAGAAGAAAAAACTGACCGCTCAGTTCAGAATTTTTGACGAATGTAAATTTGTTCAGTTGACTATTTTTCTCGCACTCGAAGTGAAAAGTACAGTTTGCACCTCGAGACTAAACGCCAATTTAATATACCCTCGCTTTCAATGCCTCCCTCGCAAGCTCGGGAGTCAAACCATCTCGGGTATATAATGGTTTCGTTTAGTCCCTTGTTATAAATATACTATTAACGGTCTTCCCCATTGATCAGTAATTATTAGTAACGTTCTCATGTAAGGAATAAGGCACATTCTCGTGTACCTCCAGAGTCTCCCCCTCTATGATGAGGTCCATGTCGTCGTGCGCAGTGTTGAGTGCGTGCAGCAGCACGTGGGCATGTTGGCGGGTGCGACACTCGGGCGCCGTGTGCCAGCCCGACCCGCCGCCCAGGTTCAGTGAGCGAGCGATGCAGAGGGCCGTCTCTAACTTGTCGCCTGTTAGCATCCAGATCTGAGGAAGAACGAAACGATTCACTGTCAATAAGACAGAACACAAAAAACAAAATAATAAGTCCATGAGATAGATTTCCAAAAAAATATTGGATACTATATTTTTTATCTACCCAAATATCATAAACCCTCTCTAATGCGTTCAAAAACCATAGGCAATGACCAGCATTACCAACCTGCAGAAATAAACGGAACTGTAATGAACTCATAACGCAACTGAAAACAGTTGCGTTATGAGTTTTAAATTTGGAACAGGTGTCAAATTCAAGTGAGTGTGCTATTCTAGTACCACCTACATTAAATCAGAAATCGATAAAAAAAAAAAACCCAATTCAGTATGATTTTAATTATAAATCGCACGAAATTTTGATCTCGAGTGACACAAGAATAGTGACTTTGTTCGTTTGCCTATGATTTAAAAAAAAATGACAGAAATCCTAAACGCCGCCATTTCGAGCTGTCATTTGTTCGTTAGCTTTTTATTTTAAGTAATCCAGTTACGAGTAGACAAATTTTCTGATAAGTTCTTTATTTCTGTCGAAAATGAGTGATAATGACTCAGAAATTGACATGAATACTCCGCCAGATATCGTAAATGCAGCGACGAATGCAACTAATAACCTGTTGGCACAAAAATCAAGGGCCAAGTAACAATGCAGGTCATTTCCCTATGGTTATTGAACCCATCATAGAGCCCTTATGATATTTGGGTAGATAAAGTAGTGTATGCAACTATACATAATTAGGCATTACAACACTCGTGTGATGCTATTAAGAAACTCGCCTTCGGCTCGTTTCTTAAACCCACACTCGTGTTGTAATGCCCTTCATTATGCACAGTTGCATAAACTACTATTCTTTTTTCACATAAACAAAAAAATGAAGACGTGCGTCGGAAACTCCTGTGACGTCACATTTGAGTACAGTTATTACCGGAAAGTGACATCATAGGCCTCCACTCATGATCTTTGACGCGATTTAACTTCGTCAATCTTTACTAATTTGATAAAACAAAAAACACGTATCCAGCATCTTCTTCTTGAATATTATAAAGCAGATGAGTTTGTTTGTTTTTTTGGTTGGTTGAACGCGCTAATCTCAGGAACTACTGGTTCAAAAAGACATATTAAAAAAATAGGCTACATAACATCACGCTACGACCATTAGGAGCGGAGAAGAATTGAAAAATGTTGCAAAAACGGGGATTTTTTTTTTGCTTTTTCTCTCTTATGTGACGCAGACAAAGTTGCGTGGGACAACTAGTTTTTTTAATAATCTAACTGACGGATTCAACAGAATTATATTTAAGTTACTCAGGAATCATGCTTATTCACGCGAGTATTTTTTTATAATTTAACAAACGACGTGTCCTCTTTGAATTTAATCTTCATGTTTCTTCTACTTTAAGTGGAGGCGGTCGGTTAAAGCTAACAATCAAATTTTAACTCTTTATAAAATCATAGTATAGACTAGCTTCTGCCCGCGACTTCATTCGCGTGAATTTTTGATATCGCACGCAACGCAAAAAAAGCTTCCGTTGAGCAGGCACTCAACGGAAGCTTTTACCCCGCTTGCAACATTTCTTACTGCTGCTCCGCTCCTATTGGTCATAGCGTGATGTTATATAGCCTGTAGCCTTCTGCGATAAATGGACTATCCAACGCACAAAGAATTTTTCAATTCGAGCCGGCAGTTCCTGAGATTAGCGCGTTCAACCAAACAAACAAACAAACAAACTCTTCTGCTTTATAATATTAGTATAGATTCAAACAAATGCAGTATAACTCTACACCTACCTTGATACCAGCAGTTCTAAGCATAGAGAGCGTCCTCGGCACATCATCCGCCAGCCTATCTTCGACGCCAGTCAGCGCCAGCAAGGTCATGCCTCGTTGTATCTTAGCTAGCACTGAGGTGATGTGCTCGCTACGGTTCGCGTTCAAACGGGCCTCTTTGTATTCGCTCTGTTGTAAAAAGTAAAAGGCATGAAACTCGAAATTAAACTCAAGGCATAATTCTCACCCGGGGTTGCGGGCCTGTTCGAAAGAGATACCGCGGCTCCGGAACATAAAGGGCGAGGAAGGAACATGGATGGGTTTTAGTCAGTAAGAGTCTGACACTCCCTCCCACTCCGCCCAGAGTGGGAGAAGTCATTTGATGATTTCCCATCCTAAAAAAAAAAGGCATAATTCTCAGCGGTCACACTTGCGACCACTAGACTAACGAGGCATAATGAATTGTCTTTTTTAAACTTTCACGATCAGAACACATAAAACATATGAAAACGGGTATTTATCGCGAATTTACTTTTCTCCCCGCGACCACGGCTGGTGCAATCCGGTCGAAACGTCGGTCTTAAATGAAGGGTAAAGGGCTTTTGTCGTGGACACCAGATAGTTGATAAACTACATGTATACTTTTTTGTTTGTAAATACATACTTATTATACATATAAACATCCATGACTCTGAAACAAATGTCCATGCTCATCACACAACCATTTGCTCCAACCGGGATTCGAACCCAGAACCCTATGAACGTAAGGCAGCCTCACTACCACTATGCCATTCGAGTCGTCAAAGAGGAATGCAGGAATGTTTTGATGTCATTCCCGTGTGTGAAAAAGACGGACATATAGAGGACGTCTAGCGCTATCTCTTTCTCACTACATCCTAAGTGCATGGTTATAATCTCACCTCGAACTGCAAGTACTCCTCCTTGGTCAAGGTCTTCTTCGCCATGACGAGTGTCCTCAGCCCGTCAGCTGCCAACGTCTTACATTCAGGACTGAGCCACTGCGAGTCTAACAGTTTGGATAGCGCTACGTCAGCGCCCTTTACGTAGTATGTGATCTCGCCTGTGTTTTCTTCCTGATGGTTTTAAGGGGAAATATATTAAATTGTAATCTACACAATTAAATTGAAGTGTCTGTTTTGTAATTTGAAATGTGTATGAAAGTATATGTCACCGTAAAATTGTCAAATACGTTATATTGTAATATCTCTAGCGATATTGTAAAGTCTCGAATTATTGTCAAATGAACATACTGCTTACAACAAAACGCATTATTTTTCCTGAAATGCATGCGATGGTAGTCAACTCACGCGATGTGGAGGGAAGGAGGGGTCCCCCTTGCCCAGTGGCACAACTCTCATGAAAAGATAATGCACCATTCCTGAGAAATACCGATTAATATAACATAACCTTAAAACACTTTATATTCTCCCTAAAACGCGTAGTCGACGGAGCCCCGCTTCGCGGGGTATTTCCGAGTGCAGGGTTTAAAGGAACCTAACTAACCTAACGGGGGGGGTGCCCCAAGTCCCGATTATGGGGGCAGAGATATTTCCGTATGTTCAGTTGACAATAATTCGAGACATTACAATATCGCGAGAAAAAACACGTTATATTGTAATATAACGTGTTTGACAATTTTACGGTGACATATATCGTCGCTCGCATGACTAACTGTCCTATCTCAGTTTTGTCATTTGTGTTGTGAAAAGCGTATTGCGGTTATAATTTTTTTTGAGTTAATATGAGATACGTTGACTTACAAAATGTTTATATTTTAATATCCAAATAACATAGAGAAACGACGGTTAGTGCAAAATGTAAAGAGTCACGATTACAAAAATGTAGTTGTCCTAACTCAAATCAGCTAAAAAATGAGATAGGACTTTTAGTCATGCGAGCGACGATATATGATACTTATAACGAAATTTTTTATTTTATTTTTTGGAAGTCTGTCTGTCTGTGTCTATTCTGGCTAATCTCCGAAAAGACTGCACCGATTTTGACGGGACTTTTACTAGCAGATAGCTGATGTTACAGGGAGTAGCTACTTTTACAGCTTAAGCTACTTTTATTTGAAAATAGTTAGGGTTCCGTGCAAAGAAAAAAACTTGTAAACTCATGCCAAATATAATTATCACACTCTAATCTAGATGATGCGTTCGAAAAAAGATGACGCCGCCCACTATTAATTACAAAACAAAAACATTTTAAGTGTGGTGTTCACTCGTGCGCTAGTTAGGGTTTGGAGTAAAGCCACCGTATATCAGGGTGGTGTCTTTGTTCAGGGTTGTACAATAAAACACAGTTTCCAATATTACTGGGTTAGGCGTGCTGTCGCTAAGGCTGCTCGGACCAGACTGAGCTCCCTTCAACGCGCATCCCCCACCACAGCACGCATAACTCATTTATTAAACGTCACAACTAAGTAATGCCCATACTTTGTTAGTAGCATACACTAATAATATAAAAACAATTGTATTTTTGTGTGTGTGTGTGTGTGTGTGTGTGTGTGTGTGTGTGTGTATGTTTGTAATGAATAAACTCAAAAACTACTGTGCCGATTTCAAAAATTCACCATTGGAAAGCTACATTCAGTAACATAGGCTACATTTTCTCCCCGTACTCCCAAGGGAGCGGGAACTACGCGGGTGAAACCGCATAACGTCCGCTAGTATCAAATATCTTAAGACTAAGGTCCGTGTTCACCAAGAAGATGACAGTCTGGTTATCTAAAACAACTGTTTAAAACGCATTTTTGTATGGGAACATGTCACAGTGACAGCTGTTTTTAGATAATCAGACCATTATCTTTTTGGTGAGCATAGACCTAAGTTAGTTAGACCAATAGTAGTTAGTAGTCGACCAATGAAAGTTGGCCTCTAACTGTTGTAAACAGTTTGTCAAGTATTGGAGAGTAAACAAAACATACCTGAACAATAATTCCCATCATCTTGCTCTCGCTGGTGAAAGGAAATATCTGCAGTATAGTGTAGTTGATGATCTCGTTAGCTGCGCGCAGTTTCAGCGAAATGTTGTGCAAGTCGCGCCGGTATAGAGACACACCCATCTGTAATAGTAAGTTATCTTGTTAATATCCTTGAGAGATATTTCTTGACGGCCTTTAAGCCAAGTCAGAGGCCCATCCGCGGCTTAAAACTCTAACATCACCACACGATAAAGAAAGAAAGAAGAAGTTATCTTGTGAGTCTTTATGTGCCGGTAATATGTGTCAAGGATTTCAAAAAGGCAATAGGCTTGTTTACTTAAAAAATCTAATTAATCCGTCACTTGGATTATCAAAAAAAATTTGACCCGTATTTTTTCTTTTGTCACATAAACCAAAATTGACGAAGATACGACGCCTTTAAAATTCCCAATACGTCACTGTTTGGTATCATTTTTAGTGAATTATGACGTCACGAGCCCCGAGTTTTGATGCGTTTTATCTTTGTCAATACTCGTTGATTTACAAAAACAAAAAATACGTGTCCATTATTTTCGAATACTCTAACTGACGGACTAAATAGATTTGCAATTTATTGATGGTGGAAACTAGCCTATTAGGAATTACTAGCTGACCCACGCAACTTCGTCTGCGTCACATATATGAGAGAAACAGCTAACAAAAGGAATAAATTTTCCCAATTTTCATTTATGCTCCGCCCCTATTGGTCATAGCGTGATGATATATAGCCTATAACCTTCCTCGATAAATGGACTATCCAACACAAAAATATTTTTTTCAATTCCAACCAGTAGTTCCTGAGATTAGCGCGTTCAAACAAACAAACAAACAAACTCTTCAGCTTTATAATATTAGTATTGATTTGAAGATCCTGGCCCCATCTATTACCCACCACCGGCCATCTACCGTTTGGTTTAAAGGTCACACGTGAGAAAAACTGTTTATACAAACATCAGGAAGACAGGAAGCCAGTGCAGTTCTCAATTAGATTAAATCTATCCAAACTATTCCGTCGTTAATTTATTTTAAGACTGTCCCGTTGTATGTAAACAAGATATTTCTTCAGTATAGACAGAAAATGTGAGACTCTACGTCTCATTTCTCAGAAAATATGAGACGTAGAAGATAGTTTTTTGGGCTAAGCTAGGAATCGAGATCGATATTTTTGCAAAATAATAATCACCTCTCCCATGTGTGTCGTCTTTTTCCATTTATCTAGATAATTCCAAAGATGATGTTTGTCTAGAAAAGAACCGATAGCAAAATAAGTAAATATTCAATTAGATCTCACCATATCAGTCCACTTGACCAAGGCCACTTCATCAGGACTCGACGCCTGGTATTCACACAGCTGCTGCTGAGGTACGGCCCCACCACAGCTTTCTGACATCACTGAGCTGCCCATATCTGTCACAAAATAATACATTTAATACAGGATTACGTTCTAATGTAAACAGATAAATTTTGTTCAACAAAGCCCGTTTAGAGGATGACGTACGCTAGACCGTGCCGGATCAGAGGCCCTACTCCCTAACGTTTCATCTGTATATTCGGATCTATCCGCCTCTCTCACTCGCACTCATCTGCAGACGTGCGCGAGAGAGAGTGATAGATCCGAATATACGGACGAAGCGTTAGGGAGTAGGGCCTCAGCACCGAGTGTCAGCCGTGGCACAATCCATAGTTCGTTGCTCGGTAGCGTTGGTGGCGTACCCAAGTAGGCCGCTGCAAACTTAATGGGGTATTATTGGTTCCTCCAACACCGAGTGCGAGTGCAGCGCTCCAGATCAAACTCTGCCCCATCTGCTGGAGTATCCAAGGTGTCCGTCTACCTACACTCATGACGACCTGAATAACGCCACAGCTGCTGCAATAAATGTGGCCACCTACTGGGCCCGGACCATCTAATAAAGAAGTACATCGATACTGTTACATCGGACCTACTAGAACATTCGAGAAAGCACGTGATTACAGTGTGTGTTGGAATTTCGAGTGCTTTCCATTATTATTAGTTTTAAAGTTAGGTAGGCATAAATTCGCGACCTATTTATAAAAAGACATTATAATTTCGACCGTACGCCAAAGGCATACGGTCCATATTTGTTTTGTTTTGTACCAGTAGTTTATTATTACCTACTTTTGTATTCTTTTGTTAGTGTTTTTTTTATGAAGCAGTTCTATAACCCTCTAGAATATTCCTGGTTGTTTTTTGTGTCTGTTGGCGAGTATTAATAAATACACCGCTCAGACCCGCGACAGTCAATCTGATTTTGGCTACACAACGAAGCGATTCGAAATGAACCAGAAGTGCGATATCTAAGCGAATAGTGAACAGTAGTGTATTTGTGATTAAGTTTAAATTGTTTTGTGATTAATAAAGTTATTGTGTTGTTTAATCGGTAGTAATTAATTTATCTCATATCCAGCTCGTAACAATACGACAAGAATTTAGCGGCTCGGAAGCGTGCGTGTGCGAGCCATACAAAATTGCACGGTCTACACTCGGCTCGGACCCGACACGATCTAGCTTAGTCTAGTTTGATAGAGGTTCTTCAAACTTGTTATGTTTGACTCATCTGATTTGGCAATATTGGTTAAATAACATTTTCGGCTCGTGCCGATCGGCATACAGGGTTTGGCAATCTACCCTCGCTTAAGGATTATGTCCAGTAAGGTCCATGTTCACCAAAAAGATGACGATCTGATTATCTATAAACAGCTGTTTAAAACAGGTTGTTGTAGGGGAAGTTGTCCCTTAAACAGCTGTTTTAGATAATCAGACTGTCATCTTTTCGGTGAACATGGACCTAAGTAGACCATGGTCTACCCTTTCTCACAAAAAAGAGGCCTGTGTCCAAGCAGTGGGAACGTTATATGCTGATATAGACATAGCGTTCAAAACGTGCAAATTTTAAGTCTATCCGAATAAAAATGGTATTTCTGTTCAGGGACTGCTACAACAAAGAGTTATTCTCGTATATAGGGTGATTAGCAATTAGTGTACGGTCGAACAAGCTACTTGGTTTACATTTTACAATGTAATTTATGGGTTAAACTGTATAATTAATAGCTTGTTCGACCGTACAATAGTTAAACAAGTGATTGTACACGTGAAAACCAACCACTATACTATGTAAAAAAGTATCCGCTGTTCAGTACATTTATGTTCGCCTAACTGGTCAAAATTCGCGATTTTGGGTAAATTCCTATAGTAAAAGTGGTTTGTTATCATGAATACAATCACGTGTTTAAGTATCGTACACTAATTGCCAGTCACCCTATATGTATAGCTACACGATACACAGATAGTTGAAAACCAGCGTCGGGCACTAGTTGTCATTTTGCTGTACTGGGCCTATTTGGCGCAGCCGTGAGGCACACAGCGTCACATTATACTTACTTTTTTGTTTAGATTTAAGTTTTTTTTTCTTATTATTTTTATGCCGCTGCTTTCAAAACGGTGAAGGAAAACATCGTGAGGAAACCGGCATGTCCTAGAATCAAAAATTCGAAGACATGTGACATCTACCAATCCGCACTGGGCCCGCGGTAGATTGCGATCTGGGCTGGTAGATTATAGCCCATTCTTTCTCATTGAGAGGAGGCCGTGTCCCAGCAGTGGGAACATTATAGGCTGATGATGATGATGATGATGATTATTTTTATACCGTGTGCACTTGTGGCATGTGCCAAATAAATGTTTTTTCTTTCTTTCTGTCTTTCTTTCTATATAGTGGTATTACGAAAGAATAAAGTATTAGTACCTGACTGCGCCTCATCCACCTGCTGGTCGCTACTAGCTACATCGTAGACGGGCGTCACGTTATGACACAACGCTATACACAGCACTGTCTGCCACACTTGACGAGGCGATGCTCCGAAACCTTCGGTGGTAGAAGTAGTGGGGGACGTGGGGAGTGACGGCGCGTCGTTGGTTACGTATTGAGTTAAAAGGGCTTCGACCTGGAAAAACATGTAAGTTATTAGTTCGTTTTTGTCTTAGATACCGTCAAATGGTGAAAAACAATCTAAACTGGGGGTATTATATTTTGTAACGCTGCTGGTGAACGCAATTCTACGACCTAAGCTCGTATTTTGCGAACGGAGTATTATACGGTCAGTTTAAAGAGGTAGAATCTTGATTAGTTCGCCGTATTATCATCTCTCATTTTTAGGGTTTTGCGTACCCAAAGGGTAAAAATAGGACCCTATAACTAAGACTCCACTGACCGTCAGTCTGTCACCAGGCTATATCTCATAAACCGTGATAGCTAGACAGTTAACATTTTTACAGAATGTGTATTTCTGTTGCCACTATAACATCAAATAATAATAATAAACAAATACAGTAGTATATTTTATGTCGAGGGACTAAACTAAGCCATAATATACCAGAGGTGGTTTGAAATGAAAAAGAGGGTATATTAAGTTGGCGTTAAGTCTCGAAGTGCAAACTATACTTTTCACTTTGAGTGAGAGAAAAATAGTCAATTTAGTACAAAACATTCGTTTCTTAGGCCTCCAGTCCATAAAATTTAAGTTTTTAGATAAATCTTACGCGATTTTGGCGGCAAAAGATTATCTATTATACCTTTTGATCTTTGCTCGACGTGAAACTCTTCACTGTCACTGAAATAACCTAAAAAAAATATTAAAATTAGTGTAACCCCAATTTTATAAAAAAATAGAAAGCACCTCACCTCATAAAAGTTATTCTTATCAAACAGCGCATTGCCCAGATGTAACTTCTGGAAGACCATTTCATTCTTGGTTAGCGTCCCAGTCTTGTCAGCCAACACGTACTGGATCCTGCCCAACTCCTCGGGGATGGTGGTGGAACGCATGACTGTGCCTTCGATCTGCTTGTCCCGTTGGATAGTCCAGGAGTAGAAGGCTTTGCCCATGTCCAGGTTAACTCGCAAACTGGAAGAGGAAACGTTTTGTGAGTAACAGGTTCTTTAGAAAAGCAAGGTTCCAAAGGTGGGGTGAGTAACTGGTGAGGAGGCCTGTGTCACAGTAATGGAAAAAATATACGCTAATGAGGTCTAAAGGTCTAAAAGTAACAAGTTTTTCAATAGTAGATTGTTACCCTAGGGGTGAAGCGCGGGGGCCAATAGTTCGAGGGACTAAATAAATCTTTAACCCGAGGTAAACACTGTGCTTTTCATAACGAATACAAGGAAAACAAAAATAAAAACACAAAACAACTCGAAATAGTACATTGTAATACAAGGGGCTAAAATTACCCATTATAGACGAGGTAGTTTTACTACCGAGCTTCAGCGAGGTAGTAAATAGGAACCGAGTTATAATGGGATTTTAGCGCCGTATGTTACACCGTACTTTTCACTACGATTGCGAGAAAATAAAATATAGTATATTTTATAACGAGGGACTAAACGAAGCCATTATATACCCGAGGTGGTTTGACTCCCGAGCTTGCGAGGGAGGCAATGAAAGCGAGGGTATATTAGATTGGCGTTTAGTCTCGAGGTGCAAACTGTACTTTTCACTTCGAGTGCGAGAAAAATAGTCATTTAAAACCGAAAAAATTTACAGTCGACAAAAATTCTGAACAGAGCGGTCAGTTTTTTCTTCTATCAAGTCAGTCACAGATTAACAATTTAAAACACATCACAAACTCTCAACATTTTCGCGATGAAGATGATCCACACTCCACAGATAATTAGTATTTACCTACATTACTGCAGCAGCTAGCAACAGAGGCATTGCACATACTTTTCTAAATCAACGATGCACACAAACAACCATAAATTTTTCTCGCGTTGAAGAGTTCATTTGTTTTTTTTTTCAATAAACCGCTTTCTATTTGCAAGCCAATTCGAAATTTAAATAAAGCTTTTGATGAGTCTCTTTTGTGACCATGTTTCAGAGTAAATGATCGTTCTACTATTAAATTACTTTTTACTCCCTAGGGAATAATCGGTCACTTTAATCCCGCTTCGTAGGGCTATAATGGCGTACTTTTAGAGCATGAGAAGTGAAAACCATATTTAATATGATAGTTTATTTTATTAAAAATCAAATGTACAATTTGTATTGTTGTTCAAATTTAATGAGATGTTTTTTTCCCAGCAACATTATTTCAGTTCTCTGTGAAGACGAATATAATATTGTGTCGTCTGTGGGGTAAACGTAGGAGATAAAAGGAATCCTACTTATAATTCAAATAAATAATACAGAAAAAATCATAAAATTTCGCGCCAATGCCATTTTATTTCTTCTGTAGCTGGAATGCAACGCACACATTCTGCCAAAGAGTTCGGGGTTCGGCGCGTTTGGTTCCATTTTTTTTTTTTTTTTATGGATCAGTAATAAGTCAATTCTTTATGAATGATGAGTAAAGACTTTGCGTTTTCGAACAGCGACGACGAAAATTTAAAAAAAAATCTTATTTCCCTTGGGCTATGATATGCAATTTTACGCCCCCTCTGGTACGCTATTATGACGGCCTTTTCGAGCAAGAGGAGTGAAAAAAAATTGAGATCGGATTGCCGCTTTCCCGCCTATTTTGTTTATTTTTTCTGTGGCCGGCTATTCAGCTTTTATTTTTCACTTTCTTCTCAGAAAAAATAGTAAATATTTTGCCCAAATTTATGTAATTGCAAAGAAACATATATAACTGAATTATAACTAAGTGATTTAAAAAATATATTTTCTTTAATAAATACTGAATTTTATGTTATTATATCAATTTTACATTGCGCTGTAATATAGAGGCTGTATAAAAGTCGGATCATGGTTCAATAGAAATGTGAAAATAGAACTAGTTTTTTTTTTAATAATTTGATAGCTGTCAGTTGAAAGCGATTCTCCCTAGGGCTGAAAAGTGTTACTTTCAACCCGCTCCTCAGGCATGAAAAGTTTTTTTTCTACTCCTCCGCTGTGCCTTGCGGGATGCAAGACAGTTAAATTCATTCTCTGGGACTTAGTCGAGCTTCATTATGTCGGCGCTTTTCTGGTATTCGCCAGTGTCGATTCTGGCTTTCAGGAGTTAGTGGTTTGGCAATAGTGTGGCGGATAGATGCGCAACTCTGGCTTGCGTTTTTAAAACTGTGTACCTCAACTGCTAGATGGCACTGTTAGTTTCTGTTCAACCAAATAAATACAAAAAGTAAGTCTTGACTACGGATTCGAACTTGGGAAATATTATTCACAAGGCAACCGCTGTCACCGCCAGGCTATCTACTTCACTGACAAGATGTCTAAAATAGCTGCTCTCTTTATGACAGTTGTAAAACAGTCAAACAGTTGAAAAGTTTATGTCCTTAAACACACAGATGGGAGCACTATCTATGAAAATTTTGTTTGACGCCAATATACAGGATGTAAACCACCTCATCACAAAGCCGTTAACCAAGCATTCTGTACATCAAACTAAGTAACTTTACGCAAAAAATATTGTTGGGAAACAACTTTTTTTTTTGAGGTTATAATTCATGTTTTGTGGTAGAACTCAATGTAATGCACTTAAAACATTGTGCTGATGGATGGATTGAATAGTATACGGGGGTCGTGGAGGTGTTAAAAGTATTTTTTTATAAAAAAAATCTTGTAGGTATTAAAAAAAAAAAAAATTGTCAAAAAGTTGTAACTTTGACCCCCCATATCTCCGTAACTAGAAGGTTCCCAGGTATGGTGTAGAACAAAAAAATGATCGCAATGACGGGGAGAACAAGTACCTTTCGGCTTCGTGATGAGGTAATAATATAAAAAATTATATGTTAGTTTCACCCCCTGTTGCATACTAAAAGTTTGCGCCGTCTACGTTAGCACGCAGCGGAGCAAACGTTCTACTTTTTTACTTCTTGTGCAGCGCGATCTGCCAGAATGACACGGATTTTTTGTGCGTCCTATGCGTTACTGCATATAATAATTGCTTAGGTTATATTTTCACGATTAAAAAGTGCATCACGGATAGTCTGTCGTCGCGCAGGCTCTAAGAGAAAAGACTTGTTGGATATAGGTTCCGATAATACACTATGTACATCAAAATTGTGACACAGCTTTCAAGATTATACGAATTTGGCCATGTTCTCGCTAAAATTTGTAACTTACCTAATAGGAATAATATACGAGAACAGCAACACGAATCTGAAGAGGAACCCGTACCAGGGTCCGCCAAAGCCTTTCAGAGTGATGAGCAACATCGATATGAAGATAGTGGCCACGAACAGTAGCTTGGTGAGGTCGTTGACCTGCAGGTCGAGGCGGCCCACTTTAGAGCGGGGAGCCGCGTTGTTCATCACGCTGCGGGTTTCACTACCTGGGGAAGATTTTAACATAAAATAAGTAAACAGGATGATAAACCAACGATGGAGCGCAGTAGCGCAGTATACTGAACGTAAAAGTGCGTAAAAGTGTGCGTTCGGAAGTACTATTATATATCTGTGTCGAGATTCTGTTAATTTTTATTCCCGTGATTCCATTTTACGCTTTTATTTTGATGGACTTGATTATTTGCTTTGTGATTAGTTCGTCGGTATGGCTGACGATAATTGTGCTGCGTGTGCACATCACACACACACACACACATACACTACCTCATAGAATAAACAGGGGAAGTAGGGGATCTTCAAACAAACGCACCGCGCCCGGCTCGTATGTGTGCGCCATAGTATGTTTACGTCGCCGCACACACACTCAAACAAAATTTCGACTCGTTTCTTACTGTCGCCACCGCTAAATAAATGAAAAATGTGTGATAATCGCAGGAGAACTTATAGTCTCCTGAACAAAAACATAAGGCAATATTTTGGTGTTAGCCATTGATTTCGAAAAAAAAAAAATTTTAGCTATATTTAAAGTAACAAAAAACCCCACGTCTGCGGTAGAAAAGTATTAATAAAAAAAAACTCAGAAATCCGTAGAATTCGCAGTTACTGAGTCCTTACCAGTATAAATAACAAGTCCAGTAGCCTGCCCGGACGCGACAACACAGCCGCTCCACAGGGTGTTCTCGATGTGCAGCGAGTCACTCTCCTCTTCGTCCAGTCTCGTGCAAGTGCCGATAAACGCGTGAATGTCTTTCTCTGGCTTCTCTACCCAGATCTGTGCGTTTATGTCTAAGAGATGTGCGTCGGTTGGCAGCTTTTGTGTTGATGGTAGAGGTATTCTGAAAGAAAAAAAACATACTTAAGCAATGTTCTTCTCATATTCTTCTAATATTCTTAATTACACACAAAAATATAAAAGAAAAATATTCAGAAAATTAAATAATATACAGTTAATTTTCTGTATATTATTAATTAATATAGTTTATCTACCCAAATATCACAAACCCTCTCTAATGCGTTCAAAAACCATAGGCAATGACCAGCATTACCAACCAGCAGAAATAAACGGAACTGTTATGAACTAAGTTTAAATTTGGAACAGGTGTCAAATTCAAGTGAGTTTGCTAGTCTAGTATCTATATTAAATCAGATATCGATACGAAACCCCAATTCAGTATGATTTTAATTATAAATCGCACGACATTTTGATCTCGAGTGACACGAGAATAGTGACATTGTTCGTTTGCCAATGATTTAAAAAAAAAATACAGATATCCGAAACGCTGCCATTTCGAGCTGTCATTTGTTCGTTAGCTTTTTATTTCCATTACACTGGTAACAATGCTGGTCATTTCCCTATGGTTCCTGAACCCATCATAGAGCCCTTATGATATTTGGGTAGATAAAGTAGTGTATGCAACTATACATAATTAGGCATTATGCACAGTCGCATAAACTACTATTATGTACAACGGCGATCTTAGCCCAGAATTGGTTGGTTCTTTGTTTTTTTAACAATACTCGTAAATGTGACAATCGGCGTTATTTATTCACTTGGCAATCTGCACCAGGAGACTTACTCTCACTAGAGACGTAATTTGAGTTATGAGCCGCGTAATTTACGCCACATTTTCATACGAAAGTCTGGTTTGTGTCTCCGACGACGTAAAATGCGCAAAACGATGTATGAAACCGAATTTAGGAGACTCATATAATAGGCTAGTTTTCACCATCAATAAATTGCAAATCAATTTAGTCCAGCAGTTAGAGTATTGAAAAGCAATGGACATGTTTTTTTTTTGTTTTCTTTAAATCAATGGATATAGACAAAGATAAAACGCATCAAAACTCGGGAGTGGGGGCTTGTGGTATCAGAACGCATAAAAAAATATACCACGGCGTGACGTATTGAGAATTTTAAAAACGTCGTATCTTCGTCAATTTTGATTTACGTAACAAAAGAAAAAATACGGGTCAAATATATTTTGATAATCTATTAACTGACGGACTAATTAGGTTTTTTTTGTCATCTACCGTATTACGTTCGTTTGCCCTCACCTTTAGCAATAAACCTGGGCCTCGATTCTGCTATTACAATAGTGTCAGAGTGTTCGTTCATTGATTTCATAATGATCAAGTTCTGTCAAATATTGACAAGTTTCTACTATCATAATGGCGCCATTGTGACTTCTCAATGAACAACCACTGACACTCCATTGAAAGAAATGTCATAGAATATTAATCTCGTATATGAAATCTGGCATGAATAAATGTTCGCATTTAGTAGTAGATTTTGAAAACCATTTGTACTAAGGGTTTTATAATAATGACAATACGACAATGCCATTAAAACACAATTTTATTACGAGACCATTGACCGACCATTGTGAATTTAGCAGATTACGAACTTTCAGCAAAATGACAATAGGATGAGAATGGAATCGTGTTGGAGTGACGAATTTATTAAAATAGCAGAATTAGGCCCCTGTAGTGTCGGCCGAAGTTTTGGTTGTTTCCTACTTCCTAGCAATTACGAACGTAAAATTAGTTTAGGTATCCGAACTTATAATTAATTTTAACACGATTGAAAAGTCGATCCGAAAGTGATAGGAACGCTTTTACAACTATAGATTGGATTATAGTGAATTCACGATGCGAATGAGAACGAAAAAGGCCTACGTAGATATGCGTAAAGCGTGACCAAATTTTCACAGCTAAATAAATAAAAACGGTATTTGTAATACAGTTGAATCTAGAACATCATCTACCATTATTGGCAATGTTGTCAGCACTCCGTTTCACTAGTACTGCGTCGATTCTTGGGAGCTGAAAACATGCAGCATTTATCTTGACCGGGTCGTGAAGAGATAACTGGTTTAACAACAATCACATTTAATCATCAATGAACACTTATCAGTACACGCAAGTACAGTCACCAGCACACCAAATTACCACTAACTATCCAATTCCTCCAATTTATTTTAGACCATAAACTGTCGACCCTTACGTTCAAAATCGAATGAGAAAATTTGAAAGTTCGTAGTAACTTGACGTGCTGACGACTGTACAAGAAGTACAATCCATAATCCATGTATTGCCTTGATTACGGAACCAGCGTTAAGTGAATGATAATATTATGCTCTTTTCTCGAGTATTAATACACAATACACAGTATTTATCTACAGTAATGTCACAATAAAATTATAAGCAGTAGGCTGGCGTAAAAGAAACGAAAGACACGCCGATTTAATTAACCGAGCGCCCGGCGCCCCTTCCCCCGATCGTAAGGTTAGGCGCAGGTCATATACGAGTGGCGTATGGCGGTGGCGCGGCGCTGGCGAGGTGGTGGCGTGATGCCACTTCGTTGATATTTCATACAAAATGTATAGAAGAGGTGTGGCGCGACTCATACTGAGATGGCGTGGCACTGGCGCGGCGCGGGCGCCACTTCCTCGCCGTCCACGCACCCGCAGTTAGCAGTGGCATGCACAGGGCGGGAACAAGACAACGAAAATGCGTAACAACTTAGACTTTAAAGACTAGAATGCGCCCGCGCCACGCCGTTCCGGCGCCATTAGCGCGCCTCTGCGCTGTGCCGGCGGCGCCACGCATTTACCTCGCCAGCGCCGTGCAACCGCCATACTCCACTCGTGTTTGGTCATATACAAGTGGCATCTGGCAGTGGCGCGGCTGCGGGGGACGAGGAAATGGCGCCCCTTCTTCGCCTCCCGCGCACCCGCGCTCCCGCCATTCGCCATACGCCACGCGTGTTTGTCCCGCGCCTTAGGTAAATCAAGGTGCGAACAGACTGAGAGTCGATAGTAACAACCCTAGCCCTGATCGACAGTAGGCATTGAATTCAAGGGCACGTCTGAGTCACACTATTTTTTTTTTCTTTATGTGAATAAATAAACTACTGCTTGTCTTTTTACTGTGGTAATGTTTGTCAACATTTTTATCACTCGTTCATAGAGTGAGGAAGCTAACATGAGTATTAATGAGTAGTGCCAATGACATGAGCGAGATAAGGGCGTTTTATTGTAGAATTATAAAACAATGTTGTATTGAATTGCGTTTTTTTAACGTGTTTACATACATTTGTGTACTCTTCAATAGTACCCTTTCTCTATAACTTTTTCATAATAGGCCTATAACTCCATTTACTAAATGTGAACTTACGAGGAATTTAGAATAATAAAATAATAAATGAGTAAATAAGAGGAAGACCAAAGAAACGATGGATGGATTGTGTAAAGGAAGATATGGCAAGAAAATTTCAAAAGACTCCAAATGAGTCGGGACAAGAAAATAATGACTAAGTACATAGGTTATTATATATAGGGCATTTAGTTCCGCGACTATTTGTAACTAGCTTTTTCCCAACTATGTTGGGGTCGGCTTCCAGTCTAACCGGATGCAGCAGAATACCAGTATTTTACATGGAGCGACTGTTAATCTGACCTCCACAACCCAGTTGATACTGGGAAATACGATACCACTTGGTAAGACTGGTGTCAGACTTTTGTGGCCACTGACTACCTGTAACGACTGTCAAAGATGGACAAATGACAGCCGGGACCAACAGCTTAACGCGTTTTTTGGGGCACGGAGGAAACTCGGTATGTAAGGGTGGTCACCCATTGCCGGGGTTGCGGGCCTGTTCGAAAGAGATACCGCGGCCCCGGAACGTAAAAGGCGAGGAAGGAACATGGATGGTTTGTAGTCAGTAATAATCTGACACTCCCTCCCGCTCCGCCCAGAGTGGGGGTATAGTATAGTAAGTCGTAAAAGGTGACTATTTTGTGGGATTTCAGATGATTTTGATGTCCGAAAATAGCAGAGCCTTACCTGATTTTAAGGACTGTTGGAAGAGATTTCTTATGAAATAAACTGTAACTTTGTGCTCTTCTATGGCCGGCGGAGCATACGTTTTTCATACAAACGTAATAGCAAAATAATATGAAAATCAAACATATTCTAAAGGTATTGGGTATATATTTCGATTGTATTATAGAATATCTAGGTTCCCAAATATATATTTTGATTGGACACTGATTTAAACATGAGTTATGAGAAAAGTAAGTTTTCTATAGAAATGTTATATTCCTCATATCTCGTCTTTGTATCATTGTCCTTTCAAAGTATATATTTGGGAACATAGATATTTTGTAATCCAATCAAAATACACACTACCTTAAGAATATGTTTGTTTTATAAATTATTTTGGTATGTATTACGTTTGTATGAAATCCGCATGCTCCGCAGGTCTCATAGTTTCATGTCCTATTAAGTACATTGTGTGTACTTACATACATAAATAAAAGAGGTTGAATTCGATTTTATTTGATACTTGCATGCATATGTAATTACTTTACAACCATTTATCAGCACTTATGATGAAGATTAAAGATGCGATAAGAAGCACTTTAATATTATGTTTATATGTCTACAAAGTACCTGATAATAAGTAGATAATATGACTAATCACCATGAAAGGAAAGGTTGATAACCTGACATACATAAATTATAATCTTAGTACCGTATCCGTGTTATTATTTGGATTGATAAGGAACTGATAAGTTTATTTTATGATTCTTTACGGATTTATTTCGATTCTAGACTGGGTTTATTGAATGGGGTATTCCCTGATACAAATCGTGAGCTTGATGGATTTTACATCGGACAAAATGCGGCATGTCTATTTATCCCCTGCTTTGGTGAAGGAAAACATCGTCGAGCATGTCAGAGAGATTTCTTGACGGCATGTAAAGTCAAGTCAGAGGGGTGGTACAAAAACTCTGACACCAGGTTGGGTACTAAACCACACGATAAAGAAGAAGGGAGCGAATTAATCAAAAATATTCCTTATTGCTCACATTTGAATAGAATTGCTCGCTCACTCATCATGAAAATCGGATCTTTCATTCCAGGAGTAATAAAAAAAAAAAAAAAACATTTTATTTCAGGCATTGCACATAATCACACATACAGTTCACCCATAGCAGCTACGTAATGTTAATGCATTGCTTACTCTTTGTAAGACTTTTTCACGCGACATATTATGTCCGATATGTCCACATTTAACTATTTAAACATTTACTTATTAATAAGTTTACGACCTTCCTTCCTAGTTAGCTTCAACCCTTTTCCTCGTTCGTTTGTATGTGTGTACACAAACAGTAGAGTAAATAAATAAACTTCTAACCACAAAAGCGTAACATACCTTTTAAAAAAATGAAATGATCAAATGAAGGGGTCATTTTGATGATTTCATTTTTCCCGCTCTGGGCGGAGCCGAAGGGAGTGTCAGACTTTTACTGACTAAAAACCCATCCCTGTTCCTTCTTAGCCCTTTGTGAACCAGGGCTGCGGTATCTATTTCGAGCAGTCCCGCATCCTCGGCATGCAGGCATCGGCCCTTGCGGACCCCTTTAAAGAGTAACTTACCTCAATTTCCAATCAATCTCTCCATCCAGCTGGTCTGTCCTAATGAACACGGTTCCCATCGTCTCATTAGTCCTCAGCAGTATCATATCAGCGGGCACTCTCTGTCCTTTATGCAGCATCACGATGTCACCGACACGGAGCTCGGAGGAAGCCACCTGTTCCGTCAGAAATGGGCGGTAATCTGATGCTGAAGACTCCAGGAGTATTCTCTCGTAACGTTGGCGGTTTACTTCCCTGTCTCGGCTGGAAGAAGACAAAAAAATGATTTAGATGTTTCTTTGTGTACATACAGAGTTTCCTCGGACCCTCGGAAAGCACTTTGAGCTGTGGATCCCGGCTGTCATTTGTAGATCTGACAGTCGTTACAGGAGGTTTCCAAAGTCTGAAAACTATTCTTACCAAAGGATATCGTATTAAGCTGGTTGCAGCTTAATACTATTAGAAGCTAGACAGTCGACTCCAAGGTAGTTGAGAAAAGCTAGGCAGATAATTATGTTTCTTTGTAGTTTGTTTTAAGGACACTTGTCTAGTGAAGGCAGAGGGGTATAGAATCGGCGGCGGCGACCTCTCGCGTCCGGCCCTGGTTCAATCCATGGTCCGGAGCGAGACGGAATGGGAAGCCGTCACCTCCTTCTGCGAAGCAGTCATGCTAGCGAAGGTGGTGGAACGAGAGAGGGAGAGATCCTCTCTTCCCGGCCGCCGCGGGAGACGCACCGAGCGTCGGGGGCCACGTGGTGGCTACCAGCCACCGTAGTTGCGGGCCTGTGGACGGTTGGCTATGGGCTAGCTAGCCGTCCGTCCGTCTAACGACGACGACAGGCCGTGTCGACGGCGCGTTCGTGTTCCACGCGCGCCTCAAAGAGATGTCAGCATAAGGGGAGGGGCCCGCAAGGGCCGAAGCCTGCCGGGGTTGCGGGCCTGTTCGAAAGAGACACCGCGGCCCCGGAACATAAAGGGCGAGGAAGGAACATGGATTGGTTTTAGTCAGTAAGAGTCTGACACTCCCTCCCGCTCCGCCCAGAGTAGGAGAAGTCATTTGATGATTACCCATCCCAAAAAAAAAAAAAAAAGGGTAGAATGAATGATCAGCCTGTAAGATCTCTGTGAATCTGGGCCAGAATCTAGGGTATGCTGGATGTAGAATGTCTTCGAGGTTTTAGTTGGCGAGTTGTAGTTGTAGTAAAAAGGGGAAAACTAAGTCATTCCCTTTCCTTAAATGATTATTTACATTATGTTCGTGTTCAAGAACAGATCGTCCTGACCGTGGCCATGAGCATGACAACGAGTTCTTTGAAAAACAAAAATATCAAAGAAGGACGTCAGAGATACTGAATTTCTGACGTACTCTGCATGTTGCGTGTTTAATGTGCTACATTGAGATTTTAAATTCTTAATTAGCATATATTACTCTGCATTAATTAAGTCTGGTATTCTCAAGTTGAATACTGAATGACACTAATATATTTATAGTTAGGCAGTAAATAAGACCACTGTCTCACCTATTAAGAGTAAGGCGCGGGTCATATACAAGTGGCGAATGGCATATGGCGATGGCGCGGGTCCGCGGAGGGCGAGGAAGTGGCGCCATTTCCTCGCCCTCTCGCGCCACCGCCATACGCCAGACGTGTTTGTCCCGCGCCTAAGACGGTTGAGATCGCCAAGAACTTCATGTTATTCGGCCATTCTTTGATGCAATAAGTTAAAATAACTAATCAATAAGTCCTCTATCATTCGTACTCTGATAGTAGATCTTCGGATATGAACATAAACAACAATTAAAACTGAACATTCCATGATACTGATAATAATTCAGTTAATAAACAACATCACGCCTACGATTCGCGTGTGGATATCGAATTTCATAGAGCAGGTTACATATAGGTAGAGTGGTATTACTCCGTCTAATTAGATTTAACCAGACATTGGAAAAACCCTTAATGACTTTACAAATGAAACAGAGTACCTACTTCATCCTACGGCTCACGTATAATTGTACGTTCGGAGCACCTCGAACTGTCAGATATCTTCTCTATAACAAATATAAGTAATTAAATTGAAGTGTCTGTTTGTGATATCAAAATAGCTTTTCAAAATACTATAAAATATATATTTTTTTCTCATTTTTGTCTGCCAGTTTGTTACGCCTTATCTCCTAAACGACTGGACAGTTTCTGATGGGACTCGTGCAGATAGCTTGTATTATAGGGAGTAACGAAGACTTCCGTGCAAAAAAACGCTCGAAATTGTTAATAAAATCCGATTAAAAAAGGGAACTAAGGGAAGTAATATTTTTATAATAATTTCATACGAACGGCAGTCGCGGGCAACTGCTAGTGGAGCTATAAGAAATGAGAATGATAATTCCACCGCATTGGCGCCAGTTTGACGAAATATTAATGGCATCGTCAGGACACCGTCCGTCGTCGGCTTGGAGTATTATCGATTCATCCAACACTGAACGCAATTGAGAAACTTTTTTGTGAAAGAAATTTTGTCACACTAGACTTTTCTCCTGTATTGTGGGCGTGCGCGTTTACAAACATTTAAACTCCCATACACAAACAGCCAGACCCGGAAAAACGTATTTTATGAACGTATAAAATTTGATATATCTGATCGTTCATTGTAGGGGTAATCTTTGGAACTACCACCGTTCCGATACCAAAAATTATTTTACTAACGAGAAGATACACTACCTCCGTGTACCCCCTCTACATTTAGAACGTTTCCGTGGGTTAATCACCGTATGTTACTGGAGCGAAGCCGCGAGCAAAAGCAATAAGAAATAAGAGACTTAGTGCATGCCCCTGATCAGATTACTCTCCACCTTCTGCATTCTTTTTTTTCGGATCGGAAATCATCAATTGACCCGTCCCGCTCTGGGCGGAGCGGAAAGTCAGTCTTTTACTGACTAAACCATCCATGTTCCTTCTTAGCCCTTTATGTTCCGGGACCACGGTATCGCTTTCGAACAGTCCCGCAGCCCTGGCAGGCATCAGCCTTTGCGGACTTCGTCCTGTGTGCTGACATCTCTTTGAGGCGCGCGTGGAAAATGCGGAAACGGGAAATGCACGCTTGAGGAAAATTATTGTGTAGAATAAAACAAAACACACAAGGACCTTCACTTACCGATATCTCCTAAAGTCATCAATGGCCTCCCTGCACAGCGTGACAGTGAGAACGAAGCACAGCGGTCCCCAGTACGTGTAGAGGTACCCGATGCGAATGCTCGGGATGAACTGGCTGACGGCCATCACCAAGAAGTACAGGTTCAGGAAGAAACGGAACTGCTCGAACAGCACCATCGGTAGGAATGTGAGGATGTTGTATTTCTGAAAGTTAAATTTTTGCATTCCGATACAGTTTACATTACATTTAATTACATTCAGGGTTTAGATGATGTTGTTAAGAAGCTGTAACAAGAAAGTGCAGCATAAAATCTTTTTATTTTTACGCTCTTCCCCCCCATTCGACGCCTTGCACACACGGTTTCGGGAAGCCTGGATTTCCCGGACGTAAAAGGTGTCCGGGTTTGACGGATGGCAAATTGGCAACCCTATTTTGGAGTTTATTTCCTTTTTCAAATTGAAAAAAAGGAAAAAAAATCATTTCGGGGTCTCGTTAAAATATGAAATAACCTTATTTTGGAAATCATTTCCTTTTGCAAATTGAAAAAATGTAAAAAAAAACATTTCGGGGTCTCGTTAAAATATAAAATAATTCGTTTCTTGGCTCAAATAGTTCTTTCAGTGTATTTTTTTTTGTTGGTAGACTGTTGTAAATCCATCACCGGCCATCAACGTCTGCAACTGAAGCTAATATCGCAAAAGTGAAGGAAATACTCGTAGTGACTGAAAATCCTCATTCAACTTTAAGATAGATAGCCGCCGAACTTTCTGTATCTCACGACTCGATCCGTACTATTTTAACAATTAATGATTTGGGTATGAAACATGTTACTGCTCGGCTAGGCCCAAAAGACCTGAATTTTCTACAAAAACTCAATCGCATGAGAGTCGCTCAGGACATGCTAGAACGAGTCAATTCCGACCCAACATTCATGAAACGGATTGTTACTGGTGACGAGACGTGGGGTTATGAGTTTGACATGCAAACTAGTCAACAAGCTTCGGAGCGGCGCCTTCCAACTGAACCGAACCCGAAAAAATCAGAATTCGCGGCGAGAACTGAACTCAAATTAGGAAATAGCGTTTAGAAAATGTTTTGATGATTGGATTGTTCGTTGGCGTAAATGTATCGTTTCTGAAGGAGCATACTTTGAAGGTGAATAACAAACATTTTGTGTATTATTGATCTTTTCCCGTTACTTTCTTGACAGAGCAGTATTTATGTCATGCTTTATTAGAATATCATTGTGTCATGCTCACAAATACGAGAACACAATGATAGGAATACATCGCAACGACAATGACGCGCTATTCTGATTGCCTAACGTTAGAATACAATGGGCGGGCATTGTTGCAAGGGCGATACGGGCAAACGCTGGCGAATTACTTGTCGTCACAAAATGTAACGTAGTCAGACCAACGCAACACCATCTATCCGGCGACTAGGGAAGATTGAAAAAGAGAATCCCTCATTGGATTTAAGTAATGTCGTAGCGTAGAACATGACGTAAAAATAACAGCTAGGTACCTTACATACGATTTAGTAAACGATTTTGAAAAGTTAAAAAGAACAGAGGAGTTCACACTTTACGAGTTTTTGGGAGGGGAATTCCCAGTCTTTGTCGCGCGAAACCGGAACATATTTGTAGGTAGAAATTGTGCGTTTCTTTCTATCAGGGTTCCGTACCCGAACCCTTCTGGTACCTGGTAGACAATTGAAAATTTTACAGAATGTGTATTTCTTAATCAAAATAAATTACCCCTACAACGATGGTATGGAATCCTTTATACGCGAGTCCGACTCGCACTTGACCGGTTTTATTAAACTGCGAGTTTCCGCGTTTATAAGGAAATAAATGGGGTTTCACAAGGCAAGGGCAAGTATTAGCAAAATGAGGATTCAATCAGAGGAGCAGACTCGTCCTGCAATCTGCTATTAAACCAATTGTGGTCACTAATCAAATTTGCCGTTTCCCCTTGATATTGCCACGGTCATTGGGTGTGTAATGTCTATCTGTCTAGTGACGTAACGATTTCTGAATGTCAAGAAGAGCTGTATGTTATGTACCTATTGTTTTTTTCAAGCGCTGAGCAGACAATGAACTAAGTATTTGTCCGTCGGAAAAAATGACTGCTCCAGTTCATTGGTTATCGCTTTATGAGTCTTCGTGGTCGTTTTAACGAGCATTGTTTCTTGAATTTGCAATTGCCATTGTCCCCCGTCTGTTCAACGATTTATTGAGCTACATTCGTATATATCGTCGATGTCCTAGTACATCCATACTTACGAGCTAGTTAAATATCTGGATGACCGTTTTTTATTGTAAACGACGTTTTCTAAAAATGAAATACGAATATCTCGCCATGGTAATAAAATACTTATATAAGTATTTGATGAATGTAAACTCTTCTAATAAGTACTTAACTAAAATTCACAACAGGCAAATTTTTTATTTAAAAAACATAAGCATTATTTCAATTCAACTTCAACTTCTTTAAATTCGCAGCAACCTCAGAAAATAAACAAAACAATACTCTCTTGCTTGACTAGTGCTCACGACTGACAAATGAAATAAATGAATCAATCCATGGTTCGTAATCGTAATGATAGGGAAACTCCCGGAGCCGCGGGAACTGTATCAACTATGGCCGGGGAGTCCCCCGTCGCGTCGTCGTCGCGGTTAAGGGCCTCTGCACACGTCATATTCTTAAGCGCGTTTTTCAAATTTGCAGTAATTATAGTTGCGTACAAAAATTTTAGTATTTAAATATTCGTATTCGTATTCGTTGCATTACTAAAATACTTACATGATAAATGATAATTTTCCGTATTCCACTTATAGTTGAACCAGAAACTCTGGTACTTGTGCCATTACTGAGATTATGGCTCTTTTATCATATGAATACATTACATATTGTTAGTTATTTTATACAAGTGGTGCGCATTTATTATATGCGTGGGATGTAATGTCGCTGCACAGTGTGTGATTTTGCCTTAGTTGCGGACGTGCTCATTTTATGTGCTTTTTGGATAGCTAACAATAAAACAAAAGTCTTATTAAAACTCCGCCGGCTCTAACTACTATAGTTTATGAGAAATTAATAAAATCGAGAAAAATCCTTAAAAACCATAGAAACAAAGTATCTCGTTTTTGGGTTTGATTTTTACACTAAATGTTTTATGATGTGATAGGAATTTACTATTGGAACCATTTTTTTCTGAAAAAAATTAAAAATCTTCCACACTCAGGTGACAATATTTTTTTTGGGTTCCATCTATCTGGCAGAATCTTGTTGCTCCGAAATTCATTTAGCATAACACACTTGGCATAATTTTCTTTAAACGAATATATTAAAGGCATATATTTTTTTAAATATACTTATTGTTTGGGTGAATGTGTGTATGACCGAATTTCGAATGGCATACTTTTAGATGGCAGTTTTTTATTTGGCATAATTACCTTTGGCATTGTTCAAATTTCGCATAATTTCGTTTAGAATAATGTTTATTTAGAACGACGATTATTTGATATAATTTCACTTGGCATACTATGAAGATTGCAGAATTTCATTTGGAATAATTTTATTTGGCAGTATTGCCATTTTTAATGCCACAAAATAGCATTTTAACCTTAATTTAAAATTAAAATATTATCTTAAAAAGTCAATATGTTGTGCTAGAAAAGTTAGTGACAGAAACGAATCGCTCCAAAACCGACTCCACGTAGTCTTGTCTGCCCTACCCCTAGAGTGTAATTTAAAATCGCGTAGGCGCGGAGGGGCGAGGCGGGCCGCGAGCTGAGGAGCAGGTGGTTTTAACACTCGCCGCCGCGGCTGAGGCTGGCCGGCTTAGCCGGCCAGCAAGCCGAAGCTGCGGTGGTGAGCGTTGAAACACATCTGCGACGAGAAGCTCGCGTGGGACCGCCGGGGCCCCGCAGCGCCGGAGCCGTGACAGAAACCATGCCTGCTGCATGTTGCATTCTCGTTTGCTGCATGCTTGCTGCATGCTTGCTGCATGCTTACTGCATGCTTACTGCATGCTTGCTGCATGCTTGCTGCATGCTTACTGCATGCTTACTGCATGCTCATTGCATGCTCATTGCATGCATGGTGTATGCAGGTTTGCATGTTTGCTGCATGCTTGCTGCATGTTTGCTGCATGCTTGCTGCATGCATGGTGTATGTTTGTTTGCATGTCTGCCTGCTTCTTAC
Source organism: Xestia c-nigrum (assembly GCA_916618015.1). Taxonomy (NCBI): domain Eukaryota; kingdom Metazoa; phylum Arthropoda; class Insecta; order Lepidoptera; family Noctuidae; genus Xestia; species Xestia c-nigrum. The sequence continues at coordinate 6,602,438 of OU745246.1, read as the reverse complement.
AGGAAAATAAAAACCACATGATCTCAATCTACTGTTTTAATAAAAGAAAGAAAGAAAATTATGTTTATTTAGCCGTTAAACCCAAAATATTATGATTTTCACCTGCAGGCCACGAGTGCCATACGCTCGAAAACCATAAAGAAACACATAATATCGTCGAAAGATTTTGCACTAGTACCAACTAAGTAAAATTATTGTATATTTTATTAAATTAATAACACTGGTATAATTGAATAACGTATAAAATTTATAAAATATATTCATAAAATATATGCAAAAATTACAAAATAGGGAAATGGATAAAATTCATAACAGTAATAAAATTAGTGACGTAAATATACTAAGAAAAAACAATAAAATTGTACAAAATTAATAACATTGGTAAAATTGGTAAAAGTGATTAACTAATAAGTTAATCACTTAAAAACAATAATTAATACATGCAAAACGATAATTAATTCAGTTAAATAAAATATATAGACAATTTTCGTTAAACTAATCTTAAATTAGCTCCTATTGCCTTTAAAAATCCAGTTTCAGTGTAATCTGACTGATGATAGTTCTGCCATTCAATGACTATTGATATGAAATTTATGCCAATAGATGATTCTAACCCTAAACTTTCTGCGATAGGATGGTTCAACGTTTAACGTTTATGCATATGAAATTTATGCAAAACGATGATACTGACCTCCAACTATCTGCGACAAGATGGTTCGACTTTTAATTTTTATGCATATGAAATTTATGCCTTTAGATGATTCTGACTTACAAAATTATGAGTTTGAATGTATGATAAATGCGTGTCTGCCAAACGATTTTCTGCGAAATGAAGTTTATGCTATCCGCTGTTATGCAAAGTAATAATATGGCATAAAAAGTTCTGCTATAAAGGGTGGACCCATTTTTTTTCTATGATTTTGTAAATATTTTTTTTCCGGCGATTCCCTTCATGGTCGTGTTTTTTTTAAACGCCTAACTATAGATCACTATAAGAACTATCGCCACAAAAAAAACAGATGCAACAAACCCAGGATCTCGGAAATATTGAATTTTAAAGTTGTGGGTTAGGGTTGTCACTCTACCCTGTGTGCAACATAGATACAATACTTACTTCATGCAAACATTACTGATAATTTTTATTCATTATTTTTTACTCGGGCATTAGCAATTGTTGGTTGTTTAAATTGTGACGTGCATAGTTCAAGTTTATCTAGTAAAATAGTGCAGAAAGTTGAAAGTCAAAATTAAAAAGTATTTACGGTTAAATTTCGATCACTACTTTTGTTTATGATCTATCTTCGATGAAGGATATTATGTGAGATTGGGAAGGGGTCCACCCTCGTTAAGCAAATGCAAAAACCCAATTCCTATACATAATATCTGGAGAAGCGGGGGTGAGGTGTCATGGAGCCGTCAAAGACCCATGGCACTGTTTTGCCTCAGCAGGCACTGACCCGTCCTGCTGGGGGATGTCCATCTGGGCCCCGACCAGAGGAGTTACTGCTAGGGGGGCATGAAGGCGCCAACCTTCATGCTGGTCAGCGAGAGGCAAATATCACCGCAATAGCAATGTTTTAGTTGATAAGGCCCGACAATATGGGTCGAAACAAAGACCGCGTGACCTTGTCCTCGTCTTAATCCATTTTGTTAATGGTAGTATCGAAACGACAACTAATAATAAAAAAATCTATTGCATTAATCAACTTAAATATTGACTACTCTGTGACAACCCTATTCCCATAGAAATTTAAAGAAAACTTAGAAACGCAATATCTCCGAGATCTCGCTAGATACATATTTAAAATTTTCTCAAGTTGTAGGTACTATACATAAGTATAATACGCAGGCAAAAAAAACGCGACCCGTAAGTAGCTAATTTTATATTTATTTTTTTCGTTTATTTACAAAATATTTTTTTATTCTTGTTCCTGTGACGTTAGGGATTTGCAATTTTCTACACTATATAATATTCCAAACCTACAATAACATGTATTTTACAAGAGACTGACATCTGCTTTATTGAAGGAATAGAGACGAAAATCTTTTTCACAAAGGTCAGTGACCTTTCACTTAAATATTTGTATCTCCTAAATGAAGTGAAATATCAAAACGGGTATTTTTGGGAATGCTTTATTCAGGTTTAATCTATACAAATAAAAAATAAAACTGGCACGTCCGCAACTAAGGCAAAATCACACACTGTGCGCTGGTGAGTCAGCTGAGGAAAAGCAAGTATGAACTTTTTGTGCCTGTAAGTCTAGACTCTAGACTTAGACACTTAGTGCTTTGACTTAATAGTACAAGTACTACATAACATCACACCTGTTATCCACAAAGGCACAGGCAGAGGTAAACCTAATATGTTTTTAAGTTTTTAATGTTTTTTTAAATATCGCTGAATATTACACACAGCGCCATCTAGTGCCACACGAAGCAATGAGGCTTGTGTCGTGGACCCCAGATAGTTGATATACTACATACGTACTTTTTGTCCGTAAATACATACTTTATACAACATCCATGACTCGGAAACAAATGTCCACGCTCATCACACAAACATTTGCTCCTACCGGGATTCGAACCAAAGAACGTAAGGCAGCTTCACTACCGCTGCGCCATTTGGGTCGTTTGCTGAGACACATTTAGCCAGCCAACCGTATTGCTATCAAGCAGACATAAATCCAACTCCGTGTCTGCTACTGAGAAATCCCTCTGATGGAAAAACCCAGTAACAAGAACCTGATCCTGGAATCGGACCCAGGACCTCAACCACTACACCAACCAGTTGGTCACAAGTTAAAGTACTGTTAGCATCTATTGACTTACAAACCGCAATGAAGCTAACTAAGCTCTGGCCTTGACATAGACAATTTCATGTCTCTCTTTTGCACAAATATTAGCCAAGTCAAGTTTATACATATTTTTTTTTTTTTTTTTTTTTTGTTTTTTTTAGTTAGTTTTCTACCGCAGACGTGGGGGTCCGCGCTCTTATTTACATTTTATGTATTGTTTAATTGATTTAGAAATAATTTAAACTACGATCGTGCTCCATCATTGGACACGTTACATTAAACTAAGCTTATTATTAGTAACTTATGATCTACGTGAGTCCATCAAATATATATATATATTTATATTTAATTACTAATTAAAATTAACAAAATTAACAAAAATCTACACCAAGCTGTTTCATAACTGCATGGCAATGTGAGTCGACCGGCAGCAACCGTCGGCACCCGTTCACGGACATGACCTGCACATCCGCGCCGCTTAGCTCAACCATTTTGTAGGGAACTTAGCGACCGGATGTGCAGCGCCACCATCGGCACTGTTTTTACGTGAGTATGACAGACTCACCTTGCCATGCAGTTTTACATTCTCTTTTTGGTAACAGAGTTGTTTGGGAGTGGGATGTATTGGCTTTGGGTTTTGGGGTTAGGATGGGGGTTTTTTGTTAGTTACGTCGTCTGATCAGGGACTTCGCTAGCCTGAGCAAAGCTTCCACAACGACTGTGTCTCGATGCTGCATGGCCGTCTTCAGGTTGTACTCAACGACCGTTTTAGTTGGCGCATCCATCGCTCTCTTTGCAAAGCGGCCAGTGGCGTCATCGGCGTCGTCGGTGTAATAGACGCAACTGACTGTATGTCTCGACACCGCCACTACCGCGTGGGAAATGCTGTCGTGGATTTGGAGTCTCCTAGACTTGGTGTTGATGATAATCACGCTGTCGAAGGTAAGACCCTGGGAGAACAGCTTTCTCTTCTTGCGTATGAACCAGAAATAGGGTGTTTTGGGCGGTGCTCGGTATTTGCGCTCCTGTGTAACCTTTCACGCTCAGTGAGTGGACCCGCGACAGCGACAGCTTGGAGGAGTATATACCGGAGTATATCTCGCTCAACGCAAATGCCACATCCATTGGATTGCGGTGTGTGCAGAGCAGCTCCTGGGTGATGCCAGCCACCAGATTTGGACGGGTATACCTTAGCTCGAAAAGGTTCTCTCTGTCCAGAAATGGTAGCTGGTTTATGTCTCCGATGAGGACAACCTCGCTCGCTCCTGACAACTTGACTGCCATTACTATGGCCCCAAAATGGTTCATAAGAGCCTCGTCCACCGTTAGGCGGTAGCATTTCTCTTCTTTCTTGAACCCGTTGGCTAAGATTGAGGCCATAGTGCGCACCTTTGTGGTCGGGACTGTTCGCCTGGCCGATGTTAGTCGGCTTCGACGTTGTGAGGTTACGTCCGTTTTGTTAGCCTCTGCTGCGACTATGGCGACTTTGCTTGCAAATGCCAAGAATGGTTTTCTGGTAGCCGGTCTCCCCATGATGGTGTGGAGTATGGACTGGCTCAGCTGGGTTTCGATCTTGGCTTCCAGCTCCATTCTGTCGTGACTGAATCTGGGGCATTCAAAGAGTAGATGCCAGACGGTTTCGTCGCAGCTGGGGTCACAGACGCACGAGGGACTGTCTTTGATGTGAAAGCGGTGGAGATACGCAGAGAATCCTCCGTGTCCTGTTAGGACTTGTACATGGACCGGTGTGAGAGCTGTGTCTCTGAGTGTTCTTTTTGCCGCTAGGACGTCTGGGAAGAACACTTTCGTGACCGATCCTGTACTCGAGGATTCGTAGCGCACCTGCCACTTCTTTATAGTCCCCTCCCGTATCTTCCTTCTCACGAACGATACGGGGACCTTGCTGTAGTCCGCTGTATCTTTTGTTAGAGCTGCCTCCTTGGCTAGCTCGTCCGCTCTCTCATTTCCGGCGGTTCCCACATGGGCCTTTAGCCAAAAGAGCCTCACTTGTCGGCCTTCTTCTCTGATCTCGCGGACGCATCTCTTGATTTGCTGTGCCAAATGGTGAGTGACGGACGGACTCCTCAGCAGGTCAAGTGACGATCTTGAGTCACTTAAGATGCTTACGGAGTCCGCACTGGATTCTCTTGCCATCCTCACAGCTCTGAAGAGAGCGTACATTTCCGATTGGAAGACCGTGTTGTGGGGCTCCAGGCCAAAGGTGCTGGACTTGGACTCTTTTCCATTTTCCCACCAAGTTAGGGCAGCGCCGACTTTCCCCTCTATCTTGCTGCCGTCGGTGTATATTTGGGGACCGATTACTTGGTGAGTTTCCAGGGTCTCAGGAGTCAATTCCTCTAGGCGTGCATAATCTGTTGTTGTGAGTAGCGCTGGGTGGGGGTTTTGAGAGTGGTGCACGTTGCACTCCAGCTCGTGGCCCGGCGGTATGAACTCTTGGGAATGCCCCTTTTTGATCTTGAAAAGGGTTGCGGCCTCGATTACCCGGAGGTCTAGGGGGAGTTGGCCTGACAGAACAAGTGCCGATGTCAGAGACACCGTGCGGTATGCTTTGCAGATCTTCTGCGTGAAACCTCTCTGCAGCGAGTCAAACTTTTTCCTTGTCATCAGTTTCTCGGCTGCGGGGGCCCACGCGCTCGCTGCATACAACACAATGGGCTCTATCACCGACACGTATATCGTCCTTATTATCTCTCCGTTGAGACCCCAAGTCACCTTTGCCGCGCATGCAAGCTGCTTGTAGATGTCTGCGGCCCTTTTACAGGTCACGGACACGTGCGCGTTGAAGGTGAGTTTGGCGTCTATTGTGAGACCCAGCAGCTTGACCTCTTTGACAAGGTTCAGCCGAGTGCCCGACATGTGGAGTACCGGATCATCGTATTTAAGCTTTCTCGTTAGCAACATCGCATTGGTCTTGTGGGCGGCGAAACGTAGCTTATTTTGGACGCCCCATTCCGATACTATGTCTAGCGTGTCATTGGCTGTTTGCTGTAGGGGACCGGTTGAAAAGTCCGAGAAGACAAGGACGACGTCGTCTGCGAAGGCTTGGCAGTATACTCCCATACTAGCCATTTTTTGGAGGAGTGAGTCTAGGATAAGGTTCCAAAACGTCGGTCCGGCGATTGAGCCCTGGACGCATCCTTTCGTGGTACCCTTCTCACAAGTCGCTCTGGCGTAGTTGACCCTGATGTTCCGGTCTTCCAGGTATGAGGCGACGAGAGCGTATATGTTTTTGGGACAGTTTTTGACTACCATCTGTCTTTTGAGTGCTGGCCACCACGCGTTATCGAACGCCCCCTCTATGTCCAATGATATCAAAAGCACGATCTTTTTGGCTTCGATTTCGGCACGTAAGTGTCCTATTAGAGCATAGAGGGCGTCTTCGGTACCGCGCTGCGGCATGAAACCGTATTGGTTCTTGTTCAGTGTTGGGAGGAAGTGCCACTGGAGTCTGCCTACCAGGAGTTTTTCGACGATTTTTCCTAGGACCGGAAGCAGACCTATTGGCCTGTAGGACTTTGGGCTGGTATAGTCGTCCTTTCCTGGCTTGCGGAGTATGCACACGTGGGCGACCTTCCACTGCTTCGGGAAGTGTGACAGTGACAGGCACTTGTTGGCTATCGCTAGGAACACCTCCCTGTCGCAGTTTATTGCCGCTGTGCAGATGTCTGCTGTTAATCCATCGGGGCCGGGAGCTTTTTTCGGGTTTTGGTTTTGGAGAACCATTTCCAGCTCCGCGGTTGTGAAGGGTGGATCGTCGGCAGACAGTTCTGAGGATTTTTTTCCTCCGCTAGCCTCCTGAGTGCTGTGTGGTATGGCTGTTCGGCATCCGTTGAGTCATCGGGGTAGAAGGTTTTTGCCAGAAGATTCGCGGATTGCTCTGGACTGAGCGTCTCGCCTGCGGTGTTTCTCAGGAGTGCATCGTCCTGTCTTCTGGCTGTCTTCCTTAGTACCCTGTAGATGCCATCCCACATGCTCTCTCGGTTCTGTTTCGAGCAGAACTCCTTCCAGTTTGTTGTGGCCGCTTCCGTTGCTGCTCTGGTGTATGTGTTCTTAGCCAGAACGTACTCTTGGATGGTGAACTGTCTCCGACTAGCGGCTGCGTTCCGGATCCTTCTCTTCTTTGTCAGCGCGTCTTTTTGGAGGCGGTCTAGAGAAGAGGTCCACCATGGGGGCTTGGCGTTGTGTTTCGGCAGCCCCAGCTTTGGTATCGCTTCCTCGCATGAACGGTGGATGTTGGCTACGTATAATGTGATGAGAGACTCCAGATCCTCTGGGCTAGAGACGGCTGAGACTGTGGCTGGTGTTATGTTGTTTTCCGCAAGGCTGGTTTTGAAGTGAGTGCTGAAGTCGGACCACTTTGCCTTCTTGGTGTTATAGATGCGTGTCGAGGTTGGCCTTAAGGGTTCCAAGGCCTTTTCTAAACGCATCGAGAAGGTTATCGCATTGTGGTCCGAGGTTATCAGACTTCTTTCTACCCGCCACTCTTCGATCTTGCCTAGAAGCGACAGGCTGCATACCGTCACGTCGATGTGGCTCGTGCACAATCTGTCTCCTCTGTAGGTCTCGAACGTCGGTGTTTGGCCCGTGTTTAGTATTTGGAGATCGCGCTCGTTGAGGAACGAGTTATACGCCGCACCGCGATGGTTTTCGGAGACACTTCCCCACCACTGGCTCCAGGCATTTACGTCACCTCCCACAATGATGTTATTTGTGTGTAGTTTTTGAAGTGTGTTGTGTGTTTCCGAGAGGTAGGGTTCAATTTCCTGGTCACCTTCAAAATAGACCGATAACACCCCGAGACTGAGCTGGCCCACCTTTAGCATGACGGCGGAGATGTTCTCGGTCACAAGCTGGGGGTCGTGGATGACCTCCAGGTTGTTCCCGAAGACAACGATCGCCGCCTTTACTGGTTTTTGACGGTTCAGGCTGCACTGGATGACTTGCGTGCTTGCAAGCTTGCGACTTGAGTTTATACATATTTACCCACCCTCATTGAATACGAAAGAAAAAGGAGTAAATTATATCGGGACGTGACTGTGCGCCGTTCGGCATAATATGGGAAGCAAGGACAGAAAGTTGATGATGCCTTTTTTTTTTTTAGGAATGACCGTCGTAGTTGCAACTCGATAAGGTTGCTTAACTACTTAACCGAACTATGTTGATGATGCCTCACAACATGCTTACTTATAAAATAAGTTTTTTTGCCTCATATAGCATTTTTTTTTAGACAATTTTCAGCACAGTACCTTTTTGCAGGATGCAAGATATTTTTATTCAGAAAATTAAAACATTAAACGCAGGTGGTAATGCTATAGTTATGTACGGTCAAACAAGCTATTTGGTTTACAGTTTAACCCACAAATTACATTGTAAAATGTAAACCAAATAGGTTGTAATAAAATTACGACATTCAACATAACTTTTACTTTGTGACCTACTTGCTAACATTCACTAGACTGTGGAGCAGACTTTCTAATAAGAGCTCACTTCTTATCTCATACTATAACAACGTTATTTATTGAAAGATGATTCGTATTTCTATTTCGTAATTTTTGGAGAATTTTAGGAGCTTTTTCTTTTTATTAAATAAATAATAATTATAATTAAAAAAAAAACTTTCGAAAAAATCTAAACCACAAATTTATGTAAAGTTTCATGTGTTCACATACAAGAATGAACAGTTGATGACCTTCAACATTTTAAATTAAGGTAGCACAAACAAGGATTAAAAACCTGTTTGATAATATTTTCCATTCATGTCTATTATTAAACAATGCTTTCAAAAAGGTAACTAGCAGCTTTGTAGGTTTTACACAAACAGGTCATACTTTAATGAAGACTTTGACTTTTTCATAGAAAATTTAAACAAAATGATACTGGTTATACTGAATAAAACAGCATTTTTTTTTAAACAACTATTACATAACCCTCAGGAAATTATATTAGGTTTTGGGTTGGAAGATCAGCATTATTATGAGATTAGTATATTTTTAATGGAATACTGTGGGTATTTAAATATTTTTTGTAAGATACTCGGCTAATACCTCAGCCTGTATGACAGAGTAGCTATAATTATTATTATCAAAAGCCTAAATTCCCCGCCAGTATATTATTAATAATTAACTAGATTCTGGGAACTATCATAATAACAAACTCTTATCAGATTCTCGTATGAACTTCAACAATATCACATCTGTTTAAATACCTACTCTTTGCAAGACTGACTGCATTATAAATTTTGCTTTTGTACAATTATGAGTATTATGACACACATATTACTGATTAAATCATTTTATTTTTATAAGTAAATAAGTCTAAATGATAATTTGGACACTATATAGTGGTCTGAAGTTATTAGAATAGCTATCTTTGTGTGAAATGTTTTAAATTAGAATAATTTAAGAAAAATCAGGCCTCTTCTTAGTAAGTCTATGTAATACTCGTTATGGCCTAATTAGAGCTAATTATGTTGATACACTTAACTGCCATATTGTGTTGTATACTCATCACAAAAAACACGGAATACGTAGTCGATAATTGTAAATACAAGGCGTCTATGGCGTTTTCATGGTGTCGAATCGTTTAGAAATTGTCACTGACCTGATTACAAACGTAGTTAGGCGGAAATTCTTCATCAGGCAGTTGCCCCAAATATATAGCTCGAGAACTCAACTTCTTCTTACGGAGCCTCCAAAACTGTAACCTAGAAACAATCGATTATAACATAATTCGTACGTAATTATTACGCCAAACAAAGAGAATGAATGTAAAAAATGCTTACCTTGACCATATTGATTTCTTTTTGGGTCTCGTCAGCAACGGTGTCGTCTCCATTTTCACAACACAATAACTATCACGTTGTTTTTAACTGTTCACATTATATTAATTTATTATGAATAAATTAAATCTGTTTCTTATCAAAGCACAATAAAAATAAACGCAAATCGGATAAGTATACAAACACAAACTCTCGCAATGACAGCAAGGCGTGAACTGTCATATGTCAATGTCATGTCATGCCGTTCCATAGATAAAGTTAGCAGTAGAGATGCCCCAATTTCAGAATTCCGGTTTTCATTGGCCAGAAGTAGATCATGACTGATCTGCAGGTGAACATAATTGAATGTGCTTGACTTCAAGAAAGGTCTCATAAAGGATAGAATTAAATAATTGTTAATTAGATCCTGTTTAGCTGATCAATTATTTTCAATCAATTAAACGTATTTATTAATTGGCCAGTGGGAGATTTTTGGAAGAGAGTGGTCACATTGAGTAGGTAAATAAATATGGCGGTGTAGTAGTTTCGGGGTGTGTTATACGGTTTTCGTCAAAGTTTATGCAATATATAACGCCGAATTGACATAATAATTAATTAAGAAATAGTTCTAGTGCTCCATCAATGTTTTTGAGTGAGAAATAATGAGTGTGTAAGTAATGACCTATTAGATCAATGACTTGGGATGGTGTACGGTGGTTGACATCTAGGGGTATCGGGGAGTCGGGGCTTCGCTGCGCCGCGGTCGGTTCTCTCGCTCATCTGCGCTTGTTAGAAAGTAAGAAAAGATGTGTTTATAGTAATGTTTATTTGTACGTAGTTAGTCAAATTGCGGGCTCCCGTTAATTATTCCACGATTCTCGACGTCTAGTGCGAAGTTTTGTAATACCCAGTATAAAGCAATTAAGTTTGCAAGAGCTCTTATTAGATTGTGATGCGCCGCGACCGTCGGAGGCAGTGCGTCTGTTGTCTCTGTCGCGGCGGCCGGGCACACCTCCGTTGACCTATTTTCTGGTTATTGCATTCATCTAACTATTTATGTCTTGGGGTGTAAAGTGGGCCGCCGGTTTTGCATCGCGCACCTATGCAATAATTCCTTCATGTCCTTGTCAGCCACTGTTACAGCTTATGAACCTGAGTTAATTAAAATAATAAATAATGTAGCTATTTGTAAAAAGTGTAGAAAGTGAATTGACATTATTCCTTTTAATTTCCAATGGGAAGTAATTGAGATGTTCTATTGCCACAGATACTAAGAGTCAGGAAGGACAGTGGACAGTGTTTAGTGCTAAGTGTAGTGTAGTTACAATGGCATGGTACGTGCCGGCCAGGGGTTTGGGTTTGACAGAGGGGCACAAGACTACAATATGATGGACTCGGAGCTGCCACCTGGTAGTAGTAACTCTACTGGACACCTGTCCACCATCGGATATCATACATTGCCAGGTAAGAGCTAAAAACCTTTTTCTTTTAAAACTTAGACAAGTTAGCTATTCCAAGTTGTAGAATAAACTTAAAACTTACTGCATGCAATTCAGTAAAAAATATATTTATGTTTTTTTCCTTGTCTTCAACAGGATTGTTCTCATCTCATACAGTCATCCACTCATGTAAACCTACAAAATATTTACTTTTATAAAATGTTATTTTCCCATAAAAGTAATTCCTATAATATCATTAATTTTTGTTATTTTTTTTCTATGCACAGTCTATTTTTCTAATTAAAATACTGGTATTCAGCTGCATGTGGTCAGACTAGAAGCTGACTGAAACATAGTTGTAAAAAAGCCAGCTAGATGATGATGGATAATTCCCGTGCACAAATGCACAGTTATCTTTTATTGATAAGTAAATAATTGGACAGTAACTTCCTATTATAATACCTCATGCAGTAAACCATTCACAATATTAGTTCAACATATTAGCAAGTTAAATTTTTCCAGTACTTGCCATGATATCAGAATGTAAACATTGTGAAGACAACACTTTTTACGTTAACAGTTTGCTCTGATAAGAGCCCTGATAAGACATTGAATCTTAAGTGATGTGATTTTCAGTTTGCTATGATAATTTAATAAACATCGTGATAATTTTCCATAGTGTCTAGCTATTGATTTTGCATATGTAGCATGGGATGGAATATAAATGATAAAATTATTAAAAGTACATTGAATTATTGCTCATAATGTTAATGCTCAATGTTCATGCATTCTCTATATGAGAAGAATGTTTTGACGTACAGCGGGACAGAAATAGGCTGGTATTTATAGTAAATTATTTTTCACATTACCTAACTGTTGCCATGACCTTCGTCCATTTGAAAGTATTATAAAAATATTGCTTCCATAATTATTATATAAAAAATTAAAAGTCATTAAGTACCTACCTAAGTTGTGAACAAAATTTCAAATTCATGGGTTTTAAATTTTGTACATGGAACTTTAATATTTTTTCTAAAAAAAAGGGCCCTGTAACTTAGGCCACTTTACGTCCTTGGATTAATTATATTTGTAATTTTGTTTAATTATGATAATATATTTAATACCTAGTGAACGATTATAATTTAATACATTAGCTATCTGCCAATTAAAGTCCCATCAAATTCATACCGACTACTCAATAAAAAAATACATTCATTATTTTCTGTACCATATCATTAGTGTCCGACCGAAGCTTCGGCTTCGGCTTCGGCTTCGGCCACCTTCGGCCAAAAAAAGCACCTTCGGCCAAACCTTCGGCTTCGGCCAAAAATTAGCCGAAGCTTTGGCCGAAGCCGAAGGTTTGCAAGTTGTCAAAATTTGGAATTTACTGAACAATGCTAGAGCGAGACGGAGAGTGCGCAGAGCAGAGCAGCGTTTCGCCGCCCCACCGCGCCCGGCCCGAACGCATCGAATAATGTATTATCTACTTATATACGTTGGTCACTCGGCTCGTAATTGGGCTAAATCTCTAAAGCTCTCAGAATATGTAGTATATTCTGAGATTATAATAACTATCGCATTTCTCAAGGTCATCCATCACCTTCGGCTTCGGCTTCGGCTTCGGCCGAAGGTTTTGGTGAACACCGATTAATCGGCTTCGGCTTCGGCTTCGGCCAGAATTGCACCTTCGGTCGGACACTACATATCATTCAAGACCATGTGATAATGCAATTTTATGGTTATTTTTATTTTCTTAAAGTTGACAGCTCTAATCTCTACTTTGGGAGTGATGGGTCATAAATTATGCTCAAGATAGTGATAAAGTTTGAAGACATACTTTGACATGTTATCTTTATTGGACCAATTCATAACTTGACACTAAAATGTAGTCAAAGGGAACTTTTCATGTTAAAAATTTTGTTGATGCTAACATTACCAAAATTTGGAGACAGTTTTAAAGAGTTTCCATGGAGTTCTTTTTACCTGTTTTTTCTCCATAGACATCTACGTTTTGGTTTGCAATGAGCATCAACTATTTGAATAACTGACCAACTCCCCGATTGTTAAACAGTGCTTATAAAAGGTAGCGGGAATCTGTTGGATGCGAGGTGCAGGGGACCGTCAATGTGGCGACACTTGGGGTAGGCCTATGTCCAGCAGTGGACGTCTTTCAGCTGAAATGATGATGATGAGGATGATGATGTAAAAGGATTAACTGAAATAAACTCGAGTTGAAGTTATGCAATACTACATTTCTAATAAGATTAATGGTTGTTCATCAACTTTCAAACAACATTTACCTATTTAATTAACAAATGATGCAATCAAATAATAATCTGCCCTATTGAGAATCTATAAATAATGATTGAATAATATTAATGAGGTTTAATTGAAATTAATTAAAAACTCCTAATCTGATAAAGACTTTGTAACAATGATCTGTAACATACTACATTGAATTGGACTACATACTATTTGAATGTACTTACTTGAGGTATTTATTTACCATGGGGAAGTTTGGAGTATGAATGTAGATAACTAAAAGAGGAGGCATGAGGCAAAGAAATAATTATTGGAATGTGCAAAGGATGATAATATGACCAGTAAAGGGTGATTATTGAACACATTGGGGTGAAGACTAAAATTTATAACTGGCTGCTATCCGCAGCGCGTATGGTGGAGAAGACATGCTGTGCCGACTCCAAATTAACTGTTTTAAGGGCAGAAGAAAACGAAGTTTTCTATTTAAACTATACATCATTACTGAATAATAAAAGGGCATTCATATCTCGCAATGAGTTTCGGGAATTACCTACTCAATGAATATAAACCACAAAACTAATATTAAAATGTATGATGAATGAATGAACATTTATGTACTGACTTGTATTTGAGTAGTGATTGTTTAATGACATCATCTACAGAGAATAGTCAATAAAGTGCTAACTATTGACGTGAACTGTAGTTTGCCGTAAGTCATAGTTTATTGTGACAATAGTGTTAACTGCTGTTTTTGTACCAATATTTAAAGTGTTTTTCATAATTCACAGTTTCTTGTTTTGAGACATTTGAAGTTATTGTTAATTTGTATTGTGAATATTCTTTGGCTAATAAAATCAGTGGCATTAATATTATAAACACTCAGCAGTAAATGGGTCGGTTTTACATTAATTTACATAATTAATTAAACATTCTTGTTTGTTGCTTTGAAATTGAATGTAAACAATTGTGATAAGAATCTTTTTCAAGTGAAACCACTCTTAATAAAGTGTTAATTTACATAGGTACTTTGTACTAGGTAGTACTGTTTCCACCCCAACACAACGACATTGATGCTAAAATAATAGGACAAGTAATACGACCCATTGTAGGATTTCCAATGGCGAAGGCTGTTCTAAATAGGTACGCTGGGCTATGCTTATTGGGCTTGTCTATGCTTTTACTAGTCTTTTCCCTTTTATTTCGATACCTTTATAGGTCTTTTCCCTGTTATTTCGACACCTCTAAAGGTCCTCCATTTTCGAGACAAAAGTCGAAGTTTTGTATTGTATTGTATAACGGGCTGGTAACGCACGTTGGTCTGCAACTCCACGTCAAAGCGCGTACTTTGCGTATGGGATATAGGTACTATCTACCACAATCCGCGGGTTGGTAGATGTCATATGTCTTCGAATTTTTGGTTCTAGGTAGAACATGCCGGTTTCCTCACAATGTTTTTCCTTCACCGTTTTTGAGAGCAGGGGTGAGAAAATAAATTACACAAAGTAATGCGCCTGCCTGGGTTCGGGTTCTGCTCTTCTGCTCGTTGCTAAAAGTCGAGGTGTCGAGGATTCAACTCGTGTCATAGGTACCTATGAGATTTTAATTCACTAAACCGGGGGCCATCTATGGCTCTATTTGCTGACCCCGGGTGTGTTAGATTGTTCGGCTGCAGCACAGCCCCCTCTATGCAGCTCCGGGACTTAAGGTCATTGACGCTGTAACCTCTCCTAACTTGACCTGCGCATACCTACCTATTACAAATTGCACGAAGTAACTTTGGTTCGACGCGGAAGATCGGTAATCCTTTATTTTGATTAAAGATAGTATATTTCTGTTAAAGCTGCAAAATATATAGTAGGTAGGTACTTAGGTACTTTGGGAAATTCAGGAAAAAATAAATTGTAAGTACCTACACATTTATTTTTAAACGAAAAATAAATCCCGAATATTGCTACCTATTTACATCTTCTTTGCACCAATTAGTAGTCGAACTGCCATTCTCTCTTATATTTTTGGAGCTTTTTATCTTTTTTTGTTCGTTCTTGGGTAGCTTGCAAAAACCATCATCACTTTCCATGTTTTTTATTTTAACAGCAGACAATAAAAATCGGGCGGCATAGGTACATCGACAAATTATTGACCGTTTGAGTTTTGTTGCTTGGAATGCGTTTCATTCTGAACTTCCCCGTACAGCGCTATGGATACGTTCTAGACTTCCAGTGACAGTCCCAGCGACAGTTGAATTAGGGATAAAAATATAGTATTTTTTAGAAATGTATAGTAGAATTGACTGGAATATATTACAATACTCATGTATATACATATAGTACGGGTGGCAACCCTAGATGGGTATGATGTCATTCTTGCCTTTGGTTTGTCATGATTTGGGCAACCTTCGGTTCTTTAAACGATCAGTCTTTGCTCCTTGGTTTTGCGTCATCCAATCCCGGATAGAACATACGCCCGGATGCAGTTCCGGGATTTAAGATTGATTGTAAGATTGATTGCACTGTAACCCCCTCTTAACAGTTTCAAATAGTCTCGAGCGATCGTGGAATAGAATTTAATGTTCTGCTTGTTTCGGCGCTTTCTAAATGTTGTCGATTTTATACAAACGGGTCGATTTGGGGTACATGTGCGGTCTTCGGTTGGGCGTATACGATTCCGGGACCTCTGGTCGATCCTACTGTAACCCTTCCACCTTCCCCCCACACTGGACCTGTCAAGTTGCATGCAGTAACTTTGTGTAAAATATTAAATATGGGATGTTATTCTTATTGTTGTTTTCGTTTCGTCATGATCCGGTCGATCTTCGATTAGTCTTGGGTTCTTCAGCCCATCGTGCTTCGATTCTACACATATCATAAATCTATACCAATATTATAAAGCAGAAGAGTTTGTTTGGTTTAACGCGCTAATCTCAGGAACTACTGGTTCTAATTGAAAAAATATTTTTGTGTTGGATAGTCCATTTATCGAGGAAGGCTATATAATATCACGCTGCGACTATTAGGAGCGGAGTAGGAATGGATAATGTTGCAAAACGGGTTTTTTTTTTTGCGTAGGTCAGGTAGTTATATAAATAAATCATCTGGCCCCCGGTTATCATGCACACCGGCCCCCGGATACATGTCCGGGATTTCAGGTCGATCGCACTCAGCACTGTAACCCGCTCCTAACTTGACCTGCGTTATAATTGCACACAGTAACTTCGTCCCGGCGATCGGGAAGATGGGAAGTACCTACCTACATATAATATAATCCTAATGTGTCTTTGCCAAACTGTATTACGTTCTTTCTCGTATCGAAAAAGTTGATAAACATCATAACGAAATTATTAAATAGGTAATAAGGAGGGGTAAATATCAACGTTTTGAGATTCGGATTTCAAGTCGATGGTACCTACCTACTGTAAGCCCTTCTAACTCAATCTGCGATATAATGGCACGAAGTAGCTTTGTCCTGGGGATCGGAAAATACGCGACGTGAATTGTCTCATTTTGTGTCTTTGCCAAACTGTATGCTCTCGTCTCCGAAATGATCATATAATTATGTGGTCAAAACAAGATTAGAACTAGCCTTGACCTATCAATACGAATTTTAATTTATCTAAGTATATCTTACTCAATTGCACGTCACAATATTCCGAAAAAAGCTATTTTGATTCTAAGGTCGCGTCATAATTTCCAATGTTAAGGCGCTTAGACGAGCTAAATTAGCAACTCTATTTGTGGTGGTTCAAACTTCGTTTGAAATGCTGTTAGAATAAAGTTCTAATCAGCTTGCACTACAAAGTGGTTGTTACGTCAGCCACTGCGGGCCAAATAGCGCGAAATGAGTGGTTTCGATCGATTTACAAAAGAACCATTGAAAAACTAAATTGTAGAATTATTTCCCAAAAAATCAGAATGAGCGCATGTAGTATGTTTTTTATTGTTTGTAAAATATTTTTCGAGATAAGTTCGTGATTTCTTTTTATCGAACCAAATTAATTGTATTATGTTTTCAAAACAGTATCATGCTAGCATATATCCTGAAGAATATCATATATTTCTATTCTTGTTTATAGATATATTATATATTTCTGGTCTTGTTTATAGCAGTGAATCATATACTTTTAGTAATTATAAAACTCGCGTTTAGCTCATGTAATCGCCTTAACAAAGATTACATCAGGCTTGTAATATTGTGAACCCAAGCTCCTACAGACAAATCCTGATAGAAAACTAAAGAACATTTTGCATTTGGGATTCAAACCAGGACCTTTTACATGATATCTGCCTCGTTGGTCATCATCCATTAGCCTCGGTATAGGCCTCTCTTTCCTCGTGCCAAGCTCTAGCTCTTGTGCCATCGTCATCCAGAATATTCCCGCAATAGCAAAAACGTCGTCTGCCCATCTCGCCGTTCTCGTTGGGGTCAGTGGATAAGAAACGTGGTACTAGTTTTTGATTGCGACCAACTTCGAGGTAGTTGAGCACAGTGTTCTCTTCTAAGTTTCTAACCTATGTGGTCGGAGTGAACGAAATCCTTTCGACATCGTTTTTACGACAAACGGTTAGTCGGCATCGTTTACTAATAAAGTTCTTTATTAGTGATCGATGTTAGTCGGAGACAAAAAACACCAAGACACTATTAACTTAAGCACAGCCTTATATTTAAGTGTTTATACGATACAGTCGAGAAAATAAACGATTTGTGTAAAAAAAAAATGCCTTTTTTTTCTTTTTTTCTCAGTATCCCGTTACGTTCAGTCTTACCCTCATTGGTCTAAATCAGGGCTGTCCAAACTATATACCTTCGCGGGCTAATTAAATTTCATACAAAAGCTGGAGGGCCAGAAAAATATTTTCAGTTGTCAAGTAAATAAAATACAGGGTAATTTTGTCTTTTTATGTTTATTGATTTTTCGTTAATATTTATCTTTAACAATAGTATCGATATCCACATAGATATAATAAAGAAGGAGATATGGCGTGAAGTTCAAAATGTATAGAAAACTGATGAAGCCACAGTTGCCCCTCCATAAAGCTAATATTGCACACAGAGCTCTGTCAAAACAATACTACGAACAAGTGCACACACGCGCCATCGATAACTCTGTCATTTAAATACAAACCTTATTTGTTAAACCGCAGCGTACTTTTTCCGTATAATTTACTCACACTAAAACAATTATCATTGTGTGTTGTCGGGACACGGGGGCGGATACGACACAGTGCTTGACTAAATCGAAGAGTTATCGATAAATATATCGATTATTTTTATAAAGGATTTGGAAATAAAGTAAATAAAAATAATATGAAACCTACAAACATTATTCAATGAATAAAAATACTTTAAAATCAATTAAAATTCAAATGACACAGTTACACGTAGTTTAAAATCAAAATCAAAGCATTTATTTCAATTAGGCCAGTTACAGGCTCTTTTGAATTGTCAAAGAGAAAAAGAAAATTAAGCATAGAACCACATCGGCCTTCCAACCGGATTACAAGAGTTAACAAATGGAAAAAAAAAGTGAAATAGTAATATTACAATTCGCAGTCCACTTTCTTGTCGACAGACTTTGTCAAACCTCCACGAGCACATCACTAGCTCGCGCTCAAATACGACGGACCGGAGCAGCGGACGCACCATGCGAAATGATGGCTTAATGATGTTTCGTTATGTCAGGTGTACATTGCTCGTTCAGTCACTCAGTGACAGACTAAGGTGGTTGTAAAAAAGCAATGTATTTAATGCAAACATAATACAGTCGAAGTAATACAAGAAAACATAAATCAAGTAGTACAAGTCAATAGCTGAGCGACGCGGCCAGCTCCACGTGGTCACCGACACGCCCCCTTGCCACTTCTCCTGTTTTTAATATTTCTGTGGATATCCACGTCAACATTCGTTGTTGCCAGGCGCATTGCATGAAGAAGATTTATCTGACAGTGAAGATCTATACTTGGATTTTATAAAATTCATTGGCAGCACTTATTTATGCACTTTCACATAAATAAGTGCTGCCCATCATCGATCCCATTTTCAAGCCAAATTTTTTTAGCTTGGGGATCCGGTCGCCAAGGATCTTAAAAAAATCCATTCTCGATTCATTCATCTCGATGTTCATCCTTCTTCGTAGACATAATGCAGTTAGTAAAGTATTTTTTTCAAAACTGCTGCTAATTACTTATTATAATGTGTAAAATTCAAAGCGGTGTAAGTAAGAAGTTCCGATACGAACTAAGTGGAAGCACAAACTTAACTAATACGGTCAACAACAAATCCTCACTCGACAAAAACAAAATACTTTCTGGGAATTCCCCCAATAATAGTAAAAGTAGCTTCACTTTTAAGTGATCATGCGAATGGAATGTTGCAAGACTAAAGATAAATAAATTATACCAAGTATTGAGTACATGTTTTAACAACGAATAATACTATCCAAACTATTTGTGTCCAAAACTATTTTGAGATTAAAATGTGTGTCGCGGGCCGCATGAAAACAAGCCGCGGGCCGCATGCGGCCCGCGGGCCTTTGTTTGGACAGCCCTGGTCTAAATCACTGGTTCCCAACCTGTGGTCCGCGGACCACTAGTGGTCCGCAGACCACAACTATAGTCCAACTATGGTCCGCGAAAGAGTAAAATGTTATTCGTACTTTTTAACTTGCACAGAAGATGCAAGCTCAACCCATCCTAATTGACCCTATCAGAGGCAAAATTCATTTTTTTTTTTAATTT
Organism: Xestia c-nigrum; assembly: GCA_916618015.1. Taxonomy (NCBI): domain Eukaryota; kingdom Metazoa; phylum Arthropoda; class Insecta; order Lepidoptera; family Noctuidae; genus Xestia; species Xestia c-nigrum. The sequence continues at coordinate 6,582,433 of OU745246.1, read as the reverse complement.
TTCGAGCTCAATTCGATCGCTTTTGTATCCATCACTATCTTAATTTTAAAGGTTCTCATCACATTATCCAATTTTCGTAAAGTGTGAGTTAAAGATTCACTCCCCTAGTTATAATCCTGTCGGTATCCATGTTTATCTAGGACCATATATGGTTCCTGTTAACAATGAACATACCAAAGTGGTCCCTGGTCTAAGAAAGGTTGGGAACCACTGGTCTAAATGTAGTAAACACTACTACTGACAGTGCCGTCTACTACCGTTATTTAAATGTAAAGCTGTACTCGTAATAATGCATAAATAATGTCAATTTGCCAGCTTGTTGTTGTTACCTAGAATCAGCGTCCATAAACCCGAGTATTTTATGGCAATAAAATAGTATCACTGCCGATCTGAAGGCGTGATTCGTGTTTTAGCGTAGCGTTTAACGATTAACGATGTTTGCTTATCAACTTGAATATTATGAATGGAATATACTGTCGTAAACCTTTACTAACACCCGGTATTGAAGGGTTGGTCATCATAAAATTTGTATTTAAGTATGCTGTCAAATTACATGTTTATTAACTGCTTTTACAAGTTGCCAATTGAAGTATGAAACAATTCCATTTCATTCAACCAACAACATATTATTTCTAGTGTTATGTCTTTCCAAAAAGTGGTGTAAAGCAATGCATACTTAGGTGCGGGTCAAACACGAGTGGCGTATGGCGGTGGCGCGCCACACCTCTTCTTTATGTCACCGTATAATTGTCAAACACGTTATATTACAATATAACGTGTTTCTCTCTAGCGATATTGTAAACTCTCGGAATATTGTCAACTGAACATACGCCGCGGAAGTTTCTCTGCTCCCATAATCGGGACTTGGTGCACCCCCCCGTTAGGTTAGTTACATACTTACATTTTGTATGAAATATCAAAGAAGTGGCGCCACCGCTATACGCCATAGCCCATACGTCACTTGTGTTTGACCCGCGCCTTATAAACACGATAGCAGCATCGCTTAAAACCGTGATCAGCCAGCAAAAATGCAAAAAGAGATGCTGATTATAGGCTCGCTTTTAGCCACAATCTCATTTGAAGAAAAGCGACTATTACGATGCGATCGATACACGCTTACCTAACAGAAAACCTACTCAAGAATGAGCACCCAGAATCTGTAATAAATCTCGATTCTTCAAAATCTGTGCCAATCCCTCTCGCAGTCTCTCACAATCGTAAATCCCACAAAAGTCGACGAACCGTCCCATTTCCGGGCAAAGTTCAAACCCCCACACAGTACCCAACTTAAATCATCTTGTTCGTCGTTTTAAACATGGTCCAGTGGTCTTTCGATCGGTGGGTGTTCCCGTTCAATGCATTGAAGAAGGGAGAAAGAATATTAGAAACCTCGTATCTGGTAAGCTGGCATTTCCAAAGGGCACTCAATAACTGTCACCTTATTACGAGTCAGTGTTCATAATATCACTTCAAGCGTTCCCGAATCCCCGAAAGGAAAGGTAGAGGAGTACCTTACAGTAAGAAGTGATAACCTAGACCTAGCCTAGCCTGGTGTGGCCGTCGAAGTGTCAAGTCGTCTCGAAGCAGTTCTCGAGTTCGGACCCAAGACATTCCTCTGGTTCATATGTATTTGTTTCATGTGCGTATTGCGTATTTTATAATTATCGCTTGCGTCGATAAAGGAAAACAACGTGAGGAAACCAGCATGCCTGGGAGATATTTCTTAACGCTAAACGTCTCTTTTCTCGGCTACAATACATACAATAACAATCACCGAATTCGTTAATTCGTTTCGTTCCAAAAGACAGCAGTTGTTCCTAATATCTAATATCAGTTATTTGGGCAATTGTTAAGCGCAAGTTGGAAGCCATTGTCATGAATTTGAACGGCCTATTCGCGTTTTATGTGTGCACATCTGCCCTTAAATAGCGTATTGCCAAACCCCTTTTAAGTCAAAGTACAGTTATAAGCACTACACAGGATTACCACTACCTCACCACACAGCCTTACTGATGAAACGCTGCTAATAAGACTTGCGGTATCGAGTTTCACAGAAAGAAAGGTGGATGGGTCGAGTTGAGGCGTTGCTTAGCCGATGCAGTGCTTGTTACGTGTGCGTTAAGTTTAAAAACCATTATTTGTCGAGTACACGAGCCTTTGGCTACTTTTCATTACATATTATCAAACAAAGCCATGTCTGTCTGTCTGTCTGTTCGCGATAAACTTAAAAACGACTGCATAGATCCTCATGTTTATTTCGCCAATGGGTAGAGTGGTTCTCATGAAACGTATTAATAATAATTTGTACGCGGGCGAAGCCGCGGGCATCAGCTAGTTGTTTTTATATGTATATTTATGCAGGTTTACAGTTTTCCCTCCTTTTTTCTTTTTGACTAAAAGCTCTTCTTCTCCAGGACGTATGCACCACTCCGCCAGCACACCGGCGGGGGTGGATGGCGCCGGCGGAGGCTCCCGAACGCCCCCCGCGACCCCCAAGAAAGGCGGCAAGATGCTCGCCGTCAGGGTGCAGATGCTGGACGAGTCCATATCCATGTTCCAGATACAGGTGAGTCGAATTTCTAGGAAACAGTAGGAGGGAACTAACTGTTCCCTCTTACAGAGACTGTAATATTCTCTTAAAGGCTGACAATGCATACATAGCTTCTAAGTTTTAATATCTCAAAGGAGATTGCTGCAGCTGCCTTATTATATAGCAGGAAAATGTTTGGCTCCCGAAATAAGCTTCCGATCCAACGTTATTGGTTATGGTGATATTTAATATCAGCGGCATATCAACGCTTTTGAACGCAAAGATTAATGCACACAGCCCTTCCCCCCTATACTTTAGCCTTACCGAAAACATTGTAGCAGCGGATAGAGGGAAATAGCTGCAAAATTTATTTAGAAATCTTCTATGTTACCTGCATCGAAAACATTTATCAATCCGTCAATATACCCTGAATTGAGACCGCAAAGTTTCTGTACATGGTTCTGTAAAAGGTTGTTGCAGAAGTAGGGCAATCAGGTATTTTGGGAAACGCGCAATAAAATTGTAGCGAAAAACACGTGATAGTAATGCCATCTTCCAAGAATTAATCTTGGAAAGAATTCTCACGTAAAAGTACATACGAGTATCTAGCAATCTGCTATTTTCCTTTTCCAGAATTTATTCGTTCTGCTACTTACATGTTTAGTGTTTACCTTGTCAGACATTGGGCTGTGATTCTAGGGATTAGGTATCACCGCATAAGAACGCTCTAGTTGAATTTAGAAAGAAAATGTCTCTTATTCGTTTACAACGGCGCCGGCGTAGCAAACAAACGCCGGACCTAATAACCTCCCATAGATATTAAACTTTTCAATTCTTCGAATTAACGACACAGTAACCTCCAAAAGACCCATGGAGAATATTATTAAATACCCTTACGCTCCAAAAATAAGGGCAAAAATTAGACCCTTTTTATTCGCAGTTTTATTTTTAGACGAGATAGCCTGTTAAAACGTCCCGTTGGTAATGAAAATTTTATCAGACGGCCTGTAGGTGATTAAGCGGAACTTCCTCTTGCCTTGATAACTTGCTCCGACGATGGGGTTATTAATACTCTCAGTGAGATGACATGAATATTGAATGTGGTATCACAGCCGGCTACATGTAGGAACATGTAACATGTAGGAAGATTAATAGTTTAGTCCTGAGGTTGTATCCAAAGATATGTTGCCGTGGATAACCTTATTGATTTACAACATTTCTAAATCTAATAGCTATCACGCAAACTTTATTCCTCATCATGATTTATTTGGGTTGGTGCAGCCTGTCTTCCTTCTCCCATACTCGTCATCTCATCATACCAATGAACTACTAAAATACTTTTATTGTTACGTAAAACTAAGCCCACACTACAGCTATATAGGTACTATTCTCGTAATGCTCAATTCGGAAATAAGACAAAAAGGAAAACTGGTTTTTGGCATGACCTTATGGCGTGGTTTGGGATATGCTCCGTAAGAAGACAACTTTTGCTCGGATTTGACAAATGTCTCTCTTGAACCCGATATCACGTGTCCATAAATCTTCGAAACATAATCAGAAAATGACGATCGATATGATTGACGAAGGCGAAACAAACACCCCTTCCCGACGGGGGGGAAAACGTTACTTCCGTCTTTGTATACGTCCGGTCACCTACTTACAAATCCCTTCGTTTCGTCCTTTTGAAAACTAAGTTAGAACTTCCCTTGACGTCCTGTTAGTTGCACCTCCGGATTAGGGGCAAATAAGTCACATATCTATCATGTTGTTGATTATATAAAATCTTAACGAAAACGACGAAAATCAGTCGCAATATTAATTCAGCCGAAGTGACGTCCATTCAGGACAGTTCCGCCTTCAAACAAGTCAAAGAACACTGTTTAATAGCATAAATTGCAACGCTTATTACCAACTCATTAGCGTTCTAACAAATTTATATTACACCTAATGATGTCAACCCATTAAATTACATTCATGGTAGTCATTAGGCAAGCCATTAACGTATTGACTATATTTTCGTATGACTGAACGTGGGACCGCTAAAGCTGTAAATTCAGCCAATAAACGGAACATTTAACTGATGAGCGGTGTGAATTTTGTACCAGTAGCATCGTCTCGTAGGCAGTTTACGAGCAGGAGAAATTAGACCAAAGAAATGATAAATTATTGCGCGAAAGATGATATGGCGAGAAATAGAAAGACTGACACTCTTCAGAAGACGGAAAAGACGGTTCACAGAGATGCATAAGAAGACATAGTCCAGCGATTTCTCGAAAAGAGTGATAGTTGGGATTACTGCTAATAGAGATGTAAAAGAGGACAAATTGCAATAAGGACAGGATTACAGACGATAATGATAGTTTAGAAAAAGTTCGGCTTTAAAATACAGGGTTTAGAGTGACAGAAAATATGTTGTTCGTTTCTGTCTCTCATATCTTAGCAACAGGCTCTTTCCAAGGGCCGAACTCCACCAAAGTGGAGAAGAGCAGAGCGGGAGGAGACGTGAAAACCGACCAATGACATTATTGTTAGAGTTATTGGTCGAATGTTGCACATCTCTCCGCTCCGCTTATCTCCGCTTTGGTGGAGTCCTGGCCCAAAGCTCTAAATTTAAATGTAATATATTATAAACATGAGACATGTAAACAAATAATAAGAATACATTTACCTTGTGGTTTCCCGATTATTCGTTCGCTTGCTCCGATGTGTTGGTGCATAATAAAGGTGCTTAGTGTTGCCTCCTGTTAATTTTTGTTGGCAACTACTTTGAATTTGAAATGAGCTTTCCTTGTATGGTGGGGCTCTGTGCATAATGTGACCGCAACCCGCAAGCCTAGTCTTTCACCGTTATCTCCCAAAGGACATGCGACGCTAAATTTATGGTTTAAAGTTCATTTATGTTTGTTATTTCGTACGTTAGTTTATGCTAAAGTATTGCCAGGTAACTCTTGTAGTTGAACTTTAAAATTACCATTTCATATACTCATATCATATCGTAAAGTTTACTTTAACACTGAAATAGGATTATGCGTAGTATTTTTGACAAGTTTCAAGATTCTATTTTCCTAAATGGCAAGTCATCACTATCATAGAGGTTTGCTAGTTAGCTGAATATTTATGATCATGTGTTTATGATCTTTAAAACGCAATCATTAAGCAAGCTACGAGTATGTCATTAGAATGCAATTGACATTTTGACGTGTTTATAATAAAATAACCTGAATATTCCATCCTGTGACCGCTGCTAATGACGTTTATTACTCGCAATCAGCGCGCGGCCGACATATTTGTCATGAGTAATTTGCCATAACAACATGTGAAACAGCTATTCATCATATACACACATCAAAAGTGTCTAGGGATCAACATATATTTTTGCAATAACTTTTCTCCTGATTGATATTAATCAAAATTTTCTTTAAGGATTCATCAAATAAAGTGTTTTCGTTTGTCACAGTAACGATAAACCAAGTCACCTTTGCATTAATAAAGAAATTTGCCATTTTCCTAATAAAGGGATTTTTGACATTTGAACCACTAACACAAAAGTTCGAAAAAAAGACTGAAATAACAGTTTTCTTTAAAATTTTATTGGGTAACTTAAACAATTAATAATCCGTGTTTCTACCGCGAACACTAACAACACAAGAACATCGGTTTGGCATACTCAAAATGAGTTCATCCAAATCACGCTGTGGAATGGCCGCCCATGTTCGTTGCAACAACAAAAAAAGGTCTTCTTGCGACTGGATACCCTCCATATTCGGCAGAGCTCTTCTCTGTAGCATATCCCATTCATGCTCAATCGGATTCAAGTCTGGCGACTGAGCAGGCCAGGGCAGGACATTGATGTTAGCTGCAGCGAGAGTCTGTCTTACAACTCTTGCGGTGTGCGGTCGTGCATTATCATGCATTAACTGAAATAAGGGACCGATTTGCACTTGTAGAGGAACGATGACGTCTAATACAATCGTCTCAGCATAAATTTGAGCGTTGAGGTTTCCTCTGATCCAAATCAACTCAGTTCTTCCGCCGATCCAAATACCCGCCCATACCATGATGGTTCCACCACTATAAGGATGGACTTCCTGGCAGGATTTTAATCGCTGTTGGCGTCCAGGGGTTCTCCAGTGTCGTATACGTCTTGTATCCGGTCTCATACCAAAACGAGACTCATCAGAAAAGCACACGAAACGCCATTGTTCTTCTGCCCAATTTCTGTGTTTAAGAGCCCATTGATATCGAATCCTACGATTGTGCATTACTATAGGTGGTACCCGTAGCGGTCTTCGGGAATGAAGGTTCACTTCATGCAAGCGGTTTCTGACTGTTTGGTCGCTAATTAAGTTCCCTGAAGAGTGATGAAGCCTCACGGCTAACATCATGGCGGTTATTGTTGGAGCTCTTCGAGTTAAGATTTGAATGTATCGGTCTTGTCTCCGTGTGGTGCAGCGATATCGTCCTCCATGGCGCTCAGCCACGGTACCAGTGCTTCGGTAACGTGTCCAAAGTCGACTGATAACACTCTGACTTGTATTCAGAGCTAAAGCCACAGTACGTTGCCGGGAACCAGCTTCTATCATTCCCACGGCTCTGAGCATTTCTTCCCTGCTTAAATGACGTCGCCGCTCCATAATAACGTTGGTTTTAATCAGTAGTAGGGAAACAGTAGCACTAATAATGTCTTCAATGCGTTGTAAGTTTTTAAAGGGAAAATATTGACAGCTGATTTTCATCTTTTACTCGAATTTGATTCACAGTTCCTGATTCAAATTATGAAATGCACCAAAAAGGATCCATATAAATTTATAAAATCATAAATTTATTACAAAGCCACATCTCAATCTCAAGAAATCCGCATAAAAATGCTTGATCCCTAGACACTTTTGATGTGTGTATATTGGTCGCCCCACAATCAGATAACGAATGGTCCTGGGAAATGGGCACAGGGTAAAAATACAATTCAAATTGTATCTATTTTCTGCTTCGCTTGCTGCGGCTGCTTATCGGGAAGCGTCCTATGGGTAGCCCCCCCTCCCCTTCCCGCTAGATGAATTGGCGACCTTTCAAAAGACAGACTGGTTGTGAATGATGGAGGACAGCAAGTTGTGGTGTAGGGAGAGGTATGTCCAGCATCGAACTGCGAAAGGCGGAGTATTGACGTAACCTGCTTCATGTTAAAAGGACGCGTTAGATTATTTTCTAACTCAATCCTTCTTACTTTAAAATCGTTAATAATTCTAAGTTCTAACCATAGAAATATAAAAAAAAACAGGAGCAGTGGCCAGGGGGGCGTGTCGGTGTCTGCGCGACTGGCACAAAACGGGCCTCTTGCGCCAGTCAAGCAAATGGCTACACTATTTTGCAATAAACATATTGCTCCTCAACCGCTACCTAAGTTGCTAAGTGACTGGACAACAATGTAAAAATCACCAAACGATAGTTCAATAAGCGGACGCATCGCGTAGTGCGGCCGCTGCTTCTTACGACTAGTTAGTGATGTGCTTGTGTACCGATGTTTTTGTGTGGGTAAGTTATACGGTGCATGGTAAATACACGATAAATGTTTGATGGTATAAGATTTATAATTGATTGTGTACTAAGTTCTTTTTTTAGAAATGCGGGTGTGTGCGCGACTGCGTATCTATTGCATTTACTAAACTGCATGTGTAGTAGTTGATGTGTGGTAGGACCAAAGCGGAGACACAGGGTTCCGATACATTTTTGTCTAACGGGAATATCTCCTTCTTTATTATATCTATGGTTCTTACAAAAAAAAAAAACATTTACCGCGCTAGATGATGATCTCACCTTTTCATTTCCCATTTTCTGCGTCATTTCGAGCACTTATTGGCTGTCTATCCACAGTTCCACATTATCCACCTGATGTAATTAATCCCTTAGTCGACTATTACGATGGCACCAATGTACATTATCTCCTTAATTGCCAATTACCAACACCCTTGGGACGCGATGAGGTTTACTTATTTACTTACACAAAATATTAATTTCGTGGTGAGGAAGGTATCTTCGATGTTTGTGCAATGGATACTGAGATACACCTTTTTGTTTGGTTTAGGGAATCCTAATGGATTTTCGATATTAAAATTCGCGAGCACTCGACTGATTGAAGAATCTCTGCTTGTATCACTTTAAATATTCTCTTTACCATTTCATGCATTCATTCCATTTTTTGTTAACAGTGCAAAACTGTTGTGTACACTTAATACAGAAAAGAGGAAAGGAACAGAAAATTAGATATAAGTACCTAATAATCCTTCCTTGAAAGAGGGGAAAAAAGAAACTAACAAACAGTCTCCCCAAGTGGTATCGTATTTCCCAGTATAAACTGGCTTGTGGAGGTCAGATAGGCAGTCGCTCCGTGTAAAATACTGGTATTCAGCTGCATCCGGTTAGACTGGAAGCCGAACCCCGACATAGTTGGGAAAAGGCTGATGGCGGTGGGGAAAAACCAAAATGTTCCTCAAAATCAAAATATTTTTTGTTCACATGGGCACTTATAAAACGTCGAGAAAATGTCCACGGTTCGGGTTAGTCGTTTCTATGGATAAGAACCGGCAAAAATTCCGTGGTTAGTCTAGGATTGTTTTTACGAAATTATAATTTTAAAGCATTAGTACTTTGCCCGACAACCAGTCGTTGCTTACTACACCAAAAATGTAAAACAAGTTAACAAGCATCTAGGAATCTACAAAGCATGAACCACTATTATTCCTTATTCAGCAACATTATTTTGTTCCGATCATCGAATCCCAACTACCTATTGGCTATTGATAAACAACACAGGTTTCTCGATTTCCCTCCCCGCCTGATGCAGCAATTTTTGTCTATTGTGAGCACTCGGTGGGTACATTCGGGTGAAGACGGTCTCTGTTACGAAAGCTAGGATTACGCTTAGTCCGGAATGGTATTTACAGAGAGTATGTCTAATTCCCTGGGTAATTCGGATTCGACCAGACTGTAGGGTTAGGTTTTGTCGATCTACTCGAATTTAGTTTGTAGTTCTATTTGCACAGGTAATTTACGTAAACAGTCAGAACGATATAGTGATACGTCTGTGGTGCAATTTCGAAAATAATAAATAAGCTTATTATGCGAGTTGAGCAGATAATTTCTTATTATCTTCTATAATATAAAAATTAATTGCAAAATGTGTTGGTAAGCGCATAACTCAACAACGCCTGGACCGATTTCACTAATTCTCTTTTTGTTGTGTTTGTTATTGTCAGAAGAAGGTTCTTATATTTTAAAAAATATAGTAGTAGGTAGGTAGTAGTAAGTAGGTTCATCTGTGGTAGTGGTCGGTAGGTAGTAGTAGGTAGGTAGTAGGTACGTAGTAGGTAGGTAGTAGGTACGTAGTAGGTAGGTAGTACTTTTGACGCAGACGAAGTTGCGTGGGTCAGCTAGTCCGTAATAATATGAACTTGAACACCACATAATTCCCGATCCCAAAGCTTTATGCCCAGGAGATCCAACAATGTGGCCGTAAATGTCCGATGAATTCGAAGTAAATCCCGTGTATTTTCTGATACTGAATTCTCAGTACACGGGTAGTTCTCAGAATTTGAATATTTCAACAACGCAACGGTTAAACAGAAATACCTAACTATCCGTTTGGAAATTCATTCATTTCCGATGAATACATCCGGTTGTTTGAGCTTTAAAATAATAATATCTGTACCTACTTGTACTGTAGGTACACAAAATGGTGGAATACAAAATGGTTAAGTAATTATTAAAACTGTTTTTAAAAATTCGCTTCGTGATTTCGTCTTTTGTTTGTCGGACTTCATGTTTTGTATCAACTAACTACACTAGCTAACTTTGATAATTTCATCATTGTATTTTTATCTGCTTTGCCGTAGCAATTACATAGTCTTATTACATGCTTATTATTCAAATCGGAATTTGAATTATTCGCTCAAACAATTAAATTCACATCAAGATAGCTATAAAGTTTTTGCTCCTGTTACTAAACAGTACCGTGACCTGTGATCTTCGAACCTTGCACTTCCATAATTCACAGAGCTCCATAATTCATAGATTACGTAGTACCTACGTAATTTTTTGTTGGGAGAAAATAGATCACATTTTTAAGTTCGCCCTACAATACCCATGTATAGATGTAAGCCTATTCATCAAATCGACTATTCATACGATTCTGAAACGATGAAAACGGACGCAAACGCGACCCGATGCCATTTTTCAATTATCCCCCGTAGGCCACTCCAACTTCGCCCGCACCAGTCGATCGTTATTCCGCCACTCTCCAAACTTCGACGACTCTTATCCTCCTCGCATTTTTAGAGGCGTTGGAAAATGTGGTTGCCTGTGACGTAACTTCTCTTGAGTTAATGATATTGAGAGGTTTTTCAGTGTTCAAAATGTTCCATCTGAATCAACCAGCCAGTTATGTTTCTTTCATTGCTGCTACCAACTGTATCTCTCTGATTCCATGTCAAATCTTGTCTACATAAAGTATATTCGTTTAGGATCGTTGCTTTGTAAATCCTTCTGTTCATCTTTCAGCCAATCTCTATCACCAACGATTGCCATTGTAAATTTATTTTGCAAGAAATGCAAGCTGTCTAGTTTTTCCAAGAAATCGCTCGAGATACAGCTTAAAAGTGTACAAAGTTTATTCACCTAGCAAGTTGAATGGACTTTATTTATTTAAAGGCTCCAAGTCTAAATTATTTTTTCTCAGTCTACTGGAGACTGAGAAAAAACTATTTTGTTAGATAATGCACTTTGATAACATGCGAAGGGGTGATTACCCCTTCAAAGGGACGTTATTGATTTCTGCGATATGCTACACTGCGAGTTTTAGTATTCTTGAGGTTGTAATTCAAATATCGTTACCAACTTTTCAAGTATTTCATCAGAGGGATGTAGAACATGAAGTAGCTTACTTACGTTTTAACTAATTACCTCCAGACTTGTAATGCGCCCTTGTCCAACCGAAGCTCAATCAAATCCTCTTGAGAGCCACTCCTCAATATTAACTAGGCTTACTTTAGAGTCTAACATCAGTTTTCAGCATTCTTGGAATTCACTAAGGAAAACCAAGGATACTTCTAAGTATTCTTGCGGAAATACAGTACTTTATTCAACATATTTTTCTTTTTATCGTTCAAATCTCGATCGTAATTAATTGGATGAAGGCTTCACGCGAAAATCGTTACACGTCGAGACGTTTCAGATCCGCTTCATATTTCCTTTTCAATCGAACCTAGACTAAATGCATGATTGGTTTTCGGCTAATTCAATTAGCGTTAGCAAACCTAATTAGTTATTATTTCTTGCAACATAACACGAAGTTCATTAGTAACTGACAATTATATCGTGTGGTCACGAAAGCATTAGTAACGATTCGGCTATCAATATTGTTCCGCTTTTTACACTTGTTTCAGCAATAACCATTAGGGTTTGGAGTTTCTTTTCTGTCAGTTTATTGTGATTATATGCTCTGTCGAACTGCTTTCAGTTCTTTTACACGCTCTAAGGCCTGAATTTCTCCTACGCTGATAGGTCATACGTCGGCACGAGGAGTATACATAATGTTCTGCATAGCACCATACTGCGACGCTGACTTCAGCGGCGCGTACGTCAGACGTCTTTTTAAAATTCGTTAAAATTAATTTCCCATGGGAAATCTCCTGGTCATGACGGATTGGGTGTGGAACATATTCAGCACGCTGGGCCTCATATGTGCAGGGTGTTGGCTATGTTCTACAACTTTTGTATTTCACACTCATACCTGCCGGCTGACATGTTGAGGACTATCGTAGTGCCTGTAGTAAAAAACAAAGCAGGGGATTTGTCGGATGTATCTAACTACAGACCTATTTCTCTAGCTACAATAGTTGCAAAAGTGTTTGACAGCATTCTTAATACGCAATTAAATAAATACATCAAGTTACACGATAATCAGTTTGGGTTTCGGCCGGGACTGTCTACAGAAGCTGCAATATTGTGTTTTAAGAGTGCTGTTAAATACTACACCGAGAGAAAAACAACTGTGTACGCTTGCTTCCTCGACCTTTCCAAAGCCTTTGACCTGGTCTCATATGATATCTTGTGGAATAAGATGAGATCATCCCAGATACCGTTTGAACTTATTAACATCTTTAAGTATTGGTACGGGAACCAGGTGAACAACGTGAAGTGGGCGGGCACGTTGTCGGACCCATATAGGTTGGAATGTGGGGTGAGGCAGGGGGGGTTGAGCTCTCCCTCCATTTTCAACCTGTATGTGAATGGACTGATCGAGGCGCTCAGCGAGCAACATATCGGTTGTCACATAGATGGCGTCTGTTTTAATAACATCAGCTACGCGGACGATATGGTGCTGCTGAGCGCCTCGGTCTGTGGACTTAGGAGGCTGATGAGTATATGTGAGGATTACGCAGCTGATCACGGGCTGCGTTATAATGTGAAGAAGAGTCAGTGCATGGTTTTTCAGGGTGGGTCTAGGAAAGTGCGAGAAATACCACCCATAAAGCTGAATGGCTCACCCTTGGAAAGGGTGAACATATTTAAGTATTTAGGACATTTCGTGACGCCTACCTTGAAAGATGATGCGGACATTGAGCGGGAGCGAAGGGCGCTGTCGGTCAGAGCGAACATGGTTATCCGCAGGTTTGCGCGTTGCTCTAAAGATGTTAAATTAACTCTTTTTAGAGCCTACTGCACTAATTTATACACGTGTAATTTGTGGACTGACTATACGCAAAAGTCGTACAGCGCCCTTCGTGTACAGTTCAACAACGCGTTCAGGATGATGTTGGCGCTCCCCCGCTATTGCAGTGCTTCGACTATGTTTGCAGAAGCGCGCGTGGATTGCTTCCACGCCACTATGCGCAAGGGAAGCACGTCACTGGTGCGGCGAGTGCGGGGGAGCGCTAACAGTATGCTGGCCGCGCTCGCGGGAAGGCTTGATTGTTCCATTATCTCCCACTGTTGCATGCGACATGTGGTAGGCTGATGCGACTAACTGGACCTGATTTTAATATGTAATTTTATTTTTAAATTGATTATGATTATTTTTTATTTGTATTTTTATTTTATTTATTTTTTTATTTTTTCTTGAATTTTTAATGTGTATTTAATTTGATTGAATGGATGAAATTATTATAAATTGAAAATATTGTGTAATTATGTAATGTGACTGTATGAATTTCTGTGATTATCTATGAGTCTGTGATACTCGAATTAAAATTATTTTATTTTTATTTTTTTTTTTTTAACCGACTTCCAAAAAGGAGGAGGTTCTCTATTCGACTGTATGTATTTTTTTTTTTTTATGTATGTTCACCGATTACTCGAAGACGCCTGAACCGATTTGAAAAATTCTTTTTTTGTTTGAAAGGGTATACTTCCAAGTTGGTCCCATAGCCACCAAATTGGGATCTGATGATGGAATCTTGGCGAAATCGAGGGAACTCTTCAAATTTTATCTGAAAACGTGTTGCGATTTTGGTATTTTCTACAACAAGTGAAGCATTTGCGTTTGATAAGAACCATTCTACCATCAGATCTGATGATGAAGCCAAGAGTCACGGAACTCCATAATGAGACAATGTACCATAGTCGTGTTTGGGCTTGTTGTAATTGTAACGGTATGCACTTTCCATGTATCAAGCACCTGTGAACCACTAAAAAGTGAAAAATAAAAACTTTTTTGCAAAAAATAAAACCGACTTCAAAAAAAACAAAAAAGTGAAAAATAACTTTAGCTTCTGAAGTCGGTGACAAAATAACTAAAGCAATCAAACAAAGGTCACCGACTTCAGAAGCTAAAGTTATTTTTCACTTTTTTGTTTTTTTTGAAGTCGGTTTTATTATACATATATTTCTCGCTGACGTACGCCACCGTCATCAGCGAAAAGGAATTCAGGCCTTACACTATTCTAAGAATTTTGTAACTCCTACCTTGGATGGACGATGGAGTTTATTTCTTGTTCTTTCCTATTCAGAATGGCAGCTTCAACTTTCTAACTAATTGACCGACTCCGTGTTAGTTCAAAAAGCGCCTGTAAATGGTTTTTAATTGCTTTCAGTTTAAGTTTACATCTTACGAAGTCTGATCTTATCACCGCCGTCTCCTACTAAGCGTTGAGACTGTAAAATTAAAATCATCAGTTTTGAAATCAAATGTAATGTTTTATGCGAGGTACAATTTACCCTTTATAACTTGCCCACTATTATACATAAAAGAATATTAACCGCCATCTCCGATGACATGATCGCATTAATTACCATGAATGCCGTGCTATTCTGACATCACTTTCAGATGCAAAACAAACCGCTAGTAACGACAGCACAATAATTAACGAGTCTACATTAATGATGTCACGTCTTCTAGAGGTCACAATTTAAATAGCTTGAAAGTCGCTAAATTATCGCTGAAGGGGTAATTACCATGAACAACAAACTAAGTCACACAGCGCCAAAAATATTACTGGGAAACGACATGGTTTTTGAGAAGCCCAATTTCACACACTCTAATGATTGTGCTAATGAATGCATTTGATAGTCTAGGGGCTCATGGAGGTATTTAAAGTTATTTGATTAAGGTCCATGTTTACCGAGAAGATAACGGTCTGATTATATAAAAACAGCTGTCACTGTGACATGTTCCCATACGTACAAAAATGTGTTTTTAAACAGCTGCTTATAGATAATCAGATCATTTTGGTGAACATGGACAAAAACTTGTACTTTTAACTTTTAGGTGGTTAGGAATTTGACCTGCAATATCAAACTCAAACTCAAATCATTTATTTCAATTAGACCATTGCGGCACTTTTGAATGTCAAAAATACATAACTAAATCAAAGCTACAGTCACAGACACAAGGCATAATAACTTGAGAAAGTACTGTAGTTGCCCATTCCCTAGCGTAGATCTCTATGGAGAAGAACGGGCAAGAAACTCCATAAAATATTGTTACAAAATCTTGGTTACATCATTCATGTTGTGATTATACATATATGTGAGAACGATGTAGAAAGACGTGCACATTAAGAGCGTCCAGAGAAAAGATTAAAACAACTTAATAAATAAATAAATAAATAAATAATAAATATCTCCTTCACTAGAAGTTTCCCTGGTATTCAGTACACAAAAGTTGACGGGAAGAACACGTGCCTTGCGGCTTCATTTTGGGTGCTTTTACACCCATTAAATCTATCTCTTTCACACAGTGAATTGAAGTTAAACTACTATGTATTAGAGGTGATAGTACAGGCCCAGGCCGGTAGCCGACACCCAAAGTGACCCGTCACTCTGTGTCAGATTAGCATTCACGATTCATTAGGCCGCACGGTCTTACAAATGCGCGCTGTGCATAGACTTGTGGACTGTGGTGCGGAACGGGCGAAGCTTAGGTCGCAAACTGCCTTATGTAGTTAGGGATATGTCACTCATGGTTGGAGGTATTGGAATGCAGCTCCGACTGTTTATTGGTTGACGATCCATCGATTGCTATGGCTTAAGTTACACGTTACGTCTCTAGCACTATAGGGCCTATAAAGTAGCAAACGCTTTCAAAGCTTTTCGTATTTCTTTAACATCTTTTTACTTTTTCGATAGCTTGTCTATCAGATACGTTTTTAACCCCCGACGCAAACACGACGGGGTCTTATAAGTTTGACGTGTGTGTGTGTGTGTGAGAGAGAGAGAGTTTGTGTGTGTGTGTGAGAGAGAGAGAGTTTGTGTGTGTGTGTGTGTGTGTGTATATGTCAGTGGCATCGTAGCTCCCGAACGGATGAACCGATAATGATTTTGGTGAATTAGTCGGGAGTGGTCTTAGCTATGTGATAAAAATCAGACCAAGATGGACGCCGCCACAAAATGGCGTATTCCATATTTATTCAACAACTCCTTCAATATGGGTATCAAATGAAAGGATTCCAAGATCCAAGATGGCCGCCACCACAAAATGGCGAATTAACGAATTATTTTCTTAGTCCTTACATTGTGTCGGGGATTATTATTTTTTTTTACTTCTTCACTTTACATCATCGTTGTCGCTGATGAGGTCTTGGCTCTCTGAAATTCAACGTCCATCCATTGTTTTAACCAGGAAAATCTTGTTTTTTGTGATTAAGGGGAAATAGTACCCGGGGTTGCGGGCCTATTCGAAAGAGATACCGCGGCCCCGGAACATAAAGGGCGAGGAACGAACATGGATGGGTTTTAGTCAGTAAAAGTCTGACACTCCCTCCCGCTCCGCCCAGAGTGGGAGAAGTTATTTGATGATTTCCCATCCTAAAAAAAGGGGAAGTAGTACGTAATGAACAATATTTATTTATTTACGTACACACGAAATTGTCACTAACTGTCATTAAGAGTTGCAGAGCTCAGTAAAAATGAAACCCTGGAATGAAATGAAACATCAATCTGCAACTGAATTCAGTAAATGAGCTCTTTAGATCCATTTGTATGCCAAAACACTTATCGATGTCAATTTGAATTTCTAAACGAATTGGAAGTGGAGTTTACAAACTGAAATAAAAACCATCGACCGAATTGAATCTGAACCGTTTCTAATAAATTGGCTTTTGTCTAACAAATGCAAGTTTAATTCAAGACTTGTAAGGAAGTTTAATTGGCATTAATACTAGCAGAATTAACGCAGCAGTTCGATTCTACATTCACTGGCTGGGATAATGGTTTAAGGCGGAGGTTTCTTGAAAACGGTCCAAAAGGCGGTTTTTAAAAGCAGTGTATCTCTAAAACTTTAAATAATTTCGACAAATAAAAAAAACTTTATATTTTGAAGTCCTTTTTGTATACACTGATGGAACTCAAAACATAATTTGACAAACTTTAATGCACCAAAAAAATCTTCAAACATACCTCTTAATTTTCTTTCAAAGCAGTTTAGCCATTTATTGACAATGATAATTATAATTAAAAATATAACATACAATTTCAAATGCTAAACTATATCTACTGATGGATTAACTACTATTAAATAAATAAGTTCTAGTTTTAAATCGATCGAAAATACTCATTTCGCACTATTCGGCCCGCAGTGACTGAAGTAACAACCACTTTGTAGTGCAAGCTAATTAGAACTTTATTCTAACAGTATTTCAAACGAAGATTGAACCACCACAAATAGAGTTGCTTATTTAGCTGATGTCGTCGCCTTAACGACGCTTTCATTGTCACATGTCATCCTTTGTGCGTCAGTAATCGCTGTAAACTGTCCGAAGTGTCCGGACTAACGTATGACCGTGCGTATTGTTGGTGTGTATGTCAGTGAACTGGGACACACCCTAATGTTGGGAGAGGGATTTGGGGATGACGCTGCACTGTTTTATTTTAAGCCTTTAGGCTCTCTGTCTGCATATGATATTCTGTTTATTTTATTCTGATTGAAGTGATAATTATGCTATGTTAACAGACTAAGCGAGCAATCGTTTGGTTGTGTCAGTGATGGTTTGGTTGTGTCAGTGATGGTTTGGTTGTGTCAGTGATGGTTTGGTTGTGTCAGTGATGGTTTGGTTGTGGTTTGTGATGGTTTGGTTTTGGTTTGTGATGGATAGAGTGCAGACACTTGGCTAGGTTAGATTTCTTTACAAAAAGTCAACTTTCGCTCAAAAGATTGTGATTACTCATGAATTCAGTACGAGTTCAAGTTCTTAAGCAAAATAAAATATCGTATAACCCCTTCCATTAGCCTCATCCTGTAAAAAACTACTATATCTAAATACCTGTTGTTACGTCTCCTCAAGGGAATATTCCTGTATTAGCTTGATTATAATATTTAGATGAGAGGTTTATTGTGCCAGAGGACAATGACCCGTAAAGACAGCCAACACAAAAGTCTCGGTGCGGCCACTTTATGATATGAGTATGCACAAGGCTTATTACAAAATAAGCGAATTTCAGCAACAGCAACACTCAGTGATTTCAATCGCCCGGAAAATTCTGGCTTATTGCCATTACGAGAAGTGGCAACGAATTTTAAACAGTTTTATCGCGTTGTGCCGGATTTTGAAAGGCTATATTTTTCAACTTAGTATTCATAAACTTGAAGCGCTTTCCCGGGGGATTGGGGTAGCTTTGTTTGATATGATTGGCAGACTTACTAAAGTGTATTCGAACAATTTGCTAAGTGGTAACAATTACAAGTAATTATAATAAATTGCAGGTATTAAATGTATGTTCCGTTTAGGCGCAGAATGTCCAATTCGCAAAATGTCCAGCGGTCGAAAACTGTCCTATTCGCAAAATGTCCAATTCGCAAAATGTCCATTTCGCAAAATGTCCAATCTGAAAAATGACCATTTCGCACAATGTCCAATTCGCAAAATGTCCATTTCGCAAAATGTCCAATCCGAAAAATGTTCATGCATCAAGATTATTGACCAATGGTATTATAAGTAAAAAGCGTAGATATAGGTTACCTACACAAAATTAGGTCTTCAAAAACGGCACACTAAACGCACACATGAGTATATAATATAATATATGGTCATAGCACACTGCATTACGATTACAAGTCAAAGTAGGATGGCATGATTTAATTATCGCGAACGAAAAAGAGACATAAAAATCGTCTGTTGACGTCATCAAAGTCAAGGTTGGCTAATTAGCCACATTTTAACATGCCGCTTGCTGAGCGCATAAAACCTATCTACACCTTTTACACTTATAATATCATTGTTATTGACTCTATAAACAGAGACTTTTCTATAACAAATAGAAACATGTTGTTGCATAAAATAGAAATATTCATGTCTTCGTCTTGTCCAGTCTATTGCTCGCATATATTTGTATGGTCCTTGTTTTTACAGAAACATAGCCGAGACAAAATAATCCCAAAATACCGTCCGGTTCAAATCCTAGTGTCCTAGTATATTTACTGTTACAAACATTTTACTGTTTACAACCCAACGGCCGAAATATTAGCATGGTCGGGACATTCGAACCTAGGCTCCATTTCAACAGATATTTATAAGGGATACTAACATCCCTTCTAATTTATGTAAGTAATAAGGACCCGTCTATGGTCCAATACATGGCATTTTTATTCATAGCGACTAAATGTATCTTACGATTGTTGATAAATATGTATGAGTATGGGAATGCGTACTTAAGAAACTGACGTGGAAAATCGGCCTTTTTACTTAGGGTTCTAGGAGAGAAAATACTTACTGAAGTTTTTATTAGTTTTTCGGACTGGTCCTTGGGGCCAAATTAGCCAGCCATTCGTCAAAGGCTTAGCAATTGATCGCTAACTAAAGAATGTTGATTAGTTTTGTCCCTAAAATGTACTATTTTCTCTCTCTTAAGGTCCGAATTACGTTTGCTTCTAAAAAATGTCCTTGTCCGGTGTAACAAATGGGCTGTCAAAGGTCCATGTTCACCCAAAAATTAACGGTCTGATTATCTAAAAACAGCTGTCACTGTGACATGTTCCCATAGATAGTTAGATAATCAGACCGTCATCTTTTTGGTGACCTAAGAAAATATAATTTAGTATTTGAAATACAATACAATGATGAATTAGGCGACGTAACACATCGCTCATCGCAACAGCAGACACCTGTGTTACATCACTGATTCCACTCGTGTCAGTACAGTCCTTTAACATTTATTTTACCTGACAACGGCATACCAAAAGCAACCTTAAAAGCACCTCAATAAAGATCATTTCAAATTCGATAGTGATGCAAAGGCGGCAAAAAAATAACTGCGAAAGGGCTGTAGGAAGTTGACAAGTATCTATTTGTATCTTACATTTCCACTATACAATGGAGTATTTGTGCATATTATTAGTATCTTCTTTAATTTTAGCTCAGATGACGTCACGTTCTTTATTTGAACTCACAGAAGCAAATCGAATTCGAAAATAGAAAAACGCCAACGGAAAATTTTGTTCGTTTTTTATTTTAAAACGGTATCCCTTGGCGTTACGGTGAGGCATACTGGCATTGGAAATTGGAATGAAAACACTGAGTGTATCAGCTGTTTATTTTCCCGCGCTAGTCGTAACCGTTGAATGGGGGATAACGATGGGATGCTCGTTGAAAGGACTGCAGCTTAAGGGTTGGGGTATAGCGTCACGTTTCGAGGGAAGTGGTTTCGAATGAGACGGCCGAACTAAGCTATGAGGGTATTCAACTTCGGTGAAAAGGTTAACAAAAATAACTGTATTGAATGTTTTCTATAAAACCCAATGGAAGAAAGTTCAAATAAGGGTTTGGATTTATCAGAAATATCCGGTACAAAACGTCCCAGAACATTTCTTTGTGAGAAAACTACATTGTCAATAGTACCTATTTAACATATCTACATGAACCTACAATCAACAATCGCGTGCAGCGATACAATACGATGCAATTTGTGTCAGTACATGAGTACTTTCTACAAGCCTATTACAATAATAATATCCTGTTTGCACTAGTAAGGGCTAGTACTCACCGCAGAAATCACGTTTTTGATGCACGCGACGAGCTAGCAAGCCTTGCACGAGAACGCCGCGGAATTTTAATGTGCCATGTATCTGCATCTCTTCGTCTCTAACTGCATTTTATAGAGCCTTAAAACGTGCCCCGAATCTTTAAAATCAGATGCAGAATTGCAAATCAATTCTTGTATGTTTAAACACCGATTTAAATCGCTGAAGTAGCCGTAATGCCTTGAAGATTTTGTATTAAAACTCAATGGATAAAATTAAATTCCAAGTCTTCTAAATGTTTTAACTTAAATTGAGGCTAAACATGGAATTGATGGAAGCGTACCCTTATAGATCGCTGTGAAAGACAGCAAGCATTGCGGTGTTTGTACAATAAAGTACAATTTTGCATGGCATGCCCCGTTTGTTGAGGCTGCACGAATTGTATTATGTAGACAGGTCGTCGCCGGGTCGTGTGCATCGTTCACGATTCTGATCCTTTTGGAACTGGATGAAAAATGTACGATGGAGACATTTAAATGGTCTATGTTGGTTGGGGATCTCTATTTTGTCTATTGTTACGTATCCGTTCTTTTCAAGAATCGTGTGCAGCTGGAAAATAATTTCTGGAAGACGAACTTGGATTAATCATCACGCTTACTGAATACAAGTTTGGTTTCAGAAATTTCTGCACCCGAATTGCATATCACACATTTTTATCGGATTCCGAAGGATTCTGATTTGAAGGAAATCCTTACGAACTCAATAAATATGGTTGAGTTCTCAAAATGAGTGTAATTGGAAATACGATGTGTCGCGCTTATCCCCACATTTTTTTTAGTATTGCGTATGACAAAATTCACAAGTGCAAAAATCTGGCTCAATATGTTCTTCGCTACTCGTTCAGAAATGAGGCACTTCCGATTCTAAACTGCCGTTTTGTCGCTGACAACCAAACACTTGGAACGATCGTCAGGCGTGCTCTTGGCTGTGGCTTTGTAGATAAGTGGCTATCTCTCCCCTTTATGGGCACGTTATACCTCCATGAATACACGATGCAATATTCATTTCTTAGACGAAAACATCCTTCAATAAGTCTTTTAAAGAATATTTTTGGTCCTGTTATTTATCATCATCATCTTATTGCCTTTGCGCAACACGGTTTTTTCTTCCATTCTCCCCTGTGATTCGTTTCGCATTTGTGGTTCTGTTAACTGAGTTGCAAAAAGGTGATCCAAAAACTAGGAGCGATTCTGGAATGAGATCTGAGTCTGTAATTTCAAAAAGGTTCGATCAATCATTCTATCCATCCCAAGGTCTAATTCAATCTAAGATCTTCCTCAATGTTCCGTAACTGATAAGGTTTTTGTCCCAAATGTACTAAATAAATGATACAGAAGAAATATCCATTGCTTCATATCTGTTTTCGGCAGCAAAACTTGTAATATCGCATTCTTTTGTTCCACCTCTCAAGATATTGTTTTTTGGGTACACAATTTGGGTTACGTGTTCTAGACTTGACGTTTTATGTTCTAGTACGTTTGGAAATTGATATCTTTGTATGTACGGGAGGCTGACAGGACTTTTAGTTCTTTTTAACCCCCGTCGGAAAAACGACGGGGTGTTATATGTAGATTTGGATTTTGTTTTTTTTTGTTTGAAAGGTAAGGTGAATTAGTCGCGAGCTATGTTTGATAAAAATCAGTCCAAGATGGCCGCCGCCACAAAATGGCGGATTATATATTTATTCAACAACTCCCTCAATATGGGTATCAAATGAAAGGGCTTTACTAGTAGAATACTATACACTATGATAAATTGATAATCCAAAAAAAAACAAAAAGGTTAAAAATAACTTTAGCTTCTGAAGTCGGTGACCTTTGTTTGATTGCTTTAGTTTTTTTGTCACCGACTTCAGAAGCTAAAGTTATTTTTAACCTTTTTGTTTTTTTTTGAAGTCGGTTTTATTTTTTGCAAAAATGTTTTTATTTTTCACTTTTTAGTGTTTCACATGTGCTTGATATATGGAAAGTGCATACCGTTACAATTAAAACAAGCCCAAACACGACTAGGATACATTGTCTCATTATGGAGTTCCATGACTCTTGGCTTCATCATCAGATCTGATGGTAGAATGGTTCTTATCAAACGCAAATGCTTCACTTGTTGTAGAAAATACCAAAATCGCAACACGTTTTCATTTAAAATTTGAAGAGTTCCCTCGATTTCGCCAAGATTCCATCATCAGATCCAGACTTGGCGATTATGGGACCATTTGGAAAGAATACCCTTTCCAACAAAAAAAGAATTTTCCAAATCGGTTGGCAAGGGACGGAGTTATGCCCGAACAAACATAAAAAAAAAAAAAAAAAAAAATTGAAACATCCGAATTGAGAACCTCCTCCTTTTTTAGAAGTCGGTTAAAAATGGCCGCCACCAGCAAATGGCGAGTTAACGAATTATTAACCGACTTCTAAAAAAGGAGGAGGTTCTCAATTCGGATGTTTCTATTTTTTTTTTTTTTTTTTATGTTTGTTCGGCCATAACTCCGTCGCTTGCCAACCGATTTGGAAAATTCTTTTTTTGTTGGAAAGGGTATTCTTTCCAAATGGTCCCATAGCCACCAAGTCAGGATCTGATGATGGAATCTTGGCGAAATCGAGGGAACTCTTCAAATTTTATATGAAAACGTGTTGCGATTTTGGTATTTTCAACAACAAGTGAAGCATTTGCGTTTGATAAGAACCATTCTACCATCAGATCTGATGATGAAGCCAAGAGTCACGGGACTCCATAATAAGACAATGTACCATAGTCGTGTTTGGGCTTGTTGTCATTGTAACGGTATTCCCTTTCCATGTAACAAGCACATGTGAACCACTAAAAAGTGAAAAATAAAACCTTTTTTGCAAAAAATAAAACCGACTTCAAAAAAAAACAAAAAAGTGAAAAATAACTTTAGCTTCTGAAGTCGGTGACAAAAAAACTAAAGCAATCAAACAAAGGTCACCGACTTCAGAAGCTAAAGTTATTTTTCACTTTTTTGTTTTTTTTTGAAGTCGGTTTTATTTTTTGCAAAAAAGGTTTTTTTCTATTTAAATTTTGGTCGGGGGTTTTTTAAATTTTAAATTTAATTTTACTTGTGTAAATGATGGCTTTATACTTTGTTTTAGAGAAAGAGCAACATTTTCCTGTGGTTTTATTTCTCAGAAAAGTGACGAAGGTTGTTTGTCAATAGAGCTTTATTCACACATTATATAAACATCAGGCCTTTTATACTGAAAGGGTTGTGTGGAGGTGCATCTGTAGTAGTACTTCAGAATTACGCCAGGCTTATATGATATTTTCATATCAGGTTACTTGCGTCTGACGTAAAAGAAGTTCTATTTCAAACTAGGCTTTGAAAAATGTAAGATATAATTTCTTACACAGACTTGTTTGAAACTGAAAACCAAACTTTTACAAACACGGACGAAATATTACAAAAGTATTTCAGTTTGAGTAAAAATTGGTAGAATACTTTCGACAGCTGTTTGGTAGGGCTCGCTCAAAGTTTGTATTGCGATTTTATGTATTCATGACATTCGGAAAATATACCTAAATATACTTACTGGAATTTTGTGGTTCAGCGACACGCGTATCAAAAGCCTGATAAACTTTTATTTCATATTCATTGTTCTTTTATATTAACCGAGTCATCATTTGTAAATCCCAGGGTGCGCTGAACTTTCTTATCAGTGGTTACGGAACTCATGTTTTACCCCCATTACAATATCATATCTTGACCCTACAGCATGTGTATCTAACAACAAAACTATTAATCTCCTCGTCATGATTGTACGGATAAAAAATTGTGCTGCAACCCCGTCGTGTTTAATCTGTTTGTGTCAACCCTTATCTGTGAACCGGCTGGCGTGATGCCAGAAATTTATCGTGGAACCCCTGAGCCAGGCAGTTTTGATTGCCTCAATGAGTCTATTGTTCTCTTGCCGTCTCTCGCTCCAGGCAATTTACTGCAGCATTACGAAGGGAACGAATTTATGCTAATTTCTTGAATTGTAACTTCAGATACAATTTGTTTCACCTCAGCTTTGTTTATGTTCTGGGCGTTGGACAAATATCAACTGAAATTGAATTCCGTAAATCATTATGAACACAAAATAGCCTGAGGCTTGTGATAATATTTTTTGGGGGTGGGGGTGGGTTGCAGTGACCTAAATACGAGGTGTTATAGGCGCTATTGCTTCGGTTATAATCGACGCTGTAGCTCCTGGTGATTAATTGTTACGCCAATTAGCGCTCCATTACGCTGTTTCGGCTAATGAAACTTTACAGGCGGCAACATTCAATGATGGACGAATATTTTGATATAATGGGGAGACTAACTAGCGTACTCTTTGTTTATTCTTTCGACTATTTCAAAACGAAATGTTGTGATCAATTTAACACTGGTGGGTTTTTTATGTAGGATCTCCAACGAGTCTTATCTTTATAGTTATTTTAGACAATATATTATTGGTGAAGCATATAAGTGCACACCTATTTTCCGCAGTCTGTCAGTGCACAATAAAGTACCATTAATAAAAATAAAATAAAAACTGCTAAAAATATCATTTCGGTCCGACAAAAGATGAGATGTTTTCCGTGTAATACTCCGGAACGTGGTCGTGAAAGCTTCGCACCTTGACACGGGTCCCGGGTTTCTTTACACACTTGACACGCTGCTCATGCTACATTCTTCTCACCGAGTCTAATATTTATTTTATTATTTTCTCTCTTTCACCTGAATTTGCGGATACAGGTAAGGTCATTTCCGTGGTCGGTGACCCAGTTTGGAAATTTATATGGTAGGAGGTAGTTCCAGCCACAACGCAACACGTTTCTGCTTTTCAGTGTAGTAGATTATGTAAGGTTCAGTTGGAAATAGAAAATCGCAATCTGAGAAGCGTTAGTACAACCTAGTTGAGGTCGGCTTTGAGTCTAATTGGATGTTCTTGAACACCGGTGTTTTAAATGGGCGTGAAATGTAAAAAGTCTAAATGTAAAATTATTGATTTATTCAGATAATTTTGTACACAAATTAATTTACATACAATTAAAATACAATTCACCAATACCCAATAAAATCAATTACTTACATGTCAGAATAATAAAATAATATGCGTAATGGATTGTGAAAATTAACTTCTAAGACACCTATTTATAAAAACATAAGCGTAGAAGTATAAAAGAGTAAATTAATTTTCTTCCCTTCGCATGCTTTTTAATACATGAGCTCTATTATCTTATAAAATAAAGTATCAATTCCACCGGCACCCATTGACGTCACCGCAAGAACCTAACGAGTCCGTAAATAAACAGAAACGAAAATAAAACGGGTTGCCCTAATTGTTTACTTTAAGAATAGGGCACGTTTTATGGTCACGAAATACGGAGAACTGCAACATAAACATTTTGTTAATTAGACGGATTTTTGGTCCAATGCGTATACTTTGCTTCAGGAGAGCCTAACGTGGGGTAGATGGAACTAAGATCAAGTAATTAATTATCATACAGTGGCTGCTGCGACATAGGCCTCTCCTCTTTGATAGGATATGAATCCAAATCCAGCACACACAGTGGTTCATTGCGGGTTGGTGGAGAAACTAAAGCTATAGTAACAAATGATAATGAAGATGAATGTAAGTAATATGTGAACCGAGCATTTCTGGATAGTCTATTTTCAAGAATCTTATCTCCAAAAGTTACTTATGAAAATCCCAGGATCAAGTAGTGATTGCTACAGAAAACCCAATATAATATTTTAAGTGTAAGTACTATCTGGAAAAACCTTGTTACCTAATCCTAGCGACCAGAGTGAAATATCGGCATAACGCGGTTACAGCGTGTGCCAAGTCTTAACCATGATCCATGACTAACAATCAGTTAAGATTGGGTTAGTGGCTAGCCAAGCAGTTAATCATTGTTGACTACGACAGCTAGAGATATGATAAGCTAAAGTTCTTAAGTAAATTCTGGGTATCATAAATCCATTTTGGCAAGATTTTCCGAGATCTCGGATAGAGGATCTAGCAATTAAAGAAAAACTACGAAAACCATAAAACGATCCCCAATTTCTTTTTCCAATCCATTCTTCTATTTTATGATGTCGTCAAACTATATCGAAAGGTTAGCAGGGCTCTTGTAATTCCTTTTTATAAGTTTATTGCGGTATCGAGTACTTCCAGAAACTGCCAGAAAACAGTAATTGATCGGGAGCTTAATAATGTTATTTGCTATTTTTGTTTGTATTTCAGTAGGTAGATCTACTTCCAGTCAGTGAGACCATATTTTCAAATGTATTTCGATTTTAAAACCTGTTGGCCTGGCAGCCAAAAAAAGGCTTAACACTGAGTACAAAATTCTCGTACATTACGGGCGGGCTTGCTCTATATAAAAGCTACAGAAATACGGCTTGCAGTATGTCTGTGAAAATAGACCGTAGATTCTGGTCATGTATAGTGACATAAAAGTTTCAATTCTTCGGTAGGCACGTTTTTCGACCCCACATAGATCTATCTTTTATCATAGGAAAAAGAATTGGAGGTAGAAAAACATTCTTTAGATACTTTCTGCACGTGCCTGAGAATTTTTTCTTAGGTCCGCAAGGACCTAAAGGCCGAAAACTGTACCCGTGGGTAAACCACAAGGTTTACCCACGGGTACAGTTTTCGGCCCTGTTTAAATATTGCATTGGAGTAGGCTTGCAATTATTATAAGGCAAAGTGTTTCTTGTCAGTAAAACATTAAACATGTACAACTACTGACGACTATATAAATCCTTTATAATCTCAGGCTTAACAGTTAATAGTCAAACATTGAGTATAATATGCTTGCCTACAACTGGGTGTGTGCAATAATTCTCAGCTATTATATTTGAACTTTTCATAAGGAATTCTGCCTCATTCTACAATCTACATGTTATTCGAGGCAAAGATATTCTCGCATCATACTCCACATAAATATACGCGCAAATAACTAAGAAATATCCAGTGAATTTATTTTCCTTGTACTGCAAAACATACCAAGTTTTTCATCTAAGTGCGGTTCCAAATCTGACGTAATTGTACGAGTACCTACAAGTACTCGTAATGATCATCTCCACTTATGGTCTGCCCAACAACACAATGATGACGTGGTACTAATTTGTAGTTCGCGATTTGATTAGTCATGTTTGTAAGCAAACTTTACCAAAATTGGTCGCTGTATAGTGACCAGTGTTTTGCTTTCAACCTACGCCAATAAAAACGTGTGGTCTATCTAACCAATAATGGACTACGCTTGATGATTTTGTTGGACGTTAGTCTGTGCCTATTTTTAGTCACATTGTTCATTTTAACGGTAAAGGTTAATAGGTGATCCGCAGATAGTGGGTCATGGTTCTTATCTGCTGCTGCTTCGCTTATCAAATTCTAAATAATTATAAAAAAAAATTGGAATTATACTTCTATTTTCGAAGTCAGAAATAGTGCCTGGTCTATGACATTAGGCTCGCACCCATTACATGGGACCCAAACCCTTCGGGGATCATAGGCATGATGATTAGTTATGTTACTTCTTCACGATTGTGGTCTTAGGACATGTAAAGGTCCGAAGTATATATGTAGTATATCAACTATCTGGTGTTCACGACTCAAGCCTTGCTTAGTGTGGCACTAGATGGCGCTATGTGTAATATCTAGCGTTGTTTTTTTAAGTTTGGTGCTCGTTACTGCTTGACTGCACTTATACAGAACGCGCTTCTGATATAAAATGTTCCGCTATCGCAATCGTAAATATTCGTGAAACTCTTGCTTTCTTCACGTGCCGTCTTTTACGAGAAAAGGAAAACATGTTTCATGCAATCTTCAGACAATATAATTATATGCATTGCATCTCTTTGGGGGATCGGATATAGATTACTTTTTCAGAAGCATTGCGTTTTCTGGAATTTCCAGATTTAAGAACTTTGTAAAATCATAATTTACAGCAAGTGTTCAGTTGCATGTTGACAATCCAACCAATTTTATCAGCAGTCAACGCTTGCAACATCCAAATAGGGTGGGCTATTTTAAACCGAAGACAAAACGATCGAAAATGACGATAATGCGTACTAAATTGTCTAACACTTAAATGAGTACTACCGATACGGGGTTGCTCACGGCCGTAACTTCCTTCCGCTCAACTAAATAAGATTATACCTTAGTGATTTATTTGGCTGAACCGCCATTGTTATGCCTGGCTCGTAGCGTCTTAGATGTATTGTTGGCACATTATTCGGGTAAACGGTAGGAAGTTTTAGAAAAATGTTTCCGAAAGTTAATAGGTGGGTCATTTGTTTTAGTTGCTTTGATTGGATTACGTACACGTTTGATAGAATTCTTCTATATATTACCACTGTTAGTCTACATGATTATGCTGATCAAAATTCTCTCCTTATGGGTTCCATTTGTTTCGTAGCGCAATTGTTATTTTGAAACACTTCAGAAACATGTGTTTTTAGATGAAAACGCTTCTTTCGCATATAGGATCGTATAAGTAGTTCAGATTAGGTCTATATTTAACCCTTCCCAAAACTGTTGCTCATTATCATACTATCCCTTATTCACCTTCCTCACGCATTCATTTAAAATGACGTATTCCGGGGGAAGGATTTACCCTTACATCTCTCGGCTATGACTCTGCAATATAATATTCATCTCCCTATTCCATTGTCACTCCATGTAACACATTCTACCTGTTGCCATTTTCACTCAACTATCTTCCATCTAAAATTCTGTTTCAGAATGTACGAATGTTTCCATTAACTTGATCTTCTTGAAGATTAAAAGTAATTAGGGCGTAGCATGAGGTTTGAGGAAAATGGCGTTCTTCTTGTAAGAGCAACATACAGTCGATCTATATTATATGAGTTCAGTAGGTCAAGCAGTAAATAGGTTACATACCCATATACGAGGGCGGGTCAATAAGTCCGTGACTTTTTGAATTTCTGACCTCTTAACTGAAAAAGCAACACTACTCCTGTCAACAGGCATCTGTCAGTTGACTCCTGTCGAAATTTGAACTTGCTACGTCAGTTAATTTGTGTTTGACAGCTATCTTTATCAGACTACCCAGTAATTTGAGGAAAAAATGGAAAAAAGTGAATTTCGTGTGCTTATTAAGCATTATTTTTTGCGAAAAAAAACCATTACCGAGACCAAGGTTAAGCTTGATAAATACTATGGGGACTCTGCACCATCGATTTCAATGTTAAAAAAGTAGTTACTGAATTTCGTTGTGGCCGTACAAGCACTGAAGATGCCGAACGTCCTGGACGCCCAGTTGAGGTCTCTTCACCCGAAACAATCGAAAAAATTCACGATATGGTGTTGGCCGACCGAAGATTGAAAGTGCAAGAGATTGTGGAAGCCGTAGGGATCTCGCATGGCTCAGTGGTTTCAATTTTGAATGATCACTTGGGCATGAGAAAGCTTTCCGCAAGATGGGTGCCGCGTTTGCTCACAGTCGACCACAAACGCAATCGTGTAACAACTTCACAAGAAGGTTCGGCGTTGTTTAATCGCAATATGGAGGAGTTTTTGCGCCGTTTTGTGACCGTGGACGAAACATGGATCCATCACAACACACCAGAGACCAAACAACAGTCAAAACAGTGGGTTTCTAAGGGTGAATCGGCGCCAAAGAAGGCCAAGGTGGGTTTGTCAGCCAATAAAGTTATGGCGACTGTTTTTTGGGATGCACGCGGGATAATCCACATTGACTACCTTCAAAAGGGAAGAACAATCAATGGGGAATATTATGCCAACTTATTGGACCGATTCAATGACGATTTGAAGAAAAACCGACCTCATTTGGCCTAGAAAATAGTTCTTTTCCACCAAGACAATGCAAGGGTGCACACATGTGCAGTTGCCATGGCAAAAATCCATGAATTGGGCTATGAATTGCTCCCTCATCCGCCCTATTCTCCAGATTTGGCTCCGAGTGACTACTTCTTGTTCCCAAACCTGAAGAAATGGCTTGGTGGAAAAAGATTTGACTCCAATGATGAAGTCATCTCGCAAACAAAGGCCTATTTTGAGGACCTCGACAAATCATATTTTTGGAAGGGATAAAAAAATTGGAGAAGCGTTGGACAAAGTGTATAGAGCTCAAGGGAGACTACGTTGAAAAATAAAATGATTTATTTATCAAAAAATCTGTGTTTTATTCCAAAAGTCACGGACTTATTGACCCGCCCTCGTACTGTTTAATCGACCAAAATAATTGTTTTTATTACAAGCTGGATGATAATTTGACGTATTTATGTGAATCGTTTCAGACTCTGAAATCGATATCTACGAGTACTACCTAACCTAACTCGATCTACAAGACAGTCCTTCGATTTTATTTCCTCTCTCTTCCATACAGAACCACGTTTTAGAGCTAGCTAGACTTACATCCGACTTACTTCAACTTTCAGATTAACTAACCGACTGCCTGTCGATTCGAATCATCATCATTCTTCTGCCCATATCCCAACTTATTTGGGGTCAGCGCAGAATGTCTTCTTCCACTCTTCTTTATTACTCGTCGTCTCAGCAGTCTCCTCCTTTCTTCCCATATTACCCTTCACACCTTCCTTTCTTCCCATATTACCCTTCACACCTTCCTTTCTTCCCATATTACCCTTCACACCTTCCTTTCTTTTCTTTTTAAATGTTGCTGATGATAAAAGATCTTGCAGTTACGACTGTGCTCTTGTTTCCTAAGGATTCCCCATTATATTTAACGCTCACTGACCACAAGCAAGATCTTCTCCATGTTAATATGGCGTCGGTTTTCTAACCAATGTCAAATAACCAATAACTATTAATAATGTGGCCAGAGTTAGTCCCCTCGCACACGGCTCGACGCACCATCTCGTTAACGGACTGGTGCTCGAGGTCGCCGCGGCGGTTAGATACCAGTGAGGGAGAATATACTCTCCATATAATACTGTGTAAGATAATGCCCTTTTAAATTAATATCTATTGTTTTAAATCAAGTTAGCTTCGCAGTGACTGTTTGATTGTAATTCTTTAGGAATTCACAAATATACAGAGGACAGAGGCGAGCTACATTGCGTACAGGTGATGCAGTGGTGGATTAAATCCGTTGCATGGATTCGGATTTAAGAATAATTTTAATACCAATTGAGACCGCTCATTAAGCGATAGCTTACACGGTTCGTTAGCAAAAGTGCCTGTTTTAGACCCCTGGAATATATTCCAGACAGACTTTCAGACAAAGGATATACAAAGTACTCGTATTAAGAAATTAGAAAGTCTACTTTTTTCATGTGAATACTACTAATCTGCCGTAATCGTAAGTGTTCGTGGTAGTCTAAAATATTAACTCTGTCGATTAGGCACCGATAGAGATCCGTATTCCCAACAAACCCTACCTTTCTTACTAGTTCTAGTAGTGAAAAACCCCAATAGACTTCTATTGGAGTTTTTATTACTCAAAGTTGGGGTCGTCTACGCGTCTCTGAGCATCCAAATTCAGTCAACATTTGTATTAGGAATGCTCGTACGCTTTATTACGTTGCCCTTGAGTAAAAGATGTCGTTATTATTTATGGCGATCATGATCTTGTCAGCAAGAGTTATGGGCATGGCTAGAATTTATCTAGACGTATCAGTTACGAAGACGTTCTTTGAATAGATATCTTAAACAAATAGATAAAGGCCTTTACAAGGTCAATTTGAATTGACTAGCGAAACTGAGGAACGTTAAGAGTAATAAACCTGCACAGCTCTTTCGTTGGCTTGGTTTAACTCCTGGAAGGTGCAAGACGTAAGTGGCTGTGCAGGATGGCTATGAAAGGAGATGGTGCATATCCTGCCGAAAAATTAACTCAGCAACATTACTAGCTACCGTTGGGTGAAAAAATACACGTCTGGTAGGGTTGCCACTATTATTTTGAATAAATATAGTTTTTTTTTTCCAAAAAAATGCTGCAAAAATATAGGTGAAATTCAGGAAAAATAGTACACAATAATTTTTAAACGAAAAAGAAATCCCGTATATTGCTATTAACATCTTTTTTGCACTATTTAGTAGTCGAACTCCCAATCGCTCATATATACATATATTTTTGGAGCCTTTATATATATATTTTTGTTTTTTTTTCTCTCTTGGTTGGCGTGCAAAAACCATCATCACTTTTATTTATTTTTTTGTTAACAGCAGAAAATAAACACTTTGTGGCGGCTTAGTAACCGCACTTAGTAACTTAAACAAAAATTGGGCATCATTCTTCGTCAAATTATTGCCAGTTTGGATTTTGTTGCCGTGAATGCGTTTCGTTCTGAAATTCCCAGTCACAATTAATATAAAAAGCGCGACAGTTCAACTGTTAGGGATAAAAATATATTATTTTTCTTAAATTATATATTATTTTTATTTATTTTTAGTTTTACAAGTGACTAAAATATAGTACAATACGATACATATATTATAGTACGGGTGGCAACCCTAACGTCTGGGTAGTTTTGACTCTATTTAATAACATTCATTATCAAGAGATTGAAAAGGGCTCTGTAAACCATCATTGTGGACCAAATAAACACAACTCATTCAACACAAAATCTAAGAAAACGTTCAACATAACGCTCTCCCTTGATGGAACACTCGACTCTCATTTAAGAAACGTCAAAGTATTAACAAAGACTTCTTGATTATTTTAGCTAGCTTACTGTTTAACTTAGCCACGGTTGTTTGTCAACACAGGGTAACTTTATACGTAAAGTTTCAGTTACGGTCGGAGCAATACGAAACGCGATAGGCGTATAACGTTACGAATATTGATTTACCCGTTTATGGTGGAGTAAGTCGTGTTATAACTCTGAAGGAGCTTGAATACTGGAAGGAATGCCTATGCTGGAGATAGGAATGTTTACGAGTCTGAGCGAATATTGAAGCCTGTTTGCTGTAGATACAGACGGTGTACATTTTACGGGTGTTTATGTAGGCACAGCTACCGAACGAATATGATCAAACATCATTTCCATGAAAATATCTGCCTCACAAATTATTTGAATTAATTAAGAGGGCACGAAACAGCATATTCGGTGGCAACATATTTTCGTCGGTCATTAAAAAAAAAGCTGTTTCCTACAGAACTGCAATCCTTACACGATCAAAACGTATCGAACCGCTGATTGTAGAGACCTGAATCTTGGAGGGTTTGTTCTTTAAACTTAAAATGTCACTTACGGGATATCTTCCGTGATTGTTATTTGTATTGAGCTCCCGATATTTCGACACTGTTGCAAGCGCCATGATCGCGGGTTTACTGGAGAATGCGGGTGGATGGAAAAACTTCTTAGGAGCAGACAAATCTGTCTACCCTTTTTCTTTGTCTTTTGCTACGCGCACTACTGGAACTCGACACTAAGTCACGGCAAAATGAACTCACAGTATTACCAGGATTTTTCGAGTCGTTATTATGTTGCCGGCTGCTGCTTTTGAGCATACCCAAAACTGGCAATATCTGTGAAGATATGTTTATTTATTTTCACAACGGTACGTTTCTTTGACTTCCTGTATTTGTTTGCTCGGCTTTGAAGCTTCAGGATTTATATATGTTTGTTCAATAGGTCTAGGGTTGTATGCGTAAATTATTCTGTTTATGCTGTGTGTAAATTTATTTTGCATTTACCCGTTACTTAGTCCATGTTAAGAAACAACATGACGTAAATATGAAATTTTGGTGTGGATGCGGCCCGGGCTTCTTAGCAGGAATCGAACAGAATCACCCTAAAATTCGTCACGATATCAAGCAACAATTTAAGACCCATCCTGCCAGAAGCCACTACCAGTATTTTTCTCCTGATGTATCAAAAAACCTATAAAATGGCCGCTGAAGCTTGAAATAAGTTGCAGGGAAAAGGGTTATTTCCTCGACATTGATGACGCAAAAAAAACCTAAAAGCCATTTTCTCCAGTTTATTTTCGGATATGTTCCGCGGTGAACCGTACAAACGGGAAAGGAAGCCGCAATAAAAAAGGACGGAATTTCTGAATACTTTAAATGACTGTGTATGTTCGGTATGTTACATACAGTAGCAAAGTTATTTTTGAAGAGAATCAAAGTCTCTCTTTAATGTTGCGAATAGTTTAATAGTGCTGGTTTCCTTAGTTTATTCTTATAGATTTTCTCTGCATATTGGAAGTAAGTAATGCATTGCAAAACTTATCAAGTATGAAATACTTATTTTGACAGTTTCAATCTTCATTTGTACGTCATTGAGTATTTTGATTAGTACCAGTAGAATCCCTCTCTACACCTCATTTCCGTTGTATTATCTCGAATAAATATGTTTTATGCGTATGTCTGCATATCTGGAAGTCCTTTTATATGTCGAGCTTCAACGCTTGACAGAATCAAGTGATTGATGTCTTTCTGATCATTATCATTATCCTCGAAATTGGGGTCGGTTTTCATTACTCAGAGATACGGAAGCAATATAACCTACTTCCGATGCGATTTTTTTCTGATACCTACGACATTATTATTATGTTGACTCAAGTCAGCTTAAAACAGTATTGTACAGCTCAATTCCGTTTTATTTCATTAACAATGCCTCTTTTGTATCATATTTTCTGCAAACTGAAGATATTCTATTCTTTTGAAAACAGGAAAACATAATGATGAAACCATAAAGTACTATAAATAACCATACTATAAGTGACCATGTGGTCTTCTTACCATCAACCCGCACTGGCCCCGCGTGGTGGAGTAAATGAAACTGCTGCTTTCAATATGAAGACTGTATTGACTAGGTGATGATTAACAAATGTAATACTTAAGTAAATGGCCGATGTATGCGCTAAGTATAAAGAACGGCGAGGGACACCCCTCAGTGTGATTGAAAACTTAGCGTTAGGTGGGGCGTTCCTATGAAGCGATCCCACTGGCCGGTGCGTTGAGATAGTCCGGAACAGTTGGTGTAATCCAAGGCTCCAATCCGTCGGAATAAAAAATACTTGCATAGGAAATTCACCCCTGCTTTCCTATAAATAAGGAGCACAATCTGTAAAGTTCTTCTCACGTTATTTCTCTGCTTGTTTCAGTCGAAGGCGCTAGGCAGAGTGCTATTCGACGAGGTATGTCGGCAGTTACACCTTCTGGAAGCGGATTACTTCGGCTTGGAGTATCTGGACTCCAACGGTACGAAAGTATGGGTAAGTTATCTACTTCTGTTATTTACTCTGTTGAAGTCACCTTTAGTTATAGTTAGACCTTATAAGTTCTTGGCCATTGACCAAAATTCACCAAGCGTAAAGCAGCTGCCTCTAGAATACTTATTACAGTTGTATATTTTCAGCAGAATTATGTTTTGTCCTGGTACTAATAACTGCCAATGTTTGACAATTTCCGTAAAACTCATTGTTATTTGGTTGTCAAACTATAACCACGGCTTTGCTGAAGGTGTAAAACCGAAACTGCTCAGAACAATGCACACAACAATGAAACAACTTATTAGCTAAACGGGAATAATAATGTTTTTTTGTATTTTTAATGACTGTTTCTGGAATAAGTTAGATTATAAGATACTTAATGATAAGTCCTCTCCACACATCGTACTTTTGCTGTTCCCGACATGGTCCACGATTGGCTCCAAATATGTTTACCACCTAAGCCTACATTTGTGGAAAGCAATAAAGTATTGAGTATAGCTAAGAATAACTGACTGACCACTGAATATGAATGAAAAGAAAAACAAACCAACTAACCACCTTGATGGATTTAGAATCTTAGAAGACTGATTGAATTAAGCATACATTCCCTTGAGAAACCCAGACGATTGTTTCGTAGACATCACATAAATATCAACGTGACAGTAAGGG
Organism: Xestia c-nigrum; assembly: GCA_916618015.1. Taxonomy (NCBI): domain Eukaryota; kingdom Metazoa; phylum Arthropoda; class Insecta; order Lepidoptera; family Noctuidae; genus Xestia; species Xestia c-nigrum. Next base: position 6,545,565 of record OU745246.1, on the reverse strand, counting down.
CACTTGCTTTCAATTGCTCCCCAACTTCCAACGCCTTGATACATTAAACTTGACATTGAGTGACAAAGGGTACTCCAGTCTCAACTTTGAGGAACTCAAATTACATAAACAATGAAGTAACTACAGTCCTTTCATAGGTTTTTTAGCTCCGACAAATACAGTCCAAAACACAGTGAGTTGACAGACTTGTCAGTGACAGCAGCCATTGTAATGACAAAATCACAGTATCCCTCGATTTTGACGGTTTTGCGAAGTCAGAGATAGAGTAGGACTGTACAACACCAGGGCGATAAAGACACATCGGGCTGTAAGGGTTGCACCACATCAATTAACACGGAATCGCATATTCTCATGTTCCTGTTCTTTTCTGTTGTTCGGAACCGTTATTTGCTAGATCGAGAAACGGATCGGTACTGCTATCACAGGCGGCAGCACCTGCTGCAGTGCTGATAGATGAGGTTCACCCCTAAAAAGAAATTACAGAGATAATAAAGACGAAAACTTTTCTAAAACTCGTTGCACCATTTTTACGGTAGAGTAATGTAGCTACTTTAATGCTTTTATACATAATGCAAAGCAAACGGTAATTTGTGAGGTTTTATGGAGCGTATGAGAGTGACACTTTGAATTCTAGAAAGAACTGTCACGCAAGTTTGAGTGGCAGAAAATATGTGATGCTCTACGAAGATGAACCTTTTCTAAAACTCGTTGCACCATTTTTACGGTCGAGTAATGCAGCTACTTTACTGCTTTTAAAAGTAATGCAAGGCAAACGGTTATTCGTGACGTTTTATGGAGCGCATGAGAGTGCAAGCGACGTCCCAGAGGGAGAAACACTGACCTTAATTGACGTCCGTTTTAAAGGTCAAATGTCCTCTGTACTGTGCATTTGAAAAATGCATTGATGTGGAGAAATACAAGCAGTTTTAAGGAACGTTTTTTATTGACAACTGGGAATGCTCTAGAACTCAAATGTCGCCCGATGGAAAGCGATGAGGTCTACGATGTAACTAGCGTGGGCAGAAGATGCCTATACTTATTCATTCTTACTTGGAGGAGGAGCATGTTATAAATTGAAAGGAATACTTATCAAAATATCAAATAGGTTTATTTCAGCTCTCCTAGGAAACTGGCATGGTATTCTTTTACTGATCATCTAGCTGGATTTTACACTAAAAAGGTGGACATCAGTTACCGTTCATAGGAATAGGTTCTCGTTATGTAAAACATTACTCGAGTGCAGTAAAGCGTTGCTATGGAAACCTTACATACTCAACAATTGAGTGCAACGTTAATTGGATAGCGCTAACTCTTGACTGAGACTGGAATCAGACATTAAGGCGCAACGCAGACGAAGCGATTTTGATCCTTGAATTTCAGAAACTGGCAATCTGCAACGATGCAACTGCAAACTCCATAAAAAACTGCTTAGCTAGTTCCATAAAGTCCTAGGTTGCAAGCTATTTGCCTAATATCTATATCCTATAAAATCTGGTGGATTCGTGAATTTTTAGACCACCAGTCCGGGCGTTTAACGTGCATCGCTTAAATTGGCGAATTTACAGTGAATTCTGCTTTCACACAAATTGATGACGAAAAAGATTTTTATGTCTATTCATTATTGAATACGTACAATTCGAACAATGGCAAGTGTGCAGGACTCCCGAATCGTTCCATCTGTATATCCCGCAATCGTTATGTAGGTTTGGATGACATAATGTTGAGTTGGGACTTCATTAAATATGATCCAGATTTATCTGACCGCGATACTTACTCGCAAGCATCAGGAGGCAAGCATAATAAAACTTCATAACACTAGTTTGCTCTTGTGACCTAATTTTAAAAAGAAGTTGTGTGCTCTTTCGTCTAACTAAAGATAAAACTGCCTTACTTCAAGATTTAGTAGTGTACTGGACTATTATACAAAGAAGGAAGTATGGTCACTCGTAAATACTGAATTACAGACCGCGTTATGTAAAAGAATACAATACAGTGTAAGATACTGACTTGGCTTTTATATCGCCAGCTGTAGTACTGTTACAATGCATTGTAAATCATATTGAATAATGCAACATGAAAAAGTTGTAGTGCTATGTGGGTCGTGAATAAACTATTTATTTGCTCTGAGAAATATTTTGATATTATCTGGGAATATTTTGATTGAGTCATCTGTTTCTGTCCTGACATTAGCAACTTTCTAAGTCCTCGCGAACGAAAATGAAATGCCGTCCAAAACGATTCAATCGATTTCAAAAGGACTGTAGGTGTCTCACGGTACGGTATAGATACTAAAGCTACCATTAGCACCGAAGATACTAATGAAACGAACGTACTAAAATCACCCCAAAAAGTACATTTTACAGATTGAAGCGTAAGTTGACGCTAATTTTTAGTCTGTGTACCCTGTAATGTTAATAATTAACGTTTTATGTTATCGACCATTTTGTCATTAGACTGGAATCGCATTCATCATCATCACTTTAGCCGGAATACGTCCACTGCTGGGGCCTTCACCAAGTGTCGCCAGAGTCCATTGAACGGATTTATAAACCAACTAGCTGACTCGCGCAACTTCGTCTGCGTCTCATAATTTGAGATTTAAACTATCCTATCTCTCAAGTTGGATGGAACTGTACATGGTGTGCGAATTTTATTATAATCGGTTAAGTGGTTTAGGAGTCCATTGAGGACAAACATTGTGACACGAGATTTATATATATTAAGATTTTTACACTTCACTATAACTTTTTCTTTTCTTTTTCCACCAGTACTGGTTAGACTCCGAAAAGCCGATGTGCAGGCAAGTGGGCCTATCGATGCTGGAGCCGACGCTGCGCTTCTGCGTCAAGTTCTACACATCAGACCCTGCAAGGCTGGAGGAGGAGTTCACCCGCTACCTGTTCTGTCTGCAAGTAAAGAAGGACCTCGCGACGGGATGCATTCAGTGCAATGAGAATACGGCCGCGCTTATGGCCAGCTATATTGTACAAGGTGAGGGAATCTGGATGTTTAGTTGGGTCTTGTAGGCCGAGATAAATTTTATTAGGATTATTTCAAATGTGCTTTAGGAACGATTTGGTATATTTCCCCGCATATTGCGTGTGAGCGTGACTGGCAGGAGTTTTGCGATGCTATTGTTCGTGCTGTACGTAAGGTTTGTATTACGAACCTCGTGTATTTTGACATCACATGTTGGTATAGAGGATATTACAAGAAAGTCATCTCACCAGACACCTCGTCTGATGAGATGACGAGTTATAGAGACGTATGAAAGAAGACGCTGTGCGAAATAAACTGGGAAAAAATCAGGAGAATGTTTGATCTTGGTCAATTAAACTTTGTGCTACGGGGCAAAGGTCGAAAAGTATTTGATAGAAAACAGGATACATTTCCTATACAATCTAAACATAATAAATGCCTTCTTCCACTACTCCGAAAATTGCGCGAAGACGAAATTTATTTTTCCAATTTTCAATTCAATAAGCCTGGTTGACACTCCTATACACATACATACTCGTACGTGTCAAAGACAAACGATTCATTTAAGATTATCCAAGTTTATAAGCCAAGATGCGGCCGTACCAACAGCGCGTCTCATAAAAGCCTGGATACAAAATTCACGAGCTGACTAACAACGTGTGGCCTTAAAACTTGTATCGGGCTCGCAAACTTCGCTCGTCACTCAACGCAACTTTAATAACGTAGTTTGACCTAAATCATCAACAATTCCATATTAATAGCGAAACGGCCATGTCGACTAGTTCCATATTAACGTCCAGTTAGTATTCGTGACACCCTGTATACTGGGAGTAGGCTGATAATTCATGTTGTTCAGAAATTGCAGTTGGATGGAATTCACTGTCTCTTTAGAAATAATATGAAAGTATCAACTCATCACGCCTGTAATTTTTGAAAGGTTAGGCAAGTTAAGGATTAAGCCCACATAAACGACTCCGCTCCGAATTTAAATATGGGCTTTATGTATTGCTATACTTTACATTGGCAACCGAGCAGTCTGACAGCGGTAACCGCTAGCTGACAGCGAGCTGTCTGCTAATTTATGTTGCCAATGTAAAGTATATCTAAAGAGCAATACATAAAGCCCATGTTTGAATGTTTGAGCGGAGTTGTTTATGTGGGCTTATGAGCATAAGGCACAGTTGCCTAACCTTTTATAAATTACAGGTGTGATGAGTTGAGACTTTACTTTACTTTAAGTATTCACATTTCGCCTATTGCCAACAACTGAGCACAAACAAATCCAGACTCCTAAATGACACGAAATTTCAGATGAAAAAAACAATAGCTTTTTTGCCCGACCAGGAAATTGAGCCCTCATAAAAACCCTGATCACTAGCGCTTGCAACCACTAGACCAAAGAGGCTGTCCACAGAATGAGGTCGGTGCAAAGAGAGGCATATCCTATACTATACTATAGGATATGCCTCTCTTTGGACTATAGGACCTATAGGATATGGGTGTAAGCGGGCTTGGATGATGATGATATCCATACCTTCCGTTTTGACATTTACTTCACAAAAGTCTAGAACTGAGCAATTTTTGTAAGGATTTTCTTTCAATAAGGGCGATACGATAACCGGACTGCTGCAATCCGAAATCAACCATCTAATTGAAAGCGCCTTTTTTTGTAGGATGGGAAATCATCAAATGACTCCTCCCACTCTGGGCGGAGCGGGAAGGAGTGTCAGACTTTTACTGACTAAAACCCATCCATGTTCCTTCCTCGCACTTTATGTTCCGGGGCCGCGGTATCTCTTTCAAATAGGCCCGTAACTCCGGCAAGCTTCGGCCCATGCAGGCCCCTCCCCTTATGCTGACATCTCTTAGAGGCGCGCGTGGAACACGAACGCGCCGTCGACACGGCCTGTCGTCATTAGACGGACGGACGGTTAGCTAGCCCATAGCTAACCGTCCACAGGCCCGCATCTACGGTGGCCGGTAGCCACCACGTGGCCCCCGACGCCCGGTGCGTCTCCCGCGGCGGCTGGGAGGAGAGGCTCTCTCCCTCTCACGTTCCGCCACCTCCTTCGCTAGCATGACTGCTTCGCAGAAGGAGGTGACAGCTTCCCATTCCGTCTCGCTCCGGACCATGGATTGAACCAGGGCCGGACGCGAGAGGTCGCCGCCGCCGATCGCCGCTAGGAGGACACGGCGGTGCTCCGCCCACGCAGGGCAGACTTCCACCGTGTGTGAGACCGTGTCCTCCGGTCGATCCTCGATTGAAAGCGCCCTTAGGATATCATTTAATCCCACTTTTCTCTTTTCTCTTAGCGGAATGCGGCGACTTCGTACCCGAAGACTACCCGGACCACACTTACCTCAGTGGGTATAAGTTCTTCCCCGGACAGGACTCTGAGTCCGAGAGGCGGATCATGGAGAACCATAAGAAGCATCTGTAAGTTCAATATTTCATTATATTACATGATATGAATGTCTCTGTTTGCTGTAATTTTTGGCGGTTATTTATGGTTTAAAGTATGTTTGGGGTTAGTAAAATTAGCAAAACGGCGTTGGGATATTTTTTTTTACCGATAATGAAAGTGGTGCTGGTATTCGGCAACAGCTTAATAATTTTTAGGATAAAAAGGTGCCTACTATCTTTACGGCCTCTCTCTGGATTGTATAATATTAAATAATTATAAATAGTATAAAGGTTAAAAGTAAATTCGATAGAAAAACTTCAGCGACTGTGTAAATCTGTATACTTAATCCATGATTTTCTCTAAGTTTCATTACACCCTAAACAACCAATTCTCGGCTTTGACTGGCCAACCTAACCTTTTTCAGAACTTTCCAGACGTTTTCGTAACAATACTTTATCCTAACTCATTACCGATTCCCGCAATCATTAATTTACGTTATACTGAAACCGAAGTTGTTACATAAACAAGAGCGAAGCAACAAAACACTGCAGACTAACGGAAACAAGATAAAGCACTATAATCCGAATAATTGGACCAATCATGAGTTGTAGTGATTGTTTTTTTTTTCTCTTTTGTTTGCAGAGGCCAGAGCCCTGCGGAGGCTGACTTAAACTTATTAGAAACGGCGCGAAGATGTGAATTATATGGTGAGTAGCAGATTTTTTCAAAAGGTTTTGTGATTAGCTTTCTGCTAAGATACCTACGGTTAATCTTGTGAGTATTTTTGAATAAAGTTTTAAAACATCGACTTGTGGGCCTATAACACTGATTCTTTCATTCTTTGGAAGATTTTATAACTAAATTTATATAGTTCCGTCGCGAACTATGTAAATTTAGTTAGAGTTAGTTACCTTCTATCGAAAAAAATATACCAACCAAAAATCAAATGATCGTGTACTGTTACAATACAGTAATTCATGAAATTTCGTTTTTCAGGTATAAAAATGCACCCAGCAAAAGATCACGAAGGCGTTCCATTAAACCTCGCGGTCGCGCACCTCGGGATCATAGTGTTCCAGAACTACACCAAGATCAACACCTTCAGTTGGGCAAAGATACGAAAAATATCGTTCAAGAGGAAAAAGTTTCTTATCAAGCTGCATCCTGAAGGTTACGTTAGTGTAAGTGCATTGTTGTAACTACAATACAGGCTCTTTTTTTTTTGTGCCAGATGAGAAGTCATTAAATAACTTCTCCCACTCTGGGAGGAGCGGGAGGGAGTGTCAAACTTTTACTGACTAAAACAAATCCGTGTTCCTTCCTCGCCCTTTATGTTCCGGGCCACGGTATCTCTTTCGAACAGTCCCGCAACCTCGGGCAATACAGGGTCCAATGAACAGCCATCCACAAACTGATAACCATTCAGCATATCATACTAAGAAAACTGGTACAAGAAATTATTTCAGGAAAGTTATGGAAGTCAACTAAAGGACAATGCAAAAATAGTAAGGGCGCTGTCCTCACTCACCAACAGACATGGTACTGGTTTCAATACTAGTATAACGTCTCACGAAAAGTCTTATATTATAACCATTTCCAATCCAAAAATCGACCTATTAAAACTATTAAATAACGCTTTAAAACAAACGTAAAAGGTGGTTTATCTACTAGGGTACAAAACTAGGGTGAGGGGCCCGCAAGGGCCGAAGCCTGCCGGGGTTGCGGGCTTATTCGAAAGAGATACCGCGGCCCCGGAACATAAAGGGCGAGGAAGGAACATGGATGGGTTTTAGTCAGTAAGAGTCTGACACTCCCTCCCGCTCCGCCCAGAGTGGGAGTAGTCATTTGATGATTTCCCATCCTAAAAAAAAAGGGTACAAAACTACGGTTTTGATTTTTCCCGTTGACCCCACCAGTGGGGCAAACATTATAAAAAAATGGATGAGCCCTATCCCCACTCACTAACAGACATGGTACTAGTTTCGATACCAGTATAGACATGGTATTAGTTTCAATAGTAGTATAACGTCTCACGAAAAGTCTTATATTATAACCATTTCCAATCAAAAAATCAGTTTAAATAACACTTTAAAACAAATGTAAAAGGTGTTTTATCTACTATGGTACAAACTATGGTTTTGTTCCATAGTAGATAACCGGTGGGGCAAACATTGTAAAAAATTGGATGAGCCCTATCCCCACTCACTAACAGACATGGTACTAGTTTCAATACCAGTATAACGCCTCACGAAAAGACATAACCATTTCCAAACCAAAAAACGATAGGGATTAAAAAAAAAAACGATTTACAAAAATCTGTTTGATGTATCATATGAGACACATTTCAAATCTGTTGGTGGGTGACAATTTGCAATTGATATAAAAAAGTCGCTTCAAGAGAGGTGCGATTAAAGGCTTATTAACTCTTCCTGGGCCATATCAGCCTAAGATTATTCTATTCGACAGCCTCGTTGGTCGACTGGCCGAAAGCGCGACTGTTGAATATGATGTCCTGGATTAGATTTTCGGGCCGGTCAAAGTGCTATTGGGTTTTTAGCAGCGGCAGGAGATTCGTGCCCGGCTGATGGCAATAGGCTCGCCCCTATTACACAACAACAACATCATCAACAACAACAACAACATCAACAACAACAACACACACACACACACACAACACACACCGACACACAACCGTCACACACCGTCACATCAACATGGGATTTAAACATAACTGGCGAAAAGTGGATCTACTATTTATTTATTTATTTAGTACATGGAAGACTTACAGCTAATAAATAAAGAAAAAAAAGGAAACCATAGTCACCAGAAAGTCAATTACAAGTCCTCACTTATAGACGTTTTATAGTTATCTATGGTGTAAGCACAAAAACACAAAACATAATATAAGTGAGAAAAAAATTATGAAAACCATCCGAAATACGGCTACTTGAAAAATTAGATACATCTCTGCCTTACCTGGCGTTATTTTATTTAAATCGAGAACGACAGCCTTTACCTAACTTTATAGACACCACACTTAATACCCCACTTTTTGGATAAATCTAATAAAGTAAATATAATAGTTGTTGGAAATTAATGCTTCACATAAAATTATATTTTCTCTGCTTCCTACAGGGTTACTACCGCGACGTAGTAGAATTCTTCTTCGACGGTCGCAATGAATGTAAGAACTTTTGGAAGAAGTGCGTCGAGAACCACGGGTTCTTCCGCTGTTCGAGTGTCCAGCGACAGCCCAGACAGAGGACCAGGGTCATATCCAGAGGATCCTCGTTTAGGTGAGTGTGGTGACATCTATACCTCCACGTGTGAACTAAACTGAAAAATTATTGTGCATCGCACACTACGGGTTTATTTTCAATTAAAAAAATAGTTGTTTTGAAAGCGGAAGAAAACTCAACTAAAACCCATCCATGTTTCTTATTAGCCCTTTGAGTTCCGGGGCCGCGGTATCTCTTTCGAACAGTCCCGCAGCCCCGGCAGGCTTTGGCCCTTGCGGACCCCTCCATTATGTTGACATCTCTTTGAGCACTGTGTCGCCGTCGACACGGCCTGTCGTCATACGACGGACGGAAGGCGAGTTTACCCACAGCTCACCGTCTACAGGCTCGAGCCTACGGTGGCCTTTCTCTACTGCTAGATGCTAACCGTATTTCCGTCATCTTCCCATAAAACTAAACGAGTTACTCGTAACTTTAATTAAATATGTTTGTCTGTGTTGAAACTTGATAAAACAAACTTATCTCCCTGTAGCGGTGCAACAACTTCTGACATGTATAATTGCCGTGGAACTGGTTCCCCCAAACATGAAACCGACACAACTTTTCAACTCGTGTCCTTAGGGTATTCAATGTTGTTAGCTATGTGCCCGACTGTTACTTATATTCAGCGCTATATATATAACATGTATCTATGCTTGAAACCAGGGGCGTAGCTACCGTCGTATCTGCCGTATCAATCATCAATCATGGCCCCCGACGTGCGTAAGCAAAAATTAATAAAAACTTCTCAATTTTATTTTTATTTCAGAAATGACATTATAAGTCAAAAAAGCAAAGCTATAAATGATTTTTCAATACACTTCCTCGAAAACTGGTTCTTTTCGCACTACGATTAGGTTAAAAATGCAGTGTATTTCACACACGTGCGTTTTTTATATATTTTTTAAACGTGTCCAGAAAGTTAAATTGCCACAGATAACTATACCCATACTTAGTCCAACTTGGTTCAATGCCTATAATCAGAGATGATTTTTTTTTTAATTTCGGCAAAGCGATCTCCGTCTTTACGGCGTAAACATTTTTTTAATACTCAATTTGTGTTTATAAATTTAATATCATAGATAAACATGATGGTTTAAAACTAATATTTACTTTTATAAACAAATTAACATTTATTGTGTTCTAAATAAAAAAAAAAAAAAAAAAAACATTTTTTATATTAGGCTGTATATCGACTTCATACCTTTGCTTTTCCTTCAACGTGGCGAAAGCATAGCAAAAAAAATAAGATTTCAACCATAGTCTCGTAATAATTCGTGACACAGATATTTTCATTCTTTTTTTTTATTTCTTTAAAAGTGTATTGAAAAAACGTCGTTTGATACACGTGGACATTTGTTATTGCAGTTCTCGGCTCAGAAACACTACTTGCCTACGGCTCGTGTGTTAATACCGCCTCGAACGGCAATAACAAACTTTCTCCACTTGTATCAAATGTACTATAATACATCATTTTGACGAGAAAAAGGCAATGAGGATACTTAAATTGAATTGTTTTAAATTTTATGCAAACATTTTTTTTTTTGAGAATTCTTTACTCTTCATGAGGGCCCCCAAACATTTTTTTATACGGGGACCCGTCAAGGCACGCTACGCCACTGCTTGAAACAAATGGCTGTGAGAGTGACCACGATTATAGAAGCAAATCAACAATAAAAGCTACTAGTTTTTTCGAATCTAAACGAGGCAAATGATGATTGACGCTTTTATCGTATGCTTAACTTAACTCTTTTGTCTGGTTCAAGCATATTTCGCTGCGCGTCTCTAAGTATGGTGACTCCCTAAATCTATCCGATATCGTCGTGTTTAAAACTTAAATGTTAATACCCAACTTCCTGTTGGCTGCGATGTGAACGAATTCTTCGATGCCCTGTAACACTTTTTGATACTTGTACATATTTTTATTTCTATTATGAAGTTAGTGTGTAATTATAAATAATTAGTCTGTGTTTAATAAATAAATAATTAAATGTTAATACTTTATTATTATTGCTCAATATGAATCATCTTATTTTCTTTGTAGGTATAGCGGTAAAACCCAGAAACAGATCGTCGAGTACGTGCGAGACAACTACGTGAAGCGACAAACATTCCAGAGGTATGTTCATACTCAACACATTACTGTACATAAGCTTAGCTATATTGGCCGATACGTACTCAAGTAGAATTAAAACTGACGTGGAATAAAAGCTAAATTAAGATAAATTTCACCTACGAAATTGAACGCGATCAGCAGATCTAAACCTCGTTCAAGAGATATCAGTGTCATGATTAATATGGACTATTGAAACTTAGTCTTTGAACGCCGTTTAGATGTTGTTAATCGAATTCAGTTTCATTACTGAATGAATTCTGCTCCAAAAGTGAAAAGTCATTTTTATCTCGCGTCGAACCAAATACTGCATGTATAAAAAATAATATTATATCAGCTTAAGCCGCTATAGTTGAAAATAAATAGCTTTCTTACTGTAACTTATTGGCGTAGCTAGACAACGCTTATACAGGGTGGTTGGTTAAACGTTGGCAATACTTTAAGAGAGTGAAGTACTCATAACAAATGAACAATTGTTACTCATTATCATCTTCCTGCCCTTGTCCCATTTTATTTGGGGTCGGCGCAACACGTTCTCTTCTTCCATTCTCCCCTGTTAGACGTCACGGCATCATTTACTCCTTTCTCTTTCATATCAGTCTTTACACAATCCATCCATCTTTTCTTTGGCCTTCCTCTCCCTCTCCATCCATCAATACTAATGTCCATCACTCTTTGAATGATATGAACGAAATGAACAACTCTTACTAACTAAGAAAAATTAAATAAAAATTGGCAGCTCCACTTTTTTACCTTTCTCGTTTTAGTCTATGTATGTATGTTTTGTGTTATCTTATCCGATTTCGATGAGTAGGGTGTCAATCCTTTTTGTTATTATGGCCCTTGTAACATAGGCTAGATTTTATTCAGTAGTCGGGTTATTAGTGGTAGTAAACCACAAAAATTCTTGTTGTATGTAAATGTATGGAGCCGTTGATATTTTTTTCACGATATTTTGGTCAGTACAATAGTAAAATTTGTTCATTTTCATGAGAACTATATAATACGCCTCTAAAATATTGCCCATGTTGAACAAACCACTCAGTAGATGTAACATAGTTTGTTTCCATACAAACCAAGGTTTAGGTAGGATGTACGGGAATTCTAACATAAGTTAATAAGTTAATACTAGCCTAAGTGTTTCCTAAAGGTGAGTGGTTAGCATGGGCTGGGAGACACACGAGCTTTTGGTTTTGTCTTGTGGGCGTTTGTGTGACAAGAGAAGCGACTCGTAACGAACAGATGCATGATGTAAACAACATTCCCTCGAACTATAACGATTGGTTAGCGTGAGGCTTCGATAGTTTTGTATTAATCGATGGTGATTACTCACTCTGCTCACGAAAGAAGTTGCACGACATTTTGCACGATGTGTGCAAAATTGAATTGAGAAAATAGGTTTTCGATTTGTGTTGGGAACTTACTTGGGTTTATTTTAAACGAAGATTATAAGTTCACGAATAGCAAAAATGGTTAACGTGAAATGAAAAGAAGTGCCGTGGAAATTTTGCACGATCTGATCGATTGTCATTTTTACAATTTATAGAGAAATTGCAAGGAATAATTTTTATAAAAAGAATTAACTACAAACCTAAGTAAGTTTACCTACATGCAGCGAAATACTATTTTCAACGTTTAATTTTGCACAGTTCGTGCAAGATGTCATGCAATCTGTCAAATCGTAAGCAGAGCATAGCATATACTCGAGCATGCGCTGTATCCGTTGAAATTTCCGCTTCTTCTAAACGAGTGCGGTGTAGTGGCGAGTGCGTTGCGTTGCGACGGCACTGACAATCGGTCGGAGGATGGTGTTGTCGTATCACGTAGGGTTTGTCTATGATGGGTCTGCGCTCTGATTGGTTCATTTAAACGTCGCGTAAAACCAAACCTAGACTTCGAAAGTTAAAATGATCCACTCTACGATCTCAATACAGTTAGCCGGACACTAGAATTTAGTTGGTCAAACTTGCTTTACGCACGAGGACCGCAGGCCCGTCGCGGCGCGACGCGTATCGTAAGGGCACAGATTACATGCTATACAGATGCTCGACTTCCTACATTCTACCACTTACAATCATATGCGCAACGCACGTTTCAAAGTCCAAAGGGTTACAGTGGCTTCTTTGACGATGTGCCAGTATCTGCTAACGGTCATCTTGCACGTGCGACTTCGACAATCGTCTTTCAGATTTGCACCGTAAGGCATGATGCTATTCATCTCCCTCACAAGTCTTGGATATTGTTATAAAGTGTGATTAATGTAGACGAGAACGAGGCGCAGACGAGACTCGGATCCAAAACTTCTCGAACTTTTCATAATGAAGTAGTTTATGCTAACTGTGCAGTGTGTACAATGCACGAGTTTTGGTCCATAGAAATCGAGCAGACGCTGACTCGTCTTGCGTCTGTGACGGTTTGTAGTATAAATCATCTCTAACGAGTATCTTGGCCATGGTCTGATGATGAATATAGAAAGTCGAGTATTGTCTTCGGGAAATATCTGTGGGCTTATTAGCAGCATTAGACAGTCAATAAACACGTGTCAAGGAGGTAGGGAGTAAAGCTCCACAGATATTTCGTCCACGTATGTGATCTGTGGTAAGGGCGGCCACACACTCGGGTATCGGGTATCGGGTACAGTGCGAAACCAAAAGCTGGTGTCTCGTCACCATCCTCTGCCCGACTGTCGGCAGGTCGGGCTCGTTCCGCGCGTCGCGCTCCGTGTGCGGCTCGCGCGGCAACGTGGCGCCCCCCCCCGCGCCGCTCAACCAGAGCCTCTCCGCGCACCCGCTGCTGCCGCTGCCGCCCGGCTCCGACGGTACGTACTCACACGAACATGCCCGAACATGCCCGAACCTAGGCCATCAGAACGTAAAGCGCGTCATGGTTTTTTGGCGCGAAATAACGACGCCATCTTGTTTTTTTTAAAGCATTTACAATTGTTTCCTGACAGTGTCAATCAAGCGTCAAAAGAACTATGATGCACCATAATACGGGTAACGATGTGTTTTATTGATGTTTTGTGTTTAATATTGTGTTTTTTTTTTCAAATTTAGTTTAAACCTGTATTTAATTTGTCCATTTTCGTCCAGTTATAGATTTTTTGGTTCAGTCGTCGTATTATCCTACCAAATCCTTCGTCGCGTGTTCTGTCCTGCTCACATATTCTGCGTAACTAAATGGCGGTGTGTATTGCAGCGATTTCCCTGGAGTGGGACAAGCAACCTCACTACCTGGAGGCTTCTCTGATGATGAAGGGCTACAGTGCGGAGGAGGCGCGCGCGGCGGCGGAGCGGGCGCGCCGTCCGGCGGCCGCGACTCGCCCGCCGCTCGTAGCTACCGCCTATGCCAGCACGAGAGACAAGGTATACTGTACTCTGTAGCCGGTCGTAACAGGTAGACAGTGGCCTAAAAAGTCTGACAACAAGTCTTACCAAAGGGTGTCGTTAATACGACACCCTTTGGTAAGACTTGTTGTCAGAAATCCCAGGGTACTGGGTAATCCCAGTACTTACTGGGTTGTGGAGGTCAGATAGGCAGCCGCTCCATGTGAAATACTGGTGTTCAGCTGGATCTTGTTAGACTGGAAGCCGACCCCAACATAGTTATGAAAAAGGCTAGGCAGATGATGACTGTGTAGCCGGGTTTAGTTAGACTGACCGACCAGCGAGGCCTCTTGGTCGATGTAGTCGCATCAAAGACGAGGTATGCACAGAAGCTGTTATGGAAACCGCCTTTTGCAAACAGCAATTCTTGGGTAAAGTTTGTAAAAATGCAAAGCTGAACGGGTCACCCACATCGATCCAGCGCTTTCTTGCTAAGTCGGTTACACGGCTCATGAATACCGCCTAAGAACAAAGTTAAGGACATTTTCTTTGTAAATGCGAATTAGTACATAGATTTTTACTTTTTTGCGCTTTCTCGATATTTTGTAACACCAAAATAAGCTTGGAGTTAATTAAAATAGTCAATAACAGACTTGATTTTAGAGATAATCTTAGACTAAGCTTAAAATAATCATATGCTATTTACCGACGCTTTTATTTCAACTTCACATAGATTTGTATTTTGTTTCTTTCAGCTTTCAAAACTGTACAGCAATCAAATCGTAAGGGCCCAACACAAATTGGTTGTTTTTATTTTAGAATGTTTCTAAAATGTTTGACGGATCATCTCTAACCTTCTTTGTTGTCATAATATCGTCTCGTCATCTTGCCTATTTTGGTTACATTCATTACGTGGTACCACTACCTGCTAGACAAACTGGAACGAAAATGGTTCTAGAAATATTTTTAAACACAATACCTATCGATATAGAAGTAAGAATCGAATTTCGATTCAAATTGCGTGTCATGTCACTAAATAAAGCTTTCGTCATTTGTTTTTGTTTTTTTTTCTACTCTGTACAAAAAATTTCTACTCTGTGGAAAAAAAGTAAAGTATCAAAATTATAACAAATTGTGTAACCGAACTAGACAAAGCAGGCATGGTTCAGGATTCATGGCTCGTTTTACTGTCTACAACACTACCTTCTTCTCACTAGTACGGTAAAAAAAATATTTCTCTAATTTCTTATCTAGATGTTTTTATACTTCTAAATATAGTAAATAAATAATTTAGTGAATCTAAATATAAATCCGTAATAATTATACGACGTCGCTGAACTGCTATAATTTTATTATTATTTAAATTACAAAAGAACTTTTGCATTACGTCTTTTCGAATATAACACCATTTCTAATGTTTGTGGGTGGAGGGTATCAAATGCAAGTTTTAATGCACAAATCTGGTCATCTCGCACACTTTCCGTAACGCACTTACGGCACGGGGCTCCATTTGTATGTAACCCGCCAACTGTTACGTCTAGCTTCGAGAATAATAGCGTTCCGTTTGACAGGCTCCCGAGCTAGTGACCCATGCCGAGGTCAATCATCATCCTACGGAGGATTCGCCTCTGCCTCATCGGACGACGACACCATTGGTTTGTATATTGTCTGATGACCGTTATTATGTTCTCATGCAAAATGAAAACGTAACCGTTCGCTGTATGTGGCGCAGGTTTCTCCGGAGAGTACATGGAGCCAGGCGAGTTTGCCGCGTGCACGTGGGCTCGGCCGCGCGCCCACTCCGCCGCCGCGTGCGCGCCCAGGTCAGAGCCCCCCCGCCTCGCCCCCCCCGCCCCGCTCGCCCCGCTCCCCGCGCACCGCGCGACCTGCACCGCCCCTCGCCGCCGAGCTCCCCTCTAGCGGTTACCCGGACTTCGTGCTCGCGAAACATTCCTCGAGCTTTAAGAAGTCCTCCGAGCGACTCGAGTACGAGCTGTCGCAGAGCAACATCTACTCCGTCTGCCCCTCCACGCGCTCGTCGCGCTCGGGCGGCTCGCTGCGCATCGAGGAGGACGACGAGTCGCCCGAGCGCGCCGGCCGCGCCCGCATCACGTGGCGCCGCAGTGCGTCGTGCCGCAACCTGCGCGACTACAGCTTCGACGAGGCCGGCCGAGCCAAGCGACGCCGCGACGCGCGCTCGCTGCTGGCGTCGCTGGACGCGCTGCAGCGCCTGGACTCGCCCGTGTCGCGCTACGACGAGGCTCGGACGCGCGCCTTCGTGTTCGGCGAGCGCGGCTCCGTGGAGTCGGCCGGCTTGCTGCTGGGCCGCGCCTATTCCTCTTCGTTTCCAGGTGCCATCGGCGAGCTCTGCGACCGGCGAGACCTGCAGACGTTCGCGCGCACGGGCTCGCAGGACGACCTGTCGCACGATAGTTACGAGGTTATCGAGCGCTCCGACGACGAGTCGGAGACGCGACGCTACGCGCGCATCGCGCCGGTGGGACGCCGCAGCACGGCGCGCACGCGCTCGTGCTCGCTGGACTCAGGTAACGACCTGCCGTCGGACGACGACCGCTCGCTGTCGCACCTGTCGGAGAGCGACGACCACGAGGACGCGCCCGACGAGGTGGTGTGTCACTACCGCAGCAACAACGACATCCAGCTCGACCCCTTCCTGGTCGACGACCCGAGAGTCTTACCGCGTGAGAAGCTCTCTGTGCGCTCCGATGGCAATTTCTATAAGGAAATTAAACGTGCACTCGGCTCGCGCACGTCTAGTCAGGAGTCGAAGAGTGACATTTATGATTCTAAAATATCCAAGAGTAGTGCTGAATCTAGCAAAAAGTCGCGGGACAGCGTTTATCATACGGACAGTAAGAAATCTCGCGAGACTCTCAAAAGCAAAAGCTCCGATAGGTCCGGCTCGCGAACTTCTAGCCAGGACTCCAAATCTGACTATTACGATTGTAAAAAGAATTTGTATGAGCCTGATGAAATTAGCATGAGGCGACGTAGTATTACTAGTATACAGAACGCTTACATAGATCCTTTCGAGCCCATTTCACCCTCGTCTAGTCCCGACTCGACCAAAGATTTTTTCGATACTCAAGCGACTTTTATTAGTATGGAACAGCCGGAGTACCGGGAGAAATCGCTGTTTGACAAGTCACACGAAGACTTGATCGCCAATTTAGCGAATTCTCCTAATTACTATCTATCTACTCCGTACTCGACTTTTCCTAGCAATAGCAAGCATGTCAAGGAGCCTAGTCCATTGCATTCTGCCAGTTTACAAAATGTTGAATTAGATCAATTTTCCGGCCAGTTCGAATCGGATTCGAGTCCTCCGAAGAAATGTGACGAGTTATCAACAGAGGAAGAGGATATCGTCCCTAATACCACTCACATTTGGCCGGAAAAGATAGTCGGTCTGGATACCGAAATTGATGGTACAAGGGCTGCAAAAATACACAGTTATCAGCGCCGTCGCTCTTCAGATACGGTGTTCAGTTTCGATAAAGAGAAGATAGAATCGTTAACGCGGTCGACTAGCAAAGAGAACGCACCATCGCATCTCGTGAAAGATTCTTCGAATGAGTCTGATGTCAATGTGCGAGTCCTGCCAGCAATGGACAGCATTGAGTATGCTAAGAACAAAGCTAAGCAAAACGCTATCCAGTCTGGTACGGTTTCTATTCTCCAGTCAGAATTTGATAAACGCGGCAAAGTACACACTCACATCATTCGGAAAGAGAACTTGAAAGAAGAATTAATGGCAAAGACTCACTTCGATGAATATAATCCTAAGCTGATCCTTGAGACTAGTTCAAGCAGCCGATTGGCTGACACTACGGTTCCGTACACTCATCCGACTGTAGAACGTACTAAGAGTGATCCAAACAGCTTAGCAAATAGACCTCGCTTCAGCAGTGTTAATTCTCGCAGACATGTGTTAATGCACCAGAAATCTATTGACTTAACCCCAGCAGAATCTAGCGATGAAGATTATATTTTCCGTCAAATACCTAGTGCTCCGCCAATCGCAACCAAGCGTTCGCATTTCGAACTACCCTCAAGGCTACCCGATCATATTCGCCCACAATTCGATCTGCCTAAGAACTACTTCAAAGAGTTCGACGCGTTCAAAGCAGGTTTCAAGGATAATAAGAAGGTTGTCGATGATGGTTATGATATTCCTTATGTATTACATAAGCGACATGTGATGAATGGAACTGCTCCATCTCCTCATGACGATCAACGCCAGCCTCCGGATATCGTCATGCTTCCGCCACAAAATGGCCGCCATGTAGTCAGTGCTCACCCAAGGTGCAAGTATCATGATCATCCTAAGTCGCCACGTTCGCCCAAGTCGCCGAAATCTCCTAAATCACCAAAGTCGCCTAAATCACCAAAATCGCCAAAGTCACCGAAATCACCTAAGTCTCCTAAATCGCCACGAAACAGTATACAAGTTGAACACACTTCAAAGTTCCTCGAGGTTGAGAATCGAGACTTCTTGTTCACCCAAAATATCGATCTATCTAAAGTAGACCCAGTAACTCTCGAAGTGGACAAAAGCGGTCAATTGCAACATTTACCGAGTCCTAAGAGAGACATTACTAAAAACTTAGATCCTGTTCTACTTGAGACGCTTAATAATAAACTGAGCCAGATAGAAAGTGATTCTGCGACGAGTTCTAAAACTGACAGTATCCGACAAGAGACCATGTACCCTTGTGAAATAAAGTTCACCATCAACGGCCGTAACGTGCAACAGCCGCCTATTTGCAAAGAACCAACACCATTGACCGCTGCAGAAAAATTACGAGCCGACATCAAATCTAAGTCGGAAAAGCTACCGTCGAAGAGAGGCCAAAAAGCTAGAGGTACCGGAAAGAAAGGTCCAGGAAGTAAAATTAAAGGTAAAAGCAATAACAAGATAAGAATTACTTCTTTCTCGTCGGACGATGAAAGCGTTGATTCTGATGATGTTTTCGGTACCACGGAAGCTGCACCAAAACTTGAGTTTTCACCTCCTCAGTCTCGCAAAGATTTGGAACCAATACTGCAGTTGGAATATGATAAGATTACCTCTGGAGCTTGGCACAGAGGCCAAACCATGAGCTCTACGGAAATCGAAGGCTCTCCGCCACAATGTAGGAAACTGGCCGAGTTGGAAGCTAAATACAACCCTCAAGTTCTTGACAGCATGAGTGGTAACGCTACAGAATTACGCCGCATTTCGGAACGTTCGATTTCAATCCCAAGTTCAGAGGATGATGTAGCTATAAAATTAACCGAGACAAAACAATCAAGTAAGGAAAGTTCGCCTTGGGAGTACAACGAAAATATTCCCTCCCCAATTCTGGAAAGTATTGAGTTCCTCAAGTCTGACGATGAACACATAGCTGATATGGAAATTCAGAAAGTTACAGGTATTTCTTCTGAAGACATAGTTGAAACTAAGGATGAGAAAAAGGAAACGTCCACACTTGGTGTGAAGAAAAGTCTTAGGGATGAGCTAATATCACCTATGTTGCGTAAACCTGGTGGTACACCAATACTATTTGCTCATGCTAGATTAAATCTTTCTGAAGGGTCCGTTTTCTCTCTCCAGCGTCAGAAAGCGACCTTAGACTCACCAACCGCTAGTCGTAGAGCTAAAAGCTTGGACACGCCTGTAATACAGTTACATAGACTACCTCCTATGAATGCCTTCTCTTCGAAAGACGATACAGTTGAAGATATCAATGAAGAAGGTGTAATACTGGAGGAGAAACCTTTGATTGACGAGAAAGGAAAAGCAACTGTTCCTAAGAAAGACACTATTGACAAAATTGACGAAGTCGAGGAAGAACATCCAGATCACGAAGAGCTAAAGTCCGTTGTTATAGATAACGAAGAGATGCAGCTTTTAAATGACTTGGTTGAACATAGTAAACCTCGATCTTTCAAGCTCAGATATGACCGGATTAAGCTTAAGTCTCAAGCTGCACGTTCACCACTAAGCCGGTCGCCGTTATCTCGCTCACCACTTTCAAAGTCACCATCACGATCGCCTACTTCTTCACTGAACTCGCCAAGAGGCAGCATCCGGAAGCTATCAGATCTAAGTGAAGATCAAATAGTGCCGGATATTGAGAGAATCAAACGTAAAGAAAAGAAGAAGCTTACTCTGAAACCTAAAGCTGATGAAAAACTTAAACTAAGTAGCAAACTCAACAAAGGTGGTTCTCTAGACACGAATGCTACTAAAATAAAAGCGTTACAAACTCAGAAGTCTTTGCCGTCGTCTTTAAAAGAGCGTCCGGACTTCCTAACAGTACCTCCACTTGATATGGCCAGAGCCAAGAGCCAGGAGCTGGAACAAACAGCTAAGAAAATTGCCAAAGAAAAATCTAAGTCGTTGGAAAAGATGGATGTAAGACGTGGCAGTAGTAAGGAAAGAACCAAGTCTCAAGAAGATAGCGATACAGAAATCGCTAAACGTAAAGAGAAGCAACAGATGTTGTTTGAGGCTGCTTTAAAACAAACAAAGACTTTGATTAGTCCAGTTAAAGACACAATGCCACCATTCCCACCACCAGAAGATAAAATCGTTGTGAAAACTGAAGGGGACAAGATAATTATTGAGACTAAGATAAATAGCAAGGTAGAAGACCACGTCTTTATCGCCAAATCTCCGAAGAAGTTAGATAACAAGTTAACTGGGAAAATCAGTAGGAGTTTTGAAGACCAAAAGACACCGAAAACGCCCAATAAAATGAACAAGAGCATGGATGATAAATCGAGCCCCTCAATGGAAGATAAGTTTGATGATTTGGCTGCTTTACAAAAATCACCCAAGACCTTGTCTAAAAAACAAGAAATTAAGCAACAGATAGAAGGCAAAGTGGTTTATCAAAAAATAAGCCCTGAAGCCAAATCCAAGAGTTTAGACAGGAAGGTAGATACCCATTTGGATTCTCAAGCAAAATCTAAGAGTCTGGACCGTAATTACGTGACACCCGCGTCAATGCTGCCAGATAATGAAAAACATTTCAAACAAGAAGTCGTTAAAGTAGACGTTCATCCAACTGTTGTTGAAGAACCAGAAAATTTACCAAAAGACGATATAAAAGAAACAAAGGAAACATCACCTCCAAACAGTTACAAAGACAAAACTGAAGATGACTCTTCCATGGAATGGATGACTAGCTCTCAACACACAATAATTGAAAACGACACACAAACAGTAATCATGGAACGTCGTAAAATGGATATCTACAACAAGCAAAGATTAACTGAACTTCAAGAAAGTAAGAGTAATCAGGACGTTCACTCGTTAGTGACCTCTGAACGAAAGGCAGAAGTAACTCGTTTAACCAGCGAGGAAGAATCTTTGACTGAAGTTAGCGATTTGAAAGTATCTGACGAAAGCAACATGCTCGCACTATCTTTGCCGTACATCGATGCTGACAGTTCATCAGATCAAGAACAGAAGAAAACCAAGATCCCTCGCTGTGTGAGCGATGATTCCGGTTCATGGGTCACTGTCGATTACAAAGAGACTACATTAGACACTGAACTGCCTCTTTCCGATGCTAGTAGCAAAACCCGTGGAAGGAGAACCTTGGATCCTCAAGGAACATTTGACGAATCGTCGGCAAGCTTGATGGAGTTCTTGAAACAAGAATCTATATCACAAGTTATGTCTGATAGCGAAACTGAACGTGGTTCGAAAATGTCCCGTGAACCTCCTAAGAATATAGACTTGTCCTTGAAATGGAAAAATAAGAACAAGATTATCGTGACACCGCCTCAAGAAAACAGTCCCACGATTGAAAGTATACCGTTTATTGATTCCAGTACTTCGAAATCTAACAAGTCTGAAGGCGAACACACCGGTAGTTCCGGTAGTGATAAATCTCCGACAGAAATAAAACCGGATCAGAGAATTTTATTGACAGCTAAATCAAGACGCAGTGAACTATTGAAATTGAGTGCGGAACGTTCTCGAAGTTCCGAATCCACTTCGTGGACTAGTATTGAGAAAGATGTCAGTCCATCCAGTCACATCAAAGGTAGCTCCATTGATGACGAGTCTAGTGTTAGTTGTTCGATCGCCAGACCTCTGGGTATTTCGCAGGATATTGAAAAGTTGAATAAAAAAGATCGTGAATGTTTGGAAGAACTGAAAATGGCGATGGAATATGGAGAGGAACACTTGCTGTCTCAACATACATTGTCTAGTGACCACTCAAAATCGAATTCGAAGTCACCTTCACCAATACCAGAAATTACTCGTATCGAAAGTCCTAGGAGTCCGTCAAAGTACGGTGCTAGAAAGTCTCCTACTCCGACTTTAGAAAAGCAGGGTCAGGTGGATTCTCAGAAAGCTCCCACTGACTCTGAATCCAGTTCAGCATCCGAGAGTATTGATAGAACTGTTGAACAGTTATCACGGCCAACTGTTAAAAAGACTGGCCTTGAAAAAATAGGTAAAGCCGTTATAGAAGAATCTGAATCCAGTCAATCAGCTGCCTCAAAAGCTTCCGATATAGCAAAAGAACTGAAAAATACAGTTAAAAAGACTAAAATCGCTATTACTATATCTCAAGAGGACCAAAATACCACAATTGATTTTGATGATGACGGCAATGTGATTACGTCTTCATTTGAAAGGGGTGATATTATGAAAAAGAGGGCTCTCAAAGATCATGAAAAGAGTTCGTCTAAATCTAGTGTAGATACTACGACCACGACGACTCCCTCTAAAGGATCCCTTAGTGTTGATGACTCCTCTTCTCGTAGAAAGGGACGTCTTCTAGACGACCAGAAAAGCTCATCCAAATCTAGTATGGATTCTCGCGGGTCTCTTAGCGTTGAATCACGCGGGTCTTTTGAGACAACAGAATCGACTTCCGGGTCTCTTGGTGAGGCTTACCGCCGTGGGGAAGAGTTAAAACCAACATGGAGACCATTCTTTGGTGCTTCAGGCAGCGAAAATAGCACGAGCATTGAAGAAGCTTGGATACCACAAGATCATGAAGGCTATGAAAATTTGGCCATCAACAAGGAAGTTTTTGAGTACAATAACCAGAGATTGTTAGATGATTTCCAAACGTTCTCGAAGAATCCTCCTCTATCTGCTAACACATCTAAAGATTCAACTGATGCAGATTTCACAGATGATCTGAACGATTTCCCGGTCAATTTCTTATATCCAGCTACTTCATCAAGCGGTGGTGGTACTTCTGATGTAGTTATCGGTTACGGGCAAACTTTCGGCCGGACTTTATCACGCATATCGGAACGTAGTACTGCATCTGAGAAGACCAGCGCTGACGAAGATTCTACCAAGGCTTGTTCTCGGTCAGAGAGTATTAATGAGGAGTCGCTTAACTCCAGTGATCATCAAGCTAGTCTTAGCTCTGATCCGCCTAGTAACGCCAACGTCGCTTACATATCAGACGCCGACAGACGCACTTCGGCAGAAATGCCCGACATACCAATAGATCAAGCTAAAATAAGTGAAATGTACGAATCTAAACGAGATATGGAGAAAGCTACCAGGGCTTTTGATGCGTTAGATGCGAAAAAGGGTAGTCCAGGTAAGCAAGGATCACTTACTCCTGTGCCAGCATCGAAAGCATCTTCTGCCAGTGAGAGTCAAGAGTCCGATGATTGGCCATTACCTGAGTTGCCACCACAAGCAGCGAGCAGGCCAACTAACTTAGACGAGATTGGCAGAAAAGAGTCGAGTGATTTTGACCAATGGCCGTCACTCCCATCTAGCTTATTAGAGACACCTATCATAGAAAAGGTCCACATCTACTACATGAGTAATGAGCCAGAAATACCCACTAAAGTGACTTTACAATCGGAGAGTTCAAAAGATCACTTAGCTGGATCAGATGATGACAGTGACACATTAAACAACGACGATGAATTAGAAAAGGATATACCAGAGTCAAAGTCAGAACAGTCTGCTGAACGAAGCGACGATATTTCTCCAAAAAATGCTAAACCCATCCCTTATGATCAATCAGGCTATATGGTAGAACCGTTGGAGAAACAAGGTGAGTACACCTGCCATAAAAACGTAGTACCTAACTACGATAAGTCGTGTCTCAGTGGTACGATCAGCAAGGCGACTTGCCTCATGGGCGATGTAGGGTCTTGCTGTTCACGTTCAGAACATAAGTCTTTCAACATCAAAAACAATTTGGAAGATAAAGTTATAATAAATCAGCCCCAAAAGTCTCCTACCAACCACAGTCCGATCTACGAGGATGATCACTTGTACGCTGATGACGTTTTTGGTGGAGATAGCAAGTCTCTCTCCCCAGATTTCGATAAAGGGTTTTCACAGCTAGGCACACAAAAGTATTCTTTCGGTTCAAATAATTCTGATACTTCCATCGATGATCTACTATCACAGACAAATGCCGAAGACACTGTTCGTGCAGTTACAAAACTAAGTACAGGAAGCGCTGGTACTTGTAAAAGATGCAGTCACAGTAGCCATTCAGAGGAAGAAACCAGTTCTTTTGGGACTGATTTGGATGGTACAGTTAAAATAGGTCTGCCTCAAAAGAAATGCACACACAGCTCGCATTCTGAGGACACGTCAATTTGTCTCAGTATCTCTGAATGGTCCACTGGTACGAACACGGTACGCCAGTACGCTAATCTATCGGCTTCTGAAAGCGTTTCAGTGCCTAAGAGTGACAAGTCTGATAAAGCGTCGAAGGTGTATTCATCTTCGCATGGAAGTAAGAAAAGCGAACAAAAACTGAAACTGGGTTCTCAGGCAGAAATGAGCTCTAAAAGTAGCAGTCTCGATAAGAGCTCGGAGAACATAAAGTATGACAAATTGTGCAGTTCCGATACTACTATTTCGAGGAAAGGCATGGACAGTAGTTCTGGCACAAAAAGCGATAGTACCTTAACTCTAGCTCAGTCTATATCGGACTGGTCTGCTAGTACCAGCCATACCCTCGTGGCTACAGCTCGAGATGACCAAGCAGATGCGGATAACACGAAATCTGATGACACAATAGTGAGAGATATCCATATCGATGAAAAACCTGATACAGAGATTATTATCACAAAAGTTTCGTCTCCTACAAAAGAAATTGAAGAAGCCAAAGAGCCAGTACTCAGGTTGACCGCAACATATACTGGAAAAACAGATAAATCGTCATCTATAAGTTACAGCGATAAGTCTGATAAATCGAGCTCCAGCTCTTTAAGTAGTTTACAGAAGCATGCGAACGGGGTACTGAGATTCGACAACAAACAAGGTTTTCCCGCACAAGATCCTCACGAACGCTATCCAAAAGCCCCACCAAAGAGTTTAAGCTACGAGGAAGAAACACACAGATACTCGAAGCCTACCATGCGATGCGCGAGCGAAGACAGCGGCTTCAAACCTTACTTTGTAAGCGAACAGCCCGAGCTAGATATCGACATGCCATCTCAACTATACAGTCAGGAAGAAAAACATAGCGAACGCTACCAAAGCCAAGAATTTTCTAACATCATGCGTGAAGAAGGGCCTGGCAGTAGTAAATTCATAAGGTCCGATTACAAACCGTTGGCTAAACACGCAAGTTACGATGACAAGACGCTGTCGAAGAATCAGATAAAGGAGTATAAAACTAATCAGCAGTATCGCAGCAAGCCCAAAAGCTGGTCTTTCCACGAGCATTATCTTGCTTCTTCTGATTTGCCTATCATCGCAGTCCCTGAAATACCTTCTGTGCACAGGGAGCTATCGGAAAAGAGATCTGCTGAAAGGTCAGCAAGCAAGACACCTTTATCTCGATGCTCGCCGTATTATTCTAGCAGTCTGAGCTCAGAGTCTCCTCCGATACAACCATTGAAAGCGCCAGTAAAGAAGTCTCTTCTCGTTCGTAATATTTCACTAAAGAGTCCCCCAAGCGGCAATGACACTGATAGCTCATTGGATGTCATACGTGATCCTCGAGAGCGGATGAAGACGTTCAGGCGCAAGAAACAAGTGACAAGCGCACGCAAGAGACAGGAGAGAATTCAAGATGTGTTAGAGGAAGACTCGACCAAGAGCCAATGCTCTTCAGAAAGTGACATGCTCGGTAGCAAATATCTTGCCGTAGAAGAATCTCTACGTCGCATGGAAAGCTCGGAATGCTCCGATAGCTATGTCCCTGAAGTAGAATCGGGATCCTCAGAAATGTCAAAGGGTGATTCTAAACATTACGACATACAGGAAGCTAGTTATTCAGAGGACGAAGGACAAGAGGAATATGCCAAGTATAAAAGTGCCAATTATGAAGCACAACAATTCCCGATCAATATAGCTCCAATGCAGTTCCAAGGATTCGGTTCATCCGCTGATGAGGACGAAATGGGTTTCCCACGGTTTGATAGACTCGGTCGTTTGCGACATCCTTATCTGGATTCTCAGGAGCCTCCATACGTTTCAGAGGACAGTCCTCCAAGGGTTTCGTACTCAAATAAGAGTAGTCGCCAGTCTTCTCTCAAGAAGTCTAAGTCCACTACAGTGTACCGTCAGGCCGACGATCCGTCTCTTGGCGAGCCATCTGGTCAGCACCAGCAAGTGTTCTATGAAGAACAAAGTGATAGAGATGACTCGGATGACTACGCTTACCCGATCGATACTATAAAGCGAGCTCCTAAAATGCCCAAGTCTGGCAGCTATTTGTTCGAGCGCGGAGAATCAGTCGCTTACTCTGATACAGATCTGCCTCAAGATAAAGATGAATACGAGGAGTATAGAGGCAGCCCCTATCCGGAACATTACGAAGAAGTGGTGATGTTCCAGACGCAGGAATGTTACCCTCAATACGAGCACGAGCTCGATCAGAACAGGGATGGGAGTCAAGAACATTACTCTCGAGATCTCGACCAACGTTTCAGTCTGAATAATGTAGAAAGGTTCTATTCTAGTCACTACGTCGACTCGCAAGCTTCTAGCGACAGCCCTGAGCAGAAGTTTGACGTGTCCACACTGCCCCCGCCTCTTTGCTCCGATGACGAGAATGATTAAACGGACATGTAGTTTGCGGTGCAATTTCATTATTATATTTAGTTTGGTCGTTGTCACCCCTCGCCTCTTCGGCTGAACGTTCACCATTCGGTTTGAGAGCGTGCCGGCCGATTAGCGTTTCGAAATTTAAAATCAAATTAATGCAATTATTGTTATATTGAAATTAGGGTACTCATTATATTGAATATTTACATTGTCACTTTAAATATTTAGCAAAATAATGAATTAAAAAAATATCTAGTGCCATTCCCGGATAGCGCGACCCTTCTGACTATCTTGTGAACGAGGACTCATACCTATAGCTTGTTAAGTACTTAGGTGTAGAGTTATATGTGTATTGATCTAAATTATACATTTTCAGAAAATAAATCTTACGAAACACTGATCGATATAATGATGACTTGAATATAAACTGTCCTTATACTCATTACGTTATAGTTTGTTTAGACCCTAGAGCTATTAGCTTCGAGGAAATGCAATAAAGGTATAATGAACACGTAGTGCCAAATTCTTCTCGTCGTATATTTTAGTGTTTTCAACCTTTATAAAAGTTATATTCGTTGATAAATATCCTGAAAATAGTATTATTATTGTCAAGGCTGTGATTTACTTTGTGTGGTGATGAGATCCAAGATCTGAGTTGTTCTGTTTAGGCGTTTACTGCTCAAGCGATCGATGTATTGTTTACGCACTTAGCAAGTTGTTTATTAATCTTAGTTTTATAGTCTAAAGTTAATTTACTTTGTCCATGACACTACACTAGTTAATACAACATGGGATCTGCATTCGTGCCAAGTCTGCTCAATTTTTTCCAACACTTTATTATGATATAATTTATTGTAAAGTTTTTAATAGTGAATTTTTGGAATCTTAAATAATATGTTATAGTTGAAATAGATATGGGATTACAAGATTACGTGTTGTGTGTGTTGTATAGCGCTGTGTAATTAACTATTATCGAAGTTAATGACTGCGAACTAAGATCTTCCTTAGAAAATTATTTTTGACTGAACGCAACAAAAAAAAAAGAAGCTTTTTCGCTACATCTAAATATTATTTCCTAATTTTGTGTTATAGAGCTCCATGCAGTAGTTGATTCGTTCAAATATGTCTTATGACGCAAAATTATTTTGAAATTAAATCGTAGTGTAGTATACCGAGGGATTTATTGATGGAATGAAAAGAAATATATTTCCTTTCAGGATATAATACTCAGGCAAATGAATGTTAACAATTAAAACTAAATGAAAGCATAGTAAATAAAGAAGAAATAGAAACCTCTTGTATATAACACAAGCTCTATTACGTTTCAATTTACATAAACATGCGACTTATATACATAGAGAACTGGCTTCGATAACAATTTTATTCCTACCACAGTATTCAAATTAGTAATAGTAAAACTCCACACTGCTTTCTAAGTTAAAATACTCATTTGCAAAAAATACAAGTACATTACCATCTGCAGTTAATTTAAAAATATTTAGATAGGAATAAATTTATCGAAAAACTAGACGAATTGTGTGTCCGGTGTAGATGTGAGAAGATTCTTTTGAAAACTTAGAGATTGGTAAGTCAGTCGTGTAATGAGTGGAGTATATTGAAATTTAAATATAGTAATAACTCAGTTATGTATGATTTGTTGAAGTATTGAATGTTGTAGAGATTCTATTTGTTGCATGATGTGATATTGGTTCTCATGTTGAGTTTATCCAGGTGGGCTACGAGTCTCCCTGAATAAGGTGTAGTCATTAAAACACATCTGCATATAGCCAGTGGAATCAATTTTAAAAGCCACTCGGGCTTTTAAGAAAATGGAATTTCACGGGCATAATTTGCAATAAATATAACCCAAGGGCTAGCGAGAGCAGTGGTGGCCCAGTGGTGGAGGGCCCGATTAAAGTCGTGAATCCGAACCCAAGCAGGCGCATTACTTTGTGTAATTTATTTCATCACCACTGCTCTCAAAACGGTGACGAAAAACATCGTGAGGAAGCCGGCATGTCCTAGAACCAAAAAATACATCTACCAACCCGTATTGTACCCGCGCGGTAGATTATAGCCCATTTACCTCTCAAAGAGATGCCTCTGTCCCAGCAGTGGGAACATTATAGGCTGATTATGCTATTATCAAAGTGCGGGAGTACATGTACGAAATGATTCATTATGGTAGAAACTTAATGTGGTTTCTATTGCTTAAAGATTTATAAGGACGCACAATCACCTTACTCAGGGAGATTTGTGTTCAACACTGTGTAATAATTTGTTTTTAGTAGTCAAATATTTTATCACAACACATATTGCTGATGTTTTAAACAAAATATATCTTATGTTATACATTGGGTAAGCCAATGTGTTATAGAAAATGTTATATTATTTGCATATAGTTACTCCTAAACTTATGAAATTTTAGCTATATATCGGACCCTTTACAGTGTTTATAATGTTTTTCAATATTTCTCTGATATGCAAGTAAATATAAAGTAATGTTTTAGGGGGTAACGTTCGAGTTTTTTTATTTAAATAAGTTTATTGAATGTTTTTCTTTGACTTAACAATGACTGAAATTACTAACGATGCGAATAATGTAGAGAAATCTAGCTTACAATTTTGGTACTTGCATATCGGGGAGGTTGTTATATTCGAATATTATTCTATAAACCCTGTGCTAAATAGTGTTCAATTATAATTGAATTAAAAGATTAAATGGTCGTGTGTGCACGAAGCAATTTTAGTCTACTAGCGTGTAAGGGGTCGGCAGACCTCCCTAGTTAGCGCAATAACTGTACGGTACGATATTAAAAATCTTAGCACTTAAGTATTTCGACTTTTCGATTGAGAGTGTACAATCCGAATAGACTGTAATGTTACAATTTCATTGAAATGTTTAAGTTTGAGCGCCCGCTTTGGACGTGTACTGTGAACTAAAGACTCGGGAAGCGAATGGGAAATCATTTGATTTTTCCAGCCAGTGTTAGTTTACATTCATCTTTAGACTATAGGTAAAAAACAACACCCAATAAAGTGATACCAGCTCTAAAATATGCAACCCTTGAACCGTCTAGGGCCGTCCCATTTAATTAGCTGTATTGGTTGAACAGCAAAATCGATCCAAAGATATAAACATATTCGACTTTCATTTGACAAACTCGTTCGGCAACTACGATTATCGAATCATGGTCGAGTCGGTTCGGTGCAATTCGAGCCAGACTGAGCGGCAGCTACAAATCAAAAATGTATGTGCAGCTGCAAAACCCAATCATCGGTCAACGTATCGTTCATTAGTTCACATCCAAAGCGGACGCATTAAGGTACAGGTTCACCGAGAAGATAACAGTCTGATTATCTAAAAACAGCTGT
This sequence comes from Xestia c-nigrum, assembly GCA_916618015.1. Classification (NCBI taxonomy): domain Eukaryota; kingdom Metazoa; phylum Arthropoda; class Insecta; order Lepidoptera; family Noctuidae; genus Xestia; species Xestia c-nigrum. The sequence continues at coordinate 6,515,068 of OU745246.1, read as the reverse complement.
CATTGTGACATGTTTCCATACAAAAATGTGTTTTTGGTGAACATGGACCTAAGTCATGTAATTTAAATATTGTTTCGATTATTGAAACGTTACTTCCTTTTTGAATTTATATGTGAGTGTTAGTGTACTGTGTCTCGCAATACACGGCACTGCCCCGCCTCGCCGGGGATAGTTAAACAATAAATAAATAAAAATAATAAGCGTTTTTTACTGTTATGTTCTTTGTTTTTGGTTTCTGTACCTCTTTGTTTGTAAGCTGCCGGGATTGTTCATGTAAGTTGGTGCAGTTATAATTGAATGTTTTAAATGTTGTTTGAGCTTTGGCGAAGATGGTTGTCCACTAAAAAAACGTCAATTTCAGGATTATAGACTTATTCATAACAAGGGACAAATAATGAAAACAATTTTCTTCCATTTCTCGATTCTTATTAAGATTGGTGCATAACAAATTTTCGCCAAAGCTCAATAAAGTAGTCATAGTATACCTATACACATTTTGTTTCGTTAAAGTTATTTATAATTTAATTTTCCTTTTTATATCATTTTCAGGTTCACAATGTTTTTTTTTGTTTTTCATTATTTTTCAGGATTTTTCTTTTGTTTACAGATATGCTTTTCCCCTGCATGCTTTCTCTTTTGTTTTATATTAATGTTTTTATAATTAGCCTTATTTTATTTTGCCTTATTGTGTCTTTTGTTGCAAATTCAAAGAATCATTGGTCACTTTTAATTTCCATTCTCTCTACCTATAAATTAAATGATAACAAAGTGATGTCCTGGCATCAAATTAAATACGAATATTTTTTTTCAATTTCTGCATTTACATCAAAATGGGATGTGGCTTTGAGTTGGTATAATATTTTGTTATGATACTGAAACATTAGTATCAAAATCACTCAAGACCACCTCACACTCAACATTTCAAACGAAAACCTTACCTCATTTCTCCTCAACAGACGAGACATCTCCCGAGGAAGATAACACGGTCTCCTCAGCAAGCCTGTGCATGTCTCCCTCATCAGTCGCGGAGCACAGCATCGCGGGCGTGCCGATCTTCGCGTCGACGCCTCTCGTGTCCCGCCCACTGACCAATGGCCACGATGTTGTGGACAACAAGAGAAATAGCGAGAATAATAATGATACTGTTGGTACGGTTAATGGGAATGTTAATGGTGAGTTTTTTTTGTGATTATTTACATGAAATGTATCCTATTCAAAGGCTACATAATTGCGTGTTATATTTAGCCTATTTCTTGACTCAATGATACATGTTTAGCATAGGATTATCACACTGAAAGCCTGCGTGCGCAAATGAGGGAGTTTTTTCTCGAAAGACATAAAAAAACGGGTGTACGCCCGATGACCAAACAATCTATACAATACCAGTTTTATACGGATCTTTCATTGTATTCGAAATCTATAATAAAGCAAGGCCATGTTGTGCTGGAATTGTAAAGCTTGATGTGTGCACGTGTTATGTTAAATAAATAATCATCTTCAAAACGAATAATACACAGCGCAACGAATCAACATACCGTACATTTTAAAACCTACATTCGTCGCTCATCCCGATTAAGGCTAGCACATTCTTTCATCACCACTTTGGTTGTACTTCAGTATTTAAAGAGTGATGCAGAGGTCTTTTTGAACCCTAATTCACAGATAAAAATAAAAACAAAGATATACCTGGTGTAAAAGCCGGATAATCTTGATACTTGAGTCATCACCATTATAAAGATACAACTACAATCAGCACGGCTATCTCAATTCAGTAGATTACTAGAATGATACTCCGATTACTTCATTGATAAAAACATACGTCTCATTGCCCGCAGTTGCGATAGTGTCGGAGTCGGTGAATAGTATGGATGTGCTGAGTGGGGGAGAGAGCGATGCTGGAGATACTCTCTCGAGGCGAAATAATAATAGGTGAGTTTATATTTTCCCAGTTCTATGAGCCATATAAAGGTCATGATGGCGTTTGTTAAACTGCTATGTCTACTTATCAGAGACATGGATTATATGTAAAAAAAAAACATAGTTGTTTTATACGATGCGGAAGCTCTATGCATCGTCTGAAAAAGATGCGTTTTGTAAAACGCGCTTGTAGGTCGCCTATTTAAATCGGACTTTGATAACGATGTCAAATGTTTAAATTTGTTTGCACGGAAACCTAATCCTTTTTCTAAAAATAAAAAGAGAATACTCCTTATAACATTAGCTATCTGCCAGTAAAAGTCCTGTCAAACTCGGCCCAGCCGTTTCGCAGATTAGCCGGAACAAACAGATAGCCAAAAATGAAATAATATAAAATGTTATAAGTACCGCATATACTTTATATGCATTCTGTAAAAAGCTTAAAAAAGACAATTCTTTCATTTTGAAATTACAAATAGACACTTGAATTTTTATTCATTCGTGCAGACGTGTTGTTCACTGCGAGATGTGTTATGATTAAGATAGTGTAAATTCTGACGCATCTATCTTATCACATGCATTCTGATGACTTTACAGTGTCTCATAATTATTAAAACTCTGCTTACATAAACCCCTGACACTCATGCTAATTACGAACGAGATGAATCATAGTATGTATCATTTTTAGTATATCGTCCGGTCTGCTGGGCACATTACGAGAAGTCAGCGACGCTCCTAAGAAAAGGAACATGGACATTACGTACTTTGTGGCTAAGGAGTTACTCATGACGGAGAGAACTTATAAAAGGGACTTGGAACTTGTTACTGTGGTGAGTTATTTTTGAACAATTAATACGATTGAAGACCCGATAGTGACGCTGCCTTAGGTTTTTAGGGTCCTGGGTTCGAATCCTCGTAGGAGCAAGAGTTTGTGTGATGAGCATGGACATTTGTTTCCGAGTCATGGATTGTATGTAGGTTTAACAAGTATGTATTTACAACCAAAAAAATAAATAGTATATCAACAATCTGGTGTCTACGACACAAGCCTTGCTTAGTGTGGCACTAGATGGCGCTGTGTGTTAATGTCCAGCGATATAAATTTATTTATTTAATAAATAAACAAAGTCAATTATAATTTGTCTAAAGGCATACTTCTGACGTTAAAGACGAGTAATCAGTTTACAGAATCATTCAACGTATAATTGATGTCATTGCATGGTAGTTGAAAAAATCATGTTTATTTTTGCGGCACATGAAGCATTTATCGAAAGTGTAATATCTTGTGTATATCGATGAGGTTTTTCACTCATGCCAGGTCAGAGTTAACTACTGTCCGTGATCAACTTACAGTGCTCCATTGTAGTGAATAAACACTAACGACTTCAGTGTTCCCACTGCTGGGACAAAGGCCCTTTATGAGAGGGAATGGGCTATAATCCACCAGGCGGGCCCAGTGCGATTGGTAATGTCCAATGTCTTCGAACTTGTTGGTTCTAGCACAAGCCGGTTTCCGCACGATGTTTTCCGTCACCGTAAATCAAAGTAATACGCCTGCCTGGGTTCAAACCCACGACTTCTTCTGTTCGTAAGTCGGGGCCACCATCACTGGGCCACCGCTACTCACCAGTGGCGTGCCTAGGACCAAAAAAATACGGGAAGCCCATTAGGCAAGCAGACTGTTCAGAAACCTTTACATCATGAAGAGTAGTAAGTAGGTTATAAGGGCAAGCCAAGCTTTTAGCCTTGTATAAAGGTACCGCCACTACTAACGACTAGGTTATTTTGTATTGTGGTCAGAAATGGAGCAGTAGCGTATCAGAGCTAGCGGCGGGCGGCGCGGAGGCGGGCGCGGCGCTGGCGCGGGCGTGTCTCGCGCTGGAGCCGCTCGCGCTCAGTAACGGCAAGCTACTCGCACGTCTCGACAGGCTACTAGCTAATACACCTAAACCTGACGGTAACTGCCTTATTTTATACACGTGCATTTCGCTCAGGGAGCGTTCAAGTATCACGTTACGCAGTTTTTGGAAATTTTAGACGCCCCTAGGGGGAGGGGGCCGTAACGTTTTTCTCTAAAAAGTGTCAATTTTTACCCAAAACTCACTATTATGTGGCGGAAAGTACCAGAAAGTAAAAAAAAACTACCTTTGTTATTCTGAGGAGTTACAAAAACGATGTTACGTAACGTAACGTTTTACAAGACCCGCCCCTCCCCCCAAATTCATTACGTAATACCTGAACGCTTCCTCAGACTAAAAATACACACAACAGTTAAGGAGTCTGCCCGCAACACCATCCCATACCATGACTGATCGTGCTATGAATATATCAGGAGGTCTACTTTCTTAGCACGAAGCCCGTAGTTTCAGCTGAAATTACGGTCGTTTCCTACTCCGTGACATAAGATTCGTTAGAGGCTCGAACTAAAAATAAATTACAACTCGATTGGTCATTTGCCCCCGTATTCACAAACTCTGAATTTCGAATCGGCAAGTCGTATGTCTATCCCTTTTTGGCATAACGAAAACGAGCGAGATAGACATACGACTTACCGAATCGAAATCGAATCGAAGCGTTGTGAATATGGGGTCTGTTCTGACTCTCAATGTGTTTTCCAACAAAATTCATAAATCCGAAAATATTCGGGAGTAGGTTCATTTCAAAGTAAAAAGCTACTTTCGGACGGGCCTCGTATCTTTGTTGACGGACTTTGAATGTCCCCCAAGCTCGGAAAGAAATCTGACACGGGTTACAATCGTGTAGTGTAGTGTGTGTGTGTGTGTGTGTGTTTGTTACTCTCTAGTGGACATAGGTCCACTTCGGTCTTGTGGACCTGTGTCCTCTAGTAGACATAGGTCCACTAGACCGAAACACCACTGGTCCCAAACAACGTATTATAACCGTTTATAACGGGTTTAGAATGGTCTTCTTTATTCCAGACAAATCAATCAATAGTTTAAATTTCTTTCAGATGCGGATGAACCTGAGTACAAGAAAATAGCTGATGTTCTGTACGAACATTTATTAAGTACTGTCGACGTAAGTACCACAATCCATTAAAAATATAATTTGCCTTAGGGCCGGCGCACATAATAAGCTAGTTTCCACCATTAATAAATTGCAAATCTATTCCATCAGTTAGAGTATTGGAAAATAATGGCCACGTATTTTTTGTTTTTGTAAATCAACGAATATTGACAAAGATAAAACGCATCAAAACTCCGGAGTAGGGGCTCGTCACAAAGAATGATACCAAAAAGTGACGTATTGGGAATTTTGATTTCATAACCAATCGAAAATATCAAAAATGCACAAACTTTTTGCCATTTTGATTTATGGCTAGGCAGCCAGCATGCATAATGTACTACCTCCAACACCACTCTATACGCGCTACCATCTCCTACATGTACCTACGAGTACCCCTAGTGAAAAGAGAAAGAGAGAAACATTACATCGCTGTCGTACGAATCCGACGGCAATAATGTTCACGATAAAATGATCAATCAATTAATCAATCACTTCATTTTGAAATCAGATTTCAGGGTGTAAACCACCTCATCATGAAGCCGTCAACTAAGCATTCTGTACATCAAACTAAGTAACTTTACGCAAAATGTATTGCTGGGAAACAACTTTTTTTTTTGGGGTCAAAAATCACGTTTTGTGGTATAACTCAATGTAACGCACTCAACGCATTGTGCTGATCGATGGATTGAATAGTACGGGGTTCATGTAGGTATTTAAAGTTAAAAAAAATATACAATAAAAGTTTAAAAAAACTTGTCAAAAAGTGGTCACTTTGACCCCCAATATCTCCGTAACTCGAAGGTTCCCAGATATGGTGTAAAAAATATCGCAATAACGAGGAGAACAAGTGCCTTTCGGCTTCGTGAAGAGTTGTTGTCACCCTATAGACACTGATTATAATATCACAAAACTAACAAGGAATTTTGGTTTATGTGACAAAAGAAAAAATATGGATCAAATATTTTTTGATAATCTAAGTGACGGACTTAGACTTAGTTAACAAGCCTATTATGGCGGAGCTTAGCGCAGGGCAATTTTTCACTTTCAAACTATTGTAGACATTGTCCTCATTGAAATAAAAAATAATAATATTTACTTACAATCAATTAACACGACAATTAATTCCTGAACAGCATCGACGCGACTATAGTCCACGTCACGAGAAGGTATAAATCACACACATTCGAGTTCGCAATCTTTGGATCAGATTAAACAAATGACAGCGTTAGCGCGATCTTACTTCAAAATTGCGGCCCAAATGTTTAAAACGGCACAAAACATTAGACGACAGCGCTTTATATCGCCAAAATATAACCCGACCAAGTGAAATTTCTCGTTAGTTCCGTATTACACTTATGATAATTCGAGTTGATTGAATTCGGGAGTATTTTGGATTGTCGCTAGAAATTCTTTGTTGACTAAAATTGTAGCTACTCGTGGCGCGGACTATATATGCGAAACTGCTACTCCGTATATACGTCGGCCCTAGTAAAATTACTTTGATTTTTTGCTGTATTGTCAAAAACTAGTGGATGTTTGCACTAATTTACTTCTGAATATATTTACTTCACAGGCATACCTATGGTACAGTTCGCGTGCCGGATCCCTAGTAGGCGTAGTAGAAAGTGTACGACGCCGAGGGCTGGAGGCCGGTAGAGCGGCCGCCAAGTTCGACGCGAAAGCGCCCCTACCTCTCGCTGCCTTATTGTTGAGACCGCTGCATAGAGCGCTACATTATAAGAGATTAGCTAATGGTACGTATTATCTCTTTAAATCTTTGTCAGATGTTAGTGAAAAATTCTTGTGTAGCAAACACTGGTGAACAGGGTTGCTATTCACAAATTCTTCGATTTGATTTCAATTTGGAAAGTCGTATGTCTCTCTCGCTCGCTTTCGTAATGCCAAAATAAGATAGACGTACCACTTTTCAAATCGAAGCGTTTGTGAATAGATAAGCAGGTGTGTCATGTTAGATGACTCCATTTTTTTTCCTATATAAGTTAGGAGGGTCACCCTCGCACAAACGGTTATCAAGTATAATTCATCGATATTTTTTTTAATAACCTGTTGTTTCGTATTAACCACTATGCACGACAATATTTTGACACATGACACATCAGCTGAATCGGCGGGGTGATGCGAATTTGTCAAAAATTTACAGAATTTTCGTGAACTTTTAGCATTCGATTTTTTTATGAAAAATATGTCTAGGAAGCTGTTTCATACCATACTTTTGTGGTAAATATCTCCAGTAACGTGTTAAGGTCGGTAAAACGGCGTCAGTGTATTGCCAAATATTTATAAAACACATATTACTGCACCCTTCCAAAAACTAGGTAACGTAGATGCGCTGGAAATAATGTACATAGGCAAGCTTCTCGTTCGCTAAACAAACTGGAAAAAGCTAAATAAAAACAGTAACCTTCTATCTGCGTTGTTATTTTTGCCATTATTCATACATAATTTCATAAAAAATTACGATCAAAATCTTGACAAATATTACTAAAAAAAACAATGTTGCAACCAACTTATCACATGACATATCACTTCATAGTGCTGACCGTAAACCCTAGTTTCATCATTACGATTAAAATGTTGCATTCAGCCTAATCGATACTCGCAATCAAATTAAGTTTGGAAAAAAGTTTTGAGACACAATGAAAACTCCTTGGTATCAGTTCAAATAATTATATTTCAATTCTGAAATGAATCCTTTTATACTACTTTTTTAATAATATCATGTAGAATAGTAATTATTCGTTGCTTTTGGTTGACTTATTAATAGTTAATAAACACAGAACTCTCTAAACTCTAAACAAATAACGAAATTCTTGCTTCAAGTCAGCATTTTGATGATAATCTTTCCTTTAAAAACTTATGGATTGCAGGATTTGGAGAAACGCCGTTACGTTGACGAACTAGCACCGTGTGGCAAAATATGAGGTTTCACAGTTTAAGCAAAGACAAAATCTGAAAATGAATTATTAATATTTTCAACCGCACGAACGGCCAACCTCTTGCTAAATTCGCGTCGATTTTTAAATTCAAAATTTAAATTAGGAATGTAATTGTGACTATACACATACATTCAGATTTATAAAGTATTTTTATTTACTATAATCATTTATTGTGAATTTTGTTTTGTTACGTCTGAAGGTTGGATATAGTGCGCCAAGGATCGGAAAAATTGAATGATAAATAAATATTTTGGATGCTAAAACCGTTGTTCCTAAACCAAGCTTATCTAAGTATTCATAATCAAATGAAAATTCATAATCTGCCTTGCCTTTTCCCATCTATTATCGGGTCGACTTCTAGTGTAACTGAAAACCAGTATTTTACATGGAGCGACTGCCTATCTGACCTCCACAACCCAGTTGGTACTAGGTGATGATACTAGACTGTAACGACTTTCAAAGAACTACAAATGACAGCCGTGACCAACTGCTTAACGTGCTTTCAGAGGCACGGAGGAAACTCGGTATGTAATGGGTCTCCCATCCACAGACCAAACTAGGCAAGCAAGGCGTCCTAAACGTCGACCCGAGCGGCAGTTATTATTTAACAACGAGCTCCTCCCCTAGGCCTCTCTTTCAAAACTAAATGAAAATTGACGATTAAAAATAGTGTTCGGAAAAGGCGAGAAATTAATAAAATTAGAAAGTCATGGGAAGGCCTTTGCCCACCAATGCGATAGAAAAGGATGTTAAAAAAAGTATTTGAAAATAAAATGGTGTATCCCAATAACTAATCCAACCGAACACAGTAAAATGTAATTTTGAACAGCGAGTGCATTCTTAATTTAAATTTTGGTAAGGCAAAAAAATCGGCGCGAATTTAGTCTGGTCAATCTGTGCTGTTTATTGTTGGGTTGGTACAATGTACGAAAAACAATTAAGATTTCCTAACTAAAGCTTTTTAACAATGTTATAATAAATATAAACAAAATTGTTTTACTTTCCATCTATCGATTTGCTTAATTCCGTAAATAAATTACTCGTGTTAATCGAATTTTACAAAAAAAGAATCGTTTTGAATAATCGCTTTCACACATCACAAATATAAAAACAAAAGAAAAAACATGGTCGTCTATTTTCGAATACAAAATTAAGTAGTGGTAATGAATATTACGTGTTATTGGTCCTATAATAGTAAATTACGCTAAGATCTGGGTATTCTCATGTTGTTTATAATATTTGAAATGATATTTGTCATATCTGTTGTCGAATCTAAACGTGTCTGTGTGTTAAAATGTGAAAAATAAAATGTAAACAAACAAGATTGGCGCGAAACTTTAACTTTGGATATAAAAATATATCATTACCACTGCTTATTAAAATTAAACTATGGATGAATTTGTCACATAATTAAATGACGAGTTATTATTTCTCAACATAATGGAGCTTGGATGCCCGAAAACCCCAATTTTTATGATTTTTAGCGTCGACTAGCACTGCCGTAAAAATGGCGATGAACGTATTTACGCCTTTGGATTTTATTAGGGTAAACTAGCTGACCCACGCAGCTTCGTCTGCGTCACATAAGAGGGAAAAAGCTACCTACTACTACCTACCTACTACTACCTACCTACTTACTACTACCTACCTACCTACTACTACCTACCTATTACTACATTTTTTTTCATAAGAACCTTCTCCTGACAATAACAAACACAACAAAAAAAGAATCAGCCAAATCGGTCAAGCCGTTTTCATGCTATGTCGTGACAACGGAAAACGGGTTTCATTTTTATATATATAGATTAAGAATGTTGCGCGCTAAATACAGAACTTTGAATGGCTCTAACATATGATATTTTTCTCCAACTCTCTTAATTAACGCACACTCATAGTCTTACATAATCAGAACATCAAATATTTACATAAAAAATAAGGATGTCGTATGACTTAACCGCCGGCCCCATTCGGGGCTGGTACCGAGCCAGCGTAGGTTTCAGTGCCCGGCCCCGAATGGGGCCCGTACCGAACTTTATGGTTAAAGTAATATACCTATGCGGTCAAAATGAATGAAACACCTTTTTTTATCCCTTCTACCCTTGCAGAAAAGAATTTCATGTATATTGAACTTTATCTAAAATTGTCCACTTGTGTACAATGTGATAATGTACTAATTATTTATTATATCTAAGTCAAACTCAAGATCTCGTTCGCGGTACAATTAATTTATTGATAACCTATGAAATATTTTGTCCTCAGAATTATTCAAGGCGACCCAAAGCGAGTGTTCAGCTGCGGCGCTAGAGCTAGCTGAACACGTGGCGACAGAAGCGCGGGAACAGTTGCAGCACGGGGAGAACCACGCCGCTCTGTGTCAGCTGCAGAGAGATATCGCAGGTCTGTACTCTGTACGGTCCTGTACCGGATCCTGTACCTCAGGGTTCTTTCAGACGAGCGGCACGTTGCCAACGACAGATAATCCGTCACCGACGCGTCGACGCTTGCAGTTGTAGTGTTCGGCGGCAGCCGCTGGCGCGTCGACGGCAATCGTCGACACACATTTACGCGGTATGCCACAACTGCAAGCGTCGTCACCCGTCGACGGCAGTCGTCGAGGCTTTGGCGGCTGCCACCGACGCGTCGACGACATGTGGTGATGGCTGCAGTTTATCTGCTGCTGGCAATGTGTAAGAACCCATAGGGTCAACTCACACCGAGAGAGCGGCGAAGGGCAGCGAAGCGGAACGCAGTTTCCGTGTCATATGAATTTTAACTTTATTTTCATTACTATAATACTTATTATCGCCTGAGAAACTCGAACGAGTCGCGCGGATGCCTGTAGCGCCGCGGGAATTCCATAAACGGAGCCTTGCGACTGCCGGGACTCCGCGCTTCGCTGCCCTTCACCGCTCTCTCGGTCTGAGTTGACCCTTATTGTAAACTAGCGGACGTCACGTGTTTATAATATTGGTATTGACTGATTTCTACTAATCTTTTCTAATTTAGGTCGGTAATCGGTAATTTAGATCGGTTCAGAGATTTAGGCGTGAAAAAATAACAAACAAACACACAAACTTTATCTCATATTAATTATAATGTAAGTTAGGATGACTTGCCGTGGTTGCTGAGCTCGTAGGTAGGCTTAATAAGACCCTTAAAAATAAAAATCTCGCGTAATTAACATTATAAGTTTTTTTTTCGAAATAACTAGATGAAATTTTTCGACAGTAACCCCTAATAACGTTCAAAAATTCAACTACTTTCAGGTTACGATAAACTACTAGTGGCGGAGCGGGAGTTCATAAGAATGGGCTGCGTCTACAAGCACTCATCGAGAGGACTACAACAGAGAATGCTATTCTTGGTATGTTACTGTTGGGGTTGTGATCTCGTCCCGTTTGCTTGAGGATAGTGTGTCGAGATAAATTATACGTAATGCTACGAATAGTTGGTTCTATATTTAAAGATAGAATGAAAATGAGTACAATGTCGGACCGCGACGCAATATTTCTGCTGACGACGTCCGCTCTAAAGGGGCCGGCGGAGCATTCGTTTTTCATACAAATGTAATACGAAAATAATATGAAAATCGAACATATTCTTAAGGTAGTGTGTATATATTTCGATTGAATTACAGAATATATGTTTCAAATATATATTTTGATAGGACAATGATATAAAGACGAGATATGAGGAATTTAAAATTTCTATAGAGAACTTAGTTTTCGCATAATTCTTGTTTAACCTTTTGACCGCCACAGCATAGACGCTCGCGCGTTCGCTCCACGCCAAGCCACAATTACATCTACTATTTTGTCACATCTTTATGTCGTTTGGCGCACAGGGCACGCGCTTGCTTGTCACGTATATGTGACAATGGCGTCCAAAAGGTTAAATCAGTGTACATTCAAAATATGTGTTGGGAACCTATATGTTCTGTAATCCAATCGAAATAAATACACACTACCTTAAGAATATGTTTAATTTACAAATTATTTTGGTATTACGTTTGTATAAAGTACGCATGCTCCACACGCCTCTTAATGGCTGCGACGGAACGTGGTACAGTCGCGCGGCACGGGCCGGATGTGTGTCTGGTACCCTCAGCTACCCCCCCCCTCCTCCCGCGCCGTGCTCCTGCGTGCGAGGGTAGTGTGTGCGCGCCAACAGTTACTATTCTTCATCTCATCATATAATAATCGGGAGACGTCCATAGCTCAGGCCTCCCTAAACGTCGCTAATGCGTTAAACTCGTCATCATCGTCATCATTCACTTGCCCTTATCCGAAATAATTTAGGGTCAGCGCAGCATGACTTCTTCTATACTTCTCTATCACTCGTCATCTCATCAGACACCTTTTATTGCCATATCATCCTTTACTCAGTCCATCCATCGTTTCTTTGGTCTTCTTCTACTATTAGGCGCCATTCAAGTATTACGTAAGCAGATTTATTACAATTATTCACCCCCCCCCACCTCCCCCTTGTCAGCAAAAGTAAGCAAAGCTCTTATCCCCGCTCTCGCCAATGCCTACGTACCTTATAAGTATGCATTTTTCTTTGAATGTAAGTTTTCTATTTTTTATTTGTATGCATCTAGAATATGCGTTTGTTTTCAAGCATAGACAATGTGTGGGTTGCCATATGTGTGAAAAAGTAAATGCTGTATTACTGTTGATGTAATCAATATATAGACCCCCCCCTATAGTGCTTACGTAATACTTGAACGGTCCCATACCCATCTACATTCATACTCAAAACTTTAATCTCGACATTTTCCTCATTTCTCCGCATCACATGCCTACCAATTACAACACAACTTTTCAGTCACCCGGCACTTTCAGACTTCCTCTTAAAAATGTTAAACTCTCACATATCATACCAAAAGTTGAAAAAATCAATTTGTATGTATGTTCGTTGTTTATTTGTTTCTAGTTCAGTGACGTGTTAGTGGTGACGTCTAAGGCTGGTTCAGCACAATTCCGAGCACACTCGGCCTTACCGCTCCACGCGTTAGAGCTGAAACCCTCGGAATTGCCGCACTCCTTCACACTTACGGGTAAATATTACTATCACTTAATTTTTTTACGTTAAAAAGAATAGTGAAGTAACATAAAAGTTGAGCAAAAAGGTTTTCTCAATTTGGGAATGTTTTAACAATAGGCATGACGACAGTATCAACAAATTACAAATCTATTTATTCCGTCAGTTAGAGTATTGGAAAATAATGGACACGTATTTTTTGTTTTTGTAAATCAATGAATATTGACAAAGATAAAACGCATCAAAATTCGGGAGTGGGGGCTCGTGACGTCAGAACTCGCAAACATTTATACCAAGGCGTGACGTATTATATATATATATATATATACAGGGTGGTGATGACAATACGACAATAAATTAAACTACGCATACCTCAAGACGTTCCTAACAAACAAAAAAAAAATCGTTTGAAAATATCAAGTATTTTAGTCACAGGAAATTATTTTTCACCTTCAACATTTGCTACATGATGTATCTGATTTTAAGGAAGCACTAACAGGTTAACGACCCCTTGCCAACTCGCTATTTAAAAACTTTCGCTAAATTTGATTTGCTGCAAATTAGACCTTAAACCAGGCCAATAAGAGTCATTAAGAGTATCCTTAGAGTTAGATTTTGTCTGTTTTTTTTTTTATTTCGGTTTTGCGTTTTTTTAATTGTGTAGAATTATTCCTATGAACTAGTATTACGCGTGTTTTCATTTATTGTCGTATTGTCTTCTCCACTCTGTATATATATATCAGGGACCATTTTGGTTACCCATTGAAAGGGTTTTTGATAGGGTTTTGACAAAGTGTTGTTTTAAAAACCATTTCATATTGGTTACCATTTTTTACGAAAACCCTCATCAATGGATAACCTCTTCCAAACTCTTTTGATATGATTACCTGTATATTCGAAAACCCTTTCTTGGTGGGTTATACTTTTTAATGGTAAGTCGTTTTGAACGGGTTACCCCTTCAACGACTGTAAAGCCGTTGAAGGGGTTACCAGTATTGTAATTTTATCACGTCACGTCTTTTCTTTATAGTACTAAACTGCATACATTCGGCAGGAATGCGTCAAGTCGCAACACGCAGTCTAGGCCCTAGCGATGAGTAGCGACTCCTTACACATGCGATTATAGTTTTTATAGCAGAGTTTTTAAAGTTCAATTTTATTTTTTTCCTGGAAAAGTCGGGATTGTTTCCTACATAATACAATCTTGTCTTTTTTACGGAATCGTAAATAGTCCGATAGCGCTGGGCTATTTTGATGCCAAAGTTTCAAAAAATTTAAAGTTGCTTATTTCTTGCCTGTGAAGCTTATTATTGCGTTTTGTGTCACATCTGACTATTGCATTTTCAGTATCTCGATGATTTTAGCCTGCAAACCCCGTTTGTAACATTTTCGACAGCGAGGGACTAAATAAGTAAACACTGTGCTTTTCATTGCGAATACAAGAAACATAAAAATAAAATCATGAGTCAATCGAAAAACAAATCGAGTTCGGATTGCCGCTTTTCCGCCTATTTTGTTTTTTTTTTTCTGTGGCCAGTCCGCTATTCAGGAATTCTGGGATATTCACCATAATCGTATCAGTTAGGTACTACTACAGTGGTCATTATAACGAAATCAACTATCATTTTCTTTTCCTCTAACAGTGATCGAAAAGATAAATAGTCAAATTTTTCCCTAACTAAAGTACCTAAAATGACACAAATGAATATAGTAGGTTAGGCAAATGGTCCGGAAACTATATGCGAAAAACAAAACAACTTTAATATTTTTGAAACCTCAAAACCTAGCGCTATCGGACTAAAATGTCATTGGATCGTCTCACTCATTATTTTGTGCCCGAAGGGAAGGGATAGGAGCTGACTCAAACTGTAAGATTTAAAAAACCGAGGCGACATGAACATATATATTTAAAAAAAGACGTGTGGCACTCGGGGACTGCCGCGGTAAACTATTTAACTATTGCATAGCATTTTTATCAACTTATGCAATTATAATTATTCATTACCACGCGCGGTCGGCGCGCAGCCAGCGCGCGGACGGCTCGCACGCACGCGGTCCGCTCGCTTGCGGCGCGCGGACCGCGCTCGGACGCCGCAAAAACGACGGGGTGTTATAAGTTTGACGTGTCTGTGTATGTGTGTGTGGAATATTCATTATAAAATTCATAATTTAATTGTGATGGGAAGCCGAGCCTGAACATTCAGTCTGCGTTTTGTCCTCGAGCCGGCAAATAGCGGAAAATAAAATACATAAATAATTATAATTGCATAAGTTGATAAAATGGTTACAAAGAAGGTCTAACATCAAATGTATACAACCTACAACTCCTAGTTACGGCAATATATTAAAAAGAAAACTAGCTTGTCATCTGACATGGGGTGTTAGGTTATTTTCGTTACGGAATTTCTGGATTTGGTCTCCACGCTCAAGGCCCGCGATAGAAGCTATGCAATAGCTTAAAAACTTAGCTCCGTAGCATTCGCCGTTAGAAGAATTCGTGATTTAACTGATTTAGAGACAGCTCGTTAAGTTTATTTCCATAGCATGATGTCGTACGGTATTCTCTTGTGGGGCAATGCCACCGATATTCAAACAAAAAAGGGCAATTCGTTCTACTTATAAACTAAGTCCCAGAGCTCACGCTGCACCCAGTCGTAACCGATGTTCCACAGGGGCGGCCTCAGAACCCGGGCGTCTCTTCTGTCCCGGTTCGATGCAGGAACCTCCCGAAACAGTCGTGTCTGGTGAGGACTTGCGTCAGGCGAAAGGTGAGGACGCCGTGGCGCCTCTCAAGCCACTCCTCAAAGAGGGGACTTATCGCCACTATTGTGGCGTGCCCTGCACGGGGTTTGCGACAGTCGCTCTCTCCATGTCGCCATGAGATCACGACGGAGTCTGTCCGCTGAGCGGGGCGAGGACTATCGCCTCCAGATCCTACGGCGGAAATTCGGCATGGCCTCGCCTCGCCGCAGATTGTGCGGTATCCACGAACTAGATTTACGAACTTAAGACCTGCTTGGAGAATGAATGTCATCCATGGTCTAACGATGAAGACAGAAGGCAGATGCAAGATGTCCTCAACAGTTTGCAGCAGCTATATTATTATTAGGCTTATTTCACGTACCTTGATGAGAACTCAAGAGCTGCCTAAAGTATGACTGTCATCGAAGGTCAGCAATGGAGACGGAAGGCAGTTGCATGAGGTACAGTAAGCGTTCATAAGCGCACAGGCACGCGAAGGATCATATTGCTGTGAACGCACGGCCGAGCGTCCGTGCGGCTGTATGTGTAAGCTGTCTCAATACAGTACCTACGCACACCACAGCCACAGAGTCGCCTACTGTCGCAAGTTGTCGCGTCGCTCTCCACGAAACATAAAGAAATATATTACCGTCTCTTTTGTTATGCACGCAGCAAACGCATGATCGTATTTGCATTGGATAGCTAAATTTCGACCATATTTACCAGGCGTTGATAGCTGTTTAGGTTAAGCAGTGGGTTCACGATCAACGTGTCTTGAGTTCAAATCCCGTTTACATAATAAGGGTTTTTTATTTTTTTTTGTAACCACTTTAATTAATATTTGTATTTTATGCAAAAACTATTTACTTTGGTATTTATTTTGAAATGGGTTCATGCTCATTATTTATTTTTATAAGGATTTAAATATAAGTTAATAACCCATCATAACTATTTATGTGATTGTGTAATATTTTTTCGGTGTTGGAAGTTGGAAAAAAAAGTCGTGCTGACAGATAACAACAATTGTTTTATTCGTTTCATTTATTCATATAATTAACAACTTTAATGAGATTTGTAACGTCACATTCCTACCTAGATATAAGAAGTTCTATTGTAACCGTTCATAAGATTTTTTTGTGTATCTGTATACCCACTTTGAAGTTATTTTTTATTAACATAACAAGGATATCCTAATAACACAAATATAATTGTTGATACCCACTTCTATCTATCGGTATTCAACAGAGCTTACTGAAAACTAATACATAATTTATACTTCGTGAATATGTTTTTTATGTGACGTCACAATAAATGTAACTCATATTGAGGTTATAGTTTAAGTGTTCATTTTCCTGAAGAAAAGAAGATTGAAACTAAACCTCAATTTAGGAATTATTAATATCGCTAAATATTTTGTAACACGTCTAATTAAAACTAGAACATTAGGGATTAATATTTTGTATAACCCCCATTATTTTCAATGTAGTCAAGTAGACGTATGCGGCTTAAAGTCACCCAAAGGGCAATGGAGAGGGCTATGCTCGGAGTTTACTTGCGTGATCGCATCAGAAATGAAGACATCCGCAAGAGAACCAAGGTCACCGACGTAGCCCGAAGAATTGCTAAACTTAAGTGGCAGTAGTAGGCAGGGCACATTGCTCGCAGAACGGATGGCCGATGGGGTCGAAAAGTTCTGGAGTGGCGACCGCGAACCGGAACAAAATGGAAGTAATCCAGTGAAAGTCTAAATATTCCCGTGCGAAACGTAATCGTTCTTCTTTATGTCTTTCTGTCAAGAAGGGCATTTTAGCTGATCTTCTGTGATGCAAGCCTTCAGCGTGGAGGGCACGGCGAACAGTTTGCGGTGACTCCGAGTGTGTCGTAGGTGTGAAACCATTGGTTTCATACTCGCCCACGATATGTTGTCGCTGCGCTTCGCTAATAAGCGACGACCTTCCACTTCGCTGTCTACTTGCAAGGCTCCCTTCTTCCTCATACCTTTTGATCCAGAGACTTACTGCATTTCTCTAAACAAAAAAAATGATATTAGGCAGCTGTAATAAATACTAAAGTGACTTCATTCACTATGCATTTATAAATGCAATAATAAACACTAATTATTTATCTTGCATGATAGATTGAAAAAAAAACAACGAATTAAGTAAACCACAGGTCACCAAATAAATGAACAATTTATAATACCCATTCGTTTTTAATTTTTAATGTTTAAGTTACAATTCATAAATAATTATAATACTCACATTCAGTTCTATTAAGGCCACTTTTATGAAGCGCGGATAATTCGCGATAATAGTCGCCCTCGCCTTAATATTAATATTTGCCCGCATTTTAAGAATCACACCAACAACAATACCGCTATCTATTAAACCACACGTCACTGACCATCAACTACCACATTATATAGTGTATTATGTATGACTACAACCAAACGACAAAGTTCATTCCGATCAAGTTAAAATATTCATAAAACTCATGTCTACCTCACAGAAATCTAACTAAATTCTTGACTTATTTTTCTATCTACCTCCCTAACTTTACGAAATGTGTGAACAAAGCAAACAAGTTAAAGAATATAATATTTCTGTAGAGTAAAAACTTACAAAAAGTCTAAAAGTAACTGTGCGGGATTTGAACTCACGGCTTACTGATTCGCTCTTAATTCTGGACGGGCCCAACCGCTAGGCCATCATGTCTTAGATATTGGCATTGAAATTATGAACTACAACTAGTTGCTGACAATATCTATTTTGTTGAAAGTAGAAGGTCGTAAGTCAAACTAAACGTCAAGCTATTGCTTTGTGAGATTGCTTATCGACTTTTGGTCGGCACTGTATCTACGCAAAAGTTTACTGAAGCTTTTTTATGTTTCGGCTCATTTTTTGCACCTTAATGAGAATTTTAAACCTAACAAGAGTAAAAGTTTCATCCAAGGTCCGACGGTGAAGAGGGAAAGCAGTTACAAGTGGTCCTGAAGAGTCGTGGTTGGACTCATTTCATGGTCCTTGATGAGAATTTTAGACCTAGCTGGAGTATGACTTTCAGCGGAGTATGATTTTTTTTACAAAAACAGTGAATCCTTTTGAAAGCTAAAGCGGTTAAAGTTACGCAACATTCATGTAGCACGGAATTGTTCCTCTTAAAACGAGTCCGCGATAGCATTTCATGTCTATCTTTGAAGGTTGACTCACACTGTCTTACCCTCTCTCTCTTATGAGACGCAGACGAAGTTGCGCGGGTCAGCTAGTAACTTAATAAAACCATTGTTGATTGATTTCGTTTATTTGTCACCGACTTCTGAAGCTTAAGTTATTTTTCCTTTTTTGTGTTTTTTGCAGTCGGTTTAGTTTTTGCAAAAAAAAACATTTTTCTCTTTTTAGTGGTTCACCCTTCACAGCGTACTGGCGTGATGTTATGTTATTAACTGGTGTAAACAATAGATAGCCATGAGATTTCAGCAATCCCAGTCCATTTTCTATCATTTATTGAGGAATTCCGTTGCCTATCTCCGAAGTTCATCATCAGATCTTCACCAAATTGAAGAGGGAACCCCTCTAAAAAATGTACTCTTTCGAAAACTACCCAAATCGCTTTATATGTGCCTATACAATTTGAAAATTTCGCACTATTTCTCCAGGATTCCATCATCAGATCCAGACTTTATGATTATGGGACCACCTTTGAAGTATACCCTTTTAAACAAAATAAAAATAATCCAAATCGGTTCAGATATCTTCGAGTAATCGGAGAACATACATAACAAAAAAAAATAAAAAATTAAAAGGTTCCCACGAATTGAGAACCTCCTCTTTTTTGAAGTCGGTCAAAAAAGAAATCACCGTCCTATCAAACCGAGTAAGAAACACTTAATGAACGATTCTATATGATTCCTAACTTCCAAGGTCAACAATACCTTTTCCTCAACTTCAACGTAATTTAAAAATTATTTGATTTAAAACCCTATGGTTACCCCGACAAAACCCTTTCAAGGGGTTATCTTCTTCAATTGGAAACCATACAGGAGCCGGTAACATCTTGTACTAGTTAACTTATTGAGAGGGTTACCCTAACGTTAGTGTTATGAAAGGGCTACCACTTCCAAGAGGTAACCCTTTCCGTGACTGAAGCCGCACAACATGTAACCCTTTCGAAAGAATTAACTTATATTCGGGGTTGTACGGTCCCTGATATATATATATATATTTTTGTCAATTTTGGTGTATGTTACAAAAGAAAAAATACGGGTCAAATATTAATTTGTTGATAAGTAATCTAAGTGACGGACAATTTTTTTTTGTCGTCTACCCTATTTCTTCATTGTACGCGATTTTCAGTCAATTTTTTTTTTATATCAAGTTAAATAATATCAAGGGAACTTGATGTTCATTTAAAACATCGAATGACAAATTGCTTCTCTCACAGGTGAAGACATAAACCTCCTGCTGAGCGCGACTAACGACTGCGAGTATGTCGGCTGGTACAACGCGCTGCAGACCACGATAGACAACGCGCGCGACAAGTACACTGAAGTAGATACGGAGCTCACACCTTATGAGCAAGAGACTGGTATGTAACACTGAGGTATTGTTTTGTTTTCAGTGTGGGTCGTTCCACTACAGGACAGAAACCTATTTTTTAGGGTTCCGTACCTAAAGGGTAAGAAAACCCAGTTGAAAACCAGCGTCGGGCGCTAGCTGCTCGGCATTTTGCTGAACTGGGCCTATTTGGCGCAGCCGTGAGACGCACAATTTTTTTTTTTTTTTAGTTTTTGTTTTACAGAATACATTTAAGTTTTTTATGTTGTTTTCATTTATTTTATTTTTTTATTTGTTGTGTGCACTAATGGCATGTGCCGAATAAATATGTTTTCTTTCTTTTCTTTAATTGGAATATGTTTTCTTTAAATGGAAACGTATTACTAAGCCTGTGCTGTCCGTCCGACTGTCTGTCTGTCAGTAAGCAGTATCTCGTGATCCGTAATAAGTAGACAAGTGAAATTCTCACAGAATATGTATTTCTTGCTGCTATAACAAAATAAAGGGGAGCCCTCCCCTAGATAGTACGAACCCTTCATGCGAGGCACTTGGTCGATTTTTTCCTATCCACTCTATTTTAAGGTAGATCAATTCTGCCTGTAGGAGTCAAGCTTGTCCCATCACAAATATTCGCTTTCGAACAATCTGTACTAATATTATAAAGCAGAAGAGTTTGTTTGTTTGGTTGAACGCGCTAATCTTAAGAACTACCGGCTCGAATTGAAACAATATTTTTGTGTTGGATAGTCTATTTATCGAGGCTATATAAATCACGCTACGATTATTAGGAGCGGAGCAGGAATTAAAAATGTAGCAAAAACGGGGATTTTATTTCCTTTCGTTTTTCTCTCTTATGTGACGCAGACGAAGTTGCGAGGGTCAGCTAGTTGAGTTATATTTTGTTTTGGCATCATGCCTTATAGGGCAAATGACGGCGCACATCTCATTCTTCAGCTTGAAATTTTGCAAAATATTTTCTCGAGCGGCTTGAGTGTCTGTGACTTCAGATAATAGCATAAGAAAGATCAGTGAATTTAGTATTTTTTTTCTTGAAGTACCCATACCACAGCCACAGTCGACTAAAAACTTATACAGTATGCATTAAAAAGTGTAGAATACCGCGGCGTCTGTGATTATGATGACGTGATTCATATTAGTTGTGTTGGTGTACACTTACAGATAGTTCAATGTCGAGTGGGTGCGCCCCGGGCGGCGCGGGCGGCGGCCTGGCGCACGTGTGCTGGCATCGCTTCACGTCGCTCGACACACAACATCTACATCTCGCTATGAGGGTATGTACTTAATCATAATAATACTGCAATCCCAATACTGCTGATCGAATTAATAATAAATATGAGATCCGCAAGAGACCCTAGGTCATCCCTAGGACGTAGCCCGAAAAAGTGGCAGTAGGCAGGGCACATTGATCGCAGAACGGATGGTCGATGGGGCCAGATATTTGTGGAGTCGTGACCGCGAACCGAAAGACGATGCGTTGGAAGACCTCCCACTGGGTGGACCGATGACCTGGTGAAGGTTGCGGGAATCCGTTAGATGCGAGTTGCAGGGGACCGGTCAATGTGGCGACACTTGGGGGAGGCCTATGTCCAGCAGTAGACGTCTTTCGGCTGAGGTGATGATGGTGAATACTGCAACCGCGAGGAACCTATGACGAATAAATAAATAAAAATCGCTGCACATTACACACAGCGCCATCTAGTGCCAAATTAGACACGAGACTTGTGTTGTGGACTTCAGATAGTTGATATACTACATATAATAAGGGGTATAGTTTCAAAACGCGCCAGTCCAGTGACGCACAAAATCAAGGAATAGAAAATATATGATAATTTCTTGTAGCATTATTTAATTAAATATGTTTCTGTGCCTTTTGAAAAAATGGTCGCTTCGCCTACGTTTTGTAACTTGTTCATTAAATTATCATGTTTTACAAACTTCAAGAAAGCAAAACAGTGATGGACTTAGCTGAATTTGAAACTGAAGTTCGGACATTGTTACTTTTGAATCTTACATACGTGGACATTGCTGTATTTGCTGCGACTAATATTAAGTAAACAGCGACTTAAAATATTTGATACTTTTATCGTATATGATAAAAGCGGTACATAAAAAACTTGGGGATCGGCTCACATAAATAATAAATATGGACATTTCGAATGTACGTGTAGGTACCAAAAGTCGAATAAAAATAAACAACGATTTCAACTTAGAAAAGTTAAATATTTTGAAATCAGTGATCAAAACTACTCATGTTAGTATCTACCTACCTCTCTAATTTCTGCAGGTTTCTCTTCCATTGTTCTGGATGTCTCTGCCGTTTCCGAGCTTTACTTTTGTCTACAACGATCGGGGTTGTATCCATCTTCGTAATGATGGCACTTTAACTTCGAAAATAATACAGTATCTACTAAAAACTTTAACTTTTTCACGAGACAAACACAACATAAACTAAGCTGGCCGCCTAACAGTTTTGTATATCGCGTGACCAAAATGGTGGCTCGCCATTGGCTAGTTTGGACTTTGCGGTTTTTGAAATAAACTATGATGGACTTGGCGGTGTTTGAAGCTTACAGCATACTTTGAAGTGAATTTTCTATTGGACATAGCTGTTTATGGTAAGATCTGATAAATCTAAAATGTGCGGAAAAAGATGGGGTTGCTAGAGATATAAAAATATTGCAACGTGTAAAAAATGGACTTTGCGGGTTTTGAAACTATACCCCTCTATATCCCTTTTTTGTTTGTAAATTAATACTTATTTACTATCCATGACTCGGAAACAAATGTCCATGCTCATCACACAAACATTGGCCCCTACCGGGATTCGAAACCGGGACCCTAAGTACGTAAGGCAGCCTCACTACCGCTGCGCTATTCGAAATAGGTGTATATTTTCTTTTTCTAGTATGTAATAAACACAAAATGAAAGTAAACAAAAGTGATTTGAAAGGTTGTTCTTCATTTCCAGACTCAGTTATCCGGCTACTTACTGCGCAAGTTCAAGAAGTCTCCCGGCTGGCAGAAGCTGTGGGTCGTGTTCGCGGTGTCTACGTTGTTCTTCTACAAGAGTTGGCAGGACGAGACGCCACTAGCCTCTCTGCCTTTATTAGGGTAAGTTCAACTACATGATCAATTTTGACACGCTTTTTTTATTAACTTCACCTGGCTATACAAAAAAATCTTAGTTAAATTTGACCCACTTCCCGGTTTCCGATTAAGCTGAAATTTTGCATGACGTGACAATACATGGTTAGCTAAGTGACGTCATTCTAAGGTCCATGTACACCGAAACAACCGATAACGGTCTGGTTATCTAAAAACAGCTGTCACTGTGGCATGTTCCCATACAAAAAGGCGTTTATCTTCTTGGTGAACATGGACATAAATCCCGGGCTCTGAAGCTGAGTTTTTTTAACTGTTGTGTGTGTGTTCTTGTAACTATATTTTCATTAAGATACTAATGACTTACTTCCAACGACCATACAGCCTATAGACACCTAATACACGATCTACTGCTCGACAACTATTCTGTCAACTCGCTGAGGTACGAGGTACGCGAGGGGGACGGGGTACTGCGTTCTGATTGGCTAATTCAAGGTCATTGCATTTCACTAGGGATGGGACAGTTTTAAATCAAACAAGAAATTATCGATATTTTTAATTGTAGGTATAATAAAATATGTTTTTACATACTTAACTTGCATTCAATTACCGTCTTTATTCTAATTACGATTGAATCATGTAGGTAAAATATCTGAACTTATATGAACTTAGTAGGCGGCGACGGTTTTTCATAGGAATGAAACAATCTTCGTTAAAATGACGTGAACATAATATTACACTATTCAGAACCAGGATCCAGTTCTCTCGCTTGATTGTAATTATCCTTTTATTTTTTTAATCAGGATCGTGTGGGTATCTTTATCAGATGTACCTATTTGTTTTAATTTTTAAATTATTAAAAAAAATGCATAAATAAATAGTTATAGATAGATAGTTAGATAGATAAATCATTTATTTAGTGCACACAAAAGACAAAGCATAGTTTTTCTTTTGCTTTATCGACAACAGAGGTGGTCGTACAATTTGGAACATCACTAAATTATGTTCACGTAACATCGAGGAGAAGAGATAGCGAAAAACGTACTTTCAAAAGAAAGGGACGCAATCATAAAAGGCATCAAGTATGACCAGTATAAGATGAACTCCGATAAATATTGTCAGAAAATTAATCTTATTAAGATTATGGAACTTTTAAATTACCGATGAAATGTGATACCGTCTTTCAGGAAACTGGAAGTCCGACTTTCTTTATCACATCAACGTATTGTTCACGGGGCCATATTATGTCTATTTTCTCGATTTTTTAAAGGAGTAATGCGGAAGTGTTCACGGCTCACAGGAGTGGTCGATACTACTTCGAACTCGGTGAGTGACGACGGTTATAAGATTTATACCCCTAATGTGTTGACAGACATCGGTCGCCCGTTATTAGGAGTCTATAGGCTGTATGGTCGTTGCTTACTTCAGAAAGAAATGAACATTAATCTTCTACGACACTCGGTAATTGTAAGAGTAGAACTTTCCATAATTTAAATTGTTTTTGTAATCGGATGAGTAGCTTCCGAGAACCTTTTAAATCATTATCATCTTCAGAAAGTATCTTTGTGCTTGCAGTTACAGCGTCGGTGCGCCCTCGTCTGATGACAACATCGATAAAGACTTCGTGTTTAAACTTCAGTTCAAGAACCACGTGTACTTCTTCAGAGCTGATAGCCAATATACTTTCAATAGGTAAGTCTCACTCACCTGTGCCCACTAACCAAGCATTTTCCATTTATTCTTTTATTTAATTTTATGTACCGAAAATGTTAAATTGGCCCAATTAACCTTTGAAACTAATGCTTAGCGATAAAGTTAAAAATCCACTCTAGGATATCTTTACAGTAGTTATACTGTCGCGCTTACTGACGGTCGAACACTTTTAAACCGACGAAAGAGGAGGTTGTTAATTCAACTCGTATTTTTTTTCAACGTTGTATCTCAAGACATTAGGGTGAAAATTGGCCAGCCGTCAGTGAACTCGGTAGCATATAGGCGGGAGGCATCCACGAGTTATCTCCACCCGTATTTTTTAGCAGCATAAGTACATTAAGATGAATAGACTATATCTCTATGTAGTCTTATGTTTGGTATTTTCGAACGAAAACCAAATAGTAGTTATAATTCATGCATTTCTTTTCAGATGGACGGAAGTTCTACAGACAGCAACAATGCGGCCTGAACATTGATTATAAAACAATCATGACTAGATTATTAACATAAAAATATACTAAAGTATACAAAATCACGAATCGATACAACATTGGTGCCATAGAATCGTGGCCAGATATATTTTTATACGAACTTTATGAAGTGAATCTTGCCTGTATTTATTGTGTGAATAGATCGCTTTAGTATTAGATCAAGACTGACGGTTGTCAAAGACGTGGATGCATTGTAGTCATAATGTTAGGTGGCTAATGTTAAAGTGAATTCTCCAAGGCACCCCGCGAAATTCAAATTTTCTTTTTTTTTTTTTGCAATTTCCAGGTCAGTGCTAGGTTGTATATTGATTCAAATATGATTCGCGGCTGTAAGACGGATGTAGTTACAATAGAATCATTAAAATCACCAATACAACCCTCCCAAGTTCATGTAACTCGATAGAATGACTATTGAAAAAGTAATTTAAAACGAAATCTGTAAATATGAACTTCGCTGGCTACTCTGAAACACCCATCTTAATCGTAATAAACTTAAGGCTGAGGCTACACCAGACAGCGATTTGCGATGTGACTGGAAGAGCGAAACGAGAAAAACATGGTATGACTACATTACAAGCGAGATTCCGGCGTATTTTCTAATAAATTCGCTTTAATTACGGTATGTTGGTGTAGCCGATGCCGTGATTACAGTAATGTTGTTCCGATCGCATAAAGAAACCAAAGATCGCTAGTAATATTCTATGTGCAGTGTAGCCATATACGTGTGCATTCATATTTACTTGTTTTAATCGCTCATGTGTCGCAGGTCGCGTCGCGGTCTAATGTAGCCTCAGCCTAAGACGTATGTAGTTACAATATAATCATTAAAATCACCAATACTACCCTCCAAGTTCATGTGTAATGACAATTGAAAAAGTAATTTAAAACGAAATAACATTTGAACTTCGCTGGCCACCCTGGAGAATTCACCTTAATCGTAATAAACTTAAGAGTGTATTACTATACCTCAATAACCTACCCCTCAGCGCCATGTTCTGTCTATCTTCTATATTATAAAAATGAAACCCGTTTTCCGTTGTCACGACATAGCATGAAAACGGCTTGACCGATTTGGCTGATTCTTTTTTTGTTGCGTTTGTTATTGTTAGGAGAAGGTTCTTATGAAAAAAAAATGTAGTAGTAGTAGGTAGCTTTTTCCCTTTTATGTGACGCAGACGGAGTTGCGTGGGTCAGCTAGTGCTAGATAAAATACATTTCACATGTTACAGTGACGGCCTAACTGGTATGGTATTCCTAATATTCAGGGATTTCTAAAAGATGTAACATCATCACGCATGTAACCCTCGAAGAGGTAGACAGTAGTGTACCTAATAGGACACCCACTTTTCGCCAGTTTGTCGCAGACGTGTCTTAACCTTTTGGACGCCATTGTCACATATACGTGACAAGCAAGCGCGTGCCCTGTACGCCAATCGACACAAATATGTGACAAAGTAGTAGATGAAATTGTGGCTTGGCGTGTAGGTTTATGCTGTGGCGGTCAAAAGGTTAAAAAAGACGACAAAAATAAATGGAGTTTTTATAATTTTATCCATGGATCATTTGCCTTCGCCGTCCATTTTATACTGTTGGCTATCTTGGTATTGATAAGCAAAGATTTTGGTAAGATTTGGGGGTAACATTGATTAAATGCAAAATAAAAATTTACAATGGAATGCCTTGTTAACTTTTTTTACGGATTTATCTATACCGATAAAAAGATGCAATTTCGCAATATTAGTGAAAAAATAATATATGATTAAAAACAAAATATTTGGTCTTTGTTATCACTAATAATGTAAGCAATATATCAACATCTCGTGAGCCTTTTATTACAAATGTATATTTCCATTAGGACCATTTTTAGTTTCGCTTTATAAAAGGGAACTGTCTCCTTGATATTTATAATATAATATAATAATATAATATATATCCTTGATAGTAAGCGTATAGTGGCCTTGTTTCACAGAAAAGGCCTACGTATTTTTTGTGGAACTATATTGAGAAGATAATTGGATGAATGATAAGCAACATTTTATTTGTAAATAGGTCACGATGAATGAATGAAACCCCGATTTTTTGTATTGGAACTCGCCAAATTAAGGCAATGGTTGTGTGTTTGCAAAATACCAACGATAGGTAGACTATTTTTTAAAGGTTACTGAGCCCTCTGTATTTGTAAAGACTTCAGAATCGGTCCTTTGAGCCCCAAAATATTGGTCTTATGGGTCGTTCGAGAAAAAAAATGAGAGTACAGTGTAGTATGTATAAGCAAATGGGAGAAATTATGCTTCCGTATCACACGAACTTCATTGTTATATTAATTTATAGCTAATTTGGTGATGGTCACTCGTAATGAAGTAGTAATCCAAAAGATTGAGTTCTGTTCGTGAAAATGTTAAGTCCTAATGGGTAGTAATTTAATCAAAATGTAATAATTTCCAAAATGTTTGTCGGCTGTGTAGTATAGACTTTTATAAGATATTAACTCTCATTAATAAGGTCAGTTTGACTGTAAGCAATAATGCATCACAGGTAAATAAATATTTAGTTAAATTAGAATAATGTTTGTACTTTATGAAGTAAATATAGCGCGTTGATAATCCATCAAACGTTGAAATGGTACAAACGATGCAATGGAAATGAATGAACTGTACGACTGAACGAATGATAACCGGCTGAACGATTTAGATTGAAATAATGAATGAAGCGCGAATGAGACAAATCTATTTTGAAATCTCAAGGTTGTACCCATTTTTTTTGGTTTAAAAACATATTTTTGTTAATACGTATTTTGGAATACCAAAAGTTTTACCGTATATTAAAATAATATGCATGATGTTAAATGAATAAATTGATATTTGAAGTGCTATTATGTGTGAATATTCCCAAAGCTTTTATTTATAGAGTTTATTTATTAAGAATCGTTTATGAGTTTAACATAAGAATTAAAGGAATATTTAATAATTTAATTCAGGTTTTAGAAATACAACAGATCATGTTCGAAAAAAATATAGCAATATTTTTCTGTATTCGTTTTAAAGTTTGTGAAATTAAAGTTTACTTATGTAAAAAATTAAACATCTTTTCAAAATTATAATTGAAATAAAAAACATCCAAGTTCATTCGACGTTTTATTTCAGATTCCATTTCAAAATATTTGTTCGAAATTACTTACATTTAATTTGGCTTTGGCAACACCGAAGTTTCTAGACAGTAAAATAATCTACCGATATAAATATTGTAGAATGTCAGATCTTAAACATTAAATACATTATGTAAATGGCTACTTATTATATTATGTGTTACTAAAAATGCTTTTTGAGATCAAACAGAATCTTTGGCATCGTCTGTTATAACTTCTACTATAAAGGTGGCACATTCAATTCCCTACTGTTACTCGAATTAAAGTAAAATGCTGTCTGATTTCTTAACAACTACTTTTAAACCTAAAATATAGCAATCAGTCAAAAGTGATGGACTCGAGCGCTTTACGAAGGAACACATTTGAAAAATTCTACTTTATATATGTCACCGTAAAATTGTCAAACACGTTATATTACAATATAACGTGTTTCTCTCTAGCGATATTGTAATATCTCGAATTATTGTCAACTGAACATACGGAAGTATCTCTGCCACCATAATCGGGACTTGGGGCAACCCCCCGTTAGGTTAGTTAGGTTCCTTTAAACCCTGCACTCGGAAATAGGGGCCCCGCGAAGCGGGGCACCGTCGACTATGCTTTTTAGGGGAATATAATGAAAACAGTAGGTTATGAGTTTAAATTTGGAACAGGTGTCAAATTCAAGTGAGTGTGCTATTCTAGTACCTATCTACATTACATTAAATCAGATATCGATACGAAACCCCAATTCAGTATGATTTTAATTATAAATCGCACGACATTTTGATCTCGAGTGACACAAGAATAGTAACTTTGTTCGTTTGCCTATGATTTGAAAAAAATGACAGATATCCGAAACGCCGCCATTTCATTTTGTTCGTTAGCTTTTTATTTCCAGTTACGAGTAGACACATTTTCTGATAAGTTCTTTATTTCTGTCGAAAATGAGTGATAGTGACTCAGAAATTGCCATGAACACTCCGCCAGATATCGTAAATGCAGCGACAAATGCAACTAATAACCTGTTACCACAAAAATCAAGGGCCAAGGGTTCCCTATGGTTCCTGAAGCCATCATAGAGCCCTTATGATATTTGGGTAGATAAAGTAGTGTATGCAACTATACATAATTAGGCATTATGCACAGTCGCATAAACTACTATTTAAGGTAAGGTTATAATAATCGGTATTTCTTAGGAATGGTACAATATCTTTTCATGAGAGTTGTACCACTGGGCAAGGGCGACCCCTCCTTCCCTCCACACCGTGTGAGTTGACTACCATCGCATGCATTTCACGAAAAATAATGCGATTTGTTGTAAGCAGTATGTTCATTTGACAATATTTGAGTTTTTACAATATCGCTAGAGATATTACAATATACTTAACGTATTTGACAATTTTACGATGACATATATACCAAATAATCTGCCTAAAGGCCATAATAAGTCCCTAACAGAAATTATAATGTTCACACATGTAATTCGTCCGTAAGGCGTCTTGATTTATTTATTTATTTATATCCTTGAACTCCATGCCTTTACAACACTCGTCTCGCGCATGTCTTTCCTCGTTGAATACGAGACACCTGTTACATAAAACAACATCATCAAGGTCATTTTTTTATTAAAATCGGGGTCAAGGTCGTTCATTAATCGGTAGGCCATGTCAAATTTCATCGGTCTACCGATTTTATTCTTCCCAGTGGAAGAGATGAAAAAAATCATCATTATGGCCTGGGTCGTTTAGTTTATGAGATGATTGCGAAAAACTTAAAAAAAGCGAATCAGCGGCAAACCTAAGTACCTGAACGCGAACTGCAATTTTCTGACAGCAGGTCACGGTCAAGATTATTTAAAATCCATACTTAATATTATAAAGCAGAAGAGTTTGTTTGTTGGGTTGAACGCGCTAATCTCAGGAACTACCAGCTCGAGTTGAAAATATCTTTTTGCGTTGGATAATCCATTTATCGACGAAGGCTATAGGCTATATAACATCACGCTATGACTAATAGGAGCGGAGCAGCAATAAAAAAATGTTGCCAGCGAGAAATTCACGCTAACGAAGTCGCGGACAGAAGCTATTATCCATAAATCTGTAGACAAACTTTTCGGAGCGTGTTCACGCAAGGGCGAGATTAAAATGTCGTTATTTTTTGCCCTAGAGTTTTTGAGATAGTGGTTTATATTCACATGTCTCGCGATAAACAGGTGTCTCGTATTGAAAATAAAATGGAAGTACGCACTCGTATCAAGGCTCCGTTTGGTCCCACGCCGGTAGTCCAAAAGTTTTGACTGATTATACAAAAATATCTTACAATATGTACATCTTCGAACGCTTAGCGCTCATAAATAAATTAGATTTCACGTTATATTAGGTAAATTTAACATTTTGTGCTTATTTATAGCATACATCAGATGTAACCTACTAACTTAAGAATGTCAGAGTAAAAGCATAAAAGTTTTAAATAAATAATGTCATAGTAATATTTAAAAATTATATAAATAACTTCTAAAATATTATTTATGTACAAAATACATTGATTAGGTCTTATTCTGTGTAATTACGAACATAAATAGAGGCATCTCTGCTAGAAATCACAAGATTTTTACACAATTTGCGCATTTTGTGACAACAGCTTCTAATAGCATTTAAAAATAATAATAAACTTATTTAGCTGCACATCACAGTCATGTAAAGGTGCAATTTAAATATACCTATATTTTATACCGTATTTGTCTAATATAGCACAGGAAGACAAGCCGCGGGAAAATTAGACCTAAACCAATGTGAAAAGTAGATTATGGCAACATTAACATAGCCTAACTGTAGCAACACCAATAGGACAGATTTACGAACTCTAAACCATACAATTCCAACTATTTCTCTAACTTTACTGCGCCTCTCTTGGACAATTACCAAATAGTCTTCCACACCTCTCTCTGTTAACATTTCAGCCAATCTTAAGTAAAATTGGCATCAAGAAATGTCCCAAAATTTTTAAATAAATATATTTCATTCACATCCTAGTCGATACCGCAGCGCCATTCTCTTTACTCTCTCCATCCAACTGTTCTTTGCTTCGTTTTTCTTTATTCCTACTTTTGAATATGGAAGCGTTGGTTATGGACCGGATGCGGAAAGAGCCGGGTGTGCCGTTGCCTATGGATGTGCCGGAACCCTCGTGTTGTTGATGCCGGATGTGCGGTGACCGTTCCCTAGGTCGGGTTCGTGAGGAGAAACTTGCTGCTTTTAGTCGCGCTCCTGGAATAAAGATTGAAGGTTGTGAGCTAGATAACTTAACAGGTAACTACATTTTACTCTCAGATTTTGCCAATTGCCAATTTATGGCAGGTACAAACGTGATCCTCAATCAAATGAAAAACAGGGACAAATGGGTCTTACTGGCTGTCTTCTGTCACGGGAGGGAGTAGGTTCTCAGAAAGATCTAAGTCTTCAGATAAGATCGAAGATAACAGACTGCTGAGTACTACTTTACGCTACAATGACGTCTTGTGGTCCTTTAAATATTGACCCTGACCTTGGGCCCTGTTTATGACCTCGTGCGATGCAAATTGAAACAAGCGAAACGTGCGTGTCACTTGTTTCCTTCGCGTTTGGACTGTAAGTCATCTCGTGACGGAAGTATACTCTCTTAAGGTGCGTACAGACTATGTAACATATTATATAACTTGTGTTTTATAACACGTCCACATTATGTAACCTTGTTATTCAACATTGCAACATAAAACAATACTGTACACATTAGAATAACAATGCAACATAACAATGTTATATAACCATTGTCGTTTGTCGTTTTTCAGTGCTATCCACAATGACTAAGTTATATAACATTGTTGCACATATCAATAATAACATGTTTTATAACATTGTCGTTTGTCGTTTTTCAGTGCTATCCACAATGACTAAGTTATATAACATTGTTGCACATATCAATAATAACATGTTTTATAACATTTAGTGTCCACATTATCTGAAACATGTTATATAGCAATGTTGTGTAACATGTTATGTTAAATAGTCTGTACGCACCTTTAGAGACGAGTTGTTAAGAGTTTAAATGATATGACATACCTAGTCCCAACTTGGGCTGCTTGTCCCTCGACGGCACGTCGTGCGGCGCGAGGTGAGGCGCGAGGTGCGGGTGGCCGGCGCCGGTGGGCGTGTGCGGCGCGGAGAGCGAGGCGGGCGGCGCCGACGTGATGTCCGCGCGACGTACCACCAGGCTGCTGGAGTGCGGCCGGATCGCGCCCAGTTCTAGCTCGTGGCCCATGGTTCTGATGTGCGGAAGAGGTGGTTTTGTAAACAAGTAAGTATTATTTCGTGTTATTTTCTACGTAGGAAGTGTTTTATTTTTTAATTTTACTAATATAATCAATGCGAAAGTTTGTAAGTATGAATGTATGTTTGTTACGCTTACACGCAAAAACTACTGAGTGCATTTGGATAAAATTTAGCGCACAGATAGTTTACAACCTGGATTAACTAGTAGGATTCTTTTTTATCACGGTAGTAAGATCCATGGGACCATTATCATACTTCACACGGGCGAAGCCGCTGACAGATGCTAGTTTAATATAAACTTGGAATGACTAATTCATTTTTAAGCAGAAAATATCAAGAATATAATGTGTATTTGATTGATATCGGTACTTACGACCTGTCGTGTATATGTCGTGTCCTTGCTCGTCGCAGCTCCGTCCGTCGCTGTGAGCCGCTCGGTGCGGTCTCCGCTCGACTCGTGCGCACGCTGCCGCCGCGTTTAGCTGTAATACAACAATAATATATTAGAACACACCTTAGTGAATGTGGCAATGTTACTGTTAGCCTGCCACTGCAAAGCTCTTCCTAAGACTGCTGCTAGTTCTTTCGATTAATCTCGTCCCGTCATGTTCTACGAAGTCTGCCGTAGCGAATTCTGCCTGGCTGGGCTCCACTGCCACTTGGTGGAGTTCCAACTTTTATATCTTACCAAAATGAATGAGCTTCAAAGGATCAGAATGTGTAAATTTCGGTCCTTCGAGCCGGATTTTATGAAAATACCAATTCTTTAATTTGCATGTTTGTACTTACGCACTGCCGCAGTATCGAGTGGATGCGTAAGCATGCGCTTGCGTGTCTGCAGCATGGTGTACACGAGCGCGGCCAGCGAGCGCGGCGGCGCGGGCGCAGAGGGTCGCGCGGTAGCGGGAGGGGCTGCTCCACGGGCGCGTATCACCCACCACGTTTCCATGCGGCCCTTGCCTTTTACTTCTACGTTGCCGCGTCGGTCCAGACCGTAGCCACGGGGTTCTAATAGCTGTATAGGCAGATTTCGTTTCATTAATATTTAACTGAAAATTAGTAAAGGTTTTTCCAGCAACGGTCACGACAATTACACGGGTCACTGGTGGGCCTGAGATTGCACAGGCCGGGCGGAAACATCGAATTTTATCTGTAGGTGAAAAGTGAAGAACCTCAAGTCACATTTTATAAAGAATTCAGTAAAGCTCATTGAAGATGTCCATAATTTTACATATGCGAAATAGCGGCTGTAGGACTTAATGTCTTTTACCATTTGATCAATACGGGTATTCTGAATAAAAATCTTTTTAAACATAAAAATGACAAAAAGGTCCTTTAGCTTTTACCTACAGATTTTGACGCATACTTACGGAGACGCCCATGGGACTAAAGCCACACTACCGCTTGGCCAAGACAGACTGGCTTATCTCTAAACCAAAAACTTGACTAGTAAAGAGAAGGTGTGTAATAAACTAAGTATAGACAAAGGGCTCACCTGCTTTGTGTATTTGGTGACTTGTATCTTGTCCATGGCACCGGTGGTTTCCATCCGAGACGCCTCGTTGACGGTGTTGCCCCAGATGTCGTACACTGGTTTGCGAGCGCCGATCACTCCACCCACTAGGGGACCGCAACTTATCCCTGATTGATTAAACATCCTTTGAAATGAGAGATCAACTTAAATCTTGAATAATGAATGGATAGAGAAAGAAAGAAAGACAGTAATAGTCGAGATGGGAGAAGTAAAGTAACATAGGTACCATGACAAGGGCAGAATCATGCTTATGAAACCGAAGTTCAAAGAGAATTCCAACGTAAATGCGACCCCTGATTGCGACAACTGGTATAGAAAATGTGGTATAAGCAAAAAAATATCTCTCACCTACTCTTAGCCGGAATTTATAGAAGCTATGCTTGCTGATATCTTCCAGCGCTTCTCTCAGAGCGAAGGCGTAGTCGACTAGCGCACACAAGTGTTCACAGTTGTCCTCTCCAGTCTGTAGAAGATAAACAATAATGTAGGACGTGCACACGAAATTTTAAACAAGTGTAAAAAACCCGTAAATATAAAGGCTCCTATATTAGCAAAATGCTGCAATGTTTGACAATAAATATCGCAGTAACCAAACAACTTCGTTTTAGCCTTTTGTGCTGTGATGAAGTGTCTTTTATTTGTGCATTAGAACCATATTTTCTTTAAGAAAACATGACTCACGAATAGAAAGTCATTAGAAAAGTGAAGTTACCTTATTGTGGTTAGGATTCAATCCTGAGGCGGCCATGTAAGTTGCGGCGATCGTTTTAATCTTCTCAATGCTCTTGAATCGTTGTTGCATCAATAACTTGTCAAAGTCAACTGCAAATAAAAACAAGTTACATTAAATTTAAAAATTACAAACCGAAGTTCCTTAACGAGTCAAACTCTTTCATTTGATAACCATATTGAGGGAAAGTGAAAAAAACAACATTTTGTGGTGGCGGCCATCTTGGATTTGAAAATTATTATAGCGTATAGTACTACTAGTTAAGGCCTTTCATTTGATACCCGTATTGAGGGAGTTATTGAATAAATATGTAATCCGGCATTCTGTGACGGCGCGCGGCGGCCATCTTGGACTGATTTTAGCAAACATAGCTAAGAACACTCCCGACTAATTCACCTTTCAAACAATAAAATCAAAATCAAAATTGGTTCATCCGTGCGGGAGCTACGATGCCACAGACAGACAGACAGACACACACACACACACAGACACGTTTTTTGTTATACAACTTCCTTCTGGTAGAACAAAACTCGTCGATTTTGTGCTACATTAAATAAGCGTATGTACACACGTTTTCCATAAGAAATTTTAAAGCGGAAGAAAAGTAAATTCAAAGTCCAGCTATCCAGTATGAGGGGTTGCGATACTGTTCGAAAGAGATTCCGCGGTATTGGAACTCAAAGGGCCAAGAAGGAACATGGACGGGTTTTAGTCAGTAGAAGTCTGACACTCTCTTCCGATATATGACACATATCATCAAATGACCCCTCGCGCTCTGGGCCGCGCTTCCTTATTGTTTTATTTCGGATGTGAATCCAAAACATATCCGAAAAAACAAAAAAGAAGCTATCGAGAGCGAAAAGGTAAAAACAATCCAATGGCCTGCCAGATTAATTGATGCGAATGTATTATCACACCTTTAGAAAAGAGCGTCAAGTCGCGGCGACCGAACTGAAACGAGGCAAATGATGTGTTTTCGCCTTTATTGCATGGAGCAGCTCTTTTTTACCGGTTCTGGCCAATTTCGGTAAAATAAATGTGCTCACCCTCTAAATGTTAGAAAGCCGGACATTCTCAAGAAAGATAAAGCGGGAGTATAAAAGTGTTCGGTTGGTACATTACAAATGATCTCGTTGAGCACGCGCATGCATTCGACGGCCTTCTCCTCCGAGTAGAACTCGTCGAAGTTCGGGATGCCCGCGAACATAACCCCAACTTCGTCGCGCCATTGAGAGTACAGCTCCTGGAAACAATACAACTTTTTAAATAAGCTTGATTCAATTAAGGGATAAGTTCGTATAACTATATTTTGAGCGTAGATCAACCAAATCTTACGCATCATTATCAGCCTGGAATCACCCACGGGTTTAAGCCTCCTCTTTTTTTCTTTTACACCGGTTCTGTGCGTCCGTTATCCAGATTTCCCGTGACTTTGACGGTATCGTCGTCCTAACAATCTAACGCATAATATACAAAATAATTACGTACGTATATACACATAACATACGCTAAGAAGGTGAAGATGAACAAGGCACATACGACATTCTTAAGAATGGAGTCGTTGTGTTTGTGCTGGGTGGTGGGCATTTTAAGTATTGTGAAAATACACGTAACATTTGATCTATCAAGAATTCCAATTCGCATAAAAAATAATTGACGATTTGACGCGTTAAAGAAAGCACTCCAGTGATGAAAATGTCCACAAAACAAACTTACATCAGGACACCAATCTTTACTCAGGAAATGCACAACAACATGATCCGGCAATATGTGCTTCAGCAGATGTCTGTTCGTCCTCTGCGTGTCCTCCATCTCGTCCAGGTCGGTCTCCGCCTGCAGCTTCCAGATGAAGTCCAAGCGTGACGTCACTTCCACTAGTCTCCCGTGGTATATTACTACGACTAGGAATACTGCCATCAGGATCAGCATTTGTACGTAGGCTGGGAGTGTCCTGGAAAACGGACACATTATTATTTTTCCAAGAATGTGTCTTGGCAGAGATTTCAGGAGGGCAAAGAACTGTTAGGTATTATCTCACTGCTGGGCAGACATCCCTCCATTCTTTACACTGGTTCCGGTTTCTACGCCACTAATTGCCAATTCCTTTGTGGTAAGCCGAGACTTCGTCAATTGATCATCCTGGATGTTCGATTCAGTATTGTACAGTCACATTCATGCGCTAGACAGATTGGTGATCAAAGTGTCGTGACTTGAATAGGCTAGATACACACAAAAAGTTATTATATGCGCCCAAGAAAGTAAAAATGAAGATTTGGCTTACCAACCTTAGGCATATTATCGAACTTCAATTCAACACAACTGAGCCAGAAAGCTAAAATTAACAATTAGGTAATAATATCCATAATATAGTGGCGCTGGTGACTGAAAAGTTGTGTGGTAATCGATAATCGTGGTATGGACTATGAATGTGGATGGAGATGGACCGTGTTAAAAATGATATGGCAAGAAATGAAGTTTCTGATGAGATGACGAAAAATAGAGAAGTTTGGAAGAAGAAGACATGCTGCGCCGACCACAAATGAATTGGGATAAGGGCAAGACAATGATGATGATGATCGATAATACTCACGTGTTCGTATTTGTGTTATAGTTCTCGTAGTTGTAGTAGACAAACAGTAGGACGCAGTACATCATGACGTTGACAGTCGCCAGCGCTGTCTTGATCAGGTAGTACAGCTTTAGCACCGAGGTGAGCGCCACCAGGCACAGCACCCACGTGAACACCACGTACTCTGGACGATAACATTCGTCTGGAGAGAAGAAGCACAAGGAATTATCGTCGGGGTATGCCTATTTTCAATCTGCACGAGAAGAATATGTAAGGATCTATAGACAAGGGATCTGTTGATTGATTGACCACCGATTTTAATAGGAGCATTATGTGCTCTTTTCAGTCAATCCACACCTTTACTGTAATTACAATTACTGTCTCTAAGCATTGTTTGTATCTTCTTGTGCAATAATGGTACAATTCCGAAGGCGGCGCAAACGCTTTCTATAGATGGAAACATTGTCGTTTTCATTGATTTGTAAACAACATAGTCGTGGTGCTGCGTTTTGTACCGTTTAACATTTTGTCATGTTGACTACCTAATCCCTGAATGCTCGTTTTTGTTGTTAATAGTCAGAGGAGGAAAGGAGATGACAAAGAGTCGGGAATAGTTCCTTTTTTGACTGTAGGTACATTGTTTAACGATGATTGTTTAGTTCTGGATCTTATTTAAATAGTGAACTAACCTGGATTACCCCATTCGCTGCTAATGACTTGCGAGTTGTTGCATGTTGTATTTGCAAATGACGCATTTTTGGGTAAAAACGAAGGTCGGCAGACGTAGAGTTTTATCGTGCTGCAAAGAAGAGTATTACGTAATGGTTCAATTAACGTCACGTAGTAATAACTACGTGATATTAAATTGTTTCATCATCATAACGAGGCATTATACATAATTTTCATCTGTCAGATTATAGAGAACAATACGGTGGGGTTTTCATCTTCCTTAGACCCATCTACTCATATAGCATGGAATATTCGACTTGTGCTTCAAATGCTTGTCGCTGACGCAAGTGCTTACGAACACGAACGAAAAAAAACAGTTTATCTTTGGAAAATTGCAAAAAACAACGTCGTTAAGCTGAAGAATGTTACAGTTTTAAAAACTGATCTTTCAGTTTTGTTTAGAACCTTAAAAACGGATCAGTTGCATACCTGGATATCGACATAGCAGTAATAAAACAGCAGATGTGTATGTTCCTGATCGTCCTCGTGGAGCTGAGGTAAGCAGATATCTTGGAGAGGCGTGGCAGGATGCCGGGGAACTCCTCCAGCATCACCAGCACGAAGGACAAGGTGAATGGCACCGTCATCGATAGCAGGATTACCACGAGGTATGGGCAACTGTAGGTAGGGGAAAATGCTTCAGTTAGAACAATAATATTGGTACCATGTGGACTCAGCGACTCAACGATCATTGTGTCGATAGTCGTATCATGCCATGGCTTAATTGCCAAGAGCCTCGATTAATGCCTAAGGAGGCATTATATTAGGCCTTCCCAAAAAAAAAAAAAATGGAGGTGTTAGGCAGCTGGATCAAGGGCTTGATTCAGAAAGCGGTACTCCTGGACACGGCTCGCATACTTAGGAGGTTCCTCTCTCTGGACTGGAGCCCTGACCGCCAGTAGATTTGACCCTGTTTTCCACACTGTTTTCCGATACCGATGGGCTACAATTTGAACTTTGATTTGGGAATTTGGAGAAGTCAGTCGGGCTGATTGGTAAGACCGATCCCAGTGCATATTTCCTCACGCGGCTGAGCTGAATTGTGTTAATTCCTACTATAGCAGCATATAACTTACACTTGTAAACTATAGTTCTTAAGAAAAATATTAGGTGTTATGTTCTTGTGCGTATTGACAAATCACGACAACTAAGGTTTCGGCAGGTAGGTACATATGAAGCGAAATGACGGGTTTTCCAAAAAAAACAGTCGATATTTAGTGAAATGTCGATTAACAGAAATGGAACAATAATCGCCCAAAACACTACCAAAAAAATGAAGAACAAACCACAGAAAACTCACTTGTAATGCACCAAAGACTGCACAGCCACTATAAACAGCCACAGCACCAGGCAGCACATGACATTGGACTTGAAGGTCCTCTCATCCAGCTCGCAGAATGTCTCCTCAAGCGAGGGGCGACGGAACCTCAGGGACCAACCGTGCATGTTGCTGACTCGCATCCGACGGTTGGACTTGACTTCTATCGAGTGGTTTATTATGTCGTAGTCCTGTGAAAATAAAATAATCTGTGTGTTTCAGAGTAGTCGGAAAGGGAGCAGTGACCTTATTTTGTTTCTGACATTTTCTTTTAACCCCCGACCAAAACAGAGAAGTAGTAGAGTGAAGTTTGAAGTGTTTATCTGTGGCATCATAGCTCTAGAGTGAATGAGCCGATGTTGATGTTCTTAGCTATGTTTCAAGAAGCCGTTTGAGGATCGTCACCTCTTCTCTTTTCCAGATGATGACGGCGAAAGTGTTTGTAACAACCAGAATTTACAGAATTAACATCGTTTTATCAATGCGCTGACATTATAAACTACTTTTTTTGTCATGGAATCTATGATTGTAAAAACACGTCCTTGATAAGTCGTGATTTAATTTTGAACTTGATGAGTTTGTATCTTCCTGTAGTCCGAAATAACTCCCTGTTTTCCTCAGACGGAATGTATTCGTGAGTATGTCAGATTTAAATCGTTTCTGTATTTTTTATTTTACCTTTTGGATCATTTTAGGTTATTCGGGACATCGAAAAACTCTAAGCTTATCCAAATATTCATTTCCTGTCGTTAATGGAAAGAAACCGGGTCACTCTTTATAAATTTCAGACTTTTCAGTTTGTATTCCTTTTATATCTCACCTCATGATCGGAGAGTGGAGGCACGTCGTCAATTTCCGGATCCTGTTTAGAATCGCCACAGTTTCTGCGAAACTTCCGCGCTACACTGGCTGCACCGCTCGAGTAGTACTGCAATGAAAACAGTTTTTTCATGTATTTTTTTTTTCTGCTTTTACATTTTATAAGGTAGTAATTTAACAGATGTGATTGCACGTCTGTAAATATGATTGCCTTAATCGGTAAGTAGGGACCTACATAATCTATACAAATATTATAAAGCAGAAGAGTTTGTTTGTTTGGTTGAACGCGCTAATCTCAGGACTACGGGCTCGAATTGTAAAATTCTTTTTGCGTTGGCTAGTCCATTTATCGAGGAAGGCTATAGGGTATATAACATCACGCTATGACCAGTAGGAGCGGAGTAGCAATGAAAAATGTTACAAAATCGGGGAAAATTTTATTTCCTTTGTGAGCAGCTTCTCTCTCTTTTGTGACGCAGACGAAGTTGCGTGGGCCAGCTAGTGTAAGAATAACAGTGCCAAATTATAAAAATATAGCTATAGGATTAGCGGCCAAACTGTGGTAAAACTATTTTAAAGTACGACTTTATATATTACTAGCTGTTGCCCGCGACTTCGTTCGCGTGAAAATATTGATGGGTCATGTCATCATGTGTGAGACTGCATCGTTGTTCGAGTTGTCGCAAGCGCTATTGAGTATGAGGTCCTGGGTTCGATTTGCGGGACGGGCAAAGTGTTATTGTATTATTTATGCCCGGTTGATGGGATTTAGCTAAATGTGCGAAATGTTGGTGTAGGATTACATACACCTCTACCTAACAGTGGCGCAGGGTGAAAATAGTGTCAGGGGAAGCCGTAGAAAAAAAAGGAAAACTGTTTTTTTGCTTCTGTTAACTTTTTGCCCCGTGTTAATTTTTACCTCATTTTCACTACCAGCGACACAAAAAACCACGGAAACGACACCCATGATTAAAAATCCAAAAACTTTCGTCGGCGCCATTTTTGATTTTTATTTTGACTTCATCTTCATTCATTAAAAGTAAGATCAGAAATGCAGAAGAGAAAAAAAACAGAAATCTACAAAATAAAAAAAATCTAGTTGGTATCAAATACGATATCGACAATTACTCATTCTATCTCGTTCTACTATACATTATTTATTTATTTATTTAAACAACACATACAACTATTATTACAGGTTTAGGTACCTAATACAATATAGCAGTTACCTATATTTAAAGTTAAATTATTTATTTTTTGAATAAATAAATGAATTTGTCAAACTAAAGTAATTGCGCAAAATGCGGCCCGTGTGAATTCGTTCAGTGTGACACCATATTGAGTGCACGCAGAGCGCGCGTAAGCGGCGAGTGCTTTAATTAAAAACAAAATGTTGCTCTTCTTTCACCCCTCAAGGGTTGAAATCCTAATAAAGCTATTGCGTCAGCTTCCAATCATAAGCCCAGATAACAAATTTTGTACTTTTTACGTCGAAAATTAAGGATTTTTCACATACAATATCATCCCCTTTATAAGCCTTTGGGGTGGAATTATCAAAAACGCTGAAACACGCATAAATTAATTTTCAATCGTCAGCCTAAACACAAAATTAGAAGATCCTAACTTTAAAACTGACGGACTTTCATATAAGCTTCCATCCCCTATTTTATCCCCTTGGGGGTAGAATTGACCAAAATCCTTTCTTAACGGATGCCTACGTCATAACATCTACCTGCATGCCAAATTTCAGCCCGATCCGTCCAGTGGTTCGGGCTGTGCGTTGATAGATCACTATGTCAGTCAGTCAGTCAGTCAGTCACCGTTGAATTATATATATTTAGATTATCTTTCATGTCTGTGAAGTTTCTTTAGTTAAATTCAGACAACTTAATCATGTTTGTTTGTTCATATTGTTAGTAGTTGACCCGCGCAACTTCGTCTGCGCCACATAAGACAGGTTAGAGATAGATAGGAGGAGGGAGTGTGAGTCAAATTTAAAAGATAGTAGGTATGTATATGCTATCACGGAATAGCAACACTATAAGATTCGTTCAATTTGAACCAGTAGTTCTTGTTAGCGCGTTCAACCAATAAAACAAACAAACTCTAAAGCTTTATTAATATTAGGTTAGATTAAAGTAGGTCTGTAATAAATAAGGGTGCTAATTAAACAGGCTTCTTTTTATTATCATTATTTGCCTCCAAAAATGTATGTTGCCTTCTAAATTACTAAGTCAGCCACAATTAACGAGCATCTAAATAATACTATCTTAGCCACTAGTTATCTTCTATGTAAAACACTCTAAATACAACTCAGCATGATGGTTATTTTTTAGCATCTAAATTTGTAACATGCATTCTAACAGTAAACTTCTAAAATACTATTAAATGACATCAAAACTTATATTTATTTAGCTTCTATTTTTGTAACTGAGTACGTTTAAATGTAACTCATCCCATATTAATTGATCGTCAAAAGTTTGCTAAAAATGTCATCAAATAGTACTTATATTGGCCACTTTAGATATGACAATTTTACGGTGACATCACCGTAAAATTGTCATATCGATTAATATAACCTAACCTTAAAACACTTTATATTCCCCTAAAAAGCATAGTCGACGGAGCCCCGCTTCGCGGGGCCCCTATTTCCGAGTGCAGGGTTTAAAGGAACCTAACTAACCTAACGGGGGGGTGCCCCAAGTCGCGATTATGGGGGCAGAGATACTTCTGTATATTTAGTTGACAATAATTCGAGAGTTTACAATATCGCTAGGGAGAAACACGTTATATTGTAATATAACGCACGAACTACAATAAACAATTACACGTGATGAATCGAATGGCGGTCTCTGATTGGCGCAAATGACCGGTCGCTGTCATCTCGCGTACTTGCGCCAAATCATGCAGTGGCTATTTTGACGATAAAAGAATATGATGTATTATTTTACATGCTAAGTTATAATAAATGATGCTTTCTGTGGAAGCTTGAAATATATTTTTTGAGGACATTGCGTTAACGTAAAATGGTAACGAGATGTAAAATCCGTGGCCGAGTTAGTAAATTAAGTGGCCATGTATAAATAAGAAGGACAAGTCACAATAATTGATGATTTTACTTGACGCTTTCTATAGAATACTAGCTGACTCGCGCAACTTCGTCTGCGTCTCATAATTTGAGATTTAAACTATCCTATCTCTCAAGTTGGATCGAACTGTACATGGTGTGCGAATTTTATTATAATCGGTTAAGTGGTTTAGGAGTCCATTGAGGACAAACATTGTGACACGAGATTTATATATATTAAGATTTAGTTGGCGTTGTAAAAAAGACGAATTAGTTTATTAGAGGCTATGTCATTTTCGCGTTGCTTAGTTATAAAATTAGAAGTTTTAATCACGTTTCCAATACATAATTTTGTGGCTAGACTTATTATTTCCCTTTAATATTTAGGATGTTTTTGCATTCATCGCTCCAATATGACACTTATGTTTTTCCCTCGACAGCTTTTTTCGGATTGGAAATCTTCAAATGACCGCTATGGGTGGAACGGAAGGGAGTGTGCCTTTACTGATTAAAATCCATCCATGTTCCTTCTTCCGCCTTTGTGTTCCAGAGCCACAGTATATCTTTCGAACAGACTCGCAGCCCCGGCAGGCATCGGCCCTTGCGGACACCTTTCTTTGCTGACATATCTTTGAGGCGGTGTTCCACGCGCGCCTCAAAGAGATGTCAGCAGAAAGGACATCCTTCCCTCTCACGTTCCGCCACCTCCTTCGCTAGCATGACTGCTACGCAGAAGGATGTGACGTCTTACCATTCCCACTCGCTCCAGACCATGGATTTAAACAGGACCGGACGCGAGAGGTCGCCGGCGCCGTCCCTCGACAACCTAGATGGAGAGTTCTCATCAAGGTGCATGAGATGAGTCGAGACACGACAAAGATGCTGTAAACTCTTGAGGGCCTTTTGCAAATGGCTTCCGTCTTCATTGTTAGGCCATCAATAAAATAAATAAATATAATAAATAAATATCGCTGGACATTAACACACAGCGCCACCTAGTGCCACACTAAGCAAAGCTTGTGTCTTGGACACTACATAGTTGATATACTACACATATACTTTTTTGTTTGTAAATACATACTTTTTATACATATAAACATCCATGACTCGGAAACAAATGTCCATGCTCATCACATAAACATTTGCTCCTACCGGGATTCGAACCCAGGACCCTAAAAACGTAAGACAGCATCACTACCACTACGCCATTCGGGTCGGC
The DNA here is from genome assembly GCA_916618015.1 of Xestia c-nigrum. Lineage (NCBI taxonomy): Eukaryota > Metazoa > Arthropoda > Insecta > Lepidoptera > Noctuidae > Xestia > Xestia c-nigrum. Next base: position 6,470,083 of record OU745246.1, on the reverse strand, counting down.
AATGACAGTCATACCTACTCCAGCTAGATCTAAAGTTCGTAAACGCCCTGCAATTGCCTTCTATCTCCATCGTCAGACTTTTGATGAAAGTCATACTCTACTTTGGTCTGAAATTCTCATCAAAGTGCATGAAAAGAACCCAAACACGATTTATAGATGCTGTAAACTCTAGAGGATCTCCTGCAACTGTCTGTCGTCTCCATCGTCAGACCTTCGATGACGTCATACTCGAGCTAGGTCTAAAGTTCTCATCTTAGTATATTAAATGAGCCCAAACACGATTTTCATTTGAAATGGGACCGACTTTGAGATATACGATTTTCATTAAAAAAAGAATAATATTGCAAATTGGACTTCCATCTCCTTTGATATGTGTACGAGTAAAACGGTTTCATATTATTATTTAGTGTTTCATATTTATGTGCTGTGCTGTTTTACCCCTTCACAGCGTACCGGCGTGATGTTATGTTATGAACTGGTGTAAACAGCAGGCAGACATGAGATTTCAGCTATCCCAGTCCATTTGCTATCATTTATTGAGGATCTTCGTTGCCTATCTCCGAAGTTCTTCATCAGATCTTCACCAAATTGAAACGGGTGGTCTCACTTCCCTCATTTCTCCGATAAAGTACTCTACCAAAAACTACCCAAATCGTTTCAAGTGTGCCTATAAAATTTATAGAGATCTCTCATGCATGATATCAAATATAATTTATAGCTTAAAACACGATTAATGTAGCTTTTAAACAGTGAAATAATTTTTAGAATTGTAACACGAATTCAGGACATACCCACACATACAAACAAACTTTACCTCTTTATGATATTAGAATAGAATTAGATAATACACTATGTTTTCAAGAAACACCGTAAAACCCTATAGACTAATATCACCACGACACCACATCAACGACGGAGAAATCTCAATCGAAGGCTCGCATCTCGCATCAAGCTTTCTTAGGCCAATTACGGCCATTCAAAAATTGCCATCGCGGACGGTATTTCACGTCCACACGGCGGGGTATTGGTAAAGTTTTCAACTAGCAATAATCGCACCTCGGATTAACCTCATTGGTTACGATATTGCCTCTGCGCAAAGTTAAATACTACAAGTTCATCCGCCCGACCCAACCAAACGCCGTGCAGCAAACGATAGCGAGATCTAACTCGACGTCAACGCCATCTAGTTCGTAAAACGATAACTTTGCTGTGACGTTGTCTTCTCTGACTTCGCGCCATATTGTGACTTGACGTCAGAGCTTTGAGTGAATATGGTACTCGTAACTTATTTGAATGTGTGTTGATGTTGTATTTATTTGGGTTATTCACCAACTGGACACAAGAAATCGGACACACGTGAGTCCAGTCGGTGTAACTTGTATGCTATATGATACAATATGGATTACGAACCTGAAATAAATGCATTTTAAGAAAAAGCTGTCAAACTGAATAAGTTTGATGGTGTCAGCAAAAAATGCGTTTGTTATTATTTTTTTATATTGCCAAAAACATTACAAAATATAGCTTAGCTTGGCCTCAAACTGTGTACTTATTATTATTATTACTTACGCTCTTAAATAAATGATAGATAATAATTTGAAGCATAACAAGACACATGCCAAAAAAACCGTTTTTGACGAAAGTGACATTTGACAGATTCTTATTTTGAAAAGCATTGTTTGTTAATTTACATTCCTGTCTCTTTCCCCTCACCGTGCTCCGCCACCACCATATATGGTCGATGTTCTTACATACTTGTCTTACATTTTGGAAGGGCATCTCCGGCGTCCAGTCAGCCGTCATCTCATCTTCGATGGTGCTGCTGGGGCGGCGTGGTGTGGCATCCCAGTTTGTTTGCTGCGGTTGTTGTGGTACACTGTAGACATAGGAAAGGTAAAGAGATTATGGTGGTAATTTTTTTTAATGCAAGATCTTCTAGTTCATCTCAGATCCTTTGGCAAAAATATTTATACCAGTATAGCAAAGAGGCAGGTTAAACCGACCGGACTGGAAATAACTCCGGACGCTGGACGTTGACAGATAATGTACTCATGTAAGTATCCGTCCGACCCCTCACGATGACATGTGTCATGGTCCAAGAAACTTTCTTTTTTTCACACGGCCGCTGATGTGAAGCTATCGAGCGTGGTGAGCCCAAACAGTTACGAACTCATTAACTTGTAACTCATCTTTATATATAACTAGCTTCTGCCCGCAACTTCGTTCGCGTGAATTTCTGCTTGCAACATTTCTTATTGTTGTCTTTTTTAAACTTTCACGATTAGCCACCACGACCACGGCTGGTGCAATCCGGCCGAAACGTCGGGCGTAAATTAAAGGTAAATTCGCGATAAATACCCGTTTTTGTATGTTTTACAATGTTTTTTTATTGTTGTTCCGCTCCTATTGGTCAGCGCGTGATGTAATATAGCCTATAGCCTTCCTCAATAAATGGACTATCCAACGCAAAAATAATTTTTCAATTCAAGCCGGTAGTTCCTGAGATTAGCGCGTTCAACCAAACAAACAAACAGACTCTTCTGCTTTATAATATTAAGTATAGAAGATATCCAGCTCACCTGGTCCTAGACCTGTGCCTCGTCCGCCTGGGCTGCTCAGTGCCCTTGATGAGGTAGGTGATAGGGTTGTGTTCCCGCAGGTAAGGGTCACGGGAGCCGCCGTCCCCGGGCTCCACTTCAAAGGCCCCGTTCAAGCACTCCAGCGTCGAAGATGATATGTGAACGCGACTGGAAATGAAAAATGTATTAATTTGGAAAAGCTTTATAAGCAGTGGCTTGGTGTCCTGTTTTAGTATCTTATAAAGATGTGTCTGTGCACTGGCTTGTAGATGAGATCGAAGAACGTCAGAGAGAAAGATAACTTCAGCAGCTTGTTAGGAACCAAATAGTTTTAAGTGGGTTTCCTATTGAAAGAATTGCAAGCCGTTAAGTCCGCTTTTATACAGTTTTTACTTGCGGTAAAGTTTTAATAAATAGATAAATAAAAATCGTCACTGGTTTGGTTACACAGTCTGTGCTGATAATTAAAGCGGCCAAACCTATGGACGCGCGAAGCGAAAATAAACCAGAAGAAAATTAAGTAATTTGCTCTGTTTCGGTTTGGATGACGTAATTACTAAGTGGACATAAAGGTTTTATTTGATCGTATCAAACCGTTTCCAAGTCGATCAGAATCTTACCCTATGAATGTAACGTGTTGTTAGATACTTACCCAGGCAGGCCACCGCTCTCCATACGATTGGCAAGGGTAACATCGTGAGACCATAGGTCGAACTGCCACTTCAGTAGACCGAGTACTCCGCACAGGACCTTGCCACTGTGGATACCGATGCGCATGTCTAGATCCACCTGAACACAGAACATACATTTTTATTTTATTTCATTTTGGCAACAAACAGTCATGTATTTACAAACAATATTATTAGAAATTGGTTCCTTACAACAGACCTATAGTGCCGACAATGTGTCTTAATATAATTATACAATAAACTCCTGACAAGGAAAAACGTGCAAGAAATACATTTATATATTTTTTTTTGTATGAGAACCTAAATGTTCAGTGCAGCCTATAATTCACAAAGCAAGCGAAGACTACTTTGTAAATCAAGCTGCATTGAAAATTAGTACCTTCGTAGATAGAGTAAATTTGAGTTTAAATTATGTGATAGGTATATCTACTTTTAAGTTTTTGTTTAAGGCTATTAAGAGAATTGTTAAACCTATAATTCACAAAGCAAGCGAAGACTACTTTGTAAATCAAGCTGCATTGAAAATTAGTACCTTCGTAGATAGAGTAAATTTGAGTTTAAATTAAAGTTTTTGTTTAAGGCTATTAAGAGAATTGTTAAAAAAAGATCTATGTCTGTATTAAATAAATATCACAATTTTGTGAAATTTCCAAAACTGTGATAAGATCACAATCAAGAAGATAATAGATATGTTTAACAACACGCTGTGCTTATGAGTTACCTGCGCGTTATACCGCACGTCACGGATGGCTCGTATCATGTGTAACCCCATGTTGACGCAGCAGTGCGCGTGGTCCTCGCGCCGATCCGGCAGGCCACTCACGCAGAAGTAACAATCACCCAGTAATTTTATGCGAAGGCAGTGATTCTCCTAAAGAAGTAAATTTTTTGTGTCAGCTTTTAGTTCATAAAAATAAAAGGAACAATTTGTAAGATGACCGCAGTGGCAAGATTGCTTTGTCAGACAAACAGGCAGTAGGCGGCGACCCTTCTAGTTACGGAGATATTGGGGGTCAAAGTTCAACGTATTGACAAGTTTTTTTTTTTTAATACAGGTTTTTTATGCAAGATTTTTAAACACCTCCACGACTCCCGTACTATTTAATCCACCCATCAGCACAATGTTTTGAGTGCGTTACATTGAGTTCTACCACAAATCATGATATTTCCCAGCAATATATTTTACGTAAAGTTGCTTAGTTTGATGTGCAGATAATGTTTGGTTGACGGCTTCGTGACGTGGTTGTTTACACCCTGTATAAAGCACAATGTAAACCTACTCGTACGCCACCGACTGTGCGCAATCAACCAGCCTTGAGTATTACATGAAATAACAAACATTTAAATAAAAAAATAATCTCACCGATGCCAATCTGTCGAAACGAGCGAACAGTTCATTAAGTAACTTCACCAACTCTTGCGCAGAGCATTTGCTTGATAGTTCTGGAGAAAAAAAAATATTGATAAAACATATAAAAACCAGAACACCCCCTGAAGAAAATCTACATTTATTAAAACGTTTTTAAAGTCTAAATTGGCTTACCAGTGAACCCCTTGATATCAGCATACAATATGGACACGTCATGATGCTGTTGTATGTAGAGATTATTGAACTGCTGCTCTTGAAATTCTCCCTTTACTTTGCTGACGTGGCTGGAGATCTCTTTCGCCAGAAAATCTGGTATCACTGTAAAACACAAATAAAGAGATTTAAGAAACCATGGGCACTGACAGGATTATTTCCAGGGGGGTGCGTCTTCAGTTCCATGAGTTTTCATATTTCTCAAATATTTTTGCATTCCACCTCGGATATGTTAGATTTTCGTTTGTCAATTCGTACAAGGAGTAACTTTGTCGATTTATAAAGAAAAGGGTCTCCTATCAATCGAAAAAAAATAGTATTTTAGACCAAGCGCAGCAATCTTGAAAATGTTAGCACCCCTCCTCGAATGTGGTAGGTTTTCTTTTGTCATTCATAGAAATAGCCCACATATATTCGACTCTTTAGTAAACTGATCCCACACAGACGGATCCCGCGGGATCAGTAGGCCTAATGAATTTTTGAATTGGTCAACTGATCTCGTTGACACATTTTGTGATTTGTATAGTCAAGTAGAAAAGTTTCATGATATTAATTTGTTTGCTGACCCCCGGGCACGGGCGATGGGGTCAACCCATCGCCCGTGTCCACACTGGTGGGGCGGGGGTGGGTTTATATTTATATTTTCTGCCTATTTATAAAGAAAAGCTATGCACGCAAAGATTACTGAGAGAAATCTTTTGAATGCATTTTCTTTTTTTGATTATTAATATCTAAAGAGGCCTGCTTATCATGTGAATTTCATACAAACGTAATACTAAAAATATTTGTAAATCAAACATATTCTTTAGGTAGTGTGTACTTATTTTGATTGGATCACAGAATATATAGGTTCCCAAACACATATTTTGAATGTAGACCAATTTAAACACTTCCCTAAAACAAGCATACTCCTTGCTTAAAAGGATTCTCTCCATTGTAAATAGAATAAGTTATCTAAGTTGAAGCAATAAACTTTTTTTTTTTTTTTTTTTTTATAAACAAGAGTTATGAGAAAAATAGATTTCTGTAGAAATTTTAAATTCCTCATATCTCGTCTTTATGTCATTGTCCTTTCAAAATATTTATTTGGGAACATAGATATTCTATAATACAATCAAAATAAATACACACTACCTTAATGTTTGATTTTTATATTATTTTGGTATTACGTTTGTATGAAAAGCGCATGCTCCGCCGGCCCCTTAAAGTCCCGTAGTTTATAATCCCGTTTAATTTCAGTCAGATTTCGCGGGGAGTATAAATCCCAACTATACCCCCTCTGTATACGAGCCTGTCTAAAAACCATCCAAAACCTCACCGCTCTGAAACAGCTTCCACTGTCGTTGAGTTTCCCTCTTAGTTCTCTCACGGGTGACCATCGACCTGCGTGTCTCCAGGAACGCTTTCCTCTGCCCCCAATCAGCCAAGGACTTGGCGTACATTCCCGCGAAGTTGACAGCTATGTACAGCAACGCGTTAGCGACTAGGAGACGAAGACTGCAGGTGTAGGACTGAAAGAAAGCACTTATTAGCTTCAATACAAAACAAGCCTATGGAAGAGAAAGGCTAGTATGATCTGTTCCAAATATATTTGATGCAAAGTTAAAATACGAACGCAACCAAAAGAGGAATTTGTGGCAATACATCTACGTGTCGTTTAGAATGTTTCATCTTTTACCATCACCCCTTGTAATTGTTTTATTTTATTAATAGCCTTGTATATCCCACTGCTGGCCAAAAGCCTCCCCCATATACTTTCGACAGGTACTCCTCTCTTGCGCCACCACGAACCATGCATTGTTTAAAACAAACAATATTAAATTGTAATAGGTAAAGGCGTCTACGAAAATTTAGGTTATCAATAGCTATGGCTAGATATCATGGGAGTATGTAGGTTTATTTATTTATTCATGTACACACAAAATACTTAAAAGGACAATATATTAACATAGAAGAGCACAAAGGTACTGCTTATTTCAAAAGAAATTTCTTCCAGCAGACCTGCGAGAGGAAAGTCTGATAAGAAATGTAGACACAGTGTGTAGAAAAGTCAAACAAGAAAAGTTTCTTGGTAATTTTTTTAACACTTTCACCAAATACTTTTGGAACAGGCCATAGCTAATATTATTTGATAGTTACTAAGATGAAATGGTGAAATAAAGTGCAGAAAAAGTAAGTGGCATAATTTGCAAGCCTGTGGATGAAACGTTCCTCAGACATTGCAACAATTCTTTTACTTTTGGCTATTTTACAAGAAGGCAAAAAATAGTTACAAAACTAAAAGCCTCTAGTTATGTACTAATATCCATCTTTTAAAATGAAAAGCGGGAAAAAATGGGCCTATTAATGAATAAACAGTTAGTAAGCTGAACAACTCACACACATATCAGAAAACTGCAATAACGAAATAATAATTAATAAATATTGTACATAATGTCACATTCTCGTATAAAACTACTATACGAATCGATGTTGGTCAGAATTCGAAGTCCTGTTGCTACTCAACATTTAGTTTCTACATCAGTGAAGTTGAAAATTACCGTAAGAGAGTTTGACCCAGAAGTTATACAAGCTCAAATAGAATTAGCCAGCAAAACTATACAATATGATAGGTGTCGCTATCAAACCAGATAGTTTTTTTAAATACTAAGAATTTCTCGTTTATCGTGGGTACGAATCTCACATAGACAAACAGCTAGACCCGGAACTACTATTATATTTATTCAGTGTGGGAATCGAACCCCACTGCGTCAACCGTGCCGTCGTTTCGTAATTTTTTGTCTATTCATCGGTTTTTTTTTGTTAAGGGGAATGCTCCAAGGTAGCCCGCCAAATTAAAATTTTCTTACGTATTTTGCAATTTACAGGGTAGTGTTAAGTTGTATGTTGATAAACATATCGGTAGCGACTGTAAGAGGTATTAAGTTACAGAATTATAATCATCAAAATCATCAATACAACTCTCCAAGTTCGTAAGAGGCGATGAACGAATTTTTCACGGTCAAAGTCCTTCTTCGACTTAGCACTGCCCTGCAAATTGCAAAAAACGTAAGAAAAATTTAATTTTGCGGGCAACTCTGACGCTTTCACCTTAACTCGTCATGTTTAGATACATCAAGACCCGTTAGGTCTACTGAGTAACGTTAGCAAATCTAATGTAAGTCTGTAAAATCAAATTTAATTGCACAGGTCCTTCTAACGCATTACTTAAGCAGTTCTGATATATATACTTACATTAATATTACAGTGAACAGCCTTCTTGGCTTCCTCCATCCGTTCCCTGATGACCCAACCCGTGGCCAGCAAATGTGAAAGGAAGGAGAGAAGCCCGATGACGATGCACCAGATCAGGGACAGCGGCAACATCGCGTATGGTACAAACACTATGAACAGCATGTACCAGACTTGGTTCTCTGAGTCTTGGAAGCCGATACCTGAACCGCTTAGACCTGGGGAAGATGTAGAAGATGAGTCTTTGTAACGAGGTGGTTTAGGTAGGTTATTGTTTGCAGTTGTCGCTAATGCTCCTGCTGTCTACACGGCTTTTTTCCCCAAAGCTTCAGAGTCTTATCACTCTAGCGAGTTGCGAGCGAGTAGAAAGCGGGGTGAGAGCGCAACGAGTTCGCAACGTGTGAGCTGCGAAAACGCCGCGGAGAAAATCAAAATGAATGATAGGAACGCGGATCGCACACCGCGAACTCGTTGCTCACCCGTGGCGTGTTCGCCGCGCACATAAATAAACATAAATAAACATCTCTGGACATTAACACACAGCGCCACCTAGCGCCACACTAAGCAAAGCTTGTGTCGTGGTCACTAGATAGCTGATATACTACATATATACTTTTTTGTTTGTAAATAAATACTTATCTTCTATACTTATAATAAATCTGTAGAGAGGTCAATTCTGTACATGAAATATATTTACAAAATAACTATCGGGGGGTGATTAGTGATCGATACTGATGCCAAAAATGCAATCAGTAAAATTTTTTTCTGTCTGTCTGTCTTTCTGTCTGTCTGTCTGTCTGTCTGTATGTTATTTATAGAAAAAAAAACTACTCGACGGATTTTAACGAAACTTGGTACAATTATTCTACATACTCCTGAGCAGGTAATAGTATACTTTTCATCACGCTACCATTAATAGGAGCAGAGCAGTGAAAGGAAATGTTGGGAAAACGGGAGAAGTTACTTGGTTTTTTTAGCTTCCGTCGCGTGTGCAGCCTTAATGGTTAAAGCTACATAGAAATCATGTATAACGGAAATATTCCACATAAAATTATATAAAAACTATCCCAAGACAGCATATGTCTATCTTTTATAGTTGACTCACAATAACACGTGTAACTCCCGATAGCTTAGCAGTTCGGAGATTTGTTATTATTATATTTGTTTACTCTTACGTTTATAATATTCTCACTCAACCCCAATTTTGAAACTTCACGCGGGCGAAGCCGCTGGCAGAAGCTAGTTATACATATAAACATCCATGACTCGGAAACAAATGTCCATGCTCATCACACAAACATTTGCTCCTACCGGGATTCGAACCCAGGACCCTAAAAACGTAAGGCAGCGTCACTACCACTACGCCATTCGAGTCGTCAAACACACATACAACATATTACAAACACATACAACATATTGCAAACTCGCGGCGACAGAGATGATTCTAAAGTACATCCTAATAGATTGTGCGCTTATTGTCATCAACCGAGCATGAACCCAAAATCCAGGCTGCTATTGCTACTGGATTTCACTGGGTAACCCAAGATCTCTTGATGAGCAGTACTGCTTGCGACCTCTAGGCCTATGAAGCCGTCCTGAAATTTCTAAAGAGCTTAAATTGGTCTCTAGAATTGATATTAATAACAGTTTCGTCCTAAACTGTGCTGTGGCTTCAATAGGGTTGGAAACTTTCATCATTTGAAGCCTTGAAGTCTTCTTTTATTCTTATCTTAATTAAATCTTTTCTTAGTGCAGATAAACTTTAATTGCTACTAAAACTTATGTTATAAAAGTGTTTAAGTGCAGCAGCAGTCCTCGTAATTTTATTTCCACTTTTTATAAAATTTTCTAGTAAATTGGAATTTCACAGACATTTTGATGTTTGATAATACCTGTCACTTTATGACGTGCAATATTGATATTGATATGATATTGTGTGAGGTCAAATCTATGTAATTTTGTCTTTTGAACCTTTTATCTAAAGAATACTCTTATATGATCAGAACACATTATAAAACTTAAGAAGACGGCACGTTGGGATTAAATTAAAGGTAAATTCGCGATAAATACCCGTCTTCTTAAGTTTTATAATGTACTCTTATATGGATCCTGTTAAGCAGAAAAGATCCAACTGACGTTTTGTTAGTTTTGAGTAAACACGATTTGAAGTTTAGAAGTGTAAACAAAAAATTAGGGGAAGTTATAATTGAGAAATCGTAATGTAGGTGATGGTATACTGGCACAAAAAAAGTTTTCTTAGGGCAATGTCATCAGACCGCCTGGATCTTTTGTGCAATATAAAACTCGATGTGTACATTCTCGCTATGTACGTAACTCAATTTCATAAAAATTGTGGGTGTACCAAATGTACTATTGATACAATCCGCTTGTACAACATACAACACATAACATAATGGTTGTAAGAGATCCTTGACGAAACCGTAAGGCACTTGTTCTATGAAAAAGGTCTGCTCACACATTGTATTATTACGATTGTAGAACCCGGGACGCTTGCAATCACTAAACCCCCTAACTGAGGTATTCCTCAGAGCGCACCTATTTCTAAGCGCAATCATCTAAACGCAACTAAATCATTCCTCAGAGCGCAACCATACATGATAAAAAATAGAGAGGGGTGTGATGAATTGACAGTTTTAAATCAACTGTCCTTACTGTTTATATATTAAAACGGACTTCCAGGCAAACAGATAATTACTGGAATAAGTGTTCAAGCAACTTTTGGTCAGTGATGTACAGAAGTACTAGGCTATCAGGAATTTCAGATGGTATTTCAATCACATGTTTGCTATGAGGTAAGTACCTACCTACTTAGATACCCGATCAGATCTTATCTTTTCGTTATCGTGTGGTTAATGCCTAACCTGGTGTCATCATTTTTATGCCGCCAAAAGGCCTTGGCTTAACATGCTGATCTCTCAAGCACCGCAAAAGAGGTGCGTGCCTCGGGTTCGAACTTGCGACCTATGATTTGGCAGATCGACGGACACACAACTAGGCTATCACTGTTTACTGTTTATCTTTTTAAAGGAAAACTTCTTAAGGCGCGTTGAGCACTTTTCGGGTGAACAAAAATCATGGTACTCGCGTAGGCAACCTAATGCTGCGTAGCACTCGTAGCCGGTCCGCTACGGCGTAGCACCACTTAAACGTGCGCGGCACAACCCGTAGCAGATATAGTTTACTTAGTTTTCATTTCTATCAGCAGTGCTCAAAGACTGCCCTGCATGTTTTTTTTTTTTAATTTGTCTGTTATCTTATAGCTACATACCCTGAGCGATGAGCAGTATCCACGTGGCAGCTGCGGCCCAGTGCAGGTAGTTGTTGGCGAAGCATCGCCACCAGCCAAGTAAACACACGCCTACGTTCAACCACGCGAAGGCCACCGTCCACGCGATCTGGTACGGACCCGGTGATGCTACTGTAAAATATATCTACACGTGAGTTTGGCCTTTAGAAAGTCTGACAACCAGTCTTACCAAATGGTAGAATAGAATGGAATACAATTTATTATGTGCACCATAATTTTAAACATTTTACAAGGGATGACACAATGGGCGGTCTTATCGCTAAAAGCGATCTTTTAAAGACAACCTTTGGATGGATTTAAAGGGGAAGGAGAGACAATACTGCAGGTAGCCTGTGGTGTACTATTAACATAATTATATACAATAAATAAATACGTACATAAGACATATTACACATATATATTTTTTTATTTTATATATTTAACTGGATATTATTAAATGGGTTGTGGAGGTCAAATTGGCAGTCGCTTTTACTGGTGGTAACACTGGGCATCCCACGGGCAATAAACGAATTTAATAGGTTCAAGACTGTCTTAAGGCAAATGCAGTTATTTTATTCTTAATAAAAAATAAACAGGTTTCAAATGAAATCTTAATTTACTTACCCCCCAAGTTTGTGACTGTGTAAATTATTGCTAGACATATCTGAAACATAAAAAAGTAAATACGGTTTAGAACAAACCAGTCCTACCAAGGTGTATGGTATTATCCAGTACTAACTGGGTCGAAGAGGTCGGAGTAGTCACTCCATTTAAAATACGGGTATTCAGCTGCTTTGGGTTAGACTGGAAGCCAACCTGAACGTAGTTGAAAAAATTGTAGGCAGATTATGAGAAAGGTTTTTTCGTCTTTAATTTTTTCTGATAGAACTCTTAAAGCCTTCTGAGCATTTTATGTACATTACCACAAATTCAATAAATAGAGACGCTTGAAGTTGTAGGAAACACATTCTTCGTGTAGTTGGCATGACAGTTCATATTTTGACAGCTCAAAACTTTGCTTCGTCAGTGGCAGCACAAAGGTAATTTCGACTCCATGTTTTTAGGCTAAGGAGGTGGAACATTTTTCTGTTACTTGATTTGAATTAGAGAGCAGCGGTGGCCCAGTTGTGCCGGCTCCGACTTACGAACAGTAATGTGTGGCCGTGGGTTCTTGCCGTGGGTTCAAACCCAGGCATTACTCTGTGGTTTTTATTTCATCACCACTGCTCTCAAAGCGGTGAAGGAAAACATCGTGAGGTAACCGGTATGTGACATCTACCAACCCGCACTGGGCCCGTGTTGTGGATAATAACCCAGAGAGGAGGCCTGTGTCCCAGCAGTGGGAACATTATAGGCTGATTATGCTTATGCTTATTATGCTAATTTAAATTAATAAGTTACCTTAAGTGCTAAATCAACAACGTTGACCATGATGAGTGACTTCTGTCGCTGCCGCCGCGAATATCTTTGGTATGATAACTCTACTGCTTTATTCTGCAACCATAACAAGATGATCAACGTGAGTCATCCTGAATTTCAACAGTTAATGATTGCGACACAGTCCCAATTTCGTATAACAATAGTTCGACTACTCATTGTTTCGTCAGAACATACTTTTATAACACACACCTTCGAAAAACATTACTTCTGCACGAAATGCACTTGTTCGGCGGATTTCTATTTCGACGGAATATACCTTCGTCATAATACTGCTCTGAAATATGACAATAATAATTGAATTTTACCTTATGGTTTAAGGTACAGAAGTCTTCTTGTCTCTTGATTATTTATTAGACATGAGTAACATTACTCGTTCTATAAGCACTACCTATACGGGACCAGCATTGCATCCACTCGAGCCCTTTTTAATTATTTTTATAAAACATCATACTGCAATGAACACATATAGGCATAACGGTAATGCCTCAACATCATGACATTACATCACGCTTGTGGTCCAGACCAGAGTTGTACCTTATAGTTCACACACATTTCACAAATTTGTTTGGTTTATAGGGAGCGAGCTTACTGCCATGAACTGGGCTACAAATCCAGGCTCCGTGACTGCTTCTGCGAAATTCTTGATTGAAAAACCCAATAACACCTTGTCCGACACAGGAACTCAGGACCCGATGATCAACAGTCATGCTAGCAACCACTCGACCCATTGGTCGAGTGGTTGCTGGTCTGGAGAAGACCAACCAAGCTTTTAAAAGATAATTCATGAGTTTACATCACTTAAACCCGGTCCCCTATTTTTTTTGTTTTTGTAAAGTGCATGTGCATGTAAAAAAATAATTATGGACTCACGCAGATTTTAAGTTACTAATAATAAGCCTAGTTTAATGTGACGTGTCTAATGTTGGAGCACGATCGTAGTTTATAAGAATTCAAACACAGCAAACAATTATACAGGGTGTAAACCACCTCATCACAAAGCCGTTAACCAAGCATTCTGTACATCAAACTTTACGCAAAAATTATTGCTGGGAAACAACTTTTTTTTTTGAGGTTATAAATCATGTTTTGTGGTAGAACTCAATGTAACGCACTTAAATCATTGTGTTGATGGATGGATTGAATGTTAAGGGGGTCGTGGAGGTGTTAAAAGTCAAAATCTAAACAAAAAAACTTGACCTAAAAAAAAAAACTTGTCAAAAAGTTGTAACTTTGACCCCCCATATCTCCGTAACTAGAAGGTTCCCAGGTATGGTGTAGAACACAAAAATGACCGCAATGATGGGGAGAACAAGTGCCTTTCGGCTTCGTGAAGAGGTGTTTTACACCCTTTATAAATTCAAATAAGAGCGCGGACCACCACGTCTGCGGTAGAAAACTCGTATAATAAAAACCCGATCCCTGAAAGAAAAACAGCTCAAAAATAAGCTAAACGCCTGTCAACTGCTGTTATTGATTGACAGACTTATCAACAGCCAATCAGAGCTCCTGACGTTACATTAATATGACATCTCGTCGAATTTCGATGAAGAAACCGGGTGTACGTAAGTGATTTTCTTTATGAAGAGAAGAAAATCAGTCACATTTTCAGACCGATTTACGAAATTTTCCTCACTTCGCAGACATTTGTCAATAGAAGCCAGGTGACCTACATTACTAGGTCCCTGAAAGGTGTCGTCTGTCTATTTATTTTTCATACTTTACCGAGAATTCTTACTAAAAGAAGAAGAAAAGAAGTGTATGGTAAATATTTGCGTTCTTACCTTAAAACTATTTGTGATCGATGGACAGTATATTCCTCTGTAGTATCGTGGTGCCCTGAGCATGCCTTCTGTTTCCACTGCGAAAACAAATAAATTATTAGATTAAAAGGTGGAAGGAACAGTGTATAAAGTTCCTCTTCCATGTTATATTTTATACGTAAACTTGAATAAGTGTTAAAGATCTAAGAAGCTCTATTTTCAGATACCATAGCAAGGATAAACCATATTTAGATAATTTGCTTAGATACGTAAATATTATTAACAAATTAACAAAGCGCTGATCAAGTCTCCAAAGTTCGTAGCACTGCTACGGCGTAGCAGTCTCGTAGCCGCGTAGATAGCTACGGATAACAATGTTTGGTTTGGCAATTAGTTTAGTTCACGATTCGATTAGTCTCAAACAATTGTGGGAACCGTTCCAGTGAAGTTTAATAACACGATTATTGTGAACTTTAGAAGTTAGGGAGTTAGCTTCTGTGGTGGTTACGGGTATTGCTTATCAAAGTTTTGATTATGGTGTATCTTAACTTAGACGTGATTCCGATCAACTGTGAATTTGTAGTTTTTTATTAGCATAGGAATAATAATTAATCTTGAACATACGAGTATATTTTAAAATTTATAATTTATATATTTTTTTCTTTTAATTTGTTTTACTTTTTGAAGAGCAACACGATAACATTAAGCAATTTTCTATAACTTTTGCGACGTTTTAGCTTACATTTAATTATCCGCTTCCTAATACTTGCAAATATTGCCCAACAAAAGCCTTTGGGAATACATTGAAAGCGAAAAGTAATGGGTATGACGATGGTATCAAATAATTGCAAATCTATTTAGTCCGTCAGTCAGAGTATTGGTAAATAATGGACACGTATTTTTTGTTTTTGTAAATCATTGAATATTGACAAAGATAAAACGCATCAGAACTCGTGAGTGGGGGCTCATGACGTCAGATCTCGTTAAAAATTATACCAAGGCGTGACGTATTGAGAATTACAAAAGCGTCGTATCTTCGTCAATTTTGGTTTAAGTAACAAAAGAAAAGAAAACGGCTAAATATTTGTTGAAAATGTAACTGACGGACAATTTTTTTTGCAACATATTTTTATAATTAATATTTTATTTGATTAAACTCACCAGGATCTTCTTGAAATGGATTAATACTGTGTTGGGAGGCTCCTTCTCCATCGCCGCTGATACGGCGCTATCAACAAACATGGAAAAATTAGTTCCTATTTACAATAACACGCACAATACTAATAAAGTAGATGCTGAAGAATCCTGTAAGTGACAAGTTCGACCCTAAAATCCAAAAACTTCGTACATAAATATAAGTCATCTCATTCTTCTACATAGATAATACACTATCTAATACAAGATAGGTGCGCAACTCTGGTTTTCGATTTTAAAACTGTGTACCTCAACTGTTAGATGGCACTGTTAGTTTCTGTTCAACCAAATAAATTTTAATACAAAAAGTAATTCTTGACTACGGATTCGAACTTTACGTAATCTCATCAAGACAATAGTCAAGACCACCAGCATCACAACTGGAGCTTGATACTCAACAGATATTTATTAACACACTAACTCTATTTATTAAAAAATAAATATTTCCAAGTAACAACTAACACAAATCCTTCCAATACCAAAGTTGTATAATACTTCTGCACCTAGCTAGGCCTCTCTCTAACCACAATCTACACCAATATTATAAAGAGGAAAACTTTGTTTGTTTGGTTGTAATGAATAGGCTTAAAAACTACTGGACCGTTTTTAAAAATTCTTTCACCATTCAAAAGCTATATTATTCACGAGTAACATAGGATATATTTTATCCCCGTACTCCTACGGGGACGGGAATTACGCGGGTGAAACCACGGGACGTACGCTAGTATGAAATAAAAAAAGAAATGTGGCTATTTTGTAGAAGTACTGACATCGTTAATATCGTTTGACTAGTTGTTAGGTACTTAAATACTTTACGCAATAACACGCTTGTGGTCAGCACAAACTACATTAATTAGGCATGTCCCGAACTGACGTATATTTGAAAAGTCCTATTTACTTTTAGCAACTTCCAAAAGTAACGTCACTTTTGGAAGTTGCTCTTAGTTCTACAGTATTCATTGACATTGTATGTGGTCTTCACGAAGCTGTCAACTAAGCATTCTGTACATCAAACTAAGTAACTTTACGTTTTTTTTTTGCTGGGTATTGTATTGTATTTGGGGTGAAAAATCTGACTTTTGGTAGGACTCAATGTAACGCACTCAAAACATTGTGTTCTTCTTCTTCTTCCTCCTGGCTATTATCCCAATTTATTTGGGGTCAGCCCTCCTAGTATTTCTGCGCCACACCGCACGGTTGTGGGTTGTCTCTGTCGTTGTGTTGCTTGCTGTCATGTCCTTCGCTAGTGTTCGTATCCAGGTTATTGATGGTCGTCCACGGCCTCTTTTTCCGTCTGGTATGTTCATGACTCTTTTTGTCATGTGGGCATCATCCCGCCTCATCACATGTCCGTACCAGCGCAAGCGGTTTTTGCAGAGCTTATCCTGTATCTTTATCGTGAGGAAACCGGCATGTCCTAGAACCAAAAATTCGAAGACATGTGACATCTACCAATCCGCACTGGGCCCCCAGTGCGGATTGGTAGATGTCACATGTCTTCGAATTTTTGGTTCTAGGACATGCCGGTTTCCTCACGATGTTTTCCTTCACCGTTTTGAGAGCGTGGTGATGAAATAAATTACACAAAGTAATGCGCCTGTCTAGGTTCGAACCCACGACTTACTGTTCGTAAGTCGGGGCCGCCACCACTGGGCCACCGCTGCTTTCAAATCATTTGGTATTACAATATTATTGTTTCATTACAGCATTAGTACTAAAGTATGGGGGGACAGCGTAAGCCCGACAATAGGTCGTCGCTTGCTATGGTTGTGAATGTACACCAGTCCTATAATATGGTAGGTACTCATATAGGTCCCTGCACTGGGACTCGATTGAGTGACGAGCATGAATAATAGGCTTTCACCGGCTAATGGGATGAAATTAATCATTATGAAAATGTAGATGGAAACTCTTTGATATTCATTTACAAAAACGTATAGGTCTCGCTCATCGAGTTAGTTTGTTGCCCGGTTTTCTCTATACGAGTAGATCTACGCTAGGGAATGCGTAACTACAGTACTTTCTGTTTTTATGTCTTGTGATTGGGACTGTAGCTACATCTAATTTTCATCTTTGTTTCGACAATTCAAAAGTGTCTGTATCTGGGCTACTTGAAATTAATGTTTTGATTTATGCGAGTGCAATTGTGATACCGATTTTGTTGAAAGGTTTGGTTGGTTTCATCTTTTACTCAAATTATCGAACAATTTGGTCTAAGAAATTAATCATTTTATGATTTCGTCATACTTTATAGAAAAGTAGCCCTTCATTCGCGACTTCGATCGCAAAAATTGCGATGGCTTGGCTAATATACATGGTATTACTATGATTTATAATAATAATAATCATTTTATTATCAGGCAACAAAAGGCCCATAGATAAAATAAACACAATAACAACAATAATAAACTAATACATATTTTAAAATCTTATCAAACTCAAACTATTCACGCAACGTTGTCGGCGTCGTGTTTCGCTGCGTGGTGTCGCGTAACCGTCCTCGAAAACGTCAATACACGACACCCTTCGGCCAAAAGTCCTGGTTCATGCAGGTGATGCAGGTCTGTAGATGGTGGGTTGGAACTCGTACCATGAATTACTTAAAGTTGATATTGTGGTGTGGGTTCTTTGTGGGTTGTGATATTGTGGCTATAGTACCAATGAATAAGAAACGATTTTGTTGAATTGGATCATTGGTTCCAGAGATTACACCCTAATCACGAACGAACAATAGATACCATTCACGGTTCATACAAAGTTCGGTCCAAAAACCAAAGTACCCACGATCACGAAAAAAAGCATGTGATCACTGTTGGGGAGGTCAGTTCGAGTATTTTTACTACTACCACCAAGTCTCTACAATCATTCGTTCAGCTGATTTGTTGGGTTGAAAAGTCTAGTTTTTCGTACGTTTTATTTGACAAAAATCTTTAATCTGCTGGCGATAGAGTGCTTAATAAGATGATGACTTGGAACAAGTATCGACAATTAATGATCTCCTTTCTATATTATACTAGCTGACCGGCGCAACTTCGTCTGCGTCTCATAAATTGAAATGTAAGCTAACCTATCTTTCAAGTTGGACCGAACTGCACATGGTGTGCGAATTTTATTATAATCGGTTAAGTGGTTTAGGAGTCCATTGAGGACAAACATTGTGACACGAGATTTATATATATTAAGAAGATTAGTACAGATAAGTCCTCATCGAGTTATTCACTGATGCAAATCAGAGAAATTGACTAGGCTATATTGCATGGATATAAAGTTATTGCTATACATTACAAGCTGATTCCAGATTCACAAGCCATCATTCACAATGGAGATACTAGGAATGTCTAAGAAGGGTACCTGGTCATCAGGTGCAGAGCAACTGGCGCCGTCCCCCGGTACCCGCTCCCCCTCGGGGGCCTGGGTCGGAGCCACGTCGCCGGGCCGCACATGGTCGCAACTGAGACACTGAAACAATACAAATGTAAACATTTTATTTATTTTATTTTATTTTATTAGTTAAAAATGTACACACTATTAAGATTAAAAAAAAGTAAGGCCAATTAAAAGTTTTCACAGATAAAAAAGAGCTAATAAACAAAATATTTACGAAGGCAGACAGTGTTTGTAAAGACTAACTAAGTAAAAAAGTGTTTCGTAAAGCGTGAATTGCATTCAATTAGTTAACATTATCAAAAAAGAAATTACAAAGAGTCCTTTTTAGTTTTGAGATGCTAGTACTGAAAATATCAATGTCGACGCCTTGGCCAACCGCAACCGCTTGGTTATTTTAAACGTAAATCACGTTTACATAAGTTTGCAACGTACGGGACACTGTAATGTTTGTGTTTTTATACTTACGTTTTTGTCTATTGTAATTCAAAATTTTATCATACGTTCTTTCCGAATAACTGCATAGCCTTTAAGCGGAGGCTTAGCATGCCTTTTCCGCCTTTTAATTAGTATTATTTATAGCATTTCTGTATATTTTAGTGGTTCCAAATCTTGTTTACTTTTGTGATGTCATAATGACAATGACAAGCCTAGTTTTCTTTTAATTTTATTGCTGTAACTTAGAGTTGTAGGTTTTATACATTTGATGTTTGATACCTTCTTTATTAACCATTTTATTTTTCTATGTTCTAGAACCAACATTTTGAAATTCATAATTTCTTCATGACGGGAAGCCGAGTCGAAAAGGCAGTCTGCGTGTGGTCCTTGAGCCAGCAACAAGCTGGAACTTCCTCTAAAAGTATTATTATTAGACATGGTCGCTAAGCCGGTGAAATCTTGCCCTGGCGTCATAATGAAGTCCTGACGGCCTTAAACTGCTGCTGCTGCTGGTGCTACTACTATTGAGAGCCCCTGGACCGTCGACTACCTTGAAAACTTACTGCTGCTACTACTGCGACTGCGACAACTGCTGCTACTCCTACTATACTTCTGAGCACCTGGACACGGACAGCGGGTGAGCCTCGACCCTCGAACCATCGAAGATTGGCGACTGCGAGTGAGCCTATCACTGCGACGAGCGGTTTCTGTCAACTGCGAACTTCGGACCTGGACCTGGACCCCATCATGCTAACGGCTTCGTATCGGCTTCCCTAACTTTGTAAATTTCTATTTCCTTGTATAATTAAACCATCATATTTTCTCTTGCCATTTTTCTTTAAACTTTACACAATGCAACCTTACATTTTCCTCCTTATACAATAAAATATCTTTGAAAACATCTCTTGTAACGAATAATTAATAGCGTATCGGATAATTCTTTGAAAAGGACATTAGTAAAAGAAGATTCGCCAAAGTAGCCTGCTTTCACTTTTCACGTTTTTTGCAATTTGCAGGTCAGTATAAGGCTGTATGTTGAACAAAATATGATTTAAACCTATTCTGAGCATTAAACGAGTAAACGATTTAAGTCATCATGGTGAAAGTGTCGGAGTGGCCCGCGAAATTCAAATTTTGCAATTTGCAGGGCAGCGCTAAGTTTAATGTTGATAAACATATCAGTCGCGGCTGTAAGACGTACGTAGTTTACAGAATTATAATCATCAAAATCATCAATACAGCCCTCATAAAAGTCGATGAAGGACTTTGATCGTGATAAATTCGTTCATCGACTCTGATGAACTTGGAGGGTTGTATTGATGATTTTTAGCACTGCCCTGCAAATTGCAAAAAATGTAAGAAAAATTGAATTTCGCGGGCTACCTTGAAGCATCACCCTTAAGGCAAGTAAATAATCATCATCATCATCATCATCATCATCAGCCTATAAATTTCCCACTGCTGGGACACGGCCTCCTCTCAATGAGAGGGAATGGGCTATAATCTACCACGCGGGCCCAGTGCGGATTGGTAGATGTCACATGTCTTCGAATTTTTGGTTCTAGGACATGCCGGTTTCCTCACGATGTTTTTCTTCACCGTTTTGAGAGCAGCGGTGATGAAATAAATTACACAAAGTAATGCGCCTGTCTGGGTTTGAACCCACGACTTACTGTTCGTTCAGTCGGGGCCGCCACCACTGGGCCACCGCTCCTCCCAAAACGGCAAGGCAAGTAAATAGTAAACATTAAATAAGTCTGTGGTCTTCTTGAACGGCATGCAGGAAATAAATAACAAACAACAAAATCTGGTCCTCCGGTCCGCAGAATTGCAGACTCAGCTGGAAACTAAGAAAAGGAAATTGGGCAAAACGGGTAGCAGCTGTAACTGAATAGTATTCCTCCGGTTTTATAAAATTCAGTTCGGTACGAAGACTGATTGCAAAACGTAGAATTATTATGTTTTATTGAAAGAGAGGCTAAAGAAGTTGTTTGATCGATGCGAGAGGCAGTCACGTGACGTGTACTATGAAGCACGATTATAATGTAATTACATTATGTGCCAGTTATGTTTAAGTCCCATACAACAGGAGGCGCGCCTAATGTCACCAACCGGGCACTTTTTCAGACACCGCAAAATCCTAATGAAACCAAAATTTAGGCTATTCAGGGAGTCGTACTCAAGCCGTCGTACACAGCAGTAGTGCTTACAGATATAAGGCAAGACTAAAGCCAGAATTCTTGCTACGCTGACGTCGGTTGCGCACGGTCGGTCGCGTACTTCAGCGAGCAATATGCAGCAACATACGCGCCGCTGGCGTCAGGTCGTAGTATAGTGGTACAATAAGTTACGCGACTGAAATAAGCGTAGCAGAAATTCAGGCTTAAGCATGATTTATGTGCCAGAATTTTTCTATGCTTCGAAGCCTAGGCAGTAATGGAAAGTTACTAATAAATATATTATGTAGGTACGCATGTAAAACCAAAAAAACTGCTGCGTAAATGAAAAATCATTTTAGATAAAGATACAGCATGTTCCATGCGATTGGCCGTCAAAACAATGTCGCAATGGCCTCAAAGCTTGGCGCTAATGGGTCCGATATGTAAACGCATTAGTGTTGTCGAAGCTTTATCTCTCCCAACTGATAAGCTCTTATCATTTTATCAACGAACCTGCGTACTGCGATTTTTATAGCTTTAGGTCGAAATGTGCGACGAATTTTTATGAGTCATATTTTTTTCGCGGTATGGCGCTTGAGAAGATGATGGTGACAGGGTATGTAATATGTGGAAATAACTCCTCGGTCGCTTGTCGTAAGCGGGATATTATTTAAGGAGGAACGTCGTTGTAGGTAATATCTTGTTCGAGGCTTTGATTTTCAGTATATTAAAAGAGTATAAGGACGTGTGATTTTCTTTTTCAGCAAAAGAAGGTTTCTATAGGATTTCTACACGTAAATATGTTTGGTTCAAAATGGAATATTTATATGTAAATATGGACGTAAAAATACCTATAGCGATGACGAAAGGTACTTGTTCTGTCCGTCGATGAAAGTTTTTTTTTACTTCTGAAGGGAACCTTCTTGTTACGGAGATATTGGAGGCCACTTTATTTTGAATATATCTCCTCATTGTTTTACACCCAATGTTTTGAGTGCGTTTCATTAAGTTGGTACTATCGTAAACCACGGATAATACATAATAGTAAACCAAAAAAGTTGTTTCCCAGCCTAGTGGGAACGATTCTTTAGAGTTACTTAGTTTGATGCACAGAATGCTTGGTTGACGGCTTTGTGATGGGGCCATTTACACCTTGTATATGAAAAGGAGGGAGACGAAACCTGCCCAAAGTCGAAAAAATAAAAGCCACAGGCTCATACAATTTTGGCCATCTCCTTTTTTAAATCCAAAAAAGTCGCTCTCTCAGCTTTGCTCGAATGCTGCCGACGACGTGACACGAACATGATTGAGTGACAGTAGATGCCGATTGCAGTTTGCAGATTGACACCAGCAAAATAAAAGCCGAATATTTGTGTACTTATATCTAGGAATCCATTAAAATAGATACTCAAAGTTTTAGGAACCATTCAGACCACCGAAATAACGACGACGATAAAAATTAAATTAGAAAACCGCTCTAAATAGTTACAAGAAAAAGAAATCAGCTAACGAACATACACTAAAAATGTTGGTTACCCAATGCATAAACACATCCATTATCTCAGTATTTTTTTTTTTTTAGATAATAATATCTTTGTTTAGACGTACTGAACGCTGTGTTTCTATTTTAATAGAGCCTTATATTAATGTTAATTGAAAAAATAAATGTGTAATTCGGTTCGGCTTTCTCACTCAACAAATACTGTGTGACCCGAACTACGTATCTGAACGAGCAAAAAGCAGAAAACTGCAATCACGAATACTTGGTCAATCGTCCAAAATCAAATTACTCAGAGGAGAATTTCCTTCCTTTTACAAAGTAAAGCAGCGAAGAATTCTAACTGAATAGTAAGCTGACCTGAGTAACGTGACCTGAATAGTTATTTCCAATCCTCCAAGATTGGTTTCGCTCATACATATTTGTTAAGCAGTCTACGCCACCGGCTACAATTTCCCCTTTCCTGGATTTCTTTAACGTAAAATACACAAGCGTCCTTATTGAAAATAAACAGAATCAAAGAATTTCAAAGTTACAGAAATACAACAATACACGAATTCAAATCAAGGAGACGTGATAATTTGTCGAGCTATGCAATTATGACAGGTAGAGCGTCACCTATGCGAGCAATAACTTTAAATCGAGTGAAAATCATTTCTAGTAGTTGTTTAATATTCTTCTAGAGTTGTCGTAGCAATGGAGGAATTCAAAGTTGTAAAAAAATTTAGAAAACAGTAGCAATTTTATACCTTAACTAGCTGACCCACGCAACTTCGTCTGCGTCACATAAGAGAGAAAAACGAAAGGAAAAAAGTTTGCGATTTTGTAACATTATTCATTCCTACTCCGCTCCTAATGATCCTAGCGTGATGTTTTATAGCCTTAAGCCTTCTGGACTATCCAACACAAAAAGATTTTTTCAAGTCGAGCCGGAAGTTCCTAAGATTAGCGCGTTCAACCAAACAAACAAACAAACAAACTCTTCTGCTTTATAATATTAGTATAGAAAACCTTATAATTATAGCGACATGCAACAGTAACTACAGAAAACAAATGAGAGAATTTGTTTTGAGCATGATATGAACAAAGAATTTCTACCAAGTTACGTAGCGACAAATCAATTAACAACAAATAATTTCAAATCCAATCAAGTCGAATATCCTACGTGCAAAACGAAACTAAAGAGCAATTTCACTTAGGAGGTGGCGGAACGAGAGAGGGAGAGATCCTCTCTTCCCGGCCGCCGCGGGAGACGCAACGGGCGTCGGGGGCCACGTGGTGGCTACCGGCCACCGTAGATGCGGGCCTGTGGACGGCTGGCTATGGGCAATAGCTGGCCGTCCGGCCGTCTAACGACGACGACAGGCCGTGTCGACGGCGCGTTCGTGTTCCACGCGCGCCTCAAAGAGATGTCAGCAAAAGGAGAGCGGCCCGCAAGGGCTTCGGCCCTTGCGGGCCCCTCTCCGGCAGGCTTCGGCCTGCCGGGGTTGCGGGCCTGTTCGAAAGAGATACCGCGGCCCCGGAACGTAAAAGGCGAGGAAGGAACATGGATGGTTTTTAGTCAGTATGAGTCTGACACTCCCTCCCGCTCCGCCCAGAGTGGGGGGGGTCATTTGATGATTTCCCATCCTTAAAAAAAAAAAAAAAAGAGCAATTTCACTTGGTCGGGAGAAAGCGCTGTCGTGCAATGTTTTGTGGTACTGGAACGCATCGAAATAAGTTCACGCTGACGCTGTAGTTTTTTCATTTAATCCAAAGGCGAATCCGAATGTGTGTTTAGAAAAGTTGTAGCTTCTCGTGTCGAGGATGATACGACGAGAAACTAACGTAAGGAAACAATTGACGCGCGTCCGTTTCGAAAGAAGGATGCCCATTTTTCACCTGACAATGTATAGAATTGAAATAAATACTAAAATATAGCTCATTTAAATGTACATTAATTACGCTAATCACAATATTAAAAGAAGGCCAGGAAAAAATATTCTTTAATTTTTCTTTATGCTAACTCTACGGCTTATTACCTTATTTTGAACGCATCGTTTTACAACGTTCCGTTTTGCACACTGCTTCTTGACTTTATTCAACTCTTTTTCTGAGCTTTATATACATTATTTTAAGTTTTATTTAATCAATAACTAATTATGCCGAATATAAATTGAGTTCGCACGAGTGAAACGGATTTTTTAGATATTTTGACAGTTCTGAGTTCTGCGATTGGCAATGGCGCAGGGATACACAAGATTTTTCTCAATATAATCTGAGAGGAAGTGGTGATATAACTCTAATAAGAGAAACAAATAAGTCCAGGCACATTTCAAGAAAACAATATAATGTCTATATTTTGTTAGAAAATAATGTGTCTGGCAGAGCTGGTATAGTCGAATACTGCTGTAATTGTTTAGTCGGTCGACGGACTATTGGATGTTGCGCTCACGTTATGACGTTAGTGTGGTAGGTAACTTGGATGGGCTGGGTTTGAAGATAATATCTCTGCTCTAGCAGAATTTTTAATAAACGATTCACCATTCACGACGATTCACGATTTAAACCATTTCACTGTAACAGTGTTTTATTTGTTTTCCCGATTGTTCATCAGATAGGTAGGTATGTATGTAGTGCGGTCAACAAAATGGGTAGGCAAGTGATCACTTTTGACAATACAATATCAAAGTTAGACTTTTTTATGTAAACAAACTGCCAACTTTCGTAAAGGCAAATCCTACCCTAAAAAGTAATATTTATATTTTTTGGCCTTTGTAGACTTTAAATCGTAAAAATTACTATAAGGCGTTGTTTTCTAATCTTACAGGTACTCTTTCTACTATACCTTATAACTATACATTAACTTTCATTATCAGGTTTTTCAATGTATGGAAAGTGGGCATTGTTCTTTCTTAAGCCAGTTTCGATTTTTATAAAATGTAGGTACGTTGCTGAAATTTTTTCTAAATGTTTCATCTGTCAGCGGCTTTGCCCGCGACAAAGTAATTTGGGTGGGGGGGAAAGCCCCCCCGGCTTTCGGTGCCAGGACCGCGGTCCCAGATTACCTCAAAATATTTTTGAGTGGTGTTTTGGGACCACAAGAAAAAAAAAGTTGAAGTGCAGATAGTTTGTAGTTCAGTAGTTTTGAGACTAACAAACATTCATATACACAAACTTTCACGTTTATAATATTAGTAGGAAGTAGGATTAATAATCAAACTACCTGACTCTTCCTGTTGCCGATCGTTTCAGCCAGACGATTTAAAGCTTGAAAAAAAATAAGTATATTAAGGCGGCTGCAGGAGCTAAACGCGAGTTTCATAATGCGCAAAAGTATATGATTCACTGCAAGAAACAAAACCAGAAAAATATATAATATTCTTTAGGATATATGCTAGTATTATAGTGTTTTGAAAAACATAATACATTAAATTTTTCTCGATAAAAAAATCACGAACTAATCGGTTAAAAATAATTTAACGAGTAAAAACCATACTAAAATAATTATTTATGTATAGTATATGCGGTCATTCTGATTTTTTGGCAAAGAATTCTACAAGCAACATATTAGTATCATATTGTTTTATTATTTTAGTCCAATCAACAGATTTTTTGTAAATCAATCGACACCACTCATTTCGCACTATTCAGTCCGCAGTGACTGACGTAACAACCACTTTGTACTGCAAGCTGATTAGAACTTTATTCTAACAGCATTTCAAACGAAGTTTGAACCACCACAAATAGAGTTGCTAACTTAGCTCCTGTATTCCCCTCAATTTGATATAAGTAATGTGGCAGCCGGTTCTAGTGGTATAGGCATGTGATGCGGAGGAATGAGGAAAATATCGTGAGGAAAGTTTTGAATGAATGTGTATGGGTATTTCAGTCGAGGAAAACCAAAGAAACTATGGATGGACTGTGTAAAGAATGATAAGGGAAGAAAAGAAGTGTCTGATAAGATGACGAAAAATAGAGAAGTATAGAAGAACTGCGCCGATTCCAAATTAATAGGGATGAGAGCAAGAGACTCATGATGAACGATGATAAAGTATGTCTAGTGGCCCTGATATCTTCCTCTATTAAGAGTGAACCGCCTGCCATGTGGCAATTATATCATCATCATCATCATCATCAGCCTATAATGTTCCCACTGCTGGGACACGGCCTCCTCCAATGAGAGGGAATGGGCTATAATCTACCACGCGGGCCCAGTGCGGATTGGTAGATGTCACAAGTCTTCGAATTTTTAATTCTAGGACATGCCGGTTTCCTCACGATGTTTTCCTTCACCGTTTTGAGAGCAGTGGTGATGAAATAAATTACACAAAGTAATGCGCCTGTCTGGGTTTGAACCCACGACTTACTGTTCGTAAGTCGGGGCCGCCACCACTGGGCCACCGCTGCTCCAAACGGCAATTATATAAATCTAATCAAATAAGTAAAGTTGGTCGCAACTTCGCGTTTCATTATAAATCAACGACTCACATGTAAAACTGTTAACGAGTTTCTACTTCAGGTTTTGTTTTGATGTAATTTAGAATTCATATAAATTCACATCTCATTCATTACTAACACGAAACTTTATTTCGGGAACAGAGTTGTGAAATTCTACAACACACAAAGGGGAATGGGTGAATTTTCACCAGCGCTGTTTCAAGTTATAGTTTGTCATTTGAAATGAAATGAAATAGTAGCTTTATTTAATTGCCTAGCAACAACTACAGAGCCTATAAAACAACGCCCAATCTCCTTTTCTATCGTTCAAAGGTTTTGGAGGGGAACTTGTAGCTACATTTACACACTAGCTGTTCGCCCGCGACTTCCTGTGCAAAAATTGTGATAGAAATGTAACAATGCATGATTATGCATGATTTATAATTTATAACCTAATGGGTGTAAAAGTACCGTTAACCAAGCTGAAGGCTCTTGTTCTCCCTGTCATTGCAATATTCTTTTTTTGGTCTAGCTAGACACTGGGAACCTTCTAGTTACAAGCTTTAAATGAACTTAAGTTTAAATATTTAATATTGTTTGTATAATTTTACGAATTGGATTCGGAGATCGCCCCCTACATACAAACCCACAATCTTTCGAACAAATTTCACCTTTTTGAAATATTAGTATAGACATTTCAAAATAGACTCCTTGCTAAAGAAACCTTCTTGGTAAAAGTTACAAGTAATAACGTTTCTTTTTCTCTTTGTTTCAGAAGGCCTCACGTTGCGTTGATGGGAAGAGTTCGAATAAAATTTCTATGGAACCACCTTGCAAACTTCCTCTACAAAATAAAAAGAATCAAGTAAATCGGAGTAATCACAGATTTATGAGGTAATAAACATAAAAGATCAGATCATCACACCACCTTCGCCGCGGTCTACCTCGACGGCAATTCCCTCCGTCAGGCGTCCAGTGGGTGACGATCTTTGCCCATCTCTCCGGGTGCATTCTCACTACGTGGCCAGCCCACTCCCACTTCAGCTTGGCTGTTTTTTCTCCAACATCTGCAACCTGAGTTATGGAACGCAGGGTCGTGTTTCGTACGCGATCTGTACGCTTCATACCGATTATACTGCGTTCCATTGCCCGCTGGCAAATCTTGAGTTTGGGCTTCTGTTGTTCAGTAAGTGACCAACTCTGCGTATCGTAGGTTAGCACGGGCAGAATCATGTCGATGAGTTTTCTTTTCAGTGTCATTGGAAGACTTCCCTTCATGTGTTCTTTTAGGGCCCAAAAGGTCGTCCAAGCATTTTGGACTCGTCTTTCTATTTCCTTATTTTGCTTATGTATCGATCTGATCTTGTTTGCGGGGTGAATATGGCCAGATATCGCACAAGATAGATAGGTTTGGAAGGAAAAAGAGGAGGTCTTCGCCCAGCAGTCGGACACTTGATAGGCTAAAAAAACAGTCAAATTGAGAATCTCTTCGAAATCGGTTAAAAGTAAGCTAAATTTGTCTCGTATACTTGACAAAGCATATTGTCTCCGGACAGTTCAAGGTTGACTAACTTTTTCGGTGACCCTCGAGTCAAGGAGCGTCTAAGTGAATAAACTAGGGTCTAGTCCCGTCAAAGCCTTTTATTAACCTAAAAAGACACTAGACCAATTCTAGGCTATTATGGTATTCTTTTATGTTATTTTTCGTCAAAAACTTGTAGGTTTTTTCTACATAAACTAAGCATTTGTAGGTTTTATAAAGTGACTAGTATGTTCTGACGTTAGTATTTTTCGGAATTTTACAGTAGGTATGTTTTTGGCAAGACTGATGTCGTTTTTATGCACCTATACTTACATCATCTGCCTAGCCTTTTCCCAGCTTTATTGGGGTCGGTTTCCAATCTTACCGGGTGCAGGTGAGCACCAGTACTTTTCATGGGGCGACTCTCTATCTGACCTCCGGAACGCAATTAGTACTGACAGACAGTTGCAGTTGACAGACTATCTTATTCTTATTCTTCATTGCACACAAATAACAGATATACAAATGAATAGCAATAATATAGCTTATGTACAAAGGTGAGCTTACCTACGTTACTTTCCTACCTGTAACGACTGTCAAAGATCTAAAATGACAGCTGGGACGATCGTTTTAACGTGCTTTCCGAGGCACGGAGGGAACTTGGTATGTAATGGGTGGAAACCCATCCACGGGCCAACCTAGGAAAGTTCAGCTTAACCTAAAGATCGACCCGAGTGGCTGCTATATATATTTATATATATTTAGTTACGATCTCCTCTACTTACATATTTACATACATCATATTTAAATTAATCGCATTCTGTTGTGTGATCGCTTAAGAGTCCGCATCATGCTGTTGCACTCGCTCGAGTTTAGGTAAATTCGTTGCGATCCGATGTTTGTGTGCATTGTTCAATGCAGATACACGCACACACGGGTTATGATCGAGTGTAGTGATCGCTTAAACCATTTTGATCTTTTAGACGTATTTTCAAGTAAAATTATTAAGTAGTAATTGTACGGTTTACAAACAAAGGTTATTTTTTTGTTATTATCACAATCAACGTGTTATTGGATTTTCTATCAGGAATTTTTCAGTAGCAGCCCCAGACTAGAGTCAGGATTTGTGCCCAGTTGATGGTAATAGGTAGGTCTAAATAGCGAACTCTTAGGTCATATAGATACCGAGATCTAGATCACCTAATATCACCAAAACAGCTAATATGGACCCTTAAATCTGCTAAGCGAGGATATTGATAAGGCTGTCACAATAATTTATAAAACATTGCTGATCTAATTAGAACATCAAAACAGTCCAAAAATAAATCTCTTTATTTACCGAGCATTCGCTATGCTTATCGAGGCGAATCAATTCTCGCAGTTGGCCTAATTCGCAGAAGACGTTATTCGATGAATAGGCGTCTGATCTGGGAAGTTCTGATCCTTTTAATAAAAGAGGAAGCACGCTTTGTGAGCAACTACCAGGATAAATAAAAAACAGCCAAGTGCGAGTCGGACTTCCGCAGCAGCGAGTAACATAATGTAAAAGATGACCTATTAAAAAAAACTACACTAGATCTCGTTCAAACCAATTTTCGGTGGGTGTTTATATAGTAATATACATCATATATATTTTTTTTAATTTTATCATTCTCGTATTTTAGAAGTTACAGGGCCGGACACACACATTTTTCGGCTTAGGAAGGGTCTCTTGCTCAAACTAATCAGTTTAGAAAAAAAAAAATATTAGAAACCTCAAAATCATTTTTAAAGACCAATTCATAGATAACCTAAACGTATGGTTATGATGAAAAAAAGTTTTGAGTTTCAGTTCTAAGTATGGGGACCCCCAAAATTTATTGTTATTTTTTTTTAATTCTTGTGTGAAAATCTTAATGCGGTTCGCAGAATACATTTACTTACCAAGTTTCATAAGCCGCTTTCTCATAGTTTCGGAAAAAAGTAGCTGTGATATACGGACGGAAAGACAGACAGACAGACAGACATGACGAATCTAGAAGGGTTCCGTCTTAACAATTAAGCTATATTCTACAGAGCCAGAAACTGACATATTTAGGTGCTGATAGCCGGTAAATCTATAACCGCGTATTTCAACTCCACTCCAGTAAGGTCTATCAAATATTAGCCACAATTTGCAAAGGCTAAGTACCTTATTTGACTCCGCTTCGGAAAGGTCTACAAAATATTAGCCAAAGAGCGACAGACTTTCACCCTAAAAGGGATGCAAATAAAATTATGGAGTACTTTTTCTAGTCTTACGAGTCATCTTGATTTAGGTTGTGAACGATATAATAAAGTTTGACTGTGACGTTAGCCTGGTGATGGGATGCGTGACTGCTGAGCGAGAAGGTGAAAGTCCTTGGTTCGATTCCCGGGTGGAGTAAAGTGTTTTTATTAGGAACTAGCTTCTGCCCGCGACTTCGCGTGAATTTCCCGCTTGCAACATTTCTTATTGCTGCTCTGCTCTCTGGTCATAGCGTGATGTTATATAGCCTATAGCCTTCCTGGATAAATGGACTATCTAATGCAAAAAGATTTTTTCAATTTGAGCCAGTAGTTCCTGAGATTAGCGCGTTCAACCAAACAAACAGACAAAAAAACAAACAAACTCTTCTGCTTTATAATATTAGTATAGATTTCTCAATAGGAGCTACGCAGTTTAGAACTGTGCCCGGTTGACGGCAATAGGCTCGCCCCTATTACGTGGGCCGTAAACTTATCTGGCGAAATGGGGGTGGTAAACTTCTGTCCAACCCCTCGGAAATTACTAGTGTGATGTTATGTTATACATATAGTCCCCGCCACGAGAAGCTTTAATTTTTGTAAACACACTCTCGGGTTCGCAACCTTTGGATCAAATTCAAAAATGACAGCGTCAACGTGAACTACTTAAAAATAGCGGCCCAAATGTTTACGTTCCATGATGTCAAATGCGTTCCAGTACCACAAAACACTAGACGACAGCGCTTTATATCGCCAAAAATAACTCGACCAAGTGAAATTGCTCGTTAGTTGCGTATTTTACGTTCAGCAAGTTATTTCTTGTTGGTTTAATTGTCGTTACGTATCTTTGTAGAAATTCATTGTTTACAAAAATTATAGCGTCTCGTGGCGGGGACTATAGATATGTATTAATAATAATAATTTTAATTTATTTCAGACCAAGTCCATTTTGTTAGTAGCAATGTTCTTATAGACTAGTGTTAGTAATACGCAGAGAAACAAACAAACAAATTATTAAAAGAAAGTAAATACCACAAGAACGTAAAAACAACAATCACTGCTACGCCATCCCATGACATATGGCGCTGCAGTGATTGATGTAACTGCAGTCCAGATGACTTGCGATCATGTTAAGGTTGCTGTTGGCGCTGCCACGTACTCTACGGTTCTCTCGTATTGTTGGTGAGTTGTGACGATGTAGTTTTGCAACATAGTCTGACATATCATATCCCAACTTAGACTACCCGATAGTTGATTTTTATAGTTCATTTATTTATACTAAGGATCGTCGAAGTAAGTTTTCAAAGTGTTTTCGATTTTAAAGTAAAAGTAATAAGTAACTGTTGCTAATAGGCATGATCAAAAGTTAGTAGAACCTTTTAGGAATAAAGGTGCTCTATAGTGGCTACTTCATAGACTGAACTGCGAGATGCCCTACACAAAAAACAAAAGTTCAGAATACACACACATACATATATTTACTAAAGTTACACAAATAAATATGTGATATCTTTCGATAAAAACAAACCGAACCAATATATTTGAAACATTTTCTTTGAGGCCCATGAGGGACGTTTTCATCTTTTGTAATTCTCTAAAGCTTTGATCACAAACGAGGAAAAATGGATTTCTGAGCACTAGAGGATACAAGGTAGGAAACTCAACATCCCTTGGAGATTGCTGTGGGTTTATGAGATTGAATTGATTGGACCATAAGGTTGGGCTATGTAGTTTTTTAGTACCTATAATTGGTACGTATTTACGTGTCCTATTTTTTGGTTCTCCAGAAGATCATTGATATCGTCAAAATCGCGGGATATATTTTTTTTTTTTAGGATGGGAAATCATCAAATATTTTCTCCCACTCTGGGCGGAGTGGGAGGGAGTGTCAGACTTTTACTGACTAAAACCCATCCATGTTCCTTCCTCGCCCTTAATGTTCCGGGACCGCGGTATCTCTTTCGACCCGCACCCGCACCTGGAAACACCTGGGACGCTGAAGAAAGGGAAGGCCTACAGCCAGCAGTGGGCTGATATGATATAAGGATGATTTTCTTATCGGAAATGTCGTGTGGACCGTTTTGAGCATGAATGTGGATGGATATATGAGTAGAGGAAGACCAAAAGAACGATGGATGGACTGTGTTAAAAATGATACGGAAAAAAAAGAAGTGTCTGATGAGATGACGTAAAATAGAGAAGTTTGGAAGAAAAGACATGCTGCGCCAACCCCAAATAAATAAATATCGCTGGACATTAACACACAGTGCCACCTAGTGCCACACTAAGCAAGGCTTGTGTCGTGGACACCACATAGTTGATAAACTACATGTATACTTTTTTGTTTGTAAATACATACTTATTATACATATAAATATCCATGACTCTGAAACAAATGTCCATGCTCATCACACAAACATTTTCTCCTACCGGGATTCGAACCCAGGACCCAATGCACGTAAGGCAGCCTCACCTAATGGCGCGTGGAGGTACTACGCCGGGGGGAAACTCCGCTGCCGCGGCAAGTTGCCGCTCAGCGGACTGACCTCCGGCGCGATCTCATGGCGACATGGAAAGAGCGACTGTCGCAACCCCGTGCAGGGCACGCCACGATAATGGCGGTAAGTCCCCTCTTTGAGGAGTGACTGGAGAGGCGCCACGGCGTCCTCACCTTCCGCCTGACGCAGGTCCTCACCGGACACGGATGTTTCGGGAGGTACCTGCACCGAATCGGGCGGGAGGAAACGCCCGGGTGTTTCCACTGCGAGGATCGACCGGAGGACACGGTGGAGCACACGGTGGAAGTCTGCCCTGCGTGGGCGGAGCACCGCCGTGTCCTCGTAGCGGCGATCGGCAGCGGCGACCTCTCGCGTCCGGCCCTGGTTCAATCCATGGTCCGGAGCGAGACGGAATGGGAAGCCGTCACCTCCTTCTGCGAAGCAGTCATACTGGCGAAGGAGGTGGCGGAACGAGAGAGGGAGAGATCCTCTCTTCCCGGCCGCCGCGGGAGACGCACCGGGCGTCGGGGGCCACGTGGTGGCTACCGGCCACCGTAGATGCGGGCCTGTGGACGGTTGGCTATGGGCTAGCTAGCCGTCCGTCCGTCTAACGACGACGACAGGCCGTGTCGACGGCGCGGTTGTGTTCCACGCGCGCCTCAAAGAGATGTCAGCAAAGGGGAGGGGCCTGCAAGGGCCGAAGCCTGCCGGGGTTGCGGGCCTGTTCGAAAGAGATACCGCGGCCCCGGAACATAAAGGGCGAGGATGGAATATGGATGGGTTTTAGTCAGTAAGAGTCTGACACTCCCTCCCGCTCCGCCCAGAGTGGGAGAAGTCATTAGATGATTTCCCATCCTAAAAAAAAAAAAAAGGCAGCCTCACCTCACTACCACTACGCCATTCGAGTCGTCAAAGTAAATGAATTGGGATAAGGACAACAGAATGATGATGATGATAATGCAGTTTTTTAAAGCCGCACCTTAAACCGCAGCGGGAAAACTCAATCGCCATTATAATAATAATAATAAACAATATACCAAACTTAATTGGCACTGGGTAGGGCACATTGCTCGCAGAACGGATGGCCGATGGGGCCGAAAAGTTCTGGTGTGGCGACCGCGAACCGAAAGACGATGCGTTGGAAGACCTCCCACTAGGTAGACCGATGACCTGGTGAAGGTTACGGGCATCCGCTGGATGCGAGTCGCACGGGACCGGTCAATGTGGCGACACTTGGGGGAGGCCTATGTCCAGCAGTGGACGTCTTTTGGCTGAGATGATGATAACGAACAGACAATAATCCCTTATATTTCAGGTACCTAACAAATACCTACTGAGATGGTAGCAACTTAAAACCACGTTAGTAACACTTTGTTTGCACGATGTGACTGGCCACAGCGATATGACTAATGTCTATGTACAAATTCAATTCTCTCAACGAAGTATTTCAATGATTTTTAAAACAGTATGTTTATGAACGGATAATGTGGGAAAAGCCGTTATTGTGACACAAGTAGGTAAAAGTGAAGGAATTCAATCGTCAGTCAGGAAATCCCTTTTCAGTTCATTCGAGTTCAACTTATGCTGACCTACATTTACGTACCTATCGCGTATGATATCTATGTGATTAAATCGCAATTTCTGTGATTCTAACGTTACATTACAGTATTATTTTATTGTACAACTGCCAGCAACCCAGCATCAGTCTTATTGCCATTTGAATAAAATTCACATTTAAACAATAACGAGACGTTTAATACTGTCAAAGTAAAGAGAAATGCGCGTCAATGAATTGAAGTATATCCATAAAGATAGTTGGATGATGAAAACGACTGTTCATTGCAAAGTTCTTTTATAAATGTCCAACGACTGAATTACTTACTTATTATAATATTCATGCTTAACGTGCTAAACGTGACCGATGATATTGGACCGATGACTGTCCTAATGGTGATCGGCAAAGGCATTTCCTTACAGAATTGAAGTACACACTAGGCATACATTTCTTTAAGCGCCATTTTCAATAACTTACTAACAGGTAACGGAAAGTTGCTATCTCTGACTGTTTGACATTTACTTACGGACCGTTAGAAACAAAACGTCACTGAAGAACTTTCTTTGATTTTTCTATTAATTAAGTGACTAGGTAAGTGATGTGGATAGGATATTTCAAGTTAACTTTAGCTTCTTCTTCTTCTTCAAATCATCTATCTAATCCATATATATAAAAGAAAGTCGTGTTAGTTACACTATTTATAACTCAAGAACGGCTGAACCGATTCGGCTGAAAATTGGTGGGGAGGTAGTTTAGAACCAGGAGAAGGACATAGGATATTTATAGATATACTTTTTATCCCGTTAGATAGTAGTAGGTAGGTAGTAGTAGGTAGGTAGTAGTAGGTAGGTAGTAGTAGGTAGGTAGTAGTAGGTAGGTAGTAGTAGGTAGGTAGTACTTTTGACGCAG
Source organism: Xestia c-nigrum (assembly GCA_916618015.1). Taxonomy (NCBI): domain Eukaryota; kingdom Metazoa; phylum Arthropoda; class Insecta; order Lepidoptera; family Noctuidae; genus Xestia; species Xestia c-nigrum. The sequence continues at coordinate 6,433,675 of OU745246.1, read as the reverse complement.
ACGAAGTTGCGTGGGTCAGCTAGTCTAATATATAAAATTCTCGTGTCACAGTGTTAGTTACCATACTCCTCTGAAACGGCTTGACCGATTTTTATAAAATTTTATATGCATATTCAGTAGGTCTGAGAATCGGATACTATCTATTTTTCATACCCTTAAGTGATAAAGGTTATCCACCCCTAACATTTTTTTAACTAGAAATTTTTTGTACGGCAAAACAATGTTTGCCGGGTTTATACCTATATAAACACCGATAGCTACGAGACGTAGGCATATTAACTAACAGTTATACGGAAGTAAGTTGTAGAAAGCTGCCGTAAGTAAAAGAAGGCACCGGTGCGAGTATCTTCAAACATATTCAGAACCTCTTTATTCCCTACGGATACAAAACTTATAACATACGATCTAGAGAACATTGTGAAATTGTTTCAGAAAACAAATGAAAAACAATAATAGAATAGTTGATTACTTTTGATCGAACTACGATATTGGATTGAACGAATCCGCCAACTACCTAAATAGTTTATTTATAGAACTGTAAGTGGTTTATGTAAGACTGAACCCGCGTTCCCACTATCGTGTAGTTTTAATTGTCGTAGCTTGTGTTTTTAAATGGAGGTGTTCACATACAGGGTGCAAACAACCTCATCACGAAGCCGTCAACCAAGCATTCTGTACATCAAACTAAGTAACTTTACGCAAAAATTATTGCTAGGAAAAGACTTATTTTTTAGGTTTTGTGGTAGAATCAATGTTACGTACTTAAAATATTGTACTGATGGATGGATTGAATAGTACGAGGGTCATAGAGGTGTTTAAAGAAAAAAATCTTACAGTAAAAACTTGTATTCTAATAAAAAAATTGTCAAAAAGTTGGGTTTGGGACCCCCAATATCTCCGTAACTAGAAGGTTCTCAGGTATGGTGTAGAACAATAAAATAATCGCAATGACAAGGAGGACAAGGGCCTTTCGGCTTTGTTAAGGGATGTTTTACACCGTTTTCAGAACGACGCGATTTTTCTCGTACACGACTTTTGCCAACTAAACACTAACGATAAAATCGTCATAGTGGGCACACGGCCTAACACTCAGTTGCCAAAACGCCGATAAAATGGATGAATAGTTAATACAAAACTTTGTATGTAGGAAGTGCTGATTGTTTGACATTTTCTAATTAAAACACTATAAAGGGTGTAAAAGACCTCTTCACGAAGCCGAAAGGCACTTGTTCTCCCCATCATTGCGATTGTTTTTTTTGTTCTACACCATACCTGGGAACCTTCTAGTTACGGAGATATGGGGGGTCAAAGTTACAACTTTTTGACAAGTTTTTTTTTTAAATACTTACAAGTTTTTTTGTAAGACTTTAAACACCTCCACGACCCCCGTACTATTCAATCCATCCATCAGCACAATGTTTTAAGTGCGTTACATTGAGTTCTACCACATAACATGATTTATAGCCTCAAAAAAAAAAGTTGTTTCCCTGCAATAATTTTTGCGTAAAGTTACTTAGTTTGATGTACAGAATGTTTGGTTAACGGCTTTGTGATGAGGTGGTTTACACCCTGTATAGTTTCTAACATATGTTTTTTTGTTATCCAGGAATCAGGTGTTGGTTTTAATTGCAGACTTTAGGGAACATGCTTGGTGGTCGATGATGACTTTAAACGAAAGGTATCTTTAAAAACTTTACTTATTCGTTTTTATACCCGTAAGTGCGTTTAAAACTATGTTATTAGGGATTTGGAGGTTTAAAGGGTTCTTTATTAAAATACCACCATATATTTTAACTTCTAATACATTTTAAATACTTCTTAAGTACCCAAGCTTTATTCTAACGAAGTTGGAGAACAAGCGGAATTAAACGATCATTTTCTAAAAGCGTACTTTCTGAGAAACAATCATAACATTTCCTGAAGTTTAAATAAGTTTCTAACCACCCGCTAAATTCGCGAAACTTTACTCTCCTTCTACAGAACCATTTAAATTGTGTTTTAAACAGCTGTTTCATATGTACATACGTATATGTGTATGAAACTGCTGTATAACTGCTGAAAAACAACATGGTAATACAATTCCTGTCTCGAGAATTAATGAAAGAAGTTGAGAACTCAACTCTTGCATTACTTATAGTGTTCTGCAAATTCTCGATACAGAAACTTCGGTTTAAATCACTAACATTCTAAATTACATTGAATTAAGGAATATGAAATATTAAAAGTAGGCCTTTTTTTTAATGTATAACTGACACTTTTGGACTGACAAGAAATACTCAAGGCATCCACAGGATTAGCCCGGTTAAGCAGAAGCCAGTCTTCTCAGACTGAACTGCGAGATGCCATATACAAAAAAAAAAAAAAAAAAAAAAAAAACTAGACCATCTGGGAACCTTCTAGTAACAACTTTTAAATGAACTTTACTTTAAATATTTAATATTGTTTTTATAATATTACGAATTGGATCCGGAGATCGCCCCCTACATACAAACCCACAAACTTTCGAACAAATTTCACCCTTTTGAAATATTAGTATAGACATTTCAAAATAGACTTTCTTTTTCTCTTTGTTTCAGAAGGTCTCACGTTGCGTTGATGGGAAGAGTTCGAATAAAATTTCTATGGAACCACCTTGCAAACTTCCTCTACAAAATAAAAAAGAATCAAGTAAATCGGACCAGTAATCACGGATTTATGAGGTAATAAACATAAAAGATCAGATCGCCACACCACCTTCGCCGCGGTCTACCCCGACGGCGATTCCCTTCGTCAGGCGTCCAGTGAGTGACAATCTTTGCTCATCTCTCCGGGTGCATTTTAACTACGTGGCCAGCCCACTCCCACTTCAGCTTGGCTGTTTTTTCTCCGACATCTGCAACCTGAGTTAAGGAACGCAGGGTCGTGTTTCGTACGCGATCTGTACGCTTCATACCGATTATACTGCGTTCCATTGCCCGCTGGCAAATTTTGAGTTTGGGCTTCTGTTGTTCAGTAAGTGACCAACTCTGCGTATCGTAGGTTAGCACGGGCAGAATCATGTCGATGAGTTTTCTTTTCAGTGTCATTGGAAGACTTCCCTTCATGTGTTCTTTTAGGGCCCAGAAGGTCATCCAAGCATTTTGGACTCGTCTTTCTATTTCCTTATTTTGCCTATGTATCGTTTGAGGGTTGGAAGGAAAAAGAGGAGGTCTTCGCCCAGCAGTCGGACACTTGATAGGCTAAAAAAAACAAAACTTAAAAAAAAACAGTCAAATTGAGAATCTACCTCTTCGAAATAGGTTAAAAGTAAGCTAAATTTGTCTCGTACACTTGACAAAGCATATTGTCTCCGGACAGTTCAAGGTTGACTAACTTTTTCGGTGACCCTCGAATCAAGGAGCGTCTAAGTGAATAAACTAGGGTCTAGTCCCGTGAAAGCCTTTTATTAGCCTAAAAAGACACTAGACCAATTCTAGGCTATTATGGTATTCTTTTATGTTATTTTTCGTCAAAAACTTGTAGGTACCTGGTTTTTTCTACATAAACTAGGCATTTGTAGGTTTTATAAAGTGACTAGTGTGTTCTGACGTTACTGTTTTTCGGGATTTTACAGTAGGTATGTTTTTGGTATGACTGATGTCGTTTTTATGCACCTATACTTACATCATCTGCCTAGCCTCTTCCCAGTTTTATTGGGGTAAACCGACCCCTGAGGTACTTTTTATGGGGTGACTCTCTATCTCACCTCCGGAACGCAGTTAGTACTGGGTAAAACGGTACCCCTTGGTAAGTCTCGTTGACAGACTTAGAGATCTTATTTTTATTCTTTATTGCACACAAAATAACAGATATACAAATTAATACCAATAATATAGCTTATGCACAAAGGTGAGCTTACCTACGTTACTTTCCTACCTGTAACGACTGTCAAAGATCTAAAATGACAGCTGGGACGATCGTATTAACGTGCTTTCCGAGGCACGGAGGGAACTTGGTATGTAATGGGTGGAAACCCATCCACGGACCAACCTAGGAAAGTTCAGCTTAACCTAAAGATCGACCCGAGTGGCTGCTATATATATTTATATATATTTAGTTACGATCTCCTCTATTTACATATTTACATAAAGGGTGTAAAACAACTCATCACGAAGCCGAAAGGCACTTATTCTCCTCGATATTGCGATAATTTTTTGTTCTACGCCATACCTGGGAACCTTCTAGTTACGGAGACAGTTAAGTTATTTTTGTAAGATTTTGACTCTTAAGACCTCCACGACCCCCGTACTATTCAATCCATCCATCAGCACAATGTTTTAAGTGCGTTACATTGAGTTCTACCACAAAACATGATTTATAACCTCAAAAAAAAAAGCTGTTTCCCAGCAATAATTTTTGCGTTAAGTTACTTAGTTTGATGTACAGAATGCTTGGTTAACGGCTTTGTGATCAGGTGGTTTACACCCTGTATATCATATAAATTAATTGCATTACTGTTGTGTGATCGCTTAAGAGTCCGCATCATGCTGTTCACTCGCTAGAGTTTAGGCAAATTCTTTGCGATCCGATGTTTGTGTGCATTGTTCAATGCAGATACACGCACACACGGGTTATGATCGAGTGTAGTGATCGCTTAAACCATTTTGATCTTTTAGACGTATTTTCAAGTAAAATTATTAAGTAGTAATTGTACGGTTTACAAACAAAGGTTATTTTTTTGTTATTATCACAATCAACGTGTTATTGGATTTTCCATCAGGAATTTTTCAGTAGCAGCCCCAGACTAGAGTCAGGATTTGTGCCCAGTTGATGGTAATAGGTAGGTCCAAATAGCGAACTCTTAGGTCATATAGATACCGAGATCTAGATCACCTAATATCACCAAAACAGCTAATATGGACCCTTAAATCTGCTAAGCGAGGATATTGATAAGGCTGTCACAATAATTTATAAAACATTGCTGATCTAATTAGAACATCAAAACAGTCCAAAAATAAATGTCTTTATTTACCGAGCATTCGCTATGCTTATCGAGGCGAATCAATTCTCGCAGTTGGCCTAATTCGCAGAAGACGTTATTCGATGAATAGGCGTCTGATCTGGGAAGTTCTGATCCTTTTAATAAAGGAGGAAGCACGCTTTGTGAGCAACTACCAGGATAAATAAAAAACGGCCAAGTGCGAGTCGGACTCGCACATGAAGGGTTCCGCAGCAGCGAATAACATAATGTAAAAGATGACCTATTAAAAAAAAACTACTCACTAGATCTCGTTCAAACCAACTTTCGGTGGGAGTTTATGTAGTAATATATATCACATATTTTTTTTTAATTTTATCATTCTCGTATTTTAGAAGTTACAGGGGGGAACACACACATTTTTCCACTTTGGAAGGGTCTCTTGCTCAAACTAGACTAGACTTAGTTTAGAAAAAAAATATATTAGATTAGTTTAAATAGTTTAGATTAAAATTGTAAAGAGCTGTGGATTTTGTAATAAATAAATAAAGTAAACCTCAAAATCATTTTTTAAAGACCAATCCATAGGTACCCCACACGTATGGGTATGATAAAAAAAATGTTGAGTTTCAGTTCTAAGTATGGGGACCCCCAAAATTTATTGTTATTTTTTTCTATTCTTGTGTGAAAATCTTAATGCGGTTCACAGAACACATCCAAGTTTCAACAGCCTAGTTCTCATAGTTTCGGAAAAAAGTAGCTGTGACATACGGACGGATAGACAGACAGACAGACAGACATGACGAATCTATAAGGGTTCCGTTTTTTGCCATTTGGCAACCGAACCCTAAAAACGGCCAAGTGCGTGCCAGGGTTCTGAACAAACTTTTAACAACAGCTATTGCACCAACCGAAATTAACAATTCTAACATAGTATAATCGCGTTTTTTTTGTTATTAAACTACATAATTAAGGTTTTTTTCCTTTAAATATGCTGGAAGACCTTGCTGCTTGTCAAAATACGTGATTCTAAGTCAACGGAACCTTCTCTATAGGTTTCGAATAAACGGATAGACCGACAGACAAGAGAGTGATCTTGCAAGGGTTCTTTTTTACTTTTTGAAGTAAGAAATCCTAAAATGTACTTGAGATGAGAGATTTTATACATAAAATATTGAATTTATTACGAGGCTTCCTATACAGAGCATATTTGTGTATCATCTACTTAGCTTCTTCTCAACTATGTTGGGGTCCGCTTCCAGTCTAACCAGATGCAGCTGAATACCTGTATTTTACATGAAGCGACTGCCTATCTGACCTCCATAACCCGGACTGGTTGTCAAACTTTTTAGGCCACTGACTACCTGTAACGACTGTCAAAGATCTGCAAATAACAGCCCGGACCAAACGGCTAAATAATTATTTTAACCAATATTTTAACGGAAAAAAAAATTAATAGAAAAGATATTCTGATTTCATTACTTATTCACCCCCTTAACAAACTTTATTCTACATAGCCAGAAACTCCAATATTTAGGTGCTGATAGCCAGTAAATCTATTACCGCGTATTTCAACTCCACTCCAGTAAGGTCTATCAAATATTAGCCACAATTTGCAAAGGCTAAGTACCTTATTTGACTCCGCTTCGGTAAGGTCTATAAAATATTAGCCTAAGAGCGACAGACTTTCACCCTAAAAGGGATGCAAATAAAATTATGGAGTACTTTTTCTAGTCTTGCGAGTCATCTTGATTTAGGTTGTGAATGATATAATAAAGTTTGACTGTGACGTTAGCCTGGTGATGGGATGCGTGACTGCTGAGCGAGAAGGTGAAAGTCCTTGGTTCGATTCCCGGGTGGAGTAAAGTGTTTTTATTAGGAACTAGCTTCTGCCCGCGACTTCGCGTGAATTTCCCGCTTGCAACATTTCTTATTGCTGCTCTGCTCCTATTGGTCATAGCGTGATGTTATATAGCCTATAGCCTTCCTGGATAAATGGACTATAAATGCAAAAAGATTTTTTCAATTTGAGCCAGTAGTTCCTGAGATTAGCGCGTTCAACCAAACAAATAAACCAGTGATTCCCAAAGTGGTCCAGGTGGACCCCCAAGGGTCTACGGGAGACCCATCGGGGGTCTACATTGGCTTGAAGAAAATGTGGGGGTCCACAAGCTGTAAGTGGAGGTCCACGAAATTTTACCTGGGTTCGATGCCAAAGAACAAAAATGTTGGCTTAGCTTGATCAATGTAGCCAGATATTAAGCTAGGTACTAAAAAAAGTAATAAAGATCAAATGTTCCGGTGATGACAGGTTGTATTTCGGTGAAAATGGTCGTGTTAAGTCATAAAAAAATACATTTCGAAGCCAGAAGATTACAATTTTCGGATTTTTGCCAAAAAAATATCTTGGGAACAACGATCCTCATGCAATCCTAACAGATAGTGCGAAAAAAATATATTGTAAATGTCTTGCTTTTCTTTTTTAGTTCACGGGCTTGAAAGAAAATGCTACGGGGGGTCCACCGACACCAAAACAAATTCAAAGTGGTCTACCAGGAAAAAATGTTTGAGAACCTCTGAAATAAACAATCAAACAAACAAACAAACTCTTCTGCTTTTTAATATTTGTATAGATTTCTCAATAGGAGCTACGCAGTTTGGAATTGTGCCCGGCTGATGGCAATATGCTCGTCCCTATTAAATGGCACTTAAAACATAACTGGCGAAATGGGGGAGGTAAACTTCTGTCCAACCCCTCGGAGATTACTAGTGTGATGTTATGTTATACATATAGTACCCGCCACGAGAAGCTTTAATTTTTGTAAACACACTCTCGGGTTCGCAACCTTTGGATCAAATTAAAAAATGACAGCGTCAACGTGAACTACTTAAAAATAGCGGCCCAAATGTTTACGTTCCATGATGTCAGATGCGTTCCAGTACCACAAAACACTAGAGGACAGCGCTTTATATCGCCAAAAATAAATCGACCAAGTAAAATTGCTCGTTAGTTGCGTATTTTACGTTTAGTAAGTTATTTCTTGTTGGTTGAATTGTCGCTACGTATCTTGGTAGAAATTCATTGTTTACAAAAATTATAGCGTCTCGTGGCGGGGACTATAGATATGTATTGTTGGTGAGTTGTGACGATGTAGTTTTGCAACATAGTTTGACATATCATATCCCAACTTAGACTACCCGATAGTTGTTTTTTATAGTTCATTTATTTATGCTAAGGATCGTCGAAGTAAGTTTTCAAAGTGTTTTCGATTTTAAAGTAAAAGTAATAAGTAACTGTTGCTAATAGGCATGATTAAAAGTTAGTAGAACCTTTTAGGAATATAGGAACTCTATAGTGGCTACTTCATAGACTGAACTGCAAGATGCCCTACACAAAAAAAAAGTTCAGAATACACACACAAAGTAAAGTTACACAAATAAATATATGATATCTTTCGATAAAAACAAACCGAACCAATATATATGAAACATTTTCTTTGAGGCCCATGAGGGACGTTTTCATCTTTTGTAATTCTCTAAAGCTTTGATCACAAACGAGGAAAAATGGATTTCTGAGCACTAGAGGATACAAGGTAGGAACTCAACATCCCTTGGAGATTGCTCTGGGTTTATGAGATTGAATTGATTGGACCATAAGGTTGGGCTATGTAGTTTTTGAGTACCTATAATTGGTACGTATTTACGTGTCCTATTTTTTGGCTCTCCAGAAGATCATTGGTTTGGCGATGTCGTCCAAATCGCGGGATACACTTTATTTTTTAGGATGGGAAATCATCGAATATTTTCTCCCACTCTGGGATGTCAGACTCTTACTGAATAAAACCCATCCATGTTCCTTCCTCGCCCTTAATGTTCCGGGGCCGCGGTATCTCTTTCGAACAGCAAGGGGAGGCCTACAACTAGCAGTGGGCTGATATGATATAAGGATGATTTTCTTATCGGAAATGTCGTGTGGACCGTTTTGAGCATGAATGTGGATGGATATATGAGTAGAGGAAGACCAAAAGAACGATGGATGGACTGTGTTAAAAATGATACGGAAAAAAAAGAAGTGTCTGATGAGATGACGTAAAATAGAGAAGTTTGGAAGAAAAGACATGCTGCGCCAACCCCAAATAAATAAATATCGCTGGACATTAACACACAGTGCCACCCAGTGCCACACTAAGCAAGGCTTTTGTCGTGGACACCACATAGTTGATAAACTACAGGTATACTTTTTTGTTTGTAAATACATACTTATTATATTATCTCGTGTCACAATGTTTGTCCTCAATGGACTCCTAAACCACTTAACCGATTATAATAAAATTCGCACACCATGTGCAGTTCGATCCAACTTGAGAGATAGGATAGTTCAAATATCAAATTATGAGACGCAGACGAAGTTGCGCGAGTCAGCTAGTACATATATATAAATCTCGTGTCACAATGTTTGTCCTCAATGGACTCCTAAACCACTTAATCGATTATAATAAAATTCGCACATCATGTGCAGTTCGATCCAACTTGAGAGATAGGATAGTTTAAATCTCAATTTACGCAGACGAAGTTGCGCGAGTCAGCTAGTTATACATATAAACATCCATGACTCTGAAACAAATGTCCATGCTCATCACACAAACATTTGCTCCTACTGGGATTCGAACCCAGGACCCAATGCACGTAAGGCAGCCTCACTACCACTACGCCATTCGAGTCGTCAAAGTAAATGAATTGGGATAAGGACAAGAGAATGATGATGATGATAATGCAGTTTTTAAAACCGCACCTTAAACCGCAGCGGGAAAACTCAATCGCCATTATAATAACTAGTTTTTGCGTGGTGCGCGAGCTGAGCGCAGCTCGTGTTTTCGGTTTCGTGTTTTTGAGAAGTATTCACCCTCATAAAAATGAGAAAATTCAGTGAAATCGTTAAAAGATTTTTAAAATACATTAGAGCACTTTAAAGATTTGGAAACCCCTCAAAAACCCATAAAAAGTATTTTAATAAAAAACGGAAATAAAAATATAAAACAACATTCTCAGATATTTTCCTATTAAAAAAAACATTACCCTAAAGTTTGCTCGTCATCGCCCCTGAGTTACGCCTCACCCTCAGCTCCACTCAGGACCTATCTACCACCAGAAAGCTATCTTGACCTTTTCCCTACGCTACGGGGCTTTCCACTATCGGACAGATTTCGACGCCTACTATAACATTTGTTCAAACACCTTATGGTTATCTCTAACCGTTATGAAGTTACATCCCTTTCAATTTTAGGAGAGGTTGGGGAGGGGAGGGTATACAAATTTCAACGCCCCTCAATAACAAAGTAAAGACAAATCAAAAATGTATTTGAACGATGTGACTGGGCCACAGCGATATGACTAATGTCTATGTACAAATTCAATTCTCTCAACTAAGTATTTCAATGATTTTTAAAACAGTATGTTTATGAACGGATAATGTGGGAAAAGCTGTTATTGTGACAGAAGTAGGTAAAAGTGATGGAATGCAATCGTCAGTCAGGAAATCCCTTTTCAGTTAATTCGAGTTCAACTTATGCTGACCTACATTTACGTACCTATTGCGTATGATATCTACGTGATTAAATCGCAATTTCCTTGATTCTAACGTTACATTACAGTATTTATTGTACAACTGCCAGCAACCCAGCATCAGTCTTATAGCCATTTGAATAAAATTCACATTTAAACAATAATACAACATGATACGTTTAATACAGTACCGTCAAAGTAAAGAAAAATTCCTGTCAATGAATCGAAGTATATCCATAAGGATAGTTGGATGATGGAAACGGCTGTTCATTGCAAAGTTCCTTTTATAAATGTCCAACGACTCAATTACTTACTTACTAGAATATTCATGCTTAGCGTGCTAAACGTGACCTGTTATTGGACCGACGACTGTCTTAATGGGGATCGGCAAAAGCATTTCCGTGCATTTTTGTGAAGTACACACTGGGAGGTATACATTTCTTTAAGCGCCATTTTCAATAACTTACTAACAGGTAACGGAAAGTTGCTATCTCTGTCTGTTTGAGATTTTACGGACCGTTAGAAACAAAACGTCACTGAAGAACTTTCTTTGATTTTTCTATTAATTAAGTGACTAGGTAAGTGATGTGGATACGATATTTCAAGTTACCTTTAGCTTCTTCTTCTTTTTGAAATCATCTATCTAATCTAATATATAAAATTCTCGTGTCACAGTGTTAGTTACCATACTCCTCTGAAACGGCTTGACCGATTTTTATGAAATTTTATATGCATATTCAGTAGGTCTGAGAATCGGCTACTATCTATTTTTCATACCCTTAAGTGATAAGGGTTATCCACCCCTAACATTTTTTTTAAATAGAAATAATTTGTATGGCAAAACAATGTTTGCCGGGTTTACCTATACAACCTTATTTTTTGTTTATACTAAACCCGAAAAGGGGTCATTGTACTCATCATTTTGAACAACTTTTTCTACGGGACGAACCTTGAAATCGCGAAAAAAAAATCAGCTGTTCCCTACATTTTGACGAGTTATGCGAACATAAATGTAGGGAACAGCTGATTTTTTTTTCGCGATTTCAGGGTTCGTCCCATAGAAAAAGTTGTTCAAAATGATGAGTACAATGACCCCTTTTCGGGTTTAGTATAAACAAAAAATAACCCTGTATAAACACCGATAGCTACGAGTCGTAGGCATATTAACTAACAGTTATACGTAAGTAAGTTGTAGAAATCTGCCGTAAGTAAAAGAAGGCACCGGTGCGAGTATCTTCAAACATATTCAGAACCTCTTTATTCCCTACGGATACAAACTTTATAACATACGATCTAGAGAACATTGTGAAATTGTTTCAGAAAACAAATGAAAAACAATAATAGAATAGTTGATTACTTTTGATCGAACTACAATATTGGATTGAACGAATCCGCCAACTACATAGTTTATTTATAGAACTATAAGTGGTTTATGTAAGACTAAACCCACGTTCCCACTATCGTGTAGTTTTAACTGTCGTAGCTTGTGTTTTTAAATGGAGGTGTTCACATACAGGGTGCAAACAACCTCATCACGAAGCCGTCAACCAAGCATTCTGTACATCAAACTAAGTAACTTTACGCAAAAATTATTGCTAGGAAACGACTTATTTTTTAGGTTTTGTGGTAGAATCAATGTTACGTACCATTGTACTGATGGATGGATTGAATAGTACGAGGGTCATAGAGGTGTTTAAAGAAAAAAATCTTACAGTAAAACTTGTATTCTAATAAAAAAATTGTCAAAAAGTTGGGTTTGGGACCCCCAATATCTCCGTAACTAGAAGGTTCTCAGGTATGGTGTAGAACAATAAAATAATCGCAATGACAAGGAGGACAAGGGCCTTTCGGCTTTGTTAAGGGATGTTTTACACCGTTTTCAGAACGACGCGATTTTTCTCGTACACGACTTTTGCCAACTAAACACTAACGATAAAATCGTCATAGTGGGCACACGGCCTAACACTCAGTTGCCAAAACGCCGATAAAATGGATGAATAGTTAATACAAAACCTTGTATGTAGGAAGTGCTGATTGTTTGACATTTTCTAATTAAAACACTATAAAGGGTATAAAATACCTCTTCACGAAGCCGAAAGGCACTTGTTCTCCCCATCATTGCAATCGTTTTTTTGTTCTACACCATACCTGGGAACCTTCTAGTTACGGAGATATGGGGGGTCAAAGTTACAACTTTTTGACAAGTTTTTTTTTTTAAATACAAGTTTTTTTGTCAGATTTTGACTTTAAATACCTCCACGACCCCCGTACTATTCAATCCATCCACCAGCACAATGTTTTAAGTGCGTTACATTGAGTTCTACCACATAACATGATTTATAACCTCAAAAAAAAAAGCCCAGCAATAATTTTTGCGTAAAGTTACTTAGTTTGATGTACAGAATGCTTGGTTAACGGCTTTGTGATGAGGTGGTTTACACCCTGTATAGTTTCTAACAGATGTTTTTTGTTATCCAAGAATCAGGTGTTGGTTTTAATTGCAGACTTTAGGGAACATGCTTGGTGGTCGATAATGACTTTGAGCGAAAGGTATCTTTAAAAACTTTACTTATTCGTTTTTATACCCGTAAGTGCGTTTAAAACTATGTTATTAGGGATTTGGAGGTTTAAAGGGTTCTTTATTAAAATACCACCATATATTTTAACTTCTAATACATTTTAAATACTTCTTAAGTACCCAAGCTTTATTCTAACGAAGTTGTGAGAACAAGCGGAATTAAACGATCATTTTCTAAAAGCGTACTTTCTGAGAAACAATCATAACATTTCCTGAAGTTTAAATAAGTTTCTAACCACCCGCTAAATTCGCGAAACTTTACTCTCCTTCTACAGAACCATTTAAATTGTGTTTTAAACAGCTGTTTCATATGTACATACGTATATGTGTATGAAACTGCTGTATAACTGCTGAAAAACAACATGGTAATACAATTCCTGTCTCGAGAATTAATGAAAGAAGTTGAGAACTCAACTCTTGCATTACTTATAGTGTTCTGCAAATTCTCGATACAGAAACTTCGGTTTAAATCACTAACATTCTAAATTACATTGAATTAAGGAATATGAAATATTAAAAGTAGGCCTTTTTTTTAATGTATAACTGACACTTTTGGACTGACAAGAAATAGGCTAGTTTCCACCATCAATAAATTGCAAATCTATTTACCAACCTGCAGAAATAAACGGAACTGTAATGAACTCATAACGCAACTGAAAACAGTTGCGTTATGAGTTTTAAATTTGGAACAGGTGTCAAATTCAAGTGAGTGTGCTATTCTAGTACCACCTACATTAAATCAGATATCGATTAAAAAAAAAACCCTAATTCAGTATGATTTTAATTATAAATCGCACGACATTTTGATCTCGAGTGACACAAGAATAGTGACTTTGTTCGTTTGCCTATGATTTAAAAAAAATGACAGATATCCGAAACGCCGCCATTTCGAGCGGTCATTTGTTCGTTAGCTTTTTATTTCCCAGTAATCCAGTTACGAGTAGACAAATTTTCTGATAAGTTCTTTATTTCTGTCGAAAATTAGTGATAGTGACTCAGAAATTGACATGAATACTCCGCCAGATATCGTAAATGCAGCGACGAATGCAACTAATAACCTGTTGGCACAAAAATCAAGGGCCAAGTAACAATGCAGGTCATTTCCCTATGGTTCCTGAACCCATCATAGAGCCCTTATGATATTTGGGTAGATAAAGTAGTGTATGCAACTGTACATAATTAGGCATTACAACACTCGTGTGATGCTATTAAGAAACTCGCCTTCGGCTCGTTTCTTAAACCCACACTCGTGTTGTAATGCCCTTCATTATGCACAGTTGCATAAACTACTATAGTCTATCAGTTAGAGTATTGGAAAATGATGGATACGTATTTTTTGTTTTTGTAAAAATTTATAAATATTGAAAACGACACAACGTATCAAAACTTGGGAGTCCCCACTCCCAAGTTTCATCAGAATACACAAAAAATTGTACCACGGAGTGACGTATCGTCAGAATGCACTAAAAGCTATACCACGGCGTGAAGTATTGAACATTTTAAAAGCGTCGTATTTTCGTCAAATTTGGTTTACATATGTAAAGAAAAAAAATACAGGTCAAATATTTTTTGATAATCTATCTGACAGACTAATTAGATGTTGCTAAGTTGCACTGAAATAATGTTGAAAAAAAATGAAAACATCCGCAATCAGAAATGAAGAGCCAGAGAACCAAGGTCACCGACGTAGCCCGAAGAATTGCTAAACTTAAGTGGCAGTGGGCAGGGCACATTGCTCGCAGAACGGATGGCCGTTGGGGCCGAAAAGTTCTGGAGTAGCGACCGCGAACCGGAAGACGATGCGTTGGAAGACCTCCCACTACGTGGACCGATGATCTGGTGAAGGTTGCGGGAATCCGGTGGATGCGAGTAGCAAGGGACCGGTCAATGTGGCGACACTTGGGGGAGGCCTATGTCCAGCAGTCTTCTTTCGGCTGAGATGATGATGATGATGAATCTTTCAAAAATCATGACGAGACCAGAAAAACAGCATATTACTATCCAAGTTTGTATGTGAACGAAGTATCTGGCAACGGTAAGTTAAAATAGCTTAACCTTGAGTGGAGAGGTCGGAGTTTACAGTCGACTTGGCAGACAAGCCAAGTAGGGTGGCCAACCCAGAATCCACAAAATGAAAGCTATGAACGAGAGTGTTCATCTGGAAGTAATTTTGTTAACTAACTTTTTTTTACTCAACTTTACTGCTATAGGAAAAGTTTCAATGCTTTTCATAAAGTTTGACCGTGTGCTAAAGGAAAAATTTCACTGTCGCTTAATTATTATGCAAGTTTGTCCGTAGTTTTAATTGCAGATTTTTAATAGAGATAGTTCAAACAGTCGTTTTTCCTATGCATTTTTAAGTAACCTTTAGAAAGTACTAGTTGCTACTTGACCGAATTTGTATACAAAGGGTCTAAAACACCTCTTAACCAAGCCGAAAGGCACTGGTCTCCCCGCCATTGCGATTATTTTGTTGTTCTTCACCATACCTGGGAACCTTCTAGTTACGGAGATATTGGGGGTCAAAATTTAATTTTTTTGACAAGTTATAAAAAAATACACTATCCGTACTATTGAATCCATCCATCCGGGCAATGGTTTACGTGCGTTCTATTGAGTTCTACCACAAAACATGATTTTTCAACCAAAAAAAAGTCGTTTCCCAGCAATAATTTTTGCGTAAAGTTACTTAGTTTGATGTACAGAATGCTGGGTTGACGGCTTCGTGATGAGGTTGTTTATACCCTGTAAAAGCATGTGAAGAGGAGGAAAAAATCGCATGTGATCAACTTCAAGTCATTCGTGGGTACGAGTTCCAACTGAACATCTACAGACCTGCATGAAGGAGGACTTTTGGCCGAAGGGTGTCCTTTATCGACGTTTCCGAGGACGGTTACGCGACACCACGCAGCGAAACACGACGCCCTCAACGTGTATAGTAATTTAGTTATAGTTTCATAAGGTTTAAATACGTATTCGTATATTTGATATTGATTTTTATGTTGTGTATTTTGTCTATGGGCCTTAGTTGCCTGATAATAAAATTATTATTATTAAAAGAGTAATTATTACAAATAATGAAGGCTGGAGTGGGAGAGGAAGACCAAGGAACGATTAATGAATTGTGTGAGGAATGATGTAAATGAAGAAGGAGTAAATTATAGAATGACGGTTGACAGAGAAGAATGGAAAAAAAACGTGTTGCGCCAACCCTAATTAACATCAGACAAGGGCAGGAAAGGGCACGCCACGATAGTGGCGGTAAGTCCCCTCTTTGAGGAGTGGCTGGAGAGGCGCCACGGCGTCCTCACCTTCCGCCTGACGCAGGTCCTCACCGGACACGGATGTGCAGGGAGGTACCTGCACCGAATCGGGCGGGAGGAAACGCCCGGGTGTCTCCACTGCGAGGATCGACCGGAGGACACGGTGGAGCACACGGTGGAAGTCTGCCCTGCGTGGGCGGAGCTCCGCCGTGTCCTCGTAGCGGCGATCGGCGGCGGCGACCTCTCGCGTCCGGCCCTGGTTCAATCCATGGTCCGGAGCGAGACGGGATGGGAAGCCGTCACCTCCTTCTGCGAAGCAGTCATGCTGGCGAAGGAGGTGGCGGAACGAGAGAGCCCGGCCGCCGCCGGAGACGCACCGGGCGTCGGGGGCCACGTGGTGGCTACCGGCCACCGTAGATGCGGGCCTGTGGACGGTTGGCTATGGGCTAGCTAGCCGTCCGTCCGTCTAACGACGACAGGCCGTGTCGACGGCGCGTTCGTGCGCCTCAAAGAGATGTCAGCATAAGGGGAGGGGCCCGCAAGGGCCGAAGCCTGCCGGGGTTGCGGGCCTGTTCGAAAGAGATACTGCGGCCCCGGAACATAAAGGGCGAGGAAGGAACATGGATGGGTTTTAGTCAGTAAAAGTCTGACACTCCCTCCCGCTCCGCCCAGAGTGGGAGAAGTCATTTGATGATTTCCCATCCTAAAAAAAGAAAAAAAACAAAGGGCAGGAAGATGATGAAGATCCATCTTTGAAAAGCGTCAAATAACCGTGTGAATGTAATTACAATTCCGAATACAATTATCGGCAAATTTGCCAGACCGCAGCTACAACGGTTTGTGGTTGCCTTCGAAATTGTAGCTTTAATCTAAGCTAGTAGCCACTAGTAGTAATACAATGAACATGGCGTTAATTTGAAGATAACCTGTAACCTGATTGTTCAAGCGTCGCAGACTGCAGTTGATGCTATGATGTTTTTAGCTTTTTTTTTAGGCGGCTTCGCTTCGTGTTCGGCCGGAAATTATCACACGGGAACGGCGTGAATGTAATTTATCACACTTGGAAATAATGTAGATTCAGATTAGTGAAAGAATTTTTGAAATGGGTTCAGTCGTTCCAAAGATTACCCTCTACATCCAAACATACGAATTTTAATAAGAATGAATGACGACATCTTATTCTCATACTAGCTGATGCCTGCGGCTTCGCACGCGTACAAATTATACAACGTGTAACGTTAAATGCAAAGAACCACTCTATCCATTGGTGAACACAACATGAAAATTGGTGCAATAGTTTTTGAGTTTATCGCGAATAGACCGAAGACCGACTGACGCGGCAAAGGACTTTGTTTTTATAATGTACACATTATAAAAACAAAGTCCTTTGAGTGTGAAGTGATGAATAGTGAAAATGATTCAAAATGGTGGACTTTTCCACGTGTGATTCAGTTTGAGGAACTCAGGATCAGGCCACGTTTGTAATCTAGCTGACATACTTAGGCAGCGGTTAAGTTTGCCAACAGGAAAATCTGATATTTTACCCCTTTTCCTTTTCGTCTGAAGTGTATCGAAGTATGCAATGTTTACATGAAAATTGAGAGCTATTTGAACAATTGCCAAGAACAAGCACTGCGGTACCCAAACCAGGGCCTCGATTCTGCTATTACGACAGTGTCAGAATAGGCGATCATTGAAGTCATAATGATCAAGTTCTGTCAAGTTTTGACAAGTTTGGTAATCTACTAATATAATGGCGTCATTATGACTTCTCAATGAACAACCACTGACACTCCATTGAAAGAAATGTCATAGAATATTAATCTCGTACATGAAATCTGGCATGAATAAAGGTTCGCATTTAGTAGTAGATTTCGAAATGTGTTTCGAATTTTGTACGAATGGTTTTATAACAATGGCAATAAGAAAATGCCATTAAAACACAATTTTATTACGAGACCATCGACCGACCATTGTGAATTTAGCAGATTACGAACTTTAAGCAAAATGACAATGGGATGAGAATGGAATCGTGTTGGAGTGACGAATTTATTAAAATAGCAGAATTAGGCCCCTGGTTTTTAGAGAAACCTTTGACAAAATAGTTTTACATCAGTGCTTTTTTTTTGGGACATTTGCTTGCATGTTAGAGATAGTGGTCCAGTGGTAACAGTGGGTACGACTCTAGGCAAACCACATACTACATAACATCACGCTTGAAATATACGAAGGGTTAAGTAGAGTTCTACCTAATATTACTCCCACTTCTAGTTAGTTATGTTTAAGTCCCATGTAAAAGGGAACGAGCTTATTGCCATCAAATCAAGTTTGACGACTCGAATGGCGTAGTGGTAGTAAGGCTGCCTAACGTTTTTAGGGTCCTGGGTTCGAATCCCGGTAGGAGCAAATATTTGTGTGATAACCATGATGTGATGATAAGTAACATTTGTTTCGGAGTCATGGATGTTTATATGTAAAACAAGTATGTATTTACAAACAAAAAGTACAATTATGTAGTATAACAACTATCTGGTGTCCACGACACAAGCCTTGCTAAGTGTGGCACTAGATGGCGCTGTGTGTTAATATCCAACGATATTGATTAATTCATTGAGGGTTTTGGTCACGCAAAACACCAACAAATACAAAAAAAAAACACTTAAATATTTACATGCTGTGGCATATAACTAAAAGATCGTGGCTGGATTATATCAGTTATGTCGGCTATATCAGCCATTGATCTTAAGGTAAAGCCAATGTTTCCTAAGTTAGCCCGTGGATGGGTGACCACCTTTTATACAGCAACTTTACTCCGTGTCTGGGAAGTCACGTTAAGTCGTTGGTCCCGACACCTTGCTCCTACCGGGATTCGAACCCAGGACCCTGAGAACGTAAGGCAGCCACACTACCGCTGCGCCATTCGGGTCGTCAAACTGATATTATCCAGCCACGATCTCCTAGTTATATGCCAAAGCATGTAAATATTTAAGTGGATTTTTTGTATTTTTTCCGTGTTTTCCGTGACCAAAACCCTCAATTCGTGTGTACCCGTAATAGGACTGTGTACTGAGTACATACATTTAACTGAGGTCAGAGGGTCTTCCCTTCCCGGATGACGTCAATGGTTGACGGAAATGTAACAGACCCATGTGGTTTGGATAGAAAGAAAAAGTGTTTTTGGTCCTAAGAGAATCTAAAAAAGGCTTCGGGTAACATTTATTTGACGACTCGAATGGCGTAGTGGTAGTGGGGCTGCCTTACGTTCATAGGGTCCTGGGTTCGAATCCCGGTAGGAGCAAATGTTTATGTGATGAGCATGGACATTTGTTTCCGAGTCATGGATGTTTATATGTATAATAAGTATGTATTTACAAACAAAAAAGTATCTATGTAGTATATCGTATCGATTCCGTCGTGCGCCCCGGAGCAAACCGGTAGTCTCGTCCTCACTCGCTGTGAACTTAACACAATAAGAACTTAGTGTGCGTAACTGTGCGTGTGTGACAAGTTATTCCATCGGTGTTATCGGCAGTTTTTTTGTGCTCAAACTCGCATTCCTGCATTAGCACAGAGTAGTGTCGCGGACAGAGACTTATTAACAAAGTTATGGATACTGTAAACAGCACCTTCGACCAAATTAGTAACGTCGACAATCCACCGCGATCGGGTGAAATGAGCGTTGATGGGTCGTTAATTGAGAAGGAGTCTCCTCCTCCTTACGTCACATTTCGCCGAGGCCTAGCGTGCAGTAAGGAATCGGACTGGCGTGACGAACTTAAGGAGTTCCAGGCAAACATAAAGTCTATGCTCGAAACCTGTTTATTAAAACAAGATGAGAAGTGTGCCTTACTGCTCTCCAAATTTGAAGACGTGAAGTCGTCCATTAAATTCATTAGCGACAAATATGATGGTCTGGAGGTGAAGTTGAAGAATTTTGATTCTCGTGTGACGCAGCTGGAAGAAAAAGTTTCTTCGCCCGAAGTAGTGCAACAACGGATTGCGACATTAGAGGCAAAGTTGGAAGCTGCAGAACAGAAATCCCGAAACTGTAACGTCGAGATAAGTAATCTGCCTGAAAAGCGTGGCGAAAATCTAATGTCGATCCTTGAAAGCATAGCTATCTTAATCAAGCAGCCGTTATCACCTCGTGACGTAATTGCTGTCCATCGTGTCCCACTAATGGATCCAAAATCCTCCAAACCAAAAAACATAGTCGTCAAACTTTCCGGCCAAATACTACGCGATAACTTCATTGCAGCAGCGCGTCTCAAAAAGGGAATCACATCAGAAGAACTGAAGTTGAGTGGTAATCCACAACAGAAAATATATATCAACGAACATCTTACACTACAGAATAAGAAGTTGTTTCGTCATACAAAGGAGATTGCAAAACAAAACGGGTATCGATTTGTCTGGATTAAACACGGAGTTATACTCGTACGTGCTGACATCCCCGAAGCGGCTTTCACTATTCGTTCCGAGAAAGACTTATCTAAAATCAAACCCTATAATAAAGTGTCTGGATAAACTATTAAAAATGTATATCTATAATTACGTAAAAGTGCCACTCACTTTCCTTTTCTTACTTTGTAACTTGTTATTTTGTTTGCCATATAGTCTGTGTTCTCTGGCTAATGTGTTACTCTGTGTTGTTTACGCCGTTCGTACTAACGATGTGAGTCTAAAATGTGTTACGATTACCCCCACGTTTCTCAATATTAGTGCAGTTAATTTAGATTTTAATAAATATCTGATTTGTTTTGTGTTAATAACCTGTATGCTTATCCGAATTCTTATAGTAATTGTCAATTTAACATTAATTTTAATTTTTGGCATTCACATACACAGTTACTATAAAGTATTTAGAATCATATTATCATCTTACCTACATTTTTTTCAATTGTATTTGCAACTACTAAAAACTTTTATTATGTTGAGTGTTTACTATTTTCATTTAACATATTCTAATTTGCTTAAGTCAGATATTGTATTAATTGATTTGGGCTCCAGGCTTTGTTTTGGTAACGACATATATATCTCTTTTGATTTCAATGGATAAATACAATTTAACTGTTTATTACCAAAACTGTCGAGGACTGCGTACCAAGCTACATACATTATTTATGAATATCTTGTCTTTTTCCTATGATGTAATAATTCTCACGGAGACTTGGCTTATGCCAAGCATATCAGACGCTGAGTTTATTGATGACCGTTATTTAGTGTTCAGATGCGACCGCGACCGCTGCACCACGGAGAAGCGTGACGGTGGTGGAGTACTGATAGCCGTTCTGCGCACATTACGACCAACTAACATTTTGATGCGCCCCTCTCACGCTGATATTGAACACGTCGTGGTGCAGCTGCCGGGGTCGCACCCTACAAAACGCCATATTATAAGTGCTGCCTATATACCGCCCCGTTCACCAGACGTTTTGTACACATCACATTTTGATAAGTTACTAGACATTATCAATGATACTAGTACTGAAGCATTCTACATTACAGGCGATTACAATTTGCCCGGCATTAACTGGCTGGATCGTAGTGGATGCAACTATGTTGTTCCACAATCGACGGATGTCTTGGGTTCTTATCTATGCAATTTTATTTCTTTAACCAATATTTCTCAATATAACACACAGAGAAATAGTTTAGGGCGTATACTGGATTTGTTTTTGTCGAGCGTTGACTGTGAGTCTAAATCATGTACACCATTGCTACCGCTTGATGTTTACCACCCGCCTTTTTCAGTAGTCACCTCATTTGTTACTAAATTTATGCCTATGAAGCGCAATTTATCTGTGAGACATAATTTTTTTAAGGCTAACTATGAATTAATTAATAATGAGCTAAACATGTTGGACTGGAATCAATTGCTTCACGACCTTTCTGCTGAACAATCGGTTAATACATTTTATGATCAAATTTATAGTATAATAAAAAGGCATGTTCCGCTCTCTCGTATCAGGAACTCAGATTTTCCATTGTGGTTCTCACCTTCACTCATTCGTATTTTCAAAGCGAAAGAAAAAGCTTGGTTGAAATGGAAAACGTACTTTAACGTGTCTGACTACGTTACTTTTTCTTCTCATCGTAAACGTTTTAAATCAGAATGTGACAACTGTTTTAAAAAATACATGATTTCAGTCGAAGACAGTATACCGCTCGGCATTAAACATTTCTGGAGGTACGTTTCACACAAGAAGGGTAAGGCGCAGATTCCAGCGAATATGTTTCTTGGAAATCACAACTCAAATAATCCAACCGAAATTTGTAATATGTTCTCCACTTTTTTTACCTCCGTTTATGAACCTTCCAATTTTGACCCCGAGACGTGGCAGCCACCTAGCACATACGCTGATAATTCACCCTTTATCTCCGAAATCCATCTGCCAGTTAATGTCATACTTAACGCAATAAATCAGTTAGACTTAAATAAAGGTGCTGGTCCAGATGGCTTGCCACCCATCTTTATAAAGAAAACTGCAGAAAATATTGTCCTACCTCTTCATATTATATTTAATCGATGTTTAAGAGAAGGCACTTTTCCCGATATTTGGAAACGGGCACATATAACACCAGTGTTTAAAAGTGATGACGTAAACAATATAGAAAATTATCGCCCTATCTCTATACTGTCCACCTTGTCGAAGCTCTTCGAGAGTCTTGTACATGGCGAGGTGTACTCTCACATTCACAACCTCATTGTTGGTGAACAGCATGGATTTGTCAAACGACGATCTACCAATACTAATCTCATGTTGTTCACTGACTTTCTATTCAAAAATATGGATGAAGGGGTTCAAGTAGATGCTGTGTACACAGATTTTCGGAAAGCTTTTGATAAGGTGGACCACAAACTGCTTCTAGATAAAATTGCATACAACGGCATCCGTGGCAGTTTACTGCGTTGGTTTATGGCTTATATATTTAATAGGTCGCAAAAAATAGTTATCAATGGTTTCCAATCCAGCTCAATTATTGTCACCTCTGGGGTGCCCCAGGGCTCTATCATGGGGCCCCTGCTCTTTACTCTGTTTATCAATGACATTAAGAAATGCTTCATTCATTCCCAATTTCTAATGTATGCAGACGACATAAAGATTTATAAGTCTTGTAAAAACACACAAGACTGCCTACTTCTACAGGAGGACCTTGATAGACTTTCTCGATATTGTTCATCCAACAAACTTCATCTTAGCTTACCTAAGTGCAATGCAATCACTTTCACAAAAAACAAAAACATTTTAGTATTTGATTATTGTCTTCATGGTTTCTGTCTACAAAGAGTTGACCACATTCGAGATCTTGGGATTGTAATGGACTCGAAATTACACTTTAATCTTCATATTGATAATATTGTTAACAAAGCGTATCGTATGTTTGGTTTTGTCATGAGATCCTCTAACGACTTTAAAAGACCGTCTACTTTTTTACTTCTGTACAAAGCTTTGGTACGCTCTCAATTGGAATTCGCAGTACCGATTTGGAGTCCCATTTTTGATGTTTATATAAAAAGAATTGAAATGGTTCAGAAAAAATATCTCCGTTCTATGCACTACAGATGCACTAAGTCAAAATTACCATACACTGAATTATTAAAGCGTTACAAGATTCAAGGCTTGGAGTCTAGACGCAACCTTCTGATGGCCATGTTGCTGCATGGTCTGTGTAATAACAGATTTGATTGTCCTCATATCACTAATAACTTATGTTACATTGTACCTAGAACTGCGATGCGCCGAGAGGCGCGCGTGCCCCGGCTGTTCCACACCGCAAGGTGTAGAACTCACGCTGGCGCAAGGGCGCCTCTCCGACGCATCGTAGATACGTATAACACACATTTTATCGAGCTTGATATTTTTGCGCTTACACACGTTAAGTTAAAAAAGATGGCTATTGAATCTTTAAAGTAGCCATCTGATACCTTTTATCCCAAAATTACTGAGTCTCTCTTAATTTTTCGAATATTAATGCACGCATTTAACTATTCTATTGTTATTATTTCGCGGATATTGGTGTGGGTTACACGTTTATTTAGTTTTAAGCTTAATCTGTTATACTTTTATTGTAATGTGTAACTGTTTAATGTCCCAATAAAGTAAAATAAAAATAAATAAAAAATATATAAACTATCTGGTGTCCACGACACAAGCTTTGCTTAGTGTGGCACTAGATGGCGCTGTGTGTTAACGTCCAGCGATATTTATTTATGAATACTATCTTTAATTTGTCTTCTGCGTTGCTCGCTTTGAGGTCGGTAATCAACCCACGGGAATGTGACAGGGAAAAAGTGCTCCTCGTATCTTATCCAGGCCATAATCTACCTGTGTGCCAAGTTTTTTCGAAATCACTACAGCCGTAAGAAGAGAATAGGTATACTAGACGGATAGATAGACAGAATTAATTGCACTTTATCATGATCATCATCATTTCAGTCGAAAGACGTCCACTGCTGGACATAGGCTTCTCCTAAGTGTCGCCACATTGACCGGTCCCTTGCGACTAGCATCCAGCGGATTCCTGCGACCTTCACCAGGTCATCGGTCCACCTAGTGGGAGGTCTTCCAACGCATCGTCTTCGTTCGCGGTCGCCAATTTTCAGCCCCATTGGCCATCTGTTCTGGGAGCTATGTGCCCTGCCTACCTGTACTATGCGCTTTGTGTTAATTAATATTGTTCGTCTAGTCTTCGCAAGCACGACTACTGAGGATGGGGTACTGGTTCGCTTCCCAGTTTAAGCAAAATGTTATAATTATTTAAGTGGTTATACTTGGTGTTATAGATCATCAATATTAGCTAAGCATTGTAAAGTCCCCTTTTTAAACCTAAGTATTGATAGATTTCATTGATATGTTTCTATTTCCGTAAGTTACTCAGGGTCGGTGGTGTTAGGTACTGCAATGTTGCTAATGATTATTGAATGCATCGAATGCGGATATGTTGTAGTTACGCCACGTTACCGGGTTAATTATTATGCAGATATGTCATAAAAATAACAATTACAAGACTTTTCCTGACCGTTTTTAAGTTATTGGGTGACTCACAGCTATAACACAAACACAGTTAAATATGATAATACAAGCCTCTACGGTTAGCAATAAACTATTGTTGCACAAATTACTAACTAAGCATACTACCAATAATTACGAATCAAATAGTAAGTAAGAGTTAATTCAATTTAAATTAAGTACCTGCACGGGCAGGAATGCGGGCGCAACCACTGTCAGCTTTTAGGTAATAGGTATACTAATTCTCGCTAAGGAGAAGTTTTTTAACAAGTCATTCATGGGTTAAGACAAGAGACAACTTTAGACGACGCCTATTGCTATTGAAATCGTATGAGTATATTGCTTACGAAACCTTTAAAACAATGAGTTTCTTTACGTAGGTAGTTCATAAATGTTTTCATAAAATCAACCCCTGTTAAGGTCCTAGCACACGGCTTCTGGCGATGCAACTTGCAACAATCGACACGCGTACGACGCTTAGAAAGTCGCTTTGTGGCGGTGCGGTCAAAGCGAGCAAACCAGAATACGGACAGTTGACTTTGAAAGAGATAGGCAGGCGCATGTATTGCAGGGAGGCACTTTTGATAAGACCAAGTGTAACAAGTATTCAGTGCTCCAAAATTCTGACAACCAGTCTTACCAAGGGGTATCGTATTACCCAGCACTAGCAGGGTTGTGGAGGTCAGATAGGCAATCGCTCCATATAAAACATTGTATTCAGTTGCATCCGGTTAGACTGAAAGCCGACCCCAACATAGTGGGGAAAAGGCTAGGCAGATAATGTGACTCACTCTAATAGGTATGGGTGATGACTGATCTATTTTATTTATGTTGTGATAAAGATTGTTTAGTTCACTGGTTCCCAACCTGTGGTCCGCGGACCACTAGTGTTCCGCAGGAGCCTTGACTATGGTCCGCGAAAGAGTAAAATGTTATTCGTACTTTGTTGAACCTTATTGAACCTATCAGAGGCAAAATACTATATTTTTTTTAAATTTTTCGAGCTCAATTCGATCGCTTTTGTATCCATCACTATCTTAATTTTAAAGGTTCTCATCACATT
The DNA here is from genome assembly GCA_916618015.1 of Xestia c-nigrum. Taxonomy (NCBI): domain Eukaryota; kingdom Metazoa; phylum Arthropoda; class Insecta; order Lepidoptera; family Noctuidae; genus Xestia; species Xestia c-nigrum. The sequence goes on along the minus strand of OU745246.1, from coordinate 6,407,259 downwards.
TTCCAATTTTCGTATAGTGTGAGTTAAAGATTCACTCCCCTAGTTATAATCCCGTCGGTGTCCGTGTTTATCTAGGACCATATGGTCCCTGTTAACAATGCTCATACCAAAGTGGTCCCTGGTCTAAGAAAGGTTGGGAACCACTGTTAGTTGGATCTAATGAGATAGGCAAATCGGTAGTGTCTACCTAGAATGCACGCTCTTGCAGATAGGTATTGCACTGAAATATCTGTCAAAGTCCGTAGCTAGTCCGCTACGTGGCATGGGCTGGCATCTGTGGCATTCTTTACCCTTTATAAGGCAAAAAAGAACATTTTTACGCAACAACAACACACTACAACTTCTTTTATTTAATCCGTATCCGTGTCGTTTGAGCGAGTAGTTCGTGGCCACGGGGTAAGGGGTCAAACGAGGGGGAGTTATAAATAGAGGCACGTCTCGACCATAACACATCGACATTATGTATTGCTATGTTGCAATGTTTAGTAATGTTTGTTTTTTAACCCCCAACGCAAAAACGACGGGGGAAAGTAGAGTGATGACTACAGAAATGATACCCAGCATCTAACGAATTCATTTGAATTTAACTTTTACACAACAAACACAAAAATGTGTCGCTATTTTCTTCACAAACTGTACAATTGTAATTTTGATCTAATGATTTATTAGGCTACAATTAAATAAAAACCACTCATTTCGCAATATTCGGCCCGCTGTCCCTGACGTAACAAGCACTTTGTAGTGCAAGCTCTTTGAACTTTATTCTAATAGTATTTGAAACGAATTTTGAACCACCACAAATAGAGAATAAAACACAAAACAAATAGAGACAAATAGAGTTGCTAATTTAGCAGATACCACAGCCTTAACTAATCAGCGGTGGCCCAGTGGTGCCGGCCGCGACTTACGAACATTAAGTCGTGGGTTCGAACCCATTTCATCAGCAATGCTTTCTAAACCATGTGCTAGAACCAAAAATTCGAAGACATGTGATATCTACCAATCCGCACTAGGCCCACGTGGTGGATTATGGCCCATATCACATTCCCTCTCATAAACTCTCGTAAAGAGGAGGCCGTGTCCCAGCAGTGGGAACATTATAGGCTGATGGTGATGATGAAGCTCTTTCAAATAACTAGGTATAAGATTTGAAACTTACAAGAAAGAAAGAAAGAAAAAACATTTATTTATCCCCTTACAGGACAAAACACATTAAAAATGAACATTATTTACATTTATTGAAAACTAAACATAGATAAAAACGCAAAGTTCAACGGAATTCAAGACAACCAGTAATTCACTTTTACTTTAAGTTTCTAATGTCATTACAGAAAATCCTAAACCTTTCAGAATTTAATATAAAGTTACACATAAAACAACTTTGATTTTAACGAAAACTTGCTTGAAAGCTCCAAGTTGTAAAACTAAAACTGATTTCAAATTCACAATTCGTAGTAAACTTTTATCAACTTTGCTCATACTTAAAATAGTTTTGATGCCAATTTATTTACATAAAAAGTATTTCTCCATATATTTAGAAAAGTAGGTACCTACCCATGTTGAATGTGGTTTGGCACGAACAAATTTCAACATGGAAATACAAGCTTTTGCTACGGTTTCGCCCATATTAGCCTTTTAAACGCCAGAACACAATTACAACTACCCTTTTGTCAGATATTTGTGTCTATTGGCGTTCAGGGCACGCGCCTGCTTGTCATGTATATGTGACAGTGGTGGTCCAACTTAAAGGTTGGAAATTATCTTACGAGAACGTATACAAAGTATCTAATGTGTAAGTGTAGGGACTCATACCCATGCTTTACCTGTGTGCCAATTTTCATCTAAATTTGTTAAATTTTTAGGTTTAAAAATGTCAAAATCAAAGCATTTATTTCAAGTAGGTAGGCCAGTTACAGGCACTATTAAACCAAGATGAACATTTATTGTAGCTACAGTCCCAGTCACAAGACATAAAAACTGTGAAAGTACATGTAGTTGTTAGACAGAAGAACAAATGGACAGACAGACAATCAGAGTTACTCGCAACTAAAAGATTTGTATGGATATGGAAGAACGGTTATTTTTTATTATTCCTAATACATTCCGCCAAGCAATCCATAAGCAAATATGAAACGATTTCGTATCTCAAGTAATCTTTTTGAGAGCCTTATTTTTTTAGGGGCACATCGAATTCTGGCAGTACTTTTGAGTAAACGTTTTAACAAGAACGGCTAGTAAAGTATGCTATTTTTTATTTTCATAAATGTTAGATCTACAACCCAAAGTCTGTGGAAAATGAAGTACTATTTTCTCAAGCTTTGGATTGATTCTGAAAGTCTTTTATCAAATGACTAGCTGACCGGCGCAACTTCGTCTGCGTCACATAAGAGAGAAAAACGAAAGGAAAAAAAAAACCCGTTTCATTCCTGCTCCGCTCCTAATAATTGTAGCGTGATGTTTTATAGCCTATAGCCTGCCTCAATAAATGGACTATCCAACACAAAAATAAATTTTCAATTCGAACCAGTAGTTCCTGAGATTAGCGCGTTCAACCAAACAAACGAACTCTTCTGCTTTATAATATTAGTATAGATATACCTACTGATACTCACTTAATTTTACTGAAACTTACTATATAACCATTGATCGGAGTTTTATGTACTTGCCATAGGTTAGAATAATATGGATATTCCTCCCGGGATTTGGTTTTTAAGTAGGTAGTAAAATTATTAAAAAAAAAACTAATTTCGCCTCCGGGACTATTGAAAGATTAGACTTCCTTTTGACGGGTAAATATAAGAAGGACCCATTAAGGATAGAATAATAAATAGATAAACTTGATTCATTTAACCACAAAAATGTTTTTTACCTACCAATTTCTTATTAAAAAATCAACAATCATTTAAACATTTTATTCTGAATTAAGTTGTACGTACAAAAACATATTACCATACAAATTATTTGTTCCTCAGAAAATCAAAACATTATTAAGTAGAACAATTTGTGTTCACAATAAAATCTTAATCTATTCAAAATCAGCTAGGTACATAAAGAGTTCCATAGCTAGGAACCATTTGCTAGGTAAATCATGGGTTACAAACCCATTTTAAGTCAAATACCATCACATATCATCTTCTATCACTAAATCAATGACAAAACCACAAAGTATCGCATATTTTTATTATAAAATCAATATCAATAAAACATGGCTATCAAGGTTAAATCCCCATAAACGTGCCCCTGCGAGCAAACAATACGTATTCGGGGCAAAAGCTATGTGTTATTGTTAGTTCTGTAAAGATATGGGGAGGTACAGTCAGGAGCATAAATACCTTTACATAAGCATAATCAGCGAGTGGCTAAATTCTAAGACATGTGACATCTACCAATCCACACTGAGCCGCGTGGTGGATTATAGCCCATTCCCTTTCATTTGGAGGACGTTGTGTCTCAGTAATGATAAATTATATCTATTTTGCAAATTGGTTTTTACAAACACTTTTACACGTCCTTATTTTTTAAACTAGTGGTGGGAACTAAGTAGGGTAACTAGTACTGGGAACATTGTGATGATGATAATGGTGAGCATATCAACGTGTAATGTTCCCACTGCTGGGACATTGGCAACTTTAGGAGGCGAAGTGTCACCCGTCTACGATGTTTTGGTTTTTGTCACCGTTATGAGATCAGTGGTGAGGGGTGTTGAGAATAGTCCTCGCGCGCCTACACGAATGGCGCGCGGAGGTACTACGTCGGGGGGAAACTCCGCTGCCGCGGCAAATTGCCGCTCAGCGGACCGACCTCGCTCGCGAGCTCATGGCGACATGGAGAGAGCGACTGTCGCAACCCCGTGCAGGGCACGCCACGATAGTGGCGGTAAGTCCCCTCTTTGAGGAGTGGCTGGAGAGGCGCCACGGCGTCCTCACCTTCCGCCTGACGCAGGTCCTCACTGGACACGGATGTTTCGGGAGACCGAATCGGGTGGAAGGAAACGCCCAGGTGTTTCCACTGCGAGGATCGACCGGAGGACACGGTGGAGCTCACGGTGGAAGTCTGCCCTGCGTGGGCGGAGCACCGCCGTGTCCTCGTAGTGGCGATCGGCGGCGGCGACCTCTCGCGTCCGGTGCTGGTTCAATCCATGGTCCGGAGCGAGACGGAATGGGAAGCCGTCACCTCGTTCTGCGAAGCAGTCATGCTAGCGAAGGAGGTGGCGGAACGAGACAAGGAGAGAGCCTCTCTTCCCGGCCGCCGCGGGAGACGCACCGGGCGTCGGGGGCCACGTGGTGTCTACCGGCCACCGTAGATGCGGGCCTGTGGACGGTTGGCTATGGGCTAGCTAGTCGTTTGTCCATCTAACGACGACAGGCCGTGTCGACGGCGCGTTCATGTTCCACGCGCGCCTCAAAGAGATGTCAGCATAAGGGGAGGGGCCCGCAAGGGCCGAAGCCTGCCGGGGTTGCGGGCCTGTTCGAAAGAGATACAGCGGCCCCGGAACATAAAGGGCGAGGAAGGAACATGGATGGGTTTTAGTCAGTAAAAGTCTGACACTCCCTCCCGCTCCGCCTAGAGTGGGAGAAGTCATTTGATGATTTCCCATCCTAAAAAAAAAAAAGAAGTGGTGTTGAGATGACCGTGTCTAAATAATAACAGCTGCTCGGATCGATCTTTAGGTTAAGCAGAGCCTGCCTAGGTTGGTCTGTGGATGGGTGACCACCCATTACATATCAAGTTTCCTCCGTGCCTCAGAAAGCACGTTAAGCCAGCCAGTAATTTGGAGATCTTTGACAGTCGTTACAGGTAGTCAGACGCTTGAAACTCTGACAACCAGTCTTACCAAGGGGCTGCAACTCGTCAGACGGGTTCATTAGCACTGGGCCACCATTACTTTGCAAATATCATACACTTACGCAAATTCAAAAGCAATTTTCATATGGAGCAGCATAAATTACAATAAGTACAGTATGATATGAGGCCAATCACTTTAAAAAATTGCCTCATAAACACATAAATGAAGACATGGTTGGCGCAATGGTTGATTGGCAGTTCCGTCACGTATCGCGGGTTCGATTCTCGCATAGAACAAATATTTGTTAGGAATACAGGTAGTTGTTCCGGGTCTGGATGTTTGTGTGTGTGAGTTTAAATGTATACACGATACAAAGAAAAAAAACCAAACGCTAAAAAAAACTGTGGAACATTCTTTAGGGACAGTCGATAGAACTGAGGCCCAGAGGCCCAGTGGCGGCGGCCCCGACTTACGAAAAGTAAGTCGTGGGTTTGAACCCAGACAGGCGCATTACTTTGTGTATAGATATGACCAAAGCCTTCGATTACGTTAAGCACGACGTCTTGTTAGACAAGCTGAGAAACTACGGTATCAGAGGTAACATTTTAAAACTACTCGAATCCTATCTCTCCAACAGAATGCAATGTACAGAGATTGCAAGAATATGTGAAAAAACAAAATTTGAAAAGAGTTTTTTATCTCAGCCTAGATTAATAAAGTTTGGTGTCCCACAGGGCAGCGTCCTTGGGCCACCTCTTTTCTTGATCTACATAAATGATCTGCCAAAGGTGACTCAACATCAAATGGTGATGTTTGCAGATGACAGTACTGCCATAGTAAAATGTATTGATCGTAATATTTATCAAGATGACATAAATAATACACTAGCGGACATAATTAATTGGCTTGATAAAAATAATTTAATTATTAATTTAAAGAAAACTAAAATAATGCACTTTCACCAAAGAACTGAAGTACCAAAAGTAAATATTAGACATAGTAACTGTGATATTGAAGAAGTTAAAGTAACCAAATTCTTAGGTTTATTCCTTGATAATCAGCTTAACTGGAAGGCCCACACTGAGGACCTAAGTAAGAAAATAAATAAATCAGCATACGCACTTTTCCAAATTGCAAGAAAAGTTAATATGAATGCCCTACTAGTTGCATATCACGGCCTAGTAGCCTCAATTTTGCGATATGGTATTGTTTTTTGGGGCAATTCGACTGATAATGATATAGTTTTTAAGGCACAAAAAAGATGCATAAGATCGATGTGTAGTCTAAAAATTGATGATAGCTGTGTACCAATTTTTAAATCGCTGAAAATTCTTACCTTACCCTCATTATATATATTGGAAATGAGTGTTTTCGTCAAAACAAACATGAGGTTGTTCGAAAAAGTGTCAACTTTACGAGATGTTGCGATTCGTAGCCAATACGCAAACTCTTTAAATAATCAGCGTTGTAAGACGGCCTTAGTGAGAAAGAGCGTCTTAGGCATGGGACCGCGCATATACAATAAATTACCAGATGTAATAAAAAATCTGAATGCTACTCAATTTAAAACAAAATTAAAGCTGTTATTAATTGAAAAATGTTATTATACGATTGATGAATTTTTGAATGATAAATTAATGTAGACCTGTTTTATTTATTTTAACTGGAGATTACACGCAGTAGACAATTTCTAGTTGAATATTGACACTTATAGTAATTAAGCATTAACTGTAGAAACTAGCTCCTATTGTGACATTTTGATTATTTCTATTTTTTGTTTTTATTGTTTCTTTATCATAATCCTATAAATTTTGACATATTTTCCTATCAAATAATTTGTGTATACCTCTCGCATGATTAATATTTTTTTATTTAGCATGCAACCATATATTTGTACGCCTCTTGGCATAACATAGCGACCTCTCTTTAATTTAAGAACTGTATTCACTACCTATGTTACACAAATAAAATTGATTTTGATTTTGATTTTGATTTTTGATTTGTAATTTATTTCATCACCACTGCTCTCAAAACGGTGAAGGAAAACATCGTGAGGAAACCGGCATGTCCTAGAACCAAAAATTCGAAGACGTGTTATATCTACCAATCCGCACTGGGCCCGCGTGGATTATAGCCCATTCCCTCTCATTGAGAGGAGGCCGTGTCCCAGCAGTGGGAACATTATAGGCTGATCATGATGATGATGATGATGATAGAACTGAAAACTCGTAGTCGATACTTCATTTTATTTTTATTTGACGACCCGAATGGCGTACTGCTAGTGAGGCTGCCTTACGTTCTTAGGGTCCCTGGTTCAAATCCCGGTAGGAGCAAATATTTGTGTGATGAGCATGGACGTTTGTTTCCGAGTCATGGATAATTATATGTATAATAAGTATGTATTTACAAAAAAAAAAGGTATATATGTAGTATATCAACTATCTAGTGTCCACGACACAAGCCTTGCTTAGTATGGCACTAGATGGCGCTGTGTGTTAATGTCCAACGATATATTTATATATTTTAATAGGCTACGTACGGCGTAGCCGCTACGCCGTAGCGGATCCGCTACAAGGGGTATGTCTCCACCGATCACAGCAGATCACGTTAGCTACGGATCACGGCGAGTTGTATCCACTGATATCGTTATCCGTTTCCCTCGTCATCTTGTTACCCACTGATAACGATATCCGTGGTGACATGAAAAAAAAAGAAACAAAATCGAAACTGATCACGATGTACAGAGACAAGAAATAAAATAAAATATTTTTCGAAACTGTTTTTTATCTACTTTCCCAAACGAAAACAAAGTTACTCATATTAAAAAAAAAACATTATGAATGTGTTTCAAAAAGTCATATTACCTCCTCACAAATAAATAGTGCTACGATGCGAATTCCAGGATTTTTGTTTACTCAAAAAGTGCATAACGCACCGAAGAAGTTTTCGCTTTAGATAACAAACAAATACGTGTTTGTAACTGTACGTAGGCATGGAGCTAAGGGGGAAGTCGCAAACAAACACAAACGACGCACAAACATATTGCCATTATCTATACTTCTATACTAATATTATAAAGCAGAAAAGTTTGTTTGTTTGTTTGTTTGGTTGAACGCGCTAATCTCAAAAACTACCAGCTCGAATTGAAAAATTATTTTTGCGTTGGATAGTCCATTTATTGAGGAAGGCTGTAGACTATATACCATTACGCTATGACCAATAAGAGCGGAACAGTAATAAGAAATGTTGCAAGCGGGGAATCCACGCGAACGAAGTCGCGGGCAGAAGCTAGTTTTGAATATACGAACTATTCATAACATGTCCCCCTACAAAGAAAACATCGTTATTTTTTTATGATAATTCCGCCAGACTGTGTATTAAAATCGAAGTTTGAAACTCTTGAAAGGTTTTATATTAAAATGCGGAATCTACTTGACAAAGCGTAAAATATCGGTCAAAGATTACATCTTCATTTTTATAAAGGAAGGTCTTTGTTATTTAGATTTCTGATGGTTACGTCTGTACCTATCTAGTGGAAGGTAAAATTAATAAGGTCCATGTTCACCAAAAAGATGAAGGTCCTATTATCTGAAAACAGCTGTTTAAGGACGCTGCACCGTTTTCGTTGAACTCAAATTTAGGTATTCAATGCCGCACACAGCAACATCACGCGTACGCACTACGCACACATTCAACAACTCCGAGCGCTCGATTTTATACTTCACCTAAATAATTTAGCTCCTTGGTTTTATTTTGTAATGTTATTGAAATTAACTCCGGAAGAATACTTGGACCTTTGAAAATGCGTTTGGTTACTATTACTTAGTACCGTTGTCGTGATAATAGGTTAGTATTTTCAACCAACTGCAAAAAAAGAAGGTGCTTGACCCTATCAATAGTATCTTTTTCTTCGCGATTTTCATAACATAAAATCACGCCTGTTAAGGGTAACAGAATATGTACACCTAATATGGTACCAACATAAAAAAACCTGCCCCGTGTTCAAAAACTAAAAACAACAGTACCGACACCGACTACCGTAAAGAAAATCATCATCTCAGTGTCGCACGGAACACACGCCCGGTCACAAGAATTAAAAGGGGGGGGGGGGGGACACATTTTTGAAGTGTCTCTGAGTTAAGAAAAAAAAAATTAAAAATGTATTCTTTTTTTTTATATTTTTGTGTATAAATCTTAATGCGGTTCACAGAATATATCTACGTACCAAGTTTCAACAGCATAGTTCTTGTAGTTTCGGAAAAAAGTGGCTGTGACATACGGACAGACAGACAGACAGACAGTCAGACATGACGTATCTGTAAGGGTTCCGTTTTTTGCCATTTGGCAACGGAACCCTAAAACCGAATTGAACATTTTGTTATTAATTATATGGAACATTTAATTGAATCCTATCCAATCCTATCCTATATTATATATAATATAATCCTAGATAATAGATCGTTTTCAGCTCATTATAACTAATGCGACCAATTGTGAAATCCGGCGTACGATGAACATGTCTGCATACACCTCTGAGGATTACAGTCGTGAAGATTTCGTCTCCAAGATTTAGCAAACAGATCGTTTTCAACTCGTAATAACTATTGCGAGCAATTGTGTAATCTGGCGTGCGAAGAACATGTGTGCTTACCCCTCTAAGGATTATAGTCGTGAAGATTTCGTCCCCAGAACTTAGCAAACGGATCGCTTTGAACTCATAATAACTAATGCGACCAATTGTGAAATCTGGCGTACGATGAACATGTCTGCTTACCCCTCTAAGGATTATAGTCGTGAAAGTAACGCTTATGTTTATCAGTAATTAAGTGTTGAGGGCTTTATACTTCTTATACTGATGATATAATAATCAGAAATGAAGAATTTGATTTACAAAAAGTAGGTACTATTTTTTTTTCCCTTTTTTTTCGCGATTTCCATGAGCTTCGGTAATTGCAAAGCATCAAACACGACAAATGATTTGAGTATCCTTGAACCAACAACGCTTCTTGGACCAGAGTCTATAGAAGTCTGCTCGTTCCAGTTTTCTATGGGCACCATTTTTGATTTTGTCCACATATTCGTACATACACACCTAAAAAAAAAAAAGTTAAAATCATAACTCTCCTTCCCATCCACTTCCGAACCTCATCGTGAACAGCTTGGCCTTACCCATCCAAATCCTAACCTTACTAAGAGTTGCTTAACACCACCCATCCATTTCACAAATCCCGATCTTACCCAACATATTTTCTAAACCACACTTTAATAATAAAAGTAGGAACTCGTAAAAAAGTTTCAACTCATTCCGAATACGCTATACAACCGGGGGTACCTACACTACCTACTCACACGCATGCACACTACAATATTTTTTAGTAATAAAATCGTATTTATTTTTTGCGACAGAGCGATACACCCGTCCGTTGAGGAGCGCGTCTCAGCGCAGATTGACGAACCGCGAGTGCAAAATGTATGAAGAATTCGCCAAATGTTTATACTTTGGCTAGTAATTGGAAAATGTTGTGATTTTAATACAAAAAAAAATTGATTTCCTGTAAAGGACTATATTTACCGCAATTTCTTATTAATTATTAAGATAAAATATGCTTTAAATGACCTAAATTGGTACCTATTCTGACCCCTTTTTTAAATTTTCTGCGATTCTTGTGATGGGAAAAACGTATTTGTGCGAAAATTTTGTATGACGTCATAGATTTTTTCTGATGATTATCTGGAGATTAATATATTATCTTTAAATTAAGACCTGAAATTTTCACATTTATGACAGCTTGTACATTAAAATGGTACCTGAAAAACACTAATATTTGTGGAAAAATGTAACAGCGTCCTTAAAACACATTTTTGTAGGGGAACATGTCCCATAAGCTGCTGTTTTTAGATAATCAGACCGTTAAATAAAAGCTTCGCAAACTTGCTGCATAACATTATAATTTTGTAATAACAATCAAAGGGTAAATCATTGCAATCACCATCGACTTGATAGATGATGCCGTGATCACAGTTCTATGTTTTTATCACAAAGCTGACTTTGCTATTCATACCCTCTTGATATAATAAAAAATAATAATAAATATCGCTGGACATTAATACACAACGCCACCTAGTGCCACACTAAGCAAAGCTTGTGTAGTGGACACTAGATAGTTGATATACTACATATATACTTTTTTGTTTGTAAATACATACTTATTATAGATATAAACATCCATGACTCGGAAACAAATGTCACACAAACATTTGCTCCTACCGGGATTCGAACCCAGGACCCTAAGAACGTAAGGCAGCGTCACTAGCACTACGCCAATCGGGTCGTCGGTATATTCCATTGTCATCGTATTCTACGAAATCCGCGGACAGAGTAGGAAGATTACACAATATTCTTTACGCCAAAAATCTTGCAAAACTATGTTCTATTTACAGTACATCATAGCGATACATTCTGCCTGACTTAAATTCCCTCGAAGCCGAAATAAATACGTCAAAAGCTAGATCTGTAATAAAAGAGCTAGACATAAATTGAACCTGCTACCAAGCATCAATTCAGTAGGTTATTTAGTTAATCTTAGAAATTACGCACAGAATTGCGCGACTTCTGCCGATAAGATTAAATACACAAATTGAGTACAACTTTATTTACGTTTATAACATTTTAGACGCTCTATCAACGCCTTTAAATAAACATAAAACACAGCTTAAATTAAGCAAATTACGTGATTCTATTTTCTTTTTATTCTCTGCCGTCGTTCTAGAAGTGTTTTACAAGTAGCTATATCTACAGGAATAAACATTTGTCAATTCGCCCGCTCTGATTGATGGCACTTTCAGGCGATTAGGTTTAGTTTTCAACACGATTCCTTTTCGTCGCTCTACATGGAATAGCTTTAAAAATGTAGGTAGCTATAGCAGACCACAGAGTACATTGTATTGTAGCAGACGTTTTATTCTTAGCCAAACAACCTTCATTCAACTGACACCTCCTTGTGAGTTGTCAAACTATTTGAATTTAGAATAGGAATATATTTGATGGCCAGCCCCGTTCTAAAAGCCAGTGAAGAGTCCTCAAGTCTGCTACAATACCAAGTAATGTACAAAAGACAAACATATAAAAAAACCTTGAGCTATAAAACCGGGCTTGCAAACCTCCGATACACCCAATTACGCCATAATTTTCTATTAAGAAAATCGATACGGTACCTTAGGACCAACCCGATACACCTACGTATATCACCCATACATGCTAATTTCTGAGCAGACCGATACACTTGACCTACTTTGTATCCCACATCGCGTCGTTGTCAACCTTCCAACTTTCTTCCAATCAGAAACAGACTTAATCCCTAGTTGTTAGCAAAACAGACCAATTATAACTGATGCTCAGTGAAGCGCTGATAAGTCAGAAAGTCAGAAGTTCCGACGTGGTCTGATTACGTCACTAATCTGCTCTTGTTTGCTAAAGAATACAGATTTGTTGGCGCGAATCCCTTAACTGGTAATAATCGTCGGTGATTTTGTTAATGCGATTAAAACTTTGTTTAATATTTACTTTGATGAAGTTTCGCAACAATTCAGTGATCAATTTTGATGGGTTCCATTCAGGTGATTCTTGTGTAAATGTTGAAGTTTGCTTATCTAATTTACTTTGGGATTTCTTCTGTTAATATGGAATGATAAGGATAATAAAATGTTGAAGCTAATATTGAAATTAGCAGAGGCGTGTGCAGTTTCCTATGGACTGACGACTATCGACCTTGACTGACGAATTGAATAAAACTGTCAAAACGTAGAAATTGGCAAATTATGAAAACTGTCGAGTTCAAGCAACTGTCGATTCACGAAATTGTTCAATCACCGAAACTGAGTAATTTACGAAACTGACGAATTTAATAAACTGATGAGTGAGAAAATCTCACCAGTGTTACGGGGATTCCTAGGCATTAATGTTTCTATTTAAATATAGTCTCGTGAAAAGTTATCAATTCAATTAAACTACACAGTTATATGAAACAAAGCCTCCGCCGCGTCTGTCTGTTTGTGAAAACTCAAAAACTACTGCATGGATTTTCATGCTGTTTTCACCAATGGATAGAGTGGTTCTCGAGACAGGTTTTAGTATATAATTTGTACGTAGGCAAAGCCGCGAGCTAGTTTTAATGAAAATTATAATCCTATTCTTTCAGTTCAATAGCCTAAGCTAAAGGGGTGCGTTCCATTTGATGTAATAACAGAAAGTCTAACGTTCACGTTACTTAATTTCATGTAATATACTTTTTGTTTAGTATAACGATGAAATGATATAATGAATTATTGATATAATTTCAGTTTTTCTAATTTTATATGGCTTAATTAACATTTCCTATAATGCACTTTTAAATTAATAATAATTTAGTATAATATTTAGTTAGTTAAATATGCAAAATCTACAATAACGTTAATTATAATTTTAAAAACGTCTACTGAATTTTTTGAATATTTTTTGATTGGACTATAAACGCCTGCTAGTTTCGTGTTCCCCCCGACTCGAGTGCCAAATCCCCTCTATTGTTCGTTAATCATCTGGGTTAGGTTAGGTTAGAACAGTGACCATTAGCGCGAATGACTTATTCATTACAGAATTTTGAAAATGAGTAAAAAATATGAAAATTAGGCTGAAAGTTAGGTCAACTAAAACAGCATTAAACAAATTGAAAATTATTTGGAATGAACGTTATACTAAACGATTTTAGAGTAAAAGAAGTTTATATTATATTTAACACTAAATCACATAAAATTATGTTATTTGTTTTTATAGCATATGAAAATTATATGATGTAAACGTTATTTCAAGTGAAAATATTGTATCTGTTATTATAGCTCACACCCAAGCTAAAGTATACCTCCTAATCACAGGGCGGATGTCAATAGCAAGCCGCGCATGAAAAATGATGTTGCGACAGGCTAATCGGCAGAAAATTGGATTTATACTACCCCTACTGATAACTACTTGTGACTATACTCTGACAGTGTGTTCTAGAAAGCCATTAAACTGAGCAACATTCTCCATGCAACTACATTTGGCTGTGGGTTGAGTAGTTATTGATCTTTTGCATCGTCATCATCACAGACAGACACAGGCCTCCTCTCTATGAGAGGGTATGGGCTATAATCCACCACGCGGGCACAGTGCGAATTGGTAGATGTCACACGTCTCCGAATTTTTGGTTTTAGGACATGCCGGCTTGCTCACGATGTTTTCGTTCACCGTTTTGGTTTTAATTTCGTGGTAGCTTGTGGTTGAACCCTTTTTGTTGCACGCTGTATAACTTGCTATTTTGATATTCAACTGTAATTTAACCGAACAAACAATAAGATGTATGTGTCTTCATCGTTAATTCCCAACGAAGTAGCAAAAATCCAAACAATTTCCACAAATTTTTCATCATCTACCTAGCCTTTTCCCAACTATGTTGGAGTCGGCTTCCAGTCTAACCTGATGCAGCTGAATACTAGTATTTTACATGGAGCGACTAACTATCTGACCTCCACAATCCAGTTAGTAGCTACTGGGTATTACGATACCCCTTGGTAAGACTGGTTGTCAGACTTTTTGGGCCACGACTACCTGTAACGACTGTCAAAGAAGTACAAATGACAGCCGGGACCAACGGCTTAGAGTGGTTTCCGAGGCACGGAGGGAACTCGGTATGTAAGGGTGGTCACCCATCTACAGAGCAACCTAGGCAAGCACGGCTTAACCTAAAGATGACCCTAGCGGCTGTTATAATTTAGCCACGAGCTCCTCACTCTCCTCATTTTCCACAAACTTTTACGTTTCTAATAATAGTCGGCTTTTCTCTTGAATGGCTAATAAAAACTTGAGTATCTTACCAACAATGAACTCATCTTTAAATGGCTCTCGTTGCTGAAGAGGCTTCACCCACTTTTACTTTATTAAGAGACGAAAATCTTAACAAAATCATTTTTGGTCCTTATCATGTTTTAACAACTTAAAAGATTTTCTGTTCGCCTTTTGTGATTATAATTATAGTAAGTTCAAAGAATCTGAAGTAATATATTAGTTCAGATTCTTGCTCTTCAACTTTTTATATTCTTAATACATGGTAAGATATGGGATCAGGTATTAGGTACTTTGTAGAGAAACAATTTTTAAATGTTATGCAATTTCGTTATTCAGTTTCAATGACGACCCGAATGGCGCAGCGGTAGTGAGGCTGCCTTATGTTCTTAGGGACCCGGGTTCAAATCCCGGTAGGAGCAAATGTTTTTGTGATGAGCATGGATATTTGTTTCCGTGTCATGGATGTTTATATGTATAATAAGTATGTAACTAACAAACAAAAAAAAAGTATGTATGTAGTATATCAACTATCTGGTGTCCACGACACAAGCCTCGTTGCTTAGTGTGGCACTAGATGGCGCTGTGTTTAATGTTCAGCGATAATTATTTATTCACGCCTAGGTATTGTCTCTGACGGTATTTGAATGTAATAGAAATTACAAAACATTATAAAATGACGGCACAGTTGTCGCAGTGGCCGACTGCTAAGCTGCGTGTCTCGGGTTCGATTCCCGAATGGAACAAATATTTGTATGATCTATAAGTAGCTGTTTCAGGTTTGACTGTTTGTGTATGAGTTTAAATGTTTGTAAACGCATCCACGATACAAGCTACAATTACAACATGAATGATATTATGTAACCAAGATTTTGTAACTATATTTTGATTTAAAATAGTGTCCATGGAGTTTTTTGCCGGTTCATTTCCAGAGATCTACGATACGGAATGGGCAACTGCAGTACTTTCTCAAGTTATTATGCCTTGTGACTGTGACTGTAGCTTTGTTTTTTTTTGTATAATTTGGCATTCAAAAGTGCCGTATTGGTCTAATTGAAATTAATGCTTTGAGTTTGAGTCAAGCCAGGAAAAAGTCTAAGGGAGGGGCAACGATTTAAAAAAAAAACATTACCAAATATGGGTCAAGCTATAATGTTTTGGCACGTGTCCTACTTTTCATACATAAATAAAGTGTTATTTTCCGGGTTTTGAGTAGCAAGATCAACCTGTCTGTTGGTCATATCGAAACCCCCTTTAAATTTCAATAACTGTGCTTCTCGTGTCAAGAGGATTTGATGCTGGGATCATTGACTCTTTTTCGGGAAGCGAAAACAGTACCTAAATTGTGCGTAATCCCCGCTAATACATTTCTCAAATAAAACTTGTACATGTCTGTATGCTTTAAGCACAGAACACGTAGTTCGTGGCCATGACATGTTCGACCCGATTGGCGTAGTAGTAGTGACGCTGCCTTACGTTCTTAGGGTCCTGGGTTCGAATCCCGGTAGGAGCAAATGTTTGTGTGATGACTACGGACATTTGTTTCCGAGTCATGGATGTTTATATGTATAATAAGTATGTATTTACAAACAAAAAGTATATATGTAGTATATCAACTATCTACTGTCCACGACACAAGCTTTGCTTAGTGTGGCACTATTTATTTATTTATTTATGTAGAAGCAAACTTACGTTCACTACTGTATCTATATAAACGCATCCGTAGCCTCGATTATATCGAGAGCTCGATAGTTTATATTGTCCATTTATGACCTAAAAATAAATAATTTCTAGCTACCAAATGTATGAAGCCCGAGACCAACGTTAGGTAGGAAATGGAGAGAGGTGTGCAACAAGGTTCATTATTACGTGTACGGCTTGGAGTGGACGATCGCTCACGCCTATATTTTCATACAAAACGAGGTTACCTCTACTTGCGTAGCTGAGGTGATAAATGATAAATGATCTTTATTTTGTAAGTAGGTTTTCACAAACACTTTTACACGTCAATTTTTTTTTTAAACTAGATGGGGCCGGTGTTTCTTACCTGACTACTCTGAGAAGAAACAGCCGAAACAAACTCAGAGGTCATAGTCTCTTTAGAAGTCCAGACATAATCTTGCTCAATTCACATGAGGATCATGTAGATATTAGTGTCTGAGATGGTCTTTTGAAGAAAGAACCATACAGATTTGAGTGAACCTGTCCAGGTGATTCTCAAACGACACCGCAAGACCGATATCTGTAATCTAGTGCTGTGAAAGTCGGACTGCCAGTCATAAGTCTCGAGTTCGAACCCAAAGCAAATCAGAACGCCCACCCATCCGCGCAGTCAGCCATGGGTTGCTATGGAACCGTACCTATGTATGTGGTCACCCATTGCGAATTTCTGAATTACCCACTGAATCCTATGACCGCAGACGTGCCTATAACTTTGTAGTAAGTAAACAAATGTCTATAAAAAATGTCGATCATCACTTTGGACGATCCCTTATTAAGCCGAACGCCAAATAGAGCGCCCCTCGCTCTGTTGACCCTTTGCTTTAACAAACCAGGACAGACTGCGGACAATAGGGTTGCCAGGCTATTGGCATGTTCAATATGTTCATCACTATGGCTTCCTACCTTCTTAGAAAGTTTGATTACTCGGCAAGGGGTTTTCAGTGATAGATCATCTAAAGGGTGTGAAAAACCTCTTAACGAAGCCGAAAGGTACTGGTTCTCCCCGTTATTGCGATATTTTTTTTGCTGTACCCCATACAAACCTGGGAATCTTCTAGTTACTGAGATATTGGAGTTTTTTTTTAAATACAAGACCGTAATGTAAATTATTTACACCTCCGCGACCCCTGTACTAATCAATCCATCCATCAGCACAATGTGTTGAATTTATTTGATTGAGTTTTACCACAAAACGTGATTATTCACCCTAAAAAAAAAGTCGTTTCCCAGCAATAATTTCTGCGTAAAGTTACTTAGTTTGATGAACAGAATGCTTGGTTGACGGCTTCGTGATGAGGTAGTTTACACCCTGGATGTATGCCTGAGGTTCCGTTAAAGTTCGCTTTATAGTTGGGGCAGTGTTATTGGGCTTTTCCATCAGGAATTTTTCAGAAGCAGACACGGAGCCTGGATTTGTACCCTGAATAGGCTCGTCCCATAGTACACATCATCGTTTTAGACTTTTACCAATTATATTATGGTCCGCTTCCAGTTTACCTGGATGCAGCCGAATACCAGTATTTCACATGGCCTATCTGACCTACTACTACTAATAGTACTGGGTAATACGATACCTCATGGACTGCTTGTCAGACTTTCATACTACTGACTACCTGAACGACAGTCAAAGATTTTCGAATGACAGCCGGGACCATCGGGTTTACGTGCTTGCCGAGGCCCGGAGGAAAGTCGTTGTGTAATGGGTGGTTTCCCATCCGCGGAGAATCCTAGTCAAACGCGGCTTTACCTGAAGATTAAACCAAGCGGCTGTTATTATTCAGCCACGAGCATTTCAAGCTGAGGCCATAAGTTATCCTGCCGGGGTTGCGGGCCTGTTCGAAAGAGATACCGCAGCACGGAACATAAATGGCGAGGAAGGAACATGTATGGGTTTTAGTCAGTAAGAGTCTGACACTCCCTCCCGCTCCGTCCAGAGTGGGAGAAGTCATTTGATGATTTCCCATCCCAAAAAAAAAGGGCCATAAGTTACGATTTAAATCTTTGAGCAACTATGTTTAATATTCTGTTGCCACATCAAACTAAGGACAGTATCGGTATAATGGGGGGAATAGGGATCCAAGGGTGAACGGGAACAAAACTTTGCAATGGTTTTTAAAGTTGAATTCACATGTTAAGGTACCAATAAGTACTCTATTGTGTTAACTAAATTATACTTAATTATAAAGGTACCTTGTTAGCAATGTACAATATAAGTTCAGCGACAAAATCCCTTTCAAAGTTTTGTTTATTCCCCCCATTTATTTTAGACAACAATAAGGCTAGCAAAATTAATTAAACAAAGAGTTATATTGAAGCCTTTGATTAACTAATTTAGTCACTAGTCTAGACAAGACATGAATGCCAATTTTGAGGCCTATAGCGATCGATGTGACACCTATCTTTGTTATTGAGGCATTTATACACGATTATTTTTTGGTCGTTTTAGAACCGAAAGCCATAAATAAATTCTATAATCGAATTCGGGTTTCCCAGTTAACAGACTGTATTTTTCAAAACATAACTGATGCAAAAATAAAAGAGAATTTCGAGATTATTTTACATTTTTTTTAATGCCGGAACGTAGATCTACACAAGACACAATGGCATTTAATTGTTTCTATAATTACGGCATACAAGAGGTTAATAAACCTCTTTGTAAAAATCACGACTTAGCTTGTCAAGAAAACGTATGTATCGATACGTCAAATAAGTGAAGTGTGTAGGTGGAAATTATAAATGTACCAAACATTTATTATTTTCACCTACACACTTCACAGGACACTTTACTTCGCACCAATTACACTACACCATATCTAATTTTAATTTGTTTACGTTAATTAAGTTAGTCTGCCTTTTTTCCTTCTGCATTAAATCATTTATCTATGTATTCAAATTAGCTGTTATATTATAATGTAAATTACATTTAATTCGAGGTGAGAGCCTGGGGATCCGTCACACAGGGTGTCCTATTATGGACGCCAGTCTCTCACAAAGGAACATTATATTATGTTTTTTTTTAAGCAGTCATTGTTACAACTTATTTAAGAAAACTATGTGAACCTTTGTGAAGAGAAAAAATAAAGACATTGTATTCTAGCCTGAAACACAGGTTCCAACTAGTTCAGGCAATAAGCAACAGTGCTCTATTTTACTTGTTTTGATACTTAATTGTAAATGTGCCCCTTTTAATAAATAAACGATTATTATTATTGTATTGTAGGTATTATAGTTCTGAGTTTTCTCGTCTGCACAGATAAGTTGGTTGTAGTGTAACCGATTATACGGTCAAAAAAAACACATATTGTGCACTTTATCTAAACATTTTCTCAATTGGAACTTCTTAAATTATTTATAATTCACAACCTTTTGATAAATAAGTAACAACATTTTGGAATAAAATTAGCGACTAATTGGACGAAAACCGCCATCTCAATAGAGATGGTGGTTTTCGTGGTTCCTTGCTAACAATAGTTACCAAGGTGCTAAGCCTACCTGTCAACAAGAATTCAGATTAAGCCACCACAGAGACTAATTGGAATATTTACCCAATTCTGGGAAACGGCTTCTCTACTTTTAGTCGGGCATAAGAAAATATTAACAAGGCTTAGTTAGAGTATCTGAATGTTACCAAATATGAAAAATAGACGATTTTTATCCATCTAAATCAGAATGAAAATACATCTGAACAAAAATATTTCAAAACCTCTTTCCCTTAGTGATATTTCTGCCAAAAGCAATGAAGCATACCCATGAGCATTACCTATCCATTTCGTCATAATTGCATAAGTATTTATTATTAGTTTTTTTTATTGTTTTAAAGTATATTTTTTTTAAGTATGTATGAGTATGTACGAGTATTCTAATTTTGTATATATTTAAGATATTTAATCTGTTTTATGTATTCCATTTTCTCTCCTTCTTTTACACACTATGTCTACATCTCTTTATTTAGTAACTCCTTTCGCAGGTATGCTGGAAGAGATTTCTTTAGAAATAAGCATCACCTTTGTGCTATTTTCTAATAAGTGTGTACATAGATTGTTAAATAAATAAATAATAAGATCGGTTGGCCCGTTCAGCCATTGGTTAGCTACATAACAAACATTTTCTTCAATGTATTTAGTAAGGTGCACAAAAGTCGTGTCGGTTCAGTTACCTTTACGTCTTGGCAATTTTATCATGTGCTCATATAAAATTCCCAACAATGCAATACATGAAAACAAAACTTAAATAGATTAAAACTATAACTATTTCCTCGATGGTCCACAGACACAAAATAAATAGCAATGGCGCCAACGCGTCTCGACGCTCATCTGTCTCATGGCGATTGTACACAAACTCTTGTTTAAATACTTTTAAAAGCATGACTTTGCGATAGTTTCGTCTGCGATATTTATTTTCAGTTAAACCAGAGAACGAATGCACTTCGATATTCTTTGTGGTTCCGGGTGTCGTCGCCCTGTATGTCTTGTTGCGGGCCTGTTCGAAAGAGATACCGCGGCCTCGGAACATAAAGGGTGAGGAAGGAACATGGATGGGTTTTAGTCAGTAAGAGTTTGACACTCTCTCCCGCTCCGCCTAGAATGGGAGAAGTCATTTGATAATTTCCCACCCCAACAAAAAAAAAAGGGGGTACCTATAGCTTCTTTCATTAGCCACGCTTTGTACTATCACCAACCAAACTGCGTTTGTGTGGAGTTTTCGCTATAGACGTATTTGTATATAGTTACTTATCAGTCACAGATATATCATTCCAAACTTTTTAAAGATATGTTTTAGATTGACAAAGGTTTGAATGTCTAAAGTTTTATTATTACGGTAATACAAAATAGGCAAATTATAGTTCAACCAACTCGTCTATGCAGGCGGGAAAACAAACAACTAAAATAAATGGACCATGGTAAGACCAATATGTACTAATGTATATTGATCCCAATTTTCTTGACAAGCTACGTCACCTTCTATGATTTTAACAGCTTCTTGTTATAGCTCATCATAGAGTGTTCGTATTTCCGAACATAGACGAATCATCCCGAAGCGCATACTTCTCCCAGAGGAACTGTATACTAAACGTGGACAGTGTTGTTCTATTCAAACTTTTAGTATCGGTCAACTTGATCGGGCAAGGAAACTTCATTGTTTTCGTATAACTGTTTGTGAGATAATAAGTATAGGAACTGGATTTGGATGGCTTTAATGGTTTTGATATAAATGCTGTTGCTATTGCTGACGCTTAAGCACTTTTCAACCTTATTTCTCAGGACATAAGTGTGAAAAATAGTCGACCATTGAGTTACCTGTTCAAGTTATTCAATTGAACATTAATTGATATTCTATTAAAGTTTCGGTTTGAAGTGAAGCATTATTTTTCATTGAAGTACTTTTTGTACATTCTCTAGGAACCTGTGCATGACTGTGAACTCTTAAAACACATAGGTAGCGCATTTACAGTGGTACATTTACACGAAACTCATCTCCAAAAACTGATGCATAAAAAAATTGATGGTCAAGATCTGACTTAGAACCCTATAAGAATATGATCACTAACCCTCGACTGACTGACTGCATCGTTGATCTAGTAGTTGGAAGCCTGACTGCTCAGCATGATTTCATGGGCACGATTCCCGAGTCGTTCAAAGTATTATGGCATTTTTTCATCGAGAACTCAGTGGCAGTCACAGAGTTTAGTTTGAAAGACCTTTTCAGAAAGGATATTTGCTCTAATAGGTCCAAATAAAGGGTGAAAAACACCTCTTAACGAATACGAAAGGCACTTGTTCTACTCGTCATTCTGATCATTTTTTTGTTCTACACTATACCTGGGATCCTTCTAGTTACGGAGATATTGGGGGTCAAAGTTGTAAGATTTTGACAAGCTTTTTTTTAAATACCACTTTTTATCGCATAATTTTTACTTTAAATATCTCTACGACTCCCGTACTATTCAATCCATCCATTCGCTCAATGTTTTGAGTGTGTTACATTGAGTTATACCACAAAACATGATTTATAAACTCAAAAAAAAAATTGTTTCCCAGCAATATTTTTTGCGTAAAGTGACTTAGTTTGATATACAGAATGCTTGGTTAACGGCTTTGTGATGAGGTGAAATACACCCTGTATAATACATAGTATAAGTAAGAAATTGCCGACTCAATTTAATACGAAAAACAACGTGTTATCTATATTAACATCTTACAGGAGTACGTCAACAATGTAACCTAACAAGAAAAGTTATAAAACTACGTAATAAAAAAATGATGATATGACAGCCCTGCGAAATGTGTCGGTTCTGAATCTATACAAATAAAGTGACTTAGATGTGTGTGCGGGACTATAGAAGTAAACTAGAAGTAAGTTGTTACATGTCCTTACCCTTGGATTGTACTCTGAATATGTACGTAAACAAATAAATTCAACATTTTGGGGTAAAATGACGAATCGTTTTCGGTTTTCTCTGTTTAACGTAAACTTTGTTGGGAGAGGTTGATTGTATTTGTAAAAATACTATTGTATGGTCCAGGGTGTCAATTAAAGATGTTAAATATTTTGTGTTGAATTAAATAACAATGCCACTTGCATAAGTTGTATATTTAATTCCGTATAAACAAAGTATGCTTTAACGGTTTTAAATCATATAATTGATAATTCCGCCACCTGGATAGGCATAATAAACCTACTAGTTATCCCTGTAGTGAGTTCGCAACAGATAATTTGCGACCACTTCGCGACCGAAGCCGCGGGCAGAAGCTATTTCTGCTTGTTTTGGCAACTATATCGTGCACAGCCGGTGATAAATGAACATATCGATGGATTATGCTTTAACCTACAGACGAGCGGCACTTTGCCAACTGCAGATTAACTGCAGCCGTCGACGTGGCGTCGCGTCGGTGGCAGTCACCGACGCATCGACAGCAGTCGTCGACACACATTTACGCGGCATGCCACAACTGGAAACGTCGCCAGCCGTCGACGGCTGCCATTAAGAATTAACCCTTATTGTATCTACACAAAGAGCCAAGCCTTCCTGAACCGAAGCCACTAAACCAGTAGCAAACAAAGGCACAAATAACGCATCAAGTATCCTCATATAGAATGAAATGCTGGCTAGGCTATCAAGCTAAAAGCATGTCCCAGCTCTTTTTAACGGTCGGCCGACCACTTTGTAATACTAGTGCCGTAAATCCTAAGTTATGAGCGTTCTGGACGTAAGTGAACTTTACGTCCAATACAGAGAACGAGCATTGATCTTCACGCTCGCATACTGTGTTGGTGATTTCAGAGTTTATGGTCTGTTTCTGTTTCATTGACACGTTTTCCTTTAATGTTGATCAGTGGGGCCCAAGTACCAAAACTTTACAAAATACTTTGGTAGATTGGGACCTTCTTCATTTTCAAATCTGTCAAATAAATACAGTTTTCAACACATTTGCTCAAAAAATGCATTTACGAAGCCTGTATACATTGTTCAAAAGTTAAAAATTACGCACCATACGACCGAGCGGTAAAATAGGCACTCCCCCTTGTATAGTGAAAAAACCGTACGTATTCTTTACGGTTTTTTTTTTAATTTCCAAAAAAAAAGAAAATTATTCCACCAAGGAGTTTCACATTACAAGAATAAATAGGCTGACTGATCGAACCTCCTTGGAAATGCTTTAGCTCAATACGTTTGTCTGTACAAAAGAGTAAGTGAAACGAAAGATGTAGTTCTAATTTTCACCACGTGCATGTGGCGCCATTTTCAAATTCGCGCCATTTTCATAGAAACGTCAAAGATTGTTGCGACTTTCCGACTGATAAACAAAATAATATTATGAGTTCAAGCGAGGAATCAGATTTTAATATGGAATCTACTCCATCTGATATTTTGAATGAGGTGCAAATTGCAGAAAACAGTTTCTTGCCGCCAAAATCGCGAGAATTAATTAATATTTTTTTCGTAAATGTGTTGAAAAACGTTGTATGACTTCGGCTTTGTCTCAGGCTTACATTCGTCTACTCTTTTCTAAAAACCAACTTACCGCACTAGTATCATAAATAACTATTATGTCAAAACAAAACTATTTAACCAACGTATATGTACTGTGGTATTCAAAGCTCGTCATTCAACGAGGCTCAGAAGTTCCGCTTTTGAGTCTGCCAATGGAACGCAGTATGCTGGGTGTCAAAATACAAGACAGGATTCGGAACACCATGTTGCGTTCCAAAGGCATAGTGGACGTTTGGCAAGAAAGCCGGTAGGCTAAAGTAGGTGGGTCACATCTGCTTCATGTAGTCTCAACACGATGCATTGCCGAAAGACGTAGGGCGCGGCGCCGATGAAGCCAGCCCAGAAAGAGGTGGCGAGACGATCTGGATGCGTACCGCGAGGCCTGGTTCGAACAGGCACGAGAAAAGAGAAAACTAGTGTCGATTCTGTTCCGCACAAACTGAACTTAATTTAGGCTATTGCAATTTTTACTAAAAGCCAGTGCGAGAAAAGGACGGCTATAGCTAAGAACTAAGTTAGAGATGTCAAACTAGTTTATGCCTTGCGCTTCACCGTGTTTTTAGTCGACATGTTTTTACGTGCATCCTTCATTTGTGGCAATATTAGTTCCAATTAAATTTGACAGCTCTAAATTTCGTCCGTCTCTTTTTCGTTTTATTACAGAGAAAAAGATAGCAATAGCCTGAATTAAGTTTAGTTTGTGCACAACAGCAGCGACATCACTATATTTTTTCAATTTGAATGTATTTACTCATTCATTATGTTTGCAATAAAGCATAAGAGTACTTATATTGTAACTGTCTATTTAGTAGTTAAAATATTTGGTTACAATATTCAGCTGCTGTTATTACATTCTACGGTGTGATATTAATACGTTACTTGGACCCATTTTCATATTAACTACATCTTTACCTTAGTTTATGAAGGTCTTAGAGATATTACTACAATGTATGTGGAAATGTGCTCGAGAAGGCTCCTTGAACCACTCCTTATCATAATGTAAGATACTTAAGTAGACAGGCAAGCGTGAGAACGGGGTGAAGAAAGAAACTGATATGTACAGTACTTTCCACTACCAATGGCTTAATTTCGCTAGGTAAGTAATGTGTCAAATTGGACAATCACTGCTACCGAAATTGGGAAAACTTTTGAACAATAGTGCGTGGAGTCCCTCCGCGCGGAAGAAGTGAAACTTCGTAATATGTTAAGCGTTAAACGTTTAACGCAACCTTGTTGGAAATCGCATTAGAAGTTTCACTTCAAAAAACCTCAAAATCAAAATCAAAGCATTTATTTCAAGTAGGCCACACAGGCACTTTTGAATTGTCGAAACAAAGATGAAAATTAAATGTAGCTACAGTCCCAGTCACAAGACATAAAAACTGTGAAAGTACTGTAGTTGCCCATCCCCTAGCGTAGATCTCTATGGAGAAGAACGGGCAAGAAACTCCATGGACACTCTTTTAAATCAAAATTTTGTTACAAAATCTTGGTTACATCATTCATGTTGAGATGGTATATCATGTGAGAACAATCTATTTGTCTAATTTGGGAAAATTTGTCGGCTCAACAACTAAATTATATATTTTGGTAATGAATGTTGATGTTGTTTCAAAATAGATTGCCGATGTAAATGTGTTACGGAACTTCCTTGCTGCTCTATGAACAACCAGAATATAATACATACCTAATTAAACAAGGTAAATGGGCACTTGTGTCGCATATTTGACCGGTGCGATGAAGACAGAAGTAGCACTATCCAAATAAATTGTGTTAAGAGCTAGAAAGCAGGGGCCTAATTCTGCTATTTTAATAAATTCGTCACTTCAACACGATTCCATTCTCATCCCATTGTCATTTTGCTTAAAGTTCGTAATCTGCTAAATTCACAATGGACGGTCAATGGTCTCAAAGGTCTCAATGTAATAAAATTGTGTTTTAATGGCATTGTCGTATTGTCATTATTATAAAACCCTTAGTAGGTACAAATGGTTTTCAAAATCTACTACTAAATGCAAACATTTATTCATGCCAGATTTCATGTACGAGATTAATATTCTATGACATTTCTTTCAATGGAGTGTCAGTGGTTGTTCATTGAGGAGTCATAATGGCGCCATTATGATAGTAGAATTAACAAACTTGTCAAAATTTGACAGAGCTTTATCATTATGAAATCAATGTTCGAATACTCTGACACTATTGTAATAGCAGAATCGAGGCCCTGGGAAGACGTCGCAGTAGACCTCGTTGAAGACAGCATGACGCGCTGAACAAAACCAACGACTAACAATGTACATGAGCTCTGGAAGTCGGCTGCAAGATGATGATGACCAGGAACTTAAAACACCTTCATATAGGTTACAGAATGATAAGTGTAACATGTTGAATTGGAAACAGAATCAAATAAGTAACACTTATAAATGTGTTTTCAATGTGTCAACCCGAAACACTTACAAAAGTGTAACCGTTACATACCTGTAACAGATATAAAAGGTTTAGGGCCAGTTTCATCGGGTTCCGGATAAAGTGTCGGTTAGTTATCTGATAGTTAATACTATCTACCACTTAAAGGCTGGTTATAACTAATACTTTATCTACCAGATATCGCTATCCGACACCTGTGAAACCAAAAGTGTTAGTTTATATGGCAGATAAGTTCCTAATAGGCTAACCGACACTTTATCCGCAACCGGTGAAACTGGCCCTTAACAGTGTTAATAAATGTTTAACAGGTAAACTCAGTGTTGCCATTGGGGAGCCGAAATCTAGTCGCAGTCTGTTGTAAAACTGAATATTTCAGTTACAAATATAAAACGTTATAGTTTGATTCGGTAACATTATTGTATCTGTTAGGTAGGTACATCTAAAAGGGTTTTTCTGTTGAAACTGTTTTAAAAACAGTGTTGAAAACACATTATCACGGTTACAGTTTGGGTCCCTGATGATGACTTACATTGCCGGTGGTCCACGTGTGGTGGTGATCCTCCTCTTCACCGACGCCTGAAGGTAGCTCCACCATGGTCTCCAGCCAGTTGTGACCTGAAAAACAAGTAACCGCCTTTTATCATACATTCTTTATACACACACTATACATTCATATTATAAACAGGCAATATTTATTTTGTTTAAATAAATAAATAAAATAAATATCGCTGGACATTGCCACACAGCGCCACCTAGTGACGCACTAAGCAAAGCTTGTGTCACACACTAGATAGTTGATAGACTACATATATACTTTTATGTTTGTAAATACATACTTATTATACATACAAACATCCATGACTCGGAAACAAATGTCCATGCTCATCACACAAACATTTGCTCCTACCGGGATTCGAACCCAGGACCCTAAGAACGTAAGGCAGCGTCACTACCACTACGCCATTCGGGTACTCAAGAACTACTCAACCGATTTAAAAAAGTCTTTTACCATTAGAAAACTACACTTTTACAAAGTAACATAGGCTATATCTAATAAATTGATGTCATGCAATTTAGCCGAACTATCACGATTTTCGCAGACGAAGACGCGGGCTAAGTACAGTTTTTCATAAAACAGTGGTGACTTAATGGAAAATGCCCCGAGTTGCATAATTTGTAATTTATTTCAATACTAGCTGACCCACGCAACTTCGTCGGCGTCACATAAGAGAGAAAAACGAAAGGAAAAAACACCTCCGTTTTTGCAACATTTTTCTGGTCGGTGTCCAGCCGGTGTCTGGTAGGCTACAACCCGACAATTCTTATCAATTCGATCGATTGATCTTCTTCATACCTCTCTAAAGGGTGTGAAAAAACTACAACTACTAACACGAATCCGAAAGGCACTTCACACTTCTTTAGGCGCGTTGAACACTTTTTGGGTGAACAAAAATCATAGAACTCGCGTGACCATCACCTAACGTTTCGTAGCACTCGTAGCCGCTACAAAATGCTTGGTTAACGGCTTCTTGATGAGTCTGTGTACACCCTGTATACGTAACAGATTCCTTTAAACTATGCTTTTCTTTGAAATTGCTTATTAATCTTAAGTGCAAACCATGTTTTCTGTGCTGACCTTATTGGAAAAGCAGGAAAGAAATTCATTTCTCAAAGTTATTAATATGCAGTCACTGACGCTCCCTTCTGATTTACTGACGCGACCATGAGGCAGATAAGTGTAACGCCAAGGCTAGCTATTATAGTCTACGTAAGACATTTTATATAAGGGACTTTGTAATCAGCTCATCAAGGTTAAAAATACAATACCTACACGAGAAATTGGTATTGGTATCCTTGCCTCGGAAAGCACGTTAAGCGTTGGTTTCGGCTGTCATTTGTAGAACTTTAAGAGCCGTAAAAGGTAGTCAGCGGCCCAAAAAGTCCGACATCCAGTCTAACCAAGGGGTATCGTTTTACCCAGGACCTTAGTAGGCACTGGGTTAAACTGGGTATTACCCAGTATTAACTGGGTTATGTAGGTCAGATAGGCAGTCACTCCATGTAAAATACTGGTATTCAGTTGCATCCGGTTAGACTCAAAGCCGACCCCAACTTAGTATGGAAAAGGCTAGACAGATGATGACACGAACATTTATTTTAATATGACTTTCAGAGAATTTTAGAACGCGATCAAAATATATGACCGATTGACCGTTTATGTCGCATTTTCGGTTTCACAAGTTTCACAAAACTCTTTCTTGTGCCAGCCTCACCTAGGATATTCCCCCGGTGGCAAAATAACGTCTGCCCATCTCGCTGCCGAACGACTAACATCCGTAGGATGACATCTTTCGTAGGACGCCACTCGAACACAGCTTTACTTCACCTGCTATTACCGTGTCGACACGGCGCGTTCGTGTTCCACGCGCGCCTTAAAGAGATGTCAGCATAAAGATAGGGATAAAGTTGTGTCCTAGCAATAGTTTTTGCGTAAAGTTTGATGTACAGAATGCTTGGTTAACGGCTTTGTGATGAGGTGGTTTACACCCTGTATACAGTCACCTACAAATTAATCAGTTTCTCCTCCAATACCCACTCGCCTCATCAACAATCAAGAAGCCTGGTTTGTGGCACTCCACGCTCCGCACACTCATACATATGCAAAGCAGTACGCGCGGGACGGATGGCTGGTCTTGTTAGCCGCGTGATGTGTCGCTCTATTCACTCGCGAACAACAGTAGGGTGGGGAAAATTGCCCTGTTTTCCGGGGAGAGTTGCTTTTTAGTTTGCTGCAAGTTTGTTTCGATTATTATTGGAAAACTAATTGAATCATCATATGCCTGGCTTTCAGGAGTTACAGTAGTTTGCGAATAGTGTGGCGGGTTTATCCCAAAAAAAACTATGTTGGGGTCGGCTTCCAATCCAACCGGTTGTAGTTGAATACCAGTATTTGACATGAAGCGACTGCTTATCTCACCTCCACAATCCAGTACCTGGGTAATACGACACCCTTTGGTAAGACTGGATGTCAAACTTTTAGCTTCTGATTATTTGTAGCGACTGTCTTAGATCTAGAAATGACAGCGGGTACTAACGGCTTAACGTGCTTTCCGAGACACGGATGAAACTCGACATGTAATGTTCGTCACCCATCCACGAACCAACCTCGGTAAGCACGGCTTAACCATGAAGGTTGACCCGTGCGGCTGTTATTATTTAGCCATGAGGTCCTTCACAAACTGCTAAATGTTTTCCAATATGTTTTATACCCAGATGAATGATGGTATACAGCTGCATCCAGTTAGACTGGAAGCCGACCCCAACATAGTTGGGAAAAGGCTAGGCAGATGCTGATGATGAATGCTGAAATTATAGGTAACGGCGGTGTACCCGGAATAAAACTTGGTATACTACAATACTATTCACTCTTGAACAACTACATTGCAGAGAAAATTGTCCTGTTTTCCGCGAAGAGTCAACATCGAACAAAACTCGCTGGAGCAACTTTCGAGTTTGTTTCGTTGTTGACTGCACTCGGAAAAATAGGATCGTAGAAAACAGTGTAACAATGTCCTCTTTTCAACCGACTTCCAAAAAGGGGAGGTTATCAATTCGTCTGTATTATTATTATTATTTTTTTTTTTTTTTTGTGTTTGTTACCTCAGTACTCTCGACTGGTTGAACCGATTTTGATATTTCTTTTTTTTGTTTGAAAGCTGGTGCTTCCCGTTTGGTCCCATTTTAGTTTGCTGAAGACCTGATGCTGATCTTCGGAGATATACAACGGAACTCTTCAAAAATACACAGCAAATCTGCAGTGATTGCTGCCATCGCTTGTAAGTTCATTGTTTATACTATATTATGACGTAACATCACACCTGTATGCTCTGAGGGGGTACGCACATGTGTAAAATATACCCGATTTCGAAAATATTTGTTACCTCAGTACTTTCTACTGGGTGAACCGATTTTGATCGTTCTTTATTTGAAAGCTGGTGCTTCCTGTGTGGTCTTATAATCATCAAATCAGTAGCTGATGATGGGATTCTGGAGAAATAGAGAGAATTCTTCACATTTTATAGGCACACTAGAAGCGGTCTGGGTAGTTTTAGGAATTGTACTTTCTCGAAGTGATCCCAATTCAATTTGATGAAGATCTGATGAAGAACTTCGGAGATACGCAACGGAACTCCTCAATAAATGATAGCAAATGTACTGGGATTGCCGAAATCTCATATCTGTCTATTGTTTACACCAGTTCATAACCTAAAATCACGCCGGTACGCTGTGAAGGGGTAAGCACATGTGAACCACTAAAAAGTGAAAAATAAAAACTTTTTTACAAAAAATAAAACCGACTTCAGAGAAAACAAAAAAGTGAAAAATAACTTCACAAAAACGCTTCAGAAGTCGGTGACAAAAAAACTAAATCAATCAAAAAAAGGTCACCGACTTCTGAAGCGTTTTTGTGAAGTTATTTTTCACTTTTTTGTTTTCTCTGAAGTCGGTTTTATTTTTTGTAAAAAAGTTTTTATTACATGATTACGTGCTCAAAGAATAGATAACATAGATATAAGAGGAATGACATTGACCTATCACTACTACGTATAGAGAAGTCAGCGCGAACAAATTCTGAGCTACAAGCGCGGCAGTGCGGGGCGCGCGGGGGGCAGCTAACCCCGTGTATATCTGTCACCGTAAAATTGTCAAATACGTTATATTGTAATATCCCTAGCGATATTGTAAAGTCTCGAATTATTGTCAAATGCATTATTTAACAAAACGCATTATTTTTCGTGAAATGCGTATAACATAACCTTAAAACACTTTATATTCCCCCTAAAAAGCGTTGTCGACGGAACCCTGCTTCGCGGGGCACCTATTTCCGAGTGCAGGGTTTAAAAGAACCTAACTAACCTAACGGGGGGTGCCCCAAGTCCCGATTATGGGGGCAGAGATAATTCCGTATGTTCAGTTGACAATAATTCGAGACATTACAATATCGCGAGAAAAAACACATTATATTGTAATATAACGTGTTTGACAATTTTACGGTGACATATCTATAGTGCTGTGGCGAGCAAGCGACTGTGTTAACTGCAGCCGATCGACTGCAGTTGAACGAAGCATAAATTTTGTTCGCGCTGTCTTCTCTATACGTATTAGTATTAGTTCAATGAGGAATATTTACGTGATTAAAAGAAGGCTTTGGTTATTCTCCAGAATAGTTTCAAAGTTCTTGTTCTGTTGTTTAGGTTCATGAACTAAGTAATTGTAGTGATAAGGTCGTCGTAACACTGAACCGATAAGATCGTGTCGGTCTTCAATTAACTAAATTAAATAGGTGTTTTTGCTCAGTTCGCTTGCATTATAAACCCCTTTTTCCAACTGATAATGTGTTATTTAAATACGATGTTACAAATGAGAGAAATTATAGTATAGGATCCCGCTATACAACGACCTTCACCGAGATGCTTATTTAATGAGACGTATTTTTTATGTTATTAAATATGCCAATAAATATATCCTATATGGGTTGCCTAACAAATTTCAGTCCAGAGTATTTTTAATTAATAATTTAAAAACATTTTTTTTTAAACATTGCACCGGTGTGATTATTAAATAAATTTGATACCAATCGAAAGTTTGAAGCCCATAGAATATGCAAACGTTAGGTTGCCTATTTTTTTCCGGTCACAATCACGGGTTGCCAGGTGTAAACAGGTAAATCTATAGGTACTAGCATTTTGCAACGGTCTGATTATTGAATCAAACTTAGATAAAATGAAAGATTATTTCATAAGGAACACGGTGGTATAGGGTTGCCTGCGAAAAATCAGTCCCGAATTAGGGTTGTCGAATTTTAAATAATAAAATATCGCTGCGAGTGAATGTGTGTGAGAGAGAGGTCCCAGACCAACCATCCCACGCGGTAGAAAAGGACGCAGCGTAGCAGCTGTTTAAAGTCCGCCCATTTAAAGAAGGAGAGTGCGCATGCTATTTGTGCTTGGAAATGAAAAGGATAGCGATAGACTCGTATATGCTGTGCATTATTTTGGAGTAGTTAATTATTAATATACAGAAATAGTTATTTAATTTTTTATTTTTTAATCAATTAAAGTCACATCGGTTTTTTATTTCTGAAATCCGAAAACTGAAAATTTGTAGTTCCACAAAATTTTTTTTGCGGGATCTGTTTTCATTGGTAAGTTTATACGGAACCCTCGGTGTGCGACTCCGACTCGCCCTTCCCCGGTTTTCTTTCTGTCGCTTTCGATGACACAGATTTTATCGGTCTAAACTTCAGGCTTTGTGTAGGTACCTATTTCTAATTTTATCACTAATTATGGGGTACATTTTTCCTACTAGTACTAGTACTTTTTTTTTGTCCCTTTCAGCGACACGCTTTCTCGCCATCTATATAATACTATATCTATGACTCCAAAATAATGCACAGCATATTCGAGTCTATCGCTATCTTTTTCATTTCCAAGCACAAATAGCATGCGCACTCTCCTTCTTTAAATGGGCGGACTTTAAACAGCTGCTACGCTGCGTCCTTTTCTACCGCGTGGGATGGTTGGTCTGGGACCTCTCTCTCACACACATTCACTCGCAGCGATATTTTATTATTTAAAATTCGACAACCCTAATTCGGGACTGATTTTTCGCAGGCAACCCTATACCACCGTGTTCCTTATGAAATAATCTTTCATTTTATCTAAGTTTGATTCAATAATCAGACCGTTGCAAAATGCTAGTACCTATAGATTTACCTGTTTACACCTGGCAACCCGTGGTTGTGACCGGAAAAAAATAGGCAACCCAACGTTTGCATATTCTATGGGCTTCAAACTTTCGATTGGTATCAAATTTATTTAATAATCACACCGGTGCAATGTTTAAAAAAAAAATGTTTTTAAATTATTAATTAAAAATACTCTGGACTGAAATTTGTTAGGCAACCCATATAGGATATATTTATTGGCATATTTAATAACATAAAAAATACGTCTCATTAAATAAGCATCTCGGTGAAGGTCGTTGTATAGCGGGATCTTAGACTATTATACCAATACTTGAAAAAAGATATGCATTCCATTTTATCTTCAAGATTGTTTTGAATATAGAAACAAACAACCTCTCATTTGTCTCCGAAATGTCCTTAGAACTTACTGCAAAGTTGTCGACAGAATATTTTAAGCGTTCAATGCTCATGGTTCAATTCCCGGGACGGGTCCCAGTTTGCGTAGTTTACAAAGCGATTGAGACGTGGACTCTCTATAACTGCGGGATTTCACAAATACGTCAGAGCAGGTATGTAGGTAGGTAGGCTACAACGACGTAAGAGGACTTAAAACGTCTTAGTAATATACCTGTATTTTCCCGTTAATACCTAAATACATACATAAACTCAATCAATTAAGGTCGAAGGTGGAGCAATAGACGCTTAATATAAAATGAGACTTATGTTGTGAAAATAGAGTTACCTGTCGTTATCTGTATGACCAACACATGGTACGCAAATCACATAATCCCACGCCTTCAATCTGCGGAGACCAATAACCAGCATTATTACTGTATCACTGGTGGGCCTAGAGCCTAACAATACAGCAAACCCATAAAACAAGCAGACTGTTCTGAAACCTTAACATCATGAAGGGCAGTAGGCAGGGAAAGACAAGATTTTAGACTTGTATCAAAGTAGTGCTAGTTGATACCAGTTATGTTTAAATCCCATGTAAAAAAAAAT
Source organism: Xestia c-nigrum (assembly GCA_916618015.1). Classification (NCBI taxonomy): domain Eukaryota; kingdom Metazoa; phylum Arthropoda; class Insecta; order Lepidoptera; family Noctuidae; genus Xestia; species Xestia c-nigrum. Next base: position 6,372,725 of record OU745246.1, on the reverse strand, counting down.
GTCATATGTGAATCTAGTCAGAGAGTCGGATAGTCTACCCAGAAAACCCAAGGACACATTTGTCCGATCCGCAAATTGAGCTCAGAAGTAGCTCTTGTAGCCATTCCACGCCAAGAAACTTACTTTTATGTAGAAATCATGCAACATGTTTGTATGCAACAAATTTGAATAGCCATCCCATCACTATTATCGATGTTACAAGAGAGCCAGAGCGATATGCATCAAGATTACAAAGATAAGATTTATTTAGTCCACGCTGAACAAAATGTTTACATTCCAGTCACAGTTATTTTACCTCTTGACAATAGAATCCCAACAGTAATGTTATTGTTAAGAGGTTATACAGGGTGTAAACCACCTCATCACGAAGCCGTCAACCAAGCATTCTGTACATCAAACTAAGTAACTTTACGCAAAAATTATTGCTGGGAAACAACTTTTTTTTTTGAGGTTATAAATCATGTTTTGTAGTAGAACTCAATGTAACACACTTAAAACATTATGCTGATGGATGGATTGAATAGTACGGGGGTCGTGGAGCTGAAAAATCTTACCAAAAAAACTTGTATTTAAAACAAAAATTGACAAACCGTTGTAACTTTGACCCCCCTATATATGGGGGGTGAGAGTAGAGTAACGAGAAGGTATGGTGTAGAACAAAAAAATGATCGCAATAATGGGGAGAACATGTGCCTTTCGGCTTCGTGAAGAGGTGTTTTACACCCTTTAGACCATTGTTACTTGGTCAGAGGCAGCCAGTCAACAGCAACCATCTAACAACAAGAATATAAATAGTGTAGTCATGAGGCCGCCAACCAAGTTTCCTGTAGGTAAATCCGACTAAGTAACACTGCGAAAAATGTATTGCTGGGAAACGACATTTTATTGTTGTATAAAATCACTGTTCATGGTAGCGCTAAATGTTACGCACTCAAAACATGGTGTTGATGAATGAAGCTTATTCAATGATTACAACATCCTCCTCCTCTGACGACTCCCCAGAAACTGTTTGAAAAAGTTTTAACTTTGACATAGTTTTCAAAATCTCCGTAACTAAAAGGTTCCTAGTACGGTTTAAAACCGGTGACGGAAAGGACAGGTGCCTCTGAGCATCTCCATTCAAGTCGCTGTGATTTCGATCAGTTGATAACATAGCTGTGAATGAACTGTAGTCCACGTTGAACAAAATGTATATGCAAATATATTCACAAGTTTATCCGATGACGTAAAACAAATGATGCTCGCAAATATTGTTGTTTTATCGCATTCGAGTGACCTTCGATTCCACATTCTTACTGAAAACACTTTTATGCGTGGGAATACACGAATAGGTAGTCATTGACATACAACGAGTTTGATTAATAACTTCGCATACCCAACTAAATGGGGACTATCGTTCATAAACTCGCCGCTAGGGGCGCTCGTGGAGAGTAAGGTCTTCGAAATGTCAGATGTCATACTGATCGCGCGTTGCGTGCTTTTTTTAACACGTATTTTTACTAATATTTTAATATTCGCAATTGGTTGAGATTAAGCCATTCCTGATTAATAATGACTTGAAGATTTTAAGTACCTAACAAGTTTGATTTTCAACATCTAATGTGTTAGTACTTGAATGAAAAAATGTTTACAAACGTTTAATGCTTGCTCATTTTAGGGGCAATATTGTGAATATGAATCTAAAGTATGCACAATATGCAATAAAATAAACTTTTTATGAAGTTACTGGTACTTTGAAGTATCAAATAGAATAAATGACAGAACCTTATTCGCCAGTGGCGCCATCTCATTGGTATACCGGCAAGAGAATGAAGACTGAAATGAATCCATTTTTGTGAGGGGCTTGGTTATTAAAACACTTCAAACTAAACTAGGTCGGTAATGTCTAATAAACAATAGCCGAAACAAAAATTGAACCTTATTATATTGTATTACGGTTTACGAACTACATAGGTCATAGACGAATAAATACGAACGATGTTTATTTTGGAACTGTTAAAGTTGCCTCCAAAACTATTTACTCACTCATTAGACTGTAAGACAAAACCTCCTTGTCGAGGAGGGCCAGATTGCTGTTCTGGCTCATTCAAATGGGCATTAAAAAAAAAGAATAAGTAGCCGTAGTAAATCTACGGCGTGATGGTTTTTTTGAAAAATGTGTTGAATTTTATAATTAGTATCACACAGAGGCGACATCTTCAAAAAAAACAAGCTTCTTTTAATAAAGAGAAAAAAAAATTAAGTCGCCTTTGATTGTATGAAAAGAAAAAGTTATCTATTACAAAATGTCGAACGCGTCTTCTATTTTCAAAAAGAAGCTTCATAAATTGTTTTACTGTCAGAAACAGAATGTCTGCAAACCGCTGTCGAAGTCGTGGCAATTAGTAAATCCCGCGTAACTTAATGTCTTTAATGACTTACGTATTCTGCTCGGAGTTTAGAAGATAAACAATGAAAAAGCTCAAACTTACTGAATACTGACTCAGGCACTCACGTCTATTTCAGCTGTCTAATGTAATATCAGGCACATGTCTTCGTAAAAGAAAATTATTTGTCTAAGTAATTAGTTTTCTTAATTTCTTATTAGAACTATTTTTGTTTGGCAGAGCGTGTGGTTTATGTATTATTTTTGGCTGACATCTTATTAGAGATAGGTACAGATTTAATTGCGAAAGCTCTTCGATATTAGTTTTGTCTTAGCTAGTTTTGACCGCGGCTTTGTCCCAGTAATAGTAGGAAATTATTACTTGGGGTCTAGATAAAAATTATCCTATATCGACCGTACTCTAATCATGTATCACAAACGGTGACATTTGATAAAAATATCACAAAATGTCAAAAGAATTTCATCCAAGATAGTTCATTCGTTTTGGTGTAAAAAGGTAACAGATAAATTTAGCCTATTTATAATATTAAAATGAAGACACATATTTTAGACACACAAGATTATAATTTTCCCAAAAGTGTATTTTAAATAAATATCGCTGGACATTACACACAGCGCCATCTAGTGCCACACTAAGCAAGGCTTGTGTTGTGGTCACCAGACACTTGATATACTACATTTATACTTTTTGTTTGTAAATATGTACATACTTATTACATATAAACATCCATGACTCGGAAACATGTCCATGCTCATCACACAAACATTTGCTCCTACCGGGATTCGAAACCGGGACCCTAAAAACGTAAGGCAGCCTCACTACCGCTGCGCCATTCGGGTCGTCGTTAATCTAACTTTGAATTGGAAAACTACTAAAGCCTAAAATTATTTTTACCCGTAATTTCCAATTAAACCATCTTTGAATTTGTATTGTTTTAATCGTCTTTCAAAACAGTTTTTATTAAAACGATTATGGGAACAACTTTGAAACTCTATGTTTATTTATGAGTTTCACCGACCACCTAAGTTTCTTTGAGAGTTTTTCTTTCGAAATAATGGATTTTTGTGGTTCATGAAACTGCATGGCCTGTTCGAAAGAGATACCGCGGCCCCGGAACATAAAGGGTGAGGAACCCGCTCCGCCCAGAGTGGGAGAAGTCAGTTGATGATTTCCCATCCAAAAAAAAAAAAGTTTATCAATTAAAAGCGTGCAGGAAAACATCGTTAAAAAGTTTTTGATCGACAAATTCGAAGGCATGAGAAATATAACAATACTAAGGTCCATGTTCACCAAAAAGATGACGGACGATTATCTAAAAACAGCTGTTTAAAACACATTTTTGTATGGAGAAATGTCACATTGACAGTTGTTTTTAGATAATCAGATTGTTATCGTCTCGTTGAACATGGACCTTATTGGTGGACGGCCGGCTCCCTCTGACATAGAGGAGGTGTCCATTGTGTGTGATCCCACAACTGAGACAGTGTAACGCTAAAAGCTTAACACATGTGACCTTTTGTTAGTGGCTATTCACTCATTCTCTACAAGGCAGATGTCCAGAACGAGACGCCCTAGAATGACATAAAGGGTGTAAAAACCTCTCATAGAAGCCGAAAAGCACTAGGTCTTCCCGTCATTGTGATCATTTTTTTGCTATACATCATTTCTGGGACCCTTCTAGTTACGGATATTGAGGATCAAAGTTCCAACCTTTTGACAAGTATTTTTTTATTAAATACAAATTTCAATGTAAGATTTTTATTTTAAACACTTCCACGACCCTCATTCTATTCAATCCAGCACACTGTTTTAAGTGTTACATTGAGTTCTACCACCGGACGTGATTTTTCATCTATCTATCTATCTATACTTATAATAAATCTGTAGAGAGGTCAATTCTGTACATGAAATATATTTACAAAATAACTATCGGGGGGTGATTAGTGATCGATACTGATGCCAAAAATGCAATCAGTAAAATTTTTGTCTGTCTGTCTGTATGTTATTTATAGAAAAAAAACTACTCGACGGATTTTAACGAAACTTGGTACAATTATTCTACATACTCCTGAGCAGGTAATAGTATACTTTTCATCACGCTACCATTAATAGGAGCAGAGCAGTGAAAGGAAATGTTGGGAAAACGGGAGAAGTTACTTGGTTTTTTTAGCTTCCGTCGCGTGTGCAGCCTTAATGGTTAAAGCTACATAGAAATCATGTATAACGGAAATATTCCACATAAAATTATATAAAAAATATCCCAAGACAGCATATGTCTATCTTTTATAGTTGACTCACAATAACACGTGTATCTCCCGATAGCTTAGCAGTTCGGAGATTTGTTATTATTATATTTGTTTACTCTTACGTTTATATCATCACGCTATGACCCACATAAAACATAGGATACATTTTATTCCGGTAGTAAGATCCCATGGGACAGTAGTCAAACTTCACGCGGGCGAAGCCGCTGGCAGAAGCTAGTCCAAAATAAAGTCGTTTCCCAGTAGTTTGATATACAGGGCCTCGATTCTACTATTACAATAGTGTCAGAGTAGTCGGTCATTGATTTCATAATGGTCAAATTCTGACAAATTTTGACAAGTTTGTTAATTCTACTAACAATGGTGCCACTATGACTTCAATGGTCAACCACTGACACTCCATTGAAATAATTGTCATAGAATGATAATCTCGTTCATGCAGTCTGGCATGAATAAATGTTCGCATTTAGTAGTAGATCTCGAAAACCATTTGTACTAAGGGTTTTATAATAATGACAATTCGACAATGCCATTAAAACACAATTTTATTACGAAACCATTGACCGACTAATGATCGATCATTGTGAATTGAACAGATTATGAACTTTAGGCAAAATGACAATGGGATGAGAATGGAATCGTGTTGGAGTGACGAATTTATTAAAATAGCAGAATTAGGCCCCAGAATGCTTGGTTGACGGGTTCGTGATAAGTTTGTTTAAACCCGGTATACTGACCTTATGAGTGAGGATTTTCGGAAAGTTAAGGTGCATATTACTTACAACCGGCGAAGTGCGTGTATGACCAGAAACATGGATGAGGCAAAAGAAGTATGTAAGAATCTAAAGGATCGTATCTGTGGGTTCTGCCTGCCCCATACATTTCAAATGTGCCTCTGGGTTAAGGGGCCGGCGGAGCATGCGGGTTTCATACAAACGTAATACCGAAATAATGTGAAAATCAAACATACTCTTAAGGTAGTGTGTATATTTCGATTGTATTATAGAATATCTATTTTCCCAAATAAATATTTTGAATGGACAATGATATAAAAAGGAGATATGAGGAATTTAAAATTTCCATAGAACATTTATTTTTCTCATAACTCTTGTTTAAATCAGTGTATATTTAAAATATGTGTTTGGGAACCTGTATATTCTGTGATCCAATCAAAATAAATACACACTACCTTAGGAAAATGTTTGATTTACAAATTATTTTGGTATTACGTTTGTATGAATTTCGCATGCACCGTAGGCCTGTTATGGCGGTGTCAACACCGAAATGCGCGCACACTGGTGTCAATTCTGTTGTGCACAAACTAAACTTAATTTAGGATTGCTAACTTTATCTCTTTAATAAAACGAGAAAGAGACGGACGTAAATTAGAGCTGTCTTTAAGGGAACTAATATTTCCAATTGTATGGAAATATTAGTTCCAATTAAATTTGAAGGGTGCACGTAGAAACATGTAGACCAAAAATACGGTGAAGCTCAAAGCATAAACTAGTTTGACTTCCCTAACTTAGTACATAGCTATAGCCGTCCTTTTTCTCGCCCTGCCTTTTATTAAAATATAGCAATAGCTTAAATTATGTTTAGTTTGTGCACAACAGAATCGATACCATTGTCTATTTGTATTGGAGTAAACGAGAAACCCACTATTATTAATTTAGAAGTTTTTTTTTTATAAATAGTGGAATAATATAGTTTGGATTATTTGTGAAATTTGTCTCGTTAGCGGCTTAGGTATATGTCGACTGCGTGTTTTTATTCCCATTTTTTTCATTGTAGTTTTCGTATGTCGTCAGAAAAATAAAGGCATAAAACCGTTGAATGGTGATTTTAAGACCACTCTTTGCAATTATGTATCGAGTCCGTCTACGGTCTTTTAAATGTGATGAATACTTTTTTTTTTAATGAGCTAGAACAAATAGTTTATCTTAAAAACTGCTTAAATAACATCAATTAGGTCATGTCAGCCTCTTAATTTAAGATTAAGATTGCCGTCATAAACTATAAAAAATAAATTAAAATTGAAGTAAGTAGTCAGTAAATGATTTAATTATCTCACTGAGCATTTCAGATACTATATTACTACCATTTCTATTTTAGAGTTTAAACACGTAGGCGCGTGGTCAACTACAAAAAAAAATAATCGAGCAAATTTTGGCGGCCCTAGGCCCGATTCTACTCGGCCCATAGGGAAATCCGCCCCTGACGATACTCAAGTAATTACTAAACGACCTTCCAGAACTATCCATATAACTATTTGCTACCATCACTTAGGAACCCAGCGTGACACGTTAGCGAGTTCTAACTGTGTGGGGCCATTAAACAAGCGTCGTGTCCGCTAACTTTGTTATCGGAGCGATCGTACATTCCTATTTGCGTTGGACACAGTACAGGAAGAAGGCAGAGTGCTTACTGGCAATATTTATTGTGTTGGTAACAATGGTTTTTGTTTCTTTTATTTTTGTTGAGGTGATTACGTGTTTTGCTTTTCATCGGCCTGTGTTTTCGCGTTTTAGGGTACTGAAAAGGTAGCTTTATTATGGGTCCCGATGACACATTTTCTAATGATGATGACATTTCTTTTCATTCATTTCTGTCTTTCCATCACGTTGACGGCAATAGGCTCAATTGGCGAAATTTGGGTGTTGTTAGGTTAGGTACACGTCTGCCTAACTCTTCTGGCAGATACAGGCGTCTTGTTTTAATGTTTGTTAACAAAATATGGACTTTTATTAAAATCGGACGGTCTTGCTGGGGTTGTCAAGTAATGTCAAGTAAGTTTTTCGTTATGTTACATTACACACATAAAACGTCACCACTAGTCGCCATGCGATAGTTCCAACGTCATCTATTAATTGTTACCTCAGTTAATTGTTACCTCAATTAATTGTTACCTCTGCTAATTGTTACCCCAGTTAATTGTTACCTGAAGGATGCGTGTATAGGATTTGTGTAAACGCTTTGCATATGTGTGTGAGTCGATGACAATTTGTCCCTTGTTGAAATACTGTATTAATATTAATGTCTACTGTGACATATTGCAGGGAGAAGGCAGGGTGCTGACTGGCAATATTGTTGTGTGAGTAACACATAAGAATGTGTTTTTTGTTATTTTTTATGTTGTGGTATTTTGCTTTTCCTCGGCCTGTGTTTTGGCGTTTTAGAAGTTGGATATGGTTATTTAATGTAACCTGTTTTCTAACACTAATGCAAAGCAAACTTTTTATAAAGGTAATTTTCTTCTGTCTAGTATTAAACTAAGGATGTAATTTTCGATCGGCTATAATTTTGAATACCTGTCTATTCATGGCAAATGACAAAGTGACTGTTTCAACAATTACTTACACTACTTTTCCCAATTCTGAGGCATACGGATGGAAGGGAGAAAATCTAAGGATTTTCTTCCATCCTTCCGTATAACCCAATTTGATCGCAACCGGTAACTTCCCCCCAATATGAACAAACCCTTAACTTCGCTCAACCATAAATTGGACTACCGGTACCGAAATAATATTGGCACAGCCACTGTGATATGTTTACGGTATTTGTCTGTATATCCAATAAAACGCGCCGGTACGCAGCGACCACGCAGCGGGGATGTCGTAAAGAATGATTATAGACGTAATAAACTTTTATCTTGGTAATAGACAGGTTAAAGTTGATCATTTCAAACTTTATTGAGACAAATTGTTGGATGAATATACTGTTTTTATAATAAGGGAAGAATATTTCCTGGATATTTTGTATTACTTTGAAATCTTGATGGATGGAGAGGGAGAAGAAGACCAAACTTAAAATTGATGGATTGTGTAAGGAATGATCAGAAGGAAAAAGGAATAAACGATTGAGAATGGAAGAAGGAAAGGGATCAGGGCAGGGAGATGATGATGACGATTTTGTTTCGTTTTTTATTTTTTTATTTAAAGCAGGGTAAAACAATAAATTAGTATTTCCCTGGAAGCCCGGGCTAGTGCTCATCCGATTTTAAATGGTTTTTAATGAACCATCTTAACTGCTTAATTAAATAGAAATAATTATTATTTTCCGTAATTTACCGAATCTACTTGACTTCTAATTAAAATTATAACGAATTACAAACCAAATTGTGTATCACCAAGCGGTCAATTAACTCTTAATTGTCAATTATCCTCACCTACTTATGACCAAAGTGCGCCGTCATTAACTGAGTGGATTGAACTGGTATCGTTCTAGGAAGAACTCGTGTTGGTCGTGTTGTTACCAACTGAACAATTATCCTTAATTTAATTAGTAGGTTTACGTGTATCCTTATGTGACCGTCAAATACATACAGAGTGTCTCGAAGCCGTCAAACAAGTATTCTGTACATCAATCCTAAGTAACTTTAACACAATTGGAAACAACTGTCTTTTTAGACTTTTTCAACTGACATTGTGCTGATGGATAAATTGAATAGTATGGCGGGTCGTGGTGGTGTTTAAAGTAAAAAAAATACATTAAGAACTTGCATTTATAAAAAAACTTGTCGAGAAGTTGAAACTTTGATTGACCCCCTATACAGGGTGAAATTGAATAGATGCGACAAATTTAAATATACAATAATACGTGTTGTCAAGAAAATGTATAAAATATCAAATGTAAAATTAAAAAATAATTGATCAGTGTTACGAAAACCGTTAAAATAATAAAAGTATCAAAACATCTCGTCCGACTCATCGCAGTGCTCAATATAGCGGTCATTTACCTAATTTTGCCTTATTTATTTTGCATATTACTGGAATACCGATAATTGGGTCAGAGCCCATTCGTCTCCTAAAATTCGTACCCCAGCATAAAAGTTGTGGATTCGGCCCCTATATAGGTGCCCATTGGTCTCCTGGTAGGGGACCAATTAATATTTTAATAAAAATATTATTTTTAAGGTACCCATTCGTCCCCTCTAATATATATACAATATAAGTTAAAGATTCGGCACCTATTCAGGTGCCTATTGGTCCCCTGAGATAAAATTAGCTATATTTTACATAAGAAACGGTTAACATAGTACACTTGTGAACGGTTTGTTAACGGAATTAATTTAATAAATCATAACAGATCATTGAAAAAAGAGCTATGATGAATGATAATTCGTCATGATAATAATATGTCGATAGGCTTACTATGTAAAATTGTCTCTCTACGAATGGCTTATTAAAAAAACGGGTTACAAATAATAGATAAGGTGTTTTGTTAGTATGTCATGGCTGCCTCGGTGACAAATTGGTTCTTGAAAGTGCGAATACTGTTCAATGTGTCTTTGGTCTTTTATTAAATGAAGTTCGCCTAACGAAATAAACAATACTGTTAATATTATTCTTCAATAATTACTGTGATTTTAGTTTTTTTTTTTGTACTGTTATAATTTTTTAGATTTAAGTTATTATGATTTTGCATGTATGTAGTTGGTAAATATACAAAAAAATAAGAAGTGATTATTTACTGTTGATATGTGTTCTATTTTTTTTGCATATTTTATATTTAATGTTGATTTATATCATGATCAATCAAGGCTGATTTTTGTAAAAGAGTTGTATTTTGTTAGTTTCTAGGACATTGTTGTGATTTTGCATGTGTATTTGTTGTTAGTAAAAATGTTGGTTTAACATAGTTGATAAAGACTGATTTCACTTTTTGTATTTCTTTTTTTACAAAATTATTGTGATATTGCATTATTTTGTAGATCTCTTTGACTGTACAAAGTAATAACAATTAATTGTTATTTTTGTTATATTTCAATTGATATTTGGTTATTTGTTTGTACACTGGATGTAAATTAATCTAAAATTCAGTTATTACTAGGATTTTATTTAAATAGTTACACATTTTTATTTTTAACCGACTTCTCAAAAAGGAGGAGGTTCTCAATTCGGATGTTTCTATTTTTTTTTTTTTATGTTTGTTCGGGCATAACGGGCAAATGGTCCCATAGCCACCAAGTTGGGATCTGATGATGGAATCTTGGCGAAATCGAGGAACTCTTTAAATTTTATATGAAAACGTGTTGCGATTTTGGTATTTTCTATAACAAGTGAAGCATTTGCGTTTGATAAGAACCATTCTATCATCAGATCTGATGATGAAGCCAAGAGTCACGGAACTCCATAATGAGACAATGTACCATAGTCGTGTTTGGGCTTGTTGTAATTGTAACGGTATGCACTTTCCATGTATCAAGCACATGTGAACCACTAAAAAGTGAAAAATAAAAACTTTTTTGCAAAAAATAAAACCGACTTAAAAAAAAAACAAAAACGTGAAAAATAACTTTAGTTTTTGAAGTCGGTGACCTTTGTTTGATTACTTTAGTTTTTTTGTTACCGACTTCAGAAGCTAAAGTTATTTTTCACTTTTTTGTTTTTTTTTAAGTCGGTTTTATTTTTTGCAAAAAAGTTTTTACTCCATAAAAATATTATAGTTATCATATATTTTGCTAAATATTTACAAATGTACAAGAAACCGAAAGTTGTTTAATTTTTTTGAACACTGATTTAATGCCTAGAGCCTAGAGGTGTTTTATTAAACTTAATCTTATTTGCAATAAACATGATATCTACCGAATAACTATATTTTTTATTTTACCCTTTTCTGCGCAACTGTACCAGGACTACCAAGCTACAGTATACACATATACATGTACTTATATTAGAAGAATGAATAAAAATAAATATTCTTCAGGGGACGAATGGGCCCCTCAAAAGTTCCAGGGTACGAGTGGGCACAGGGTGCGAATCTTAGGGGACGAATGGGCTCTGACCCGATAATTCGTACTTAAATAAAGATAATAACATTAATGAACCTTTTGAAAACGATAATCGCGTAATTTTTTTTAATGATTTAGATTGTAGAAAAAACAGTTTATAATTACTATGTTACTGTAACTGAAGCTCCAATTTCATTTTGTCGCATTAATTAAAATTCACCCTGTATATCTCTGTAACTAGAAGGTTCCCAGGTATGGTGTAGAACGAAACAGTTTCGCAATGACGGGAAGAACAAGTGCCTTGCGACTTCGTTAAGAGGTGGTTTTACACCCTTTTCAATGGATGGTCGCCCATCCACTAGCCGACCTTGGTACACTGCTTAACTTTGAAGATGGACCCGTGCGGTTGTTATAACGATCCCTACTTCGTACGCGACGCCCCTTAACGTGTTTAACTAGTTTTCAACTAGCTTTCTGACCACAAATCTAGCCACTCATTGGTGATTTAAGTTCATAACTAGTTCCTTTTGAGTAACTTCATGGACGAAAGGATAACTAACTCTATAAAGAAATATGTATCCTCGAAATTCGAGTGCTCACATTAAGTGCGACTGCAGAGAATGTGTCCTGGGTTCAATTTCCGTCCTGCCGGGGTTGCGGGACTGTTGGAAAGATATACCGTGGCCCCGGAACATAACGGGCGATAAAGGAACATGGACGTGTTTTAGTCAGTAAAAGTCTGACACTCCCTCCCGCTCCGCCCTGAGTAGGAGAAGTCATTTGATGATTTCCCATCCGAAAAAAAGGGTTCAGTTCCCGTGCCCAAAAGAAAAAAAAATCTCGAAAAAAAAAAACAAAAAAAAAGGTTTTTTTTTTCTAAAATTTCTCATTAGCAGCCACGGAGTTGGCTTGCTGGCAATAGGCTCAAACCCTGTTACATGGGGCTTAAACATAACTGGGGAAATGTGGGTATATAGGGTGTAAAACACCTCTTAACGAATACGAAAGGCACTTGTTCTCCTCGTCATTCTGATCATTTTTTTGTTCTACACTATACCTGGGAACCTTTTAGTTTCAGAGATATTGGGGGTCAAAGTTGCAAGATTTTGATAAGTTTTTTTTTAAATATCACTTTTTATCGCATGATTTTTACTTAAAATATCTCTACGACCCCCGTACTATTCAATCCATCCATCCGCACAATGTTTTGAGTGCGTTACATTGAGTTATACCACAAAACGTGATTTAAAACCTCAAAAAAAAAAAGTTGTTTCCCAGCAATATTTTTTGCGTAAAGTTACTTAGTTTGATATACAGAATGCTTGGTTAACGGCTTTGTGATGAGGTGAAATACACCCTGTATTATTAGGTACACCACTGCCTAACCTTTCGGGGAAAAGAGGCGTGATTTTATGTTATGTATGTACTACTCTCCTCTCTTATCAATCTAAAAGCACTCATAATTATAATATGATAAAGTGCTTAATAGGGTGTAAAGGTTAATAGCCTGTTGTGTATAGGTATCGTTATTTACTTAGGTACATGCGTACTTATGGACGATCATAAGAATTTCATAGAAATCCATGACAAATTCAGGGACAAATTTGACGTAGTTCAGGGACTTTTTACGGATAGTGATTAATTAATAGTAGTTTATGCAACTGTGCATAATGAAGGGCATTACAACACGAGTGTGGGTTTAAGAAACGAGCCGAAGGCGAGTTTCTTAATAGCATCACACGAGTGTTGTAATGCCTAATTATGTATAGTTGCATACACTACTTTATCTACCCAAATATCATAAGGGCTCTATGATGGGTTCAGGAACCATAGGGAAATGACCTGCATTGTTACTTGGCCCTTGATTCTTGTGCCAACAGGTTATTAGTTGCATTCGTCGCTGCATTTACGATATCTGGCGGAGTATTCATGTCAATTTCTGAGTCACTATCACTCATTTTCGACAGAAATAAAGAATGGGTTACTGGAAATAAAAAGCTAACGAACAAATGACAGCTCGAAATGGCGGCGTTTCGGATATCTGTCATTTTTTTTAAATCATAGGCAAACGAACAAAGTCACTATTCTTGTGTCACTCGAGATCGAAAATGTCGTGCGATTTATAATTAGAATCATACTGAATTGGGGTTTTTTTTTTTTTTTTTTTTTTTATCGATATCTGATTTAATGTAGGTGGTACTAGAATAGCACACTCACTTGAATTTGACACCTGTTCCAAATTTAAAACTCATAACGCAACTGTTTACAGTTGCGTTATGAGTTCATTACAGTACCGTTCATTTCTGCAGGTTGGTAATGCTGGTCATTGCCTATGGTTTTTGAACGCATTAGAGAGGGTTTATGATATTTGGGTAGATAAAAATACATTTCGAAGGTAACGAATGCAAGAACATTATATAACTGTTCCATGTCCCTCAAATCATTTTCTCAGGTACAGTTGAAAACCAGCATCGGGCTCTCGTTGTCCGGAAGTTTACTGAACTGAGCCGGCGCAGCCGTGAGACACACTATCTTTATATGTATCTACACAATATGTGGCATGTGCAAAATTTACTAATATTATTAATACTATAAATTTTTCCTATTTACTTTCTAACAGATCCCTATGAGTGAATGACTGATTGCTTGAAATGCAGAAAACGCTCATTCCATTTGAATTACAGGACCTATAAAATTAATATACTGCTACGTATTCAAAGATTTTTAGAAATACTTGCAAGGTTGCTAAAGCCCTGCACATTAGCAACAAGATCAAAACAGCGGAAAATAAAATAAAGACCGTTTGGAAAGTTATAAATAACGAGACCAACAGAAATAAAATACGTAATAATACTTTTACATTAGATACAGCATGTGGTCTTAAAAGCTCTAATCAGGAAGTAGCTCAAGAATTTGTTAATTTTTTTACCGAAATACCAATAAAAACTACGGAGGCTCTTAATTCCTCACCTGAAGCCTCAATTGGCTTATTAAAGGCGAATGTGTCTGGCTGCCTGGCTGAATTTAAATTTAAACACATTAACCCCATGACAGTTATTAAAGCTTTCCGGCAAATTAAAATCAAACTGACTGAAGATTTATGGGGAATGTCTATGAAAGTTTGCACATCTATACTTGAGACCATAGCCCCGTACTTAGCTTTAATTTTTAATTTATGTGTAGACCAAGGAGTTTTCCCTGATTTAATGAAATACAGTAAAGTCATACCTCTTTTCAAATCCGGGGACAGTAAAGATGCCAATAATTATAGACCTGTATCCGTATTACCAGTTTTTAGCAAGGTTTTTGAAAAAGTAATGCTTAATCAAATGCTCTATCATTTTAACACCAACAGAATCTTCCATGATCAACAGTATGGTTTCACCAAGGGACGTTGTACAACTGACGCCGGTGTAACCCTATTAAAGCACATATTTGCTGCGTGGGAAGAGTCCCAAGACGCAATAGGAATTTTCTGTGACCTCTCCAAAGCTTTCGATTGCGTAAATCACGACACATTGCTTTTGAAACTGGAGCATTACGGACTGGGTAAACTTGCACTTAGCCTGCTAAAATCTTATTTGAGCGATAGAAAACAACATGTTCAAATAAACGGTGTTAATTCACAGGGTTTGAATGTAAAAATGGGGGTTCCGCAAGGCTCAATATTGGGTCCTTTCCTTTTTCTAGTCTATATAAATGATCTACCCTATTTGTTGAAACACCAATCTCAAAATATGGTGTTGTTTGCTGATGACACTTCTCTAATTTTTAAGATAAATAGACGGGCCAACAATCTAGATGACGTGAATGATGCCCTACTTCAGGTCCAAAATTGGTTCACAGCAAATAATTTGGTATTAAATGAAAAAAAAACTAAATGCATAAGATTTTCATTACCGAATGTTAAAAGTAGTGATTGTGAGATAATATTGAATAAAGAGAAACTCGAATTCGTAGATAAAACGGTTTTCCTGGGGCTTACGCTTGATTCAAGGCTACAATGGGGTTCTCATTTAACATCTCTTGCGGGGCGCTTAAGTTCAGCAGCATATGCCATTAGAAAAATCCGTCAATTCACTGATGTGGATACCGCTAGACTGGTCTATTTTAGTTACTTCCATAGTATAATGTCTTACGGTATTTTGCTATGGGGACGGGCTGCTGATATTGAGTCTATATTTATTCTGCAGAAAAGAGCCATCAGAGCCATATACAATCTTCGTAGGCGCGATTCTCTAAGGGAACTATTTAAGGATATTGGCATCATGACGGTTCATTGCCAATACATCTACGAAAACATAATGTACGTCAGAAAAAATCTGCATCTTTTCGGTAAAAGAGGCGACAGACACAATTACAGTACTAGAAATAGGGACCAACTAGTTCAGCCAGGCTTTAGACTCGCTAAAGTAGACTCATCTTTCATGGGGTACTGTTTGAGATGCTATAATAAAATTCCACAAAGTATTCTTGAACTGAATGAGACGAAATTTAAAACATGTATTAAACGCACATTATGTAAGCAAGCATATTACAAGTTGAGCGATTATATCGCTGATAAAAATGCTTGGCTCAATGCTGGTCCTGCTCCACAAGGACAGGGGCGCAAAAATTGATAGCATTAAACGGTATTGTTGGAGCTGCTGAAGATTGTACAACTATCTTTGCATTGTATAGATTCAATGTTAGTATTATATAATCGCATAGCCCATATTGTGTGAGTACTATGTACTAGAAAGCTATCATTCACTGGAAACCTACTTTAGTTTTTGACTTGAATGTGCCCTGGCGGTTGAGAGTATGTCATGCTCACTCAAATGTCTCGCTGATGGTGGCGCGTGTGTCGGATCATTTAGCTCCCTTCAAAGTGGTTGAGCTGAATGGTGCTGATCCATGCGTCATGTTCGTGAACGGGTGCTGTCAGTTGTGACTGGTCATCTCTTAGTTGCCATGGCTTATTTGAATGAATTATTTTGTTTTTACTATGGACACTTTAAACGTGCACATCTTGCTACATTGTTCTCACATAATCTACCATCTCAACATGAATGATGTAACCAAGATTTTGTAACAATATTTTGATTTAAAAGAGTGTCCATGGAGTTTCTTGCCCGTTCTTCTCCATAGAGATCTACGCTAGGGAATGGGCAACTACAGTACTTTCACAGTTTTTATGTCTTGTGACTGGGACTGTAGCTACTTTAAATGTTCATCTTTGTTTCGACAATTCAAAAGTGCCTGTTATTGGCTTACTTGAAATAAATGCTTTGATTTTGATTTTGATTTTTGAATACATAGATTAGTTTTGGGCTTTCACAAATAGACGTCATAAAAAACAATGATTTTTTGACTTATATCTTTTTTTCGGATGGGAAATCATCGAATCACTTCTCCCACTCTGGGCGGAGCAGGAGGGAGTGTCAGACTTTTTCTGACTAAAACCCATCCATGTTCCTTCCTCGTCCTTTATGTTACGGGACCACGGTATCTCTTTCGAACAGTCCCCGGCAGGATTAGACGTGCCCCTAACGTACCCACTTTTTAGGATGCGAAAAATACTCATTGGAGTGAGCTGTCATATCTCACATAGATCAACAGATACGAAGAGTCAGTATGACGTGAGAAATCGTCGGAATAGGTAGCTTCAACTTAAATATTAAGATCAACGGCGCGGCGCAGAAACGAGTCCATTTTTAAACGCGTTTGCTTTAAGGTGAATCTTTTGATTAAAATCATTGGTAGCTCTTTTTTCGTGTCAATAAACTGCACTTACTTCGCTTTGCTTCGGGTTGGCTATGTAGTTTAATATTTTGTATAGCAACCCTAACATAACTGATCCAGTGTCCATTTCCTGGTAACGTCCTCAATTCCGTCAGTGTAACAAAATGTTTGCACAGCCAGCTTTGAGCGTCCCTCTGCATATGTCTGCATGTACCTATATTGTGTTTGCAATGTCTGTGCTACACACATTAGCATACGGTGTTAATGGAGCGGTTAAAATCATACGCTGTTGATTCGATCCGGCTCGAAGGACCAATTATCGTGACGATAGGTCGCGGTGTAGCGCGTGTGTAAATGAAAAAAAAAAAAAAAAAAAAAAGAACTTTATTCGCATACTGTCTAACAACCTAACACAATAATTTAAATTCTTCTATTAACAGTTACATTAAATTCTTCTATTAACAGTTTCACTAGCTAACTTCTAAAGCTAATTAGGATGTTAGTTTGCACAGAACTGATTCACCCTGTTCCCCGTACTAGTGTAAACTGTATTACGGTGGAACAGTTAAGTGAAATGGACTGTATAATTAGATAATATATTGAAGAAAAGAATTAAAACACAATGTTAGATTGGAAACTAATAAATAAGAAATAAGACGCTAAGAAACGCGTAATAGCCCGAATAATAGGACCTCGAAGATGAAGCTGGATAAGTCTGTTAATTGCGAACGTTATTTGTTTTATTGAGGAGCTCGTGTCTTAATCAGTCGGTTCATATAAAATATTTGTATTCCGCTACTTCATCAAGGGAAAAGGCTAGGCAGATGATGAATGTGTCATTTAAATTATTTTAAAGAAATGTCTTTTTTAATGATATTTGATGCGATAACCGATAGATAACAATAAACGCAATTTTTGGCTAAACGACACTTGATTGACGCGGTATTTTTTTGCCGGGAATTCCTTTTTATCACAATCAAACAAATGTCCACAAACATTGCGCGGCAATAAAAAAGCTATTACAGTTATAAAAGGCCTGATCAATAAACACATTAGCACCTTTCCTGGATAACTAACATCCATTTGTCGTTTGTCGTGCAAATAGCAATTAGTGCTCGTCTTTTGTCCATACCGGCGCCATCTTGGATTCCTGAACGTATCTTGATGAACAGGCGAGACGAAATGCGATTGATCTAAGGGCCATTGTGTGTCAACGCTATTGTAAAGAGGAATTAAGCTATTTATGTTAGTTTAGATTCGATATAGGTGTATACTATAAATATACTAGGTACTATACTAGAGAAAATAGAGCTTAAAAGCTTTAGAATTTTAAATTGTGTATTGTTGTCAGCTCTAAAGTCTAATGGGTGCAAAACACATCTTAACGAAGCCGAAAGGGACTTCTTCTTCCCGTCATTGAGATTTTTTTTTGTACCTGGGAACCTTTTAGTTACGGAGATATTGGGGTTCAAAGTTCCAACTTTTTGAAAAGTTTTTTTTTAAATGCAAGTTTTTACTGTAAGATTTTTCTGTAAACACCTTAATAACCCCCGTACAATTCAAACCATCCACCAGCAAAATGTTTTAAGTGCGTCACATTCATTTCTACCACAAACAATGATTCTTCATCCAAAAAAAAAGTCGTTTCCCAGCAATAATTTTTGCGTAAACTAACTTAGTTTGATGTACAGAATACTTGGTGGACGGCTTCGTGATGAGGTGGTTTACACCCTGTATACTAGGTAGAATGTTAGAGAAGTTTAGTGCATTTTCCCAAGAGAACATTTTTTAAGAACGAGGACGTATTACCAATTTTCAACACGTCTCGATATGACTGATTTTCAAAGTTCCCAGCTACTCATTCCCCGTAACGACAGTAAAAACCTTACTGCTTAAAATCCCGTCAAGTTTTTTTAATTTAACCGGCTATGGAACAGAATTGTTTAAAAGTTCCCTCAAATAACGCTTTTCAGACACCTCATCGCTATAGAAACAGCTCCAACACAGATGGTCGTTTTATTTTCTGTCCCTGTACTTATGTTATGCCCACACACCACTGAAAGCTAAGTTCCCAGTACGTGAGTGTGCACTTACCTTGTTTCCGGTTGTCTGGGGAGGGCATGATGGGCGGCGACGCCCTTTCACTTTAGATCTGAAACAATAACACGGGTTTCATTTTAAAGTCGTGCTTTTTATTTTTTTTTTCTTTTTAGACATTAACACAAAGCGTCATCTAGCGCCACACTAAGCAAGGCTTGTGTCGTGGACACCAGATAGTTGATATACAACATATATACCTTTTTTGTTTTTAAATACATACTTATTATACGTATAAACTTCCATGACTCGGAAACAAAAATATCCATGCTCATCACACAAACATTTGCTCCTATCGGGATTCGAACCCAGGACCCTAAGAACGTGAGGCAGCCTCACTACCACTACGCCATTCGGGTCGTCAAACATCATCTTCTGTCATTATTGGCCATAGTTTTTTCGTTTTGGACACATAGAATTATTGAGGTGAAAACTTAGGCGCGTTGATACTTTTCGAGTGAACAAAAATCATAGAACTCGCGTGACCGTCACCAAACGCTGTTTAAAAAAAGAAAAAAATGTGAAAAAAAGATTTATCAAATTAGCATTTATTGCTTCCACTCCTGGGACCAAGTAGGTCTCCTCTTTATATGAAGGCGCTTAGACGAGCTAAATTAGCAACTCTATTTGTGGTGGTTCAAACTTCGTTCGAAATGCTGTTAGAATAAAGTTCTAATCAGCTTGCACTACAAAGTGGTTGTTATGTCAGCATACTTTTAGTAATTATAAAACTCGCGTTTAGCTCATGTAATCGCCTGAAGGACTGGGGCTTATTGTATTTCACCATGTAGGCCCAGTGCGGACAAATGGATGTCACAGATCTTTGTTTGTTTTTTGTTTTTGTTTATGTTTATTGTAATTTTATCTTTTAACTAGCTGACCCACGCAACTTCATCTGCGTCACATAAGAGAGAAAATCGAAAGGAAAAAAAAACCCCGTTTTTGCAACATTTTTCATTCCTGCTCCGCCCCTAATGGTCGTAGCGTGATGTTATATAGCCTAAAACCTACCTCGATAAATGGACTATCCAACACAAAAAAAAAAACGATTTGAACCAGCAGTTCCTGAGATTAGCGCGTTCAACCAACGAAACAAACAAACTCCTCTGCTTTATAATACTAGTATAGATTGAATTTAATTAATTAACTAATCAAATAAGGGACCGAAACGTGGTCGCTCACAATGGGCCTTATCAAAAGGCTTAAAGTCACCCAAAGGGCAATGGAGAGGGCTATGCTCGGAGTTTCCTAGCGTGATCGAATCAGAAATGAGGACATCCGCAAGAGAACCAAGGTCACCGACGTAGCCCGAAGAATTGCTAAACTTAAGTGGCAGTGGGCAGGGCACATTGCTCGCAGAACGGATGGCCGATGGGGCCGAAAAGTTCTGGAGTGGCGACCGCGAACCGGAAGACGATGCGTTGGAAGACCTCCCACTAGGTGGACCGATGACCTGGTGAAGGTTGCGGGAATCCGGTGGATGCGAGTAGCAAGGGACCGGTCAATGTGGCGACACTTGGGGGAAGCCTATGTCCAGCGGTGGACGTCTTTCGGCTGAGATGATGATGATGATGATGGTGAATTAACTAATAGTATTTTATTTTTGCACTTCACGGTTTTTCACTACACTTAAAGTACTTACGGGATTATATATCCGTGATTTTCTTGCGGTTTTTCGAGCACGGATATAATCCCGTAAGTACTTTAAGTGTATTGTATTTTTGTACCAATCTTGTGACATGAATTTTGTTTGCCTCAATAGCGGGACATAGCAAGACACCAGTATTTATCACAACATCTTATGAACCTGTGATCCACAATAAATTATTTGAGTTTGAATTTGAATTTGTTTCTTCACGATATTTGATTGAAAGATTTCCTACACATCATGAGAAAACTTCGTGCCTGCACAAATTACTGTACAATAAATAAGTTTGATAAAGATAAAGGGGAATAACAGTTTTTTTACATTACAACAAGTACCTATGATGTTTCAGCGCCCAATTTTTACAATAGCCTTGAATCTTTGAACACTCTAAAATACATTCAAGTAATAAAAGTTTATTGCGGCGCAAACAAGTAAATAGCGCCTCATACATCTGAATCACGTGTGGGTGTTTTTTAATGATTACGGCATATGACGTCACTCTGACGTCTATACACGTCATAACGTCATGTAAATAACAACTGAGTTCGCACCGACGGAGTGTGCTGTCGATATGTGTCGCTATAATGCAATGCCAAACGGAAATGTTGACTGCAAACCGAACTGACAGTTTTGCAACTGACAGTTCTGAAATAAAATTTTTGAGGGTAGTGTGGAAATGAGTTTATTACATCTGTAGGATTTGAAATTCAGAGGACAGTTTTGAAGTTTAGGGGAATTAATAGCTGTTTGGGTGACAACAGAAAGTAGATAGCACCGTGGTAATTTCCCGGATGAAATACTTACTCAAGAGTGCCATTAGACATTTTTTTTCTCTCCCTCTCTGCGTAACATTATCCAATTATTTAGTATCGGCTGTTATCAACGACACGTGTCAGTACTGACATCGCTTTGTGTATCTGCTTTTGTGACAGCGCTCATAATCTGCCTAGCCTTTTCCCAACTATGGTGGAGTCGGATCTAACCAGATTCAGCTGAAACATGGAGAGACTGTCAGTCTGACCACCACAAATTTAGTAGTTCTGGGTAATAAGATACTTCTTGGTAAGACTGGTTGTCAGACATTCGGGCCATTAGCTGTAATGACTGTTAAATGACAGCCGGGACCAACACGGCTTAATGGGTGCAGCATTTCATTCATGGATCAACCTATCTGAGCGCGGCTTGATCTAAAGATCGATCCGAGGGCTGTTATTATTTAGTTATAGGAGTTATGAAACTCACGTTTAACAAATAATTCTAGGTTACAGTCATGTCATAAGAAACTTGCTAAGCACGGGTGGACGATTTGAGTTGAGTTTCATAACAAAAGGGACTGCAATTTTATTATAATACTACCATAAAATAAAAATGCCGTCCCCTTACACACACACACACACACACACAAAGGTAACCATTTCAGAAGAGAGAATAAATAAATAATAAATATCGCTGGACATTAACACACAGCGCGACCTAGTGCCACACTAAGCAAAGCTTGTGTCGTGGACACTAGATAGTTGATATTACTACATATATACTTTTTTGTTTGTAAATACATACTTATTATACATATAAACATCCATGACTCGGAAACAAATGTCCGTGCTCACCACACAAACATTTGCTCCTACCGGGATTCGAACCCAGGACTCTAAGAACGTAAGGCAGTCACTACGCCAATCGGGTCGTAAGAATTGTGAGCAATTTGATGGTACTTAGGGGAAGTACTATCAAATTGCTCACAATCGGAACAGCTTAACACAAAACTAAGAGTTTCAAAGTTGTGCGTGTGAGATTAAACTTAGTCGCACTAACTCACACACACAGTGTGCAAATCAGATACTGTGTGAGTGTGAAACACGTCACTCTAAACAGTTGACAAAGTTGTACTAACTTGAGTACAAACTATCTAAGTTTGGCGAACATGGCGTGTTGGAAACTGTAATAGGCTATGTTAACTTGAGTGTGATTGAAAGGTCGTTATTACGTTTTAAGTTTACAAGGTTAACTCAAGCTATACTGTTAGTCGTTTACGATAATTGATTTGATATTAAAATAAAACTCATTTCTTAAGGCGATTACATGAGCTGAACGCGAGTTTTATAATTACTAAAAGTATACAGGGTGAAATTGAATAGATGCGACAAATTTAAATATACAATAATACGTGTTGTCAAGAAACTGTATAAAATATCAAATGTAAAATTAAAAAATAATTGATCAGTGTTACGAAAACCGTTAAAATAATAAAAGTATCGAAAAATCTCGTCCGACTCATCGCAGTGCTCAATATAGCGGTCATTTACCTAATTTTGCCTTAATTTTTCTTATTTATTTTGCATATTACTGGAATACCGATAATTCGTACTTAAATAAAGATAATAACATCAATGAACCTTTTGAAAACGATAATCGCGTATTTTTTTTTTAAGATTTAGATTGTAGAAAAAACAGTTTATAATTACTATGTTACTGTTACTGAAGCTCCAATTTCATTTTGTCGCATTAATTAAAATTCACCCTGTATGATTCACTGCTATAAACTAGACCAGAAAAAGTATATGATATTCTTCAGGATATATGCTATCATGATACTGTTTTGAAAACATAATACAATTAATTTGGCTCGATAAAAAGAAATCACGAACTTACCTCTAAAAATATTTTTCAAACAATAAAAAACATACTAACATGCATGCGATTATTCTGATTATTTGGTAAATAATTATACAAGCAATATATTAGCATGATACTGTTTAATTTTTTTAATCCAATCAATAGTTTTTTTGTAAATCGATCGAAAACGTGAACGGGCGCTGTCAGTTGTGACTGGTCATCTCTTAGTCGCCATGGGTTATTTGAATTAATTATTTAGTTTTTGAGTTGTATTTTATTTTGTTTTGCTATGGACACTTTTAACGTGCACATCTTGCTACATTGTTCTCACATAATATACTATCTCAACATGAATGATGTAACCAAGATTTTGTACCAATATTATGATTTAAAAGAGTGTCCATGGAGTTTCTTGCCCGTTCTTCTCCATAGAGATCTACGTTAGGGAATGGGCAACTACAGTACTTTCACAGTTTTTATGTCTTGTGACTGGGACTGTAGCTACTTTAAATGTTCATTTTGTTTCGACAATTCAAAAGTGCCTGTAACTGGCCTACTTGAAATAAATGCTTTGATTTTTGACCACTCATTTCGCGCTATTTGGCCCGCAGTGGCTGACGTAACAGCCACTTTGTAGTGCAAGCTGATTAGAACTTTATTCTAAAAGCATTTCAAATGAAGTTTGAACCACCACAAATAGAGTGGCTAATTTAGCTCGTCTAAGCGCCTTAAATAAAGTGTGAACTAACTAAAAAACCTTTTTACACTTCCGTAACTAAAGTCAATTTCCAGTTTCTATCGCTTTTTTTTTTTATGTCGGTTCTTTTTTGGCAAAATAGTTGTTATTTTTTGTCCTTTTATGTTGCGGTTTCTCACACAAATCCTTGACAAGTTTCAATTCCACATTGTGACTAGAAGTTATTAGCACATCATACACATAAAAAAGAAAAAAAATACGAAAAGGAAAAATGCATTTTATAGATAAGAGGATTTAAGTCTTATGAGACATTTGATCTATATTATTGACCCAATCGATTAATGTCATAAAAGTACAGTTATTTTGCCAATTTCAGTCGACTAGTTTCCGAGTGTGGCAATCGAATATTCTAAAATTCTTGAAAACAGATTAATAATAAAGGAATGTTTTTAGAGTCTTTTCCCTCTGGGTGAGGTTAAAAATTCCATCCTGTATATAAATCATCATCTGCCTAGCCTTTTCCCAACTATTTTGGGGTCGGCTTCCAGTCTAACCGGACGCAGCTGAATACTAGTATTTTACATGCAGCGACTGCCTATCTGACCTCCACAGCCCAGTTAATACCTAATACTGGGTACTGGCCCCTTGGCAAGACTGATTGTCAGACTATTTGGGCCACTGACTACCTGTAACGACTGCCAAAGATGGACAAATGACTGCCGGGACCAACAGCTTAACGTGCTTTCCCAGGCACGGAGGAAACTCGGTATGTAAGGGTGGTCACCCATCCACAGTCTAACCTAGGCAAGCACGGCTTAACCTAAAGATCGGAGCGAGCGGCTGTTATTATTTAGCCACGAGCTCCTCAAATATTGCCCATTTTACAGTAAAGGGTAACATATGACAGTAATACATTGATGATATTAATAATGAACAGAGAATAACGCGACTTTGTCAAACCAATTGTATATAATTGCTTAAATAAGTTTACAAACAATGTCCTAACTTAGACACAATACTAACTTGAAGGACAGAAGCTAGTTAGTTTGATACTACTAGTTTTAAGCTCGAAGTTAACATAATATCTCGGCTGTAAACCCAGAAGAGGTCGGCAGAGGTGTATCTGTATATCAACCATGATATAGTAGGGGACCAGTCTTGCCATCTACCCGGGACATCTCCTCACTCCGACCGAGCTGTTATTGAGAAATAGGGTAGACGACTAAAAAATCTAATTCGTCCATCAGGTAGATTATTAAAAAAAATTGACCCGTATTTTTTCTTTTGTTACGTACTTTAAAAAATGATGAAGATACGACGCTTTTAAAATTCCCAATACGTCACGCCTAGGTATCATTTTTAGATAGTTCTGACGTCACGAGTCCCCACTCCCGAGTTTTATCTTAGTCAATATTCATTGATTTATAAGAATTAAAATAGGTGTCCATTATTTCTCAATAATCTAACTGACGGACTAAATAAATTAGTAATTTTTTGACACTCGTCATGCCTAATCCCTATTAGACCAATAACTTTAGCTTTCTAACAGACGAGCGGCACGTCGACAACGGCAGATAAACTGCAGCCGTCACCACGTGTCGACGACGCGTCGACGGCAGCCGCCGAAATGTCGACGTCTGCTGTCGACGGGTGCCTACGCTTGCAGTTGTGGTATGCCGCGTAAATGTGTGTCGACCACTGCCGTCGACGCGTCGGCGACGGCTAAAGTCATCTGCCGTTGGCAAAGTGCCACTCGTCTGTAAGAACCGTTACCCAACCCGGAAATCGAAGTGTTAGGCAGAGGTGTACCACATTTCGCTAGTTATGTTTAAGTGCCATGTAATAGGGGGCGGGCCTATTGCCATCAACCAGGCACAATCTACGCTCCGTGTATGCTAATGAGATATTACTGATTAAAAACCCAATATCACTTTACCTAATCCGGGAATCAAACCCAGGGCCTCATGCTAAGTAGTGGAGTTTGTAACCACTAGTCATTATCATCATCAGCCTATTAATGTTCCCACTGTTGGGACACAGGCCTCCTCTCTATGAGAGGAAATGGGCTACAATCCACCACGTGGGCTCAGTGCGTGTTGGTAGATGTCAAATGTCTTCGATTTTTTTTAGTTCTAGGACATACCGGTTGCCGGACTTTTCGAAAGAGATACTGTGGCATTGGAACGTAAAGGGCGAAGGAACATGTATGGGTTTTAGTCAGTAAAAGTCTGACACTCCCTCCCGCTCCGCCCAGAGTAGAAGAAGTCATTTGATGATTTCCCATCCGAAAAAAAGGGCATACTGGTTTCCTCACGATGTTCACCTTCACCATTCTGAGAGCAGAGGTGATGAAAAAAAAAGCCACTACGTAATGCGCCTACCTGGCTTCGAAGCCACGTCTTAATGTTCGTAAGTCGGGGCCGCCACCGCTGTGCCACCACTGCTTACCAACGAAGCAGTCACAGTTAATTGTCCCATATTAATATTCTGTTTACTAAAGGACCAGCTAAGTTAACCACGTTACTGAGTTAATTTCTGCGTCATACATAGAACTTGCGACTTGTTGTCTACACTAATATTATAAAGAGGAAAACTTTGTTTGTTTCGGGACTGTTCGAAAGAGATACCGTAACCCCGGAACATAAAGGGCGAGGAAAGGACATGGATGGGTTTTAGTCAGTAAAAGTCTGAAACTCCCGAGCTCCGCCCAGAGTGGGAGAAGTCATTTGACGATTTCCCATCCGAAACAAAAACAAAAAAGAAGGCTTAGTAACGCTTGTAACCACTACAGCCAGCCATCAAGGGATGCTGCCTTTTTATAGTTAGAGTATATGAATGTTTTTTTTTAATTTATTTATTTATTACAACAAAAAGCTACTTTAGAATATTTTACATATTATCTTCTGCCAAATTGCAGGACAGTTTGTCGGCAGAGTTCTCGTGGACAGCTCTTGGTTATTTTAACAATATTGCATCACTACACATGTGATGATGTATGTTGAGTATGTAATGTGTAGTTGTTAGGTATGTTGTGTGTGTGTGTGTGTTGTTGTTGTTTGTTGTAGTATTGTTGTATTTATATTTTTATGGTGTACATAATAAAGAGTATTCTATTCTATTCTATGTTCCACACAACACATTATTAAAATAAATCTTGCTAGTATGGCGTGATTTATGGCGTAAACCCTTTTAGCAAGATAATGATAGTGGTCACTGGCGCACTACACTCGACCACTGTCCCGAGAGATGCATTCGTTATAGCTGTTACAAGAGTAGTCTTAGTTTCTGTTTATTATTTTGCAAGAGGAAAGTTTAATTTCCTTATAGTGTCCAAGTTGTATGTAACAGAAGAGGCAATCGTACTTATCATTATAAACAACTTTTAATATGTATGTAAGTAAGCACATGATACATTGCATACAAAATAATAATATTATGAAGATAAGTTCTAACATGTTCAGCCGCATATCGTGGCGTACAAATTGGTAGGAAGAGATGGTCCATAAACCGTGACAATATTACATCAACATTACATTATAGGAATTATTACATATTAAATCATCATTATTCATTAAGGATTAGGTATCACATTACAATTAGATAAAATTTAATGTCAAAGTACTTGGTCATTAAGGGGCCGGCGGAGCATGCGTTTTTCATACAAACGTAATACCAAAATGATATGAAAATCAAACATATTGTTAAGGTAGTGTGTATATTATATTTAGATTGTATTATAGAATATCTATGTTCGCAAATAAATATTTTGAAAGGAAAATGATATAAGGACAAGATATGAGGAATTTAAAATTTCTGTAGAAAAATTATTTTTACTCATAAGTCTTGTTTAAATCAGTGTACATTCAAAATATGTGTTTGAGAACCTATATATTCTGTAATCCAATCAAAATAAATACACAAAAACTTAAGAATATGTTTGATTTACAAATTATTTTGGTATTACGTTTGTATGAAATTCGCATGCTCCGCAGGCCTCTTAATAAAATAGTCAATAGAATTATGAATACAGTACAATACTAAGATTAAAATTTCAATTCCAAATTACAACAAGTTGGTAGGTACTCTTTACGTCACACCTTTAACTATTTTCAACAATGTCCATTTCAATGAATGTTCTTAGAGACCGAAACATGAGTAAAAGTTTGGAAAACTATGAAATTTTTCTGTTCAAACTATGGTTTGGATTTGAAATTCAAAAACTACAAACGAGAGGTTTTGTCTCGTTAGGAATAAAAAGAAGAATCTTAACAGAACTTTAAAAAGAAGCTTAAAAGAATTTGTTCTTCAAAGTTTCAACATTTTCTACTTCATAATATTCTTCCGATATAAAGAACCACTGAAAACCACCCCGTAGCCGCACACTCATGCGACACGCGTCGATTGACAGAGACTGAAAAGAAGACAAAGAAACGGCTCCGGCCCATCCCGTAACTTTCCCATTTCGACTACTAAACAAAATAGCATCACAAAAGTCCCATTTCGTAACTATTTTGATTTAAGCCATTGAAGTACACCACAACTCACCGAGACGCGATTTAAATCGCCTCATCCGAGACTGTGAATGGGGCCTTACACTTTTCAGGCATTAAGGGGGAGCTAGTATCGTTTATAATGATGCCACAGCCTCTAATTACTTGTAATTTGCATGCCACGTGCCCTTGTCTAGACGTCTTTGGTTACAGTATGATGTTACGTCTTTAATTTAAGTATAACTATGGAATTTCGTACCCATTATTTTTAGAATTATGGTGTCGTAGTTATTTATGGCTTGAAAATCAGCAAATGTGAAACTGAATGTATGTTCGGCGATTTCGGCGGTCTCTCCAGTTCTGGAGCCATAGCGCTAGATGGCGCGTCTCTTCCAGTCTGCTTCGACTTTCGGTATCTCGGTTTACTCGTTCAAAGCGATGGCGAAATAGATCGTAGTGTGGATGAATGAAATGGCGGCAGGTCACGCGGACAATATGTGACTCACGCATTCCCCTTAAATGCAAGGGGCAGATGTTTTGGTTAGAAAATATTCTCTTAATAAGTCTTAAAAGGAATCTTTTTGGGAGACCTTCAGACTCTCACAGACCTTTTGGGAGACCTTCAGACTCTCACAGACCTTCATTCATACTCTTATGGTGCGTTCTGAAAGTTAAGAAGTTCTATAGCTGTCAAATATGTCGCTGTTTTGATTTTTGAACACTACTGGATTAAATCATGGGTCATTGCGCCAGTTAGCGACCAGTTAGCTGGGTTGCCCACATAAGACGAGGAAAAAAAAATGTTATCTACCCGTAAAATAGTATATGTTAATGTGAATTTGTCCCAAATATAATCTAGTTTGGGTACAAAACATAAAATAAAATACATACATACAAAAATATTCACAAAATGCCGAAAACCTGGAAATATAGCGAAAACGTCGGTTTACGACCATTTTTATTAGTTTACGACCACCAGTGAGCTGGTTGGCGACCACTACTTTAAAATGAAAAATATGCCATTAAAACAATTATAAATGCTATAAAAAATATTTTATTTTTTGCCTTTTAATAAAAACAATTAGTGTAAGGTCTTCTTCTAATTAAAATGTCCAAAAGCCGCTCTTTAATTTTTGGGTTTCTTCAGTGTACTGGATAGTCTTTTTCTTTTTTCTGTTGACTCTGAATTATTTGGCAGCTACATCTAAAAGAAAAATTAAAATAAAATAATTAATAAATGTTTTTTCACTTCTCATGCTCTAAAAGTACGCCATTATAGCCCTACGAAGCGGGATTAAAGTGACCGTTTATTCCCTAGGGAGTAAAAAGTAATTTAAAAATGGAACGATCTTTTACTCTGAAACATGGTCACAAAAGAGTAACTTGTCTAAGGTTTTATTTAAATTTCGAATTGGCTTGCAAATAGAAAGCGGTATATTGAAAAAAAAAACAAATGAACTCTTCAACGCGGGAAAATTTATGGTTGTTTGTGTGCATCGTTGATTTTGAAAAAGTATGTGGAATGCCTCTGTTGCTAGGCGCTGCAGTAATGTAGGTACTATAATTATCTGTGGAGTATGGATCATCTTCATTGCGAGAATGTTGAGAGTTTGTGTTGTGTTTTAAATTGTTAATCTGTGACTGACCTGATAGAAGAAAATCTGACTGCTCAGTTCAGAATTTTAGTCGAGTGTAAATTTGTTCGGTTTTAAATGACTATTTTCTCACACTCGAAGTGAAAAGTACAGTTTGCACCTCGAGACTAAACGCCAATTTAATATACCCTCGCTTTCATTGCCTCCCTCGCAAGTTCGGGAGTCAAACCACCTCGGGTATATAATGGCTTCGTTTAGTCCCTCGTTATAAAATATACTATTATTTTCTTCTAGCGGTCGTTATTTCTCTTATACAAAATTTTGGGTGGCCGAAAACCAATGACTATATTTCGATTATTTTAGTTTAGGACCACTATTTCGTATGTAAATTAAACAAAGTTCTTTCAAAGAAACTGGTGGTCGCTTACTAAAGAACCACAAAAAAAAGCTTTTACCATGCCTCATTCCAAATTGTAACAGTCCTGAAGCAATGAATGAAGCTTAAGGATCATATTAATTAAAACAAAATTATGGGGTTCTCGTCGGTTTGCGACCATGTGGTCGCTATCTAACGTTTTTGATAAATAAGCGTTTTGATTACCGACCACTTGATTTTATCTTAATAATAAGTTTAAAAATGGCAAAATACAACTAAATAATAACCAAAACTTATCGACTGTACAATTTAATATTTAACTTGTGTGTAAAACATGAAATAAATAATAAAACTTACCTTTGCGCGCTGTGTTATTTATTTTGTAACTCGCAGTACGTTCACTCACCACTGAATAAAGACGCGCACTAAGTAATTTTTTTTCGGCTGTGGGTTAACCCATTTGTTTATTTACTATGTAAATTCTTATTTCCTAATTATTTATAAAGCACATGCAATTTATTTTTTATTAATGTTACCTCTATAAATACTATTTAAAGAAACTTAGTTCGTCAAATGGTCGCCTACTGAAGGTGGTCGCGAAACTGGCGAAACGACCCTATATCGCTCTGTGTTGTACTAAAATATGATTTAAGTATAGCAATAATAACAATGGATATGGATGGATAATATTATTGTAACAGTTTTAGATGAAAATTAAGCATTTCAGCGAGGGCACTCACCCTAGGACAATAGGCGATAACAAAAATAGGCGAGACATACCCATTTATAATTATACAATAAAACCTTTTTCCTTGTACATACAAGTTACGCATATTTACAATACGTGTTTCTCATTCATCTGGTAATACACTGGATGTGCAAATTAACACGTAAACATGGGTTATTTTGAGATAAACAGAAATACGGTTATTACCTTATAATAGCTTCACGGTATGATGTACGTGACTGAGGCGTGGTAATAATAATATGCCGTCCGTCAGTTATAGTATTGTAAAATATTGGACACGTAAAGGAACCTAACTAACCTAACGGGGGGGTGTCCCAAGTCCCGATTATGGGGGTAGAGATACTTCTGTATGTTCAGTTGACAATAATTCGAGAGTTTACAATATCGCTAGAGAGAAACACGTTATATTATTGTAATATAACGTATTTGACAATTTTACGGTGACATATACATTATTTTGTATCTCTCTACTACGTAAAAGCCTCCGTATCATTCGTTCTACAAACCGAATCAAAAACCCTCAATCAAAAAATGGCCACCTAACAACGTCACATCCGAATACATGGTTCGAAATAATTTAATCAAAGTTACTCGTGTGTACAAACTACACACAAACGAGACCGACTGGACCCGAAATGGACACAAAACTCTTTCCACTGAGCTTTCGAAGCAAATCGGTGAAAATGGGTTTCCATGTGAGCGAGCGAAAAATACTCAGATAAGGTTGCAACTTAGTGGTAAAGCGGGGCGACAAGCATAAGCGGAGCGAGCTCTGGAAAGGTAAGTAAGTATATTTCAAGCTTGTAACAGTAAACAAACAATTGACGATAGTTCCAACTTGTATATTCGTAATTATAACAATGAATGACATATAAAACAAAACTAAGTTCGCAGAAGGGTTAAGATGTGTATTCAGGTACTCAGAGCTGTACGGCCAGTGAGGCTGAAGCAGTCTGAGAGCGCGGTGAAAACACTCTGAGTATCTTAATACAAATCTTAACCCTTCTGCGAACTTAGTTTTGTTTTATATGTCATTCCTTGTTATAATTACGAATATACAAGTTGGAACTATCGTCAATTGTTTGTTTACTGTTACAAGCTTATATAGGGTGCAGAAACTGTTTAAAGATAAGTTATTAGTAACTTTTATGAAAGTGATGTGATAGGTCAGAAATTAATTTGATCAAGTTATTTTGTGACCCCTTTGAGGACATAATTTAAAATAGAAATTGTTTACATCATTATTTTCAACTTAGAATGGTTAGGATATTACATTTCAACCACGAGTTTTGCATTAAATGGCCAACTTTGGTGCTATTATTCTGAAAAGCTAAAATACTTCGACAAATTTTAACACTGAGGGCGATTGAATTGAAAAATAGGTGTTTGTGAAATGTATTGCTGTCGCGTAGTGCCAAACGACAGGCTGTAGAGCGTGAAAGAGACAACAGCAGAAAATACCAATTAAAAGTACACAAAAACAATGTTTCCTAGTCCCCTTAATACTTCTCCAAAAAATCATGCTCACGCTCACGTCCCGCGTCCTGGCCCACACGACACAACCTTATATGGACTGAATAAATTGTGCCCTTAATATCCTTAGATATTTCTTCGCAATAATTTATTGATATTTGAGATATCCTTTGGCTAGCGACGGATAAATGAGAGAGGCAGCCTTCTGACTGTAATAAGTTGGTCGGAAAAGATATTGTCGCAATTTTAGGCATTATTTAAGATTACTTGATGCCTCGTTGGTCGGAATCATGACTGCTCAGCATGAGGGTTCGATTCCCGAGTCAGGGAAATTGTCATTGGGTTTTTGCATCATTTATTTATTTATTTAGTACAACAAGTTCTTTAACTCGGTCTTCTCACAGAACCACAAACATTCTAACATGATCAACTTCCATTCATCCGCAAAGAAATCCAATTAAGGGTTGGTCTCCACGAGTGCGTTGAATAACGTGACTTACTCGGTAGCAGCTACAGTTGGCCTTGTCGTAAAATATTCGTTTACTCAAACTATGAAAAGCTGTC
The DNA here is from genome assembly GCA_916618015.1 of Xestia c-nigrum. Classification (NCBI taxonomy): domain Eukaryota; kingdom Metazoa; phylum Arthropoda; class Insecta; order Lepidoptera; family Noctuidae; genus Xestia; species Xestia c-nigrum. The sequence goes on along the minus strand of OU745246.1, from coordinate 6,339,313 downwards.
GCGGCCAAGTTTTATAGTTTGAGAAACAAAATAATTAAGAATGAAAATTGATAAATCTCTCAAACTATAAAACTTTGGCCGGAAAAAGTAGGTTTCATTAATTAGTAAATGACCTCCTTTTTCGACGGCGAGCTAGCCCATAGCTCACCGTCCACAGGCCTTTGGTTTATGTTTGCGTTTGTTTATAGTAGTTTTTATTATTATTTCTATATAATTATTAACATTGGTGATTAAAATACCTCGGAACTTCCCTCAACCTAGGGTTAAAAATTTCGATTAAAAAAAACGAACTAAAAAAAATCTCAACTAAAAAGGCTGATGTAGGGGCAAATGGCTTCCTCAATTCGCAAAATTGCTATGGCCCGTTTAGACCCATACGCCCTGTTCACGCAAATAAAATACGCAGTACCATCTTTCAAATTACTCAACAATATGATAACACTATAGACATCATAATTACCTATGATATATCGTATAATATGACAGCCTGAAAGATGATCCCACTTAAGTTCAATTACAATCGTTAAAGGCTATAGTCGCTCAGCAACAGTTGTGCGACATGACAGTAATTATTGCAAACAATTGAAGGGAGCGACAATTAGTTGCTGAGACGATGGGAGGCCCATTTGACGATTAAACGCGCGACGGGGGACGCGACGGGAGACGCGACGGGGAACGCGACGCGGAGGCGGTACGTACTACATATACGATAAATTGACATTAATATACTCGTATTACAGCTGTTATAGCAGTTATTTCTCAGTGGCAGCCACGGATTTATGTTATTTTTTTTTTAACCGGCTTAAGCCGTTTTCTATAACTTAATTGCGCATAACTGTCAGTTAAAATGCTTACTCTCGTAGCTATCGTTGTCTTTATAAACAAAGTTAGTCCTAACTGCGTCACCTACCTGTATCTTTATTGGTAGTAAAATCAAGGAAAGCTTTTCTGTGACGTTGTCTTTCTATCGGTCGGTAAACAAAATGTCAACCAGACAGAGATAGCAACCTACCGTTACCTGTTGGTAGGTTATTGAAAATGACTGTCAGTAATCAGCTACGAAAGCGTAGCATCGAGATCCTCGCTCGTAGCAACAGCGTAGTCATTCTTCAAGTCTACGAATATTTGGTATGTAAGTGTACAAACATCAATTTAGGTGGATTAGCTTCTGTACCGGTCTATGTATAACTTAATAGATTGGGTTTATTCGTCTGTGTATAAAGAGGCCTAAAATAGTTTAGAAATCTGTTGATGTTTCTGTTCGGAATGAGATACCTACAGAACGCGTGGTAATAGTTTGTGCGTTTGCGTCTTTCAACGTGTGGTCTACATAGCGGAAGAATCATCATCATCGCTATCATTTCAGCCGTAAGACGTCCACTGCTGGGCATAGGCCTCCCCAAGTGTTGCCACATTGACCGTTTTCGTGCGACTCGCGTCCAGCGGATTCCCGCAACCTTCATCCACCAGGTCATCGGTTAACCTATATAGCCCATTAGGTCTTCCAATGCAACGGCTTCCGGTTTGCGGTCGCCACTCCACAACTTTTCGGCCCCATCGGCTGCCACTGCTACTTATGTTCTGCAATTCTTCGGGAGAATACCTAACCCTTTTTTTTTGTTTTTTGGGATAGGATATCATCAAATGACTTCTCCCACTCTGGGCGGAGCGGGAGGGAGTCTACTGACCCTTTATGCTCCGGGGCCGCGGTATCTCTTTCGAACAGGCCCGCAACCCCGGAGAATACCTAACCCTAACAAATTTTATTCAGACCATCACCACTTCTTGAACGTCAATTACTCAAGATAGTCCTCTAAAACGCCTACAACTCGCCACTGCATAGTGTTTAAACTGTGTTTAAATATCAAAATATTGTAATTGCCATATGTCAGGCTAGCAAGCGTCAATATACAAACGGAACGGTAACCAAGTATTCAATACACATTTCTGAACACACATAGAAATGTTTTATCGGTAATTTAAGAAAAAAAAATAGCTGTTTCATAAATTTTAACCGTGTAGTCATTGCAGTTTTTTAGGAAACACTACTGAAATGTACTGTGGCTAGAAGGCAGTAAAATATCATTATCATCATCAGTATTTTAATGTTCCCACTGCTGGGACACCGGGGTCCTCTCTATGAGAAGGAATGGGCTAATAATCCACCACGCCGGTCCAATGCGGATTGGTAGATATAAAAAATCAATTGAAGTTAAATTAAATGTTAGCCTTATTACTGAAAATCCCATCTTAAACTCGTTGACAGAAAATAACAAGAAGCAATAATCCGTTTGACTGCCGCCGCGGAGAGTTTGCGGGAAATCGGTTCATTTCCTATTCTGAGTTGCTTTTCAGCTCAAGAAAGAATTGCCAGTAACAGTATTTTTATTTCCATGATTATAACATAACACAAATCAATGACAGTGGAAATTACGGTTTTTCCTACTCCTCCGCTATAATTTTCTGATTAATTTCGTTGCGGGATCCAAGACAGTCAAATTCTTTCTCTGGGACTTCATCGAGCTTCATTGTCTCGGCGCTTTTCTGGTGGTCGCGAATGCGGACCCGTTGATTCTGGCTTTCATGAGTTTCCCAAAAAACAAAAGAACACATAACATGAAAACACTCCTATAATATGTACAGCGTTTAGCAGAGGTAGATTTTTTTTTTTTTGTTAGGATGGGAAATCATCAAATGACTTCTCCCACTTTGGGCGGAGCGGGAGGGAGTGTCAGACTTTTACTGACTAAAACCCATCCATGTTCCTTCCTCGCCCTTTATGTTCGGGGGCCGCGGTATCTCATTCGAACAGGCCCGCAACCCCAGCAAGAAGTAGAGGTACTAAGGGTACACCCACGTTTCTCCAGTTACAAAACTGGCGAAACGTGCGTGTACTATGGGGCCTCTGCATGACTCTTCGGGGATGTTATGTTATATTTAAAATTTGTATTGAAGATTTTAAAAAATCTGTGAAAGCCGGAAATTCAGAATCGTGTACCCTTTTTTTCGGATGGGACTTCTCCCACTCTGGTTGGAGCGGGAGGGTGTCAGACTTTTACTGACTAAAACCCATCCACGTTCTTTCCTCGCCCTTTACATTCCGGGGCTGCGGTATCTCTTTCGAGCAGTCCCGCAGCCCCGGCCCGGGTTTAAAAAAAAATTGATTCCTTGGCTTTCAGTATTTTCTTTAGATTTAAAAATCTGTGAAAGCCGGGAAATTAGAATAGTGTTCCCTGCAAGTAATATTGGAATAATAGAAACATCTTAGTTAATGGTTTCGCTGAACACAGATGTACGAGACATTTATTTGCTTTTCCAAGAATCAAAGTACCTACTGAGTTCTAGGTAGCAATAAACCTAGAATCCCCGAGTCTGAAATATTTTATTTCTAATCATAAAACTGTATTTTATTTCTATTTTCGACGTTGTAACCTAGCAATGGCCTAACATATCAAACATGTGACCTCCATTTATCGAATAAAAAAAAACCACTACACTATACCTACTACTAAAGACTCAACACAGTGAAGGGTTCCGTAGTGGGAAAAAATGTATTTATGTTTTCATATTGCACGATATTCATTTCACAAATAATCTTGGGGAACAGTCGTAACAGGTAGTCAGTGGTCCGAAAGTCTGACAACCAGTCTTACCAAGGAGTATCGTATAACCCAGTACTAACTGGGTTGTGGAGGTCAAACAGGCAGTCACTCCATGTAAAAAACTGGTATTCAGATGTATCCGGTTAGACTGGAAGCCGACACCAACATGAATTTATTAATAACCTTGCCAAATTACAGCTAGTACCGAACCTTTGAGATAAACTAAATCTGGACCGACAGACGAACTGATTGACTTAGTGAAACTAAAAGGGTTCCTTGTTTTACTGCCGAATTCCAATAATAGTTTTCATAAACAAACAAATAAATATAACATATCTAGACATTTCTTCGTATTTAGTTTTTCACCTGTCATCCTGTTTTGTTGGTTATATGCTTGTTATGTCTCATCTAGGACAAGTAGGACATAAATAACTTACATTTACATAAAATTCACATAGCTAGGAACTGTATGGGAATTATTAAATTTATGTAGGTAAATAATCGCCATTAATCTACAAAAAAAGAGTCCATTACAAACAAAACAGTACAAAACGATACAAATTAAGGCGATTAGACGAGCTAAACTAGCAACTCTATTTGTGGTGGTTCAAACTTCGTTTGAAATGCTGTTAGATTAAAGTTCTAATCAGCTTGCACTACAAAGTGGTTGATACGTCAGTCACTGCGGGCCAAATAGCGCGAAATGAGTGGTTTCGATCGATTTACAAAAAAACTAGGTATTGATTGGATTAAAATACTAAAACACTAGCATGCTAATATATTGCTTGTAGAATTATTTGCCAAAAAATCAGAATGATCGCTTGCACATTAGTATGTTTTTTTTGTTTGAAAGATATTTTTAGAATAGTCAAATTAGAAAGTCAAATTAATTGTATTATGATTTCAAAACACTATAATGCTAGCACATATCCTGAAGAATATCATATACTTTTCTGGTCTTGTTTATAGCAGTGAATCACATACTTTTAGTTAATATAAAACTCGCGTTTAGCTCATGTAATCGCCTTAATGCGATGTATCTGGGCGTAATATTTAGGTATTCTATTTACAACAAGCATTGTATGCATGAAACTTGTAACTCTACTCAAAATTTATTACAGGGAAATTACTTTTTTTTTGGGGCGGAAAATCACGTGTTACGGTAGCGCAGGACAGGATACAGGACGTTGTTTTCGTCTTACTTCTGCTACCCTTTTGGCAGATTCTGGAGCGGACTTAACTTGTTCTCAAGGTATATGGAGAATGGAGGTAGAGAGCTGTGGCAGAAGGGTATGTAGATTTAATTGAGAACAAGGCGAAAACATATCAACGCATCGTGGAAAACATTAATTTGCAACCTTCAGTTAATCCATCCATGCCACTGTCGACGCGCCCATCTAGGTACATCCACAAAACGAGATTCAACGTTACATTTTCCTCAAAATGAGTCAGATTTGGGAATAATTTCAAACACGCAGAATATAAACTCTACGAAATCTTTATTTCTAATAAAACTGTAACAATAAATTTTCATAATTGCGAAAATGTCTCAAATGTAAATTTACGTTTTTAGTTGTTTTATTATTAGATACTATTTAATTTCAATTTAGTTGGTACTCTGTTTTATTAAATAACTAGCTTCTGCCAGCGGCTTCGCCCGCGTGAAGTTTCAAAATTGGGGTTGAGTGAGAATATTATAAACGTAAGAGTAAACAAATATAATAATAACAAATCTCCGAACTGCTAAGCTATCGGGAGTTACACGTGTTATTGTGAGTCAACTATAAAAGATAGACATATGCTGTCTTGGGATATTTTTTATATAATTTTATGTGGAATATTTCCGTTATACATGATTTCTATGTAGCTTTAACCATTAAGGCTGCACACGCGACGGAAGCTAAAAAAACCAAGTAACTTCTCCCGTTTTCCCAACATTTCCTTTCACTGCTCTGCTCCTATTAATGGTAGCGTGATGAAAAGTATACTATTACCTGCTCAGGAGTATGTAGAATAATTGTACCAAGTTTCGTTAAAATCCGTCGAGTAGTTTTTTTTTCTATAAATAACATACAGACAGACAGACAGACAGACAGACAGACAGACAAAAATTTTACTGATTGCATTTTTGGCATCAGTATCGATCACTAATCACCCCCCGATAGTTATTTTGTAAATATATTTCATGTACAGAATTGACCTCTCTACAGATTTATTATAAGTATAGAAGATAGAAGATAGATAATATTACAATAAAATTAATAGGAGGCGCCTTTTATTTTCTCATAGTGAGTGATGAAAAGTAGAGTGTATCACTCGGGCGCGGGCGATATTATAATATTTTTGGCTCGGGCGACATCCTTTGAGTCCCTTGCTACGTTCAGGATTCCACTAAAGAATCCCTCACTTTGCTTTGGATTAAAAAAAGCACACTCTCCGTAAAAAAAAATATTTTGCTCTCTCATGATACAATCTACTATTAAAACAGTACAATCTAGTATTAAATCAGTAGGAAATAATATTGTTAAAATAATTTCATTCGGACAAAGTCGCGGCTAAAAGCTAGTTTATAAATGTATGTATGTGAAAGCTATATATAGAAATGTATAGATGACAGAATGTTTCTTTGATGTCCGATTTATTTTCCACACTCAAAGAGCATTCCCACCGGGCGGGAAGTCTGATGTGGGCCGCCAACAGTCACGTATATCAGACGCAAAGGGACTTGTATCGAAACTTTGATTTAGGCCTGATATAGTGTCGTTTTGACAAACTGTCTATTTAAAGATATCTGTCGCAGAATTATGTGTATCTGGGAATAGTGTTTTTAGGAAATTCAGTTTTTTTTTCTGTATTCTTCGTCTGCATCGCTGTTATAAAATTAACCATAGTCACACTGGTGTGCCTATTTGATGGGACTATGGGTCGGTCGTGTTTGTTATATAGGTAATATTTGAAGAATATTGAAACCTATTTTATAATATTTTACACAACACCAACACATCCATTCATCTTCCTCATCATTGTTAGGTTTGTCTCCAATTACTTTTTACACCTAGGTAATAATATAGATACCATTATTTACGGGTATGCCAAGCAATGAGGAAAATGTATGATTTTGCACTTGTTTCTCGTGAGTCACGTCCATCGGCGTTATTTGATTTATATACGAATATGATATGGAAACTTTGCTATCTGATAGCTTATATTAAGTGAAGGTGATTGTGATTTCATTATCAATGGCACAACGTTTCGAGAAGTACTCCCGATATTTTTAGCATCGGATCATGTTTTTGTTGTTATTTATTGATATATTACTATGAAAGGAATAGACATTTATCTGTTTCTCTGTTTTATAGCAAAAATGTTATTGTTGCTATGATAGGCAGAAAAGCTAGAAACTAAAAAAAAAAGAAGCTCATTTTTGACTAGGAATTATACTTAAGCAAAACGCGGTCATTATCATCATCATCATTTCAGCCGAAAGACGTCCATTGATGGACATTAGGCCTTCCACAAGTGTCACAACATTGTCCGGTCCCTTGCAACTCGTGTCGCAAGGGAATGCAGTGCAAGGGACAGTAGTGGATTCCTACAACCTTCACTAGGTCATCGGTTCACCTAGTGGGAGCCTTCCAACGCAACGGCTTCCGTCCCCATCGGCCATCCGTTCTACGAGCAATGTGCCCTGCCTACTGCCACTTGAGATTGGCAATTCTCCAGGCCACATAGATACCCTTGGTTCTCTTGCGGTTGTCTTCGTTCCTGATTCGATCACGCAAGGAAACTCCAAGGATATCCCTCTCCATTGCCCTTTGGGTGACTCCCATTGTGAGCGACCACGTTTTGGTCCCGTATGTAATGGCAAGACTTTCGTCTTGAGGCACTGCGGTGAACGCGGTAACTCAACAAATTGAAAAGCCGGGGAGGCAGTAATTCTTGTCTTTTTAAAATTAATCGGGTACTTTATGCAACTACTAGTACTTACAAAAAAAGACTGCCATCGCAGCTAATAATAAATGTGCTGCAACCCATCCACAAAGTTCAGAATAAAACACATTCTACCCTTTCTCCTCAAGGTCTAAAGTTGTAAAACAATGTTCATTACACCAAATCACCGCCCACAGACATCTCTGGAGTCTGCACAAGCAAGGCATCTAAAGTTCCCAACAAAAAGTAATAACTCGATTTTCCGCATGTTCGAGGAATTTTTCACAGAATTACATTAGTCTCATATTCTCACATCGTCACTCGCGAACCACAAATTCAAATATATTATAATCCATTTTGCTTCATTTTCTCGTGAGTCGTGCGTTCCTTGAATAAACCAATTTTGCGTTGATATTTGCTTTGTGAAGAACAATGTATGTGTATATTTAAAGGAAGGAAAGGTGTTCACACGATATGCAATAGCTGTTCTGGGTTCTGTACCCAAAAGGCTAAAACGGGACCCTATTACTAAGACTCCACTGTTTGTCCGTCTGTCTGTCTGTCACTAGGCTTTATCTCATGAACCGTAATAGCTAGTTATAATTTTTACATAGTATGTATTTCTGTTGCCGCTATAACAAAAAACACTAAAAACTAAATATTAAAATTGGGCTTCCCTTCCATACAACAAATGTGATTTTGTTGCGGATGATGCGGATGTTTTTTTAATGGAACAGAACTCTTGGTGCGCGAGTCTGACTCGCACTTGGCTGGTTTTTAGGGTTCCGCAGCCAAATGGCGAAAAACGGAACCCTTATGGATTCGTCATGTCTGTCTGTCTGTCCGTCCGTATGTCACAACCACATTTTTCCGAATCTGTAAGAACTATGCTGTTGAAACGTTTTTCACACAAAATAGAGATATTTTACTGAAAACTGAATCTCAATTATTTTTCATTTCCGTACGTGTGGTGTATGGATAGGTCTTCAAAAACTGAAATTGAGGTTTCCAGTATGATTCTTTTCTAAACCGAATAGTTTGCGCGAGAGACACTTCTAAAGTGGTAAAATGTGTGTAACTTCTAAAATAAGAGAATGGTAAAACTAAAAAAATATAGTATATTATCGAAATGTATGTGTGTATGAATGTATATTCACACAAAATGTTCCAAGCCCTTTTTTTTGCACGACAGGGTAACAACACTTCATCCTGACTTCCGCATCTATAATAGTAGTAAGATTATCGTATACACACAGTTTTAAATAAATAAGTCATAAGTCTTTTAATAATTTGTTAACATAGGTACAGTAAATAGTTGTTTTAAAAGATTATTATTATTTTGACGTATTGCTTTGATTGTATACAGGGTGGTAATTACCGCAACAACGATGTCAGAACACGTTTGAATCGACGATTCAGCGCGTTGCGCACACGTGTGGCTTCATTGGTGAACGTGTCCAAAGGTAAACAAGCTGTGAACGTATAGCAGCGTCAAATAGGCGCTAGGCGTAATTAATTGACTAGCCTGGCATTGTTTATGTTGCATCTCATTTTGGACGAAATGCGGGTGTGCGAACGCATACGAAAATACACGAACGATCCCGATTCTGCAAGTACTGTAGTGTGTTTTACAATTAACTTGCAGTGTGATAAAATAGATCGTCCATTATACTCGTATTAATCTAAGAATGGGGAAATAAATTGCACGGCACTGAAGCGCTATTTTTCTCTGAAAATGAGAGTGCACCTGTACCTGTGGACACATTTGTGCACTATAATATCTCAAGCGCCGATCGTCGTGACTGAAAACGGTCAGGACACAGTATAATTATAAACAGTAGGTTGGCTTCAAAGAAACGTCCGAAACTGGCGTAATTAAACACCGCTTCCCCCGTCCGTAAGGATCAGGATACTTCAAGGTGCGGACAGACTGATAATCGTGCGCGCCGCGTCATTTTCTTAACGATAAACTACACCGTATACCCAATAGTATCAACCCTAGCCCTCTGAAGAAAGAAAGAAAGAAAATTGTGTTTATTTGGTATTAAAATACTATAACATTTTACATAATACATAAACAAACAGCTCTAATCGACAAGAACATCAGTGACACGTCCGAGTCACACTACTGCTTAAAATTATATAGTGGTCAGGAGGACTATTTAATTTTGGACCAACTCTCTGTGACTTGCAAAGTGGGGTTCTAAAATTATCCTATGGCCTTACCCAAGTCATGGTCTACCGACATCCGTCCAGCCATTAAGCCTTTGTAATCTGATAATCTAAAATGGAAGTATTATGTCATACGACGTAAAATGCACCTTTGAACGAAAATCTCGTGTAAATTGGCTTTAAAAGATGTTAATGTGCTTTCATCGTCACACGCGTCTATTGCGTTAAATGGATGTCGCCTAACCTCATTTGACGCAATTTGCATATACTGGGTTATGTCAACTTTTGATGTGAGTGTGTAATGTGGCATGTGTTATGATACACTTATCGAGCTATGATAACATAAAGGTTCAAAATATGTGTGTTGGGAACCTAAATATTCTGTAATCCAATTGAAATAAATACACAGTACTTTTAGAATATGTTTGATTTACAAATTACTTTGGTATTACGTTTGTATGTAAAACGCATGCTCCGCAGGCCTCTTAAAACTAAAAAACCCGACTGCACTTCATGTATTTTTGTTTCTCGTACGGAAATCCTCGCGGTTGTCCTCCACCATAGGGTGGGTAGAACTCTCTGTCAGACTTCTAATAACAAAAACTACAAGGAGTTCTTCCTCATAGCTTCTGAATAGGGTACGGCGACACTTTGGAAACCGCTCCAGCCCAGGTAGCATGACCACCGTAGACACGACAGAGAGTCGACAAATCTTTTGTTCATCTGTCATTTTGTCGATTCAATGACAGATGAACAAAAGATTTGTCGAGTCTCTCTCGTATCTCCGGTGGTCAGGCTACGGGGGCAGCAGAGTGACGAGTCAGCCATTACTCAGTTACAACTGATTGGTGATCGCCATTGGTTTTAACGTCACTCGGTAGGATATTTCTCAATCCTTCCGACACAATCTCTTAATCACTATCAAAAGTGTCCATGGGGTGAGTTAGGTTAGCCTTTATAAGTAACTTAAATATGGCCAGCTTTTCATCAAAACAATTCAGATTAATATGCCTTTATTGGCCTGTTTGTTTTCTGAGTTGTTAAGCCTTTTACAGTGGCTGTGGCCACGGGCTGGCCCTTTCGATATAGAGCTTTTATCTTTAATTGAAGCGGTAACAGGTGGGCCTTGTATGAACACACGGAGTAAACCTATTCTATAGTCGATTTTTGACGATTCGAATGGCACAGCGGTAGTGATGTTGCCTTACATTCTTAGGGTCGGTAATAAGTATGTATTTACAAGCAAAAAGTATCTATGTAGTACATATAAACTATCTGTTGTACACGACTAAAAAAAGATGTGGCACTGTGTACAATTTTCAGCGATTATTTATTTATTTAATCATTGAAAATACTCTTTCTGCACATAATTCGTATCTCCCGGTGAAATTAATAGATAGTAAATTTCCACTAATTTACACCTAGTTTCTGGCTTTAAATTTGACCAAATGTTTAAAACGGGTGGGGTCAAATGAACGTAGAGGATTGTATTAATGATTTTAACGATTATAATTTTGCAACTACATACGTGTTACTTGAGCGACTCATTTTTCATCAACATACGAGTATAACTCAACACTGATCTGCAAATTGCAAAAACAAAATAAAAAAATAATTTCGCGGGCTAGCAATACAAAATTTGAATTTCCACCTTATGAATTTTATAAGGTATAATGGGGTTGACAGCCTTATTGGACAAAAACCCATAAATAAAAAAAAAAACTAGAATTTATGTTTATATCGTAGGTTCGTGTAAGGGCCTACGTTAATAGTGACAGTGTTAGGTAGTGAGTGGTAGAGGGCGCTGAGAGCGAAGTAAATTGTATGTCAACCTATGAACGTGGTTTATAACGAGGTTATAGTGGAGGGAAATGCCTTGCAGGGTATTGAATTTGTTGTTTGTCGCATCTTCCATAAAAATCTTTTCATGAAATTATTTGGTTCGGGTTCTGCATGTAGCTAGCTTTTGCTTGCATTATTATACATTTCTTTCAATTTAAAATGATAGTACTTTTTGATACAAGTGGACAAAGTTTGTGTTGTGTTCGAGGTGGAGTTAACTAAAATGGTTTTTGAGCCGAGTACTGCAATAACAAATGTCCACGTGTACCAATCGAAGTTTTTCAATACACTTTCAAAAAAAACAAAATCAAAATCATTCAAAATCAAAGCATTTATTTCAAGTAGGCCAGTTACAGGCACTTTTGAATTGTCGAAACAAAAATGAATATTTAAAGTAGCTACAGCCCCAGTCACACGACATAAAAACTGTGAAAGTACTGTAGTTGCCCATTCCCTAGCGTACATCTCTATGGAGAAGAACGGGCAAGAAACTCCATGGACACTCTTTTAAATCAAAATATTGTTACAAAATCTTGGTTACATCATTCATGTTGAGATGGTATAGCATGTGAGAACAATGTAGCAAAATGTGCACGTTAAAAGTGTCCATAGCAAAACAAAAATAAAGTACAACTCGAACACAAAATAATTAATTCAAATAAACCATAGCGACTAAAGAGATGACCAGTCACAACTGACAGCGCCCGTTCACGAACATGACGCATGGATCAGCACCATTCAGCTCAACCATTTTGAAGGGAACTAAATGGTCCGACACACGCGCCACCATCAGCAAGACATTTGAAAATAAAATAAAATAAGTAAAAATATTTCTGTCATGAACAATTTTATTATGAAACTATGATTTTATTTTTTTATTTTTTCCGCGCTTGGCTTTCGCCAGGTTGAAGAAGAAGCAAAGATATTAAGCCTTTAAACAGCCTAATATTTGTTTTTATATTTTTTATTTTAGAACCCAAATAAATGTTAATTTGTTACAACATTGTAAGTATACAATTTTATAGCCGTGTACAGATATTTGCGTCGAACCTAAATCATTGGGTATGAATACGCACAAATACCTACTTTACCTAAAACAAACTACATATTTGAATGGTACCTTGATTGATTTGAATATACGAGCATTGCAAACATTATGCGCCAATGTTTTGTGTGCCGAAATATTCTGTAAATTCATTTTATTTTACTTGCTCGTGTTAAATTGAATTTAAACGCTGTAACTTGTATGTTCCAGACAGTCTGAGGATTTATGAAATTAGTTATTTATGCTTTCAGTAGCTGCAGTAGGGATTCTTATGAAAATACTCATTACGAGCGGCTATATAATCTAGCACCTTAATTAAAGAGATTCTTGTTAAAAACATACTGGGTGGCTGTAATGCATTTTAGTAAGTAGCTACCTAAAATTGTACAGATCAGGTTTGATAAATTATTAAACTGAATAGCAGTATTATACACTACTATTTTTTTAAATAAGTACCTAAATTGCAGAGATTCCTGTGAAACAACGAAGGCGTTAATACTGCTATAAATTTTGCTGCTGTTAAAAGCATGAGTTTATTGCAAATGTGTGGCGGTGACATTGCTAGCATATAAGATAATATGTCTGCTTTATCTGTAGTAGGTAGTTTCAAACACAGAACGTGGTGCACTGAAGTTCTTTTGTTTTCAGCCTCTCGTTTGTTTTATAAAACCTATCACTAAAATGGCGGCGCGGGTGCCGCTGAAACAAAACAAAAACACAGCGACTGCAATTGACGAGCGGAGTTCTGAACAAAGCATTGGTAAATCCTTTTAGTGTTGCAAATGTCAATACGGTTCTAGAAACATTGGAAAGTAAAAAAATACGATTTCGAGACGATAATCAAAATCGGGGCCGATTGATGTGAAACTAAAAAGTACACAGGCCCCGCCCCAGTCGTAGCACTGCCTGCTACGGGTTGTGCTCGCACGCCTTAGCTGTGCTACGGCGTAGCGGATCGGCTACGAGTGCTACGAAGCGTACGTAACGATCACGCTAGTTTCATGATTTTCATTAAAAAATAAATCACAAAAAAAACCCCAATTACTGATTTACTAGAAATGTGAAAATCGTCTCTGAGTTTTACTCTTTCCAATTCTGAGCATTAAAAAGTCTGCCTCCATACAACATAAAGAAAGACTGGCTGCCTCGTTAGTCGAATAGTAGCAAACCTGACTATCGATTCCTGGGTCAGGCAAAGTGTTATTGGGTTTTCATCAGGAATTTCTCAGTGTCAGGTGGACCGATGCTGAAGGTTGCGGGAATCCGTTGGATGCGAGTCGCACGGAACCGGTCAATGTAGCGACACTCGGCTGAAATGATGATGATGATGGTGACAAAAGGCTCGCCCCTTAATAAATAGGACTTAAACATCACTGACATGTCACTGACGAAACACTACAAATACTATTAATCATTTCTCTGCTTAGCACTTATGGTATTACAGGCGTGTTATTATGTTTATGAATATAGTTCTTACTCATCATACCATAGGTACAATAAAATAAAATAAAATGTTTTTTTTTTGTTTTTCATATTATTGTTCTACAGTACAAAATTGAGGCAGCCCCGTTAAGTTATAAGGATACTTGTGATGGGGTTACCTCGCAACCTCCCACGGGTTACAATTTACAATGTTGTGGCAGAATTAAAAAAAAATTGGTTGTCTGTAAAGTCGGTTTACGGACGATAGATTTACGTGATAACGTCATAATCATTATTTTATGTAATACAAACAGGTGGAACGTTACTATGGAACGTTACTATGGAACGTTACTATGGAACGTTACTATGGAACGTTACTATGGAACGTTACTATTTTTCATGAGTGTTGCTGGTATTATCAATTTATAAGACGTTATCACGTCAAAAGAAAAGATTTTTATTTAAGTCTAAGGATGTTACAAATATTAGTCTATCAAGTTCAGGTATGTGTAGTGTTTGTGAGTGTGTGTGTGGTGTGTGAGTGTGTGTGTGGAGTGTGAGTGTGCGTATGTGTGTGGAAGGTGGATTTGCGAGGTGTGTACCATAGATACTTTATGGAGTTCAAGTTAAGAGAAAGATGCAACTAATTCTAAAAAAGGAACTCACTTGTCCAATGTCCTTGTTGTTGTTTATTCTAAATTATTGCGAATTTTCATACATCCAAAGCCTTTGAAATTTTCGTTTCAATATGCTGTTCAGAGCAACACATACTTTAGTAAACTGTAACATAAAATATTACCTACCTCGCAAACGTTGGTGATCTAAATTATCTGAATTCCAACGTAGGTTTACGTCGCAGATAACGTGAATTTCTGTTCAGCTCATCGAGCAAGTATTTTTAAGGAGCCAGCGGAGCGTGCGTATTTCATACAATCGTCGTACCAAAATCTATACTAATATTATAAAGCAGAAGAATTTGTTTGTTTGGTTGAACGCGCTAATCTCAGGAACAACTGGTTCAAATTGAAGGATTGAGGAAGGCTTAGGTTATATAACATCACGCTACGACCATTAGGAGCGGAGCAGGAATAAAAAATGTTGCAAAAACGTTTTTTTTTTACTTTCGATTTTCTCTCTTGTGACGCAGACGAAGTTGCGTGGGTCAGCTAGTAATTTATTAATTCAACATATTCTTAAGATAGTGTGTATTTATTTCGATTAGATAACAATATATCTAGGTTCCTAAATATATATTTTGAAAGGACAATGATGTAAAGACGATATATAATAATAATAAAATTTCAATAGAAATGTTATTTTTCTCATAACTCTTATTCAAATCAGTCATTGAATTATTTTGGTATTATGTTTGTTTGAACTACGCATGCTTCGCGGGCCTCTTAAATACTTGTTGTAACGTGTTGCCTTTAACTTAGTAAACAAGTTAGGTTCAACAAGAAAAACATTTATTAAAATAATTAAACTCGTAGAAGTTTTAATAAATAACTCTTGCACAAAGTACAGTCCTTTTTAGTACAGCTGTACAGCTAGTACGGCTTAATACGGCTATTATAAGAGTAGGTTCATAAGTACAGTCACGAGCACCTAAAGGGTGTAAAACACCTCTTCACGAAGCCGATAAGTACTTGTTTTCCTCATCATTGCGATACATTTTTTGTTCTACACCATACCTGGGAACCTTCTAGTTACGGAGATATGGGGGGTCAAAGTTTACAACTTTTGTGACAAGTTTTTTTTGTACGATTTTGACTTTTAACACCTCCACGACCCCCTTACTATTCAATACATCCATCAACACAATGTTTTAAGTGCATTACATTGAGTTCTGCCACAAAACATGATTTATAACCTCAAAAAAAAGTTGTTTCCCAGCAATATTTTTTACGTAAATTTACTTAGTTTTATGTACAAAATGCTTGCTTAACGGGTTTGTGACGAGGTGGTTTACACTTTGTATATGTACCACTACACTTCACTAAGCAACTTTTGGTACAAACGGTTTCCCTATGGGGGATCGGGGATCGAAATAGTATTCTGCGAAAATTGTTACATCGATGCCTTGATAATGCGACATTGCGTTCTAACTACGCCTGTTTTGTTCGCTGTTCTTTGGTATCTAAAACCTTACATCGAACCCTTGTTTCTCAGAAGTTTGTTTGTTCTATGTATTATTATGTAAAATTTGTTGGTTTATTACATCACTACTCCTCTCAAAACAGTGAAGGCAAACATCGTGAAGGCAGTCTTGGTGCATTATAGCCAATTCCCTCTCATAGAGAGGAGGCCTGTTTTCCAGCAGTGGAAACATTATAGGATGATTATACACAAGCTAGGTTTTATTTCAAAGCTGCAATCATTACTCCTCAAGAAAATCGAGGACTTTAATTGATGAGCCACTCGCCACTTATTTTAGCCGTGTAATGCAATTCGGGTTTAGTCGGAAATATTCGTACTCGTGAAAGTAAAAAAGTGCAATATTGGAAAGTAGTGAAAGTGGCTTATCAATTAAAGTCCTCGACTCTACATATGTAAGTATATAGACATTTGTGCTCGTGAGTGTACCATCTATGGATAAAGTTGCAGTAGTTAGTGGAAAAGTCCGGCGCTGTCACGTGGAGCGGGGTCAACGACCTGAGTGGACAGTGCTCTTAAGTTCATCTACTAGATTATGTTGCTTTAGTGTTTAATCCACTTTATGGTACGAGGTTTGAAGACAAAAAAGATATTTTTAAACGTTCAAGATTTTCAGTTTATAACATATCTACTTTGTAACACTATTAAATTCAATGACTGAAAACGCACTGTCTAACTATGGTCTGGTGATGTAAGAACCTCTGCACATGTGATCAAATCAAAGCATTCATATTTCAAGTATGGCCAGTTACAGGCACTTTTGAACTGTCGAAATAAAGATGAACATTTAATGTATAGCTATAGTCTGGGACTGTCATAAGACATAAAAACTGTGAAAGTACTGTAAATGAGAATGGCTGTATAATAACGAAGGTAAGCTTTGCAATAAGATTTTTTAAATGTTGACTGCCAATTTCGTTAAGTGAAGGTTCAATACCTAGGCCGGGCAAAGTTTGATTAGGTTTTTCCTTTTACAGTAGCAGCTGTGGAGTCTGGAATTATGGTCATGAGCACAGAACAGAACAGATAAAAGAGGCTAGAAGAGCTTCTTGAGCGGGGCAGGTGTGCCGCTCATATAAGTGAACGCTCATATATATGTCAATCGAACAACAGTCGCGCTCATATTGTGTGCGTGTGTGTACGTCAAACACAGTTCTTGCGTTAATGTGACAATCAATATATCAATAGCAAGCTCGCAATCTAAGTGTAGGGAATTTATTTGTGTGCGTAATGCACGTACTTACGGGTTACTCCACTACAAGTGGGCGACAATTTATTATGATTATTTTTTTTATCTAGGGCATCTCGCAGTTCAGTCTGGGAAGACTGGCTTCTGCTTAACCGGGCAAGTCCTGTGGATGCCTTGAATTTAAGGCCTCCAGCCAGGGCAAAAATGACTATAAAGTAAGCGACAGCGCTCTAAGGGCACCCCTGTGGGGTACGCACCTCGGCTTAGGGCGTCGCTGGGGGCAGCAAGGGGACAGGCTGGATCTGGTTGTTATTATTTAGGGCCTGTTTTGTTACTACAGGCTCAGCATCGCGGGCTGGCTCGAGCAAAGGTCGGGGAGGGATTGAACGGGGATTACGCGCCGGACCTCTGCGGCGAGGTCGGAATGTCTTCGGTCTGTATTTGTACATTCTACGAACTGTACTGGTATCTTTCCTACTCTCTTGCAAGATAGTGATCGGATCGTAGTGGGAAACAAGCGGTGACACGCGTTTTAATACTAATACGAACTATTTCCTTTGTAATCTCTTTTATCTGTTATGTTGTCATGGGGGCAACATAGGAAATTAAACTGTGCATGGAACTTCGTTTTTTTAATCCCATCAGGCACAAGGCTTGACAATTTTCATGAAAACTGTAGGTATATTCCTCAAAAAGGATTGCGTAAAAATGTCTGCTGAGTAAGTACTTGGAAATATCACGCCGGGCTCTCACCGATTTTAACATCGAATAATTTTGCCAAAGCAAATATTAATCCTATTTGGCTGAGTACGAAAATTAGGTACCTTCTCTTTACTCTAAGGAATTTGTTTGCTTTTACAGAATGATGTTGTAACATGTGTGTAGGTATTTTTTGTTAGGTTTTATGGTCTAAAATTGTTTTATTTCTGTCCCGAAATTGTATCTACAAGATCCTGCGTTTATAAAATCAAGATATAAAACATGTATACTACATGTTGTATCTGATATTTTCGTTAACATTTTACACCTTCAACAAGTTGTAAAAACGATTGTGTACATTCACGTAGAATACTTCTCAAGATTAAAAAAAAAGTTCACAAACTGGTTAAAAAAACACGTCTGAAACAACGTTCAAACATGTATTATACATGTTTTTGTTGCAAAACTTGCTGACAACATGTTTTACAACTTGTTTAAGGCTGTAATTTTAGACTCTCAACACCGACTCATTTACAACAAAGTACTAAAGACCATTAAACTATAACCACTAATGGCAACTCTCGTTACCTCCCGACCATAAAACTTCTATTTAAAACGTGAAGAGACATCAGGCGTCCATATCGGTGACACAAATGAGGTGTTGACGTCACTCTAATCTATCTTAATGTTGCTCTAGTGACTCGGGTACTTTCTCGGAAGATAAGTTATTTTTAAACGATAAATAAGGAGAGGTATTTTTAAAATATCGGTAGATTGATATCGTTTTTATACTTTCATCCAGGATTTGTAATTATCAAGATTTCATTACAATTATTAATTGTGATTCATAGTTTGACTACTTAAATTTTTGTTTTACAAATGAAAAGGAGATAATTTTTTTTGGACCCACCTGGTCGTTGCATTTATTATTCATAATAACACCAAAAAAAAAGTAACCATTTTACTATGGTATTAAACGAAATATTACGTAGAAATGAAAACGGAATCTTAAAATCATAATAAATAAGATATGTTATGATAATTATTGTTTGGCGAGTCAAATCATTCCTGTTGTGGTCAATGTCATTTGACAGCAAACATTTACGTGAATAGGGGCGTTTTTTTCTGTTTACAAAAAAAAGTACGGTACCTACCCGTTGGTAATCATATCTGCTATAAATTATTATCGAATCAGAAAGAATACAAAAATAAATATTTTTAAACTGTGAGCATTTTTAATGCTACTTTTAGAGGTTTACACTAAAATCGCATAGATGGTTTAAACAATCAACGTGGCACGGAACGTTATAAACCCACTTTTTTAGTGAGTGACAGACAACTTCATTATTTTGACATTTACTTTTTCTGTTTATTTTGGTTTTCGTAAATGTTTTTGCCGATTTTTCACATTTATTCCATTTAGACAATGCTTAGCTAATTTAACCACTGGAATCTAGAGGTTATAAGAAAGAAATCCATGTAAGTTTCATTATTAAATGCTACAATTTATGTGGGTGGCCTAATCGCCGAACAAAAAAAATGGTCTCCTTTCATTACTAAAATATTACGTAAATAAAGACCATTAATTATTATTTTTATTTTATTGTTATCCTGAAATTTTTAATTTGTTATATTTCAAGTTTTTAATTTGTTATTTAATATTTTGAATGAATTAATGAAGGAATATTATCTATTCGAACTCTGCTTTAATTCCAGATAATGAAAGTCGACCTTTCAACAAAATTAACGTACTTATGTCATACGGTAGCTTACGTCAAGACAATCAATTTCCATCACATTATGTCACTTTGTAGGCCCCCTGGTTTATTAACATTAAAGATTATCTTCCATTCGTTTACCGTTTAAAAACGTAATCGCTAGCTGATTCAACTTATAAGAGAAACCACTATAAATTCAAAGAGATAAATAGGTATTCTTTCAAAAACTATCCCCTAAAGAGGTTGAAATGGAATGTATAACCGGTACTACTAGCACATCAAAACAGTTGAAAATTAAAAATAGGTTTAAATTAACTGCCTAATGAAATGTATCACTAATCTCTTAATCCGAAGAGAAAATGCCGTCGCCTGAAGCACTTGTTGGTCTTCTTTTCTACTTAAAAATATCCAAAAGAAAAACAGAATCACAAGCGAACAGAAAAGAGACAAAATTGCGAATGCTTTCTTTTGCTTACACTTCGTAGAAGTCACGTAGACCTGCTACGAGATCCGTAGCATATCACGTAGCAAGTGCTACGAGCCTTTTCTTGGCCGATTGTCGGCGTAAATACACAATGGGTTTTATAATATTGATTTATGGTACTTTGCGAAGTTACGTAGAAAAGTATTGTTGTAAAGTTACGGTATGATTAAGGTGATTACTTAGAACTTTCCAGATTGTTAACTGTAATAAGTCCTCCTGACCGTTTTTGCTCACTGCGGCCAATCTCAACGGAGAGAAATCAGGTGCAGGACTGATAGCTTAACGTGTTTTCCAAGGCACAGAGGAAACTCGGTATGCAATGGGTGGTCACCCACAATGCATGGGTTTAACCCAAAGACCGACTCGACTTGAGAAAAAATATAATTGTATTTCCAAAACGTTTTTTCTCCCATCCATAGAAAAGAAATAACGTTTTATTTTTAGAAGTAATAACGCGTTAGGTTTTCTTTTATTCCCGCACCATCATAAAACTCGATAAAAAACATCTTGGACTTTCCTCGAGACCATAAAACTATGAATTACAGTAGACATAAAGAACAATAAACAATACAAAAGAAGGTTCACCTTCACAGAGAGGAACACTTTTTGTTGTAACATTATCATATCAGCCATCTACGTTAGATTAGACAAACATAGGCCTCTCCCTAGCGTCACCACATCGCTCGGTCTTGTCCTTTTTTTTTTTTTTTAAGGATGGGAAATCATCAAATGACCCCCCCCTCACTCTGGGCGGAGCGGGAGGGAGTGTCAGACTCTTACTGACTAAAAACCATCCATGTTCCTTCCTCGCCTTTTACGTTCCGGGGCCGCGGTATCTCTTTCGAACAGGCCCGCAACCCCGGCAGGCTTCGGCCCTTGCGGGAACCTCTCCTTTTGCTGACATCTCTTTGAGGCGCGCGTGGAACACGAACGCGCCGTCGACACGGCCTGTCGTCGTCGTTAGACGGCCGGACGGCTAGCTAGCCCATAGCCAGCAGTCCACAGGCCCGCATCTACGGTGGCCGGTAGCCACCACGTGGCCCCCGACGCCCGTTGCGTCTCCCGCGGCGGCCGGGAAGAGAGGATCTCTCCCTCTCTCGTTCCGCCGCCTCCTTCGCTAGCATGACTGCTTCGCAGAAGGAGGTGACGGCTTCCCATTCCATCTCGCTCCGGACCATGGATTGAACCAGGGCCGGACGCGAGAGGTCGCCGCCGCCGATCGCCGCCACGAGGACACGGCGGAGCTCCGCCCACGCGGGGCAGACTTCCACCGTGTGCTCCACCGTGTCCTCCGGTCGATCCTCGCAGTGGAGACACCCGGGCGTTTCTTCCCGCCCGATTCGGTGCAGGTACCTCCCGAAACATCCGTGTCCGGTGAGGACCTGCGTCAGGCGGAAGGTGAGGACGCCGTGGCGCCTCTCCAGCCACTCCTCAAAGAGGGGACTTACCGCCACTATCGTGGCGTGCCCTCTCGGTCTTGTCCTGGCAATAGCTTTCAAGGCATTATTTTTCAACCCGTATACGACAAAGCCAAAAAGAGGGTTATGTTCTATCTATCAAGGGGTTTAGGTTTCCGCACTTAGTCCTTGAGGTGGACCATTGTGCGTGAGCCATGGTAGCCGGTTACTCCAACCAGCCCACCTCCCTCCAGAAGCAGATCAAACTGCTCGGTCTCCTCAGGACATGCGCCACCGTCTCCTCCGCCTCCATGCACGCTCTGCACAGGGGACTGTCAGTGATTCCTAGGGTGTGGAAGTGTTTGTTCAGCGAGCAGTGTCCAGTGATGGTCCCCGCCACCAGATGCAGGCTATCTCTGTCCAGGCGCAGAAGGCGCCTGGTCAACTTTGTATCCAAGGATGGTATAGCCTCCTAATCCATGCCTACAACCTGGTGTTGAGGTCCACCATTTCTCTGCTTGTATTCTGGTGTGTTCCTTTAACCAGGGCCTCGATTCTGCTATTACAATAGTGTCAGAGTATTCGATCATTGATTTCATAATGATCAAGTTCTGTCAAATTTTGACAAGTTTGTTAATTCTACTATCATAATGGCGCCATCATGACTTCTCGATGAACAACCACTGACGCTCCATTGAAAGAAATGTCATAGAATATTAATATCGTACATGAAATCTGGCATGAATAAATGTTCGCATTTAGTAGTAGATTTTGAAAACCATTTGTACTAAGGGTTTTATAATAATGACAATACGACAATGCCATTAAAACACAATTTTACCACGAGACCATTGACCGACCATTGTGAATTTAGCAGATTACGAACTTAAAGCAAAATGACAATGGGATGAGAATGGAATCGTGTTGAAGTGACGAATTTGTTAAAATAGCAGAATTATGCCCCAGTTTAGTAAGATAGTTCAGTTAAGGAGGGTTATGATTTTGACCGTTATGTGTGTATGACCCGGCCATACTCTGAATCAATATATTAAATACATTAAAATACATAACGTGTAACTTATTTATTGAATAGAAAAGAATAGTGAATGGTTTGTAGGTACACAACAACTTCAGACGAGAATATATTGTCTTGTTTCATACATTTTAGAGCGTGATTTTTGTTTTATAGCTTATTTTTACGGTGACTATTATGTCAACATGTGTTACATTTCGCCTTTCCCATCATCGTTATGACTGATGATCGTGATGAATATCAGTCGAGTAAATTGATAGACTGTGTATTTTTGGTGGTCTGAATCACACTTTTCTGTTGGTATGTATGTACACGCTGTATATATATTTATGATATGTGTTCTATAAAATGCATATAAAGCTAAACTTCTGCCTTCTAACTTTGTATTGAAAACATAAAATGAAATAATGTAGACAAGCACTTTACGATATGAGACTGTGACCTTAGCCACAACACAAGTTATCGTAATCTTAACATGTGTTTGTTCATAGCTATAATGTTTGTAGTGAAAACCTATTTAGATAAATTAATGGTAGAAGTTCGTGTATTACTTATATTTTGGGTTGCTTGTTTTTGTAGACAATCGATTTTATTTTTTGTATAGGTTTGTGGAGCTCGTGTCTAAATAATAACGTCGGTAGGTCGATCTTTCATGCCTAGGTTGGTCTGTGGATGGGTGACCAACCTAACATACAGAGTTTCCTCAGTGCCTCAGAAAACACGATAAGTTGTTGGTCCCGGCTGTCATTTGTAGATCTTTGACAGTCATTACAGGTAGTCAGTAGCCCTAAAAGTCCGACAACCAGTCTTACTAAGGGGTATCGTATTACCCGGTACTACTTGGTTACCTATCTCAACAGGAATGATGTAACCAAGATTTTGTAACAACATTATGATTTAAAAGAGTGTCCATGGAGCTTCTTGCCCGTTCTTCTCCATAGAGATCTACGCTAGGGAATGGGCAACTACAGTTCTTTCAGAGTTTTTATGTCTTGTGACTGGGACTGTAGCTACATTTATTTTTCATATTTGTTTCGACAATTCAAAAGCGCCTGTAACTGGCCTACTTGAAATAAATGCTTTGATTTTGATTTTACTAACTGGGTTTGAAATACAGGTGTTCAGCTGTATCTCGTTAGACTGGAAGACCCCCACCATAGTAGGAAAAAGGTTAGGTAGATGATGATTTCATACAAGACAGATATTATTATTGTGACTGGGAAAACTGAGAGGGGACGCCCTAGCTAAACAGACATACACTGACCTGATTAAGGCGCTTAGACGAGCTAAATTAGCAACTCTATTTGTGGTGGTTGAAACTTCGTTTGAAATGCTGTTAGAATTGTTATGGTGTCTAGCATTGACGCATGAAGACTTCTTAGTGTTATGTGTCACTCTATTTTTTAAAAAGACTATTTAGTACGCGAGTGAATTTAAACTGATTCTCTAGCTAGAATAGGCCGCTCTATAGGAAGTGTTTAATCCAAAGTGTTGGTGTTCTCGCTCATTAGCTTCTGCAAGCCTCTGTACAGGTATTCTTTTGTTTTACCCGTCACTTATATCAGGTTTTGGACCCGCATCTGACCTTGAAGAAACTAATCATGGATTATTCAACAAAAATAGATATCGGCAAACTAACAGGAAAGGAAAACTGGTCCACATGGAAATATAAAATTTCCATCCTACTAGATGGACTGAAAAAGCCCTAGAAGTAGTGGAAGGCCGTTTCCCTAAACCTGTCCTCGCGGTCGGAGCAGGTGACGCTGACATCGCTAGTTATAATTCGATGATGGCCAATTATAAGAAAGCTGAAACTGGCGCTCTACTCATGTTGACCACAAATATGTCTGAGGATACACTTAAAAAAGTCATGAGATTTAAGACTGCTCATGAAGTCTGGTTAGAATTACACAGATTATTTGACGGACAATCGGAAGATAGAGCTTACAATTTAGGTTTGGAGTTCTTTGGACTAAAGCATGATAAGGCGGACGATATTCCAACTCACATGTCAAAGCTCAAGAACGTCTGGAACGAATTGAAGGTGGAAGTTGCCAAGATTGACTCCACAGCTAAGCTTCCTGAAATGTTTCTGATCTGTAAGGTCTTAGACACACTGGACGACAGGTTCTTCAACTTCAAGTCAAGCTGGCTTATGCTAAAGCAGTCTGAGAGAACCATTGACAGTCTAACGAGCCACCTGTGCGCATTTGAAAGAGACCTGTTTTGTCAAGTGAGCTCGAAGGAGGAAGCACTAGTGACTAAACAAACAGAGCGACAATTCAAGCGCAATAAAGATGAGCAACTGACCTGCAACTACTGTTCTGGCAAAGGACACAGAGTGCGCAAGTGCAAAAAGTGGATTAGAGATGGGAGGCCACCTAAACCAACTCCAAGCACATCAGGCTCTAGCTCGAAGTCCAAACAAGTGCAACACATCTCGCTGATGGTAAACACGTGCTCGTCAGGACAAACACAAGATCTTCACAGCTGGTTTGTCGACAACAGAGCAACGACGCACATTGCAGTAAGGAGCGATTTCTTCACGGAATATTTTGAATTTGACGCTGATCACACAGTTACGACTGCAGATGGGACCACTATTCCAGCGTTAGGAAAGGGAACCGTAGTGGTAGCATCAAATATCAATGGCAAAAAGGAAGAAATCAAGCTTAATGATGTGTGGCTAGTACCATCGTTAACGAAGAATTTATTCTCTCCGTTAGCAGCGCAAGATAGGATGCAAAACAGTATTTTTACGGCAACAACTAGAGAATGCAAGCTCGACATTGAAAATGTAACTAGAGTTGTTGGCAAGAGAGTTCCTTTTGGAGGACTTTACAAGTTGGATATGGAGACAGTTATTCCTAAAAAGCAGAAAACCATAGAGGTTAATGCTATTACCGGGTCAAATATGCTGCAACTCTACCATGAACGCTTTGCTCACCAGGATAAGCACCATGTCATTCGTGTGGTGAATCGCGAGTTAGGTATGAAGCTGAGTCAGGACAAAATTAAATGTGAGGGCTGCATATATGGAAAAGCTCATAGAAAATCGTTCGGAACAAGGGAAAGAGCATCGGCTTGTGGTGAACTAATTCACGCTGATGTCTGCGGACCCTTTGCAAAACCAAGCATCTCCAAGTACAAGTACTTCGTCTTATTTAAGGATGATTACTCTGGATATCGCTTTGTCTACTTCATAAGACAGAAGTCAGAGGTTAAGAATAAGCTGATACAGATGCTTCAAGAAGCAAAGAATACCGGTCATATCGTCAAGACGCTGTTGAGTGACAACGGTGGCGAATTTGAAAATGAAACCGTTCGGAATATTCTAGAGAAGCACGGCATCAAGCAGCGACTCACTATGCCCTACACACCGGAGCAGAATGGATGCTCTGAAAGGGAGAACCGAACACTTGTAGAGGCAGCAAGGTCCATGATGTACTCAGGTGGAGAGCTACCTCAAGTTCTCTGGGCTGAACTTGTGAACACGGCAGCATATGTTCTAAATCGGACCGGACCATCAAGGGTTGAAGGAAAATCTCCATACGAGTTATGGCTTGGAAGAAAGCCTAGAATCTCACACCTCAGAGTGATTGGAAGCATTTGTTATGCTCACGTGCCTAAACAAAAGCGCAGGAAGATGTGCAAAAAGGCAATTAAAGGAATACTTATAGGGTACGAGAATGATGATGGTTATCGCGTCTACGACGGAACGCAGACACTGAGATCAAGGGACATAACGTTCGAATCAGATTATGTCAGAGGGAGCTGAGGTCGGCGATAATGGACGTGTTCTCATTCAAGAAGTACCTGAATCACATGTCGAATACCAGGAAAACGATGAAAATGATCTTGAGGGAGAAAGAGCTGAAGATCAAGTTCATGTTCAAGGTGAAGCAGTTCAAGCAGATATCGAAGTAGACGATTTCGTTGATGCTAGTGATGAGCAAGAACAACTAATTGTCGCTGAGCCTCGATACCATCTTCGAGACAGGTCCACTATACGACGACCTAAGAAGTATGAAGACTTCGTATGCTTCGTAGGAACGGAGAATTTTCCTGAGACATACAGACAAGCTGTTGAGAGGGATGATAGTGGCGAATGGCTCAAAGCCATGTCGAACGAAATCAAATCCCTAAGTGACAATAAGGTTTGGACGCTATGCGATTTACCTCCAAATAGAAAGGCGCTACCTTGTAAATGGGTTTTTCGGATCAAACGAAATCCAGACGGTACGATAGATAAATACAAAGCCAGACTGGTAGTCAAAGGATTCAAACAACGTAAGGGGATAGAATACGATCAGACGTACAGCCCTGTTGCCCGTATGTCTACCATAAGAGCTCTGTTAAGTGTCAGCGCCACGGAGAAGTTACATCTGACACAGTTCGATGTATCCACAGCTTTTCTGAATGGGAAGTTGAAAGAGGAGATTTACATGCAGCAGCCTGATGGATACTCAGATAACTCTTCAAAAGTCTGCAAACTTCAAAGAAGTCTGTATGGTCTCAAACAAGCACCTCGGTGTTGGAACTCATGTTTTGAAGAGATTCTCCTGGATAAAGGATTCATACAGAACGAAGCTGAACCCTGTCTTTTCACGAAGGTAGTGGAAGACAAGAAAATAATTATTGATTACCCTATATGTGGATGACGGACTGGTAGCCACGACAGATGAAGCGCTAGCGAACCAATTCCTCAAAGAATTAGGAAACACGCTGAAGATTACCACGAAACCAGCATCCTACTATTTGGGATTGGAAATTGATCGATCGGAAGACGGTTCTATTTTGATTTCTCAGCAATCGTACGCTAAGAAGATCCTGGAACGTTTCCAAATGTCAGATTGCAATCCAGTCTCAACGCCCATTGAAAGGACATCTGAAGAAGGGAAAGTTGACGATACCCCTGAAAAGAAGTACTTTCCTTATCGTGAGGCTGTAGGAGCACTAGCGTATCTAATGACAGGTACGCGCCCCGACATAGCATACGCTGTCGGAGTAGTTTCAAGGAAATTAGAGAATCCTTCCTGGACTGATTGGCTCAAAGTGAAGAGGATATTCAGATATCTCAAAGGGACTATGTCTTTCGGAATAAGATACAAGTCTGGAAACCACAAAGCCATCATTCAAGGATACAGTGATGCAGATCATGGTGGTGATGAGCTCACAGGACGCTCTACCACTGGAGTTGTTTGCCTGTACGCTGGAGGACCGGTGTCTTGGCTTAGTCAACGACAAGCATCCGTTGCCATCTCAACCACGGAGGCAGAGATAGTAGCTGCTAGTGAAGGTGCTCGCGAACTAGTTTGGCTACAGAGAGTATTTAGCCAACTTATGACGCTACAAGGCACACCGACGCTCAAAGTGGACAACGAAGCTGCAATACGTCTCGCTCACAATCCGGAATTTCATAAACGGACCAAACATATTCGTGTGAGACATTTTTTTGTGCGCGAGACAGTACAAGAAGGATTGATTAGCGTGCAGAAAACAAGTTCTGCAGAACAATTAGCTGACCTATTGACAAAGGCAGTTCCGAAGCCAAGGCTCCTATTATTGAGAGCAGGGTTGGGGTTGCAGTCATCATTACATCAATGAGGGAAAGTGTTATGGTGTCTAGCATTGACGCATGAAGACTTCTTAGTGTTATGTGTCACTCTATTTTTTAAAAAGACTATTTAGTACGCGAGTGAATTTAAACTGATTCTCTAGCTAGAATAGGCCGCTCTATAGGAAGTGTTTAATCCAAAGTGTTGGTGTTCTCGCTCATTAGCTTCTGCAAGCCTCTGTACAGGTATTTTTACCCGTCACTTATGTCAAGAATAAAGTTCTAATCAGCTTGCACTACAAAGTGGTAATAGTGCGAAATGAGTGGTTACGATCGATTTACAAAAAACTATTGATTGGATTAAAAAACTGAAACAGTATCATGCTAATATATTGCTTGTAGAATTATTTGCCAAAAATCAGAATGACCGCATGCATATTAGTATGTTTTTTATTGTTTGAAAGATATTTTTAGAGATAAGTCAGTGATTTCTTTTTATCGAGCCAAATTAATTGTATTATGTTTTCAAAACAGTATCATGCTAACATATATCCTGAAGAATATCATATATTGTTCTGGTCTTGGTTATAGCAGTGAATCATATACTTTTAGTAATTATGAAACTCGCGTTTAGCTCATGTAATCGCCTTAATGATGTTCTCCAGAAATGTTCGGTGCGTAGTTGTAGGTACTACCGAATTCACCTTCACTGCCGGTCTGTTATTTTTCACCCTTAAGCTTTAAGTAATAAGGTTGAAAGTGCTCTGTCCGTGAACTCGCAACATCGCTATTTGCAAACGGTGTGCGTGTCTGACCAGTATGTTCCTCGTGGTGTAGACTTGTTGTTGAATCAACAATGGCGAACACCAGAAAAGCGCCGAGACAATGAAGATCGACAGAGTCTTAGAGAATGAATTTAACTGTCTTGGATCCCGCAACGAAATTAATCAGAAAGTATAGCGGAGGAGTAGGAAAAAAACCGTATTGTATTGTATTGTATTGTACAACGGGCTGGTGTCCGCAACTCCACGTCAAAGCGTGTATTTTTCGTAGGAACTGTAATCCACAACGCAGCCCAGTGCGGGTTGGTAGATGTCACATGTCTTCGAATTTTTGGTTCTAGGACATGCCGGTTTCCTCACGATGTTTTCCTTCACCTTTTTGAGAGCAGCGGTGATGAAATAAATAGAAGAACCGTAATTTCCACTTCGATTATCGCACTATAAGTTCACATAACATTACGCCTGGTATCCTAGAAGGGTTAAGCCGAGGTGTATCTAATTGTACATCTACATTTCACTAGTAGTCCCCTGTTATAAGGGCGAGCGTATACTGCCTAACCGGGTACAAATCGCTACATGGCTACTACTGGGAAATTCTTAATGGAAAGATCCAATAACACTTTGCCCCATCTGGGAATCGAACACAGGACCTCATGCTCAGCAGTCGCGCTTGCGAGCACTAGACCAACGAGACAGTCTCATCATCATCGGCCTATTAATGCTCCCACTGCTGGGACAGGCCTCCTCTCTATAATGAGAGGGAATGGGCTATATAATCCGCCACGCGGGCCCGTTTTGAGAGCAGCGGTTATGTAATAAATAACACAAAGTAATACGCCTGCCTGGGTTCGAACCCACGACTTACTGAACGTAAGTCGGGGCCGCCACCACTGGGCTACCGCTACTCTCGCGACGAGACAGTCTCTTACATAATTAATTATTTTCAGTCATTTGATTAGACTTAATTATATTGACTCAAGTTTTCCATTTCCACATAGTAATCATGTCAAACATTTATTCTATCACATTTTAACTAGATTACATTCCCCAAAGACAACAAAAGAGCGTAAAGCCAACAATACACGGTTCAACCAGATACATTAGTTTTAATTGAAAGACGCAGAATTGTGAAGTTTTGTTGACATTCAAGGTAATGTTTCCCTACACGTTCCAATTTGGATAATTCATCCAAATTGAAGAGCAGCGGTGGCCCAGTTACTTACGAGTTGTAAATCGTGGGTTCGAACCCAGGCAGGCTCATTACTTTGTGTAATTTATTTCATCACCACTGCTCTAAAAACGGTGAAGGAAAACATCACGAGAAAACCGGCATGTCCGGAATCCAAAAATTCAAAGACATGTGACATCTACTAACCCACACTGGACCCGCGTGGTGGATTATATAGCCCATTCGCTCTCATACAGAAGAGGCTCGTGTCTCAGCGGTGGGAACATTATAGGCTGATCATGAGACCAAATTAAAAGACTAAGGGCCAGTTACACCGGTTGCGGATAAAGTATCGGTTAGCCTATATTAGGAACTCATCTGCCAGATAAACTAACACTTTTGGTTTCACAGGTGTCGGATAACGATATCTGGTAGATATAGTATTAGTTATAACCAGCCTTTAAGTGGTAGATAGTATTAACTATCAGATAACTAACCGACACTTTATCCGGAACCGGTGAAACTGGCCCTAAAGGTGAGGTATAATTGTTGCAAGCTACTGCTAGGGATGGCTTCGATTCCTAGGCTGACTTAGGGTTGAACCTCATCTAGCAGCTCAGGATCGAGTTTTACCACGCGCCTATCTTTCTCTGTCACTCAGAACCATAATTTGCTAGAGTGAGAAACAGAGTTGGATTGCTATCTCACGCAGTAGCATCGACCATGCGCTTGTTAACAAACCACGTGTTATTGGGTTATTCCATAATGAATTTTTCCGCAGCAACCTGGAGGTTCAACCTATCTCTGATAGCAATAAGCTCATCCTAATGGGATTCAAATATAACTGACGAAATATGGATGCACGGTCGAACCAGCTATTTAGTTTACAGTTTAACGCATAGATTTTTTTATTTTTTTATTTTATTTATTCGGGAAAATAAACAGTTATACATTAAAATCTTAAACTAAGTTTTAAATATACAAGGTTTATAAATGTATAACCTACGACATTTTCCACAACATATTAATAGTTATATCTAACAGTGCGCTATTCTAAGATTTTAACACAAAAAGACAGTTAAAAGTGAAATTAAACATAGACAGTCATGAGTCAAACGACAGAGAGAGAGAGAGAGAGAACGAGAAATTATAAAATTAACTAATTAAACTAACTATTATAATCTAAAATTATTTTGTTGATAAGATTTCTAAATTTTTGAGCAGAGGCAAAGAAGAAGTCGATGTCTACAAAAATGTTATTGTACTGGTTGGTGAGGGGGCGTAGGGGTGCTCGCAGGCCCGCGTTTGAGCGACAGGAACTAACTGCAAATAAAGGTCTTGCACGCACCCCACGGCATATTGTCGTTCTGGGTACTGATTTTGTTGCGAATATCAATACAGTAGACAATATCAATATATTAGATATTTAAATGTAAACCAAATAGCTTGTTTCACCGTACAATGAGCATCCTCTACCTTTTCCTCGGGATTAACCGTGATGAACGGTGTACTATCACCTTAACAAAAGAGCGTTCAATAAATCAACACCTTATACAAATAATTGTTCCATTTAGTGACGAGAGCACTTAAGACGAGTGTACACGATCGAACACTTCTAATGGCTTTCATGACGTCATGATGTACTCAGTCCGTGAGTACGCCGAAGAATATTGTATTTGTTGAACACAGAGATCCACATTGACTGTAAGCAGATTATGGGGTCTTCCTTATTGTATGTCAAAGGTTAAGGGGGAAAGTAGAACACCTGTTTGCTACCTTAGGTGTTGTGAAGAATGAGAATAAGCGCTTTTGTCAGTTAACAAAAAAACTGCGTTCAGTTTTTTAAAAGCCGTAAGTATTATGTGCAGTTTAGTTGACATAGGGTTGTACAAATGTAAGGCGGTTTGTAGGTTCGTCTCGGGCGTCTTATTTTACGTTTTCGGCAAAGTAAGAACAAGATGTGGTTAGGCCCTTTTATGTTTATTTTGCTCTTGAGCTTAAATATAACAGAGACCACAGTGTCTACAGACTGAAAAACAAATGGTGTAAGAATAGGGACATTGTTTTAAGATATTTTTTTTTCATCTGCTTAGCTTATTCCCAACTACGTTGAGGTCGGCTTTCAGATGTCGGCTGGCGAGATGCAGCTAAATATTTCTAATTATTTTAATAAGGAAAAGGCTAGGCAGATGATTTATTTCACACGCGACTGCCTAGATAGGCAGTCGCGCACCTCCACAACTAAGTACTGGTTGTCAGACATTTTTTTGACTATAAAATCTTATTCAGATTTTCCTCGAATCTTCTTTTGCCACGTTAGTTTCATCTTATGCGCAAGTTTCTTCCTGACCCCGTACTTTACCATCAGTGTTTATTTTCAGGTCGATATCAGTAACGCATTTAGCTTCGAAACATGTTACGGACAAAGTGCCTTCCGCTCCATTTAAGGGACATTTTTCATCATCAATATCTGCTAATACTTTGGTCAGTTAAGGGGGTAACACACGACGTATTGTCAATAATGGGCGAGCTACTGTATTACCATTTTAAGTTAGAAGTTAAAGGTGGCTTGTCAAGAAAATATGCATCGATATATCAAATTTGGTACAATTATTTTAGTTCCGACACAGATCGAGGTCTGGGAGGTACCGTTGCATTAGTGTTTTTAAGCCGATCGGTTGCCATCTTGTTCAATAGATCTTGAATGGCTGTTAAGTGAACCCAGCGTCAGCTGGCGCACCCGCGGTGGGTGTAGGATAAGGAGGTTAGGTTAGGTTAGCAAAAATAAAATAAATGAAGTCATAGTACGCTGGCTGGGCTTATTCCTGAAACCCCCCCTAAAAGTCCCTAAGGGGGAAAAGTGGAATCTAAAAAGAAAAGTCTACAATTCCCCCCTGATAATCCCCCTGATAATCCCCCTTAGGGGGGAAAAGTGGAATCGAAAAAATATTTATTCCACAAATCCCCCCTGAAAGGCCCACGAGGTTCCAGGTTCCACGAGGGGGAAAACTGACACTTGTTTCATAAATAGTTTACATCATAATAAGCTTAAAAAAATCGTCAGCTGCATAGTGGTGGAGAGATTATGTTAGCCGCTCGCATGACATTGTAAATGATGCACTCCTGATTAAATACTAAAAACAATACACACCCAATACACACCAACTGGATGATAGAATGGTGGTAGATTTCTTTTAGTTTTTATTTTCACAACCTCCCAATCCTACACCCACCGCTACTTGAGCAGCTGACGGTTAGATTACATATTGGTAAGATAAGATCAACCTTCGATGACAATATCAGTCGGCTTACTATCCGAATAACACTTCCCACTCCCACTGTATGGATGTATGGATATACGGATGTTTGTTGCTCTTTCACGCAGTAACTACAGAACGGATTTGGATGAAATTAAGCACACGCACATGGACCTATATGCACACGCATAGTTAATAACCTAGATTTACACATATGATACCCTTTATTTTACCTTGTTTTATTCGGTGCGGGCCAAGAAATGCTTTTTTTTACTTTCTTTATTCCAGTAGTATATTCCCGTGGGACAATTAATGAACTCATCGTGGGCGAAGCCGCTGGCACAAGCTATTATAATATTATACATAATAAATAAAATGAAATAAAAAGGCTGGTAAAAAAGTAAAGGAGATGTTCCAGAAATGTATGGAGCCTGGGCCAGCACTATGTACACTATATGTAAATATTGCTGTATATTACAATAACCGTTTTTTATTGTTAATTTTCTTTAATTTCACTTCGTTTCCATGTACATTCAAATGAGCTTGGTCAAGGAGAGCAACACAACGTAAAATTAAACATGGCGGATCAGAGCAGCAGTATGCAAACAATGTCATTTTGACAATGACATTTGATTAAACAGATCCAACCCAAACTCAAAGCAAAGACAAACGAAGATGTCACTAATTAAAACTGTCAAAGTCGTCAAACGTCATGTCATACAACTGTCATGGCTGCCCTAAAATAGGGTTTTCTTATTAAAAAACTACATTTATGTACGCCTGTACCCCTCTTCAAATTAATTTATTAGTATTTTTATAGAACTCCCCGATTTTTTCCGATTTATCCATGTAGTGTACATAGTGGTGGCCTAAAATCAAACATCTCCTTTACATTTCTTAAATCTATACATGATTTAATGTGGTTTCCTGGGTTTTTTATTCACA
Source organism: Xestia c-nigrum (assembly GCA_916618015.1). Classification (NCBI taxonomy): domain Eukaryota; kingdom Metazoa; phylum Arthropoda; class Insecta; order Lepidoptera; family Noctuidae; genus Xestia; species Xestia c-nigrum. Next base: position 6,304,917 of record OU745246.1, on the reverse strand, counting down.
ACCTGTTTTATATAAATATAACTAAGTATATCTACTGTATAAGTTACTATAAGTAAATAAAAAATTAAATAAATAACGAATTTTTTGTATAGGTATTTATCCATAACTATTTTTATTTGATATTACTTTGCTTTTTTTTGTACCGGAACCCCAGAATGGGTAAAGGCCTTCTCCAGTGATGCCCATTTGTCTCTGTTTTGAGCTACTTGTCTCCAGTTTGGGCCAGCTATCGTTTTAATTTCGTCTTCCCATCTTGTAATAGGTCTCCCTCCTGTTCTTTTGCCTATTGGGCCGTTCCAGAACGTTACTTGTTTGGTCCATCTAAGATCAGTTAGCCACGCAACATGTCCTGCCCATATTATACATACACGCAGATAATTTCGAGCGACTTTATTTCACTTGCTCTTGCCAATTCGCCATTACCAATTATCTGAAATGTCCATGCCTGGGCCTCTGAGTTTTATGACTATCTTATAGCATGATAACCTTTATTATTCTTCTACATATTTCTTTTACCATATTTAATTGCCTTTAAGAAAACCTTTCCCGAATGTTAACGGCCTATAAAAGATAAATTCCGACCAAATTAGCAGTTTTATCCTACATTTTCTCATTACTTCTTTATCTTTTGATCAACCCTTTCCTCGTAATGTCACAGTACACATATTAGTATTGACATAGAGTAATTCAACTAGGAATAAGGTCGGAATCTGCTGACATGCATAGGTAAACAGCGTTCACAAGCCATTCAGGCCCTAGCACCAGCGCGCTGTACTCGTAAATGGAACGTAAAGTTGATTTTATTCGTAATAAATATACTCTTTACACTTATAATATTTCCATGATTTTTTTTATTCGTATCGTAGTAACGTAGTGCATAATGTTAGCTTACAACTCGTAGACATGGACTTACAAAGTCCATGCGCGTAGATTATTTTGTTCATCATGTCAGCTTGCAACTCATAGGCATGGACTTACGAAGTCCATGCTCGTAGGCTGAATCAATTTTCGTGGATGATGATATTTTTCTTTTTGGCGGGAGATAGATGAAAAAAGAGGCGGGCGCCCTTGTTCAGAACGCCAGGAGTAAAATGTTTTTCTGCTATTAACAGCGTATTATAGTGGTGATAATTACATTTTAACAGCTAACGTAACTTTCTTAAGCACTTATTATTTTAGTTACATTGAAGTGTTTGTTTCTCAAAGATTGGGAGAAGGAAATAAATGTAGGTACCTAATTGAGTTAAATGCTGTGTTTCGTTTTCTTTTGCAAATTCCTTCATTTCTGAGCTGAAGCTTACAATAATAACAAAAACTTTACTTCAAAACCTTCCTTTGATATTACAAAAATGGTCTGTTTTGTCTAGTAGTCGCAAACGCTACTGCTAAATATGAAATCTTTGGCTTGAATTCTTCTTTCAGGCAGTTTTATTGGATTTTTCTCTCTGGGATTGACAGTATTGACACATAGCACTTAATGGTAACTGACAAAGATCGCTCCCCTTCAGGGGCCACAGGTGTGATGTTATGTTGTATTGATTCACTGGTTGTCTTATACTGTGCCGTTGTCATAAAAGGCATTTAATACCTCGGCTCGAGGCATTATTTCACAAACAATTTATTTTATATCAACTCATATAGACAAGGGTTAATTATTATTGTTTGTGAAGTTTTTTGTTTAGGGATGGGCTGGGTTTGGGTCAATTCTCGTGAAATTCAGGGACACGTCACGAAGATTATTTTGTTGTTGATAATCTGTGTCTTGTCCTGCCTTTTTAAAGCTGTGGGGATGTTTTCCACAAGTATCGTGTGTGATAAAATAAACTACACGTCCACCTAGTAGTATTTATTCGATCTACTCGTAGTAATATTAAAATATTATTATAATTCACATCTAGAGAAAATTCCCACTGTCAGACTGAAATCGACTTGACACCTCGCAGAGGAATAAATAAGTATGGGCGTAGCTTTCAGTGATGTGCCGCCACACCACCCCTCTTGGAGTTTGGAAAACCTGCAGAAAGATAATTAGGAAATCTAATTACACGTCCGGACTTTGTGATTTGTACCGGACGTTGACCATCTGTCGGTTTTCTATTACCGTCTTCGATGCATTTTCAGAGAAGTCGGACAAAATCTATTGTAACTGTCACTGGTACTCTTTGTAATTCCACAGTTACGGTCTTATCCGTCCTCTCTAACACAGGATACGGGCCTGAATATGGCGGTTCTAAAGGTCCTCGAGGTGCGCCTTTTCTAATAAAGACGTGTTTGCAAGTTTTAAGGTCCTTGTGCACAAACAGAAGCTGGAGAGTGTCGAGCTGCTTCTTGTGGCTTCAAAGATGGCATGTTATGTCTCAGTAGCGAGATAAAATCTGGCGGTCTCAGCTGGTTATTGTTAGTTGATTGTCTCAAGCGCTCACCATAAACCAATTCAGCGACGGAGCATTGCAGGTCTTCTTTCCAAGCTGTGCGCACACTGAGCAGGACGACGGGTAAAACGTCTGTCCAGCGCTGCCGTGAGCCATGATGGCAGCCTTCAAAGAGCGGTGAAACCTCTCAACCATCCCATTCGCTGCAGGGTGGAAAGCAGTCGTGTGGCGCTGGTGCTGAAGTTATACGTATCTTGGAAGCTATTCTCAGTGAGGCTATTATATAATAGAAAACCTGATTTTGTGTTAATTAACACAATATGATAATTATCGTGTGTTTAGCATAGACGTGTGCAATTTTCGCTACTCTTGCAGTAAAGTTGAAGCCAGGCCACTTATAATTACAGATGTCCCATCCTAAAAAAAAAACAAAAAAAGGCCACTTATTTATATTTTAAAATCAAGTGTACTTTCTACAAAGGATGACTAATAAGATTCTTAACATAGAATTAAATAACACGCGCTTTTAATACTAGGTAGGTGGATTGATTATATGGGGACCTGGTTTTATAAATAGAGGAATGTATCATGCACGTATTCCTAGCTAGATAAACTGGGAAAACTCAGACTTGCACACACAAGTGACTGCTGGTTGGCTGAAAAATAATCTGTGTTCATTCAAGATCAATAAATTAAATGAATTCACCGAGTTTCAGCTTCTGCTGCACTGCTAACGCTGCAACTTCTGCTTCACTGCTAATCTCTGCGCACTTCTCGCGGTTGTATCTTAGGCGTCGTGGAGAGGGCACATAGCACTGCACTGTGAAACTGAATTTGGATGCGTAAACGTTTAAACCATCATCTTGGTAATTTTATTTAAGTTCACGATATGCCATTGCAATTTTTGGTTCAAAGATCTCACTATTTACAAACACTCGCGATTATAAATTTCAAAACGACTAAAATGAATAGTAGGTAAGTATGTAAAACTAGCTCCTGCCCGCGACTTCGTTCGCGTGAATTTCCCGCTTGCAAAATTTCTTATTGCTGCTCCGCTCTTATTGGTTATAGCGTGATGTTATATAGCCTATAGCCTTCCTCGATAAATGGACTATCCAACGCAAAAAGATTTTTTCAATTCGAGCCGATAGATCTTGAGATTAGCGCGTTCAACCAACCAACCAAACAAACAAACAAACTCTTCTGCTTTACAATATTAGTATAGACTAGCTGACCCATGCAACTTCGTCTGCGTCACATAAGAGAGAAAAACGAAAGGAAAAAATATCCCCGTTTTTGCAACATTTTTCATTCCTGCTCCGCTCCTAATAGTCGCAGCATGATATTTTATAGCCTATAGCCTTCCTCAATAAATGGACTATCGAACACAAAAAGAATTTTTCAATTTGAACCTGTAGTTCCTGAGATTAGCGCGTTCAACCAAACAAACAAACAAACTCTTCTGCTTTATAATATTATATTATAGTACAGATAACCATAAAATAGTATAGATACACATAAAATAGTATAAAACTAGCAAACTACACGTGCGGCTCGGGGTGGCGACGTCCGTTTTTTTTTATTTTATTGTACCAGATAGGAAAGCGGAACTCACTAGACGACCTCACTTGACGGCGGTCAGTTAACAACACAGATAATACACTCTATAATACAAGATAGATGCGCAATTCTGGGTTTCGTGTACCTCAACTGTTAGATGGCGCTGTTAGTTTCTGTTCAACCAAATAAATAAAACAACAAGGCTTGGCGGGCGACTGAATCCACGTACGCAAGCCGCCGTATTTATTATAAAAGGATTAAACTCTTTTCCAAAAATGTAACCTCAAATAATTGTTCTATATGTCATTAACTTTTCTTAGATATTTTTTTTGGAAATAAAACTTTCAAATACTTCAATAAAAACAAGAAAACCGTAAAAAAATTATCGAATTTGGCTCCTGTTTGGATTTTTTTTGATCGAGTGAAGTTTTCGATATTATGTTTTGTACCACAAAATATCATAGAAGATTATAGTCAACTACGATATCTGTTTTTTTTGCTTGAAACAATCGCTATTTGTTAATTTACTTTTGAATCAAAGTTATGTCAAATTGGCGTACCTGCCCTTAAGGTATCGATATGTGTCGGGTATTATTTCAAATTAATTTAATTTCTTCGATAATAACGTTGTTGAAAATTCATCACTTATCAGTGATAAGTAAACGATAAGTAAGATAAACGATAATTATGACGATAAAGTGCCAACGAAACGGTGATATCTTATCACTGTTTGGTTTGAACTCTTGAAAGGAAAGCAAAGCAAACTGTGCTGATTTTGTAATTTTTTATTGGCATTTCCTTCAATTGCAGTTATATAAATAGTCCAAATTCCTCTCAAGAACACACCGAGCTGATGTTCGTCAAACCTGTGCGACAATAACAAACATGGGATTTGAAATCGAAAGATTTATGTGTGACGTTGATGAAGAATTAATTTGTCCTATTTGTTCAGGGGTTCTAGAAGACCCACTTCAGGTTTGAGTTTTTTTTTTATAAGTATTCTTTTTGGCGAGGGAATATGCGTGTTGATATGAATAGGTGTATTTGTGTACGTAGGCCACAGATTGCGAGCACGCGTTCTGTCGCGCTTGTATAACGGAGTGGATCATTCGCCAGCCCACCTGCCCAGTGGACCGACAGCTCGTCACCGCCAGCCAGCTCAGACCTGTTCCCAGATTCATGCGCAATGTACTATCGAGGTGAGCGTTATGAAGAATGTCATGGCTTATTAAAATTTATTGGTCACATATTAAGATTGTTTAGCAAAGGCTTAAATATAAGTAATATACAGGGTGTAAACCACCTCATCACGAAGCCGTCAACCAAGCATACTGAACATCAAACTAAGTAACTTTCCGCAAAAATGGTTGCTGGGAAACAACATTTTTTTGGGGTCAAAAATCACGTTTTGGGGTATAACTCAATGTAACGCACTCAAACATTGTGCTGGTGAATGGATAGAATAGTGCGGGGTTCGTAAAGGTATTTAAAGTAAAAACCTTGCAATAAAAACTTGTATTTAAAAAAAAACTTGTCAAATAGTTGTAACTTTGACCCCCAATATCTCCGTAACTAGAAGGTTCCCAGGTATGGTGTAGAACAAAAAAATGATAGCAAAGACGGAGAGAATAACCCATATTAGTTTAGATAATTTCCTAAAAATATTGGACACATGTTTTTTTCCCTTTTTCACGTAAGTATCTGAACATAAATTGGAGTGCGTCGAAAAGTCGAGTCACATGTGGGTCCAAATGTTCGACTTTTGATCTTTGATGTGTCTTAGTCATTTTTATTAATAAATTGCATAAAATAAAATAAAAACATGTAAGTATCCAATATGTTTCAATAATCTACTAAGTGACACGCAGTATCATATTTGTTGTTATTCAGGAACATCCCCTATTGATTGGATCATGTTATAAGTAACAGTTTGTGAATCAAAACATTAGTGAATGTCATTATACAGGGTGTAAACCAACTCATCACGCAGCCGTTAACCAAGCATTCTGTACATCAAACTAAGTAACTTTACGCAATTTTTTTTGATGGAAACCAACTTTTTTTTTTGAGGTTATAAATTACGTTTTGTGGTGGAATTCAATTTTACGCACTTAAAACATTGTGCTGATGGGTGGATTGAACAGTACGGGGGTCGTGGAGGTGTTAATAGTCAAAATCTTACAAAAAAAACTTGTAATTAAAAAAAAACTTGTCAAAAAGTTGTAACTTTGACCCCCCATATCTCCGTAACTAGAAGGTTCCCAGGTATGGTGTAGAACAAAAAAATGATCGCAATGACGGGGAGAACAAGTGGTTTTCGGATTCGTTATGAGGTGTTTTACACCCTAAATAAATTTCTATATAATTGTTACTATACCTAACTTGAGTCATGTCAGTTATTATAATGAATGTGAAAGACATTATAATTTCAATGCAATGTTTACTTTATAGACTTTGTACGAGTTGTGACTTCGCGCCGCATGGGTGCAACGCTGTACTGCGACTGGATTCTTTGGCATCCCATTTAGTTGAATGTATGTTAAGTCCCATACTTAATAATAAGCTAACGTTAAGCACTTGGATTCGGCTGTCATTTGTAGATCTTTGACAGTCATTACAGGTAGTCAGTGGCCCAAAAAGTCAGACAACCAGTCTTACCAAGTGGTATTGTATTACCCAGTACTAACTGGGTTGTGGAGGTCAGATAGGTAGTCGCTCCATGTAAAATACTGGTGTTCAGCTGCATCCTGTTAGACTGGAAGCGAACCCCAACATAATTGGGAAAAGGCAGGCAGATGATGATGATGATGATGACATAATAATTTAAAAGAAACAAACAAACCATAAATAAATCTCTTTAATTTTATGTTTTCCTTCATGTAGTATTTTATACTTTACCAACCTAAAAAGACGACTGAACTAACTTTTAAAGAAAGATTGTATATCTATCAACAATACATCATCATCATCATCATCAACAGCCTGACTTCACCCACTGCTGGGTAAAGGCCTTTCTTTGCTTTTGCTAAGCTCCACGCTCTTGAGTGCCAACCTCATTCAAAATATTACCGTGACGACAACATTGTCGTCTGACCATGTAACCAAAAAATAGCACTATCCTTCCAAATCACAACTAATGGCTGATCTAATCATCTGCCCATTACATTATTAAATGTTTACTACGAATAAGATAAACAGAACCTATTATTTACTGATTCTAGCATGATTTGTGAATTGATATAGTATTTAGCTTAATAATGTGGACTCAATGTAATAATTTCAAATAATGTAATATCTTATTACAGGCGAATTTAATCCCAAAAGGCCAGTGCCATGTGAAGCGGGTTGTGGACTTGTGATACCGAAAGATGAACTGGCCGAACACAACTGTGTCCGAGAGCTGCGGGCACTTGTTGCAACGCATAAGGAAAAGTTGAACGATTATGAACAGGAATTAGCAGAACATAAAAGAGTGCATCAGGAAAAGTTGAACGATTATAAACAGAAATTAGAAGAACATAAAAGAGCGCATCTGCAAAAGTTGAATGATTACGAACAGGAATTAGCAGAACATAAAAGAGCGCTTCAGGAAAAGTTCAACGATTACAAACAGGAATTAGAAGAATATAAAAAAGCGCATCAGGAAAAGTTGAATGATTACAAACAGGAATTAGCAGAACATAAAAGAGCGCATCAGCAAAAGTTGAAAGATTACGAACAGGAATTAGCAGAACATAAAAGTGCGCATCAGGAAAAGTTGAACGATTACAAACAGGAATTAGCAGAACTTAAAAAAGAACTGGCAGAGTTAAAAGTATGTTGTGCATGTTTTTATACTAAAGTAAGGTTAATTTTATTGTTATGCTAAAGGTGTATGTCTGTCTGGCTCGAAACTGCGTGGGTCTCACGTTTACGTGTCTGTATGGAACAATAGTATGAATATATATGTTTAGCTAAATCGTGCATTCAAAACATAAACGGCCGTTTTTGTTACAAATGCACGATTTAGCTAAACAGCTATATTTCAAGTGGTGACAGTGTGTTATAAAATTACGTTATTACCTTTTCTACAGTAATAATAGACCACATTTTGTATTTTTGATTCTATTTACGAGTTATGACATTTTTTCGATTGGCGGCGCTAGTGGACTGTAAAACGCCCCTTAAGCATAATATGCTTCTTTTTATCGCTTTGTGTGTTTTGTGACAATTTTTTATTTTGTTTTGTTCTGTTAGTGTGAACCCAAGTTTGGCACCCATATAATAGACTTGATAAGAGGCAAGTCTCCATCACTAATTATTTCTTTTAGAGACCAGTTTTTTTCCAAGTTATGTTTGCTCTTCGTTGTATTTCTTCATCCATGCTCGTCTTGGAGTATGACCTATATTTAGCATTTACTGACTACAGCAAGACTTTTGATACTATCAGTCACAGCTTAATCTGGGAAGCACCAAATTTCTTTAAGGTCAACCAAAAGTACAAAAATATCCTCAAATATAGAGAGCAGATATGAAGAGCAGCGGTGCACCGACTTACGAACAGTAAGTCGTGGGTTCGTACTCAGATAGGTGCATTACTTTGTGTGATCTATTTCATCATCACGGCCAAAACACTGCTCTCAAAACGGTGAAGATTAACATCGTGAGGAATGAGAAATGGAGGATGTTCTGGAACCAAAAATTCGAAGACATGTGACATCTACCAATCCGCACTGTGCCCGCGTGATGGATCGTTGCCCAACACGGCCTCCTCTCGATGAGAGGGTTCTTTGAGAGGAGACCGTGTCCCAGCAGTGGGAACATTAGGCTGATAATGATCCTGAAATATATCTACGCTCACAGCATTAGCAATAGGTCAAGCTAGTAGTAGTAGGTATGCTCACTAGACAACGAAAGCTCCATGATAGGTTTGGAAATGAATGTAAGTAAGACCAGCGGGCCTAAAATGGCCGCTTTAGCAGAACATAATGAATCACGTTAAAAAAATTAAATTCTAAAAATGCAGTTTATTGTCATAGCCATAAAGACCGTTTTAAGAATTTTAAATTTTAAACGTGATTCATATTATTTTCTGCTAAAGCGGCCATTTTGGAACCCCTGAGTTATGACATAGAGCTTTATGCATCAAGGGCAAGAACAAATAATAATTATGTAGAAAACTATATTTACGTAGGAAAGCAAAGTGTCATTCACTTTTGTAAAACCTATACAATTATATTTTTTTCAGAAATTCAAGCAAGAGATGCATCTATTGAATCAATATACGCGCGCGCAAGTCGAGAAAAGGGACCGAGAGGAAGCTGTTGTCCGCTGGTCCAAGACATTGTCGCTCTCGAGGTTCCCCAACTCGTTCAGCTTGACGACCAGACCTGGTAATGATATAACGGTAAGCATTACTCTGTACTAAATCTGCCAGAGGTGGACCTGTTGGCCTGTATGTGTCGGGGGCAACCGATAGGTTGATGATTGATTGATGATTATTTCCAGGATTTTCAACTTCATGAAATGAGATTTGTTAGGGTTTCGTTAGTTGGTGTCGATTCATATATGGATTAACTTTGCCGACTTATACAAAACAAATAGGAATCGAGAAGTCAGGATTCAAAACGGAACGCAGCAAGCTTAAAAACTTAGCACCCACCCCGAATTTTATAGGTTTTCTTTTGTCTCAAAATACAGAAATTGGGATAATTTATGAAGAAAGCGTTTGAATTAATATTTGTTTTTCCAATCAGTCATGCAAAAAAACTTTTTTGCAAAAAATATAACCGACTTTACACAAAAAAGTGAAAAATAACGTTAGCTTCAGAAGTCGGTGACCTTTGTTTGATTGATTTAGTTTTTTGTCACCGACTTCTGAAGCTAAAGTTATTTTTCACTTTTTTGTGTGAAGTCGGTTATATTTTTTGCAAAAAAGTTTTTATTTTTCACTTTTTAGTGGTTCATATAAAAACTCACGCCGTTACGCTGTGAAAGGGTAGGCACCTACCCTTTCACAGCGTAACGGCGTGAGTTTTTGTTATGAACTGGTGTAAACAATATAATATAATAAAACAATAAAAAAAATGTAAACAATAAAATATAATAATAGAGACATGAGATTTCAGCGATCCCAGTACATTTGCTATCATTTATTGAGGAGTTCCCGTCGCCTATCTTCCGAAGTTTCATCAGATCTTACCAAATTGAAATGGGATCACTCCAAAAACGTACTCTTTCTAAAATTACCTAAATCGCTTCTGGTGTGTCTATAAAATTAAGGAATTTCTCCAGGATCCCATTAAATGGAACTTAACACATCTAACTGTCGAAATCTGGATGTATTGTACACTTCTGCGTACTTCTTCAGAACATACAGGCGTGATGTTTTGTCACTATGTAACATAAACAATAAACAACCAAGCGATTGCAGCAATTACTGCAGCTTTGCCGTGTATTTTTGAAGAGTTCCATTTATATCTCCAAAGATGAGCGTCAGAGCTTAACCAAAATGGTTTACCCAGTCGAAAGTTCAGAGGCAACGAACACAAAAAAAAAAATACAGACGAATTGATAACCTCCTCTTTTTGGAAGTCGGTTGAAAATGAGAATAGGAGAAACTGTCAACTTCGCTTTACGCCGCACGGCGCAGCGCTGCATGGTGCAACGTATTCTGATTTCTCAAGATGGAATGTGCATCTTTTCGTGTAGTAAATAAAGTTATATTTTGACGTAGCGTCTCGGTGTGAACTGACCCTTACTAGTATTTTAGCTGATGTGAAGAAGTGGTGGACCAAACTGCCATAACACATCTTTGTTAATTTGGATGAATTTTAATCTTGTGTGCTTACAAATTCGGGGTATTCTTGTTTCAGATGAGGATTAAGGGGAGTTTATCAAAATCTGGCTGCCCACCTCACATAATAGATGACCTTATGAAAAATTGCGAATATAAACGGTGGCCGCCGGTGGTACAAACCTCGTGCGCAGCCGAAGACTTAACAGACAGGTAAGTTGTGATAGTAATACCGTAAACATTATGATCATTCCCACTAGTTCTACTAAGTAGCTAATGAGACATTTTACGTAATCTTCGAGTGTAAACTCGCACAGTAACGTTGTAGGGAAATGCAGGCTGCAAGGGTTGAAATTGAAACACAACTGAAGATGCACTGGATAATTATATTGAAACTATTTACACTAATTTTCAACCTTACTACTAACTTTAAATTACGATGAAACAACACTTCAACATTAACTTTACACTTTTTAACTAATTTTTTAATTACGCCGACTTATTTAGTAACCACTAGAAGTTACTCTGACGGAGTTAGCGCGAAGACTGCTCGTAACTTTTGTTTTCGGAATGGCATCTTGCAGTTCAACCTAGAGAGGTTGTCGTCTGCTTAACCGGGCTATGACTGCTCGTAACGCCTGGGAGCGCCTATTTATATACACCGTGAAATTTAAATGGTTGTTTTCCCGCGGCAGGACGATTACCCATCAGTAAGCACTATCGAAATGCAAAGTTTTTTTTTTTTTTTTTCAAATTATTTTTTAACTTATTGGGTTTTGTGTTGTATTAAGTCAGGAGTAGTGATCAGCTGATTTATACGCGAAGTGCAACGACCAAACGGCTGTTCTGGACACCCCCCGCGCCCGTTCCGCATTCCGCGTACATATTACTGTTGGTTCAAGTCGCTTTCGAGTTTAGTTTATCACATTGTTAATCTGCCATTTATTGAGTCTAATTTTTATTTTATATATTAATCGATTGTATTACCGATACAATTTCATTTCGCTTCGGGAAAACAACCACTAAAATTTCACGCTGTATGCGCACATAAGTGCACGTAATGGTACCTTACATACTAAAACTAAACCTACTGGCTTTAATTTATGCAATGCTTGGTTTTAACAAGATGTCCGATCAATATGGTTGACTTTGCAATGTCCCAGGTATTAGTTCAAGGCTAGATCCATGTACTTATTACAGGCAAACAATCTGAAATGGCTGTGCTTCTCAACACACGTGAAGCTATTCGTGCCAACATATAACTAGCGAATCCAAAGTGGGGTAAATTCGCATTAGTGCGAGGTTGGCACAGTGTGAGAACAAAAACCCCATTTCGTTTAAAGTAAATTGTGTAATAGGACAGTAGAACAAAAGGAAATTTTTGGTCGAACTTGTAGTTAAATTCTGGCCAAACTCGACTTTCGAAAATATCAATACTGTACTAAAAACAATTTTATTATTTACAGAATAAATAGTTATTACGAGTGTAGAAGAGTGCCCGACCAGCGAGCGCTCCTCTTTCTACAATGTAACAACAAGCGTGTGGAAGCGATGGTGAAGCCTGGCTTTATTATGATCTTCGAGAGCGGCATCGTATAGCATCAGTCAGGAGGCTGTCGGTGTTCAAGTGACAAGCTACATACTCTCAGACGTGTGGACATTTTGTCACCTAGATGTGGAGCTACTGAGCGCAGTACAATTACAATTTATAGTGTGTGTGTAGTGCTTTAGATACAAACAGGGTAAACTAAGGTGTAAAAGTTGTGAACGCCAGATTCGCAGGTCAACAGTCATATTTAGCTTTGAAATTGTGCTTAAAAATGACAATTACTTGCATTTGCTTACCATGATGAGAGAATTGCTTATTTCATTAGTAAAAAAAAAGAATTTAAACATTTAAAGTTGACCAGTCATTCTGTTATCAGAATGGCTGTTCTATCACTGTAGAGTAGTAACTATGAGGAAATACTGAAATTCTGGTGGACGAAAGATTGTTTATCATTTACATATTTCACAATTTATAAACCTAGACCCTGTTTATTCTCTCTTAACGCTAGCCACGATTTTAAAAACCCCTGCGCCTGTTAAAATATGTGAGCAAACTGACGTATGTTCGTACTTCTTGCTTTATTTTCTGTACTAACCAAACAGTGCCTAGTTCTATATTATTTGTAATCATATCATCTTCCAGCCCTTGTCAAATATTATTTGTGGTCGATGCAACACGCTTTTTTCTTCCGTTCTCTCCTGTCAGTCGTCACAATATCATTTAATCCTTTTTTTTCACAATTATTCTATCAATATTTATATGGATCATATATTTTCGCCAGTCAGTAATCCTCTGTATCCCAAAGTGTTAAGAGCCCTCTTACAGTCCACTAGCGCCGCCAATCGAAAAAATGTCATAACTCGTAAATAGAATCAAAAATACAAAATATGTTCTATTATTACTGTGGAAAAGGCAATAACGTAACTGTATAACACCTTATCAACACTTGAAATATAGCTGTTTAGCTAAATCGTGCATTCAAAACATAAACGGCCGTTTTTGTTACAAATGCACGATTTAGCTAAACAGCTATATTGACAATGAGTGACAATGTGTTATAAAATTACGTTATTGCCTTTTCTACAGTAATAATAGACCACATTTTGTAGATATTTTTGATTCTATTTACGAGTTATGACATTTTTTCGATTGGCGGCGCTAGTGGACTGTAAGAGGGCTCTTAACAACCGCACCAAGCCGTAAAGCAAGCATTCTGTACATCAAACTAAGTAAGTAACGTTTTTTTTTCTGGGTAGAAAAATAATGTTTAGTGGTAGAAATCAATGCAACGCACTTAAAATATTGTGGTGATGGATGGATTGAATATGACGGGGTCGTAGAGGTGTTGGTGTTGTGTTTGTTATGCATTTGAATTCTTCGTATGCAGTTCTATGCAATCTCGGACACTCACCCGCGCCGCAGTCGCCGCAGTACCTGAAGCGGCCGAACTCCCCAAGCCGCAGCTGATGATATCATCAACGCCGCCGGAGAGAGAGAGAGAGAGAATATTAATTTTCTGTGGTGAGAGGCATGCGGCGACAGGAACGATTGCAGTGACTACAACGCGGAGTCATAGACAAAAGTGATGACTGCGACTAGGTCTGCGTTCACCTTTAAACGCGCGTTTGTAAACCAAACGAAACAGGATGAGGGACGAGTAGTTTTTCAATAGCAACCCAGATTGCAGGCTAGGTCCGCCTCCATTGGACAGGAAATGTATTTTCTATTGGTTTCGGGCTCTTAGGGACAATTTATACTAGCGCAGAGTCGAAGAGCATCGAAGCGTCAAATTCTTTACAACTTAAGCAAAGCTGCACGAATGCGCGTGATATATAAATGTAATTATGTGTCTGATATTTAAAATAAATACTTGATATGCCTTTAAATGTAACTATTTGTTTATAATTTGTATTCAATTGTTAGAATAAGTCAATGAAACTTATGTTTTTGTTATTATTGTGTCCAATATTTAAAAACAATACTTGATGTACATATAAATATATTTATTATCAGTTTAAATACTTATTAATCAATTGTTAACATGAATTTATCAATTTACCAAAGAATCTTTATAACAAACGTATTTTTCTATAAGTAAAACACTGATTTGACTCAACCGACGCTTGTGAATCATACTTGTTTGTTAACGGGTATAAAAGAGCGGAGACTCAGCGGAGTAGGCAACCAGCCCGATGACCCCATCACTCTCTTGCAGGAAAGTCGTAGGGAAACCAGCACTCTTAGAAAGCACACAAGACGACACACATACAAACCCCGAATCCGGTCTCGCCGCCGAGGCACGCCGCGACCTCCCAGTAATATCATTACTCCCCGACCCTTGCTCGACGAGCCAGCCCGCGACGCTGAGCATGTAACGATGATAAACTCCCCAATTAATAATCCGACCCAGCCTGTCCCTTGCTGCCCTCCCGATAATGACGCACTAAGTCGAGGCCCGAACCCCACAGGGGGTGCCCTTAGTGATCGTCATTTAAATGTAAATATTTAATTATAAATATTTGGGGGCCTTAAAGTAATTTTTGGCCACCCACAGGATAGTTCGGTTAAGTAGTTAAGCAACCTTATCGAGTTGCAACTACGAGTGGTTATTCCTAAAAAAAAAAAAAAAAACGGAGTAGGCCAGTTGCTCTTCGGTTTTCAAGGCGTTAACATCTAAGGTATGATATTATTCTGATTATTTTGAATTATTGTTGATAATATTTTATGTGTGAATTATGCTATTATAATATGATGCAATGTTATTATGATGTTCGGTATTTATTAAATTCTTCTCATAATAACCTCCTACTGTTCATGGTGATTATTATTTATGTAATGTGTAGATTTCTACTGTGGTTACTTATATTTTGCAATAGTAACAAATAGATATGGTATCATGGATTAATCATATTATTTATATTCCCCTTAATACTAAGTAACGAAGATTTGTCCTTACATACATCTAGTACATATCAACACATATATACAAAATTTCTAACACGCGCATTTCATTCATTAATTTCATTTTGCAGGCCAATTTCCGACTGACAACGCATAGGTTTGCTAGTGGGCGCATGCAAACGCGAGAATGCGCGCGCACCAATCAGTGTTGTACATTACACCCTAGTAGATTATAAATAATCAAATAATTTATAATATTTGGTATAAGTTATACATGACACTTAAAGCCTAAGAGCATTACCATATTAGTAAATCTTAGCAAAGATGGTATGAAGAAATGCAAAGCGGTTTTTTTTTTAAATCACACTGTCACTCCTGAAAGCCAGAATCAATAGTGGCGACCACCAGAAAAGCGCCGAGACAATGAAGCTCGACGATGTTCCAGAGAACGAATTTAACAGTCTTGGATCCCGCAACGAAATTAATCAGAAAGCATAGCGGAGGAGTAGGAAAAATCATAAGTAATTTCCACTTCCCTCCATATCAGCAGGAGACAGAGCGAAGTAAACTAGCTAGATTTCGTGGAAAATAGAGAGTTGTATCGACAAAAAGTTAAGGTGCTGTAGGGGTATGAAGAACAGGATGTAACGTTCATTCCTCATAGAAAAGGGGATGTTCCGACCAGACGGGTGTAATGTGTGTGTAGGTGGGCTACTACCCACTGTAACGTGGATATGCCACCGTAAAATTGTCAAACACGTTATATTACAATATAACGCCGCTGCCTGTCCTAGAATAAAAAAATCTAAGACATGTGACATCTACCAATCCGCACTGGGCCCGCGTGGTAGATTATAGCCCATTCCCTCTCATTGAGAGGAGGCCGTGTCCCAGCAGTGGGAACATTATAGGCTGATGATGATGATGAAACCCTGCACTTGGAAATAGGGGCTTTGCGAAGCGGGGCTCCGTCGACCACGCTTTTTAGGGGAGTATAAAGTGTTTTAAGGTTAGGTTATATTAATTGATATTTCTCAGGAATGGTACAGTATCTTTTCATGAGGGTGGTACCACTGGGCAAGGGGTACCCCTTCATCCCTCCACATCGCGTGAGTTGACTACCATCGCATGCATTATGTCAGTATGTTCGTTTGACAATAATTCGAGAGTTTACAATGTCGCTAGAGATATTACAATATAACGTGTTTGACAATTTTACGGTGACAGATATATTTTATGTTAGTTCTTAATTTGTGTCATAGATGGCGCTGTTCTACTTTTTGTGCTTTGTGGGGCCCACATTTAGTTGAGTACTTAAAACGACTGTCAAAGATCTATAAATGACAGCCAGGCTTCGACTCAGAGAGATTAATCAGTATTACCAGAACGCATAATAAGTAAGATTAATGTGAAGAATAACAAGTGAAAAATACCGTAGAGTGGGTTGCCAGTGTTGCCACATCTGTCTTTCCTAGCATGATTGACGATCGTATTAACTTTTATGTAAAAGAACATTAATCATATTTTCATAGTGAATTATCTCGGTACCTACGTTGTGTTATTATTTTTGTATATACTAATACATTACAATGATTAGGCAAAAATATACGTAGTGAAAATTGATATTGAAATCAACGGATACTCAGATAAAATTCTACTTTGATGAGTCTCTACTGATATTCTAGGTATCAAGTCTACTCACTTGACCGGATAACCTAACCCAGTCGCAGATAAGGTAAGAAACACGACAAAACAAAGAGTTTTATTCCGAACCTAACGCTATTCTTAACTGATCCAAAGTATCGTTTCTAACCTAACCCGAACCATAGATAATACACTATTAAGGGTGTAAAACACCTCTTCACGAAGCCGAAAGACACTTGTTGTCCCCATCATTGCGATCATTTTTTTGTTCTACATCATACCTGGGGACCTTCTAGTTACGGAGATATGGGGGGTCAAAGTTACAACTTTTTGATAAGTTTTTTTTTAAATACAAGTTTTACTTGCAAGTTTTTAACTTTTAACACCTCCATGACCTCCGTACTATCCAATCTATCCACCAGCACAATGTTTTAAGTGCGTTTAATTGAGTTCTACCACAAAACATGATTTACAACCTCAAAAAAAAAGTTGTTTCCCAGCAATTTTTTTTTGCGTAAAGTTACTTAGTTCGATGTACAGAATGCTTGGTTAACGGCTTTGTGATGAGGTGGTTTACACCCTGTTGTATTATACAGGGTGTAACCCGAACTGCGATATACGATAGAGGTACCTCCTTGAATTTATGTTAGCCTAGTGCTTTTTCTGAGATAACTTTTCAATTTATTAGAATATCTTTAACAAGAACGCTTCATACCTGCAAAAATAAAACGGGAATACATGGAAACCTTATTTAAATCGTAGTTCGGGTCAGGTTACGAATAGGGTTAGGTTCGTAATTAAAATTCTTTTTATTTTTCATGGGTCAGGGCCTTATTACACAAGCGAGTTGCGGGCGAGTTCACGACGCCGACGTGTGAAGAAAACCAAGATGAATGATTTTACAATACGCGGATCGCACACCCCGAACTCGCTCCCCAACCGCGGCGGGTTCGCCGCGCACATGTTGCGAACTCGCGACGAGCTCGCTGCGCACTCGGCCCGCTTTCCACTCGATTAAAACACGCTAGTGTGGCTCTCAGGTTCGGAATAAACTCGTCGTAGCCCCCGAAATTCAAATGTTTGATTTTTGCAATTTGAGGTCAGTGTCATGAAGTATGTTGAAGAAAATGTCTTTCGCGAACGTAACACGTAGGCAGTTACAGAATTATAGTCATTAAAATCAAATCATGAATATAACCGTCTTGTCTCATTTAACCCGATTCAATGACTATTAAATTTCATGAAAAAGGAATTTGCCGTATTTTTACGGACGGTTGTGAATCATAGTTTCATTAACACACTTGACATTGGCAATTAGGCAGTCGCTGCATGTAAAATACTGGTATTCAGCTGCACTTGGTTCGACTGGAAACCGCCCTTGGCCAACGTTCGTAGGAAAAGGCAAGCAGTAGATGGATGATTGTAGAAGCCCACGAATATTACGTCTACAGACATTTGCTACTACCCATTTATACCACTATTACTCGTAAAGATCTACGTGATCCTTTAGCCACGGTAATAAGGGCCATCTTTCCTTAACAGCGGACCCTCATGGATTTAGCAGTTGACCCTTAAATCCAATTAGTTGCCAACATACGAGTCATACATCTTCGACCCTTATGTCGATATCCAATATTATTTAATCTGTACTTGTTAGCCGAAATTGGTGAAGGTAAAAAAGATTTTACGAAAGAATTTAGGCTTGTTTGTCAAGCGAAGCCTGAATTTGTGCTTGGTTACTGATGGTAATTAGGTTAGGCTCGCTCTCTCTGAGGTTTTGGAAAAACAGCTGAAAATATGGATGGATTGAAAATGTTCAGCTTTGGGTGGCTTTCATAACTAACCTCCACGAAATTTACAAAGTAATGACATGATAATTACGGAACAATCACCGTTTCATAATAAACTCCAAAGCATTTAATATCAGTTAGACCATGGCAACATTTGAATGTCCGAAAAGCAAAGGCAGTAAAGCTAAACTCAGTCACATGGCATAATAACTTATGACTGTACTGTAGTTGACTAAACTTATATTGTCATTGCACTTACGGGATATCTTCCGTGATTATTAGCGTATTATTGTTTTATAAGTTTAGTTTTAAGCCGTGAAAGCCTTTTTTTTTTTTTTAGGGATGGGAAATCATCAAATGACCCCCCCCACTCTGGACGGAGCGGGAGGGAGTGTCAGACTCTTACTGACTAAAAACCATCCATGTTCCTTCCTCGCCTTTTATGTTCCGGGGCCGCGGTATCTCTTTCGAACAGGCCCGCAACCCCGGCAGGAGCCGTGAAAGTCTAAAACAGTGTAGTTGACTATTCCAAAGCGTAGACCTCTATAGAGAAGAATAGGCAAGAATCTCCTTGGACATTCTTATAAATCAACTTATTGTTACAAAATCTTGGTAACATCATTCGATAAGAATAGGAAAGATAAAAGAGGTAATCCCAACGACTGACAGGCCATTTATTTCGATTATTTACACAATGGAATCTGATTAGAATAATTATGCTAATAGAATAGCTATAACTTCATCTTGGAAGACAGCCACCAAGCAATCATCGACGCTACAGTTACTGTAACGTCCGATAAAGTAGCATTGGCTGATGATTTCAATGTTTCTAGTTACTTTGTTACAAACAGGCGCGTATTTATAAAGGGTGTAAAACAACTCTTCACGAAGCCGAAAAGCACTTGTTTTCCCTATCATTGTGATAATTTTTTGTTCCACACCATACCTGGAAACCTTCTAGTAACGGAGATATGGGGGGTCAAAGTTCCAAACTTTTAGACAAGTTTTTTTTTTAAATACATGTTTTTTGTAAGATTTTAACTTTTCCTCCACGACCTATTCAATCCATCCATGAGCACAATGTTTTAAGTGCGTTACATTGAATTCTACCACAAATCATGATTTATAACCTCAAAAAAAGTTGTACCCAGCAATATTATTTGCGTAAAATTACTTAGTTTGATGTGCAGAATGCTTGGTTAACGGCTTTGTGGTGAGGTGGTTTACACCCTGTATGTATGTAAACCAGTTAGTGATTGTTCCGGCTCTGAGTTAATCCCTTGCTAGTAACCTTGCTGAACGGCTTATCTACTCGTGTCAGCACAAAAGATGGTTTCCGAAGAGTGCCTGTCTACTTTCATATTAGTTAGTAAGTATCTATACAAACTCCTTTTCCATGATTTAAACTGATTTCAATCTCAGACATTCCATTGTCCTTCTGTTTTCTTGGGAGTTGGCAGATTTCTGGTTTGTTTTTTTAAGTGTTAATAAAAACAGGCCTGCTACTAAGGAATTAAATAAAAAGGAATTAATGTTATTTGTTTAAAGAGTAGATATACCCATACAACATTATAATGTTTGTACCGAAAATGAAACGGCGACGTGTCGATTGATTTTCCCGCTAAATGCGATATCAATTCCAAACAGTAATTAATAGATTCTGATAAATCTGGATTACAATTGGCACATTATTAATAAAAGCGCTTTCTGACCTTGTAGTTTAACATTGACCTTGAAATGCAGATGTCATTGTCGCTTTGTTAAAAGAGCTTAATTAGTACTTAATAGGTCCATGCCGGTGACAAATGCAGTTCATGGTACAATAATATACTTCGCGAGTTGTGTTGACAGCACGTCACTATTGGTTTGGTATATAACGTTATTTTTGGTAGGCATACAAACATATCAACACCACTATCACAATAACACTTAATGTTTGCAGATGACATGAAAATCTTTACATCAGTTAAAAATCTAAATGACGCAATAGGACGTTTGCAAGCAGACATCTCTAGATTAGTTGAGTATTGTAGAATAAATAAATAAGAGCTAAATATTTCCAAATGCTTAGTTATTACCTTCACCCGGAAAAACCTATCAATAATATTTAATTATTCAATCGCTAATCAGCCTTTATCTCGAACTCATGTCACCACAGACCTTGGTATTTTTCTGGACAGTAAGCTCAACTATGAGTGTCATGTTGACCATATTGCCAAAAAAGTATCCAAAGCCCTGGGATTCATTATCCGTAATGCCAGTTCGTTTAAGACAATGAAAACCTTGAAAATCCTGTATTGTGCTTACGTCCGCAGTCATCTCGAATATGGTAGTCAAATTTGGAATCCAAATTACGCAGTTCATTCAGACAGATTGGAACAGTTACAAAGGAAATTCACGCGATACTTAGGTTATAAATTTAAAATCCCTTATCTGAGCTACAAGGAACGCTGCGTACGATTTCACTTACTTCCACTTGTAACTCGGAGAAACATATCTGACATGCGGTTCCTAGTGAAAATAGCTCAATCAAGAATTGAGTGTCCTGAACTTCTTTCTGAGCTGTCCCTGAATGTTCCTCCTCGCCATTCTCGCTTGAGAAATCTCCTTACGCTCGCACAGTTTACCGTAGTAATTCTTTTTTCCTTCGTTCAATCAAAGCATTTAACGCAATTGTAACGAACGAACACCCATCAATCGATTTGTTTGCAAGTAGTTTAGCGGCAATTAGTAGTGCCTTGTCTAAAACCTATGTTGTTTGTGATGAATTTGAATAGTTTTAATTTTTTTTTCCTTTACACCTATTCTTTGTTATTTATATTATGATAAGTTATATTATTAATAATGCTTAGATATAAGTTTGTGCCACAATAGTTTAGTGCTAAATGTGGAGGCTTGTAAATGGCTTTTCGTTAATTGCCTCACTATATATGTTTGTATAGCAGTAAGCTGTAAGCCACCCTAACACGATAAAATAAAATAAAAATAAAATATCATTTTGTAGCTGATGCCCGCGGCTTTACTAAAAATAATACCCACTGAAATGTTAGTGGTTGTTTTCCCGAAGCGAAATGAGTTTGTATCGGTAATACAATAGATTAATATATTAAAAAAAAATTAGACTCAATAAATAGCAGATGAACAATTGTGATAAACAAAACTCAAAAGTGACTTGAACCAACAGTAATATCTACGCGGAACGTGGGCCGGACGCGGCGGTGTCCAGGGCCCCGATTCTCTTATTGCAATAGTGTCATGATAGTCTTTTATTGATCTCATAATTGTTCATTTTGACAAGTTTAGTGATCTACTAACAGGCGGTGTCCAGGGCCCCGATTCTCTTATTGCAATAGTGTCATGATAGTCTTTTATTGATCTCATATTGTTCATTTTGACTAGTTTAGTGATCTACTAACATCATGGCGGTATTATGACTTTCCAATGAACAATCACGGACATTGCATTGAAAGAAATAGCTTATAATAGTAGTCTCGTACATAATGACAAATGAATGACTGACTTACGCGGTAATCTGCCAACATTTTGACAGTTTCTTTGAGAACTAGAGCGGAGCTCAATTAGCACTGTTTTATATTGCAATCTATTTAGGCTTCTTTAGTAAAGATAATTTTAAACATTTCTAAGAAAATAAATCTAAACACCGGCCACTAGAAATAAAAACAAATAAACATAAAGTAGAAATGTCATATTTGACTTTGACAGCTTAACAGATACAATGAGTTGGATAGTTGCACATTTATCCACGTTCCACATTACTTTTTATGTGTTTTGCTGTTTACGAGCTTCTTACTACTTCAGATTGCTTTTATCACAAATAAATAATATGTAAAAATATATATAAATGAAATCTGGCATGAATAACAGTTTAAATTTAATAGTATATTTGCGAAAATCATTTCTATAAATATAAAATTTGAAAAATTGTAAATACATGGCAAGACTTATCCGTTAAACTAAAGTGGTCCTGGCACGAGGTCATAATGCAAGCAAATCATATCTCAGCATAGTGTAACATTTAAAAAATGTCACAGCCCTGGGATTCCGATAGATCAACTGCATTTATCAATCACAATTTAAAGAATTTAGAACAAAAAATATTATAGTACTAGTAATAGTTGACAAAAAAATCTAATTAGTCCGTATTAGATTCTTAAAAAATAATGGACACGTATTTTTTCTTTTTTTACGTTAATAATAAAAAACGAATACGATACAGTTCGTCGAAAACTCGTGTGACGTACATTTATTACCGGAAAGTGAAGTCACAACTCATGATATTTGACGCGTTTATTCTTTTTTAATTTTTATTAATTTGATAAAACAAAAAAGACGTTTCCAATATTGATGTTTTAATACCTATATAATTTTTATTTTATAATCTAACTGACGGACTGAAAATAATCATATTTTTTTTAGTTAGAATTCATAACTATTTCACAGTTTGAATTTTTTCTACTTAGTTCCTACAGCAACTAGCAATTTTCCTACAGAACCAGTTCTAAAAACCAATTACCTAGTCTAGAAATATCCACATTCAATGGAAACATAGCCGCAGAGCTAGTTTATAAGTAAAACAAAACGAAACGCGGCAGGGGCTGTCATCTCCGCAACTTTAAATAGGTTAAGTGAATGCAATAGTGAATAACTATGTTAGTTGGTATGTAGGTATGCAAGTTATTGACCCGGTACCGGTAACTTAACAATGCATGTTTTATTAATGGTCAGATATACAATGTGTGTAAAACCATTATGAGATTGCTCGAACTAACTCGGTTCGATATTTCTCCCCGTGTAGTTCATAAAATATTTGTCCTGTTTCATGGAATAAATAGATAAAAATAATTTAAAAAAAAATTAATAATTTAAATTAAAGCTACGAGTATAATAGCTAGCTAAGCTAACATAACAGTTGTTCGTTTTTAGCAGTTTGTTACTTGCTATTATTTTTAAATTTAATTTGTTTTTTTTTTTTTTAGAATTTTTAAGGACTTTTAATTTAAATTGAAAATGGGGGCACTAAAAATAATTTATTCTCAAAGTGAGCAGTAGACGAAATAAGTTCGGGAACCCCTGTTCTAGACCATCAAGTCCCGGGTTTTTTTCTTCTCTGTGTCTTGTGAAAACGTTTTGTATGTATAAGTCAGAGTGAACGAACTGTCTTTTGTGGAACGTCAATAAAAAACAATGAAGCAATGGTCATATGCAAAGGTGAATAGACTTTTTAATTGTGTTATTAATTAGTGTATCGTATTGATCGATCAATTAGTGATACATTGTTTTATCAATTTGACTAATTAGTATCTGTCGATTTTATCATTTTAATTGTGTTCTGTACAACCGGAATGAAGTAAAGTAGGCCATAACGAACATACTGAAGATACAATTTAAGATAGCATAATTAATCACCTACAATACTCCTACTGCTGGGACATTCCCTGCAGGCAGATGATGATGAGTAAATCATCATCATCTGCCTAGCCTTTTCCCAACTATGTTGGAGTCGCCTTCCAGTCTAATCGGATGCAGCTGAATACCAATATTTTACATGGAGCGACTGCCTGTCTGACCTCCACAACCCTGTTAATACTGGGTAATACGATACCCCTTAGTAAGACTGGCTGTCGGACTTTTTGGGCCACTGACTACCTGTAACGACTGCCAAAGTTGGACAAATGACAACCGGGACCAGCAGCTTAACGTGCTTTCCGAGGCACGGAGGAGACTCAGTTTGTATATAAGGGTGGTCACTCATCCACAGAGCAACCTAGACAAGCACGGCTTAACCTAAAGATCGGCTCGAGCGGCTGTTATTATTTTGCCACGAGCTCCTCCCCTCCTTCCCTGACTTTATTGTAGTAGCTTTATTACCGTTAGAAATAGCAAATAGAAAATAAAACAAATAAATAAATGCCTCTCATGACATCATTCGACATAATCGACGTACAAAACCCATATTCTATTTTACTAGAAAGTAATAGAAACAAAAGTTTTATTGGTACCCTTGTTGTTTGGCTGATTTTGGTTTTGTTTTCACTATTTGTTATTACTTTTATTTCTATAGTATTTTTACATTCCGTTTCGAAATAAAAAAAAAAATGGAGATTTCCTGTTCATCACACTCGGGTGTAGACGTCGCGATATTGATTCTAGATTATCTGTTTTGTTTTTTTCACCGTTTTGAGGGTAAAATTTTGGCCGACGCTAATTGATTCTACTATGATTGGAGGAAATAACCTAAACGTATTAACTATAAGAAAGACTTTTATCTTTAAGTGTTTTTTTATTTACAAAAAACAATCAACATAGGAAAGGAAATAGACGCACAAACGGTTCCCACGTATTCAATCATTACGTCTTTCCGAACCAAAATTGAGTCTTGTTACAAAATCAATGAAATTCCAAGGTACTATAAAAACAAACTGCTGTTCCATACACCTTGACTGGTAGGTATTGCACTTTTGTTTGAAGCAGCAGATTTTTGACGAGGCGATAAAAACTGTAATTAATCACCGGTTCCGGATAAAGTGTCGGTTAGTTATCTGATAGTTAATACTATCTACCACTTACAGGCTGGTTCTAACTAATACTATATTTACCAGATATCGCTATCCGACACCTGTGAAACCAAAAGTGTTAGTTTATCTGGCAGATAAGTTCCTAATAGGCTAACCGACACTTTATCCGCAACCGGTGAAACTGGCCCTTAATCTTGCAAAATACAAGTTTGTTTTTCGCGGCTCTCCATCATCATTATTTGTCTAGCCTTTTTAAAACTATGTTGGGGTCGGCTTCCAGTCTAATCGGGTGCAGCGGAATACCAGTATTTTACATGGAGTGACTGCCTATCTGACCTCCACAACCTAGGTAGAAAGGGTACAACGACACCCCTTGGTAACACTAGTTGTCAGACTTTTTCGGCCACTGACTACGTCAAACGACTGTCAATGATCCTCAAATGACAGCCATTTCGCGGCTCTCCATAATATCATAAATTACTTTGCATAATACCAACAGTATACCACAAAATCCGATCGCCAACCGGTTTCAAACTATAGCACGTTCACTTTCACCGCGACCGCCAACCGTCCGTGAAAGGCAGGCGGTTATCTTAAAAGCAGCTTAACCGATGTTAATTGACCCGCTACACTGGAGTGATTGACACTTGCGTCCGGCGCGTCCTAATTTATGTCGTCTATGTATAGTACACGTCGGCGGCATCACGGCTGCCGTAGTTGAGAGTCACACAACATATTGGTTGGCACCAATTTATTTACACAGTCACACAATTGCTCAGGAAATAATAGGAAATATCAGCAAAATTAAAGAAAATACCTTACTACAGTTTAGAGTGTTTATTCCATGATTAGCGATCTAGGAATCTCCAAGAATAATAATAATCTTTCTTTCACATGTATAGAATAAAAGTAACAATAGTGATATCTCCCGCCTTGTAATATTATTACAAGGCGGGAGATATTAAAACAACTACTTAATAATCTTCGCCTTAGACTACTTTTAAATAATTGAAGCGAACATATTAAAATAAGTTCCTATTAAAATAAACAGAATTAACTATATTTTAGATAAATCAATCACAAATCCATATTATTGAAGCAAACGGAAATTACGATTACTTTAAATAAAATAAACGGAAATACAAATATTAGTTCAGCAATTCAACACAGAAACCTCAGTACCCTACAATACAACTATTAATCCAATAAACCTGTATAAGTCAAAATAATAATGTAACTACCCTCAAATTACAAACTAACTTAAAATTTAAATCAAAATGATGGTTTAGCGCCCATTTACACTATAGGATCAGTTGGTCTGGTCTGACTGGAACTGAAGGACGCGTGCCAAATAGTAACAGCCGCAATGGTCAATCGAAGGTTAAACTACGCTAGCCAAGGTCGGTCTGTGGATGGGTCATTTCATATCAAGAAACTTCTGTTAAGCCGTTTGTTCCGGTTGTCATTTAGGCCTTTGACATTCGTTACCGTACTATCGAGTAACTGGGTTCTGGAAGTCAGATAGGCAGTCGCTTTATGTAAAATATTGGTATTCAGCTGCATCCGATCAGACTGGGAGCGATCCTCAACATAGCTGGGAGAGACTAGACAGTTACGACTTGTAGGTATACTAGAGATATACGCTGCGTACATACTTATAACGTTTGCTGAATAAATGCAAAGCCACATTTAACCCGCCTGCCCTCAAAGCAAGAGTGAACAGTTATCTTCTGGGCACGCTCGTTTTATCATAGATCTCATCCATTGCTTTCCATCAGGCATGATCGAGGTCAAAAGCAGAGACCCATTTTCTAATAAAAAAAAACTGTTCAAATGAGTAAAGCTATATAAGAATAATCCTTTTTTAAATTTTATTGGGACAAGCACCGCCACACTATTCCTATACTACTGTAACTCCTGAAAGCCAGAATCACCAGTGGCGACCACCAAAAAAGCGCCGAAACCATGAAGCTCGACGAAGTCTCAGCTAATGAATTTAACTGTCTTGGATCTCTCAACGAAATGAATCAGAAAGTAAAGCGGAGGAGTAGGAAAAAACTGTAATTTCCACTTCCCTTCATACCAGCTCAGCAGGAGACAGAACGAAACAAGTTCCTATGAAGTTTCCACACTTGCGGCTACAGGTCTTATACAGGGTGAAATTGAATAGATGCGACAAATTTAAATATACAATAATGCGTGTTGTCAAGAAAATGTATAAAATATCGAATGTAAAATTAAAAAATAATTGATCAGTGTTACGAAAACCGTTAAAATAATAAAAGTATCAAAAAATCTCGTCCGACTCATCGCAGTGCTCAATATAGCGGTCATTTACCTAATTTTGCCTTAATTTTTCTTATTTATTTTGCATATTATTGGATTACCGATAATTCGTACTTAAATAAAGATAATAACATCAATGAACCTTTTGAAAACGATAATCACGTTTTTTTTTTAACGATTCCGGTTGTAGGAAAAAAATCTTTATAATTACTATGTTACTGTAACTGAAGCTCCAATTTCATTTTGTCGCATTAATTAAAATTCACCCTGTATATGTGAGATAGAGACCTCTAGTAGTCCCTTAGTGCGCGCTGTTGGAGCTACCAAAACGTCATAGATTCCACAACATTTACGTCATGACGTTTTTATTGGAATTTATTGCATTGGTTATTCTAATTCTGTTGGTTAATGTTTTTCTAGCTTGGCGCCTCTTCGCTCCATTGGATCAGCAGAGGTATAGATGGATTTACACTCGTCCGACTTTTTCAATGTCAAATAGTTCTGCTATGACTTGTTAAAATAGTCCACGATTATGAAAATATATTTTGAGCAAATCTATCATAAATTATTTATGTATTCTTCAAACCACACATTTACATTTTGTTAACAGCTTATGTGCGATATTAGACACCGCCAATCTCTTTTTATCAGCCTTTGAATTTTTATTTTTGTTCTTAATTTGGACACATTTTTTCTATTGAATAATTTTGCATTTTCCAACGGCTTAATGTTGCCCATCTTTAACTTAATTTATGAAAACAATATTTATTTGTGATTTTTATATTTATGTGTTTTAGACAGTGAGTCGTTGAAGTGCCATATAAATAAACAGGGATGGATTTAAATTAGTCAGGGCCACACTAGACAAATCTCCTGACTTTAAAACTTGGTTTATATTCCTGTGGTTACCGGTTGTTAGTTGTAAGCTAGCGAGCAAGATTGGTATCTCTTCACGCAAGAAATCTACACCTAAAATGTTGTTCAAATCAAGGTCAACATTCGAGGAGATTGAATTATGTCACAAAAAACAGATAACATAACCAATCTTTTAAAAAGCTGACGCAAGCAGTGGTTGTTTCCATCCTTATCACCAGCTTGGTGATAGCCCTCTGCATTCAATATGCTCAACGGCCATTCTTAGTTTATCTTATTCTGAGAAAGTCAAAGGTGACAAATTTTGTTGAGTAACTTATAACAAATTCCCAACTGAACTCATAATTTATTTTTAAATTAAGAACTTAGTATATCAGGCGATACATTGAGTTCTTAATATTCATCTGTAGCCAAAAGTCAGGGCATCCCCGAATATCGCTAAAAACAAATGAATTATAGCCGTACTCTTTTTGAATTTCAACTCACGGCCCAGCACGGAGAGTTATAGGTAAATCCCTCAGCATGCATTTAGGCATGAGTTACTGTTAAATCTATATTAGTAGTACTACAGACATAATTATGCTGTACTCTGAGTCATTCCTCGAGGTCGATTGTAATGAGTAGTACGGCAGTGGGTATGGTTACAATGTCGTGGTTTGAGGAATGTGTCAGTTTACAAAACATTAGATAAGCATGCAGTTCATCTGTGCATGTAATAGTGCTAGGTCGACAATGGAAGGCATTCTGTTTGAAAGCAGGAGATATAAATGATGAGCAAGAAGTTTCGACAAAAGGATCCTCATATGATAGCAAGACGTTATCACAAGACCATCGAATCAGTTTTAAACGAAGAATCTTGTCTACTCATCATCATCATTACTGCTCTTATCTGGAAAAAGAAGACATCACACACCGCCATTAGATGTCTCTCATAAACTTAAGTAGATAAGACACACACATACAGGGTGTATTTCACCTCATCACAAAGCCGTTAACCAAGCATTCTGTATATCAAACTAAGTAACTTTACGCAAAAATATTGCTGGGAAACAACTTTTTTTTTTTGAGGTTTTAAATCATGTTTTGTGGTATAACTCAATGTTACGCACTCAAAACATTGTGCGAATGGATGGATTCAGTACGGGGGTTGTAGAGATATTTTAAGTAAAAATCATGCGATAAAAAGTGGTAATTAAAAAAAAAACTTATCAAAATCTTGCAACTTTGACCCCCAATATCTCCGTAACTAAAAGGTTCCCAGGTATAGTGTAGAACAAAAAAAATATCAGAATGACGAGGAGAACAAGTGCCTTTCGTATTTGTTAAGAGGTGTTTTATACCCCATATCCTGAAAACGTTACACTCCTTTTTTAAATAATTATTTCTCTAATTCATTTGTTTTAATATTAAATTCGTTTTCCGGAGTTTCCCGATGCCTTAGTAACTGCTTTCGTGAGCTTAGCCCCACCCATCGAACTAGAATTGGTTTTCAACATAGGCCAGTTTATCATTTTATTCTCTTCAGCACAAATGCTCAATCACTGCATAGTTACATTTAAAGATACAGCCACTTACGTTGTTTATTATCTGTCATTAAAATAGTTGTGAGACGTTAATTAACACTCATAAATTGTTGGAACTTGGTTTGTAGCATTCTCGTTTCCTTGTCGGATGACATACTCATTACTCGGTACTCATTATGCATATTTCTTATGTAATATAAAGGAAACTGCATACTATATTAACATATAAATATGTATATTATCGTTCATCAAATTGGCATATAAAGTATGTTTGTTTGTAAGTACCTCTTTATGTAGTGGTCATATTTAATCTTCATAGCTATTGATCCGATTAAGAAAATTTTTAGATTTTATAAAACTATACTTTGTGACCCAGTGGTGGCTGACTGACGGCCCCGACTTACGAACAGTAAGTTGTGGGTTCATACCCAGACAGGCCCATTACTTTGAGTAATTTATTTCTTTACCACTCCTCTCAAAACGATGAAGGAAATTTAAACTATCGTGAGGAAACCGGTATGTCCTAAAACCAATAATTCGAAGACATGTGACATCTACCAATCCACACCTGGCTCGCATGTTTGATAGCTTGATAGCCCATTCCCTCTCATTGAGAGGGGCCGTGTCCCAGCAGTGAGAAAATTATAGGCCGATAATAATGATGATGACATTATAAAGTAGCTTATATGCTGTTGTAGCAACCACCAATCGGAAGTTATACTAGGACAATGGCATGTGTATTTGCGGTTTAAAGATAAATCCCACGCACTATGACAAGGAAAATGACTCACAAAATCAACCAATTTACGTAAAACAGATGTGATAAAAGGTATGTACTTATTTACAAGGCAGATGTGAATGGAGACGGAGGGAAGGTCCAACAAGGACATACGTATACACTGACCTGACCCCGTATTCACAAACGTTCGACTCGTTTCCGATTCGACAACTCATATATCTGTCTTCTTCTGGCATTACGAAAAGGACCGAGATAAACATACGACTTTCCGAATCGGAAGCGAGTCGAATGGTTGTGAATAAGGGGCCTGATTGGTGTGTAGTATGAGAGCGAAAATTTATTATCTGCCAATAAATTACTGCGCAGTTTGGCAGAAAGTTATTAATGTAATTGTATAATTTTCAGTGAGTAAATTATTTACATACCGATATGTCTAAACGTGGACGTGGCAAAAGGAGAAAGTATGCCTTTCGGGGCTGCAGGACTGTTCGAAACAGACACTCCGGCCCCGGAACACAAAGGTCTAAAAAAGAACATGGACGGGATTTATTCAGTAAAAGTCTGACACTCCCTTCCGTTCAGGAATTTTATGAGTTCCCATTCGAAAGAAGAAAGCTTCTTTAGGAGCTTCTTTAGAGGTGTTACTTTGTGAGGAACTCATCAAATTCCTCTCAAAGTAACACCTCCTTAGGTGTGACTTTATTCAGGGTGTAAGCAACCTCATCACAAAGCCGTCAACCAAGCAACATGTTTTGTGGTAGAACTCAATGTAACACAATCAAACTATTTTGCTGATAGAAGATGGACTGAAAGTACGGTGATCTTAGAGGTGTTAAAAGTAAAAATCTAACTCTGAAAACAGGTATTTAAAAAAATCTTGTGGAATGATCGCAATGACGAGAAGTATTTAAAGGCCTTTGGGCTTCGTTCAGAGTGTTTTACACCCTTTATGTAAATACTGGCTGACATGGCTAACGGCCTGTCCCACTGGGGTTTTTTTTTTCGAATACGTACTTCGTATGCGTATGAAGTACCAGGCTATCATAAATAAGAAGAAAAAAATGTGTCTATTCGATGGCAGAGGAACAAAAGTTTTGTCGATTCTTCAGCTTGGATGTCGACAATAGCGCCAACTTCGGATCCAAATATGGCAATGCACCATCCAAGAGACCCCATAATAAAAAGTCATGCCGTTTAGGAGAAAAAGCATTACTCGAGCTCGCACACCAGAAATATTACAGATGACACAAAATACGGTGTTAGTCGAGGAAGTACACTCGAGGTCATACCTGATTGTCACAAAATAGTGCAACGTAAATGATTAATTGACCAGGAAAACATGAATACAAAGACATGTTTGTCGAAAAAACCCTTCAATACTAGTTGTTTTGCAAATAGCAAAATCCAAGAAACGTCGCACCGCTAGCATTCTCAATGAGGGATGCACGATACCTGCTTTTACCATATCGATACAAACTTATATTTCATATTGCTATTTTTTCTTTGCTTTCTTTGGATCGATGTGGATGATAATTGAATATTGTCCTTTGATCTGACTCCCCAAATATCGGTTGTATTTGTTTTGTGTTGTTGATATTTAGCATAGATCCAAATATGTTTATAGTACTTATTTAATCTTAAAAGTCTAGGCAATTTTCTAAAGCCTTTTGTGTCCTCCTATTGTATATTTTTGAATTGACCTCATCATGCAATATTCGATGTGGCAGACTACAATCCATCCATACAGAAACCGGTACTTTTATTACGGTCCAAAATATCGGGAGTATCGCATTCAATTCTATCGATACTGTAAATTATCTGATCGAATCGGATCGCGCATCACTATATCGTATGCAGGAACACCATCTGGTTTATCAATGTATATTGCATGTCGTAAATAACATGTAAAGGTCATGTCTTCTCACAGGTGCATGCAAAACACTAATAATGAAGCCTGCATTAATATATGAATCAATTATGTGTTTTTAAAGAGGTTTTTTTTTAAGTGAAAATTTATTTAGGCATGATGAACACTTTTTGAGTGAACAAAAATAATGAAACTCGCGTGACCGTCACGTACACCTTTCGTAGGACTTTTAGTTGATCGGCTACGAGTTTTCACTTGTATCGGTACTCCCCAAAAACTTCCCCGCATGTATTCCTTTTACAATTTAACAAAAAACCTTTAAATCTGTTTAATCATCGATTCCCAGGTCGTCGAAAGTGTTTTTGGGGTTTTCCATCAAGAATTTCTCAGTAGCAGGAGTCTAGATTCGCAAGGGCCGAAGACTGCGGGGGCTGTGGGACTGTTCGAAAGAGATACCGCGTCCCTGGAACGTAAAGGGCGAGGAAGGAACATGGATGGGTTAAAGTCAGTAAAAGTCTGACACTCCCTCCCGCTCCACCCAGAGTGGGAGAAATTATTTGATGTATTTCCAATTCGAAAAAAGAAGCAGCTTCGATTCGTGCACGGTAGATGCAAGAGGTTTGGTCCCCTGTTACTTTCTCGTATACAACGTTATTTTTTAGTCGTTTTAATCCCTTCAAGGGCGGATAGTACTCATGAAAATGAACAACTTTTACTATGGGACCGACTTTGAAATCTCGAAAAAAAAATAAGCTGCTGCCTACATTTTTTCGAGTTACGCGACCAACAATGTATGAAGCAGCTGATTTTTTTTTCGAGATTTCAAAGTCGGTCCCATAGTAAAAGTTGTTCATTTTCATGAGTACTATCCGCCCTTGAAGGGATTAAAACGACTAAAAAATAACGTTGTATACGAGAAAGTAACAGGGGACCAAACCTCTTGCATCTACCGTGCACGAATCGAAGCTGCTTCTTTTTTCGAATTGGAAATACATCAAATAATTTCTCCCACTCTGGGTGGAGCGGGAGGGAGTGTCAGACTTTTACTGACTTTAACCCATCCATGTTCCTTCCTCGCCCTTTACGTTCCAGGGACGCGGTATCTCTTTCGAACAGTCCCACAGCCCCCGCAGTCTTCGGCCCTTGCGAATCTAGACTCCTGCTACTGAGAAATTCTTGATGGAAAACCCCAAAAACACTTTCGACGACCTGGGAATCGATGATTAAACAGATTTAAAGGCTTTTTGTTACATTGTAAAACAAATACATGCGGGGAAGTTTTTGGGGAGTACTGATACAAGTGAAAACTCGTAGCCGATCAACTAAAAGTCCTACGAAAGGTGTACGTGACGGTCACGCGAGTTTCATGATTTTTGTTCACTCAAAAAGTGTTCATCATGCCTAAATAAATTTTCACTTAAAAAAAAACTTACAAGTTAAAAAAAAAACCTCTTTAAAAACACATAATTGATTCATATATTAATGCAGGCTTCATTATTAGTGTTTTGCATGCACCTGTGAGAAGACGCGACCTTTACAAGTTATTTACAACATGCAATATACATTGATAAACCAGATGGTGTTCCTGCATACGATATAGTGATGCGCGATCCGATTCGATCAGATAATTTACAGAATCGATAGAACTGAATGCGATACTCCGATATTTTGGATCGTAATAAAAGTACGGTTTCTGAATGAATGGATTGTATCCTGCTACATCTAAAATTGCATGATGAGGTCAATTCAAAAATATACAATAGGAGGACACAAAAGGCTTTAGAAAATTGCCTAGACTTTTAAGAATAAATAAGTACGATAAACATATTTGGATCTATGCTAAATATCAACACAAATGCAACCGATATTTGGGGAGTCAGATCAAAATTCAATTATCATCCACATCGATCCAAAGAAAGCAAAGAAAAGAAAAATAACAATATGAAAAATAAGTAAGTATCGATATGGTGAATGCAGGTATCGTGCATCCCTCATTGAGAATGTTAGCGGTGCGACGTTTCTTGGATTTTACTATTTGCAAAACAACTAGTATTGAAGGGTTTTTTCGACGAACATCTCTTTGTATTCATGTTTTCCTGGTCAATTAATCATTTCCGTTGCACTATTTTGTGACAATCAGGTATGAACTCGAGTGTAAACTCAGGTGTTTTTTAAATACCTGTTTTCAATGTTAGATTTTTACTTTTAACACCTCTAAGATCCCCGTACTTTCAGTCCATCTTCTATCAGCAAAATGTTTTGAGTGTGTTACATTGAGTTCTACCATAAACATGTTGCTTGGTTGACAGCTTTGTGATGAGGTTGTTTACACCCTGAATAAAGTCACACCTAAGGAGGTGTGATTTTGTGAGGAATTTGATGAGTTCATTCGAAAGAAGAAGGCTTCTTTCGAATGGGACTCATAAAATTCCTGAACGGAAGGGAGTGTCAGACTTTTACTGAATAAATCCCGTCCATGTTCTTTTTTAGACCTTTGTGTTCCGGGGCCGGAGTGTCTGTTTCGAACAGTCCTGCAGCCCCGGAAGGCACACTTTCTACTTTTGCCACGTCCACGTTTATACATATCGGTATGTAAACAATTTATTCACTGAAAATTATACAATTACATTAATAACTTTCTGCCAAACTGCGCAGTAATTTATTGCCAGATTATAAATTTTCGCTCTCATACTACACACCAATCAGGCCCCTTATTCACAACCATTCGACTCGCTTCCGATTCGGAAAGTCGTATGTTTATCTCGGTCCTTTTCGTAATGCCAGAAGAAGACAGATATACGAGTTGTCGAATCGGAAACGAGTCGAACGTTTGTGAATACGGGGTCAGGTCAGTGTATACGTATGTCCTTGTTGGACCTTCCCTCCGTCTCCATTCACATCTGCCTTGTAAATAAGTACATACCTTTTATCACATCTGTTTTACGTAAATTGGTTGATTTTGTGAGTCATTTTCCTTGTCATAGTGTGTGGGATTTAACTTCAAACCGCAAATACACATGCCATTGTCCTAGTATAACTTCCGATTGGTGGTTGCTACAACAGCATATAAGCTACTTTATAATGTCATCATCATTATTATCGGCCTATAATTTTCCCACTGCTGGGACACGGCCCCCTCTCAATGAGAGGGAATGGGCTATAATCAAACATGCGAGCCAGGTGTGGATTGGTAGATGTCACATGTCTTCGAATTATTGGTTCTAGGACATACCGGTTTCCTCACGATAGTTTAAATTTCCTTCATCGTTTTGAGAGGAGTGATAAAGAAATAAATTACTCAAAGTAATGGGCCTGTCTGGCTGCGAACCCACAACTTACTGTTCGTAAGTCGGAGCCGTCAGTCAGCCACCACTGGGTCACAAAGTAGTTTTATAAAATCTAAAAATTATCTTAATCCGATCAATAGCTATGAAGATTAAATATGACCACTACATAAAGAGGTACTTACAAACAAACAAACTTTATATGCCAATTTGATGAACGATACATATTTATATGTTAATGTAGTATGCAGTTTCCTTTATATTACATAAGAAATATACATAATGAGTACCGAGTAATGAGTATGTCATCCGACAAGGAAACGAGAATGCTACAAACCAAGTTCCAACAATTTATGAGTGTCAATTATCGTCTCACAACTATTTTAATGACAGATAATAAGCAACGTAAGTGGCTGTATCTTTAAATGTAACTATGCAGTGATTGTGCATTTGTGCTGAAGAGAATAAATGATAAACGGGCCTATGTTGAAAACGAATTCTAGTTCGATGGGTGGGGCTTAGCCCACGAAAGCAGTTACTCAGGTATTGGGAAACTCCGGAAAACGAATTTAATATTAAAACAAATGAATTAGAGAAATAATTATTTAAAAAAGGAGTGTAACGTTTTCAGGGTGTGTCTTAGCTACTAAAGTCTCTGAGAGACATCTAATGGCGGTGTGTGATGTCTTCTTTTTCCAGATAAGAGCAGTAATGATGATGATGAGTAGACAAGATTCTTTGTTTAAAACTGATTCGATGGTCTTGTGATAACGTCTTGCTATCATATGAGGATCCTTTTGTCGAAACTTCTTGCTCATCATTTCTCCTGCTTTCAAATAGAATGCCTTCCATTGTCTATCTAGCCCTATAACATGCACAGATGAACTGCATGCTTATCTAATGTTTTGTAAACTGACACATTCCTCAAACCACGACATTGTAACCATACCCACTGCCGTACCTACTCATTACAATCGACCTCGAGGAATGACTCAGAGTACAGCATAATTATGTCTGTAGTACTACTAATATAGATTTAACAGTAACTCATGCCTAAATGCATGCTGTGGGATTTATAACTCTATATGCAGGGCCGTAAGTTGAAATTCAAATAGAGAGCGGCTATTATTCATTTGTTTTTAGCGATATTCGGGGATGCCCTGACTTTTGGCTACAGATGAATATTAAGAACTCAATGTATCGCCTGATATACTGAGTTCGTAATTTAAAAATAAATTATGAATTCAGTTGGGAATTTGTTATAAGTTACTCATAAACATTTGTCACCTTTTGACTTTCTCAGATAAACTAAGAATGGCCGTTGAGCATATTGAATGCAGAGGGCTATCACCAAGCGGGTGATAAGGATGGAAATAACCAATGCTTGCGTCAGCTTTTTAAAAGATTGGTTATGTTATGTATCTGTTTTTTGTGACATAATTCAATCTCTTCGGATTTTGAGCTTGATTTAATCAACATTTTTGGTGTATTTTTCATACATTGTTGGTCGCGTAACTCGAAAAAATGTAGGCAGCAGCTTATTTTTTTTTCGAGATTTCAAAGTCGGTCCCATAGTAAAAGTTGTTCATTTTCATGAGTACTATCCGCCCTTAAAGGGATTAAAACGACTAAAAATAACGTTGTATAAAACGTAAACCTACTTAATGTGAGTAAACTACATTATAGGTAAGTACAGTCACGTCTTATAATATGTAGACACTATACTTAATATTATAGCTTTTTTCGCGAGAAATAACGATTGTAACTAGGAAATTGGATCTTTTTCATTAAAATATGAGTTCCAGAATACTATGTACGTAATAACATTAAATTTGAATCAGTACATTAGGAGAAACACGATTTAACGTGACTGTACACCTAGGTTCCCAAATATATACACACATCAAAAGTGTCTAGGGATCAACATATATTTTTGCAATAACTTTTCTCCTGATTGATATTAATTAAAATTTTCTTTAAGGATTCATCAAATAAAGTGTTTTCGTTTGTCACAGTAACGATAAACCAAGTCACCTTTGCATTAATAAAGAAATTTGCCATTTTCCTAATAAAGGGATTTTTGACATTTGAACCACTAACACAAAAGTTCGAAAAAAAGACTGAAATAACAGTTTTCTTTAAAATTTTATTGGGTAACTTAAACAATTAATAATCCGTGTTTCTACCGCGAACACTAACAACACAAGAACATCGGTTTGGCATACTCAAAATGAGTTCATCCAAATCACGCTGTGGAATGGCCGCCCATGTTCGTTGCAACAACAAAAAAAGGTCTTCTTGCGACTGGATACCCTCCATATTCGGCAGAGCTCTTCTCTGTAGCATATCCCATGCATGCTCAATCGGATTCAAGTCTGGCGACTGAGCAGGCCAGGGCAGGACATTGATGTTAGCTGCGGCGAGAGTCTGTCTTACAACTCTTGCGGTGTGCGGTCGTGCATTATCATGCATTAACTGAAATAAGGGACCGATTTGCACTTGTAGAGGAACGATGACGTCTGATACAATCGTCTCAGCATAAATTTGCGCGTTGAGGTTGCCTCTGATCCAAATCAACTCAGTTCTTCCGCCGATCCAAATACCCGCCCATACCATGATGGTTCCACCACTATAAGGATGGACTTCCTGGCAGGATTTTAATCGCTGTTGGCGTCCAGGGGTTCTCCAGTGTCGTATACGTCTTGTATCCGGTCTCATACCAAAACGAGACTCATCAGAAAAGCACACGAAACGCCATTGTTCTTCTGCCCAATTTCTGTGTTCAAGAGCCCATTGATATCGAATCCTACGATTGTGCATTTCTATAGCTGGTACCCGTAGCGGTCTTCGGGAATGAAGGTTCACTTCATGCAAGCGGTTTCTGACTGTTTGGTCGCTAATTAAGTTCCCTGAAGAGTGATGAAGCCTCACGGCTAACATCATGGCGGTTATTGTTGGAGCTCTTCGAGTTAAGATTTTAATATATCGGTCTTGTCTCCGTGTGGTGCAGCGATACCGTCCTCCATGGCGCTCAGCCACGGTACCAGTGCTTCGGTAACGTGTCCAAAGTCGACTGATAACACTCTGACTTGTATTCAGAGCTAAAGCCACAGTACGTTGCCGGGAACCAGCTTCTATCATTCCCACGGCTCTGAGCATTTCTTCCCTGCTTAAATGACGTCGCCGCTCCATAATAACGTTGGTTTTAATCAGTAGTAGGGAAACAGTAGCACTAATAATGTCTTCAATGCGTTGTATGTTTTTATAGGGAAAATATTGACAGCTGATTTTCATCTTTTACTCGAATTTGATTCACAGTTCCTGATTCAAATTATGAAATGCACCAAAAAGGATCCATATAAATTTATAAAATCATAAATTTATTACAAAGCCACATCTCAATCTCAAGAAATCCGCATAAAAATGCTTGATCCCTAGACACTTTTGATGTGTGTATTTTGATTGGACACTGATTTAAACAAGAGTTATGAGAAAAATAAATTTCCTATAGAAAATTTAAATTCCTCATATCTCGTCTTCGTTTCATTGTCCTTTCAAAATATATATTTGGGTGGGAACATAGATATTCTGTAATCCAATCAAAATAAATACACACTACCTTAAGAATATGTTTGATTTATAAATTACTAGCTTTTGCCCGCGACTTCGTTCGCGTGAAATAGTGACTTCCGGCAGATTTTTGGTTTTACCCACATTGCCGACTCTT
The DNA here is from genome assembly GCA_916618015.1 of Xestia c-nigrum. Taxonomy (NCBI): domain Eukaryota; kingdom Metazoa; phylum Arthropoda; class Insecta; order Lepidoptera; family Noctuidae; genus Xestia; species Xestia c-nigrum. The sequence continues at coordinate 6,265,491 of OU745246.1, read as the reverse complement.
GACCAATAGATGGCGCTGTATGTCCGGAATAAATTTTATTTTTTATTTTTTGTAATAAAAACTATCCTATGTCCTTTCTCAAGTTCCAAACTATGTCTGTACCAAATTTCACACAAATCGGTTCAGTAGTTTAGGCGTGAAGCAAAGACAGACAGACAGACAGAAAGACAGACAGACAGACAGAGTTACTTTCGCATTTATAATATGAGTTTGGATTGGATTTTGGTATTACGTTTGTATGAAATACACATGCTCCGCAGGCGCCATAAATTAATTTACTTACTGGCTAACAATTTAAAGGCTCATTTTCCTGGATCTAGAACATCAAGATTTTGCTTGTTCAAACCATAACTGTAAAGCACTAAGGAAGGAAGGCGACAGTTGATTTCCTAAAGGGATGTAATATGGTACTTATGTAAGTTCATATTGAAAGTTCATAACTTTCCGGTGGGAAATCCAATCGGTAATCTTTTGCCAGTCATGTAGATAAAAACACAGTTGTTATTGGGTCTTAGAATGGTGTTTTCAAACTGACAAAACAAGAAGTAATAATTTAAATACCAAATAGATTTATTAGTGCAACAATCATGAATTATTTAATGATATACCTACGAATGAAATCATACTTCATTATCAAAGAAATAAAACAGTTTCTCGAAGTATTTAAAGTTTTTATATTATTATTTCCGAAGGGTGAAAAAGAGGTGTAAGTACCTAATAGTACACACAATTTTCGACAGTTATTTTGAAGTCCTATGTAATAAGGGTGAGCCAGTTGTCATGAACATTGCCGACGCCATTGACGACGCCATGACAGATTCAAGAGTTTTTCGCGGTAACATTGGGTTTTGTCGTTTTTTTTTTTAATAATAATGCCTTTTGGTTAAATTATTTCGAAGGTAATTTTTTTTTAATGTCAGCCAGCGCCAGCTCATTGTACTTCCCTATTCTCAGAGTGTAATGAAACCACATAGTGACAGTGACTAGTTTTAGGGAAACCTTTGGGGGCGTCCGTGACGTGACCGGTTTATATGTCATGCTATTGTGAAGGACGTGACGTATTATGCGCTGAAGGAAATTTACTATTAGCCTACATTCTGCAGTTATTTATTTATTTAACACTTCAAGCACATAGGTCAGAGGCGGACTTAATGACATGGGCATTTTCTACCAGTCAACCTTTAGGTGATGCAGAGACAAGCAGTGGTAGGTGTACATCTGAAAATATTTTGATTAATACTAAGGTACTCGTATATAAAATACTGTAAATATATATATAAATACTATAAATAATTATCAAAATATACATTACTGTAAATAGAAATTAACACGGATATACTAAAATAAAAAAGACAAACAATGGAGAAAACCTAACTATTGTGATGAACCTGCCAGTTTCTGTAATCTCGAACTTCAATCTTGAGAGATAAACGATTAGTTACTGGGCAAAGACTGTCTCTACGACTCCCAGTTCTTTCACCAGGTCTTCGCCCATTGCTTTTCTCAGAGGACTCTCTTTTAGTCTAGGAGCTTTCTACTTGGGGTACGTGCCGTGGCGGTGTATTCCCGCTGACCCCACTGGTTCGTCCCACTGGTGGGGTCAACAGGAAAAATCAAAACTGTCGTTTCGTTGACCCCACTTGCTTATCCTACTGATGGGGTCACCGTGAAGTTTGCAGTTTTGTTCCCGCTGACCCCACTGGTTCGACCCACTAGTGGGGTCAACGGGAAGTCTGTAATTTGTATTCCCGTTGACCTCACTACCATACATACACCGTTTATGAAAGAACAGGATTACACGTACAAGAAAAATGGCAGGGACAATTAGGAGATGAGAACCAAAGATAATAGTCACATGTTACTATCCAAGAGGCCAAAATCATTCATGAAGAAGATCTTCAAGGATATCTCTATACAAACTTCGAACCCTAGTCGTCCGGAGCAAAGACAATCTCTGCAGAAAGGTGTTTTTGGACGGCTCGTGCCTCAAGTGGGTATGCGATATACCCTCATTGATAATGGCATACCTTCCATCTTGCGCTGCATGGTCTGATACCTGCGGAGTCTGCATAGCAGGATTAAATAAATAAATATCGCTGGACATTATACACGTTTTGTTTCAAACAGGCTGTAAGTAAAATGCCAAACAGACAGAGATAGTAACCTACCGAAACCGAGCAGTAAGTTATTGAAAATGGCCGGTAAATGATCTGAGAAATTCTAGATGGAAATCCCACAAAGACTTTGTACGACCTTGGAATCGCAACTAACACTTCAAGGCCAGCAAGTAACTCTTGTATCTGTCACCGTAAAATTGTCAAACACGTTATATTGTAATCTCTCTAGCGATATTGTAAACTCTAGAATTATTGTCAAATGAACATACTGCTTACAACAAAACGTTTTATTTTGCGATGGTAGTCAAATTACGCGGTGTGGAGGGAAGGAGAGGTCCCCCTTGCCCAGTGGCACAACTCTCATAAAAAGATAATACACCATTCCTGAGAAATACCGATTAATATAACATAACCTTAAAACACTTCATATTCTCCTATAAAGCGTTGTCGACGGAGCCTCGCTTCGCGGGGCCCCTATTTCCGAGTGCAGGGTTTAAAGGAACCTAACTAACCTAACGGGTGGGTGCTCCAAGTCCCGATTATGGGGGCAGAGATACTTCCGTATGTTCAGTTGACAATAATTTGAGAGTTTACAATATCGCTAGAGAGAAACACGTTATATTGTAATATAACGTGTTTGACAATTTTAAGGTGACATATCCACTAGACAAAAGAAGCAATCATTGAGAAGGAATGGGCTATATAATCCAGCACGCGGGCCCAGTGCTGATTGGTAGATGTCACATGTCTTTGATTTTTTGGTTCTAGGACATGCCGCGCGGTTACCTTTTTTTTTTTAAGGATGGGAAATCATCAAATGACCCCCCCCCCCACTCTGGGCGGAGCGGGAGGGAGTGTCAGACTCTTACTGACTAAAAACCATCCATGTTCCTTCCTCGCCTTTTACGTTCCAGGGCCGCGGTATCTCTTTCGAACAGGCCCGCAACCCAGGCAGGCTTCGGCCCTTGCGGGCCCCTCTCCTTTTGCTGACATCTCTTTGAAACGCGCGTGGAACACGAACGCGCCGTCGACACGGCCTGTCGTCGTTAGACGGCCGGACGGCTAGCTAGCCCATAGCCAACCGTCCACAGGCCCGCATCTACGGTGGCCGGTAGCCACCACGTGGCCCCCGACGTCCGTTGCGTCTCCCGCGGCGGCCGGGAAGAGAGGATCTCTTCCTCTCTCGTTCCGCCACCTCCTTCGCTAGCATGACTGCTTCGCAGAAGGAGGCGACGGCTTCCCATTCCGTCTCGCTCCGGACCATGGATTGAACCAGGGCCGGACGCGAGAGGTCGCCGCCGCCGATCGCCACCACGAGGACACGGCGGAGCTCCGCCCACGCAGGGCAGACTTCCGCCGTGTGCTCCACCGTGTCTTCCGGTCGATCCTCGCAGTGGAGACACCCGGGCGATTCCTCCCGCCCGATTCGGTGCAGGTACCTCCCGAAACAGCCGCGCGGTTACCTCACGTTGTTTTCCTTCATAGTTTTGAGAGCAGTGGTAATTTAATAAATTACACAAAGTAATGCGCCTGTCTGGGTTCGTACCCACGACTTACTGTTCGTAAGTCAGGGCCGCCACCACTGATCACTAAAGCCAGAAGGAAGGAAGTATTTAATTAGTTAATCAATTTAAAATATCGACAGAAGGTAAATTGAAACACCCGGAAAACATAAATGTATTGTACCGAAAAACCATACTATGAATACATGTTCAGTTTACGCTTTTTGTTTTGTTTATAAACCGTAGTTTTACTGTGTTATATATAAGTCGACTTTTCCTTGTCACAGGGAATAAGTAAACAATAAATGCATTGTTTTATTTTATTTTTAGAGAGATAGGAATAACCCAATAGTGTACTGTTTGCATATTTGGTACATAAGCATTTACTAACTAATGAACATAAAAGTTGTTCCAGTTGTGACAAAAGGACTTCTTTATGTATGTTTCAATAATTTCTTATTCCGGTGCATGGTACATTTATACATATTAAAACATTTTCTCTTTCTCGCTAATCAATTCGGTGTTATAATATTGATATTGTTAAATTTATATTTTTCTTCACACTTACTTTGATTTAATTTACTCGTTTCAATTTCTTTTACATTTTTTTAAATAATACCGATCAATATTTAAAAAAAAACACCAGTACTTATCGGCAACAGGGTCCAAGCTACCCCAGAGAAAGGAACCTCCTAAGATTACGAGCCCCCGTGTCCAGTACTATCGCTTTGTGAATCAAGCCCTTGGTCCACTCTGCCGAACGAGAGCCTCCTCGCTTCATAGGTACCTATTACTATTATTGAAGTCTGGTCAGTAGGATAAGTCCAAAATATTTACTAATAAAAATAATTATGTAAACTGTAATATTTTTTTCTGTAAAAGTTAAGAAATACAATTTATTTCAAATTAATTGATTAATTCTTGTTCCGTAATAAATGTATTGTTTCCTGCCAGTATTGTATGTAAGTTCACATGTTGCTGGCAATGTATCAGTTTTGTTGACGAACCTACATGGCCTTCAAAGCATAATAATATAATAATTTAAATATTCATATGAACCTATTAATCTTATAAATGTTAATACATTAAAAGTAAAAAAAAAAATGTTTAAATATCACTTACCTATAGTCCGCATTTAAAAAAACAATCCAAACAAGTTTGAATCCCAATAAAAAATCAAATCCAAACGTAAAAACTCACAAAATCACTATGAACAATCAAAAACTGCACCACACTTAATAAAAAAAAAACAAAAACACATCGCAGAAAATAGTTCGGAAACTTTCCGAATTTAAACGATGGATGTCGCGAGGTCGCACGCGTGCAACTGTGCCGGCTGCCGACAAAGCACTGACGAACTACACCTATCTACTCTCCGGTCTAAGGCCAGAGCTTGCATCCTGATAACAAGTTATTTATTACAACTATAACCTAATGAATGGACATATTTTAGGTACATAATAAGTAAATTTCTTTCCTTAATTCCGATTGCCAAGAGAATAACAACCTCATTACATGTTGTGTGGTTTATATTATGTGCCAAAGTCCGAAATTTGACTCGCATTGAGGAAAACGGAGAAAAACGGATGTTAACAGGAAACATATGCGTGCTTACCTATTAAAATAATCTGGTGATTTTATAACTTGGGGGAATTTATCAATATTGTATGTTTTTACTGTATTGGTTACATTAATGTTCTTATTTCAAGGTTTTCTCAGGCTTAGTAATAAGGTTTTTCCACAGGTAACTTTCATGGCATAGTCCAACGTATTGTCTACATTATCACTTCACTACAATTATTATAAAACAAAGTCTCCCGCAAAAACTACGCAACGGATTTTGATGCGGGTTTTTTTAATAGATAGAGTGATTCAAGAGGGAGGTTATTTGTTTATAATTTAATGCGGGCGAAGCCGCAAACATCGGCTAGTGATTCCGTAAAGTATTTCTCACTTGTTCAGGCCGGCAAATTCGATTCGGCGGCAGTTTTTTGAACAACAACGTCTACCGGACATATTTATATTCGGCTCGTGATGATCGGCAAACTCTGTTCTTCATCTGCCTTTGCTGAATCATGTTCGTGTGGGTTCTGCATAATTCAAGCAAAGCAAAGAGACTTTCTCCCTATTTTGTCGGCTGTACGGAATCATGCCGACAGGAATGACCTAAGCACCCCTAAATGACTTGCAGCGATCTAATAATATGAACTTTTTGATTTTTTTCTTCTCTCTCGGCTTATCTGTGTATTTATTTATTGTTACCAGTATTATTTTCTCACACAATGTAATACCTATTGCTTACATTTTCTTCTAACTAAAGTACGAACTCATTTAATTAATTTACTCGATAACTATTTATTGTATAACCATTTATTTATTATTTATATATTACTAGCTTCTGCCAGCGGCTTCGCCCGCGTGAAGTTTGATAATTGTCCCATAGGATCTTACTACCGGGATAAAAAGTATCCTATGTGTTAATCCAGGTTATAAACTATCTGTGTGCAAAATTTCATCCAAATCCGTTCAGTTGTTTTTTCGTGAAAGAGTAACAAACATACATCCATCCTCACAAACTTTCGCATTTATAATATTACTATCTATACTATCTACTATCTACTATCTATAGTAGGAAGTAGGATAGGATAGTAGGAAGTAGGATGTTTGAAACTGTTTTCTGTCTCTCACTAACCCGTCAACGTCACTCTGTCAAGGTTCATTGGAAGACCAGCGTCAGACAGCATCACCTGTCTGGCATGAATGCTGATGGAATGAATGGACCTTTTTGGCGCAGCCGTGATGCACACAGCACAAACTATGTATTTTTGTCCTTTTCGTAACTTTAAAAAAAATATTATTGTGTGTGTGCTTAATGTACTGACGTCAAATAAACATTTTTTCTTTCTTCTTTCTTTATTAGTATTAACAGCCATTTGTAGCTTGCACTACAGGGTGAAAACCGATCTTCCCTTTTTCCACTTATCCATATCTAGTGCTGTTATTCGCAAATCTTGTGAAAACAGACGATTTCGTGCCGCCATCTCCTTCTTGGCCTACCGCGTTGCCGTGTGCTGATTGGGACCCATCGAGTGGTTACTTAAGCCGTAAGCCCATAGTTCCTTCATCATGCGATAGATGTGCCAAGCCCAGTTGCTTTTGAGCTTGGCAGCCGTGTGATATAATAATATTAACTACCTTTATCCCTGAAGCGCAAACTCATCGACATGTGCATTCTGCCCATCCTAACCTTCGGTGCTCAAACTTGGTCCCTGACTGAGTCACAAAAGTGGAAACTCAAGGTTTGCCAAAGGGCGATGGAGCGTAGTGTATTGGATATCAAGCTCAGTGACCGAATTCACAATACCACAATACGCTCATAAACGGGAATCGCTGATGTGGGCAATAAGACTGCTGGGTTGAAGTGGAATTGGGCGGGCCATGTCTGTAGAATGCATCAGGACCGATGGGCCAAAGTCGAGAGCCGCACGTAGAGAGGTGTGGAAGACTATGGGGGAGGCCTTTGCCCAGCAGTGGGACAATACAGGCTAATAACAAAAATTTTAAAAATGACTAGTGGATGTTGCAAAAAACGCGAATAACAACGTTGCTTCTTTAGAAAAGAATTACATTAACATGCAACCCACGTTGGCGGCGACAATTCAATAAGTATACATTTGATAAAATTGTTTCAGAAGTAAGATAAACTGATTTTCGGACAACGACTCTATTAATTTTATTTTAAGTTCGAATTTAGAGAGATATACCGAGAATTGAATGATTCAGCCAGTTACGACCGAAGCCAAGATAATTATTTTCATCGTTTCCACCTAAGTTTTAAAGATATTCAGATTTTTTTTCCAAACATCTTAAAATCGCCTTTCAGTCTAACCGAACGCCGCAGAATATCATTATTTTACTGATTATTACTTTAAGACCTGCAGTACAAGTACGTAGGAATCGATAGGACTCGATAAGATAAATTTGACACTTATTCTCAATAAAATGAGTTTTTGACTCCATAAAAAATTATTTTATCGAGAATAACTGTCAACTTTATCTTATCGAGTCCTATCGATTCCTACGTACTTGTACTGCTGGTAAGATTGGTTGTCACTGTTGTGTTTTGACAACCCGTAATAAATGTCAAAGAATCTAAGAAGTCGAACCGAGAAAATGTTTATTTATAATAATCATCACTGTAGATTCTGTTTGCAAAAAACAAAATATAAGGATGGTTATGATATTATAAGGAATTTTCTATTTCTAAAAGAACACACAGTTACCATTAAATAGAAGTTGATTGTTTTTGAAGTACCGAAACTGTTTTACTTTTTATTTGGTCCGCTAATCGATATACGATTGACTCATCAAGGCGTTTTGTCAGGGGCCTAATTCTACTACTTTAATAAATTCGTCACTCCAACACGATTCCATTCTCATCCCATTGTCATTTTGCTTAAAGTTCGTAATCTGTTAAATTCATAATGGTCGGTCAATGGTCTCGTAATAAACCTGTGTTTTAATGGCATTGTCGTATTGTTACTATTATAAAACAATTAGTACAAATAGTTTTCGAAATTTACTACTAAATGCGAACATTTATTCATGCCAGATTTCATGTACGAGATTATTATTCTATGACATTTCTTTCAATGAAGTGTCAGTGTTTGACCATTGAAAAGTCATAATGGCGCCATTATGATTTTAGAATTAACAAACTTGTCAAAATTTGACAGAACTTGATCATGATGAAATCAATGATCGACTACTCTGACACTATTGTAATAGCAGAATCGAGGCCCAGGACTACTGGAAGTCCATTCCAGAATTAGTACAGATTCTGATGTTGTCAGTAACTATACATACTTCAGTGGTTTTAACAATGTACCTTTGATATTCAGCACGGCATTTTCCTTGTTAGCCACGACCTATTGATAAATATATCACGATGGCACATATTATGTAAATCGAAACAACCCAGTACCTGACTAGTGATGCTGTCATTCTTAGGTACTTCGTTTGATCTCACTATTAAAGACTAGAATTTTAACAATCGGGGAAAAACACGAGTGGAACTCCTCGTAAGTATTCAAATCAAATCAAAATCAAATCAAATCATTTTATTTGTGTAACATACCTATGTTACACAAATCTCCTACCTAGTAGATACAGTTCTTAAAGTTCTTAGGGCGCTATGTTATCCCAAGAGGCGTACAAATATGGTAACATGCGAATTGTGACAAGAAAGAAAAAGGATATATTTATCATACAAAAACTAAATTACTATGTCAAAAATTTAAATGTCACGTATGGAATAATTTGTACAGTCAGATCAAGACTTGCCATAGTCTTCAACAAATGTGAGACAGTTTCTATGACTCTAAGACAAGCTTATGCTTGCAACATTATGCTAAAAAAAGCATATAATAGCTGAAAAAATCAAAATCAAAATCAAAGCAATCATTTCTATTAGGCCAGTTACAGGCACTTTTGAATTGTCGAAACAAAAATGAACATTTAAAGTAGCCACAGTCCTAGTCACAAGACATAAAAACGGTGAAAGTACTGTAGTTGCCCATTCCCTAGCGTAGATCTCTATGGAGAAGAACGGGCAAGAAACTCCATGGACACTCTTTTAAATCAAAATGTTGTTACAAAATCTTGGTTAAATCATTCTTGTTGAGATGGTATATTATGTGAGAACAATGTAGCAAGATGTGCACGTTAAAAGTGTCCATAGCAAAACAAAAATAAAATACAACTCAAAAACAAAATAATTAATTCAAATAAACCATGGCGACTAAGAGATGACCAGTCACAACTGACAGCGCCCGTTCACGAACATGACGCATGGATCAGCACCATTCAGCTCAACCATTTTGAAGGGAACTAAATGGTCCGACACACGCGCCACCATCAGCGAGACATTTGAGAGAGCATGACATTTAATAGATTACAGGCAACTTTTATGTTGCCTGTAATCTATTTGGCCAGCAGCCGGTTTTGTAGGATAACGTTTCCTGGAACTACACGATCATCTCCGACATTATTTTATTAAAGGTGATTAACGGATTCTTACGGTACGCAACAGCATTCTTTCTAAGAATTAACATAAACATATGTAGATACAGGTAACATCATTCATTCATTCATTCATTGATTCACACACTTTGACATTATTATACATTCCTTGGGATGAGAACTGCTTGTGGCGTTGATGATTTTCATCCGCCACAACAGTATAAAACTATAAGTATCAAATACTCTGTCTTTGTTGTTGTGGTATATGTATGTTTTAACAATTATAATATTTATTTATTATTCATTTTTTGTTTGTTTCAGTTTGCTACTAACCCAACAAGTACATCTATATCAACTGTAGATTTTTTTTATTTTTTTTTTCTTTCCCTTAAAACACTCACTTGCCGTTCCATTTCACTCTCGACATTGGCAGAATAGTCGACATCGGCTTCAATTGCCATTAATCAAAAATATAATAGAATAGATGAATCACGTCATAAGCAATCATCATCATCATCTTCCCTACTCTTACCTGGACTTACTTGGAATCAGCGCAACACGTTTTTTCTTCCATTCTCTTCTGACGATCACGGAGGCAATCATTTGATCTAAAGTAGTGTTATTTATTTTTTTTGGTTAGACTGGAAGTCGACCCCAAAGTAGTAGGAACATGGTTAGTCAGATGGTGAATACCTGTTCTATCACTAATTTGGGGTACGCCTAAGCACCAAATACTGCTATCATCCTCATAAATGACGTCCGAATTTTAATTTATTTGAGATCTGCGAGCATAGTCATGGAATCCCCTTTTTCTAAGCCTAGAAAAAGGGGACTTTTCTAAGCTTAGAAAAAGGGGATTCCATGACTGATTGAAGTGAAAGCGAAGTAGCCACTTCGGTTTCACTTGAATGGGGAAGAAAACTGTCAAATAGTTCCACGTAGAGCGCTGACTGTTTGTTACAAACAAACTGTCAAAGTTCATAGAAATTAAACAATATGTTATTGTTTTTTGACGTTTTCCAATATTATGGGTCGTTTTGTAGCCTTTGGATGCAAAAAATAGGCGTTGTCACATATCCAAGAAAGTTCGCATGAAAAATAGTGGGAAAAGGCACTGAAACTAAAAACTGATGTGGAGCTATTAATATCACGAAACAACACCTCTTCAGGCAATTTCATCTAGGGTTCAAGAATGTTACACACACTGTCGAAGTTGAAATTTCTGTCGTACCTAAGCTTCCAACCGGTGAAGAAACAATCAAATGGGTTCTTTAAAAAAAAAAAAACTTTTTTTATTTTTAAAAGCAAAAAGTAAGTGACTGAAATTTATTTTACAACTTATAGAATCATAATATTGCCCAGTAAACAGCTAAAAGTCGATAAAATGTTAAATATAATGTATCTTTCGACAAGCTCCGTTTTCTTTCCTTATTGCGTTGCTTTTTGTTTTTTCAATTTCTCTTTCGACTGGGTGATATGTCAGTTAACACAATTTGTGCAGCAATACGAATTGAGTAAAAAAAACACGCTAATACTTAAAAAATCGTCCAAACAATGCACACGTTAATGTCAAAAACTTTTGACAGGTAAGAAACTATCAGCGCCACCTTGCGGCATAATTTCCGGGAAACAACCCCATTGTGTTTCTTTCAGGTTTCGTGCGGACGGATAATTTTAAATTACCAGAATTTCTGCATTCCTGGCCTTCAAACATATCATTAATATTCGAGTCAAAACGGCGACAAAATAAACACAAATACTCATTAACCTTTACTCATATGACCACAGCCGAGATTGTAAAACCACGATTGCGTAAATTCGCCCATTAATTCGACGATTTAACGAACTAAAGCTAAATATTTGTTTCAAAATCTCATAACCACATTTTCAGCCAGCTTTTTCCCGCGGCTTGGCATTTATGTCAGAAATTACCCTACGGGAACATTCTTTTATGTTTAACCCTTTTCCTGTCCCATGAGCCACATATGGTTCAGAGCGATTGTTTAACTATTGTTTTTTTCGTGGACAGTGAATGTGTTAAGTATTCTAATGGATGTATGAAGACCGCTTGCCGGTGCCGATGAGCACTTGTCCTTTTTTGTTCTGGACCATACCTGGGAACCGTCTAATAACGGAGATATTATAAGTCATAGTTTCAACTTAGTTTATTTTTTTTTTTTTTTTTTAAATACTGGTTTTGATAATTAGTTCAAAATTCTCCAAAACCTATGTTCTAATCAATGCATCCGTCAGCACAATGTTTTGAGTGCGTTATATTGAGTCTTATCGTAAACCGTGATTTTAAGGTGACCCCAAAACAATAAGGTCCATGTTCATCAAAAAGATGACAGTCTGTTTATCTAAAAACAGCTGTTTAAAACACATTTTTGTATGGGAACATGTCACAGTGACAGCTGTTTTTAGATAATCAGACTGTTATCGCTTCGGTGAACATGGACCTAAGTCGTTTCCCAGCAATAATTTTTGCGGAGAGTTAATCAGTTTTATCTACAGAATGCTTGGTTACGGCTTGAGAAGGATCCATGTTTTAGTATAACTTTCAGCACTAATGATAGTAATGCTTCAAATACCTAAGTGAAGGTGAGACAATTTTGACGACCCGAATAGCGGAGCGGCAGTGAGGCTGCCTTACGTTCTTAGGATCCCGGGTTCGAATTCCGGTAGGAGCAAATGTTTGTGTGATGAGCATGTACATTTGTTTCCGAGTCATGGATGTTTATTTGTATAATAAGTATGTATTTACAAACAAAAAGTATATATGTAGTATGTCAACTGACTGGTGACCACGACACAAGCCTTGCTTAGTGTGGCACTGGATGGCGCTGGGTGTAATGTCCAGCGATATTTATATTAAGTATATAATAATTGGACCAGTACTTCCAAAGACAATCTTAACCTAACAATGTTTTAAGCTACCATGGTTCACAACTAAGCTTAAAATGTCACTTACGGGATATCTTCCGTGATTGTTATTTGTATTGCCTCCCGATATTTCGTCGCTGTTGCAAGCGCTATGATCGCGGGCTCCAGTAGTGTGCGTAGCAAGAGACAAAGAAAGAGGGAAGACAGATTTGTCTGCTCCTCAAAAGCTTTTCCATCCACCCGCATTCTCCAGTCAACCCGCGATCATAGCGCTTGCAACAGCGTCGAAATATCGGGAGCTGAATACAAATAACAATCACAGAAGATATCCCGTAAGTGACATTTTAAGTTTAATCTTAACTTATTTGTAAGTTTGGTGAAGATCAGTCAACTTGAAACTAAATAAACGCATATTACTCATAACCAAGTATACAAAGCCACATTCGTAAATTGACTGTTTTTGCAAACTATACATATGTTATATGGTATATTATTAAGAAAGAAAAAACAACTTATATACAAGAATTGCTCGTTTTTACTCGTATTAGATTTTAAATTATAAAAGAAGTTCAAGTAGTTGACTGTACATCTGACGTAATTTACGTCACATTTACAAGGTCGAGCGAGATGACGACAAAAAATAATATTAAAATTGAAAGTTGCCATCTCGCGACAGCCCGCGAGTTTCACTGTCGCCAGTCGACGAATGACCCAAAACTCCTGACTAATTGTATTTCTAACAACACCAAAAGCAATTTTAACATACCTAATCTACTTAAATAGAATACCTACCGCCCGTTTGAACCTTGACCGCTAGACTGGCTGTGGTCATCAGGTTTATTGAAGATTAAGAGGATTCTTGGAGCTCACTCTCGGGTCGTTAACTTATGCGTGGCCGGCTTTAACCTTGGCCTCGGCCCAAACAATACGTTTGAAGTCCAGTTAAGGCACAGAATTAAGGTTTCAGGGACTTGGTATTGTGTCCTGTGGGCTTTTTATTAAGGCGATAACATGAGCTAAAGGCGAGTTTTATAATTACTAAGAGTTTCAGATTCACTGCTTTAAACCAAACCAGAAAAATATATGATATTCTTCAGGATATATGCTAGCATAATAATGTTTTGAAAACATAATACAATTAATTTGACTCGATAAATAAAAATCACGAACTTATCTCTAAAAATATCTTTCAAACAAAAAAAAACATACTAATATGCATGCGATCATTCTAATTTTTTGGCAAATAATTCTAAAAGCAATATATTAGCATGATAGTGTTTTAGTTTTTTAATCCAATCAATAGTTTTTTTGTAAATCGATCAAAACCACTCATTTCGCCCTATTTGGCCCACAGTGACTGACGTAACAACCACTTTGTAGTGCAAGCTGATTAGAACTTTATTCTAACAGCATTTCAAACAAATTTTGAACCACCACAAATAGAGTTGCTAATTTAGCTCATCTAGTCGCCTTAAACATAATAAATTAGGGAGAGGTGTTCCGACAGTACTTGGGTCCGAGGAGCTGGCCCCTTATTCACAACCATTCGACTCGCTTCCGATTCGGAAAGTCGTATATCTGTCTTCTTCTGGCATTACGAAAACGACCGAGATAGACATACGACTTTCCGAATCGGGAGGGAGTCGAATGGTTGTGAATAAGGGGCCTGGTGACTAAATAACAACAGACGCACCGGTCGATCTTTAAGGTTAAGCCGCACTTGCCAAGGTCGGTCTGTGGCTGGGTGACCATCATTACGTACCGAGTTTCCTCTTTGCCTTGTAAATCACGATAAGCCGTTGGTCCCGTCTGTCATTCGTAGATCTTTGATGGTTGTAACAGGCAGTCAGTGGCCTATAAGTCTGACAACCAGTCAAAAAACAAATATATTCCAAAAAAAAACAAACAGTTTTCACGCATTTTAGTTTTACATGTACATACAAAGTCAGCAAAATGTGATGGGAAAGTTAGAATCAGCTGTCTACGTTTGCGCTGTCGCAGGGGTGAACGACCACGCGCGCTGAGCCCTGCACGGTGCAGTCACAGTTAATTTTTGAACACCTTTAATATTACCCAGTACTAATTGGTTTGAAGAGGTCAGATAGACAGTCACTTCACGTAAAATACTGGAATTCATCTGCATGCGTAAGACTGGCAGCAACCTCAATAAATTTTGGAAAAGACTAGGAGATGGTGATGAAGTGTTCCGACAGTTATCCCTCATTTCGCCAGTTTTGTTTTAGTGATTTTCTTCATAATAAATAAATCTGTTTAAATTCCGCATAAAAGGTGTTGAAAATTTAATGTGTGATTTACTAATCTATGAATATACTATCCTTGATAGAAAGTAGGTTTGTCTATGGACCATGCTCCAACATTATTGTAAAATTAAAAAATAAAAACGTCACTTGTTGTTGGACTCTTTTAATCTGAACAGTCCTTGCTGGCTGTTTTCTTTAAATGACGTTTATTTTTGTAATGTATTTTTTTTTTTTCATATATATAGAACTGTCTCTGTGTGTCATGTTACAAAATACGTATGCTCTAAAATAAATATGTTTAATAAAACTAATTTTCTGTGAATTACCAGATCACTCTACAACAGGGGTTGAGCTGGAAGGTGGGAGGGGTGTTCTCATTGAGTCACAACAAAATGTAGGATCAATCTGTTCCTTGCTTAGTCATTTACCTAGTTTGTTCGGCGCATTTTCAGACAAAAATATCTCGATCCAAAACAATTTAGACTATACAATAATAATTTAATTTAGTGAAAGCTTATTTTGCGCCAAATTTCTAGCAAGCACTAGATAAGCACTCAATTTACTATTGAGGTCGAATGAAATTACAATTTTTGGGCAATAAACGCTATTTAATTTTCATAATGGTGCAATTCTGACGTCAACGGTAGACAGGTAGAAATGGCAGTGTGTTCCTATCCCAATGCCCGAACGACTGGTTTCTATGTGTTTCTATGAAGACTCTTCTGTAGATTTGACTACCCGATTGGCGTAGTGGTAGTGACGCTGCCTTACATTCTTAGGGTCCTGGGTTCGAATCCCGGTAGGAGCAAATGTTTGTGTGATGAGCACGGACATTTGTTTCCGAGTCATGGATGTTTATATGTATAATAAGTATGTATTTACAAACAAAAAAGTATATTTGTAGTATATCAACTATCTAGTGTCCACGACACAAGCTTTGCTTAGTGTGGCCCTAGGTGGCGCTGTTTGTTAATGTCCAGCGATATTTATTTATTTTATTTGTCACCTGCTGCTGCAGTTGTGTGGTAACCGTAGACGGCATAGCAATAGTGCTGTTAATGGCTGTCAATAACAGAGCGACCATTGCAGGGACAACCTGTTTATCGAATCTCTAGTAGACAAAAAAATAGCTGAAATGAAATGAATGTGCAATAAACTTACATTGTCACAGTGTAAGTTTATTTGTGAACCGTTGAAATTAAAAAATAAATAACAAATAAATAAATATCCCTGGACATAACACACTTCGCCATCTAGTGCCACACTAAGCAAGGAGGCTTGTCGTGGACACTAGATAGTTGATATACTACATTTATATACCTTTTTGTTTTGTAAACACATATTTATTTTACATATAACGTCCAAGACTCGGAAACAAATGTTCATGCTCATCACACAAACATTTGCTCCTACCGGGGTTCGAACCCGGGACCCTAAGAACGTAAGGCAGCCTCACTAACGCTGTGCTACTGGGGTCGTCAAACGGTCGAATTTAGTAAAACTGCCCAGCATTGTCACCTTCGTTTATTGTCAATCAGATGACAGTGGTCCAAATTATAGCTAAACGAAAAATAAAAGACAGTTCTCTAATCATAACACCTAACTTTCAAGTACAGTTCCGCGTGACCCTGAATAGAGGTGTACGAGGGCCCTTGAGAGAAGATAATAATATCGATAAAATGCTCATTATCGACATTATCTGATCGGCACCGCACACGTAACTATAGTGGGTCAAATGCTGTTGAACTGCACTCGTCTGTACTTGGAGACAGTTAGCGATTGTTAGGAGTAATTATAAGGTTATTGTGAGTTGTAAGTGGAGCAAACGATACTATACATTAATCTAAGTAGGTACATACTAAGGGTAATGCGCACTTCATCCTATTCGCACTTCCACACTATAATGTCAATAAATTCGGAAATAATCGCTCCAAAAGTAAAAAACAATGTGTTGAACCATAAGTTTAGAAAATATAAAAAAAATCTGAAAAGTAGAACTTTATAAGGACTTTCCAGGAAAATCATTTTGAACTTGGATGGAAACAACAGTTTTTGTACAAATAAGACAAAAAGTTGTACAAAATAATTTCTGGACCAAGTTTGTAGTATAATCGTATATGCAAGCATTTTTTTTAACTCCGTTTATAAATTTTATTATCCTGAACGTATCTTTTTTCAAACAAAAAAAGAATTATTAAAATCGGATTGGATTGGACACTTATTGTGACGGACGGGAAACTACGGAACCCTACACTGAGCGTGGCCCGACACGCTCTTGTTTAAGTCATGTAATAGGGCGACCCTTTTGCCATCAACCGGACTCAAACCCAAACTCTGTGGCTGCTGCTGAGAAAGTCCTACTGAAAAACCGCAAAACGATTTGTTTCATACAGGAGTTTTTTTCCCTGCAGTTGTGATGTGGGACAATATAAGCTTGTAAGCTTGCTATGGCATCTATGATGCCTCTGAACCATAAAATGTGACATGCGAATGAGCCGAAATGGGCTTCCTGCTGCCCTGAGAAGACCACTTTAAGGTTTTCCGTCTTTTGAGATAAGGTTCAAAATAGTTCTATGCAGACAGCAGTAAAGACAGTAAAGAGCAGTGAAAATATGCCCCCTATTTCCGAGTGCAGGGTTTACAGGAACCTAACTAACCTAACGGGGGGGTGCCCCAAGTCCCGATTATGGGGGCAGATATACCTACTTCCGTATGTTCAGTTAACAATATTTCGAGAGTTTACAATATCGCTAGAGAGATTACAATTTAACGTGTTTGTCAATTTTACGGTGACAGATACATTTCCATTATACCAAAAATACCAGACCACTTAAAGTGAGCGATTGGCTTGATTGCAATCCAAAACATGCACAAAGTTGCACTATTCTACAACCCGGTTGTTTGGTCTGTTACATTGCTACATGGACAACTATTTTAGTCATTGATGTTTGCGAACAAAAAATGTTGGCACAGTTTAATGTAGGTAGGCGATCATTGGTAAAACTATTTCGTTTGTCGGTATTTCCAGCCGTGATCGTTGCCAATTGTCATTGAATGGGTTAGTGTCGTGTGCGCATTCTCATCCTATGCATTCTGATAGCGTGTTTATTTAGGTACCACCATCATTTCAGCCGCAAGACTGGACATAGGGCCCTCCAAGTGGCGCCACATTGACGGGTCCCGTGCGACTCGCTTGTAGCGGATTCCTGCAACCTTCACCAGGTCATCGGTCTTCCTAGTGATAGGTCTACTACAACTAAACAAAACGTTTAGTTCTTATCGCTTAGTGAACTCCTCGCATAAGATGATATTCTGCTTTTAATATACGTATCTTCCCATCATTGTGGCGTTGTTAAAAAAAATTGTAAACATGATGTTTTCGCAAAGTTATAGCAATTCAATATATCCTAGTGCTGGTGGGTCGAGAAAGCCCTGCCACGCGGTGGCGGAAATATCATTGTAGGCGCATTTCGACCAGTCGCCGCATCAGATGAAGGTTTACGATTTTATTTGCCGCAGCTAAGTTTTTAAGCCAAATCTCAAAATAAATATAATAAGTACTTCAAACTCTGTGATACCGTTACAAAACTACCTACAACCTTTTTTCTTAACTAATGAATTTCTATATAGACACAGGCAGGTATTTGCGTAGTGTTTGTAGTGTCAAGACACTAAAATAATACCGGTGGCGAAGCTAAAATAACATCAACACACTGTGTTTAAAAGCATTTCGTAAACAAACAAAATTTCAAAAGCTCGTCTCTGCTTTAATAATTACAATGTCAATGACCTTTTTATGTAAGGAGTAAAATGTTTGTTGTTAAGATAACATATACTTATAACTAAAAACTTATTTACTTAACTTCACATGAACACTGAGAATTTAAATGTGTGATTATGGTTTAGATATGGCTACAAAATAAAAAATAATAATTTAATTATTTTTTTCTAGTATTAGAGTGTTAGGATACACGAAAATTTGTGATTTTCGAGGTTAACGCAAAGTCACAAGTATCATCATCATCATTTCAAACGAAAGACGTCCACCGGTGGACATAGGCCTCCCCTAAGTGTCGCCTAAGTGTGCAAGGGATTAACAGAAACAAAGACTCCTGAGCGGCGCGTTTCGTTTTGTTTTGTCCTGAGCGGCGCGAGGTGAGGCGTTCACCTTGGTTCAGAAACTACAACGCACACTTTGGTATACTGTTGCGGCGTCGCCTTGGATGGGGATCATTGGGGATTGGGCCTTGGATCAGCTATAATCGTAAAATGGGGTGAGATTATACCCATCCGGTGTACTGTTTACAAGTCTGTTCAATCTGCCTAGCCTTTTCCAAACTATAGTGGGATCGACTTCTAATCTAACCGGATGCAACAGAATACCAGTATTTTACATCCACAACACATCTGGCCTATCTGACCTCCACAACCTAGTTAGTACTGGGTAATAAGATACCCCTTGGTAAGAATGGTTGTCAGAATTTCAGGCCATGGATTACCTGTAACGACTGTCAACGATCCACAAATGACAGCTTTACCCAATCACTGGTTATCTTGTTACAAGAAATGTTTGTTAGATGATTGAACCATTGTATGAATTGATTGTTGTTGAGAGCAGCCGTGGCCCAGTGGTGGTGGTTCCGACTTGCGAGCATTATGTCGTGGGTTCGAACCCAGACAGGCGCATTACTTTGTGTAATTTATACCATCACCACTGTTCTCAAAACGGTGAAGGAAAACATCGTGAGGAATGCCGCAAAATACGAAGACATGTGATATCTACTAATACGCACTGGGCCCGCGTGGTAGATTATAGCCCATTCCCTCTCATAGAGAAGATGCCTGTCCCAGCAGTGGGAACATTAAAGACTGATGTTGATGTACCTGAATGTGATAATTGTAAGAATATTGAACGATGTCTATTTACAAGCTAACAAAGCAGTTCATTTAGACCGAAGTCCGATATCTTAAACCCAATGAAGCGCAATTGAGCGTATCGGAGCGAAGCGAAGCGCATATTTTTACCAAAAAAATGTCAAGGACCATCCCACACTCATCTTTCCGGGTTCTGACGATACAATAACCTTTTTTCCAGCCAGTAATCACAAAACACAACCTACAATCATATTATAAAGGAGCTAATGACATTTAAAAAGTCCGTCCACAAATACTTCATTGTAAAACGTTCGGTTAAACTGGTGCGGACAACTTACGGATGTGGACCATCACATCGGACACTGACAGTATCATCATCGTCATCATCTGCCTAGCCTTTTCCCAACATAGTTGGGGTCGGCTTCCAGTCTAACCGGATGCAGCTGAATACCAGTATTTTACATGGAGCGACTGCCTATCTGACCTCCACAACCCATTTAATACCGGGAAATACGATACCACTTGGTAAGACTGGTGTCAGACTTTTGGGGCCACTGACTACCTGTAACGACTGTCAAAGATGGACAAATGAGAGCCGGGACCAACGGCTTCACGAGCTTTCCGAGGCACGGAGGAAACTCGATATGTAAGGGTGGTCACCCATCCACAGACCAACCTAGGCAAGCATGGCTTAACCTAAAGATCGACCCGAGCGGCTGATATTATTTAGCCACGAGCTCCTCCTCGAGATCTACGCTTAGATTTTCTTTTTTAACACTTCTACGAGCCCCGAACTATTCAATCCATCCATCAGCACAATGTTTTTAGTGCGTTACATTGAGTTCTACCACAAAAAATATTTTTCACCCCAAAAACAAAACGTTTAGTTGAAATATTTTTTTGCATAAAGTTACTTAGCTTGGTGTTCAGAATGCTTGGTTGGAAGATTTGTGATGAATTTGTTTACACCCTGTATTTGGCCATAAGCGCCTCACTGACATTGGACACGGACAGACTAATAATATTTGTTTAAGACAAATACTTCAACAAAGTATTTATCAGAGCCGGACTCTACTAAAATATCTTTTTGTCGTTTCCGTCACTTGTCCGTACCGATTTATCTGGTGTCTTCAACCAGCCAGCCAATTTAACCAAACCTCAATTCGGACGGCCATGCAGCATCGAGACGCAGTCGTAGTGGAAGCTTTGCTCAGGCCAGCGAAGTCCCTGGTCAGACGACGTAATTATTAAAAAAAAAAAAAAAAAAACAATCAATCAATAATTTTATTAACAGCCATCTTAAGGCCCATAGATAAAATACACAAAATAACAACATAAAAATATACTAACACAAAAAAATATCTACCTTATAAGCTATGAACGAAGTGGCGGCGACGAGTTACCCTGTGCGGTGTCATGTAGCCTATCACGAAAATGTCGGTAGAGCACACCCATCGGCCAAAACTCTTCCTTGAGAAACATTTCGAGATATTGTGTCGGAACTCGCACCACAAACGACTTGAAGTTGGAGTTGTGACGCGGCTCCAACCTCTCGACCCTCAAGGTCCAGCTAGTCTTCACCTTCATGTACTCAACGATCTCCTCAACTTTCGTGGAGTGATGCAGTCGGGACAAAGCCTCATCTTAACCCCAAAACCAAACGCCAATACATCTCAATCCCGAACAACTCTGTTACCAAAAATAGATTATGCAGGGTGAGTCTGGGCTGCCGGACTGTTCGAAAAAGATACCGCGGTACCGGAACGTAAAGGGCGAGGAAGGAACATGGATGGTTTTTAGTCAGTAAAACTCACTCCCTCCCGCTCCGCCCAGAGTAGAAGGAGTCATTTGATGATTTCCCATCCGAAAAAAAAGGGTGAGTCTCTCATACTCGTAAAAACAGTGCCGATGGTGGCGTTGCACATCCGGTTGCTAAGTTCCCTACAAAATGGTTGAGATAAGCGGCGTGGATGTGCAGGTCATGTCCGTGAACGGGTGCCGACGGTCACTGCCGGTCGACCCAGGAAAAAGAAATAGTTAAATAGCTGTGGGAACTTGGTCTAGATTTTAAAAATCTAATTATTGGTTAAGAGGCCGACAGGGCATGCGTTTTGGATTCAAACGTAAAACCAAAATAATATGAAAATCAAAGTAATGTGTTCATATTTCGATTGGATTACAGAATATCTATGTTCCCAAACAAATATTTGAAAGTACACAGTACACAGTCCACAGTAATACCAACAATAGTAAAGGCTAAATAAAAAAAGAAAAAAAAAACGCTCGTGTAGTTACTAATAAGTTTAAGCTTATTTTAGTTAGTGTAACGTGTCTAATGATAGAGGACGATCGTAGTTTTAAATATTTAAAAAAAAGTAAACAAGAGCGCGGACCACCACGTCTGTGGAAGAAATCTCATGAAAGTACCGAGGTACTCACGGTACTCATGAAAGTAGCGAGGCACACAAGGGTACTTAAAGTGCATGGTGACAGCTCAACTTAGACAGAATGTTCAGCGAGCGCACAAAGGCAGTGATTAAAGCCTACTTGGGTATCTTAACACGTGTCATAACTGTGCAATTTACTCAGGGGGGCGGAGGGGTGTTGATAATGGAGGATTAGACATGCCTCAAGCGTTTATAAAGGTGACGGTGACACAAGCTTTATAAAGTTTTGTACTCGAAGGTTAACCAAATTTTTTTGTTTTTTTTTTTATGTAGGGCATCTCGCAGTTCAGTCTACGAAGACTGGCTTTTGCTTAACCGGGCAAATCCTGTGGATGCCTTGAATTTAAGGCCTCCAGCCAGCCAAAAATGACTATAAACTAAGCGACAGCGCTCTAAGGGCGCCGCCAAAGGTTAACCAAAGGGTATTACCATAGAAATATAAAATACAGGAGAAGTGGCAAGGGTCCGTCGTGTCGGTGTCCGCGCGACTGGCACAACACCCCTCTCTACTCTGACCTCTTGTGCCAGTCATAAGCAAATGGCTATACTATTTTGCAATAAATACATTGCTTCTCAACCACTACCTGAGTTGGTCGCTAAGTCACTGGACAAGCAATGTAAAAATCACAAAACGATAGTTCAATAAGTACATGGATTGCGTATTGCGGCCGCTGTTTCTTACGACGAGTTAGTGATGTGCTTGTGTACCGACGTTTTTGTGTGGGTAAGTTGTAAATAAACGATATGTTTGATGGCATAAGGTTTATAGTTGATTGTTCTTAGGCTCCCGGTTTCGAATTAAAGAGCCAGCTTGCAGAACTCCACACCCAGCACATCGATATACTGGACCAGCATCACCATCTCCGTCAACTAGTGTCGGGTTTCCACCAGTGCCATGACACTCATGACCAGGCACTTAAACGAATATCTGAGCTGGAGGCGGAATTGTGCAAAGCAAACAACACCATCGCCTCCATCAGTTCTCTGAAAGCCAGCGAAGAGATTGCCAACACCAACAACCTGTTCAGTGAGCTAATTAATAGTGTACCCGGACTGGAGTATGAGCAACCCACCGTCACCATAGATTTAACTGGGGATGATACCTTAACTAGATGTCCAATTGTTCTAAGTAGCCATAAGAAAATTAAGAAATATATTAAAACTAGCTGACCGGCGCAACTTCGTCTGCGTCTCATAATTTGAGATTTAAACTATCCTATCTCTCAAGTTGGATCGAACTGCACATGGTGTGCGAATTTTATTATAATCGGTTAAGTGGTTTAGGAGTCCATTGAGGACAAACATTGTGACACGAGATTTATATATATTAAGAAGATAAACAAAAGTATCAAAAAGTATAAGAAACTTCTGAAAACTCACAGTGTGTACAAATACAATATTAACCTCAGAAGAGAACTCAGAAACTTAAATAACCAATTAAATGTATGTAATAGTAAGTTAGAATCCTGTACACAAATGTATGATGTTGATATACAAAACCTTCAAAGGGAATTATTGAGTAGGGAAAATACACTTAAGGATATCTTTTGTAATTATGAGTGTAGTCAACAGATGTTGAGTGAGCGCATGCAGGAGGCTTGTGAGTTGGTGGACCTAGTGAAGTACAACGCAGAGAGGTATGAGTCACTGACCAACAATCTCACCTGTAGTTGTGCTGCCACTCCGCCACCTCCCATGTCTCAGCATGTTCTCCCCGCTGCCTTACCCATCATAAATAATAATAGCCAAGCAACTTTGAACCCCACCCAAAGTAATATTTTAGTGTTCTCTGATAGACTAGGAACAGGTTTTGGATCTTTGTTAAATAACCGTTCTAATCATACAGTACTGAACCATTGCCACCATAACCTGCATTTTAATGAGCTCATTCATAAAATTCAACATACACAATTGAATGAGCAAAGTACTGTAGTTTTACTAGTTGGAAATAGTCTTAGTATATCAAAAAAGGACATAGTTAATGGTATTGACACCCTACTTAAGTTAAGACTAGGCAAATTAATATTGTGTGCGTTTCCATATTCTGACAATTTACTTGCTCAAGAAAATGATTATATTTCTAGCCTAAATACGTTGATGCATATTTTATCATGTCGTCATAGTGACCGTTTTTTGTTTTTTGATACTAACAATTTTGTTAGGGATTTTGTTTTGATTCGGGATCATTATATGTTTCTTCCCAAGATTAGTAAACATTTACTAGCTACATTGTTAGCTTTTAATATACACGCAGTTAATGATGATTTAACTGAGACTAGGTTAAGTGATGAATCAGTATTATTTGATAACACTGTTGTAGATTCTTTAAACTATTAGAGCCGACAAAAGAGAAGACGGATAGTAATATTTTACTTTACCACCAGAATATAAATCGCTTCTCCGGCAAAATTTTAGACGTGGAAATGTTAGTAGATAAATACCACATGGATATTTTATGTTTTAGTGAAACTTGGTTAAAACCAGATAGGATGTTGTTTAATGTTAGTAATTTTTCAGTTGCCAGCGCGTTCAACAGATCCACAGTGGGTGGTGGTACCCTGATACTTTGTAACAGTTCTCTCAGACATAAGGAAAGGAAGGATATCACTGCTTACTCTGTTGATCGCTTATGTGAGGTAGCATGTGCAGAGGTTGAGGGCCATACTTTCTTATGTGTCTATAGACCACCAGCATCTAACTTGTCATTGTTTTTAATCACAATGGAAGAAATATTAAGTAAACTTTTCAGGGATAATAAATTAGTTTTTGTTTGTGGTGACTTAAATATTGATCTGCTAGTCGATTCTCCCGAAAAATGTAAGCTCATCTCATTGTTTAAATCATTCAATTTAAAATATTTATTTAATGAAGCAACTAGGATAACGGCAACTTCAGCTTCCTGCATAGATAATGTATTTACTAATTGTAACGTTAAAAATTCGTTCTTAATTAGTGGCGTTAGGTCAGACCACACTGGTCAACTAGTATCTTTTGATTTGGACAAAAAGTTGCACTTAGCTAAAACTATTCGAATAAGACCTCTTAATAAAAACAAATTAAAATCCTTTAATAATAATGTTCTAAGTAACCTATCAAACGCTAGTTTCGATTCAAAAGACCCCAATTTAAACTATGGCACATTATTTTCTACAGTTTGCCAAGAATTCAATAAAACATGTCCTTTGAAAACAGTTAAAGTCAATTCTAAATCAAAATTTAGTGAATGGGCTACCGCGGGAATAAGAAAAAGCAGAGATAATTTATACAATCTATATCACCAAAAATCTCTAACCTCAGATCAAGTTTTTCATACTTATGTTAGAAATTATTCAAAAATATTCAAAAGTGTCTGCGCTCAAGCAAAATCACAGATAATAATTAACAAAATTGGTATTTCTAATAATAAAATAAAAACAGTGTGGCAGGTCATTAACAAAGAAACTGGAAAGACACAACAACGTGATCAGACCGAATTGTCCTTGAAAATAGATAATCAGACCATTTCTGACAAGCTAGACGTGGCTGAGACGCTAGAAAGTTTCTTCACTAATATTCCGCTAGAAGTTACAAAATATCTCCCTTCTTCATCTACATTAGCTGAAGATTTTCTTAAAGAAAATTTTACTGCGGATATACCAAACTTTAAATTTAAACCAATATGTATTGCTACTATTATAAACGCGTTCAAAAGTCTCAACATAAAGAATACTGAAGACTTATGGGGCATATCCGTCAAGGTTCTTGGAGATATTATTGAATCAATCGCTCCTATCCTAACAGGCATATTCAATCAATGTTTGGATAGCGGTAAATTTCCTGATCTAATGAAACATAGTAAAGTAGTACCAATTTTCAAATCTGGTTGTAAGAGTGATCCCTCTAATTATAGACCTATATCTGTGCTTCCAGCGTTGAGTAAAATATATGAAAAAATCATGCTGGACCAGATGTTATCTCACTTTAACTCAAATGGGATTTTGCACAGTCAGCAGTTTGGATTCACGAAGGGCAGGTCGACAACGGACGCGGGAGTTAAACTTATCACTCACATTTTAGAATCCTGGGAGAAGTCCCAAGATGCCATTGGCATTTTCTGTGATCTCTCTAAAGCGTTTGACTGCGTGGACCACAACACACTGATGTGTAAATTACACCACTACGGAATTCGTGGTCAAGCTGCTGATCTAGTTCTTTCTTATCTATCAAACAGGCAGCAAAAAGTAAATGTAAATGTAAATGGGGCGACGTCCTCCGGGTCTCTAGTCAAGATAGGCGTGCCCCAAGGTTCAATTCTCGGTCCTTTCCTATTTCTTGTGTACATTAATGATCTCCCTTATATGATGGCCAAATTATCAGATATAATTTTATTTGCTGATGACACCTCGCTAATTTTTAAAATAAATAGAAAGGATACGCTTGTCCAACATGTTAACGAAAGTCTAACCGTTCTCTCGAAATGGTTCGCTGCTAATAATCTTTTATTGAATGCAAGCAAAACTAAGTGTTTAAAATTCTCCTTACCAAATGTACCACAACGTGATCTTAATTTAAATCTTGACGGCAATAAACTTGATGTTATAGCGGAAACTGTATTCTTAGGGATTACTATAGATTCAAAATTACAGTGGGGCGCGCACATTAGAACTCTTTCAGGTAGGTTAAGCTCAGCTGCATATGCAGTTAGGAAAATAAGGCAGTTAACGGATGTAGCCACAGCTAGGTTAGTTTACTATGCTTATTTCCACAGTATTATGTCTTACGGCATCCTGCTGTGGGGATCAGCAGCTGACGTTGACTCCATTTTTATACTACAAAAAAGGGCAGTCCGCGCGATTTATAAAATGGGTCCTCGCGAGTCACTCAGGCAAAAATTCAAAGAGATCGATATATTAACTCTGCCTTCACTTTATATCTTTGAATGTATTTTATATGTCCGCAAAAATCGAGGGCTTTTCAAAATTAGAAGCGACTTCCACAATAAAAATACACGCAGTAAACATGAAATTGTAATACCTAAATTCAGATTAACAAAAACTAGCAAGTCTTTTATTATAAACAGTATACGCTTTTATAACAAGTTGCCAAAGTCAGTTATAGAACTGACCGATGGAAAGTTCAAGAACCATATTAAACGTGTCCTTATGAAAAAAGCATATTACAAAATCAAGGACTACGTTGATGACAAAGAAGTTTGGCTATGATTCCTTCTGCGCATGCGGCTTCCCTGGTAGCTCATAAACGGCACAGATTTGTGGATGTCTCTAACTATTCTCAATCTCATTATTCTTTTTCTTTTGATTCAGATTATTACAATAGTTTTCAAATCATTTTTTCTCATATTTTGCTCAGAATAGTTACAGCACTGATGACAATATTTGTGTCACTTGTTTAATTTAGTTCTTTAATTATTTTTTTTTTAAATATTATATTTTTTATTTTATTTTTTATTTACTTACCTTTGTATAGATGCTTTTTTACCTATTATTTGTGAATGAGTGAACATTGAAGGCCTTTTAGATTCCCGGATGCTGTTTAACTTTTGTTAAATATTTCTTTTGTTTTACATTTTTTGTATAGCAAGCAACGACCTATTGTCGGGCCTACGCTGTCCCCCCATACTTTAGTACGAATGCTGTAATGAAACAATAATATTGTAATACCAAATGATTTGAAAAGAGTAACCATGGAGTTTCTTGCCGGTTCTTCTCCATGGAATCGACCAACGCGAACCGTGCACCTTCGACGTTTTATAAGTGCCCATCCAGGCCTATGTGAAATAAAATATTTTGATTTTGATTTTGATTTTGAATCCCGGTAGGAGCAAATGTTTGTGTGATGAGCATGGACATTTGTTTCCGAGTCATGGATGTTTATATGTATAATAAGTATGTATTTACAAACAAAAAGTATTCATGTAGTATATCAACTGTTTGGTAACCACGACACAAGCCTTGCCTAGTGTGGCACTAGATGGTGCTATGTGTAATGGCCAGTATTATTTATTTTTATTGTTTACTACGTTCTGATAATGTGGGTGTGGGCGCGACTGCGTATCTGTTGGTTTTACTGAACTTCATGTGTAGAAGTTGCCGTCTGGTAGGGATAAAGGTGAGACACAGGGTTCCGTTACATTGTCATCTATCTCCTTCTTCATTATAAAGGGTGTAAAACACCTCTTCACGAAGCCGAAAGGCACTTGTTCTCCCCATCATTGCGATCATTTTTTTGTTCTACACCATACCTGGGAACCTTCTAGTTAAGGAAGGTCAAAGTTACAACTTTTTGACAAGTTTTTTTTTAATACAAGTTTCTTTTGTTAGATTTTGATATTATCACCTCCACGACCTCCGTACTATTCAATCCATTCATCAGCACAATGTTTTAAGTGCGTTACATTGAGTTCTACCACAAAACGTGATTTATAACCTCAAAAATAAAAGTTGTTTCACAACAATAATATTTGCGTAAAGTTACTTAGTTTGATGTACAGGATGCTTGGTTAACGGCTTTGTGATGAGGTGGTTTACACCCTGTATCTATGGGTATTACTATGCCTCCACTGTCAGTTCGTCCGTCTGTCTATCAAACGTTCCATAATAGGCCGACAGTTTAAATTTTCACAGTATGTGTATTTCTGTTGCCGCTTTATCAACAAACAGATAATAAAAAGTAGACAGTGCTCCTCTACTATACACGATAATACGGAACCCTTTGTGTGCGAGTCCGACTCGCACTTGGCCAGTCTTAGGTTTCGCTTAGTCGGTTTGTAGTGTTTAAGAGCCCTCTTACAGTCCACTAGCGCCGCCAATCGAAAAAATGTCATAACTCGTAAATAGAATCAAAAATACAAAATATGGTCTATTATTATTGTAGAAAAGGCAATAACGTAATTGTATAACACCTTATCAACACTTGAAATATAGCTGTTTAGCTAAATCGTGCATTCAAAACATAAACGGCCGTTTTTGTTACAAATGCACGATTTAGCTAAACAGCTATATTTCAAGTGGTGACAATGTGTTATAAAATTACGTTATTGCCTTTTCTACAGTAATAATGGACCACATTTTGTATTTTTGATTCTATTTACGAGTTATGACATTTTTTCGATTGGCGGCGCAAGTGGACTGTAAAACGCCCAGAGGAAATCAAAATACAGAAATTAACTCCAAAGTAATCTGTGTCCAAAGTACGTATAGCAAGTTAAATTGGACGCTTAATAAATTATTATGCACATCATTAACATGAAATTGATTAAGTTCTGCAATTGATGGGCGTAATGAACGTCATCGCGGGAGGGTGATTCAGCAACGGGAGATTTGTAATTAATTTACCATTCAGTTGGGTTATTCTGTTAAAATTTAATATTGAACTTTAGAGTGAGCTGATGTTGAGAAGAATGCTGAATAAGCATTCATTGGTAAAGTAAATATATTATGTGCAAACTGCTACAGCTATTCTTTTTTTTTGTGTGTTTTGGAATCTATACAAAGATGCTTATGAATACTGTGAAATTATATGGGTGATAAATTTATTAAGACAGGTAGTAAAACAAATAGTTTTAACATTCTTTGATTTTTTTTTTATATATCTTACTTTATGGGCAAGGGAAGGAAGAAATTGAATTACAACACAGTAATATTACATAAGCATTTTAAAAATCAGGAGAATTTAATGCACGCATGCTTTCGTGTGCGTGTGTTGTGTCTATGAGTGTGTGTGTATGTAACTATGTATTAATGGCTTCGATCAATAATAGTACTAGATAAAGGATCAGGAACAAAAATACGTCGCTCAAGTGGCCACGTTTGCACACACGCAAATATCTACATTTCATAGCAAGAAGTTTAATAATCTGAACAACGTACAGTTTAATATAAACCTTAATGCTTAAACGTAAAGTTTAATTACCATTGCAAAATTATATTGATTTAAGTCCTTTCATCGAAGAAAGGATTAAAAGAACAAATTTAAAATGTTGCTTGAAAATAAAAAGTCATCAGTACAAAAATATTTATTCTAAAATGAATCTTAAGTCTGAGTCCTTAAGTTAAAAACATTTTGTTTACAATTTCGTGCTTATTCTATTGTGGAACTAAACGTAATTTTTGGTATGACATTTCAATATTTAGAACACAGTAAGTATTGAAAGACGTAGAGTTGCAGAATATATTTTTTTAGTTTCGTAGTATGGTAGCAAATATTTTAGATCGATTAAAAAAGGTAAAAAATACTGTTTTACATTACCGCTATTACAACGAATAGGTAATAAAAAAAACTTACTAAAAAATAAAGGGAATCAAGAAACATGTTTTCGGCGTATTCTTTATACAAAGTATCTGAAATAGTAATCTAGGTAAGTTAATTATTAACATTATAAGGGTTGCATATTTTTTTCCTCTTTCTTTCGAGACGTTAGATATCCATTCTGCACAGCGAAATGGGTCACTAGAAAAACGATAGCTAAAAATAACAACACTACTCCATGCGTCCCCTGTTCAAGAACTGTCGATGTTTGATACAATAGTTGGTGCGTTGTAGCAAACATTGGCCAAACAATTATAATATTAGCTGTTTCAATTTATTAACTATTTAATGGTTTTCATTTTATGAAAAACACTTTATGATATAAACTTACCAAAAAAAAAATACTTCTTCCAAAACCTAGGTGTTAAGGTAATATTTTTACACAGTTTTTGAACTCGCACTGCGGCATTTTGACGTCTTTATGTTGGCTATGCTTGGACCATACTAATTTGAAATAAGACCACAAAAGTATTTGTGGTCTTATTTTTCGGGCCGTTTTTGAAGCGCTGATCGGGAATCTAGTACTATTATTGATCGAAGATTAATGGTGACTAAGGATAGGTAACCCAAAAAATAACCGGAGTTGTTCGAAAGCATATTGGGCTGAACAATTGTAGTAGAAAACACAAGAAAAAAGATAGAAAGAAAGCACATTTATTTGGCTTATGCCGCAAGTGCACACAACATAAGTAAAAAAAGAATGAAATGAAATAAAAAACTTAAAACTAATTAATAAAAGGTAAATAAAGAAACAAACTGTAATAATAATATTAGCACAAATGAATAATAAAACAAACTGTAAAGATAACAAAAGAGATAAAATTGTGTGTCTCACGGCTGCGCCAAAAAAACCCAGTTCAGCAAACTACCGAGCAGCTAGTGCCCGGCACTGGTTTTCAACTGGACCTGGCCCCTTATTCACAACCACTCGACTCGCTTCCGATTCGGAAAGTCGTATGTCTATCTCGGTCGTTTTCGTAATGCCAGAAGAAGACAGATATACGAGTTGTCGAATCGGAAACGAGTCGAACGTTTGTGAATACCTACGGGGTCTGATGTACTGATATTATAAATCGTACCCAGTAGGGGCTAGTTCCAATGTTGATGAGTTTTGAACTTACGCAGATGATAATATTTATTTAACACTTCAAGCACAAAGTATAGATGCGGACTTAATACCATATGCATTTTCTACCAGTCAACTTTTGGGTGATGCGGAGACAAACAGTGGTAGGTGTACATCTGATAATTATTTTAACTATAAGGATAAAATACAATAAATAAAGGGTGTAAAATACCTTTTACCCAAGCCGAAAGGCTGTCCCCAGTTCTCCCCGTCTTTGGGATTTTTTTTTTTGTTTTACACCATACCTGGGAACCTTCTAGTTATGGATAAATTGGGGGTCAAAGTTACAACTTTTTGACAAGTTTTTTTTTATCTAGTTAAAGTTGTAAGATTATCATTTTTAATATTTCTACGAGCCCCGTACTATTCAATCCATCCATCAGCACAATGTTTTGAGTGCGTTACATTGAGTTTTACCACAACACATGATTTTTCTCTCCCCAATAAAAAGTCGTTTCCCAGCAATATTTTTTGCGTAAAGTTACTTAGTTTGATGTACAGAATGCTTGGTTGACGGCTTCGTGATGAGGTTGTTTACACCCTGTATATTTCAGCTGCGTCGAAATATCATTTTTCTATATTTTTTCTGCAAAACCACCCAACAAATATCTAATAACGTCGTTTCAGACAACATTTGAAGCCCACATAACAACTTAAATGATAATAATATATTTTCCCATATTAGTCGTAGTTCTGCGCTCAGAGCAAGTAAACACTTTGATCAATGCTTAATCTTTTCGTAATAAATAATAGTGGGGGAGTCCCAATCTTGTTTTCTATCTAGTTGTTTGTCCTAACTGCTGGAAAAACAACACCTTTGTTTGTTTGTCGAATTTAAACTTTTACTATTTTACTGCAGTATTTTCTCAGTTACTCGTATGTTAGTTTTTGTTTAATTCATACTTGATTATGAATGCGAAAGTAACTCGGTCTGATTGTTTGTTACCTTTTCACGACAAAACGGCTGGTCGGATCTTATTGAAATTTTTCAAGGAAATAGACTATCCTAGCCTTCCTAGGGAAGACTACTTTTTTTCTCACACATACCCATACAAATTCCACGCGAATGAAGTCGCGTTCAGAAGCTTGTATATTAAATTTGATGAAGGGCCATTTATGTATGATTCAATTTTGTACCTTACTTATTCTAACTGCACAAAGATATTTTGGCGTGTGACTTAAATCGGAACTCATATTGCAATTTTGTTTTTAAACGACTTCCAAAAAGAGGAAGTTATCAATTCGTCAGATTCTTTTTTTCGATACTTTTTTTAACATAAACGTTTTGTTAACTCGTCGCTAAATGGTCGATTTTCAGGTTAAGCAGTGCGATAGGTCATTCCGTGGATGAAAACCAACATTACCGTTTTCTCCTTACCTCGGAAAGCACGTGAAGCCTTAAGTCCCGTCACAGTCGATACAGTTGGCTGGGCCAAAAAGTCTAACAACCAGTCTGCAACACCATTCATAGAGTTATCACCTTTTTTTTTTCTTTTAGGATGGGAAATCATCAAATGACTCCTCCCACTCTGGGCGGAGCGGGAAGGAGTGTCAAACTCTTACTGACTAAAACCCATCCATGTTCCTTCCTCGCCCTTTATGTTCCGGGGCTGCGGTATCTCTTTCGAACAGGCCCGCAACCCCGGCAGGCTTCAGCCCTTGCGGGCATCTCCCCTAATGCTGACATCTCTTTGAGGCGCGCGTGGAACGCGAACGCGTCGTCGACACGGCCTGGCGTCGTTGGACGGACGGACGGCTAGCTAGCCCATAGCCAACCGTCCACAGGCCCGATACACTTATCACCTTACTTGAACAATTACGGAAACAATATTTCTGAAATGATTACCTGAAACAAAAACACAATAAATTAATGACCGCCCAGCTCAATATTATACGCATACATCAATTGTTTTGGGAGTCCCGAAACAATTAAATTGGTTCCGTATTACGTAGACATTAAAGTCCATGTTCACCGAAAAGGTAACGGTCTGATTATATAAAAAAAACAGCTGTAACTGTGATATGTTCCCGTACAAAAATGAGTTTTAAACAGCTGTTTTTAGATAATCAGACTGTTATCTTTTCGGTGAACATTGACCTAAGGTAACTATAGATTCGTTTGATTTTCTGACAATCATTCTCACGCTTCGTTTCCCGCGTGATGGGGGATGGGAATGTTAATTTGACATTAATATGAATAAAATACATAAGACTTTTTTTATTAGCAAAAACTTATTTAGGCGCTATAAGAGCACTTTTTGAGTAAACAAAAATCACGTGCGCTTTTCGTGTTGTTTTTCACTTCTACCTGCAATCTCCAAAGACTGCCCCGCTTGTTTGTATTTAGTCAATAAGTTTTAATAGATGCTTGATCTATGCTTAATTTATACGCATGGTTTTGATTTCACAATTGCGGTCTCTAAAAATCTATACCATCTATATTATATAATATAATAATATTATAAAGCAGAAGAGTTTGTTTGTTTGGTTGAACGCGATAATCTCAGGAACTACTGGTTCAAATTGAAAAAATCTTTTTGGGTTGGATAGTTCATTTATCGAGGAAGGATTTATGTTATATAACATCACGCTACGAACATTAGGAGCGGAGCAGGAATGAAAAATGTTGCAAAAAAACTGGGTTTTTTTTTCCTTTATTTTTCTCTCTTATGTGACGCAGACGAAGTTGCGTGGGTCAGCTAGTTAATTATAAAGAAGAAGAGTTTGTTTGTTTGGTTGAACGCGGTAATCTCAGAAACTACCGGCTCGAATCGAAAAAATATTTTTGCGTTGTATAGTACATTTATCGAGAAAGGCTATAGGCTATACATCGCGCTATGACCAATAGGAGCAGAGCAGCAATAATAAAAGTGGCCAGCAGGAAAAAAACTTCCGTTGAGCAGGCGATGCGTTGCGATATCAAAACTTCACGCGAACGAAGTCCGGGCAGAATCTAGTACATAATAAATATTAATTTCATAGTCTGCCAAGTCCTTACAATTCAGATTATAATACTCGATTTCTTTTGATCGCAGAGTCAAAATCGAGCAGGGGTTGCGGGACTGTTCGAAAGATATACCGCGGCTCCGGGACATGGGCGAGGAAGGAACATGGATGGGTTTTAGTCAGTAAAAGTCTGACACTCCCTCCCGCTCCGCCCAGAGTGGGAGAAGTTATTTGATGATTTCCCATCCGTAAAAAAGGGGTCAAAATCGAGAAAATCTGTAACGTTTTATTTTCACATTTTCAACCTGTCTATAAAACAGGTGCGTAAATATTGTCAGCGGTTTCATTACCGCTCTCGATAAAGACAAACATTTTCAGTGTACGTATCAGAGCATGAATTTTAACAGGCAAAAATAAGCTTTTTAATTCTTAACGGATAGGTGATTGCAGTCTGTGAATATTATCATAGGGGTGATTGCAACCCCATCCATAAATAATTCTTTTTTAAGTGAAAACTTCTTTAGGCGCGTTGAGCACTTGTTCAGTGAAGAAACCGTCACGCACTCTTTTCGTAGCACTTGTAGCAGATCCGCTAGCGGCAGGGGGGTGAAGCTTCCATGCATTGGCTTCAAAAACATTTTTCGGAGATAGTGCTGCCATCTGTGTAATTAAGAACACCGACTTTTCAACTGTTTGACAGCTTACAACTGTCATTACGAGAACAGTCATTTTAGACAACTTGTCAGTGGAGTAGATAGCATAGCGGTGACAGTCGTTGCCTTGTGAATAATAGATCTCAAGTTCGAATCCTCAGTCAAGAATTACTTTTTGTATTTATTTGGTTGAACAAAAACTAACAGTGCCATCTAAGTTGCGCATCTATCTTGTATTATATAGTGTATTATTGCTAGCGGATCGTCTACTTATTTTCACTTCGATCGACAGTCCCCATGAGACTACCCCACATGCTTTTGAACAGTTCTTGACGGACTAACTTTATTTTTTATTTATTTTTTAATTATTGCCCCAGTACTGACAGTCGTTACCAGGTAGCCAGTGGACCAGAAGTCTGTCGACCAGTCTCAACAAATACGTCTGGGTTATGGAGGTCAGATACAGGCAGTATTATAGCCATGTAAAATACGGATAATAAGGCTTGATGTTGGCCGGGTACTGCGACGCTGTCTTCAGTGTCGCGTACGTTGGATAATAGACTAGCTGACCCACGCAACTTCGTCTGCGTCACATAAGAGAGAAAAATGAAAGAAAAAAAAAATCTCAGTTTTTGCAACATTTTTCATTCCTGCTCCGCTCTTAGTGGTCGTAGCGTGGTGTTATATAGTCTAAAACTTTCCTCAATAAATGGACTATCCAACACAAAAGATTTTTTCAATTCGAGTCGGCAGTTCCTGAGATTAGCGCGTTCAACCAAACAAACAAACAAACTCTGCTTTATAATATTAGTATATATAGTGTAGATATTTCTCGCTGACACGTACGCTACCAACTTCAGCGTAGGAGGAATTCGGACCCTCCGGTTTTAGTTTTTTTTACGGGACAGGGAAGGTATTTACGAGTATGACTCTTAAGTCACAGGTTTTCCTAGTTTAGGAGTCAGGGTTTCATCTTTTGTATGCCTTAACTATTTGTGAATTTTGGTAGATATTGCTAGATATTAAGTATGTAATATGTCGTGTGTGTCGCTGGTTACGTATTAGTCATGTACCTAAGACTGTTGTGTTTTGTTCAAAAACTGCAAAAAAGTGACGTAAATATTTCTGTGTTTTATAAAATCCCTTCGGGATTCCAGATTGTATGCAGTTTGCAAACGTAGTGGAGTAATATGAAGTAGATCATGTATGATATATATTGCAAAAGTAATATGAAAAATGTCACGTTAAAAAGAATTGTTACTCTTTGTTGTGTTGTGCATTTTTCTTATATTCAAGAAGAGTTTTTTGTTGCATTTTCTAACAAACTGACAAGAAAAGTGTTCGGAAAATAGCCAAGAGTAAACATGTATTAGATCTAGTTCTAGTTTTTGCAATTCTATTTATTTGCCTTTCTTTATCTACATCAACATTAATAAAGATTTTCTTTCCGTTTTGTTCGTTTGTTTGCTGCGATTTAACTCAAGAATTGCTCAACCAACATAAAAACATTATTTCATCATTAGAAAGCTCTTTACCAATTAACATATAATAGGCATGACATAAATATAAATTATGAGGAGTTAAGTTAAGTTAGTAAATACTAACATCTGCTCGGGCCGATCTTTAGGTTAAGCCGTGCTTGCCTAGGTTTGTCTGTGGATGGGTGACCACCCTAACATATCGAGTTTCCTCCGTGCCTCGGAAAACACGTTAAGCTGTTGGTCCTGGCTCTCATTTGTCCATCTTTCACAGTCGTTACAGGTAGTCAGTGGCCCAAAAAGTCTGACAACCAGTCTTACCTAGTGGTATCGTATTACCCAGTATTAACTGGGTTGTGGACGTCAGATAGGCAGTTGCTCCATCTAAAACAAGTACTGGTATTCAGCTGCATCCGGTTAAACTGGAAGCTGACCCCAACATAGTTGGGGGAAGGCTAGGCAGATGATGAATACAGGGTGTATTTCACCTCATCACAAAGCCGTTAACCAAGCATTCTGTACATCAAACTAAAACAATACAACAAAAAAATATCTACCTTATAAGCTATGAACGAAGTGGCGGCGACGAGTTACCCTGTGCGGTGTCATGTAGCCTATCACGAAAATGTCGGTAGAGCACACCCATCGGCCAAAACTCTTCCTTGAGAAACATTTCGAGATATTGTGTCGGAACTCGCACCACAAACGACTTGAAGTTGGAGTTGTGACGCGGCTCCAACCTCTCGACCCTCAAGGTCCAGCTAGTCTTCACCTTCATGTACTCAACGATCTCCTCAACTTTCGTGGAGTGATGCAGTCGGGACAAAGCCTCATCTTAACCCCAAAACCAAACGCCAATACATCTCAATCCCGAACAACTCTGTTACCAAAAATAGATTATGCAGGGTGAGTCTGGGCTGCCGGACTGTTCGAAAAAGATACCGCGGTACCGGAACGTAAAGGGCGAGGAAGGAACATGGATGGTTTTTAGTCAGTAAAACTCACTCCCTCCCGCTCCGCCCAGAGTAGAAGGAGTCATTTGATGATTTCCCATCCGAAAAAAAAGGGTGAGTCTCTCATACTCGTAAAAACAGTGCCGATGGTGGCGTTGCACATCCGGTTGCTAAGTTCCCTACAAAATGGTTGAGATAAGCGGCGTGGATGTGCAGGTCATGTCCGTGAACGGGTGCCGACGGTCACTGCCGGTCGACCCAGGAAAAAGAAATAGTTAAATAGCTGTGGGAACTTGGTCTAGATTTAAAAAATCTAATTATTGGTTAAGAGGCCGACAGGGCATGCGTTTTGGATTCAAACGTAAAACCAAAATAATATGAAAATCAAAGTAATGTGTTCATATTTCGATTGGATTACAGAATATCTATGTTCCCAAACAAATATTTGAAAGTACACAGTACACAGTCCACAGTAATACCAACAATAGTAAAGGCTAAATAAAAAAAGAAAAAAAAAACGCTCGTGTAGTTACTAATAAGTTTAAGCTTATTTTAGTTAGTGTAACGTGTCTAATGATAGAGGACGATCGTAGTTTTAAATATTTAAAAAAAAGTAAACAAGAGCGCGGACCACCACGTCTGTGGAAGAAATCTCATGAAAGTACCGAGGTACTCACGGTACTCATGAAAGTAGCGAGGCACACAAGGGTACTTAAAGTGCATGGTGACAGCTCAACTTAGACAGAATGTTCAGCGAGCGCACAAAGGCAGTGATTAAAGCCTACTTGGGTATCTTAACACGTGTCATAACTGTGCAATTTACTCAGGGGGGCGGAGGGGTGTTGATAATGGAGGATTAGACATGCCTCAAGCGTTTATAAAGGTGACGGTGACACAAGCTTTATAAAGTTTTGTACTCGAAGGTTAACCAAATTTTTTTGTTTTTTTTTTTATGTAGGGCATCTCGCAGTTCAGTCTACGAAGACTGGCTTCTGCTTAACCGGGCAAATCCTGTGGATGCCTTGAATTTAAGGCCTCCAGCCAGCCAAAAATGACTATAAACTAAGCGACAGCGCTCTAAGGGCACCGCCAAAGGTTAACCAAAGGGTATTACCATAGAAATATAAAATACAGGAGAAGTGGTAATGGGTCGTGTTGGTGTCCGCGCGACTGGCACAACACCTACCTCTCTCTACCCTGACCTCTTGGGCCAGTCATAAGCAAATGGCTATACTATTTTGCAATAAATACATTGCTTTTCAACCACTACCTAAGTTGGTCGCTAAGTGACTGGACAAGCAATGTAAAAATCACAAAACGATAGTTTAATAAGTACATGGATTGCGTATTGCGGCCGCTGTTTCTTACGACGAGTTAGTGATGTGCTTGTGTACCGACGTTTTTGTGTGGGTAAGTTATAGTTGATTGTTCTTAGGGTCCCAGGTTCGAATCCCGGTAGGAGCAAATGTTTGTGTGATGAGCATGGACATTTGTTTCCGAGTCATGGATGTTTATATGTATAATAAGTATGTATTTACAAACAAAAAGTATACATGTAGTATATCAACTATCTGGTAACCACAACACAAGCCTTGCTTAGTGTGGCACTAGATGGTGCTATGTGTAATGGCCCGCAATATTTATTATTTATTTTTATTGTTGCTACGTTCTGATTTAAGAAATGCGGGTGTGGGCGGGACTGCGTATCTGTTGGTTTTACTGAACTTCATGTGTAGTTGCCGTGTGGTAGGGATAAAGGGGAGACACAGGGTTCCGTTACATTGTCATCTATCTCCTTCTTCATTATAAAGGGTGTAAAACACCTCTTCACGAAGCCGAAAGGCACTTGTTCTCCCCATCATTGCGATCATTTTTTTGTTCTACACCATACCTGGGGACCTTCTAGTTACGGAGATATGGGGGGTCAAAGTTACAACTTTTTGACAAGAGTTTTTTTTAATACATGTTTTTTTTGTTAGATTTTGATATTATCACCTCCACGACCACCGTACTATTCAATCCATTCATCAGCATAATGTTTTAAGTGCGTTACATTGAGTTCTACCACAAAACGTGATTTATAACCTCAAAAAAAAGTTGTTTCCCAGCAATAATTTTTGCGTAAAGTTTACGCAAAAATGCTTGGTTAACGGCTTTGTGATGAGGTGGTTTACACCCTGTATCTATGGGTATTACTATGCCTCCACTGTCAGTTCGTCCGTCTGTCTATCTGTCACCGTAAAATTGTCAATTGTGTGTTTCTCGCGATATTGTAATGTCTCGAATTATTGTCAAGTGAACATACGGAAGTATCTCTGCCCCCATAATCGGGACTTGGGGCACCCCCCCGTTGAGTTAGTTAGGTTCCTCTAAACCCTGCACTCGGAAATAGGGGCCCCGCGAAGCGGGGCTCCGTCGACTACGCTTTTTAGGGGGAATATAAAGTGTTTTAAGGTTATGTTATATTAATCGGTATTTCTCAGGAATAGTGCATTATCTTTTCATGAGAGTTGTGCCACTGGGCAAGGGGGACCACTCCTTCCCTCCACACCGCGTAAGTTGACTACCATCGCATGCATTTCACAAAAAATAATGCGTTTTGTTGTAATTGCAGTATGTTCATTTCACAATAATTTAAAAACATATTACAATATAACGTATTTGACAATTTTACGGTGACATATCCAAAGTTCCATCATAGGCCGACAGTTGAAATTTTCACAATATGTGTATTTCTGTTGCCGCTTTCTCAACAAACAGATAATAAAAAGTAGACAGTGCTCCTCTACTATACACGATAATACGGAACCCTTTGTGTGCGAGTCCGACTCGCACTTGGCCAGTCTTAGGTTTCGCTTAGTCGGTTTGTAGTGTTTAAGAGCCCTCTTACAGTCCACTAGCGCCGCCAATCGAAAAAATGTCATAACTCGTAAATAGAATCAAAAATACAAAATATGGTCTATTATTATTGTAGAAAAGGCAATAACGTAATTGTATAACACCTTATCAACACTTGAAATATAGCTGTTTAGCTAAATCGTGCATTCAAAACATAAACGGCCGTTTTTGTTACAAATGCACGATTTAGCTAAACAGCTATATTTCAAGTGGTGACAATGTGTTATAAAATTACGTTATTGCCTTTTCTACAGTAATAATGGACCACATTTTGTATTTTTGATTCTATTTACGAGTTATGACATTTTTTCGATTGGCGGCGCAAGTGGACTGTAAAACGCCCAGAGGAAATCAAAATACAGAAATTAACTCCAAAGTAATCTGTGTCCAAAGTACGTATAGCAAGTTAAATTGGACGCTTAATAAATTATTATGCACATCATTAATATGAAATTGATTAAGTTCTGCAATTGATGGGCGTAATGAACGTCATCGCGGGAGGGTGATTCAGCAACGGGAGATTTGTAATTAATTTACCATTCAGTTGGGTGATTCTGTTAAAATTGAATATTGAACTTTAGAGTGAGCTGATGTTGAGAAGTATGCTGAATAACCATTCATTGGTAAAGTAAATATGTGCAAACTGCTACAGCTATTTTTTTTTGTGTGTTTTGGAATCTATGCAAAGATGCTTACGAATACTGGGAATATGGGTGATAAATTTATTAGGACAGGTAGTAAAACAAATAACGAAATAGTTTTAACACTCTCTTTGACTTTTTTTATAAATCTTACTTTATGGGCCGATGAAGGAAGAAATTGAATTACCACACAGTAATATTACATAAGCATTTTAAAAATCAGGAGAATTTAATGCATGCATGCTCTCGTATGCGTGTGTTGTGTCTATGAGTGTGTGTGTATAACTACTAATGGTGGCTAAGGATAGGTAACCCAAAAAATAACCGGAGTTGTTCGAAAGCATATTGGGCTGAACAATTGTAGTAGAAAACACAAGAAAGAAGATAGAAAAAAAGCACATTTATTTGGCTTATGCCACTAGTGCACACAACATAAGTAAAAAAAGAATAAAATAAAATAAAAAACTTAAAACTAATTAATAAAAGGTAAATAAAGAAACAAACTGTAAAGATAACAAAAGAGATAAAATTGTGTTTCTCACGGCTGCGCCAAAAAAACCCAGTTCAGCAAACTACCGAGCAGCTAGTGCCCGGCACTGGTTTTCAACTGTTTTCAACTATTTATAATATCAGTACATCAGACCCCGTACTCACAAACGTTCGACTCGTTTCCGATTCGACAACTCGTATATCTGTCTTCTTCTGGCATTACGAAGACGACCGAGATAGACATACGACTTTCCGAATCGGAAACGATGCGGAGACAAACAGTGGTAGGTGTACAAATTAATTTCAAAATAGGTAGGTGTCAAAATTGATTTTGATTTTGATTTTGATTTTAAATCTGATAATTATTTTAACTACAAGGCTGAAATACAATAAATAAAGGGTGTAAAATACCTTTTACCCAAGCCGAAAGGCTCTCCCCAGTTCTCCCCGTCTTTGGGATATTTTTTTTTGTTTTACACCATACCTGGAAACCTTCTAGTTATGGATAAATTGGGGGTCAAAGTTACAACTTTTTGACAAGTTTTTTTTTTATCTAGTTAAAGTTGTAAGATTATCATTTTTAATATTTCTAGGAGCCCCGTACTATTCAATCCATCCATCAGCACAATGTTTTGAGTGCGTTACATTGAGTTTTACCACAACACATGATTTTTCTCTCCCAAAAAAAAAGTCGTTTCTCAGCAATGCTTTTTGCGTAAAGTTACTTAGTTTGATGTACAGAATGCTTAGTTGACGGCTTCGTGATGAGGTTGTTTACACCCTGTATATTTCAGCTGCGTCGAAAGATCATTTTTCTATATTTTGTCTTCAAAACCACCCAACAAATATCTAATAACGTCGTTTCAGACAACATTTGCCCACATAACAACTTAAATGATAATAATATATTTTCCCATATTAGTCGTAGTTCTGCGCTCAGAGCAAGTAAACACTTTGATCAATGCTTAATCTTTTCGTAATAAATAATAGTGGGGGAGTCCCAATCTTGTTTTCTATCTAGTTGTTTGTTCTAACTGCTAGAAAAACAACACCTTTGTTTGTTTGTCGAATTTAAACTTTTGCTATTTTACTGCAGTATTTTCTCAGTTATGTTAGTTTTTGTTTAATTCATACTTGATTATAAATGCGAAAGTAACTCGGTCTGTTTGTTTGTTACCTTTTCACGACAAAACGGCTGGTCGGATCGTATTGAAATTTTTCAAGGAAATAGACTTTATCACTTAAGGGCGCACAGAATGACAGCTAAAATTCAAATTTTGCCCCCGTTTCCTCAGGCTAGATAGTTCTATCTCGCTCACACTATCAAGAAGATTTTTTTTAGGGTGAACTACACTATTGATGGAACGATGGCAAATATAATAATGTGTGTGTTTTATGTATGAACAATAAAAATTGTAATGTTTTAAATATGGACTCGATGGTCTAAAATAAATTTTATTATTAGCTCCTATATTCATTTATCATCTTACTTTATACATTTTTAAGTATTTCTTAAAAAACATATAAAAACATTTAAAATATCTCTTGGCTATCAAGCCATTGGCCGACACGACAATCGGCACAGTGGTAACCGAGTCCATATTCCACATGTCGCGAACCTCGTGCGCCAAGTCGAGATATTTTATTTGTTTCTCGTTCTCACCTCCGGAATGGTAACATCGATTATCATTACGCGGCACGCTGATCGGTCTATCACCACTATGTCAGGCTTATTGGCGACAATAGTCCTGTCAGTAATGATAGACTGATCCCAGTACAACGTAACATGGTCTTTCACGAGAACTGGGTCGGGCACATACTTGTAGTACGGTACCTCTAATTCCACAAGATTAAATTTCAAAGCAAGTTGCTGGTGAATAATCCTGGCTACTTGATTGTGCCTGTGCAAATACTCGCCGTTAGCCAGACGAGAACAATAAGAAATAATATGTCTGATGGACTCACCCGGAAGGTGACATGCCTGACACACGTCAACCGTCCCGTCCTTCATAATGTATTTCCGGTAGTTGTTCGTCAACATAA
Source organism: Xestia c-nigrum (assembly GCA_916618015.1). Lineage (NCBI taxonomy): Eukaryota > Metazoa > Arthropoda > Insecta > Lepidoptera > Noctuidae > Xestia > Xestia c-nigrum. The sequence continues at coordinate 6,221,851 of OU745246.1, read as the reverse complement.
CTTCGTCCATAATCGCACAGACAAAACCTTCAGTTTCCCCAAAGAGGTCACCAAAACGTAGCCAGGACACGGACGCTATAAAATCTACATCGGGCCCATGAAGAGCCCGGTAGAAGCGCTATTATTATTATTATAAAATATTCATCACCTGCCTGGTCTTTTCCAAATATGTGGAGTCAACTGAATAAAAGTATTTTATATGGAGCAATTGCCTATCTGCCCTCCACAACCCAGTTAATACTGGGTAATACAATACCTCTTAATAAGACTGGTTGACAGAATTTCGAGCCACTGACTACCTGTAAAGACTGTCAAAGATCTACATATGACAGACAGCAGATTTCCGAGGCACGTAGGAAACACGGTATGTAATAGGTGGTCACCCACATAAGGACAAACCTAGGCAAGCACGGCTTAATCTTAAGATTGACCCAAGCCGCTGTTATTATTTAGCCAATAGCTCCTTACCTCCCCTCGCTTAATCATAATGAAACCTAAATTCAATTCTGTTTTTAAACATTTAGACAGACGTACTGCAATATTACTGACAAGTCAACACGAGGAAACTAATATTTTTGAAACTTTATAAAAACGACACAACTCCTTTGCGATTCCGAGCACTTTAAACTAATATAGAAAAGCGTGGTGTACGGTGAATTAACATGGGAGGCGTTTTTCACTCTACATTTCTTGATACTAGCCTAAAAAGAGATTTCTATCGACAATTTTTTAACAGCAAGATTTTGTTCTTGTTTAACATAAAAACATTATTATGCGACACTCGAATGAATTTTGAATTTTTTTGCCGGATTTTCTTCCGCCATTTTGTGTTTTATTAATTTAAATTTCGGCCACGCATAATACCTGCGTCAGGCGGAAGGCACTATTTGGCGTTGTGGTCGCTGCTAGCAGAACTTTGATAGCTTAGATCACGGAAACCTGACACTGTGGAAGATTTTATCTCAGAAAAACCTTGTTTGTTGTGATGCCAACTATCGATTAATAAATGCTTTATGGGTTTCTGATCAAATCAAAGTTGATCAGAAGATGTTTTCAGTGATTGTATTTTAACTTCGATAGCTCTCATCTCGGAAATATGACAGTTACGAACGTTTTAATTTGTGCAAAATTTGTTTGCATTGATGCTAGCTGTCGATTGATAGACGTTTTATGCGTGTTTGATCAAATCAAAGTTACGCTGAAGATTCCATCGGTGAATGCACTTAAACTTTGATAGCTCATTATCACGGAAACGTGACACTTTAGAAGATTTTACCTAATACAAAGTTGTTTAGTTGTTTTGTACCAGCTATCGATTCATAAAAATCCTAAACGTGGCTGCTACTATAAAAAATCCGGCCAAAAAAATCTAAATTAATCTGTGTTTACAGTTTGGTATTTCAGTTTCATATCTATCATCTTCATCTTAAATTCATTTACATCATTGGATACATAAGGGTTCAAAAAATTCATTACACCAAGTGAGGACTGTGGTGCACCACGCGGGATGTGGACCCCTCCACATGTGAGTGTGACTACAATTTGGACGAAAAATGTTATTCCTTCGATTTATAAACTTGACTAAAACAATTCGGGTTAGTGATAAAGATCATAATGGTAAATTTTTCAAAAGTTTAACTTCTCAGGCAAAAGTGCGAAAGGGCTTGGAACATTTTTCCGCCATTTGGTTTTTTTTTTCAAAGTAGCGGGCACACATACGACCTATATTAATCGATAGCTAGTATCAATACAAACAAGTTTTGCGTGAGACAGGATGTCCTAAAGTGTCATGTTTCCGAGATATGAGCTATCAGAGTTAAAGTCAATTCACTGATGGAATCTTCAGCACAAGTTTGGTTTGATTAGTCACGCATAAAACACGTAATAAATCGATAGCTGGCTTCAATACAAACAAGTATTGTCGAGACAAAATGTTCTAAAACGTCAAGTTTCCGAAATATATGGCATTGTGATCGCTACCAGCACACCTTTGATAGCTTAAATCTCGGAAACGTGACGATTTAGAAGTTTTTGTCTCGTACATAACTTATTTGTATTGGTTAGGTGGTAATAGGTTTTGTGCGTAGCCGCTACTTTAAAAAAAAAACAAAATGGCAAAAGAAAATCCCGCCCAATACTTCAAACCCCTTTGCACGGATAAGTCACTACTTTATTATAATTTTTAGTAAAATTATTTTCGTGTGAAAAATAAATTTGTTGATACCTACAAATATCTCTCTCGATAACAGGCACGTTTACCTAGCGACATTTTTGACGTTGACATAAGATATCGATTTCAAACCATTTCAAAAATTATTTTATCAATGAAAACTACAATATTTTGGAAAAATAAAAACACGGGTGTTTTATTTTTTATCTAAATTTCATGTTTCATAAATAAGTAATTTCTTTAGAACATAAATCGGTGTCCATCGGGTTTTCTGCGCAAAAACAAAGAAATACAGCCCCCACGTCTGAAGGCCGAAGCCGCACTGACAATTGGTGCATCGGGGTCCTAGCGAGGGCCGGGGGGCAGGGCGGTCCTAGCTGTGACTGGTTAAAAAGCTTGAAATTTTAGAAAAGAGGCTATTACGATGGAAATAAATCGTTTAAAAAAAAAAGAAAACGTATGAACACTGCGTTATATAGTTTTCGACTATCATGTAAAGTTTCACGACCTAATTTAACGTTTTTAATTGAATACTTGGTTTTGAAATTTATTTTAGAGGTAACTTTGAGGTAGTTTTCTATCGAGAAAATTTTATGGAATCGTGTTTCCGAAACGTATGAACCTTAGAAGCAGTCCTCAACTTTGCCATATATTAATCCCAAGGTGAATACTTTAGTTATATTAACTCGAGACGGGTTTAAAAATCACGATTTTGGGTTATACGGGCCCTTAAACAAACGCGAGCCGGTATGCATTTTTTTTAAGGTTGCATTGTATTTTAGGTAATTGAGGGTCACTGATTTCATATTTTAAATCAAAATTTAAAAAAGAATAGGGTATGGGGTAGTTTTTCTGGTGGTAAATAATTTACCATTATCCGTTCATGACTACAAAATTTTTGATGTTGGTGGTAAAATTGTTACCATTGTCCGTTACGGTTTAATTTTACTCTTTTAACTTATAATATTTATTTTATATTTTGGAAATGCAACATTTTATTTTTTTAATAATTTTTTATTGTTATTGCATATTACCTATCTTATAGTATTGCTTATATTTATGGTATTTTCTTTGACATATTGAATATCTGAAATAAACAAAGTATTAATTGACACGTTACGTAAGAACTTTATATGAACTTCTAAAAATATTCATTTAGGTTTTTGCAGTCCATTTTTTGGACTGCAAAAAGCACATATACAAAAAGACAACCGATTTTTACATAGATAATCTGATATTTTTCAAAGCGGGATCGGACAAGGGTAAGATATTTACCACATATTTGAAACATCTAAATTATATGAATAAGTCAATTGCAAATGCTGCTAACACGTGCAATTAGTCAAAATATGTTATAGTTTTGGAATTTGCGTCGAAAAAGTACTTACCAGATTTTTTCTTGAACAAACTTTTAAAATTTCTGAAAACACCCGCCAAAAACTCGACTTTTTTTCACAACAAAACCGTTGAGTCAACTTTGACATTACCTTATAGTGACAAATGACGTTGACAGGTTGTCAAATGAAATAAAATAAATAAACAAATTATTATAGATTATAAATATGTGATATTTATACCTTTAGTGTTACCGTATTAAAAGTTCAGAGTGCATTATTTAAAAAAACACGATGTGGTAATATATATACCTTTATTTGAATAAGGGTTATCCTAGCCTTCCTATGGAAGCCTACTTTTTTTTCTCACACATACCCATACAAATTTCCACGCGAATGAAGTCGCGTTCAGAAGCTTGTATATTAAATTTGATGAAGGGCCATTTTTGTATGATTCAATTTTGTACCTTACTTATTCTAACTGCACAAAGATATTTTGGTGTGTGACTTAAATCGGAACTCATATTGCAATTATGTTTTTAAACGACTTCCAAAAAGAGGAAGTTATCTATTCGTCAGATTCTTTTTTTCGATACTTTTCGGAAAGCCCGTCGTTACAGGTGGTCTATGGGCCAAAAAGTCTAACAACCAGTCTGCAACACCATTCATAGACTTATCACCTTACTTGAACAATTACGGAAACAATTTTTCTGAAATGATTACCTGAAACAATAACACAATAAATTAATGACCGCCCAGCTCAATATTATACGCTTGTATTTAATTGTTTTGGGAGTCCCGAAACAATTAAATTGGTTCCGTATTACATAGACATTAAAGTCCATGTTCACCGAAAAGGTAACGGTCTGATTATATCAAAAACAGCTGTAACTGTGATATGTTCCCATACAAAAACGAGTTTTAAACAGCTGTTTTTAGATAATCAGACTGTTATTTCGGTGAACATGGACCTAAGGTAACAATAGATTCGTTTGATTTTCTGACAATCATTCTCACACTTCGTTTCCGGCGTGATGGGGGATGGTAATTGTACGGTCCACCCGTACAATTCATATATCTTTTTACGTTAAATAAGCAGTTTTGTACCGCGTGCGCAATTTACTTCAGTTCGCGTTCGGTCTTCGCCGCGTGTACTCATTATCATAATATCGTAGCATTTCGATATCCTAAAATCATTATATTATAAGTGATCACTGTATCAAATTAGCTATAGCATTATATCAATAAAATCATATTACTCGTATATCTATCACAATTTATCATTTATAGTTGTCCCCTACAGGAATGTTATTTTGACATTAATTTGAATAAAATTCATAAGACTTTTTTTATTAGTAAAAACTTATTTAGGCGCTAAGAGCACTTTTTGAGTAAACAAAAATCATGGAACTCGCGTGACGTCACGTGCGCTTTTCGTGTTGTTTTTCACTACTACCTGCAGTCTCCAAAGACTGCCCCGCTTGTTTGTATTTAGTCAATAAGTTTTTTTTAATAGATGCTTGATCTATGCTTAATTTATATGCATCGTTTTGGTTTCACAATTGCGGTCTCTAAAAGTCTATACTAATATTATAAAGCAGAAGAGTTTGTTTGGTTGAACGCGCTAATCTCAGAAACTACCGGCTCGAATCGAAAAAATATTTTTGCGTTGGATAGTCCATTTATCAAGAAAGGCTATAGGCTATATTATTATAACATCACGGTATGACCAATAGCAGACCAGCAATAAGAAAAGTGGCAAGCAGGAAAAAAGCTTCCGTTGAGCAGGCGATGCGTTGCGATATCAAAACTTCACACGAACGAAGTCGCGGGCAGAAGCTAGTACATAATAAATATTAATTTCAAAGTCTGCCAAGTCCTTACAATTCATATTATAATACTCGATTTCTTTTGATCGCATGGTCAAAATCGAGCAGGGGTTGCGGGACTGCTCGAAAGAGATACCGCGGCCCCGGAACATAAAGGGCGAGGAAGGAACATGGATGGGTTTTAGTCAGTAAAAGTCTGACACTCCCTCCGCCCAGAGTGGGAGAAGTTATTTGATGATTTCCCATCCGTAAAAAAGGGGTCAAAATCGAGAAAATCTGTAGGTACCTTAACGTTTATTTTCACATTTTCAACCTGTCTATAAAACAGGTGCGTAAACATTGTCAGCGGTTTCATTACTGCTCTCGATAAAGACAAACATTTTCAGTGTACGTATCAGAGCATGAATTTTAACGGGCAAAAATAAGCTTTTTAATTCTTAACGGATAGGTGATTGCAGTCTGTGGATATTATCATAGGGGTGATTGCAACCCCATCCGTAAATAATTCTTTTTTATAGTGAAAACTTCTTTAGGCGCGTTGAGCACTTGTTTAGTGAAGAAACCGTCACGCACTCTTTTCGTAGCACTAATAGCAGATCCGCTAGCGGCAGGGGGGTGAAACTTCCATGCATTGGCTTCAAACAAAATTTTTAATAGATAGTGCTGCCATCTGTGTGATTAAGAACACAAACTTTTCAACTGTTTGACAGCTTACAACTGTCATAAAGAGAACAGTTATTTTAGACAACTTGTCAGTGGAGTAGAAAGCATAGCGGTGACAGCCGTTGCCTTGTGAATAATAGATCTCAAGTTCGAATCCTCAGTCAAGAAATTTTTTTTTTGTATTTATTTGGTTGAACAAAAACTAGCAGTATTATAAAGCGTGTAAAACACCTCTTCACGAAGCCAAAAGGCACTTGTTCTCCCCATCATTGCAATCACTTTTTCGTTCTACACCATACCTTCCAGTTACGGAGATATAGGGGGTCAAAGTTACAACTTTTTGACAAGTTTTTTTTTGAATACAACTTTTTACTTTTAACACCTCCACGACCCCTGTACTATTCATTCCATCCATCAGCACAATGTTTTAAGTGCGTTACATTGAGTTCTACCACAAAACATGATTTATAACCTCAAAAAAAAAGTTGTTTCCCAGCAATAATTTTTGCGTTAAGTTACTTAGTTTGATGTACAGAATGCTTGGTTAACGGTTTTGTGATGAGGTGGTTTACACTCTGTATGAGTGAGTCAGGGTTTCATCTTTTGTATGCCTTAACTATTTGTGAACTTTGCTAGATATTGCTAGATATTAAGTATGTAATATGTCGTGTGTGTCGCTGGTTACGTACTAGTCATGTACAGTCAGCAAAACAGTTAGGTTTACAGGCTAGCAATCTTCTTACTACTATTATAAATGGAAAAGGGTTATAATCAATCTGTTTGCAATTTTATCCAAATCCTTTCAGTAGTTTCTGCGTGAAAGTATAACAAAACTGATCTTTACAGACTTTTACATTTATAATAGTCGTAAGAAGATTGCTAGCCTGCATACCTAACTGTTTTGCTGACTGTACCTAAGACTGTTGTGTTTTGTTCAAAAACTGCAAAAAAGTAACGTCAATATTTCTGTGTTTTATAAAATCCCTCCAGGATTCCAGATTGTATGCAGTTTGCAAACGTAGTGGAGTAATATGAAGTAGATCATGTATGATATATTGCAAAAGTAATATGAAAAATGTTACGTTAAAAAGAATTGTTACTCTATGTTTTGTTGTGTTGTGAATTTTTCTTATATTCAAGAAGAGTTTTTTGTTGCATTTTCTAACAAACTGACAAGAAAAGTGTTCGGGAAATAGCCAAGAGTAAACTTGTATTAGATCTAGTTCTAGTTTTTGCAATTCTATTTATTTGCCTTTCTTTATCTACATCAATTTTCTTTCCGTTTGTTCGTTTGTTTGCTGCGATTTAACTCAAGATTGCTCAACCAATTTTCATCATTAGAAACCATCACCAAATAACATAAAAAAACAGCTGCTTCATACATTATTGGAAGTGTAACTCGAAAAAATTTAGGCAGCAGCTGAATTTATTTTCGAGATTTCATAGTCGGTCCCATAGTAAAAGTTGTTCATTTTCATGAGTAGGTACTATCCGCCCTTAGAGGGATTAAAACGACTAAAAAATAACGTTGTATAGTCCTCTTGACCGTTTCTGTCATGGCCGCTAATCTTAGCGGAGCGCTGTAACAGCGTAGTCATACATTTTCACGAAAAAAGAACAGATTGATTGAAACACCTCTTCTTATTATCAAGAAAATCTCAAAAAACCCCAAACAGAGATTGATTACGTTCGAAAAAGGAAAAAGAAATGTACTCCAAAATATTCTCTTTACTTGAGTTGTGGTGGTGAATAAATTATTAGATCGATCCTTCATTTTGTATCCCAGGTGGATCACTGTTTGTGGAAAATACGTTCATGGAGTAGGTAAGTAATAGAAATGGAGTGCCAAACCAGAGGAACGAAAACATTCTCAAGGCAAAACTGAGCACAAAGACAAAAACAACCTGTCAAGTGCGAGTCGAACTCGCGCACGATAGGTTCCGTACCATTATCTATACAACATTTGACAAAACGACGAAAAGTCACGTTTGTTGTATTGGAACCCCCGTTAAATGTTTATTTTATTTTAATTTAATTATAAATTTTTAAAGTGAATACACAACTAAATATTCTTTGAATATTTCAAGCGTCTGTTGGCGTTATTGATATCGAGCAAAAAACGGCAAAAAAATCAAAGTTTGCTGTTTCCTTAAATATTAATTTTATTCTGTTTTTGTTGTTGTTACAGCAAAAGAAATACATCATTAGTGACAATTTCAACTGTCTAGCTATCGCGGTTCATGAGATACAACTTGGTGACAGCCGGACAGAGAAGTCTTAGTAATAGGGTCCTGTTTTTACCTTTTGGGTACGGAACACTAAAAAACATCAAAAAATTTTGAAGATTGACCCATCGCTACCCTTTGTTTGCTCAATTATACTCGTACATAGTGTTTTCATTGCAGCTGATGAACAAGTAACACCAAAACTACGACCTTCATTCATTGTACACAGAGTGACACTTCAAAAGTCAATTAACAAGAAGAAAGCATCTGATTCTCAGTAGCGACAGAATAAATGCAGTAAGAAACTTGTATTCAGCTTTATCCGGTTAGACCTAGATGAAACTCTGTGGGGTTCATCTAATGTTTTACACTCGCGAGCTTGTGACGAAAAGTCCTGCTCACCATTAAGGAATATGCATGTATTCTTTTCTTCACTTGACATAAATTAATTACACTTATCAACCCAAGAAAAGTATTAAAAGTCAATTTCAACCATATTTCAACTACTGCTTGTTGCTTAAAAATAATACTAAACTCCTGCAATTTTCTATGACAGTTCAAACGTCCGTGATTGTCGCGACCATACTTTGACGTCATTTATCAAAATCTATCTTGTTTACACCAACTTTTTTTGGCCTTAATAAAGTAATTTTACTAATTGTATGTGCTTTATTCACGCAAATATTGCGTTAACGATATTATAATAAAATCGTGGAGAAACTTTGCCTACAATTCAAATAAAAGTTATTTTTTGACATATGAATTTTGATGTCACTACCGCCGCGCGCCGTTATCGAGGACGACGTGTTTTAAGAGTGCGTTTCGTTTCACCAAACATGCTACATAAAACATTGAATTATAAAATAAGTGATGTTTTTGAACCTTAAGCAAGTGTACCATAATGATTATAAGCGCCAAAAATAAAAAGAGTTTTGTATTTCTTGCATATTCCCTATTGAGTACTTTTTTGACAAAAATGGAAAAATCATATAAACATTTTAGAAAGATAGAATAATAAGAGAAAAGTAGTTCCTAACAAACAATTTTTAGTTTTTGTTTGTCCGCTCTAACTAAAAACGAGTTTAAAATTGGAATTAAAAAATTGACAAACGGAAACTAAAACCAAAATAACTCTCCCCCTGAATTAGAAAACAAAACATTTGACAATAAATAAATAATTAACAATAGTTGAATTGGCAAATAAATAAATAAATAAGGCCAAATTTGATCCTCTACGTATTCACTAGTTCACTAGTTGTAGTTTACTGCCTCGTTCGTGGCGATTTATTTTAATTAAACCTTACTAAGAGAAGGTTTAGATGGGAGGTAGAGGTTTCAAAGAATTTGTAGTAGTGTAGGTTTTTATCCATATGTGAGAAAGAAAACATTTTTACAAAAAATAAAACCGACTTCAGAGAAAACAAAAAAGTGAAAAATAACTTTAGCTTCAGAAGTCGGTGACCTTTGTTTGATTGATTTAGTTTTTTTGTCACCGACTTCTGAAGCTAAAGTTATTTTTCACTTTTTTGTTTTCTCTGAAGTCGGTTTTATTTTTTGTAAAAATGTTTTTATTTTTCATTTTTTTGTGGTTCACATGAACCGGCATGATTTTCTTTTATGAACTGGTGTAAACAATAGACAGATATGAGATTTCAGCGATCCCAGTACATTTGCTATCATTTATTGAAGAGTTCCCGTCGCCTATCTTCCGAAGTTCTTCATCAGATCTTTACCAAATTGAAATGGGATCACTCCAAGAATGTACTCTTCCTAAAACTACCCAAATCGCTTCTGTTGTGCCTATAAAATTTAAGGAATTCCCTCTATTTCTCCAGGATCAGGAAAAAAAAAAAATACAGACGAATTGATAACCTCCTCTTTTTGGTAGTCGGTTGAAAAGGAAGAGATTTCATCATCTGCCTAGCCTTTTCCTAACTATGTTGGGGTAGGCTTTCAGTCTATCCGGATGCAGCTCAATACCAGTATTTTACATGGAGTGACTGTCTATCTGACCTCCACAACCTAATTAATACTGGGTAGTACGATACCTCCTGGTAAGACTGGTTATCAGACTGTTTGGGCCACTGACTACCTGTAACGACTGCCAGAGATGGACAAATGACAGCCGGACCAACAGCTTTACGTGTTTTCCGAAGCACTGAGGAAACTCAATGTAAGGTTGGTCACCCATCCACAGACCAACCTTGGCAAGTACGGCTTAAGCTAAAGATTGGCACGAGAGGCTGTTATTATTTAGCCACGAGCTGTTCAAGGAAAAAGTTTGTTTATATTGATTTACATACTATACTGTGCCAAGCCAAAAGTGTAAAGTATTTATTTGATATGATATGATATGATACAGATTGTGCTAGGGCGATCTTTGTCGAAAGGCAACAGAAAACAAATAGAGAAACTTTATTCTAACTAACTTTATTCGGAGATTATGACATTTTATTAAAATAACTTGTCGCGCTTCTCAGAGAAATTAATAAGAAGAGTGAAAGTGAAGGTGAAATGCATTCTTTAAACTTTTACAAATTGGAAATTCTTTTGTAAAGTAATTTCTTCGAGATGAAAATTTTGGATTCTCGCAAAATATTTACTTCAAGATAATAAAGAGTGTCAAAGGACGAAGCCGTCAACGAAGCATTCTGTGCATAAAAGTTTTTAACACTCGCAAAAAATATAGCTGGGAAATGTTTTTTTTGTGTTTGTTTTATAATGTTTTAGTAATCTTCTGTTTTTATCTCAATTTCATATTTCTGTTAAATTTTTTGATCTTTTTGATTTTGATTTGATTTTTGTGCATTATAAAAATGTTATATCAAAGCCGGAGAGGTGGTCTGTTCCACAGGACCTTCCTACATCAGACACCTTTCTCTATTTAAGATTGTACATAATGTTAAGCATCATGTCGAGAAAAACAAAGATTTTAATGATTATGATTTGGATATGTATATAAATGTCACCGTAAAATTGTCAAATACGTGATATTGTAATATCTCTAGCGATATTGTAAAATCTCGAAATATTGTCAAACTAACATACTGCTTACAACAAAACGCATTATTTTTCTTGAAATGCATGCGATGGTAGTCAACTCACGCGGTGTGTAGGGAAGGACCCCCTTGCCCAGTGCTACAACTCTCATGAAAAGATAATGTGTACCATTCCTAAGAAATATCGATTAATATAACCTAACCTTAAAACACTTTATATTCCCCTAAAAGGCGTACCTAGTCGACGGAGCCCTATTTCTAGGTGGGCAGAGATACTTCCGTATGTTCAGTTAACAATAATTCGAGACTTTACAATATCGCTAGAGAGAAACACGTTATATTGTAATGTAACGTATTTGACAATTTTACGGTGACATATATACCTCTCTCAAGACATTGAGCTGATGGAAGCATGGAACTGTTTAGTATAGGGGAAAGTAAAGATAAACCATTTACACGTATATTTAAAAACAAAAAAAAAGAACTTTTTATAACTAGGTGTTTTCCTACAAGAAAAACAGGCGGTGGTGGACGTGACAACATCATTATACTACGACGTCACATCCTCCGATTTATATAATTCACTTTGTAGTCCACTTCCTAATGTACTAGGCATCGCACAATATTTAGAGCTAAAAAATAAAATATATTTAAAGAAAGTAAATTGACTACTCGACTTAATACCTTCCCCCACTATGTTACCTGCGCCCACGCCGCCATTACTCTTGTCATTCGCTTTCTTTGTGCGGGCATCGCAACATCGGATTTTTTTATTTTTTCATGTACAACTAAGAGTTATTGTGTTAATTAGTGAAGTTAGTGAAAAGTGTGACTCTGGTTTACCATAATGGGTAAACGAAAACACGAGGATAAAGAATCGCGCATTCGAAAGAAAATAAAACGGTTACAAAAACAACTTAACCGCTTCTCGGAAACGAGCGAAGGTGAGTCATACTTGTTTACACTAATTATGAATTATCCCTAATTATCGTAACGCAGGATTCATGCAACCATAATAATTTAATGTTGATACCAGGTGTTTTAAAAAAACATACTGTCATATTTATACACCTACCTACCGTCGATTGAATTATTGTTACTATGTTTTTTCTTTTTTTCTTTCGTGCTTGTATTCTATCCCAAGGTACCAAGTTAACGTTTAGACATACGTTAATGATGCAGTATAGCACAAACTATATTACTTTATATTTTTTCGGATGCTATTCTCCGCGACACGATCGCGGCTGATAGATTCCTGCTTACCTGCCGGTTATTCTTAGCGATGTGATCGCAACAGATAACTATGGCATGTAGCTCATGAGGTGACACTGTTATTCTCCATGACGTGATCATGGCTGATAACCATACAGTCTCGTGTTATAACGTGATTATAACCAATGACTTTAAAATACACAGCTGCAAATGCAGCATACGATTGTTTCGTGTAATTTAAAAACAACGCCCGCGTTGTTCTTTACAGACTCTGACCCTTGGCCACTATCAACAGGGGACTCGCCGCCATTTGAACAAGCGCGAGTGGACCCCTCAGAATCAGACGATTCGGATGTGCCAACAGGACAAATCCGGTCCACGGTAGCTCCTGGTTGGAAACGCAAACAGGTCCCCCCTACTGGATAGGGATATTGAACACGAAACACAAATCGGGGTACCAACCCCGCTCTCAGAACCAGGTCCCAGTACAAGTAAAGATACGGCAATAGCTACCACTACCCAGGAATCCCTCCCACAGGAAATATTAGAAGCACTCGGCGAATTAAAAGGAAAGGACGAAGTCTTTGGACCGCCGATTCCTGACGAGATTGCTAAACGTTGGGGGTGCATCCTAGTTGATGGCCTGACGCGGGAGCAGAAGCAAGAAGGTTTGGAAAAATCACTTGTACCTGAAAACTTCAAGCTTGCCAAAGCACCTCTGTTAAATCCAGAAATCACCCCGGTTCTAAGCGATTCTGTAAAAAACAGAGACAAGTTACTAGAAAAGGCTCAAAACCACCTTGGTTATGGAATTGCAGGTTTAACGAATCTGGCGTGCTCCATTATTGATGGCGATACAGACAAAATAGAACTCCTAAAGAAAATATCAGACGTTAATAAAATACTGCTGGATCTGCATTATGAAAATACTAAAACTAGGAGGAAACTGGTGATTACATCTCTCGATAAAAAGTTCACACAGCTGATTACCGACGTAAAAAGGGATAGTTACCTTTTTGGATCCAATTTAGGCGAGAAAATAAAGGCGTCTAAAACTGCCGAAAGGTCTGGGCTTCAGATTAAACGTAGTGACACTGCAACTACATTCCGGAGATACACGCAGCAGGGAAACTGGCGGGGCCCACCCAGATCTCAAGGTCAACAGGCACGCAGACAGGGTGGGCAGAGACCTCGCTACCAGGCTCAAACGAACAAACGGCCAACGCCAGCTGCACATCGCCAGACACAGTCATCGAAGACCAACTTCAAAACACACAAACCTTGAATCAGGTAACAATACCCCATGCGGGTAGACTGAGCTTCTTTCTTGATAAATGGTGTAATTTAACCGACGATCCTACCGTTTTAAGTTACGTGAGGGGTTTAAAAATTGCTTTCACAAGCCCAGTCATACAAAAACTTATACCCAAAAATCAAAATCTTAGTAATTCTGAAATAAACGACATAAAGGTCGAGATATCTAGATTGCAGTCTTCCGGTGCTGTCGTCAAGTGTGTCGCCGTACCTGACCAGTTTTTGTCAAAAATATTTCTGGCTAACAAAAATGACGGTTCATTTCGATTTATTCTTAATTTAAAGAACTTAAATAATTTTATTACTACTCAACATTTTAAAATGGAAGATATTCGCACTGTCACAAAATTAATTACAAAAAATTGCTATATGGCCACAATAGACCTTAAAGATGCGTATTTTCTAATAAAAATCGATGAAACTAGTATCTTTGAATTTCAATGTTTACCATTCGGTTTGTCTCTAGCCCCGTATATCTTCACTAAACTTATGAAGCCGGTAGTGGCCACACTAAGACATATGGGCTTAATACTAGCTATTTACTTAGATGATATTATTTGTATCGGCAATAAATATGAAGACTGCCTTAGATGTGTTAACAATACGAAGTCATTATTAGAAAGTTTGGGTTTCGTCATCAATTTTGGCAAAAGTAAATTACAACCGAAACAAGTCCAAACTTTCCTTGGCTTCGAATTGCATTCGCGGGATTATTGTTTAAAATTACCAATGGAGAAACGAGTCAAAGTTCAGAAGTTTATTGAAAATATTTCCAAACAAAAACAAATATCTATTAGAGATTTTGCTAAATTTCTCGGAATACTTTGTTCCGTATGTCCAGCGGTCTCTTACGGCTGGGTTTATACCAAACTCTTTGAACGCGAAAAGTTTTTAGCTTTGAAAAACGCTGACAATGATTATGATAAGACTATGACGTTACCCATTAGTCTTAAAACAGAGTTCGTTTGGTGGATGGACAACATTATGCGTACAAAAAATTTAATACGCGATGGACGTTATGCATTGGAAATATTTTCGGACGCTTCTCTAACTGGCTGGGGCGTATTTTGTAATGGTGAAAGAACAAGTGGGTTCTGGAATAATACAGAAATACATTATCACATAAACGTGTTGGAATTGAAAGCCGCCTTTAACGGACTTAAGTGCTTTGCTAAACAAATACGCAACAAGGAGATATTGCTGCGCATCGATAATACAACAGCAATATCTTATATAAATAGATATGGCGGAGTCCAATTTTTGAATTTAAATGAATCAGCTCGCGAGATCTGGCAATGGTGCGAAAAAAGGCAATTACATGTATTTGCGTCATATATAAAGTCCAAAGACAACGTTGAGGCAGACGAGGAATCGAGGCGAAACAATATCGATACCGAATGGAGTCTATCCCCGTTCGCTTTTAAGAAAGTCGTTCATACGTTTGGTTGTCCTGAAATCGACTTATTCGCTACTAGAGTTAATGCCAAGTGTGACAGGTACATTTCATGGAAACGTGACCCAGAAGCGTTTAACATCGACGCATTCACTGTCGATTGGGGTCCATTATTTTTTTACTCGTTTCCTCCGTTTTCATTGATTTTAAGATGTCTACGGAAAATAATCAACGATAAAGCCACGGCAATAATAATAGTACCACATTGGCCTAGCCAGCCTTGGTACCCACTCTTTTTGAAATTATCGCAAAGTGACCTTGTTTACTTTGAACCTGACCCTAATCTGCTACTGTCTCCTTTCAGAACCAGACACCCACTCTGGACACGACTTACCCTGGTGTCATCCCTATTATCAGGGAAGCATATGCAAGACAAGACTTAACACCTGAAACTATAGAGATTATGATTGCGTCTTTGGCCAAAAATTCTTTAAAGCAATACAGCTGTGCGTATAAAAAGTGGTGGCATTTTTGCACCACTAATCATATTAGCTGTTATAGTACAAATATACCACTAATACTAAAGCTCTAACACTAGAAATTGAAGAAGGGGCTAGCTATTCCACTCTTAATTCCACTCGTTCAGCGTTGGCTCTAATATTGGGCAGACAGATAAGTAATGATGATCGCGTTTCCCGGTTCTTTAAAGGAGTGTTTAAAAAGAACCCTACGTTCCCTAAATATCAGGCAACTTGGGATCCAAATCTAGTTCTGGATTATATCGCAAACTGGTATCCAAACGAAGACTTGCCAATTGAGAAACTCACAAAAAAGCTGGTAGCTCTTCTTGCGTTGTCTACTGGACAACGAGTGCAGACGCTATCTTTAATTCGCTTGTGCAATGTTAGAGCCACCGATTCAAAATATGAAATAATTATTACCGATCTTACTAAAACTTCAGCACCCGGACGAACCATGCCTCGGCTAACCATACCTTTTTTCCCTCATAAAGTAGAAACTTGCCCCGGAAAAACTTTATCTTCATATATAGAAGCCACTAAGAAATTTAGAAATTCCTTACAGACCGATAGACTCATACTCACTATTAAAAAACCCATACACAACGCGAGTGCCTCGACTATTAGCCGCTGGATTAAAGTAGTTCTTACTGAAAGCGGGGTAGATACGTCCATATTTTCCGCGCATAGTACCTACGCGCCACGCGTCTACCTCTGCGGCCAAAAGAAAAGGCATATCTGTAGACCTTATTAAAAAATCAGCGGGTTGGACTGGGAATTCCTTAACGTTTGCAAAGTTCTATGACAGACCACTTGTAAATAATGACAATGATGAGGTTTTTGCAATGGCTATTTGTGATTGATTTGCTAAACAATGTTACTTAGAAGATACGTAATTATACCACCTTAAAATGTAATGATCCTAAATGAATAATATTGTTGATATGAAACATAACTAAGAGTTTCTTTTTTTTACCTCCTCCGCGCTCCTATCTTATGCTTCACCTATTTCACTCCTGGTTCTAAACATCTACAAAGTGAATTATATAAATCGGAGGATGTGACGTCGTAGTATAATTGATGGTTAAACGAACTTACCTTAAGTGATGTTCGACCATAATTATACGAGACGTCACATCCGAAAGATTTATAACCCACCCGAACCCTATGATTGCAAGGTCCCTGAAATTAAGGCGCGAAATAGGCTCTTCCACTCTGAAAATAATGACAAGAGTAATGGCGGCGTGGGCGCAGGTAACATAGTGGGGGAAGGTATTAAGTCGAGTAGTCAATTTACTTTCTTTAAATATATTTTATTTTTTAGCTCTAAATATTGTGCGATGCCTAGTACATTAGGAAGTGGACTACAAAGTGAATTATATAAATCTTTCGGATGTGACGTCTCGTATAATTATGGTCGAACATCACTTAAGGTAAGTTCGTTTAACCATCAATTATATCATTAAAAACACACATAGAACCTATTTTTAAGCTACTGTATCAAGTAAGCAACAAAAGCCTTAGCAATACGTACTGGAAGCACCATGGTTTACTTAGCAACATAAAAATAGCTGCACAAATATTGACTCGCAGCGCCGCGCCGCGTCGAACTAGAGTGATATCCAATATGAGTTAGCTGGGCCGTGACGCACACCTCCGTATTAGAAACATTCGAAGATTGCTACCCTCGGCTTTGGTCTTTATCAAACATATTTAAATAAAATAAATAAATATCGCTGGACATTAACACACAGCGCCACCTAGTCCCACACTAAGCAAAGCTTGTGTAGTGGACACTAGATAGTTGATGTTCTACATATATACTTTTTTGTTTGTAAATACATACTTATTATACATATAAACATCCATGACTCGGAAACAAATGTCCGTGCTCATCACACAAACATTTGCTCCTACCGGGATTCGAACCCAGGACCCTAAGAACGTAAGGCAGCGTCACCACCACTACGCCAATCGGATCCAACACAGCGTGTAAAGAACCTCAGCACGATCATCACTATATAATACAAGATAGATGCGCAGCTCTGGTTTTCGTTTTTATAACTGCGTACCTAAACTGTTAGATGGCGCTGTAAGTTTTAGTTCAACCAAATAAATACAAAAATTAGTTCTTGACTTAGGATTCGAACTTGGTAACTGTTTCTCAAGGCAGCCGCTGTCACCGCTAGGCTATCTACTTCACTGACAAGTTGTCTAAAATAGCTGTTCTCCTTATGACAGTTGTGTCGGTTCGGGAAGCGATTAAGATCAAGAAGTACCTTAATTTCAATCGCGAAGACGGCTTCAAACTCTCTTCAGCTTGGAATCCAGTAATCACTAAGTGTACTCGTCAAGTGAAATCACCTCAATATACGGACACTGTTAGTGTAGTGTGCTGTCCTAGTGTGAACCGGCCCTAATTAACATTTATGAAGATGAGTGAGGGTAGTTGAATAAACGCCTTCACTTTGCTGTCGCGGTACCTCCAATACTTCAGTCACCCCGCGACCACGGCTGGTGCAATCCGGTCGAAACGTCGGGATAAAATTAAAGGTAAATTCGCGATAAATACCCGTCTTCTTAAGTTTTATAACAGTTGTAAGTGTCAAACAGTTGAAAAGTTGGTGTCCTTAAACACATATATGGCAGCACATGTATGGAAGTTTCACCCCCCTGATCACGATGCCGTCAACCAAGCATACTTTACATCAATCTAAGCAACTTTACGTAAAAAATATTGCAAGAAAACTACTTTTTTTAATTATGTTTTATGGTAGAAGTCAATGTCTCTCAAAACATTGTACCTACTGATGGATGTATTGAATACTACGCTAGTCGTGGAAGTGTTTAGAGTAAATATTAAGAGCAAAAATCTTACAAGCTCTCTTTCTTTATCGTGTGGTTAGTTGTCTAACCAGGTGTCAGGGTTCTTAAGCCGTCCATGGGCCTCTGACTTGGCTTATCATGCCGTCGAGAAATATCTCTCAGGTATGCTGGTTTCATGACGGTTTTTTCCTTTACCGAAGGAAGTGATAATTATACAACTTCGTCTGCGAGTGAGGGTTAGTTTCTTTTTAACCGACTTCTAAAAAAGGAGGAGGTTCTCAATTCGGATGTTTCTATGTTTTTTTTTTATGTTTTTAATAAAAAGTATCCAATGTCACTTCTAATACCTCCAAGAATGTGTGTACAAAGTTTCATGATGATCGGTTGAGTAGTTTTCGCGTGAAAGCGTAATAAACAAACTTACATTCACATTTATATTTATAATAGTAGGGATAGGGATAGGGAAGAAGAGATAGGGAAGGGATATACGAAAAACCATGAAAGTTAAAACATAACAGTGTTAGTCAGAGGTGCACCAAGTATAGTACACCCACATTTTTATTCTGTTGTGTTTTTAAGTCCCATGTAATAGGGTGTGGGCCTATTGCCATCAATCGGGCGAAATTCAGACTCTGTGGCTGCTATAGAGAAATTCTTAATCGAAACGCCAATAACCATTTGCCCAACCCGGGAATCGAACTCAGGACTCAGGACTCAGTTAATAAAGCGACCAAGTGCGAGTCGGACTCGCCCATGAAGGGTGCCGTAGCAGCAAGTAACATAACGTAATTTATGACGTATTAAAAAAACTACTCGCTAGATCTCATTCAAACCAATTTTCGGTGGACGCTTACATGGTAATGTATATCATATTTTTTTTAGTTTCATCATTCTCTTATTTTAGAAGTTACAGGGGGGGACACATTTTACCACTTTGGAAGTGTCTCTCGCGCAAACTATTCAGTTTAGAAAAAAAAAAATTAGAAACCTCAATACCATTTTTGAAGACCTATCCTAGATCTGGATTCTGGACCTAGATAAAACACGTAGGGGTTTGATGAAAAGTTTCGGTGCTAAGTATGGGGAACCCCTAAAATTTATTGTATCTTTTCTATTTTTAATCTTAATTCGGTTCACAGAATACATCTACTTACGGAGTTTCGACAGCTTATTTTTTTTAGTTTCACATACGGACGGATAGACAGACAGACATGACGAATCCATAAGGGTTCAATTGCCATTTGGCTACGGAACCCTAAAAATGAAAGTCCGGACTTTCATTGTTTTCACAGCTGAAAGAGACCATACACCTGAGTATTTGATACAACTTGATTTTAATTTCGCGGGCCATCCTGACGCTTTCCCCTTAATGCAGAAACTTACACAAGTAGAAATAATTCTTATTCCGCCCACACGTAGACGTGTTACTAGGCCTACTTAAGCCCTAGCACCCTCAATAGCAATAACTTCAAACAAACTCCCACAAAGTACTGAAAGTAAAGTAATGGATACCGAGAACGACTTGAACCGCTTTTCAGCACATTCACAGTCCCACAGTCCCACACTTCACGGGTGTGGCTTTCTGTTAATTTCCCTAGAGAACTATGTATTTCCCTGTGTTTATGTAAATCTTCGACATTTGCAAGCTTTCAAAGAATTACTTGGTTTTGTGTTTGATTGATTTCAGATATCAGGGTACTGAGGAGCTTGTAGCAAAATAATAACAATGTAATTTAATTAGTAGCCTTTATTTTTTCTTGGAATGGGAAATCATCAAACGTCTCCTCCACTCTGGGCGGGGCGGGTGGTCATCCACGTTCCTTCCTCGCCCTTTATGTTTCGGGGCCACGGTATCTCTTTCGAATAGTCCCGCAGCCCCGGCAAGCTTCGGCCGGCCCTTGCCTCAAACAGATGTCAGCAAAATGAAGGGGGGCCCCTTCATTTTGCTGACATCTGTTTGAGGCGCGCTTGGAACACGAACGCGCCTTCGACATGGTTTGTCGTCATAGCACGGACGAACGGCAAACTAGCCCATAGCTCACCGTCCTCAGGTCCGCGCATACAGTGGCCCCGGACGCCCGGTGCGTCGTCGCGGCGATTGGGGCGAGAGGTTCTGTCCTTCTCGCGTTCCACCACCTCCTTCGCACCTCATTCACCTCCTTCGGTGACGGCTTCTCATTTCATCTTGCTCTGGATTATGCATTGAACCAGGGCCGGACGCAAGAGGTCGCGCCTAGTTAGGGAGCCTGGAGTTATAAAATACAGGCCTGGATTTAGTTTATCCTGCCTGATCTCCCACAAATTACACACTTTGCCAATATTTCTGTGTCTGACTGTGTGTGAATTTATACTCTCGGTGAAATGAAATTTGTAGAGATAAATTAAGATTTACATTATTATTAGCGGACGTCCCGCGTTTCACCCGCGTAGTTCCCGTTCCCGTGGGAGTACGGGGATAGTTTTTTTTAATTAACACATTCGCGTGCAGAACGTATGGATACGTAAAAAAATCGAGATACGATGTCGCACAACGTATCGATACGTCAAATTTTATGTTTCCCTTTCAGTCAGTACGTAAGGAAACGTTCGTTTCTCATATAATGCTCCTATAGTGACGTCACAGTGCCACAACATATCAAAATATAGATTTCGTAGTGTCACACAGCATCGACATTTTAAGCGTTTTGTGGGTGCTTCTCACACATACAAAGACACCTACTCGCAAACGCAGAACGTCCATAGACGTTAACTGGAGTATGCGCCGCCATACTGTCAGTTGGGCTGTGCACCGTTACGCGACGCACGTGCACAGTGAAGTGAGCTCCCGAGTTACGAAACTTTTAAATCGTAAGTTATTACATATTTTTTACTGAATTATAATAGTGTGTATATAGTATGTAGAATACAATAATGATTTTCATATTTGAGCAACAAGAGTAGTTTTTTTTAAGTTCCAATTATAGAAATACCGTTGTTTTAGCTGTACAAAACCAAGCGAGCGAGAAGAAAGAAAAGTATTAAAAAAACAAGCAAGGATCCATCACAACCATGTTTTTCGGGCATAACCACATGTAGATATCAGATTCTGCGAGCCCAAAAGGTGATCCATCCGTAGAAGCCTCGCCCCGACCGGAATTGGCATGGGAAGAAACAATAGCTGAAATGCTTATGGGCAAGCACTCTGTTACAAAAAGAAGACCAACTAGAAAAAACAACTAATTTCAGAGATACAAATCGACATGAAATGCTCAAATTTCTTGGATTATGTCTTGTGGTGGGACAGGTTAACGTTCCGGACGGAAAGTTTTCTTAGCTTTTGCTTTGTATTTTTGGATCTGTTTCATTATTTTAATAACAATAAATACATACCTACGTAAGAAAGTGTTTGTTTTAATGTATTTCAATCAACGTTTCGTGTAATATAATAGAATAGATGAGACAAAATTGAAAAACGTGTCCATGCATCGACGTAATGACACGTTGCGAATAATATATCAAGTAATGTAAAATAAAATGAAGCAGGAAGTTTCTTTACGTCGACGTACAGATACGTCTTGTATAATTTCATAAGTCTTTAAGATAAAATAAAAGATAAAATGTGTCAGAACGTAACTGCACGTCGACGTATCAAGACGTTGTGTTTAATTTTAAAAAATAAAAATGATTGTATGTTGCGGAACGTCACCATACGTCGACGTATAATGTCGTTATAATCATAGTTAATTACTCAAATAAATAGAGGTACTAAAGAACGTTTATAAACGTCTAAAAAAAATGTATGGGGGAAAACAGTGCTCTATCACAGGTTTCGAAAAAGTGAGCACCGCGCGCGAACGTGTTAAAGTAAAATAAATGTTAATTTTAATACCTCTAAAAATATGTGTACAAAGTTTCATGATGATCGGTTGAGTAGTTTTCGTGTGAAAGCGTAACAAACAAACTCACATTCACATTTATATAGTAGTAGGGATTAGGGATTCGAATAAAAATATTGTATTTATTATAATAACAGCCGCTTTGTGTCGATCTTCAGACCTGATGCCGCCGTGGAGCGGTCATTACAGACCCGGCATGGAGGCCTCGGAGAGAACGTGAAACCATTGGTCCCGGCTGTCCATTGATAGTCATTTTAGGTAGCCATTGGCCCGAAAGTATGACAACCAATCTTACCAAGGGGTATAGTCCCACAGTAGTTTGTTCTCCGGCTGTCTTTCAAAGATCTTTGATAGTTTTTAAAGTTCGGCACCCTTAACGACTGCATGTTCATAATTTTGAAAATAGTGGTGATGAAAATAAATTTAGCAACAGGGGCGTAGCTAACGCCATATCAGCGGTATCAATGATATGGGGATTTTGAGTAACAAGGGCCCCTGATGAGGAAAAAGAACACCAAATCTCTAATATTGTGTTTGATAAAACACGAAACAAAAATGTTAGTTAAAGGCCCAGAAAGCTCCCATTTTTCGAGCTCGCTCTATGATGAAGGCTTCACCGCTTGTGGTCCAGAAAGCATCAATTTCCCGAACTCGCTTTTCGATGAAAATTTAAACCCTTTCAAGATGCTGTAGTTTTCTATTTTAGCTCTTCACAGAACATAACCTATGCTATTCATGATCACAGTTACACTTTTTTTGTCTCTCTTTGCTCGGTCACACACTCTATTAGTCAAATGAATGACAGCTAAATCGATGCAAGTCAGAGTGATATTTTCTTAGTTTTGCTAAATTGATTTGTTTCACTTTTTTTTAGGTTATAAGGGCCCCCAAACCTAACCTAACCTTTCAGCATGGGCTCGAACCCACACTAGGCGAAAAATCTTTTCAAAAAAGCTTATGAAAGTTTTGTAAGCAGATTTCAGCACAAAAGTCAACACCATGAAAATAATTCTTCCCACACACTTTTTGTTATTCGTTAACACAAACAGAATCCTCCCCGATAACACTTCTGACACTAGTACATATAAATCACAGAGTTCGTTACTCCCGCTCAATATATCACGATACTTACTTAATTTTATTCTTTTGCTATTTTATTACTTTGCTGGAATTCAGGATATCTCACTAATAAAATTGATTAGTAGAAATATAGATGTAAAAGCGTTGAAAACTGAAACTTTGGTAATAATTAAAGGATCATATTTTGTCTCTATGTAATTACCGTCTTCCCATTTGTAGTTGTTTTATGGAAAATTTTAATATCATACAAACATTAATAAACATATCATACAAACATGAAAAGCACAAAAGTCCCTTTCGTAACGTAAACGTATTCAGTCGAAGTCAATTCACGGAAAATCTCGTCGGGCACACTCCTTTAAATAGCACATCGAGACTTAGAAAAAGTTCAGCTTGGAAGCGTATAACGATAAAGTATTGTTTTAATTTACTCTTAAACAGGTAGGTATCGCTACTGGCGATGAGACCGCCTCCGCCGCCTCGCTGTAACCTAGACAAAAGTCTGTAAATGAGCTTTGTTGAAATGTTAATGCAGTAAACTAAAGGAAATTCGTATGGCCTCTAAAATAGATCCTTACGACCCCTCGCTAACCAGTGGTCACTTTAATTATGAATACACAGCTGTTTATGACGTACCATTGTTTTTCAGCTGTATACGAAATTCTTCATCATTACCAAAGATATTAATCACCTGTATCGCTCCTAGATAACTAAAGCCTCTTCACACAGATTACCGGCACGCTCTGACGTCATATTATCAAGTGATTGCTTACGTTTTTTACGTACTCAAGTTAACCCGCGATAACGGTAGCATGTGAGTTCATTCAACAGTGGACCAATTCATTAATTTATTCATTCTTCATTTCGGATTCATAAGTATTGTATATTATCACTTAACTAGGTGAAGTAACCAATATGTCTGACATATATTTTTCAAGTCACCCAAAGGGCAATGGAGAGGGCTACGCTCGGAGTTTCCTTGCGTGATCGAATCAGAAATGAAGACATCCGCAAGAGAACCAAGGTCACCGACGTAGCCCGAAGAATTGCTTAACTTAAGTGGCAGTGGGCAGGGCACATTGCTCGCAGAACGGATGGCCGATGGGGCCGATGGGGCCGAAAAGTGGAGTGGCGACCGCGAACTGGAAGACGATGCGTTGGAAGACCTCCCACTAGGTGGACCGATGACCTGGTGAAGGTTGCGGGAATCCAGTGGATGAGAGTAGCAAGGGACCGGTCAATGTGGCGACACTTGGGGGAGGCGTATGTCCAGCAGTGGATGTCTTTCGGCTGAGATGATGATGATGATATTTTTCGACGGCATGTAAAGCCAAGTCAGACGCCGCCCATTATTATAACTATTCCTATTAAAACTCAATTAAAAAAAAATACAAAACGAAAATATTGTAAATTGTAGCCAATCGCTATCGGGGACCCTGGTCCAAGATGAGGGCTCCAGAGAGAGGAACCTCCTAACAATACGAGTCGTGTCCAGGAAAACGTTTTTTGAATCAAACCATTTCAATCTGCCTAACGAGAGCCTCCTCAGGCATTGATCAAGGCTCTTGGCAATTAAGCCATGGGCTGATACGACTATCGTCACAATTATCCCAGAGAGTCTGTATCCCATATGTCGACAACCTTGCGAGCCAATTCAAGATATGTATTAGATTTGTTAATCTTCCTCGGCTTTCACAAGGTTCTCATCATACTGGCCCGGTATGTCAAAACGTTATTGTTATTTTACCAGCGCTATTTATGTTTAGTCAATCATGTATAAATATAAAACATTTACTACAATCCCTACTCCCTACTATTATATAAATGTGAATGTAAGTTACGTAAGTAACTCAACCGATCATCATGAAACTTTGTACACATATTCTTCTTATTCTTCTTTGTATGTATTTATTTATTGTATATGTCACCGTAAAATTGTCAAAAACGTTATATTACAATATAACGTGTTTTTTCTCGCGATATTGTAATGTCTCGAATTATTGTCAACTGAACATACGGAAGTATCTCTGCCCCCATAATCGGGACTTGGGGCACCCCCCCCGTTAGGTTAGTTAGGTTCCTTTAAACCCTGCACTCGGAAATAGGGGCCCCGCGAAGCGGGGCTCCGTCGACTACGCTTTTTAGGGGGAATATAAAGTGTTTTAAGGTTATGTTGAGAGTTGTGCCACTGGGCAAGGGGTACCCCTCCTTCCCTCCACACCGCGTAACATAAACGCATTATTTCACGAAAAATAATGCGTTTTGTTGTAAGCAGTATGTTCATTTGACAATAATTCGAGACTTTACAATATCGCTAGAGATATTACAATATAACGTATTTGACAATTTTACGGTGACATATATATGTAAATGGTACACCACAGGCTACCTGCAGTATTGTCTCTCCTTCCCCTTTAAAACCATCCAAAGGTTGTCTTTAAAAGATCGCTTTTAGCGATAAGACCGCCCATTGTGTCACCCCTTGTAAAATGTTTAAAATGTTTGTATTTATATTTTTATGGTGTACATAATAAAGAGTATTCTATTCTATTCTATTCTATTCTTGGAGGTATTAGAAGTAGCATAGGATACTTTTTATTTAAAAAAAAACTAACCCTCACTTGCAGACGAAGTTGCGCGGGTCAGCTAGTTTATTATAATATCCAAAGTCCTTACAGTAAACACCGGCTCCCCAAATGACTAACACATGCCTTCACATATTTTCCTTCCATTCAACAACCTCAGGACGTAAGAAAACAATAGAGCAGTCTCATGAGGAAAACGAAACAACAAAACAATATGTTTTTCTTTTCTAGAATTTATATTCTTAGTCACTATTTTATTCTCGTCTGTGGGGTACGGTGTAAACAGCGTAATACTTTATTGATTCATACTTTATTACGTCAAATAGTCTTAATGAGGATGTTATTTTGACCCCACATATAGTTAGTAACCCTAGTTACGCCGATATTGGGGGACAAAGTTACAACTTTTTCATATTTTTTTGTATAAATATAGTTTTGCATAAACTTACTTAGTTACATAATGCTCTGTTGACGGGTTCGTGAAGAATCTGTTTACACTATGTATGTCGACTGTGTAAAACGACCTTAATAATAAATATCGCTGGACATTAACACACAGCACCATCTAGTGCCGCACTAAGCAAGGCTTGTATCGTGGACACCAGATAGTTGATATACTACATGTATACTTTTATGTTTGTAAATACATACATAATATACGTATAAACATCCATGATTCAGAAACAAATATCCATACTCATCACACATACATTTGCTCCTACCGGGATTCGAAGAACGTAAGGCAGCCTCACTACCACAACGCCATTCGGGTCGTCAATAGACACTTCTCTGTCCGTATCTGTGTTTGAGGTCATCTACCAATCTTCCTCAAACAAAATGTCCATACTGAGATAAGGGTACCAGGAAAATGAGTTTTCATTTGATGAGTCATTATTTGACAATTGACTTCCTCATGCGTTCACACGATAATAAAACACTATACTCTTGCAAATAACTGTTTCCGCGTATAGTCTAAAACAAAAAATGATTGCGATGATGAGAATAAGTGCCTTCAGGCTTAGTTAAGGATATTTTACACCGTTTGTAATTCTTCTGCTACTTGGAGACCTAGTCCTCTCTGTGAAAGTGGGTGAGCTATAAAATCTAACACGCAGATTGCAGGTTGGTGAATGTCAAATCATCAATGTTGCTTGCTCCTGAACTAAAAAATTAAAAAATGACCAATTTGATATTTTTAGTTTTGTTTACTTTTCATATAATTTTGGTCTAGTCTATCTTTTTTTCTATTTGTCTTCGATCTTTTTGGTTCAATGACATGAAAGTTTCTTCCCGACGTTTTAATTCACCGTTTTGAGTGATGAATGAAATGAATCACACAAAACCTTAATTTAGTATATCAAAGCCGCAGAGTTCGTACATTTTTAAAACCACTAAGAAAGATTGTTAATGTCAGACTTCTAATAATTTATTCTGTCTGCCTTTTGCAATAATTTAAAGAAGATCCAAGATTAAAGTAAAATGTTTAATCCCTTTGCTTCAAACAGAGCTGAAAAATATTTTTGACATAGCTTAGTTCAACTTTTCTTAGCATTGAATTCCTATTGCAATTGCCTACCTGCCTATAACTAAAAAGTTTGTTCTTTCGTAATCTGTAAAGGGGTTGGCCCCCAAGTCCCAGTCTAATAATATATGTCATGTCATGGTAGAACTTTCTTAGCTTTTTTGGGGCAATACCGAAATTACATAATTCGAAAAGGTTCTTAAAGAAACTATGGAAATACTCGTACAGCGTGTAAACCACCTCATCATGCAGCCGTCAACCAAATCATGTTTTGTGGTAGAACTCAATATAACGCACTTAAAACATTGTGCTGATGGATGGATTTAATAGTGCGGGGGTCGTAGAGGTGGTAATAGTAAAAATTGTACAGTACAAACTTGTAATAAAATAAAAACATGTCGAAAAGTTGGAGCCTCAAATCCCCCAATATCTCCGTAACTAGAAGGGGTGTGGCGTAGAACAAAAAATGATCGCAATGACGGGGAACACAAGTGTTTTTCGGCTTCGTCAATAGGTATTTTATACCCTTTATTTGCATGACTGCTAATCCGTCAGGATTGACCTAGGAAAAACATCGTGCGGAAACCAAATCATCACGCCTGAAAGATATCTCGACGTCATGTAAACCAAATCATCACGCTTGAAAGATATCTCGACGTCATGTAAACCAAATCATCACGCTTGAAAGATATTGTTATGATTCACGATCTGCAGAGTCAATATCCTATCCTACTAATATTATAAATGCGAAAGTTTGTTTGTATGGATGTATGGATGTTTGTTACTCTTTCACGCAAAAACTACTGAACGGATTTGGATGAAATTTTGCACACAGATGGTTTATAACCTGGATTAACACATAGGATACTTTTTATCCCGGTAGTATGATCCCGTGGGACAATTTCAAACATCACGCGGGCGAAGCCGCTGGCAGAAGCTAGTTCTAAATAAATGTTGTGAAAGAGGCGAAATGAAAAAACTGGTAAGTGTTGTATGATTGTTGCCGTATAAAGGGTGTAAAACACCTCTTAACGAATACGAAAGGCACTTGTTCTCCTCGTCATTCTGATCATTTTTTTGTTCTACACTATACCTGGGAACCTTCTAGTTACGGAGATATTGGGGGTCAAAGTTGCAAGATGTTTGACAAGTTTTTTTTTAAATACCACTTTTATGGCATGGTTTTTACTTTAAATATCTCTACGACCCCCGTACTATTCAATCCATCCATCCGCACAATGTTTTGAGTGTGTTACTTTGAGTTGTACCACAAAACATGATTTATAACCTCAAAAAAAAAATATTATTTCCCAGCAATATTTTTTGCGTAAAGTTACTTAGTTTGATATACAGAATGCTTGGTTAACGGCTTTGTGATGAGGTGAAATACACCCTGTATATAATGTACTCTGTGGTGGTTGCTATTCAAACATAAAAGTCACAAGCATGGTACAATAATTTAAACCTCAAATATCTTTTTTATCGACATTACATAAGACATTTAAAACCTAACAAACAGTACTTAGAAAGTAGGTTTCTCAACAATAATAACTCTGACACCATAGGCAGCAACCACAAAAGAAAGAAGGAGACCAGGCAAATTGCTTCCTATCGCAAGTCAAAAGCGTGTATTAAAAAAAATGCTGAATTAAAAAAATAAACAAATAAATTCTTGTCATCATCATCTGCCTAGCCTTTTCGTAACTATGTTGGGGTCGGCTTCAGTCTAACCGGATGCAGCTGAACAACCTCCACAACCCAGTTAATACTGGGTTAATACGATACCACTTGGTAAGACTGGTTGTCAGACTCTTTGGGCCACTGACCACCTGTAACGTCTGCCAAAGATGGACAAATAAATTCTGGTATTGCCAGAAAAAAATCATGTTACAGAAAATTGTAAGACCCTGGCTCCATAGCTAGGGTTAAACAAGCTATATGGTTTACAGTTTAACCCACAAATTACATTGTAAAATGTAAACGAAATAGCTTGTTCGACCGTTCCCGTATTTCAGGAGCCAGAGACTTCTTCCATTTAGGTTACAATTGGGCAAATTGTATGCAGCAAAAACCAATTTATAATATATGTAGAGATTGCTACAATACTCCCCTTTAAAAGCCAGAGCAGACCAGGGAGCGAGAGTTTGAGCAGCAACAGAAAAGCAAGACAAATGTAGAACCGGTGTGAAGTGGCCGCCATTTTGAATTTAAAGGCTTCCTTACTACCCGAGTTTTCATTAACAAAGAATGCTATTCCTAATAGTACAGTCTAAATTACTAAATTCCGTCGTAACACCAACTCAGGTGCTGAAGGTAGCACCTGTACTTACCTTTTCTGTTAATTTAGCCGCGTACTTCCCTGGGGAGCCCGGAAAGGGTATAAAGTTATTCAAAGTTTAAACGGTTACCTAGTTCATTTTCACTGTAGGTTACGTACCTATGTGACGTTATATGTACTGAAAATGAAGGTCGTGATCGGACCAATATCTGGGGACATTTGATATGTGAAACTTACTAACAGTGTCTGTGATTTACTGGGTGTTTTTAATGTAATGTTAGTACTGTCTGAGAAATTAAAAAGTGAAGTTCGTTGTTTAAAATTATTAGTTATGTTTCTGGAAGGCTTTTCATAGAAAGGTAATGGGGCAATCAATTATCTTCTCATTTTAGTATTCGGATACTTGGATAACGTTAACCGAATAAATCCGGATAATATGAATAATTTGGATAGGAGCGATGAATATAAAATTGAACCACAATGTCGTCAATCATTTCTATCAATCAGAAAACAGTCTAACGAACCATGACTACATTAAAATGATCAAACCTAAGTAGGTAACAAAATATTTCACAAAATTACACACATGTAACAATTCTTATTAACAGTAAAAAATCTACATTAGTAAAAATCTTAAAATAGTTGTTTGTTGTCGATAGTCGTCATACCGAAATCAAATCTATAATTCTCTGTAAAGTAAGTAATCTCCACCCAAATGTCCAAAAGTAGTATTTTAAGGTAACTAAACAGAGTAACTTTATTTTATGACAAGTGCATGGCCTATCTTAAACTTAGTCCTTAAATAAAATAAAAAAAATATGTTAAAAATTAAATAAAGTCATACCTCCGTATATCTAATAACATATAAAAACAATTAAATATTACTTTTCAGTTTTTGATAAAAAGATCTAAGGAAACTCAAACTATCTTTTCGAGTCGTTTAGAGATGTCCTCAATTTATTGCACAGGTTATCCGTTGACGAAAACGCCCTTTCAGATTCCACGCTGGTTGGAGAAATGGTCATGAAAAAGCTATACTTACACTACTAATTATGAATCAGTACAAAAAAAAATGGGACTGTATTCGTTACCCTTTACTGATCATATTTATGTAGTCAGAAGAAAAAAATTAAACCGAATCCCAAAATTATCTACGAAAATTTGTCATAATTGATTGTAAACTCATAACTGAATGACGCTACGATGATCAGATGAATGACTGAATGACTGATGATGGTCGCAAAAACGATTGATGAATACTAATAAGAATTTAAGAATGGCCTATACAATGTTTCCATTAATTGAGTGAGATTTTGGGAAATAAACAAACGCTAATAACTTTGCTGTTTATCAATATTATTTATTGAGACTTCACATATATATTGACAAGAACATCTTTAAAAAGACCTTTGAGTATTTGTACTAATTAAAAATTAGTGGTGTATGTTGACTTAGTTAGATGATAGCTTCTTAGACCTCCTCTAGCGAAGCCATTTGAACTCGGCATACAGTTTCCAAGTCTTCATTTGGCTTTGTAATTGCAGACCCACTGCAATTACAAAGCCAAATGAGGACTTCGTTGCTAAGTTTTTTTTTAATTAATAGTTCTACAATGAATTTTGGCACTAAATTATAAGAAGATCTAAATACGTCACATGACTTTTCAAAGTCAAAGTAATTTATTTTCAACACACTTGCTCATAAAGTGCCTCTAATTTCACCGCAATTAGGCACATAATGACACCTGTAATCAAACTGTGACTTTTTCATTGCTATTATTCACAAGTGAGTTATAGGGTTTTTTTTTTTATTTTATTGGTTGAATTGCTTTGTTCTTAAAAAAGTTTCGATACAAAAAAGATCGCGTTCAATAGTACAAATAAATTAATGTACCTATTGCTTGCTCATTTCATGCAACTTCGTATCTACATAGATAATTTCAACTTATAAGTTTCTAAAAAATAAAACTTTCACTCAAATGTAACTTTTGTTTTCTCTGTAAGTATTTAATAAAACTTTGAATTCCCCATTTCGTACGTGGATAAATCGCTATCCGCGAAAAGCCAAAAAAAAGAAACCTCATTATTTTAGTCTATGGCCGATCGCCATTGTTAGATGCGCGCGCATAGGAAAACGGATTAATTATTCCCGCCATTGCGAAAAAAAATTCACAACTCGTTTTCACTGTTGAAATTATAGTTATTTATTAATTCAAATGTCTACAAGTACTAGTTATGAAGAAAATGATTTATTTTGTACACCGCCCGATATAAGATGTGCAGCCCTTAACGTTATCGAAAGTTTACTACCTGAAAACTCCAAAGTCAAATATCTATTTTAGTATTATTTTATTCTCAAGTGTGTTGAAAAACGTCGTATGATACACGTGTGTGTTGATGATTACCGTCCTCGGCTCTCTTAAGACCCTCGCCTAACGGCTCGGGTCTCAATAGCGCCTCAGCGGTAATCACCAACATTACACACTTGTACCATAATGTACTATTTGTTAAACATAGGTAATATGGTACACTAGGTTACGTATGTGTGTACTACTTTTCTTCTTAGAATTTTGTAGGTTGTCCTGTCTCTAAATTTTAGGGCAGGCTCAGCAGTAAGATAATTAGAGCCGGGCGGGCCTAATTATCTTACGGCATTCAGATTATCTCTACGGTTGTTTATATAACATTCAAAGAATTGTACAGATCTTTTAAAATTTCTATATCGGAGCTAGAAAACTTAGGGTCGTTCTTTAGGTCGATCAGTGTTTTCACTATTCCATCTGTTTCCAAATCTAGCACTTACGCCAGACCACAACATTACCTAAACCAACATAACAGGTCCGTACAAATGTTATAAAATGGACCTTAATAGTATCAATTTGAATTTGCCAACATTCCATGTTTCAAACCATTTCAACGGTGTTAATCGCCTGCGATTGGTTGTCAAAACGACACGTTACAAAAGAACTGAGTTGGAGCCAGACCCAACAAAAGCCCAGCAACTCTTTTTGATCCAAACACGAAACAATAGTTAAACAATACACAGTTCCAGTAACTTTTAATGAAAACTCTGTCGTTTAACTGAACGAGTTACAATAACTTTTAGATTGCGTTCAACATTGTTTGCGCCGCAATGGATTAATTCAATTTGCCCGCAGTCCATAAGAGAAGAGTATGTTATTGTTTTAGTTTATTTCTTTCAGAACTATGTGCCCGATAACTAGTCCTATTGATACAAAAGACCAATTTACACACATTTCATCCTATATCTAGCTCCTGTAAGGGATCGTAGAGATAATAAAGAGATACCGTAGCCCGCGAAACATAAAGGGCGAGGAAGGAACATGGATGGGTTTAAGTCAGTAAAAGTCTGACACTCCCTCCCGCTACGCCCAGAGTGGGAAAAGTTATTTGATGAAGTCCTATCCGAAAAAAAAAGATTTAACATATTCGGTTTTATATTTATTGCTAACAATATCAACACAACTCGTAGGCTCAGATTCGGTGATATGGCGTTTTCTATTTATATGATGGTATTTAATTGCTATTTATGTAGATTTTTTTTCTAGAAAACCTATTGTGTACAAAAGCTGTCCAACAGACACTGATATCTATTCTTTTCCCCAGCGAAAACATATAATATCAGAAGATTGAAAAATGGCCAAAGAATTTCGGAGCCATTGTATCTATTTAGTTGAATGAAGCTTATTTCAAACAATGTTATCGCGAGTACCTCACAGGGTCTTATATTTTTAAACCTCGATATTTAAAAAGTTTTGTACTTGCTATTTACAAACTACAAAATACGAGGTATCGAAAAATTCGGCCACATCGCTGTCAATAAGAAAATTGCATTGCTATGTACCGTGGCAATACGGTCAGTTCTGGGCACTATTCCTTTTGGCAATTTTTCATTCTATTTTTTCTTTGGCTTTGCTTTAGAAAAAGCTTTTTAATTTTCTTTTAAACAAAAACGAGACACTTTCTATCACATCATGAATTTTGTATAAAGGTTTAATAAGATAAAATATACATTGTGAAAAGTTAAGCGAAAAGCGATGAGCCGAACGAAAATAATATAAAATCAGTCAGGCACGATGAGTATCAAAGTGGTTGAGTTGTTGATTTAAAACGTCGACCATAATATTTCAGAAGTAAAAGAATGGAAATGGGATTTCAATGGCTTTACAAAACATTCCGTTGAAATCTGAATAATTAAAATAATGGTTACCTAACTTCGGTTAACCATTGTTACCTAAGCGGTGCAAATACTGTTACCTTATTTATAGCTTCGGTTTTGAAACGTTTGGGGTCGAAACGGTCGAGAAATGGGCCCGAGTCTTCTTTTATTTTTGACGTGATAACGTCTTATAAATTGATAATACCAGCAACACTCATGAAAAATAGTAACGTTCCATAGTAACGTTCCACCTCCTTTTTTGTATTACATAAAATAATGATTATGACGTTATCACGTAAATCTATCGTCCGTAAACCGACTTTACAGACAACCAATTTTTTTTTATTTTAATATGGGCCTGATCTTGATCTCTATCACGGTTGAAGGCCAACATGATACGTCATTCTTTAAAATACCTGGACCAGACCACCAATCATCTAAAGAAGGTAATACATTGATGTCTACTCCTCGAGAGACATAATCGGCGAGGTTCTGTCGGTTGGGACACGTCTCCGCAGTTGCCAGTCTTAACTAAAATGTCTACAACTACGAAATTTCTCTCCGGTTGGTCGACACTTCGCGTGACCAGAGGGCTGGTTTTTTCTTTGGCCGTTGCCACTTTACGTGGCAATGCTGCTAGTCTGGGCACGTGCCCGGATGACAGTGGTGCGGAGCAGTTGAGCCTAAGTCTCTTCATCATCATCATCATCATCTGCCAAGCCTTTTCCCAACCAAGTTGAGGTCGGCTTCCAGTCTAACTGGATGCAGCTGAATACCAGTACTTCTTATAGCGACTATAGTCCTATACCTATTGTTCTCGTTGTAAATAATATTATGAACATGCATACTTTTAATCTTAATTTTTATTATTATTATAGATCTATTTGTAGTTTGTACATAACGTACTTTATAATGATTAAACTTTGGTTTCTGAATCGTATAATTATATTACAGGATTTTTTTGAAGTCTTCTCATTAAAACACTCTATTAAATGGGACTTTCGCTTTTGTTTTTTTTTATTTGTAACAGTTCTTTTTGTAGCTCTTTGCCAGTATTGTTTTTTCAAAGATTTCTGTTTTCACTGTCCGAATTAACAATTTATAAAAAAAAACAAGAGCGCCCTAACACCACCCTCTGTTGAACACAAAAAGTATTAAAAACCACAAGGGCTTGGCGCTATCAATCATCATAGTTTACACATCGCTGCTTTAGGGGCAATAACCCGACGAATCTGCAAGTAACACTCGAATAGAAAAAACTGTAATATGTAAATCAACTACGCCCTGACATCCGATCCTCTCAAAAAGAAATTTAATTTGAATGTAAAAGCGTCCAGTCAACTGCTTTTTTGTTCGTTCGCCCTTTTTTTATTGGCCAAACGGGACGCTTGCTTGTAAAAACAAAAACTCAAGAATTTGGTGAAAATTATTTGTTCTACGCAGAGCTGTGGAGACGCCATGTGCAAAGTTGCGAAGTTTTATAAAACAATAAAATGTTTCGAGGTTTTATTGCTTTTAAAGTTGTGAAATGAGCTTTCGCAAATGTTTATGGTAATTGAGAGAAACCTCAATGGTTTGTAATGTTTGGTTTTTGTACTTACGTTTTTGTCTATTGTAATTCAAAATTGTATCATACTTTCTTTCCGAATAACTGCATAGCCTTTATGCGGAGGCTTAGCATGCCTTTTCCGCCTTTTAATTAGTATTATTTATAGCATTTCTGTATATTTTAGTGGTTCCAAATCTTTGTTTACTTTTGTGATGTCATAATGACAATGACAAAGCCTAGTTTTTCTTTTAATTTTATTGCTGTAACTTAGAGTTGTAGGTTTTATACATTTGATGTTTGATACCTTCTTTGTTAACCATTTTCAACCGACTTCCAAAAAGAGGAGGTTATCAATTCGTCTGTATTTTTTTTTTTTTTTTTTTTTTTTTTTTTTTTGTGTTTGTTACCTCAGAACTTTCGACTGGGTGAACCGATTTTGATGATTCTTTTTTTGTTTGAAAGCTGGTGCTTGTCGATTGGTCCCATTTTAATTTGTTGAAGATCTGATGCTGATCTTCCGAGATATACAAAGGAACTCTTCAAAAATACACGGCAAATCTGCAGTAATTGCTGCAATCGCTTGTAGGTTCATTGTTCATACTACATCATGACAAAAAATCACGCCTCTATGCTCTGAGGGGGTACGCAGATGTGTACAATACTCCCAGATTTCGACAATGTTTGTTGCCTCTGAACTTTCGACTGGGTAAACCGATTTTGATGATTCTTTTTTTATTTGAAAGCTGGTGCTTTTCGTGTGGTTCCATTTCAATTTGGTTAAGATCTGACGCTGATCTTCGGAGATATAAATGGAACTCTTCAAAAATACACGGCAAAGCTGCAGTCGCTTGGTTGTTTATTGTTTATGTAACATAGTGACGTAACATCACGCCTGTATGCTCTGAGGGAGGACGCAGAAGTGTACAATACACCAAGATTTCGACAGTTAGATATGTTAAGTTCTATTTAATGGGATCCTGGAGAAATAGAGGGAATTCCTTAAATTTTATAGGCACACCAGAAGCGATTTAGGTAGTTTTAGGAAGAGTACATTCTTGGAGTGATCCCATTTCAATTTGGTAAAGATCTGATGAAGAACTTCGGAAGATAGGCGACGGGAACTCCTCAATAAATGATAGCAAATGTACTGAATCTCATATCTGTCTATTGTTTGTTTCATAAAATAAAATCACGCCGGTACGCTGTGAAGGGGTACATGTGAACCACTAAAAAATGAAAAATAAAAACTTTTTTACAAAAAATAAAACCGACTTCAGAGAAAACAAAAAAGTGAAAAATAACTTTAGCTTCAGAAGTCGGTGACAAAAAAACTAAATCAATCAAACAAAGGTCACCGACTTCTGAAGCTAAAGTTATTTTTCACTTTTTTGTTTTATTTTTCTATGTTCTAGAACCAACATTTTGAAATTTATAATTTCTTCATGACGGGAAGCCGAGTCGAAAAGATTCAGTCTGCGTGTGGTCCTTGAGCCAGCAACAAGCTGGACATTACTCTGAAATATTTAACGTGGTCACGCCTAAGTCTACAAAATCTTGTCCTGGCGTCGTAATGAAGTCCTGACGGCCTTGAAAACTGCTGCTGCTGCTGGTGCTACTACTATTGAGAGCCCCTGGACCGTCGACTACCTTGAAAACTTACTGCTGCTACTACTACGACTGCGACAACTGCTGCTACTCCTACTATACTTCTGAGCACCTGGACACGGGACAGCGGGTGAGCCTCGACCCTCGAACCATCGAAGATTGGCGACTGCGAGTGAGCCTATCACTGCGACGAGCGGTTTCTGTCAACTGCGAACTTCGGACCTGGACCTGGACTCGTATCACCATGCTAACGGCTTCGTATCGGCTTCCCTAACTTAGTAAATTTCTATTTCCTTGTATTATTAAACCATCATATTTTCTCTTGCCATTTTTCTTTAAACTTTACACAATGCAACCTTACATTTTCCTCTCCAGGAAAACGTAACGTTACAGGTTTCTGAAACTTTATTTGTTGGTATGAAGCAAACTATAATAATAATAATTCGTGGATACTAGACAGTTGATATACAACATATATATTTTTTTGTTTGTAAATACATACTTATCTATACTAATATTATAAAGCAGAACAGTTTGTTTGTTTGTTTGTTTGGTTGAACGCGCTAATCAAAGGAACTACCGGCTCGAATTGAAAAATTCTTTTTGTGTTAGATAGTCCATTTATCGAGGAAGGCTTTAGGCTATATAACATCACGCTACAATCATTAGTAGCAGAGCAGGAATGAAAAATGTTGCAAAAACGGGGACGTTTTTTTCCTTTCGTTTTTCTCTCTTATGTGACGCAGACGAAGTTGCGTGGGTCAGCTAGTTATACATATAAACATCCATTACTCGGAAACAAATGTCCAACATCCTTGACTCGGAAACAAATGTACATGCTCATCACACAAACATTTGCTCCTACCGGGATTCGAACCCAGGACCCTAAGAACGTAAGGCACCCTCACCACCACTACGCCATTCGGGTCGTCAAATTACGGTAGATGACAAAAAAAACCAATTAAAATCAGAAAGATTTCCAAAAAGTATTGGACACATATTTTTTTTTTTTAATTCACGTAAACAAAAATTGAAAACAATAAATACAGTGCATCGAAAACTTTTTTGACGTCGCATTTCGGTACATTTTTTTACCAGGAAGTGACGTCAGTAGTGTCCGATCTTTGATGCGTTTTATATTCGTAATGTTGAGATTGTCTTTATTGTTTATCCGGTTGGTAGGACCAAGATAAGCAGGAGTGGACTGTATTAAATTAAAGAGAGCGAATACTTTAACATTTATATTATTAGGTCAGAAATAGCTTATATTTGAAGCGGGGCACATGAGTTTACACTTTTAAATGTTCCTGTTACATAAGGAACGTACATAACGAATTAACACTTGGGGAACGTGGGACTCATTTACTTATTAACTTGTTACGACACTAGGTAACTGATAAGAACTATGAATCTACTTTATATCTTTGACAATCTGTCTGATATGGAGCTCTTTTTGACTTCTTGAAGACTTCTCCTTGATTCACTGGTTGAATGAAGTTATTACTTGTTTCTATTTGACTCGATTATCGATTAAATAATCGGTTTCCCTTACATAGATTATTACGCCATTGCAAGTTGTGGGGGCACTATTGCGTCTCTCAGGGACCTTTAATCAATCATAGCCCGTGAAAATGGACTTTCCCATTAGCTGATGCAATAGTTTAACTTATTGCGTAATATCTCCCTTTGGACAAGTACTGACTTGACCAATATCCCTTCCACAAAAGCTGATGCAACATCGCAAATCATTGCGTAAGGCTTAAGGCCCTTTAGTATATAATAGTTCGGGGGTAGACAGACATATAGGTCCCCGTTATTTTCCTAAAAACTACTTATACTAGAGTTACATTCTTATGAAGGGCTCGTCGTCCGTTACACGTAAGTTTTTATTGATTTGATTAAAACAAAACATACGTTGACAATTTTGACGTGATAACGTCTTATAAATTGATAATACCAGCAACACTCATGAAAAATAGTAACGTTCCATAGTAACGTTCCATAGTAACGTTCCACCTCCTTTTTTGTATTACATAAAATAATGATTATGACGTTATCACGTAAATCTATCGTCCGTAAACCGACTTTACAGACAACCAATTTGTTTTTTTG
This sequence comes from Xestia c-nigrum, assembly GCA_916618015.1. Classification (NCBI taxonomy): domain Eukaryota; kingdom Metazoa; phylum Arthropoda; class Insecta; order Lepidoptera; family Noctuidae; genus Xestia; species Xestia c-nigrum. Next base: position 6,182,583 of record OU745246.1, on the reverse strand, counting down.
ATAATCTAATTGACGGACTGAACAGAATCATACTTTTTTAGTCAGTATAGTAGTCCATAGTTATCATCCTTTACATATAGCATCCATCGTTTCTTTCGTCGCATGATTCATATTCATTAAGTCAAAAGTCAAATTTATTTATTTGCAATAAATGTGGTACAAAAGATGGTAAAATAATATGTAGCGCAATGACACATTTCGCCATAAAATTGCCATGCAAACATTAAAGTACTTATAAACACTACTTACTTTCAAAATACATTTATAACTAAATGTGAAACAAAGCTTAATTTAGAAACTTAGGACCAGTGTGTTTAAAGTTACTCTCAACACAAAACAAAAAAGCCAACAAAGAAATTGTTATCAGAAGGAAAACAATTTTTTTTTTTAAACAAAGCATTTTCATTCATACAATCGTCCCAAAAGATGAATACCGCTTCAATTTATTTTTCTGGTGCAGGCTAATCCAAGAAACGCGAATAGTACAAGAAATCAACTGAAGAAAGAATCAGGCATACAATAAGGACGTAAACGATATACAAATCACTCTACATTTACAACAAGTTACTTGGTTTACATTGTAATTTGAGGGTTAAACTGTAAACCAAATAGCTTCTCCGACCGGTACTAACCACTTCATAAGCATACCCAACTAATAAAAATACCAAGACGGAAATATGTCCATGAAATCCACCATAACACGCCTTAAGTATTAACTATTAAATTCCCGGAAATGTAGTATGAATGCCACCACGATCCAAGTTGATTGACGCTGCCATTTTAATCTGATATAAAGGAACCACTTACTAATATTACTTGGACGATATAACGTCTATAATCTTCATAGTTTCATACTTGGAAGAAGGTACATAGTTTGATGTATGATGATCGGTTTGACATAGGTACTAGCTTTATCAGTAACCTTCGTTAGAAAAAAAAACTATTTCTTCCTTTTTTAATCTACTTCTGTTAACAATAACATAACTCTTAATTATTCTTCTAAAATAAAAGTTATAGCATAAGTAGACCTGATAACACCAGTTATCTACCAGTAAAAGTCCCGTTAAAATCTGTTCAGCCGTTTCGGAGATTAGCCGGAAGCTCGGAACAAACCGACAGATCGACAATTTTTTTAAATAATGTGTTTCTTGTTTTATATGCCGTACCTATATATTTTGATATGCATTCAGTTAAAAGCTGTTATTTTATTATTATAAACATACACTTATTTTTTTTATAGATTGTGGTTATGTTGTGTTTGATTTACTCGCCTGATCACAAACTTGGAGCAATAAGCCTCGCTACTATTTTGCAGATTGGGAAAGGAGATAGCCAGTATTGGGCTAAAGTGTGTACAGAAACGATACTTATATTTAAAAAAAAAACTAGATTTTTTACTGATTAATAATAACATGTAACAATAATAACTTTCTACTGGTTTTTAATTGAATGTAGCTCTAAAACTAGCTCCGTAAACAAGCTGGCAGGTCATTTTAAGTTCGTTCTGAAACTAGTAGTTCTAAAGCAGTTATTAAAAAAAACGATATCTATTTTGTTTTAGTATATTTTGTCATGCACATTGTATTCACTTATAAAAGAAAAAAGGGAATTTAATGAATTTATTGTTGTTTTAGTAATAGTTATTTATTTACTTAACAATAACATCGTTCAAAATCGTGTACATCGAGCGACTGTTTCAAAACGAAAAAATGTCGATGGTTGTCAAAATGTAAATGTCACGTCACGCCCAAAAAAAATATAGTTATTTATTGTATCGATATTTTTAAACAGTATCGATAATAATAGAGTGAAAAGTATCGATATATCGTCCGTTTTCATATGATTATTCAGACATATTCCTAGAGCATTCAAACTTAGTAAAAAAGAATACCTAAAAGAAAACAGTATTTTTATTGATGCTTGAGCCTAAATAATTATACACAATTTAATCAAATCAGTAGTCGTCAGATATGGACACGAAACGAATTTGATACTCTAAAATAAACATCGAATATCGATATATCGCGATTTTTTGCCCATCCCTAATTCGTTTTCGTACTCGTGTGCTTACTCGATTTCTGCTATTTTTCTGACGACTTTGAATTGATTTCACGGACTTGGATACATGTTATTGTGTATTTTGTTGGACACCAATTTTGAGTATGAAAATGAATTTTCATTTTCATACTCAAAATTGGTGTCCAACAATCCATATATCAACAATCCAATACTTTAATCATCTGATTAAAGTATTGAAAAAATAACTTGTTTTTATTTTACCTACCAAATTCTTTTTTTATGCTATGCAATAATATGCTAATAGTAACAAACAACTATGTTTTCAAACAACAAAATCAATGTGTATATTCATGGTAATTATTTTACAATATATTTTGGCATTATAAATAGGTAGGTACTATTCTTACCATCTGCCGCATAACCTAACCTAGTGTCCCAACAACTTATTTTCTTCCTAATTCCCATATAATTTTGAAAAAATCTTTCTGATATTAATATGTAGGTGTTTTATCTATTAAATAACACATAAATTATTACTGTTCGCATTTGGCCCAACGATGTATGGATTTCTGGCGATCTCTTTTGTTGCCACGTCGGCATTATTACCTATCCTTGTCTTCAATATGTTAGGGTCGGTTTTTAGTCTGACCGAAAGCTGCGGCTACCAGTATCATACGTCAGCGACTGCCTACCTGACCTCCACTCCATTACTCCTGGGCACGTTTTGTACCCAAGTTTTCGGACTTAATAAATAAATAAAAAATAAAAAAAATAAAAAAGCCTTTTATTTCATGCAATAATAGTTTCAAAATATACACTGATTTAAAGTTGTACTATACTAACATATTTTTATATCATTAGATTCTATTGCATATTGTAAACTTTAAATTTATTCATTTTTTAATTACATTGGTGATATATGATACAAATTGATTTCAATTTTATGTCGTTCAATAAGAAGTAAATAAACAAAATAGGTACATTTTTAATTCTCATAGCTTGATCCTAACATTGAAGTAAAATCATTATTTGAAAAATAAACATTGAATCAAAAAATAAAATAAATTAATGTCAAAATTAAAACAACATTTAAATTATAATCAAAAACAACATTAAAATCAAAATTAAAACAACATCAAAAATCATAATTAAAAATAACATTAAGATCATAATTAAAATAGGATAGAATTAAAATACATTAAAAATTAAAATAAGATAAAGCATTCAAATTAAAATAATATACAATAAAATTCAGATCATTCAAATTGGGAATCCATATTGCTAGTATAGAATTAAAAGTAATAAATAACCTAATTGACACAATTTAAATGAATTACGAAGATTATAAAATGTCATGATTGCATGAACCCCTCAGCTGTTGAGGGTGAAGGCCTCCTCCAGAGAGAGTTTTCGGACTTAAACACTGTCAAAGATGAATTTGAATGCCACAACCCATCCATGGACTGGCCGCCTCAAGCGTTGCTTATCTAACTTTAAAGATCAACCTTGCTGCTGTCATTCGCGACTACTCTCTCAACATGGCAGGAACTCCTTTTATCGGTTTCGGTTTAAAGAAATTTATTTCTCATAAGAACATACAGTCCGCTTATAATGAGATACAAAGTAATAAGTATGATTATACAGTACAATACGATTTTCTCCGGAGTATTAGAAGTTACAATGTACATACATATTCCTTCAGTCCTTTTATAAAACCTACATAACTACTAAGGTACAAACATGCCAAAAGCCTGAACAAACGACTGACCGTGGTTAATCTACCTTCAAATCACATTTACGCTGTTGTGATTGGTTATCCGAAATAACATCAGACAATCAAATCGGACGAATCCCAATCCAATCTGTTTTGACAATGGATTGAATAGCTTTTTTGGGAGACAGGGAATTCCGGGATATTTAAGATTTTTCTACACAATAGAGACGACGTTTAAAGTTAGCTAAGGGTTTGGCAATTGTTTTTAATTGGTTTTGTTTATCTACAACAACGTCGATTTCTTCTTAGCAATCGATAGAAAAAAATACATAAAAGCCTAGTCAGAGACCCATGGGTAGCATAGAGCTCTGACATGAGGTTAGGCACTAATGACACAAAAGGCAAAATCAAAAAAATTAAACGGTGTTAAGCCCAAAATTGACCTACGCAATACAGTCTCAAATTGCCTGGTGTCAAGCGACGCAATCGGCGCAAAATGGAAGGTGGACCATTTTCCATAAGGTCAATAATTCTTCCTGCTGGGCTATTACGTAACTATCGGATACCAGTGACTAACGAGCTTCGATTGTACACCGAACTTTGATAGCAACTGAGAGTGTCGTAACATCATAAAGTATCACACTGAGTGGATATCACTTTACGGTGACTAACACACAGAACATATATACCCTAAAGGGGACTAACAAGATTGCGACTAGTTATACATAATACGAAACTAACCTTTTGACAGTTAATTGATATACACTGAGCCCAGTTACTATCATTGCGAACTGTCAACAGAGTTACTGGACTGACTTACAAAAATATTGTTCCAAGTTTTTAAATTACGTACGGATGCTTCATATTATTAGTATCATAACAAAGTGTTGTATTTTTGTGTACATAAATAAATAAATAATAAATAAATGATTGCCACTTTATCACAATTTCATCAAGTATTTCATTTCCTTGCCAACTTCTATCAATTTAAACCTTCTAACTTATCGAGTAGCGATCCAGCTTGATTGCCTTTTCTAGCACACCCGAGAGTAAAGAAATAAATATAGAAATACGGGGATTCATTACAACGTATATTAAGTTTCCGATATATTGGGCACAATATCTAGAAAACAAAGAGAAATGCTACAGAAATGGATGGGTGAAGGTTAAAAGAAATCCGAGAAATGCAATAAGTAGCGAATGGATTCCGTTCTTTGTCCTCATTTTACGTTACTGTTTTGTTTTTGTCCTTTTTCTACACCTGTGAAGTGAGCAGGATAGACTTTTTGATTGCTGTAATCAACAGTGGAATAGAATAGCTTTTCGGTTTGGAAGACGAAATCTTCTCTACTATAGAGGACCTGCACTTAAGTGTTGATGGAAATCTTTTTAGAAATTTTAAGAAAGCTATTGCTTAAAATTACTGTTCATGAATTTTCGTAAATCTATTGTAACTGACACTTTTGCAAAAAAAATAATGATTTCAGAATTTAAAATAAACTTGTGATTGTTTATAGTAGATGTCTGTACCTCAGAAAACTTTAAACTAATTTTAAACACTGTTTTAGGCTTTCACGGTTTAAAACTAAACTTATACGGACGCTTTTGTACGGGAGCTCAACATAATAAATAATCACGGAAGATAATCCCGTAAGTGACAATATAAGTTTAAAACTAATTTTGTTATAGAATCTAAAAAAAAAAGAAAGAAAAAAAGAATAATAGCTTTACTAAATTAAAACATTAATATAACCGATCGGTTCACTTTTAAAGTGAAAGCTCGAGAGCACATTCACAAGAAGTTGGCAGAGTCGTGTGAGAACTAACTTGTAGGTTTTCTTGTTAATCACTCATAACCTTTTATATATATTTTTTGTTGTTTTTGTTATTGTATTTTAGTTATAAGTATAAGTTCTGGGCACGTTTCCCGATGACAGCGATGCGGAGGAGTAGGTACTTTGACGCCTAAGTTTCCTGTTGACATTATTAAAGCCAAAACCAAAGTATTCTGGAACTCATATTTTTATAAAAAAGATCCAATCTCCTAGTTACAATCGTTATTTCTCGCGAAAATAGCTATAATATTAAGGAAAGTGTATACATATTATTAGACGTGACTGTACTAGAGACAGATCATCATCATTTGAGCACAAGTGTTTTTCTGTTGAAGCCTCGAGCTTGCCCTCTTTCGCTCCGTAAACTTGGGCGATTAAGAATGTTTTGTGTTAAAATAAAAACTAAGAAACGTCTTAAACAGACCCGCTAGAAGCAGAATCTTAATCTACAGACTGTTTGCGTGTTGTAAAATAAAAGAACTGTACAAAAAACTTGAGAATATTCATAAAGTAATGTAAAAGATGGAGAAGAAATTTTATCTTTTATGCGAAATCATGCGAAAATAAAGTGGTTACGTAATAATTAAGTTCTAAGTTATAGTCCATTGGAGTACGATTTCAGCTATATTAAACGGACTCAGCACTTTGCCTGTGACTTCGTTCGCTGAAATTGTGATAACTCGGCGAATGAGGCGTATTTTCTTTGTCAACTCTACCCTAGTCGCTGGATAGATGGCGCTAGTCTGACTACGTTACTGCAAGGAACAGAACGTCACATAAGTTATAGCATACGTTAGTTTTAAACCGTGAAAGCCTAAAACGGTGTTTGAACCAAACACAGTTGTGAAAAGGCTAGGTAGATGATGCAGATTATGTATAAAAAATCAAAAGTCCTTCCTTGGAGGCCCACGGAAAGTGCCCCTGTTGTGCTACCCTAAATCCGGTGCTGCTAAAGACAGATTGTTGCTACACATGTATAGTAGGTGTTATGGCTTATCTACTTTAACACATTCACTGTCCACGAAAAGAGACAATAGTTAAACAATCGCTCTGAACCATATGTGGCTCATGGGACAGGAAAAGGGTTAATAATATTGCACGTACTACAAGCAACGTTCCGTATTACGGAGTGTAACTATTATGTCAATACCCGCTGATTGTCCATTGTGTGTAGTTTGTAGTGTGGTAGGCGCTATTGTTAAAGATTAGCATACAAAGTTTAAGTTCAGCTGATTGTAAGGAATTGTACAACAATCCTTTAATACCTAGGGTTAGGCTCATATGTACAGTCAGCAAAACAGTTAGGCTGACAGGCTAGCAATCTTCTTACTACTGTTATAAATGGAAAAGGGTTATAATCAATCTGTTTGCAATTTCATCCAAATCCTTTCAGTAGTTTTTGCGTGAAAGCATATTGAACTCAATGCGTCCATACCAAGACCAACGACTTCCTTTCGACTTTTCAGTAACAGGTGCCACTTTCAAACTTCCCCTAATATACTCATTCCTCACTTTATCTTATCCATTCTTGTCCCTCCATACATTCATCTCAACATTCTCATCTCCACTACATGCCATCGTTTTTCATCCATCTTCTTCACACCCCAGCATTCTGATACATCCAATGTCGAATCTATCTACTGCATTCAATTTATGAGGCGACTAAACTAAGGCCCTTAACTAAAAACGTCTCGTAATTATACTTCCATTACTAACTTAACGTTAAGTAATGTTACTCTAATTTGTTCGTTGTTGCCTTGTAATTGGGGCGTGTTTTGTGTGCGACGATCCTTATCGGTTATGTAATGGATGTTCGATGATGGTTCTAAACGGTCACAGCTGGTGTAGGTTGTTGTTTTTATCGTACTGGTTTGGTTTACTTTAAAACGTAAGCAATTTGTTGTTTCGTGTCAACATAAGACAAACTCCACCTACCTATTTTGGGTCTGTGGCTGATCTCACTTTACCTAGGTCACGAACCACTGGGAGCCTAAGGTCCATGCTCACCAAAAAGATGACGCTCTGATTAACTAAAAACAGCTGTTTAAAACACATTTTTGTACGGGAACATGTCACAGTGACAGCTGTTTTTTCGCATAAAATACAGCGTGTACCAGAATAGTGTGGTCTGTAACCACACTTTTCTAGCACGCTGTATTTTATGGTCATATTTCAGGATAATCATGATACTTTTCTCCTTGGACCACCATCAAAATTGCAATACAAAAACTCAGCCGTTCCATACATTTGGGTCTAGTAGGTATTGATATTTTGTACTAGACATCTGATTTGTTTCGCCATTGCGATGGTGGTCCCATGAAGTAAATTATTCACTTTGATGATCTGTAACACCCTGAAATATGACCGCACCTTTCTGGCACACACTCTAGATACGTTCCAAAACTTGTCTACATTTGTCTTTTTTAAACTTTCACGATCAGAACACATTATAAAACTTAAGCTAGCTTGGAATCCAGTAATCACTAAGTGTACTCGTCAAGTGAAATCGCCTCAATATACGGACACTGTTAGTGTAGTGTGCTGTCCTAGTGTGAACCGGCCCTAATTAACATTTATGAAGATGAGTGAGGGTAGTTGAATTAACGCTTTCACTTTGCTGTCGCGGTACCTCCAATACTTCAGTCTCCCCGCGGCCACGGCTGGTGCAATCCGGTCGAAACGTCGGGATTAAATTAAAGGTAAATTCGCGATAAATACCCGTCTTCTTAAGTTTTATAATCTGTCTACATTTCATTACGGCTGATTTCAAAAAAAGAACTTGACATGGATAAACCCGCAGGCCCAACTGGTCCAACATTAACGCTACACCCACGACCACTTTCGGCACACAAAGTCCAGTGCACCGTGAACCCACGTCCGGTGGCACACACAGAGACGCCTAGGTAATGGGGACTAGTTTATATGCTAATTGTTACCTAGTGCTCCCGCCGGTGTGATGTTTACCTAGTGCGCAGTGTAGGTAGTAACGTCACTTTGTAACGAGTCGAGTTCGTCAGTTTGTTGTGTTTAAATTACAGTATGCAGGGTGTAAGAAGAGACTTGACGAAGCCGAAGGGCACATACATTGCATGTTGAACCTAATCGTAGTGCTTTAATGAAATGAAATGAAATGAAATGAAATGAAATGAAATAAAATGAAATGAAATAAAATGAAATGAAATGAAATAAAATGAAATGAAATAAAATGAAATGAAATGAAATGAAATGAAATGAAATGAAATGAAATGAAATGAACCAGTTTTCGAGGAAGTGTATTGAAAATTCTTTTATTTGTATGAATTCTAAATTGTTTGGTTGATCGTACTTTCCCAAGAGATTACTTTGTTTTTTTTTTCTTCTGGTCCCAAAATACGACTCAAAAATATTTAGGCGGAACCCGGGACCGCGGTCCCGGTCCCAAAAGCCCCCCGACCCGAATTGTTCTCCCCGTCATTGCGGTATGTTTTTGTCCCAAAAAAAAGTCGCCATTATTGTTTGCGTAAAGTTACTGTTTGATATACATTTACATGCCTAATGTAAGGTTCCTTTTTTCGGATTAGAAATCATCAAATAACTTCTCCCACTCTGGGCGGAGCGGGAGGGAGTGTCAGACTTTTACTGACTAAAAACCATCCATGTTCCTTCCTCGCCCTTTACCTTCCGGGGCCACGGTATCTCTTTCGAACCATCCTGCAACCCCGGCAGGCTTCGGCCCTTGCATAGAATATTCTTAAATATGGAAATCACCATACACATAACTTTGGGCGGTCTTATAGGCTATCCTGACATTACTAAGACTTGTACAATACAAAGTTTGCTATGTCCCGGTTGGAATTATCAGCATGGATTCCGTTAGATGGCGTTCACGTCGATTGTGTTAATGTGTGCGTGCGTCGTTCAAGGTCAGTTAGGTCTACTAGTCGCCTTAACACGTTAAACGCCATGTAGGGCACCAGTGACCTCAGCCCGCCTTCATCTAGGCGCCTCGTTGGCTACCGGTGACCTCGGAGTAGACCTGTTTTTGAAGTGAATTTGTGAGCCGTGGGTCGCGTTTACTATTAATATAATTTGGCGTAACGGAATGACCGGTATGGCGCTGTAGAACATTTCGCCTAAGTGGTTTTCGTCTAACTTAAGATTGGCCATTTTCTATGTAGAAAAGTTTTTATGTGATGAATTGAATATGTTTGTTACCACTACATACTGGTTTTACTGAACGGATTGGAGTGAAACTAGTATCGTATTTATAGAAAATGGTTTAGAATATAAATACAACATCCATGTTTTAATAAAAGAACGTTATAATGAAAATTATTTATTTATTTGGCAAAAAAAACAGGAATCAGGTATCTTGGCACATTTTTAATGGTGAAGCTTGTTGAAGCAGGGTAGGCAGAAATGCGGATTACCGAGACACGATTCGCAGCATGTCGCCACCTTTTTGGTTTTATTTTTAGCCATTTTTGAGCCAAACATTTCCGAATTCGTTTTGTAGCATTCAACGCAGAAACGTCTTACGTTTCTAACACTTCCTTCCTTTTTTACTAGGTTATGTTTCTTTCTTTTTGGTCTTACTTTAAGAGGTTCATCCATTCGCTTTCCTGAATTAGTGAAGTGCTCTACTAAATCCCTTCTGAACTGGACGATACCTTCCTTGCGTTTCTTGTTTTCACAGTACATGACCCATGCATTTACCACAGCAGTATTGAGAATCAACTCTATCCCTAATTTTCTATACCACTTTACGTTTTTACGTAGTGGCGACGAATAAGAAGTCATTTGATCTGACATATCGACAGAACTTTTGGCTTCATTGTAAGCAAAAATCATCTTCGGCTTTCTGACAGCTCTCCCTTTTTTCATGATAGTTCTGAATCCATTGGAATGTTTCGTCGACAGCATATGCACATCTCTTTTGTCCTTCCATTTTAAAACGCAGATTCCTCGCTCATTTTCCATCGCCACCGACTCACCTGGTTTGAGTTTTGACTCGAGCACTTGTTTTGGTAAACCTTTTCTATTTTTTCTCACAGTACCAACCAAATGTGTGTCTTTATCGAGAAGTTTATTTGCCAATTCCAAACTGGTGTACCAGTTATCGGTAGCGACGGTATGACCCTTGTTGAGTATAGTCTGACAAAGATTCAAAACAACATTACAGGGGGTAGTGTTCAGTAACTCGTTATTTTTACCCGCATATAACTGTAGCTTGCAAGTATAGCCGGGAAGTGTGCATAACTTGAATAATTTCATACCGTATTTGTGACGTTTGCTTTTGTTGTATTGACGGAAAATTATACGACCTCTAAAGGGCACTAGGCTTTCATCTACGCATACATTTTCTTTGGGGGCATAGTACTTTTCGAAAGTTTCATTCAGGGATTCAATCAGAGGTCGTATCTTGTTGATTCGGTCAGAAGAGTCGGCTGTTTCGTTATTTGTAAAATGAAGTTTTTGTAGAATTAATTCGAATTTGTTTCTACTCATAACAGTGCGGGGAAAGTTTTGATCAAATATTTTGTCCTTACTCCAATAAAGAGACAGTTTCGGCAGTTTTACTAACCCCATGTATAAAACCAATCCAAAAAACTGTTTTATGTCGTCCTTCGTTATTGGATTCCAGGCATGTGCTCGTGACTTAGGCTTTATGTTAAGTTTAGTTTGCTCAGCGAATCTGTTTGTTTGGAGAGCAATATCTTCAAAAATCTCATCAGGAACTAACAAACTGTAATATTCGCCTGGTGTAGATTGTTTGAGCTGTTGTGCATATGGTTGTTTCAAGCCTGAAAAAAGTAAATGTAAATGTAAATGCCCGCTTGACATCAACTTCTGGGACACCCTGTATAAATAGCTACACTACACACACGTTAGGCCACACACAGTGAAGGCTTAAACACAAAGAGTGAATCAATTACTAACCTGTCTGCTCAGTAAAGGCAATGACTGATGGCTGGTGTCCTTTTGGATGTGACCATTTTTGGTACGTGTCGTCGGGGAGTTCCTGAATTTGTGTCGCTACAAAGTCAGCCACAGAGTCAGTATCACTCTCAGATTCACTTTGAACGATTCGACGCAGGCGCTTTTTCGGTGGACATATTATTTCGTTGTCACTTTGTAAATCCTCCGAATCCGAGGCGCATCTTCGTTCAATCTCTTCAAATATACTGGCTTCCAACAAATCTATGTCACGCAAATCTTCCTGTGATATATCTAAGTCTAAATCCAAAAATTCTGACATTTTCGTGAACGTAACAAACAGACGTGCGCGCAGCTTGAATGGCGACGCGCGACTGCGGGGTGCGGGTGACCGGAGTACGCGACCGCGTGGCGCCAAAATAACGAATTCGTATATTTTCTAATTACAGCGCCACTACGGGCACCAGTGACCTCAACACGTTTTTCAGGAATATCTCTGAAATAAAGCCTTAGATCGAAACTTAATTAAGAGATAAGGACGAATCTCGAGATACTACATCAAAGGGCAGCAAGAAGAAAAAATGTAAAAATCGTATTTTCACCATGGCGTTTAACGTGTTAATAACAGAAATATGAGCCATTCCAGTAAGTACCAGTTGCAATGCGTATAAGTATGTAGTTTTATAGATTTCCGTAAGCGAAGGTAAAAAGTTGTCCAGAAAATTGTTTTGTTTTTTGTTTTTGTAAATCAATGAATATTGACAAAGATGAAACGCATCAAAACTTAGAAGTGGTGGCTCGTGACGTCAGAAGCAGAACTCACTAAAAATATACCAATGCGGGACGTATTAAGAATTTTAAAAGCGTCTTATCTTCGTAAATTTTGGTTTACGTAACAAAAGAAAAAATACGTGTCAAATATTTGTTTATAATCTAACTAATGAACTAATTATATTTTTATGTCGTAGTCTTCATTCATTCACAATTTAAAAAGTACCACTCCAACAAATGACTCGCTACATTTTATCAATTGACGTAGTAAGATACGCAGTACCTAATTTATCTAACTCTAAATCAATAGTGAACATATCATTTACACGATCCATTAGATCCATTTCACAAACACAGATTAGAGAAAAACGCTTCACAGAAACAAACTATTTCATTCATGAAAGTCAAGGCCCAATCAAAATCATCGCTAACTCAATTCACGCCGGTCTGCGTATGATCTCATCAATTGAAGCTTGTTCATTTTTATGTCCAAACATCGCCTTGAGTCATCGCTTACAATAAGAACGATTGTCTCCAATTCTAAATATATCGGACAGTGATAGTAAATTGGAAACGGCCTAAACGCGGCGTTGAGACTAATGAGTTCTTATCTAAGTAGGTTTAAACTTTACGAACGAATACGAAGCTAATAATTTCGAACTTCACCAGCTCTGACTACTGGGTAAGCAACAACAGCAACATTATTTATTTCAGGCTACAATGGCCCATAGATATTTTACTTTTGATACGAAAAATTGTGTTAGTTTATCTATACTAATATTATAAAGCAGAAGAGTTTGTTTGTTTGGTTGAACGCGCTAATCTCAGGAACTACCGGCTCGAATTGAAAAATTATTTTTGCGTTGGATAGTCCATTTATCGAGGAAGGCTATAGGCTATATAACATCACGCTATGACCATTAGGAGCGGAGCAGGAATGAAAAATGTTGCAAAAACGGGGATTGTTTTTTCCTTTCGTTTTTCTCTCTTATGTGAAGCAGACGAAGTTGCGTGGGTCAGCTAGTATGACATAAAACTAGTGGCATTTCACTTGTTCACTTGTGCTGGCTGACCAATCTGAGTTGTCTGCGGAAGCGTAGGAACGCCATGTTTTGCGGCCAAAATGCTTCCACAATAATTTGGTACCCGCAACACAAATGCCTTCAAGTTGACGTAACTGCACCCTCTTCTTTTGGCGCTTGTACTCCACGATGTCCTCCGCTTTATTGGTGCAATTTAAGTGGTAAACAGACACCCGGTGTATTCGGCTTTGCAGCACGCAGGCAGACAAAGACAAAGACTTCGCTCCATCTTCTCCTTTCATTTACCCAGTTTTCACAATCTTTATTTCATCACCAGCTAGTGCTCTGAACTAGGACCGAAAATGTGACATCCACCAACCATTTCCTTTCACAGAGATGACACCAACGTCGCAGCTCAGTCGGAACACAATACTGAGACTGAGTACACAAATGTACACCTGCTGAGTAAATACTCATCCTCTGTCGTCGTACTGAGTCCCTGAAACTTAATCTTAGTCCCATGTTGAGGATGAGTTCGCCCTAATTATGAAATACTGCGTAGCTTTGTTTGTAAATGCTGCTGAGACAGCCACCTGCGACGTTACTGGCTAAGCCTGGGTATCTTATACGATTTTTGTACATCTGAAATGTACAAAATTCCAGACAAACAAAAAATTGCTGGTATTCTCACTGACGGGCAACATTTTAATAATTTCGTCTCCACTTCGGAACTTTCATCGAAAAACTAACGTCTTCCTCATAAAATCAATACAACTTTCCGTCAAAGCAGCCGGCGAAGCCGGTCTATAAGTTAATAAATTATCCGGCTCCCTGCGGAATGCACCTCGACTAATTAAAGACAAAATGGCCACCTTAATGGTTGTCCACCAGAGTACGTCACCACCAACTAAGCAAGACCTAATTTCCTATTAACATGTTGTGAATAAAGGGGTCAACGTTTCCTGGTTGTTTACCGACGCACAAAACAAATGTATCAAGACCTGCGTTTATTTGCGCTGGTGATAGTGACAGGGTTCAGGGTACTTGAATGCTATACACAGGTATCAATGCAGTCGTTGCTCTTAATCAGAACTGTAATAGGGGTTCCAGATAATATTGTTCATTTAGTTCAACAGAGAGGAAAATGCTATTACGAGTTGGAGCAAAGTAGGGCATTTAATTGCAGGACTAATTGTATTGGACGTTTTGCTGAAATGGATTATAGGGGTAATTGCTTGGCTACGGGCGATACACGTGTTGCGACTGGTACAACTGTGGAGAAAACGAAAGGAAAGAAGTTGTTCAGCTGTGATGTATCTCATGAAGTACGTCACAGTGTTAATGACATCAAGACACGGCGATGTGACTCAAAGTCTGCAAGTCGGATCGCAACAGCGCATCGCCTGAGGTAGTAAACGGGTCGTTGACGGTCGTTAATTGTATCGGAAAATTCGGACATATGTATATGCTACTTAAGGTAGACGCAAACTTATCCGCGCTGGAAGGCTTTTTTGTCATCCGTATAACGTCATCTTTTCATCCGATTGAACGCGCAGGTTTTATAGGATTTCATACAAGTAATTCAAAAATTCTATTGTTTCGGCTCTGTTAAGTGTGCGTTCATTTAGGTGGACGCACACTTATCAGAGTCGAAAGAAGCGCGGATAAATTTGTTACTGTCTTTATCAGCCACGATTTTGACAAAGTCCGTAACTGTGTAAATTGTATTCTACTTATTAAGTACACGATCCTCATCTGAAAAGTAATTCAATTAACGGCATAGGTTTCCTATCTTTGTCGATCATAATTATTATCTTATAAATTAAACTCAACAATATTTGACGATCGATTGAGCCATCCGAGCGTGAAAACAGGAACAATAAAGCATACTGAATTACTCGAAGTTATCACTAATGAATATAAAACTACCGATAAAAGATACAAACAATCAAAAGAATAGTCAAGTTTCACAAATAGAAACAATACAGTAAGCACGTTTTAAACAGCCACAGAAGATTATTAACAGACGACAAACTCCAAAGTTTTAATCTGTATAAGTAGTACTCAATAATTCCATGCTTTTTATCTTGGCACTTAAGGCGATTACATGAGCTAAACGCGAGTTTTATAATTACTAAAAGTATATGATTCACTGCTATAAACAAGACCAGAAAAATATATGATATTCTTCAGGATATATGCTTGCATGATACTGTTTTCAAAACATAATACAATTAATTTGGCTCGATAAAAAGAAATCACGAACTTATCTCTAAAAATATCTTTCAAACAATAAAAAACATACTAATATGCATGCGGTGAGATTTTTTGGCAAATAATTCTACAAGCAATATATTAGCATGATACTGTTTTTGTTTTTTAATCCAATCAATAGTTTTTTTGTAAATCGATCGAACCCACTCATTTCGCGCTATTTGGCCCGCAGTGGCTGACGTTACAACCACTTTGTACTGCAAGCTGATTAGAATTTTATTCCAACAGAATTTCAAACGAAGTTTGAACCACCACAAATAGAGTTGCTAATTTAGCTCGTCTAAGCGCCTTAAACCAAAAAGTTTTTACCTACAATTGGAAAAAGTCCCGGACACACGTAATGCAAAGGAAGCTGAATACCAGTTTAATTTCAAGGGCACTGATAAGCAAGAAGCATTGCTTTCCGATCGGTTTAGATAACATTCTTTCCCGGTCGATAGAGGAATCTCATTAGTGTTCACTTTGATTTAGGAGTACGTAGCAATGATTTCAGTTTAGGTTAGGTAGGTAGGTTATTTAAAGGAATGTCACATTCTTGTTTCTCGTTTAACGTTTGGTACTGACATTAAAAAAGCACCTCTACCGCACGTCATCTTCATCGGTTCCAGTCTAACCGGATGCAGCTGAATCCCAGTGTTTTACATGGAGCGACTGCCTATCTGACCTCCGCATCCCAGTTAGTACTGAGGAATACGATACCCTTTGGAAAGACTTTTAGAGCCACTGACTACCTGTAACGACTTTCAAAGATCTACAAATGCCGGGACCAATAGCTTAACGCGCCGTGCGTTAAGCTATTATGTTGGTCTCAGCTGTCTCTACCGCACGCACGTGTAAAGAGATAGTTTTGACAGCAGAACGTCAGGCCACACACCACACACACTCTCATACACACATTAGCCCTAGATCGAAACAACTGGTGGGGATAGGGTTTTGCCTTTGCCCAGCAGTGAAACACAGGTTAACAGTAACGTTGGGCCCTCAATAAAAAACTTACATCAAGGCATATATACCATTCTTCGATACGATGCAATACAATGCAATACTTTTAATTTCGTACAAGGATCTATGGACTCCTAAACTGTCTTTTACGTATCCCTATCTTCCCTCCGATCATGTTTATACCATGTATTCGCGCTGACCACACTGGTTCGTCCCACTGGTGGGGTCAACGGGAAAAATCAAAACTGTCGTTTTGTTGACCCCACCAGCCTACCTTACTGGTGGGGCCAACGGGAAGTTTGCAATTTTTTTCCCGCGGACCCCACTGGTTCGTCCCACTGATGGGGTAAACGGGAAAATCAAAACTGTCGTTTCGTTGACTCCACTAGCCTACCTTACTGTTGGTGTCAACGGGAAGTTTGCAATTTTGTTCCCGCGGACCCCACTGGTTCGTCCCACTGGTGGGGTCAACAGGAAGTCTCCGATTTGAGTTCTCGTTGCACTGCCGTGCATACACCTTTCATGGAAGAAGAAGATTACACGTATTAGGAAAATGGCGGAGACAATTTTGTATTCACAGGTAATAACAAACTAAAACCTCAAATAAAAATAGCACTCACTGTCAGTAGCCGAAAATTAAACAAACAATGAGTACTTTCAGAATTTTAAAAGGTTTGTGCCATTAAGAAGGTGGCTCTCAATAACGCTTTATAACAAACTTCAAACAACGATCGTTTGTTTTCATTGACTCTTCTGTTAGGTTAACTTTATAAGCTTTATTTTTGTAAGGACCTTACAGACTGATGTGGTGCTGGGGAATAATAATAATATAATAATAATAATATTATCCCTGGACATTACACACGACGGCATCTAGTGCCACACTAAGCAAGGCTTGTATCGTGGACACCAGATAGTTGATAATTATACTACACTAGCTGACCCACGCAACTTCGTCTGCGTCACATAAGAGAGAAAAACGAAAGGAAAAAAAATCGCCGTTTTTTTAACATTTTTCATTCCTGCTCCGCTCCTGATGGTCGCAGCGTGATGTTATATAGCCTAAAGCCTTCCTCGATAAATGGACTATTCAACACAAAAATCTATTTTTTCTATTTGAACCAGTACTTTCCGAGATTAGCGCGTTCAAACAAACAAACAAACAAACTCTTCTGCTTTATAATATTAGATAGTATAGATATATACTTTTTTGTTTGTAAATACATATAAACATACATGACTCGGAAACAAATGTCCATCAACCGGGATTCGAACCCAGGACCCTAAGAACGTAAAGCAGCCTCACTACCACTACGCCATTCGGGTCGTCAAAATAATTTGTACCGCCACTTCTTCCCCGCTAAAGTACTAGGAAGTGACAAAGGAGTTTTGGGGGATTCTATCTAGTAAACTATGGAGTTCAAAAAGCTGTCAGTAATTCAGTTACTAAGCTATATTTCGTGCTTTCTTATTATCGTGCAGCAATTAAGACTTTTTGAGCATTATCTACCGCTGGGGCATTAATTTAGTTCTTTCGTATCCCGTGGTAAAATTAAGTAGAATCATCGTGCTCAAAACCGTTAGGAAAACTAGAATAAATACTCAGAGTTAAATTGTAACAAGACCCATTACAAATGCTTTAAATATCGAGGGCTTATTCCCGAAATCCCCCCTAAAGTCCCCTAAGGGGGAAAAGTGGAATCATAAGAAGAAAAGTCTACAATTCCCCCCTCATAATCCCCCTTAGGGGGGGGAAGTGGAATCGAAAAGAGCAGGTATCCTGGTACTAAACTCAGTACCAATTAAAAAACATAAAAATGAAAACAAAAATTGCCGTTTCCTTCCAAATTCAGACGAGGAATCCGCTAAATGAATAAAACAGTAAAAGTGTTGTTCCAAGGTCTGAAGTAATCAAAACAGGCGATTCACATGTTAATGCTGCGAGCCCATAATCTTTCGTTTCGACAGTAACAGACTGAATGCTCGATTTAACTCGGGACAACTCGGGATGTAGACCGATCACTTACTTTATGAATGAGTGAACGAAACACTGAACGAATGACTGAACGTAATCCGGGAGGAAAAATAAGCAGACTGTGATTTAGGGTTATGCGACTGAAATATCGTTGGGATATAAATCTTCTTCACAATATAATTATAGTGCCTCTGTCTCTTTGGTCGAGTGATCGTAAGCGTGACTAACCTGGGCTGGCAGTCTCGACATAGATAGCGAAAAAATCGCTAACTTTCGATTGGTAATAACGGACGAATAAATTCGATTGCAATAATTATGCTTACGAGTAACGAAAGTCTCTACATTCAAGATGCGTTTCTCGCAAGCTTAATTATTACACCGAATTTATTCGGTAGTAATCAGCGATCGAAAGTTAGCGATTTTGTCACTATCTCTGTCGAGACTGCCAGGGCTGGTCCTGGTTTTGAGTCGTTACCCGTGGTTCCATATATTTTTTATCTACCAACTGCCAGGAGGCCAGAGCCATAAAGGAGGTATTTTATGTTATTGATAGGAATCTCTTAATCAACGTACATTTAGATTGACATGCAGTAAGCAGTGTAGAAAATACTTCTTTATGATCATGGCGTATTAAAAATATAAAATACCTCGCCTCCTGGTAGTTGATAGATAAAAAAAAACAATAAACCCGTAGTCAAATTATCCAATCACATGTTCCCCGTGGTCCAGTTGCACGGTGGGATATAATAAATAAATATCGCTGGACATTAACACACAGCACCACCTAGTGCCACACTAAGCAAAGCTTGTGTCGTGGACACTAGACAGTAAGTTGATATACTACATGTTTACTTTTTTGTTTGTAAATACATACTTATTATACATATAAACATCCATGACTCGGAAACAAATGTCCGTGCTCATTACACAAACATTTGCTCCTACCAGGATTCGAACCACTACGCCATTCGGGTCGTCGATATGATATGCTGTTGCTATGAATTTATATTTTCTATCGATATATTCAGAAGTCCAAGAAACAATCCCTAATGTTATGGAACCACGGGTAATTAAAATTACCCATGGAACCGTAATGGGTCGACCCACCAGCACCACGGGTAACGACTCCTGGTTTTGATTACCGGGTCGGGAAAAGTGTTACTGGGTTTTTCATGGGCACTCTTCAGGCTCCTTATTAATTTTATTATGTACTAGCTGACCCGCGCAACTTCGTCTGCGTCACATAAGAGAGAAAAACGAAAGGAAAAAAACGTCCTCGTTTTTGCAACATTTTTAATTCCTGCTCCGCTTCTAATGATTGTAGCGTGATGTTATATAGCCTAAAGCCTTTCTCGATAAATGGACTATCCAACACAAAAAGTTTTTTTTAATTCGAGCCGGTAGTTCCTGAGATTAGCGCATTCAAACAAACAAACTCTTCTGCTTTATAATATTAGTATAGTGTCTAAAATATCTTAACTTTAATATGTTAAAAGTTCTTTTGTAGTATGTAGGTGTAATTATAATTGTTATTTTTGTTGTTTTGTTTTGTGTCTAGATAATTAAAATTAGAAACAGGTATACCTAATAGTTTGTGTTTATTAATATTTGCATGCTATTTTTATGGCGAAATGTGTCATCGCACTAAAAGCTTTTTTACCACCTTTTGTACCACATTTACTGCAAATAAATTATTTTGACTTTGACTTTGACTTTGAATAGATATAGATGATGCCAGTAAGAGCACCTGAAGGATAGATTAGAATAGAAGCATAGACAAGTACCGAGTATCCAACAATCGTCGTGGGGACACCACTTCAAGTATTACGTAAAAGACACCCACTTATTCTAAATTGATATTTATCCAAGTATCATTGAAACGTGATTATCTATCTATACTTATAATAAATCTGTAGAGAGGTCAATTCTGTACATGAAATATATTTACAAAATAACTATCGGGGGGTGATTAGTGATCGATACTGATGCCAAAAATGCTGTCTGTCTGTCTGTCTGTCTGTCTGTCTGTCTGTCTGTCTGTATGTTATTTATAGAAAAAAAAACTACTCGACGGATTTTAATGAAACTTGGTACAATTATTCTACATACTCCTGAGCAGGTAATAGTATACTTTTCATCACGCTACCATTAATAGGAGCAGAGCAGTGAAAGGAAATGTTGGGAAAACGGGAGAAGTTACTTGGTTTTTTTAGCTTCCGTCGCGTGTGCAGCCTTAATGGTTAAAGCTACATAGAAATCATGTATAACGGAAATATTCCACATAAAATTATATAAAAAATATCCCAAGACAGCATATGTCTATCTTTTATAGTTGACTCACAATAACACGTGTAACTCCCGATAGCTTAGCTATCCTACTATCCTACTAATCCTACTAATATTATAAATGCGAAAGTTTGTGAGGATGGATGTATGTTTGTTACTCTTTCACGAAAAAACTACTGAACGGATTTGGATGAAATTTTGCACACAGATAGTTTATAACCTGGATTAAAACATAGGATACTTTTTATCCCCTATAGTAAGATCCCATGGGACAATAACCAAACATCACGCGGGCGAAGCCGCTGGCAGAAGCTAGTAATTAATATTACAATTCAATTCAAACCGGTCATTATCTTGAGCGGTAATTGGAAAAAAAGGTTAAATAGCAAAAAATATGGAACACGTTTAAAGTCACGCAAAAGTTCTTACGGGATAATTAAGTTAAAAATGTTAAATTCTTAAAATGGATTTTATTGCCATTATCATAAAGTCCATTTTAAGCATTTTAATTTGGTGACGTGATTCATATTATGATTCTGCTCAAGCGGCCATTTTAGACCCCCAGAAATTCATATTTTATAACTATCCGAAATAGACTACGTTTTTGATGTTTAAAACTACATTTTTGTTCTTTAAGAAGCCGTTAACAATCATTTAAATTTATTTTCTACTTGACAGCTTTATAATAACTTATTTTTTATGTATTTTTATCGATATTTCCGACAATTATGGACCGATTTACGTGATTCTTTTTTATTTCGTAGAAGAATCTTGCGCGGTGGTCCTAAATAATTTTATTAAATGTTCCTGGGGTACTTTATGAGTTACCTTCCAAATACAGTATTTTTTCATCTTCGTCTCCATGATCTCCTAATATTATCTTCTAGTAACAATGTAAAATAAAAATAAAACACAAAAATAAAAACGAAAATAGCTTTACTTTAGGTAGTCAGTGACTTAATTGTTTGTTACATTGACATTTCTTCCCCCTTTTAGTGATTTGGACAAATATTTAGACAATATTCTCAACACCTCATTTGCTCTGGCAAACGAAAGCAAGAGCAAGGATTTATTCGCAATGCAAGCATGACATCGATCGCAATAAAAACGACATCTGCATCGGTTCTCAGAAAAATACTAATTAACTATTCAACTGATTTGCATTACGACAATCGTTTTGCATTGTCTTCTATCATTTAAGTGTGACAGTTATATAAGAAACTGTTAATTTCCTTATCTTACGTTGTTTTAGAGTTTTTGTTTGACTTGATTGTTTTCTGTGACTGATTATGAAATAGTCTATCTGAGACGATGTTAAAAATCTAATTAGTTTGTGAGATGTGTAAGCCTAATTAGTTTAACGTACGACTGATTAACATTATTCTCTATGTCCTGTAATTATTATACCTCTAAACCTAATATTTAGATGTTGTATTGACTGTATTAAGTAGCAACAGGTAGGCAGATGTTAAAGTTTAAACAGTTTAGATTTATAATGAAATATATTACATTGTTAATCTAAATGATAATAATTAAATGTATTATTAATTATCAACTAATTGTAGATGAATAATCGTTTGTTAATAGCCATTATATTAATTTAAGGTAGTGTATTTATAATCGAAGTTGATGTCATAACTGACAGTCATTGCGGCAGGCAGTCTTAGCGTAGCCGTTGTACAAGGCGGAGGTCAATTTTGTGATTAAAGTGCTGTGGTGATATTACTGGATTTTATTTCTGCAATACTTCTGAGGCTATCCCAATAGCTTCAGAAGTGGGATCAACGAAAAGTATAACTCTTTTCGACTTACGCCTACGAGAAAAACGCAAGTATATTTATTTGTTTTGTAGCAACAACTTAATTGTTTGATTTGAATTTTGTAGCATGAAAATATATGACCGTTGTTTTAAAATTCAAATATTACCACTATGTAATTACGACTAATTCGAATTGAGGTTATTTTTTTTTCCTGTTTAAAGTGATAATTAAAAAGGGGTTGATAGTTGGTTAGCAAGTTAACAGTAAATAAGAGTATTTAACAACTAAACATACTGATTCACAATAAGATAAATGGAATTATCATTTAACTATTTGGCGCTTGTGTAAGTACCCACGCTTGTTGAAAGTAACGAGTGTTGTTTTTTTTTCATAAATATAATTTTGGTGCTTGCTGTGCAAAGCAAAGCACAACAACCACAAAGCAAGTAATACAAATATTTTGGGAAAGCATTATTTTTCGTTGCTCGTGATTGGCAAGGATACTGGGGTCAATTGTTGCAATCGAAGAGAGTAAATGTGTTCATTTTTTTCCTTTCTCTTTTCTCCCTGTTTCTGAAATGATTGCGTATATCGAGATGAACATTGTGTGCTGTGCTACGGTGGTAGTAGCAGTACTATGTGAAAAAGACCGAGCTTAATCAGGAGTGATTCAGTTACTATTACCGAAAAATATTAAAGAAATAAAAAAAAAACATAGCTGCATAAACTTAATATATATGTTAATGATGTTAAAAATAATGGTTTACTAAGCTGTCGTCTGTCAGTTTCAGTGCTCAACATGCAGAGAGGGAAGAGTCAAACCCGAGATTATAGGACTCTTAGTCCGGACCCAGGAGTACCCAGGTTTGAGGGTCAGGGTCGGGAAGCGGTAGATTTGAGGCGTGAGACTAGCCACGCAACTTGGCCAAGAGTACCCATGTATGAGGGTCAGGCTAGGAGGACATATTCGGAACAACCAGGGGTATCACGGGTGCGTGATACTGAGGTTGATAATAATTATGTCAATATTGACGGAGAGCGTCAAGGACGAAGGGTGCTTCGTCCACAAAGGGTTAAGGAGAGATTTCTGCGCACACCTTCGAGGTCAAGACGTAGCCGTTCGTCGAACGATGGATCCTATAGCCGTGAGGGTACCAGAGAGAGAAGTGCGAGTCGACGAGGTAGAAGACCGGAGGAAGATAAGGATTTAAGGTCGGGTTTTGGTCGTGACCGGAAGAGGAGCCATCACCTTGAGCGAGGAGACGAGGGTGAGCAACAAATGTCATCTACTTATAAGAAACCTAGGAGTGTAGACTCCACTGAGATTATTTTAGATAAATTTTTGTCAATTTTGCAATCAGTTAAGAGTTCAGATAAGTCGAAGTTGCCTTTTAATACTAATATTGTTCCCGAGTTTGATCCTATGACGAAGGAGCAAACTATTTTGACTTGGTTGACAAAAGTAGAAGAGTGTTCAGAAATTTATGGCTGGGAAGATAGAGAAATAATTCACTACGCCCTGCCAAAGTTGACAGGGGTAGCGAAGAATTGGTATCAGAGTTTACCGACAATGATGTATACGTGGAGTCAGTGGAAAAAGAAGTTGATTGAATCTTTTCCTGTTCGCGAAGACTATGCTGAACTCTTGACTGAAATGCTGGGCAAAAGGGTTAAATATGGAGAGTCACTTGAACATTACTATTATGCCAAAATTAATTTGCTAAACAGATGTAAGATCTATGGGCGTCAGGCTGTCGATTGCTTGCTATACGGCGTTGAAGATAGGGCTGTTAAAATAGGTGCGCAGGCTGCACAATTCTCTGAGCCAGAGCAAGTGCTGAAATATTTTAGAACTGTGAAAATAGGGCATGGTCGGGAAAATCCTGATTCTAGTTTTAAATCCCGAAACGAACGTAAGGGTACAACTCTTTTATCAAAACCAGCGGGTTCGAAAATGACATGCTACAATTGCGATCAAATTGGTCATCCAAGTTTCCGTTGTGATAAACCCCCAGCTAAGTGCGTCACTTGCGATAAATCGGGTCATTTGTCAATTCACTGCTATAAAAACAAACGCTTGAATAAAGATCGCGAAAAGGAAACCAGTCTGAATAACAGCATAACCGAAAAACAAGTGTCCCAATTATGCTTATCTGAAGACTTGAATGCTAAGTACATGCTTGAGATCAAAATAAATAGCCATAATTTAGATTGTCATCTAGATTTAGGGAGCCAATGTTCTCTTATAAAGCTAACAAAAGCTAGGGAACTTAACTTAGACATAGTAGTACCGGAAGATTTACCTGTTCTTAGGGGTATAGGCGCTAACCTAATCTCTCCAGTAGGTATGACGATTGTTTCCGTCGAAGTTCAAGGCATAAAGGAGACGATAAATCTATATGTAGTAAACGATTTCGTAATCAACCAGTCAGTTTTATTAGGACATTCCTTTACCGAGAAACCAGATATCGTTATTACGAAAACCCCTACCGCTGTGATATTTAACAAAATTCCGAGCGTTAAAATGCGTCTCTCCACTAATAACAATGCTGAAATCCCGTCGAATACTTTACGCGCTGTACAAGTTTCTACTGATCCTAGCGTAGATGCACGAGTTTATGTTAATGGTTCCTTGCGGGGTCCAGAAGGGAAAGAGTACTACCTCTTGCCTGGAGAATATGAGGTAAAGGGTGGGCGTAGTGCGCTTCTGATTCACAATGCATCATCCAGTTCAATCACACTTGAGAAAGGAACCCTTTTGACACGAGTACAATATAAGCATGTGGACAATTTGGAAAATATCTTAAACTCGTGCAATGTCACAATCTGTGAATCCCAAAATAATGACGTTTTCAACTGTAACGATGCTCTTAGTGAAGAAGATAAATTAAATTTAAAACAACTAATTAATAAATATGGTAACTGCTTTTCAAAGGGACTTGACGATTTGGGGTTCACAGATCTGACAGAGATGGTGATTGAGCTTGAGGATTCAGAACCAGTTGTTTATAGGCCGTATCGTATGTCTTACGCGGACCGCGTTTTAGTAAGAAATATGGTGCAGGAAATGATCGACCACGGTATTGTTAGAGAATCTACGTCATCTTACGCGAGTCCTATCGTCCTCGTACAAAAGAAAACGGGAGATAAACGTTTGTGCGTCGACTACCGTGCCTTGAACCGCAAAACCAAAAAGGAACATTACCCTCTCCCTCGGATTGAGGATCAATTGGATCAACTGTCAGGTAACAAAGTTTTTACGTCACTTGATTTAGCCTCTGGGTATTACCAGATACCAATCGCTGAAGAGTCGCGGCACAAAACCGCTTTTGTGACACCAGACGGCCAATATGAATATAATCGAATGCCATTTGGTCTGGTGAATGCGCCGTCAGTTTTCCAGCGCACTATCAATAAAATACTACTCGAGGCTAAGATCAAATATGCAATAGTCTACATGGATGACGTCCTTATTCCAGCCAAGGACGTTACCGAAGGGTTACAACGATTGGAAGAAGTTTTAATACTTCTTCAAAAGGGTGGTCTAACGCTAAAATTAAATAAATGCCACTTTTTTCTTGAAAAAATAGACTTTCTCGGTTATGAGGTTAGTTCTGAAGGTATACGACCCGGCCAGAGAAAAATTGAGGCGGTATCTAAATTTCCGACACCCCGGAATCAACATGAATTGAGACAATTCCTTGGGCTATCGGGATATTTTAGGCGATTTATTATGAGTTATGCTATATTAGCGGCCCCACTAACTGATTTATTAAAAAAGGATGTTAAATGGACATGGGACAAAGACCAGGATTCAGCATTTAACAAAATCAAAGCTTGTCTGGTTGATAGACCCATTCTTGCGCTCTATAATCATAGTGCGGAAACCCAATTGCATACTGACGCTAGCAAAGTCGGACTAGCTGGTATTTTATTACAGGCTAACTCAAACGGTGTGTTTCAGCCAGTGTCGTACTTTAGTCGAAAAACTAACGTAGATGAACAAAAACTTCACTCGTACGATCTAGAGACATTGGCCGTAATTGCGTCACTCAATCGTTTTCGCGTCTATCTCATCGGAATCCCCTTTAAAATACTCACCGACTGCAACGCATTACGCGCAACGTTAATCAAACGCGATTTGATCCCACGAATAGCCCGATGGTGGATACAGTTACAAGAATATGACTGCACCATCGAATACCGTTCGGGATTGCGCATGTCTCACGTCGACGCGCTGAGTCGCAATCCAGTCGATGGAAGCGAATTAGAGCCGCCAACGTGTTTTGATGTCCTAACCATCGAAACTTGCGAGCAAGACTGGATCGCTACTGTACAGTCTGCTGACGAAGAGGTCAGGCAGATAAAAGAGACGTTATCGGATCCTAGTTCAGAGCAAGTGATGGATATTCACAAAAATTACAAATTAAAAAACAATAGGGTCTACAGAATAGTCGGGGATGAAATAAAATGGCTGGTACCGAAAGGCGTTCGCTGGCAGATTTTAAAAATGAATCACGATGACGTCGGTCATTGTGGTTATGATAAAACCTTACAACGGATCCGTAAAAATTACTGGTTTGCTAAAATGCGCAAATTCGTGAAGAAATACGTTTCATCCTGCCTCGAATGCTTACACCACAAAACACCTGGTGGTAAGCGTGAAGGCGAATTGCACCCTATAGATAGGCCAAGCGTACCGTTTCATACGATTCATGCTGACCACTTGGGTCCATTTATAAAGAGTAAAAAGGGCAATTGTTATTTACTCGTTTTGGTCGACGGCTTTACAAAATATGTTATCGTAAAGCCGGTTAGAGACACCAAATCGGCGACCACGATAAAAGTACTCAAAGACCATATCAGCTACTTTGGTGTGCCAACACGCCTTATCACCGACAGGGGCACCAGCTTCACTAGCGGGGTTTTCAAGGAGTTTGTAATGCTATACGGCATTAAGCACATTATGAATGCCGTGGCAACTCCCAGGGCCAATGGTCAAGTTGAAAGATTCAACAGGACCATACTAGACGCCCTTTCTACTTCAGCCCACGGTAAAGACGAAAAGTCTTGGGATGAACAAATTCTTGATATACAATTAGGTTTAAATACTACTACTCATAAAACGACGCAAAAGACTCCATCAGAATTACTTTTCGGATTTAACATTAAGTGTAGGAGTGAAAGCATATTGAGTGAGGTTTTAGACGACACCGTGACCGTAACATCGGCGGAGAAATTGGTAGAAGTAAGGGACGTAGCTGGAAAGAAAATAAGTGAGACTCAGATTAAAGATAGGGAAAGGTTTAACCGTCGTAGGAAACCAGCGAAGAATTATTCAGTAGGAGACTTAGTACGTGTAGAGCGACAGGTTCCTAACGATGGACAATCACAAAAACTGGCTGTCAAATATCAGGGTCCGTACCGGGTAATAAAAATACTTCCCAACGATAGATATGTCATCGAAGACACTCCCTTATCGCGCAAAAATAATCGTCGTTACGAAGCCGTCGTAGCAATCGACAAAATGCAGCCCTGGTTAAATTTTAGTAGAAACTTGGAAAGTAGTTGTGAAGAAAGTGGTTCAGATAATGAGTAAAAATAAATTTATAAATAAAAACTAAATAAAAGTCATGTTCTTGTTCGTTAAAGTGTTTATTTATATTAATCTTATATTAATTAATTATTATTAAATTTAATGTACTATGATTAAATAGCATTATTTAGATTATATTAGATTAGTGTCTCGTGTAATTATAAGCCTCAATCAGCATTTGTGCTTGTTGTGTCTAGATGTCAGATCCGTATTGATGTTTATGTCAGAACATGATACATTAGTAATGTTTTATTATCACTCTGTAGCGCTTACAAGCTACAGGTTCTGTTTGATTTGAGTTCTATTAGCATGTGATTATTTTATTGCTAGATTGTAATGAGGTATAATTCTAACAGCAATGATTCCTTTCTCAATTCAATCATGTCGTAATAAAAAGTATTGAAAAAAAAAAAAAACGAATAATACTCTGTTTATTCCGATATTAATAACGTCACTTTATTTTATTTTTTTTATTCGCGAAGGGACTCGCTCTCACAGGAAGGCCGAGCTGTAAGCCTAATTAGTTTAACGTACGACTGATTAACATTATTCTCTATGTCCTGTAATTATTATACCTCTAAACCTAATATTTAGATGTTGTATTGACTGTATTAAGTAGCAACAGGTAGGCAGATGTTAAAGTTTAAACAGTTTAGATTTATAATGAAATATATTACATTGTTAATCTAAATGATAATAATTAAATGTATTATTAATTATCAACTAATTGTAGATGAATAATCGTTTGTTAATAGCCATTATATTAATTTAAGGTAGTGTATTTATAATCGAAGTTGATGTCATAACTGACAGTCATTGCGGCAGGCAGTCTTAGCGTAGCCGTTGTACAAGGCGGAGGTCAATTTTGTGATTAAAGTGCTGTGGTGATATTACTGGATTTTATTTCTGCAATACTTCTGAGGCTATCCCAATAGATGATTGCCAAAAAATATTACTCACATACATTTTTTGACGACCCGATTGGCGTCGTGGTAGTGACGCTGCCTTACGTTCTTAGGGTCTTGGGTTCGAATCCCGGTAGGAGCAAATGTTTGTGTGATGAGCACGGACATTTGTTTCCGAGTCATGGATGTTCATATGTATAATAAGTATGTATTTACAAACAAAAAGTATATATGTAGTATATCAGCCATCTAGTGTCCACGACACAAGCTTTGCTTAGTGTGGCACTAGGTGGCGCTGTGTGTTAATGTCCAGCGATTTTTTTTATTTTTTTTTACGTAAACTAAAATTGAAGCCTAGATACAGTGCGTCGAAACTCGTGTGACGTCCCATTTCGGTACGTCTAAAGTGACGTCACAAACCCCCACTTCATCTTTGTTGCGTTTTATCATCATCATTGTGTCAACTAGGAATCCTTCTAGTTTCGCCATGTCTGTCTGTCCGTCCTCGCTTAATCTCTGTGACCGTTAGCACTAGAAAACTAAAATTTGGTATCAATCATGTGTATCAATCACGCCGACAAAGTGGTAAAATAAAAATTGAAATAATATGTTTTATTAGGGTAAGTATATGTAAAGTGGGAAGTGTTTTTTTTTTTATTTCAACCCCAACGTGTGATATATTGTTAGAAAGGTATTTAAAAATGAATACGGGTTTACGAAAATCATTTTTTGATAATGTCAATAATTTCGGAAATAATCGCTCCAAAAGTAAAAAACAATGTGTCCCCCCCCCCTCTAACTTTTGAACCATAAGTTTAGAAAATATGAAAAAAATCTGAAAAGTAAAACTTTATAAGGACTTTCTAGGAAAATCATTTTGAACTTGTTTCAAACAAAAAAAGATTTATTAAAATCGGATTGGATTGAACACATATTGTGACAGACGGAAAACTACGGAACCCTACACTGAGCGTGGCCCGACATGCTCTTGGCCGGATTTTTAATATTTTGATTCAGAAACACGTGTCCAATATTCTGCGATAATCTACTGAAAAACAAAACATTTTTTTTTTTTAGTTAATCGATCGTCATCGTCATTGACGTACGTACTTGTGCCGATGTGAAGCTGTTTGTCTTTTGTATATTTTTGAAATGACATATTGTTATAACATCACGCATATAATACGGAATATGAAAGAAATAAAAAACTCTTTTTATTTATTAAAAATGCCTTGTATTGGCGCTTATAAACATTATGATGCGCGTGTTTAAGTTTCTAATAGGTACATCACTTATTTTATAATTTATTGTTTTATGTAGCATGGTGAAAGGGAACGCACTCTCAAAACACGTCGTCGTCCTCGATAACGGCGGTAGTGACATCCAAATTCATATGTCAAATCATAACTTTTATTTGAAATATAGGTAAAGTTGCACTACGATTTTATTATAATATCTTTATCGCAAGTTTTGCTTCAATAAGCACATACTTACAATTAGTAAAATTACTTTATTAAGGTCAAAAAATAGATGTAAACAAGGCAGATTTTGATAAATGACCTCAAAGTACGGTCGCGGCAATCACGGACGTTTGAACTGTCATATAAAATTACAGGAGTTTAGTAGGCTCGATGTTGCGTCGCTGTCTCCACTCAGGCTGTGTGGAGTTCAGATTGATTATGCAATTAAAGCCAAAAATCTGGGGGTGACTATGGATTCCTATTTATCTTGGACTGCACATGTGGCTGAGGTTAGCCGCAAAGTGCACTACACGTTCCACTCGTTGAAATGCCTCCAGGGCTTCTTGCCATTGAACACCAAAATCTCCCTTGCGCAAACTCTCATACAGCCCATCATATTAGATTACGCTGATGCCTGTTATTTGGATGCCACCGAGGAGCTTTTAAATAAACTTGAGCGTTTACAAAACATCTGTATTCGTTTTGTTTTTAACCTTAAAAAGTTCGATCATATTTCCAATTTTCGCAAAATGCTCAAGTGGCTCCCAATCCGACTTCGCAGGAACTCTCGGATATTGTGTCTGCTATTTAACATCCTACACAACCCTAAAACCCCATCCTATCTACGGGAACGGTTTTCCTACTCTCGTCCCTCTGATGCACCTTGTAGGTCGCATCTTAGGAACCTCCTTAAATCCCCTCCACACTCTACCGACTTCTACTCCTATTCCTTCACTGTCCACGCCGTTCGGTTGTGGAATTCACTTCCGCCTGACATTAGGGACTGCCAAACGGTTGCAGTTTTCAAGCGAAGAGTGAAAGAACATTACCTATCCATTTCGTCATAATTGCATAAGTATTGATTATTAGTTTTTTTTTTTTATTGTTATAAATTATTTTATTTTATTTTTGTATGTATGAGTATGTATGTATGTATTCTAATTTTGTATATATTTAAGATATTTAATCTGTTTTATGTATTCCATTTTCTCTCCTTCTTTTACACACTATGTCTACATCTCTTTATTTAGTATCTCCTTTCGCAGGTATGCTGGAAGAGATTTCATTAGAAATAAGCATCACCTTTGTACTATTTTCTGTTCCTTTTCTATTTTCTGTAATAAGTGTGTACATAAATTGTTAAATAAAAATAAAAATAAATAAATTATTTTTAAGCGACAAGCAGTAGTTGAAATTAACTTTTAAAACTTTTGATAATAGTGTAATTAATTGATTTATGTGAAGAAAAAAATACATGCATATTATCTATTGAGATTACGCAGAGGAGGCCTTATAGTGCGATAACACCACGCCAGTTATGTTTCAGTGCCCTATAAGAGAGGGGCAGCTTATTGCCATTAAGGTGGAAGGGTCAGGGTTTCCCGCGAAATTCAATTTTACTCGGGTTTTCTGCAATTTGCGGGCCAGTTCTGAGTCGTATGTTGATGGAAGTACCATTTGCGGCTATGGGGCGTATGTGGTTGCAGAATTGTAGTCACACGTTGTATTGATACCGTTTATTGACTTTAATGACTACACTGTGTCGCCATGTACCTACCTATTTATGTCAGATTATCGTCCACTTTTGTTAAAAGGGTCGTGGGTTGTATATTTTATGATAACTTTAGAGTATGATTGTTGTATGATGTCATGGATGCATGATTTAGAAACGACAGTCATCCAAATCACCAACACGACATAATTAGGACGATGCTCTATAAATGAGCATATTTAGTGCTCATTTACGGAGACAGGTCGCGTTGAGCGGCACGTTGCACCTTTGCGCATGTAAAACCGCTGGCCGGCGGTGTATATTTTAGCAAACACTTCTCCGTAAACGCTCTCAAACATCGTATTAATGTTATGTTTAAATTGAAAGCGGGCCGCGCCGCACAACTCTTCGTGTCTTCGTAAATGAGGCCTTAGGGAGGCAATGGTGGAGCAATAGTTGTATGTTTAGGGGTTCGAACCCAGGTAGGTACTTTACTTAAGGGCCATTATTTTAGCAAGTGGGGGTTTTTTGGCAATTTTTTGCCTGGAATTGTATAGGGAAGGCCTTGGCCCAGCAGTCAAGGCTAGTAAAAAATGCACACATAGTAAGTTATCGTGCATACATCGACACAATTTAGACCTCAAAATCGGTACGTAGGTATTTATTTCGATTGCCTTACAAAATATCTAGGTTCCCAAATATATATTTTGAATGAACACTGACTTAAACAGAAACACGTACTTACTTACATAAAAAAGAAAGCAAGAAGAATAAATATTCCATGGATATTTTAAATTCCTCATATCTTATATATTTTTTCATTACTCATGCTCGGAAAATAGGTCTGAAGTTGCCTGAGGAGCGGGTTGAAAGTCTTTCAACTGACAGCAGTCAAATTATTAAAAAAACTAGTTCTATTTCACATTTCTATTGAACCATAAACTTATATTGTCACTAACGGGATATCTTCCGTGATTATTTATTATGTTGAGCTCCCGATATTTCAACGCAGTTGCAAGCGCCATGATCGCGGGTTGACTAGAGTATGCGGGTGGATGGAAAAACCGTGAAAGCCTAAAAAAGTGTCTATTGAACCATGTTCCGATTTCTTTACAGCCTCTAAATTACAGTGCGATGTCAAATTTAAATAACCTAAAATTCAGTATTAAATAAAGATTTCTTTTTGAGTTGTTTCGCGTTTTTATTTCTATTTTCCTTGTATTCGTAATGAAAGGCACAGTGTTTACCTCGGCGTAAGGACTTATTTAGTCCCTCGAACTATTGGTGCCCGCGCTACGCTTGTTCGCCAAACCCCGTCTAGGGGCTAAATAAGTTACTTTCACCCCTAAGGTAACAATGTAATTAAATATTTCCTGTTTCCTCCAAATTTAGAGATTCAGGAATCTCTAAAATTCACTTACGCCCAGAAAAACCTCTCGTTGTCGCGATGTGACAAAGGTTTTATCTACATTTGTCCGGTTATCCTGCATCACTTAAATTCTTACCTGTATTATATTAAGGAAAACTACCATCATTTACAAAATTATCTACTAAAGTTTCACTCCGCATTTTACCGTATTTACTAACTTATAAACTCTGTTAGGGAATTTGCTGACAAATGTTTAAGGAAAACGCATATGAGATAAGTAAATAGTAATACAAATCTTCTATTGACGTACTTGTACGAGCATGCATGTATTTGCGGACAATACGAATGTACAGTCATACAGGAAGGAAATAAAAGTTAGAATATACAAAATATCTGTACGACAATATTTTCTGGATAGTAAGGATTGTGACGGAAATACATTGCGCGTAGCTCAATGTGTCTTGTTACAGCCCGGGTCATCAGGTGTCGGTGTGTATTAGGACTTTGGGTTTCAATAATAAACAGAGTTACGCTTGCAGAAATCTATACCAATACTAATACTCGTATTAATATTATAAAGCAGAAGAGTTTGTTTGTTTGTTTGGTTGAACGCGCTAATCTCAGGAACTACTGATTCAAATAGAAAAAATATTTTTGTGTTGGATAGTCCATTTATCGAGGAAGGCTAATATCATAAAACATCACGCTACGACCATTAGGAGCGGAGCAGGAATGAAAAATGTTGCAAAAACGGGGATATTTTTTCCTTTCGTTTTCCCCTCTCTTATGTGACGCAAAGACGAAGTTGCGTGGGTCAGCTAGTGAATTTATATTAAAGAAACAAATATGAAGACAGCCATTACTTATCAGTTTTCTTTCAAGAGAGTGTTACCATTTTTTAATACTACACATTAAATATAAGTGTTGCCATCCTTAATTCCTCAACAGTGTGACTGCTAGAATAAGAAAAACCTAGGACAGGTTTGATTCCCAAATCGGGCATAACGATGGTTTTTAACCCTTTTTTTCTGATATTCCTATTACTATTATTTCAAATAACTTCTCCCACTTTGGGCAGAGCGGGAGGGACTGTCAGACTTTTACTGACTAAAACCCATCCATGTTCCTTCCTCGCCCTTTATGTTCCAGGCCACGGTATCTCTTTCGAACAGTCCCGCAGCCCCGGCAGGCTTCGGCCCTTTAATATGCTGACATCTGTTTGAGGCACGCGTGGAACACAAACGTGCCGTCGACACGGCCTGTCGACATAAGACGGACGGACGGCAAGCTAGCCCATAGTCCACAGGTCCGCATAGTTTTTAACCTGGATTAACAAATTGGATACGTTTATCCAGGTACCTTGGCATCCCGTGGGGGATGAGCTAGCTAGAAAGAAAGAAAACGCATTTATTAGCCCGCACAGGACAAAACACATCAAAATTAACAGTATTTCAAACTTACTAGTTCAATATAACCCCACAATTTGATGTGATATTATTTATACTCCTAGAGTTCCATTTCATATTCGAGCTAGCGCAATGTGCAACCGCCCTGAAGAGGAAACGAACGTCACTGAACAGGATGTTTCTTTATTGCATATTTCATAACATGACTAGTATTTTATTTGCGAGAGCTCTGTAAACTTCCCGTGACAGTGACTTTAGTTGAGACGTTCTTACGTACGTTCGTACGTTCTTAACTGGGAGCTCGGAAAGGAGCAAATGAGAGTCATGTGGTGTATGGTACTCTATTGCATTCTCGTACTGTAATGTAATCGCAGGTACGCTAATAGATGGTAGGTGGTGGATGGTAGATGGTGGATGGTAGATGGTGGATGGTAGATGGTGGGTTGGTGGTGGGTGGTGGTGGTGGTGGTGGTGGGTTCGTGGATCGGTGGCCATTACAAATCGAGATGATTCCGTAACTTGGAACGCATGTTAAGCCGATAGGCCCGGTTATAAATCTTTGACTGTGGTATCTGCTAAATTAGCAACTCTATTTTGTGGTGGGTCAAACTTCGTTTGAAATACTATTAGAATAAGGTTCTAATAAGCTTGCACTACAAAGTCGTTGTTACGTCAGACACAGCGGGCCGAATAGTGTGAAATTTGTGGTTTTTATTTAATTGTAGCCTAACAAATCATTAGATCAAAAATTTCAATTGTACGCTTGTGAAGAAAATAACGACAAATATTCGTGTGTAAAAAAAACTAAAACTAAAATGCCGTTTAGGAGTAGTTACGAAATTAATAAAAGAAATACTTTGAACATTTTTTTCGTATAGTAATATTAAAGTTAGAATTATTTCAATTGTACAAATTCAAGTTTATACCACCCCCTTAAAATCAGAAACTGCTACTAGACTAACCAAGCGAATCTTTCTATTACCTAGTACTTAATTGGTTTAGACGTTGAGTCATAGTTGAGACTATTTCATGAAATAGTTATTCAAATCAATCATTATTTAATCAAAATACAGCCATAAAAGTGACACAGTGACACACTGGTCATAAACTTGCGAAAAAAACGTAAAAAGAAAGTCGCGAACAGCTCTGGTACTTTAATATAACCAAGACGTTATTCTAATGCCTAATGTAAGAAAGAAAGAAAAAACTTGAATTCAAAAATAGAACTGGAGGAAGGTGACATTTATTCCCGCCAAGAGTGGTATTAATATTAATGAAAGTCCCGGTAACTTTGAAAGAGCTATTACAGTGTAAAATAAGGTTACAAATTGTATCAAGACAAGAGTCTGTTCTTTTTGCGGTGGTTTATAAGTAAAACTGTGGTAGAAATAGCAATTTCTTGATTTAAAAGAGTGTCCGTTGAGTTTCTTGTCCGTATTTCTTCATAGAGATCTATGCTGTGGAATGAGCAATTACCTTTTTTTCAACCGACTCGACTGACCGATTTCTTGACAATTCGAGAGTGCCTGTAGTAATTGGTTTAATTGAAATAAATACTTTTACTTGCAAGTTTAGTTTAGTTTCACGTATTTTAATTTAAGATCCGTTTTATATGGATGCAGTTGCTATTTTCCGAAATTGTAAAAATCGAAAAATTATCTTAACTGAAAAGCAGTAATGCGCATTATTTGGGTATTTTTTTTCATCACCACTGCTCTCGAAGCGGTCAAGGAAAACATCAAGAGAAAGAATAAGTATTCACGTAATAATAATTCACGCTGGCGAAGCCGCTGGCGGTACCTAGTTATAACAAAAGGAAGGGTTGAAGATGCCACAATTTACAGGGCATTTATAATTTAAGTTAAGAAACGTGCCGAATATAGCAAAAAGAAACGATTAAAAACGTAGTATGTACTAAAGAGAAGTAAAACAGTTATAAAATGTGAATTAACCGTTCCCTTCAGAAAAAGATAATGTAATAAAAGTAAACGAGATAACATTACTAATGTTGATTGTAATGTTTATTTTGAATCTTCGATATCACGAGTTCTTGGTAACCAAACAAATATAATGTATAGATACCGTACTACTTTCTGCATTTAAAACGAACAATTTATCATGAACCGAGTACAAATCCATAGACTTCATGGATCATCATCATCGGCCTACGATGTTCCCACTGCTGAGACACGACCTCCTATCAATAAGAGGGACTGGGAATCCACCACGCGGGCCCAGTGGGAATTGGTTGATGTCACATGTCTTCGAGAAGATCTGTATGTTCTCGTCCAACTTACCGCAGTGTCTCAAGACGAAAGTCTATGACCAGTGTGTGTTGCCAGTGATTACATACGGGACCGAGACGTGGTCGCTCACAATGGGCCTTATCAAAAGGCTTAAAGTCACCCAAAGAGCAATGGAGAGGGTTATGCTCGGTGTTTCCTTGCGTGATCGAATCAGAAATTAAGACATCCGCAAGAGAATCAAGGTCACCGACGTAGCACGAATGCAGAATTGCCAAACTTAAGTGGCAGTGGGCTCGCAGCACGGATTGTCGGTGGGGTCGAAAAGTTCCGGAGTGGCGACCGCGAACCGGAAGACGATGCGTTGGAAGACCTTCCACTAGGTGGACCGATGACCTGGTGAAGGTTGCGGGAATCCGTTGGATGCGAGTCGCAGGGACCGGTCAATGTGGCGACACTTTGGGGATGCCTATGTCCAGCAGTGGACGTCTTTCAGCTGAAAGGATGATGATGATGATGATGACATGTCTTCGACTTTTTGGTTCTAGGATATGCCGGTTACCTCACGATGTTTTCCTTTACAGTTTTGAGAGCAGTGTGCAGTGGTGATAAAATGAATTACCTACACAAAGTAATACACCTGTCTGGGTTCGAACCCACGACTTAGGTACTGTTTGTAAGCTAATGAGGAATGGAAACCTCCTGATGGAAAACTCAATAACAATTTGCTCCACCCGGGAATCGAACTCAGACTCATAATCAGCAGGCGCGCTTGTTACCACTATACCTACGAGGAAGGTAAGTTATACCAGTATGCATATAAAGACATCGACTTAGCCTTTTAACTGTATGCAGCTGAATACCAGTACTTTACATTGAGCGACTGCTTATCTGACCTCCACAATCCAGTAAGTACTGGGTAATACGATACCTAACGATTGACAAAGATCTACAAATGAATGACGACTCGAATGGCGTAGTGGTAGTGAAGCTGCCTTACGTTCTTAGGGTTCTGGGTTCGAATCCCGGTAGGAGCAAATGTTTGTGTGATGAGCATGGACATTTGTTTCCGAGTCATGGATGTTTATATGTATGACTAGCTTCTGCCAGCGGCTTCGCCCGCGTGAAGTTTGATTATTGTCCCATGGGATCTTACTACCGGAATAAAATGTATCCTATGTTTTATGTGGGTCATAGCGTGATGATATAAACGTAAGAGTAAACAAATATAATAATAACAAATCTCCGAACTGCTAAGCTATCGGGAGTTACACGTGTTATTGTGAGTCAACTATAAAAGATAGACATATGCTGTCTTGGGATATTTTTTATATAATTTTATGTGGAATATTTCCGTTATACATGATTTCTATGTAGCTTTAACCATTAAGGCTGCACACGCGACGGAAGCTAAAAAAACCAAGTAACTTCTCCCGTTTTCCCAACATTTCCTTTCACTGCTCTGCTCCTATTAATGGTAGCGTGATGAAAAGTATACTATTACCTGCTCAGGAGTATGTAGAATAATTGTACCAAGTTTCGTTAAAATCCGTCGAGTAGTTTTTTTTTCTATAAATAACATACAGACAGACAGACAGACAGACAAAAATTTTACTGATTGCATTTTTGGCATCAGTATCGATCACTAATCACCCCCCGAT
This sequence comes from Xestia c-nigrum, assembly GCA_916618015.1. Classification (NCBI taxonomy): domain Eukaryota; kingdom Metazoa; phylum Arthropoda; class Insecta; order Lepidoptera; family Noctuidae; genus Xestia; species Xestia c-nigrum. Next base: position 6,143,937 of record OU745246.1, on the reverse strand, counting down.
AGTTATTTTGTAAATATATTTCATGTACAGAATTGACCTCTCTACAGATTTATTATAAGTATAGATAAGTATGTGTTTACAAACAAAAAAAAAAGTATAAATGTAGTATATCAACTATCTAGTGTCCACGACACAAGCTTTGCTTAGTGTGGCACTAGGTGGCGCTGTGTGTCCAGCGATATTTATTTATACAACATTATTTTTTGTTTACACTAAACCCGAATAGGGGTCATTGTACTCATCATTTTGAACAACTTTTTCTATGGGACGAACCTTGAAATCGCGAAAAAAAAATCAGCTGTTCCCTACATTTATGTTCGCACTAGCTGACCCGCGCAACTTCGTCTGCGACACATAAGAGGAAGAGCGGGTTACAGAGAGTAGGTCGTAAGCACCTATAATACAATTTTCAAAGAGCACATCACACACATCCTTCCGCATAATGAAAATGCGCTCCCGGTACATGATCATAATTTTGCTGCGGAGTTATTTAAAACGGTGCATCTCCCAAGATATGCATTGAAGTCAATTTACATACCCAAGGGCAATTTTGTTCAAAATCAAATACTTGTGATTAACAACGTATTTATTTGAATAAGAATAAATTACCATGTTTACAAAAACAGCTTTAAAGGCTTCTATTGACAGCTTTACATCTTCATACTTAGACACTCAATGACAGTCATACTCCAGCTAGGTCTGCAGTTCTCATCAAGGTGCATTATATGAGCCGCTAGCTAGCTGCTGTAAACCGTTGCGGACCTCTCACAACTGCTTACCATTTAAAATTTCAAACTCTACGTCCCTACGCTATGACGCCGTGTCTTAAAGTGCACAACCTCTTTAAAGCTTAGAAACCTTCAAATGCGGTATTAATATTGTTACATCGGACCTACTAGAACATTCGAGAAAGCCAGTGATGACAGTGTGTGTACGTTAGAAGTTCGAGAGGATTCTATTATTATTAGTTTTAAAGTTAGGTAGGTACAAACTCGCGACCTATTTATACAAAGACATTAGAATTTCGACCGTACGCCTAGGGCATAAGGTTCATATTTGTTTGTTTTGTACAAGTAGGTAATGCCAACCTTGTAAGTAGGTACCTGCTATTTTTTGTTAGTGTTTTTTTATGACCCTCTCGAATGTTCGTGGTTATTCTGGTGTATCTGTTGGCGAGTATAAATAGAGCGCTCAGGGCCGCGACCGGCAGTCTTGTTTTGGCTACACAGCGAAGCGAATCGAAGAGCACTTGAAGTACGATATCTAAGCGAATAGTGATCAGTGGTGTATTTGTGATTAAGTTTAAGTTGTTTTGTGATTAATAAAGTTATTGTGTTGTTTAATCGGTAGTAATTAATTTATCTCATACCCAGCTCGTAACAAATTGGTGTCAGAAGTGAGAGATAAATTATGCCAATCCTACCAAAGGACGACACGGACGGTATCCGTACCAGAAATCAGCGACAGCAGGATATGGACCAAAGGCGGTTTGGGGATTCTCCGACACAGACACCGGGTGGTGTCCAGCCTACGTCACAGCCAGTCGCTGGCCCATCCGGAGTTTCTCCAGCATCAGGGGCGCCAGACTTGTCAGCTTTAATGGCGCTGCTGCAGGATCAAGCTCGCCGTCAAGAGGAGCAAGCTCGCCGTCAAGAGGAGCAAGCTCGCCGTCAAGAGGAGCAGGCTCGCCGATTGGAAGAGCAACTGCAGCGAGACAAGGAGGAGCAGGCTCGCCGTCAAGAGGAGCAGGCTCGCCGTCAAGAGGAGCAGGCTCGCCGTCAAGAGGAGCAGGCTCGCCGTCAAGAGGAGCAGGCTCGCCGGTTGGAAGAGCAGTTGCAGCAGGACAAAGAGGAGCAGGTCCGCCGCCAGGACGAGCAGATGCTCCTCATAAAGGATCTGCATGCAAGTTTTGGCAAGGACATCAAGTTGATGAAAGAACAGGTCCACCAGCATGAGAATCGCATCTCGGAGGCCGAAGTTCAGATTGCTGGGGTAAAGAAGGCTTTGGGCGAACTGAAGACTGAAGGCGGGTCTGTAGCTTCGGTGATTGCTGCACCATCTTCGCGTGGTTTTAAAGTGCCTCCATTCGACGGCACATCTTCGTGGTCGGCTTACAAAATACAGTTTGAGGCCGTCATGAAGGCGAATGGATGGACAAAACCACAAGCCATGACCGCGCTCACTTTGGGCCTCCGAGACCAGGCTTTAACTATTCTCGAGGCACTCGGCAAGGATGTAACCTACGAGCAGCTGCTGGAGGCGTTGGAGTCCAGATACGGCGACGCGCATCTGGAGCACGTATTCCGTGCTAAGTTGAAGGACCGTGTTCAACGTAGTGCCGAGAACCTACAGCAGTGGGCCCTGGAAGTTGAGAAACTCGTTCGGAAAGCCTACCAGTCTGCCCCTGCGCTGATTGATGGAAATCTGGTACAGGCGTTCGTTGATGGAATACGTGACTTGGAAGTTAGAGCTGCCGTGAGACTTGGGCATCATGCGACCTTGAAGGACGCCTTGGCCCATGCCTTAGAAGTAGAGGCAGTGAGGCAAGACCACCGAACGCACCGTGTCAGGGAGGTTGTTGCATCACCTGTACGCGACCGCCCACAGGGGTATAGTCCTAGGTGCTACACATGTGGAGAAAGGGGTCATCTTCGGTCCAGCTGTCCTAAGCGCAGCACCCCGAGAGAAGATCAGCAGGGAAGAGTGGCTGAAGTGACTGCCCAGCCACAGCAGGGAAACGAGTAAATGCCAGGACTGGGGGGCGGGTGCTGGCTGGTGTTGAAAGAGCCCCGAGAATCTTGATCTCGCAAGCACATGACGGGAACAGCCTGACCATCAAAGGCGAAGTCAATGGAACACCATGCAAACTGACGTTGGATACTGGAGCTTCTCACACGGTCGTCAATTCTAAACTAGCAAGTCGGTTTCTTGGGGACTACTTCAATAAGCACGACCGTATACATTTACTAACAGCTACTGGTCAGCACATTACCGTCCGAGGCAAGAAGGAGGTGGAGTTAAAATTGGGTGACAGATTTTACAAGCAGAATGTCATCGTGGCCGACATAGTGGACGATTGCATCTTGGGCTTGGACTTCATGCGGAAATATCGTTGTGAGATCGACGTTGATCAAGGAGTACTGAAATGTGGTTCAGAGGAAGTCTTCATGGAAGGTGCACCGTCAGGGAAAGTGTACTGCTTGAAGAAGATTGTTCTTCCTCGCAGATCAGAAACGATTGTGCCAATTTGTTTGCCACGGAATTCTGGACAAAGAGATCGAAGTGTACTGATAGAAAGGGTGAACAATGACTTCCCATGGAAGATGGCACGAACTCTGGTCAAGGCCACCAACGTCTCAGCAGTACGTATACTGAATCCAAGTGACCAGGAGCAAGTGATTAAGAAGGGCACCTTGATCGGCACTTGCGAGGAAGTAGCTTGGATGCGTCAATTGCAAGATGTCCCTACCGGAAATGAAATTCGCAGTTCAAAATTTGACGTGTCAACGCTTTTGGAAAACTGCGATTTAGCTAAAGGAGAAATGGACAAGGCTAAGAAGATGTTACTTCAGTACGCCAACATTTTCTCTTCGAATGATGCTGACATAGGGAGAACTGGACTTGTTCAGCACCAGATTAATACAGGTAACGAGTTACCTATCCGTCAGCGACCAAGAAGACTGCCAGTTGCACGAGAAAAAGAGGTAGAAACCATGATTGAGGGAATGGTGAAGGACGGTGTTATAGAGCCTTCATCGAGTCCATGGTGTTCTCCTGTGGTCCTGGTAAAGAAAAAGGACGGCAGTATGCGCTTCTGTGTGGACTATCGACGACTGAACGACGTCACGAAAAAGGACAGCTACCCGCTGCCTAGGATCGATGACACACTGGACACGCTGACTGGTATGAAGTGGTTTACCACACTTGATCTGAAGAGTGGCTACTGGCAAGTAGAAATAGACCCCAAGGACAAGGAGAAAACTGCATTCTCAACAGGAAAAGGGCTATGGCAGTTTAAAGTTATGCCATTCGGTTTGTGCAACGCTCCTGCGACGTTTGAAAGGCTGATGGAGCAAGTACTCGCCGGATTGATTGGAGACGCATGTCTTGTCTATCTAGACGACATAATCATCGTGGGCCGTACATTTGAAGATCACCTTAAAAACCTCAACCGAGTGCTGTCGAAAATCCAAACAGCAAATCTCAAGTTAAGTCCGAAAAAGTGTTCGTTTTTCAGACAGCAAGTGAACTTCTTAGGACACATAGTTTCGGGGGAAGGTGTTCAAACAGACCCAGAAAAAGTAGTCGCCGTCAAAGATTGGCCAGTTCCGAAAGACAAGACGCAGGTCAGAGCATTCCTGGGTTTGTGCTCCTACTATCGAAGGTTTGTCAAGAATTTTGCCGACATTGCAAAACCTCTGCACAAACTCACTGAGGAAAAGAGACAATTCTGTTGGGACGAGGACTGCGACGTCGCATTTCAGGTATTAAAGAAACGTCTGTGCAACACACCTATTTTGGGATATCCTGACACTGAAAACGACTTCATAGTTGACACGGATGCCAGTAATACTGGAATTGGGGGCGTGCTGTCTCAACGGAAAGGAGACCGGGAGGTTGTAATAGCTTACTTCAGCAAGTCTTTATCTAAGCCAGAAAGAAATTACTGCGTTACAAGACGGGAGCTACTCGCTGTAGTAAAGACAGTGCAGCACTTCAGTAAATATTTGCTGGGACGTAAATTCCAATTACGAACTGACCATGCTGCACTGAAGTGGCTATTACAGTTCAAGAATCCAGAGGGGCAAGTGGCGAGATGGATAGAACTACTCCAAGAGTTTGATTTCGTAACTGAGCATCGCAGTGGGAGAACTCACGGTAACGCAGACGCCTTGTCGAGAAGACCTTGTCCTGAAGACTGTAAGCATTGTGCTAGGCAAGAGACTAAGGAAGTAGTACCCGTGAGGATGCTTAGAACGGATCTCAGCGATGAATGGAAGGAGACCCTACAGCAGGCTCAGCAAAAAGATGCGGACATCAAACCAATCTTCGAGTGGATCAAAGCTGGTGTTCCTAAACCCAAGTGGAGTGATGTGGCTGCGATGAGTTCCATCACAAAGAGTTATTGGGCGCAATGGAACAGCTTGGTGATCCAGGATGGAGTCTTGTGCCGTAAATGGGAAAACGCTAGAGGGGATAGCTGTCATCTACAAATGGTTGTCCCTAAAGCTAAGGTACCGGATGTTCTACGGCTCTACCATGATGGATGTTCTGGAGGACATATGGGAGTAAAAAGGACTCTACTAAAAATTCGCGAACGCTTTTACTGGATCCATTGTCGTGATGATGTGGAGGACTGGTGCCGCAAATGTACCAGTTGTGCGGCCGTGAAAGGACCCCAGACACGCAGCAGAGGTGCATTAAAAGTGTACAACGTTGGAGCCCCTTGGGAACGGATAGCACTAGACGTTGCGGGACCGTTTCCAGTAAGCGAGAGCGGAAACAGGTACTTCCTGGTGGTCATGGATTACTTTACAAAGTGGCCGGAAGTCTTCGCCATTCCTAACCAAGAAGCAACAACTGTCGCAGATAAATTAGTTCAAGAAGTCTTCTGTCGTTTTGGAGTACCCTTAGAAATACACAGCGATCAAGGAAGAAATTTTGAATCGCAAGTATTTCAAGAGACTTGTCGATTGATGGGTACCCATAAAACCAGAACCACCTCTTACCACCCACAATCCGATGGAATGGTAGAACGATTCAACCAAACGTTGGAGAGATATCTGGCGAAAGTTGTGGAAAGCCGGCAAAGGGATTGGGACAAGCACATACAGCCGTTTCTTCTGTCTTACCGAAGTGCTGTCCACGAAAGTACGACTGTGACACCAGCCTTCGCGAACTTTGGAAGGGAATTACGGTTACCTGCTGATTTAATCACTGGAACTCCCCCTGATGCTCCATGTAGTGTAACAGATTACGCGAATGACTTGCGTAATAAGTTGAACGATGTTTATGAGCATATCCGACAATCCAACCAACAGATGTCTGAGAAGATGAAGACCCGTTATGATCGGAAGGCAAACGGTAGGGGTTTCGACGAGGGTTCACTGGTGTGGTTGCATAACCCAGTGCGGAGCAAGGGAAAGTCTCCGAAGCTACAAGCAAAATGGGATGGGCCATACCGAGTCGTGACTAGGATCAATGATGTCACCTACCGAATACAGAAGGGCCCACGAGGTGCGCCTAAGATTGTGCATGTAGATCGGTTGGCGCGATACTACGGGACTAATGATGCTCGGGACGAGCATGTCTAAGGAGGGGGCAATGTTACATCGGACCTACTAGAACATTCGAGAAAGCCAGTGATGACAGTGTGTGTACGTTAGAAGTTCGAGAGGATTCTATTATTATTAGTTTTAAAGTTAGGTAGGTACAAACTCGCGACCTATTTATACAAAGACATTAGAATTTCGACCGTACGCCTAGGGCATAAGGTTCATATTTGTTTGTTTTGTACAAGTAGGTAATGCCAACCTTGTAAGTAGGTACCTGCTATTTTTTGTTAGTGTTTTTTTATGACCCTCTCGAATGTTCGTGGTTATTCTGGTGTATCTGTTGGCGAGTATAAATAGAGCGCTCAGGGCCGCGACCGGCAGTCTTGTTTTGGCTACACAGCGAAGCGAATCGAAGAGCACTTGAAGTACGATATCTAAGCGAATAGTGATCAGTGGTGTATTTGTGATTAAGTTTAAGTTGTTTTGTGATTAATAAAGTTATTGTGTTGTTTAATCGGTAGTAATTAATTTATCTCATACCCAGCTCGTAACAATATTTTACGGTGACTTTCGAGACATTCCAATTTTAAAGAGTATTTGCAATTTTGCACCAAATTTTTATGTGAGTTCAACCTTTCTATACTTATAATAAATCTGTAGAGAGGTCAATTCTGTACATGAAATATATTTACAAAATAACTATCGGGGGGTGATTAGTGATCGATACTGATGCCAAAAATGCAATCAGTAAAATTTTTGTCTGTCTGTCTGTCTGTCTGTCTGTCTGTATGTTATTTATAGAAAAAAAAACTACTCGACGGATTTTAACGAAACTTGGTACAATTATTCTACATACTCCTGAGCAGGTAATAGTATACTTTTCATCACGCTACCATTAATAGGAGCAGAGAAGTGAAAGGAAATGTTGGGAAAACGGGAGAAGTTACTTGGTTTTTTTAGCTTCCGTCGCGTGTGCAGCCTTAATGGTTAAAGCTACATAGAAATCATGTATAACGGAAATATTCCACATAAAATTATATAATAAATATCCCAAGACAGCATATGTCTATCTTTTATAGTTGACTCACAATAACACGTGTAACTCCCGATAGCTTAGCAGTGCTTTCAGAGATTTGTTATTATTATATTTGTTTACTCTTACGTTTATAATATTCTCACTCAACCCCAATTAAAAAAAATAACATCAGTTATTCTTCGAACTCCTGGGCAGGTTATAGTATACTTTTCATCACACTACAATGTATAGGAGCAGAGCAGTGTAAGGAAATGTTGGGAAAACGGGAGAAATTACTTGATTTTTTAAGCTTCCGTCGCGTGGATGTATGTTTGTTACTCTTTCACGAAAAAACTACTGAACGGATTTGGATGAAATTTTGCACACAGATGGTTTATAACCTGGATTAACACATAGGATACTTTTTATCCCGGTAGTAAGATCCCATGGGACAATTTTGAAACTTCACGCGGGCGAAGCCGCTGGCAGAAGCTAGTCTGGAATAAAATCGGATTGGGTTTTGAAACATGTATCAAAATAACTTGTAGTTTATATCAAAATCTCGAAGAAGTATTGATATCAAATTCGAAACAAATCACCGCCAAAATAACTTTCTACCCCTTTTTAACCCCGTCAGGGGATGAATTTCAATGCAATATGAAACGCGTCCATCAATTCTGTTAACATTGTTGATTGCAAAGTTTGAAGTAGATTGGACCAAGGAATCACATTTTCCCATACAATCTTTGCCCCCCCTTTCATCCCCTTAGGGGTATAATTTAAAAAAAAAATCTAATCGTATGCCTACGTTATACAGAAAATACACCCTCCAAGTTTCAGGTTTCTACAATCGTGGTTTAGGCTGTGCGTTGTTCCATCAGATAGTCCTTCAGGACAAAGCATTTTTTATTTGTAGATAGTAGGCTTTGTACTCGTTTGTAATGTATTTGTAACTTTTCCGGCTTTATGTCTTATGTAAAATTAAAAATAATTATTGGCATCAAAAAATGATTTGTGTATAATAGCAATTTTCTGGCCAACTATTTCCCCTACACTGCCCCGCTGAAAGTATTTTTTTTTGCGATTTCTGACTTTTTGAGTACTCTAACCTGGGTTGGTTTGGAAGAACTTCTTGATTAGTGTCGGAAAGAAGATCGATTGGCATAAAAAAAAATGTTTTATGTAAAATGGCAATTTTCTTGCTAACTGTACTTTATTTTTTAATTAAATCTGTGAACGGGGATAAACATTTTGTGAAAAAAATACGGATTGTTACCTAAGACCATTTTTGTGTAGCTGCAGCTCCCCTTACTGCCCCGTTTACCGTTTCCACCCTGTATTACCAACTACTTATACCGAGGAAAGCCGATTTTCTTGAGTTCCGCTATTTTGGGCGTATTCACTTCAAAAATCAAATTTCAAGAAAATTGAGAAATTACATTTACCTGTATTAGATTTGAAGTATTGACAGCAACTTTTAAAGGTTTCCGCTTCAATGGATTTTATTCTATAGGTGTATGAAGTTAATTAATTTTAAACACAAAACCCTCTTTTTTACGTCTCTGGATGATTTAAAAAAAAAATGCTGAAACAGGTGTTTCTTTATTTTTAATAATAAGTATTCACTCTGAGTTTCATGAATCTAGAGCAATCAATTTTTTTTTTTCATACAAACTTTAGCCCCCCTTTTCACCCCCTTTTTCCAAAATTTTCCATAATTTCTATAGCCTAAATGTTATTCTGGGTTTATCTTAATAGATTAGAGAGAGAGTTTTCATCAAAACCCGTCCAGCAGTTTTTACGCGATGCGCGGTCAAACAAACAAACAAACACGATTTTTAAAAATGGTTTTAATATGTTCAGTTACTTATTTTAAGTCACCCTGACCGTTTTTTTTTTAAATAAATCGATGTACAGATTTTTTGGTCTCAACGATTTTATTATATGTATAGATAACTCGTCAAAATGTAGGCAACAGCTGATTTTTTTTTCGCGATTTCAAGGTTCGTCCCATAGAAAAAGTTGTTCAAAATGATGAGTACAATGACCCCTTTTCGGGTTTAGTGTAAACAAAAAATAATGTTGTATATTTCGGGTTTGTCAGGATTATATTTAGTTAGGCTCGAGCATTATGTGGGCAGAAGACGGGTTTCGTGCTATGAAAACTCACTGGATGCGATACACTGTTTATTGCCAGGTGCTCGGTTCGGGTTGGTTGTTTCCATAGAGAAGAACCGACAAGAAACTCCATGGTTACTCTTTTCAAACAGATACCTACAATGTAAACTAACAAATTACTTGACATTACACTTTCACACTATAACACTGGGCACGATGAATCGGATACAGTTTCAAGACGTCTCAACTCCGCTACGATCCGACCCAGAATATCGTCCAGTGTGCTGTTAAAGTCAGGACTTTGTACTACTGGCTGACTGACTGGTTTCTAAATCGCGTCATGTCACCACTGCACTGGAGCGCTTTTATTCATTCCTGTGTCCATACCAATGACCGGATCTGACATATATAAATAAAAACAAATGACAGCCGGGACCAACAGCTTATCGTGCTTTCCAAGAAAACGAGAAAACTCGGTATCATGTAATGGGTGGTCACAGATGTACACACTGACCTAGGCAAGCGCGGCTCTACGTAAGGATCGACCCAAGAGGCAGATAATTGGCCATGGGCTCTCTGTATGCTTACCCTTCATCTGTGGACGCAGACCGAATCAGTCTGTCGCGATTGTTTAACTGTTGTGTCTACTACGCTAACAGTTACTTAATGAGTTATGTACAATACGTATAAATATCAGACTTCCTGTATTTAAGCCAATTACTAAACGCGAATTTTATAATTACTACTACAAGCATATGATTCTCTGCTATGAACAAGACCAGAAAAATATATGAATTCTTCAGACTATATACTTGCATGATAGGGTTTTGAAAACATAATAAAATTCGCCTCTGGTGCTTGTTGAGAGCAGACGTGTTTAACAATTATTGCGAGAAATAATACTTTTCAATACATACAAAGTGTTCGAAAGTGATTCTTAGTGTCATAAACTTACAAATCAAAGTGCAAACCAACTTAAAAGCTTGTGCCTCATCGCGATACCGCACATCGGCGAGTGCGCAGCACCGCTCACCCCCGCGAGTAACAAGGACCGCTGCTATTTTCATCCCACTCGCACACCGACGGAGAACGTCCGAGTCAAATCGTACACAATGAATACGCAGAGGACACCGCCTACACCGAATACCAGGGTGATAAGCGAGAGCGGAAACACTAGCGGATCAGTACCAAACTTACCCACCTACTGCGATGATGATAACTATAGAAATGTTAACACATTTAAACGAAAAGAACGTACTGAGGAGACATAGTATAGAAAGGATTTCGCAAATTTTCGCACAGAGATGATGACTTTCCTAGAGAAATTCGGAAAAACACAAAACGATAGTCTTAACTACATAAAAGACGAAATATCGGAGATTAAAAATGAAATAAAAACCATGAAGTCAACAACTGAAAACTTTACTCAACGACTCGATCAAATAAATGGCGATATGGAAAATATTAAAGCTAATAATGCAATAACACAAAACAAGATAAAACATATAGAAGAAGAAATTACCCAACTAAAAAACCAAAAAAACGCTGAATATACAACGCCAAAATCGCCCATCTTATGCCAACAAAACCTCATCCTCGAACTCAAAGCCCGATGTGAGCGCGAAAAAAACATCGTAATTGTGGGTATATCGGAAATTAACGAAAGAAACACAAACTCCAGGCGAAATCACGATAACAACGAAGCCATGAAAATAATCACAGCACTATACGAAGACTGCCCTAAACCAATTAAAACCATGAGACTGGGGAAATATATCCCAGACAAAAACAGACCATTAAAAGTTTGCTTCAACAATTCAGACATACCAAAATACCTCCTAAGAAATAAGAAAAACCTGCTAGATAACATACAGGTTTACGCAGATCAAACCCCAGCTCAAAAAGAGCATTTACAATTATTAAAAGTGGAGCTCAACAAACGCATTGAAGACGGTGAAGGAGATCTCATAATCAAGTATATAAAAGGAATACCCACAATCACACGGAACAAAACCAACCAAAAAAACCAGTAACCGATCTAATACAAAATAAAAAATATACGGATAGACTAAACCATCAACTAGTAAGTAGATACGAAGATATACCACACCACCCGTCCTCATTACGGTTTTTTTATGCGAATCTACGTAGTATCCGCAAGACGGGCAAACTTGATGAGATTAAATGCATAATAAAAGCAACGCCAATGACTATACATTTACTCATTTTTACCGAAACGTGGATTTCTTCGGAAGCGGACGCAAAACTATATCAGCTTCCTCATTAACAACTTTAGGTCATTTGTGGTTCGAGTACCAACCCAACATCTACAGACCTGCTTAAAAGAAGACTTTTGGCCGAAGGGTGTTGTATATCGTCGCTTCCGAGGACGGTTACGCGACACCACGCAGCGAAACACGACGCCGACAACACTGCGTGTATAGTTTTAGTTTAAGGTTTAAAATATGTATTAGTTTATTATTGTTGTTTAATGTTATTTTATGTATTTTATCTATGGGCCTTAGTTGCTTGAAAATAAAATGATTATTATTATTATTATTATAAGCATGTTTATAACTACAGGCAAGACCGCAAAGGTGGCGGCGTATCGATATATGTACACGAAAGTATCAAACACGAAATAACAGAGGAAATGTGCGAACTTGGTAATCACTACCTATGGATACACATAGACAAACTCTCATTGGACATTGGAGCGGTTTACAAACCAGGTGAGTCCAATATAAACAACTTCATAGATACATATATCTCACAATTAGAGCAGCGAAAGAGAGCGGTTGTTTTCGGAGACTTTAACATTGATCTACTTAGTAAGGACAGTTACGTCACAAAATACCTAAATGAAATTAAAGGAACAGGATACGAAATATTAAATAAAATACATAAACTGCACAGTACCCGTGAAACCAGCACTACAAATACTATACTTGATCACATATGCACGAACATAAACAATCACGCGTTCAGCATAACTTTAATTGACTCAAGCCTATCAGACCACAAGCAGATATTCCTTGAGATAGGCAGCCTGGCACCAAAAACAAACAAGAGGATCCAATACAGAGCACTTAACTATGAGAAATTATACAACAGTACTCTAATAGCAAACTACACTAATAACGAAAACGACTACAACTATTTAGAAAGATTCATTTTAGAACAAATAAATAAAAATAAAGAAGATAAGACCAAAATTCTAAACCTACCTCAAGAAGACTGGATAAACCGAAATATTATAGATTCAATCAACCTACGAAATCATTTATGGCAACAAACAAAAACCTACCCAAAAGACGACAACCTACGAAAGAATTTTGATGAAAAACAGGATAGAGTAAAAAACCTAATCAAAACAGAGAAGAAAACCTACTACCACAACTTATTTGATAACAGCCACAAACAACCTAAAAAAATGTGGGAAATCATTAATACCTTAGCAGCGAATAAAATCAAAGACAGCAATGCTCCCCCCAAACTAATTTCGAACTCAGAGTGTATAACAAACGGTAATGAAAGGAGACAATTTTTTTTGTTCGAGGATTAGTTTCCCACATAAATTCTAGCATATAATAATGAAACTTACATTGATTTCTTCCTTATAACCTCTAGATTCCAGTGGTTTAATTAGCTTAGCATTGTCTAACCGGAATAAATGCGAAAAATCTGCAAAAACACTTACGAAAACCAAAATAAACAGAAAAAGTAAATGTCAAAATAATGAAGTTGTCTGTCAATCACAAAAAAAGTGGGTTTATAACGTTTCATGCCACGTTGATTGTTTAAACCACCTATGCGATTTTAGTGTAAACCCATAAAAATGGCATTAAAAATGCTCATAGTTTAATAATATTTATTTTTATATTCTTTCTGATTCTATAATAATTATATAGCACATATGATTTCCAACGGATAGGTACCGTACTTTTTTTAGTAAACAGAAAAACGCCCCTATTCACGTAAGTATTTGCTGTCAAATGACATTGACCACAACAGGAATGATTTGACTCGCAAAAAAATATCATAACATAGCTTATTTATTATGATTTTAAGATTCCGTTTTCATTTCTACGTAATATTTCCTTTAAAACCATAGTAAAATGGTTACTTTTTTTTGGTGTTATTATGAATAATAAATGCAACGACCAGGTGGGCCCAAAAAAAACTATCTCCTTTGTAATGTTCTTAACTTATTCTTTGCGTCAATAGGTGAGGACTTAGCTAATGAAATACCTAACATGTACCACACAAACACTGGTAATATTCTCATGTACGACAGCAATTACACACACGACCTAACTTTAGACGAACTTTCCCCATGTAACATAGACGAAATATCAAAAATAATTGACAACCTTGACTCCAACACTAGTACAGGCTTGGACGGTATCAGCACAAAAGCTATTAAATGCCTTAAAAGCATAATTGTGGAAAGATTAGCTAATTGTATAAATATTTGTTTAACGCACGGCACTTTCCCCGACTCACTGAAAGTTGCTAGGGTCAGTCCTATTTACAAATCTGGAAGTAGAACTGACCCCGGCAACTATCGACCGGTATCTGTCTTACCCGTTATTTCGAAAATATTCGAACGAGTATTATACAACCGTCTAAACGAGTACTTGACAAAGAAAAAAATCCTAATCGATCAACAATACGGCTTCCGCCATAAGTCAAGTACTCTCACTGCCACAGTAGATTTAGTAACGAAAATAAAAACTCAAATTGATCAAAAAAACATTGCTGTAGGTATTTTTATTGATTTAAAAAAAGCGTACGATACGGTTAGCCATCCAAAATTACTACAGAAATTACACAATATAGGTATATCAGGCAGCGCCCTCAATATGTTTACTTCATATTTACAGAACAGACAACAAGTCGTTAAGATTGATAAATTCACCAGCTCGATACAGAACATAACATACGGCTGTCCGCAAGGCTCAATTGTTAGCTCATTACTATTTCTAATTTACATAAATAACATCGACAAAATAGGGCTAACGGGACACCTAACATTATACGCGGATGACACCTGTCTTTTTTACTTTGGTAAATCCTTACCGAACATTATCACCGATGCGCAAAAGGACCTGGACCTACTCAGTGAATGGTTGAAATATAACTTACTAACTATTAACACCTCAAAAACATCATTTATGATCTTCGCTGCGAAAAATAAACCATTACCAGAGTTCTCACCTCTTACGATTAACGGAGAAACCATCAAACGGTCTAGTCACGAGAAATATCTCGGATTGTGGGTAGATGATAAACTTACTTGGAGACTGCACATCGATCACATCAAAACAAAATTAATATCACTATTAGGGGCGTTGCGAAAAATATCAAAATTGATCCCGAAAAAAGTACGGCTAATAATATATAACTCTCTAGTAAAATCAAACCTTGAATACCTAATTGAAGTGTGGGGATCAGCCGCTAAATCTAATCTTAATCCACTACAAAGAATACAAAACAAAATTATTAAAGTACTATTTCACTACCACTATCTATATGCAACAAAAAAATTATTCAAAAAAACTAAACTACTAAACCTCACACAACTTTACACATATTACACCTGCATTCTCATAAAAAAGATCACCACTGATTCTGTGCAATCAAACATACAAATACGTAAAAGATCTATAGCATACAACACAAGAAGTAAAAACAAATTCCAGCTAATGACTGCACGTGCACGGACTAATTATGGCAAAAAAACAGTATTAGTGGAGGGAGCACGACTGTTCAATGATTTACCGGAACAAATAAAAAAATGTAAAAGTATTAACATATTTAAGAATAAATTAAAAAAACATGTTTATACCATCTAACGTCACCATCGCCCCAGAGGCTCTAATTATTATTAAGTAATAACTTTGTATCTCATTATAAGTGAACTGTTATGTAAAAGTTCTTATGAGAAATAAATATCTTTAAACCTAATTTGACTCGGTAAAAAAATATCACGTACTTATCTCTAAAATTATCTTTCAAACAAAAAAAAACATACTAACATGTGCGATCATTCTGATTTTTTGGCAAATAACTCTATAAGCAATATATAAGCATGATAGTTTTTTAGTTTTTTAATCCAATCAATAGTTTTTTTTGTAAATCGATCGAAACCACTCATTTCGCGGTATTTGGCTCGTAGTGACGACGTAACAACCACTTTGTAGTGCAAGCTGATTAGAACTTTATTCCAACAGTATTTCAAACGTACTTTGAACCACCACAAATAGAGTTGCTAATTTAGCTTGTCTAATCGCCTTAAGGGGGATGCTCCGAGGTTGCCCGCGAAATTCAAATTCCTTACGTTTTTGCAATTTGCAAAGCAGTACAAAGTTGTATGTTGATAATTTTGATGATAATAATTCTGTAACATAATACTTACAGTCGCGACCGATACGTTTATCAACATAAAGCTTAGCACTGCCCTGGAAATTGCAAAAAACGTAAGAATTTTGAATTTCGCGAGCCACCCTGACGCTTTCACCTTAACCTAATAATTCTCAGCAGCAAGGCACAGAAATACGTCGATGTATTCCTCTATTGGTTTAATTAAACATTGTTCAATCAGACAAAATCCGATTAGATTCTGTTGCACGTGCCAGCTACCTCGCATTCCTTTTTGCTTTAGTGGAACGATGGAACGAACGGTATTAGGAACATCAGAGATGTGACTTTATGTTCACTTATAGGGCCGTTTTTTTTTTTATTTTATTTTTTTTATTATTTTATGTAGGGCATCTCGCAGTTCAGTCTGCGAAGACTGGCTTCTGCTTAACCGGGCAAGTCCTGTGGATGCCTTGAATTGATGATGTGTGGATGCCTTGGATGAATAGAAGGCCACCAGCCAGGGCAAAAATGACTATAAACTAAGCGACAGCGCTCTAAGGGCACCCCCTGTGGGGTACGGACCTCGGCTTAGGGCGTCGCTGGGGGCAGCAAAGGGACAGGCTGGATCTGGTTGTCATTATTTAGGGACTGTTTTATTACTACAGGCTCAGCATCGCAGGCTGGCTCGAGCAAGGGTCGGGGAGGGATTGAACGGGGATTACGCGCCGGACCTCTGCGGCGAGGTCGGAATGTCTTCGGTCTGTATTTGTACATTTTACGAACTGTACTGGTATCTTTACTACTCTCTTGCAAGATAGTGATCGGATCGTACTTATAGGGCCGGCGGAGCATGCGTACCTAATTCATACTGACGTAATACCAAAACAATTTGTGAATCAAACATGTATTTATTTCGATTGGATTACAGAATATCTAGGTTCCCAAATATATATTTTGAATGGACACTGAATGATATAAAGACGAGATGTCTTTTTCCCAACTATATTGTGGTTGGCTTCCAGCCTTACCGAATGTAGCTGAATACCAGTATTTTACATGAAGCGACTGCCTATTTGACTTCCTCAACCCAATTATTTTATTAATTTATTTATTTATTAACACTTCAAGCACAAAAGTACAGAGGCGGACTTAATGCCATAGGCATTTTCTACCAGTCAACCTAGTCAATTAGTCCTGGGTGATACGAGACCTCTTGGTAAGACTAGTTGTCAGACTTTCGAGCCGATGACTCAGGTAGTCAAAAACCACACATGTCACAGATCTACAAATGACAGCTGGGACCAGCGGCTTAACGTGGTAAAAGTAATGGGCTTATTCCTGAAATCCCCCCTAAAAGTCCCCCTAAGGGGGAAAAGTGGAATCTAAAAAGAACAGTCTACAATTCCCCCCTGATAATCCCCCTTAGGGGGGAAAAGTGGAATCGAAAAAATACTTGTTCCACAAATCCCCCCTGAAAATTCCCCCGAGGGGGAAAACTGGAATAGACCAAAGAAACGGTGGATGGACTGTGGTGAATAATGATGTGGCTAGAGAGGAGGGGACTGATGAGATGACGAGTAATAAAGAGTATGGAAGAAGAAGAATACTGTGCTGACCTCAAATGAATTGGGATAAGGGCAAGATAATAATAAATAATAAATAAATAAATATCGCTGGACATTAACACACAGCGCCACCTAGCGCCACACTAAGCAAAGCTTGTGTCGTGGACACTAGATAGTTGATATACTACATATATACTTTTTTGTTTGTAAATACATACTTATTATACATGTAATATCCATGACTCGGAAACAAATGTCCATGCTCATCACACAAACATTTGCTCCTACCGGGATTCGAACCCAGGACCCTAAGAACGTAAGGCAGCGTCACTACCACTACGCCATTCGGGTGCCAAATAATGATGAGGATGATGACGTACGGTCGAACAAGCTTATTTGGTTTACATTTTAACCCACTAAATTGTAAAATGCAAACCATGTAAAACGCGAGTTTTATACTGCCTGAAAGTACATGATTCACTGCAATAAACTAAACCTGAGAAATATATGATATTCGTCAGGGTATATGCTAGTATGATAGTGTTTTGAAAACATAATACAATTTATTTTACTCGATAGAACAAAATCACGAACTTATCTCTACAAAATTATTTTAACGAGTAAAATCCATACATGCGATCATTCAGATTTTTTGTATATTAAATAATTATACAAGCAACATATTAGCATCTTAGTGTGTAGATGTAGGTACACCTGTGCTTACCCTCTGGGGATTGCAGGCGTGATATTTATTCATTTATTTAAACCTTCAAG
The DNA here is from genome assembly GCA_916618015.1 of Xestia c-nigrum. Classification (NCBI taxonomy): domain Eukaryota; kingdom Metazoa; phylum Arthropoda; class Insecta; order Lepidoptera; family Noctuidae; genus Xestia; species Xestia c-nigrum. Next base: position 6,125,824 of record OU745246.1, on the reverse strand, counting down.
CACATCAGAGGCAGACTTAATGCCATAGGTATTCTCTACCAGTCAACCTTTGGGTGATGCAGAGGCAAGCACCATCTGAAAATCATTTAATGAATACTAAGGTAAACTACAAGCATATATAAAATACTATAATATCAAAATCAAAAATCAAAATCAAAGCATTTATTTCAAGTACCTAGGCCAATAACAGGCCCTTTTGAATTGTCGAAACAAAGATGAAAATTAAATGTAGCTACAGTCCCAGTCACAAGACATAAAAACTGTGAAAGTACTGTAGTTGCCCATTCCCTAGTGCGTAGATCTCTATGGAGAAGAACGGGCAAGTAATTATATATATATATATATATACTATAAATAAATAATTATGGAAGTATCTAAGTATGTTTATTTTTATTCAGTTATCGCTTTTAGGTAACTTGGACACCATGGCAGTTTCCGTCAATATTAGTTCCCTTTTAGAGAATATGTAGGTAGGTCAAATTGATTGTCTGACGCAAATCAGATGCATTCCAAAATATGGAACAATACAATTTGGCTAGTTGCTGTGTTCGCAACAAATAATACTATTTTATCATCTACCATGCGTTATCTGAACGATAATGGAACTGCTCTGAAAGCTTTGCCCGATATCTAACTTTACTCATGCTTTTATATGTACCTACTTTCATATGTAGATAAAATTATTGTGCCTAGATAGGTATTACTCGCAGTTTTGCCTGTGTGGAGGGCAGAAGTTCTCCCACTGAGATGTATACTGGGATAAAGAGTACGGCATGTCCTAACCTTGTTTTTTTAGAGTGGGATAATCCACATGGATATCCTTCATCTGGAGCAAGCGGTGGGCTATGTCGGTCTCTAACTGACTCCAAACCTATTGTTCCTAGTACTGTCATGTGTCGGGGGCCTGGGGCGCGCGCACCCCCAACTGGTATCAGCACGCCTGTCACGGTGCACCCCATCGATAATAATCGGCATGTCCTAACCTAGATCGTAGTCTATCCGAGTGTAAAACATTCAAATCAGTTAAAAAGACGTATGTATACCACATTGGGCACCCGCTTTAAGGTAAGCGTCCACATGTCCGCATCGTACACTTCAGACGCATCGCATCAAAAGGTCCGCAGTATTTTTTGTATAGAAAGTCATACGCCGCACCGTACGGATCGCTCAAATCTGTTCAATAATACTGCGATCCGTTTGAAGCGATGCGTCCGATGCGTACGATGCAGTTATGTTTTTGTATAGAAAGTCATACGCCGGCCCGTACGGATTACTCAAATCTGTTCAATAATACTGCGATCCGTTTGAAGCGATGCGTCCGATGCGTCCGATGCGGACATGTGGACGCTTACCTTTAACGGCACCTGAGTTAATGGCACCTGAGGTATTCCACATGCGGCACCTATCAATATATGTTGCAGGTGCCATTAGTGGAATAGTTTATTAGTTTAACTTTTATTCCACAATCGGCACCTTCAAACCACTAGGTACTAGTGATGGGACTCTGGACGTTTATTTTTTAAACTTTCTTACGTTAAACTGTCAGTTAATAGTTTCACGTCTTGCAGCTATCAGTGTTTCTATAAACAAAGGAAGCTTGAAATATTCAATCCGCATCATCTACCTGCCACTTGATTCATAGAAACAAAATAGTTTTTTCACTTCTCATGCTCTCAAAGTACGCCATTATAGCCCTACGAAGCGGGATTAAAGTGACCGTTTATTCCCTAGGGAGTAAAAGAAGTTAAAAAATGGAACGAAAACATGGTCACAAAAGAGTAACTTCTCAAAGGTTTTATTTAAATTTCGAATTGGCTTGCAAATAGCAAGCGGTATATAGAAAAAAAAAATAGTATATTTTATAACGAGGGACTAAACGAAGACTTTATATACCCGAGGTGGTTTGACTCCCGAGCTTGCGAGGGAGGCAATGAAAGCGAGGGTATATTAAATTGGCTTGGACTTCGAGCTGCTTTGACTTCGAGTGCGAGAAAAATAGTCATTTAAAACTGAACAAATTTACACTCGACAAAAATTCTGAACTGAGCGGTCAGTTTTTTCTTCTATCAAGTCAGTCACAGATTAACCATTGAAAACACTACACAAACTCACAACATTTTAGCAATGAAGATGATCCACACTCCACCACATATAAATCCAACTAAATGTTGAAAAGCTTAAGAAGGCTATCATATTTTTTCATGTATTAGAGTGTTAGAGCACTGCAGTTATACAAGAAAAAATATAACATTCTGTCTTCTTATAATATTCAGTCATTTATTTATTCATTCATTTAATCTTGTTTTTTACAAAAGTATTTTCATCATAAGAAGTATTTAGAAGATACTTATTTTGTATCTAGTATTTCAGATACTAATCTCGAAAGTATTTCGTATGGTATCTGAAATACTTAATTTAAAAGCGTTTTGGATTTTGTATTCCAGATACTTTGTACAGGACATTTTGTACATCTCTGATGCTGGCAGATAGACAGAGTTACATTCACATTTTTCCAACAAAACTCACCCACTACAATTCATTCATCTCTGACCAATCAGTAAACTGTGTTCGCTGATTCATGTTCTCCATTACGATTGCTGATTCATATCTGAGTCAGCTCAGTGCAATTAAGGTAAACTGAATGGTTTTTTTCACACTTATCACACTAGCGAAAGTTTGTATGCGTGTGAGTATGTTTGTTACTCTTGCACACAAAAACTACTGAACGGATTTGGATGAAATTTTACACACAGGTAGTTTATAACTTGGATTAATAGAAGTGATACTTTTTATCCCGGTAGTAAGATCCAATGGGACAATTCTCGAAATTTGCGCGGGCGAAGCCGCGGGCATAAGCTAGTATCTCATCATCAGCCTCTTAATGTTCCCACTGCTGGCACACAGGCCTACTTTCTTTATGAGATGGAATTGGCTATAATTCACTACGCGGACCCTGTGCGGATTGGTAGATATCACATGTCTTCGACTTTTGTTGTTCTTGGACATGCCGGTTTCCTCATGATGTTTTCCTTTAACGTTAAGTCATAAGTCATTTAATCATTTGTTAACATAGGTACAATAAATAGTTGTGGTGGTGGTGTGGTAGTTGTTGTTGTAGTTGTATAGTTGTGTTTGTTTGTGTTGTGTTGTTGTTGTGTTGTGTCGTGTTGTGTTGTGTTTTGAGAGCAGTAGTGATGAAATTAATTACACAAAGTATTACGCCTGTCTGCTTTCAAACCTTACTTGCTGTTCTTAAGTTGTGGGTTCGAACCCAGACAGGAGCACCACAGGACCACCGCTGCTTCCAGCTAGTATCTACAAATGTATATTCAATTTTTTCGATTTCCGAACGTAAGACTTTATTACCGGCTCGTCTCTGCTTTGGTGGAGTCCGGACATTACAGCCCAGACATGTCAATAATGAAGTCTTCACGTAACTCTATCAACTTCAACAGCCTTTGGCGCTTGCATGAGCGAGCAAGCCTCTCCCACCGGCGCCGCCGTAACAAAGTTACCTCCCACGGCTAACTCGATAATAGGCGGAACCTACCGCGATTTGCCTTGTTAGATGAACGGAAGTACATATAATATGTTGTTTACATACAAGACTTTTCTTTTACTTTTCTTGAACAGTTAAGCTGTATTTTTCTTTACTGGTCTTATGAGTGTTTAGACCACAAGCAAAATGTCTTAACAAATTTGAAATTAGTCAGTGCGTACGTACGTAGTTCAGTCGTAGGTAAGTCACCTATATCCAACCTAGATGTAAGGCCCTACGTAACCGCAGGCCTGTGGACGGTGAGCAATGGGCTAGCTCACCGTCCGTCCGTCTTATGACGACAGGCCGTGTTGACGGCGCGTTCGTGTTCCACGCGCGCCTCAAAGAGATCTCAGCAGAAAGGAAGGAAGGGGCCCGGAAGGGCCGAAGCCTGCCGGGCTGCGGGACTGTTCGAAAGAGATACCGTGACCCCGGAACATAAAGGGTTAAGAAGGAACCTGGATGGGTTTTAGTCAGTAAAAGTAACAGAGACATTATAAATTTATAATACAACTATAAATTATCTTACAGAAAACATTACATACAGAGAGTATTGTAGCAATGATACAATTCCCCTTCAAAACTAGCAATAAAATTAAATAAATATCGCTTGTGTCGTAGACACCAGATAGTTGATATACTACATATATACTTTTTTGTTGGTAAAAACATACTTATTATACTTAAAAACATACACACACACACATACTCGGAAACAAATGTCCATGGTCATGACAAACATTTTCTCCTACCGGGATTCGAACCCAGGACCCTAAGAACGTCAGGCAGCCTCACTACCACTACGCCATTCGAGTCGTCAAAATTCTATTATAACCAAACATAATAACAAACTGAAATTCATCAAAACGTCTCGTTTTGATGAATTTCAGTTTGTTAACTTCTTTCGAGATGTTTTACACGGAGGGTGACAACGAAAAACCAGTAACAAAATCTTTTTCATTCAGATAGACTTCTGTTTTTTTAGTCTTGGCTAAATAATAACAGCCGTTTGGATCGATCTTTAGGTTAAGCCATGCTTGCCTAGGTTGGTCTGTGGATGGGTGACCACCCATAACACACCGAGTAACTTCTGTGCCTCGGAAAACACTGTCCCGGCTCTCATTTGTAGATCTTTGACAGCCGTTACAGGTGGTCTGTGTCCCAAAAAGTCTAACAATCAGTCTTATCAAGTGGTATCGTATTACCCAGTACTAACTGGGTTGTGGAGCTCAGGTGGGCAGTCGCTCTATGTAAAATACTGGTATTCAGCTGCATTCGGTTTGTCTGGAAGCCGACCGCAACATAGTTGGGAAAAGGCTAGGCAGATGATGATGAGACTTGTGTTTTTGGTAAAAAGGCATGGACATGTTCATGCACATGGACATGTTGTGGATGAGGCTCTCGACACCAGATCCACACTGAGACTTAAATATATGCCATGTCCGCGACCAGCCTGAGATTTTTCATACTTTGTGAAGCATATTTTAATTAAACTGGAAGTGTCGTATTTATGGCCCTTTTCAATAACTTACCAATAGGTATCAGTAGATTGCTATCTTTGTATGTTTGACATTTAATTTTTACTCTTTAACAGAACGTTCTTTATGTAGAATAAAACGAACAGATTCATGCAAGCCACATTTCCGAAACCTGAAAATATTGACTGTACCATCTCTCTACATCTATGAAGCTTGTTTCTTTGTAAAAAACAACATGTCTTTATTTAAATCTGTCGAAAGTCAACGGCGCTCAAGAAAACTGCACCCGTTATTCACAAAAACTAAATTCCTCTACAATAGTATTTATGCAATGGCTCCAAAGCTATAACAAATTACCTGATCAAATTGTATCAAGCAACAACATGAAGGAGTTTAAACGCAAGCTTTTAAATTTTTTGAATGACAGGTTGTATTATTCTGTTAGTGAATATCTTAATGACAAACTAAAATAATATTATAAATTTGAATCTGTCTGTAAAATGTTGTTCCCTTAAGATTGACTATAGTTTCTATTGACATAATGTATAACGTATCTTGCATCTAATAATATGTTTGATTGATTGTGATTGTGACTTATTAAGGAATACTTGTTATACGTGCCGTCTATTTGTTAATTTTTTTTTATTTTTGTTGTTTTGTTGTTTTTTTGACATTTTACTACTAGCGTTTAGTGTTTGGGCATGAAGTTTTGACATTTACTACTTGGTTTTTAACTTTATTTTTTTATTTTATTTTGATCATTTGATTAACTGCAATATTTTGTATGCCTTCTGGCGGGACATACATAGTATGGACCAACATTTATTTACATAGCATCTGTATTATTTACCCTATGTTCACAAAATGAATAAATGAATATGAATATGAATATGAAATATGAACAGTTAGAAACAAAACGACACAGAAAAGATTTTTCTATGAATCAAGTGAAAGGTTTTCAAGCTTACTTTGTTTATTAGAAACAAGGAAAGCTACGAGACGTGTCAAATTAACTGGCAGTTATACAGATTTCACGTTAGATAATAATACAAACAAATTTTCATAACATACACAAACAACACACAAATACAGGTTCCATCGCGGCCCACAATAGTCAATTTAACTTGCTAGTATAACATTTTGCTTGTACCTATAACATTGTATCGAAAAATATCAAACAACCTCTTGTTCTTAGTACTTATTAGGAGTTATGAAGACACAATAGGTGATTACGGATAACGAAACGTAAACTTACTAGTAACGAGTGGTCAGTAATGAACATGGCCGTCTTATCTTTTACAACGTCAAAGAAAAGTTTGGTATTTTTCGCTAATTGACCAACCGAAAGACGATGCGTTGGAAGACCTTCCATTAGGTGGACCGATGACCTGGTGAGGGTTGCGGGAATCTGTTGGATGCGAGTCGCAAGGGACCGGTCAATGTGGTGACACTTGGGGGAGGCCTATGTCCAGCAGTGGACGTCTTTCGGCTGAGATGATGACCAACAAGTAAGACATTGTTTATGTCGAAGGTATGGTGGTGGAAAATAAGACTGCGAAATAATCTGGGTACGATAACGAGCTCGGGCATGCTTCGGGCGATATGGTATCAAGTTTATTTAAAAATAAAATGGGCTTCCCCCATTTGGCATGAGACATACTACAAAAAGTACTAGGGTAACATAGTATAAAAGGTACCTACATACTACAGTGCCAGCTATGCCTTTAATAAGGAACTAAATACAAAGTTCTAAATCCATATGGAACAACCCAGCAACTATCGAGCTTTAGCCCGACATACTCGTAACAGCTGCCTGGTCAAAGGACCCTAACTTTCTACGGGGGATGAACCTTTACACCATGTTCTTCATACCCAATAAGATGAAGATGAGAAATATATGAGGGTACAGCCGATGTGGTCGCTCCTTATCAATTCTTTTGGGAATAAATTATAGTCGCTTGGGTATTGTATCATATATCCCTCAATGTGATAGATAGATAGATCCATTATGGGTCTGGTTCATGGGCTTTTTGAGTAAAAAAAATCTCAGTAGTCCACATCTTGAAATCAGAATCCAATGAAAACATAAATTGTCACTGTATTCGATCGTGTATCTGGCCAATAAATCTTCTTCTTCGACCTTCTTGTATTTACTTTTACTTCAAAAAAAAAATTGGATTGGAACTTCAATACGGATGACTGGATTAAAAAAAATAACCGAGACAATTTATCAACCCTATTCTCAACTGAGACGATTTATCAACTCCACCCTCCATTTGAATACAATGAAAAGTTACTTTTTTAACACGGAAGCGATCCTCAACTTAATTTAGAGTTGCCAAATCCCCAACACTTTTTGACAATCAAAAAGTTTTTTATTTCGGTCCCTCCGGAAGCCCTAAGCTGTATTTTTAAGTATTAGGTTTTTGTCCCTTTGTCAGCAGAATATATTTTAACACTTTTTTTTTCGTTTTGAGGTATTCAGAAAAGTTACGCGAAATAAAAATTAAGTACTCTTTTTAAGTACTTGTAAGAAATTGTACTCCCTGGATTGCAAATACCTACACATTTTATATAAACATCCTCCAAGTACGGGCACTGGCTCTTGTACCACAAGTAGCACAGGAGTCAGAGTTTTTACAAAATTTTGTCACCACATTCTTGTGTTAAAAAAGATTGTTATTTAAGACCGGTATATGACAGGGGTTCTATTTCCAATTTTGATTTCTATTCAAATCCAACAAAAAGTCATTTCCCAGCAAAATTTTTTGCATAGAGCTAAGTAATAAAATTAAATTATTATTAGGTTTTAATTAAATTTTCCTGTTTTGTCTTTACTTACACACTGTGTCTACATTTCTAATTCAACTGTCCTCTCGCAGGTCTGCTGGAAGAAATTTCTTATGAAATAAGCAGTACCTTTGTGCTCTTCTTTCTTAATGTAATGTCCTACTAAGTATTTTGTGTGTACATAAATAAATAATAATTTAATGTACAGAGAATTGAAGATTGTGAAGAGTTTGCTTACACCCTGTAGGTATATCAGTACGGACCTGTACAACAACAGCTTTTTTTGACATGGTACTTAAATAGTTTTCGCCAATCAAAAAGTTCATCAAAAAAAATCGAACAATCAAAACGCATCGCTTATCTGACACCAACATAAAAACACGCGTTATTTCACCAATAACAAACCAGATAAGCCTTCGAACACACAGTACTTACCACAAAAAAATCTATACAAAATTTGTGAACTCACCTTTACAATCAATTCAATCCCACAAACACTTCTCGAATCAAACAATCATTATTCCTTGAACTAACCACAAACGATCACTTCACTATCAAAAGTTTGATGTCAACGTATTTGAGCGCGCAAATTAGAACCGTACGTGCGTTCGCGACGGTTATCAAAGTCTTACTGAAAATTCGTTGATGTTTTTATTGATAACGGGGTTGTTTATTCATTTGTTTTCTGGAGATTAGGGATTTTCATGACTTAGGTACACGGGACAGTGTTCAGGCATATGATTAAAGCTTGACTCACGCTAGACCATGTCGGGTCCGGACCGATTGGCGGTCGTATTGTACAGTATTGTCCGTTGCTCGGCCGTCATTTGCCGCTCGGTATAGCGTGAGTGTGTCCATACAAAATATTTGTAATGTTTAGGTGTGCGTGCTATGTCCGACACTTGACTCAGAGCCGACACGGTCTAGCGTGGGTCATCCTTAAGAGGGCTGTTTGAAGCAGCATGTACCGATCGGTCTACACTGCGGAAGATGGCATTACTTGGAATCGCGTCGTCTGTGTTCGCGGTCTTCAGAATTAATGAAACGACGAAAAAAGATATAAGCAGAGTTTTAAAAAAACCTACTAAATGACTAGTCAGCATCTCAAGTGCACAGCATCATCCTGAATGAAAACTTCTTTGTCACAGTCACGACGCGACATTCAACTGCCATGCAAGTGCTGAATGTTCTTGTAGGTTCTTCTTTTCAGTTTTTTTTTTAATTGTATTCTAAATTCTCATAGCTACACAATCCAGGTTGTTCCATTTTGTTAAGTTTTTGAAGTGAAACTTCTAATGCGACTTCCAACAATGTTGCATTAGACGTTTAACGCTACCATGGAGGGGTACGAAAGCAATGTTGCGTTGAACGTTCAACGCTCCTGGGGAGGGGGAATAGAAAGAGACAGAGCGAGAGTGAATGCATGGCACTGGAACGCATTCCCGTAGTATTTTCATTTCCACATTACGAAGTTTTACGGATTCCACGCACTATTTTTTTTTATATTTCCGTGTTACTGAATAAATATTATGTGTTTGCTATTACTTAATGTACCTATCTCAACATAAAGCAATGAAGATTCTTCATGGAAAACCTTCCGGGTTAATAAATAATTCACTTTTCATTATGTTTCAAGTCAAGACGAATTAGTAAGTAGCTGTGAAACGGCCCTGTTTTGCGTTTAAACATGTTAAATTAATCATGGCTCCAATTTCCCTTATTTTTTTCCTCTTTTTAAGACAAGATATGGTTTGTTTCAATAGAGATGAGGGGAATTAAGAGGGCTGCGGAGCATGCGCCGTTCATACAAACGTAAAACCAAAATAATTTGTAAATACGTGTGGCCTATCAATGGGCGACTCCTCGCTCGGAGAACTGTGCGCAACTGCATCATTTGTAGAAGGGTACAGGGTAAGACTTTAACACCCTTAATGGGGAACTTGCCCTCCCAGCGCGTTACGGTGGACTTCCCGTTTCGTAGTGTTGGTATAGACTTTGCCGGACCCTTTTATGTCTCAAATAGGAAAGGGCGCGGATCAAGGGTCACAAAATGCTATTTATGCATTTTTGTTTGCTTAAGGTACAAATGTGTACACCTTGAAGCGGTAAGCGATCTTTCGAAGGACGCTTTCATCCTTACCCTGCGTAGATTTATATCCCGTCGGGGTAAGCCTACTGAAATTTTTAGTGACAACGGTCGCAATTTTGTGGCCGCTGCCAAGGAAATTGGCGACTTTTTGAAATGTAATCGCCAAGCATTCACCAATTTCTCTATAGAGGAAGAAATTAAATTTATGTTTTCACCTGCTTACGCTCCACACTTTGGTGGTATCTGGGAGGCCGGGGTAAAATCGGCCAAGCATCATATAAGACGTGTAATGGGCAACACGCATCTAACTTTCGAGGAGATATCCACGTTGTTCGCACAAGTGGAAGCTATATTAAATAGTCGCCCTCTTTACCCCATGTCCTCGTCTCCGAATGATCTCCTTTTCCTCACCCCAGGGCACTTCCTGCTTGGACGGCCGCTAACCGCGCTGCCTTCACCGAGCCTAGAAAACTTCAAACTCACCCGCCTGAAGCGCTATCAACGGCTCGAACAAATACGACAGCACTTTTGGAAGAGATGGCAGAGGGAGTACTTGGCTGAGCTGCAGCAAAGATCAAAATGGCGCACCAACGACACTCCACTGAACGTTGGCGACCTAGTGCTGCTTCAGGAGGACAACTTGCCACCATTGTGCTGGCGTATGGGTCGTATCAGCAAACTCTTTCCTGGTCCAGATGGAGTATGTCGCGTGGCAGACGTTCAAACGACACAGGGAACTTACCGGAGGCCCTTTAAGCGACTCTGTCCGCTGCCAGCGACGGAGCATTTAATCGAGTGAGAGTTAAAAGCCGGAGACTTTTAACCCCGGGGAAGATGTTTGCGCCTGACATTCCTCAAAGGCAAATATTGCAATTTGTTTTGATCAGGCGCTCAGAAGTGTCGGTAGTTTGCGCGCAAAATAAATTGTCAAGAAAATTCTTCTACCTGACATTTTTGTCAAATTCAATGCATCTTGTTTTCTAAAACGGACGAACATCAGTCCACAATATATTTCTTAATATACGAGTATATGAGCTTGGCATTGTTCAAATTTATAATAGAACGCATAAACGTTATCTCATTGTGAATTTAAATTAAATTAATTATTATCGCGAAGACATCCTCGTTTTATTATTGAGCACCAAGCTCCAGTGTCTCGAGTAGACAATACATATTCTTACGGTAGTGGGTATTTATTTCGATTGGATTACAAATTATCCAGGTTCCCAAACATATATTTTGAAGAGACAGTGATATAAAGACGAGATAAGAGGAATTTAAAATTACTATAGAAAACTTATTTTTCTCATAACTCTAGTTTAAATCAGTGTCTATTCAAAATACATATTTGGGAACCTAGATAATTTGTAATCCAATCGAAATAAATACACACTAGCAGAAGAATATGTATGATTTCCAAAATTTATTTTGGTATTACGTTTGTATGAACGGCGCATGCTCCGCAGGCCTCTTAAAGAAGTGAAAGGTATACCTTTATCATAATTTGCATTAAAAGTTATCAAGGGGATGAACAATTTTTCAAGTCGGACTCGGAATTTGTGTCTGCTTCATAACAATAAGCTAAGAACCCCCTATTACATAAGACTAAAATTATATAACTGACTGCCTCCTAGGTGTAGTGGTCACAAACGCGACTGCTGGGTTTGATTTCCGGGTCGGGCAAAACTGTGTTATTGATTTTTCCGGCATTTCTCAGAACCAACCACGGAGTCTGGATTTGTACCCGGTTAGTTTCAATTAGGTTCGTCCACTATTAAATGGTACTTAAACATAACTGGTGAAATGTCGGTGTACTTTTGGTGTTTAGGTATTGTATTGTATTGTATTTTATTGTATAATGTACTGGTGTCCGCAACTCCACGTCTACGCGCGTATTTTGCGTATGGGCTCTAATCCACCACGCGAGCCCAGTCTGGTAGATGTCAGATTATGTGTTTGAATTTTTGGTGGTCTCCTCACGATGTTTTCCTTCACCGTTTTTGAGAGCAGTGGTTATGAAATAAATTACACAAAGTAATGCGCCTGTCTTGGTTCGAACCCACGACTTACTGTTCTTAATTCGGGGCCGCCACCACTGGGCCACCGTTGCTCTGGTGTTAGTACTTATTTGTTCTAAAGGCAGGTTTTCGCCCCCTGTCTATCTCTTTGGGTATTACTGATGTGATGTTACATCTATCTTTAAATAAGCAAAACCGCTTTCTTTTACTAAGTCAACTGTTGCCGTGAAGGCTAGATGCAAACATTGAAATGGAAAAAATATTTAATACCAAACCTAAATAAAAAAAAAATAAAAAAAAAACAAATAATTATTTATTTCGCACAACAAGGTCCATATGGGTTAGTAAAAAATAACTTAAGAACTATGTTAGCGATTAGAAATTAGGAGAAATAATTACAATAATTCAAAATCAGATTAATCTACAAATAATAATCACACATTAATTAATAATTCCATCATTTCGTGGTTTTCATTTTTGTCAGCACCCTAATGTGATGGCACAAAATAATGCAGTCAAATTTATCCGCAATGACCGCCAGAACCCAGAAACCCAGATCCAGCCAGATCCTAAAACTCACCCATCTTATTCTGGTTTTTCAAAGCACTTTTATTCAAACCACTAACGCCATCTATACTTAAATGCTAGCAACTCATTGAATTAAAAACTGAGAATACTCCGTGCTGCTCAGGAGACAAACTCTACAAGTTACCGATATTTTGAAGAATAGCTGATAAAAAGAGTACCTACAGAATTGAGTGAGATGGCCTATCTGACACCGCGACCTGACGAAAGCAATCGGTCGACTGAATATAACATGATCACCGATTCACCGCGAATATTACTCTGTTCGGCGAACCAAACGCGTGAGCGCGCCAACAGAGGGCGCTTTCCAATTTTCCGAACAATTCAGTTACAATTTACAGCGAACGCTTTGAATGTGTATTAAGGCAACCGATTGCTTTGAATAGAAACCGACGGGAGCAGGAACACTCATCAACATCTTCTGCCTAACCTTTTCCCAACTATTTATTTAGGTATTTATTTTCGGATTCCAGTTAAACTGGATCAGCTAAACACCAGTAATTTACATGAAGCGACTGCCCATGTGACTTCCACAACACAGTTAGTACTGGATAATAGTATTGTATCGCGACTAGGAGCACTATTCTTTACCGCTTTATTTTACTTAGTCAACTGTTGCCGTGAAATAAATTAATGAAGAATAGGTATTTTAGGTAAAATAACACTAACTCCCGTTGTAGCGTCCCTTCCAGCTTTCTGATGCTGGACAAGCTCTTATTGAAAGTGATGGTAAAGACATTGTTCACGTAAGTTAAAAAAAATATCGCTGGACATTACACACAGCGCCATCTAGTGCCACACTAAGAGAGGCTTGTGTCGTGGACACCAGGGAGTTGATATACTACATACGTACTTTGTTTGTAAATACATATGTACTTATTATACATGTAAACATTCATGACTCGGTAACAAATGTCCATGCTCATCACACAAACATTTGCTCCTACCGGGATTCGAACCCAGGACCCTAAGAACGTAAGGCAGGCTCACGACCAGTACGCCATTCGGGTCGTCAAAATGTTACTCAACACTCAAACTTTCATGCATTTTTTTATTTATTTGTAAACTCACCCACGATGCAGAAAAATGCCTAGCTTGAAAGGGGTTTAAAATAGTATATTTTATAACGAGAGACTAAACGAAGCCATTATATACCCGAGGTGGTTTGGCTCCCGAGCTTGCGACGGAGTCAGTGAAAGCGATGGTATATTAAATTGGCGTATAGTCTCGTGGTACAAACTGTACTTTTCACTTCAAGTGCAAGAAAAATAGTCGTTAAAAACCGAACAAATTTACACTCCACAAAAATTCTGAACTGAGCGGTTAGTTTTTTCTTCTATCAGGTCAATCACAGATTAACAATTTAAAACACAACACAAACTCTCAACATTTTCGCAATGAAGATGATCCACACTCCAAAGCTAGCAACAGAGGCATTGCACATACTTTTCAAAATCAACGATGCACACAAACAACAATATTATTTCTCGCGTTGAAGAGTTATTTTTTTTCAAGCCAATTTGAAATGTAAATAAACCTTTGATCGTTCCATTTTTAAATTACTTTTTACTCCCTAGGGAATAAAAGGGCACTTTAGAGCATGAGAAGTGAAAAACACATTTGGAGACATATAATAACTACTCACCACGCTTGGTGTCATTATTGACCACTTTTTACAGATAAATATCTGACGGGAATTTATCAGCAGCGGGATTAGGGTTAACTAATTCATCACTGCATGCTGCCCGAACATGGGTCGCTATCGCATCTATGTGACATTGTTTATAATTAAATTGATAGAAAATAGATGTATCATAATTTTCACCTCTTTTTCCTCAAAAACACAGCACAAACAATTAACAAAATATGACACCTATATTGGTTACAGTGTAACAGGATAACAAATTAATATTTTACACAAAAATATAATATCAAACCGTTTATGTAATTTTATTGTTAAATTACTCATCAGGATACTCTATAACTATTTGCTTTAGTTTAAATCAGTGAAGTGTCGGCATCCAGCCAGGATGCATGGATTTTGAAAAACATACGATATAATAAAATATTCATTTTTACCATGGAACTTTTTCGTAACATTTTAAGATTTTTTTCGAGTTAATGCATAGATTCAAGTGCTGTGTTAAGTTCTAGAATCCTCTAGAAAGACGAATAGGTACCTATTGTGTTTTTGTTTCTGTGTGAAGTTGTAAGTACTACTTCTGTTTAATTATTTTGGCTTTTTTATGGAAATTAGTTTTAGGGTTTAATAACATATTGCAACTAATTAATTTCCATGGTTTTGTTTGGAAAACGAGTTATTAACGTAACAGCTGAAAAGCGTAGATACAGCTGATGAAGATAGAAAACCTACTGCTTTTTTTTTCCTTGTAATGACTGTACTACAGATTTTGGGGTTAACTTGAACTTTCAAGTATAAATATAAGGTGTAAACGTCATGAAGCCGTCAACATTCTGTGCATGAAACTAAGTAACTCTACGCAAAAATCATTGCGTAGACTTACTTTTTTTTTCAGGATGGGAAATCATCAAATGACTTCTCCCACTCTGGGCGGAGCGGGAGGGAGTGTCAGACTCTTACTGACTAAAACCCATCCATGTTCCTTTCTCGCCCTTTATGTTCCGGGGCCGCGGTATCTCTTTCGAACAGGCCCGCAACCCCGGCAGGGCGTAGACTTACTTATAGTAACAACGACTTTCTTTTGGAGTCACACATCATTTTACGTGACGGACGAAATGTAACGCACTCAAAACATTGTGCTGATGGATAAATTGAATACTATAGGGCTCGTGGAGGCATTTTAAGGCGCTTAGACGAGCTAAATTAGCAACTCTATTTGTGATGGTTCAAACTTCGTTTGAAATGCTGTTAGAATAAAGTTCTAATCAGCTCGCTACAAAGTGGTTGTTACGTCCACTGCGGGCCACATAGCGCGAAATGAGTGGATTCGATCGATTTACAATGTTGGTCTATTGATTGGATTCAAAAACTTAAATAGTGTCATGCTAATATATTGCTTGTAGAATTATTTGCCAAAAAAATCAGAATGATCGCATGCATATTAGTATGTTTTTTTATTGTTTGAAAGATGTTTTTATAGATAAGTGATTTATTTTTATCGAGCCAAATTAATTGTATTATGTTTTCAAAACAGTATCATGCTAGCATATATCCTGAAGAATATCATATATTTTTCTGGTCTTGTTTATAGCAGTGAATCATATACTTTTAATAATTATAAAACTCGCGTTTAACTCATGTAATCGCCTTAAGTGAAGTTATTATAACCAAAAAAAAATATAGAAAAAACTTGTGAAACAATTTAAACTTGGACATTGGAAATGTCTTCGTAACTAGAAAGCTCCCTAAGGTATGGCTTAGGACAAAAACTGATAGCAATGACGGGAAAATAGCCTTTCGACTTCCATAAAGGTCTTGTTACACTCTTTTTGTTTTTTTTTTTTTAGCATGGGAAATCATCAAATAACTTCTCCCACTCTGGGCGGAGCGGGAGGGAGTGTCAGACTCTTACTGACTAAAACCCGTCCATCTTCCATCCTCGCCCTTTATGTTCCGGGGCCGCGGTATCTCTTTCGAACAGGCCCGCAACCCGTCTTGTTACACCCTTAGACAATAAAGTGCCAACATTAAAAGACCCTTACAGAGTTATTGAAACTCAATAACTAAAACGTTACAAGAATAAAATGACGCAAAGACGGAGAAAAAAGTGCTTTTTGGCTTTATTAAGGGTTACTTTTTTAACCGACTTCCAAAAAGGAGGAGGTTCTCTATTCGACTGTATGTATTTTTTTTTTTTTTTATGTATGTTCACCGATTACTCGAAGACGCCTGAACCGATTTGAAAAATTCTTTTTTTGTTTGAAAGGGTATACTTCCAAGTTGGTCCCATAGAAATATTGTCATGATCTGATCACGAACTTCGGAGATATGGAACGGAACTCTTCAATAATAGACAGCAAATCTGTCGTGATTGCTGCAATCGCTTGGATGTTTATTGTTTACACAACATCATAACATAACATCACGCCTGTATGCTCTGAGGGGGTACGCAGATGTGTACAGTATACCCATATTTCGACAGTTAGGTATGTTAACTCTTCAAATTTTATATGAAAACGTGTTGCGATTTTGGTATTTTCTACAACAAGTGAAGCATTTGCGTTTGATAAGAACCATTCTACCATCAGATCTGATGATGAAGCCAAGAGTCACGGAACTCCATAATGAAACAATGTACCCTAGTCGTGTTTGGGCTTGTTGTAATTGTAACGGTATGCACTTTTCATGTATGTCAAGCACATGTGAACCACTAAAAAGTGAAAAATAAAAACTTTTTTGCAAAAAATAAAACCGACTTCAAAAAAAAAACAAAAAAGTGAAAAATAACTTTAGCTTCTGAAGTCGGTGACAAAAAAACTAAAGCAATGAAACAAAGGTCACCGACTTCAGAAGCTAAAGTTATTTTTCACTTTTTTGTTTTTTTTTTGAAGTCGGTTTTATTTTTATACCCATTTGATGATATTTATTTAAAAGAATTAGGATTATTTGGTAATGAACAACAACAGCTTTTGTTGTTAATATTTTCTATTCATTGTTGTTTTGCTGTCGCTTGTTTTGTTATAGGTACTACACCATTATGTAGTTATAACCAAGAATCGATTATTTACAATTCCACTAGTAGGTAATAATGAGGAAAAAATATTGTTAACATATGGTAATTAAATCGAATGCTATTTATGAATAAATCATAAATACATTATGCCTGATATATCATTATTCTCATAATCTACTTGTCACATAATTGTGAACTCTCGTATGCCAGTAAAAACGTTGGTTTTGCAAAAAATCGTTTTCACCCTTAATGTCATGGCATACTATACATACCGGCACCGCACCAGCACAGCAGCACACAGCGTTGCCTTGAATTTAGGCTACGGCTAGCTGCCAGCGCGCTAATTACGCGTCGTCAGCGAGGTGTAAACTCGCTGTCCACGCGTCGGCCGCGAGCTGCTAGCTCGCAAACCTATGAGTACGTTGTCCGCTCGATTGAAGCTCGCGTACTCCGAGTTACCCCCGAGTCGGGTTGTATGATATAGCGGCAAGCGCACTGACCGTTTATTCCCCTCTACCACCCCACGAGCTTATCACCGGGGTGATGAATGGGAATAACTAGTGGCGTTTACAACCTCGTGGTAAATGGCTCATTTTCTTTTCAACCTTTTAAAACTATTTTGTAATGGCGCTCTCGTAGCTAACTCTCATGTTGTTTTTTGTTAAAACGTATTAGACATCGGTGTTCCCCTCACGCTCTCGACAGACTTCGCAAGGCTGCAACAATACCTACGTAAGCGTTCACCTTTAAACGTTAAATTTTACATGGGAATAGGTAGGTACAATTGATTTTGGTACCAACTTTGAGAAACCGGGTCATAGAGTACAAAATTGATTTAATTACACGTACGTACGTGTAATTCCCATGTAAAATAGGTGAACGCATACTCATCAGAGCCGAAAGAAGCGAAAGGGCCGAAAGAATCGAATGTATGTGTTAGAAAATGACCTAACGCACTTACGTCAGATCATTTTACAACGACGTAACGACAGTCGTCTTAGAACGTTTGTGAAATTGTGAATAATAACTTAAAACATACTCCAACCTAGTCACGTAAGTAAGAACGTACCAATTACTTTCTCTCATCTTGTTTCAATGACCTCCAATGGCGGCCATCACTCCGGCTGATGTCATAATATTATTATTGACAATATTCCTGGAACAATTAAGTCAAAGAAGAAATTTATCCTGTTATTGATGACGTTTTCTTTTCCCTAATTTGTTTAATTAATTAATGTTTTCTTAATAATTGCTGCGTACAGAGACGTCACTATAAATTAATGAATCATTAAATTAATTGTTAACCATATCTTACCATCCTCACCCATCCTCATCTTACTAGGACCGACTTTGAGACTTGGTTCATCATCATCATTTCAGCCGAAAGACATCCACTGGTAAACATAGGCCTCCCCCAAGTGTCGCCACATTGATCAGTCCCGTAGCGGATCCCCGCAACCTTAACTTGTTTGCAAAATGAATGAATCAAGAAATAATACTTAAAACAACCGCCCTGACCCAAAAGACTAACCAGGCTTATATAATATACTCTTATGACGACAAGCTGTGTCGGCGGCGCGTTCGTGTTCAACTCGCGCCTAAAAGAGATGTCAGCAGAAAGAAAGGGGTTCTGTTCGAAAGAGATACCGCGGCCCCGGAACATAAAAGGCGAGGAAGGAACATGGATGGGTTTTAGTCAGTAAGAGTCTGACACTCCCTCCCGCTCCGCCCAGAGTGGGAAAAGTCATTTGATGATTTCCCATCATAAAAAAAGGGTCGATGCCTGCCGAGGCTGCGGGACCGTTTGAAAGAGATAACATAAAGAGCAAGGAAGGAATATCGATGAGTTTTATTCAATAAAAGTTGGCACTCCATCCCGCTCCGCTCAGAGCGGGATGGAGTGCCAACGTTACTTTATTTATTTATTTAAACTTCATGTACAATAGTGGTACATGAGCGGACTTAATGCCACAAGGCATTTTCTACCAGTCAACCATTGGGTCAAATAAGACAGCATTGTGATAAAGTACAATAAAAATAAAAATAAACATGACATTTTGCAAGAATAAAATCAAACACATACTAATGCACACACACACGTCACATCACATACACATTTCCAATCCGAAAAAGAAGGCTGATATACACGTCAACTCGTTAAAATTATACTGAATAAATGCTTAGAGTTAGAAACTCGACTTCAGCAGCGGAAAATAACAGAAGAATAATAAACGTGTAATTTTCTGTTCAGGTAACAACTAAACAAGATGGAGTATCTGGGGAATTCTGAGATCGGAAACGAGCACCACCCAAACAATGGAATGAATGTAAGTATAACCACCATTCCACCAGCAGTCATCGCTGCAATACTAAAATGTCTTTTCACCAATGATATAATTATAAAACTATAGATACGTTGCCCGCGCTCTGTAGTGGCAGCATGAATGCAAGGTAATTGCCGGACTTTCATTTAGTCGCGTACCAACCAGTGCCGCGGCAGTAGGTGACATTAAAATAAGTTTTGTGTATAACTTCCTCAAACAACGAAAAAAAAAGCCGTCCTGTGTTTTTAGGACATGTAAAAACTATACTTTAACTGTGAAAGATAGAAAAGTATCATTTCATGCGTTAGTATCTAGAAAAATTTATTTTATGTAATGTATTGTGGAAACCGCGCTCAAGAGAATGATGAATAAAAGTCAAGACTCCTTATCATAAACGTCATTTTCCCAGCAGTGAGAGCTTAGTTTATAACACAATTTAATTATTATAAAACTATAACTTTTAGACTTTTTAAAATATCACAGAAATACTAACTGAATCGTGGAGGTATGGCGGATAGTCGCTCCATGTAAAATACTGATACTCAGCTGACCCCGATATAGTTGGGAAAAGGCTTGGCAAATGACTTTTTTTAGAATAATATTATATTAATATTATTTCACTATTCTCCTATAGATAATTATGTACCTGCTACTAATATAATTTTCCTCGTAGTAACTAAACAAGTTCTATATTTGGGCAATAATCATTGGTATTTATTTACGAATCGGCAAACATTAGGAGGACAATGGACATACATCATATAATATGATTTATCTGATACCGATTTATCGTATATTGGAAATTGAAATGTAACTGCATTCGCGATAAAACAACACTTTTCTCAAAATTATCTTAAAATTAACCATTTTATATTTGACTAGTTTCCGCCCGTGACTTCGTTCGCGTGAATTTTTGATATCGCAACGCATCGCCTGCTCAACGGAAGCTTTTTTCCCGCTTGCAACATTTCTTATTGCTGCTCCGCTCCTATTGGTCATAGCGTAATGTTATATAGCCAATAGCCGTCCTCGTTAAATGGACTATCTAACGCAAAAATATTTTTTCAATTCGAGCAGATAGTTCCTGAGATTAGCGCGTTCAACCAAACAAACATACATACTCTTCTGTTTTATAATATTAGTATGGATTTTGGAATCAAAATAAAATGAAAAAAAAAAAATAACATGAGGACATTCCTTGGGGATAGCCGATAAAAGTGAAAACTCGTAGCCGGTCCGCTACGGCGTAGCCGTGCTACGAAACCTTACGTGACGGTCACGCGAGTTTCATGATTTTTGTTTACTCAAGAAGTACTCAACGCGCCTGAAGATGTTTTCACTTCAAAAACAGAAATGACCAATGGTTCTGCTACTATCCTTTAAAACAGACCATTACTCAAAAGTAGGTAACTAACATTATTCTATCATTTATAAAACAATAGAAAACAATTAATAGCGTATCAAAGTAAAACAATATAGAAGAATTCATTTACTAGTATCAAACAAATAAAAGCTGTGGTTTGTTATTCAATTAACACATTTCTTATGAATACGACACGTAACATGTACACACATACATAAATGCGCTTTGCGTATTGTAACTCACATAATATTAGTGTTAATATATACAGAATAACAACTAAGAACAAATAGTTGGGATGTGGTCAGTTTTCTAGTGCGAGGTTTAGGTTGTTTGAAAAGTTTTGTTGCCATTTTAGGGTTCCGAACCCAAAGGGGTAAAAGGTTCTGTTGCCGCTAAACCATCAAATAATAATAAATATTTAAGTTGTAAAAGTAGATGTAGTTGTACGGAACTCTTCGTGGGCGAATTCGACTCGAACGTGACCGGTTTTCTTTATATTTTTTTTATCAAGAAACGGATTGATTATGAATGAAATTCTATTTATTTTGAATAAGTTTCCCAATATTCACCTTTTATGAGACCCTCTGACGACCAAAAAGTCTACAGTTAGTGTACTGGATATATTTGTACAGTGCCCACGTTAAGGTAAACAATAAGAAAATACAAACTATTAATTATTACGAAAGAAGCCAAGCCTATGATGAGTAGGTAAGTCCCCATTTCATAAAGTGGATGACGCGCGTTCAGTTCAGGATACAGTCCGACATACCTACATGTTACAGCATTATTTATTTTCAAGGGCACATCGTGAATATAAACATATAATCATATAAACTTCTATGTATGCTGCTGTTATTGAGTGGCTGTATAGAAAGTCGGAACATGGTTGAAAATAGAACTAGTTTTTTTTTTTGTAATTTGTCAGCTGTCAGTTCAAAACTATTCTCCCTAGGGCTGAAAAGTATCACATTCAACGAGTAATGAAAAATATATAAATAAATATGTCACATCCTTGGGTGGCCGAGATGCGAAGTATCGAGTCTTCTTCACGATCCGACATAGTTTCAAATAGATGTGGGCATTATCGCGGGCACTGGAGCGAAAGATAATTTAAATTAAAATAACTTTATTCAAACCAACGGTTTTACAATACGAGGAACAAGCACGTGCGTTGGTACTGAGCGTCTGCCAAGGCTGTCGGAGCTAGACTGTCGCAACACTCCGTCCCTTCTACAGCCCTCACTGCATCCCCTCTACCGACGATCGTGTCCAAGCGGTGCAGCGGTGGGCGCTTGCGTTTCCGATATTGACATTATTAGTTCACAAAACTAATATTTAGATGGCACTGCCTGTTGCGCTATGGCGCCTTCAATCCACGACAAATATATGTTGTTTACTTGGTTTACTTATTTTTTTTATTATTTCAGCATCGCAATTTATCGGAAAGCACAGACACTACGGTCAACTTAGACGATCATGATTCCAGTAAGTACGAACTTTAATTACTATGGTAATATTAGTTACGATTAAACAAAATTGATGTAGTTCACAGAAAATAAGATTATTTTTAATTGTAGAATTTCACCATACAATTTAATCACAATTCAATTTAAAAAAACTAAAAGAGCATAATTGAAGTAAATAACTCCGGCGATGCTAAACGCTTGGGAATGGGCAACTACAGTACTTTCTCAAGTTATTATGCCTTGTGACTTTGCTTGACAGCTTTGATTTTGTTTTGTATTTTTGACATTCAAAAGTGCCGTAATGGTCTAATTGAAATGAAAGATTTGAGTTTACTGTAGTACATGACATAACATAACATCACGCCTGTAATATGCGACGGGGTTAGGCCGAGGTTGTTACTGTAAGAATTCTTAGAATTGCAACATAATGCTAGAGCTGTGTTCCGCAAAGAGTGTCGCGTCACACTGGTCACGTGGCTAGTTTGTGTGCTTATGAAAATTAAGTTTATCCCTTGTGGTGTTCACTAGAAACACTAGTTAGGGTTTAGAATAAAACCTTTTAATTATTACTAAGTAGATGAACTACTTTAGGGGTACGTGCAAACGCTGCCCGGGATAAAAGAGGATTGGTCGACACGGACCCTTAAAGCTCAGGCTACGTTTATTAGTATAATCACATTTTAGGTATATAGCCAGACAGACAGAAGATAAATACCTACTTAAACAGTTAACTGAACTCAAAAAGTTGGTGGAACACTGTCATAGACCATTCGATTTGAATCTTGACTTAACTCTCTGTAACAGGTCACATTTTTCCCAAAATTTCATCATTATCAGCAAAGTCTACGAGACTGCTACGCCGTAGCACTCGCTACGTTCTGTAGCATAAAAACACTCTTTTATTATTTTGTTTGACGAAGAATGAATGATTGTTTTCAGTGCATTCAGGCGAATTGCCCAGGCCACTATATTACAAAGGAATTTTTTGTCCTACCGTTAACAATTCCTTCAAGGTAAGTTTTTCTTGTACATTATAAATTATATATCCTCCTTAATAGCCGCTTTCCAATATTCATAGAGAGAG
Organism: Xestia c-nigrum; assembly: GCA_916618015.1. Taxonomy (NCBI): domain Eukaryota; kingdom Metazoa; phylum Arthropoda; class Insecta; order Lepidoptera; family Noctuidae; genus Xestia; species Xestia c-nigrum. The sequence goes on along the minus strand of OU745246.1, from coordinate 6,102,434 downwards.
AGTAAACCGTAATTTTTGTTTCAACACACTTGCTCGAAAATTGCATTCTATCGCGCTACAGTTAGTTTTGACATGCAATTTATTTCACACGCGTTATTTTTTTTCCCAACTTGTGCGGAAATAAAAATCCACAGATAACGAACACTTTACTAAATTCAAATTAGTTCAATTTATTTAATCGGCGGCGGTCATTGTTTTTTTAAATATCGGCAAACAGGTTAGGCTTCGGGAGGTGTTAATATTTTTTAAATATTATATTGTATTCATAAATACAATATAACAAAATATAAACATGATTATCTAAACTAACATACATATGTTCTATAAATATTTGAGTCTTCTATTTTTTAAATTAGGCTGTTTAGTGGCTTCATACTTTTGTTTCTTCTACTATCATCATAAATCACAGTTTCCTAATAATTCATGACCGAAACACTTTTTTTTCTATTACTTTATTTCTTTGACCGTGTATTAACTCACGATACACGTGGGCAGTTGTTACAGTACAGCAGTTCTCTGCTCCATAACACCCTCGACTGCGGCTCGTGTGTGAATTCCGCTTCGATTGAATTAAAAAGTTTATCCACTTATATCAAAATGTACTATTTTCCAGAACAAGAATATTGAAATTTCATACCAAAGATACTCTCGAAGACAACGACAGAAGGGCCTTATCATGGTTAACCTCGTCGATTTAGCGCTTAAAGTAAGTAGAACAGACCGCCTTTATGGTAGAGGTGTACCAAAAATTACCTACACTTTTCACCAATTATGTTTAAGTCCTATGTAATAGAGGACGAGCCTATTGCCTTAAAGCGGACTCAACCCAGACTCTGTAGCTGTTACTGAGTAACTCCATAAAACCCCGATAACTCTTTTAGATAGATAGATAAATCATTTATTTGGTGCACACAAAAGACAAAGCACAACACACAGTTATATGAAACAGTTCACTTAAAACAAAAGAAAAACATATTTTCAAAATAATTATAGTAACACCATGACTTACTTCAAATAAAAAATTTAAAAAAAGGAAAATAACAAAAAGAGGGTATGCAAGGTGTGGTGTGCGTCTCAAGGTTACACCAAATGGGAGTCCAGCTCAGCATGTGTCAGGCATGCACCTGACGCTGATATTCTGCTGGATCCCTGTAGTGACGTACGGACGTCGAGCAGACGAGATAAATTCGTGTTGTGATAAAGTGTTTCATGCGCGGGAAGTTTACTGTGTTGGAAATGTTCTTGTTCGTTGACGTGTGTTTTAATTTTGACGATCACTGGACTATCCAGCCCAGTGATCGTCAAAACTAGTCGTAGATTTAGACTTAAAACCATGTAATATACACTACACATTAAATGGTTTCACATGCAAATTGTATACTTATCATTTGTTTCGGTGAAGGAAAACATCGTGATATTAAGTAATTATTAAATAAAAGTTTACAAAAGTAAAACCGTTTTCACGGTTAGACTGTGGGAACGGAACAAGATAACGGGACGGAATAACTACTATAACTACAATAAATATACTTATATTTAAGCGCATGCGTATGCTCGCGTCATGGCAAGCCCTAACAGGGTTCTAAGAATGATTACTGGCAGACTGGACTGTCCCTATGTGGTTCGCTGCTGTCAGTTACATGTGTCACCGTATGGTGTTGTTTTCTAACACTTATATTTTAACCCCCGATGCAAAAACGACGATGTGTTATTAAAAAATATGTTACTAACCCTATATGAGCCTCCGCTCGATGATAGTTTTGAATTTTTATTTTTATTTAACTACCTATGGTCTATAGTACAAATGGTTGATAGTACCGCAGTCTGCCAATCAGGCAATATAGATAATTTAATTATACAGATCTAAAAAAAGGTAAATGACGTAATTATGTAACATTTTTACCGTATTTAATTTGCAGGTGGCATTGGTTGTTATTTACGCACTCACTGATAATGTTGATGGTAAGTGAAATTTTAGGATTATTTATTTATTTATTTAATTAACACTTCAAGCACATAGTACATAGGCGGACTTAATGCCATAGGCATTCTCTACCAGTCAACCTTTGGGTGATGCAGAGACAAGCAGTGGTAGGTGTACATCTGAAAATAATTCGATTAATACTCTAGTTAACTACAAAGATATATAAAATACTATAAATATCTATATATATACTATAAATAAATATCAAAACTATATATTACTGATTATCACCGCCGCGTGCAGTCAATTTATTCAATTGCATATAGTTATGCGTTCGACTACGTTCAGTCGATATTAACTGCATACAGTCGTGACTTCAACTTTACGCGGTCGACTACAGTCGTGTAGTGTCGACGCACGCTGTTCATCGCTAACCGCATACAGTTAGTGTGCAGTTAGTCAAAGATAGCGTGCAGTTGATATCAGGACAGAACGAAGTCAAATGTGCAATGTAGTCCGTCTAATGGTAGCCTTACGCCATTGACATTATGACTTGGCGTGGAGGGTACGTGCCTGCTTTTAAACTTTGACGTTCAGAAAAGATCATGCCTAATCAAGTTCATGATTGTTTACACAGTGTGTAAACAAAGTAATCACAAAGTCGTCAACCAAGCATTCTGAAGAACTAAGTAACTTTACGCAAATTTGTTGAAAGAAAAGAAAGAAAGAAAAAGCATTTATTAGCCCGACAGGACAACACTAAAATAAAAAAATAATAATAATAAAATGGTAAAATTGTGATTATAACACTAGTTTAAAGTTTGTTGCGTGGAAACGGTTTTTTTTTTTGGGAGAAAAATGAAACATATTTTCATCAACACACAACTAAGCACTGGGCTGCAAATTGCAAAAAAAACCTAAGAAAATTTGAATTTGATTTGACGCTTTCACCTTAAACTTTGACCCCTAATATCTCCGTTACTAGAAGGTTCTCAGGTATGGTGTAGAACAAAATTAATCAAAATGATGGGGACAACAATTGCCTTTCGGCTTCGTTAAGAGGGCTCATTAGTAAACTCGTCCCACACAGGTGGATCCGGCGGTATCAATCGACCTAATGAATTTTTGAATTGGTCAACTGATTCCGTTAACCAATTTTATTATTTGTATAGTCAAATAGATAAGTTTAGAGGTTTTTACATATACAGGCATATGTCTTACAGATACGTTTCAAACTATACCAAGGGAAAGGTGGGTGTGGGCGGGAATGTTCGGATGTCTGAACATATTTATCTGCCTGTTGAGCTGGTGGCATTCATTCGCCAACCACCATCTGCATTGGGGAGCAGCAGGTACCTGGGTGCTGCTCATCGTTCAAGGTATGTATCATAAGCCGTGTCGACGGCGCGTTCGTGTTCCACGCGCGCCTCACAGAGATGTCAGCATAAGCAAGGGCGGAAGCCTGCCGGGGCTGCGGGACTGTTCGATAGAGATACCCCGGAACATTAAAGGCGAGGAAGGAACATGGATGGGATTTAGTCAGTAAACTTCTGACACTCCCTCCCGCTCCGCCCAGAGTGGGGGAAATTATGAAAAAACAAAAAGTATGTATCTCATAACATCACACCTGTAATTAGGATTAGGCAGCGGTTTGTTTAACAGTCCACCCACATTTCGTCCGTTAAGTTTAAGTTAATGTAATGGTAATGGCAATAAGTTCACCCCCTATTACACTTAGGGGGTGAACTTATTGCCATTACCCGGGCATAGTTCCAAGCTCCGTAGCTGCTGAGATTTTCAAAATTCGAATGAACCAGAATTCAGACCTGATAAATGCTTACTTATATAATAACGTAGATATCATTTAAACTTCCCAGGAATCCTAATAGAACGTGATGATCTGACCAATGAACATCATTAAATTTATTTGATGTATGCTTTCGTTTCTGGATTACGGAGCTCAGATGACGACCCGAATGGCGTAGTGGTAGTGAGGCTGCCTTACGTTCTTAGGCTCCTGGGTTCGAATCCCGGTAGGAGCAAATGTTTGTGTGATGAGCATGAACATTTGTTTCCGAGTCAAGGATGTTTATATGTATAATAAGTATGTATTTACAAACAAAAAGTATTTATGTAGTATATCAACTATCTTGTGTCCACGACACAAGCCTTGCTTAGTGTGGCAATAGATGGCGCTGTGTGTTAATATCCAGAAATATTTATTATTTATTAGATAGGATGAATCTATGTTAAATACTGGTATTCGGCTGTATACGGTTCGACTGGAAGTATTATGACAACCCGCAAAACGTACTTTTTCCAACCTTTTTTTTTTTTTTTAGGATGGGAAATCATCAGATGCCCCCCCCCCCCCCCCCACTCTGGGCGGAGCGGGAGGGAGTGTCAGACTCTTACTGACTAAAAACCATCCATGTTCCTTCCTCGCCTTTTACGTTCCGGGGCCGCGGTATCTCTTTCGAACAGGCCCGCAACCCCGGCAGGCTTCGGCCCTTGCGGGCCCCTCTCCTTTTGCTGACATCTCTTTGAGACGCGCCGTCGACACGGCCTGTCGTCGTCGTTAGACGGCCGGACGGCTAGCTAGCCAATAGCCAGCCGTCCACAGGCCCGCATCTACGGTGGACTTTTTCCAACCTTAAGTTTTGTTACTAGTGCGTCAAATTCAGTAGAGTACCTTTGCAATCAACCCCAACTCAATATTACATATGTGTTTACACTTTTTCTTGCAATGTTCACAGGTCTATGCAAAAAAGGAATCGGTTTCCAAGACTCAGAGAACCAAGTCTGGTACATGCTGTTCATAGTGTTCGTGCCGTACGCGATGTTCCCGTTGTCTCTGTGCTGGTGCATTTTCATCGGAGTCGTGTCAAGTTTCGCTCAAATCGTGGCTTCTTCGTTATACATACAGGATCGTATGCGAACTGAAAACATGGCTGAAGACTGTTTCATACATGTTAGTGCATGTAACATACTACTACTGTTTAATTAATGACCTTCTCCTTCAGCGACTTTTTTTACGACTCTTCAGTCGCATTTGCGCCAGAATTGTATTGCATTGATGCAAACGCGCGACTGTTTCTGGCGACATCCATCTTACAACTGTAGCATTCACTTGCAATTCTATACAACATTATTTTTTGTTTACACTAAACCCGAAAAGGGGTCATAATTGTACTCATCATTTTGAACAACTTTTTCTATGGGACGAACCTTGAAATCGCGAAAAAAAAATCAGCTGTTCCCTACATTTATGTTCGCATAACTCGTCAAAATGTAGGGAACAGCTTTTTTTTTTTCGCGATTTCAAGGTTCGTCCCATAGAAAAAGTTGTTCAAAATCAATACAATGACCCCTTTTCGGGTTTAGTATAAACAAAAAATCATGTTGTATATCGATGCTGAAACGCGTTTGTATCGCGACTGACTTGCTAAAAATCTCCCTACCATAAAAAGGTCCCCAACATACATGCCAAAAAATCTCGGTGGGTCAGGGGACGTGGGACCAGTTGACTAAGGTCCATGTTCACCAAGAAGATAACAGTCGGATTATCTTAAAAGAGCTGTCAATGTGACATGTTCCCATATAAAACTGTGTTTTAAAACAGCTGTTTTTAGATAATCATCCGTCATCTTTTTGGTGAACATGGACCTAAAGAGTCCTAAGACTTGCGTCCAGAAGACCTAGACAAATGACAATTGTTTTTAAGAGGGTACATATTTCGTATTCGACTTCCAATAAGATTCAATTTTAACTTTTCCAACATTGTTTTTACTTTCGCTGAGAATAAGCATGACGGCAGTATAAAAAAAATGCTTACCTATTTAGTCCGTCAGTTAGAGTATTGGAAAGTAATGGACACGTATTTTTTGTTTTTGTAAATCAATGAATATTGACAAAGATACAACGCATCAAAACGTGGTAGTGGCGGCTCGTGACGTCAGAACTCACTAAAAATAAATTATACCAAGGCGTGACGTATTGAGAATTTTAAAAGCCTCGTATCTTCGTCAATTTTGGTTTACGTAACAAAAGAAAAAGTACTGGTCAAATATTTTTTGATAATTATAACTGTTCTTATATCGTAGTATTCTTCAAGTTAAAGAAAAGTTCAAGTACAAAATAGAGATACATACAAATTTTTCAAATCCAGTTTGCCTTGGAATGTTGGCAAATCTCGGAATACTTTGGTTTTTTGCATTAAGATATAAGTACTAACGTACTAGAGAAGACACCGTAAATTACTACTTTGTCTCGTTCAACTGCGGCGATCGCGCCGCACCTCACTCAGCATACAAATACACTTCCGCAGCAAATCTAGCGCTGTGGTAAATTCGTTACGGTTTAGACGAATTGTTATTATTTTAGCGCTGCAGCGAACTAGAGATTCAAATTACGAAGAATAGGACAGTTCAGTTATTTGACGTAGCTTCTCTAGTACGTTAGTACTTATATCTCGATGGTTTTTTGGTGTTTGATAGATGATTTCTTACATTTCTAGACACACTCTTGCAATCTTCGTCGGATGTCCAGTAATGTATTGTTATACATAGCGGTGAACTTCGCCGGTATGTATGCCAAGTCTCTTGTCGACTGGGGACAGAGGAAGGTCTTCCTGGAGACCCGCAAGTCTATGATCACCTTGGAGAAGACTAAGAAGGAAAGTGAAAGGCAGTGGAGCCTGTTTCAGAGTGGTATGTGATATTTTTTTATTGATTTACTAACTGACCCACGCAACTTCGTCTGCGTTTCCCGTTTTTGCAACATTTTTCAATCCTGCTCCGCTCCTAATGATTGTAGCGTGATGTTATGTAGCCTAAAGCCTTCCGATAAATGGACTATGCAACACAAAAAAATAATTCCAATTCGAGCCGGTAGTTCCTGAGATTAGCGCGTTCAACCAAACAAACGAACAAACTCTTCTGCTTTATAATATTAGTATAGATTCTGTTTCAATCGCCAATTAAAAGCGACACTCCACTGAAGCCCGAAGCTGAGTTACGCATATGTTTATTTTATTTTTGTTGAGTAAAACATTCACAAGTGAAAACTGTACAAAGGCAGAAATGCCGTCGGCATAATTATAAAGGGTGTGCAAAACCTCTTTACGAAGCCGAAAGGCACTCGTTTTCCCCGTTATGGTGATCAATTTTTTTGTTCTACACCATACCTGGGAAACTTCTAGTTAGGGAGATATTGGGGGTCAAACTTCCAACTCTTTGTAAAGTTTTTTTTTCAATAAAAGTTTTTATTGTAAGATTTTAAAACACCTCCACGACCCCCGTACTAGTCAATCCATTCATTAGCACAGTGTTATGTTGCGTTACATCGAGTCCTACCAAAAGTGTCTGATTTTCCACCCCAAAAACAAGTCATTTCCCAGCAAAAAAAATTGCGTAGGGTTACTTAGTTTGATGTACAGAATGCTTGTTTGGCGGCTTCGTGAAGAATATTTTTATACCCTGTATACATTATGTTCTTAGAACCTTATCACACTATGTACTTTTAGCCCCTTCGTACATAAGGCTACAAAAATCTTCGATACTCGACGATTTAGGCCGGTATTGACCGATCGTCGGTGCGTACGACGGTCGCGCTTGTCATTTGTATGAAAATTCACAAATCGTTACAGTGCTCGACTGACCGTACGCACGCGTATATTGCTACGATCGTACGCAAACCGATGGTACGCACCGACGGTCGGTCAAGCAGTAAAACCGGCCTCCGAGCGACTGCCGCGGCTGCCATACAAATCCATTGAAATTCGTACACACGTCGCGTCACCGACATTATGGATTTGTATGGCGGCAGTCGCTTAGAGACGAAAATCGTCGAGTACCTATCGAAGATTTTTGTAGCCTTGTGTACGAAGGGGCTTATAGTTTCTCTTTGTACAAACGTGAAACTGAGATCAGCCAACCTCCTGGCAGGGGACGCGCGGTGCAGTTGTTGCAGTTACTATCAGATTCGGGATAAGTCGCAGATAACTGTTCACTCGTGGCTAACACCACATCTTCGTGAGATCACTCTCTCTCACCCTTTTTCGCTCTCTCTCTTTTGATCATTCATCGTAACACACCGTAATACGGCTACGTGCATCATTATTTTCTGGAGTACTGTTCAAATACGGCATCAGTCAATCAAATTTGTCCCCCAATCCAAGATCCAAATTGGTCTTTACTCTTTCTTGAAGCCTGCATTACTAAATAGTACTTGGAGAACTGTCAGTGACCAAACCAACTTCTGAGGTGACAGCACTGACAGCAGTTAATTGACAAATAAAAACTATTTCTATAATGACATCAACTATCTGGTGTATGTGATTTTCAGTGTGGCACTAGATGGCAGTGTGTGTCTGTGTTCAGTGATATTAATTTATTTTACTTTGTTATAGTGATACCAGACTTCCTGGCGAAGAAGATTTCCAGTCATTTAGTTACGACAGGCGGAGAGATTGTGGAGGAACAGTTCAGTAATATAGTAGATGTGGTACATCACCACCAGGATGTGTCCATACTGTTCGCCGACATTAAAGGATTTACCGGTAAGCTTAACATTGATGCCCGTTTTAAGAAAGAAAGAAAGAAAGAAAGAAAAAGCATTTATTAGCCCACACAGGACAAACACATCAAAATTAACAGTATAAAAATTACACAGAAAAAAAAAACAAATATATATTAAAAAATTAAAAAAAATGAAACTCGTCCTGTACGAGGCCAAAAGACTCCTATCTCAGCATGGTGCTGTAACATTAAAAAAAACGTAAAAGGGTTGGGTAAAGGTGGCCACATTTCGCTATTTATGTATAAATCGCATGTGATATTGCTCACAAACATGGCACTAATATCCAACCCTGATTTCCACCTAGATGTATCTGGCAAAAAAGGGTTTCTCCACTTTTTTCTTTATTGTGTGGTTAGCGCCTAACCCGATGTCAGATTCCCTTATTTTATTGATTTTTCCACTAAAAATAGTAAGTTTTCTAATTTAGGAATCAAACCAAAGAAATTATGTTCAGCAGAAACGCGTGCGACATGTTTATTTATAATTATTGTTCACGTCTAAAAAGAAGGAAGTCTATTGAAAAGTTTCTTCTATTTCAGTTAACATATTGTGTCAACGAAAAGATTAAACTCATTTAGATAGGTGCATAATTAATCTTTTCATTCGTTGACAATTTCAAAAGTTTCCATTTTGATTCTTGCAAGTATTTCAATGTATACCAACCTTGGGGTTCAGTTCGTTCCGGTTGTCGAAGGACCCATTGCGAATTCTTTTAATGTAATATTTAATATTTTTCAGAGTTATCAAGTAAATCCAGTGCTCAAGACTTGGTAGTGTTGTTGAATACATTGTTTGCTGGTTTCGACAAGTTGGCAACGGTAAGATTGTTATAGCATGGTAAAGTAGATAGAGAATAAGTCCATGTTTTACCTTAAATCTGTTACTCAAAAAAATAAAACCTAGTCTTAAAAATAAAACAACACTTCAGAGGTCACAACAGGTCAGATTGGCTAAAATTAAACGTAAGATACTGGTAATTACGTGCATTCATATGGACAGAGGATGACAATTGCGCCTTATATCAATAATAAGTCCATCCTCTCTGTTCTTTTTGTTCTTGTGTTTGTTAACTCTGGGACGGTGGCTGAAATGCCCCTGCATACAATAAAGACACCAAAAGGGTCTCTGATCCAAGCAAGGTTTGGAACCATTGATCTACAGGCACTTGGTATATCATGTAGTCGGTTACTAGGAAATTTTAATAGCCTAGATAAACATGGACCCCGACAGGATTTTATCTAGAGGGGTGAATCTTTATCTCACACAGTGCAAAAAACTTGAAAATGGCATGAAAACCTTTAGAATTAAGATAGATACAAAAGTGATCGACGTAAGCTCCAAAAATTTGGCAATAATTCATACGGAAATTGGAATAAATGATTAGATTCTCAAATACATTTTGCACCTCGCCTCTGATAGTTTCAATTAGGTTGGGTTGAGCTTGCATCTTCAGGACAAGTTAAATGGTATGAATAAGATTTTAACCTTTCGCGGACCATATTTGAGGATCCTGCGGACCCCTGGCGGTTTGTCGGACCATAGGTTGGCAACCACTGCTGTAGATTATTGAATGCAAGGAAATGTTTCGTCTTTAAGCTGCACTTTCTCATACATTTTCAATTGTTCAGGACAATAACTGCGTCCGCATCAAGTTGCTAGGTGACTGCTACTACTGCGTTAGTGGTCTGCCGGAGCGGCGAGAGGACCACGCGCTGTGCTGCGTCAACATGGGACTACGCATGATACGAGCCATCCGCGTAGTGAGGAAGGCCATGGAGGTGAGTATTACGGGGACGGAATAAGAATAAAACAATAAAAAAAAATATAAAATAAAAAAAAATATTGTGTCAAATAAGTACTTAGTTTACAAATTGCTGTGTTCGGAATCTTCTTTTAGACAAATAATGCCTGTAGTAGAAGACTCCGCCCCTTTTAAAATGTAAAAATTTAGTTTAGAATATTAAGTCTAGGCTAACAAAAATAAGAAATTAAAAACATAAAAAAAAAACAAAAAAGAGTATACTAAAAGATTGTGAGTGTGCGTGTGAGTGTGTTTGTGTGAGAGCGTGTGTGTGTGTGTGTGTTTGTATGTGTGTATGAGCGTGTCTGTTTGTATATAAATAATTCCGTGTTAAAACAATGCTTCTGTGTCCTCATACGTAAGTGGTTTTATCCACTTAACTAGTGTTTACAATACAATACTCCTACTGGTCATGTAATGTGTGTTTTGTGTACAAATTAAAGACATTTTAGGTAGCTTCATTCAAATACCTATTTAGTTATTTAGTAAAACATATTTTCACATGAGGAGCTCCTGGTTAAATAATAACACCCGCTCTGGCTGACCTTTAGGTTAAGCCGTGCTTGTCTAGGTTAGTCTGTGGATGGGTGACCACCGTTACATACCGAGTTTCCTCCGTGCCTCGGAAAGCACGTTAAGCTGTTGGTCCCAGCTGTCATTTGTCCATCTTTGGCAGTCGTTCCAGGTAGTCAGTGGCCCAAATAGTCTGACAACCAGTCTTACCAAGGCGTATCGTATTACCCAGTATTAACTGGGTTGTGGAGATCAAATAGGCATTCGCTCCATGTAAAATACTGGTATTCAGCTGCATTCGGTTAGACTGGACGTCGACCCTAACGTAGTTGGGAAAAGGTTAAGCACTTTGACTCACGAGTAGACTATCTACTTTTCTTATTATGCCAATTAGTAATTAGTGTTTATTTCCTTTTAACGAAAAATCTTATAAAAAGTGAAACTATAAATTGCGCAATACTTAGAATACTTGGTTGGTGGCTTCGCGAAGATTGTTTTTACACCTTGTATAAATATTATCTTTGTTCAGGTGGAGTTGGACATGCGCATCGGTATCCATAGCGGCAAGGTACTGTGCGGAGTGCTAGGGCTCCTGAAATGGCAGTTTGACCTGTGGTCCCGTGACGTCACGCTCGCCAATCATATGGAAAGTGGAGGTTTGCCAGGGTAAGCTTACATTGTTAATTGAGGTCCTCTGGTCATTGTTATTTGATCACTAATACGGGCTGCATTAGTACTGTTTATTTTAGCCTCAAGGCCCCAAATAAGTTGAGGGGCCCGCAAAGTCCGAAGTCTGCCGGGGCTGCGGGTCTGCTCGAAAGAAATACCGCGGGCCCGGAACATTAAGGGCGAGGAAGGAACATGGATGGGTTTAAGGCCCCAAATAAGTTAGACTAAGGCTTGGGTAGAGGGTAGAGGTTGGACTTTTCTTCCAACATTCCGGGCCTTGAGGCTAATATTTAATTTAATAAATACATAAATAATAAATATCGTTGGACATTAACACACAATGCCATCTAGTGCCACACTGAGCAAGGCTTGTGTCGTGGACACCAGATAGTTGATATACTACATATATACTTTTTTGTATTTGTAAATACATACTTATAATGCATAAGTATAAACATCCATGACTCGGAAGCAAATGTCCATGCTCATCACACATACACTTGCTCCTACCGGGATTCGAACCCAGGACCCTAAGAACGTAGGGCACGCCACGATAGTAGCGGTAAGTCCCCTCTTTGAGGAGTGGCTGGAGAGGCGTCACGGGGTCCTCACCTTCCGCCTGACGCAGGTCCTCACCGGACACGGATGTTTCGGGAGGTACCAGCACCGAATCGGGCGGGAGGAAACGTCCGAGTGTTTCCACTGCGAGGATCGACCGGAGGACACGGTCTCTTACACGGTGGAAGTCTGCCCTGCGTGGGCGGAGCACCGCCGCGCCGTGTCCTCGTAGCGGCGATCGGCGGCGGCGACCTCTCGCGTCCGGCCCTGGTTCAAGTCATGGTCCGGAGCGAGACGAAATGGGATGCCGTCACCTCCTTCTGCGAAGCAGTCATGCTAGCGAAGGAGGTGGCGGAACGAGAGAGGGAGAGAGCCTCTCTTCCCAGCCGCCGCGGGAGACGCACCGGGCGTCGGGGGCGACGTGGTGGCTACCGGCCACCGTAGATGCGGGCCTGTGGACGGTTGGCTATGAGCTAACTAGCCGTCCGGAACATACAGGGCGAGGAAGGAACATGTATGGGTTTTAGTCAGTAACGTCTAACACTCCTTCCCGCCCAGAGTGGGAGAAGTCATGTGTGATTTCCCTTCCTAAAAAAAAAAAAAAAAAAGGACCCTAAGAACGTAAGGTAGCCTCATTACCGCTACGCTATTCGGCTATTCGGGTCATCAACATGCAGTACTAACGCAGCACGGGTTAGTGGTTAAGGTCACAGCGTGTCAAATTGTTGATACCGGTTGTCATCGGGGTCCTTGTCTCCGGACGACTACGGAACAAGCAACTACGGAAAAAACAAATGAAAGAGAACAAGCGATACGCGTGCGGTCTGCTTGACAGGAGTCGTATTGTTTGGGGGGCCCATTGCAACAAATTATTTAATGTAGAATAGTCTCATAGCTCATCAGGTATAACTCTTCTATAACATAATTAAATCTTTTAGTCGCGTGCACATTTCATCTGCGACACTACAATGCCTCAACGGGGAATTTGAAGTAGAACCTGGTGACGGTGGTTCACGAGACCCGTACCTTAAAGAACACCATCCTGACACTTACTTCATAAAGGTTCCTGAGGAAGCTGAGGGATCGGATCAAACAGAGGACAGAAAACCGTCTCGTGGGAGCAGGTAATACGAACTTCTTTCATGACGATAGAACAACAACTTCTTGATTTTAACGATTTCCGATCAATAATTCCTATTTCCACTTATTGTAAATGAGGTTAGCAGCTTTAAAAAAGTAAAAAACAAACTACTAATGTCGGTACCACCTTACAATTACGTACCTCAAATCCTTTAGAAGAAAAATGCTTTGGCGAGGAGGTAGGATTGGCAGTCGCTCCAAGTAGTATTCAGCTGCATCCGGTTAGACTGAAAGCCGATTCAAAAAGGCTGGGCAAATGATGAGTTCAAAAGAAACCACTGTTCGAGTTTTTTTTTTCTTGCAATCAGATTTTTGGGCATAAAACAAGATGTAAACCGACTCATCACGAAGGAGTCAACCAAGCATTCTGTACATCAAACTAAGTAACTTTACGCAAAAAATATTGCTAGGAAACGACTTTTTTTTTGTGAAATATCACGTTTTACGGAAAAACTTAATAAAACGCACTCAAAACATTGTGCTGGGCATGGGCTATTACAGTACTTTCACAGTTTTTATGTCTTGTGACTGGGACAGTAGCTTCATTTAATTTTCATCTTTGTTTCGACAATTCAAAAGTGCCTGTTATTGCCTACTTGAAATAAATGCTTTGATTTTGATTTTGCTGGATGGTTTGTATAAGTACGGAGGTCGATGAGATGTTTAAAGTAAAAATCTAACATGACTTAATAACACGAATTAAAAAAAAACTTGTGAATATGAAGGAAATTTGACACCCAATATCTCTGTAACTAGAAGGTTCCCAGGTATGATATAGAACAAAAAAAATGATCACAATGACGAGAACAAGTGCTTTTAGGCTTCTCATCGTTAAGGATATTTTTACACTCTTGATAATTTTGTTACGTGTGGTAAGTTCCATACATTTACTTTGTCATTAACTGGTTATGATACACGTCTTGTCTTCGCCAACAGTGTGCCGTCTACGTCACAGCTGACATGGGATCTCAACTCGCGCCGGCAGAGCAGCATCGCTGAGGAATGGACCCCGAAGATGCCTTTTGCAGACGTACTGATTATCATTTTATTTTTATTTGACGACCCGAATGGCATAGTGGTAGTGACGTTGCCTTACGTTCTTAGGGTTCTGGGTTCGAATCCCGGTAGGAGCAAATGTTTGTGTGATGAGCATGGACATTTGTTTCCGAGTCATGGATGTTTATAACAATAATAATAATAGTTCTTGTTAATGGTAATATCACGTTGTATTGGGATCGACCTATCACCATCGACGGGACTGTTGTTGCCAATGTGCCTGACATTGTGGTGATAGATCGATTGGAGCGTCGCACAATGATTGTTGATATAACAGTCCCGCATGACGAGAACCTCGTCAAAGCAGAGCAAGATAAAAAAAAAACAAATATCTAGATATGGCTCGCGAGGTGGTCGACATGTGGGATGTGAGTACAGCTGTCATTGTGCCGATAGTCGTGTCGGCCAATGGCTTCATCATCATGGGGTTTAGGTTTCCGCACTTAGTCCTTGAAGTGGACCATTGTGCGTGAGCCATGGTGGCCGATTACTCCAACCAGCCCACCTCCCTCCAGAAGCAGATTAAACTTCCCGGTCTCCTCAGGATATCTGCAAGTGATCCTGGCGTTCCCAGGGTCTCCTCGCGAATCTTGGTAACGCCTGTGCACTCCAGGAGAACATGCGCTACCGTCTCCTCCGCCTCCATGCACGCTCTGCACAGGGGACTGTCGGTGATACCTAGGGTGTGGAAGTGTTTGTTCAGCGAGCAGTGACCAGTGATGGTCCCTGCCACCAGACGCAGGCTATCTCTGTCCAGGTGCAAAAGGCGCCTGGTCAGCTTTGGATCCAAGGATGGCATAGCTTCCTTGGATTGCCTACAACCTGGTGCCAAGGCCCACCATTTCTCTGCTTGTAATCGGGTGTGATCCTTTAACCAGTTCCTCAGCTGCTTGAAGGGAATGGGCACAATGGGTTCGGGTCCGTAGGGTTTTGTGCTGGATCCTCTTCTGGCAAGTTCATCAGCCGCATCATTGCCGAGTGATCCACTGTGTCCTCTTATCCATTGCAGCGTTACCGTGTTGTGGTTCAGCACCGTGATTCTTTCTAGGGCCCTGTGGCACTCTAGTACTAGTTTCGACGTGATCTGGTTACTCTTTAGGGATTGAAGGACTGAGGCACTGTCGGAGAGTATACGAATGTTGGTGTCCGTAACCTCCCTGGCCTCTATGGCGTGTGCTGCTTGGATGATGCCTACGCACTCTGCTTGGTAGACAGAGTTGAGCCTTCCGAGAGATTTTGATATTTTAATGTTGAGGTCGTCGGAGAACACCCCGACGCCTGTCCCATCTTTGGTTTTGGATCCATCAGTGTAGATTCTTAGCTCTTTCGTGCCTGAGTAGTCGCACAACTCCTCTACGAGCACTATATTGTAGTGTTTTTTGAAGCAGTGAGTTTTCAGAGATCTGTCGATAGGTGATGCCATCATCGGCTGATCTCTGATTGAATCTCCTTTGATACGCGTGTGTTTTATTCTGGAGTCGTTACTTAGGGTGCCGGCTAATTCGAGTCTGAAAATCGCTGCGGCCGCCTCCTCTCTCACGACGAGGTGTAGGGGTGGTAGCCCCAGCATCACCTGCAGGGCAGCAGTTGGTGATGTTCTCATGCTGCCGGTGATTGCCACGCAGGCAAATCTTTGTAGTTTCTCAAGGTCCTTTTGGGTCGTGCTTAGGTTGGTCCTGGGCCACCATACCAAAGACCCATATGTGATAATTGGTCGGATAACTGTGGTGTATAGCCAGTAGGTGATTTTGGGGCTTAGGCCCCAGTTTCTCTTACATTGCCAGAGGGATATACTAGCTTTTGTGGTGATGTAATCCGTGTGTTTTGCCCAGTTTAGCTGTTTGTCCAAATAGATACCCAGGTATTTGGTCTCAGTCGATAGGCTTAGGGTTGCCCCAAAGAAACTCGGTAGGTGCAACGTTGCCAGCTTCCTTTTTCTTGTGAAGAGGACAAGTTCGGTTTTGGTGGGGTTCACTGCTAGCTTGTGTTCGTTGCACCATTCTTCTACTATCCTTAGAGCCTGACGCATGAGGTTGCATAGTGTGTTTTCATGTGTCCCATTTATTATTATAGTCAGGTCGTCGGCATAGCCCACCGTGTAGTAGCCTCTGCTATTGAGGCGGTTGATGAGGCTATCTACTACGAGGTTCCACAGTAGTGGCGAGAGGACACCACCTTGGGGGCAGCCCTTCGCCACTATGGCCCTAGTGGTGTCGTTTACTGTAACTTGAACCGCCCTCAGTCGGAGCATATTTGTGATCCAGCCTCGCAGGGTTGGGTCCACCCCGTGTTTCTCGAGGGCTGCGTTGATGCTATGGAAGATGGTTTTGTCAAAGGCGCCTTCTATGTCGATGAAGACGGCCAGTGACGAGCATTTGTGTTCCACTGCACATTCGATCCTGGAGATCACACTATGCAGCGCGGATTCTGTTGATTTTCCTGTGGAGTACGCGTGTTGCTGTTTGTGAAGTGGTCTTTCTCTAAGAGGTCCGTCCCGAATGTGTCGGTCGCAGAGTCTCTCGAGAGTTTTCCAATGGCTTAATAGCCAAGAGCCTCGACCAACATCTTAGGAGGCTGTCGCTTGGCAGCTGGATCAAGGGCTTGATTCAGAAAGCAGTACTTCTCGACACGGCACGTATTGTTAAGAGGTTCCTCTCTCAAGAGCCCTGACCACCGGCAGCTCGGACCCTGTCTCCAGTGCTAGTGGGCTACTGTTTTTTATATTTTTAATTGTTTTTTTTTTAATTTTGTTTTACAAATAAATATTTAAAAATGTAAGAAATATGTAAACTAATGCTATAACATGACAATAACAATAAACAAATACATATTTTAAACTTTATAAAACTATGACTACTATGTGTATAATAAGTATGTATTTACAATCAAAAAAGTATATATATATCAACTATCTGGTGTCCACGACACAAGCCTTGTTTAGTGTGGCACTAGAAGACGCTGTGTGTTAATGTCCAGCGATATTTATCTTCTTACTACTACTATATTAATCGTTTGTGACAGTGGATGGATGCACGAATGTTTGTCACTCTTTCACGCAAAAACTACAGGACAGATTTTGATAAAATTTGGCATACAGATAGTTTATAACATGGATTAACATAATTATACGGTTAATGTGTGATTATCTAGTGGTGTAACCGTCGTATTGCCAAGTCATAGATCTCAAGTTTAAACCCAAGACAAGCACCTCTGATTTTTCGTATTCATGTGCTTATTGTATAAGTCACCGTAAAATTGTCAAACACGTTAGATTGTAATCTCTCTAGCGAGATTGTAATTTCTCGAAATATTGTCAACTGCTTACAATATAACGTTTTCGGTAGATTGTAATCTGTCGAAGTGAAACCGTAACATTGTGAAATGCACGCGACGTAAGTATCTCTCAAGAGGGTCAAGAGGGACCCTTCCTTCCCTTACCCCCTCCACACCACTCGAGTTGAGTTACAATAATTCGAGAGTTTACAATCTCTCTAATTTTATTACAGTTAGATTGTTACAATGTTACGCTGACATATACCTAATTATCATTTGATTCGGTGAAGAAGAACATCGTGAGGTAAGCAGCATGCCTGAGAGACATTTCTCGACGGCATGTTAAGCCAAGTCAGAGGCCCTTGGGCGGCATGAAAACTCTGACGCCAGGTTAGCTACTAACCACACGATAAACAAGAAAGAACATAAATACATATTTCATATCAACACTAATTTTTTTTTGATTCGATTACATACGGGACCGAAACGTGGTCGCTCACAATGGGCCTTATCAAAAGGCTTAAAGTCACCCAAAGGGCAATGGAGAGGGCTATGCTCGGAGTTTCCTTGCGTGATCGAATCAGAAATGAAGACATCCGCAAGAGAACCAAGGTCACCGACGTAGCCCGAAGAATTGCTAAACTTAAGTAGCAGTAGGCAAGTCACATTGCTCGCAGAACGGATGGCCGATGGGGCCGAAAAGTTCTGGAGTGGCGACCGCGAACCGGAAGACGATGCGTTGGAAGACCTCCCACTAGGTGGACCGATGACCTGGTGAAGGTTGCGGGAATCCGGTGGATGCGAGTAGCAAGGGACCGGTCAATGTGGCGACACTTGGGGGAGGCCTATGTCCAGCAGTGGACGTCTTTCGACTGAGATGATGATGATGATGATGACATTTTTCCCAGAAGGGATAATTACTACTGGACTCCGCGCGGGTATAAGCTAGTGTATATTAATTGTTTATTTGGTTACAGTGTTACGATGGAGAGTGGGCAAATTCAAAGGAAGACCTGATCCATGACGTGCCGTCAATATCCGAAGTTGAGGTGAGCTACTTTTTGGTTTCATCTTAAGAAGCCTGCGGAGCATGCGTATTTCATACAAACGTCATACCAAAATAATTTGTAAATTAATAATAATAAAACAAAAAAACATAAATAAACATATTCCTAAGGTTTAATTTCGATTGTATTACAGAATATCTATGTTCCCAAATATATATTTTGATTGGACACTGAGTTAAATAAGAGTTATGACAAAAGTAAGTTTTCTATAGACATTTTAAATTCCTCATAATAATATTTTGTCTTTGTATCATTTTCCTCTCTAAATATATATTTGGGAACCTGGATATTCTGTAATCCAATCGAAATAAATATACATTACCTTAAGAATATGTTTGATTTACAAATTATTTTGGTAATACGTTTGTATGAAATACGCATGCTCCGGGTATTGAAGAAGCCCGTTACCTTGTTATGGGCTCTTTCCTACCTGCACACATAACATCACCAGTTATGTTTAAGTCGCATGTTATAGGGGCGAGCCTATTTCCGTCAACCAGGCAGAAAACACGTACAGCAGTTCACTGAGGACATAAACCTCCTCAATCGCACGTTTCTTAAAGTGAAAGCGTCAGGATAACCCGCGAAATTCAAATTTAGTGTCTTTGACTTTAAAAAGTCGTTGTTCGCCCGTTTTGAACTTGGAGGGTTGTATTGATGATTTGATTTTCGATAGACGTATTACGTCTTACAGTCGCGAACAATATTTTTATCAACATACAACCTACCAGGTGCCTGCATACAGACAGACACATTTTTTTTTCATGTTTACAAAAAATGAAGAATGCGTCGAAAACACGTGTAATGTATATTTTTTACCAGACAGTGACGTCACAAGCCCCTACTCATGATCTTTGACTCGTTATAACTTTGTAAATTTGTAT
The DNA here is from genome assembly GCA_916618015.1 of Xestia c-nigrum. NCBI lineage: Eukaryota > Metazoa > Arthropoda > Insecta > Lepidoptera > Noctuidae > Xestia > Xestia c-nigrum. Next base: position 6,082,970 of record OU745246.1, on the reverse strand, counting down.
TAATTTAATTTTTTTTTTTATTTAATTTTACTGCCGGACTAAATAGAAACGTATGTTTTAGTCTGTAATCATCCCTATTGTCTGCAGAAAATTTTTCGTCGTCCACTCAACTCTTCAATTAATTTTGTGTAGTTTCCCGTAAAATACTGGTATTCAGCTGCATCCAATAAGACTGGAAGCCGACGCCAACGTAGTTTAGAAATGGCTAGGCAGATGATGATGATTTAAATTATTTATTTATGTACACACATAATAATAAAAAAAATAAAACTGAAAAAAAATATAATAAAAAAAATATATATGATTAATTTTGGTGTCTCAGGAAAACGACATTATAAACCACTTAATCGAGATGAAGTCTATCCGACGGATGCGTCTACGAACGATGTACGGTTGGTCGCTGCGGTTTAACCGACCTACAATTGAAGCCCTGTTTGGACGCATCGATGAGGTGACCTTCAAATCGAATATCATGTGTTGCCTGGTGCTGTGGCTGTTCGTTGTGACTGTGCAAACTCTTGTTCACTACAAGTAAGTTTAGTATGGAAAATATATTATCAAGTTTAAGAGGAAAAATGCTTGATGCTTTTTAAAAACGCAAGTATTTTGCCGGTAATCTTCTTTTTCTAGAATGACATTTGCTGCAGACTTGATCATACTAATCTGTCTCCGTTATTTGCATTAAGAAAACAACAAATTTAAATAAATTTAACTTAATAGACTCGTTTTATTCTTTATATTAAAAAAAACTAGCACATTGCCCGCGGCCTTGTCCGCAAAAACTGAGATAGCTCAGCTAATTTTTATGATATCAATATAATTTTTAGCTTTTATTATTTGGTAAAGATGTAGCTTTCTAATGGTAAAAGAATGATTAAAATCGGTCGAGCAGTTTTAGAGTTAAATCGTAACAAACAAAAAATCTAATGTTTCCTCAAATCAAACCTTCTTCTTTTTCTTCATCGTCTGTCTTCAATAATACTTCTTCGTTTGCAGTTGCCAGAATCTCATCACAGTCCTTATGGTAATGACGGTTCCTCTGACCCTCTCCTTCGCGCTGGTGATGCTGGAGGAGTTCCCCAGCGTTCACATGGTCCTGTACCGCATCTCCGCACGATTCAACAACATGCGTATGATCAAGATCGTGCATATCTGCTGCTTCATCACGATTATGTCTATTACGAGGTACTTAGCTAATTTGGGGCTGCTTATTGTAGCTAATTTTTGGCCCTTAAGGTGAAAGCGTCAGCGTCCTGCAAAATTCAAATTTTCACAGAGGTACAACTTTTTCAAGGTCAAAATCGTTCCTCGACCTTTGTGAACTTGGAGGTTTGTATTGAAAGAAAGAAGAAAGAAAAAACATTTATTCGTCGCAAAGTCATGACGTGCATACAATATTAACAAACAGAACGCAATTATACAAACGCAAACATTTAGACTTAAACCGAAGATTAACACAGCAACAACGATAACTAACAACAACAACGTTAACTATATTGATGATTATAATTCAATAACTACATACGTCTTACAGTCGCGAACGATATTTTCATCAACATACAACCTAGCACTGTCCGGGAAATTACAAAAAACGTTAGAAAATTTGAATTTTACGGGCTACGCTGGAGCATCAGCTTTAAGAGTAATGATTTGAAGTCTATTTTTCCTTGAACATACACAAATAATCTCCTATACTTAAATAAATAAATAAATAAATATCGCTGGACATTACCACACAGCGCCACCTACTGCCACACTAAGCAAAGCTTGTGTCGTGGACACTAGATAGTTGATATACACATGAATATTTTTTGTTTGTAAATACATACTTATTATACATAAACATCCATGACTCGGAACCAAATGTCCATGCTCATCACACAAACATTTGCTCCTACCGGGATTCGAACCCAGGACCCTAAGAACGTAAGGCAGCGTCACTACCACTACGCCATTCGGGTCTCCAGTATCTATAGATAGTCGTCGTTCTGGCACGAAACAAAAGCATAAGTGGTGAGAGTCTTCTGGTGACGAGAAACATTATAGGTTAGGTTGACATCTCGCTGCGGCCTACGTCCAGTAATGTATTTGTTTCTGCCGTCATGTGAGCTAGCCACCAAACTGGGCTGACTATTCGGTAGGTGCTACATAAGACCTGAGCTGAATGCCCATGTAATGCTAATCCTGCAATTAAAGGTATCATCATCAGCCTAGCCGTATTCAATGAAGTTGGAGTCGGCTTTGAGTCTAAAGGGAAGCAACTGAACACCAGTATTTTACATGGAGTGACTGCCTATCTGACCTCCAGAACCCAGTTAGTACCAAGTAATACGATACGATATAATGGTAAGACTGGTTGTCAGACTTTCAGGCAACTGAATACCTGTAACGACTGTCAAAGATCTACAAATGACAGCCAGGACCAACTGGTTGACGTACTTTCCGAGGCACGGAGGAAACTTTGGAACTAATGGGTGGTCACCATCTACGGACCAACCTAGGCCAGCATTAAAGGTATCGTTCAACTTAATTTGTCTTACTATCTCATTTTTTTTTTGTTGTTGCAGCACAGTTAAACTCTACGTCTGCTCACCCACGATACCCTCCGATCCTCTACCAGATTATAATGTTACCAGTGAAATGAAGGTAACATGCAACTTGACGGATACTAAGACAGGCAGTAGCAGTGGCTCAGGTTTGTAAATGCAGAATCTTCACCTTTATTTTAGCTCAGTGGTTCTCAACCTTTCGACCTTCGGACCAGGGACCACTTTGGTGTCCTTAAGTTAGCAGGGACCATAAGGTCCTAGATTAACATGGACTCAAACAAGATTATTTCTAGAGGGTTGAATCTTTAACTCACATAACGTAAAAAATGGGAAATGAGATCAAAACATGTATAATTAAGATAATGAAAAATCCAAGTGAGCTCGAAAAAATTTGCAAGTTCAAAAAAAATTAGCACCATACCAGCCATATTCGAAACTCCTGCGAACCACTGATCTTACCAATTTTTTTTTTCCTTGCAGTTGATTGCCACCACCCAGAGTACGTGGTGTTCACGTGGGTGCTGTGCCTGGTGGCGCTCACCTCGGTGCTCAAGCTGTACTTCCTCATCAAGACGCTGCTGGCGACTATCAACGTCGTGATATACTGTGCCCTGATTATTCGCTACTACGAACATTACCAGACCGAAAAAAAGTGAGTGGGTATTTATTGAGAAACGAACAGCGCATCATACGTATAAGCTACACTGCATGTTTCTTGACGCGCCCTTTGTACTTTGTGAGCTGAGATAACTTGGTATGGTTGCTTTAGCGGCCAGTGACCCCCTACATTTGTTAAACCTATTAACTTTGAAATCCAAAAATAAGCCAGTTCAGGAGAGCGATTTGAAGTTCGCAAAGCAATATATTTCCATTTTATAAATAATTGATTAACCTCACCTATTTATTTTTCAAGCTTACTTTATTGATAACGATTGTTCACTTCATGAATTTCTCATTTTGATATTAATTTAAAAAAAAATAGGTTAATAATCGTAAATACTCTGTTCATCCAAACGAACGATATGGTTCATTTGTTTTGGTCGTATGAAGGGTAATAAAGGGCACACGCACAATGGTCCACTTCAAGGATTAAGTGCGGAAACCTAAACCCCATGATAGATATAGTAAAGGGCAATGACCGCTATTACTATCTTAACTGACAGCAATTATAGTTCACTTTAATCTATTCCATATATTATATAATACATAATATAATATAATATATATTATTATTATTATAAAGCAGAAGAGTTTGTTTGTTTGTTTGGTTGAACGCGCTAATCTCAGGAACTACCAGCTCGAATTTAAAAAATCTTTTTGCGTTGGATAGTCCATTAATCGAGGAAGGCTATAGGTTATATAACATCACGCTATGACCAATAGGAGCGGAGCAGTAATAAGAAATGTTGCAAGCGGGAAATTCACGTTAATGTCATGTTCACCTTTACCTATTTAATTTAATAATAGTAAAGTAACATAATATTGTCTAAACCACATTTAATTCAAAATATAATGGTATTTTCCAGTCTGCTGCCCGCACAGATGCTGGTCCTCATGATAGTCTTCCTCATCGTGGTGGTCATCCACGCGCGGCTAGTAGAAGTCATATCTCGACTGGACTTCCTATGGAAGCTACAAGCGAAAACCGACCTTGATGAGATGGAGTACACTCAGCGCCTTAACAGACAATTGCTTAAATATATTCTGCCAGATCACACAGTAAATCATTTCTTGAATAAGAATTGGCATCCTGACGTAAGTTTGAATACCCTTTTTTTTCGGTTGGGAAATCATTAAATAACTTCTGCACATCTGGGCGGAGCGGGAGGGAGTGTCAGACTTTTACTGACTAAAACCCATCCATGTTCCTTCCTCGCCCTTTACGTTCCGGGGCCGCAGTATCTCTTTCGAACAGTCCCGCAACCCCGTGAATACCCTTACTTATGTATTTTTATAGTGGGACAGACGCTGTGGGTAACTAGATAGTAGAGGTCAGATAGACAGTCGTTTCATGTAAAATACTGGTTCTCAGTTGCGTCTGGTTAGACTAGAAGCCAACCCTCACTTAATAAGGAAAAAGTTTGGCAAATTGTAAAGAATAACCGAAAATCCATTTAAAAAAACATAGCCACAGTGTTTAAAAATATTATTAACTAATTTATAAACTTAATGTACAGTCGAGGGCTATAATTGATGTGACACTTGTCATTATTCGTATTTTAGCCGTGTAATACAAGTCAGTAATATTATACTCGTGAATGTGTAACAGTGCAAAATTAGAAAGTAGTGAAAGTGGCTTAACAATTAAAGTCCTCGACTCTACAATGCTCTGCAATGCTTTTTCTTTCTTTCTTTCTTTTTCTTTACAAGAGTAAGGTACATAGGCGGACTTAATGCCACAAGGCATTCTCTACGAGTAAACCTTTGGGTCAAATAGGACAGTAAATATTGATAATGACAAGCTGTTCAAAGACAAAGTAACTGTTATATCATCTATAATGTAAAAGTCAAAATGTCAGACATAAATCATTGAAAACTTTACACTTTGACCAACTTTTGTGAGCAAGCGGGAAAACACTGAAGTAAAATAAATGTTTCCTGCTTGACCTATCAAATTTTGTTATATTGCAAGGCCGTCTTGAACTAAATACTTAAACTAGTCATACTAGTTGTAAAACTTGCTTAGAAGCGATAGCCATTTGCCACACTCATTGCCACAGATGGAGTATACTAACTCTGTCTAAGGCTATCTGGCCATAGTACAGTTCTATACCGTTATGTGGAGTCGGGGACTTCAACTGATAAGCTACTTCTTTCCAATTTTACACTTTTAAACATTCACGAGTACGAATATTACCGACCATACCCGATTAGTATTACACGGCATAAATACGAATAGTGACAACTAGCACATCAATGAAAGTCCTCGACCGTACCTCTAACTTTGCCTAACTTTCATTGTGATAACGCTCTTTATTGTCTTTAAAATAAGGTCGATGTTGGTTGCTGCTACCAGACAAAGAACAGTGGTGAAAATGTTGAGCCTTATTTCAGAACCTGTATTCGCAAGTACATGAAGAAGCCGGTGTGATGTTCGCCTGCATCGCTAACTTCGACGAGTTCTACTCGGACCAGAATGCTGTCAAGTGCATGCGTGTGCTCAACGAAATCATATGTAATGTATCTTTCTGGAACCTTCTTAACAGTTCCATAGTTGAACATTCTAGGATTACTCTCGTCTCGTCAAGCAATTCCATAGTGGAACTTTTTAGATTCGAGCGTAATTTAAACTGTTCTCTTCAAGCAGCCGACATAACAACAATAATGCCCTGTATTTGAAATTGTAAGAATATAAACAAACTTTTCATGTCTACAGGTTATGGTTTAATCGTGTCTAAAAGTTAATTTAAAAACTTTGCGGACAGAGTGACTTCTGCATTTATAATTAGTGTGAATTTGTCGCTTACCAGAAGCATGCAATTTCCGTCCGCATGGATGTCATTTTCATCATCATTCTCTTGCCTTTATCCCAATTTGTTTAGGGTCGACACAGCATCTCCTTCCATACTTCTTCTCTATTACTCGTCTTCTCATCAGACACCTCCTTTCTACCCATATCATCCGTCACAGTCTATCCATCGTTTCTTTCTTCTTTCTCTAATCTTATACTCATCCAGATTCATATTCATAACATTCCTCGCGACATTTTCTTCATTCGATTACCACATTAAATTAGCGTTAAAATTGTCAAATGTCCCAGTGGTACATTATAGAACGTTTTGGTATACTTGCCTTGTTGATTTTAAAGTATATAGCACTTTGAATAATACTTTATTACTTTTGTCATATGTTCCAGTTTCCTTCGACAAGCTACTGTTGCAGCCCCGATTCAAGTGCCTCGAGAAGATCAAGACAGTTGGTGCTACATACATGGTGGCTTCGGGGCTCAAGTCTGACAACACGGTAAGTTCTATTATTAATATTATTATTTGGTTTTGGTTTGATTTTTGATTTGTTTTTAATTCCACACGAACGCATAAAGCATCGTGCAAGTGAAGTGTTACTAACACTGTTTACTGTTTTAAGTTACTTACACTAACAAAAATTGTTATTAGTATGTATTTTTAGGTTAAGGTATTTATCTATGGGTCTTTGTTACCTGAAATAAATGGTTTATTATTATTATCTCCTTTATTCACTTAGCATCTTACTTCATATATTTTTAAATATTTCTTAAAAAACATATAAAACATTTAAAAATATAAAAAAATATTATTATTATTAGTGTTAAAAGATGCAATTTCCTTCAATGTAACCAACCAGATCGATGCTGAAAAACTTACTTGTGTCTGATATGGCTACTTTAGACCAATCTAAGAACTTTCGATTATAAAATGGGTTTGAGAATAAATTAGTATGAAATCTCTACGTAAGTAGATAACGAGATACAAAATCTCGTAACCTAGTACAATTTGTATAAAACGTTACAGTCTGGCCTGAGTGAGTTGCCCTAGTATGGTGGTTAGGGCCCACTCTATTTGGGTTCTCCGATGTACGAGTATCATGTCTTTGAAAGTATGGTTATAGGACCCTCGTCGCCTCACAATGCTTTCTACTATTTATACGAGTATACAACATTAGTTTTTGTTTATACTAAACCCGAAAAGGGGTCATTGTACTCATCATTTTGAACAACTTTTTCTATGGGACGAACCTTGAAATCGCGAAAAAAAAACAGCTGTTCCCTACATTTATGTTCGCATAACTCGTCAAAATGTAGGGAACAGCTGATTTTTTTTTTCGCGATTTCAAGGTTCGTCCCATAGAAAAAGTTGTTCAAAATGATGAGTACAATGACCCCTTTTCGGGTTTAGTATAAACAAAAACTAATGTTGTATATTTGACAAACCGAATAGCGCAGCGGTTGGGAAGCTGCCTTGCGATCTTAGAGGGTCTTGGGCTCGAATCCAGGTAGAGATAAGAAATAGACATTTGTTTCCGAGTCATGGATGTGTTTATATTCATATACAAAATAAAAGTATATTTTTAGTATATCCATGGTGTCCACGACACAATCCTCGTTGCTTACTGTGGCACTAAATGGTGGTGTCTATAATGTCCAGCGATATTTATTTATTTATTTTGTTGTTCAGTCGGGAGAACAAGGCTACCACCACCTGTGCTCACTGATAGACCTGGGACTCGCTCTGAGGGAGACGGTCAAAAGCATCAACTACTACGACTTTCGAATGAGAGTGGGTAAGAAACCAACAATCAGTTTCTAGGATAAAGTGCAATTTCTCATAGACGTGGGCAAAAAGCTGCAGGACTAAAGTATGACCTACGCTAGACTGTGTCGGGGCTAAGCCAAGTGTCGGACATAGCACGCTCAACTAAACATTACATATATTTTGGACACACTCACGCTATACCGAGCGGCAAATGTCGGCCGAGCAACGGACAATACTATACAATACGACCGGCAATCGATCCGGACCCGACATGGTCTAGCGTGAGTCAAGCTTAAAATGGATTGGACGGATCACGTCAGCGCCTTGCATGATGACAGCTGGGACACAGTATCCACACAATGTGTACCTGAAGATAGACAACCACCCAAGCTGACCCAGGAACAGGTATAGATCCTCATGCATACCGCATGGGCTGGTTCCAGGAATTTGGAGGTACGGGGTAATCCACGCTCAAAGATTCGCAACGTGACAGAATCAGAGGTACTAAAAATGTGGCAATACTTTTTAAAGCCTATCGTTCTTTTTTTATGTCATGGCCCTCAAGTATCTCGAAGTCCGTAGAAAAACTTAAGTTGCAGACTGAAGTGACAATGGCCGGGCCATCAGCGCTGGACAATGATGGAATAGCTAACATAAAAAGGGGAATTTAGAAACTCGGGTCCCCACTTCCGAGAGGTTTTGTAATGCAACTTTCATTCTTAGGGTCTTCATCTCATATTTCAGGGATTAGTTGCGGTCCCCTTGTAGGCGGAGTGATCGGCGCTCGCAAGCCGGTGTACGACATCTGGGGCAACACCGTCAACGAGGCGTCTCGTATGGAGAGCACCGGAGAGATTGACCAGATACAGATTACGAAGTTCACCAAGGAGGTGAGATATAAAAGTATACATTATTTTGTGAGAAAATTGTCACGGGAACAATGTCGTCGGAAATGTACACGCACTTATACAAATAGCTATGATGCTGGACGTTTTGGTCTAAACACTAGGAAGCGGTGACGGTCAAATAGCACTGATTTGATTTAATGAATTTAGATTTTTAAATGCTATTGTTGTGTAGCTACTGGACGGTTTCTACGTCTTAAAGAGTCGGGGCGAAGTAAACGTAAAAGGCAAGGGAATGATGGAGACATGGTGGGTGGTAAAGAAGTCGCCGAAGAGGTACCAGGACGAGATGAACATGATCGGGATCCCGGACGAGAGACCTGCGCAGCCGCCGCGCTCGCTGGCGGCGCTCGTATACTCTATGCTACAGTCTCGCAAGCGCATCTATACGCATCCACTCGATGCTGCATCTATGCGTGAGTATACAAATATCTGCAAGTTAGTATAGCTGTAAAAGGGACTTTAGCTCCTATCCGTAAACTGAATTCACCATCTTTTTTTTTCTCATTACTATTTCCACAGATCATTTCACATATAGTATGACCACTTTAATTGTACAGTTATAGGTGCTATCAAGAAAATACGCACCGATATGTTTAACTCAGTACATTTATTTAAGTTCTGTATTTTCCCGCCTGCACAGATAAGTTGGTGGAAATGTTAACAATAGGAACCTATTGTAAGATAAGATTTATTTATTTCTGAGTATATGGTACATTAAAATCTTAAAATTAGTCAGTTTCACATACACTACCGTTGCCGGTGTAGAAATATTTAAATTAACTTACAAAGTGACCAAGTATGAATAAAATGTCAAAATTTACTAGTTACACAATGTCAAATAGTCAAATGATTAAAAGTAAAAATATAAAATCAAAATGAGCAATACGAGTCAATAGGTGATAAAAATTATGTAAAAAATTATAATTTAAAAAATCATTAACCGAGTAGAAGCAGTTGTCTAAATGTAAGTCGTAGTAGAAACAAAAATCCGCATAAAAATCTTCGAAGGCTGTATCCATCACTTGCTTAGGTTTGTTTAGGGCTGTGTTTAAATATGGCGCATGGAAGTCCAAAGACGTAGAGTAGTTTAATGGATTTTATTTTACAGCTAAACGAGCAGGCAGTGTCCGAAAGATCCGCGCTGTGACCGCCCCGAGCGGCTTCAATCAACAAGGCGACAACTTGTGGCGCCCGCGGCCTAGGACTGCTCAGACGTCAGTATTTACTCCTAATTCCATACATAATCTACCAATTTATAACAGTTCAAGGGTTTCACATTTCTTGTGAACAAAAAAGCCATTTAAACATGCGGTTAGGAGGCTGACAATCCAAGGTTGACTATACGGACGTTTTGGTCCTAAAGTCCTTATAGCGTATATCGTGAAGGCCCTCCACTGCCGACAAATTCTTTACAATCACCACCAAAATAACATTCCTCGTTTTACTCATGCTTTCATAAGCAGCTGTTCTGTCTTACCTGAATGTGACCTGGTGGTAATTCGCATCTTTGTTCGAGTGGCGTTGTTCGAATCGAAACAAAGCAAATTACACCTTTTTCACTTTAATTACCAGAAAACGTGATAAACTTTCATCTGTTTGTGAAGCAGACACAATACTATGGTGTCAGGCCGATTCGGTCGTTTAGCATAAAGCTTTTTTTCTGGCCAGGTAACAATGGAAGCACGAATGAATAAAATGCTAAGATAATGTCTCTCTGTTGCAGGATCGGGAACGACTCGGATTTAGGTGAGAATCGTCGGGCCGGCCTGACTCGCGCGAGGACTACGAGAAGGCCTGCTGCAAGGCCTACCGCGCCTAAACCCAGTCCTAGTGGTACACAGGACGAGAACATCACTCCTAAGTCAAAACCTAAGGAATCAGGTACGTTTACTGCTCGGGCGCTTAATGTTTGTGTCAACATTAAACTGAATCAAAAATAACTACGAAAATCTTCCTGATTGCCTCGTTGGCCTAGTGGCTGCAAGCACGACTACCGAGCATGAAGTCCTGGAAGTCCAAAGTTGAGCAAAGGTTTATTGAGTTTATGGGAGCTCGTTGGGTTGACGACATTGTCAGGGTCGCGGGGAACACCTGGATCAGTGAGCCACAGAACCGGGAAGTGAGGCGGAATAAAGGGGAGGCCTGTACCCAGCAGTGTCTGGGTACAGGCCTCCCCTTTCTGATTCCTGGCTGATATGATGATGATGATGGCAATAGGCTGGCCCAGTATTATGTTTTTATCACTTGAACATAGCTGGGGACATACTAATAAGTGGTGTGGCGTGTCGCGCCATAACCCCACCACCGCTCTGGCCAATCGGTGGTGAGTAGTCAGCGCCACGCCAGAACGCGCCACGACACGACACGGCCCTCAAATATGTCTCTAACCATACTAAATGTATGAAACCGATATGCTTCTGACGCACCACGCCACGCCACGCCACGTTAGTGTGTTTCCGGTTTCCGTCATTACTCTTCGGGGATGACATGTGTGATGCATGTTATGTCATGATACCGAAGTTGTGTTACTAAGCAATTCGTATTAAAGAGATATAAGATATCTGTTGATGTGAAAAGATTGGCAGACATCAAGTGTAAAGCCCGTCACAGACGTAGCTATAATATAATATATATATGTCACCGTAAAATTGTCAAATACGTTATATTGTAATATCTCTAGCGATATTGTAAAGTCTCGAATTATTGTCAAATGAACATACTGCTTACAACAAAACGCATTATTTTTCGTGAAATGCATGCGATGGTAGTCAACTTACGCGGTGTGGAGGGGAGGAGCGGTCTCTCTTGCCCAGTGGTACAACTCTCATGAAAAGATAATGCACCATTCCTGAGAAATACCGATTAATATAACATAACCTTAAAACATTTTATATTCCCCCTAAAAAGCGTAGTCAACTATTTCCGAGTGCAGGGTTTAAAGGAACCTAACTAACCTAACGGGGCGGTGCCCCAAGTCCCGATTATGGGGGCAGAGATACTTCCGTATGTTCAGTTGACAATAATTCGAGACATTACAATATCGCGAGAAAAAACACGTTATATTGTAATATAACGTGTTTGACAATTTTACGGTGACTTATATATATACAGGGTTATTTTTTGTTTACACTAAACCCGAAAAGGGGTCATTGTACTCAATGATTTTCTGATTTTTTTTTCGCGATTTCAAGGTTCGTCCCATAGAAAAAGTTGTTCAAAATGATGAGTACAATGACCCCTTTTCGGGTTTAGTATAAACAAAAAATAATGTTGTATATATTAATGTGAATCATAGCAAGGCATATTACGACATATTTTCTATCTTGATTAGAGTTGCCACTCTAATCACGCACACGCAGGTATAATATATATTTCTATGACACCAAAATGTGTTGACAAATATTTCTAGGTATATTTTGGCATCTGCACTTGCAAGGACGACCGCAGACCGAGTGAGGTCAAAATATACAATACAGCATAACTCCCGTGTGTAGGCTTTAAAGCTGGACTGTCGGGCGATTTTGAGACTAAAATTGGTATGTTTATCTTACAGAAGCGAGGACAAAAGCAGCAAGCTTTTCAAACACATTGTCATTCAACGGCTCGGAAGGTTCCCTTCGTATGCGAACCATTACCAACGCCTTCCTCTTCAAAAACAGACTAAAACAGAAAGATGATAAAGTTAGATTGTGTATAGAAGAGAAAGAAAATGGAGAGGACAACGGCGAGAACTCTAGTCAATAACATATCGCTATCTCTTTTTAATAGAGTTAACTAGAGAGAGAGGGAAGTAGTTTAGATCAGAAGGAAACTTTATTAGACTAAGTATAAGTATGTACTCCATAGTATGAAAGTGTAATAGTTTCTAAGTTTATCTAATATATCTCTAACATCGGTGAAGGAAAACAGTGTGAGGAAAACTGACTTAATAAATATCTTTCGATTGTAGTCTATCGAAGTGAAACCGTAATATTGTGAAATGTATGCGATGGAAGTCAACTCAAGCAGGAGGAGGAGGGAACAGGTACCACTCCCATGAAAAGGTATTGCACCATTCCAGAGAGACCCCATTAATGCAACCTAACCTCAAATACTTTATATTCACGTAAAAAGCGTAGTCGACTATTTCTGTCTGCAGGGTTTAAAGGAACCTAACTAACTTAACGTCGGGGTGCCCCAAATCCCGATTATGGGGGCCAAGTTAGTTTGATCGCAAATATTTCACAATTTTACGGTTTCACTTCGAAAAAAAATGCGTCATATTGTAAGCAGTATGTTCACTTGACAATATTTCGACAGTATACAAAACCGTTAGATTGTAATCTGTCCAACAGATTAAGATATAAGTATTGAGTCCTACAGGAAGAACAGAATTTTGATCTCAAAAAAGAATTACTTAGTTTTTACCCAACTGCTCCAGAAGGATGTTGGTTTCAGAGTGTATGTATGTATGTATAATTTGCTTGGCACGCTCAGTGGCCTGAATGGCTCAACGGTTAGCTTGACAGGTGTCATGAGATTCATATTTACTGACAAAAGTGACACTGGGAACATCAAAATAAAAAAAAACAAAATGGCTGCATTTTGGCGAAAGATTCTAATGTTTGGCTTGTATAATAACTTTAAATTAAACTGAAAAGAAAAAAAAAACAAGTTCAGTCGTTTTACAGCCGCTAAAAGTGAGCGTTTTAGGTCCATATTCACCGAAAAGATAACGGTCTGATTATCTAAAACATCTGTCACTGTGACATGTTCCTATACAAAAATGTGTTTTAAACAATAGTTTTTATATAATCAGACCGTCACCTTTTTGGTGATAATGGACCTGAATTGTATGTTGGCTTAGTTGACGGCTTCGCGCAGGGTTCAAAAAGAACAAAAAAATACAAAGTGTAAACACACTGTGAATAGTTTATTTTTATAGTTTTACTTGTATTATATAAATTGTAAGTTATGTGTGAATATTATTATAAAGAAATTAAAGACATGTATGTAATTTAATATGTTTTAATATCAACATTTGTAAAATATAATAAGACGAGCAACTTTTGAATTACAACTTATTTTTAAAGTGCTTAATTTTGATTGAGTATCTCTTCTGTATGCTGAGAAACGTAGGTATTTAATAAAAATGATTTATTAAAAAATAGATTTATACGAAAGTGTAGGTAGGACATTTAGGTGCGGTAGTGATATTTGTTAAACAATTGTATAATTAGTGCCAATAAGTAAAACTATAACTACAATATATAACTGCGATATATAAATGAGGTTATAATTAATTAATGTAGCGATCTCATCGACTTGCACTTTGACTCACTATACAGTTTATAAGCAAAAACTTTGAAGAACCTACTTAGGGTTTTTTTGTTCTCTGCGTCATGATCTAAATAACATTGAACAGTTTAGATAGTAAACAGTATTTAGAGTACTTTCTCTCCAGGTGGCATTGCAAAATTCCACCCTGTATATTTAATCTATCTAATCAATCAATCGTTGCGTCAGGATCTAAATAACATTGAACAGTTTAGATACCTACTAAACAGTATTTAGAGTACTTTCCCTCCAGGTGGCATTGCAAAATTCCACCGTGTATATTTAAACTAACTAATCAATCAATCAATCAATCTTCAACTGACGTACTAATCAGATTGTTTGTGGTCTGTCGTATTGAATTGGCTTACATAATGTTACATCGGACCTACTAGAACATTCGAGAAAGCATGTGATTACAGTGTGTGTACGTTGGAATTTCGAGTGCATTCCGTTATTATTATTTTTAAAGTTAGGTAGGTGCAAATTCGCGACCTATTTATAAAAAGACATTAGAATTTCGACCGTACGCCTAGGGCATACGGTTCATATTTGTTTGTTGTGTACAAGTAGCTTATACCTACTACATCTATTACCTACCTACCTACTTGCCTATTCTTTTGTTAGTGTTTTTATGACCCTCTAGAATATTCGTGGTTATTTTTTGTGTGTCTGTTTGCGAGTATAAATAAATACACCGCTCAGGCCCGCGACAGTCAGTCTGATTTTGGCTACACAACGAAGCGATTCGAAGTGAACCAGAAGTGCGATATCTAAGCGTATAGTGAACAGTAGTGTATTTGTGATTAACTTTAAATTGTTTTGTGATTAATAAAGTTATTGTGTTGTTTAATCGGTAGTAATTAATTTATCTCATGCCCAGCTCGTAACAATAATATCGGGACTCATACGAAAACAAACTATTTGCTTTCTCTAATTATTCTGTGTACAGGGGGTGCGTGCGTATGTGTCCTCTTGTCTGTTCAATGGACATAAAGAGCTCAGAAAAAGGATGCAGCGGTGTAGAGGAGACCCTGTCAGCTGCGCGTGACCCAGAACATGGGATGCATACGCTGCGTCTATAAAAAAAGTTTCTTAGGGACCACTTCTTTCTTTCACGACGATTGCTTGACAGGAACTGAAAAAAATATATAGTACTGTTACTTTTAAATAGACCATTAGTATCAATCAGTTACGTCATTCACAGACACCGACTGTTTCTCTTAAATATAACAAGAAAGGGAACATACAACAGGGATAACAACAGTATCAAGAAATGACAAATCTACCTATTCAGTCAGTCAGGCACCGGCCACACAGAACAGACGCAAGGCACGGACCCGTCGCAGTCGCGGCGCCCGTTTAATCTACTTGCATATAAAATGTATACAACCGTCGCGACGTAAAACATACAGAAAAGACGGGACGCCCGTCACGACGGCGTCCTATTGGAAAACATATAGAAAGGACAAGGCGCGGGCAGGGCGCGGGCCTGCACGGGCGCAAGCGGGGGAGCGGAAAGGGCGCGGAGGGCAGGTTTGGACATAATAATGTAAAAACATTGTGGAGTCATCTTGTATACTTCTTGAAAACGATCAGGATAATAATGTAGATCCTCCATTATTTAAAAAAATCTATTCTGTCCATTGCTTAGCCATACCGGATGTACCCAGTAACGTCTAACCCTCTGCAGATTAGCGAGATATACCAGTGTCAATACATCTTCATCTTCAGAAGAAGACATGTTGTCGTATCAAAATCGGACGGTTGAATGCGGGGTAAAGCTTCTAGTGCGCGCCATAAAAAGTCGTGACGGCGCCCTGTCTGCGACGGGTCCGTGTCTTTTCTATATGCGTTAAAAAGTCGCGACGGCGCCCTGTTCGCGACGGGTCCGCGCCCCGCCCTGGTCTTGCGTCTTTTCTGTGTGGCCGTTGGCTTAGAGTATCGGAAAATAATGGACACGTATTTTTTGTTGTTTCTGTAAATCAATGAATATTGACAAATATATATAACGCATAAATACTCGGGAGTGGGGGCTCATGACGTCAATACGCTTAAAAAAACATGAATAGACGTGACGAATTGAAATTCTTCGTCAATTTCGATTTACGTAAAAAAGAAAAAATACCGGTCTAATATTTTTTGATCATCTAAATGAAGGACTAATTAAGAAAGAAAGAAAGAAAAATCATTTATTAGCCCGCCAGGACAAAACCCAAAAAAACAAAACAAAATGGTCAAATAACATTTTTAAAAAGTAAACTTGAAGAAAAACATAAAACTTAAAACTTAAAAAAAAAACGAAATTGGTCCTGTACGAAGCCAAAAGGCTCCTATCTCAGCATGTTGCTGTAACATCTTCTAAAGACATCACAGCGCTGATATTCTGATAGGGCCCAAAGTGATGCCACGGTCAGATACGAAAAAGAATAAAAAATTAAATAAGTGAAGTAAGTACAATAAATTCAAAAAACTAAAATTATAATTACACACACATTACACCCCACGTGCTTACGTGGGGCGATGATGTTGTTACTGTTCGTCAATCTGTCCCACGAGTAACTGTTAACACTGATGAACCGAGACGCAGGCGCATTCGTAATTTTTTTCGTCTTCTGTCCTATCATACAGGCATATGACAGCTGTTATTTTTGCGGTAAAAGACATCGATAGAACAAAGATTTCTAGTTCAGTCGGATGCAACTGAATACCAGTACTTTCCATGGAGCAACCCATTCGCTGTTATTCTCGGTAAGAGTTATAAAATGATAAGTAGCTTCGAAGGTACTTACCTCGTCAGGGGCAACTACCTCGTCAGGAGCAACTACCTCGTCAGGAGCAACGTCCGGGAGTTCCACAAATCGTCTGGGTACACTTTCGAAAAAGCGCCTACAAACGTCGCCGTATTCAAACCAGGTAGGATGCAGCCTTTTCGTAACCCACCACGTTTCCATGAATCCCTTCCCTTTGACTTCCACTTCACCACGATATTCTAGCACGAACTTTTCTTTCAGTAGCTGCACGGCAATATGATTTTTCCCCAAAAACAAAAAAGGTGAAAAGTTAAATTCGTGGCTAAGCCCCGCACAATGTTATTGCTCTATAAGGCCTGAATTCCTGCTACGCTGACTTTGGTTTCAATACGGTCGATCGCGTACGTCAGCGAGATATAAAGTAGCAACATTCGCGCCACTGACAACAGCGTGACAGTGTGGCACTATATTATAAAAGGTAGGCACCACCGACGTACGCGACTGACATCACAGCAAGAATTCAGGCTTAACTTTCACACATGTCAAATTTACCATTTTGGAATACGAGTACCTACTTTTGAAAGGGAGGGCATTGCTAAAACTGTTGGTATGTACTTTACTGTAGAGTCAAAAGTTAGAAAATAAACTTAAAAAAAGAAAGCTAACGATATCATACGATCAAAATCAAAATCAAAGCATTTATTTCAAGTAGGCCAATAACAGGCACTTTTGAATTGTCGAAACAAAGATGAAAATTAAATGTAGCTACAGTCCCAGTCACAAGACATAAAAACTGTGAAAGTACTGTAGTTGCCCATTCCCTAACGTAGATCTCTATGGAGAAGAACGAGCAAGAAACTCCATGGACACTCTTTTAAATCAAATTATTGTTACAAAATCTTGGTTACATCATTCATGTGGAGATGGTAGATTATGTGAGAACAATGTAGCAAGATGTGCACGTTAAAAGTGTCCATAGTAAAAACAAAATAATTCTTTCAAATAAGCCATGGCAACTAAGAGATGACCAGTCACAACTGACAGCACCCGTTCACGAACATGACGCATGGATCAGCACCATTCAGCTCAACCACTTTGAAGGGAGCTAAATGGTCCGACACACGCGCCACCATCGGCGAGACATTTGAGTGAGCATGACATACTCTCAACCGCCAGGGCACATTCAAGTCAAAAACTAAAGTAGGTTTCCAGTGAATGATAGCTTTCTAGTACATAGTACTCACACAATATGGGCTATTCGATTATATAATACTAACATTGAATCTATACAATGCAAAGATAGTTGTACAATCCTCAGCAGCTCCAACAATACCATTTAATGCTATCAAGTTTTGCGCCCCTGTCCTTGTGGAGCAGGACCAGCATTGAGCCAAGCATTTTTATCAGCGATATAATCGCTCAACTTGTAATATGCTTGCTTACATAGTGTGCGTTTAATACATGTTTTAAATTTCGTCTCATTCAGTTCAAGAACACTTTGTGGAATTTTATTATAGCATCTCAAACAGTACCCCATGAAAGATGAGTCTACTTTAGCGAGTCTAAAGCCTGGCTGAACTAGTTGGTCCCTATTTCTAGTAATGTAATTGTGTCTGTCGCCTCTTTTACCGAAAAGATGCAGATTTTTTCTGACGTACATTATGTTTTCGTAGATGTATTGGCAATGAACCGTCATGATGCCAATATCCTTAAATAGTTCCCTTAGAGAATCGCGCCTACGAAGATTGTATATGGCTCTGATGGCTCTTTTCTGCAAAATAAATATAGACTCAATATCAGCAGCCCGTCCCCATAGCAAAATACCGTAAGACATTATACTATGGAAGAAACTAAAATAGACCAGTCTAGCGGTATCCACATCAGTGAATTGACAGATTTTTCTAATGGCATATGCTGCTGAACTTAAGCGCCCCGCAAGAGATGTTAAATGAGAACCCCATTGTAGCCTTGAATCAAGCGTAAGCCCCAGGAAAACCGTTTTATCTACGAATTCGAGTTTCTCTTTATTCAATATTATCTCACAATCACTACTTTTAACATTCGGTAATGAAAATCTTATGCATTTAGTTTTTTTTTCATTTAATACCAAATTGTTTGCTGTGAACCAATTTTGGACCTGAAGTAGGGCATCATTCACGTCATCTAGATTTCTGGCCCGTCTTTTTATCTTAAAAATTAGAGAAGTGTCATCAGCAAACAACACAATATTTTGAGATTGGTGTTTCAACTAATAGGGTAGATCATTTATATAGACTAGAAAAAGGAAAGGACCCAATATTGAGCCTTGCGGAACCCCCATTTTTACATTCAAACCCTGTGAATTAACACCGTTTATTTGAACATGTTGTTTTCTATCGCTCAAATAAGATTTTAGCAGGCTAAGTGCAAGTTTACCCAGTCCGTAATGCTCCAGTTTCAAAAGTAATGTGTCGTGATTTACGCAACCAAAAGCTTTGGAGAGGTCACAGAAAATTCCTATTGCGTCTTGGGACTCTTCCCACGCAGCAAATATGTGCTTTAATAGGGTTACACCGGCGTCAGTTGTACAACGTCCCTTGGTGAAACCATACTGTTGATCATGGAAGATTCTGTTGGTGTTAAAATGATAGAGCATTTGATTAAGCATTACTTTTTCAAAAACCTTGCTAAAAACTGGTAACACGGATACAGGTCTATAATTATTGGCATATTTACTGTCTCCGGATTTGAAAAGAGGTATACGATATCATACGATATCATGAAGCGAGGCGAGGGTAACTATGCAACACAGCGAAACTTTTACGAGCTGGACTATGTGGGTTCACACCGAAAACTACGGACGGGCGAGCGAGCGGGCGCACCGGGCGAGGATATAACGATAACGAAT
This sequence comes from Xestia c-nigrum, assembly GCA_916618015.1. Classification (NCBI taxonomy): domain Eukaryota; kingdom Metazoa; phylum Arthropoda; class Insecta; order Lepidoptera; family Noctuidae; genus Xestia; species Xestia c-nigrum. The sequence goes on along the minus strand of OU745246.1, from coordinate 6,063,329 downwards.
ACGAGTAGCATTGCTGGCATCGTCGGAAATGTCTTACGCATTATTTGTATCGACGTTGATCGTGAAAAGAGGTGAATCGATGCTCGCCCGGCTCGCTGACTCGCTAGTTGGCAGTGTAGCCTTTTTTTTTTTTTTTTTTTTTAGGATGGGAAATCATCAAATGACTTCTCCCACTCTGGGCGGAGCGGGAGGGAGTGTCAGACTCTTACTGACTAAAACCCATCCATGTTCCTTCCTCGCCCTTTATGTTCCGGGGCCGCGGTATCTCTTTCGAACAGGCCCGCAACCCCGGCAGGCTTCGGCCCTTGCGGGCCCCTCTTCTTTTGCTGACATCTCTTTGAGGCGCGCGTGGAACACGAACGCGCCGTCGACACGGCCTGTCGTCGTCATTAGACGGCCGGACGGCCAGCTATTGCCCATAGCCAGCCGTCCACAGGCCCGCATCTACGGTGGCCGGTAGCCACCACGTGGCCCCCGACGCCCGTTGCGTCTCCCGCGGCGGCCGGGAAGAGAGGATCTCTCCCTCTCTCGTTCCGCCACCTCCTTCGCTAGCATGACTGCTTCGCAGAAGGAGGCGACGGCTTCCCATTCCGTCTCGCTCCGGACCATGGATTGAACCAGGGCCGGACGCGAGAGGTCGCCGCCGCCGATCGCCGCCACGAGGACACGGCGGAGCTCCGCCCACGCAGGGCAGACTTCCACCGTGTGCTCCACCGTGTCCTCCGGTCGATCCTCGCAGTGGAGACACCCGGGCGATTCCTCCCGCCCGATTCGGTGCAGGTAGGCAGTGTAGCCTGCAATATGATTGTTTGCAGAATTAACTTTTAGACAGTTTGTGAATGTTTCGCCATGGAGAGAATGCAAAGTTAAGAAATATAATTAAAAAATCCCTCCGGCGAGCCGCAGGGGGAGGTAGATTTCGGAGAAGGTGCTGGAGCGTCCGACTATTGAAAATTTGTACTTGTGTGTACAATCTACAAAAAAAAATATGATTTCAAAATCGTTGTCCGGTAATGGAGAGTTTACCCTTCTTAAATCCTCTCATATGAGTTTAGCATGGAAACGCCCTCAAATTTTTTGTTATAATTTTTTATTTCGAAAACGTTAAGTTTTATCGCTAAACTTTGAAGGTATTAATTGTAGAGTAAACAATTGTTTAAGAATACGGACAACTTCAAATTAAAACTTTCAGAATGATCAAAATAAAAAGCAGTTCAAAAATTTTCCATAGGAAAAAAGTTAACTGATTTTAGAAAAACCACACCCCCCGCCGCCCCCCACGGACAAATTCCGCCCATTCACGAACTTAGCCTAAGTTTTGACATTTTCGATTTTTTGGCCAAGCTTGAAAGCAATCGGTTCATAATTGCGACCTTGTAGAGTGTGGCAAAATTTTGCTTGTCACCCATATACATACGTATGCATATAATTATCCCCGTAGGTGAGAGACCAGTAGGTAGATTAAAAAAAAAAAGGAAAATCTACCTAAAAGATACGAGATTTAAGCAAATGGATTTGGTCTTATCAAACCCTAGCTGCTTTTCTCAAGCGGTTTCATGACATAGTCCCTAAAAAACGTGTTGCTTTCAATATATAACACACAAATTCCTTACCTCCCTGGTGTACTTTGTGACTTGAATCTGTCCAATCTCTCCGGTGCTCTCCATACGAGACGCCTCGTTGACGGTGTTGCCCCAGATGTCGTACACCGGCTTGCGAGCACCGATCACTCCGCCTACCAGGGGACCGCAACTTATCCCTGAAGTTAATAGCATGTGATAAGAGGTTTCGGTTATTATTAGGACCAGAATAGTATGCTCACTGAGATAATGACTATTATAGAAGCATGGAATAGAAAGATATACGGCGTTGTCGCGCGGGTTATTCCCATTTATAAGATGTCGGCGCAACATGCACGCAGGATAATTATGTTGAAATATTATTATTATATTAAGAAGAGTTTAACCTACACATGACGCCGCGATCATTAAGACCTCCGTGGCTCAGACAACACGTTGAACCGTCGGTCCCGGCTGTCATTTGTAGACTTTTGACAGACGTTATGGATAGCAGAAGAGATGAAGTAGAAAATAGTATGATATTTTATATCTCTTACCTGCTCTTAGGTAGGTCTTAGGTTGTAGCTTTTGAAACTCGTACCGTAGAATCCTTTTAAGAGCTCCACTTATTGCAAGTGCATAGTCGCATAGAGCGTACAGATGGGCATGATCGTCTTTACATAACTGTAAAAATGGAGGGACGATTATACTTGGTGGTAAAGTATTGCTTGCTCCCATAGCTTCAACTTAACTGGGGATATGAAGTGCCTCTGCCGCCCTTCCAAGAAGGGTTGGGCATGTTTTTTAGAGAATGCATTCTGAAGATGGCAACGTTGTTAATTTTAATGTAAAGGATGATGAATAATCTTACCTTATATTTTGGATTAAGTCCTGACGCAGCCATGTATGTAGCGTTTATCGTTTTAATTTTCTCAATGCATTCAAATTCTGGCTTCAGTAGTAATGCGTCGAAGCAAACTGTAAGTTTTAACATGCTCATGTAAACAGATCGATGATACATATTATTGTCGTTATTTCTTTAACAAGAAAAATTAAATTAAAGAACACAATGTACTAAAAGTTTAATAGAAAATTATTCGTTAATTCGCCATTTTGTGGTGGCGGCCATCTTGGATTTTTAATTTATCATAGTGTATAGTATTCTACTACTCAAGCCCTTTCATTTGATACTCATATTGAGGGAGTTGTTAAATAAATATGTAATCTGTCATTTTGTGGTGACGGCCATCTTGTGTTGATTTTTATGAAACATAGCTAAGTACATTTCTAAATAATTCACCTTTCAAACAAAAAAAAATCAAAATCAAAATCGGATCATCTGCTCGGGCGCTACGATGCCATAGACACACACAGACACGTCAAACTTATAACACCCCGTCGTTTTTGCGTCGGGGGTTAAAAAAGCCGTAAATGTGTGGCTCTTACGTATTAAGTCGTTGAGAAAACGCAAGCTGTTTCTGGCACACAATCTTCTATAGAGCGTGTCAAAGTTTGCGATACATGCAAACAGCACTCCCACCTCGTCATGCTGCTGAGAGTACAGATTCTGAAATAAAGAAGAAGTATGATTTCACTAAGGGTTATAAACGTTTACAGTTTATTCAGTTTTGGACAGTTTCGTAGGGTTTTTTGGTCACATATTCCATAGAGCCGGTTCTGATAAACGGGGCTGATACGTAGACACTCACGGTACGATAGCTCCATAAATTTAGGGTCACTCAGCGAGCTATGTTTGTCTCTCTAAAAATCGCAGCCAGAACAAGGTGATCCGACAGACGCGAATAAGTAAGCTGAATTGGCAATGGACTGGCCATATTAGAATTGATAATCGTTGGGGTAGACTTGTTCTTGATTGAAGAGCCGCAAATCGGCAAGCATTAGTGTTCTAAGACCAGCGCGGGCGGCGGAATCCGCAAGCGGGTGTCGTTAACACAGTTTCTTATGCGGAGCGGGTGAGTGGTATCCGCAGTGTTAACGACAGCCGCGCCGGCTCCCGCTGCCCACGCCGCTCCCGCAGGCCACGATAATCGCAGGTGGCTGGTAGCAACTAGATGAAAGTTGCCGAGAATCGAGTTGAGTGGCTTGCGATTAAAAAAGCCTGTGTCCTGCAGTGGACTGTTGTAGGCTGATGATTGTCACAGTTTATTCGTGATCAAAGCGCTTGCAACACGCAAAAACGCTTGTCGAACTATCGGAACTCGAAACAAATAACAAACATGGTGTTAATGATTGTGTTCCGTGTTTGTGACAAGTTAATGAACATGTCAGTTAAAAAAATTGAAAATATAATGAAATAGAACCCAGTTAAACATCAAACTTACATCAGGATGCCAATCTCTCCTCAGAAAATGATTAACAACATGATCGGGCAATATGTGTTCCAAGAGTCGTTTGTTCATGCCCTGAGCTGACTCCATGCGGGCCAGGTCAGTCTTCACTTGTCGTTTCCATAGGAAGTCAAGCCTTGATATGCCTTCTATCAACCTTGCATGAATTACCACCACAACTAGGAAACCGCACATTAGGACTAGCATTTGTGCAGGTAAGAATAACCTAGAAGAGAAAGGAATTTTCAAATTTGGAATTAAAAAAAGGAATGTTATGATAAACACACATCTGAGTGCTGGCCATATCGGTCGATGAAACGGTGGCCGAAGGACCAAACGTCATGAAATAAATACCGCATATAGCGCTAGGCACCAACGACCTTAAAAAGGCGGCTGGTTTAGACCAATGGTGCAGGACAGAATCTTCTGAAAACCTTTGTCTTGACTGCATCAGGCTGAGCTGATTGAAAAATATTGTAGATACTCGTACAAACTCACATGTTTTCCGTTTGGTAATACATGTAGTAGTGAACTATCAGGATGCAGTACATCACGAAGTGGACAGTAGCCAGCAGCGTCTTGATGAGGAAGTACAGCTTGAGCACCGAGGTGAGCGCGACCAGGCACAGCACCCACGTGAACACCACGTACTCTGGGTGGCGGCAGTTGTCTTGTAAAGGAATTAAACTTGATGTTATTGAACCATTTCAAATGTTAGATTTGTGTCTTATAAGTTGCAATGTTGAGCTCGTTGAGCAGTTTAAAAGAAAAAGTTCAGTTGTTAATAAACTGGTGTATCTGTTCCTAAATTAACCTAGGCTGATAAAATGTTCTCCAAAATTATGCAAATTATTTGTATGAAGGTCGGCTACCCCGATGGGGTTGAAATCGCGTTCCTCTTTCCGTACGACCCTGTAGGCTTCGTCCCAGACCGGTCGGCCTCCCACCGACTATGATAAATGTATTCCTTAACATACAACAGTCCAATGCCTCGAATCAATCTAAGATCAAGGAAAGGATTGAAAGATATGGTAAATCAGACTATGGAATTTTATTGAAATATATTGAAAGTGTTTTCAAAAGTGTAAAACATAACTAGGAGATGCTAGTATGTCAATATGGCAACTAATAGTTCTTGTTAATAACCCTTACGCTAGCGTTAAAGGTAATTGATCAGCCGAGACTCACACGATACTTCACATATACACCAGGTGCACTCAGAGTAACATTTCCATAAGTGACGCTGCGGGCGGCTTTCTACATCATTCTTCTAGTGAGCATTAGGTATCCCTAGCAGTTCTTTCGAACGTGACATGGCAGTTTTTCAGCGACAGAACGTCAATCATCATGCTAATCAGTATTCATTGTCCCTAACAGTCCTAAGACTGGTTATAAAATAGATGTGGTATCAAACCATTCCAATCCCACCCCATGGATCATGTGCTCGTTTCGTACAGCTAGTGCATCTGCAAGACACGTGCTTGTGTCAGCCTGACCGAATCATTTGTCAGAGATAAGAACAATTACTATTCTCGAATCACTATGATTGTCCATATTAGAATTGAGAATCAAACTCAAAAGGCAAGGGGGCTGAATTGATGGTAAGAGCTATTGATTACATAATTTAAGAATTACCAGATAATAAAGTTGATAAGTCAAAACTCAAGAACCATTTTGCAACAGAGTTGGAGATCAACTCTGTTGAAATCCTATAGACAGCCCCGGTTTAGGATTAGCAAATCACTGATGATAAAAGCTGGTCCATATCATATTCACCTGTATCATTCCCAATGTTCAACATGGTATCTGTGGAATTTGAAACAACTACACTCGTGTTTGACATCATCTGGTGCGACACCGGTGGGCAGATATATAATTTTAAAGTGCTGCAACAAGATAAGCCAAGGTCAGATTCCAGTTGGTTTCAAGAGGTCCTGCACGCTATAATGACAGCGGTAGCCGTAAGCTAACGCCCAAACTAACGAGTTATGGTTTCGGTAGAAACCAAGCAGGCGCATTACTTTGTGTATTTTATTTCATCACTACTGCTCTCAAATGGTAAAAGAAAACATCGTCAGGAAACCAGCATGTCCTAGAACCAAAAATCTAAGACATGTAACATCTACCAACCCACACTGGGTCCGCTAAGTAGTGTAGGAGAGGAGGCCAGTCTCCCAGTATTGGGGACATGACTGAAATTGATTATGAAGACTGCTATTGTCTCAGTTGAGTTGCGGGAGTATATTTACCTTGATAGAGACATGACAAATATGAAGAAGCAGATGTGCATAACCCTGAGGATGTGAGTGTTGGTCACTTTGCCGGAAAACTTAACGAGGTGACGCTGTAGATTGGGGAACTCTTGAATCATCACCAGCGCGAAGCACAGGGAGAGGGGTACCGTCATCACCATCAGAACAATCATCAGTTTACCGCAACTACGGAAAGGAACTTGTTTACAAAAAAAGTGCGTTGTAAGTAGTTATGAATGAAGCATTTCCTGCTTATTACACTTAAAAAGGTTACGTGTCCCTTGTCAAAGGATTAAAAAAACGTTCGATGATACATAGATAAAAACTAGCCTGCTCATAATACTCACTTGTAATGCACAACACTCTGTACGGCTACAACAATTAACCATTGAAGCATGCAGCACATGACGTTAGACTTAAAGGTGTCCCCATCATCATCTTCGAAGCTCGATTCGAGATCTTCTCGTTTGAACTTCAACGAAAAGGTTTGAAAGTGCTCTTCGCTTGCCTCGATCAAGCGGTGAATTTGGTCGACCTCCTTTACAAAGATATGGTTATTAACAAATCAGCAAAAAAAAGAAAACATAAAACGAACACACCTCAAATACATAGTTTATCGCACGTTCCCTGAGAACTTTCAAAACATAGACAGGTTGTTAATACCTCACTCAGGTGCATTATTTGTAGCTCTATCAAAACCGCCCATAAATGCACTGCGAAAATCAGTATCGGTTAGGACACAAAAACTTTAACCGGGTATATCTCAAAACTGCTACTTTTGTGTTACGACAGTTTTTTTTTGAGGACATGCGTTATTATCAATTATTATTCCATTATTGAATTTTCCTTCAACATTATCGCTTATTAGAATGGCACTTAGCCCAAGTTTTATGATTATATAACACACCTCGTCGATTGCCTTTGGTTGCTCTTCGTGAAAATCGCCATGGTAATACTGTAATGAACAAAAACAGATTTAAGGATTTGCATCGATCAAATTGATTTGCTTATTTTTCTCAGCTTTTACGAGGTTCTCGTCACGCTGGACTGTTATGTCAACAATTACAGCAGCGCCGCTCCAATCATAGAGGCAATGTCTCCTGGACATGACGAGCTCAGTATTTAGCATTTCAAGCTTGCTGGGGTGCATCTGCCAAGAGTTTTGACATTGTTCTACACCATGTGCCTTAGTCACGCTGACTGGTGGTTCCCATAATAAATTAACAATAGGACGGGTGACATATTAGATAAGTCAAACTATCGACCTATATATCTCGCAACCACATTGGCAAAACTGCTGGACGGTATGATTGATTCCACTTTGAATGAATGTCTGTCCGTGCATGAATGCATCACATTTCGGGTTTCAACCTGGACTGTCAACGGAAAGCGCCATAGTAAGTCTCAAACATACCGCCCAGTATTACACTGATCGTAGAATAAATACGCCTGTTTTCTGGATCTCTCCAGAGCCTTTAACCTAGTAAATTGTGATGAACTCTGGAAAGAGCTTGAGGATAGGGGTGAATCGGCAGGAGTGCAAAGGTTCCTACAGTAGTGCTATGGGAACCAAGAAAATTTTGTAAGTTGGTCCAATGTACTCTCTGATACAAACAGATTGGAATGCGGTGTGAGGCAGGGTAGTTTGACATCTCCGAGACCGTTTAGCTCATATCTAGATTGCATAATATATATAATAAATATATAATATATGCGGGTGGAATGTAGCGTCCATGGTGTAAAAATAAGTAGTATCAGCTACGCTGACGACATGGCGTTCCTGGCGTCGACAGCAGGTGCAGTGAAAGAAATGATTCGGGTCTGTCAGGCATATGCTGCCTCACACGGACTTGTGTGTAACGTGAAGAAGTGCAAATACGTTGTCTTTAAGGCGTGCGTACGGTGAATGCCCAGAAACTATACACTAGCCTAAACAGCTTGAACGTCATGATAGTGACAACATTCAAATATCTAGAGCATCTTCTCACTGACGACCTTTTTTTTATGATGGGAAATCATCAAATGACTTTCTCCCACCCTTTAGTGTCAGACTCTTAAATGTAATACTTTTAAAGCATATTGCCAGTGCTCAAAACCGGGAATATTTGAGTCTACTATACCAACAGAACGCTGAATGACCTACGCGTACAGTACATTAATATCACTGTCTACAACATTCGACGGAAACAGACGTGTACTCTTAGCTCCGTTTTTATAAGATAGCCGATACTAGCATTTATGTCTGACTGTCTAGTCACCAATTTCGCGTACACCGATCAACTACATAGCGGAGGTGCGCCCGCGCACCCGCGACCCCTTTCTAGAAATACCAAACTGACGGTTTCCACGCCGTCATTCACAAGAAAACCGCGTCGCTGTTGTCAAGGTTGCGGGCGAGTGGCAACAGCATCTTATAAACTTTGCCAGAGAGTATCGACTCTCCTATTATTAAAAGTTTTGTGAGAAGGACCATCATTGAACATTAGTCTGGGGATTTCATTTTCACAATACTGTTTACTCTGTCTTCTCTATTGTATTTCTACTTAGACTTGAAATAAGTTATTGCATTGCTTACTAACACGATAGATGTTGTCCGAAAAATGAAGAATATAATATTATGTATCAGTCTTAAGTAGGTATTAATTATATTTATATTTTTTCCTTTTTTTTATTGGGATGAATCATCAAATAACTTCTCCCACTCTGGGCGGAGCGGGAGGGAGTGTCAGACTTTTACTGACTAAAATCCATGTTCCTTCCTTCGCGAATCCCCGCAAAAACCCGCGATCGCTTTATGTTCCGGGGCCGCGGTATTTCTTTCGAACAGGCCCGCAACCCCGGCAGGCCTCGGCCCTGGGGGGCCCCTCCCTTTATGCTGGCATCTCTCTTTGAGGCGCGCGTGGAACACGAACGCGCCGCCGTCGACTCGGCCGGTCGTCGTTAGACGGACGGACGGCTAGCTAGCCCGTAGCTAGCCGTCCACAGGCCCGCGTCTACGGTGGCCGGTAGCCACCACGTGGCCTCCGACGCCCGGTGCGTCTCCCGCGGCGGCTGGGGCGAGAGGCTCTCTCGCGTTCCGCCACCTCCTTCGCTAGCATGACTGCTTCGCAGAAGGAGGTGACGGCTTCCCATTCCGTCTCGCTCCGGACCATGGATTGAACCAAGGCCGGACGCGAGAGGTCGCCGCTGCCGATCGCCGCTACGAGGACACGGCCTTGCTCCGCCCACGCGGGGCAAACCTCCACCGTGTGCTCCACCGTGTCCTCTGGTCGATCCTCACAGTGGAAACACCCGAGCGTTTCCTCCCGCCCGATTCGATGCAGAAACCTCCAGAAACATCCGTGTCCGGTGAGGACCTGCGTCAGGCGGAAGGTGAGGGCGCCGTGGCGCCTCTCCAGCCACCCCTCAAAGAGGGGACTTACCGCCACTATCGTGGCGTGCCCTGCACGGGGTTGCGACAGTCGCTTTCTCTATGTCGCCATGAGATCCGCTGAGCGGCGATTTGCAACGGCAGCGGAGTTTCCCCCCGGCCTAGTGCCTCCGCGCGCCATTCGTGCAGGCGCGCGAGACTATCGCCTCCAGATCCGATACCCACGGACCATCTTTACGGCCACCACTTTCTGGGGCGCGTTCATGTAATGGGCGGCTCCACGCCGATGGGGGGTACACATTGGCGTGGTGGTTCCCGACGGTGGCGCATTCCGAGGCCCATAATAGCACAAAGCCTCGTACTTGTGCAATACCACCTCGAGACCCAGTTGCCGGATCCTCTCTACGACTATCGTAACCCCGCGTGTCATATTTTCGGCCACCGCCTCGTGCGACCTCCCCTGTGCCAGCACCAGGGTATCGTCTGCGTAGCAAACGACGCTGACACCACTAGGGAGGTCCCCGCGCAGCACCCAGTTGTAACAGATGTTCCACAGAGGCGGTCCCAGAACCGATCCCTGTAAGACACCGCACGACATCTCTCGCCGGTTTCATTCTCCGCAGCGACTGGGGTAGATGACGACCCTGTCCGTCAGGTACTCTCCGACCACACGACGGAGGTAGGTCGTCACTGGGTGATACCGGAGTGCCTCCCTGATGCAGCTCCAGGGCAGGGAGTTGAAGGCGTTGGCGATGTCGAGAGACACCACCAAGACAACCCCGCCCCGGGATATTGCATCCCTCGTCGTGAGGGCTCTCACGCGCATGATGGCGTCCACTGTAGAGCGCCCCTTGCGGAAACCAACCTGGTTCTCCGCAAGATTTGGCCCCATCCCCTCAAGGTGCTCGGCGAGGCGGTTTGCAATCATTCAAAAAGCTTGCCCACCTCGTCCGCAGGGCGCTCCGGCTTCTGGATGAATTTATACTTTTCCACACGGGTCCCTTAGCTCCATAGTCATTGGACATCAGCTTTGCATTGCAAATCTTTATGGAATTCAAACGAAGATATGAATATGAGATCGAATTGGTATGGTATGAAAATGTGGAACATGAAGTGTACATTCTCAAAAGGCATCTCCGGCTTCCAGTGGCTTTCTGCGACCGTTTGTTTTTGGCGGCTCCAAAGTCGCGATTTACGTTTGGTCGCCCCATCTGAACCAGTTTGGCATCTGAAAAGAAAATATGTACTGTAAATAATTGAAAAAATCTAATCATCTAAAGAAATGGTTCATCTTATTTCACAGTGCTCGGCGATTAACCAGTGACTTAAATGGTTAGTTTTTGCCATGATCAGTGGTAATTGGAAGATATGTATATGGCCATAGGCCGAATGGATTACTCTAAACCGATTGACAAGCGAAGTGGGCCGCTGTACAGACAACATAGTCCGCTAGAAGTATTATAAAACAAAGTGCGACAGCGAAGGCTCATCACTAACGATGGCCCATCTCTTATCCTGCATTTTGTGTAACTCCACTCGCACTTTAAGGGACCTACGCTGTCGATGTGACAGAATTGGTTGAATTTAATTAACTTAAATGACTATGGAATCGTCGACAAAGAAACAGGCAGGTAAATAAAACATTTAGGCAAAATGGAACAATAATTGAAAGTCTTTAAAAGTCAAGCCAGATCACCTGTAGGCCTCGGTACTACGTAGTGGCTGCTCCGTACTCTCAATGAAGTACGTGACGGGATGGTATTCTTGAAGCAACGGGTCTCGCGTTCCGCCCTCTCCCGGCTCCACATTAAATGCCCCGTTGAGGCACTCAAACGTAGAAGATGAAATGTGCACGCGACTATAAAATATAATAAAGTAGATGTACCTAGCGAGATTTAATCTTGGCTAAAACTAGAACGTGCTTGTGGACACACACACCCATTATCATTTTCTTATTGTTCAGGCTCTCTAGTGAAGGTAAACATCTATGGGGAGTGTAGGGGCCCCGCCAATAAGACTCCGGAGTAGATATACAACAGATGTATTTAGTACCAGTCACAACAATGGGTTTTCACATTACAGTAATAACTAATAACGAGGTATATCTAAGTCTAAGGCGATAAAATACAAATATAATATCGGAACAAGTTCTCTCCATTTTTCTCTCTCTATGAGAATCTGTGTTGCCAACCTTACAACATTAAATCAACCATCACAGATAAATATTTACATAATTGGTTAGGTGGCTTTTCGCCACACCACCCCCCCGGGGAGAAAATAAGGCAGCTATTTATTAAATAGACATACAAGTAAGTATTACCTACATGAATATATTTACAAGTCAAGGATTTCCCTAAATCTGACCTGGCGACCTGATCGCGTAGTGCTAGGTGTGTTCTTGGTTGGCGCTGGCTGGGACAGAACTGGAGTCGGGCCAGCGGTAGCTGCAGGAGTTGGGGCTGAATTGACTCCCCCATCAGGGTCAGAGGCGAGATAGGCCGGTTTCACACGATCTAGACTCACTTCGTTAGGTTTCCCTGCAACATCTATGGTGATCGTTTTCGGAGTGCGGCTGATGATCCTGAATGGACCAGTATACGGCGGTTGTAAGGGACGCCTGACTGAGTCGTCTCGCAGAAATACATGCGTAGCGTCTACTAGGTCCCTGAAAACGAAAGACGAGCGATGGCAGTGACGAGATGCAGGTGTTGGGCGAATGTCCGCCATTTTTCGCTTCAAAAGCGAGACGAAATCTTCAGACGCGTTGGGATCTGCGTGAGGCACACTGGGCACTAGGAGTTCTCCTGGTAACCTCAGTGGTTCTCCATATAAAAGTTCCGCTGCAGAACATTTTAAATCCTCTTTCAAGGCTGTACGAATACCGAGAAGGACCAGCGGCAGAGCTCTGTGCCAGGTGTCATTATGACACATAAGAGCAGCCTTTAATTGCCGGTGGAAACGTTCCACCATGCCGTTCGCTTGAGGATGGTAGCTGGTAGTTCGTGCGCGTCTGGTAGCACCAAGGTTCATGAGACGCTGGAATAAGGTCGATTCAAATTGACGTCCCTGGTCCGTGGTTACAACGGAGGGAACGCCAAAGCGAGAAATCCACTCTCGGAAAAAGGTTTCCGCGCATTCTTCTGCCGTCATGGTCACCATCGGCCAGGCCTCCGGCCATCTGGTAACTCTGTCGACGGCTGTCAGGCAATACTGGTAGCCTTTGCTAGAAGGAAGCGGACCGATGATGTCCACGTGGACATGACGAAAACGCTTAGTTGGTGTGGGGAAACTTCCGAGCGGCGTCAGCGTGTGTCTGGAGATTTTGCTGCGCTGGCAGGCAATGCAGGATCGCGCCCAGGTGTGGCAATCCTTGTTAATACCCGGCCACACAAATCGGTCAGCCACCAATCGCGCGGACGCCCGCGCGCCTGGGTGGCTGAGTTTGTGCAATTTGTCGAAGTACGGCCGACGAAATGATGGTGTCAGGTACGGACGAGGTTTCCCTGTCGACATGTCACAGAAAATCGAAATATCAGTCCCAGGTATAGTTACCTTTTCCAATTTAAGGGACGAACTGGTTCTCATGTTCTGCAATTCGTCATCGTTTGCTTGTTCTTCAGCCAGGGCAGCGAAGTTGTTTTCAAGACATACTGCCTCCACACGTGACATCGTGTCTGCGACCACATTGTCTTTCCCGCTAACGTGGACTATGTCCGTTGTGAATTGGGATATGAAGGAAAGGTGGTTCAGCTGGACTGGGGGCAACTTCTCTCGACGTTGGACAAACGCATAGGTCAACGGTTTGTGGTCGGTATATATGGTTGCATGCTGGGCTTCTAAGACATGGCGGAAGTGCTGCACTGCCTCATAAATAGCCAGCAACTCCCGATAATAAGCTGGCCAGGATGAGTGTTTCGGTGACAATTTCTTGCTGTAGAAAGCCAGTGGTTGCCAATTTCCGTTGACATTCTGCTGTAAGCAGGCTCCAATATGGCTTGACGAAGCGTCTGTAAAGAGACCTAAAGGTGCATCAGCAATGGGATGGGCCAGGAGAGTAGCATCGACGAGGTGTTCCTTGCACTTATTGAACGCAAGCTCCAGCTCCGGTGTCCAAGGCATAGGCTTCGGGCCTTTAAGCTTCGTCGCGGTCAGCGCGTCGATAAGCGGTGCCTGGAGGTCAGCTGCTTTCGGGAGAAACCGGCGGTAAAAATTTACCATGCCGAGGAACCTGCGAAGGCCTTCAACCGTTTTAGGCAGAGGAAAATTTCGCAGAGCTTCAATTCTCTCAAGAGGTGGGCTGGAACCGTCCTTGCTGATTCGGTAGCCGAGGAATGTTACCTCTTCAGCGCCAAACTCGCACTTCGACGGATTAACAACGACACCATACTCCGACAATCTCTGGAATAAGACACGCAGGTGTTCAGTGTGTTCTTCAGGAGTGCGGGAGTAGACGAGGATGTCGTCAATGTATGGGTAGCAGAATTCGAGTCCCCTTATAACTTCGTCCATAAACCGCTGGAACGACTGGCCAGCATTGCGCAGACCGAATGTCATAAAGGGAAACTCGAACAACCCGAATGGTGTCGTGATTGCAGTTTTGCAAATGTCGGCTTCATGGACCGGAATCTGTTGGTACGCCTTTACGAGGTCTATGGTACTGAAGATCGTAGCACCAGAGAGGTTGTGCGTGAAGTCGACAATATGGCGCACGGGGTAGCGATCGGGGATGGTCCTGGCGTTTAACGCGCGGTAGTCCCCGCAAGGACGCCATCCGTTCTCCCCCTTGCGTGCCATGTGCAGTGGTGACGCCCAAGGACTGCTGGAAGGTCGAGCTGTTCCACAGCTGACCATGTCTTCAAATTCTTTCTTCGCAGCCTGGAGCTTTTGCGGGGCGAGTCTTCGTGGGCGGCACGATACCGGTGGTCCGTCAGTAGTAATAATGTGGTGTACAGTTGAATGTTTCACGGTACGTGGTCTTAACGCCTGCGTTAAGTGTGGTGTCACAGTGCAGTGTTTGTTGTGTCGCGCATTGCCGTTCAAAAAGGCTAGGCACCGAGACCTACCCTCCTCCGATTATTGTGACTATAAAACTATTTTTATTCTTCCACCTACATTTTGTTATTGTGTGTTAAAATACTGTCATCATAGCGGCAACCTCTCGCTCCGCACGTTTTATTGTAAAATCATTGTTTTACTGATTATATCACCAATACCTCATTCAACGGGAGTTTTATTGAGAAATCTGAAGCCCCAACATCTGGCGACCGTGACAGGACCTGCAATTTTCACGAAAAACAAGTTCGTGAGCACGCGACCAAGCGTTGTCGGTGTAGCCATTTCACCGCAGCCGCCTATCAACCAAATCAAGAAACATACCTGGCTTTCCTGGAAGTGCATCAGCCATTGCAGCCACCGCCGGTCAGCGATCAGCATTCTGCTGAATGCTGATCGCACCGCTGCGTACCGCAGCATCGGCCAATGCAAACCTGCATTTTCTGAAGGAAAACAAGTGCGTGAGCACGCGACCACGCGCTGCTGGTGTAACCATTGCGCCGCAGCCACCGTTTCAACCAATTCAAGAATCATACCTGGATTCCCTGGAGGTGCACCAGCCATTGCAGCCCCCGCCGGTCAGCGATCAGCATTCAGCATCGTACCGCAGCCTCGGCCAATGCAGCTAAGTGCCCAATTTTCCTTGCGAATTCCCTGTTACCTTACCTTTACACCCCTTATCCTCATGAAATCTATCCAATATCTATTTTAAATAGCTTCTACGAGTGCATTAGTGTCTGTAGTCATTGTAGTGTCATAAAATATTACATGAATACATCATATGCAGTTCATTAAAATCGTATAGCCTATTAGTAAACGATTTAACCATAAACATAAATACATTATAGGCCATCTTCCTACGATATTATCTTAGTTCTTTATTCGTG
Source organism: Xestia c-nigrum (assembly GCA_916618015.1). NCBI lineage: Eukaryota > Metazoa > Arthropoda > Insecta > Lepidoptera > Noctuidae > Xestia > Xestia c-nigrum. The sequence goes on along the minus strand of OU745246.1, from coordinate 6,047,861 downwards.
TTTCCTCTCAGGCTTATAGCTGTTACTATAGGCATATATTTCACCAACATCGCCGAACATTCCAGGTCGATCTCTCCGTGTAACATAACATCGGGTTGCCTGCCGTGTCACCGTGTGACACCGGGAGCCCCACCGCTGCACGGGCCGGCCTCAGGTGACGTTAGGCGAGGAGCGTGAGCTAACCTTTTATTTATTTACATTCTCATCACTTAGTTTGTGCCTGTTTATTTCCATATTCAAATCTAATACGACACCACTTGTTTAGTTGATTAAATCCATTTTATTTTAAGATTTGAGTTCACAATGGGTAAAGATTATGGAGGTGAAACTAGCACAAACGATCCTCGTGAATTACAGGATCTTTTAGTGAAACGTAGTTCCATAAAAGGTCAAATAACGAAATTCAGAAACTTTTTATCGAACATTACCTCTAAAGAAACGCTTACTCAGATTGAGTTAGCTGAGTTAACATTGAAACTAAATAAATTTGAATCTATCTATAGCCGTTTTGACGACTTGCAAAATCAGATAGAAGTATTACACTCTGATAATTTATCTAATGAGATTGATGAGCGTGATACTATCGAACAACTATTTATATCGAACATAGCAATTGCTCAAAGTGTTACACAAAAATATAACTCGAACCGTCATGATGAAGGTAATAACAAGGATTTAAATTCAAGTCAGATAACTACAGTTCCGTGTAATCATGATCATCATGACATAGGTTTTAAATTACCTCAGATTCAAATTGCTAAGTTCGACGGGTCTTGCTTTCGCTGGCTTGAATTTCGTGACACATTCTTGTCAATAGTACATAATAACGACCGCATCGCTCCCATTCATAAATTCCATTATCTTATTTCGTACTTGACTGGCGATGCAGCGCGCATTATTGCTAACTTGGAGGTGTCCAGCACTAATTATGCGTGTGCTTGGAAATTATTACGTGACAGATATGACAATACCCGACAATTAGTAACTCATCATATAAATTCATTAATATACATGAAACCAATCACAAGCGAGTCTGATAAATCACTACGATTCTTTGTGGATCATGCTAATAAAAACTTACGCGCTTTAACTAATCTCGGTATAGGTTCACGCGACTGGGATATTTTACTCATTCATATTATGAGCCCCAAGCTTGATAGCTGCACCAAGGCCAAGTGGGAAGAGTACCGGGGCACGTTAGATACCATTGCGCCTAGTTTAGAACATTTTTTCAAGTTTCTTGTTGATCGCGCTATTGTACTTGAGTCAATAAATAGCAGCTATTCATACTCTAAACCCAAGACTCAGATAATTTCAAATTCTAATAATAAAATAAAATCTCACCAGTCTTACATTTCTAATAGTGAAGACAATAATATTTCTGATATATCATGCGGCGTTTGTAATGGTAATCATCGCCTTTATGATTGTCCCACCTTTTTGGCTAAGAGTGTGGATGACCGTATCACTGAAGTAAGTAAATTGAATCTTTGTCATAACTGCTTTAGGTCTGGCCACTCCGCCCGCAATTGTCGCATGCATCCGTGTCGCATGTGCAATATACGACACAATAGACTCTTGCATAAACAATCAAGTAACAAAAATATTTCTAGTGTTGTCACCACTTCACCCGACATCACTGACGATACTCTCGTTAATTTTTCCAATCAAAATAACCATCAAGTTCTTCTATCTACTGCTTATATTGAGGTAGTCAATCCTACGACCAAACAAACACTGAAGGTTCGTGCTCTTTTGGATTGCGGTAGTCAGTCATCATTTATTACTCAATCTCTTAAAACAAAACTGCTTTTAGAACCAACTACCACTTTAAAGGTAAATATCATAGGCATAGGTAATAAAACTACTACTCAAGCTACAGAAACTTGTGTAGTTCAGTTGAATTCTTTGATGAAGCATTTCACTGTTACCTCTTCTTTTCTGGTATTACCAGTGTTGACCGGTAACATACCTCGAATACCCGTTGACGTGAAACATCTTAACATTTCGAATGATTACTTTTTAGCGGACCCTCACTTCCACCAACCAGCACCTGTTGATGTTGTCATCGGTGCCGATATTTTCTGGGACATAATTGGCCGCGATCAACTTTCTCTCGGTCTTAATCTACCTGTATTGAGAAGTTCCCATTTCGGTTGGTTGATAACAGGTCCTATATATTTTAATCTACCCAAAGACAATAAGTCAAAGGAAATTGATGTAGCTTCCAATCATTCAGTAGTTTCTTATGTGTCATCTACTGAAAAAATACATCATGAGTTAACAAAATTCTGGGACTTAGAAAATGTTCCCCAAACTCAACCACTTATTAGTCATAGTGAAAAGGCATGCGAAACACATTTCTTATCACACACCTTCCGTTTAAAAACCGGTAGATTTTCAGTCAGTCTACCTTTAAAGGATACGCCTGATTGCCTAGGTGAATCTTATTCACTAGCTAAAAAACGCTTGTTAAATTTAGAAAAGCGATTTCGCAGAGAACCACATGTGAAATCGCAATACGTAGAATTTATGCGTGAATATGCAGACTTGGGCCACCTTTCGGAATCTGCTGTACCTATACCTTTTACCTCTTATTTCCTCTGCCATCACGCTGTCTTCAAAGACAGTAGTGAATCTACGAAAATTAGAGTCGTATTCGACGGCTCCGCTCCTACTTCATCGGGTCAGTCTGTAAATGACATCCTCATGGTTGGGCCTAATATGCAAGACTCACTATTCTCCATATTAATAATTACATTTCCCTATCAAACCATCCACCAACCAACCAATCCAACCATCCATTTACCTCTAATAATAATTTAACTAAAAGATCTTTTTTATCGTCTCTGTTTAAAATATTTGACCCGTTGGGACTAATAAGTCCGTGTGTAATAAAAATGAAAATGTTATTACAACAACTATGGCTGCACAATTTGACTTGGGACTCTCCAGTTCCACCAGAAGCTCAAAGAGATTGGAACGATTTTATACAGTCTTTACCTTCCCTCTTAGCTCTAGAAGTTCCGCGTCGTGTTCTCTGTGATGAACCCGCATCTGTAGAATTACATTCATTCAGTGATTCATCACAAAATGCATACGGAGCTTGCATTTACTTACGTTCAGTTAATGCTGCGAACGAGGTCACAGTCAAGCTACTTTGTTCCAAATCCAAGGTAGCTCCGATTAAAGGTGCAACTATCCCTCGTCTAGAATTGTGCGCAGCCTTACTGGCAGCAATGTTATGCTTGGCTGTCAAAGAGTCACTGCGATATGAAGTTCAGCACCAAGTACACTGGTGCGACTCGTCAACAGTGCTAGCCTGGCTCCACACCAGTTTTATAAATTTGAAAACATTTGTAGCTAACAGGATTGCAGAGATCTGTGAGCTAACCGATGCCTCCTCCTGGCGCTATGTGACCACATCTGTTAATCCTGCTGACCTCATATCAAGAGGAGTCAGTCCAAATAAGCTTTGCGGTACCCAGCTGTGGTGGTCAGGCCCTTCATTCCTCATTGAGCCTGAATGTAATTGGCCTGTCTTAAAACCTAACAAAATTAATATGAATGACTTACCAGAAACTAAACCTAATTGTACTGCCACTCATGTTAGTACTCAAAATGAACTCATAATTAATTTCAAAGATTTTTCTAGTTTAACTAAAATCAAACGGACTTTCGCTTACGTGCTAAGATTTATTAATAATTTAAAACCGAATAAAGCCAAAGTTCTCGGCAATCTGACTATTGACGAATTAAATAATTCATTTTATAATTTGTGTCGTCTCGCACAGCAAGAATCATTTCTCTGTGAATATAATTTGTTATGTAGCAATAAGGCTTTAAGTTCAAAATCAAATATTTTATCGTTGTCTCCATTTTTAAGTGATGACAAGATTATACGAGTTGGTGGCCGACTAGGCTCATCTGATTATAATTATTATAAAAAACACCCTGTTCTCCTGCATGCTTCGCATCATTTCACCAAACTGATTTTCGAGTACGAACATAAACGCGGATTACATGCTGGACCACAATTGTTGTTGGCCGTTGTTAGGGAATACGTTTGGCCGATTAACGGCAGAAATTTAGCTAGGCGCATTTTCCGTAACTGCCCCAGGTGCAGACGCTTGCAGGGTAAGACTATTGCGCCAATAATGGGACATTTGCCCTCACAACGTGTCATGCCAAACTTTCCTTTTCGATCAGTGGGCATTGACTTCGCTGGCCCATTCCTTATTGTAAATAGAAAAGGACGTAGTGCTTCGTTGGTCAAGTGCTATCTTTGTTTTTTTGTATGCCTTCGATATAAAATCTCTCACCTCGAAGCCGTAAGCGATCTATCAAAGGACGCTTTTATCATGACATTCCGAAGGTTTGTGTCACGAAGAGGCAGGCCAGCGGAAGTATTCTGTGACAATGGACGCAACTTTGTCGCGGGAGCTAAAGAACTCAACGATTTTTTTAAGACTTACCAAAATGACATATCTGATTTTGCATGTTCGGAAGGCATACAGTTTCACTTTTCACCAGCCTACGCTCCTCATTTTGGCGGTATTTTTGAGGCCGGTATCCGTTCGGCAAAATATCATGTTAGACGAGTAATGGGTAATTCCCACTTAAGTTATGAAGAACTTCAAACTCTTTTCGCTCAGGTGGAAGCAGTTTTAAATAGTAGACCTCTCTGTCCCTTATCTTCCTCTCCTGACGATTTCCATTGTCTTACTCCTGGGCACTTTCTCATTGGTCGGGCACTCACCGCTCTGCCTGAACCAGCTGTCGAAGATTGCCACTTAACCAACTTGCAGCGCTATGCCAGGCTGCAGCAAATATACCAACACTTTTGGCAACGCTGGCAACGCGAATACATTGCTGAGCTGCAACGGCGCCGTAAATGGAAGACCAACGCTGCCTCAATCAAAATCGGAGACATGGTCCTATTGCAAGAAGATAGCGTCCCACCCCTATGTTGGAGACTTGGACGCATTGCAAGACTCTTCCCAGGACATGATGGAGTCTCACGTGTGGCCGACGTCAACACCAACAAAGCAATCATACGGCGTCCTCTGGTTCGCCTCTGTCCCTTACCAACCGAAGAGGAACTGAAGGGTTGAAACTTCGGGAGTTTCAACGGGGGGAGTATGTTAACGCCTGCGTTAAGTGTGGTGTCACAGTGCAGTGTTTGTTGTGTCGCGCATTGCCGTTCAAAAAGGCTAGGCACCGAGACCTACCCTCCTCCGATTATTGTGACTATAAAACTATTTTTATTCTTCCACCTACATTTTGTTATTGTGTGTTAAAATACTGTCATCATAGCGGCAACCTCTCGCTCCGCACGTTTTATTGTAAAATCATTGTTTTACTGATTATATCACCAATACCTCATTCAACGGGAGTTTTATTGAGAAATCTGAAGCCCCAACACGTGGTAACCCAGGAGGCCGCAAGATGTCAGGGAACTCCGATAGCAACTTGGAGAAAGGTGACTCTGCCACCACTGTCCTGACGCTGGCTTGGTTTGTCTTAGCAATGATAGCAGCGATGGAGAGGTTGGTGCAGCCATCAATTAGTCGCTGGTTGCGACAGTCCGGCATGAGATGGTATTCTGCTAAAAAGTCTGAGCCGATAATGGGTGCACCAACATCTGCAATAATAAAATGCCACTTAAAATCTCTGCGTAAACCTAATTTTAAATGCAGAAGTATAGGACCATAGGTTTTGATAGTGCTTCCATTTGCCGCACGAACGTCAAATGTTGTGGGTTTGTATTGTCCTTTAAGCAAGCGACGTGGAAAGCAGCTGATGTCAGAGCCAGTGTCAATTAGGAATCGATGTCCTGATCTGGAATCCTTCACAAATAATCGGCGGCCGGAGTTGGTGCAATCAGACGCCGCCTCTACTGATTGCTTGGTTGGTTTCCCTCTTGCTTGGGCTTCCAGGAGCAAGGGGAGTTGCACTTTGTCGCATTCTGGCGAAATCTTTTGTGGTACCAACACCCATCGGCTGCCTGATCTAGATGATGACCTTGAGGTTGGTCGAGAGTGAGTGGCGGATCGAGAACGTCCACGGTCCACACTGAGGGCCTCGACTTTCTTTGTAAGATCCTCGATCCGCTGCAAAATGTGGTTCAAATCCACAGTTGAGGAGCTAGCCGCATGGACTGCTGTTGGTGCTGAAGAAGTCTCAGCAATAGCATCAGCTATCTCAGCCACCTTATCCAACTTGAGGTCTTTCTGAGCAATAAGAATTCGCTGTACCTCACGTGGCAGACGGCGCATCCACAACTCACGGAGTATGCTGTCATCACCCATTTCCGTGCCAGCCAAAGAGCGAAGATGGCGAAGGAAGGCCGATGGCTTCCGGTCACCTAGTTCTTCATCACTAAGTAGTTGCCGTATTTGCTGAGCTCTGGAAAGGGACAGTTTGTTGATGAGTTCCCTTTTGAGGTGTTCATACTTCCCCTCAGGCGGAGGGTTTGAAATAGCGTCTTCAACCTCTGCCGCTACTGTTGTGTCCAACATTGACAATACATACCCGAATTTGGTGGAGTCAGCTTTAATCCCATGGATATCGAATTGTGCCTCCGCTTGTGCAAACCATAAGCCTGGCTTGTCTGACCAAAATATTGGAAGTTTCACTCTCACTTCATTCACTTGAGTACCTGATGAAGTTAAAGAGACAACCCGCTCCTGCAGTTCCCTCAGCTGTTTCATTAGCTCAGCGTCAGCCATGTTTAGTTATGGAAAACCAAAATTAAGACAGAACACAAATAGCAGGCAAACACAAATATATAAAAAAAAAAATAGTAAACAAAAAACGTTAGGTGTTATTTATGGCACCATTCCCCAGATTAGAAACACTTATTTTAATTATAATGGCACTGTATATGTCCAAAGCCAACACTCAATCTCATTGCTAAGCGCATAACCATCAATAAAAATCAATGAAAACAGTTTGACAAATATGAAATTAATAGATGCAGATTCAATGTGAACACACAATGTCAACATGCAAACAATATACAACCAAAGCTATATGAACTGTGTTAATTTGCAATAATCAATGTAATTTTAAATTATCAATTACAATAACAATAAGCATATTATTTATCTTAACATTCATCATAAGAATAAATCAGTCAATGTGAGCAAACAGTGGGTTATTCTGCTTATATTATTTTATGTACTTTTACAAGAAAGAAAATAGTGTTAACTTTTTGCAAACAAAACACTTTAAGAAATTACTGTAAGTTATTATTTTGTATAAAACATTAGTTACTAGGGGGTTAATTTAAGCACCGATTTACATTAGTTTGTTATCACTGTTATCGAATTGTCCAACACCGTACCCCAGGGTTAAAGTTATAAATGTTCAAAAACTTACGATTTCTCGAGGTAAACAAACCATGAACCCTAAAATTCACTGACGTGAGGATCATAGAGTAATATAATCTCTGACGAGGATAGACCACAGAGGAACGATGGTCAACCGAAATCTTCCGCTGTTCGGTCAGTGGCGCCCGTGTATAGGTAATCGAATAATCAGCTTTTGGCGCGAATGCTGCTTCTTGGGAGAAAAAAAATATGGCGGATGAGATTTTTCACAAGTTCGACTCGAATGTTAGGTACTTAGGATTTATTCTTAAGCACTTCACTGTCACTTTCTCACATATATGATTTCATGCACAAATGAAGGCGGGGATTCCGATGTAAGAGTACGTTTGTAGACGTAACTTGAGCAGGCCGGCACGAGGTTGCCTTGTTGCAGACGCCGGTTGCAGATTTTTCTGATTTTACGTCGTAGGGCTTCTTGCCGCCACCGGAACAGGTTGGAGGGGCACAGCACTGCGCCCGACGTCCAAATTTTCTGTGATAGGCTGTGATAAACAGCCGCTACTAACTCCAGCAACGGAGTCGCGGGTCACCAATATGGGGAGTGTAGGGGCCCCGCCAATAAGACTCCGGAGTAGATATACAACAGATGTATTTAGTACCAGTCACAACAATGGGTTTTCACATTACAGTAATAACTAATAACGAGGTATATCTAAGTCTAAGGCGATAAAATACAAATATAATATCGGAACAAGTTCTCTCCATTTTTCTCTCTCTATGAGAATCTGTGTTGCCAACCTTACAACATTAAATCAACCATCACAGATAAATATTTACATAATTGGTTAGGTGGCTTTTCGCCACACATCGTTAGGAAACCATCCGGTATCCTAGAACTCAAAATTCGAAGACATGTGACATCCATCAACTGGCACTGGACTCGCTTGGTGTCATGTCATTGTGTATTTTATTACCATGCGGGGACGTTATGTGCCTACGTAAAATGAACCAGTTTTATAGACAACACCGGCGCATTTGAAAAAATCACGCTTCATAAAGGTTTTAACTTACCTAGCATTGACGAGGACACGACGTTGCTGGTCAGGACACAATGAGTCTACCGCATTTAAATTATCAATGAAAGTTAAAGAGCCATTTATTAAACTAAATGACAGATGCCACATATTAATATTCTTTTAGTTCAGCGCCATCTTACGTTGAAAAGGGCCGGCAGGTTTCACCTTTAGTTAATGAAGCTTACCCTGGTCGGCCGCTGCTCTCAATGCGGTTGGCGATGGTGACGTCACGGGACCACAGGTCGAGCTGCCACTTGAGCTGCCCCAGCACCCCGCACACCACTTTGCCGCTGTGGATACCGATGCGCATATCCAGGGACGTCTGAACACAGAAAGTAAATCAGCTAAAGTTGCAAGAACTGGATATTTTGAGTTAGACAAAAAGAGAGATCGTGAATTGGAAAGTGTAAAGATGGACGCCCTCTGTGGCTAGGTGGAGTAACATGCGGTGTAGCGTGCGATTGTTTAGGTCTATGTAAAGTAGTGGACTGCTGTAGGCTGGATGATGATGATGGATAACTAAACGAGGATGTTTCACCGTTAGATGTTGCATTTGTCGCCGCACGTCACGGATGGCTCGTATCATGTGCAGCCCCAGGTCGACGCAGCAGTGCGCGTGATCCTCGCGCTCTTCCAGAAGTCCGCTCACGCAGAAGTAGCAGTCGCCCAGCAATTTTATGCGGAGGCAGTGGTTCTCCTAGAGAAAACATAATTTTGCTGTCATTAAAATAGCATTTGTTAGACACAGCAAGGCGAATCCCAAAATCATTAGTATATGCAACTTTATAGCGTTTTTATACATTAGAGTAACATGAATATAAATGTTCGCTTGTACTGTAGTGTTAGTGTAGGTACATTAAGACCCAATCTTACCGATGCCAACTTATCAAAGCGAGCGAACAGTGAATTCAGCATCTCCACCAACTCCTGCGCACTACACTTGCTGGATAAATCTGTAAGATAACAGAGCACTATTTAACGTAATCAATACGACGTTAATGCAATCCATATCACGAAAAACAGAAAAAAAATATATTTATAAAATATCTAGTTTCATTGGGTTTTTTTTTATAAAATATTTATTTTAATTGGCAGATAATCAAAATGCTGTTGACACCAAAAACCAAGATGGCGGCTCAAAGATAATTTTTAGTCACGGTTGTGACATTATCGTTCTAATAGTGTGTGCGGAAAATAATACCTCGTGGCTACACAATAACAGCCACACGGGTCGATTATCAAGGTTAAGCAGCAATTGCCTAGATCGGTCCTTAGACGAGTGACCATACATTTCATATCGAGTTACCTCCGTACTTCAGAAACCACACGAAACCGCTAGTTCGTTCTGGGTGTCACTTTTACATCTTTGACAATCCTAAGGCGTTGTCCTAATTGGCGAAGATCGCACGATGACACGATGCGTTCTCGTCGTGCGATGAGTTCAAACATACAGATTACATCAGAGTGTTAGAACCTCGCAAGTACTCGTGCGAGCATATGAAACGCTCAATAACGATGCGTTTGATCGTGCGATCATGTAATCAAAGCAACAGATCTCTTTTGAGTGTCCTAATCGGACTCGAGTCTATTTTCAATGTCATTTGCAATTTTTGAAGCAATATTGCTCGACATCAGCAAAAAACCGACTTCAAAAAAAACAAAAAAGTGAAAAATAACTTTAGCTTCTGAAGTCGGTGACCTTTGTTTGATTGCTTTAGTTATTTTGTCACCGACTTCAGAAGCTAAAGTTATTTTTCACTTTTTTGTTTTTTTTGAAGTCGGTTTTATTTTTTGCAAAAAAGTTTTTATTTTTCACTTATTAGTGGTTCACAGGTGGTTGATACATGGAAAGTGCATACCGTTACAATTACAACAAGCCCAAACACGACTATGGTACATTGTCTCATTATGGAGTTCCGTGACTCTTGGCTTCATCATCAGATCTGATGGTAGAATGGTTCTTATCAAACGCAAATGTCACTTGTTGTAGAAAATACCAAAATCGCAACACGTTTTCAGATAAAATTTGAAGAGTTCCCTCGATTTCGCCAAGATTCCATCATCAGATCCCAATTTGGTGGCTATGGGACCAACTTGGAAGTATACCCTTTCAAACAAAAAAAGAATTTTTCAAATTGGTTCAGGCGTCTTCGAGTAATCGGTGAACATACATAAAAAAAAAAAAAAATACATACAGTCGAATAGAGAACCTCCTCCTTTTTGGAAGTCGGTTAAAAACTGTAAAGAGCCATCGAGCGCGACGCCAGCCATAAAGCGACGGCATCACACGATGGACATCGCGCGATCTATTAGGACACCTGTTAGGTCATCGTACGACCACTTTGATCGTGAGATGAAAAACGCATCGCGCCATCATACGATCGCTCCCGATTAGGACGCCGCCTAACAGTGGTCCGATATTCTGTCAGCCTTAATACCAAGACGTATCGTATTAATCGGTACTAACTGGTTTGTGTAGGTCATACAAAGCAGTCCATGAAAATACTGGTGCTTTTTTTTAATTTTATTTAATTTAGCTGCAACCTATTCAATCCCACCATATAGCTGGGAAAAGGTCAAGCAGATAGTGATGCACGGCACGTTGCTCACCGGTGAATCCCTTGATGTCAGCAAATAGAATGGATACGTCATGTCGACTGCTATAGGTTACATGATTTATCATGCTTTCAAATCCGCCAGCATCTTCGCACATATAATTAGCTATGCTTTTTGCCAAAAAGTCTGGAATAACTGCAAGAGAATATAAATTAGTTTCAGTAACGTGTGTTACGGTTACAGCTAATATAAATAATGAAGAATGATTAGAAATGGACTGCATTGGTATGGACATGTGATGAAGAGGGATGGAACGCATATGACTCAAAGAGTGATGAATATAAATGTTGATGAATGGAGAGGAAGAGGACGACCAAAAAAAAAATGGATAGATTGTGAGAGGGATAATAAGAAAGGAAAAAGAATATTAGATAGCGTAGAGGCAAGGGCAGGAAGATGATGATGACTGCAACTTGTAGAAGTAAGTAAATATTTATAATACTTACGTTGGTATTGAGCGTGACTAGATCAGGATGAAAATATGAGGGGGCAGACCAAAAAAGAAATAAAAGCCAGAAATATTTGCACGACCAGACTGAGAATCATACAATGCTGCACAAAAATAAGGATGAGCGCAAGAGAATGATGACGTTGGTATTGAGCAGGATCTTACCGCTTTGTATCAAATTCCATGCCTTATCGTTCTCAATCTTAGTTTTCTCGTATGCGCTCTTAGACTTCCGAGTTTCCAAAAATACCTGTCTCTGTTCGCAATCCACAAACGACTTGGCATACAGGCCCGCGAAGTTAATGGCTGCGTGAAGTAGCATATTGCCTCCTAGAACACGCCAGTCGCAGGTGTACTCCTGCAAGCAATTAAAAAAGATAAAAAATCATTAGAATTTGTTTTTTTAAGGTTTCGAGAGCATAGCGTGGATGTGATGCCCGAGCGTGGCAAGCGAATTTTAAAAAATCTGTGAATGCAGTTTTGTTTTAAAATAAAGGAAAGTTTCCTATTAGTTTTGGTATATCCAGTATTTAGAGTACTTTTCCTACAGGTGGCATTGAAAAATTCCACCCTGTATATGATGTACATACCGCCATACTTAGCCAACAATATTTTTACGAAAAATGTCATGAGAGAAGTTTTGATTGTGTAAGGGAAGATCAAAGAATCGATACATGGACTGTGTGAGAGATGATTTGGATAGAACGGGGTGGCTCCCAAGATAAAGCAGAAGAAGAAGATGGCTAACAGACAAGTAAGGAAGAAGACATACTACGCTGACAATCCAATTCAAATCAATCAAATCAAAAAATCAATTCAATCTAACTCTTACATTACATTAACACATATACTACTTACGTGACTATGGCGGGTTAAATCTGTCGGGTCAGTATCCACTAGTGCGTCCACCATTGTGTCCACTAGTAGTGCCAGGAAAGACAGCATCCCCAGAGAGACGCACCAGCACAGAGACAGCGGGAACATCGCGTACGGCACGAACACTACGAACAGCATGTACCAGACTTGGTCCTGAGACTCTTGGAAGCCGATACCTTGCTTGCTCATACCTAGACACAATAGAGCATTCGTTTATCGAGTGTCGTTCCATGGCTCTAGGGTTCAATGTTGAATAATAATAGATGTAAAGGTCGATAGGTTAAGAAATGCTTGTGGAGGTCGGTCCGTGGATCCAACCTTCATTATATCCATGCCTTTGATCCCGGATATCATCTGAACATCTTCTCAGTCAGTATGTGTATTTAGAACCTCGTAACTCTCGAGTTGGGTTTTGGTTGGCTGCGCAAATAGCGTCATAAGTACGCTCAACGCGCTATGAGCAGAAGCCCTGCACGTTGTTGCAGGGATCGATCGGTCTACTATGCGAGCTGATGAGTTGTTGTGTTGTTGTTGTTGTTGTTGTGTATTGATGTGTTGTGTTGAGATGGTTTGTCACCCGACATTAGAAGTACAAAGTGACTGTCATGATGTCGAATTGCAGATGAAGCTGTCATTTTTGGGGAAGTGGTGAGTGACTACAGCGAAGGAATACCGGTTAGAGTTTACGTCACGAGCCACTGAGAAAAAAACAGAAAAATGTTATTTTCGCAAATCGTTTATGTTCTCGATTCTGTTGTATAAAACCGACGTCGAAGGGATTGTACTTATTAATGGTGAATGATCCAGATGATGAACATACCTTGGACGATAAACAGCACCCAGGTACCCACTGCGGCCCAATGTAAGTGGTCTTTTGCGAAGGATCGCCTCCAGATCAGCAAGCACACACACAGCACGTTCAGACAAGCGAACGTTGCCGTCCATAGGATTTGGTTGGTATTCGATGACAGCGCTGTAAATATGCCTTGATTTTAATTTGTTTGGTTGACATGAGACTACTATGAGTTGAGCTATTTAGCTGATCGACTTCGGTTTTTTTAAATTGAGATAGTGAGTATGAGCCAAATAGCTTTAAATTAAATTGAAGATAAAACTTACTATCTCCGTGAGTAACTAAGTTAATAATGAGCAGTCCCACCTGAAATTTTAAAACGTTCGTTCAGTATCTACGATTTTTAAAAACTAAGCTTATCTCGTCGCTTTTCTCCCATCTATCTGTTTGATCTCAGGATGTGCGAATTGCGTCACACTTGTTTCTCTTGCGTAATATAGTTCTGTTCAAACTTTATGGCGGTTTGGAACAACTACGTAAAGCGCAGAACACAATTTTACATATCAGTGGAGACGATGCAGAGGACGCATCGTCTTAACTGTATAATCACTCGCAGTTAACTTCCAAGCCGCCATAATGAAGATTGGGCGGAAGAGGTCTAAGAAAATATCCTCCACGGAGAAAAAAAAAATTGATCGTTTACAATGAACTATAACATAGTACGTATGATTATGAACTTGTATGAGTACACTTAAATCAACAAAGCTTTTTTTACCAGAGTCTGCCCGATCTCCTTTGTACAAGATTATTCTTACCTTCATGTTGGTGATCGTACGAAGTGACTTGTGAAAAATGATGTTTATTGGTTTTCTCCGAATCTGTCGCAACACGAGTCTTGCCAGAGCGAGTAGTTCGTGTCCAAGCGAGTGAAATGTTTTTCTAGATTTTCTACACTTACTTTAATCGCTAAATCGACGATATTGGCCGTCGTGAGCGACTTCTGTCGCTGTCTCCGAGAGTATTTCTGGTATGATTCCTCAACGGCTGCATCCTGGTAAACAGTTAACCGATAAGAAATTACTATTGTATTATAAAGTGGAAACGGACCTCTCACGAAATCGTCAAGCAAGCATTCTGTACATCAAACTAAAACATTAAAACGCAAAAATGATTACTGAGAATAGAGTTTTTTTTGGGTGAGAAATCACGGTAGAACTCTCACTCATAACCTACCTATTCCGATCTACGGAATAGGTAGAGCTGTTTTATGTACTTGCCATAGGTTATAATCTATACTTAATATTATAAAGTAGAAGAGTTTGTTTGTTTGTTTGTTTGGTTGAACGCGGTAATCTCAGGAACCACCGACTCGAATTGAAAATTTATTTTTGTGTTGGATAGTCCATTCATCAAGGAAGGCTTTAGGCTATATAACATCACGCTATGACCATTAGGAGCGGAGCAGCAATGAAAAATGTTGCAAAAACGGGGATTCTTTTTTCCTTTCGTTTTTCTCTCTTATGTGACGCAGACGAAGTTGCGTGGGTCAGCTAGTTATATGGATATTCCCCGGGATTTGGTTTTTAAGTAGGTAGTAAAATTATAAAAAAAACCTATTCTCGCCTTCGGGACTATTGAAAGATTAGACTTCCTTTCTGACGGGTATGTATAAGAAGGACGGGATTGAGGATAGTATAATATAAACTTGATTAATTTAACCACAAAAATGTTTTTTAATTAAAAATTTCTTATTCAAGAATCAACAATAGCACATATTATTATATTATATTCTTCTAAAAAGCGTAGTCGACGGAGCCCCGCTATTTCCGAGTGCAGGGTTTAAAGGAACCTAACTAACCCAACGGGAGGGTGCCCCAAGTCCCGATTATGGGGGCAGAGATAATTCCGTATAACAATATAGCTGACAATATTTCGAGAGTTTACAATATCGCTAGAGAGATTAGCTACAATATAACGTGTTTGACAATTTTACCGTGATAGATACATTGAACAGTGTAGAGGTCATATAACTTGTATCATGCAAAAATTGAAGTATTTTGTTTAAACTTGTGAACAGTTTTGAAACTTTAACCTCCAATATCTCCGTAACAAAATCTCGCAATGACTGGGAAATCAAGTGCATTTTGACTTCATTAATTGTCTATATAATACACCCAATATCATCTACTACTCTTTCGACTTGTCCCAAAACAATATTGTAACGAAAAGCGGACCTTATAAGTATGCAGTGATAGTCCAACTTACCTCAAAACTATTTGTGATGACTGGACAGTATATGCCCTTGTAGTAGCGTGGCTCAGGCATGTCGTCTGCCAAGAACCTCCTCCTAGAAAGACAATTAGGCCTTCTCCGTATCAGTGTTTAATGTCGCCATAAAACGAACAGAATGAGTAATTATTAGTAAGTTGGTGTTAAATGGTATGTCTCTTCCTACCAGTAGTTGTTGCTAGAAAGAATGGCATGGGAAGGTAAAACAAACATGGTCTGATTATTTTGCTAGTGAACTTATCTTAGTTCAGTTCCTGTGTAGTTCTATTTTAATAACAGGATTGGAGTTAGCTTTGAGGAAAACGATAAGCTTT
Organism: Xestia c-nigrum; assembly: GCA_916618015.1. NCBI lineage: Eukaryota > Metazoa > Arthropoda > Insecta > Lepidoptera > Noctuidae > Xestia > Xestia c-nigrum. The sequence goes on along the minus strand of OU745246.1, from coordinate 6,032,115 downwards.
ATTGATCCACCGAATCATTTTTACTGTTTTAAAATTGGGATTTGCTTGAATTTGTGATTTGTCCAAAGGGTCAAAATAAGACCCCTTCCTTTTTGCTGACATTTTTTTGTGACGCACGTGGAACACCAACGTGGCTTGATAAATTAAAATTAACAAATTGTAATAAATAAATAAATTAAAATTAACTGTGGCAGCTGAGAGTTGACCAGTCTCAATTGACAGCGCCCGTTCACGAACATGACGCAAGTATCAGCACCATTCAACTCGACCACATTGAAGGGAATTAAATGACCCGACATACCCGCCACCATCACCGACACATTTGAGTGAGCATGACATTCTCTCAGCCGCCAGGGCATATTCAAGTCAAAAAAAGATAACTAAATGTAAAATGGTGGCTTTACAATACATAGAACTCGAACTCACACATGTGGTATGCAATTATATAATATTAAGAGATGGAATCTATACAATGCAAGGATATTTTTACAATCTTCTGCAGCTTCCACAATAACTTGACTGGGAATCAATTAGTTTGCTCCTATGGTTGTGGAGCAGGACCGGCATTGAGCCAAGCATTTTTATCATTAATGTAATCCCCCAACTTATAATATGCTTGACTACATAGTGTGCGTTTTACACAAGATTTAAATTTCGTCTCATTCAGTTGTAGAATGTGGGGAGGTATTTTATTGTAACATTTTAAACAGTACCCCATGAAAGAGGAATCTACTTTAGCAAGCCTGAAACCTGGCTGAACTAGTTCGTCCCTATTTCTAGTATTGTAGTGGTCAATTAACGAATAGCGGGCCGCGAGCCCGCGGTATATCTTTCAAACAGTCCCGGAGCCCCGCCAGGAACCGACCCTTGCGTACCCCTTCCTTTTTGCTGACATCTCTTTGAGGCGCGCGTGAAACACGAACGCGCCGTCGACACGGCCCGTGTGTCATAAGACGGACAGAGAGCTTTAATTAACGAATAGCGGTGTTTGCAATAACAGAATTGTCAAAATGGAACTATATCCTTACTTAAAACAATAACATATCATAATATCACGGCGTTAATCTTTGAATGCAGTTATGTACCTAATCTCACAACCGAATATCGCCAGTTATCACAAAAAACGAGAAATTGTAGGTAGCCTTGAAGCCTTCTTCGTTTTGAGTCTCTTAGTGGTTTCGCATTCGCAGGAATTACTATTTGAAGATCACTGTATGGTATGTACCTGTTGCACTTTCAAAACAATTTAACTTGCGTTGGCCTAACTTCTCTTGTATTTGTTATACAGTAAATATTAATTAATATCTTTGTAAATACCTGGATATCCTGCGTATCCAACTGCAGATAGACAGAATTGCTCTTTGTTGACGCAATGCAAGCAGTGCTTATGAGTAGCCCGATCAGAACCGTCTGACGAACGTTGAACATAACAAGAACTGAACAGTTACTAACTTGAAGTTATACCGATGGATTTAAAACTAACCGTCAGTAATATCTAACAGCGTTATCAATTTTTTAAGTAATTTTCCTGGTATGTGCTTGATTGCACCTTATGGTTTTGTTCTTTCGAGCGGTATTTCTGAGCGTGGCCGGGAATCGAACCCAGGAGAACTCCTAGGTTCAATTTCAGGCCACCCAGTGTGATCTAAGGTTTTGCCATCAGGAGTTTGGAAATGCATGGAAATGACAATGAGAGTAAGAATTTAGAAAAGGCTCCGAGTTTATCTTCAGCTGCATACACAGAAGAAATTACACCAACCAAAGCTAGATTACCACGCAAGAGCAAAAAATCGGTTGATCCCGGAGAAAACGAAGTGACATTAAAATGCGATCATAAATCCAGTAACGTAGTTCCAATTGCGTTTTTATTTAAGAGCGGGCCTAGACTGGGATTGCTGAAATCTCATGTCTGTCTATTGTTTACACTAGTTCAAAACATTACGTACATCACGCCAGTACGCTGTGAAAAGCATGTGAATCACTAAAAAGTGAAAATTAAAAACCAATCAAACAAAGGTCATCGACTTCTGTATTTCAAGTTATTTTTTTTTATGGGTTTTTAGAAGTCGGTTACGTATTAATTAAATTAGTTTTTTTCAGCGGCAGTGAAGAGTTTGAAAATGCATTATCGAGCAAAGAGCAAAAGACATAATTATAGTAGATAATCTTACGCCAAAATCACCGACAATTTACCTAAAACTTAAAAGTTTTATGCACTGGAGAAATGCATTTGTTAAAAAAAAAAAAAAATTGTACTTACGTGACTATTTTTCTCGCACTCAAACTGAAAAGTATAGTTTGCACCTCGAGACTAAACATCAACTTAATATACCCTCGGTTTCATTGACTCCCCTAGACAGAAGACAGCGTATTCCGCGGATTCAAAAAGTAGTAAGCGCCAAATTATTTTCATTCTATCAATGATCATCTCTAAAAATTTAAAATATTTTGAAAAACCGCTCACAGTCAGCTCTAGGTTATACAATAGGTATACATGAGTGATAATATTAATCTAGTTTATGGTTCAGTAATATGCACCAAAATAGAATAGAAACCAAAAATGCTGTAAATTAGAGTTAACTTTGTGACGATTTTCTATCTAGAAAATTTTATCCTATTATCATCACATTAATGATGGTTCCTGACATATTTTTTTCTAATTTGAACATGATTTACTACTGTAAAAATCTAATCAAAGATTGAAGATTTTGCTTCAGGCCCGCTTTTAATACGATAAAAACGAGGCAGGGCTGTTAGAGATCTCCCAATAAGGAAATGGGCAGAAGTTAACGGGCGGTGATGGATCAGTTAGTAATTACTTTGATTTGACTACAGATACCTACGGGTGTGAATGTCATGAATAAAGTTATTTAAAAAATGCCGAATTCTTAAGAGACCCAACATTTATTTTGACAACGCCTATCGCTGCCATCTTAGCCTTAACCTTAGATGGTTAATGATATTATTTTATTGTTACGTTCTACAATATGGTCTTACAATTTTGGTTTTCTAAGTTTAGCATTACACATTACAAAGCCCGGGCTGAATGAAATTTATATTGGTGTCTGGCACAACCCAACTAATACAGCACACTGATAACATGGGCGCACCTGCCTGCAGGGACCTTTCGCCGTAGTCACGGAAATAATAATGCTCTGAAATGGCTTGTGTACCAGTTTCGCTTCATATCCATACCATAATACAGGGTGTATTTCACCTCATCACAAAGCCGTTAACCAAGCATTCTGTATATCAAACTAAGTAACTTTACGCAAAAAATATTGCTGGGAAACAACTTTTTTTTTTGAGGTTATAAATCATATTTTGTGGTATAACTCAATGTAACACACTCAAAACATTGTGCGGATGGATGGATTAAATAGTACGGGGGTCGTAGAGATATTTAAAGTAAAAATCATGCGATAAAAAGTGGTATTTAAAAAAAAACTTGTTAAAATAACCTAACACAAAAGACATACAAACACACAAAACACACACACACAACAAACAAACGCACACACACGCACACGTATGCAGGTTCAAAGTGCATTGCAGTGTTATAAGTAGGTACTGCAACTCTATCAAGTCCATCAAATAATAATATATTTGCAAGTATGTCACAAAACGTAGCGACTTGGCTGTATTTTACGGTTTACGGTTTTGAATCGTCTGATGCCAACGATGAAGTTAAATAATTATTCTTTAATGTAAATAATAAATGTTGGCAGCAATGACGGTTTGGAGAAGCTTTTCGTGCGACATACAATACATGAACGTCATCGCACTGTGGTCTTTAGTTGTGTACCTGGGGAATGGACAACATGGCTTATTTTACCACCAACTACAACACTGGTAGGTAGGTCGTAGTTTTTCAAGTTTATAACGGTAAATCATTATTTATCATCATCTGCTTGCCTTTTCCCAAGTATGTTGGGGTCGGCTTCCAATCTAACTGGATGCAGCTAAATATCAGTATATCGGTAATTATTTAATTTTGATAGTCAAAGTGCCAACTCTGAAGTCCGTGTTTTTTTTTTTGTTATGTTTAAAATAGACATCAGCTATAGCTGTATAGTGTCACACATGTATCTGTTCTGCTGACCATAACTAAAAACTAAAGGTGTCATCACGAACTATTGTGCACAGCCAAGGCAACACCATCGACAGACCTTGACCAGCAAGATACCTTCGGAGGACTGCCACAGTCCAATACTTTTCCACAGAACAACGTCTGTCGGGTCAGCTAGTATAATATAAAGGGTGTAAAACACCTCTTCACGAAGCTGAGAGGCACTTGTTTTCATCATTTCGATCATTTTTTTGTTCTACACCATACCTGGGACGGAGATATGGGGGTCAAAGTTACAACTTTTTGACAACTGTTTTCTTTTAATACAAGTTACTTAGTTTGATGTACAGAATGCTTGGTTAACGGCTTTGTGATGAGTTGGTTTACACCCTGTATATTTCTATGACGCCACCAATATATGACAACAAATATTTGTAAAGTCCGCACCACGAAAAGCCATAATTTTTGTAACAAACAAATACTCCCAAATTCAATCAACTCAAATTATCATAGACCTGTAATACGAAGACTAAGACTATGCGAGGCGAGGGTAACGCAAAACAGCGAAAATTTGGCGAGCTGGACTATGTGGGTTCACACCAAAGACTATAATCATACCGAAAACTACGGACGGGCGAGCGAGCGGGCGCACCGGGCGAGGATATAACGATAACGAATACGAGAAGCATTGCTGGCATCGTCGGAAATATCTTACTCTAACGAGCAATTTCACTTGGTCGGGTTAAATTTTGGCGATATGAAGAGCTGTCGTCTAATATTTTGTGGTACTGGAACGTATTTGTCATCATGGAACGTAAACATTTGGGCCGCCATTTTGAAGTAAGATCACGCTGACTCTGTCATTTTGAATTTGATCCAACGATTGCGAACCCGAACGTGTGTTTACAAAATGTATAGCTTATCGTGGCGGGAACTATAGGTATATTTTGGCATCTGCACTTGCAAGGACGACCGCATACCGAGTTAGGGCAAAATATAATTATTATAGTATAACTCCCGTGTGTGGTAGCTTACTATACTCCCGTGTGTAGGCTTTAAAGCTGGACTATCGGGCGATTTTGAGACTAAAATTGGTATGTTTATCTTACAGAAGCGAGGACAAAAGCAGCAAGCTTTTCAAACACATTGTCATTCAACGGCTCGGAAGGTTCCCTTCGTATGCGAACCATTACCAACGCCTTCCTCTTCAAAAACAGACTAAAACAGAAAGATGATAAAGTTAGATTGTGTATAGAGGAGAAGGAAAACGGAGAGGACAACGGCGAGAACTCTAGTCAATAACATATCGCTATCTCTTTTTAATAGAGTTAACTAGAGAGAGAGGGAAGTAGTTTAGATCAGAAGGAAACTTTATTAGACTAAGTATAAGTATGCACTACATAGTATGAAAGTGTAATAGTTTCTAAGTTTATCTTATATATCTCTAACATCGGTGAAGGAAAACAGTGTGAGGAAAACTGACTTAATAAATATCTTTCGATTGTAGTCTATCGAAGTGAAACCGTAATATTGTGAAATGTATGCGATGGAAGTCAACTCAGGCAGGAGGAGGAGGGAACAGGTACCACTCCCATGAAAAGGTATTGCACCATTCCAGAGAAAACCCGATTAATGCAACCTAACCTCAAATACTTTATATTCAAGTAAAAAGCGTAGTCAACTATTTCTGTCTGCAGGGTTTAAAGGAACCTAACTAACTTAACGTCGGGGTGCCCCAAATCCCGATTATGGGGGCCAAGTTAGTTTGATCGCAAATATTTCACAATTTTACGGTTTCACTTCGAAAAAAAATGCGTCATATTGTAAGCAGTATGTTCACTTGACAATATTTCGACAGTTATTGTAATCTGTCCAACAGATTAAGATATAATGTATTGAGTCCTACAGGAAGAACAGAATTTTGATCTCAAAAAAGAATTACTTAGTTTTTACCCAACTTCTCCAGAAGGATGTTGGTTTCAGAGTGTATGTATGTATGTATAATTTGCTTGGCACGCTCAGTAGCCTGAATGGCTCAACGGTTAGCTTGACAGGTGTCATGAGATTCATATTTACTGTAAAAGTGACACTGGGTACATCAACACAAAAAAAAAACAAAATGGCTGCATTTTGGCGAAAGATTCTAATGTTTGGCTTACTTATATAATAACTTTAAATTAAACTGAAAAAAAACAAGTTCAGTCGTTTTACAGCTGCTAAAAGTTTAAGTCCATATTCACCGAAAAGATAACGGTCTGATTATTTAAAAACATCTGTCACTGTGACATGTTCCTTTACAAAAATGTGTTTTAAACAGTAGTTTTATATAATCAGACCGTCACCATTTTGGTGATAATGGACCTGAATGTATGTTGGCTTAGTTGACGGCTTCGCGCAGGGTTCAAAAAGAACAAAAAAATACAAAGTGTAAACACACTGTGAATAGTTTATATAAATTAAATAATAGTATAATAGTGAATAATAAAATAATAGTGTAATAGTAATAATAGTGAATTATTTATTAGTATTATATAAATTGTAAGTTATGTGTGAATATTATTATAAAGAAATTAAAGACATGTATGTAATTTAATATGTTTTAATATCAACATTTGTAAAATAAAATAAGTCGAGCAACCTTTGAATTACAACTTATTTTTAAAGTGCTTAATTTTGATTGAGTATCTCTTCTATATGCTGAGAACCGTAGGTATTTAATAAAAATGATTTATTAAAAATAGATATTACAAAAGTGTAGGTAGGACATTTAGGTGCAGTAGTGATATTTCTTAAACAATTGTATAATTAGTGCCAATAAGTAAAACTATAACTACAATATATAACTGCAATATATAAATGAGGTTATAATTAATGAATGTAGCGATCTCATCGACTTGCACTTTGACTCACTATACAGTTTATAAGCAAAAACAAATCAATCAATCGTCAACTGACTGACTAATCAGATTGTTTGTGGTCTATCGTATTGAATTGGCTTACATAATGTTACATCGGATCTACTAGAACATTCGAGAAAGCACGTGATTACAGTGTGTGTACGTTGGAATTTCGAGTGCATTCCGTTATTATTACTTTTAAAGTTAGGTAGGTACAAATTCGCGACCTATTTATAAAAAGACATTAGAATTTCGACCGTACGCCTAGGGCATACGGTTCATATTTGTTTGTTGTGTACAAGTAGCTTATACCTGCTACTTCTACTACCTACCTACCTACTTACCTAATCTTTTGTTAGTGTTTTTTATGACCCTCTAGAATATTCATGGTTATTCTGGTGTGTCTGTTGGCGAGTATAAATACATCGCTCTGACCCGCGACAGGCAGTCTTGTTTTGGCTACACAACGAAGCGATTCGAAGTGAACTACAAGTGCGATATCTAAGCGAATAGTGAACAGTAGTATTTGTGATTAAGTATAAATTATTTTGTGATAAATAAAGTTATTGTGTTGTTTAATCGGTAGTAATTAATTTATCTCATACCCAGCTCGTAACAATAATATCGGGACTCATACGAAAACAAACCATTTATTTTCTCTCTTATTTCGTGTACAGCGGGTGCGTGCGTATGTGTCCTCTTGTCTGTTCAATGGACATAAAGAGCTCAGAAAAAGGATGCACCGGTGTAGAAGAGACCCTGTCAGCTGCGCGTGACCCAGAACATGGGATGCATACGCTGCGTCTATAAAAAAAGTTTCTTAGGGACCACTTCTTTCTTTCACGACGATTGCTTGACAGGAACTGAAAAAAAAATATAGTACTGTTACTTTTAAATAGACCATTAGTATCAGTTACGTCATTCACAGACACCGACTGTTTCTCTTAAATATAACAAGAAAGGGAACATACAACAGGCATGACAACAGTATCAAGAAATGACAAATCTACCTATTCAGTCAGTCAGTTAGAGTATCGGAAAATAATGGACACGTTTTTTTTGTTGTTTTTGTAAATCAATTAATATTGACAAAGATATTATAACGCATAAATACTCGGGAGTGGGGGCTCATGACGTCAATACGCTTAAAAACATGAATAGACGTGACGTATTGAGAATTATAAAGCGTCGTATCTTCGTCAATTTCGATTTACGTAATAAAAGAAAAAATACCGGTCTAATATTTTTTGATCATCTAAATGAGGGACTAATTAAGAAAGAAAGAAAGAAAAAGCATTTATTAGCCCGCCAGGACAAAACCCAAAAAAACAAAACAAAATGGTCAAATAACATTCTTAAAAAGTAAACTTGAAGAAAAACATAAAACTTAAAACTTAAAAAAAAAACGAAATTGGTCCTGTACGAAGCCAAAAGGCTCCTATCTCAGCATGTTGCTGTAACATCTTCTAAAGACATCACAGCGCTGATATTCTGATAGGGCCCAAAGTGATTCCACGGTCAGATACGATAAAAAGAATAAAAAATTAAATAAGTGAAGTAAGTACAATAAATTCAAAAAACTAAAATTATAATTACACACACATTACACCCCACGTGCTTACGTGGAGCGATGATGTTGTTACTGTTCGTCAATCTGTCCCACGAGTAACTGGTAACACTGATGAACCGAGACGCAGGCGCATTCGTAATTTTTTTCGTCTTCTGTCCTATCATACAGGCATATGACAGCTGTTATTTTTGCGGTAAAAGACATCGATAGAACAAAGATTTCCAGTTCAGTCGGATGCAACTGAATACCAGTACTTTCCATGGAGCAACCCATTCGCTGTTATTCTCGGTAAGAGTTATAAAATGATAAGTAGCTTCGAAGGTACTTACCTCGTCAGGGGCAACTACCTCGTCAGGAGCAACTACCTCGTCAGGAGCAACGTCCGGGAGTTCCACAAATCGTCTGGGTACACTTTCAAAAAAGGGCCTAAAAACGTCGCCGTATTCAAACCAGGTAGGATGCAGCCTTTTCGTAACCCACCACGTTTCCATGAATCCCTTCCCTTTGACTTCCACTTCACCACGATATTCTAGCACGAACTTTTCTTTCAGTAGCTGCACGGCAATATGATTTTTCCCCAAAAACAAAAAAGGTGAAAATTTAAATTCGTGGCTAAGCCCCGCACAATGTTATTGCTAGGCCTGAATTCCTGCTACGCTGACTTTGGTTTCAATACGGTCGATCGCGTACGTCAGCGAGATATAAAGTAGCAACATTCGCGCCACTGACATCAGCGTGACAGTGTGGCACTATATTATAGATATAGAAGGTAGGCACCACCGACGTACGCGACTGACATTACAGCAAGAATTCAGGCTTAACTTTCACACATGTCAAATTCACCATTTTGGAATACCTACTTTTGAAAGGGAGGACATTGCTAAAACTGTTGGTATGTACTTTACTGTAGAGTCAAAAGTTAGAAAATAAACTTAAAAAAGTAAAGCTAACGATATCATATTTCACCGCCAGCTAGCGTGCGAGCGAGCTGGCTGGCGAAGCGAGGCGAGGGTAACTATGCAACACAGCGAAACTTTGACGAGCTGGACTATGTGGGTTCACACCGAAAACTACGGACGGGCGAGCGAGCGTGCGCACCGGGCGAGGATATAACGATAACGAATACGAGTAGCATTGCTGGCATTGTCGGAAATGTCTTACGCATTATTTGTATCGACGTTGATCGTGAAAAGAGGTGAATCGATGCTCGCCCGGTTCGCTGACTCGCTAGTTGGCACTGTAGCCTGCAATATGATTGTTTGCAGAATTAACTTTTAGAGAGTTTGTGAATGTTTCGCCAGTGGAGAGAATGCAAAGTTAAGAAATATAATTAAAAAATCCCTCCGGCGAGCCGCAGGAGGAGGTAGATTTCGAAGAAGGTGCTGGAGCGTCCGACTATTGAAAATTTGTATATAGAGTTGTACTTGTGTGTACAATCTACAAAAAAAAAATGAGATTTCATAATCGTTGTCCGGTAATGGAGAGTTTACCCTTTTTAAATCCTCTCATAAGAGTTTAGCATGGAAACGCCCTCAAATTTTTAGTTATAATTTTTTATTTCGAAAACTATAAATTTTATCGCTAAACTTTAAAGGTAACAATTTTAATGTAAACAAATGTTTAAGAATACGGACAACTTTAAAGTAAAACATTTTTGATGCAACCCCTAAATTGGGGAGGGGGTTGAAATTTCCAAAATATTTGCGACGCTCAAAATGTTTACTGTTTCGGAGATATGATTTTTTTTTCATTCAAAGTTGTCCGCACTTAAGAGTGCGGAAAACTTTAAATTAAAACTTTAAACTCAGAATGGTAAAAATGAAAAGCAGTTCAAAAAATTTCCATAGGAAAAATGTTAACCGATTTAAAAAAAAAAAAGGAAATCTACCTAAAAGTTAAGCAAATGTTGGCGTTCTATAATAAACAATGACACTTTGCCTGACCTGAGGATCGAACTCAGAAGCCCATAGTACTACTAGCCCTTTTTTTTTTTAACATGCGAAATCATCAAATGGCTTCTCCCACTCTGGGCGGAGCGGGAAGGAGTGTCAGACTCTTACTGACTAAAACCCATCCATGTTCCTTCCTCGCCCCTTATGTTCCGGGGCCGCGGTATCTCTTTCGAACAGGCCCGCAACCCCGGGGTACTACTAGCCCTTTTTTTTTTTTTTTAAGGATGGGAAATCATCAAATGACCCCCCCCACTCTGGGCGGAGCGGGAGGGAGTGTCAGACTCTTACTGACTAAAAACCATCCATGTTCCTTCCTCGCCTTTTACGTTCCGGGGCCGCGGTATCTCTTTCGAACAGGCCCGCAACCCCGGCAGGCTTCGGCCCTTGCGGGCCCCTCTCCTTTGCTGACATCTCTTTGAGGCGCGCGTGGAACACGAACGCGCCGTCGACACGGCCTGTCGTCGTCGTTAGACGGCCGGACGGCTAGCTAGCCCATAGCCAGCCGTCCACAGGCCCGGGTACTACTAGCCCTTGCGAGCAATAAACCGCAATGAGACAGTCTTTCTCAAATTAATATCCTTTTGGTTTTGGGAGAAAAACCGACTCAGGATTTGGTCTTATCAAACCCTAGCTGCTTTTCTCAAGCGGTTTCATGACCTAGTCCCTAAAAAACATGTTGCTTTCAATATATAACACACAAATTCCTTACCTCCCTGGTGTACTTTGTGACTTGAATCTGTCCAACCTCTCCGGTGCTCTCCATCCGAGACGCCTCGTTGACGGTGTTGCCCCAGATGTCGTACACCGGCTTGCGAGCGCCGATCACTCCGCCTACCAGGGGACCGCAACTTATCCCTGAAGTTAATAGCATGCGATAAGAGGTTTCGGTTATTATTAGGACCAGTGTAGTATGCTCACTGAGATAATGACTATTATAGAAGCATGGAATAGAAAGATATACGGCGTTGTCGCGCGGGTTATTCCCATTTATTAGATGTCGGCGCAACATGCACGTAGGATAATAATGTTGAAATATTATTATTATATTAAGAAGAGTTTAACCTACACATGACGCCGCGATCATTAAGACCTCCGTGGCTCAGACAACACGTTGAACCATCGGTCCCGGCTGTCATTTGTAGACTTTTGACAGTCGTTACGGATAGCAGAAGAGATGAAGTAGAAAATAGTATAATGTTTATATCTCTTACCTGCTCTTAGGTAGGTCTTAGGTTGTAGCTTTTGAAACTCGTACCGTAGAATCCTTTTAAGAGCTCCACTTATTGCAAGTGCATAGTCGCATAGAGCGTACAGATGGGCATGATCGTCTTTACATAACTGTAAAAATGGAGGGACGATTATACTTGGTGGTAAAGTATTGCTTGCTCCCATAGCTTCAACTTAACTGGGGATATGAAGTGCCTCTGCCGCCCTTCCAAGAAGGGTTGGGCATGTTTTTTAGAGAATGCATTCTGAAGATGGCAACGTTTTTAATTTTAATGTAAAGGATGATGAATAATCTTACCTTATATTTTGGATTAAGTCCTGACGCAGCCATGTATGTAGCGTTTATCGTTTTAATTTTCTCAATGCATTCAAATTCTGGCTTCAGTAGTAATGCGTCGAAGCAAACTGTAAGTTTTAACATGCTCATGTAAACAGATAGATGATACATATTATTGTCGTTATTTCTTCAACAAGCAAAATTAAATTAAAGAACACAATGTACTAAAAGTTTAATAGAAAATTATTCGTTAATTCGCCATTTTGTGGTGGCGGCCATCTTGGATTTTTAATTTATCATAGTGTATAGTATTCTACTACTCAAGCCCTTTCATTTGATACTCATATTGAGGGAGTTGTTAAATAAATATGTAATCTGTCATTTTGTGGTGGCGGCCTTCTTGTGTTGATTTTTATCAAACATAGCTAAGTACCTACATTTCTAAATAATTCACCTTTCAAACAAAAAAACACACAGACACGTAAAACTTATAACACCCCGTCGTTTTTGCGTCGGGGGTTAAAAAAGCTGTAAATGTGTGGCTCTTACGTATTAAGTCGTTGAGAAAACGCAAGCTGTTTCTGGCACACAATCTTCTATAGAGCGTGTCAAAGTTTGCGATACATGCAAACAGCACTCCCACCTCGTCATGCTGCTGAGAGTACAGATTCTGAAATTAAGAAGAAGTATGATTTCACTAAGGGTTATAAACGTTTACAGTTTATTCAGTTTTGGACAGCTTCGTAGGGTTTTTTGGTCACATATTCCATAGAGCCGGTTCTGATAAACGGGGCTGATACGTAGACACTCACGGCACGATAGCTCCATAAATTTAGGGTCACTCAGCGAGCTATGTTTGTCTCTCTAAAAATCGCAGCCAGAACAAGGTGATCCGACAGACGCGAATAAGTAAGCTGAATTTGCAATGGACTGGCCATATTAGAATTGATAATCGTTGGGGTAGACTTGTTCTTGATTGAAGAGCCGCAAATCGGCAAGCATTAGTGTTCTAAGAGCAGCGCGGGCGGCGGAATCCGCAAGCGGGTGTCGTTAACACAGTTTCTTATGCGGAGCGGGTGAGTGGTATCCGCAGTGTTAACGACAGCCGCGCCGGCTCCCGCTGCCCACGCCGCTCCCGCAGGCCACGATAATCGCAGGTGGCTGGTAGCAACTAGATGAAAGTTGCCGAGAATCGAGTTGAGTGGCTTGCGATTAAAAAAGCCTGTGTCCTGCAGTGGACTGTTGTAGGCTGACGATTGTCACAGTTTATTCGTGATCAAAGCGCTTGCAACACGCAAAAACGCTTGTCGAACCATCGGAACTCGAAACAAATAACAAACATGGTGTTAATGATTGTTTTCCGTGTACAAACACGGAAAGTTAATGAAAATGTCAGTTAAAAAGATTTAAAATATAATTAAATAGAACCCAGTTAAACATCAAACTTACATCAGGATGCCAATCTCTCCTCAGAAAATGATTAACAACATGATCGGGCAATATGTGTTCCAAGAGTCGTTTGTTCATGCCCTGAGCTGACTCCATGCGGGCCAGGTCAGTCTTCACTTGTCGTTTCCATAGGAAGTCAAGCCTTGATATGCCTTCTATCAACCTTGCATGAATTACCACCACAACTAGGAAACCGCACATTAGGACTAGCATTTGTGCAGGTAAGAATAACCTAGAAGAGAAAGGAATTTTCAAATTAGGAATAAAAAAAGGAATGTTATGATAAACACACATCTGACTGCTGGCCTTATCGGGCGATGAAACGGTGGCCGAAGGACCAAACGTCATGAAATAAATACCGCATATAGCGCTAGGCACCAACGACCTTAAAAAGGCGGCTGGTTTAGACCAATGGTGCAGGACAGAATCTTCTGAAAACCTTTGTCAAGACTGCATCAGGCTAAGCTGATTGAAAAATATTGTAGATACTCGTACAAACTCACATGTTTTCCGTTTGGTAATACATGTAGTAGTGAACTATCAGGATGCAGTACATCACGAAGTGGACAGTAGCCAGCAGCGTCTTGATGAGGAAGTACAGCTTGAGCACCGAGGTGAGCGCGACCAGGCACAGCACCCACGTGAACACCACGTACTCTGGGTGGCGGCAGTTGTCTTGTAAAGGAATTAAAGTTGATGTTATTGAACCATTTCAAACGTTAGATTTGTGTCTTATAAATTGCAATGTTGAGCTCGTTGAGCAGCTTAAAAGAAAAAGTTCAGTTGTTAATAAACTGGAGTGACTGTTCCTAAATTAACCTGGGCTGATAAAATGTTCGTTTTTCCTAAATTATGCAAATTATCTGTATGAAGGTCGGCTACCCCGATGGGGTTGAAATCGCGCTCCTCTTTCCGTACGACCCTGTAGGCTTCGTCCCAGACCGGTCGGCCTCCCACCGACTATGATCAATGTATTCCTTAACATACAACAGTCCAATGCCTCGAATCAATCTAAGATCAAGGAAAGGATTGAAAGATATAGTAAATGGGACTATGGAATTTATAGTTATTGAAATATATTGAAAGTGGTTTCAAAAGTGTAAAACATAACTGGGAGCTGCTAGTATGTCAATATGGCAACCAATAGTTCTTGATAATAACCCTTACGCTAGCGTTAAAGGTAATTGATCAGCCGTGACTCACACGATACTTCACATATACACCTGGTGCACTCAGAGTAACATTTCCATAAGTGACGCTGGCGGCTTTCGACATCATGCTCCTAGTGAGCATTATCCCTAGCAGTTCTTTCGAACTGGAGAACGTGACGTGGCGGTTTTTCTGCGGCAGAACGTCAATCATCATGCTAATCAGTATTCATTGTCCCTAACAGTCCTAAGACTGGTTATAACATAGATGTAGTATCAAACCATTTCAATCCCACCCCATGGATCATGTGCTCGTTTCGTACAGCTAGTGCATCTGCAAGACACGTGCTTGTGTCAGCCTGACCGAATCATTTGTCAGAGATAAGAACAATTATTATTCTCGGAACACTTATAACAGTTGTCCATAATAGAATTGAGAATCAAATTCAAAAGGCAAGGGGGCTGAATTGATGGTAAGAGCTATTGATTACATAATTCAAGAATTACCAGATAATAAAGTTGATAAGTCAAAACTCAAGAACCATTTTGCAATAGAGTTGGAGATCAACTCTATTGAAATCCTATAGACAGCCCCGGTTTAGGATTAGCAAATCACTGATGATAAAAGCTGGTCCATATCATATTCACCTGTATCATTCCCAATGTTCAACATGGTATCTGTGGAATTTGAAACAACTACACTCGTGTTTGACATCATCTGGTGCGACACCGGTGGGCAGATATATAATTTTAAAGTGCTGCAACAAGATAAGCCAAGGTCAGATTCCAGTTGGTTTCAAGAGGTCCTGCACGCTATAATGACAGCGGTAGCCGTGAGCTAACGCCCCAACTAACGAGTTATGGTTTCGGTAGAACCCAAGCAGGCGCATTACTTTGTGTATTTTATTTCATCACTACTGCTCTCAAATGATAAAGGAAAACATCGTCAGGAAACCAGCATGTCCTAGAACCAAAAATCTAAGACATGTAACATCTACCAACCCACACTGGGTCCGCTAAGTAGTGTAGGAGAGGAGGCCAGTCTCCCAGTATTGGGGACATGACTGAAATTGATTATGAAGACTGCTATTGTCTCAGTTGAGTTGCGGGAGTATATTTACCTTGATAGAGACATGACAAATATGAAGAAGCAGATGTGCATAACCCTGACGATGTGAGTGTTGGTCACTTTGCCGGAAAACTTAACGAGGTGACGCTGCAGATTGGGGAACTCTTGAATCATCACCAGCACGAAGCAGAGGGTCAGGGGTACCGTCATCACCATCAGAACAATCATTAGTTTTCCGCAACTAGGAAAAGGAACTTGTTTACAAAAAAAAGTGCGTTGTAAGTAGTTATGAATGAAGCATTTCTTTCTTATTATACTTAAAAAGATTACGTGTCCCTTGTCAAAGGATTAAAAAAACGATCGATGATAGATAAAAACTAGCCTGCTAATAATACTCACTTGTAATGCACAACACTCTGTACGGCTACAACAATTAACCATTGAAGCATGCAGCACATGACGTTAGACTTAAAGGTGTCCCCGTCATCATCTTCGAAGCTCGATTCGAGATCCTCTCGTTTGAACTTCAACGAAAAGGTTTGAAAGTGCTCTTCGCTTGCCTCGATCAAGCGGTGAATTTGGTCGACCTCCTTTACAAAGATATGGTTATTAACAAATCAGCAAAAAAAAGAAAACATAAAACAAACACACCTCAAATACATAGTTTATCACACGTTCCCTGCGAACTTTTAAAACATAGACAGGTTGTTAATACCTCACTCAGCTGCAATTATTTGTAGCTCTATCAAAACCGCCCATAAATGCACTGCGAAAATCAGTATCGGTTAGGACACAAAAACTTTAACCGGGTATATCTCAAAACTGCTACTTTTGTGTTACGACAGTTTTTTTGAGGACGTGCGTTATTATCAATTCCATTATTGAATTTTCCTTCAACGTTATCCCTTATTAGAATGGCACTTTGCCTAGGTTTTATGATCTATTACACACCTCGACGATTGCCTTTGGTTGCTCTTCGTGAAAATCACCATGATAATACTGTAATAAACAAAAAACAGAGTTAAGGAATTGCATCAATCAAATTGATTTGCTTATTTTTCTCAGCTTTTACGAGGTTCTCGTCACGCTGGACTGTTATGTCAACAATAATCATAGCAGCGCCGCTCCAATCATAGAGGCAATGTCTCCTGGACATGACGAGCTCAGTATTTTGCATTTCAAGCTTGCTGGGGTGCATCTGCCAAGAGTTCTGACATTGTTCTACACCATGTGCCTTAGTCACGCTGACTGGTGGTTCCCATAATTAACAATAGGACGGGTGACATATTAGATAAGTCAAACTATCGACCTATATATCTCGCAACCACATTGGCAAAACTGCTGGACGGTATGATTGATTCCACTTTGAATGAATGTCTGTCCGTGCATGACATGCATCACATTTCGGGTTTCAACCTAGACTGTCAACGGAAAACGCCATAGTAGGTCTCAAACATACCGCCCAGTATTACATTGATCGTAGAATAAATACGCCTGTTTTCTGGATCTCTCCAGAGTCTTTAACCTAGTAAATTGTGATGAACTCTGGAAAGAGCTTGAGGATAGGAGTGTATCGGCAGGAGTGCAAAGGTTCCTACAGTAGTGCTATGGGAACCAAGAAAATGTTGTAAGTTGGTCCAATGTACTCTCTGATACAAACAGGTTGGAATGCGGTGTGAGTCAGGGTAGTCTGACATCTCCGAGACCGTTTAGCTCATATCTAGATTGCATAGTATATATAATAAATATATAATATATGATTGTGGGATGTAGCGTCCATGGTGTAAAAATAAGTAGTATCAGCTACGCTGTCGACATGGCGTTCCTGACGTCGACAGCAGGTGCAGTGAAAGAAATGATTCGGGTCTGTCAGGCATATGCTGCCTCACACGGACTTGTGTATAGCGTGAAGAAGTGCAAATACGTTGTCTTTAAGGCGTGCGCACGGTGAATGCCCAGAAACTATACACTAGCCTAAACAGCTTGAACGTCAATAGAGTGAGAACATTCAAATATCTAGAGCATCTTCTCACTGACGACCTTTTTTTTTAGGATAGGAAATCATCAAATGACTTTCTCCCACCCTGGGCGGAGCGGGAGGGAGTGTCAGACTCTTCAATGTAATACTTTTAAAGCATATTGCCAGTGCTCAAAACCGGGAATATTTGAGTCTACTATACCAACAGAACGCTGGATGACCTACGCGTACAGTACATTAAAATCATTGTCCACAACGTTCGACGGAAACAGACGTGTACTCTTAGCTCCGTTTTTATAAGATAGCCGATACTAGCATTTATGTCTGACTGTCTAGTCACCAATTTCGCGTACACCGATCAACTACATAGCGGAGGTGCGCCCGCGCACCCGCGACCCCTTTCTAGAAATACCAAACTGACGGTTTCCACGCCGTCATTCACAAGAAAACCGCGTCGCTGTTGTCAAGGTTGCGGGCGAGTGGCAACAGCATCTTATAAACTTTGCCAGAGAGTATCGACTCTCCTATTATTAAAAGTTTTGTGAGAAGGACCATCACTGAACATTAGTCTGGGGATTCTTTTTCACAATACTGTTTACTCTGTCTTCTCTATTGTATTTCTACTTAGACTTGAAATAAGTTATTGCATTGCTTACTAACACGATAGATCACTGTTGTCCGAAAAATAAAGAATATAATATTATGTATCAGTCTTAAGTAGGTATTAATTTTATTTTTTTCAAATTATATTTATACTTTTTCCTTTTTTTTTATTGGGATGAATCATCAAATAACTTCTCCCACTCTGGGTGGAGCGGGAGGGAGTGTCAGACTTTTACTGACTAAAACCCATCCATGTTCCTTCCTCGCCCTTTATGTTCCGGGGCCGCGGTATTTCTTTCGAACAGGCCCGCAACCCCGGCAGGCTTAGGCCCTTGCGGGCCCCTCTCTTTTATGCTGGCATCTCTTTGAGGCGCGCGTGGAACCCGAACGCGCCGCCGTCGACTCGGCCGGTCGTCGTTAGACGGACGGACGGCTAGCTAGCCCATAGCTAGCCGTCCACAGGCCCGCGGCTAAGGTGGCCAGTAGCCACCACGTGGCCTCTCGCGTTCCGCCACCTCCTTCGCTAGCATGACTGCTTCGCAGAAGGAGGTGACGGCTTCCCATTCCGTCTCGCTCCGGACCATGGTTTAAACCAAGGCCGGACGCGGGAGGTCGCCGCTGCCGATCGCCGCTACGAGGACACGGCCTTGCTCCGCCCACGCAGAGCAAACCTCCACCGTGTGCTCCACCGTGTCCTCTGGTCGATCGTCACAGGAAACACCCGAGCGTTTCTTCCCGCCCGATTCGATGCAGAAACCTCCCGAAACATCCGTGTCCGGTAAGGACCTGCGTCAGGCGGAAGGTGAGGGCGCCGTGGCGCCTCTCCAGCCACCCCTCAAAGAGGGGACTTACCGCCACTATTGTGGCGTGCCCTGCACGGGGTTGCGACAGTCGCTCTCTCTATGTCGCCATGAGATCGCGCCGGAGGTCTGTCCGCTGAGCGGCGATTTGCCGCGGCACCGGTGTTTCCCCCCGGCCTAGTGCGTCCGCGCGCCATTCGTGCAGGCGCGCGAGGACTATCGCCTCCAGATCCCATAGCGGCAATCAGGCAAGCAGGCCCGCCGCCTCGCGGGAGATCATGTGGTACCCACGGACCATCTTTACGGCAAACACTGACTGGGGCGCGTTCAGGTAATGGGCGGCTCCACGCCGATGGGGTATACATCGGCGTGGTGGATCCCGACGGTGGCGCATTCCGAGGCCCATGATAGCACAAAGCCTCGTACTTGTGCAATACCACCTCGAGACCCAGTTGCCGGATCCTCTCTACGACTATCGCAACCCCGCGTGTCATATTTTCGGCCACCGCCTCGTGCGACCTCCCCTGTGCCAGCACCAGGGTGTCTGCATAGCAAATGACGCTGACACCACTAGGGAGGTCCCCGCGCAGCACCCAGTTGTAACAGATGGTCCACAGAGGCGGTCCCAGAACCGATCCCTGTGGGACACCGCACGACATCTCTCGCCGGTTCCATTCTCCGCAGCGACTGGGGTAGATGACGACCCTGTCCGTCAGGTACTCCCCGACCACACGACGGAGGTAGGTCGGCACTGGGTGATACCGGAGTGCCTCCCTGATGCAGCTCCAGGGCAGGGAGTTGAAGGCGGTGGCGATGTCAAGACACCACCAAGACAACCCTTGCGGAAACCAACCTGGTTCTCCGCAAGATTTGGCCTCATCCCCTCAAGGTGCTCGGCGAGGCGGTTTGCAATCACTCAAAGAGCTTGCCCACCTCGTCGAGCAGCACGATGGGAAGAAATGCGGACGGAAAGTCCGCAGGGCGCCCCGGCTTCTGGATGAATTTATACTTTTTCACACGGGTCCCTTAGCTCCATAGTCATTGGACATCAGCTTTGCCATTGCAAATCTTTATGGAATGCAAACGAAGATATGAATATGAGATGGTATGGTACGAAAATGTGGAACATGAAGTGTACATTCTCAAAGGGCATCTCCGGCTTCCAGTGGCTTTCTTCGACCGTTTGTTTTTGGCGGCTCCAAAGTCGCGATTTACGTTTGGTCGCCCTTTCTGAACCAGTTTGGCATCTGAAAAGAAAATATGTACTGTAAATAATTGAAAAAATCGAATCGTCTAAAGAAATGGTTCATCTTATTTCACAGTGCTCGGCGATTAACCAGTGACTTAAATGGTTAGTTTTTGCCGTGATCGGTGGTAATTTGAAGATATGTATATGGCCATAGGCCGAATGGATTACTGTAAACCGACTGACAAGCGAAGTAGGCCGCTGTACAGACAACATAGTCAGCTAGAAGTATTATAAAACAAAGTGCGACAGCGAAGGCTCATCACTAACGATGGCCCATCTCTTATCCTGCATTTTGTGTAACTCCACTCGCACTTTAAGGGACCTACGCTGTCGATGTGACAGAATTGGTTGAATTTAATTTAACTTAAATGACTATGGAATCGTCGACAAAGAAACAGGCAGATAAATAAAACATCTAGGTAAAATGGAACAATAATTGAAAGTCTTTAAAAGTCAAGCCAGATCACCTGTAGGCCTCGGTACTACGTAGTGGCTGCTCCGTACTCTCAATAAAGTACGTAACGGGATGGTATTCTTCAAGCAACGCGTCTCGAGTTCCGCCCTCTCCCGGCTCCACATTAAATGCCCCGTTGAGGCACTCAAACGTAGAAGATGAAATGTGCACGCGACTAGAAAATATAATAAAGTAGATGTACCTAGCGAGATTTAATCTTGGCCAAGACTAGAACGTGATTGTGAACACACACACCCATTATCATTTCCTTATTGTACAGGCTCTCTAGTGAAGGTAAACATCGTTAGGAAACCATCCGGTATCCTAGAACTCAAAATTCGAAGACATGTGACATCCATCAACCGGCACTGGACTCGCTTGGTGTCATGTCATTGTGTATATTTTATTACGTTGCGGGGACGTTATGTGCCTACGTAAAATAAACCAGTTTTATGGACAACACCGACGCATTTGAAAAAATCACGCTTCATAAAGGTTTTAATTTACCTAGCATTGGCGAGGACACGACGTTGCTGGTCAGGACACAATGAGTCTACCGCATTTAAATTATCAATGAAAGTTAAAGAGCCATTTATTAAACTAAATGACAGATGCCACATATTAATATTCTTTTAGTTCAGCGCCATCTTACGTTGAAAAGGGCCGGCAGGTTTCACCTTTAGTTAATAAAGCTTACCCTGGTCGGCCGCTGCTCTCAATGCGGTTGGCGATGGTGACGTCACGGGACCACAGGTCGAGCTGCCACTTGAGCTGCCCCAGCACCCCGCACACCACTTTGCCGCTGTGGATACCGATGCGCATATCCAGAGACGTCTGAACACAGAAAGTGGAATGAGTGTGCTGCAAGTTTTGATGATATAACAAATAGCTCATAAAATAAATCAGCTAAAGTTGCAAGAACTGGATATTTTGAGTTAGACAAACAGAGAGATCGTGAATTGGAAAGTGTAAAGATGGATGCCCTCTGTGGCTAGGTGGTGTAATATGCGGTGTAGCGTGCGATTGTTTAGGTCTATGTAAAGTAGTGGACTGCTGTAGGCTGGATGATGATGATGAATAACTAAACGAGAATGTTTCACCGTTAGATGTTGCATTTGTCGCCGCACGTCTCGGATGGCTCGTATCATGTGCAGCCCCAGGTCGACGCAGCAGTGCGCGTGATCCTCGCGCTTTTTCAGAAGGCCGCTCACGCAGAAATAGCAGTCGCCCAGCAATTTGATGCGGAGGCAGTGGTTCTCCTAAAGAAAACATAATTTTGCTGTCATTAAAATAGCATTTGTTAGACGACACGGCAAGGCGAATCCTA
This sequence comes from Xestia c-nigrum, assembly GCA_916618015.1. Classification (NCBI taxonomy): domain Eukaryota; kingdom Metazoa; phylum Arthropoda; class Insecta; order Lepidoptera; family Noctuidae; genus Xestia; species Xestia c-nigrum. The sequence goes on along the minus strand of OU745246.1, from coordinate 6,010,046 downwards.
AAATCATTAGTATATGCAACTTTATAGCGTCTTTATACATTAGAGTAACATAAAAATAAATGTTCGCTTGTACTGTAGTGTTAGTGTAGGTACATTAAGACACAATCTTACCGATGCCAACTTATCGAAGCGAGCGAACAGTGAATTCAGCATCTCCACCAACTCCTGCGCACTACACTTGCTGGATAAATCTGTAAGATAACAGAGCACTATTTAACGTAATCAATTCGACGTCAATGCAATCCATATCACGAAAAACAGAACAGAAAAAAAAATTATTTATAAAAAATCTAGTTTCATTGGGTTTTTTTTATAAAATACTAGCTGACTCGCGCAACTTCGTCTGCGTCTCATAAATTGAGATTTAAACTATCCTATCTCTCAAGTTGGATCGAACTGCACATGGTGTGCGAATTTTATTATAATCGGTTAAATGGTTTAGGAGTCCATTGAGGACAAACATTGTGACACGAGATTTATATATATTAAGATTTATTTTAATTGGTAGATAATCAAAATGCTGTTGACACCAAAAACCAAGATGGCGGCTCAAAGATAATTTTTAGTCACGGTTGTGACACTATCCTTTTAATAGTGTGTGCGGAAAATAATACCTCGTGGCTACACAATAACAGCCACACGGGTCGATTATCAAGGTTAAGCAGCAATTGCCTAGATCGGTCCCTAGACGAGTGACCATACATTTAATATCGAGTTACCTCCGTACTTCAGAAACCACACGAAGCCGCTAGTTCGTTCTGTGAGTCACTTGTACATCTTTGACAATCCTAAGGCGTTGTCCTAATTGGCGAAGATCGCAAGATAACACGATGCGTTCTCGTCGTGCGATGAGTTCAAACATATAGATTTCATCAGAGTGTCCTATTTGAACCTCGCAAGTAATCGTGCGAGCACATGAAATGCTCAATAACGATCGTACGATGCGTTTGATCGTGCGATCATGTAATCAAAGCAACAGATCTCTTTGTCATTTGCAATTTTTAAAGCAATATTGCCCGACAGCAAAAACTGTGCAACTCTGTAAAGAGCCATCGTCAAAGTGGCGTGAGCGCGACGCCAGCCATAAAGCGACGGCATCACACGCTGGACATCGCGCGATCTATTAGGACACCTGTTAGGTCATCGTACGACCACTTTGATCGTGAGATGAAAAACGCATCGCGCCATCGTACGATTGCTCCCGATTAGGACGCCGCCTAACAGTGGTCCGATATTCTGTCAGCCTTAATACCAAGACGTATAGTATTAATCAGTACTAACTGGTTTGTGTAGGTCATATAAAGCAGTCCATGAAAATAATGGTATTTAGCTGCAACCTATTCAATCCCACCACATAGCTGGGAATAGGTCAAGCAGATAATGACGCATGCGGAAAATAAAAAGGGGCACGTTGCTCACCGGTGAATCCCTTGATGTCAGCAAATAGAATGGATACGTCATGTCGACTGCTATAGGTTACATGATTTATGATGCTTTCAAATCCGCCAGCATCTTCGCACATATAATTAGCTATGCTTTTTGCCAAAAAGTCTGGAATAACTGTAAGAGAATATAAATTAGTTTCAGTAACGTGTGTTACGGTTACAGCTAATATAAATAATGAAGAATGATTAGAAATGGACTGCATTGGTATGGACATGTGATGAAGAGGGATGGAACGCATATGACTCAAAGAGTGATGAATATAAATGTTGATGAATGGAGAGGAAGAGGACGACCAAAAAAAAAATGGATAGATTGTAAGAGGGATAATAAGAAAGGAAAAAGAATATTAGATAGCGTAGAGGCAAGGGCAGGAAGATGATGATGACTGCAACTTGTAGAAGTAAGTAAATATTTATAATACTTACGTTGGTATTGAGCGTGACTAGATCAGGATGAAAATATGAGGGGGCAGACCAAAAAAGAAATAAAAGCCAGAAATATTTGCACGACCAGACTGAGAATCATACAATGCTGCACAAAAATAAGGATGAGCGCAAGAGAATGATGACGTTGGTATTGAGCAGGATCTTACCGCTTTGTATCAAATTCCATGCCTTATCGTTCTCAATCTTAGTTTTCTCGTATGCGCTCTTAGACTTCCGAGTTTCCAAAAACACCTGTCTCTGTTCGCAATCCACAAACGACTTGGCATACAGGCCCGCGAAGTTAATGGCTGCGTGAAGTAGCATATTGCCTCCTAGAACACGCCAGTCGCAGGTGTACTCCTGCAAGCAATTAAAAAAGATAGAAAATCATTAGAATTTGTTTTTTTAAGGTTTCGAGAGCATAGCGTGATGTGATGCCCGAGCGTGGCAAGCGAATTTTAAAAAATCTGTGAATGCAGTTTTGTTTTAAAATAAAGGAAAGTTTCCTATTAGTTTTGGTATATCCAGTATTTAGAGTACTCTTCCTACAGGTGGCATTGAAAAATTCCACCCTGTATATGATGTACATACCGCCATACTTAGCCAACAATATTTTTACGAAAAATGTCATGAGAGAAGTTTTGATTGTGTAAGGGAAGATCAAAGAATCGATACATGGACTGTGTGAGAGATGATTTGGATAGAACGGGGTGGCTCCCAAGATAAAGCAGAAGAAGAAGATGGCTAACAGACAAGTAAGGAAGAAGACATACTACGCTGACAATCCAATTCAAATCAATCAAATCAAAAAATCAATTCAATCTAACTCTTACATTACATTAACACATATACTACTTACGTGACTATGGCGGGTTAAATCTGTCGGGTCAGTATCCACTAGTGCGTCCACCATTGTGTCCACTAGTAGTGCCAGAAAAGACAGCATCCCCAGAGAGACGCACCAGCACAGAGACAACGGGAACATCGCGTACGGCACGAACACTACGAACAGCATGTACCAGACTTGGTCCTGAGACTCTTGGAAGCCGATACCTTGCTTGCTCATACCTAGACACAATAGAGCATTCATTTATCGAGTGTCATTCCATGGCTCTAGGGTTCAATGTTGAATAATAATAGATGTAAAGGTCGATAGGTTAAGAAATGCTTGTGGAGGTCGGTCCGTGGATCCAACCTTCATTATATCCATGCCTTTGATCCCGGATATCATCTGTATTTAGAACCTCGTAAGTCTCGAGTTGGGTTTTGGTTGGCTGCGGAAATAGCGTCATAAGTACGCTTAACGCGCTATGAGCAGAAGCCCTGCACCTTGGTGCAGGGATCGATCGGTCTACTATGCGAGCTGATGAATTGTTGTGTTGTTGTTGTTGTTGTTGTGTATTGATGTGTTGTGTAGAGATGGTTTGTCACCCGACATTAGAAGTAGATTCAAGTGTCTGTCATGATGTCGAATTGCAGATGAAGCTGTCATTTTTGGGGAAGTGGTGAACGAATACACCAAAGGAATACCGGTTAGAGTTTACGTAACGAGCCACTGAGAAAAGACAGAAAAATGTTATTTTCGCAAATCGTTTATGTTCTCGATTCTGTTGTATAAAACCGATGTCGAAGGGATTGTACTTATTAATGGTGAATGATCCAGGTGATGAACATACCTTGGACGATAAACAGCACCCAGGTACCCACTGCGGCCCAATGTAAGTGGTCTTTTGCGAAGGATCGCCTCCAGATCAGCAAGCACACACACAGCACGTTCAGACAAGCGAACGTTGCCGTCCATAGGATTTGGTTGGTATTCGATGACAGCGCTGTAAATATGCCTTGATTTTAATTTGTTTGGTTGACATGAGACTACTATGAGTTGAGCTATTTAGCTGATCGACTTCGGTTTTTTTTAATTGAGATAGTGAGTATGAGCCAAATAGCTTTAACTTAAATTGAAGATAAAACTTACCATCTCCGTGAGTAACTAAGTTAATAATGACCAGTCCCACCTGAAATTTTAAAACGTCGTTCAGTATCTACGATTTTTAAAAACTAAGCTTACCTCGTCGCTTTTCTCCCCTCGATCTGCTCGATCTCAGGATGTGCGTAATGCGTCAAGCAAAACGTGCGCGTGTCAGTTGTTTCTCTAGCGTAAATATAGTTCTGTTTAAACTTTATGGCGGTTTGAAACAACTACTTAGGTCCATGTTCACCAAAAAAATTACGGATGATTATCTAAAAACAGCTGTTTAAAACACAGTTTTGTATGGGAACATGTCACATTGACAGCTGTTTTAAGATAATCAGACTGTTATCTTCTTGGTGAACATATACGAGTACCTTAAAGCTGCACAGAACACAATTTTAGATATCAGCGGGGCGCACAGGACGCATCCTCTTAACTGTATAATCACTCGCATCTAACTTCCGAGCCGCCATAATGAAGATTGGGCGGAAGAGGTCTAAGCAGCGTCGGTAAACGAGGCATATATTTTTTTGATGCTGATGTGAAGAGCATCATTATTTGTTATGGCGTCAAAAAATATCCTCCATGGAGAAAAAGGGTATTGATCGTTTACAATGAACTATGCTATAGTACGTATGATTATGAATTAGTATGAGTAACCTAGAATCAACGAAACTTCTTGGACCAGAGTCTATAGGAGTCTGCACGATCCCCTTTGAACAGGATTATACTTATCTTCGTGTTTCAAATCGTACGAAGTGGCTTGGTAACAACATGACAACACGAGTCTTGCCAGAGCAAGTAGTTCGTGTCCAAGCGAGTGAAATGTTTTTCTAGATTTTCTACTTACTTTAATCGCTAAATCGACGATGTTGGCCGTCGTGAGCGACTTCTGTCGCTGTCTCCGAGAGTATTTCTGGTATGATTCCTCAACGGCTGCATCCTAGTAAATAGTTAACCGATTAGAAATTACTTTTGTCTTTTAAAGTGTAAGCGGACCTCTCACGAAACCATCAACCAAGCATTCTGTACACCAAATTAAAAAATTAAAACGCAAAAATTATTACTGAGAATAGAGTTCTTTTTTGGGTGAGAAATCACGGTAGAACTCTAACTCATAACGTTGTATGTATTGATGGATACATTGAACAGTAACTTGTATCATCCTGTAAAAAATTTAGTATTTTTTTAAACTTGTGAACAGTTTTAGTACTTTAAACTTTAATATCTCCGTAACAAAATCTCGCAATGACTGAGAAATCAAGTGCCTTTTGACTTCATTAATTGTCTATATAATACACCCAATATCATCTACTACTCTTTCGACTTGTCCCAAAACAATATTGTAACGAAAAGTGGACCTTATAAGTATGCAGTGATAGTCCAACTTACCTCAAAACTATTTGTGACGACTGGACAGTATATGCCCTTGTAGTAGCGTGGCTCAGGCATGTCCTCTGCCAAGAACCTCCTCCTAGAAAGACAATTAGGCCTTCTCCGTATCAGTGTTTAATGTCGCCATAAAACGAACAGAATGAGTAATTATTAGTAAGTTGGTGTTTAATGGTAAGTATGTCTCTTCCTACCAGTTGTTGTTGCTAGAAGGAATGGCACGGGAAGGTAAAATAAACAAGGTCTGAACATTCTGTTAGTGAACTTATCTTAGTTCAGTTCCTGTGCAGTTCTATTTTAATAACACGATTGGAGTTAGCTTTGAGGAAAACGATAAGCTTTATTGATCCACCGAATCATTTTTACTGTTTTAAAATTGGGATTTGCTTGAATTTGTGATTTGTCCAAAGGGTCAAAATAAGACCCCTTCCTTTTTGCTGGCATTTCTTTGTGACGCACGTGGAACACCAACGTGGCCTGTCGTCATAAGAAGGACGGCTGGCGAGCTAGTCCATTACTAACCGTCCACAGGCCCACGCCTACGGTGAACCATAATGATTGAGCGAAGCTCAATTAACGAATAGCGGGCCGCGGTATATCTTTCAAACAGCCCCGGAGCCCCGCCAGGAACCGACCCTTGCGTACCCCTTCCTTTTTGCTGACATCTCTTGAGGCGCGCGTGAAACACGAACGCGCCGTCGACACGGCCTGTCGTCATAAGACGGACAGACGGCGAGTTAGCCCATTACTCACCGTCCACAGACGCCCATAATATTGAGCTTTAATTAACGAATAGCGGTGTTTGCAATAACAGAGTTGTCAAAATGGAACTACGAGTATATCCTTACTTAAAACAATAACATATCATAATATATCTTCGAATGCAGTTATGTACCTAATCTCACAACCGTATTTCGCCAGTTATCACGAAAAACGAGAAATTGTAGGTAGCCTTGAAGCCTTCTTCGTTTTGAGTCTCTTAGTGGTTTCGCAATCGCAGGAATTACTATTTGAAGATCACTGTATGGTATGTACCTGTTGCACTTTCAAAACAATTTAGCTTGCGTTGGCCTAACTTCTCTTGTATTTGGTATACAGTAAATATTAATTAATATCTTTGTAAATACCTGGATCTCCTGCGTATCCAACTGCAGATAGATAGAATTGCCCTTTGTTGACGCAATCACAACCGTCTGACGTACGTTGAACATGACAAGAACTGAACAACTGTTAGTTAGTAACTACTAACTTGAAGTTATACCGATGGATTTAAAACTAACCGTCAGTAATATCTAACAGCGTTATCAATTTTTTAAGTAATTTTCCTGGTATGTGCTTGATTGCACCGCAGAAATACATTTGTACAATTTTTTTTTGTACTTACGTGACCATTTTTCTCGCACTCAAACTGAAAAGTATAGTTTGCACCTCGAGACTAAACATCAACTTAATATACCCTCGGTTTCATTGACTCCCCGAGACAGAAGACAGCGTATTCCGCGGATTCAAAAAGTGGTAAGCGCCAAATTATTTTCATTCTATCATCATTAAAAATTGAAAATATTTTGAAAAACCGCTCACAGTCAGATCTAGGTTATACAATAGGTATAGATGAGTGATAATATGATACGATGGTAAATCATTGAGCTATATGTATATTGGTAAATGAAGTTATTTTATTGTTACGTACGTTTTGTTTGTTACGTACCTACCATATGGTCTTACAATTTTGGTTTTCTAAGTTTAGCATTACACATTAGAAAGCCCGGGCTGATTGAAATTTATATTGGTGTCTGGCACAACCCAAGTAATACAGCACACTGATAGTATGGGCGCACCTGCCTGCAGGGACCTTTCGCCGTAGTCTCGGAAATAATAATGCTCTGAAATGGCTTGTGTACCAGTTTCGCTTCATATATTATAAATGTCACCGTAAAATTGTCAAATACGTTAAATTGTAATATCTCTAGCGATATTGTAAAGTCTCGAATTATTGTCAAATGAACATACTGCTTACAACAAAACGCATTATTTTTCGTGAAATGCATGCGATGGTAGTCAACTTACGCGATGTGGAGGGAAGGAGGGGTGCCCAGTGGCACAACTCTCATGAAAAGATAATGCACGATTCCTGAGAAATACCGATTAATATAACATAACCTTAAAACACTTTATATTTCCCCTAAAAAGCGTAGTCGACGGAGCCCCGCTTCGCGGGGCCCCTATTTCCGAGTGCAGGGTTTAAAGGAACCTTACTAACCTAACGGGGGGGTGCCCCAAGTCCCGATTAAGGGTGCAGAGATACTTCCGAATGTTCAGTTGACAATAATTCGAGATATTACAATATCGGAGAAACACGTTATATTGTAATATAACGTGAAGCTACTAGGCAACTTGCGCCATCCGGCTTCTTGGTTTACCTACCGCCCCGCGCCACGGGCCTCCTGACCTAAATAAATACGCAATTGAGCGCTACTTTACTGGATTTATGATCGCTTTTTCAGTGTCACTTTTACACTCCCTCAGGCGCTTTGTTGCATTTGTGTGTTAATCTAGCCTTTGTTGATGTTGTTTATTTTGAAACATATGAATACGGATATTTATAGCGAATTTACCTTTAATTTAATCCCGACTTTTCGACTGGATTGCACCAGTCGTGGTCGCGGGGAGACTGAAGTATTGGAGGTACCGCGACAGCAAAGTGAAGGCGTTTATTCAACTACCCTCACTCATCTTCATAATTGTTAATTAAGGCCGGTTCACACCAATAGGAGGCGATTTCACTTTCACCCGTATTCATATGTTTTATAATGTGTTCTGATCGTGAAAGTTTAAAAGAGACATTTGTTTCTTTTGACTTATTTAAATAAATAAATAAATATTTGCTCACAATTCCTTTCCTCTCCTGTTTGTTCAGTTGAACATAGAGTCAGAGCCTTATCTTAATTCTTACTCTCAGCCAACGGCCACACAGAAAAGACGCAAGACCAAGGCGGGGCGCGGACCCGTCGCGAACAGGGCGCCGTCGCGACTTTTTAACGCATATAGAAAAGACACGGACCCGTCGCAGACAGGGCGCCGTCACGACTTTTTATGGCGCGCACTAGAAGCTTTACCCGGCATTCAACCGTCCGATTTTGATACGACAACATGTCTTCTCCTGAAGATGAAGATGTATTGGCACTGGTATATCTCGCTAATCTGCAGAGGGTTAGACGTTACTGGGTACATCCGGTATGGCTAAGCAATGGACAGAATAGATTTTTTTAAATAATGGAGGATCTACATTATTATCCTGATCGTTTTCAAGAAGTATACAAGATGACTCCACAATGTTTTTACATTATTATGTCCAAACCTGCCCTCCGCGCCCTTTCCGCTCCCCCGCTTGCGCCCGTGCAGGCCCGCGCCTTGTCCTTTCTATATGTTTTCCAATAGGACGCCGTCGTGACGGGCGTCCCGTCTTTTCTGTATGTTTTACGTCGCGACGGCTGTATACATTTTATATGAAAGTAGATTAAACGGGCGCCGCGACTGCGACGGGTCCGTGCCTTGCGTCTGATCTTTGTGGCCGGTGCCTCAATGTCCGATGGACAGCACTGGGCAGGTGTAGAACTAACGGCGCCACGTGTTTCTCACAGAGAGACCCCTGCGTCTCGACCAATTTCCAAATTCCATTTTTATATTGGGACAAGCCCGCACCACTATTCCCTGCACCTCCTGAAAGCCATAATCAAAAATGGTGACTACCAGAAAAACACCGAAACAATGAAGTTGGAGGAAGTCCTAAAGAGACAATTTAACTGTTTTGGAACTCACAACGAAATTAATCAGAAAATAATAGCGGTGGAGTAGGAAAAACATAATTTCTATTTTCAAACTCCTTATGACAAAACCCAATAACACTTCGACCGACTTGAAATCTAATAGGGGTTCTTCTGGGTCGTGGGCGGAGCACAGCCGTGTCCTCGTAGCGGCGATCGGCGGCGGCGTTCTCCTTCTGCGAAACAGTCATGCTAGCGAAGGAGGTTGCGGAACGAGAGAGGGAGAGAGCCTCTCTTCCCGGCCGCCGCGGGAGACGCACCGGGCGTCGAGAGCCACGTGGTGGCTACCGGCCACCGTAGCTGCGGGCCTGTGGCCGGTTGGCTATGGGCTAGCTAGCCGTCCGTCCGTCTAACGACCACAGGCCGTGTCGACAGCGCGTTCGTGTTCCACGCGCGCCTCAAAGAGATGTCAGCATAAGGGGAGGGGTCCGCAAGGGCCGAAGCCTGCCGGGGTTGCGGGCCTGTTCGAAAGGGATACCGCGGCCCCGGAACATAAAGGGCGAGGAAGGAACATGGATGGGTTTTAGTCAGTAAGAGTCTGACACTCCCGTTCCGCCCAGAGAGTGGGAGAAGTAATTTGATGATTTCCGATCCCAAAAAAGAAAAAAAAAAGGGGTTCTTCTGGGTTCGATTCCCAGGCCGAGCACTAAACAGGCAGGTAATTAAACAGGCTTCTTTTTATTATCATTATTTGCCTCCAAAATGTATGTTGCCTTCTAAATTACTAAGTCAGCCACAATTAACGAGCATCTAAATAATACTATCTTAGCCACTAGTTATCTTCTATGTAAACCACTCTAAATACTACTCAGCATGATGGTTATTTTTTAGCATCTAAATTTGTAACATGCATTCTAACAGTAAACTTATAAAATACTATTAAATGACATCAAAACTTATATTTATTTAGCTTCTATTTTTGTAACGCAGGACGTTTAAATGTAACTCATCCCATATTAATTGATCGTCAAAAGTTTGCTAAAAATGTCATCAAATAGTACTTAAATTGGCCACTTTATATATATATGTCACCGTAAAATTGTCAAACACGTTATATTGTAATCTCTCTAGCAATATTGTAAACTCTCGAATTATTGTCTAATGAACATACTGCTTACAATAAAACGCATTATTTTTCGTGAAATGCATGCGATGGTAGTCAACTCACGCGGTGTTGAGGGAAGGAGGGGTCCCCCTTGCCCAGTGGTACCACTCTCATGAAAAGATACTGTACCATTCCTGAGAAATATCGATTAATATAACCTAACCTTAAAACACTTTATATTCCCCTAAAAAGCATAGTCGACGGACCCCTATTTCCGAGTGCAGGGTTTAAAGGAACCTAACGGTGGGTGCCCCAAGTCCCGATTATGGGGGCAGAGATACTTCTGTATATTTAGTTGACAATAATTCGAGAGTTTACAATATCGCTAGGGAGAAACACGTTATATTGTAATATAACGCATGAACTACAATAAACAATTACACGTGATCAACTCAACTCGTCGTTACATGAATCGAATGGCGCTCTCTGATTGGCGCAAATGACCGGTCGCTGTCATCTCGCGTACTCGCGCCAAATCATGCAGTGGCTATTTTGACGATAAAAGAATATGATGTATTATTTTACATGCTTAGTTATAATAAATGATGCTTTCTGTGGAAGCTTGAAATATATTTTTTGAGGACATTGCGTTAACGTAAAATGGTAACGAGATGTAAAATCCGTGGCCGAGTTAGTAAATTAAGTGGCCATGTATACATAAGAAGGACAAGTCACAATAATTGATGATTTTACTTGACGCTTTCTATAGAATATTTAGTTGGCGTTGTAAAAAAGACGCATTCGTTTATTAGAGGCTATGTCATTTTCGCGTTGCTTAGTTATAAAATTAGAAGTTTAATCACGTGTCCAATACAAGATTTTGTGGCTAGACTTATTATTTCCCTTTACTGTATACCAAATACAAGAGACGTTAGACCAACGAAAGCCAAATCGAAGACTTCAAGGCTACCTACAGGTTTTTGTTTTTCGTGATAATTGGCGAAATACGGATGTAAGATTAGGTCTTCTTTAAAACTTAAAGTCAAAAAGTCGGTACCGACAACGCACAATTATCGAAGAATTGAATAAATTTGATTTGTAATTGATTTATGTACTTAGTGGTCTTTTTTTCATAAAACTAGATTTTCCAAAGGCATTTTCGTATTTTTTTTTCGTTTTTAATTTTTTCTGTGGGATATAACCAAATTACCTAGGTACAGTCACGAGCACCAATATCACTACAATAATATTATACTTTCCTAAATTGAATTGCAATTTTCGCGAGATAATATATAACAATTGTAACTTGGAGATTTGATCCTTTTCGTAAAAATATAAGTTCCAGAATACTATGTTCGTAACAGCATAAGATTTTAATCCGAAAAGCTGAAGAAAAACCCTTTTAAATGTTATTTTGTGTTTACATATTAGCGCTCGTGACTGTACTTTGAACTTCTAGGGTTAATATTACAAGAGCGGCCCGCCTTTAATTTATTTTGTCACCTTGTGGCCCTTGCCTGCCAAAAGGTTGCCGACTGCTGCTCTAACTGATGAACTAGGTAAATACAGGGTGTATTTCACCTCATCACAAAGCCGTTTACCAAGCATTCTGTACCACAAATTAAGTAACTTTACGCAAAAAATATTGCTGGGAAACAACTTTTTTTTTTGAGGTTATAAATCATGTTTTGTGGTCTCAATGTAACACACTCAAAACATTGTGCGGATGGATGGATTGAATAGTACGGGGGTCGTAGAAATATTTAAAGTAAAAATCATGCGATAAAAAGTGGTATTTAAAAAAAAGCTTGTCAAAATCTTGCAACTTTGACCCCCAATATCTCCGTAACTAGAAGGTTCCCAGGTATAGTGTAGAACAAAAAAAATGATCAGAATGACGAGTAGAATAAGTGCTTTTCGTATTCGTTAAGAGGTGTTTTACACCCTTTATATCTACATTTTTTTTATACTGTAGCCTACTCCTACCTAAGAAGACCGGGAAGTCCTGGAAGAAGACCGGGAAGACCTGGAAGAAGACCGGGAAGTCCTGGAAGAAGACCGGGAAGACCTGGAAGAAGACCGGGAAGACCTGGAAGAAGACCGGGAAGACCTGGAGGATGACCAGGACGACCTCGAAGAAGACCGGGATGATCGGGAAGCAGACCGGTAAGACCGGGAAGAAGACCGGGAAGACCGGGAATAAGACCGGGAAGAACTGGAATCACATCGGGAAGACCGGGAAGACCGGAAAGAAGACCTGGAAGAAGACCGAGACCTGGGGAAGACCGGGAAGCAGACCGGGAAGACCGGGAATAAGACCGGGAAGACCTGGAATCACACCGGGAAGACCGAAAAGAAGATCTGGAAGAAGACCGGGAAGACCTGGAAGAAGACCGGGAAGACCTGGAAGAAGACCGGGATGATCGGGAATACCGAAAAGAATGGGAAGACCGGAAGAACGGGAAGACCGGAAGACCGGGAAGACCGGGAAGAAGCCCGGGAAGACCGGGAAGAAGCCCGGGAAGACCTGGAAGAAGACCGGGAAGACCTGGAAGAAGACCGGGAAGACCTGGAGGATGACCAGGACGACCTGGAAGAAGACCGGGATGATCGGGAAGCAGACCGGGAAGACTGGGAAGAAGACCGGGAAGACCTGGACGAAGACCGGGAAGACCGAGAATTAGACCTGGAAGACCGGGAAGACCGGAAGGAAGGCCGGGAAAAGAGCTGGAAGAAGGCCGGGAAGACCTGGAAGAAGACCGGGAAGACCTAGAAGAAGACCGGGAAGACCTGGAAGAAGACCGGGATGATCGGGAAGACCGAGAAGAACGGGAAGAACGGGAAGAAGCCCGGGAAGACCTGGAAGAAGACCGGGAAGACCTGGAAGAAGACCGGGAATACCTGGAAGAAGACCGGGAAGACCGGGAATCACACCGGGAAGACCGGGAAGACCGGAAAGAAGACCTGGAAGAAGACCGGGAAGACCTGGAAGAAGACCGGGAAGACCTGGAGGATGACCAGGACGACCTGGAAGAAGACCGGGATGATCGGGAAGCAGACCGGGAAGACCGGGAAGAAGACCGGGAAGATAAATATATCTACATATTTTTTTATACTGTAGCCTACCCCTACCTAAGAAGACCGGGAAGTCCTGGAAGAAGACCGGGATGACCTGGAAGAAGACCGGGAAGACCTGGAAGAAGACCGGGAATGATAAATGATAAATGATAAATGATATTTATTCAGCAAGTAGGTTTTCTCAAACACTTTTACACGTCATTTTTTTTTTAAACTAGATGGGGCCGGTGTTTCGTACCTGACTACTCTGAGAAGAAACAGCCGAAACAAACTCAGAGGTCATAGTCTCTTTTAAAGTCCAGACAATCTTGCTTAATTTTCATGAGGGCTATGCAGATTAGTGTCTGAGATGGTCTTTTGAAGAAAGAACCACACAGATTTGAGTGGACCTGTCCAGTCAGTGCAAGCATTTGTCAGTTATCGTGTAGCTCGACTTATAACTCAAGGAGCTCAACGAAACGACGAACAATACGAAAGAAAGGGCATTTGGGTAGGTCGCTTATAGTACTCAAACTGCCAGACAGTCGTGGGAAAAAAAACAAAATGCGACCCACATGGTCCTCACATTCACAATTATTAAATAAAATAAATAATAATTTACAAAAACGAATGTCAACAAAAATACGATATGTCAAATAAACACATAAAACAAACAAAAATGTAAAAAATAATAAAATACTGAACTAAGTATTCATGTCAATTCATTAAATGTCAGTCACAAGTAAATAATCATGTCAAATTCAAACACATAAAATAAAATAAAAAAATAAAAGGAACGTAAAAAATAATAAAATACTGAAATAAGTATTCATGTCAAATCATTCAATGTCACAGTGTATAAAATAAAGGAATCAACAATAAACCAGCGAAGTCCGAAATTTCAACATTCACAGAGCAAATTTCATTGGAGCAGCTTAATCCCAAGCCTTTTTATCTTCGAGATAGTGATTGACATGATAGAAAGCTTTCAGGCATAGCTCCTGTTTTATAAACGATTTGAATTTATTCAGGCTTAGTGCTTGAATATGGCTCGGAAGTTTATTGTAAAAACGTATACATTGGCATCTGAACGTACCTCCTATTTTTTTGAGCCTCGTTGCAGGAACAACAAATTTGTGTTTGTTCCTCGTATTTATGTTGTGGATATCACTGTATTTTTTAAACAAATTAACATTTTTGTGTGCGTACAAAAGGTTTTCATAAATAAACTGAGAGGGCACAGTAAGAATATTAATCTCCTTAAATTTTTCTCTGAGGGAGTATCTGGGACTTAGTTTATAAATTGAACGAATTGCCCTTTTTTGTAAAACAAATATTGTTTGAATATCGGCGGCATTGCCCCACAAGAGAATACCGTACGACATCACGCTATGGAAATAACTAAAGTAAACTAAACGGGCTGTCTCTAAATCAGTTAAGTCACGAATTCTTCTAACGGCGTATGCTGCAGAGCTAAGTTTTTTCGACAATTTGTTTATATGCGGGCCCCACTGAAGCTTGGCATCCAAAGTTATGCCTAAGAACACTGTGCTATCTTCCGGTTTCAGCTCTTCATCCTTAATTAGTACAGTAGTTTCCACTTGTCTTACATGGGGTATTGTAAACTTAATACATTTAGTTTTTTTTTCATTTAAGAGTAGATTATTAACATTAAACCAATTAACAACTTTTGCCAGGGCGTTATTAACATTATCCATAACTGGCTGCTGACGTTTGAGTTTAAATAAAAGAGAAGTGTCGTCTGCAAACAATACCACGTCATGATTATCCTTTATGAGGTAAGGCAAGTCATTTATGTAAATAAGAAACAAAAATGGACCAAGAATTGAGCCCTGGGGTACCCCCATTTTTACTACGGATCCGGGAGATCTTTTCCCGTTAACATCAACTCTCTGAATCCTATCACTCAAATAAGAAGTAAGAAGATCCAGAGAGGCGTTACGGATTCCGTAGTGGTGTAGTTTCCTGATTAATGTTTCATGAAGAACGCAATCGAAAGCTTTAGATAAATCGCAAAAAATTCCCAAAGCGTCGCATTTGTCCTCCCAGGCATTATAAATGTGTCCTAAAAGTTCAACACCGGCATCAGTAGTTGAACGACCCCTTGTAAAACCGAACTGTTTTTTGTGCAATAACTTATGTTTATTGAAAAAACTTTGCAATTGTGCCAAAATTAATTTTTCAAAAATTTTACTAAAGGTGGGTAGTACTGAAATGGGTCTATAATTAGTGGGGTCTGATGTACTACCCGATTTAAACAATGGTATTATTTTACTATATTTCATTAGATCAGGAAACTCACCACGGTCAATACAATCGTTAAATATAACAGCTAAAGATGGAGCTACAACGTTTATAATGGATTTAGCTACGTCCACAGAATGACCCCATAGATCAGCAGTCTTTTTAACATTTAAGGTGTGAAAAGTTTTAATAATATCTCTACAGGTGACATATTGGAAGTTAAATTCGGAATCACAGACTGAAACGTTTTCCCTTAGTAAAGACTCGGCTGCAGCAGGCGACGAGTTAAGCGATTTAGTTGTCGATACGGGAATATCTGCAAAGAAATTTTCAAAGGCTGTGGCAACTTGAGTGTCTGAATTTAGAATATTATCGCCAATAGCAAGGCTGTAGTCACTATTTCGGTTACAAGACCTTCCCGTTTCGCTATTAATGATGTTCCATGTCATTTTAATTACATTACTACTATTTTTAATTTTTGAACTCAAGTAACGTGACTTTGCTAATAAACAAACTTTTTAAATAATTTAGAGTAATTCTTAACGTACAAATTAAATTCTACTGTGTTAGTATAAGTACGCTCTTCATACAGTTCATAAAGTCGTTTTCGACTCTTAGTCCGGTCATTTTAGACAATTGAAATACAGAAAATTCCGACAGAGCCAAATCTTCGTAGAGACCTTAGGTTTACCACAAGGAATAAAGTGTCAAAAGTCCCCATCAGTCCCATGTGAGCTTAGGGACTTATTCGGGGTCCAAGGTCAAAATTTTAGGTTTTCTGGATTTTTCTCGAAAACGGTAAGTTTTATCGAAAAAGTATTTCAGAGCAAAGTTGTACATCTTAAAATTCTCTATAAAAATGATCCCTATGATTTTTTTTCTAAGACCCACTATTTCCCAGATATTGCGCTTGTAAGAATCATGTTCTACATAGTATGCACACATTTGCCACGTATATACATATTTAGGTACTCAAGCAAGCAAAAATGCCTACTCGTGTCTCTTTTATGTATATGTCACCGTAAAATTGTCAAACACGTTATATTACAATATAACGTGTTTTTTCTCTCGATATTGTAATGTCTCGAATTATTGTCAACTGAACATACGGAAGTATCTCTGCCCCCATAATCAGGACTTGGGGCACCCCCCCATTAGGTTAGTTAGGTTCCTTTAAACCCTGCACTCGGAAATAGGGGCCCCGCGAAGCGGGGCTCCGTCAACTACGCTTTTTAGGGGGAATATAAAGTATTATAAGGTTATGTTATATTAATCGGTATTTCTCAAGAATGGTGCATTATCTTTTCATGAGAGTTGTGCCACTGGGCAAGGGGGACCCCTCCTTCCCTCCACACCGCGTAAGTTGACTACCATCGCATGTATTTCACGAAAAATAATGCGTTTTGTTGTAAGCAGTATGCTCATTTGACAATAATTCGAGACTTTACAATATCGCTAGAGATATTACAATATAACGTATTTGACAATTTTACGGTGACATATACATAATACTATTCTAAGAAAATGTACTCTAAAATGACCGCCGGTCCCTTACCGAATCCCCTCTACTTGAATAAGATCTGGCCTTGAAAAACATCTGCCTATTCTTTTGTCCATGTGGTGTCGTTCACGTATACCTGCTTCTTTTAGTGTTGAATGAGCAGTTCGAGTGACTATACGTAATTATTACAATTGTCTACTATTGAAGTTAGTGCTGATTAATATTTAAAAAAAAATGTCACAATTTTGCTTTATTTGTAATAAACTTTTGACTGAAGATGAAACTGTTGTGGTCAGTCGTGGAATGCCAACTTTAATCGATGCAAGTGTCGCGAGAAGTGATGAGTTTGCTGATTATTTAAGAAGCCAAAAGTCCGTTACAATTCACGTGGATTGCAGAAAATCATACACCCGGAAAACTTTAATCTCTGCATCAAAAAGACAACGTGAGGCCGGGTAGAATGTTTGAAGATATAAATAACGATATTCCCGAATCATTATCTTTTTTTTTGGAACAAATCATTCTTAAAAATAAGCGGCATAATTTGGATCATTTAAAGTTAGTTTGCACAAATATTAGTAATAGCATAATGACTGCTGTTCAGCCTAGATCCTTCAAGTCTAAATTACAGCTGGGTCTTTCAGTTTTTTTCCATCGGCGGTTTGGTTAAAAACGGCTTATACAAATTTTCTCATCGTTTGGTTTATACGCATCTTACAGTAAAACAATGAAGTATGAAGCAGCAGCAGTTTTCAGTCGCCCACCTCACATTTTATCAGCAGAAACGCGCCGAGTACACTACCTCACAGGTGGTGTGGAAATGTGTGCATATTATGTAGAACGTGATTCTTACAAGCGCAATATCTGGGAAATAGTGGGTCTTAGAGAAAAAATTAAAGGGACCATTTTTATAGAAAATTTTAAGATCTACAACTTTGCTCTGAGATACTTTTTCGATAAAACTTACCGTTTTCGAGAAAAATCCAAAAAACCTAAAATTTTGACCTTGGACCCCGAATAAGTCCCTAAGCTCACATGGGACTGATGGGGACTTTTGACACTTTATTCCTTGTGGTAAACCTAAGGTCTCTACGAAGATTTGGCTCTGTCGGAATTTTCTTTATTTGATACGTGCTTGCCATCAACCAAGTCAACATACAAAAAGTAACTCGAAACACTTGACGAAAACAAAAAAAAATATCGGAAGGTGCCAACTCACGAGCTCTCGCGAGTTTTACAGTCGCCAGTTGACGAATAAGCCGGTAGCACAAGCCACCATTTTTGTCGTCGGCCTCGTCTTCTGTTACAATTGATACAAACACCTACTCTTCTAGCTTGTTGCCTAGTAGCTTCTAATCTGTAAAGTTCAAATGAAATGTATACTAAATTATATCATAATGTTTCTTACATGATATTGATGCCATCTAGCCTATTTCGTCCACAGCGACTGCATTCGATGGCTAGGATTCTTGTCGAGAGTTTTGGTGTGCTCCTCTTTCATGTGCTCTCAAGTGTGTAAGTATTCTCAGTGGCTAGAATATCCAATTGTGGCAATGGAATACCATTGACAAAGATGTAGAGTTTTTTTTTTACAAATTTCGCTGGACATTAACACACAGCGCCATCTAGTGCCACACTAAGCAAGGCTTGTGCCGTGGACAGCAGATAGTTGATATACTACATATATACCTTTTTTGTTTGTAAATACATACTTATCTATACTTATAATAAATCTGTAGAGAGGTCAATTCTGTACATGAAATATATTTACAAAATAACTATCGGGGGGTGATTAGTGATCGATACTGATGCCAAAAATGCAATCAGTAAAATTTTTGTCTGTCTGTCTGTCTGTCTGTCTGTATGTTATTTATAGAAAAAAAAACTACTCGACGGATTTTAACGAAACTTGGTACAATTATTCTACATACTCCTGAGCAGGTAATAGTATACTTTTCATCACGCTACCATTAATAGGAGCAGAGCAGTGAAAGGAAATGTTGGGAAAACGGGAGAAGTTACTTGGTTTTTTTAGCTTCCGTCGCGTGTGCAGCCTTAATGGTTAAAGCTAAATAGAAATCATGTATAACGGAAACATTCCACATAAAATTATATAAAAAATATCCCAAGACAGCATATGTCTATCTTTTATAGTTGACTCACAATAACACGTGTAACTCCCGATAGCTTAGCAGTTCGGAGATTTGTTATTATTATATTTGTTTACTCTTACGTTTATATCATCACGCTATGACCCACATAAAACATAGGATACATTTTATTCCGGTAGTAAGATCCCATGGGACAATAATCATCCATACTATATACTATAATATTATAAAGCAGAAGAGTTTGTTTGTTTGTTTGTTTGGTTGAACGCGCTTATCTCAGGAACTACTGGTTCGAATTGAAAATTTCTTTTTGCATTGGATAGTCCATTTATCGAGGAAGGCTATAAGCGATAAAACATCACGCTACAATTATTAGGAGCGGAGCAGGAATGAAACATGTTGCAAAAACGGGGAGAGGAAAAATCCTTTCGTTTTTCTCTCTTATGTGACGCAGACAAAGTTGCGCGGGTCAGCTAGTTATACATATAAATATCCAAGACTCGGAAACAAATGTCCATGCTCATCGCACAAACATTTGCTCCTACCGGGATTCGAACCCAGGATCTTAAGAACGTAAGCATTACTACCATTACGCCATTCGGGTCGTATAGCTGTAGGTAGCCTTAAGTTCATCACTGCGACCTTCTTCTCTATTCAAAGGCGTGGATCTGCCGTTGCGCGAGACGTCTCCACTCAGGCCGATTTTGAAACATTCATTTGAAACCCACATTGAGGAATTTGTGAAAAAAAAATGTTAATCAACATTTTGTGGGGGCGGCCATCTTGGATTAGAAATTATTATAGCGCATAGTATTCTACTATTCAAGCCCTTTCATTTGATACCCATATTGATAGCGTTGTTGAGTAAATATAATCATAATCATAATCGTAAAATCTTTATTTTTCTCGACATCATGACTTACAGGCGCTGGTTAATTTTTTTTTACAAAATTAGATAAAGAAAGGTGTCTGATGTAGCAAGATCCTGTGGTACAGATCACCTCTCTGACTTAGATTTAACATGAAATCTGCCATTTTGTGGCGGCGGCCCACTTGCATTGATTTTTGTAAAACATAGCTAAGAACACTCCCGACTAATTCAACTTTCAAACAAAAAAAAAACAATCAAAATCGGTTCATCCGTTCGGCTGCTACGATGCCACAGACACACACACACAGACACGTCAAAATTATAACACGCCGTCGTTTTTGCGTCGAGGGTTAAAAATACATGTCATACTAAAATCGCCATTTTTTGACTCCGAAGGAACTTAAATTTACTAGCTCGTGGATAAATAATAACAGCCGCTCTGATCGACCTTTAGGTGGATTGGTGACCAGGACCACATATCGAGTTTCCTCCGTGCCTCGGAAATCACGTTAAGCAGTTGGTCCTGGCTGTCATTTGTACATCTTTGACAGTCGTTACAGGTTGTAAGTGGCCCAAAAGATCTGACAGCCAGTCTTACCAAGGAGTATCGTATTACCAGTACTAACTGGTTTGTGGAGGTCAGATAGGCAGCCAGTCCATGTAAAATACTGGTATTACTGGTATTCAGCTGCATCCGGTTAGACTGGAAGCCGACCCCAACATTTATTTATTTAATATTTTTAGATGGGAAAAAGCAGCACCGGTGTATAAAGTTGAGTCAAAGTAATTACTGACTGACCCATCATACCCTTTAACTTCTGCCCATTTCCTTTTTGATAGATCTCGGCCACAGCCCCTTTTTGCCACAGCACCGGCAAGCTTCGGCCCCTTCATTTTGCTGACATATCTTTGAGGCGCGCGTGGAACACGAACACGACATACACACGGCTTGTCGTCATAAGACGGACGGACGGCGAGCTAACCCATAGCTCACCGTCCACAGACTCGCGCCTACGGTGGCCGGGGGCCACCACGTGGCCACCGACGCCCGGTGCGTCTCCCGCGGCGGCTGGGGCGAGAGGTTCTCTCCCTCTCGCTTCCCGTCACCGCCTTCGCTAGCTTCCCATTCCGTTTCGCTACGGACCATGGATTGAAGCAAGGTCGAACGCGAGAGGTCGCCACCGCCAATCCACGCGGGGCAAAACCTCCATCAAGTGCTCCACTGTATCCTCCGGTCGATACTCGCAGTGGAAACACCCGGGCGTTTCCTTCCGCCCTATTCGATGCAGGATCTCGCACAGCCCTGCCGCATCCACAAATCATCGAACCAGCTGAAGCAGCAGTTCTGGTATAGATTCTCTAAAGAATGTAACTTTTACCTCCAACATAAAACCAAGTGGACGGAATCTGATGGGAGTGCTTAAAGAGGAGCCATGGTGGTACTCAAAAAGCAACAGTGACCACCATTGATGTGGCCACTTTTCACAAAAGAAGAAAAACTCGTGTGACTTCACAGTTAAGTATATTTTTTACCGCCGGAAAGTGACATCCATGCCCCGACTCATAATCTTTGACGCGTTTCATCTTCGTCAACTTTTATTAATTTGATGAAATAAAACAGTTATCCAATATTTTTCCATAATCTAACTGACGGACTAAACAGAATCATATTCTTTTTAGGCAGGAATTATCCCTATTAACTCCTCTTTGATGAATGAATATAAATGTGCAAAAAAATTATATGTTGCTCATTAGACTTTAAACTTTAATTGGTACAATTGAAATAAGTAATTCTAACTTTATTATTACAATACGAAAAAAATGTTCAAAGCAAAGCATTTTTTTTCTTTGAAATTTCGTGTTCTACTCCTAAACAGGATTAAATTTTATTTTATTTTTTACACACAAATATTTTTCGCTATTTTCTTCACAATTGGTACAATTGAAATTTTGATCTAATGATTTATTAGGCTACAATTAAATAAAACCCACTTATTTCGCACTATTGGGCCCGCTGTGACTGACGTAACAACCACTTCGTAGTGCAAGCAGATTAGAACTTTATTCTAACAGTTTTTCAAACGAAGTTTGAACCACCACAAATAGAGTTGCTAATTTAGCAGATACCACAGCCTTAACATGATTGTCGCGAATACCATGCTGCGCCGGGCGACTGCGTGTGTGGAGCTGAGGCCGCGAAGGGAGCACTCGAGCTGTGAACGTACACGATTCACGACCTCCCCGCCCGCGGACGCCCGGCGCGTCGATTTTATTACGAACAGTGCCTAAAATAATAATGAGGAACTAGTGATAGTAACATTCAACATCAGTTGAATTGTTTTCAGATTCTTTTAAAATCGAACTAGTGATTAAATAAAAAAACCGGCCAGGTGTGAGTTGGATTCGCGCACCGAGGGTTCCGCAAAACCTTGAAGGTATTTTGTTATTAAACTACATTTTTTTTATTTTGCCTCTTTTGTCACACTGATGGGCAAAGGCCTCCCCATTTTTTTATATCTCTGCCGGTGTTTTGCCTTCTCAGGAACTAGTCCAAATCGTCACACCGTTTCTTGCCCCAGATGGGCAAGGGTGGGTTGACCCATTCTGGAAATGTGACCCGCTTAGTCCCATTTCAACCTCGTCGACTTATCGCCAACATTGGCTATGCCTGTCTTGGAGCGTCTTTTGGTGTTACGTATTTGATCGGTGATTTTGATGGTTAAAATGCTACGCTCCATCGCTTTTTGGCAAACTACATATTTACGTTTTTAATTTTTTCCTTTACATGTGCTGTAATACATTACTTCTCGCCAAATTTCACGATTTTAGGTCAACGGAAAGTACCGTAATTAATGTTTATTCTCTGGAGAGTATTGAAATATACGTTTTTTGCGGGGTGAGCGGTTTTCGCTAACTTAGAAGTTTGAGTGTTGATTCTGGCTTTCAGTAATTACAGTGGTTTGGAAATAGTGCGGCAGGCTGTCCCATAAACTGCCGGGGTTGCGGGCCTGTTCGAAAGAGATACCGCGGCCCCGGAACATAAAGGGCGAGGAAGGAACATGGATGGGTTTTAGTCAGTAAGAGTCTGACACTCCCTCCCGCTCCGCCCAGAGTGGGAGAAGTCATTTGATGATTTCCCATCCTAAAAAAAAAAAAAAAAAAAAAGGCTCCATAAAAACAAAAACTTATTTTTTTTCACAGCTTCAAGGGACTGCAGACCTGAGTATATGGTTTTAATTTTAACTCGGTCTGTCTTGGTCTGAAATAAAATGATCCTATAAGAAATTAAGAATGAGAAACCCTAAAAAAAATCGGTTGTTCCATACTCGAACTGTTAATGGTACTTGTGGCACCGAAGGATATTCTCGACACACTCAACCACAAAGTAAATTTATTTTTGTTTACTTATTGTTTTCCTCAAAGCTAACAAACACCAATTGTGTTCTAAATATAGTGCTGCACTAGGATAATTATTTCAATGATAGAACAAACAGACCTCTATTGTTTTACCTTTTCAACATTCTAGACAAAACTACATAGTATACTGCTACAAGTAACGAGAGACTACCGTTGTACGCCATTCATGCTCCTAAAGGACGGTGGACTGGGAGATTCTTGGCGGACGACATGCCTGAGCCACGCTACTACCAGGGAGTATACTGTCCAGTCATCAGAAATAGTTTTCAAGTAAGTCGTAATATTATTATAATTATATCATAGCTAGCCTGTATGTATGCTAGTCAAAATCCTCCCTCCATTCCTTCCAACAATCATTATTCTGCGCTATTTCCTTCCAATTCTTATGGAAGACATTCAGTTCGGTCCGCCATCTCCTTTGTGGTGTGCCGCGACCCCGTGTCACTGTTTCAGGGCACCATTCCTGAGCCTTACGGGCCCCCAGTTCGTTCGGCATGCGACAGACATGTCCTGCCCAGTCCCATTTAAGTTGGGCAGCCTTTTGAGCCACGTCAACGATTTGCGTTTTGGAGCGCAGTGTACGAATACCTTTTTTTTTTTTTTTTTTTTTAAGGATGGGAAATCATCAAATGACCCCCCCCACTCTGGGCGGAGCGGGAGGGAGTGTCAGACTCTTACTGACTAAAAACCATCCATGTTCCTTCCTCGCCTTTTACGTTCCGGGGCCGCGGTATCTCTTTCGAACAGGCCCGCAACCCCGGCAGGCTTCGGCCCTTGCGGGCCCCTCTCTTTTGCTGACACTCTTTGAGGCGCGCGTGGAACACGAACGCGCCGTCGACACGGCCTGTCGTCGTCGTTAGACGGCCGGACGGCTAGCTAGCCCATAGCCAGCCGTCCACAGGCCCGCATCTACGGTGGCCGGTAGCCACCACGTGGCCCCCGACGCCCGTTGCGTCTCCCGCGGCGGCCGGGAAGAGAGGATCTCTCCCTCTCTCGTTCCGCCACCTCCTTCGCTAGCATGACTGCTTCGCAGAAGGAGGCGACGGCTTCCCATTCCGTCTCGCTCCGGACCATGGATTGAACCAGGGCCGGACGCGAGAGGTCGCCGCCGCCGATCGCCGCCACGAGGACACGGCGGAGAGTGTACGAATACCTACGATCTGTTAATTTTACTGCGCTCCAGAGCACGCTGGATGCTAGTCAAAGACTATGTTTGTGCACCGTTCAGGTCTAGATGGGGAGAATATACTTTTCGAATACTCTTTTTCTTAATAACAGTCCCAATCGTTCTGAGTTCGATGATCGAGTTTATGGCTTTCGGTTCCAGAACGATAAAAAAATAACCGTGTATAATACGGAACCTACGTTTTGAACTACAACTTTGGTTAGGATAATTCGAAACAGTTTATTTATTTATTTTTTTTTTTTTTTTTTTATTACAAACACTACTAACATTACAGGGCAATTCTAGCGTGGTCCATAATTAAACTATCTTATAAATAACTACTTTAAATAACGTAACACATGCAACATTGTTTTTGTGAATTCGTTCAGAGAGCAGGTAAATAGATCGATCCTTCCAGCAGTGTCATTCAATGCGTGCAAGGCGCGCGTCAGTGGCGCTTTGCTGAGCAAATTGGTTCGTTCTTGAGGCTAGTAACCGTGAAAGCTTTTTTAAAGTCAAAGTAGGCAGCGTCGACTTGCACTCCAGCATCAACATTTGGAATCGCGTACGTCATAAAATTCAGTAAATTGCTGGTTGTGCTACACCCCGGTCGAAATCTGTACTGGGCGTCCGTTAGTGAACTGGACACTTGGTCTAATACGCACCTTTGTATAGTCGACTCAAAAACTTCTTTAGTTGAAGGCACTGACCAATCATTTGCTTCCTCGAAAACAGAAGATTTGTCAAACATTATTTATCAGTCAGAAATAGTAGTAAAAAGCCCCTTAAGGAAGCCATCAATTGTTTTTCCTATCAGAGCAATATTAATTAATATAACTGGGAGCCTTTCAGCCTTTTTACGAGGTCAATGGTCCAACTTATTCACAAGTCTTTTTTTAAAATAAGTTTTTATGATTAGGTAACTTTATTTTAAATACCTACATGAACCCTGTACTATTCAGTACCTCGATCAGCACAATGTTTTGAGTGAGATACATTAACTTCAACGGTAATTTTTCATCCCAAGAAAAAAAAAAAACCCGGCACCTTGTTTCATCATCATCATCAGCCTTAATGTTCCCACTGCTGGGCCACGGGCTCCTCTCAATAGGAGGTAATGTGGCTTATCCACCACGCGGGCCCAGTGCGGATTGGTAGACGTCGTCGCCGCGTCGTCTTCAGTCACCTTATATAAGACCATGATATTTGTTTACCAGAATGGAGCCGTTGAGGAATCGTACCAGAGATATTCTCGAAGACAGCGAAAGAAATCGCTCACCACGGCCAACATTATCGATTTAGCAATAAAAGTAAGTAGAACAATCTAGAAAAACAGCTACTGTATAGTAACCAAATAGTTAACGAGTCCCCTCAGTGCGATTTGCAACACGAGTAAAGAGTTCCGTCACAGTCATAGATATAATAAAGAAGGTCATAGTACAAAGATAAGCAATAATGTGACTCGGACATGTCCGTGGATTCAATGCCTACTGTCGATTAGGGTTAAGGTTGTAGCAACCCTAGCTCTGATCGACAGTATTTGGTATATATTGGGTATACTGTGACGCGGCGCGTGCGACTTTCAGTCTGTTCGCACCTTTATGTATCCTTGGTGGTGGGGGAAGGGGCGCTCGGTGAATTATGTCAACGTTTCGGTCGTTTCTGTGAAGCCAACCTACTGCTTATAATTTTACTGTAGCTTGAGATCTAGCAGATCGAGGGGAGTAAAGCGACAAGATAAGCCTATAGCAGAAAATCGAACTGATCGAATATTTTTGTAATTTCAGGTGGGGCTGGTCATTTATTCAGTCAGTCGCAATGGTAAGTTTTTTCTCAATTTCGCAAAATTGAAGTCGACTAGTTAAGTAGTCCAAGTTAATGTTCAACTATGGGACCTGACCCCGTATTCACAACACTTCGATTCGCTTCCGATTCGGGAAGTCGTATGTCTATCTCGGTCGTTTTCGTAATGCCAGAAGAAGACAGTTATACGAGTTGTCAAATCGGAAACGAGTCGAACGTTTGTGAATACGGGGTCTGGAGCACTAGGTAGGTATCTATGGAGTGACCACGAACACGCCTTTTGGACGCAGAAGCGACATTTGGTCGTCAGGAAGAAAGTTTGGTCGTACGACCGGGCGTAAGCATCGATCACTAATAAAAAAAGGGATCGATGGGCGTAAGCCAATTTTTGTTCAAGGAAGCGGTCGGTCTTGCAACAAGTCGTGGACGTAGCCGGGTATTGCGCGAAGTCCCTATCTTGAAACGAAATGAAAACAATGCACATTTACAGCGCCGGCAACGAATACCAACCAAATCCTATGGACGACAACGTTCGCTTGTCTGAACGTGCTGTGTGTGTGCTTGCTGATCTGGAGGCGATCCTTCGCAAAATACCACTTACATTGGGCCGCAGTGGGTACCTGGGTGCTGTTTATCGTTCAAGGTATGTACGAGTATGTCTTTTCTATGCTAAAATTAGCAATATCTACTACATTGGCCCACAATCAATATCGACCAGTGCGGCTGTTATTATTTAACACTAGATGACGTCACGCAGTTTCAATCCCGTAGTTCTCAATCCCGTAAGAGTACGGGGATAAAATATAGCCTTTGTCACTCAGTAAAGACGTGGCTTTCTAATGGTGAAAGAATTTTTAATATCGGTGCAGGAGTTTTAGAGTTAAATCGTAACAAACATACAAACAAAAACACAAATCTTACCTCTTTATAATATTAGTACCGATTGAACCGAGGAGCCGTGAAAAGTCATTCATAACACAAATTTTATGCTATATTGTGTCCAGGTATGAGCAAGCAAGGTATCGGCTTCCAAGAGTCTCAGGACCAAGTTTGGTACATGCTGTTCGTAGTGTTCGTGCCGTACGCAATGTTCCCGCTGTCTCTGTGCTGGTGCGTCTCTCTGGGGATGCTGGCCTTCCTAGCACAGGTAGTGGCCACAATAGTGGACATACTGGTGGATACTGGCCCGACAGATTCCACCCACCATAGTCACGTAAGTATGGTGTGTTAATAACAATCAGTTACATTTAATTTCCATCATCACTCAACGATTCTAGGTCGGCACAGCAATCTTCTTCTTCCAGACTTGCCTATTAGCCGTCATCTCAAGAGTCACCTCCTAACTAGCTATATCATCTTTCACCAGTCCATGCCTCCCTACTCTTTTACTGACTATTATTTTCTAATCTAAGTATTCCTATTCGCTAAACATGGCTTTTTTTTTTTTTTTTTTTTTTTTAAGGATGGGAAATCATCAAATGACTTCTCCCACTCTGGGCGGAGCGGGAGGGAGTGTCAGACTCTTACTGACTAAAACCCATCCATGTTCCTTCCTCGCCCTTTACGTTCCGGGGCCGCGGTATCTCTTTCGAACAGGCCCGCAACCCCGGCAGGCTTCGGCCCTTGCGGGCCCCTCTCTTTTTGCTGACATCTCTTTGAGGCGCGCGTGGAACACGAACGCGCCGTCGACACGGCCTGTCGTCGTCGTTAGACGGCCGGACGGCCAGCTATTGCCCATAGCCAGCCGTCCACAGGCCCGCATCTACGGTGGCCGGTAGCCACCACGTGGCCCCCGACGCCCGTTGCGTCTCCCGCGGCGGCCGGGAAGAGAGGATCTCTCCCTCTCTCGTTCCGCCACCTCCTTCGCTAGCATGACTGCTTCGCAGAAGGAGGCGACGGCTTCCCATTCCGTCTCGCTCCGGACCATGGATTGAACCAGGGCCGGACGCGAGAGGTCGCCGCCACCGATCGCCGCCACGAGGACACGGCGGAGCTCCGCCCACGCAGAAACATGGCTTGCCATTGAAATCTTGATAATTCTAATGATTTTATCAATTTTAATGGCTTGCAGGAGTACACCTGCGACTGGCGTGTTCTAGGATGCAATATGCTACTTCATGCAGCGATTAACTTCGCGGGCCTGTATGCCAAGTCTTTTGTGGATTGCGAACAGAGACAGGTGTTCTTGGAAGCACGAAAGTCCAAGAGCACATACAAGAAAACTAGGATTGAGAACGATAAGACATGGAATTTGGTACCAAGTGGTGAGATTCTCAATTCATCAGCTCCATTGCTATCATTATTAATTATGTGTAGCTTAGTAATGTCTCACTCTGTGTCCATGTATTCATTGAAAACCTTTCATATTTTTTTCTTCAGTTTGTCTCATAGAGCCATCCCAACACATAGTTTATTTAGATCTTGTGTTCAATACCAACCTATGTTTTCACTCATCGTCATCTTCTTGCCTTTATTTACACCTTTTGATCCATCTGTCACACAATCTATCTAAATTTTCTTTGTTCCTACTCTCCCTCTCCATCAACAATTAAATTCATCACTCTTTTAGTCACAGGCATTATTTTTTTAGACGCAGTCCATATTGATAACACTCTTCACAATTTATTTATTGGTTTTAAACCACAAACGTAACCACATTCATCTTAACACTTGTTACTGAAACTTGTTTTGATTTACTTGCAGTTATTCCAGAGTTTTTGTCAGAAAGTTTACATCTTAAGTATTTCGATGCTGTCAACTTTATCTATTTGATGAAAGATGTAGAATGGCATTGGCAACATGCCGTATCCATACTTTTTGCTGACATCATTGGATTCATCGGTGAGCAACGTAATACCCCTTTTTATTTCCCGCATGCATTAGGTAAGAAAAAAATCGTTACAAATATGAAGAATGATTTTCTTGTCGGCCGCCATCTTGGATTTTGGTTATGATCGCGTTTTTATTACCGTCCATAAGCGAAACTACAATTTATTTTTGTTTTTTAAGGTTCTGTAGTGCTGACAAGGAACCCTTAAAGTTTCGTCATGTCCGTCTGTCCGTCCGTCCGTCGGAGGTAGTATAAATAGCTTAATTTTGTAGAGGTGTGTATATCAATTACACCGACAAAATGTATAAATATTTTTTTTGAAAATAAAATCTTTTAGGTGTGTTCTCTTAGATGTGAAGGGGGGATGATTTTTTTTTTCGTCGTCTATCCCATCGTCTGGGGTATCGTTGACTAGGTATATTTATAGCATTTTTCGATTTAATGCTTCGTTTACGAAATATTAAACTTCAAAGTGAACATTTTTGTTTCAGTAGCATCCTTCCCCCCTCTAAAAGCTAAAACTGGGCTTGAAAAACCTGGAACAATTCATGATTATAGTACATTATTTCATAAACTTTAAAGGAAAATTAATTGTAGCGGTTAAGATAACATTATTAGTTTAGCACTATTAATGGTTGAACTCGTGTTGGATAATTTTGCTTGTTAATAGCGGGTAAAGATTTAATTAACAAACTAAAAAAACTAAATCACTATCACATGATTTAATTAGTCATAATTATATGATAACTACTACTACGGAACCCGACACGCACTTGGTCGGTTATCAATTTTTACATATAATTAGCGTGTCGATTAGTATTTTTAGGAAATTGACGTTTGTATTATTAAATATGTACTCTATTGACTTGCAGATTTGTTCAGCAAGTGCAGTGCACAAGAGTTAGTAGAGGTGCTAAACTCGTTGTTCGCTTGCTTCGATAAGTTAGCATCGGTAAGATTGAGTCTTAACGTATATACATATACAGCACAGACAAAATTGTATGTTAATATTACTTAAATGTGACCAAAATGCTTTGACGGTGCATATTTAACGATATAGATATAGATATATAATCTGTGGACCCCAACCGAATCGGTCTGCCACTTATTTTAATTTCGTGTCTACTTTGCTATCCGTTAATGAAGTATGGGCATACTGCTAGATGCAAGTGCTATCTCTCCTTAAATACCAAACAAATGACCCCAAAATTATGCTTTCTTTAGGAGAACCACTCCGTCCGCATCAAATTGCTGGGCGACTGCTACTTCTGCGTGAGCGGACTTCTGAAAAAGCGCGAGGATCACGCGCACTGCTGCGTCGACCTGGGGCTGCACATGATACGAGCCATCCGTGAAGTGCGGCGACAAATGCATCATTTAACGGTGAAACATACTTGTTTAGTTATTCATCACCATCATCCAGCCTACAACAGTCCACTGTTGGACATAGGCCTATACAATCGCACGCTACACTGCATGATGCTCCACCTAGCCTGAGGACGTCTTTCTTTACGCTTGACGATTCGCGATCTCTGCTCAAGACCAAGCAGACTTGCGCCGTCTTAAAACTAATGTTGCCAGGTTATTGCCACTTTAGCTTGCTTATTTTGTAAGCTACAGTTGTTATATCGGCAAACTCAAAGCACACTTATTCCACAATTCCACATTCTGTGTTCAGACGGCTCTGGATATGCGCGTCGGTATCCACAGCGGCAAGGTGGTGTGCGGGGTGCTGGGGCAGCTCAAGTGGCAGCTCGACCTGTGGTCCTGTGACGTCACCATCGCTAACCGCATTCAGAGCAGCGGCCGGCCAGGGTAAGCTTCACTAGCTTCAAATACGGCCTGCCCGACCATTTCTCACGCTGAACGAAAATACGACATAAGTCAGTGACACGTAACAACGTGGCGTGGCGTGGCGTGGGGTGGCGTGGCGTAGCGTGGCGTGGCGTAGCGTGGCGTGGCGTAGCGTGGCATCACGTATAACTTTCATCGTTTGTGGTAAATTATGTGGGCTAAAGCTAGCACCGGCCAATGTTAGCTAATTGAAAATCTCAAAGTAGTGTTTTTTATCATTTGAATGCGCGTGTTTTTCATAAATTAGGCTATTTTACGTAGGCATATAACGTCCCCGAATAGTTACACTGCAAGCGGGTCCAGAATCAGTTGCTGGATGTCTTTTAATTTTCAGTTCTAGGATACCGGATAGATTCCTTAAGATGTATAAATCCTTCACAAGGAGAGCCTAAACATGCTGTGACTTAAAATAAGAAAATGATAATGGATGTGTGTGTCCACAAACACGTTTTAGTCTTGACCAAGATTAAAGCTCACTACATCTACTTTATTATATGTTCTAGTCGCGTGCACATTTCATCTTCTACGTTTGAGTGCCTCAACGGGGCATTTAATGTGGAGCCGGGAGAGGGCGGAACGCGAGACCCGTTCCTTGAAGAATATCATCCAGTTACGTACTTTATTGAGAGTACGGAGCAACCACTACGTAGTACCGAGGCCTACAGGTGAACTGACTATAGAGCTTCAATTATTGCTCCATTTTGCCATATTTTTTTTGTATGGGAAATCATCAAATGACTTCTCCCACTCTGGGGTCGCTCTTAATTTTGTCGGAATACTTCCATGGGACTTAGTTGTACGTGCAGAAGATTAGGCTCACGGTCATGCATCTACCAATTACCACCGATCTTGGCGAAAACTTACCATTTAAGTGGATGGTTTCATCACAGAGCACGGAGGTGTCTCGGCGGCCGCTGATACCACTGTGATTCCGTGCTTTATGGGGTAAAATTACATGAATAGTTTCTTTAGACGTTTTAATTTCTCCAAACTAATTAACGTGTACCCACTTTTTCGTTGCAGGACCGAAAATGGATCAGAAATGGTACCGGTCGAAGAAAAATACTGGAAACCAGAGATGCCCTTTGAGAATGTACGCTTAATTTTTTCTTTCCATACTGTACCATTTCAATACCATATTTACATCTGTGTTTGCATTCCATAATGTTTGAGGATCGTAAAAATGCATACAGCTACGATTACGAACTTCTAAGTTTAAATAGGTCTCGTTTAGCCGATGCCACGCTTCCAGTAATTTGGCCATTAAACTCACTCAAGGCGATCGATGCAAATTTTTTAACTTTTGTTACAGTACTACCACGGCAATGTTCACGAAGAGCAACCAAATACTGTCGAAGAGGTGCGTTAATTAAGGGGTCATTTACGGAGAAAGGCGCGTGCGGTACCGCCTGCTACGTTGCGAGTATCACTACGTGTCACGCACCGCTTCTCCGTGATTGCTCACGGAGAAGCGGCGCGTGACACGTAGTGCTTTTTGCGAGCTCACTACGCAGACCGAGACGGCATGGCAAGGGATTAAATTTTTTACCAATCACTCAAGCAAACGTATAGAAATACGCTCGTCTTTCAATGCCGTGCAAAGAAAATCTTTTCCATGCCACGGCATCATTTTAAAGCACAGCAATTGTAAAAAAATCCCTTGCCATGCCTTCTTGGTCTGCGTAGGCCTTAAGAGGTCTGCGGAGCATGCGAATTTCATACAAATAATTTGTAAATCAAACATACTCTTAAGGTATTGTGTATTTATTTTGATTGGAGTACAGAATATATAGGTTCCCAAACACATATTTTGAATGTACACCGATTTAAACAAGAGTTATGAGAAAACTATTTTTTCTATAGAAGTTTTAAATTCCTCATATCTCGTCTTTATATCATCGTCCATTTAAAATATTTCTTGAGCATCAATTAACCACATGCCAAAAAAGCGATTTTTTCGTGAAATAAATATTACAACTTTGAGATGACCTATAGTAATGCTATGAGTTTTAAAATACTATGCAAGAAGAATATCTTTTGATATTTTGTATTTTTATTTTTTGGTTTGTTAATAACCGTAAGTTTTTAAAGGAGGACAACAAAATACATAGCTTTATCAAGATAAGCGAAGAGCACATTAACGCGTTTTCATTGAAGTTAAAACGAGAAGATCTCGAATCGTCCTTCAAAGAGGTTGATGGGGACACCTTCAAGTCTAACGTCATATACTGCATGGTCCAATGGTTGTTTGTAGTAGCCATACAGAGTGTTGCGCATTACAAGTGAGTTTTACTAGAAAGCTAGTTTTTTTAACTATAATCGATCGATCGTTTTTTGGGTGCCGTACCTTACTTTATAAGATCACTATCTTGTCCATCTATCTGTCCGTGTGTCACCGCCGATTTTCTCAGGAACGAGTGGACCTAGTTTTTCAACTCTTTGACTAGATTATTAGATTGGGTGACACAAATAAAAATCGATTAAAAGTTGCTTCATTCATAACTTATACTTTTAACACTGACTAGCTTTATTATGTTTTAATGTTCCTTTCCACAGTTGCGGTAATCTCGTGATTGTTTTGATGGTGATGACGATACTCCTCTCCCTCTGCTTCGTGCTGGTGATGATCCAAGAGTTCCCCAATCTACAGAGTCACCTAGTTAAGTTTTCCGCCAAAGTGACCAACACTCACATCCTCAGGGTTATGCACATCTGCTTCTTCATATTCGTCATGTCTCTATCAAGGTAAATGTACCCCCGCAACCCAACTGAGACAATAGCAGCCTTCGTAATTATTTTCAGTCATGTCCCCAATATTGGGACACTGGCCTCCTCTCTAACTCTACTAAGCAAACCCAGTGTGGAGTGATAGATGTCGCATATCGTCGATGCGCTTGCCAAAACAGTGTGCATTTTTTTTTGATTTTTCTATTCTTTGCTACATTTTGTTGAAATCGAATTGCGCATCAATTACAAAAACAAATATGTGTTAATTCCGTCTAGAAATCGATTTGACAGAATCTATTATGTGCACTTAATTTTCATTTCTGGCAATGATAAATTGGATATGTGTTCAATAAATTGGTTATGTGTTCACATCAAACGTTTTCAAATCACGTTTTTATCCATTGTTGCACATGTCGGAATTGGATTGCGAGTATTTGCGAGTGATGAAAAGTACATGTTATCATTTTCACTTGTTGCTTTGCTTGCTTTCATTTTCAGTTGATAAGTCCATCATAAACAGTTTTTTGTCTCTCCTGAAAACTTGGCTAAATACACATAAAGGTTTTGGCAAGCGCAGCGACGATATGTCAGATTTTTAGTTCAGGGCTATTACGTAACTCTGTTGTCTCCAGTTACTATCAATTAACTGTCGTATTACGTATGACCAGTCGCGATCAAATATATGACGTAATTGGTGCCCTTTGTGGCTGTTAGTCCCCTTTCGGGTATTATGTTATGTGTGATATTTACCGTACAGTGATATCTACTCAGTGTGATACGTAATACCTATGTAATGCATTGTCGGTTGCTATCAAAGTTCGGTGTACAACCGATGCTCGTTAGTCACTGGATATCTGAAAGTTACGTAATAGCCCTGAAGGACATGCTGATTTCCTGACGATGTTTTCCTTGACCATTTAAGAGCAGCAAAGTTCGAAACCAAAACTCGTTAGTTGGGGCGTTAGCACTGAGGCACCGCTTTATTCATTATAGCTTATAGGACCTCTTAAACTGAAGTAGGTAGCCAGACCTGACTGACCTTGGTTTATATTTTGTTGCAGCACCTTGAAACTGTATATATGTCAACCGGTGTCGCACCAACCGATATCAAACACTACGAGAATAGTTATCTCAAATTCTACGGATACTATTTCGAACATTGACAATGATACAGGTGAATATGTTATGGACCAACTTTTACCATCAGTGATTTGTTAATCCTAAACCACTTTGGTTTATTATGATTTGTCATAGGGTACCTAAAAGTAATAATTTCAGTTGCCTAAACTTGGAACGGCGGTTCCCAGTTTATGCAACTGAAATTATTTCTATTAGTAATTATTTTTATTATAATCCACCACGCGGGCTCAGTGCGGGTTGGTAGATGCTACATAACTTCGAATTTTTGGTTCTAGGACATGACGGTTTCCTCGCGATGTTTTCCTTCACCGTTCCGAAAGCAGTGGTGATGAAATAAATTACACAAAGTAATGCGCCTGTCTGGGTTCGAACCCACGACTTACTGTTCGTATGTCGGGGCCGCCACCACTGAGCCACCGTTGCTCTCAAAATGGTTTAATAACACCAAGTTTAATTCCTTTACAAGACAACTGCCACCACCCAGAGTACGTGGTGTTCACGTGGGTGCTGTGCCTGGTGGCGCTCACCTCGGTGCTCAAGCTGTACTTCCTCATCAAGACGCTGCTGGCTTCTGTCCACTTCGTGATGTACTGCATCTTGATTGTTCACTACTACATGTATTACCAAACTGAGAACATGTGAGTTTGTATCTACAATGTTTTTCAATCACCTTAGCCTATAGCAGTAGCAGTCTCGACATAGGTTGTCAGAACCCCCTGCTCTCCGTTTTCCGAACCTGCCACCTCATATAGTTCGGCGTCCCACTCTTTGCTTGCCGATATGCGGTCTCCATTCTAAGACTCGATTGCTTCTACAGACATTAATGGTTCTATCTTTAATGCAGTACAAAACCTAATACTTTAAACATTCCATTCTTTTCCAGGTTACTCTTGCCCGCAAAAATGCTAGTTCTAATGTGCGGTTTTCTAGTTATGGTGGTAATACACGCAAGGTGCATGGAAGTCGTATCAAGGCTTAACTTCCTATGGAAACGACAAGTACAGACTGACCTTGCTCGCATGAAGTCCACCCGGGGCATAAACAGACAGCTACTGAAACATTTAATGCCCAATCATGTCGTTAGTCATTTCCTGCGAAGAAGTTGGCATCCTAATGTAAGTTTAATTTTGAACTAGGTTCTTTTTCACATAACATAGCGTCACGCCTTGTAGGTAATCCCCGAAGGATGGGCCGAGGTGTACCTAGTAGTACACCCACGCCAATATGCGCTATTTATACGGATATGTCGAAAGCTTTCGACTTTGTCAACCATAAGATACTACTTCAGAAACTAAACGCCTATGGCATTCGAGGTACTCGTAATATCCTCAACCTAATAAAAACATACTTATCCGGTCGCAAACAGATGACAGAAATTTACGAAATATGTGTTAAGTATAAATTAGAACGAAAATACGTGTCTTCCAGTAGAGAAATTAAATTCGGTGTACCACAGGGAAGCGTCCTTGAGCCATTGTTATTTTTAATTTATATTAACGACCTCCTACGCCAAATCGACCATCCCATGGTACTGTTTGCCGACGACAGTACAGCACCTTAAAAATACGACAACAAAGAAAATTATGAAAACAATATAAACGACACCATTAAAATTATAATAAATTGGCTAAATAGTAACAACTTACAAATAAATATGCAAAAAACAGATAATGCATTTTTACCAAAGATTTCGCATCAATGATCACAATATTAATTATAAGGGTCAAAGTGTAGACAGAGTAGATGTGACAAAATTTCTAGGAATTGCCAACTGACATGGAAGGCACAGGCAGAAGTAATCTGCAAAAAACTTAGCGCGTGCGCATATGCACTTTATAAACTTAAGAAAAAAGTTAATATCAAAACAGTATTACTAGCATATCATACCCTCGTCGTTTCCATTTTAAGGTTTTAGTATTATACAACGAGACTCGAGACTAAACGCCAACTTAATAATATATACCCTCGCTTTCCACCAGCTTTTTACCACCTCGGGTATGTTATAGCTTCGTTTAGTCCTCGTTATAAAATATACTATTATCTGTTCTGTAGTCGTGGTGGTAATGAGTTCTATTTCATTTTATTCTTATAATCTTGGTTTATAAAAATCATATTTCTTCTTCATTTCAGAATCTGTACTCTCAGCAGTATGACGAGGTGGGAGTGCTGTTTGCATGTATCGCTAACTTTGACACGCTCTATAGAGCGTGGGATGCTCTAGACAGCGTGCGCGAGCTCGACAATCTTATACGTAAGAACTAGCTCAAATGTCAATGACGTCGCATCAGCCAAAGATGTCGTGGCGTTAGTCGTCACAACACTCTGACGATGCAAAGTTATTAGATATTTTCATTTTCATGTTGCTACCTCTTTTCGGCTGTATCTTTTTACATGTACACCCTGGACTATGATGTTCAAATTTTCTACCCCGTAGCAGGAAAGTAACATACAGCATATACTCTGTAGCATCTCGAAATCGTTGAAGGCGAGAAGTAGGTACAGAACTTGGAGGATGCCTATATCCAGTGGACATACTTCAGCTGATACAATAATGATGAGATCGAAAATAATGGATGATCCTGGAACATAAGCAATGCAGGATTCTGCAGTAATTGATCTTGTGGCGCCATCTGCTAACAATGACCACTGGTCCGTCCTACAATGTGGTTTCTTTATTAATTGTAGCATAGACTTCTAACTTTCTACTCACGTGCTGCTCTGACTCTAACTGGCGTTACTAGTTTGAGGGTATTAAGACAGTTGCGCGAACCCATTTGCACGAAAAGACAAATGCGCGAATGGACACAAGCGCGAATGGACTTTTGCGCGATTGGACTTTTGCGCGAAAGACAATTGCGCGAGTGGAAACTTGCACGAGTGGACATTTGCGTGACTGAATGGCCACAGAGGTTTACTCTGTGGAGTAAACATAATATCACGCCTCATACTTAAAGGGGTTTTTTTTATTCTTTCAACATGGGTATTGTTTTCATGGTTTTTGGAGTCGCTGATTACGAAAATGGGGTCAAATGGAAAATCCAAGATGGCGCCCATGATTTTTTTTAGTTTTTCGGTCATGGGTGTCGTTTTCATGGTTTTTGGGGTCGCTGATTACGAAAATGGGGTCAAAAATAAAATCCAAGATGGCCCCCACGTTTTTTTTGGTCTTTCTTTTATGGGTGTCGCTTTCATGGTTTTTGATTTCGCTGATTACTATGCATGCAATCATTCTGATTTTTTGGCCAAAACCATGGAAACGATACCCATGACGGAAAAACCAAAACAAATCCAGGGCGCAATCTTGGATTTTCTTTTTGTTCCCATTTTCGCAATCAGCGTCCCCAAAAACCATAAAAACGACACCCATGACCGAAAAACTAAAAAAAAACATGGGGGCCATCTTGGATTTTATTTTGGCCCCATTTTCGTGATCAGCGACCCCACAAACCATAAAAACAACACTCATGACAGAAAAAACTTAAATTTCCCGGGCGCCATCTTGGATTTACCATTTGACCCCATTTTTGTAATTAGCGCCCTCAAAAACCATGAAAACGACACCTAAGGAATAAAAATAAACCCCTTCAAGTATTTTGAGGCGTGATGTTATGTTTACTCCACAGAGTAAACCTCTGTGACCATTAAGTCGCGCAAATGCCCACTCGCGCAAGTTTCCACTCGCGCAATTGTCCTTTAGCGCAAAAGTCCGTTCGCGCAAAAGTCCAATCGCGCAAAAGTCCATTAGCGCATGTGTCCTGCCTGGCGCGCAAATGTCCAATCGCGTAAAAGTCCATTCGCGCATTTGTCTTTTCGCGCAAATGGGTAAAAATACAACACAACCACACAATTACCTATTTATCTTTGATATTGTTATTTGAAAGAAATTACGACAAACAATAGATGTATCGCTGTTTACATGAGCATGTTAAAACTTACAGTTTGCTTCGACACATTACTACTGCAGCCAAAATTTAAATGCATTGAGAAAATTAAAACGATCAACACTACCTACATGGCTGCGTCAGGACTTAATCCAAAACACAAGGTAAGATTCATTGGTCCCATTCTCGTTTATTAAGGAAAGATTTAAGGTGCTCTATAGAGCCATATTTCAGAATTGTTTATAGGTCTAGGTAATAAGGATTTCTTGTTATTACTATTAAGTATTAAACCTTCATCGTAGGGGTGTGAAAAACCTCTTAGTGAAGCCGAAAGGCACCTGTTCTCCCAGTCATTGCGATATATTTTTTTGTTCTATACACCTGGGAATCTTCTAGTACGAATATATTGAAGTCAAAGTTCCAACTCTTTGTAAAGTTTTTTTTTTCAATTAAAGTTTTTATTGTAAGATTTTAAAACACTTCCACGACCCCCGTACTATTCAATCCATTCATCAGTACAGTGTTAAAAGTGCGGTACATCGAATCCTACCAAAAGTCTGATTTTCCACCCCAAAAACAAGTCATTTCCCAGCAAAAAATTTTGCGTAGGGTTACATTGTTTGAATGCTCCTTTAACTCCTTTTTTTTACAGCTAGGTAAAGACGATCATGCCCACCTGTATGCTCTATGCGACTATGCACTTGCAATAAGTGAAGCTCTTAAGTCTATTCTTCAGTACCAGTTTGAAATGCTACTACCTAAGAGCTACATAAGAGCAGGTAAGAGAATATCATACTAATTTTTCGGCGGTTCAGCGTGTTGTCTGAGCCACGGAGGTCTTAATGATCGCGGCGTCATGTGTAGACGCAGGGGGATGAAACTTCCACAAATTTGGCGTCAAACAAAATTTTCATAGATAGCGCTGCCATCTGTGTTTGACACAAACTTTTCTACTGTTTGACTGTTTTACAACTGTCTTAAAGAGAACAGCTAATATAGGACTTGTCAGTGAAGTAGATAGCCTAGCGGTGACAGCGATTGACTTGTTCCCAAGTTCGAATCTGTAGTCAAGAATTACTATTTGTATTTATTTGGTTGAACAGAAACTAATAGTACCATCTAACAGTTGAGGTACACAGTTTTAACAGCGAAAACCAGAGTTGCGCATCTATCTTGTATTATCTATGGTGTAGACTAAACTCTCCTTAACATAATAATAATATTTCAACATAATTTCCCTGCGTGTAATGTTGAGCCGACGTCTAATAAATTGGATAACCCGCACGACAACGTGGTATATCTTTCTATTCCATGCTTCTCTATTAGTCATTATCTCAGTGAGCATACTAATCTGGTCCTAATAATAACCGAAACCTCTTATCGCATGCTATTAACTTCAGGGATAAGTTGCGGTCCGCTAGTAAGCGGAGTGATCGGCGCTCGCAAGCCGGTGTACGACATCTGGGGCAACACCGTCAACGAGGCGTCTCGTATGGAGAGCACCGGAGAGATTGGACAGATTCAGGTTACCAAGCACGCCCGAAAGGTGATCAGGATTACCTATTGTCACATTTTCATAGAACGCCAACATTTGTTCTAATCTCATCTTTTTTAATCCTAGGTGTTTCTTAATCGTGCGTTCTCTCTTCTCTTCAAAGAAGGAAAGAGATAGAGCGAACTCCTCTTCTCTTCTCTTCTCTAAAGCATTCACATAAATCACATGTGAACTTTACCTATCTGTCAAAACGCACTGTATTGAAATAAGAATAGTGTGAAATGTTAATTTACTATGTTCTGACTCTAGAGTACCTAATATAGTATGATACATTTTGATACAAGTTGAGAAAGTTTGTTATTGTAGTTCAAGGCGGTATAACACACGAGCCGTAAGGCGAGGGTGTTTTTGAGCCAAATGTCCACTTGTATCAAACGACGTTTTTCAATACACTTTTGAAGAAATAAAATAATAATGTAAAATATTTGTGTCACGAGACTATGATTTCAATTTTACTTTTTTCCGCGCTTTGCTTTTGCCAGGTTGAAGGAGAGGCAAAAGTATGAAGCAGTTATACTTACAGTCATCTTACAGTCTAATATATAAAAAAATTGTTTAAATTTTTGAATTTAGAACACATAAATGTTGAATTGTTTATAAAAGTAATTATTAGTTATAGGTAAATAATCATGTTTATCTACGATATTGAATTTATAAACAATATTTGAATATTCAAAAAATGTTATAAGAAAGATGTAGACCGCTTTTCCGAAATAAAATAAAAAACATTCACCTCTGACTCTATAGTCAGAGGTGAATGTTTTTATAATTATGCAATGAACCAATTTGGACCAAGTATAGTGCATTGTTCATGTTTTTTCTGCTCATGTGTAGAAAAAACATGAAAAAAGCACGCCTTCGAAATACACTGGATTTTGAACCTAACCGTAGTGCGAAAAGAACCAGTTTTCGAGGAAGTGTACTGAAAAGTACTTAAAGTACAAATCCAATAGTTTTTGTGATCTCCGGCTCCCCCTAAAACGTAGGAAGTTGACAAGTGTGAAAATGAAAGGGCAATAATCTTTATTGAGCGTGATTTATTAGCCACCATTTTCAATTTAATTTTAACCTTTTTGTTTTCGGGGGAAAATGGTATCTTCGTGATCGTTGTAGCTACTGAAGAGAAAGTTCGTGCTGGAATATCGAGGTGAAATCGAAGTCAAAGGAAAGAGAATGATGGAAACGTGGTGGGTTACGAAAAGGCGTGGTCTCAACACGTGGTTTCAATACGGCGACGTTATTAGCCCCTTTTTATATGAGCGCGGCCATTCTAATAGTGAGCGAGGATTTGTGAAACCACCGGACGTCGGCCCTGACGAGGTAAGTGCCTTCAAAGGTTACTTATCATTTTATACTCTTATCGAGGACAGTCGGGATTAGTTATCATCATCATTTATAGGGTGTTTGGCTACCGGGCGGCGGTTACCGATATTCAACGGGCATATTAGTTAGATAGGTACTAATTTCTATCGACAAATGCATGTTCAATGTGAGCCTTTTGGTCTTGTACAGGACAAATTCTGTTTCGTATTTTGTTTGTTTTTTTCTTATGGTATCGTTATTTATTTTTATTTTTTTTATTATCTCTTTATGTTTACTTTTAACTAGTGTTGTAATCACAATTTTACCATTTTTTTTTATTTTATGTTTTTTCCTGTCGGGCTAATAAATGCTTTTTCTTTCTTTCTTTCTTTCTTTCAATACTTCGAAACCCACACCCCGCGAATGGCAGAAGTCGGTGGCATAGAAACTGAATCAAACAAACAAAAGTTACCGCCTTCTGAAGCTTTTAGTAATGTTACTGGGTGTTCTTTTTTTCAGTTCCTGGCATGTAAGCGTCGCGGAAAGTGGTCTCTAAGGAAACTTTATACATACTCGTACATCGAATACGAAACCCGCTGGTACCCCAAGAAAATCCCATCTTGGGTGCATCCTTTTTCTGCACTCTTCATATCCATTATACACACAAGACAACACACGCATATGCACCCACTAACATACACGTAATAGCGTATAATAATATTTTGATCCACCCATCTCGGAAAGAGTATTTTTGCTCTTCGATATCTCAGTGCAAAAGCCGTTTTTATCGTCTTCAGGGTAAAGTAAATTTGAATTTAGAACATCGTGTGCACCAAGCATGTGAATTCAAAACATCATTAAACCTATTGCCGAATTTATCATACATTTTTTTTTATTTGTTAAGAACTCGGACCTTCTTGGTGTACTTTTTTAATATGTTTTGCGCGCGCCATTTTCTTTTCACGTCAATAGTTAAGAGCCCTCTTCAGTCCACTAGCGCCGCCAATCGAAAAAATGTCATAACTCGTAAATAGAATCAAAAATACATAATGTGGTCTATTATTACTGTAGAAAAGGCAATAACGTAATTTTATAACACATTGTCACCACTTGAAATATAGCTGTTTAGCTAAATCGTGCATTTGTAACAAAAACGGCCGTTTATGTTTTGAATGCACGATTTAGCTAAACAGCTATATTTCAAGAGGGCTTTGACAACCCTGTTTTCTCTTCTTCATAAACCTACTTCTCCTTCTTATCTAACTTCTCTTTGTCAAT
Source organism: Xestia c-nigrum (assembly GCA_916618015.1). Taxonomy (NCBI): domain Eukaryota; kingdom Metazoa; phylum Arthropoda; class Insecta; order Lepidoptera; family Noctuidae; genus Xestia; species Xestia c-nigrum. The sequence goes on along the minus strand of OU745246.1, from coordinate 5,967,185 downwards.
ATTTATGCTCTGCACACAGCAAGAATCTTCGGTCCGAGAATAATCGTCTTCTTCGATGTCCTTCTCATCGCTCGGGTTTTATAAAATCTTCTTTCTTTGTCCAGGCGGTTTTCCTTTGGAATGCGCTCCCTCAGAATATCAGGACGGTATCCAATCGGTTCACATTTAAAGTGAAAGCTCGAGAACACATACGCAAGACGTTGGCAGATTCGTCTCAGAACTAAGTTGTTGTAGATTTTTTTTTTTAGTTTACCTCTCATTACTTTTACGTTTTTTGTTTTTTTCATTTCTTTTCACTTTTCCTCTCATTTTTTTTTTATATATATTTATGTTTTATGTATGTATATAAGTATCTATTCTTATATTTTATTATAGTTTTAAATATTTTAGTACTTATTTGTTTTCTGTTATTGCACCTACTGTGTATTGTCTCTGCATCACCCTAAGGTAGACTGGTAGAAAATGCCCAAGGCATTAAGTCCGCCTTTGTACAGTTTTTACTTGTGCATAAAGTTTCAATAAATAAAAAAAATAAAAATAAATTATATTTGACCCGGTAGTTCCTGAGATTAGCGCGTTCAACCAAACAAACTCTTCTGCTTTATAATATTAGTATAGATAATTAAAGTATTGATTTTAATTGTGCAATTATTAAAATGTAAGCTGTATTTTATTGAAAATTCTAAAAATCCTGAGATTTCATGAGATTTGAAAAATCCGACCGCAATCCTGAGAAAAGTCCAAAAATCCTGAAATCTCAGGACAAATCCTGAGGAATGGTAACCCTACTTCAGGGAAGCCACTTGTCGAGGTTATGACAGTCTAACGCGCCTATCTGTGTTCATAGTATGTAAATTTGGTCTAACATACCGACAGTTGAAGGAACGTTACAGGCTGGATAATATAGGCACATAAAAGTAAATAGTAGATCTTGATAGGCCATACAACACTCTTGTATATGGCACTCTATATACTTACAGCATCAGCGCCAGTTTTCGTGTAAATTATCCTGAAAGATCGTTCAACCGTCCAAGTTTTGGAAAGTTCTGTACTAATTTATCTATATTTCTTTAATTTCAATAAAGATATGTGTGTGTTTCGTGTTAGTAGATAGATAACACTATGTACAAACCATGTAACGTTTAAAATATAACTAGATATAAGTTCAGAATTGTAATAACACAGAAAAAATGTAAACATTCAAATGAAAATATATAATAAAGTATTCCAAAAAACAGGAAGCGATTCGCGGCTCTCGTTACAGTCAAGTACCTTAGTACGTTAGTAAAATTAGATTTCCTTAGAATTGTAGTCATCAGTAGGGCAAATATTATATTATAATGTGAGTAAATCAAGCAGTAAAAAGTGGTGCGCGAAAGTCATGAAGAAATATCGAATCGCTTCTTGAAAAGTTATGAAAGTTTATCAGTGTTCTCATTCCCAGTAACCCTTCCCCCTGATAGGAAACAACTGAGGTTGTCTGAACCGACAGGTGTAGGACGTCAGCGCCGTCTAGGTTCGAAGATTATGTGTGTACAGTTATAGTATAGGCAGAACGTCTGTTAGAGTAGACAGCGCGTCAGGCAAGCACGCATACATCCCCGCGTCTAGCGATCACGCCCGTCCGGCACAATGAGAATCCCAAAAAGCATTATTCATAAACGTTCAATAACGCTAAACAGCTTTGTAAGTATTCAATCGCGGCTTCTTATCCTAAAACGGGGTCGACTCAACTATAAAGCTTTAATAGCCGAAAAATGGCCGACAAATGTGCAACAGCTGATGTTAATGTAATCAAACTCAAACTCAAAAAACTCAAAGCATTTATTTCAACTAGACCATTACGGCACTTTTGAATGTCAAATTACAAATTAAATCAAAGCTACAGTCACAGTCACAAGGCATAATAACTTGAGAAAGTACTGTAGTTGCCCATTCCCTAACGTAGATCTCTATGGAGAAGAACGGGCAAGAAACTCCATGGACACTCTTTTTAAATCAATATATTGTTACAAAATCTTGGTTACATCATTCATGTGTGATTATACATATATGTGAGAACGATGTAGAAAGACGTGCACATTAAGAGCGTCCAGAGAAAATATTAAATCAACAGTGTAAAAAAAAAAAGAAATTAAAATTAACCATGGCAGGTAAGAGACGACCAGTCCCAACTGACAGCGCCCGTTCACGAACATGACGCATGTATCGGCGCCATTCAACTCGACCATATTGAAGGGAGCTAAATGACCCGACACACCCGCCACCATCAGCGAGACATTTGAGTGAGCATGACAATCTCTCAGCCGCCAAGGCATATTCAAGTCAAAAAAAAAAAAAGGTAACTAAATGTAAATGGTGGCTTTACAGTACATAGAACTCACACAAATGTGCTATGCAATTATATAATTCTACGAGATGGAATCTATACAATGCAAGGATATTTTACAATCTTCTGCAGCTTCCACAATAACGTAACCTGGGAATCAGTTAGTTTGCCTATGGTTGTGGAGCAGGACCAGAATTGAGCCAAGCATTTTTATCATTAATGTAATCCCCCAAATTATAATATGCTGGCCTACATAGTGTGCGTTTTATACAAGATTTAAATTTCGTCTCATTCAGTTGTAAAATGTGAGGAGGTATTTTATTGTAACATTTTAAACAGTACCCCATGAAAGATGAATCTACTTTAGCAAGCCTGAAACCTGGCTGAATAATAAATAATATACCCGATTTTGATTTTCAAGGAAGCTCTCCAAGGCTGTATTCCGAAAAACACTGTAATCGGTTTGAGCGTCCATAAACCTGACCCCGTATTCACAAACGTTCGACTCGTTTCCGATTCGACAACTCGTATATCTGTCTTCTTCTGGCATTACGAAAACGACCGAGATAGTCATACGACTTTCCGAATCGGAAGCGAGTCGAATGGTTGTGAATAAGGGGCCTGTTCCGAATTACCGTGAGCGCGATATCGATGTCATAGATGGCGCCATGACGTGCGCCATCTAGCGATGACACCGACCATGCCCCAAAAAAATATCACCGTGAGCGCTGTCAAAAATGACAGAAATGAATCAAGTCGAATGTTTGTGAATAAGGGGCAATTGTGTCACTAACGGATCTCGAATGTCGATTACATACATTAAACAACTAGTTTATAAATAAAACAACAGGTAAACTTTCCATATATAATTGATATAAACATTATAAATAGAAGCGTCTCACATACAGCATAACATCTTGCATACGAGGACCGACCACAGATTATAAAAGTATACAATAACTTGACTTCATTTGATACTAAACGTACCAACTCACTTTACTGGTTTATATGCTAAGATTGTGAAAGAAACAATGGATGGACTTTGTGAACAATGATATGGCTTGAATGGAAGTGACTGCTGAGACGACGTGCAATAGAAGAGAGAGATGTAGAAGTTGAGAAGAGTGAAGTAGTTGGAGATATCGCAGGGGTCCGTTTCCGGTATGCGGAAAATCCTTGCGCACTTTTTTGATGTCATTGAATAAAGGACTGTATCATCATCATCACAGAGTCGGCACAGCATGTCTTCTTTGATACTTCTATAGTAATTGTCATTTCAGCAGTCACCTCCAGAAAAGGGAAGTCAAGTCATTGTATAGTATTTATTCTATGAGCACTAAACACTACGGTAACTACTTGTGACACATTGATACAATGAAACAAAAATATGCTCTTTAAGGTCGGTTTAGATTAAACGACCAAACACACATTCTGTCCCCACTCCACCAAATTGTCTTTATGAAAACAAAAAAGAGTTGATGACACATTGATTGATTGACATACTTTTTAAGGACTGTCAGAAGCGGTTCTGTCATAGATTTTGTATGGCAATAGCAAGCAGTGACGTGACTTTTTAGTCAAATCAATGACTCAACTATTTATCGTTTTTAAAGCAACTTAAAAATTGAATTTGGCAATTAATGGAAAATGAATCGGGTTTTCAGATCCAAAATAACTTATTTTTGGATAGATCGGTGTCTTGGAATTGTTGTTTTTATGGTTTCATCTACCATCTTAAACCATTATCAACCGACTTCCAGAGGGGTTCTCAATTCGACTGTATTTTTTTTGTTAATCTGGCCATCCCTTCAAGCGATTGCCTACAATCCGCCTTGTCTTCGTAAGAGTTTTAATTTTTATTTATTGTTGTATCGTCGGTTCTTTGAGATTTGTCGGTGTATATGTTACGGCTAATACCCGAAGTGGGGCTACACCTAGTTTTAGCCGGTTAGAACTAGGTGTAGCCACTTACTCTTGGTTAAACCTAGTACGAGCCGATTGTTTTCGGGTAAAACTAGGTCTAGCATTCATCATGCCGGCTACAACTAGGTCCAGCCATTCCCTGTTGGATAAAACTAGATGCAAACAAGTTGAAACAAGTAACAGGCGCCTGGATAGTTTATGTTACTTTATAAAAGTGTGATTTATAATTATAATAACATTCTTTAAATTATAATATGTAACTATTGTCTGTTGTTAAAAAAATGTTCCTGATTGTTCCTATTATATTAAAAATTGTACTCCTAATAATTTGTGTTAATTATTACAATGTGATTTATAAGAATAAAAAGACTCTCTACGTTTCTTTTTATTGGATGTTTTTTTTAATATCTAAAAAAGCTCTGCCGATAGCATGCCGGCTACAACTATGTACAGCCAATCACTGTTAGATAAAACTAAGACACGCGCTGCTGCTGCAGACGCTGTGAGTCACACTCGCTAGTAGACCTGCAGTAGATCTGTAGCACCTGGCGCTCACATCCTCAGAGGCGCGTGCCACGCTATGCCCTCCACCCCGCGCCGCTGCTGCAGATGCGGTGAGTCATAAGTGTGACGCGGGGCGGAAGGCTTGGCGCGACACGCATCTAAGTTTTATCCAACAGGGATTGTCTGGACCTAGTTCTAGCCGGAATGATGAAGGATAGACCTAGTTTTACCCGAAAACAATCGGCTCGTACTAGGTTTAACCAAGAGTAAGTGGCTACACCTAGTTCTAACCGGCTAAAACTAGGTGCAGCCGCACTTCGGGTATTAGCCGTAACATATATATCAAGAAAAGAATGTTCTCGCTCTAGTTCTACGTTCGTTTAGTCTAATCCCACCTAAAGACGTCACAAAATGGCGCGAATACATTGCTACTTTTGTATTGTTGAATATAATTTTAGATTTAGATATATGTTGATAAAATATCAATGCATTGCATCAATTGCAAGATTATTCTTTACCAAAAATATTTGTGATGTACTAAACGTTGAATTGTACCAAAATATTTGTTCTGATTTTTAATAGACATCGTTACAAGTGTGAAAATATTAAGTAAATAAATTGTAAATTTGATCTTATTTAAAATGCAATAAGTTTGAATATTCTATTAGATTACATCAACTACTAGCTTCATCGACTATGCAATGCTACTTTTAGCGGATAACATGACATTGTGCGCATTTTCTTAACAATACTGGTTGCACCTGGGCAAGTAAAGCTCAAGAAGAACATAATAAATATTTTGATCCAGACTCTTTTACAAAACTTCTTCAAATGTCAACAATGGGGAAGGTCTGTCATAGTTACTTGTAGATGGCGTGACGATAGCTAAGTAGCAATCCGACCAATGAGGTAAAGGTATTTAAAAAAAATACATTCTGATTTTCAACCAATGATGATACTTAGAGTTCCTCGTCATTGGTTGAAAATCAGTAGAATGCCATTTTTGCAGATTGCAGATTTTAGCTAGTTAGCTACACTAGCGCCATTAGTTTCACAGTTACCATCCCCATTTATGAATCAACTAGGTACATATTTACTTACTTAAAAAAATTGCAATTAATTCTCTTAAAATTGTTGTGTTCCTCACAGTTTCCATACGCTTATGTGACTAGGTATAAAATAAACAGCCAGATCCAGGACAAACACCCTCGCACTCGGTTCGGAAAGACTAATCAACACAATAGCCAACTGTCAAATTAAATCGAGTCATTTGATTGGCTGTTGCTATTTCGGACAGCCAATCGGAGAACATACAAAAAAATACATACAGTGATTTTGAAGTCGGTTAATGAGAGACGGTTTAGTGGTTATTTTTGTGTTGATTAGAGTTTCAGAATACGTATGCTATTTTACCAACGTATTATTAGATAATAGTAAATTAGGACTCAAAAGCACCATTGATATAACATAAAATGTATTCATAAGGGAATTTTAGATAGGTAAGAACAATGAATTATTATCAACTATTTTGAAAGAAAACGTGATTTTAACAGTAAATTGAAAAAAAGGAAAGTTTTTAAATGAAAATATAGCGTAACGGTTGACAGTGGAGACTGAAAAGAGAAAAACGAATTAAATGATTAGAAAAACAGCCAAAAATGTGAAAATCGCTTTAAAACAGTTTTATGTAAGCTTTGAAAGTTCAATGCATTTTCATTCCACATCAAAAATACCCTTATTAAAACATTTCTCTTATATTACATAAAAGATTAGATAAAATGACAGAAATGAAATATGTATAACATGGCAATATTATAATTATAAACTACTTAAAGAGCCACAAATCGATCGAACAACTTTGAAAGTAAATTTTCGCTCAATTTGTGCGCGGATGTACTTTTATTTGTAACAATTTCTGAAAATATCTTGTAATGAATATTAGAATTATTAAATATTTTACGGGATTTGGACGAAGTGTATCTAATAAATATTATAAAAGATTTTAATTATAATATTTTACATTAATATCAATTATATAATTGCTAAATAACGATGAACGCTTGTTTCGAAAAATTACATAAAAAAAATGTACTAAAAGGAAAAATCACTTCTTTTATTATTATTCGCTTTTAATATAATATTTTTACCAACTGTACGCTTACACATTCTAGACATTACTACTGTTTCTACTGAACACGTGAATCAGGCGAGTTCGAACACTTATAGCTTAAGACGACACATTGACATAATTATATAAACATTGTATAAAAATCAACGAAGCTATATCAGCTAGCTTTTCGTTATAAAACATCATTTGGCTAGCAGACTTAAAAATATTGCATTTGGGAACGGACAATTCCATCATAATATTGTGTCTTTAATATACTTTTTTCACATTCAAAAAAATCTAGCATTTAGATCTGCAAATAGTTATAAAATATCTCATTGATATTTCTGACTTTACGTTTACTGACTAAACGAAACGAAAAATAGTCTGTTTACGACTGATAATCGCTACATTTGTAATGCAGTAATTTGAACTTTGGTTACAATAAATAGGTTAAATTTCATATTTTTGGATTAATATGCTCAATATTTAAATCGGTCGTGCAAAAGTGAAATAATAGTGACAAAACTGAAAAAATGGCCATTACAGTTTTTTGCGTTTGGCTGCAAATTGCTGATTTATGCTTCTCTAAATTGAAAAAAGAACAATTAACACCAGCAATATAAAAATTGAGCGTCTGAACTTTTGTATTTAAAATACATAATATAAAAATGTTATTGTATAATGTATGTCTCTCCTACGAAATGAGATTCGGTTTAGTCTTGAAATGTACAAGATAACGTATATAATAAATATGTATAAGCGCTTAAATATATTATGTACACATAAACTAAGTTTCCTGTATGCGGAAATGATATAAAAAATGTTGTATTGTGGAACAAGAATAAAACGTTTTAAAAACAAGAAGCCTTTCATTATTATTGGCATTAACTAGCTTCTTGTTATTTTTATTTTTTTGAATTTTAATAAACTGAGCGGTCGTTTTATTCCACGTTACTGTTTTTAAGTGAACCGCCTGAAAGTCCATTAACACTTGCATTCATTTATTAATTCAAGCTTTTCGTACAAGTTTCCTCCACTTTATACATCTTCTTTCATAACCTCCACACTTTTCGCCGTTCTCTCTCTTATTGAAATGGATTCGTATTCTGGGGGCAGCCACACCTTCCTACAGCAGAATAGTTTAAAACAGCGTAGTTTAGTGTTGGTAAGAGATGGAGCTTCAGAGGGTGAATAGCTCTATCTCTCTCACACACTACTGCTATAAGAGTTGGTCGTGCAGCCCCTGATATGTCAACAAAACTTATTTTCGTTTTAAGTACATAATAGACAGCAGATTCCTTTTAAAGACATTGTTATAAGAGGTAATAAAGGATTTAAATTTGAAATTGTTTTTGTTTATATTATTTTAACGTTTACTTACTACATTTAAAGAAACCCTTTGGTTGTCAATACAGCCCTCTTTATTACTTTTAATTTTATATTTTTTCTATTTCATAGTTCAAATACAAATTTAACAAAAAGATCACACAATAAAGCATACATGTAAACCGTAAATGTATTTTATGTAAAATGTAAATTTATATAATGTATGTATAAACGTTTAAAATATTCCATAAATAATTTTTAAGATCGATGATTTAATCTCAAATGAAAACAAAAAACCGAAAACAAACAAGGATTAGAGAACAAATGAAGTGTCAAATTCACAATATAACATTTCATTCGTTACTATTCCGTGACTAACACAAACAACCGTTATTGCACAACTCTCTTTCATTTTCTATCACAATTAATTCAAGCACAAACAATATTAACCTTACACCATCAACATAACAAATTGCATATTTCAACGCATTTATGTCGTCAAACTTAGAGTTCTCTTTATGAGGCAGTCGAATGGCAAATTGCATCAATGTATAGTACTTTCTACTATGTTATATTTAACGAAGCAGGTTAATCAACTCTTTTAAAGTTTTAAAAAAGTACTTTGAAAATTTTAAAACTTTTTTAAACTTCATGTTGAACGGCAACACAATTTTTTTTTTAATTAATTGCTATTACAAATAGATCTAGCAAATATACAACGTTATTTTTTAGTCGTTTTAATCCCTTTAAAGGCGGATAGCACACATGAAAATGAACAACTTTTACTATGGGACCAACTATGAAATAACGAAAAAAAATCAGCTGGTTCATACATTATTGGTCGCCTAACTCGGAAAAATGTAGGCAACAGCTGATATTTTTTTTTTGCTGTAAAAATAACGTTGTATCCAACCAATATAATATGAAACAGTTTCGAAGTACTGATCTATGTTTGAGTATAAAACGATAGTAACATACTATATAAATCCAAGGAAATAACCAAAAATGTTACCACAATCCGTTTAAAATAAATTACCTAAAACTTCAATTCCTTTAAAACAATGCCTTATGTTACGCTCACTGGAGTATAACCATTGCGCAATTCTTAGCTATTAGTTAGACATGTAAGGAACAGGGAGCCAATTAAGGCAATTACAGAAATTGCTCACAAAACATCGTGAGGAAACCTATATTTTTGAGACATGGCGACATCTACTAACCTGATTAGCCTGAGAGGCGGTTTATGGTTCACTCCCTCTTCCAAAAAGGAGGCTTTAGCAGTACAGGAACAATACAGGCTGCATATGCTTATGCATTTAATTGCGCAATTTTAGTTGGTCTTGCAAGCACAGTTTAAATCTGCCTCGATATAAATAAGGCACTAAACATGTGCCGGGGGCGGGTCTTCCACTACCTCACCGACGACGTGCTTCCCAACGTCCCTGATGTCTTGATGGTCCCCGTGGGCTGCTAGATCGAAGTCCGACCCTGAGAGGGAAGCTATGTGGTTCCAGTTGGATTCGGTCGTGTCTCCTGCGATTTTTAGAAGATTGGTCTTAGTATTTTGGTTGGGAAAGATACCGAGTTAAGTGTGTAGAGAACTTTCGAGTTTTAATCGTTAGATTTGCTTGTTTTTTGTCGGATGGGTCATATTCGACCCATCTTTTGACCTTGTGTCGTATGTCTTTACTGTGATGTGTTACTCACAGAGAGGTACAAATATAATGTACTATTTAGTTACAATAAGCACTACGTAGAGTGCCTTGTCCCCGAAGGAAAGCCGATAGGAATCGGCTTCATGAGTGCCTTCGGGCCTGGTACATATATTACGAGATAAGTATTTTTCTAAGTCGCTAATCAAAATCTGTTTATTGAATCGAATGGTTAAGTAGTTTAAAACCTCAAAAGTTTTTCTACACACTAAAATACACAGTGTTAACAAAAATCTTAAAAAATTTGCAGCGGAAAAAATAGATGTAGCATTTTGTTATAGTCGTTACAGAAGATTTGAAATCAGCAGTGAATAGTTTAAGGTGAAAGCGTCGAGGCAGCACGCGAAATTCAAATTTTGCTATTTTTTTTTTTTGCAATTTGCAGGCCAGTTCTAGGTTGTATGTTGATTAAAATATTGTAAAACGTATGTAGTTACAGAATCATAATCTTCAAAATCACCAATACAACCCGCCAAGTTCAGAAAGGTCGAGGAAAAATTATGACCTTGAAAAAGTAGTTTAGTCGTAAAAAATTGATTCTCGCGGGCTGCCTTGGAGCATCAACCTTTAGGCTTATTCGACAATATCTGAATATGCAATATCAACCACAATAAACAAACTGATGACTTGTGTTTAGTGCATTCCGGGTTTACCATGATATTGTAATAATGTAATGTTTTTTAATGAACTGATATATGTAGTTTACATTAATTTAAAGAACACCAGTGAATGCTAAAATTATTACTCCTGTGAGGTGTAAATGTACCTAATGAAATTCCAAAATTTTGTGAATAGTACGCCGTTTTCATAAAAAAATATTATTTAATCAACTTCTACAAGCTTTAAGCTGCCTAAATACAATGGCGAAATTAACTAAGCTTTTATGATTGTTTATTATCAAAATGGCGGCCGTTATAATATTAAACTAAGTAAGTGATGTCTTATATAAGCCAATCTGTTATTTGTGCGTTTCAAACGTAGAAAATTAAAGTGCATTGGAATTCTTGTTGCCTTCGTTTCTGAATAACAACTGTCGCACACATTAAAAAAAAAAAACAAAAACGAAAATAAATGGATAAAACAATATCGAATATATATGTCACCGTAAAATTATCAAACACTTTAGCTTATAATCTCTCTCGTCAGATTTTAAACTCTCGAAATATTGTCAACTGAACATACGGAAGTATCTCTGCCCCCATAATCGGGACTTGGGGCACCCCCCCGTTAGGTTAGTTAGGGACCCCCGAAGCGGTGCTCCGTCTACTACGCTTTTTAGGGGAATATAAAGTGTTTTAAGGTTATGTTATATTAATCGGTATTTCTCAGGAATGGTACATTTCTTTTAATGAGAGTGGTACCATTGGGCAAGGGGGACCTCTCCTTCCCTCCCCTCCTCCACACTGCGCGAGTTGACTCTACCAATCCGCACTGGGGTTGCGTGGTGGATAGCCCACTGTCTATCATAGAGAGGTGGCATGTGTTCCAGCAGTGGAAACATTAATAGGCTAAAAACACTGAAGATAATTTTTAAATCCGTGGTTAAGTTTTCATAAGGACATCCTTCCTACGGTAAGTATATTAATGCCGAGCTCCAACTTTTGTGATTACCAAGTTCCAATGCACTTAAACTTTCAATTAGTAAAAGTTTGCTTTAACATAACATTAACATGTTCGTTCTGTATTACCCAGCATGCTGTTAAGTTTTAATGTAAAATGTTCACTCACACAGCGCCACACGGTTTCGGCAGCAATCCTGCTTCCTTCAGTCAAGTGTAGGTCGACTTACCAAAACCTTAACCATTAAGGTCGAAATTTCTAGAGAAAACTTCGACTAGCTCATGCTAACTACAGTAAACATGTGTCATACGAAAATTATTCTTATACGCATAGTTTTTTACGTCCATATTCCTTTAAGCGACTGTCATAAAGAATTGCTTACCAATATGTACATTAAAAGTAACACAAATAAGATTTTATTTTCGTATGAATCACTAACGTCCGCAGTTTGCGTGTATAAAAGTTTCGCTCTTAACATTTCAACCTTAGAACCTTGTCATATTATAAAATGCAAGTGTTGCCGTCAAAAATTTGACGCTTCACTACAAAATTTTAATATGACAAAGTCCCAACTTGATCAAAGTTTTTGTAAGGTAAGCGGAGAGTACCCGGGCGTAAACATTCGGGTTTTAGAAAAAGTCAGACAAGCACACAAGTATGAGTGATAGAGATAGCGCTCTACAGAGAGGAACTACTTTTTTTTTCTAAAACTCGGTTTGTCATATTTACGGCCAAGTACAAGTTACTTAAAATTACTTAGTTTTAAGCGAGCCTCAGTCTTATTAATGGAAACGTGTTGTTGGGAACCTCAAGTGACTTCTATAGCTTTTTTTTTAAGTTTTTAAACGGAATTGTATTACTAAAGTATGTACTCATATATCATTCACTAATTGAATATATAATTATTAATACTTAAGTTTATATTTACAAAAAAAGAGTATATGGCAAAATGTTTGTATTTATATTTTTATGGTGTACATAATAAAGAGTATTCTATTCTATCTATGTAGTATATCAACTATCTGGTGACCACGACACAAGCCTCTTCGTGTGGCACTAGATGGCGCTGTATGTATAGTCCAAAGATATTTATTTAATTTTCTTTAAAGTTTGTGGGCAAATTCCATCCCTAATTCATTCTCCTATCTAATCAAATAAAGAAAATTGCAAAATAATCACTTGCATATCAATCACAGAATTTAGGCATTGCATGACTTGACTAGCTGATATACATTTATCATATGAAGTTCCCAACAATACGGGGTAAGACTGCATTAAACGTGTATGATACATAACTTCCTTTTTTTGAACACTCGGTTAAGCAGATTTAAAATTTTGTTCCCCCAAAATAAATATTCTTAACTTTCGTCGAAGCATCGAAACCGCTCAAAATATGTTTAAAACATAAAGGAATATTTTCTATCAAGTCAAGAAATTGTAAAAGCTGCTTGCACCACATAATTATCACTTAAAGCTATAAATATTTAACGAATTACAATATATTTCTGTTTCAGTCAATCGGTTGAAGATGACAGAGACAAAATGATGATTCACATAATGTCTAGCGTTTTTTTTTTTGTTAGCTGCGGTACAAGCGGGCTTAAGTTAATTTAATTTGTAAATCGGAAGAGTTCAAATATTCACATTTGCAGGAATTAAAAGTATTGAAGCAAGTAGACAGTTTTACAATTTCACAAAAAGGGACTGTTCTCCCTTATCATAAAAGCTAAGCCAGGATATTTTTAAGCGGGTATTGGATAGCTTCGACCGTTACCAATTCGCACTACTCACTACTTGAACCCAAATGTAGATTGTACAGCGAAGGGTCCACCACGACCACTTTCAGCAGTAACTTACTTCTGTGTGCGAAAGAGAGGGCGATATGCGTCCTGCATAGCCCCATCTCTTTCACACACTGAAGTAAGATTTAAACAAAACTGCTCTGGTAAGTCTATGTCTGAATATCGTTACTGCGTTGTATAATTCCAAGCAAAATTCAGACTAGATCACCAAGTGAAGCGTGGTGATAACCAATAATCACCGAATGTACTACGGTGATTATGAATCCCCATACAAAGCTTATAACTATATATTATTTGACACACTTTACAAAGGGGATTTCATTTTACTTTCCAAAAGGGTTATGTTATGAGGAATGACGTTTACTATTCCAGTGACGTCATATCGTAGGAGTATCAAACACACAAAACACAGTCTTCATACGGGAGTAGTTCACTGGATATCAATTAATCAATATTTCGACAGCTAAATTTCTCTAAACGAACTATACGGTGAACGAATTTAGCACTAATAAACAGTATTTTTTAAGAGTAATATCAGATCAAAGCTGATAATCGACGATAACCCAAGGAAGTGAAGGCCCGATTTCCACAATATGAAATAAAAAGTCTACACGAGTAACATTGTTGACGTTGTTTTTGTGTTTTTCGTATTAGGCTGTAAAGCGGGTTCATACCTTCGCTTATACTTCAACCTGAAGAAAGCAAAGCCCGGCAAAAAATGCAAATAAAATCATGGTTTCCTATTTCGTTTATTTCTTCGAACGTGTATTCAAAAACGTCGTTTGAACCACGTGGGCATTTGTTACTGCAGTTCTCAGCTCCATAACGACCTCGCCTGCGGTTCGAGTGTGAATTACTCCTCGAATGCAATAACAAAGATTGCCACTTATATCAAAATGTACTATTTCGGAATGGAATCAATATTAAATACTTCTCCCTTTTATTCATATCGCCTGTGAAGCCCGACCGAATCGGTCTGACACCATTTTTTCACTATTATGTCTACTTCGCTAACAGATGAAGGTTTATTTATAGGAAAACGGGCCTTACGGCAAGGATACAAAAGGCGATCAGTAAAAAATCGTATCTACTTTTAAGTCAAGTAAAACTCCAGTGAAGTACCCTCGCGGTTAGTACCACTACAGAGAAGCTATGCGTCCGCGTGCGTACCGTACAGCTACGCGACAGAGGCGTGGAGGCGGCACCTTGGTCGCGCACGGAGCGGCCGCGGGTCTCGTCCAGGATGAACGAGTTGATGACGTAGGCCTCGCGCCGGATGCGGTCGCGCAGCTCGCCCGACATGTCCGGGATCGCCCAGCGGATTATTATCATCACTAGCGCCACCACGTTCTGTGAAGCGTGGAGATATTTGTTAAAAACCTACAGATTAAAATACAACAGGGTAGTTGACACCATAAAACAGTAATTCCAAGACAGTTACCTAAAAAAAATAAAGTTTATTAAGGCCCGGAAACCCGATTAATTTACAATTATTTGCCAAATTAGATTTTTAGTTGCTTTGAAATCAATAAATAGTTGAGTCATCGAATTGACCAAACATTGACGTCACAGCTTGCTATTGCCATATCCTATAACTATGAGAGAACCGCGTTTTGACAGCTAATAAAAAGTATGTCAATTGATTAGTGTAGTGCCTCATCCGTGTTCACTGCGGGGGGCCTACTAGAAACCAGCGCTGAGTGTTTTACACCCAGCATATGCTGAGTTGGTTACCCTTTCGTTATGGGCATACTCAGCGCAATTGAGCTGTTTTAGTTAGTTGTTGTTGTTATATGTATATGTATGTACGTACTGCTCCATGGTGTTGTGCTTGTGGGAAAATATACTCCCATTAGTTCTACTGTAAACCGACTTTTGACGGTCTTGCAAAAGGGGAGTCGTGAAGCAGAAAATTTTCTGGTGACATTCAAAAATAAAATTTATTTCAGTTAGCTAAAGTACAATGTTGTACAAACATCGACTTGGGCATTATAAACGGTTTCTAGAGCTTTTAATTACAAGTAACTCAATTTTCTTGGAAGGCAAAACTGTAACTTTAAACATTGCTCAGCTACTTAGCTAAAAAAGCTGAAACCCAACCAATTTTGATACCAGTCTATTTACTACTGTAAAACACTAACTATAAAGTTTATTTTTCGATGTCACGAAATATCCTCAGCTTAATATAATATTCTCACCTCAAAAACGACGACGAATGCCAGCCTAGCTCCCATGATGTGCCAATACCAATTGCTGTGCTCGTAACTATCGCCATCTTTGTAGTACCAGTAGCCAGGGAAACTGAGATAAAACATAAAAACAATATCATCATCTGCCTAGCCTTTTCCTAACCATGTTTGATTCAGCTTCCAGTCTAACTGGATGCACCTGATTACCAGTATTTTACATAGAGCGACTGCCTATCTGACCTCTACAACCCATTAAGTACTGGGTAATACGATACCACTTGGAAAGTATAGACAGACTTTTTGGGCCACTGACTACCTGTAACGACTGTCAAAGATTTACAAATGACAGCCGGGACCAACAGCTTAACGTGCTTTACGAGGCACGGAGGAAACTCGGTATGAAGGAGTGGTCACCCATCCCCAGACCAACATAGGCAAGCACGGCTTAACCTAATCATCTACCCGAGCGGCTGTTATTATTTAGCCAGGAGCTCCTAAAAACAAAAACACAATATGACAAGAGGAAAACCAGCTTAATGGCTATCAAAATAGAGTTGATATTCACCTGCACATAGTCTCGTTATACTTCGTATTAATGGGCGGGTGCTCCAACACAGTAATGTTGAAGTCCGCCAGCGAATGGTTCACGTATTGATTCATAGAACCCGTAGAGAAGTTATACACGAGGCGCGGGATAAAGTCCGATGTGAATGCTATGATGAAACCCTAAGAAAAACGTAAAAAAAATAATAAGTCAGTTTATCTAATGTTATGGGCGAGGAAATGTTACTTCCTTACCAAAATTATAAATGCGAAATCCAAAAAAATTGGATACTTTTAATCTCAGTTTATAATCTCGTGGAACAATAGGGATGACGACTGACTATGATTCTGTGTGGTCTGTCAGTCAGATTATCGAAAAATATTCGATACGTGTTTTTTATTTTATCCAATTAATTAAAAAATTACGAAGATAAAACGCATCAAAGATCATAAGTTCTTTGTGACGTCACGTTCCGGTAAAAAACGTACCGAAATGTGACGTCACACAAGGTTTCGACGCACTGTATCGTCTTCAATTTTTGTTTCCGTGAAAAAAGAAAAAATATGCGTCCAATATTTTTTAGAAATCTATCTGATGGACTAATCAGATTTTTTGATATGAAAAGTTTTTGAGGTGCTAATTTTTTGAGTGAACAAAAATCATGGAACTCACGACACCATCACCTAACGCATCGTAGCACTCGTAGCCGATCCGCTACGGCGTAGCACCACCAGGCGTGCGCGGGGCACAACCCGTAGTAGGTATAGATTACTTAGTTTTTATTTCTATCGGCAGTGCCCAAAGACTGCAACCGCATGTTTTTTTTCGTCGTCTACCCTATTACCGAACCCCACGCGGGCTAAACTAATACGCAATAATATATACTCACATTAGTAATAATGCTAAGTTTCCCAATAGAGTCCAGGATCCGGTACCAGACGCCGATGTCGCTGACACGTTGCGGCACGGGGCGGCGGTAGCACGTGAGGAACTTCTTGGCGTCCAGGCGCATCTCCAGCACGTTGTTGATGAGCGCGAACAGCGGCGCCAGCGGGAACGCCGCCACGAATATCGTCACGAACCCGTATTGGAGAACTGTTGGGGGAAAATAACAGTTTGTTCCCACTAGTTCTACGGTAGAACTTATTGGCATATTTTTTCAAACTAGTCTTACGATATAAGGATTATAAGGCGTTAGAAAATCTTAGAACTGAGTCTCCACGGTTAACCATGACTTAGATAGGAAAGGATTTTTCTTATCCCAATTATGTTAGGATTATTCTAATCCTAAAGAAAATAGGATATTTTATTATCTCAAGTTCATGTGGAATAACTTCCGAACTAAACGCGGGCAAATATACAAGGCACTCTTGGGTGGGATAGTATGTATATCTATAAAAATGGCACAATTGCATACCCATTTCCAAGTATTCAGGAAACAGTCCCATGTTACCGAAATCCATTAGCTTAAAATCTTTCACCCATTGCAGTGGGCTTTTAATCCTGAAAAACAAAGATTTTTTCGATTAATTTTATAATATTATGCTAACGAATGTTGATGGAAAAGGCTAGAAAAACCGAAGGAAGGATGAGTTTTGTGACCAATTATATGAAAGAAAAAGGAGTAATTTTATTTAAGGAACTGCCCTACGCAAGGCAGCAAGATGATGTGCTTACTGTCTTTTCCTCCCAATAGTCCTGATGATGTACCAATACTTGAGGAGGTATGGCATTAACATCTCCACTATGGTGTTGATGAACTGCTTGCCAACCATGATGATGGCTAGTTGGATAGACAGCTCGAGGAGACAGCCTCCAGGCGCGCACTGAAGAGAATAAACATTAACATATTGATGAAAACACAATAAACGAAGCAATAGTTGGTTCACAATTTACAAAAACGGTAAACGTACGCTGAAAGCGCTCTGGGGTCGATGTGTATGTACGTGTAACAAACCATGATTGAAGGTATCCAAATTTTGTACAAAAAAAAATTAAGCGTTTTTTACCACTTTATAATATAGACGAATAAAAAAGGTGTCTTACCTCTTCCTGCCTATGTCCAAACAGCCGCACATAATCCCCGGGCCGTCCAATGAGCTTGCCTTTAAAGAACGCTATGTAGAATATAGACGCATAGTAGTTCACGAACTGTAGGAGGTATATCTTGAGCGTTAGAGAGTCGTCGAACTCTGTCTGTGTGCGGAGGAGTTCTTTCTCTGTTAGCCATTCTGCTAGAAATTGGTAGACCTGTGGAGGTGAAATATAGT
Organism: Xestia c-nigrum; assembly: GCA_916618015.1. Taxonomy (NCBI): domain Eukaryota; kingdom Metazoa; phylum Arthropoda; class Insecta; order Lepidoptera; family Noctuidae; genus Xestia; species Xestia c-nigrum. Next base: position 5,948,916 of record OU745246.1, on the reverse strand, counting down.
TAGTATAAGATTTTTCGAAAATATTGTCTCTTATAAAGTTCTTCAAAGCTCAGTGGCTATGAAGGGGGGCTACTGTGGCCACGCTAAAGTAGACTTTCTTTGACTGACCAGATTTTATATCAGGAAACACCTTGTTTTCTACCTACTGAATTTATCATTAGCAAATATCTGGATAGTTTATCTAAGCTTAGCAAACATTGAAGTGGCGCCCAACTGGGACCATGAACTAACAAATGGCGACCAACTGGGACCATGAACTAACAAATGGCGCCCAGCTGGGACCAAGCATTGTAAAATGGCGCCCAACTGAGACCAAGCATTTCTAATGGCGCCCAACTGAGACCAAGCATTCTAATGGCGCCCAGCTGGGACCAAGCATTGTAAAATGGTGCCCGGCTGGGACAACGAGTTGTAAATTGGCGCCTAGCTTGGACTATGAAATGGCATCCGATTAATATAGGGATATATTGGAAAAGAAAATAAACGAAAAGCATACTCACATAATTGAACAAACAAATGAAGCACAAGTTAATACAGGCCGCCGTCGCAGTAGTAAACATGATCGGATTATACGTTGTTAGCGCGTTTCCGTCTCTCAGTATCTTGGCGCCCAACAGAGACATTCGGTATAGTACCACGCCTAGTACTGTAGCTAGCGCCATAAGCACTAGTAGTGCGACGATGCTGAACGACATTAGAGTTGCGGGGAGACGCATCCGCCAGAATGGTACCATTGGCTCACGCTCTCCTGTGATGACGTTCAGCTGGGGAACAAAAAGATTTGGTGATAAACTTGAAATTACTGCAATTGTGGATTATTACGTTCTGAACTTTAAATCAAAGTTCACTCACAGCACCCGGCTCGCAACGCCATCTATATATCATATAACGTTAATCTGATGCAGTCACTGTAAAAGTGTATTGTTCCTTTAAAGAGTTCGGGCTTAAGTTACTTAAGCCATTGCAAATATGACATTCAAATCGAAGACCGGTCTGTTACCCTCAACAGTTCGTTATTTCAAAGGAATTAAATCATACCCGTGTTCTTTTAACGTGTGCTAATCTAGCGAGGTATTGTGGTCGTGGATGCTCTTCGTACACATCGAAACCGGTTAGATCCCATCGATGCGTCATTTCTGCTGAGTATCGCTTCCATAGCTCCAAGAAACATGCAGCTGTGAAATAATGATGATAAAATATTAATTTAGAGCAACAATTTCATTAAAATAAAATTAGGGTATTTTAATTTTTGAATGGACAGTAAGGAAATACTAGTAGCTATAGTTACTATAGCTACTAGTCTTTCCTTACTTGCCTACTGTAGGCAATCTAATGAAATAAATAAATATTAAATGTTGACTAAGAATTTATTTTACTCACCCCAAAAGCTCATGAAAATAGCAAAGAACACAGTAGTAGGATTATCGAAGAGATATGTTATTCGGGATTGTAAACACGTCGCTTTTAGATCCCAATAGTCGCAGAAATAGTCGCATTGTGGACACATCTTCACTGATGATTCGTATTTACATATGTCTTCACTGAAATTATGCAAGAAAATTCTGTTAAAACTTAATAATTTTTTTTCTTTTTTTTTATACCATACAAACGGTGTTCACAGGGTGGTTGTATAAGGGAATATTAGTCACAGGCGAGCGGCAAAATCGATTGTATTTTACATCCATGTTCGGGAAAAACCACTCGGCTATATTATTGGTGGTATTATCCAACAAAATACTGCTAAATGGAATATGCTAGTGCTTGAAAGCAAGGAAATTAATTGTTCAGCATATTGACGAAGTTCTTAGCTCCATAATCAAAATGTATGAATAGCTTGCTTACCTAGGTGTATTGCTGTAAACTGTGGCAGCCGAGTATATGACGCATGCCAAACCTACTATTGACGCGGGAATCAGCATGTGTGTGTAGAATCCGAGCCATGCGAAATATAAACCTGAAGAAAAATACGAATAATTACTCTCAACTATTTTAGTGCGGGTTAGTAGATGTCGTGTCTTCGATTTTTTGGTTCCAGGACATGCCGGTTTCCTTACGATGTTATCCTATGCCGTTTTGAGACAGTGTATATTTATGATACGAACCTATTTTAACTCCAAAGTAGTCCTTGACATAGTCTAGAGGTTGGTATTTGATACATTTGGAGACTGCCGCCCATTCTGTGTATAGTAAATGCCTCATGGAACCAGGAGTTTTGAGATCACCCTGAAAACAGAAAAGACACCAGAAGTTACTAATAACTAGGAAATTCCCTCACTGGTTTTGGAACAACGCGGCGAAGACCAGATTTTTGTTGCTATGTCCATTTTAAAAGCGGTAAGTCGGTCTTTCCTTAAGTCGATACCGTAACAACATTATTCGATATCTAAATTGATAGATCATGGGATCCTCTACTTGTTGTAATGTACTTACGTCGTGTAAAGGATAGGCAGCGCTATAAGTACAATTAGATATCAGTCTTGTGATGCCGAAGGCGAAGTCGTCGTTCAACTGCTCCGAGAACTTCTTCCGATCCAGAATGAACTGAACGATGCGGGAACGAATGGAAGGCGTCCAGAAACATTCAGCTGTCGTGTCGAATCTGAAACGAATATTTGAGAAATTATTTAATTATTATTAAAATTCAATCAAAAATTATACAATGATTATTGTATAATTTTATTGGGAGACACTGACATTAAATATAGCAATAACTTTATTGATTTGGTAAAAGTCATTAACGAAAGCTTGGTACAGATAGCCAACACAAATATAATAATATGCACTCCTACGTATGTACGAGGAGCGCCTATATATAACTATAAGGTTGATATGTTTAATAACCTACTTTACATGGACCTCCAATATCATAAATACGCATTCTATTTTGATACTAATTATGACCTAGCATTTGAATTTGACATGTTCTCACATAAAACTGGTATACTAAATAACGCTGGAATACAATTCACATTTAAAAATATAATGAATAGGATCAAAATTGACTTGGAGTTATTCCCTTACGTTACCAGTGATAAAAATGTACAAAACTCGCAGTTTTTTCTTTTATAACAACATTCGCATCCTACATCAAAATATTGCAGGTCTTATAAACAAGTCTGATAATTTGGCGGTACATTTAGAGGAACTGGAACTAAAGAATATACCCATTGACGTAATATGTATCACTGAACATTTTATGACGAAAGGACAGGAGACTACTATTAACTTACCCAACTTTCGCTTAGCAGCTAGTTTTTCAAGAGACGTAAATAGGGGAGGTGCCTGTATATTCACTAGAACTGGACATCAATATATAGTATTAAATAATAGACATTCGATTAAAGGAATCATAGAATACAGTGCTATAGAACTAACGGAACATAGTCTTATAATAGTTTGTATTTATAGAGTACCGAACTCATGTATTACAGTATTTTATAATATTTTAGAGAAGTTATTACGCCAAATTTGTGATAACACAAATAAGAAAATTGTGTTATGCGGAGATTTTAATATCAACATATTAAAAAACAATCGGCAAACTCTTGACTTTGTAAATGTTCTGGAGAGCCATAATTTGAAACTAGAAATTAAAGATCCAACTAGACTCAGCAGTGGCACTTGTATTGACAATTTTGCGCATAATGCTTCTAGATGCAAAAGTGATATTATTGAATTTGGATTATCTGATCATACAGCCCAATTATTACATTTCCCAGTTAAAAAAAACATGTGTAATAAAATCTTGGCGTATTAGAAGACGTGATTATAGTGAAGAAAACCTTACAAAATTTAAAAACTGTATGAACAATTTAACCTTTGCTGACATTTATCTGACAAATGACCCTAACGAAGCTTACGATAGGTTTCTAGAACTGTTTCTTTGTTTCTATGGCTTGTGTTTTCCGTACAAAATAATAACGAAAACGGTTAATAAAAAATCTAAATGGATATCAAAAGGAATCAAAACATGTAGCAAAATAAAAAGAAAATTACTGTGGCAGTATAGGGCCCATCCAACAAAAACAAACAAACACATTTTCAAGCAATACGCTGCTAAGTTTAAAAAAAATATATACTTAACACAGAAGGCACAAAATAACCATCACATAAGTACCTCTCAAAACAAATCAAAAGCCACATGGTCAATTATAAATAATTCTAAATTTAACTTTCCCAAAGAACCTATTACTCAAATATTAAAAGACAAAATAAAAATTAGTGACCCTACCGCAATTGCCAATCATTTTAATGACTATTTTATCGACCAAGTATCACAATCATCTTATTCTAAAAATAATAAACCATCCTCGAATCACAACATTGACACCAATATAAATTCAATTTTTCTTGCCCCTACAACCCCAATGGAGGTTAATAGGGAAATAAGGCAATTAAAAAATACCCAAAGCGTGGGTTATGATGGTGTTTGCACCAAAGTTATAAAGCATGTGTCACAATCTATTGCTACTCATCTAAGCTACATAATAAATCTATGCATTTCTATTGGAATCTACCCAGAAAAACTAAAAACATCTGTTGTTATTCCACTTCACAAAAAAGATGACAATCAAAACATGGGAAATTATAGACCGGTAGCCTTGATCCCCATCTTTTCAAAGGTATTCGAAAGAATCATATACAGTCGACTATCCAACTTTTTAGAAAAATATAACATTTTGGTAAGTGAACAAAAAGGATTTCGTAAGGGAAAATCAATTAACGTTGCCATTTATGACTTAATCAAAACTGTTTTGACTGGTATGGACAAAAAAAATCCAATATGTGCTATCTTCATGGACATGAGCAAAGCATTTGACTGTGTTGACCACAAAGTATTGCTCCAGAAATTAAGTATGTACGGCATAAGAGGTAAAGCGCTCGACCTGATTTCATCATATATTTCTAACAGAAAACAAGTCACAGAAGTTACACGAATATGCCGGAAAACACGAAATGAGATCAAATATAGATCCCACACTAGAACCATAGAATATGGAGTCCCACAAGGTACTGTTTTGGGTCCCTTGTTCTTCCTGGTATATATTAATGATCTTCCTCGACATATCAAGCAACCAATGGTACTTTTTGCAGATGATAGCACAGTAATAATAAAAGGTGACAAGCCAAGTGACTATGAAAATGAAATAAATCAAACACTAAGTACAATAATTCAATGGTTGATAAACAATAATCCTAAAATAAACATGGACAAAACAAAAATAATGCACTTTTACCAGAGAATTCAACCTAAAAATATTAATGTTAATTACGATGGACAGAGAGTACAGCCCGTAACAAATACCAATTTTTTGGGAATTGATATAGATTACAATTTGTCATGGAAAACACACTTAAATAATCTCTGTAAAAGAATTAATAAATCCTCATTTGCACTCTACAAACTCTCCAAAATTGTCAACAAAGCAGCCGTCTTAACGGCATATCACGGACTTGTTGCACCTATTTTAAGATATGGAATAATATTCTGGGGCAACTCGTTAGACAAGGAATTTGTATTCAAAGCTCAAAAGAAGTGCATCAGAGCAATGTGCCATCTAGATAGTACTACAAGCTGTCATTCTTCCTTTCAAAATTTAAAAATTCTAACATTACCCTCCTTGTACATATACGAATTAAATGTATTTGTGAAATCGAATCCAAGCTATTATAAGACTGTCTTTAAAAGCTACTATAGACAGTTACGAGACAAAAAAAGGTTAGAAGTAGAAATACCTTATGGGGAAACGGCACTACGCAATAAAAGTATTATTTGTATGGCACCACTGATTTATAACAAATTGCCCGATGAGATTAAAAAGTTACCTACTTCTCTATTTAAGAAGAAATTATATAACTTCTTAATTAAAAAATGTTATTACAATGTAAAGGAATATCTAGAAGACAAAGATATTGTATTTTAATAATAGAATTTAATTGTTCAATACATAATTATAATGGATAATAATATAATTAGTATGACATTATTAATTTGATTTCATTCATTATTTCATTTCCTTATTCCATTATCATTACTTGTAAATTACTAATTTAAGTTTGATTATGTGTTTAATTAAGTGTATATTGACCATCTTTATTTTTTTGACATTGTAATTTAGTAATCTCTAACAAATTAATAAATTCTAGGCTCCTGTGTCCTTACACATTTGCGCACCTAGCATGGTTATAATACAGTGTACCTTATAAACTTTTTTTAACATCCTCTAAACCTGTGTTATGCAAATAAATGATTTGTATTTGTATTTGTAATCTGGGATAGAAGAATGATTAGAGTGTAAATGTGGTGTTGTTCCAAAAGCGATGGGACACTTGATATCGGCGGAGCTACTGAACGCTACTGAAAGTGCCAAACACGTCACCAAATTTTGGTTTGATTCAATTTAGATTGCCATCGATGATCATGAACAATGATTGGAATTGCGCATGGCAATTGTCAATGAGATCTAATAATACATAACAAATGTGTATCAATTGTGAGCGAGGCGCCCAATCAATTAAGAGAGAACTTCACTTCACCATGGTTCGCAGTATTTTGTTACGTTTTATAATACATCTACTTAAACCTGACAGGTAACTACTACGTGGTCCTCACGGAGACGTTGGGATGAGCTGGCCTGAAGCCATCACCAAGTCATTATAAAATAAATTGGCCGAGGTTTGTAGACTGAACATTGAATTTAATTTACTCAAGCCACGTACAGTAGCGTTTCACACGAGTATAATGCTTGCTCTTATAAAGATTATGTTCATATTCATAGGATTTTATTGATAACAGTCGCTTCTGGTAATATGTACTACATCAAATTTTTATACATGTAATTTTCATTTGTACTGTACTTAGCTTACGGACTTAGATCTGCCTAGCCTCTTCCCAATGTTAGAGTCGGCTTCCAGAGTAATCGGATTCAGCTAATTACCAGTATTTTACATGGATCGACTGTCTATCTGACCTCCGCAACCCAGTCAGTACTGGGTAATACGATACCCCTTAAGACCTTCGGACCTCTGAAAACCTGTAACAACTATCAAAGATCTAAAATGACAGCCAGGACCAAACGCCTCAACGTGGTTTCCGAAGCATGGGAGAAACTCGGTATATAATGACTGGTCACACATTCCCGGTCCAAACTTGACGCAGTTTAATCTTGGAGATCGAGGCATGCGGCTGTTATTATTTAAATGACTTAATATTAAAAGTCATATCAAACTGTCACACAAATACTTACAAATACTCCTTGTCCTTGGAGTAAATGGCGGTCAGTCGGTGTCCCCTCTCGGGGAACATTTCATTGTCAACGCGGATCTTCGCCATGAAGCGGTCCCAACACGCGTCCACCTGCTCTATGAGGCTGTTCGTCTTTTCGTGTACGTCCTTCAGAGCTGAGAACTGATTCGGGATACAGAGGTTATTGTATGAATAGAAATGGTTTGTGGGTAGTTCATATTGTTTGGGCGAATTTCACCGATGAAACTGAATGTGATCGGTATAGTTCTGTTCAAACCTTATGGCTGCTCGGAAGTTAGCTGCAAATGACGGTCTGCGCAGGTATAACGGTTCAAATTTTAAGGCGGCTCGGAACATCTGCGCATGCGCATTTTAGGAATCAGCGAGGCGCATAGGACGTGTCGTTTTGATTGTATGATGCGCAGACCGTCACTCGCAGCTAACTTCCGAGCCGCCACCGTTTGAATAGAACTATCCATCTAAACCGCGTTCAAGAGCTGTCCGAGTAAATAAATCCGTCAAAATAAAGACACAGTTTGGGCATAGTGTAGCTATGTGCTCATCGCGAACAGTTCCAATTGTGAAATCGGCCCTAGTATGTTGATATTCTAAAAAGTGTAATATTGTCACCTTTGGGACTGTGTCAGTGTGTGTGAGATTTTGACTTTTTTCACATGCAATGCAATGATTTGCTGTAATGTTAATTTACAGATTTTGGGCTTATATTCATTCCATAAAATTGGAAGGGGTTTATACTGTATGTGGTTGAACTGAAGTGCCTTAGTCATCCCATAATCATGGTATTTTGGCGACTATGCTACTCCGGTTATATGATTACTCCTTTAATCATGCATAATTTGGTTGTTTAAGATTTCTATAATTAATATTATGTGTAATTACCTATATTGATTATTTTATGTATGTTTAGTAATTTTGAAGCGATGAATATTGGCTTGAGCACGTTTACGGCAACATGTTTTTTTATTGTTAAACAATTATTTACTGTCGTGTGATGAGCGATTTTTTGATGTAGTGCTTCATCTCACTACTTGGTGTATATCCGGGAGGCTAAAAAGGCCGCTTTCGCAGAATCGTAACAGGATAACAATACAAAATACTTTACAATTTGTAAAACAGTAACAGTGTAACAATTCATAACATTAACATGCGTCTGTGACCATTTAAATGAGAATTTCAACGTGATTCATATTCTGCTTTTATTCTGCTAAAGAGGCCATTTTGGCCCTCAGTTCTATTTTTGGCATTAGAATGATTTGATACACTAGGCGCAAATTCTACTATGTTAGCTAGCACCCAGCTTCAAGAACGATAATTATATTTTTGTGTTGATTTTCATCCCAGCAACCGGGCGTTAGTCTATTTTAGCTGGACAACATGATTTTGACGACCAATTTCAAAGTGTAGATTAGTTAAGTAGTCACCTGTCTACTTATCAATTTTGCCAACTGTTATGTATTCCGCCGATTTGGTGTAGTCTATAGGTGTAGCGTAGCTCTAGTGTACTCTAAATATTCGCTTTTAGTTTTACAAGAGAATATAGGAAATATTCTGTATGAAACTATGATGCATGGTAACTATAACTACCATAATATAGTGTAGTGTCGAGTTATATAAAATATTATCTAAATGGGACTTCACTTGGAGTGTTTGCTAATACAAAATACACTTTATCCACCAATAGTTCCGAGTATATTTTGTATCGGTCCGTTGGGAATTCGCGTTTTTACGCTAATACAACAGATTCTATACGTTTACAGATAAAGAATATTTTGGATTGTACAAATACACCAAAAAAGTTGTTATAATTACATACACATACAAATATCGGTGACATTTAAGTGCTCATTAGTCGGACCATGTTAATTTAAGTGAGACATCAAGTTATTTCCCCAAACACAAAGTTAGTCAGAGTATTACATCATACAATGTTTCATGAAAGCCACATTGAACCATAACAACAAACAATAAAGTTGAAATAGGATTGGACAACAGTAATTGAAAAAGCTTGAAGAACCTAAACACCTCCACAGAAATATAATTGTTGACATAATTATTCACATAACATTGAAAGATTCCTATTCCCCATTTATTTAGAACGAGTTTTTTTCATTATTTGGCTAATGACCCAAATCTAAATTGAAAAAATAGAGTGCACCTCGACGGAATAATAATAAAATAATGTAATTTGGCATGTTTTCTTTTATCAGTTAATCTTTTACTTTTACAAACGTAGAAATGAGTAAAAAATAATAAGGGAAGGTAGTCTAGCAAAACTAAGTCCTTAATAGAAATAATTAAAGTCGATATTAGTCAATTTTTAGATACCAACTTTACTACTTTATTTTCCATAACTTCTTATATAGGATTCTCTTGAAAATATAGCCTGTTTCATCTGTCAAACTGCCTTATTAAAAATGGCGTCTTAACAGTTGACCTGTCAGAAGTCTTAACCGCTTTAGAAGAACACGTCCTTTCGGAAGTGCTTCTACTTATCGAAGCAGAATCGGTTTAAGCCGGACAAGCAGAGCTTTATATCTATGCGAATAGTGCGACGTGGTGTCGAGCCCATCGCGTCGTAGGGATATGAGGAGCAAATGATTCTCCAGCAAGACAAGTAATGTCTGGTGGGCTACTGCCCGACAGATTTAAGTTCTTCCTTTGTGTCATAAATGGCGCTGTTGTACTACTTTTACTATGGCGCTGTTTTACTATTTGTACTATGGCGCTGTTTTACTATTTGTACTATGGCGCTGTTTTACTATTTGTACTATGTCGCTGTTTTACTATTTGTACTATGGCGCTGTTTTACTATTTGTACAATGGTGCTGTTTTACTATTTGTACTATGGCACATTTTGTACTTTAGTATACAATTATATGCGCCGCTACAACGTCTTTGAAGCTTTAATAGCACGGACCTAAGTCTCTATTTACCAGCTCAAACCGATTGCGCGTTGACTGTTGTCACCCTTAATCTACCTGCCTTACCCCGATACAAGTCCGGACTCCCCCAAAGCAGAGATGAACTGAGCCGGAGAGATATGCCAGATTCGACCAATCACAGAAGAGACGAAGATGCGAAGTAGATTTCAACCAATGTGATTGGTCGTTTTCGCACGTATGCGCTCCACCCCGCTCGTCCCCACTTCGCGTTCTTACAAACGAGCGCGGGAAGTTGCCAACGGCAAATGCAATGTAGCCCTCTCGACGGCTGCCGTCGACGCGTCGACGTTTGCAGTTGTGGCGTCGGCGGCAGCAGTCGACACACATTTACGCGGCATGCCACAACTAAAAGTTGCTTCAGTTTATCTGCCGTTGGTAACGAGCCGCTCATCTGTAAGAACGCTTAGGAGGAGTCCTGGCCTAATACACCATAGTTCAACACCGAAACAACATGACATTCAACACCAATGGAGCCCAGCCAAGCGGCAAGTTAGCAAAGCCATGCTCATACCTGAGGCATACCTTAGACATATACAATGCTGCATTCAGTATCGCATTCGCCCGATCAGACTTCCTGATCTTACTGCATTCCTATAACACATCACGTGGTGCAGTTATGACACTGTGTTGCAATACTGTGTTCACACACTGTGTTTTAGTACACAACATTTAGGCGGACTTCTGAGATAATTTTGAATTTGAACCTTTAGTACACTAATTAAAGTTTAGTTTCTATTGCAATTGAAAGTGAGTTGTCACTTTATACTGCATTCTTTTAACACATAATGTATTGCAGTTATAACTCTGTGCTGCAACACTGAGCTATAATAAACATTTAGGAATGCAAATGTGTGTAGAATTTAGAATTCAAGTTGAATTATTTTTCTTAGATTCAAATTAAATTGTCTCTTGTTTGTTATCAATTCGAACTTAAAAACTTTAAAAAAAGTTAACATTCATGTGAAATGTGTGAACTGAAGTCTCAAAAAATCATTGAGCCTACTTTTATGGCATCTTCCTTAAATACAACCACTAAAGTAATCATTAAAATATATTTTTTTAATGTTCCTAACACCAAAAGAATCAACATCCTATATTCCCAATCTTATCTTACCCAATGAAAATTCATGGTATATTAATAGTGCTGTGCCACAACATCGACAAACATCTAATATCGACATGAGATACAACACAACTAGGAGATGCATTTGTTAAAACTTTTAAACTAGTGTTGCACTCTATAAATATCTAAGGCACACGATGAAACCATTGAATATAATATAATGGGTATAGTATATGACTGTACAGATAATATAACCCATAACATTGAAAATATTATTTAGATCTTACTTATGAATGTTGTTACTTTGGTAGGTGCGACGCGTTTTCTTAGAATTCAAAATGGAGTCATCATTTTAAGGAAATTGGGTCTTGCTTCTGAAGTTCGACGTCGCTCGTCGGGCTTTGTAATAACGTTGCATAATCGACGTTATTGTATTGAAACTAATGTCATACGAAGAGTCAGTTTCCAAAGAACGAGAATATCTTCCCACATATTTGATGACACGGAATAAAGGACTGTATGAGTATTGCTTTTAAGTATAAAATTCGACGCCGACATTAAACATGCCCTGTGTGCTCGAGGATTTGCGAGCTCAATTTTATACTTTGAGGCAATACGGATAAAGTCATTTATTCAGTGACATCAAAAAATGCGCGAAGTGGAAACTAATACTAACAGCGTACCCAATCACGACTACGTGACGCAGCGTTTACGCAACGTAAACGTCTATTCTTAACATGCGTTCAGCGAGAAGACACTCTCAGGCCCGCTTGCACCACAAATCGGTAAAACATTTAACGCTAAACGTTTTTAATCATCAATCTGCAAGTGGCTCAAAAAACAGAACGCAGTTTCAAAACGTTTAGCACTAAACTCATTTATTGGTTGGTGAAAGCGGGCCATAATTTTGACTGTTTAGAATAAAATCTAAAAATATTAGTTTCTCCACTACTCAACAACGAACAACATTCATAAGTAAGTAAAGAAAACATTTCTACCTGAAGCGAAGCCCTTGTTCTAGAACCATATAAAGCCATAACACGAGTCCTGCGCCTAAGAGGGGTCATTAGTTGTTTAGTACAAAAGGTAGGGGGTCATAATTACCTTCATAGGCATCCTAAGTTTAAGGATCTCGCTGTAGTCTCTTAGAACGGAGACTGGGGCGTGGATCTGAAAGTCAAGTACAAAAAAATTTAGGATCACGACCTCTCGAAGTACCAAATACCAAGAATTACCCTAGTTTTTGTTGCCCTAGCAAACAGATACAAAATGATTGGAAAAAGCCGTTTCATCACCATTATCATTTCAGCCAAAAGATGTCCACTGCTGGACATAGGCCTCCCCCAAGTGTCGCCACATTGACCGGTCCCTTGCGACTCGCATCCACCGGATTCCCGCAACCTTCACCAGGTCATCGGTCGAAAAAGCCGTTTGGGCAATTTGAATAAAATATTGGTATAGCCCAGACGCTCATTGAAATAATAAATGGGGGCAAAGTAATGTCCAATACAAGATCAAAAGATATAAAATAGTCAGTTATATCTATATTCTGTACCTAATCAACTCTCACCCAGTGCTTTAGGTAAACCATCATTATAAATTTGGCAGCAACAGAATCTTATCAGTCTTAGGAAATTAAGTTATAAAAATATATCGGGATGGAAGTTTGGAAACACATTTTTGGGTTAGTATGACATGAGAAAAGTTCCGTCCTACAAAAAGGCCAGGTGGAGCAAATTGAAAAGGTAAAATTGCTCGCACACCTAAGTGTCGTTTTATCGTCTGTTAGCGGCCAATAACCGTCTTTTATTACTTCACCGGTAGCTATTATACAATTATGAATGAACCATCTGTCTTTATGACATCATAACATAATATCAACAATAGGTCAATAGCAGTTGATTACACAGAAAACTAGCTCTTAATAACTAGTAATCTTTTGAGATCAATAGAGAGGTCTATTCATCGCAAAAGATTCTCAGTTGTTAAGAGCTACTTTTAATTTTTGAGCTACGTTTGATTGCCCCGAGGATACATAGGCCTACCGCCTAGGAGAGGTTTTCAGCCTATGTTTCCTGCCAACAAGGAAAGTAGTGGCCTATGGTTTCCATAGGAGAATCCGCAGTTTAAAAAACAGGAAGTAGCCCAACATATCCTTCGGAAGTTCATTCTCATCTGTCGGTTTCAGACTATTCTGAAGTCGGCTTCCTATCTAACCGGATGCAGTCGAATATCAGAACTTTACATGAAGCCTAACTAACCAAAATCCAGTTCCGAGGTAACACGACACCTCTTGGTTAGACTGGTTGTCTGACTTTCGGGCCTATAACTGCCCATTACTGTCCGACCCAGATTATTCGCGAGAGAAGCATCGAAACAATGTTCCTTACCTTTACAAAATTCAGCCCATACATGTTCGGCGGCGCTTCCCTTTCCAACTGCAGTCCCTCCAGCTCCAGGTTCTGCTCAAACACCCTCCTCTCCTCATAAGCCCCTTGCGTGGACGCATCTTCTTTAAACATCTCCCATACTAACACATAGTCTATGGATCGGACGCCATCGTTGAATGTAAGGGAGGGGTTGTTTAGGATGCCCCCCATCACTATCCTGTTTATTTGAAAAAGGTTATACAGTAAATTGTCTATGGTAGTATTGGATTCGAAGGTGATGATGTGCAAAATGAGCGTAAAGTGCCAAGCTACTAAGTGGTTTGACAGTAGGGATCGTTTGGTCATGGACGATGTCAGTAGTGTTTTATTCTAAGCTACCCAATTTTTTTACTACTGCTGGAATAAGACCACTCCTTTTTTGTGGCCTGTTCTTTGTTGGGGAAACTCTTATCGATACCTTCCGTCTGTAAAGAATGGAGGGATATAACAGACTCCTACCGCATACAGGTGAACCCACACTTATCGGCAACGAAAGAAGCAATCACGCCGAAAGAAACTTTTTCTCATCTCTATAACGTTATCTATTTGTCCGATTTCGCCGTGGATAAGTGTGCGAAGTCTTATAGAATTTCAAACACGTAATTCTAAAATTCGATTCTTTCGGCTCTTTTGCTTCCTTCGGCTCTGATAAGTATACGTTCACCTTTAAACCCCACGGTTTCGACTACTTACGTGAGTAGCGGGCCTTGGATATCACAGTACGTTCACATGGACCCGGCAAAATCTCTCCTAACTAGATCTGGCTAGCTATTGCACTTACAGACACTTCCCAGCAAATCTTAATGTTACAACCAACCAATGAAGAAAATGGCACTAAAACTTGGGTTCTTAGCCCTGTTGATTGTTTCCTACAGTACAGCCTACGTGGGAAAATAATTACGCTGCTTATTGTTTTTCATTACCACTTAAATGACCATACTTCATTAGCTTTTGAGGTTTCCTGTAATTGTTACCATTATGCTCATTAATTTTGCGGTTGGTGTTCGGCATTTAAGTACTGCATCACGATTATTTATATACTCTTGCGTAATTATTTTCTGGTCATGAATCTATGAGTAAAATTCTAAGCATAAGTAATAAGTATATAAATAGGGAATAAATTGTTTCCTTCCTCATTGCGAAACACGTGTTTATTAATTCTTATGCCCCAAGATTAAAACAAAGGTGAGACTGATGAGTTTTTAATCACATCGTGTCAGTCACATTACTAATCAAAACTCTAAAACCAAACTACATCAATTGATTCAATAAAGGTCGAATAAAACACCCTTGAAGTAAATTATACAACATGCCAAACGTTATTTGTTAGCCAAACCCATGCAGTATCCCACACCACAACAAGACAATGACAAATATATTATCATGAATTTAAATCATAGATTCGCCATAAATGTTCACGTTTTTATTTCGATGACAATGAGATTTGAGTTGTATTGTCTCGCTCACTCATACTGCATATTGCATTCATCATTTCATGCGGGATTCGCGTCTTCACTCATCTCGGTGTAGACCGGTTTTCGTGCTAAGTACGGTGAGGGCACATCTATGATTTAAATCTATGATTATTTAAATAATGTGAGAAGTTTCGCCAAGTGAACGCCTAGTTCGGCAGACAAATCGTTTGATCAAATGTTTGACCAAATTACTCACGAGCAATGGTTGGCTGGAGGTTTGCCATTGCCGTTTGGACCAATGTTTGTGGCAGGCTCACTACACCCACAGTCTTCGGCAGCACGGGTGGACGCTTCGCTACCATTTTCCCTGAAATTATGCTACATTTGGGGACATATGCTGTGCCAATGCGGCATTAGGTACCTATGGTACTTGATTAGAAATGTTAATAAGTACGCGGTAGAGTTCATTATTAGTTGCGCGAAGTGTTCACTGTATTGCCACATTTAGTAAGTAAGGGCCGGTTTCACAAAACTGAACGCGATCAGCACGTCTTATCCACGTTCAAGAGCCTTCACTGTCATCATTCGTGCTTTAGATGTGCTGCGTTCAGTCTTAATGATGAAAATCGCCCTTAGATTTTCTTTCTTAGGTTATAAAGTGAACATCTCTGTAAATTAGTAAGTAGAATCACAAATCAACTGGTCAATTGTCAGTAGCGGAACAAAAGCTGATATGACGTCACTCAATTAGAATCTAGTAATGGCCACCAGGACATTCATTGGGAAAATATTGTGTACTTTGTCGTCAATATAGACTTTTGCACTTTACTAAGAACAAGGTGTGTGCATTCTGTACCTATGAATAACTCATAAGTACTTCCTTAATTGATCTTAGCAACTTGAATACAAACAAGAATAATGTCTATTCAATTATACATTGTATGTTGCGACTTGTGGTCTAAAAGCCCTATTAATTGAAATTCGGAAGTTCTTAGTACCTATTTGTGTCTATAATAGTGTTAATATTACCATATCGTTCGTTTTCAAATAGGTCCATACGAATATGGTTTTATTGGACCAGAGCCAAGGTTGGTTTTATTTGAAAGAAGCACCTTGAACTTTTGTGAAGAAAGTCTAGGCTTTCAGGTAAAATGTAGCGGTCGTAAACTGAAAATCGATTCGATCGACTGAATTTCTTGAGCACTTTTTAACTCTCACAATTATCTAAGGGAACTCTTGTTAACGCGATCAAAATAATGAAAAAATAGAAACAAAAGTCGGAAACCATTGCGACGGTATCCACATCGATCACGATTCTCTGAAATTACTTAAGGAACGAATGAACGATATCAAACGACATCCCCGGAATCACTGTTTATTCAGACTACGTGCCGCGATCGGAAACAAATGCGATCCCAAATAGAAACTTTATGCCTTTGATATTCTATGTAAGCACTTGAAGAAACGATGAAATAAAATAAAAAAAATGATGTTGAACCAAAAGTTATTTATATACAGACAGTTGACCATCACCTGTGATATTTAAAACAATTATTTTAAAAACAAAACATGCATCAAGATTTTATTTAACGTATAGAACAGTTCCGACGGTCGCGCAAAATCGCGTCTAGTGTCAAATTGACAGATGACAGCGCGAAAAATCTGCGCCAAAATGGATAAGGACGCGCGATGTCGCGCGATCATCTATATTACTTCCATATAGAACTAACAGTAACGTAGGTATATTATATAATAAGATATAATTATTTCAATTACAGAGATAATAAATCCACACGATTTACAAAACAGCCCATTGGAAAATTACTAAAATATGTTGGTAAACAAAAAATAATATTTTGAAAAAAAAAACAAACCGAAAGTTCAACGACACACAAGAACACACGTTGACGTAAGCATTTAGCACATAGCACATACTGAATACCTATTTGCAAATTTCACACCCGCTGATGTTATTTTTATCAGTCAACGTCTAGGTAAGCACTTGTCACTAGACTAAGTATTTAAGATATTGAAGATCAGTGCTTGGAACAATTCTACAAGATTAAGGCTGCGTTTACACTTAAGATGAGCGAGGATGCGTTGCGACGGTTGTGTGTGGAATGGAATTAACCAATAGTAAATCATTTTTTTCACATTTTGAGCTTAGCTAGCTGTGTGATTGGTTAGTTATATGAACATCTCTCGCTGCACAATCTCGCACATCTGTGGTGGAAACGCCAGCTATGCCAAACCTGGCCAGTTCCTACCAAAGCAAAGATGAGCGGAGCTGGTGTGAGACGTGCATGATTCGAACAATCCACAGAAGACATCACAAATATTAAGTAGGTATGTGGAATTCAACCGATGAAATTGGTCGATCCCCTCGTCTCCAATTTGGTGGAAATCGGGCCTAAACTGGTAGCATCCCGTCATTACAATTTACAATGCAATGTTTGAGTAGTTATTGAATGGTCAAAATATATCACGTCATCTAATCCACTACACACAATTAATTAAATTCTGTCAGCTTTCCTTCCGTACACTGGTATACCAACATTAATTAAATTAAATTACAACAGTAGTTAATTAAACAAGATTAATTTATATTTTTGTCATCGTTAATTATTATTAGTGCATCGTGTGTATTAATATTTGTGTTTATGCTATTTTCATTGGCATTGGTTTTTCTAACTTTATTTATTATGTTATCTTTATTGACCGATTCGTTGTGCCTTTTTGCAGTGGAAATGAAAAACCCGGAGTATATCCATGAAAAAAAAACCCAAATACACGATGAAAAAGGTGCGAAAGTTGCAAAAAAAACAATCAGCGTTCTCAAACTCTCAAAACACTGTTAAACAGTATAACGAAAATATTTGCAAAAAGGTTCTGTAATGTTTTCCAAAAATAAATTAAAATTAATGTCAACATTGACCGGTAAACTATCTTTGGGGAATAGGTACCTGCGTGGGGAATTCATTTTCAATACAATAAATTAATTGGGACTGTGTGTCACGGCCACACAATATTTCCCCACAGAATTGTTAGAAATAATTACGACATATAAAAAAATGAACCCTACATGGTTCATTTTTATGGCTTCAGCTAAAAGCGAAAACAAGGACAATCTTAAGAACCTTCAAACTGAAGTAGGTAAGAGTAGGTCTTGAACTAGCAATGAAACCCACCTCTAACCAATTGTCACTTCGTTAGCGAGTTCATCGAGTTATATAACATAGTAGAAGAGTGAAAAAGATGACTTCCGAAACACATTCAGTTCTCTCAACACAAAAAGGCTAAAACGAATCGGCTTGCGCGAGTCTACGTTTGTTTTAGTCACAACAAATACGGTATACCTGTCAAAATCGACGCTGACTCATGAAAAACGTCAGCGGTGCTTCATTTGCATTGCATTGTGAGACGTTTCACTCACCGGTCAGTGTTCATGTCCTGCGAAAGATTGTCCTGGTACGTGCTGAGGACTGACATCGCCTGGAGCTCCCCGTTTTCCTCTTGGACATCCCTCTCCGTCTGGTCCAAACAGTAAGCTAATCAGTCACTCTCTTAGAACAGGTTGACGTTCAAGCTAAATTGATGTCTTTATATCTACTCATAAGAGCCATTGTTGAGTCAGAGATCATGTGCCGTCAATGGTTCAACAACACGAAAGGATTCAGCGCAGATAACAGAAAATTAGTACAATTCTTGATAACACCCGCATACTTTTAATTTTTACACCTCTAGTTAAAGTTGTTAATTTTGTACAATGCTACGTCGAACACTGTTTAACACAGTTCTTAGTAAATCACCTCATTATCATCGTATCGCTCACAAAAACTGCACAAACTCTCAAATTACGGACACGTAGACACTGACCTTGCTTCGTTCACTGTTCAACGCACACTTGAGACTGAATCATCTGTGTTTGATCAGGGATCTTAGAATTTTAGTCAGAGATACGAGCTATCTATGAAGACTCATTTTGAACCGTTTCACTGATAATTATTTAAACTGATGCATGTTGTGTCTGCTTTCAGTACGGTACTACATTATTAAAATATTATTGAATTAAAAAAAAAGTATTGACTACTGTTTAGGACTGTTCGAAGCTCAATGTGAGTAAATGTCGGTAATCGGCACCGTCGTCGGCACGCAATACATGAAGGCACTGTGCACACAATGCGACTTCGCGCCGATTTGTCTGTTAACTTCGCTAGATATGCATTCTTTACATAACACTGGGATTGCAGCCAAAACTTTGGCGCAAGGGAACTTAGGTCGGAGACAGATCAGCGAAACTTTAACTCCAGACATAACAAACAAAGGGTCAGTATCTTTTGGGGCCCAATCTCGGCATTGGGTGGCCAGACGTTGAAGAAGATGTGTATTTTTATTTACAGGAACAAATTCTTGCATTTTTTACCCTGATAGCCACTTTCCACACGTTACTTTCAGAGCTGTCCGGTTACTTGAGGACTTGAACTTGGTCGTTGTTTATGACCTCATCCACCAGCGAGAGCGTTAGTCAAACTTCCGGGCAATCCCGAAAAGAACACGTGAGAGAAATGGTAAATAAAAGTAATGTATGACGCAAATTATAATAAATATTGTTTATTGAACCGCTACTACACATGTCTATTTGGCAGTCGGTGACCTCGGTTGTTCTCGCTTGTATCCCAACTCTTCCCACGTGAATCGGGGGACCAAATGAATTCAGAGTGTCATCGTTTATAGTGAATAATCTTCAAATAGGTAAGTATTGAAATTAACACAAAGAAATGCACTTAACAAAAGGAATTAGAGGAGCTTTTTATAATAGACTGTCATTTCCTTTCGGAAAAGCAATCAAAGCCCCGAAAAGACGATAAAGATAGTGGGCACTTAAACGATAACGTTTAATAGGTATTATGTCAAGTGGTCATCATTTTATCTCTGTGCTACTTATGTTACGTTATAAGATAATATTCAAGTGGATACTTCTAAACATCACTTAGATAATCCCGTACTCTACGACCCCCCTTGAAGACAAAAGGTAAGGCAGACATTTCACGCGACAATTTTGACAATAAATAATCGCGCGGCCGCGGTGTTTCGTATGACAGTGTGTGTTAGCCCTTACAGTAAAGTAATGAGTGCTAACTAACAACAACACTTATCTTTATTACTATTAGCTAAGCACCATTGATATTACCGTGGTAAATTTAACAAAACTAAAAACCTAGCATTCGGCATACTTTATTTTATTTTACGGCCCAAATGAGAGCTATGCCATAAAATTTGGATTAGGAAATCTCTTTACTCTAGTGATAACGGTTTCAGGTACGCGCCAAAAACAAAGTCTAGACCTACTACTATTTTTTAGGCTTTAATAAGGGCACACACGTCACCTGTTACACACACAACTATTCCAGAAAAAAAACGCGCGTGTAGCGATAAAACCGCGCGTTCATCTGAACTAAGATCAAACGCCGATACGTACCGGTAATTATTAACGCATGCTTGAACTTTTCATTACACTTTCGTTATATATACAGGGGCCTAATTCTGCTATTTTAATAACTTCGTCACTCCAACACGATTCCATTCTCATCCCATTGTCATTTTGCTTAAAGTTCGTAATCTGCTAAATTCACAATCGTCGATCATGGGTCGCTCGATGGTCTCGTAATGAAATTGTGTCGCCGTCGTTTCGTATTGCCATTTTTATAAAACCATTAGTACCTACAAGTGGTTTTCGAAATCTACTACTAAATGCGAACATTTATTCATGCCAGATTTCATATACGAGATTAATATTCTATGAAATTTCTTTCAATGGAGTGTCAGTGGTTGTTCATTGAGAAGTCATAATGACGCCATTATATAAGGTGTTAAAAAATTAACTGCAAGAATTTCGTGTACGTACTCGGTATCAATAAACAAACTTATTCCAAAAAAACATTTTTTTTCAAGCATTTTTAGTTTTTACATAAAAAAAAACATTGCCAACCCAAAGTCTGAAAAATGAGATGGGAAAGTTAGAATCAGCTGTCTACGTTTGCGCTGTCGCAGGGGTGACCGACTACGCGCCCGGCACCCTTCACGGCGCAGTCACAGTACAGTCAAGTGCGCATATTCAATCATTTTGTGCGCAGTGAAAATATGCATATCTTTGAAACGCATCGTTACTTATATAAATTTTGTTCGTGATTATTTTTTATTTGTGATTCCAAACAACTCCTCAAGTTTACCAAAATTGTTAACAAAATTGGTATTTCTAATATTAACAAAATTGGTATTTCTAATAATAAAATAAAAACAGTGTGGCAGGTCATTAACAAAGAAACTGGAAAGTCACAACAACGTGATCAGACCGAATTGTCCTTGAAAATAGATAATCAGACCATTTCTGACAAGCTAAAAGTAGCCGAGACACTAGAAAGTTTCTTCACTAATATTCCGCTAGAAGTTACAAAATCTCTCCCTTCTTCATCTACATTAGCTGAAGATTTGCTTAAAGAAAATTTTACTGCGGATATACCAAACTTTAAATTTAAACCAATATGTATTGCTACTATTATAAACGCGTTCAAAAGTCTCAACGTAAAGAATACTGAAGACTTATGGGGCATATCCGTCAAGGTTCTTGGAGATATTATCGAATCAATTGCCCCTATCCTAACAGGCATATTCAATCAATGTTTGGATAGCGGTAAATTCCCTGATCTAATGAAACTTAGTAAAGTAGTACCAATTTTCAAATCTGGTTGTAAGAGTGATCCCTCTAATTATAGACCTATATCTGTGCTTCCAGCGTTGAGTAAAATATATGAAAAAATCATGCTGGACCAGATGTTATCTCACTTTAACTCAAATGGGATTTTGCACAGTCAGCAGTTTGGATTCACGAAGGGCAGGTCGACAACGGACGCGGGAGTTAAACTTATCACTCACATTTTGGAATCCTGGGAGAAGTCCCAAGATGCCATTGGCATTTTCTGTGATCTCTCTAAAGCGTTTGACTGCGTGGACCACAACACACTGATGTGTAAATTACACCACTACGGAATTCGTGGTCAAGCTGCTGATCTGGTTCTTTCTTATCTATCAAACAGGCAGCAAAAAGTAAATGTAAATGGGGCGACGTCCTCCGGGTCTCTAGTCAAGATAGGCGTGCCCCAAGGTTCAATTCTCGGTCCTTTCCTATTTCTTGTGTACATTAATGATCTCCCTTATATGATGGCCAAATTATCAGATATAATTTTATTTGCTGATGACACCTCGCTAATTTTTAAAATAAATAGAAAGGATACGCTTGTCCAACATGTTAACGAAAGTCTAACCGTTCTCTCAAAATGGTTCGCTGCTAATAATCTTTTATTGAATGCAAGCAAAACTAAGTGTTTAAGATTCTCCTTACCAAATGTACCACAACGTGATCTTAATTTAAATCTTGACGGCAATAAACTTGATGTTATAGCGGAAACTGTATTCTAAGGGATTACTATAGATTCAAAATTACAGTGGGGCGCGCACATTAGAACTCTTTCAGGTAGGTTAAGCTCAGCTGCATATGCAGTTAGGAAAATAAGGCAGTTAACGGATGTAGCCACAGCTAGGTTAGTTTACTATGCTTATTTCCACAGTATTATGTCTTACGGCATCCTGCTGTGGGGATCAGCAGCAGACGTTGACTCCATTTTTATACTACAAAAAAGGGCAGTCCGCGCGATTTATAAAATGGGTCCTCGCGAGTCACTCAGAGAAAAATTCAAAGAGATCGATATACTAACTCTGCCTTCACTTTATATCTTTGAATGTATTTTATATGTCCGTAAAAATCGAGGGCTTTTCAAAATTAGAAGCGACTTCCACAATAAAAATACACGCAGTAAACATGAAATTTTAATACCTAAATTCAGATTAACAAAAACTAGCAAGTCTTTTATTATAAACAGTATACGCTTTTATAACAAGTTGCCAAAGTCAGTTCTAGAACTGACCGATGGAAAGTTCAAGAACTATATTAAACGTGTCCTTATGAAAAAAGCATATTACAAAATCAAGGACTACGTTGATGACAAAGAAGTTTGGCTATGATTCCTTCTGCGCATGCGGCTTCCCTGGTAGCTCATAAACGGCACAGATTTGTGGATGTCTCTAACTATTCTCAATCTCATTATTCTTTTTCTTTTGATTCAGATTATTACAGTAGTTTTCAAATCATTTTTTCTCATATTTTGCTCAGAATAGTTACAGCACTGATGACAATATTTGTGTCACTTGTTTAATTTAGTTCTTTAATTAAATATTCTTTTTATTTTTTTATTTACTTACCTTTGTATAGATGCTTTTTTACCTATTATTTGTGAATGAGTGAACATTGAAGGCCTTTTAGATTCCCGGATGCTGTTTAACTTTTGTTAAATATTCCTTTTGTTTTACATTTTTTGTATAGCAAGCAACGACCTTTTGTCGGGCCTACGCTGTCCCCCCATACTTTAGTACTAATGCTGTAATGAAAAATAATAATATTGTAATACCAAATGATTTGAAAAGAGTAACCATGGAGTTTCTTGCCGGTTCTTCTCCATGGAATCGACCAACGCGAACCGTGCACCTTTTTCGACGTTTTATAAGTGCCCATCCAGGCCTATGTGAAATAAAATATTTTGATTTTGATTTTTGATTTTGTCAAAAATTGACAGAACTTTATCATTGTGATTTCAATGATCGCCTATTCTGACACTATCGTAATAGCAGAATCGAGGCCCAGAACTTCTGTACTACCTAAGTTACATCTACTTGTAGCACATGGTAGGTATTTTGTTACCATTAAATTAGCATTGACATTAGGGAAACTGTAACAGGTCGTCATCTATTTAAATAACAACAATCGGTATACTAGGTAGTTACATTTGTGTTGAGGAAAACAAGCTTACACCTTTTATTTCTATTTCACATGCAAAGTCAAATGCAAAATATTTATATGGTTACCGCTTCTAGCGGCGGATACCTATGTCCTAAATCATGCAATAGGGTTGACGACAAAAAAAATCGAATTAGTCCGTCAGGTAGATTAGGTATTAAAACATGTTTGACCCGTATCTTTTCATTTATTACGTAAATCAAAATTGATGAAGATACGACGCTATGAAAATTCCCAATACGTCACGCCTAGGTATAATTTTTAGCTAGTTCTGACGACACGAGCCCCCACTCCCGAGTTTTGATGCGTTTTATCTTTGTCAATATTCATTAATTTACAAAAACAAAAAATACGTGTCCATTATTTTTCAATAATCTAACTGACGGACTAAAAGGATTTTTATTTTTTTGATACTGTCGTCATGCCTATTATAACTTTGTGCCAGAGGCCCTACTCCCTAACGTTTCGTCCATACGGACTTACGGAGGGATCTATCCGCGTCTCTCACACGCACTCGCCTGCAGACGTGCGCGAGAGAGACGGATAGATCCGTCCGTATGGACGAAAAGTTAGGGAGTAGGGCCCCTGCTGTATCCTACGAACGGGCTGGTGTCCGCAACTCCACGTCAAGGCGAGGTTTTGCGGTTAACCCCTAAAATCCTAGAAGAAAGACTATTTCTGTTAATTATTATTTTTTGCACAATGTTTTGTTTAAACATGCTCACCCATATGCTTTGTATAAATATTTAACATCTGTTTATTTATTGAATTACAGCACTCACAGATGTGTTTGTGAACTAGTTTTGCATACTTTTACATAATAAAATGGTTTACATAATAAAATGAAACTGTATAATTCTTTCAGGGAAGAGAAGTTAAAATAATATTGCTTATTAATTGTTAATTTATTCTTAGGGAATCAAATTTCCTGAACCACTCTTAATGATAAATCTCCTGTTATCACCTTTTAATTAAATTCATGTGGTACTTAACTTCATTATATTTGGTTTAACATTTTATTGTTTGCCTATAAAACTTTTTGCTGGTATCAACAACTTTACAATACCTGTGTTAATGAGGAGTTTTTAACAATAATGAGCTAATTATAATTACATTAAATAACTAGCAATTAGTAAATTGATTAGGTGTTGACGTGGCAATAATACAATGGGTATGTTTCTGTTATCTGAAACCACACTCAGATTGATACCAATTTGTAAAAACAGTTGCGTTCTCTCCCATTTATTTGAGGAAAAAGTTAAAAATACCAGATTTTCTTGCTATTTTGGTCTTGGCTCAACTTTGCTAGGAAATTCCAGTCACCAAAATAATAGGTATAATGGTGACCTTTTGCTGAAGTTTTACAAATAATTTTTATAATGTTCTATATTACAATCAGATTGCATGGTAATCCAGGAATATATTTTACAATTTAAAACTGCTTTTTATAAATTACTGCCCACCAGGTAAAACTATTTTAAGTGGTGAAGCTAGTGTTTTGTGACTGTCCTATCCTACTAATCCTACTAATATTATAAATGCGATGGATGTTTGTTACTCTTTCATGCAAAAACTACAGAATGGATTTGGATGAAATTTTGTACACAGATAGTTAAAAACCTAGATTTTAACATAGGATACTTTTTATCCCAGTACGATAGGCGGGCGATGCCGCTGGCAGAAGCTAGTGTAGTTATTAAGTTTAAATTGTACTGATTCTCAGGTTAATTTTAATAAATTATGTTTCATTACAAACAAAGACTTGCTACTAACAAAATGACTCAACAAGTGGCTCATCAGTAGATTTACTAAATGCCTAACACTTTATTGCGATAGGCACAGTAACTCTTTCATCACAGCTGGACAGCATGTTGGAAAAAGGCTTCATTCAGAGTATTGCCAAATCGAAACCTATTACTTGTTGTAGTAGGTTTCTAAGATTTATATAATAAAAAATATATTTTAAGTTTATATATAAAATAGTATAGCTATATCATTTTTTTTTTCATTTAAAAAAAAATTAATTGTAAATGAGTGTGTTTTAAGAAACAGATTAATCAAAACTTCATAATGTAGTCTTCTACTGGGAAACAATTTGTAGAATTCGGTTTTGTCCCAAGAGTATAATTTTATATTTAAATAAACTAGCTGTTCTGAAGGTTATATTTTAAACTATATGACATATTTTAACTATGTGCATAGAATCAATTAAACAAACATGTTAATTCACTAGTTTTATTGAAGAAATATAAGAAGCAACAGTTCCTAAAATCAGAAATTACAATCAAATTAATAGACTCATTAATAATGTGGATGCTGGTAGGTACATATTAGCTATCATTATAGTATTTAATAGGTACTTTGTTCTGATTAAAACTTATCTCTAAACTTTAGCTACTCTGTAGCTATTTTTCTATCAAAGCATAATTATAATAATAATCTGAATTCTGAAACATGATTTTATTTTTAAACAAATTTGCTAATCTACTATTTTAAAATGATTGATAAAAGGTTCTAATTTCTCAAAACATACTACCTACTGTTGATATGTATTTGTACAGTTGCTGTTTGTACTCAATTAAATTTAAATAATACCAACATGTTTTTATGTTTCACATACTGGCCAATATTATAACATTAATATTTTACCTTTGTGCTCATTGCCTCATAATATTGGCATAGCAGTTCATTTAAAAATAAAATACATGTTCCACAACTAAGTCAATTTAAACTTCCATTACCTTGAATTGATTAATTGCTTTTAGTAATGAAAGTTAAAGAAATAAGATGTTGAATTATTCTTGGAAGTATTTTTAACAAAAGCAGTGAAAACCCACAAATTTGTAAGGCAGAAAAAAATGATTCATCATAGCCATATAAGTTCTTAATGCCTCTGACAACAACCTATACAGCCCAGAGATTAAAAAAAAAATACCTTGTGAAATGCTCCAGCTGCATCCCCATCCTGGAATAATTGTTGGAACGCAAGCTCATTTCTTTGTGCATCAGACAAAAAGGATTCCGTCTCCCCGGCGTCAGATCTCTTGTGCTGCAGCTTCACACCTCCCGTGTAAATCGGAGTCGTTATCTTCGGCGTAAACACATTTTCCTCTACCCTCTCAAGCAGAGGTTTTGGCACATCTTCTTCGAGCGAAGGATCTCCGTCAGACATCACATTAAAGTAACACGCCAAATACTTTCACACCACTATTTAATTTTTTACACGGTTCATATCCAAGACGTTCTTCCTTCCGAGGTATTAGTCATAGACGGAACTGATCTGCGTACAGATTTATCTCCTATTCCTTCACACAATATTAACTTTGAACGGAAACTGAATTAAAAATATATATCTGTTTGTGAATTTGTAGATTCACACTACAGGTATTTGCAGTATTTTATTTATGCTACGTGTTTTCGGAAGGAACGGGCACCGACCGAAACTATTTCAAGGGAACGACAAGAAAAGAAAGATCTTTTTGTATCAGAAATAATCAGAATGGGAAGGAATGACAGATTATTTCACTAGGCAATTATGCCGTAAGCTGAGATAGCTGTAGACGATTGTTTAACACTAAAAAGAGATAAAAGATAAAAGTTATGCTAAAGATGTAATTTTGTCTGGTCATTTATGATTGTCCTGTCATTAGACTCTTCCATAGGGTTGTTAACAAACTTGGGGACTCTCAACATCGATACTCTTTCAATCTCCACGAAACATGGCAGAAAATATAGCAAAACCTTGATCAAAATTAAGCTGATAGTGATGATTATACCACATGGAACTTTTACTTTGTATTTTAGATTAATATGAGCTTTCTTCTTTTTATTTCAGTTCGTGTAAAAAGATCACTTCACACATTTTGAAAATGATTTTTTAAGACCTAGGAAAAATCGATGTTTCCACATCCTTAATCCGTGGCCCATTTGATTGACAGCAACTCCTGACAGATGAGAGAGTATAGTTCATCTTCATTCCGATTTCCACCTTTCGACTTTTCGAGTTCCCTTCCTCCTCCTATTTATATGAGTAGTTGATATAAGTAGGTTTAAAATACATCTATTTTAATATATTTAATAATAAATGATTTTTTTACCAATATTTTGTAGCTTTTTCTTCATTAACTTTTTAGTATGGCAACAAATTATGCCACGCCGCTCATGATCTGTCAATTCGCGTCGCCGAAAAGCGAAAAGGGATAGGTTGCCGGCGAATTATTTCTATTATCATTTTAAAATAATTGATCCACAGCGATATTTATGTGAAATAATACAATCGAGGAAAATATTAAAAACCCAAAATGACGGTGGAGGTGCAAGCCAAGACGAGGCTCCCGCAGCTATCGTCTGACAAACAACTAACGTTTATAAAATTAGCTGTTTTATCAATGGCAGCAATATTATGTGAGTATTTTCTAAAGATAACAAGCCTAAACACTTGTATTTGAACGATCCCACGCCGTGTCTTTTCTATAAAACGTAAGTTAGATCGATTTTTGTTATGTCTTACGTGGTCATATTGTGATAAGCAATGGCGATAAAATGTGCTGATTTTAGAAAAACACGAACTGTAACGTGTTATGCTTGTATCAGAATATCATCTTGCTCTGTTTATAACAGCAAGATAACACTAAGCATCGCTTTGGGATTGTAAACATGCTTGAAAATGGGTAAAACCGGCATCCGGACATCATTCAGGCTGCCGTGCCATTCAGCTACTGGCAATGTTGCCCGAAAAAAGTATTAACTGTACTGTACTCTCCTATTTACACCATTCAACATAGCTTTCTCACCATGGTATTTATCCAAATGACTAAACACAAAGAATAACTGAAACAATTTCTTTTTCAGCTTTTGGAACGCGTCTATTCTCAGTGTTGCGTTTCGAGAGTGTTATCCATGAGTTCGACCCCTACTTCAACTACAGAACCACCAGATACCTCACTGAGGAAGGGTTCTATAACTTCCACAACTGGTTTGATGACAGAGCATGGTATCCACTGGGACGTATCATTGGTGGTAAGTTTTTACTTGAATACTAAGAGAGGAGGCAGGCCTTTTCCAGTATCAATACAACCAAGGAAAAATATTTGTAATCAATATAACTGTGCATTGAGCACTTTTTGGTTGTTCAAAAATCACGAAACTCGAGTGACTGTAACCTAACGTTTCATAGCGGGACACAACCAGTAGCAGATATAGATTTATTAGTTTTCACTTCTGTGGGCTGTCCCCAAAGACAGCCCCACTGGTTTTTTTTACCTTACTTGCAGCATCCAAAGACAAAGTTACCATCAGTAACTTCTTGCTGGCTAGTATGCAGTAATCTTGGAAAGTATGTCCTAATTTATTGATGCCTGCACTCCGCACACTCAACCTCGTCACACGGTGATTAATTCCGTTGTCACTGATTGAATTCACAAAAAATGCATTGTTTGTGATTTCTAAACCATAACTTCATTTTGAACTCCTATTTATCTTTTAATACAAACCTACCTACCCTCCCTGTAATCCATCCGAAGGTTGTTTTGAAAAGATCACTTTAGCAATAAATATGCCCGTTGTGTCACCATTTATTTATTTTTTTTTTTTTTTTTTTTTTTTTTTTTTTTTTTCCTTTAAATCTGCAATCAGCCCCAGAGCTATAATCAGATCTTTTGAATCACTAGTACTGTTGAGATTGCACATCCATCGATATTTAATCTCTTATTTTTAAACTCATCTTTGTGTTTAGATTGACGCCAGTCGCATTCTTTTCAGCCGAAATATGCTGTCATTGGTATTTACTAGTTTTGCAGCTAGATGATTTCTATGTACTGTGAGTCTTTGTTTATAGGTCGAAGAAGAACTTTCTATTTCTTCCTTTACTGTCGGGATTTCTAGGTACTCATGGACTTCAGTGTTTCGTGTGAACCATGGTGCGTTGCAGAGAATTTTCAGAACTTTATTCTGGAAGCGCTGGAGGATTTCTGTGTTTGAGTGGCTCGCTGATCCCCACAGTTGAATACCATATGTCCAGACCGGTTTAATGATACATTTATATATCAGGAGTTTGTTTTCCAGACATAGTGTCGAGTGTCTGCCCAGTAGCCAGTACATGTCTGCAAACTTTTTATTTGCCTGTTCTTTTTTTGCCTTTATGTGATCTCGCCATGTTAGTCGTCTATCAAGGTGCACGCCCAAATATTTAACGGTCGTTTGGTGTGGTAGGATAGTTCCGTCAAGAGTGACAGGTGAGCAGTCGCCTCTTTTTAGTGCGAAAGTAATGTGTACTGATTTCGCTGGGCTTGCTTGGACTCTCCATTTCTTGAGCCATAGTCCAATTTTATCCAGGCATTCTTGCAGTTTTGTAGAAGCTGTGTGTGGATCTTTGTTACAGGAGAGAACTGCGGTGTCATCAGCGTAGGTTGCAGTAACTATTTCTTCTGTGATAGGTAGGTCCGCAGTGTAGATTG
Source organism: Xestia c-nigrum (assembly GCA_916618015.1). Classification (NCBI taxonomy): domain Eukaryota; kingdom Metazoa; phylum Arthropoda; class Insecta; order Lepidoptera; family Noctuidae; genus Xestia; species Xestia c-nigrum. The sequence goes on along the minus strand of OU745246.1, from coordinate 5,918,437 downwards.
TATATAAAATTGGACCCAGCACGGAGCCCTGCGGTACACCAGCTTCTATTTCATTGATCGATGATAGACAATCTTCGCATTTAACCTGAAATATTCGATCTTGCAGGTAGGACTTCAATATCATAAACGCTGTATTTGGGAGGTGTAGCTTTAGCTTATATAAGAGACCCTTGTGCCATACACGGTCAAAGGCCTGTTTTATGTCGAGAAAAACGGCTGAGCAGTATTCTTTCCTCTCCAGTGCTTGTCGTATTGTATGAGCCACCCTATGTATTTGCTCTGTAGTTCCATGGTGTGCACGAAAACCGAACTGGTGGTCTGGTATTAATTTTTGTTCTTCGAGTATTGGGAGTAAGCGTCTCAGAAGTAGCTTCTCGAAGAGCTTTGATAGTAAGGGGAGAAGACTTATGGGCCTGTATGATGTTACTTCGGTGGCGGGCTTTCCTGGTTTAGCTACCATGTTTATAATAGACACTTTCCACAACTTTGGAAAATATTGTATTCTCAATATTGCATTGAAGAGGATTGTGAGCAGAACAATGCCTTTTTTTGGTAATTGTTTTAGAACTTCTGCCGTTATTAAATCAAACCCAGGTGCCTTTTTTTGCTTTAGACTTCTTATTGTTTTTCTTACTTCTGCCGGTGAAACTGATTTCAGTGGTAAAGACATCTGTTGGTCACTGTTGAGGAATTCATCAATAACTTCTTCGGTCTGGGCGATGTCGGGTTCGTTAGGTCTAAACACGTCTTTTAGATAGTTAGCAAATAGCTCAGCTTTGTCTTGAGGTTTTCGTGACCAGTTACCATCAGCTTTTCTTAGTGGAGGTATGTGTTCTTTTGGTCTTTTTAATGAATTAGTAATTTTCCAGAGTGAATAGTCCTCAGCTTTGTTTGGTGACAGGGTTTTTAGTTTATCTTGCAGGGTACTATTCTCATTTTCTTCAAGCATTTCTTTGAGCTCTTTTTGAATTTTATTGAGTGCTGTTTTGTCTTCTCTATTTCTGCTGGTGTGCCACTGCCTTCTTAGTTTTCTCTTTTCAGTTATCAACTCTTGGATTTCCTGGGTAGCGTCATAACTTTGTGGTTTAGATTTTATAAACGGAGTTGTTAGCCAGGCTGCTTTTTGAATTAGGTTGGTTGTATACAACACAGCGTTTTCTATGTCTTCTTCAGTTTTTAGTGGTATACACAAATTAGAATTTTCTTCGATGTATTCTCTAAAAGCCTCCCAGTCAGTTTTGTGGTTGTACAAGGTCTCACGTGGTTCTTTTAGTATGACTGTGGAACTCAGTGTGCAGATGACAGGTGTGTGGTCTGAGGGACCGTCTAGACACGATTCTACTTTAGTATAGAGTCCTGATATTCCTTTTGTGATAAAGAAATCTATAAGATCCGGAGTTTTGCTACGATCTGATGGCCAGTAAGTAGGTTCCCCTGTTGATATTACATTGAGGGCATTGCTATCAATTGCCTTTTTTAGCTCTCGGCCTCTTGTCGTCGTGAGTCGCGAGCCCCAAAACGTATTTTTGGAGTTCCAGTCTCCACCTGCAACATATCTCTTACCCAGTGTTTGCAAGAAGTCTCCAAACATTCTCTCATCTATGCGGTGTCTCGGGGGGCAGTACACTGCTGCCACATTTAGTGAACCCTGCCAATCACTTATTGAGATTACAGCGGCTTGTGTGTGTGCGTGTTTAAAGGTTGGTAAAACGTGGTGTTTTATGTTTTCCTTAATTATCACAGCCGCCCCAGCATGTGATGTTCCATCTGGATGGTTCGCGTAGTATATGTTGTATCCTTTAATTTTAACAACTCTTTGGTCTTTCATGTGCGTTTCTGAGATTAGAAGGATATCTATCTTGTTATAGTTTATGAAAAGCTCAACCTCTTGCTTATTCGGAGATAAGCCATTTATATTCCATGTAGCAATGCGTAGGAATTTCATTTTTTCTGTTGGGCTATGAGGGTTGTTAAAAGGCCCATTAGGGTCCCTATTTGTTGGATGAGAATGTCTATCTTCTCTGATTGTTTAATAATAATTTGCTCGAGGGAGCTTGTGGGCTGAGATTGTGTATTCTCTGTTTTTCTATTCCAGTAGTTGGTATTTGTGGTGTTGGACATATTTTCAGGTATGTTCACTGTGTTTCTTTCTTGATTAGAATGTTGTCTAGTGTATCTGCTAGGTTTTAGTGGAGGAAAGTCATCTTTTTGAGGTGGTGGTATGAATGGAGCTTTCCTTTTTACAGCTTGTGTCATTTTTCTTGCTCTGATCTCTTTATAAATTTGGCAGCCCTTGTAATTGGCTGGATGGTCACCATGACATAGAGTACAAGTTGCTGGTGTGTTCCGATCCTTTTTTGGGCAGTCAGTGGTTTTGTGTCCTTTTGCACACTTGACACACCTGTATGGGCGCATGCAGTTATTTTTGGTGTGCCCATATTGTTGACACCTAGTACACTGAGGAATGTCAGTTGTTTTCTTTGGATCTTCGATCTTAACTCTCGTGTGGTATATATATTCTATATTTTTTATTTGAGGGTTATTGGGGCTAGGTTCCAAATTTACAAAGAACATGTTCAAGGGCATTTTGTTTTTCTTAGATCTTGCACAAACAATTTCGCTTCGTACCCTGTTTCCCGTTTTTTCTATTTCTTCCATTATAGCCGATTTGGGGGTAGTGTGATGTAAGTTTTTAATTACAACTCTGTAGCATTTATTTTGCTTTTGAGTGAATGTATGACCAATGAGGCCTTTGGCACGGATTAGATCAATGAGACTTTTATATGTTTCAGCTGACTGTGTCATCACTCGTAGGTGGTCTCTATTAATAACTTTATATGAGTAACTGCCAGTAGGTACAGACTTATCTAATAGTTCTGTTAATTGGGAGAGATCTTCTATGCCATATAATATTATGGGCGGTGGTTTGCTGACCTTTTTCACTTGAGTAGAGGCAGCTTCAGTTGATTCATCATCAAGTAAATCTACAGGTAATTCACTGTATCTGTTAGAGGTATTAATTTCCGTTTGTACTCTTTCAATACTTGGCGGACTGTTTGATAATTTTTTCCTTTTGGGGTAACGATTAGTAGGTACTCTTTGCCAGGAGGGAGGGCAGATGTTGTTGTCTTCATCGTCTGCAATAGTTATTGTTGGAGACATGGGATGAGGAGTGCTTGAGTCCATGGTTTTGATATTTCCCAATGAATTTGATCTTGGTCTTGTGATGAATAGGCTTGGATGAAATGCCTGCTGTACAAGTTTTTTATTAGTGCTTCCAGTAGCATTCACCGTCGCGGAGGCCTGGTCGTCCACCGCCGCGCAGTCTTCGGTAACATATTTCACACTCGCAGGCCCGGGAACCTGCGAGCGCCGGGCGTTAGCCGGATCGCATGACAAATCAACATTCGTATCGCTCATATTTTCATAATTCAAAAGAAGGCGGGACATACTCATGTTGCTTTCCCAGGGCAGCATGGCCACACTTTTAGGTGGAATTTAGTCCTCCTAGGTCTGTGGTACACCAGTGGACAGGTTATTTGACCGCCGCCTGTTGCTCGGCGTTGTTGCTCATTTAGCACCACCCGGGGGGCACGTATAGGGTGGGCCTAGGAGAAGGTGGTAAGTCCTACGGACGCGAGCAACCTTACCCCCCTAAGTGTCACCATTTATGTAACATGTTTTTTTTTTATCTGCTCCAGGTACCATCTACCCTGGTTTGATGGTGACATCGGCCACCTTGTACAATGTGATGCAGTTCCTGAACATCACAATAGACATCAGAAATGTCTGCGTGTTCCTCGCTCCGTTCTTCTCTTCATTGACTACTATTGTCACCTATCTTCTGACTAAGGAATTGAAGGTTGGTTTTTTGTTAAATTCATGTACATATGAACTAACTAGCTTAAGCCTGCGGCTTCGCCCGCGCATACTTTGAAATTGTTCCATGGGATCATACTACTGGGATAAATAGTATCCTATCTATTAATCCCGGTTATAAACTATCTTGATACCAAATGCCATCCAAATTTGTTAAGCCATTTAAGTGTGAAGGAGTAACAAACATGCACACATACAAACTTCTGCCTGCGACTTCATTCGCGTGAAGTTTTGATATCGCCTGCTCAACGGAAGCTTTTTCCCGCTTGTAACATGGCTTATTGCTGCTCCGCTCCTAATAGCCATAGCGTGATGTTATATAGCCTATAGCCTTCCTCGATAAATGGACTATCCAACGCAAAAATAATTTTTCAATTCGAGCCGTTAGTTCCTGAGATTAGCACATTCAACCAAACAAACAAACAAACTCTTCTGCTTTGTTAGTATGGGTTAGTGTGATAATTCCTTTCTTCCAGGCCACCTTGGCAGCAAGCATAGACAGAAATTACAGAATTCCTCTGTTACAATCCTTATACCTTTCTCTGCATACCCATTCAATCATCATATTTGATCATTTACCCACAGAATCTTGATACCAAACTAAAATAACAACATGTTAGTGCCACTACAGCAATCCAATAAAAGTTTATTGATATTGATGGCTATAACTAGTGCAATAAACTTTCTTTTTCCATTCCATAAATACTCAAGCACTTATTGTTTGCTCTATTTATGTACACAATTTAATAGATATTAAATGTAATGATGTTTAGTAAAAGTATGACTTATCAAGATAAATTACAGAACCCTATTATAGATGGCAAAGAATTGATTTAGATTAAAACACTACTTTTAGAATGGATTAAACACCACTACACAAGAACATTCAACTATAAGTGTCAATTAAATATATTACTCACTCTGTATGTCTACAAGAAAATGTTAGTTTACAGTTAACTTAACAGGAAGAATAAACAATTAAAACATCATCAATCGGAACTATGTTCTGGGCCTGTTGTTCAAAGCAAACTTAACCATATTTAATATCTGATATAGGGCTGAGGGTTATATATGTCACCGTAAAATTGTCAAATACGTTATATTGTAATATCTCTAGCGATATTGTAAAGTCTCGAATTATTGTCAAATGAACATACTGCTTACAACAAAACGCATTATTTTTCTTGAAATGCATGCGATGGCAGTCAACTTACGCGGTGTGGAGGGAAGGAGGGGTCCCCCTTGCCCAGTGGCACAACTCTCATGAAAAGATAATGCACCATTCCTGAGAAATACCGATTAATATAACATAACCTTAAAACACTTTATATTCCCCCTAAAAAGCGTAGTCGACGGAGCCGAGCGCAGGGTTTAAAGGAACCTAACTAACCTAACGGGGGGTGCCCCAAGTCCCGATTATGGGGGCAGAGATACTTCCGTATGTTCAGTTGACAATAATTCGAGACATTACAATATCGCGAGAAAAAACACGTTTTATTGTAATATAACGTATTTGACAATTTTACGGTGACAGATACATTGGTTTGTTCATAGTTTGCCACTAAAGGCAAAAATTGTGACGAAAGGATGTTCCAGAACCAAAAAATGAAAGACATGGAATTCATTCATATCTTCTCACAGAAGTACTCTAGCAGTGGAAGCCAGCATGCCTAAGAGATATTTCTCGACGGCATGTAGAGCCTAGTCAGAAGCCATTGATCAGCATAAAACTCTGGCAACACCAGGTTAAGCACCAACGACTCGATAAAGAAGAAGCAATGGGAACAATTTAAGCTGATAATGCTTTGTGTTATGCTATTCCTATCTATTAATCTACCTTATCTTTCACAGGATGAAGGCGCTGGTCTGGTAGCCGCTGCCATGATAGCCATAGTACCTGGCTACATCAGTCGTTCAGTCGCCGGGAGCTACGACAACGAAGGAATTGCCATATTCTGCATGCTGCTGACCTACTACTTCTGGATCAAAGCAGTTAATACTGGAACTATCCTGTGGGCCACTATGACGGCACTCGCTTATTTCTACATGGTGAGTGAAAATGTTAAAATGGCCTTTATGAGTGGCTTCTACAAAGCCCGAATTCCTGCCACGCTGATGCCGGTCCCACACGGTCGTACGTGACGTCAGCGAGAATAACATACGGCTGTCGGTCTGCGTCGTAAGTCGGTGTCGCAAGTCGGTGTCGCAGTGTGGTGCTACAGAAATCACAACGTATACTCGTACGCGCGCCCGACGTCAGCGCGGGAAGAATTTATGCCTAAGTACTTAAAAGTGCAGCAAGCAAGCTCATCAAGTATCACAAACTGTAAATTTTTTATTCGGTTTTGAGTTTAACAATGAACAGCAGTCGCTCAATGTAAAATACTAGTATTCAGCTGCATCCGGTTAGACTGGAAGCCGACCCTAACATAGTTGGGGAAAAGGCCAGGCAGATGATGAATCTAACCATGAACATTTTACGTAACGTTAAAGTTACATGAGTCAAACATAAAAGTAATCCTTGTGTGAATTTAATATTTTATTGTTACAAAATCTGTTAGTGTATAGTAAACAAGATAACAGATTAAATTGATTAGTTTTAGTCATTATTATTGTTTGATAACTACTGATTGGCGTTTGATATTATGCTTGCATTGTCATGATTTCTGAGTTTTATCAGATATCTTAAAAGTCAATCACAGAATATAAAGATGACAGTTTCACACCAAAAAGTTTTAATTTAACTTTTTGGTTTTTGCTCTGTCGTACACACTCTTTAAGAAGCGACATGTTAAAATCAAAGTTTTTTCTCATTGACTAATGGGTAAAGAAACGTTTATTAAATATTTCACGTCACGACTTGGTTTTTGTTTTACGCCTTTTGTAACATCTTTAAAGGCGATACAAAAGGCGTAAAACATGAGTTCTTATCACTAGAATGACAAGGCCAGGTAGCATTTATATACTGTTTTTAGATGCCATGCAATTTCATTTTAAACAAGTCAATGGTACATTTCCACCGACGAAACATTCACATCACATGTTCAAAACTAAGTCTATTTTTTTATTGATTAAATAACTTTTTGTTGAATTTTCTTATATCATCACACGACATGTTTCAGTTTCATTGTTTCGCCAATGATAATGCACACTTATATACATTTACAGATTATATCTGCAAAAAGTAGTCATCTGAAATGTCCCAATCTTCCACAGGTGTCATCATGGGGTGGCTACGTGTTCCTAATCAACCTGATTCCTCTCCACGTCCTCGCGCTCATGCTGCTGGGCCGGTTCTCAGCGCGAGTGTACGTGGCGTATAGCACCCTGTACTGCGTTGGGACTATACTGTCGATGCAAATCTCTTTCGTGGGCTTCCAGCCGGTGCAGAGCTCGGAGCATATGCTGGTGAGTTTACACTATATCTCATAACTACCATGTATCATCAGGGAAACGACCATCATTACTCAGCATAATAGGGTGCATAAGGTGACGCAAAGAAAGAAAGAAAGAAAGAAAAAGCATTTATTAGCCCGACAGGACAAAACATAAAATAAAAAAAAAATAAAAAAAATGGTAAAATTGTGATTACAACACTAGTTAAAAGTAAACATAATGAGATAATAAAAAAAATAATAATAACGATATCATAAGAAAAAAACAAACAAAATACGAAACAGAATTTGTCCTGTACAAGACCAAAAGGCTCCTATCTCAGCATGGTGACGCACGCTAGACCGTGCAAGTGTCGGCCGTTGCACAATCCATTGCCCGTTGCTCGGTAGCGGCTCGGAAGCAAGAGTGTGTCCATGTCACCGTAAAATTGTCAAATACGTTATATTGTAATCTCTCTAGCGATATTGTAAACTCTCGAATTATTGTCAACTGAACATACAGAAGTATCTCTGCCCCCCTAATCGGGACTTGGGGCACCCCCCCGTTAGGTTAGTTAGGTTCCTTCAATTAAACCCTGCACTCGGAAATAGGCACGAACTACAATAAACAATTACACGTGATCAACTCAACTCGTCGTTACATGAATCGAATGGCGCTCTCTGATTGGCGCAAATGGCCGGCCGCTGTCGCTTCGCGTACTCGCGCCAAATCATGCAGTGGCTATTTTGACGATAAAAGAATATGATGTATTATTTTACATGCGTAGTTATAATAAATGATGCTTTCTGTAGAAGCTGAATTATATTTTTTTGAGGACATTGCGTTGGAGCTGTAAAACGTAAAATGGTAACGAGATGTAAAATCCGTGGCCGAGTTAGTAAATTAAGTGGCCATGTATAAATAAGAAGGACAAGTCACAATAATTGATGATTTTACTTGACGCTTTCTATAGAATATTTAGTTGGCGTTGTAAAAAATACGAATTAGTTTATTAGAGGCTATGTCATTTTCTCGTTGCTTAGTTATAAAATTAGAAGTTTAATTACGAGTCCAATACATAATTTTGTGGCTAGACTTATAATTTCCCGTAATAAAAGTAGTAGGTATAGGCTACTTGTACAGAACAAACAAATATGAACCGTATGCCCTAGGCGTAAGGTCGAAATTCTAATGTCTTTTTATAAATAGGTCGCGAATTTGTACCTATCTAACTTGAAAAGTAATAATAACGGAATGCACTCGAAATTCCAATGTACACACACATACATTCGAGATACATTCGAGAAAGCATGTGATGTAATCACATGCTTTCTCGAATGTTCTAGTAGGTCCGATGTAACACTTAATATTATAAAGCAAAAGAGTTTGTTTGGTTGAACGCGCTAATCTCAGGAACTACTGGCTCGAATTGAAAATTATTTTTGTGTTGGATAGACCATTTATCGAGGAAGGCTTTAGGCTATATAACATCAGGCTACGACCATAAGGAGCGGAGCAGGAATGAAAAATGTTGCCAAAACGGGTTTTTTTTTTCCTTTCGTTTTTCTCTCTTATGTGACGCAGACGAAGTTGCGTGGAAAAGATAGACTAGACATTTACTGATTCAAGAAATAACAACTGTAATTGGTAGAGAAGGCTGTTTATTTTTCGTTATAGATAAAATACATGTTTTCTATATTCAACTCCATTTGCCTAGACTCTGGGTTGAGGTTGATTCTTGATGAAAATCTTACATTAAAAACATGTAGGTAATTTAGAATAAAACTTGAAAAAGTTGGAACTTTGACACCTAATATCTCCGTAACTAAGAACTTCCCAGGTATGGCCTAGAAATGATCGCAATGACGGGGAGAACAAGTGCCTTTCGCCTTCGTTAACCTTTTGGACGCCATTGTCACATATACGTGACAAGCAAGCGCGTGCCCTGTACGCCAGACGACACAAATATGTGACCAAAATAGTAGATGAAATTGTGGCTTGGCGTGGAGGGCACGCGCGTGCGGTTATGCTGTGGTGGTCAAAAGGTTAAGGGTCCTATACACCCTTTATAGGTACCACAAGATTCATTGGTAACACAAGTTGCCAAATTTTCGGGCTTATCCGAGACCAACGCAAACCGCATAACATACTTTCCGAGGCCATGAAAAACATTGATATGTAACTGATGATAAATACTCAAACATTCACCTAAAACTTGTTTCTTTCACAGGCGTTAGGAGTATTCGGTCTGTGCCAGCTGTACGCCTTCACGCAGTACTTGCGCGAGCACCTGTCCCCGGCTAACTTCGAGCTGCTGTTCAAAGCTCTGATCACAACCCTGCTGTCTACGTTAGGAACTGCTTTGGTCGCGCTTACACTTACTGGTAAGATTTGAAGAGTATTTTCTTGATTTCAGACTATACAACAATATCCTATCTGTTTGTTTACATGCCACATCAAGCAAAATACAGAAGATTACCATCATCATTTCACACATTCCCCCCTAAAAATCGTACGACAGCCAAACCTGGATAAGCGAGAGTTCAAGGGAGCACAATCTCATTCTCGCTTGTAGAGGTTTCTCACTAACCCAAGTTTCTCGCTAATGCAGGTACGTGGGTAGCATTACTCTCTTATAGAGGTACAGAGGCACACGTGTCCATTCGAAAATAATGCGATAAAATAACAACGTTATTTATTTCCACGAAATAGGATAGGTACAAAATTGACGAGAAAAAATACAAAAACAATGGTGGGAAGTTCCACGAAAGTTAAGAATGAGTCATAAAATAGCAGATGTTCTATAGTTCCTCCTAAATAATACAAATAAATAAAGCTCGACTGTCGCTTATAGAGGTAAAGATAAGTATCAAGTATCGGAGGTCCATGAGGGAAAAACGACTCTCTCACAGAGGTTTCTGTTTCTCGCTAATAGAGGTTTTGGGAGCTGAAAATGACGGGTCCTGGCTGTTACACTCACCTATACACACTTTTCTCACTTACCCAGGTTTGACTGTTTTTCTAAAACTCGATGGTCTATCTACCAACCGTGTCCTAAATTAAGCAGTAATGTTGCAGTTGAAGAAACTTGTATGTCATAGCTCAAAATGATAAGTGATGTTTATTTGCAAATAGGTTTTTACAAAAACTTTTACATGCCTTTTTTTAAACTAGTTGAGGCCGGCCACGGCCGGTGTTTCTACTCTGAGAAAAAACAACTGAAGCAAACTCAGAGGTCATAGTCTTTTTGAAGTCCAGACAATCTTGCTCAACTCACATGAGTACTATGCAGATTAGTGTCTGTAATGGTCTTTTGAAGCACACAGATTTGAGGATCTAAATATTTTTGAACCTCCGGTTTCCTTAGTTCATCATCAGTTTAATATTCTATTGCTAGATTTCTGTAAAACCACGTTAGTTTGTTTTCCACAGAAAACCTTTTTGTACATGTCTACAATTTTAATTTGCCAACAATGGGGAAGGCCGTTAAAAGCTAATTGTAGGTGGCGCCACCATAGCTGGTCTCAATCTGACCAATGAGGTCAAGGTATTTTAAAATATGAAATGATATTCCTTGATTTTCAACGAATGACGATGCTTGGAACCAGTTATGCTAGCGCCATTAATTCTACAGTGTGCATCCCTATTGTATTTATTTTTGTTACAGGTAAAATCTCACCATGGACTGGACGTTTCTACTCTTTGCTCGATCCCTCATATGCCAAGAACCACATTCCTATTATTGGTGAGTAATTTCAGATGTCCTTTTATTTATCTCTAACTAGCTGAGGCCTGCGGCTTCGTGCGCGTGGATGTCGGTTATCACGACCAAAAGTTATCACGAAATTTTGATCCCGTTCCAACAAATATAATTATATTATTTAAGCCAATGTATATGTCGTAGGATAATTTGATACTTCGAATCTTCGCGAAAATCCTAGGGGTTTTGCGAAAACGCGGATAATTAGACATAGGCGAAAAATTATCAAATCTTACTGGACAAAGTCAGGATTTTTGCGAAAATACTCGTTATTATAGTAAGATTTGATGTGCTCAACACTGATTGGCTACAATTTTGCTGGCTGACTTCTAATTGGTTCCTAAATGATTGACATTTAAGACGTCAACCAATCAGAGACGATCTCTTATTGAACGCGCTGACCGACCAATCAGCGTTCTTATTTCATAACAGCCAGCGTTTCGTTTCGCAATATTGCTATAATAACGAGTATTTTCGCAAAAATCCTGACTTTGTCCAGTAAGATTTGATAATTTTTCGCCTATGTCTAATTATACGCGTTTTCGCAAAACCCCTAGGATTTTCGCGAAGATCCGAAGTATCAAATTATCCTACGACATATACAAAAACTTGACAAATTATATACTAAAACCTTTTTTGAAAACCACTCTTATCTATTGGTGAAACCAGCATGAAAATCGGTGTAGTAGTTTTTGAGTTTATCGAGAACAGATAGACGCGACGGAAAACTTAGGTTTATAATATGTAGTGCAACACTCTCAACAAATCAAAGACATCTAAATCAGGGGTGTTACGAATATTCGCATCCGCATCCGCAAATGCGGAATATTCGCATTCATTCAGACATCTGCATCCGCATTCCCATCCGCATCAATCAATGCGGAGTTTTTACGGATGCAGATTCACATCAACAAGTAACTACATACATGTAAAAAGAGCAGGCGGAGCCAGAGTGGCACGTGCTTCGCGTTTTGTTTTGGTAATTGCTAACTTCCTTCGGTAACTGACGAATAGGAAGGCGCACAGTGGTAACAAGATCCTACAGGTTTTATTTGTTGTGTTTTTTCTCATTGTCAATAAATTATAGTTACAGTGAGTGTTGACTGTGTACATTATAGTTTTTTGCGTGTTTAATTATTATTTTGATATAAATACTAAGTGAAATGTCGCCACCAGTAAAAAGCAGTATCTGGACTTATTTTACAATAGACAAAAATGATCCGGAGAAGTTGGAATAAATATAATTCACAAATTTTAAAGTTTAATTATTAAACAAAGATTTTTTATTATGAAACTCGTAGCTTATAATTCTATTGTGTCATAAGTAAAACTAAAAACTTGTATAATTTGTTTTAAAAATTTGATTAAATAAACAAAAAGTTAAAATTAAATAGATTTGCAGTTATTTGTACACTTAAAATTTAAATAATTATCCTTTAAAAACCGGCTTCCGCATCCACATCCGCATCCGCGGATGTCTATATTTTTGCATCCGTTACAACCCTGATCTAAATTAAACATTATCATCACTGAAAGTCCCATTTCCCCACAGCATCGGTCTCTGAGCATCAGCCCACATCCTGGTCATCATTCTACTTCGACCTTCAAGTCCTGGTGTTCCTGTTCCCTGCTGGACTGTACTTCTGCTTCAGCAAGCTGACAGATGCTAACATCTTCATCATCTTGTATGGAGTACTTAGTATTTACTTTGCGGTAAGTTTATACTTTCAAAAGTTTACAACCCTTATCCTGAAGGGTAAGAAAAGAAGGGTATTTTCGAAAAACAGACGTCACTGCTGACAAGTCTATAGGTGTTCCCTCACTTGGAGCATTCGCCTGAATGTAACGTTACAGAGTCGAACATTACAACAGTTAGGGAAGAGAACCGAGCATTCGTTTAGTTTAGTTTATTTACTAATAATTACAGACACAGCTTGATTACAATGTGCAAAATTAATATTGCCGCGCTCAGCACAACAACCGCTTCCTCTGACATTGTGGAACTAACTCAATGATTAAATATAAAATATCAGATCTAAAGATTCAGAGTCATCACATGAACATAAAAAACAGAAATCACTATCAGAATATGTTGTCATTGCATGGAATACTCACAGGTAACAACGAGGGAAAATAATTGTTTAGACCACTTTATGCTAAAAATTAATAAAAAGAAAGTATCTCCATTTATTGCCATACTACATACGACAATAACTGACCATTATACGACATTTCTGTCTTTATCTAAAATTAAAAACACTCCACCTTCAAAGAAAACTTCGACTATTACAGATTTCGATCAAGCACTAAAAGATCTACAGCAACAAAATTTTGCGGAACTCCTATTTTGTGATGATCCAAATCAACTAACCTCCCTTCTGATAAACTTACTTACTAACACCATAGAAAGAAACACTACCTCTCGTAAAATACCTAACAGCAAACAAATAATAAAACCATGGATCTCCACAGGCATCTTGCGTTGCATAAGAAATCGTAACAAATTACAGAAACAATCCAGGCTTAACCCACATAACGAAACCCTAAAAATAACCTACACAAGATATAGGAACCATTGTAACTCACTTATAAAAAAGTTAAAACGTAAATATGAAAAGGACCTACTAGTAAAATCAGTTGGTAATACTAAGCTTCTCTGGAAAAATATAAAGAACTTAACTTACTCCAGTAAAACTAAAGATCGTAACACCGAATTGCTAAATATTAGGACATCGCCTCTAGAATCAGTAAATTTTATCAATAATCACTTCGCCAACGTTGGTAAACTGTTAGCTCAGCAAATAGTGCCAAGTACTTCGATCAATGACCGAAGGCCAAGTACAAATAATAAACAAGCTGTCAACCAACCTGCACAGAGTAATACTTTTGTACTTTTAGACACTGATCCTCATGAAGTAGATCAAATACTAATGGGCTTAAAATCGGACAGTGCCCCGGGATGGGACAAAATCTCGACAAAATTCTTGAAGCTTGCTCGTTTTGATATCGTTCCCATAATAACCCATCTTACAAACCTTTGCTTTCAAAAGGGCATCTTCCCTGAGCTGCTCAAGCAATCGATAATTACTCCAGTGCATAAGGGGGGGGACAGGGACGATGTCAATAACTACAGACCTATCTCTATCCTTCCGTCAATTTCCAAAATAATTGAAAAACTTCTGAATTTAAGATTAACTCAATACTTGAATAAATTCAGTTTACTATCGAACCAACAGTTTGGATTCAGGCAAGGATTATCAACGGAAGATGCAGTTTCAGCTTTAAGTTCCCTGGTAACTGAGCATCTTGATGCTGGGAATAAATGCTTAGCGGTCTTTCTAGATCTTAAAAAAGCATTTGACACCGTCTCTGTCCCAAACCTTGTGAACAAACTCGAAAATGCAGGAGTGAGAGATATTCCTCTGAAATTATTCAAGGACTACCTTTCAAGAAGAAGGCAGAGGGTAAAGATCGAAGAATATGTCAGTGAACACACGGAGGTGACATATGGTGTCCCACAGGGTAGCATACTGGGTCCTACCCTTTTTCTTTTGTATATTAATGACCTGTGCAACATGAACATCGAAAATGCAAAAGTCTTCTCGTACGCCGATGACACCTCTGTCGTTTTTACTGGGAACTCATGGCACGACGTAAAACTAAAAACAGAAATGGGCATGGCCCAAGTTGCCAGTTGGCTGAGTGATAACTTGCTCACGCTAAACACATCCAAGACAAATTACGTATGCTTTAGCGTGAGTAACAGGACACAACCAAGTGACGATTTTAACATAAAAATACATGTCTGCGGAGATCCAATAAATAACGGTTGTGCCTGTCTATGTATTTCCAAAATTGCACAGACTAAGTACCTGGGAGTAGTAATTGACCAACGTCTATCATGGTACCAGCATATAGAACAGGTTACAAGTAGAGTTAGGAGATTGAGCTGGATTTTTAAATCACTACGTCACATTGCTCCAAAGTACACAAGCAGTAAACGTGAATGTACTAGAAACATCCTGAATGAGGTATACTTGGCTCTGGTTCAATCGGTTTTACTGTACTGTATCACGGTTTGGGGAGGTGCAACCAAAACCAAACTTATATACTTAGAGCGAGCCCAGCGAGCTCTTATTAAGATTATGTACTTCAAAAACATATTATACCCTACAAATAGTCTTTATACTCTCAGCAATATAATCTCAATTAGAAAGTTGTACATAATCCAAACCGTCTTGAAAACACATAAAACCTTACCATATGATTCGAAAAAACTAACAAAAAGAAGGAAAGACTTGGTAGCACCAGTTTCCCAAACTAAAACCGTGTTTGCGAGCAGACAATTCAAGAAACGCTCAGCAGAACTATACAATAAGGTAAACAAAAAAATATTCATATACACCAAAAGCACATATGACTGTAAGAAAACCATAACCAATTGGATCAAAAAACTCACGTATGAAGAGACTGAGGCACTTCTACAGAACATTAAATAGCAAAATACAAGATAACAATATGATACTCATTTTCACAAAACTGGCACTTAAAAATCAAATAGAACCGTACACACACACACGCACACTCACTCTCATACACACACTCACACTCATACACATACACACTCACACTCATCACTCACACACTTTTACACTATTTTTCTTGTTTTAGAACTTAATGTTACCCTGTTTTAAATAAAATTAAAATTAAAATAAACAATAATAATAAAGTTAGAAATTAAAATTAAGTATAAGTTTAATAACCCACATATTTGTTACTGCTGTAATTATTGTGCTATGGAAGAGCGGGGTCTCCTAACACAGGCAAAATTTGCTTAAAAGGAGTCCCTAAACACAACCACCCATTTTTGTAACAAATTTCGTGAATAAATCTTTTTGTATTTTGTATGATTAAAATTGAATATGTTACATTACAGAGGAAGTAAGTCAAGTCAGGAAGACAGGTAATGAAATGCTCAAAATCGAATCTGAAATGTTACATTAGAGGAGAACGCTCCAGGTGAGGGAGCACCTTATGTGCTAACTATAGCTATTATGGTGAAACGTAACATTGGTGAAGCGTAACATGCAATGGAACACAAAGAAATTCGCCTTGTTGTTTCACTTTACGTTACGCTAATGGGTACCCGGCATTATAAGTCCTATTTGAGAGACTAGCCATTCGTGCGAAAGCGAATAGTTATTTTTGAGCAGGGATTCCAATTTTGATAAATCTGCATACATATTCCAACACAGTAGTGCAGTTTTAAGTAGGCCAAAAACTGTCACAAACATCCTGACAGTCAGGCAATAGATGCCCTAACAACATTCAACTTTCAACAAATCAATGATGACAGAAAAAGCGTTGAGCGCGTCGAGTCAGCGTATGAGCAAGAACTCCGCTGACTCCGCCCATGATCCTTACACTTTGATCGCTGACAACACCCCCTCTACCCCCATACCCCACCACAGACCCCCACTTTACATTAACATTAGCATGTTCCCTCCAGGGTGTGATGGTACGTCTCATGCTGGTGTTAGCTCCAGTGATGTGCATCGTGTCAGGAGTAGCTGCCTCTAGTCTGCTGAGTCTACATGTCAAGGATATTGAGCCGAAGGTGGAGAAACATGAGAAAAAGAAGAAACATGAGAATAATTTAGTATTTAGGTCGGAGGTATGTAGAATTTTTCTCACAATTTGATTTTGAATACTTGAATTATTTTGTATCAATGTCATGATCAATTGCATACACAAAGGGACTTGATTTTGAAAATGTTTATTGTTAAGTATTTTAATGTATATGTCGTAGGATAATTTGATACTTCGAATCTTCGCGAAAATCTTAGGGGTTTTGCGAAAACGCGGATAATTAGACATAGGCGAAAAATTATCAAATCTTACTGGACAAAGTCAGGATTTTTGCGAAAATACTCGTTATTATAGCAATATTGCGAAACGAAACGCTGGCTGTTATGAAATAAGAACGCTGATTGGTCGGTCAGCGCGTTCAATAAGAGATCGTCTCTGATTGGTTGACGTCTTAAATGTCAATCATTTAGGAACCAATTAGAAGTCAGCCAGCAAAATTGTAGCCAATCAGTGTTGAGCACATCAAATCTTACTATAGTAACGAGTATTTTCGCAAAAATCCTGACTTTGTCCAGTAAGATTTGATAATTTTTCGCCTATGTCTAATTATCCGCGTTTTCGCAAAACCCCTAGGATTTCCGCGAAGATTCGAAGTATCAAATTATCCTACGACATATATTTCAACTATAATGTGTTTCACTAATTAGGGCTAATTCCCTCATCATCATCTGCTGCTTCCAGTCCAACTGAATACAGTATTTTACGGAGCGCCTGCCTATCTGACCTCTACAACCTAGTTACTACTAGGTAATGTGATACCCCTTGGTAAGACTGGTTGTCAGAGTTCCGGGCCCACATTGAAAGATCTTTCAAATTCGCCCTTACTTTGTGTTAGCATTGTAGCTTCAAACAGAAGTTCCAATTTTAATGCGGCTTAAGGTATCTACATCCCCTTAATTCGTGGTTCCCTATCCCCAGGTAGGAGCCCTATTCGTGTGCGTGTTGGGCTGCCTGCTGATCTCGTACGTGTTCCACTGCACGTGGGTGACGTCAGAGGCGTACTCGTCGCCCTCCATCGTGTTGTCTGCGCGCGCGCACGACGGAGCGCGGATCATCTTCGACGACTTCCGCGAGGCTTACACTTGGCTTAAGATGAATACTCCTGAGGTGAGTGTTACTAACATACTTCTGGTGTTCTGGGTATGGTTTTGGAGAGCAGTGGTAGTGCAGTGTTAAATGTCGACCCCGACTTACAAATCTAAGGTAGATTACAAAAAGAACTCATGAGTCCGTCAGATAGATTTCCAAAAAAATATTGGATACATTTTTTCAGATAAACAACAATTGAAGACAACGGTGCGTCGAAAACTCGTGTGATGTCACATTTGAGTACATTTTTACCAGAAAGTGACGTCACAAGCCCCCACTCATGTTCTTTGACGCCTTTATCTTCGTCAATTTTTATTAATTTGATGAAACAAAAAACACATATCCAATAGTTTTCTTAAATCTAACTGACGGACTAAACATAATCATATTTATTTAGTCAGGAATCATCCTTAGTCTAGGTTTGATTTGGACTCACAAACGCAAGCAGGCACTTTGTGTATTTGATTTGTTCAGCACTGCTTTCAAAACGGTGAAGGAAAACATGAGAAAACCGGTATATCCTAGAACAAAGACTTCGAAGTTAAGAGGCCCGGCACTAAGGTCCATGTTCACCGAAAAGATAACCGTCTGATTATCTAAAACACATTTTTGTATGGGAACATGTCACAGTGACAGCTGTTTTTAGATAATCAGACGGTTATCTTTTCGGTGAACATGGACCTAAGCTTCGCGTTATTCTCTGATTATGCTTTGTGCTCATTTTGTGATAACTAAAAAGGGAGATTTTCGTAGTTCTAGTATCTGACCTGTGGTTTACCTCTATAACTATTTATTTCAAAAATTGCTGACTAAATAAAAAAAAACTTTATTTTTCTAGGACTCAAAGGTAATGTCATGGTGGGATTACGGATATCAGATAACAGCGATGGCGAATCGAACGGTGATAGTGGACAATAACACTTGGAACAACACGCACATTTCTCGAGTAGGACAGGCGATGGCATCCACTGAGGACAAAGCTTACGAGATCATGAGGGAACTGGACGTAGACTATGTGCTCGTCATCTTTGGAGGACTCGTCGGGTATTCTTCTGATGGTAAGTCACTTTTATGATTGATAATCATCATCATCTGTCTAGCCTTTTCCCAACTATGTCGGGGTCGGCTTCCAGTCTAACCCGATGCAGCTGAATAAGTCATTTATTCATTTGTTTAACATAGGTACAATAATAATGGTGTATCAAGAGAATAAAAAGTGCGCCATGTTATGCCAGAAAGCGTACAAATGTACAACACGAATACGAAAAACGAATACTAGTATTTTACATGGAGCGACTGCCTATCTGACCTCCACAACCCAATTATAACTAGGTAATACAATACCCCTTGGTAAGACTGGTTAGCAGACTTCTATGATTTATAAAATACAAATGAATATCGCTGGACATTACATAAAGCGCCATCTAGTGCCACACTAAGCAACGAGGCTATGAGTTACTTTACTGGAGAATTTGTAGTACTGAGTAAGCCAAACTTTACCTCGAGTTTATTTAAAAAAGTATCTATGTAGCACATCAACTATCTAGTATCTACGATACAAGTCTCGTTGCTTAGTGTAGCACTAGATGGCGGTGTGTGTAATGTTCAGCTATATCGGCCGAGGAGGTGTTGAGGTCGGCCTCCAGTCTAACCGGGTGCAGCTGAATACCTATATTTTATATGCAGCTATCTGACCTTCACAACCCAGTTAGTATTCCTTGTTAAGACTGGTTGTCGGACTTTTCTGGCCACTGACTACCTAACGACTGTTAAAGATCTACAAATGACAGCCAGGACCAACGGCTTAACGTGCTATCTAAGGCATGCAGGAAACTCTGTATTTAATGGGTGGTCACCCATCTACAGACCAACCTAGGCAAGTACGGCTGAATCTAAAGATCGACCCGAGCGGCTGTTATTATTTAGCTACGAGCTCACGGAATGCACTTCCTCACATCTTATAACACAAACTTCATTCAAACACGTCTTTTTTTCGCAATTTGGCGACTATTCTGTACTTTGCTACCTAACCCTTGGCGAGTACTTAGCGTGATGTTATGTTCCTCCCAGACATAAACAAGTTCCTGTGGATGGTCCGTATCGGCGGCAGTACGGACCGCGGCGCACACATCCGCGAGGCGGACTACTACACGCCGTCGGGAGAGTTCCGCGTCGACGCCGACGGATCGCAGACTCTGCTCAACTGTCTCATGTACAAGATGAGCTACTACAAGTTTGGCCTGGTTTACACTGAGGGTGGTAAGTGGACAAAATCTTATCTTATTGATTGGCAAAATAACTGCCTTTCTGCAGTCGACGGCAGGTAGCGAATCGAATGGCGTGCGGTCTAGAAACACGTAGACCTACTATAGAAGACTTCACATAAAATATGTATGACTCAGATGTCTTTAAATGATAACAAATAAAAGGAATTCCTGAGCTGCCATATTTCGATTTGGAATAAATATATTGTGATTCCAAGATCTTAGCGATGAGCTACAATACAACGCCATAAAAGGGAACGGGGGCTGGTCCCTGTCATTTCCTTTTTTTTTTATCAAATATTAAGTAAAGAAAATATGAACCTCCATAAATGACAAAATGACCAATTTTTACGGCAGTGATTATAGGGACTAACTACCAGAAAAATACGAAAATAAAATATCATGAAATTAATTGATAAGAATCTAGACATAAAAATAAATTGAACAGTTTTAGTTTTCGAGGAGATTAAGGTAAATACCGCACTATTAAAGCCTTGACGCAACGCGACAGCAATATTTTAAACTAGCTGTTCCACGCAACTTCGTCTGCGTCACATTAGAAAGAAAAAGCTCACAAAGGGAATGAATATTCCCCCGATTTTGTAACATTTTTCATTGTTGCTCGGCTCCTAGTAACCATAGCGTGATGTTATATAGCCTATAGCCTTCCTCGATAAATGGACTATCCAACGCAAAAATATTTTTTCAATTCGAGCCGGTAGTTCCTGAGATTAGCGCGTTCAACCAAGCAAACAAACTCTTCTGCTTTATAATATTAGTTTAGACAAAAACTTTTTTGCAAAAAATAAAACCGACTTCAAAAAAAACAAAAAAGTGAAAAATAACTTTAGCTTCTGAAGTCGGTGACCTTTGTTTGATTGCTTTAGTTATTTTGTCACCGACTTCAGAAGCTAAAGTTATTTTTCACTTTTTTGTTTTTTTTGAAGTCGGTTTTATTTTTTGCAAAAAAGTTTTTATTTTTCACTTTTTAGTGGTTCACAGGTGCTTGATACATGGAAAGTGCATACCGTTACAATTACAACAAGCCCAAACACGACTATGGTACATTGTCTCATTATGGAGTTCCGTGACTCTTGGCTTCATCATCAGATCTGATGGTAGAATGGTTCTTATCAAACGCAAATACTTCACTTGTTGTAGAAAATACTAAAATCGCAACACGTTTTCAGATAAAATTTGAAGAGTTCCCTCGATTTCGCCATGATTCCATCATCAGATCCCAATTTTGTGGCTATGGGACCAACTTGGAAGTATACCCTTTCAAACAAAAAAAGAATTTTTCAAATCGGTTCAGGCGTCTTCGAGTAATCGGTGAACATACATAAAAAAAAAAAAAAAATACATACAGTCGAATAGAGAACCTCCTCCTTTTTGGAAGTCGGTTAATAAATACCTTTTTGTCCTGTTCCCTCTTGCTAATAAACATTTGTCCTCATCCCAGGTCGTCCGCCCGGCTTCGACCGCGTCCGTAGCGCTGAGATCGGCAACAAGGACTTCAACCTCGACGTACTAGAAGAGGCCTACACCACCGAACATTGGCTCGTCCGCATCTACAAAGTGAAGCCGCTTCCTAACCGGGGCGTCTGAAGTCCGCGCCCCGCCGGCCTGCCGGTAAATATCTCGCAAGTTTATATTGGTATTAGATGATGTACCACACGAAGATCGTGGGAAATTTGAAACAGTGATTTGGTGCACAGTCAAGTCTTTATATTACAGATTTTACATTATATTCTTTATTAAGTCTACATAAAATACTTTTTAGATAGCGTTCAAGTATTACGTAACGCAATTTTTGGAGATTTTTTGACACCCTCGCCCCGTCACGTGTAATGCGCCGTAACCTTTTTCTGTATCCCCCCTCCCCTCCTTACATGTAAAACGTTACGTAACCACCAACTGACCATTTTTACCTAAAAGTCTCAATGTGTGGCGTTAAGTACCGGAAAGTCGCTAAAATACCTTTGTTATTCGGAAGGGTTAAAATAAATTAATGCTAATTATGGAACGCATCGTAACGTTTTACAAGACCCGCCCCCTCCACCTAATTCGTTATGTAATACTTGAACGCTCCCTTAGCGACATATTCACAGCAATTTGTGCGCAATGAGCATACTAAAATGACTCTTAAGTAGCGAACATATGGTGAGTGTACACTCTCGGAATGAAGAGGTTAGGTTTTATGTTTAATTTTGCTTGCACATTGCAAGAAACGAACTAATAGTAAACGAAACTTTATCTGTGAAGTGAGATGTTTAATATTATAAGCAGCCAAGCTTTTCGTTCCGCGAATGTACAGTGCCTACAATGTTTCAATAAACTCTGAAAATATTTATTTTTAGTCAAATTGCCGGGAATTAAATTGCTCAACCAAGCTTAGAATTAATTTATTAAAAACTCGTTAGAAACAAAGACCGCTTAGCGGCGAATTTTAACCTAGCGTCTGTACAAAAAGACTGCTAAAATGTATTTAATTTAACATCTGGCTACGAAATTCATACATCCACATCTGCCTAGCCTTTTCCCCATCTACGTAGGGGAAATCCATTCATTGGTCAAAAAATATTCTCTGTATCCACAATATAAACTTTTATCATATTTACCGGTCAAGCCAAACAAAACGAATGTAAAATAAGAAATAAAGTGATAATTATTGGAGATATTTATGCTAAAAGACATGCGGTTCTGTTTTATATGACTTTCAAAGAGTGCGTCACAAGTTGGAAATACAATTGTTGCAGAAGTATGCTAGATGTTGAACCTCTCTTAGCTTTTCGGTAGGCCATGATTGCTGATAAAATGGTACTTTGTGCTAAGGTGAAATCGTCAGGGTGGCCCGCGAAATTCAAATTTTCTTACGTTTTTTTGCGTTTTTGTGAAAAATTAGTTCCTCGACTCTTATGAACTTGGAAGGTTGTATTGATGATTCTGATGACTATAATTCTGTAACTACATACGTCTTACAGCCTCGACCGATATTTTCACCAATATACAACTTAGCACTGCCCTGCAAATTGCAAAAAACGTAAGAAAAACTAAACTTATATTGTCACTTACGGGATATCTTCCGTGATTATTTGTTGTTTTGTTGTTTGTTTGTTATGTGTGAAGTTTAGTTTTAAACCGTGAAAGCCTAAAACAGTGTTTAACGTAAGAAAATATGTGTTTCGCGGGCCACCTTAGAGTATCAGCCTTAAGCTACCAGGTTCAGGGGAACGTACTTCTCCGCTTCGTTCCAAGATTTTTTGGATGTCTAAATTGATTCTTTCGACATTTCAAAAGTGCCTGTTACTAGCCTACCGGAAATAAATGCTTTGATTTTGATTGATTGCTCAGCGGAAAAAAGCTATGAGAGCAAAATTATTCTGTATACAATTGTGTCTTCAACGTATCTTCATTAGACTTAGCATCATTTTTATATTTTATAATAAGCGTGATGAGAATGGAAGTGTAAGATGAAAGTTTAAGAAAGAAAGGAAAAAAGATGATACATGTTTAGATCCATGTTCACCGAAAATATAATGGTCTGATTATCCAAAAACAGCTGTCACTGTGACATGTTCTCTTACAAAAAATGTGTTTTAAACAGCTGTTTTTAGATAATCAGAACGTCATATTTTTGGTGAACATATGGACCTTAGTGTGATAACTGCACTGCCTACCTGTCGAGAGTGCAATTTTGTATAGATGTTATGTCTTCTTACTAATAAGTTTCTATTGACTGGGACTAATATAAACTATGGATATACAACCCCTTTAGTCTTCAACTAAATAAATTAAAGACCTTTAATAAATAAAGGGGGATGGCAACATGCGAATCCATCTAGTAAAATTTCTATTACAAATTAAAACTGATGTTTTTTTTATCTTAATATAAGTGACTCTAAAGTTCGCTGTCTATATTATTTTTAGTTTAAAATTTAACAATATTTCGTTAGTTTTAATTTGTAATAACACAAGCCGCTTCTTTTAAGGCTGAAAAAGATTTGTATAGCCTACTGTTATATATTTTATGTTTATTTAATGTCAAATACTACCATTACAACAGAGCAATATTATGTAAAAATTCTTCATTCAAGATTTTGACTACTAAAAAAGTAACCATTGTCATTGGAATTCTATTATGAATGTACGAAAGGTTCTTTTGTTAAGCTGGGTCCAGACGTGAGTAACGCGTAGTGGTATATCACGTGTAATTGCGTGAAGCGTGAACCGTGTGGACGGTACAAACGCGCACTGCGAGCTCTTTTCGCACTAAAACCGATAGCCGATGGATCACGGCGAGCGTCGGCGCAAGCGATACATTTATTTAATACTCGTAGTGGCGTCCACAAACAGAATTCGTGTGACAATGCACGATATACAGGATGTAAACCACCTCATCACAAAGCCGTTAACCAAGCATTCTGTACATCAAACTAAGTAACTTTACGCAAAAAATATTGCTGGGATACAACTTTTTTTTTGAGGCTATTATAAATCATGATTTGTGGTAGAACTCAATGTAACGCACTTAAAACATTGTGCTGATGGATGGATTGAATAGTACGGGGTTCGTGGAGGTGTCAAAATCTTACAAAAAAAAAACTTGGTATTTAAAGATAAAATTGTCAAATAATTGTAATTTTGACCCCCCCATATCTCCGTAACTAGGAGGTTCCCAGGTATGGTGTAGAACAAAAAAATGATCGTAATGATGGGGAGAACAAGTGCCTTTCGGCTTCGTGAAGAGATGTTTTACACCCTTAATTACCTTAAGCGTTACACACGTCTGGACCCGGCTTTAGATTAGTATTTTCACCGACGCTAAAACGGTTACCACGAATTCACTGCATCATTCTGAAACTTCCCTCATAGAAATATTTTATCGGTTATTAAAAAAATTGGTTGTCTGTAAAGTCGGTTTACGGAACATAGTTTAACGTAACAACGTCATAACAACAGATAGATGCGGCGCAAGTCGAAAACTCAAGCCGATTGTGCCTTTCGCTCGCACGTGTAGCGCTCTCGCTCCTATCGTAACGTTACAATGAGCGTAACGGAACAATGAGTCATCCTTTTTCGTGCGTGCAGCCGGCGTTCATCGATTTACTAGACACTTGCTGACCCGCGCAACTTCGTTCGCTAGTGAGGGTTAGTTTTTTTAAATAAAAAGTATCCTATGTTACTTCTAATACCTCCAAGAATGTGTACAAATTTCATGATGATGGGTTTAGTAGTTTTCGCGTGAAAGCGTAACAAACTTACATTCACATTTACATAATATAGTAGGGAAGTAGGGATTGTCACGTCAAACACAGCACAACAGCTGGTTCCTAATAAACTGCAATAACTATACGGTCAAAATGTATGGAATAGTAGATTTGTTGTTTTCATTTGCCGATGAAAAATTTCTATTAGGGAAGGTTCCGAATGATGTAGTCCGCCACACTATTCCCAAACCACTGTAACTCCTGAAAGCTAGAATCAAGAGTGGCGACCACCAGAGAAGCGCCGAGACATTGAAGCTCGACGAAGTCTCAGAGAATGAATTGAACTGTCTTGGATCCCGCACCGATATAATCAGAAAGAAAGAGCGGAGGAGTGAGAATAACAATTATTTCCACGAATACGTTGTATCCGTTTTAGCGTCGAAATCCCTTCTATCTGATAGATAATACGTTTCACATATTTGCAATAGACATCACAATTATTGTCAAACGAACATACTGCTTAAAATAAAACGCATTATTTTTCGTGAAATGCATGCGATGGTAGTCAACTCACGCGGTGTGGAGGGAAGGAGGGGTCCACCTTGCCCAATGGTACCACTTTCATGAAAACATACTGTACCATTTCTGAGAAATACCGATTAATATAACCTAACCTTAAAACACTTTAAATTCCCCTACAAAGCGTAGTCGACGGAGCTCCGCTTCGCGGGGTATTTCCGAGTGCAGGGTTTAAAGGAACCTAACGGGGGGGGGGGGGTGCCCCAAGTCCCGATTATGGGGGCAGAGATACTTCCGTATGTTCAGTTGACAATAATTCTACAGTTTACAATATCGCTAAAGAGAAACACGTTATATTTTAATATAACGTGTTTGACAATTTTACGGTGACTTATGCAATGCACTTACAAATAGTCGACATGTAAACAGACTGAATCCTATTCATCGCGTAGTTTATTAAAACTTATGTAAAAATAGAGTAGATGTATTTTAAATAGTGGTTATTTCACTTTGTATGTCTACCTCTATCTAGATTTAACGGAGATACGCACAAATAGAATTCGTCACATTATTTGTAGACAATTAAAAACACTTGCCTGATCTAGACTTGATTCTGTTACTAATGAAATGATGTAAAGGAAATGTTGTATAAATTCATTTTTTATTTTTATTTTAATTAAAGTTTATTGATAAATGTGTGTTTTTGTTACTAAGCCAACGGCCACACAGAAAAGACGCAAGACCAGGGCGGGGCGCGGACCCGTCGCGACTTTTTAACGCATATAGAAAAGACACGGACCCGTCGCAGACAGGGCGCCGTCACGACTTTTTATGGCGCGCACTAGAAGCTTTACCCGGCATTCAACCGTCCGATTTTGATACGACAACATGTCTTCTTCTGAAGATGAAGTTGTATTGGCACTGGTATATCTCGCTAATCTGCAGAGGGTTAGACGTTACTGGGTACATCCGGTATGGCTAAGCAATGGACAGAATAGATTTTTTTTAATAATGGAGGATCTACATTATTATCCTGATCGTTTTCAAGAAGTATACAAGATGACTCCACAATGTTTTTACATTATTATGTCCAAACCTGCCCTCCGCGCCCTTTCCGCTCCCCCGCTTGCGCCCGTGCAGGCCCGCGCCCTGCCCGCGCCTTGTCCTTTCTATATGTTTTCCAATAGGACGCCGTCGTGACGGGCGTCCCGTCTTTTCTGTATGTTTTACGTCGCGACGGCTGTATACATTTTATATGCAAGTAGATTAAACGGGCGCCGCGACTGCGACGGGTCCGTGCCTTGCGTCTGTTCTGTGTGGCCGGTGCCTAAGACCCTATGTTATCCACGGTTCAAATGCGCACAACAGCGTGGTTTCATCGAAATCATAATACACGTGAAAATTATCAAATCAATCATTTTATCATCAGGCATCCTGAAGGCCCTTAGATAAAATACACGAAAATACATCACAACTTAAAAACATACTAATATGTACATACAAAATATAACTTAGGATCTATGACACTATGACACACGAAATGGCGGCGTCGTGTGACGCTGTGCGGTGTCACGTAGCCTGCCGCGAAAATGTCGGTAGGCAACACCCTTCGGCCCTTCGAACGTTCATAAATATGAACACACCTGACCTTTTTCTGAGGAACATCACCAATAGGGCCGGACTTCAGCGAAGCAGAGACGACACGAGAAGAGAGACGTGTGTTACAACACGACTCTCCTGTAACCATAGATATAATAAAGGAGATATGCCCGTTAGACGGAAATGTATCGGAATCCTCTGTCTCCGCCTTGCCCCTACCACACAACAACTACTACACATGCAGTTCAGTAAAAGCTATAGATACGCAGTCGCGCACACACCCGCATTTCCTAAAACAGAACGTAGTACACAATCAATTAAGAACCTTATGCAGTTATGCCATCAAACATATAGTGTAGCACATACACTGTACAACTTACACACACTAATCTGTGCCCACACAAAAACATCGGTACACAAGCACATCAGTAACTCGTCGTAAGAAGCAGCTGCATGTCCGTTTCAACCGCGCGGCCACCTCATAGTATTTGATGAAACTTTGCCAGGAATTAGTGTTAATTTGTTACTTTACACACTTCTTTTCGTGAATTTGTTACAAAAAAAACTAAGACGCTATGACAAAAAATAGTTGGCCGCTAGAACCGCCACTTGCCGTAATCATCGCCCGTGATTACACAGAAACTATATAATGCAGATAGACGAATGATGGATCAAAAGAAAGGCCATAATTTGTTCAATTTGTTACAAAAATAAAAAACGTCAAAACGTAAATAAACAAAAAGTTATGCAATATTTAGTTTTCAGGTTATGAGTAGGTAGTTATGTCACCATAAATATCAAATTAATAGAGGCTAATGTGTATGGACAATTAGTTACTAATTTGTTACAGCGAATAAACAGAAAAAATATATTAGAAAGTAGGTTCAATAATTTGTTAGAGTCGATTTTAGTTGGCCGCTCGGACGGCAATATGCCTAAAATACAATGGCGTTTATCTCGTTATTAAAAGTAGGTTTAAGCTTAGTTAAAGTACTAAGCGACGGGTAACGTAACCTAGTTTGGATAAATACGGCGAATATAACTGCAGCATTCATATTTTAAAAGATATTTACAAAAAACAGTAGTATGAAACCGTATGAGAGTAGGGTGACCATGATCACATTAGTACAAAGGCATGTTTTTAATGTTGTACTCTGTTTGAACGAATATGCGGTACGTTTTGCGGCCATATTGATGTCTATTGTTCTTAATTCTTTGAAGTATTTACTGATAAGATTTTCGTTTCATTGACTTTCCGCAGGTGTTTTATGATGGGAACGATTCCAGAAAAAGGATCTCTTTTGTTCCCAAACTATTGTTAAAAATATTTGTCGCACGGGGTTTAAAAAGCCATAATTTTTTGTTGTGAATATTGTCATTACTGTGCTGAATTTTGAAGTGTGTGCTCGTACGTATTTAATTCCCGTGATTTTCATACTACTAAGTTACTGAGACAATTAAAACTAAATTCAGAAGTGTCTAAAACTGCTTAGCTATGAGTTGTGCCCACTTATATATTGGATTTGTTAATGTAGAACTCTCCACCAAAAAGTGTATTGCAGACTCAGAGGGATCGAAATCGACTGCAGTAAGTTTAATTTTTACAATTTTATGATGAGATCACGAAGAAGTCTTAAAAATATTCTTAGCTTAATAACTTACATTAATTTACCTGTATAATATAATTGTGGTAACCACACTCCTTTCGTTATTTAAAAAGTAATATTCGGCGCCAATTTCAAATCGGATAATATAGAACAGGATAAATCACGGCTTTTAAGTATTCTTTTTTTTAAACCAATGGCAGAGCTCTATTTAAAGGGCTCTTAAGTTCTGTCCAATCGCAAGCCTGCTTTTATATATGCGTTTCCCGCCAATTGTCTAGGTATAGTAAAAGAGTGACAATTCAGCCCACCCACGTTTCGTGTTTTCAAACAGTGAATACGTAAAATTTAAATTAACAAACTTATTAACTGCTATAGTGATTCCCTAGGGAAGAATTAACTGATAATTCACTTAACTGTGAACATTCTGTGTGAAAGTGCATCAACGTGCATCTTGAATCTTGAGACCTAGATCCAGGCAACCCCTAGTGACGAGCGTAATATCCAATGTAAGGATTTCTGTCTTAGGGACAGATTCTTAAGCGCTATAACTGGTCTCTACAATCCGGTGGCTGCTCCCAAATGAAAAAAATCTCCTTTTAAAAATTTTATTAATGTATTGTCGCTGTTAAATGACTATGGGGAATAAAAAAAAATGATATCGTTAATATTTACAAACATCAAAGAAATCTTTTTAAAATAACTCGCTGCATCGTGCATGCGCAGTAACGTCGACTTTTCTTAATTATAGAAAGTTCTTGCCCTTAGTATGTACTTACATAGCAGTAATTGGTAGTACCTATGTATATTTTGTGTGTGATGCAGTCAACGGATGTTTGACCTTTGTATTCATATTATCAATTGTTTTATTGCAGCAAAAATGGGTAAAGCTGGACGAAAACCTATTGTTGAGAAATCAAAACAGAGAGAAGTTTTTATGAAATATGCCGACAAACTACTGGATGTTAAATTGAGAGACCCTATATTTGATACAATTGCAAGTGATTTGGATAATCTTATGACACCGGCAGCCCTTTACATGTCACTGAAAAGGAATTTCAGGGAGTTTCTAAACACTGAATGTAAGCAGCAAACTGTATGTCTGTCCTCGTCATCTTTATCATCATCCTCAAGCAATAGCCCGAGAACCTCATCCAAAATATCACATTCTCATGTCGAGTCCAACCAGCATCATAGTGAAAACGACACAAAGAACTTCAAGTTTGAATTAGATATCTATGACTGGAAAAAACTGCAACCATTAAATGTCTTGTATAAAAGAAATGACTTGAGAACATGTACTCCATTTAAAAAATATAAAATACTGCCTAAGTACAAATGGGTGGATATTTTAAGAGAAAAGATTTGGCTTATTTCTAGATTACCATGCACATGGAATTTCAAAAGTTACAAAGTGGAGTCTGAGCATCATATTTTAGTAAAAGGTCAATGCAGTCAATGTAGCGCTTTTACAAAAATACCGTGTCAAAAAATAACAGATAATATTATTGAAGGACAATGCCAAATCACAGTCGGAGAAAAAAATAAAAAACATGATCCGAGAAAAAAATATAGAATGAATGCATTGGTCAGACGAAAATTAGCTAAAAAGCTCAAACACGATTCAGCTTCTTTGGTTCATAAACAACTGGCAGCAAAAATGTCTAAACAAGGAATTACAGATACAGCACCAGTAATCCCAACACTCAATGCATTGCGAAAAATTAAGTACGAAGAACGAAAAAGAATGTGGTTACACAATAACGTTATTCTGAGCATTCTTACGATGGCTGTGACCAAACCAATTTTTTTACGTGATATACACTTTTTTCCTCGAATTCACATTTATTACTGGACTGATGAACAACAACAATACTGCCGTGAATATCAATCTTGTTTTCAAAGATTAATGCTACAGGTTCAATCTTTCAACCTCTTAAATTACCAAATGGTTATGAATTGAGTAAGAGACTTTTCTTATACGTAATAATATTAATAAATCAATTCGATGTGTGTGTACCTTTATGTCAGATGATAACCGATTCACATGACACTGCGTCTGTTTCTGCATGGTTATTACAGTGGTTGAAAAATGTTCGTTGTCATCCTGACGAAGTTATAACAGACGATTCTTCTGCGTTAGTAGCAGCAAATGTTAGAACATTCAGTGATTTTACATGTGTGAAAGACTATTTACTTCGTTGTTTTAGTATTTTGAATGGAAATAAAGAAGAACTACCAAAAACATTTATTAGATTAGATACCAGTCATTTTATAAAGACTCTGTATAATTTGAATTGCTTCGAAAATGTTGACACAAAAATTAAAATGTATTATATTCATTGTATCCGCTACATTAAAGACTGTCAAGACTTTGCACTTGTAAAGGAAATCATTACAAAAATGATAAAACTTTGCCTACATCAAAATGATTTTGAAAACGATGATTCAGGTTTGAAGGAGAGCAAGCAAAACCTTGACAATTTGTTAAACAGTCATAAGTATGCTGATTTTAAAAATGTGGATCAAAATGAAGAATTTGAATATGATCAAATTGTCATTGATGATGCCGGCGTTCGAGACATTGTCGCATGGTTCGATCTGTTGGTAGATAATGAAAAAAAAAGTAACCCTGCAAATTCCTATGTTGGTAAAAGTAGTTCATATTATTTACCACTTTTCATCCCTACTTTAAAAAGATTATTTATAAAACTTCCTTTGTGGAGCAACGTAATGTGCTCTTATTTCAAATCGGAAACCTTAAACGCATCGTCTTCATGTGTAGAAAGCTATTTTCGCACTTTAAAACAGTTAGTTTTTAAAACAAAAATAGCGAGACAACGAATTGACGAATATTTGCAGCATCATTACGATTATATCAAAGGAGAATTGCATTTAGCATTAAATCAATTAAAAAACTTAGGTTCCACTACTTTACTAAAATCTAAATCACGCCGAACTAGGCGTGCCATGACTAAAAATATTTATAAAAAGAAAAGGTAAATCCTAAAAAACAAATCCAACAAAAACAAAAAGAATTATATTTTTCCAGTGATTCTATATTTAGTGATAGACCATCCTATTTGGAGAACTGGCGAGGAGAATCGAATACACATAATCGCCTGAAAAAAGATGATGAAATAGTAATTATAAGAAACGGGAATTTAGCTTTGAAGGAAAGCTCGGGTTATTTCAATACATGTGCCTTCGATTCGGCATTTTATTTAATAGGTCAAGCCTGTATTAGAAGTTCTGCTTTCAAAAGCTTTTTGAGTGAATTAAAAGGAGATTGTGTTATTAATTACATTTTTATGCTTTTGAACGGAGCACATGATATAGAGCAAATTTACAATTGTAGATCAGAAATAACAAAAACTTTTTTCCAAAATAAAGACTGCAGTTGCAATGTGGCTTACATATTTGAAAAAATATTTATAAAATATTTTACAAGTGCTCAATACTTGAAAACCTGTACAAATTGTAATTACATACAATTGAAAAGAGACCATGTATTTATTTTAATTAACCTTGATATTTTAAAGTTATTTGGAATATCAAGTTTAGAAGAAGCAATTTGTTTCGATGAAAAAATTAACACAATGTGTCAGAAATGTGACACACAGTTGAAAGGAGAACTTAAGTTAGGCGAGATCATAACATTTGATTTAAACGGAGCTGCAGACTCAGTCTTACTCACTGAGCTGCCGATTACTATTAACATTAAGGATAATTACTATTTCTTAGTTGGTACTATAGAATTTATACCAGGCACAAAAATAGGCCACTATAAATGTCATTTTTTAAATAACAATACATATTTTTGTTACGACGACAATTCTTTTAAAATCGACATAAGTACCTCTAAGAAAATTTGTCTACATTCTGTGTCATATATTCGAGTCAGTTAATTTATAAATATTATGTTAGTTTATAAAGTTTTTATATTTATCTTGTTGACTTTAATTACTTGATTGTTTTGCCTTTGTGTTGATTTTGAATAAAGAAATTTTAATCGATAACTGACTTTTACTTTTATGAAGTATGCTACAGGATGCCTTAACTTAAAATGTATTTATATAAGCACTCGCCCTAAAAAAATAAGATATAAATATCGAACATTACAACAGTCACTATTCAGTCTCACTTCATTGTGAAAATGCATGGTCACCCTACTCTCTTAAGGTTTCATACTACTGTTTTTTGTAAATATCTTTTAAAATATGAATGCTGCAGTTATATTCGCCGTATTTATCCAAACTAGGTTACGTTACCCGTCGCTTAGTACTTTAACTAAGCTTAAACCTACTTTTAATAACGAGATAAACGCCATTGTATTTTAGGCATATTGCCGTCCGAGCGGCCAACTAAAATCGACTCTAACAAATTATTGAACCTACTTTCTAATATATTTTTTCTGTTTATTCGCTGTAACAAATTAGTAACTAATTGTCCATACACATTAGCCTCTATTAATTTGATATTTATGGTGACATAACTACCTACTCATAACCTGAAAACTAAATATTGCATAACTTTTTGTTTATTTACGTTTTGACGTTTTTTATTTTTGTAACAAATTGAACAAATTATGGCCTTTCTTTTGATCCATCATTCGTCTATCTGCATTATATAGTTTCTGTGTAATCACGGGCGATGATTACGGCAAGTGGCGGTTCTAGCGGCCAACTATTTTTTGTCATAGCGTCTTAGTTTTTTTTGTAACAAATTCACGAAAAGAAGTGTGTAAAGTAACAAATTAACACTAATTCCTGGCAAAGTTTCATCAAATACTATGAGGTGGCCGCGCGGTTGAAACGGACATGCAGCTGCCTCACTACCTACGCTATGCATCCGCTTATTGAACTATCGTTTGGTGATTTTTACATTGCTTGTGCAGTCACATAGCGACAAACTTAGGTAGTAGTTGAGCAATGTATTTATTGCAAAAGTAGTATAGCCATTTTCTTGTGACTGGGTCTCTTGTGCCAGTCGCGCGGACACCGACACGCCCCCTTGCCACTTCTGTCTTTTATATTTCTATGCCTGTACCTATCCACCAATAGAATTTCGTTATTTACACTTCTCGTTTCCGGTTATCTTTAGCGGAATCGTTTAGGCAAACAGGAGAGGTGTCTCGTGGACCAGCCTCCGAACGTGGCAGTCAAGCGGCTGCACAGACTCTTTTCGTATGCGCTGTGCGGTTAGCGGTGTGTTGTGGTGAGCGGTGCATATCTCTCCTTTCCGCGAGATCCTCTCCGTTCATCTCCACTTTGGTAGAGTCCAGGCCTTAATCACTAATAAGATGTGTATATCTTCTAGGGCGTCCCTCACATCTGCCTTGTAAATATTGATGGTAGGTACAAAATGATAAATCAAGCAACATTCAAGTTTTTTTTTTCTTTTAATTAGCCTATTTTGTCCACTGCTGGGCAAAGGCTTACCCCATTTCTTTCGGTATGTATAAATAAAACAAAAACCCGTTTTAAAGCAATAATTATTTATTTAAATATTTATTCAAATACGATTACTGGTTCACAATATACTGTAACCAACACAAACACAATAAAGGCAGACGCAGATTAGCGCCGCAACACATTGCAAATACAACAAATGTCGTCTACATGAATTTTGTATTTATTGTTTGAACTCTTGCGAACTACGGGCGTTTGGAATGAAATCTCACAGGTCAACCTTAGAGGTTGTCGGCAGCCTAACCAAGCTATTCTGTGGGTGCCACCAGCCAGGGCAATAAAAACTAAGAGACTTCACGCTTATGCCCCCCCCCCCCCTAGAGCCTAGAGCTTCTGGGGTTAGGTTAGGTTAGGCTGCACCGAATCAGGCTACAGGTGGGTCGCACCCCTGCTCCTGTATTGTGCTCTTCTGTTTATTCGACGTCTCCGTCGCTATGTTCGGAACAGTCTTCGGGAAGGAAAGTGTCGTCGTTGTTATAATCTCTTCTGTTCGTGCCGAACCTCTTGTTGCGGCGACGAGTTGGCTCTGCTGGACGGGTGCCCACCTGAACAGACAGTGAACATCTTAATAGGAATACCTTTTTAACTAATAGAGGTAAAAAAGGGCTTTGTTGTGGACACTCTTTCACAATGAGGAACATTCATAAATAAGAGTATAAGGGCCTTATAACGGGTACGTATCATAATCCCGAATTTTAAAATACCGATGGTCGAAATCCCGAAAATTGAAACGCCGAAAGTTTATTTGCCCGAAAGTTTAAAATCCCGAAGCTTATAAACCCTAAGTTTAAAATCCCGTAGTTTATTTGCCCGACAGTTTAAAATCCCGAAGTTCAAAATCCCGATAGTTCATTTGCCCGAAAGTTTAAAATCTCGAAGTTCAAAATCCCGAAGTTTAAAATCCTCAAAGCATGCAGCAAGCATACAACAAGCAAGCAAGCATGCAGCAGGCATGGTTTCTGTCACGCACGGCTGCGGGGCTCCGGTGGTCACACGCGAGCTTATCGTCGCAGAGGGTTTTAACACTCACCACCGCAGCTTCGGCTTGCTGGCCGGCAGAAGCTCATACAGAACAGCTCTTGCTCGTTTTCTTAATAGCATCACACGAGTGTTGTAATGCCTAATTATGTATAGTTGCATACACTACTTTATCTACCCAAATATCTGGCGGAGTGTTCATGTCAATTTCTGAGTCACTATCACTCATTTTCTACAGAAACAAAGATCTTATCAGAAAATTTGTCTACTCGTAACTGGAAATAAAAAGCTAACGAACAAATGACAGCTCGAAATGGCGGCGTTTCGGATATCTGTAATGTTTTTTTAAATCATAGGCAAACGAACAAAGTCACTATTCTTGTGTCACCCGAGATCAAAATGTCGTGCGATTTATAATTAAAATCATACTGAATTCGGGTTTCGTATCGATATATGATTTAATGTAGATAGATACTAGAATAGCACACTCACTTGAATTTGACACCTGTTCCAAATTTAAACTCATAACCTACTGTTTTCAGTAGGTTATGAGTTCATAACAGTTCCGTTTATTTCTGCTGGTTGGTAATGCTGGTTGGTAATGCTGGTCATTGCCTATGGTTTTTGAACGCATTAGAGAGGGTTTATGATATTTGGGTAGATATACATATTAATTGTGGATGTCCAAAAAAAAAGAAGAAATAAAGAAATAATTATGGTTTCCTATAAGCACAAATTTTGTGACAGAAATGAATCGCTGCAGAACCGACTCCACGTAGTCTTTTCTGCCCTACCCCGAGAGTGTAATTCAAGCCCGCGTAGGCGCGGAGGGGCGAGGCGGGCCGCGAGCTGAGGAGCAGGTGGCTTTAACACTTGCCGCCGCGGCTGAGGCTGCGGTGGTGAGTGTTAAAACCCTCTGCGACGATAAACTCGCGTGTGACCGACGGAGCCCCGCAGCGTCGGAGCCGTGACAGAAACCATGCCTGCTGCATACTTGCATACTGCATGCTTGCTGCATGCTTGCTGTATGCTTGCTGCATGCTTGCTGAATGCTTGCTGTATGCTGCATGCTTGCTGAATGCTTGCTGTATGCTGCATGTTGGCGCGTTTACGCCTTGTGCTCAATTACAAGAGCAGAGAATAGAATAGAAGAGAGAAATAAAATACAGTGGACTGTTCGATCTGGTGTAATCCAGGATACAAGCGGTTTACAAAGCAGTTTCTTCGTCGTGGTAAAATTTAGAAGTGAGGCGGCGGTCGGCGCGCGCGTCCGCGCTCGCGCCCGCGCCGCCCGCGCGCCCTTCAGCCGCCGCTGTCGCCCGATGCTGCTGCCGCCACCCGCGCGCCTCCTCAGCTACCGCGCGCCTCCAGGCGCGAGTAGGCATGCCGTGCATAGACACTGCATGCTTGCAAATCGTTTTTCTCGGAAACAGAGACTATTTCGGGATTCTGAACTACAGGATTCTGAACTACGGGATTTTAATCTTTCGGGATTTTGAACTTCGGTATTTTAAACTGTCGGACAAATGAACTTTCGGGATTTTGAACTTCGGGATTTCAAACTTTCGGTCTAATGAACTTTCGGGATTTTAAACTTTCGACCAAACAACCATTCGGCGTTTCAATTTTCGGGATTTTGTACATCGGTATTTTAAAATTCGGGATTATGATATGTACCCCAGGGTTGTAAGGGCCAAGGCCATACTTGTTGAGTCTATCTATACTGTACACGCCTTCTGCCTTTTTGAAACTTTTCAGCAGCAACTCACCTGTTCTACAAGTTTGTAAGGTCCAGCACCATTAATGAAGGTCTCTCTAAAGGCTTTATGCAATGGTTTCTTTTTGAACAAGATGCACTGTTCTTTAAGCACATCTACTGCACCATCAGGAAAGTCTGTAAACAGCCAAAATAATCACACTAAGATAATTATGATTGTACTTATAAAATAAATGATAACAGACCATATTGTTTTTTTGTATGGTTTTGATCCCTAGCTTCACCAAAGGGCACGGTACCTAAGAAGATGCACTGTTTACGAGGCCTACTTGCACCAGAAATCTTTAGATGCGTTAAGCGCTAAGTAAGTTGAAGGATTGTTTAAATGTGCTAATCTCTGGAACTAACAGTCGGGCTTGAAAATATGTTTTTTTTTTGCTCAATGCTAGGAACATAGCCAATCTCATCACACTACTAATCTTAGTAGCTAAGCAAAAAGATACACGGAGGTGAGACCGCAGGGCAAACGCATCACTTGCCTGAATAATTCAGAGAGACTATTCACCTGTTTCTTTGAAAGAGATCTGCTTAGGCCTTATATCATAGAGCCGGTAGTCCAACATGAGCACCATGTCGAAAGGCTCTCCTTCCTCGTCCATATCACTCTGGGCCACAAATGACACCTCCATGTGAGAACCATCCAGGATCTTGAAGAGTTGAGCTTCCATCTTTAACATTTTCTGTAAACAACAGTTATTCTTTAATTATGTAATAACTAGCTTCTAGCGTTAAGTTTGATTATTCGCGTGAAAGCGTAACAAACAAAGTTACATTCACATTTACAATATTAGTAGGAATTTATATATATGTTACGGCTAATACCCGAAGTGCGGCTGCACCTAGTTTTAGCCGGTTAGAACTAGGTGTAGCCACTTACTCTTGGTTAAACCTAGTACGAGCCGATTGTTTTCGGGTAAAACTAGGTCTATCCTTCATCATGTCGGCTACAACTAGGTTCGGCCATTCCCTGTTGGATAAAACTAGGTCTATCCGATATCATTCCGGCTAGAACTAGGTCCAGACAATCCCTGTTGGATAAAACTTAGATGCGTGTCCCGCCAAGCCTTCCGCCCCGCGTCACACTCATGACTCACCATGCGGTGACAATAAGAATCACCAGCGCACCAGTGCAGCAGCGGCGCGGGGTGGAGGGCATAGCGAGGCACGCGCCTCTGTAGGATGTGAG
The DNA here is from genome assembly GCA_916618015.1 of Xestia c-nigrum. Taxonomy (NCBI): domain Eukaryota; kingdom Metazoa; phylum Arthropoda; class Insecta; order Lepidoptera; family Noctuidae; genus Xestia; species Xestia c-nigrum. Next base: position 5,880,077 of record OU745246.1, on the reverse strand, counting down.
CGCCAGGTGCTGCTGATCTACTGCAGGTCTACTAGCGAGTGTGACTCCCAGCGTCTACAGCAGCAGCGCGTGTCTTAGTTTTATCTAACAGCGATTGGCTGTACATAGTTGTAGCCGGCATGCTATGGGCAGAGCTTTTTTAGATATTAAAAAAACATCGAATTAAAAGAAACGTAGAGAGTTTTTTATTCTTATAAATCACATTTCACACATCTAAGTTTTATCCAACAGGGATTGTCTGGACCTAGTTCTAGCCGGAATGATATCGGATAGACCTAGTTTTATCCAACAGGGAATGGCTGGACCTAGTTGTAGCCGGCATGATGAAGGCTAGACCTAGTTTTACCCGAAGACAATCGGCTCGTACTAGGTTTAACCAAGAGTAAGTGGCTACGCCTAGTTCTAACCGGCTAAAACTAGGTGTAGCCGCACTTCGGGTATTAGCCGTAACATATACACCGACAAATCTCAAAGAACCGACGATACAACAATAAATAAAAATTCAAACTCTTACGAAGACTAGGCGGATTGTATCTTGCAATCAGTCGTGTGGACTATAAGCAGATGGGATGATGATTTAATGGTGTGTAGGGTGCTAGAGTACTCCCAGCGGAGCCCACCCTTCGTTTTATATTGTCAACCATCAGCGACAATGTCGTCAAAGAGATCTCGTCGTTTCTTCAATCGACAAATTGTTTCAGGGATAGTGAGCTGTCCTGCAAGCTGATTTGGATGCTTTTGTAGTCTTGACTTGTAGCTGGAACCGTAGTAGTGTATAACTTCTTTAACCATTGGTAGGTTAAGGATGTCATGGATCTCCTTTGTTTTAATGAACCATGGCGCATTTGAAATTTGCCTCAGAATGTAGTTTTGCGCAGTAGGGGTAATTAATTATATTATTTATGAAGCTTTAGATGTCTTGTACAATACTTGTGTGTATTGATACAGGTTTCATGTGTGGCTGCTATTTTGAAAATAAAATGTGAGAAGTTAGGCAAGCCAGGCTTGATTTAAATATGTCAAAAATTCTTTGAGAAAGAATAGAAGTTGTATTGTGACCACAGCATAGAGTTAGAGTTCCACTCCCTACTAAACATTATGTCAAATCCTGTGCAGTTTCCTGCAAAAATAATTTTCAATGTGGCGACACTTGTGGGAGGCCTGTGTCCAGCAGTGGATGTCTTGATGAAATGATGAAGAGATACGTTTTTTACAAATTGGCCCTAATGTAATCGAAAGTACCCTGTTTACCCAACAAGACATTGTAAGATTTGTGCAGTTGCTCCAGCTCATCTTGAATATATCAACTTACTTTCAAAGCTTCAAACTGTTCAAGTCTATTGTAGTAAGCCACTAGAGCCTTCCTGATGGCACCCAGACATTCGGGCAGCATAATGTTGTCGAAGTCCTCCATGACTGCATCCAGGTTGAATCCTAGCGGCAGGTTTGATTTGGACACTTCATTTACACCTGGAATGTAAAAATGATCTTAAAATACTTAACCATCATCACCTTTATCATCAGTTTATGGGTATATGATAGGAATAGGGGAAGACAAAGAAATGATGGATGGACTGTGTTAAGAAGGATATGGTAAGAAAAGAAGTGTCTGATGAAAAAAGAGAAGTATCGAAGAGAAGGACATGCTGAGAATGATGATCTTTACCATCAGTTATTTGTCATTGTTAACACAAAAGAGTTTCTGAACAGAATACTGTGGGTTATACCTTGTGGTATTAAGTCTGCCTGTACCTACCACTCATCATCATCGGCCTAGCCTTTTCCCAACTATGTTGGGCTTGGGGTTGGCGTCCAGTCTAACGGGATGCAGCTGGATACCAGCATTTTACATGGAGCGACTGCCTATCTGACCACAACCCAGTTAGTACTGATTAACGCTAAGGTAAGACTGGTTGTCAGACTTTGTACCACTATTGTGCATCTAGTTTATGTTTGTTTAAACTAGGGATGCCTCGATACGCCTTTTTGCCGATACGATACTCTTATAAAAATATCGGCGATACTGATACCGATACGCTTATTGAATTCAAAAAGGATGGTAGAATAAATAAAACAGTTTTTATTAAAAGTTTTAGTTATCAAAATAATCATTTATAATATTTTTATTTAAGGAAAGTAGAATAAATAAAACAGTTTTTATTAATAGTTTTAGTAATCAAAATAACCATTTATAATATTTTTATTTAAAAACAAAGTAGGTATTCTTAAGTTTTGAGGGCGAAGGAGATTTCGCAAGTCTGTTTGTTATTCAAACAGACTACTGTGGAAAATAGTCTCTCAGATGCGACAGAACTCATTTGGAAACTAAAGTACTTCAGCGCCATTTTTTTAAGTTTGGGTATAACACGTCATTTTTAAAGGGCGAAATTTGAAAAGTATCATTGAATCTGCCATAAAAATATCGCCGATACCAATATATCGGCAATCCCGAAGTATCGCCGATATATCGGTATCGGATGCATCCCTAGTTTAAACGCGCTAATCTCAGGAACTGCTGAGTTGCAAAATTTATTTTCTGTTGGATAATAACCTTTTATAGGCTTATATATCATCACGCTACGACTAAAAGGAGCAGAGCGTACATGAAAAATGTTGCATAAACAAGGAAAATTTGTCTCTTGAAGAAATTATGGTGTTATTTATGTACATTTGGATTCAAATTACGAGGTCAAACATACCATTTTTCAGCTCTATCCTGAGGCCATGTTTCACCTCATGTTCAGCGGAATGCTGCAAGTGGTAGACGATGCAGCAGTGGTCCTCCAGCACGTAGGACTGCACCTCAATGCCTGACAGCACCAACATCAGCTCTAGATCCCTCTTCAAGTGGTCCACTGCATTTGTTAAAACAATTTTCTGGAATTTTTGAAGCTTTATATCTTTAGCTTTAACTATTATAGATTTTATACTTTTGATTGAAAACACATCTGCGAATTGAACTTAAGATAACATACACAATAAACATACAATAAAGAAATGTGGCGGTTGATAACCTGTGGCAATACTTCTCAGTATGAGCACTAGTAGCCAGGCTTTGTAACCAGGTGATGGAAAGCGGTTCACCCCTAAATAGGATTTAAACTTAAGGAATTACAGGAGAGATGTTCTACATTTCAAAAATTATAAATTACCTCTGGTCTAACAAAAGATTCAGCCATTTTCTTGATAGGTGAAGCCTTGCGCCTGTAACTGTTCCTTTGTAACTGAAACAACTCATCTTGCTTCTCTTTCAGCCGTAGCTCTAACTGCTGTATCTCTTCTTGAAGCTCAACACATTCCTCATCCTCTGGGACTTTAGTCGCTGAAATGTATTACTAATATTTACCAATGGAAATTATTTGAAAGTAAGGATGGTAATTTAAGTAAGTAAACAAATCGAAAGACGGTGCTTTTCTAAAAATAATCTTTCTTCTTGTGGATGTTTATAAGAGCAATTATCTGTTAAAATCAATACAATTTTGTAGTAAGAATATAACCCACATTACCTCCCCTCTTAAACAGCTTTGATATTTTTAACTGCTTGGTATTCTTCGTCATTATTATAACAGTGTTATACTGAAAATGTTAAGAAAAACAACTATTATCCAATAAATCAACAAATAATCCGGAATCTCAACGGAAAGAATTTCAAAACTTTTTGACAGATTGTTTTTTTATGTTGGCTGCGTGATTGATTGAATGAATGAACCACAGAGTATATAATCACTACGTCTAGAATGAACTGAAAAAACCACGTTTATATACTTTGCGGATATATAAAGCAGCATCCCCACTAGGGCCACGCGGCTCGTGACTTCGTGAGGATGAGCATCGTTTAATTAAATATACAGGGTGACTGGGTCTGGACCCGCTATAGTCAATTCGCATATAGAGGTTATTTACTTATAACTGAACCTAACCAAAGTTATACAGGGTTATTTTTAAAACACCAACAACCTCGCAGGAGTACATTACTAACATCATATAGAACAACATTTGTTCTACGACTTCCCAAAAAACAAACAAAAAAAAAATCAACTCTCCATACATACTGTCCGAACAGCTGATCGAGTTTTGTAGGAAAAGTCGTTTTTTTTGCCTGATTTCGAAAAAGTCGTAGAACAAATGTTGTTTTATATGATGTTAGTAATCTATTCCTGCGAGGTTGTTGGTGTTTTACAAACAACCCTGTATATAGTTTAGGAGATATGTAATTTTTTCTACTTTATTGAAATTTTTCCAAAATTTGACGCAAGAAAATTTCAAGCATTCAAAACGTTTTTTGCTTTATTTTGTGGGTTTTTTTTACTATTTCGTGGTATTCATAACCATTGGTGATAAAAATACCTCGGAACTTACCTCAAACTAGGGTAAAAAATAAGAATAATGCCATCTTAGACTAGAATTGCTACTTAAAAAAAAACAATTCAGTGTATAGGTTTGTTGAAGCTAAAATAGATAATATTGTGCAAAGTATTTTTTTGCATGACTAGGTAGGTAGAAATTATTAGAGGATTTATATTATGTATTATTAAAAAAAAAAACTATTATAAAAAAGTATATTATACAAAAAATACTTTAACAATGTAAAACATTCAAAATATAGGATTCATTTATTCATTTTGGTACACACAAAAATACATAATAGGATATTACATTAAGATAGAAGAGCACAAAGGTACTGCTTATTTCATAAGAAATCTCTTTCAACAGAATCCTATAAAATAGTAACAATCAGATCGACTAGTTAAAACTGAAGATGGAAAAATGATATTATTAACAGAGTAACATCAAAAGTAAATGAATCATCATCAAACTGATATTTAACTTTTTTTTTTAATAAACTAAAAAGCATTACACAAAACTGGAGCCCTGAGACAGTTAGGCGGGTTTGCGGCAGACCCGAAGAGGAGATGGTGAGACGTCGTGGATAGCTTTCTCGTTAATTGGCGAGAAGAGGCGCAACATCGAGAAAAGTGGAAGGAATGGGGGGAGGCCTTTGCCCCGGAGTGGGACCACTCAGGCTAATTGAAAAAAGAAAAATAATAGTAGCTTAGAATGGCAACATAAGACTGAGGTAGAATTTACAGCCCTTGGTAGCAAGATATATTGTGTATTGTATTTTTTTTAAGTAAGGCACATTTTATATTTTCTAAAAATATATGCCCAATTATCATTGGGCAATTTGTACATCATTATTTTGAACATAATTTTCTATTAATATGACCTACTTGCACCATACCTCAATATGTTCAGTCTGTTATGTTCATAAGATTTGCAGAAACAAAACAATGTTTTATTTTTGTTGCGCTAATTCTATTTATTAATTTGTGGTGCAAGCGGTACAAAATTATTTACAATCTAGTTAATCCAATTGATTTCAAGTGTTCTTCGGTGACGCGGCCTTCATTCCATTTCACTATCAGCCTGAAACAAATAAAAAACCTTAATGAGAATTTGAAAATGTTTTTTTATTCAAGTTTCACTGTAAAATTGTTACTTTAAACACCTCTACGACCCCCATACTATTCAATCCATCTATCAGCACAATGTTTTAAGTGCGTTGCATTGAGTTCTACCATAAAACATGACTTTTCGCCCGAACAAAAAGTTTTTGGGTAAAGTTACTTAGTTGATTGATTAGATGTACAGAATGCCTGGTGAACAGCTTCGTGATGAGGTTGTTTATATCCTGTATTTTATAGTTTCTTCTTCAACTGTGACTACTTTTAAATTATTAAATGACAGTCCGTTCATAGTTATTTTACCTCCACCCTTGCTTCAATTAAAGTGATCTTAATGTTCCTAACAATAAGGTTGATGTTGGACTGCAGCTAAATTTGATTAAAGGTTCATACTTCTCTTCGTTATGTTTGGTGGACCACAGAGCAGGCATGTGTTGTGGATCCATAGAGTTCAGAAAATGTTCGCGCCACAACTCCTCCAGGCGCAACAGACCGCCCTGCTTGAAAAAATATTCCACTACCTTCACACCGTGTGACTCATAATCTGAATTCTCGAACCTGGAATGTAGAAAATACTTTCTCATAAGGATAAAAGTAACATATGGAGCACGGATTTGGTCTATGACTAATATCCAGATGTCCAAACAAGGTTTACCAACGAGCCATGGAGCGGAGTATACTAGGTGTTAAATTATTGGAATGTTTCGAAACACAATGCGCCACAAACTATAGTTAGGCACCGGCCACACAGAACAGACGCAAGGCACGGACCCGTCGCAGTCGCGGTGCCCGTTTAATCTACTTGCATATAAAATGTATACAGCCGTCGCGACGTAAAACATACAGAAAAGACGGGACGCCGTCACGACGTTAACTCGTCGGCGTCCTAATGGAAAACAAATAGAAAGGACAAGGCGCGGAAAGGGCGCGGGCCTGCACGGGCGCAAGCGGGGGAGCGGAAAGGGCGCGGAGGGCAGGTTCTCACAGCGCTCGCCCGCTCGCCAAAATCGGACGGTTGAATGCCGGGAAAAGCTTCTAGTGCGCGCCATAAAAAGTCGTGACGGCGCCCTGTTTGCGACGGGTCCGCGCCCCGCCCTCGTCTTGCGTCTTTTCTGTCTGGCCGTTGGCTTAGCGGGCTCTTATAAATTTAAAAGAATAAAATATTAAATAAATAAATATCGCTGCACATTAACACACAGCGCCACCTAGTGCCACACTAAGCAAAGATTGTGTCGTGGACACTAGATAGTTGATATACTACATTATATATATTTTTTTTTTGGTTGTAAATACATACTTATTATACATATAAACATCCATGACTCGGAAACAAATGTCCATGCTCATCACACAAACATTTTCTCCTACCGGGATTCGAACCCAAGACCCTAAGTACGTAAGGCAGCGTCACTACCACTACGCCATTCGGGTCGTCGAAAAGAATTTAAAGACTGACGGCGAACAGTCATCACTCCACTTTCCTCATCTCATTTAGTTAGTTACCTAGTTTTCTTCTTTCCGTTTCGTAAACTTAAGTATCCAATAATATATTAGTGAAGCCTTTTCATTTCATACCCAAATTGAAGGAATTGTAAAAAAAAATGTAATCCACCATTTTGTGGTGGTTTTGAATTTATCATAGTGTACAGTATTCTACTAGTCAAGCCGTTTCATTTGAATCGCCTTTTTGTGGCAGCAACTATCTTGTACCGATTTTCATCAAACATAGCTAAGAACACTAAGTCTAATCCATCTTTCAAACAAAAAAAAAACAACAAAATCGGTTCATCTGTTCGGAAGCTACGATGCCACAGACACATACAGATACGACAAACTTATAACACCTCGTCGTTCGTTTCGTCAGGGGTTAAAAAGCTAGAAATAAAGGTTTTTATTGTATCTATAAACTTACACTAATTTCGTATGAACAACTTTTTTCAACAGCTCCTCTGTGACCACATCTTGATCCGGGAAGTTCTTCAGTAACGTGTCTTCCAGCTCCTTTCGTCTCGCTTCAGGCAATTTGTCAGACTGGTAGAAAAGAGCTCGTGCAACCGCTTTCATTTTTCTGTTTAAAGAAATTATTTATTAAATAAGTAGTCACACAGATTGACACCAAAAAGTTGTAAGAAGTGTATCTGTCACCGTAAAATTGTCAAACACGTTAGATTGTAATCTCTCTAGCGAAGTTGTAAACTTTCGAAATATTGTCAACTGAACATAGTTACGGAAGTATCTCTGCCTCCATAATTGGGACCCCCACGTTAGGTTAAGTTACTTTAAACCCTGCACTCGGAAATACCCGCGTAGCGGGCCTCCGTCGACTACGCTTTTTAGGGGAATATAAAGTGTTTTAAGGTTAGGTTATATTAATCGGTATTTCTCAGGAATGGTACATTATCTTACAATCGCATGCATTTCACGAAAAATTATGCGTTTTATTGTAAGCAGTATGTTTGTTTGACAATAATTCGAGAGTTTACAATCTCTCTAGTTATTTAACAATCTAACGTGTTAAAGCCGGAGCGGTGCGGTTTATTGTAATAATAACACTGCAGGCAAAATACTTACTTTGGAACGAAGTCATTGTACTTTTTGCCGCGTTGATTTGTCGCAAGCGGCGCATCACACATGTCAGCTAGCCGTTCGCGCATCGCGTGGTCACGCATATTGCTCAACTGGTGACATTCAGCACACAACAACACCACGTCATGGGAAGCGTGCTCTTTCATGATCTCTGCAAGAATATCGCCAGGATATCAGATAATGATGAAGATAGATTTATTCACAAAGTAGTGGGTAAGCAAGGTACCCAAGTGGCCAAACTCACAAACTAGTGGCTCCCGTTAAATGGCTAGTAGCATTCCGGGCCTAGACGGAACTGGAATCCTTTAATAAAATTGTTCCTTAGCAGCTCATGACAGAAAAAGGTACAGAAGGTTCACCTACGGAGAATTTTATCAAGGAAAATAGGTGGTTATTGCTACTAAAAGTCAGAGGAGCCAACTAACCTGGAAACATTTTCCTATACTCTCTTGGCACAACGTTCTTGCGGATATAAGAGTTAGTACTTCCACACACGACGCACTTGTTCTCCTTCTCCAGCTGATAGTAACGGCCTACGTCACCAACCGCTCGACCGGCAGGCTCGAAACGAAGTCGCACGGTGAAAGGATCCTCGCTCACTACATCGCCTAGCTCTTTGTTCACGAACCTATAGAAATAAGAACCAATTTTATTGAAATTTGAGATCTTTGACAAGCCATTACGATCCACATGAAAGTAATTCTACTGTAGACTACTGAATTAGTAAGTGTATCTTACCATAAAGCCTTCTTATTGTCGCATCTACACAGCAGCTCACCATCGGGTGCTTCCAAGTAACCGTTGTTGTAAAGTGGCTTATTGCGCATCGCGAGCTTATAACCCTTAGTTGGTACCAGTGGCGGTTCTTTGGTCCTTCCATCTTTTTCTTTAGAACTGATGAAATTGTTAAAATATAATTAAAACTTATCAGAAATAATTAAAGAAAACTTTTAGGTGTTCTAGATCAAAAGTACATTCCTTTTCAACTTTGTCTGCTGCCCTAAAATATTTTCGACGGTATGTAATAGATTGAAAGCATAAGAGGGACCTATGTACATAGATAGAGTGTAAGTACATAGGTAGTAGGTAAGGAAAAGAAAACATTGAATATTATTTTGTTATCAATTCAACCGTTCTTTATTTACCTTGCTTTGCATTTTCAACTGAAATTCATTTATTTCATTATGAGTAAACATGAGTTGCCAAACTTCAAGTCATTTAAAATTATCATGTGTTTTTGTAAGCGAATGAGAGCGAGATTGATGATTCGAATTAAGTACAGTAGTATGTTATAGACATTCATTATTAGCAGTCAGTTTTGTATTGTTAATCTACATTAAAGTTACAAACAATCGTACACTCACCCAACCTTCAATTTAACGTGTTTCATTTTATACTGCACATCAGCATATTTCAAGCAATACTCGTCTAAATGTGACCAAGCACTGGGACCGTTCGTGCCAAATAGCCAGGTTGACGCCGTTTGTTTTTTGCCAAGCTGTTCCAATAAAATAGCGAAGATTCTGATAGCGACGTGTGCGTCAATTGCTGCGTATTGCACTTGTTCCTCTGATAATTCTTCTGCTTCCCAATCACTGCATCGAATCTGATGAAGAAATGCAAATTCGTTTGATTCCTGATAGCTACAAATTAATGTACTCTAGTCCGAGTCGAGAGTGAATATATTTATTTATAGGCCAGCATGCTTTATCGTGGATCATATCATTGCTGTGCTTACTATCAAATAAGGTTCAAAGCAAGCCAACCCAATATAATTAGGTACATAATATTTATTGGTGTGTAAGAAATTACTAGAGCAATTAAAAATGCATCTATTACATTCAATAAATTATGATACTTTGAACTTGGCAGGAATCAGAACAAGAAAATTCCCCTTAATTATTTTTAGATTAGCTACTCACCGTTTATTTATTTGTGTAAACATGGTATTGGATGGTCGGACCTAACTATCTTATCTAAAATACTTCACAACAGTAGTAATCAACTAAACTGTTTTAATCTTTATTGTTGATTGATGCTTCAAGTTTATCAGTTGGTAAAACTATGTGTATCACTATAGTGATTGCTACATATATTTGTAAATTGCATAAAAAATAATTTTTGTCACCAAGGCTGCATTGCCTATACCTAAGGAATATTATTTATAATCTTACCCTCCAACTTTTGTCCAAGACAATATCTAGAAGTGTTGAAGACAGAGAAGCTAAGCCACCGGCCTCAAGTCCATTAAGCTCAGCCAAATGTCTAATGTCCAGGGTAGACTTTAACACTGCTGAGTAATCCCGGCTCAAATAATTGCCATCATCTGCAGCTGCTACACCTACTTTGTAGATTGTTTCATCTTCTAACAGGTCCTGAAATATGCTATTGTTTAAATAATCTTTTTCTAGGATTTATGTTAAACCTGTGATATTTTCCTGCCTAATATACTTACTTTTAAAGATGCAGGTATTGCTTTTATGTTACTTAGCCTGAACAGGGCGCAGTACCCATCAAAAGAAGATAGCTGAACTAGAGCTACTGGCTGCCTCTTACCATTATCAGTCACCCATTCACAGTCAAATCCTAATGCTCTGTGATTCCGACATCGTCTGAAAATAGTACAGTTATGATTTTGTATAGTACCCCCATGGTATTAATGTATGGAGAAAATAAGATCATCATCATTTGATCCCGAAATCGCACTGCTGGGTATTAATATACCCCCCCCCCCCAGCCCCTCCTTCAGCCATTATTTCCTGTTCTGTGCATTTCTCAACCAGGTGCTTCGATTAAGGATCATAAATACAACACAGAACTAATTGACATATTAAATAAATAGCAATAACTCTTTTTTAAATATCTTTTTACAAAAATTAGACTTTGAAGAATATCGTTTATTTTGTGTAAGTATAATTGCTTATTGAAAACTAAGAAAATACTAATAATAAACATTACCTCCTCAACTCTTCAACCACTTCATCACAACATTCTTCAGTGGTGACAGTATTGATGGTCAAGTAATCAAATAAATCGGCAGCATTTCGGCGCCCTCTTCTTAATTTATAAATTACGTATGAAACAGTACATCCCACAGCCAAAGCTGCCGAGGCGGCGCCGGCGTACAAATCATAATAATGATAATAATCCGTTAAAGCTTCCATTGAAACTTAATAAATAACACAATGTACACAATTCACAATAACCAATGCTTATAAATGACTGAATGTCGTAAACGAGTTTTGTGTTTATTATATACATAGTTCAGTGACGTTACACTTTTTTGATAAGATTCGTGTTACAGTGATTGGTATTTACTTCAAATTCATAATTATTGCACCATTTCACCAGCTGACCAGCCACAGTTGACACTTGACAGCTAATTAACCGATGTGTCAAGTTGACAATGACACCGACGTCATTGTCAGCACACATCACAGCGCCATGCTTTAATTAACACCTTTTAATATAACAATTATAATGGTACTATTATTATAAAACTATTGTTTATGCTGATACTAAAAGAACTTCATTGAACCACTATAAATAAACAGAAATAGAAAATAAACAAATGTTTGACAGTTTGTTTTTCCAAGTTGGCAAATGTGATCGATTGAATGAAATGAACATTAAAAATGACGTTCGGATGTTTTAGTAATAAAACAGTATTTGTCTACGGTCATATTAATCTACACTAATATTATAATATTAGTGAAGATTAATGTGACTGTGAAAAGAAGAATAGAGAAAGAGGAAAACTTTGTTTGTTTGGTTGTAATGAATAAACTCAAAAACTACTGTGCCGGTTTCAAAAATTCTTTCACCATTGGAAAGCTACATTCACCCTGAGTAACATAGGCTATATTTTATCCCCGTTGTCCCACGGGAACGGGAACTACGCCGTGAAACCGCGTGACGTCCGCTAGTTACCAATAAAACTGATAAACCCGTTTATTTACCCGGACCCTTAGCATCAACACAGACAGGACGGTAAAATTCTTGCACAGGCTCGAGCCTCATCTGGTGTCAAATCAAAAGAGCAGAAACGCGCTTACCACCCGCAGTTTACTGTTTGCGCCTCGCGACATCGCGCTGCGTGGCGATGCATCGCTCTGCGCCGCGAGGCAACTCGAAACGCAGCACTGCAAGGTGCAACGTATTCTGAATTTTCGCAATAAAATGAGTAACTTTTTGTGTAGTTAATAAAGTTATATTTTCAGTCGCTTTTAAAATGTTCGTGCATCGTCGCGTCGCGTCTCAGTGTACTGACCCTTTTTTTTTAAGGATGGGAAATCATCAAATACCTTCTCCTACTCTGGGCGGAGCGGGAGGGAGTGTCAGACTTTTATTGACTAAAACCCATCCATGTTCCTTCCTCGCTCTTTACGTTCCGGGGCCACGGTATCTCTTTCGAACAGTCCCGCAACCCCGGCAGGCTTTGAGGCGCGCATGGAACACGAACGCGACGTCGACACGGCCTGTCGTCATTAGACGGACGACTAGCTAGCCCATAGCTAACCGTCCACAGGCCCGCATCTATGTGGTTCAGGTTGGCTGGACAAAACTTCAAAATAGCTCCCATTTTACTAGGTCAATAGGGCACTTTATGTGACGGTTAAACACCCTTATGTCAGAATTTGTGACGCTACAGAATCTTAGATAATCGATCGAAAACGGGTCCAGCCATCTTGAAAAACCACTTTTCGCTGGTCACTCAATCTCGGTAATGGAAGTGATTTTGACGACTTTTTGCATATCAACGGGCGTCACATAAGTTTGTGACAGGCATCGAGCTAAAAGTTTTGTGATACGTACAGTGGTTTAGTAGAAAAATGCAAAAATCTGTGCCAGCCATCTTGAATTTACGTATAAAACTTTTGGCTGGCACTTCCGAATCTCAATAACGGTAGCGTTTTCGGATATGGTTCCTTTACTAAAACTTGGTGACGCAATGTGTGACAGTAATAACGTTTGATTTATGGCGTCACATGCAAGGGTTTACGAGAAATCAATAAAAACCTACTGTCCAGCCAACCTGAGTTCAGGCTGGCTGGACACCTGTATCTCCGCTACCTGATGATCTACGACCTTCAAAATAATATGTTCAAGATGTTGTGACGGGGACTATAATGATAACCTGAATTTGTGACGGAGATACTTTGCGTAGTTTCAAAGATATTGATCATTTAAATTTTCCCATACAAACATCCATTAATATTGTGAGGTGACCATATTTTTTACATAAATAAAGGATTTATTTTTAATATACTAATCGGCCGGTAGCAGCCACGCCTGCTTTGTATTTGATTTCTCCGTGGGAATAAAAGGTTTTCCTGTAATAAAAAGCGTAAACTTACTTTTTTTTTATGTGTTAATTAAAATAATAATTGACTACCAGCGCTGCAAGAGAGCCCACTTGTATTTCGCGTTTAGTTCATTATCTTAGGTAACGGAAAATGAGAACTAAACTCGACAGTCTGCAGTGTACTTTTCGAAGTGTTATCACTAATCAGAGTAAGACAACTTTTAATATTAATCTGCGGTAAGACAAAAAATTAATAAGAGAAGATTCGACCACATTATAAAACTAAAGAAGACGGGTATTTATCGCGAATTTACCTTTAATTTAATCCCGACGTTCGTTCGTTCGTCCAGTACTTCAGTCTCCCCGCGACCACGGCTGGTGCAATCCGGTCGAAACGTCGGGATTAAATTAAAGGTAAATTCGCGATAAATACCCGTCTTCTTTAGTTTTATAATGTGTTCTGATCGTGAAAGTTTAAAAAAGACAAGATTCGACCAGTTGTCCTAGCAGTACCAACTTTAAGCAATAGATGGCGACACTAACATCAGCTATCAAGGAAATATTACCTACATTCCGTTCACAGACATGGACCTAAAAAAAAGGTTCACAGATATTTTGTAATTTTTTTTGTATTGATTTCAAATTTTGAAATCGATATTGTTTATTTAATTATTATTCTGAAGTGCAAATGAAGTTCACCGTCGTCATTTGAAACGCTGTATAAGTACAAATAAATAAATGTGATTTTATTTACAGCAAACATTATTTTTTCATTTAAATACCTTAGAGCATTAGTTATCCTGACACATTATCTACCTATGTACTTACCATGAAAAACACCAATACCTACCTACTAAAAAGAGTAGATATCTGCACGTAAATAATCAATAACATTAAAAAATTACCCCCATTCCAGCTCACTTCTACACTTTTGTCTTTTATTGATTTAAATACCTACAGTTGTTCTTATTAGTATCACCAGTACACGGATTTTCGTCCATTAAAGAAAACACCATAAAATATACTTAGTCCTACATAAAACCTACAATATTGGTAACCCTACTGCAGTGTTTGTATGGGAAAATTTAAATGATCAATATCTTTGAAACTACGCAAAGTTTCTCCGTCACAAATTCAGGTTATCATTATAGTCCCCGTCACAACATCTTGAACATATTTTGAAGGTCGTAGATCATCAGGCAGCGGAGATACAGGTGTCCAGCCAGCCTGAACTCAGGTTGGCTGGACAGTAGGTTTTTATTGATTTCTCGTAAACCCTTGCATGTGACTCCATAAATCAAACGTTATTACTGTCACACATTGCGTCACCAAGTTTTAGTAAAGGAACCATATCCGAAAACGCTACCGTTATTGAGATTCGGAAGTGCCAGCCAAAAGTTTTATACGTAAATTCAAGATGGCTGGCACAGATTTTTGCATTTTTCTACTAAACCACTGTAGGTATCGCAAAACTTTTAGCTCGATGCCTGTCACAAACTTATGTGACGCCCGTTGATATGCAAAAAGTCATCAAAATCATTTCCATTACCGAGATTGAGTGACCAGCGAAAAGTGGTTTTTCAAGATGGCAGGACCCGTTTTCGATCGATTATCTAAGATTCTGTAGCGTCACAAATTCTGACATAAGGGTGTTTAGCCGTCACATAAAGTGCCCTATTGACCTAGTAAAATGGGAGCTATTTTGAAGTTTTGTCCAGCCAACCTGAGCTACATCCGCATCTACGGTGGCCGGTAACCACCACGAGGCCCCCGACGCCCAATGCCTCTCCCGCGGCGACTGGGGCGAGAGGTTCTCTCCCTCTCGTGTTCCGTCACCTCCTTCGCTAGCATGACTGCTTCGCAGAAGGAGGTGACGGCTACCCATTGCGTCTCGCACCGGACCATGGATTGAACCAGGGCCGTACGCGCGAGGTCCCCCTGTTTACGGAGTAAAACAAACCAAATCTTATCAACTTTCATTTTATATTTTATGTCATTCAGTTTTCCATTTTTATTATAAAACAACCACAAATGTCTTTTATAATTCATATTTTTCAAAAATATACAACTAGAACACAGTCGGGTTGGTTTGAGCGGTGGGTAGGATTTATTAACATTCATTAAATTTGTATATAGAATATTTGTTTGGCTGTACAACACCTCACAATTTTTATTAATACATAGTAAGTATAATAAGGTAGTTAATAAATACACTATATACGAAAATATCCTCACTCATTAATTAGATACTGATACAGTCAAGAATATAAATATCTTACACAACAACGGTTTTTATAACATAACGATTACAAAGACGTCTTCATTACTGTAGTTTCGAAAATACAATGTACGAACATTTCATAACGTATTTTCGAAACTATGATGAATAAAGAGGTCTTTGTAATCGAAACGACACAAATTCTATAAAAACTTTAGGAGAATTTCGCTTATCTATCTTGAAAAGTATAACGTATTTATGCTCAAGACACACAACACAACACAAAATACTTAAATCGATACAAAAATATGTTGTAAAACGCCGAGAAGGTATCGTCCGTCAGGACGTAAACTCTACTCACATATAATACGATAGTGAAGAATGAGAGAAGATATTCTGCACCAAACCCCAATTAAACTGAGATAAAGGCAGGACAACTATGATAAAACAATATCGAATCCAACTTGGCAAACCACATTATTACAAAAATATATGCCCTATTTACTTAGTAGTTATTATTATTATCCATTTATTTCAGACATAATCCCTATGGATTGTCTGAAATAAATGGACATAGATCTTAAGAAAACTGTTACACTTCTTTATGTGTTAGTAACAGTTTTCGTTAAAACACTTCTGTAAGTGTTAGTAACAGTTTTCGTTAAGATCTATGTTAGTAAGAACATAATCTACTAAACATCACAATCCATATAAATATATATGTCACCGTAAAATTATCAAACACGTTATATTGTAATATCTCTAGCGATATTGTAAAATCTCGAAATATTGTCAAATGAACATACTGCTTACAACAAAACGCAATATTTTTAGTGAAATGCATGCGATAGTAGTCAACTCACGCGGTGTGGAGGGAAGGAAGGGTCCCCCTTGCCCAGTGGTACAACTCTCATGAAAAGATATTGTACCATTCCTGAGAAATACTAATTATTATAACCTAACCTTAAAACACTATATTCCCCTAAAAAGCGTAGTCGAAGAGAAGAAAGCGTATTTTCGAGTGCAGGGTTTAAAGGAACCTAACTAAACTAACGGGGGGGTGCCCCAAGTCCCGATTATGAGGGCAGAGATACTTCCGTATGTTCAGTTGACAATAATTCGAGAATTTACAATATCGCTAGACAGAAACACGTTATATTGTAATAAAACCTGTTTGATAATTTTACGGTGACACATATACTCTATTTTCGCGCAGCTTAGCTTGCGTTATTTTCAAGAATTATGCTACAGGAACGATTTAAAAATGGCCTATGATAATGTATCTTCGCATTACCGGAAGAATTTTTAGAATTGGGTAGTTAGATTACCCCCCACATCCAAACTTACAAAAACATTACCTTTTTATAATATTATTATAATAGCAACATTCAAAATGACCCTAACAAAGTAACAATAGCCTTCAATTTCAGTTCGAGCTCCAAAAATAGTTTCTATACTTAACATACATTTCGTTGTTCTACAAAATAAGTTTCTTAAAAATAAACAAATATTTTAAATTGTTGTCAATCCAACAGGTTTCAGATCTTCAAGGGTGATACGCCCTTGTCTAAATCTATCTCGTAACCTGAAAAAGAGTGATTATTTTTTAATTAATTGGTAATATTTTTCATTTGTGGAATAGACAGGTGGAATTTTGAGATGGTTCAGTAAGGGTCCGTTTGCAACAAGCGAAAAAAAAACTGTGACATCAAAAAACTGCGCGATAATTTTTGCGCTTGGTGGAACAGAGGCCCTAAGCTTCGTCCGTATATTCGGATCTATCTACCTCTCTCACTCGCACTCATCTGCTGACGCAGAAGCGTTAGAGAGTAGGGCCTCTGGACCGTAAGGGCACCCGAACAGTAATTGTAAAATGGAAAATAGTCATAGGAAACCTTCTTATTATATGTTGAGAAATAAATTTCGATCTGCATTGACTGCATTCCGTTTCAGACACATTTCTATAACTAGGTTGTATAGTAAGACAATTCAGTAGTTTTTTTATTGAGTCTGATAAATGCAACATCACAACTGCCTGCGCCGATATTACCAGTTTCATCATGAAGGTTTTTGTACCAAATTTCTTGGATTTAAGTTTCACAACCAAGCAAATATTTTCCTCTTTCATTCTGCTTTGTTAGTGGTAGTGCATCATTCACATCCTTTTAATTTACAACTTTCCTCACACAATCAATCCACCTTTCTTTTGGACTATTCCCCATCAACAGTCTTTACTTATCACTATTCCAATTCTACTCATCACACCATCATCATCTGCCTAGCCTTCTCCCAACTATGTTGGGGTCGGCTTCCAGTCTAACCGGATGCAGCTGAATACTAGTATGTTACATGGAGCCTATCTGACCTCCACAATCCAGTCAGCTGCTCATCACACCATTCGTTACAAGATAACCATAGACAAAAATTCTTACCTCTCCTCATTATGTCTGGTGGACCATAGAGCAGGCATGTATAGAGGCTTCATAGTTTTCAAAAAATGATTGCGCCACATCTCCTCAAGTTGAAGTAGGCCTCCGTTGTTCAGATAATAGTCAACTACCTTCGCACCGTGAGCTTCGTAGCCTTCCGTGTCAAACCTGAAACCCAATAAAAAGATTGACTTTATTAGAACTGATTCACGTTTGTAGTAGTAATTCAGATATGTTGCAATGCTCGATAAAATAAAAAATGGTGAATGGCAAAATTAAAAAAACACTGATATTCAGGGCTATAATATCTCAAAATGCTAGACCGATTGATGACAAACTCAAAAAGCTGTTAGGACTTACACTACCTCAAAAGGCTAGAAATATTGGGTGAATTTCTCAAAGGGATGTATTTCCCAAGAAAATCCCCCATGGAAAATACAACAGATAGTGATAGTTCGTTGGACAATCCAGCTAACACACGGCGCCAATCACTTCCCGGGCTGACTGGTGTGAAATTGGCTACCGAAGCCTCTACCAAGACGCATCATCAGGTCTTGAATAGCGGTCATGCTACTGGTGATTCACGCAACAACAAGATCTCAGTGCAAGAACACAGACGTATTGCAACCTGGAACGTACAGTCACGTCTAATAATATGTATACACTTTCCTTAATATTATAGCTAATTTCGAGAGAAATAACGATTGTAACTAGGACATTGGATCCTTTTCATAAAAATATGAGTTCCAGAATACTATGTACGTAATAACATTAAATTTTAATCAGTAGGTACATTGGGAGAAACACAATTTTAAAAAATCCTCAGTGTTTACATTACTGGCACCAGGAAAGCTCGAAATCGTGGAAAGAGAAGCAGAAGGTCATAATCTTACTTTGTTAGGATTACCGAAACTCATATGCGTGGACAAGGTCATCAAAGAACGCCTGGTGGAAACACCCTTTATTTCTCAGGCCCTACAGACTGCAGCAGTAACGGAGTCGGTATATGGATGTCCAAACATTTGAATCAATTTGTGCTTGGTTATAACCCTGTTTCTGACCGAATACTAACGCTGAAACTGAGCACTAGGTCTTGTACCCTGAATATCATTGTGGTATACGCCCCTACAGCTTGTACCAAGGACGACATTATAGAGGGATTCTACTCGGAGCTTGGAACAACCCTGTCCAAAATACCAAATCGAGCTCAGATGACTTTTGTCATCGGTTTTTGGAACGCAAAAATAGGGAAAAACGACTTGATAAAGAAGGCGTTCGAGTTTAACACACCTCTCATCATGTGTTTTATAGACTACAGTAAAGCCTTCGATTGCGTAGTCTGGCAAAGCCTGTGGAAGGTACTTTTGGAGCTTGGAGTACCGCATCATCTGGTATCCCTAATTCATGCCCTGTACTCTCAAAATAAGGGCATAGTGAAGGTAGACCAAACCAACTCTAACCCCTTTAGTTTCAGAAAAGGCGTAAGGCAAGGATGCATTTTATCTCCCATCCTCTTCAACGCATATGGAGAATATATTATCAGACGGACTTGTGAAAACTGGGAAGGTGGTGTGAGGATAAGCGGAACCAAGCTAACACATCTCCGTTACACTGATGACACTACTCTTCTAGCAGCCTTAGAGTCAGAAATGGTAGAACTATAAATACTTACACAACTTGAATTTGACAAGCTTCATCCAGCAACTCTTCAGTGACTTCCTCCTGGTCGGGGTAATGCTGCAACAAGATGTCTTCCAAATCTTTCCGCCTACTCTCTGGTACTTTCTGGGAGAAGTATTTCAGGGCCCGCGCGCAAGACCGGATTTTTCTGTTGAGAAAGAATCATTGTAGAAAGATTATCATCGGGCGAACCTTCGATATGCGAATGGGGGAGGGAGACCAAAGGCTAGGTAGGAGGAAGTAGTTAATTTGCATTGTAGAATCAAGGTCCAAAATTAACCTTTTGACTGAATTTTGCGAACTGCAAATAGGTTGATAATCAGCACTTTTGGACGTCAAGTAGGAATTTTGGAAGACGGTATGAGGGCGCTTTTAATTTACCGTGTGGTAACCGTGCGGCGTTGGTACCGCTACCGCAGCGCTTACCGACGCCGCACTGTTGCCGCGCCGCGCTGAAACCGCCCTTAAACAGTCCTCCAAAAAAACCGCGCTTGACTTTTTAGTTTTCTAACTGGGAAGAAGAAGGGACGGGACCCAGCAACACATTGTCTGATAAGTAAGTAGAACGAAGAAAGAACGCCTTGCTGAATTTAGGGCAACACAAATTCGAATTTTACTGTAACAGGCATGCTAAAAAGTTGTTTTGTACGAACGCATTAATCTCTGAAACTAACCATCGAATTCAACATTACATTTTGATAAAAGTGGAGAAATTTTGTCTTCGCAGCCGAGACGTAATTCACATCCGAGCCGTAGGCGAGGACATAATGGAACCCAGAACTGCAATATCAAAGTTTCTCCATTTTTTTTGCATGTGATAGCCCTATCCTTTAAGAAGGTTATAGGACGACTACGACGGGTGAATCCGCGGGGCACAGTTAGTGATGATATAACCAAAAAGGTAAAGCCTCCTTACTTTTTACTGACGTCCTCATAAGTCTTCTTGCCTCGTGGCTCGTCGGACATGGGCGCGTCGCACTGCTTGACGAGGAACTCGCGCATCGACTTCTCGAAGATATTGCTCCGCTGGTGGCACGGCGCGCATAGCAGGATCACGTCGTGAGACGAGTGGTCTTTCATGATCTCTGGAATTTTGTTCATTCAATTCAGTTCTGGGTTAGGCTCGCCTAAAAGGCGCTTAATATGCAAGCAAATTACAACGACAAAAATACTAAAGTTTGACACTGAGTTTCGTACTGAAATTCCTAAGCGAAAACCGAGTTCGAAACAGTTGCTGTTAATTTTGTATTACGAACGTTACAATGTTACCATATAAGGTGTGTAAATTTTTGTTTTCTCTAATGAATTATAAATTATTTAGTACCCTAATACAACGTTTTTCCATTATTATTGTAGCGCGTATGGCGGTGGCGCGGCGCTGACGAGGTGATGGCGTGGCGCCGCCGGCGCAGTGCAGAACAGGCGCGCTAATGGCACCGGAATGGCGTGGCACGGGCACATTCTAGTCTTTAAAGTCTAAATTGTTACGCATTTTCGTTGTCTTGTTCCCGCCCTGTGCATGCCACTGCTAACTGCGGGTGCGCGGAAGTGGCGCCCGCGCCGCGCCAGCGCCACGCCCGCGCCACGCTATCTCAGTATGTGTCGCGCCACACCTCTTCCATACATTTTGTATAAAATATCAAAGAAGTGGCGCCACGCCACCACCTCGCCAGCGCCGCGCCACCGCCATACGCCATAATATAGGTACCACTCGTGTTTGTCCCGCGCCTTAGGTGGACTAAAACGCCTTCTACTACAATGTTGCTGACCGACTAATATGGTGCTTATATTCTAGTACGGCACTAACACAAAACAAAATCTAGGACTCAAACTCACCTGGGAAGTTCCTCCTATATTCCCTAGGGACGACATTCTTGCGGATCCAAGACTTAGACTCTCCACACACAACACACTTGTTCTCTTTCGCCAGCGTGTAGTATTGTCCTGTGTCGCCGACCGCTCGCCCAGCCGGCTCGAAATTGAGGCGAACTGCGATGGGATCTTCTGTCAGTAACACTGCTAGATCTTTGTTTACGAACCTGTGGAGAAGTTGTTGTGTTATATTGAATGATAGTGACTCCCTCATGCGCCTCCCTCTTCACAATGATATTCAAGCTGAGAAACGACCCTGTATAAAGCCGTCAACCTCAAACATTCTGTATAATATCAAACTAAGTTAAACGATTGTTTTGAGGTGGTTTTGAAGTGAAAAATCAGGTTTTGCGGCAGGATTCAATGTACTTAAAACATTGTACTGCTGTATTGAATAGTACAGGGGTCATGGTTACCGGGGTTGCGGGCCTGTTCGAAAGAGATACCGCGGCCCCGGAACATAAAAGGCGAGGAAGGAACATGGATGGTTTTTAGTCAGTAAGAGTCTGACACTCCCTCCCGCTCCGCCCAGAGTGGGGGGGGTCATTTGATGATTTCCCATCCTTAAAAAAAAAAAAAAAAAAAAAAAGGGGTCATGGTTATATGGTCTGGTTTATATAACTTGACCACCATTACCTCCGTAACTAGAAAGTTATCATGATGAAAAAACTTATCGAAATAAATAATAAAAATAATAATAATAATAAATATCTTTATTTCCCAAAATACACAGAGAAAATGATGGGGAGAACAAGTCCTTTCGACTTTGTTATGGGTACTTGTATACCATTAGTAGACGCGGCGCTTATTGTGATCAATAGAAACCATGCAACAGATCGTAGATAAATTATTATTCTCAGTAGCATGTCCAGAGGGTCTATCTATATGCCCGGTTGATGGAAAAAGCTAGTTCTCTTTTATTTATGTGGTACTTAAAAATAACTGACAAAATGTAGAAGGTACATTTTTGCCTTAGTATCTGATAATTGCTTTGGAGGGAATTCTCAGTTTCTCAGTAGCATGTCCAGAGGGTCTATCTATATGCCCGGTTGATGGTAAACCTCGCTCTCTTTGACAAAATATAGTATATTTAATATATATATATATATATTTATATGAGTGTCTTATGTATGTATATGTATGTATTTATTTATTGTATATATGTAAATGGTACACCACAGGCTACCTGCAGTATTGTCTCTCCTTCCCCTTTAAATCCATCCAAAGGTTGTCTTTAAAATATCGCTTTTAGCGATAAGACCACCCATTGTGTTACCCCTTGTAAAATGTTTAAAACTGTTGTATTTTAATTTGTATGGTGTGCATAATAAAGAGTATTCTATCTATCTATCTATAGTAGGTACAGATCTCCCTATCGTTGTGGTGGTGAAGTTGTTACGTCAGCATGGAGGTTCTAAAAACAAGTTTGAACTCACCACATGGCTTTCTTCTTGTCGCATGTACACAGCAGTTCTCCATCAGGGGCATGTAGGAATCCGTTGTTGTATAGAGGTCGTTGACGCATGGGAGCGTACCGCTTCGTCGCTAACAACGGCTCTTTGACACGACCGTTTTGCTTTTTTTTGGTGCTGTTGAAACATATCAGGGTAAAGATTGTGAAGTAAATGAATACATTTATACAGGGTGTAAACCGACTCTTCACGAAGCAAGTTAACGTTAAACAAGCATTCTGTACATCAAACTAAGTAACTAGACGCAAAAAATGTTTGCTAGGAAACGACTTTTTGTGGGGTGGTAAATCATATTTTACTTTAGGACTCAATGTAACGCACTAAAAACAGAAACACCCAGTGCTGATAGATGGATTGCGGGGGTCCCGGCGCTACTTGAGCAACTGACGATTGGTTTACTTATTGGTAATAGATCAACCTTCGATGACAATATCAGTCGGCTTACTATGACTCTTTTATTTGCAACGGTACGGTACCAGATTATTATGCATCGATTCGAAAATAACAAATGGAAAGTGGGTCTTTCTAAACGTTTACGCGCGGTCGCTTGCTTTTTGCAGACGCTCATTTCTAACCATGAGAGCTAATAGATACTTTTCATTCCAGAAAATAAACATAGAGTTGGGAAAAAGCAAGAGAGAATGATAATGCTTCTGCCTTTTTACGATTCTTTAAATTATTTCATTATCTGGTGAAATACCTTGCCACCTATGACCTACAACGATTGTTTTATTACTAATCTGGGGGCACTCCCGTGCCCCAATATTAGTAATAACTACTCCCCAACTCAATGAACTCATAATCACGAGCGTGGTATAACCAAATAGTAAGGAAATGATAACCTTAAATACGTTATCAAAGTTGTCGTTTCTTTATCTAACATAGGACTTCCCTTCTATTTCAACTCGAAATCGACAGTAAACGATTCATAAAACTACAAGTTACTAAAGTTGTCAAATTCGTTTATTTTGTCAAAATAAACAAGTCAAGTGTCAAAGATCTACGAATGATCGCCGGGACCAACTATTTAACTTAAAGCCGTGAGCCCGTGAATACGTCATTTATTGGAAAGAAAATTAAAGAAAAGTTGTTCAATGTTCAACCTTGTTTCTCAAAAAATAGGCTTTAGGAGGTGAGGAAAATCATTTCTTCGTAAGGCTTTGGTAAAAGGTAAAACTGCCGCATGAACGCGGGAATTGCCCAATAATTTTAACCCCGTTATAACAAATAGTAGGAAGTTCATTCTGATTCAACGTTATTTCCTATTAGTATTCATGTTTGACTAGTCATAGGTGTCAAGGTATTTCACCAGATTATTAAATATTTTCACAGAATCGTGAGTAGGCAAAAATCATCATCTCTCGAGCTTTTTCCCAACTTTATTGAGGTCAGTTTCCACTCTTACTCGATGCAGCTAAATACCAGTATTTTACATGGAGCGACTCCCTATCTGACCTCCGCAACCCAGTTGATGGTGGGTAATATGGTAAAGAAGAAAGGCCCTTCGGTAATATGGTAGTCAGACTTCCCAGACCACAAACTAACCTGTAACGACTGTCAAAGATCTACATGACAGCAAATGTCTGCCTACTCACTAGAAGGCAGAAATGTTTAGACGAAGCACCGCGGCGCGATAAAAGTTAAAAAAAGTCAGGTTTTTTACTATTGGGGTTATCCCCTATTTACTAGTGGAGGAGAGATCGTGAGATCGATTGAACTCAATCTGTCATAAAGTTTGCAAAAAATTACGTTATCAATTTAAACTTATATTGTCACTTACGAAAGATAACCCGCGGTCGCTGTAACAGCGTCGAAATATCGGGAGCTCAAAATAACAAATAATCATGGAAGATATGCCGTAAGTGACAATATAAGTTTAGTTTTAAACCGTAAAAGCAAACAGTTCCTTATCAATTTCTATAATATTGAAAGATTCCTCTGGCTAACAGCACAACGAAACCAAAATGTGGCAACGTAGAGGTAAAAGAATTATGAAGGAACACATCTTCGCCCGGAGTTCGAAATCATCCCGGCCATGCTATCGAGATAAAATACTAGTCTACATTTCATCAAAACTTGTTCAGCGTCGAAAAATGCGTTGTTACCCAGCGGAAAAAGAATTACGGAGGACAAGGAAAAACTAAATAAATAATACCGATAAAGGCATAATGAATAACCAACCACTTATAGGTAACTAATTAAGCTATCTTTACACCTATATTCGTAGAATGTTACGTATACATAATTATAGTTGAATAGGTTATTGCATCAATTACAAAAATGTCGTGCAAGTGAGAGTTGACCCGGTCAATTTGGGACGCACATTTCACATTTTAGACCAAGCAAGAGCAGTATTGATGACGGAATCTGTATAATGGATCCCGCAGCATCGCTGGCATTAAAATCGTTTTATTTTTTATAACACCCTATATGTTATCCAAGTCTAATGCCCGGTTTCCACCAAAGCGTGTGTGGAGTGGTGCAATCACAAGAAAGACGAGAGACGTGATGTATATTTGAACCAATGTGATTGGTCGAATCTTGCACATCTTCTCTCCGGTTCGCTCCTCTCCGGTTTGGTGGAAACGTGAATCAAATTCCGTATATAGATTAACTTTATCTATATACGGAATTTGATGCAAATCATCTGAATGACGTGTAAAAGTGTTTTAAAAAAACCTACTTGCTGAATAAACATAATTTAACCTAAAGATCGGCCCGAGCGGCTGTTTAATAACAGCCGCTCGGGCCGCGATAGCCACGAGCTTCTTCACTTCCTTCGTGGGAGCACCTTAATTATAGTAAAAATGAAACTCACCCATCCCTTAATTTGACATGTTTCATTTTAAAATGCTTGTCTGCAAACGTGGAGCAGTGGTCGTCTAAATGCGTCCATACGCTGGGACTACTAGTGCCAAAGACCCAAGATAGCACAGTTTCTTTCTTTCCAAGCTTTTCTAATAACATTGCGAAGATTCTGATAGCGACGTGTGCGTCGATAGCTGCGTATTTTACTTGTCTTTGTGTTAATTCTTCGGCTTCCCAATCACTGCAACGAACCTGGTGATGAAATGAGGAGTTAAAACAAGTGACCACGATAATGTGTGGTGGTTCATACAATATGTATGTGTGTTCATAAATATTGTGGTGTTTCTTGTCCATTTTATGCGAATCGGCCACTGGAATCAATTAATTTCATTTTTGACTTTCAATGGCCTAATTTAAATAAATGGTATCACTTTGACTTTCTACGAAGTGAACTAGAAACAAACAAATTTTGGTTGCCCCTTTGAATGTTGGTAAACCCTTAATGACATGAATCCGATACACTTTATAAGTCCTTGGGCAGCAATACGTTTTTATACGTTCAAAGACCTTTGTCAAGACAAAGATCTTGTCCTGCAGTAAGACATTTACAACAACATAATTCAACACGTCATGTGATCATGTCGTCATCGTCACACAGATATTGCAAGGTGTACATATTTTTGGCAAAGCGACGCTGATTCTGGGGTAAAAGATTTTGCGCTCATTGCGTTTGAAACTGGCCCAAGTCTAAAGACCAACGCATTTTTCGCGTTTATTTTAGACGTTTCTGCTTCAGTTTATTGAGTTCATTACACGACGACGCGTAGAATATGCGTCATCAAGGGAACAAAAGCTTTTATTACTGTTAGTAGTGAGCTTATCAGTACCATGTGCGTTCTACTCATCGTTTTATTGCAACTCATTTGAATAGAAAATAAAGGATCGCTGTCCTTCATGATATTTAAATATCACTTACTGCAACACACTAAGTTTGCAGTAGGTACTGATATGAGCGACATTTCAATATTTCGATATTTCCGCGCTGCTGCTGAAAACTTCACGAACATGAATTTATTCTAAAAATTTAAGCCAATTCAGGCCCAGTGGTGGCGGCTCCGACATACGAACAGTAAGTCGTGGGTCCCCGCTGCTCTCAAAACAGTAGACGAAAATATCGTGAGGAAACCGGCATGTCCTAGAACCAAACATTCGAAGACATGTGACATCTACCAATCTGCACTGGGCCCGCGTGGTAGATTATAGCCCATTCCCTCGCATTGAGAGGAGGCCGTGTCCCAGCAGTGTGAACATTATAGGCTTTATTCGGCTATTCTTTGACAGAAACGAATATGCGTCTTTGTTAACAAATTATTTGTATAAGCCAGATAATATAATACTTGTATAAGAAACATTCTTACCCTCCAACTTTTATCCAGGACAGCTCCTAGCAGAGTGGCAGACAGCGTGGCCAAGCCTCCGGCCTCGAAACCATACAGTTTAGCCAAGTGTCTCACATCCAAGGTAGATCTTAACATCACATTGTAATCGGTGCTCAGGTACTTCCCATCGTCCACGGGAGCTACGCCCACTTTGTAGATTGTAACATCTTCGAGAAGATTCTGAAAATAATTACATGCATAAATTAAGCCTTTTTTTCATCGGGCTATGTAGAAACTCTCAGGATCGTAGTACTGACTGTGAACTCTTCACAGTCAGTACTACAATCCTTACAGAGTCCTCTTGCTTTACGAGAATACATCAGCAGCTAAGTTGTGAGTACGAACTACGAACATGACCTCTTTCAAATGCAACACCAATAAGACGACTCGAATGGCGTAGTGGTAGTGTTGCTGCCTTACATTCATAGGGTCCTGGGTTCGAATCCCGGTAGGAGCAAATGTTTGTGTAATGAGCATGGACATTTGTTTCATGGATGTTTATATGTATAATAAGTATGTATTTACAAGCAAAAAAGTTATATATGTAGTATTTATCAACTATCTGCTGTCTACGACACAAGCCTTGCTTAGTGTGGCACTAGATGGCGCTGTGTGTTAATATACAGCGATAGTTATTAGTTTTTATAGTTAATATAAGGTCATTGTTTGTTCTTTTAGGGACTTTTTGTTAGTCGCTTCCGACTGTACCACAGATTAACCATCTAAGCATTTTTCAGGACCCGTATTCACAACGCTTCGAATGATTTTTTGATTCAACAAGTCGTACGTTTATCCTTTTTTGGCAAAACGAAAACGAGCGAGATAGACATGAGACTTGTCGAATCGAAATCCATTCCGAGCGTTTGTGAATACGGGGGTCTGGTCTCTTTGACTTTAAACATCGATTGTTCTGAAGGATTTCGAATTGTAGAGTTTCGCTAGCTAGTTTACTTTGAGCTCGCAAATATCATTGCATAATAATAATCTATTTTTAGATTTACACACTGATTTCAAATCCTTGCGAGTCACGTTTCGAGTAGGTATATTGTGATTGTGACGTCACGTTTCGCTGATGCAATTTAAACAAATGTTGTGGTGCCAGTCTAATATTATCCTGTTAGGCGCCGCCTTTTTACTCGCGGTTTTACCACTACGCTGAGTGTGTGTATGACGATGACGTAGGTACCTACTATTTGATTCGCGCAGATGGTGGGTAGGTACCAACTTGGAATTTAGAATTAGTCGCGGCCTCGCGGATTTAGTGACTCCCGCGTAAGTTTGTTTTTTGTTGAGGTAAAATCGACCTTGTGATGGCCATAAGGTTGCATATTATTTGTATGATTGTAGCGTGGTGACGGACGCCCCTCCCACCTAGATGGCGACTGGGACAGACTGGATGTCCATATTGTGATGTTCTAGCACATGACATTGAAAATTAGCTCTTATCGCAACTCCAATAACACACACATTCGTATTAAAAATATAAATTTGAGCTATCTATAACATTTTTATCCTGCACACATGTTCGATATATGGTTTATACGACATTGATAAGTCTGCGCACGCGGCATCACTATCTCAGAACGATTTTGGTTTAGGTATTATAATTATGCACTGTGTCACTGCCGACAACGAAAATAAACACGTACCTATTTTGCAATTCATCTTTTCGCGCATTTATTATTTAATACTTTTTATGGTTTTTTTTGCTACTTGCAGTTCAGAATAAGAGCATGTAAGGAATATTTCTGTCAGATATTTTCTTTGAGAAACTCTTCATTTCAATTACTGTTGTTTTAAATCCCATGTAATAAGGGACAAGCCACTAACCATAAGCCGGGCACAAACCCAGACTCTGTAGCTGCTACTCAGAAATTCATGATGGAAAACCCAACCACATTACCCAACCTGGTTTTCAAACCCAGGACAACATGCTCAGCAGACACCTTGAACCTTCCAGTTCGGATGGAATTATCATTAGTACTAAATAAATGAACCTATGTACTTACTTTTAATGATTCAGGCACTGCTTTCAAAGCATTCAGCCTGAACAGCCCACAGTACCCATCAAAAGAAGATAGCTGAATTAGGGCTACTGGATGCCTCTTTCCTTCGTTGGTCACCCATTCACAGTCAAATCCTAATGCTCTGTGATTCCGACAACGCCTGAATGAAAAAAAATTGGTTGTCTGTAAAGTCGGTTTACGGACGATAGATTTACGTGATAACGTCATAATCATTATTTTATGTAATACAAAAAAGGAGGTGGAACGTTACTATGGAACGTTACTATTTTTCATGAGTGTTGCTGGTATTATCAATTTATAAGACGTTATCACGTCAAAAAAATATATAAAAGATTTGTTCATAATAATATGATCAACACATGAAAAAACAGATGTTCCATACATTTTGTGTGTGTAAGCATTGCAGTTCTGCCGTGCTAATTAGGAATGCAGTAAGGGTAAGTAACCTGTACATGTAACTCAAAACATTTTAGCAAAACTTCAAAATCATTCCTAAATAAAAAAAAACAAATAAAAGTTAAAATTTTTAGGCACCATTTACTCAAACTACTAATAACCTCCTTACTGCACTTCTAATTAGCAGGGCAGTTATGAATGGAATGGCTGTTTCTTTTAATTATAATAGGTTGAGTTGTGCCTGAACAAAGATAAATCATTTTATTTTGAGTAATCATCTTTTTGCCATGTGATTCTCGGTTTCAAGGTTGAGTAAATTAATAATTTTCCAGTGAATTTGTGCAATTATTGGCCTTTCTCTCTATGAGATTTTAAAGTCAGATCAAAAATATTAATTTATTTCCCATTCGAATTCTAAATTTGGTTGTAGTGTAGCCTTAGGTGGCGCTATGGCGCTACGACTTAGAAACATTTTTTTTCTTCAAAATTTTAACAATTTTATTGCAGTATTAGATTGACCTTGAAAAAAGTCCAAAATTAATCTGTTGGTTTTCTTTGCTGCTAATAGTGCCCCTAAGCGTATACTCCAACTCTTAAAAATCCACCCCTAAGACGACCCACTGAGTCCACTGACCCTAAATTCTATTTATGTTAGGTTATGTAAACAAGGCAGTTTGTTTACAAATAATGCTCTAGTAACAAGGATTATTACCTCCTCAACTCTCCAACAACTTGATCACAAGATTCTTCAGTAGTTACAGTATTGATTGTCAAATAGTGAAACATATCCGTAGCATTTCGAAGTCTTTTTCTTAGTTTATATAAAATATACGAAATGGAACATCCTACAGCTAGAGCTGCTGTGGCCGCACACAGTTTATTTCTCGTTGAACACTGCATTATAACTTTGTTAAAATTCACTAATTAAAATAAGCAATAATTCAGAATAATGAAGTGATCACTTTTGATAAACGTTTAAACTATCACAGGACAAATATTCACAATGCGTGAAATAACTTGAAAGTGCCATGAATAACTGAAGACAGTAGACGTGTTTTGCGTTATATGTAGTTACTTGTTGACATGAAAATCTACTCTGTTACTTTTATTTCCGGTTGTCGATTAACCAAATTGCCTCAGCTTGTAGTAGTCTTGGCTTGGGTTATCCATACTGTTTTGACTCTGTGCTGCTGAGTCACTGACACAGAGTACCTACATTTTTATGTAGGACCACTGACACAGTTGCGTTTACAATTTTGCCGTTTGTATTGTACAATAGGTACTTGTGTCCTTTGTGACGTGACACTGACACTGACAAGTGGTGACAAGGCAGAGAGTATAATAAATGGCTGCAAGACCACAAAGATAAATGTGTTTTTCGTGAGAAATTAGAAAACAACATAGCCGTTTTTATGAATAAACCTTGGGATAATCGGATAATCTAATGCGCAGTGCAATTTTCATTTTTGTATTGAAAGTTCAAAAACTTTATATGAACTAGCAAGTTGTAATTTTATAGCATTGGCAACATAACTGATAAACTGTCAAATGTGTCTGCAACGCCAATAAAATACGGCAATGTTGCTTTGGTTTGTGTAATTTTTGTTGTAAATCATACATTTATTGATTTTAGTTAATATCTAATTACAACAATAATGGCGCGGGACAGGAGTCCTGAGCGAAGACGTTCGCGCTCACGAGAACGCCGTGACAAGGACCGTTATGAAGAGCGTGAGCGTGAATCCCATCGCGACAAAACAAAACGTCGAGAGCGGTCTCGGAGCCCAAGGAAAGAACGAGAAAGGTCACGAAGTCCTTCTAGAAAAGAAAGCGATAGGCCTCGGAGCCCCGCACGAAAAGATAAAGATAGATCAAGGAGTCCCGCAAAAAAAGAACGCGAGCGTGGTCGATCTCGCAGCCCCAAGAAACGTGACGCTAAAGAAAAGGAAACGGACAGCCGAAAGAAACATGATGATAAGGAAAAGTCAAAGGGCAAGAAAGACGAAGAGAGTAAAACTGAGGAGGAAGAGTCTCAAGATGGAAAAGATGAAGACTCAAAACCCGTAAAGAAAGAACCATTGTCTCTGGAGGAACTACTTGCCAAAAAAAAAGCAGAAGAAGAAGCCCGCAGTAAACCAGTCTTCTTGACGAAAGAACAAAGAGCTGCTCTAGCTTTGGAACGACGACAAAAACAAGTAGATGCTATCAGAGCCAATGTTGACAGGCCTTCTATAACAACAATCGATCTTACAGGACCCTCCCTCTCTAAAAGAGAAGAAGAAATGAAGAAATATAGAGATGAAAGAGAATTGATGAGAGAAAAGGAAAGGGAAAGAAGAGATGAGAGAGAGAGGGAAAGAGAAAGAAAATATGAAGAAAGGAAAGCTAATATGAATGACCGCAGGGGTGGTGGAGAAGACAAAAAAGAGAAAAATGAAGAAGTTTCGAAAACAAAAGACAAAGAGCGTGAAGAAGAAGCCATCAAGGCTCGTTATCTGGGCATTGTTAAGAAAAAACGCAGAGTAAGAAGATTAAATGACCGTAAATTTGTGTTTGATTGGGATGCATCAGAAGATACTTCTAATGATTACAATGCTCTGTATAAGGAAAGACACCAAGTTCAGTTCTTTGGTCGCGGTCATATTGCTGGGATAGACATAAAATCTCAAAAGAAAGATTATTGCAAGTTCTATGGCAATCTGTTAGAGAAACGCAGGACAGAATTAGAAAAAGAACAAGAGAAGTTGCGTCTTAAGAAAGTTAAGAAGAAGGAAGACAAACAAAAATGGGATGACCGCCATTGGTCTGAGAAGGAACAGGATGAGATGACTGAGAGGGATTGGCGAATCTTCAGAGAGGACTATAATATCACCATTAAAGGTGGTAGAATTCCTAACCCGGTCAGAAATTGGAAGGAAGCTGGCTTCCATCCAGACATTATGGAAATCATTAATAAAGTTGGCTATAAAAGCCCTACACCTATCCAGAGACAGGCTATTCCCATTGGTTTACAAAACAGGGACATCATTGGTGTTGCTGAAACTGGTTCTGGTAAAACATTGGCTTTCCTTATTCCTCTTTTGACTTGGATCCAATCTCTACCAAAAAATGAACGTTTGGAAGATGCGGATCAAGGCCCATATGCCATTATTTTGGCACCAACTCGTGAGTTGGCGCAACAAATTGAAGAAGAGACAAATATATTCGGAATTCCTTTGGGCATTACATCTGTTGTTGTAGTGGGAGGTCTCTCGAGAGAGGAACAGGGTTTCAAACTGAGGTTGGGCTGTGAGATAGTCATTGCAACTCCTGGTCGTCTCATCGATGTCTTGGAAAACAGATATTTGGTATTAAATCGTTGTACTTACGTTGTCCTCGACGAAGCTGATCGTATGATTGACATGGGTTTCGAGCCCGATGTGCAGAAGATTCTGGAATATATGCCAGTTACCAACATCAAACCAGATTCGGACGCCGCTGAAGATGCCTCCGTTTTGCTAGCCAATTATAACTCGAGAAAGAAGTTCAGACAAACTGTGATGTTTACGGCGACTATGCCTCCCGCTGTGGAGCGTCTAGCAAGGAGCTATCTACGTAGACCGGCTATAGTATACATCGGATCTGTCGGCAAGCCTGTAGACAGAACAGAACAAATCGTTTACATGATTGGCGAGAACGAAAAACGTAGAAAGCTGACGGAAGTATTGCAGAGAGGTGTCGAACCTCCGATTATCATCTTCGTCAACCAGAAGAAAGGAGCGGACGTTCTTGCTAAAGGTCTGGAAAAGCTGGGCTTCAACGCCTGTACGTTGCACGGTGGTAAAGGGCAAGAGCAGCGAGACTTCGCGCTGGCCAGTCTTAAGAACGGCTCGAAAGATATTCTGGTGGCGACAGACGTCGCTGGTCGTGGTATCGACATCAAGGACGTTAGTATGGTCATCAACTACGACATGGCGAAGACTATTGAAGATTACACGCATCGTATTGGTCGTACAGGTCGTGCTGGAAAGACTGGTAAAGCTATGTCGTTTGTTACTAAAGAAGATTCGGGGCTGTTCTACGATCTGAAGCAAGTGTTGCTTACGAGCTCCGTGTCTACTTGTCCGCCAGAACTGATGAACCATCCAGAGGCCCAGCACAAGCCTGGCACTGTAGTCACCAAGAAAAGGCGCGAAGAAATGATATTTGCATAAGTGTAATTG
The DNA here is from genome assembly GCA_916618015.1 of Xestia c-nigrum. Lineage (NCBI taxonomy): Eukaryota > Metazoa > Arthropoda > Insecta > Lepidoptera > Noctuidae > Xestia > Xestia c-nigrum. The sequence goes on along the minus strand of OU745246.1, from coordinate 5,846,178 downwards.
AATGTAACATTTTCTTTATCGTTAGGTGTTATTATTGAATAAAAACCGTAGTAAAAATATAATTTGTTTATTTATTTAACGTCGATTGTATTACACTTTCACTAGCAAACAATAAATAAATTTAATATTTCACTAAATTGGTTACGGTTGTCGACTTTCACCTCACGGCACCGCCGGTACTGAAATAGAAATAATTCTTACATTACTATTGCTATTTTATTTACGAGCGCAGACATAAGATTCGAGATGGTTGGATTATAAGATTTTAAGAACATTTACAGAAGTCTGACGAATTGTAAAAATAACATCATACCCAATAACCTAGGTATTGAATGAAAAAAGGGCCGGCTCCACTGAAGCGGAGACGAGACAAGAGATGTGTCGTAATGTTTAGGCCTAACGAAGACGAGGAGCGTGTGCGGCGTGCGATAAGCGGTGTGCTGTGAGCGGCGGCGTAGGTACCACTTTGCACAGCTTCAGTGGATACACCCTAGCTTTAACACATCTCTCGTACACCTAGTCTCGTGTCCACTTTGATAGAGTCCGGGTCGACATCAGGATCACACTAGTAATCCTCGACTTAGTTATTTTTCATTACTGGGCCATCAATAAATGTTATCCGAGTCTGTGGCTTTATTATAATTAAGTATGCTTAATACATTGCGCCACTGGGGTAGGTACCTACTAATGTAAATCCGATCTCAGATCAACATCTTTTTAACGTGTCAATTTATTATCTTGCTGCCTGAACTATCAACAGTCAGTCGCCTGGTCGGATCTCTTGGAATTAGATCGAATTTCAGAAAGCAAGATTTGTTAAAATTCTAATCTAGCAACTGTAATGCAGGTGCAACAAATAGTACTCTTGCACTCATTGCACCTAGTACGTTAAACATGACATAAAATATGACCGTGTGACGTAATATTACATCATGCATCCAGCATCACACATGTTCCACACGCAATATTGCTTAACAATTTCGAATTGTAGACAAGACATTGCCTAAACTATGTGGAAATAGATTTGAGTAGGGACTTTTTTGAGTGATGAAATAAGTTCCCTGTCGTAACCTAACGGTACTTTTAAGAAATAGACACAAACACCGAAATAATAACATCATTCATACTTTGCTCGAAAATCCTAAAACTAAAAAAAATGCCGATGACCCGGTGAAGGCCCCGGGAATACGCTGGGTGCGAGAAGCCCGGAAGCTCAGAACCGGCCAGTCTATCCATCCATAGACGTCTTTCGAATAATATGATAATGAAAGTGTGCATTTGTTTTAGATTTTTTATAGGTGTATGTGGGATCCTTACCGACCGCTTAGTGGATGTGACTCAGGTTGGCTGGACAAATCTTCAAAATAGCTCCCATTTTACTAGGTCATTATGGCACTTTATGTGACGGCTAAACACCCTTTTAATATCTATCTTTGAAACTACGCAAAGTTTCTCCGTCCCAAATTCAGGTTATCATTGTCGTCCCCGTAACAACATTTTGAAGGTCGTAGATCATCAGACAGCGGAGATACAGGTGTCCAGCCAGCTTGAACTCAGGTTGGCTGGACATTAGGTTTTTGTTGATTTTTCGTAAACCCTTGCATGTGACGCCATAAATCAAACGTTATTATTGTCACTGTACGTATCACAACACTTTTAGCTCGATGCCTGTCACAAACTTATGTGACGCCCGTATATGAAAAAAGTCGTCAAAATCACTTCCGTTACCGAGATTGAGAGACTAGCGAAAAGTGGTTTTTCAAGATGGCTGGACCCGTTTTCGATCGATTATCTAAGATTCTGTAGCGTCACAAATTCTGACATAAGGGTGTTTAGCCGTCACATAAAGTGCCCTATTGACCTAGTAAAATGCGAGCTATTTTGAAGATTTGTCCAGCCAACCTGAGTCACATCTTAGTGGCGGTCTGCCATCACGACTAGTGTGTTTAGGGAAACTGACAATATTAGTGAAACTAGACAGGTGCCTGCTTGATGAAATCACTCCTTTTTAAGGTCTCTGCTGTACTATTTTTGACGTGATAGCGTCTTATAAATCGATGAACACCGGCTGCACGCACGGAAAAGTGTCAAATAGTTCCGATTCGGCGATCAACGCCCAGCCCAAGCCCTTGGACGGCTCGGACCTAGAAAACTGAAATCTTGCACAGTGGTTCCCTTTATAATGTACTTAGATAAGGAATGAGGAAGCATTTATCGAAATTCAACCCCTAAGGCATGTAAGTTTGTATGAAAATATCGTCAGTTTATAATGTTAAGATCTTAAAATTGTGTGTTTAAGCTGACGATTGAAAATTAATTTTATACGTGTCTTAGCATTTTTGATAATTCCACCCCCAAAGGGTTAAAAAAGGGGATGACGTTGTGTATGGAAAGGGCTAAATTTATTATCTAGGCGGATAGTTGGAAGCTAGTAACGGTGTAGTTAGAATTTCAATCCTTAACCTTTTGGACGCCATTGTCACATATACGTGACAAAATAGTAGATGAAATTGTAGCTTGGCGTGGAGGGCACGCGCGAGCGTTTATGCTGTGGCGGTCAAAAGGTTAAGGCTTATACTCCAAGGTACGTTTTTTGCAATTTGCAGGGCAGTGCTAAGTTGTATGTTGATAAAAATATCGGTCGCGGCTGTAAGACGTATACACAATTATAACAGAATATTATAATCATCAAAATCATCAATACAATCCTCAAAGTCCATAAAAGTGAGGAACGACTTTGTTGTGAAATTCGTTCATCGACTCTTATTAGGTCGGTAAGTACTAGGTACCTTTTGCTCCTTTATTAATTATAACCCTTCTAAAAACGTCTATGACAGTACGAACCTGAACCTGGTTTTTCTTCTACTTCTTCATGTGGGAATAAATATTCTGAAAACCAATGTAAAATAAAAATTAATAAATTCATCAATTTAAATCATGGACAGAAAAAAGACGCAGAAAAGGCAAACAAAAAAATAACGAACATTTTCAACAATTTGTTAAGCCCATAATAGTTATTGCAAGGAATTAAAAACAAACACGAAAAAAAATCGGATCTAGCATTAGATAAAAGGAAGAGTTTTACATTCATTCCGAATTGTAAGTTTTATAAAAAAAATTGCATGCTGTTTCAACACTAAAATAATTTAAGAAATGCGAGTAACCAAAAAACCAGAAAGATTCACCATAATGTGCAGACTTGCAAAAAAACATGCAGGATTTAAATAAAAGCTGGGATGCGGGGGTGATCGTTTAAAAAGCCACCCTAACACACGAGGCTATAAGTTTCATAACACCAAAGCAGGAACACCAAAATTAGGTAGCAGAAGCAAGCAAGGTAAACTAGTGTTGCCATGTGCTCTGATTTAGTAATAAGTAATGCTTTCTTAATTTACATCTTTGAAGATATATATTTTTTTTTAAAGAACGCGTTTCGGTATAGCATCTCTTAAAAAGCTTAAAATGTCTGTGCTGTATCTGCTTAAGATATACATATTAAAACTTCTGACAATGTTGGTGGTTTTCTGGCACTTGGAGTGGAACTAACTGTTTCTGCTGTGAGTGCATACAAGTTGACGTATAGAATGCAACAGTTCTTTATCTTAATAGAATATCAAAATTTTCTTCCTTGAGTCTTAATTTCAAACACAAATCCTGGCAACATTAGTCACAAAAAAAAACAAAAGCACTGCCACCATTGCAAAACGAATCCCGTTTGAATTTGAATACCTATTCTTTTTTTTCTTCTGGTTTTGTTTCCTCTTTAGCTGGCGGAGGCATTATCGCCTGCCTGACCGAAGATGCCAAAGAGATTGTCATATCGGCGAACTCGGAAAAGTCTTTCGGGAAAGACAGCTCTGGGAATTTCACCTCCAGTTGGGGGTCCCCGGGTTTCACTGATAATAGTTTTAGAATTTTGTTTAAGGCCTTAAAGCATTTATCTTAAATATGGGCAGAACCAGCTACTATCTGGTCATATGCATTTTCATTATATATTTTGTTAGAATTGCGTTTTTTTTATTCCAAACGATTCAACTTTCATAAGAACCAAAAGCTCTTTTTTGGATTATGTAGTGTAGATACTTATTTTATTGGTCAAGTCTGAGTATAACAATATAATGGATAAGTAATTTTTTGTTAATGAAGTCACTTTCATGAAAAAATAAATTTCTTTGTATGAGTCAGTTTTTGTAATAATTATTGTTATACATTACCTCCATAAAGGAAATTGTAAGCGATGTTGACATATTGCTTAGCTAGTGCTGAATTGTTCTTTAAAATCTCCTTCGTATCTTCAGGGAAGCACACATAACCCATGGCGGTGGTGCCGGCACCCGCGTAAATTACTCGCTGAAAATGTAAAAATAACACAGCTAAGTCTTAGGTATTTGTAATAAGGTTTACAATCTATATTTATAAAAATGAAACCCGTTTTCCGTTGTCACGACATAGCATGAAAACGGCTTGACCGATTTGGCTGATTCTTTTTTTGTTGTGTTTGTTATTGTCAGGAAAGGTTCTTATGAAAAAAAAATGTAGTAGGTAGGTAGGTAGTAGTAGTAGGTAGGTAGTAGTAGGTAGGTAGTGGTAGGTAGGTAGTAGTAGTAGGTAGGTAGTGGTAGGTAGGTATTAGTAGGTAGGTAGTAGTAGGTAGGTAGTAGAAGATAGGTAGTAGTAGATAGGGAGTACCTAGTAGGTAGGTAGTAGTAGGTAGGTAGTAGTAGGTAGGTAGTAGTAGGTAGGTAGTAGTAGGTAGGTAGTAGTAGGTAGCTTTTTCCCTCTTATGTGACGCAGACGAAGTTGCGTGGGTCAGCTAGTAGAATAATAATATCGCTGGATATTACACACAGCGCCATTTAGTGAGCCACTAAGCAAAGAGGTTTGTGTCGTGTGTGGACACCAGAGAGTTAATACTATAATATAGTAATTTTTGTTAGTAAATACACATTTCTTATTATACATGCATTACTCGGAAACAAATGTCCTGCATGCTCATCACACAAACATTTGCTCCTACTGGGTTTCGAACCCGGGACCCTAAATACGTAAGGCAGCCACAACAAAGATAATAATGGACACGGGAACTCCTACTGATACCAATATGGTGGGGGAAATGTGAGTGGACATTTTTCAGTGTTAATTTGCCAACCTTTTTTTAGGGTTCCGTAGCCAAATGGCAAAAACGGAACCCTTATAGATTCGTCATTTTTGTCTGTCTGTCCGTCCGTATGTCACAGCCACTTTTTTCCGAAACTATAAGAACTATGCTGTTGAAACTTAGTAAGTAGATGTATTCTGTGAACCGCATTAAGATTTTCACACAAAAATTGAAAAAAAAACAATACATTTTGGGGGTTCCCCAAACTTAGAACTGAAACTCAACATTTTTTATTTCATCAAACCCATACGTGTGGGGTATCTATGGATAGGTCTTTAAAAATGATATTGAGGTTTCTAATATCATTTTTTTAACTGAATAGTTTGCGCGTAACTTCTAAAATACGAGAATGATAAAACTAAAAAAAAAATTATGTACATTACCATGTAAACTCCCACCGAAAATTGATTTGAACAAGTAAGTAGTTTTTTTTTATTCGTCATAAATCGTAAACAGCCATTTACCTTTCATTACGGAACCACTTGGCCGCTTTTTTAATATTATTTTATGAAAATTGACAAGAATAGCGATGACCCTTGACTAAAAAAATATGATTCTGTCTATAGTCCGTCAGTTAGACTAACGAAAAATATTGGAAACGTATTTCTTGTTTTATCATATCAATAAAAAATGACGAAGATAAAACGCGTAGATCTTCAATATCAAGGGCTCTTGTGACGTCACTTTCCAATAAAAAATATACTCAAACGTGACGTCACACGAGTTTGCAACGAACTGAAAAAATGTGTCTAAGTTTTTTAGAAATCTATCTGACGAACAAATTAGTTTTTTTTTTTTTGTCATGAGGATACCCTATTGTCTTTACTAATGACGCCTACTAAAAGTATACGAGACAAAATAAAAATCACTGCTTACAATGATATGACAATATTACAATTTTGTTTTCTACCAAAATAGATGAAGTCAAGGTTATTTTTGTCTAGCACTAGCACGTTTAAATGACTAGTGCATTTTTATGAAGATGATGATAGACATATAGTTATACTGCATCAAAATATAAATGACATTGGAATGAATTGTTAAGAATATAAAAACGCCTGTAATCTTCAAATGGTTAAGAGATGTGCACCCACATTTTGCGAGCTAGTTTAAGCCCTGTGTAATGAGGAGAAATAATTTATTGACGTACCCGGATAATGCCTCCTCTCAGGCCGAAGATAAAGCCAGTAAGACCGCCCATTGCTACAGCACCATACCGAGACTGCTTGTTTTCTTCTTCTCGAAGATAACTGAAGATCCCTGTCAAGTTGAGTAGTAGGATGTTTTATAATGACCAAAAACCAGTTCTTTGGAATTTTTGTTTTTGTAGTTCCCATCATGGTACTCGAAAGATTTATGAATGTTTTAAAAAAGCTGTGAAAACATACTTAAGGTGGAAGCGACAAGATGGCCCAAAATTATTACTTTTTCTTTGCAGATTCACTGTTGGTTTGTATGATTAAAATAAGATTTGCTATGATAACAAAATTATAGTGATTAAAATTAAACTCCCTTATGGGGCCGGCGGAGCATGCGTTTTTCATACAAATAATATGAAAATCAAACATTTTTTATTTTTATTTTTTTTATTTATTCTTATGGTATTATTACTACATATTCTTAAGGTAGTGTGAATTTATTTAAATTGGATTACAGAATATCCGTGTTCCCAAATATATATTTTGAAAGAATAATGATATAAAGACGAGATATGAGGAATATAAAATTTCTCTAGGAAATTTGTTTTTCTCATAACTCTCGTTCAAATCAGTGTCCATTCAAAATAAGTATTTGGTAACCTAGATATTCGGTAATCCAATCGAAATAAATACACACTACCTTAAGAATACATTTGATTTTCATATTATTTTGGTATTACGTTTGTATGAACTTCGTATGCTCCGCAGGCCTCTTAAAGTCCGTTTAATCCCATTAAAAGACTTTTTCATGTATGAAACCGTAATTTTCTGGCGCTTCTACCTTTTTGGTTTATACTTCAAAATATTACATTATGATTAATTTCTAGTTTAATAAACCTTTGTTTGACCTTGATACTGTTGGTTTTTGATAAGTTTGACTTTAAAATCATAACAAAGAAATTAAGATAGCATTAAATAGTCAAAACAAAAACATCAGAATGCTGGGCTGTGGAGATGGATGACAATAGATTGTGACGATGTGTGGTGTGACAAGAATGAATAAAATAAGGAATGAGTTTATTAGAGGAAGTTTGAAAGTTTCACCAGTTACAGAAATGAGAAAAGTTAAAACCAACTTGGTATGGACATGTAATGAGGAGGGAGAAATCGCAGGTGAATAAAAGAGTGACGAATAAATATAAACGTTGATGGATGGAGAGGGTGAGAAAGACCAAGGAAACAATGGATGGATTGTGTAAAGAATGATATCAAGGATAAGGTGTCAATGATTGAATGGCAGCCGACAGGGGATAATGGAAGAAAAATTTTTTTTTTGCCAACCACAAGTAACATGGGATAAGGGCAAGAATGATGATAAAGTAGTCCTATGATGTACTTACAACCAGTCTTATCTTGGAACTCTTGAAACTGATCTTGCACGGAGTGTTTTGCACGTTCCCCATGGTCCACCACAATCTGCAACTGCTCACGTATGGCCCGTACGGGAACTAGGAGCATAGACTTCAGATATCCAACCTCATTTTCAGGTTTCGGTTTTGTCTTTCTGTGGAGAAAAAAGGTTGTAATACAGTTGGAAAATATTATCTGGTGTTATCAGTAAATAATCATTGACAATGAGATATTGTGTTTGTAGATATGAATTAGTATATTTTTATTCACATATTTCATTGTAGAAAAGATCAACAATATATACAATTCCGTATTGTATAAGCTGTAAGGGAATTGTGAAAGAATTTCAAACAAAGAAAATAACCATCAACAAATTAAAAACTGCATCTTTCAGTTTAATATTGTACCAAAAGGCAGCATAGGTTCTGCAGCATATTTATGTTCTACTATCAGGTTTTCTCACCATTCACAACAACACACCTTCACATTCATGATTATTAATTACACCATTTAACAACCACTACATAAAAGCTTCAACAAGATAAAATGTAATAGCACATACTCAGCATAGTCCGCATGTGGAGCTTCGTATATGGGCAGTTCCGAGAGCTTCATGGGCTGGGGCTTCGAAGGGTCCGGAGGATCCTCCCTGAGAGGAGTCGCAGCTCCCACCGCCGGTATCAAGGTAACCACCCCGATCGAACCTAACACTACTTTTCGAAGCATCTTTTCAACAATCAAAACACAAACTTTAGTACAAGTCTGATAAACAAAGCAAAAAGGTTTTCAAATTTAATGTTTTGCGCAGATTACCTCTAAAGAGATGTTTCCCAGCAAAAATTACATAAATGTTGTATGTAACAAAATTACGAACATCAGCTGGGCTGCTGACAGCTGCAAGTGGTGTTGCTATAAATTATTTGAAATTGCGGATTGCCATTTACCAACAAAGTAAATGAAAATCACGTATTTTATTTATTTAGAATCCTTTTTATTTTTATTATTTTCTTTGATTATTTTTCATCAACATTATAACTCTTTGTAATTTGCGACTGTTAGAGAACCGAAACCATCTTAAAATGAACCAGAATGCACTTAGAAATGATCAACGCGGACAATTTTTTTTATGTAAACAAAGAAATGTCATTGTTGCCTGTGACAAGTGACAAGACAGGCTGGTGTAAAAATCATTTTGTCTGCAAATTCAAAAGAGATTTTATTTAACTACAGTAAAGCTAGTAATGGTTTAAGGCCTTATTACATTACATGATTTATCGGACATGATCGACAGCGTGGCAGGGGGCGGTCGGGACCACTCGACCATCCGATTTCTTATTACACTTCCCTTTCCCTGCAGGCAGATCGTGCCCGACAAATTGTGTAATGTAATAAGCCCTTTACAACCTACCACTGGCCTGCAAATTGCAAAAAAAAACAGATATTCAAAGAAGAACAGGCAAAAAAAACCCAGACCCGACAGAAAAGTAACATACCTCAGTTTTTTTGTTATTATTTATATAATCATATTATATAGTTTTTATATTCGAAATCAATGGCTAACACCAAAATATTGCCTTATGTTTTTGTTCAGGCTTTACACTAAAAAAGTACAAAATGCCTACGTATCTACACAATTCGTAAATATATGTAACTAAATGACGTAGAAAAGTAAGTAGTTATAATACATCCCGTATTAAAAAAAAAAAATGTTCGTATAGGAAGTTATTTTAATTTAAGTTATTTTTTTTTTTTAGTCAGTAAGAGTCTGACACGCCCTCTCGCTCCACCCAAGGGCGAGAGATGTCATTAGATGATTTTAAACCACATTAAAAAAAAAAAATCGTAAGTTGAATGTTGTACTAGGAGTTCAAAAATTATATAATACAGCTGTATCTCCAGGTCTCCTGGATACATCCCATAACTATTTATCGTCATTTAGTTACATACATTACCAATGAGGGATTTTCTTTTTCAACTCCCCTAGTCGCTGGATAGATGGCGCTGACTGGAGTACGTTACTGGAAGGAACGGAACGTGACATAATTTTCTGATTTTTTCACTTGTATGTTATTTTGAGACCGTAAAATGAAACGTACATTTAAAGTAAATAAATAAAGTAATGTGACAATGGTCACATCACATCACATTGATATTTTGAAAATAGCCTCTATATGTAACTAAACAAAAAGGAAAAATAAAACAATACTTACCAATACTTTTTAGTTTTTTCCACGCCAGAAAGAAAATGTCCCAAGAGAAAAAGAAGAGAAGTCGTTTCCTTGTGGATTTATGTACAAATGAAGGCATGCATCTTTTCCCTAATGATGAAAGTCGTAAAGCGCAATGGGTACAAGCCATCGTACATTTCAAACCTGGACGGGCCATAAAAAGAAATTCGCACATATTATGCTCAGCACACTTGCACCAAATGATTTTGTAAGAACACCATTATCAGTGTTACAACCAAGTAAGTTCATCTATGTTTAGTAATGTAGGTATTTTCTTAGGTTCAAAATTCAACAGAGATTAATTTATTCTATCTCAGATTAGATTCTAATAATAGTTTACGTGTTTGGCCGGAGGAGGCAAAACACCAGAAGAGATGGGAAGAATTGGGTGACGCCTTTGCCCAGCAGTTGGACTGAATAGGCTAACAACAAAAAACAATAGTTTACCTATTTTTAGATGTGGCATCAAAAATATTGAAGCAAACAGCCATTCCATCCATATTTCCATGGAAAAATTCATCTCAACCTCCCACAACAAACATCCAATCATACGCTGCTCCAGAACCTGATGAACATCAAGATTCTCAGGCTCTCAACTTCTCTCTCTCACTGATGGCATACCATGGGGAAGGCCTACGACCGGCCGTCTACGTTTATTATATGCAAAAAACTATAAATATACTATAACTTGCTATTAAATTGATAACAAACACACGCTTTGTTATCAATTTAATAGCAAGTACTATTTAAAAAATGCCAAAAATATTTGAAGCCCCTAAAAATCCCCCTAATCTTGTCCCTAAAAATGTCCCTTTTAACAATTCTATTCCCTGAATTTAGGGGTAAAACCCTTAAGCTGGCAACCATGCCAAGCGTTTTGACTTTGACACTAGTAACGTAGTCGGGTCAACGCCATCTATAGAGTTGTTGGAAACTTTTTTTTTTTTTAAATACTTAAAATGAAAACCTCTCATTGTGTAGATAAGTAGGCATTTTGTATTTTTTTAGTGTAAACCCTGAACAAAAACATAAGGCAATATTTTGGTGTTAGCCATTGATTTCGAATATAAAAACTATATAATATGATTATATAAATAATAACAAAAAAACTGAGATATGTCACTTTTCTGTCGGATCTGGGTTTTTTTTATATGGGATGTGACCGTTCTTCTTTTGATACATTTTTTACATTCGTTTTCCTTTGCCAACGATTACCTTTCCTATGTTCGAAAAATATTTGACCGCATTTCATTTCACCCAAATTATTTAAGTTAGTGGTGTACCATGGGGACATTGCATAGGTTTCTGAGGATCATGTTCTGTATCCGCTGTATTATTATGATATTGGAGTCACAAGCGCTCCCCCAGAGTTGTATGCCATACATCCAGACAGGCTGGGTTACCACAACCTGGTTTAAGGATACTCTTGTATATGAGTAGTTTGTTGTCTGTACTGAGTTTGCTGTTTCGGCCCAGTATCCAGGAGAGCCGAGTGTATCGAAGTTTGAGTTTTTGTCTCTTAGTTTTGATATGATGTCTCCATGTAAGGCGTCGGTCTAGGTGTAGTCCAAGGTATCGTACACTATCTTGATGAGGTAGTGTATCGTTTCCCAGGTGTACAGGAGGGCAATTTCCTTGTCGCACTGTGAACGTAACGTGTACAGATTTTGATGCACTAGCCTTTATTCTCCATTTTTGGAGCCATTTGGCAATCTTGTTAAGGCTTGTTTGTAGTTTTTGTGTTGCGAGCACAGGGTTTTTGTCGCTTGCTAAAATTGCCGTATCATCTGCGAATGTGGCTGTAGTGACCAACATCCTCTTCTGGCAGGTCAGACGTATATATGGTATACAGCACAGGTCCTAGGACTGATCCTTGTGGCACGCCAGCATCTATTTGTTGGAATTTGGAAGTGGAGTCAGCTTCTTTCACCTGGAAGAGTCTATCTGTCAGGTACGATTTCAGCAGTAGATAGTAGCTGTGAGGAAGGCTATTCTTGATTATGCAGAGTAAGTAGTCCTTTATGCCAAACTTTGTCAAAAGCCTGTTGTATGTCGAGAAAGACTGATGAGCAATACCATCAAACTGAACAACTTTTTCCATGGGATCACTATCGATTACGATGGTGGTGATATCCAAGCGTGCAGCGTGCAAACAAGCATTCAACATGAATTTAACATTGTTTCGGTCACGGCTCCGATGGCGTTGCGGGTTTGCACGCGAGCTTATCGCCGCAGATGGTTTTAACGCTCACCATCGCACCTTCAGCTTGCTGCAGCTCCAGCCGCGGCAGTGGGCCTTAAAACTACGGTACTCAGCTCGCTGGCGGCCCTACCTCTCCGTGCCTACACGGCCTTAAATTACACTCAAGCGATTCGTCTCTCCCACTATTGACTTTATATGACACTGGTGCCGATTCTCTTGTCACAAATTTCTCTAAACAAGACTAAAGATCACTAAAATTTAGTTTATTCCTGTCAAACGACGTTTTCCATTCTGAAATTTATTAAATTGACATTAATATATACTATTTGGTTAATATTTTAAATACAAACAAGGACCCGGCCCCGCTATATATTTGTGACCAAATAGTTTTATGTAAAACGTTGTTATGGTGAAAATATGGGAAACAAAAAAAGACGTGTGGCACTCGGGGACTGCCGCGGTAAAGCTATTGCATTTGTTTTTTACGGGGGGTGTTATGTTATTTTCGTTACGGAATTTCTGGACTCGGTCTCCACTCTCAAGGCCCGCGATAGAAGCTATAGCTTAAGAGGCCTGCGGAGCATGCGAATTTCATACAAACGTAATACCAAAATAATTTGTACAACAAAGATATTCTTAAAGTAGCGTGTATTTATTTTGATTGGATTACAGAATTTATAGGTTCCCAAACAAATATTTTGAATGTACAGTGATTTGAACAAAAGTTATGAGAAAAATACATTTTCTATAGAAATTTTAAATTCCTCATATCACGTATTTACATCATTGTCCTTTCATGGTCCTTTCCAAATGAAAAAAAATCAAAAGACGCTTCAGTCAATAGCAAAAAGTTATTATTTTTAGACGAAAAGTTCAGTAAAGTAATGCCTGTGACACCATGATACTTCGATAATTTAAAAAATGACAAATAATGCAAATAGCAAAAAAGGGGTAAGTAATTTATGATATAATTACGAAATCTCTAATATTTACAAGATTTAACAACTTAATCTATAATTTTACTTGTAATTTAATACAATAAACGATTGATATAATTTTAATGTAACTATTTTTTATAAGCGTAACAACCATTGAATATCGAGTCAGGGGTGTTAACTGTTATCATTATAGATGGTATCAATATTATTTATTTTAAACGATAGGCCTAATGATTTTCAATTAAATAAACGTTTTTCCTAACAACGTTTTATGAAATAAGTTGTATTTATCTAAAGAAATTATATCACCAGTTGAAATGAAAATATACCAAATAACTTTTTAAGATATGAGACGCATCCGCAAAAAAGACGTCGGTCAATAGTTTTCGGTAAAATGAAATTCGAACAAAATAAATCGGAAAAGTGATCGGTTCTCGTTACCAACAGAGCGCCCATTAAATTAGCTTTTTTTTTATTTATTCCACTGGAAACTTTTAGTTAAGGCCGCTTTCCGTATTAGGGTGTTAACGATTTGAGCGTCCATAAACCCGTTCCGAATTGCCGTGAGTGCTATAACGATGTCCCGTGAATCGTCATAGATGACGTCATGACTTGCGCCATCTTGCAATTCCACCGATTATGCCCCAAATAAATTTCACCATGAGCGCTGTCAAATGACCTGATAACAGCTCTTAGCGGACATAATCGTGAAATCTAAATCAGAACGCAAAATTTTGATGTGAGCGCTGTGAGTGATTATTTTCTTATACTGAAATACGCAGCCTAGCTTTCCACTTTGGATGCATTTCGTTTTTATAATCGGTGTAATGTAATCCTATAGTTACTGTACTCTTTGATGTAATCGCAAGATGACGCATGTCATGACATCATCTATTCAATTGAAATCGATGTCACGCTCACTGTAATTTGGATCGGGTTAATGGAAGCTCAAATTTTTTACAACCGAACTCGGAACGCGGCCTTTCTGCTGCGATTATTTCTCTGTAATAATGTTCTGTCAAAGTTAGTTGTCTTGTCAAATCTGTCATGGCCTCGACATGTCACAATTTTCTTTCGTCTTTCTTTTGTGTATAACTGTGATTTTAGTGAACGTTCTAAAACAGTATTGAAAATTAAGAGCTATATGAAAATTGAATAGCTTGAATATTTATTTCATCGTTCGGCGTTAAATGTATGAGTTGGAATAGGTGTGCTATAGAAATTTAGTGTCGGTCGAACAATTAATTGAGGTGATTGTGAGTACGGTTTTCGAGTATCTGAATCAATAAATTTTTGTGTACTTAACGTTTTATTAAACTTTGTGGTTATTGTTGTTGAGTTAAAAATGTCGGAGGTCCTATCAGGTCGTGTGTCTAAGCATAGGAGGGACCGTCGCGTTAAGAATAGCACAGGTACGAAGAGGGCCGCATGCTGGGACTGCGCTTGAACGACCACTTTGATTACCGCTTGGAGATTTTCATTTTGAGTAGTGTTCCGCTTGTTTGAGACATTACGACTGGCTAGTTCTTCATACGCCTATTCATAATATCACTCTCTTGTTTAGGGCCATTTGGTAGTCTTTCCAAGCCATGGAAAATAATTATTGCAGTTCTCAATTTCCATAGAAACAATTCATATTTTTCTACTATTCATTATCTCTTTGTTAGCATGACCCAGATCTGGATCTGAAATCTAGAATAGTGGGATTTTTATATCATGTTATCTTCTAACATAAATATTTCTCTGCTACACATTGTTTACACAAATTATTCATGATAAAATACATCCTTACAATGCTGCTGCTCATAGGATAATGTAAACAAGTATTAAGCAAAATAAAAAAGCAGCTATAAAAAAATAAAAACAAATGCATGGAAATAGGTCCGACTAATTTGACATAACTTACTCATTGACTATTATTCTTGTCTACCTTTGTTGTTTCATACAGGCAAAGGCTATTTAGCACACAGCCTAAAATAAAAATTGGTTAGGTAATTGGAGACTAACATTTGCTACCAAATAGAAATTGGTTTGCCTTAACAGTAGTTACCTGAATATGCATACTAACAAAGAACTTGTATCAATCCAGGACTGTGAGGTGCATGATGTGTGTAGAGTGACAATCTCTTAGATCAACTTGGGACGCGACTACTTAGCAGCCACCGAAGATTATTGGGATGAAATGGTACATAACTGTTGCATTTTATTTATGTATTTGTTTCTTTTTCCAAAAATCAAATCTTAAATTATAAATTGTGGGTGCCTCCTGTACTTTTCAAAATTGGTCAATGCATGTTTTTAATCTTCCATTTCACAAACTTGGTTGCATGTTTGGTAGTTTTAAATTGTAGTTTATAGTATAGATTGTTACAGCATTGTATATCTGATGTTTAAGCCACAACATAAATATTTCCAGTTTTCATCACTTTATTCCAGTGTTTTCCATTGTAATATTAATATAGAGCTGAACAATCAGGCAATGCTGCACCTATCTACATGACAAGTACTTGCTTTTATCTTGCCTTTTTATATGAAAGTTCGAAATTGTATAAATAATACATAACCTTCTATAATCTTTGCTAGTCATTATCATTTTCAATATCTAACAATTTTTGTTAAAATGGCATCATCATAATACTTGAAGCTATTAAAGTTTTACTTTGTTGTAAAAACGAGTTGCTACTTCACAGACTCATTTAAAGAGTTTTTATATGCCATGGAGTGGACCATAGACTACCTATCTAAATACAAACCATAGCTATAAGTAATAAGGTTGCGTCACTATTCCATTCAGTTGTTGAAAGGACATGGATGCTGCTTTGAAATCAGGTCTCACGATTAGCATAACAATGATTCTTCTCTGAACAATTATGGAATATATAACCATAAATAGTTATCGTAAAAACCCACATTTTATACAAGTAACTCTACTGCTTTTTATTTTATTCACTATACATAGCATGACTGTAGATCTGCTAGTAGAATGAAAATAATTGAATGCACACCAATTACAGAGACTGAGGTATAATTACAAAAAAAAAATCCTATTACAAAGTAAGAGATTACAGTTTATCTCAATTGGTTTTTATTGGAATCTAGTAAGACAGTTTTAGTAATAACAATGATCCACTATAAATATTAACTTAATGTCTGTTATTAAGCAGCAGAGTATCAGCCTCCCTTAGGTATTTGCCATCTGTCAATAGTTTGTTAAACACACCTGTTAGCATCTACACTGCAACACGAATATTACACATACACTATTGATATTTATTTTGATGTGTCATTCATGAAGGAATTACCCACAAACGCGTTTGTGCTACCAAAATGTAGACACAATAATGATGATTGATGATATTGTAGAACAAATGCGGCAGGTAGTAATAGTTGAGACTTTGGAAAGAAAGTCGTTCTTACGTCTGCATTTGAGATTATCAGCTTATTTACGTCATTAGTCGGTAGTCCTAAAGTATTTTCCACGTGCGTTATCTTATCTAATTAGATAGTAGGAATAGTATTACTCCACATATTGATAGCGTGTATAATCTTTTCGCTAGCTAAACACAGTTTTTAACTTTCTGTTACGCGTTTTATCCCTTTATTGGCAGTGGCACCTAATGCTTTAATGCCCGCCGTAATCGGCCCTGACACCAAACGATAATTTAATTTTAATTACGTTTGGTGGTATTATAAATCGATCTGACACGAATAGCTTGACTATCGAGAGGCTCCGTAAAGTGGCACCGTTTGCATTTTTTACCACCCCACTGATTTTAATGTTTGTATCTACTTCTGTTTGTCCGAAAGAAACGGTAAACAAAAAGCAATTTCACACATACCGATCGCCGCTAAATGGGACTGCATTGTTATTGTTATTTATGTAAATATGATCTACATACATAGTCGTGTTGTAGTGAAGATAGCCGTCGTGTCGCGTGAAACCTTTCTTATCAGTCATGTGTACTGTGACTTTGTAAAGTCTTTCAAATTTAACGTTAGAAATGCCTCTAAACATTCCAGGGTAAATACAAACCATTTAAATGTAGAACTGCGTGCCTGCCCCTAAAACTCTTAATGAAATTGCCAGCGATAAAATTTAGTAATTTAAACATTTTCAGTACTGAGAATGATGGCAATAATGCAGGAAGGGAATAGTGAGGTACCGAAAGAATTTCTGGAGACGGGGCGGACGGGGCGCAGGAACGCGATGCCGGACATCTTGCACCCTCAAAGCGCTGAGGCTAGCACCGCTGACCTGCCCTCTAGGTTGCAGCAACTCTCCGCCACCGGTAAGTTTAGTCTATAATCCGTTGAATCTCTTTCTTCCTCTAGCTCCTATAAATGATTAAAAAACTGTATACATATAGCTTGGAGGACCAAATCCACGCCGTGACCATTTGTGTAGATCCATAGCACAACGGTAGCACCTCTATCGTCCTATTTTCCGCTCAATAAATAAAGCGACGAAATATTATTAGATGACCCGCTTGGCGCTGTGATTTCTAATCCCGAATCGAAATAAACGTTTATATTGAACTAGGCTTGTGTCTGGGTCATAGTGTGTTTACGTACATACGGGTTTATTGTGTTTTCTACTAGCAGTCCTTATATGTATAAAGGACGCCGGTTTACTATATTTTCCGGGCTCAAATCAAATACTTTAATAAATAGTGTTCAATTTGTGGACTAATTATAATTAGGTTCTTAATTTGTAACTGTCGTAATAGGATTATGACGGGTAGTATCAGCCTTTATTGCCACTTAAGTCTAAAATTACTATCACAGTATACGTAACTACGTACTATTTATCAACGATAAAATTTATAACCGTCACGCGCCTACATAATTGGATTGTCCAATTTTTGTGATAGTAAACCTTTGAACAGAACTTTTTGCGAAACTTCTAGAAATTTGGACTTTTGGTTACAAGTTTAGAAATCGACCGGGTCAGACTGTTGTAAAAATAAAGGGGAACGGAAATGTTAGAGCATTGTTTTAGTATAACATCCGTTTTGCAGCTTTCCAATTTCTCGCACGTGCTCGTGACGCGCTGTCGACGTCAAACAAATTGTTGTGTGGCGCAGACATTTTTTTTCCTGAAAACAATTTGAACGTTTAGGTGGTAAAATACACAAATAAATACTCGAGTTACGTATGAATGGCGTCAGCACCCGCATTACTTCTAAATATCCGAGTTAAACTATTACGATTTTAGGCAACAGGCCAAAAAACACAAACCACGTAATGGAATTAGTAAGTATACATGCTTGTAAACTAAAATCTACGTAAGATCTTTTAAAGAAAAGCCAATTTCATTTGTGAAAAGATCTTGAGTTGTTTCAGAAGTATGATAAACCTGACGCCGTATTCACAAACGTTCGACTCGTTTCCGATTCGACAACTCGTGTATACATATATCTGTCTTCTTCTGGCATTACAAAAACGACCGAGATAGACATACGACTTTCCGAATCGGAAGCGAGTCGAATGGTTGTGAATAAGGGGCCTGATGCATTTTGTTTATACACACGTCAATATTATAGCTCAAAACCAACCGCTAAATGCGTAAACCATTAATCGTAGATTTTTTAATAGCTTTTAAGGGGTTTTTTTTATCTTAGATTTCTTGTCTAATGTTTTATTAAATTTCTCTTTGTCTTCAATATTTTTGATGGTAAATATTCTAACCAATCCAATTGGTAATAAAACATAGTTTGCAATTCATTGTAAGATATTGGGTCAAATTGAGATTGAACATCAATAAATAGTAACGCCAATGGATATCGATACGTCTTATATTTGTATTCTAATTAGAAAGAAACATATTAAATTACAGTATCTAGGGGAATTAAACGACAAGTACCTCGTGTTAAGATTCAAAATCGGGTGACATGAGAATCTGAAATTCGGCCCCATCTAAACAATTTGGAATCCGAAACCATTCCAGTTAAGTTTCGAGAATGCCCTTCCGAAGCGTAATTACTTTAGGGTAAACAAAACTATTAACTAAAAATCATCGTCCTCCTCTTGCCGTTTCCCTGTATGTTTCGGATTGGCGCTACTCAGACATTTATATCGTCTATACATTCCAACTAGCACACGAGCTCTACAACAAGCCGTAAAGCGGCCGGTTAGAGTTTTTTAATAACGGCATAGCCTCCATAGATAAGTTTACAGTAGATGTACCAGCGGCTATAGCGCCGCTGTACCCCTGAAAGGGGCCCCGATTTATACTGCCTAAGGTTCTACAATGTCTCTACAATGGTCGTACAGATGTGTTAGTACGGAGATATAAAGGTGGTATGCGAGCGGTAGAGTGCGCCTCATTATCTAAAATAAGGTCTTGGAGCGCGACTGTAGTGCTCGAATCTTATTTAAACGCATCTGTATCTCTGAATTAGAGTTTACAGATCTATACTCTATACTAATATTATAAAGCAGAAGAGTTTGTTTGTTTGGTTGAACGCGCTAATCTCAGGAACTACTGGTTCAAATTGGAAAAAAATCTTTTAGTGTTGGATAGTCCATTTCTCGAGGAAGGCTATATAACATCACGCTATGACCAATAGGAGCGGAGCAGCAATAAGAAATGTTGCAAGCGGGAAATGCACGCGAACGAAGTCGCGGGCAGAAGCTAGTTAAATATATATTTTTAAGTGTCTAAGGTTGTTCAACGGGCTATTGATAGTCCGTGGTACAACCTGTTTTTCTGCTGTAGATATTATAGAGTTACAAATATTCAATATACAACCTTAAGCGCTTTAAAAAAAGCTTATAACTCCATTTAAACACTTTTAACTATTAAAGCCTCTACAAGAGCTAGCGGTGTTTTAAAAGGTATTAATAACTCTATAACACGCTTTTGTATGTCCATAGCGATAATGTTTACTGTTGTACGGCTATTGTACCACATGCCTGTTAAAGAACGATTAAATACGCTACTGTACCACTTAAGTATTATATTAAACCCCTTGAACAGCTATTGTAGAACATTCAGGTTGTAAAGAAGTCGTTAAAGTAGCTTATGTGCTAGTTGGGATCTGTTTTTGCCATCATATTAGTATTCTGAGTATTCACCCTCTTTCCATCAATTATCATCATATTTTCAGCCGAAAGACGTCCACTTCTGGATATTGGCCTCCCCCAAGTGTCGCCTGACCGGTCCCGTGCGATTCGCATCCAGCGGATCCACCAGATCATCTGTCCATTGCACCTAGTGGGAGGCTTTCAGAACTTTTCGGCCCCATCGGCCATTCGTTTCCAGCATTGTCATCTTAAAATAAGCATGACAAGCGTGCTCCACCCTAGGCCGCATCAGGGCTTCTCGTCAGGCGAGTTGCGGCCAAATGTAAGCCTATTTAAAAATTGTATAAAAAAGCACGTTTCTGACCTCGGAACTGATAAAAGTGGTTAGAAGGGCCTAGTGAGCGGGGCAGGCGCGCCGCTCATGTATGTGAACGCTCATATTATATCGATCGACAATCAAGCTCGCCATTTTAGTGTGATTATTTTATTTTTAACAAAATGCACGCTCGTACGTAGGGGTATCTTGCTTGTAGTGGAGTTACAAGGGTGCGACACGGATTCTAATACAAACCACAGTGACAGAGACTACTTAGATAGAAATCAGACACTTGGTGGTGGTGTTCTTATTGCTGTTCGACGCGAGCTCATTGCGGAGGAGCGCTGTGACTGGCGCACGTCCGCGGAGGACCTATGGGTTACTCTAACTCTGAAGCGTTCCAGACCCGTAATATCATATAAATTGCATATTTGTACTATTTATCTTTGCAAACAAAACAGAGGGTATTCACTGACAGAACAGCTCACATATTTTTATACAAAATTAAATGACATTATATTGAATAACTTAACGGACACTTTCATTATCTTAGGTGATTTTAATTTACCAAACTTAACATGGCAACTGACTGAAGATGGATACTCTTTTCGCCCAGAAAATATTCACGGTTCTGTTCAGACAGATTTTTTTGACATCTTGAACACGTTTGATCTGGTCCAATTCAACGGTCATAAGAATCTTAATGAACGAGTCTTAGACCTAATTTTTTGTAACAATCACCTAACTGTTGATAAATGCTCTGACCCTCTTGTTCCTGAAGACCCTCACCACATAGCCCTTAGTATTTTGGTAAATTTCGTTGAGTATCATGCGCTCCCATCGCAGCCAAGAAAAAAGTTTATCTATCAATCAGCTGATTTTCCTTCAATAATAAAAGAACTTGAGGCGTTCGACTGGCGCTGTGATCTTGCTAAAGGGTCAGTGGATGATGCCTTGTCATTGTTGTACGTCAGACTAAATAAAATTTGTGAAACTTTCATACCAACTAAAACCGTCCAGTCTATGTCTAATTACCCCCCTTGGTATAAAACCCCTCTTATCAAAATTCTTAAAGAAAAATTTAAATATCACTCCAAGTTTAAGAAATATGGAAACTTATCAGACTATGAATCTTTTTTAACTTTGCGACATCGTGCTAAATTACTGGAAAAAGAAATGTACCACAGTTACCTTGAGGCAATAGAAAATAATATTATTAAATCACCTAAAGCTTTCTGGTCTTTCGTCAAGAGCAAGCAAAAGTCTTCTTGTACTTTACCATCAGTTATGAAGTATGGGCAGAGGTCATCAGGACAGGGTGATGAGATTTGCAACATGTTTAGCGAGGTTTTTGAGTTTAACTTTCTCCAGAACACTACTCCCGATGTAACTCAGTTGGATAGTGACATGCACTGCCTTTATCAAACATCTACCTCTGATATAAACTCTATTGAAGTCTGCGAAACTGAAGTACTGAAGCTATTGAGGGCTATTGACGTGAATAAATCTGCAGGGCCTGATGGTGTTCCTGCTATACTCATAATTAGGTGCGCAGAAAGCTTAACCTTACCACTTACCTTAATATTTCGTCGTTCTCTTAATGAGGGAGTGGTGCCGCATGTTTGGAAAACAGCATTTATTACCCCCGTCCATAAAAAAGGCCCGAAGGACAATGTAGAAAACTACAGGCCAATATCCAAACTGTGTCTATTTGCGAAGGTTTTTGAAAAAATTGTATACGCTTCAGTTCATAACGCCATTAAACAATCTCTTAATGACCATCAGCATGGCTTCCTAAAAAACAGGTCTGTTGTGTCAAATTTGCTAGTCTGCTCCGACTACTTGTCCTCTAACATGGCTGAACCCTCACAAGTGGATGTTGTGTATACTGATTATAGCAAGGCATTTGACCGTATAGACCACGGTGTTTTGTTGCGTAAGCTGCTTGCAATGGGTATCAGAGGTGATTTATTCAGATGGTTTAAGTCATATATTGAGAATCGCTGTCAGACAGTTGTGCTGAATGGATACAGTTCTGTTACTGTTAAAATACCTTCGGGAATACCACAAGGATCCCTTTTGGGGCCTTTACTCTTCATTATTTTTATAAATGACATTGGTTCGTGCTTTACCCGTTCCAAAATAATTATTTACGCTGACGATATGAAAATTTTATGCCCTATATCGGAACTTACTGACTGTTTCAGTTTACAGCGGGATCTGGATGAACTACAAAATTATTGTCTCCTTAATAAACTTGAACTTAATGTTTCTAAATGTTTTGTTAGTACATACACACGCAAACCACATGCAATCATGTTCCAGTATAAGTTACATGATACTAGCATAAATAGGATAAGTGTTATTAGGGACCTGGGTGTCACGTTTGACTCTAAGTTGCTTTTTGATGCTCACATAGAAAGTATTATCAATAAAGCGTCTAAAGCACTTGGATTCATACTAAGGTTGTCATCTGATTTTAAAAACGTTAAAACATATAAAATCCTGTATTGCGCTTTTGTCCGCAGCCACTTGGAATACGCCTCACAAGTGTGGAACCCTTGTTATAATATTTATATTGACAGAATTGAGGGTATTCAAAAGCGGTTCCTACGTTTCCTCCAGTACAAAACTAGGAAATATACTCCTAATTATGGAGCGCGATGCAAGAAATTCCATATTTTACCTCTGCATGAGCGCAGACGCATTGCAGATATGGTATATTTATTTAAAATCGCGAATGGAATCATAGATTGCCCTGAGCTGTTGGGTGGTTTGGGATTGGTCACGCATTGCAAAACTTTTCGCAAACCCACCTTGTTGCATATCCCTCACTCCAAGTCCGCGTACAGGCAGAATTCGTTCCTGATCCGTGCGTGCATAAGTTTTAACAGACTTAATAATGAACATGATTTGGACATTTTCAACACCAGTGTTTCTCAGCTTAAGCGTATATTGGTAAAAAGCTTTTTTATGGATAAGTAGTTATTTAGTTTGTTTTTTATTTTTTTATTTTTGCTTATTGATTATTATTTTTCTTTTTTTTGTCTTTTGCATAACATTTCAGTTTGTAGTTTGTAGTAAGTATTTATTTGTGTCTGTGCGTTTAGTTTGTTTTTCTTTATTAATTTATTTTTCTAGTTTGTATTATTCGATAATGTTGGTATGAATCAAAACTTATAATAAGTATTTTGTACCAACCGCTTTCTTTTGTTGGTTTTCTTTTTGTTTTTTGCTTAATATATTTATCTGCGGAAACTTGTAAATGGCCTTCGAATCCATATAATTTAAGAGCATTGTTTTTGTTAGCTGTAAGTTTCCCGAACAGTATAAAATAAAATAAAAATAAAATAAATAAAACCAGGAACTATTTCCTTTCTAACCTCTTTTATCAGTTCTGTGTTTCTGACCAATAACGTTTGCAGTTAAAATCCAAAATGGTAAATTTCTAACGTGACTGCAACTCCTCAACGTAATATAACCTGCGATAGTTTAGATATTGTTTATGATACGATTCGCTTATCACAATCCACCTGTCACTGCAGTAATTGAGGACTGGTGTGACGTAGATCGGTCGTAATGCGCCAATGATAAGCGCGGGTTATCGCACTCTGACGTACTAGCTCTGCAATATCTCAAATTATGATGAATTGATGACACACAAACATCGAATTATCGACACTATCATTAAATTATAATCAATCATTGTTTCTATGGAAATTTGTTCGTCACGAGAAGTATTGTCAATGTGGGAAATACTGTCAGTGTTATCGGATTCTTAACATGAATTATTTACATGAGAACTGCTCGCTGACTAGACAGGCCTTTTTTTCCGAGAACTTGTTCGATCGGTCTTCGAACATACAAGGTGGAGGGTCCATTTGCACCTTGTATCGTCGAACATCGAAGTCGAAACGTCAACAACGCTTTCTACACATCAAACTAAGTAATCCTGCGCAAAAATGATTGCAAGGAAACTTTTTTTTGGGGGTGAAAAATCACGTTTTACGGTAGGACTTGAATGTGGCGCTCTCAAAACATTGTGCTGATGGATGTATTAAATAGGGTCTTGAAGGTATTTAAAGTAAAGTAATGTCATAGAAAAAAAATATTAAAACAAACGTGAACTTTGACCTCCAATAACTAGTAACTAGAAAGTTCCCAAGTATGGTCCATAACAAAAAATCGCAATGATGACGGGGAGAACCTTTCGGCTTCGTTAGGGGTAATTTTACACCCATTAGTAATCGTCTAAGACTCTAAGGGCACACTATTGACAAGACTGTCTGAAGACAGGCTATTTTTTTAGTAGTGCGAGTGAGACAAACTATTTATTCCGTTTAGTAATATTGTCTGTCCTAAGGTGAAAGCGAAAATCATCAATACATCCATCCAAGTTCATAAAGGTGTAGGAACCATCTTACACGTTTATGAACTTGGAGGGTTGTATTGATGATTATAATTCTGTAACTACATACGTCTTACAGTCGCGAACAATATTTTAGTCAACATACTCGTACAACCTAGCTAGCCTGCAAATTGCAAAAAACGTAAGAAAAATTGAATTTCGCGGGCTACCCAAGAGTATCCAAGACAGTCCTGTCTCTATTGTGCGGAAGCCCTAACCGAATGTTGTTACAACTGGCTGGAAATATTAGCCATAAAAATCTGATGATGGCGAAAGAAGAGAAAAGTTAGATGTTTTGTGTGAACATTTCATTAGTGGGATACTGGGAATGCACTGTAAGTTCTACTAAGAAGACTGGACTGCTATGAAAGCAACTTATTATAATCAAGTGGAGATAGCTGTGATAAATTACACAGTCTGGCGACCTAGACTAGATGGTTATGACTATTATCTCTCTGGGATACTATTCAATTAAATCAATGAAACAAACTTGACAGCCTATACGACATAGATTCTCTGATTTTAAACAGTGTAATTAACTCTTCACTTCAAGTCATTGAATGTACGTAATTCTCTCGACTACTTCACGCCATAATATCTTTTTGTCATGAAACAGCCACTAAAGGACGCGTTACTGATAAAAAAGACATTACAATCGACCTCTGAAATGATGATAAATTACTCCTTTAAGTACTATTTTATATTCCTACCATACTATTTTACTCGAGTTCTATTGTGCTACGTAAAATGGACGCCTATTGCAAGGTCGATATAGACGTATAAATAGAAAATGTGAGTGTGCATTTCTATGAAAGCAATATTAGCTATTTTACTGTTATCATTCTTTGTTGTCAAACAAGTCTTTGTTGCCAAAAAATCCTTGTAGCACTGTAAAGGCATACTGCCTTTACAGTGCTACAAGGATTTTTTGGCGCTCGAATGACGTTGATATTGAGGTGCTGCTGCTGGTTAACATTTAAGTAATGCATTGGAAAAAGAATATGGCTGCGCGGCGTCAGTTACGATTATGGTGAAGTGCCAAAAGATTTTTAAACAGGCTAGGAAATAGGAATCCTTGTCATTTTTGGTAGGTTCGTCATTGTCTTGCTGATTAAAAGCGTCCCCTAGTCTCAGTTTGTCTTTCAGTAGACACCCTGTTTACTTTAAATACTAGCAGTTTAGAGTTTGTTTATTTACATTTTGATGTAAATGCAAATTATGATCGTTAGATCAGTATTCATATTTACAACACCCGCAAGCAATCGAACAGCGAACTCGAGCAATCATGAAATGCAACTACGTTTCCGATAAACATATTTTATTGATCATTTTATTGCAAATCCATGATAATAAACTGTGCGAATTGATCGCGATACTTACCTCTGTACTTTGAAGTAATCCAAAAATGTACTGAATTGTTTAAAAATCAAAAATTAAAAGAGTACCAATTCTAACTTTTTTTTGGTAAAATTTCTTATTTCAAGTCATAGTATAAATCTTCCTTATCTCCCTTGAAAGATTGATTAGGTAAATGATACTTCTCAATTTCCTATCCAATTATGTATTTTCGTTTTCTAAATAACAAACTTTTTGTTCGGTTTTTAAATCAAATATTCTTACTTAATAATGTTAAATGAAGTACCTAATTGTTCTGCTTTAATGAATCTTGGGAAAAATGCAATTAGTATTCATTTATATAAACACCCTCAAACCTGCTTCTTTAATATGCAAATTACATAGTGCATTTTCTAACTGAATTCAGAGTTTAAATACTAACCTCAGATTATCTTTTGAGTAAGATCTCTCAAAGAATCTCTAAAGAAAAAAATAACCAAAATAATATATCGTGACCCACATTCTCATAATCAACGTTTCTGCCAGGAAAATTCTTAAACGATCCTTGCTAAGCTTTAGCGCAGAATTTTCCCTGATGATTAAATAAGGGAATTTGCCACCCCTCGCAATCTTATTTGCTGCCCTTCTAAAATATACAGCCCTGCGTCTCGGGCGTATATACCTTTCTGCTACAGGTATAAACAAACGGGATTCGATTATTGTCCTAGAAATACAAGTGAATCATATTGACGTTTGATTGAGACTTTGAGCCAGACAAATATGATTTTCGACGTAGAAAACATATTGGCTTTGGCATACTTTAGTTTCAATTTGTAGTTAAACTTGCATTACAATCACGTCCATAAAATTATTCGGGTTGAGGTCGAAGTTATTACAATCTCGTCTTACATTATTGCGTACTTCAATGACGGTAGTCGGGTTTTTGCTTGACTTTAGTTTATAAGAAATGTATCCTTCGTAAATTGCGTAACGGAGGATCGATGTCGTCTTATCACTTTCAGTTTCATAACTGGGAGCGGAGAAAAGACGCCTACGCCCACTATCGCTGTAATTGATAACATTACATAAAAATATTTCTCTTAAAAAGTTGGCGGAGAACTAACAACTTGTAACTTGGCTTATTGTGTACAGAAAATGTCCCGTTATATCTTGGGAAAACAAATTAATAATCGACTTGATATAATATGGTTTGGTACGGGTATATTCCGGAAAAAGCCGTGTGATGTGTCACGATTGACATAGGTACGCCCCCAAAAAAATCTTTATTTTCTTTTTCACTCATTTGTAACACAGGGCAATGGCATTTCACAACTGAGTGTTATTTCACTGAAGTAAACGGACAAAAGATGCAAGGCAACCCTTAGATGCTCGCGTCTAGCCTGAATTCGGAGCTCCATTACTCACGCTACGTAAATCTTGCGAAATTTGCTCCACTCATTTGTGGTTATTTCGGTAAGATGTAACTACTTTGAAACATGCAACGAGCTATAAATTGGGCTGTCAACAGAATCATTGATTTAGGTAGAGAATGAAGAGAAGTTTTTTAAATACAACGAAACCCATGGGCGGGTGCGGGATCGAACGGGTTTGCAGAGGCGTATAATCGAGAATTCATAACTGAATGCCATATAAATTACCTGAGACTTCGAGAGCCTGAGCATCAGGTTTACGACTTATCATTAACGATTATAATCAGATAACCTTGAAAATTAACCAAAAAGGCTTCAACACAAAGGCTTATCATGCCATCGAATAAGCTGGCAATATCCACTCCTAATTAATGTCCAAGATATACAAGTAAAGGTTTTAATTTTTTGTTTCTAGCAAAAACCCCTGTTTCCGAAAACCTATATCCTATGAAATCAGTATGCTCGCCTCTGTGTGGTGCCAATAAACCAAAGAAGCGATCGGTTTTTTCAACTGGTATGTAACGTAGCTGTCGAACTCGTAGTTAGAGGTTACTGAAGGACAATCCTTTCAAAGTAGTGTTGTTTCGTAATAGATGCTACGTCAGCACCAGACGCGTTGGCATTGTAACTAAATTATTCAAGCACAGTGTTTGTTACATAACCCCACGGCAGGCGGTCTGGTTCATTTGTTGTGAACAATAGCAATGGCTATGAATATGTCTCTGCTTTTGGGCTCTTGATGAAAAGGATGCCAATTCGTGTAAAAATCGGTATCGGAATGAAATGTGTGTATACTGGCGCGATTTAACCATAAATGCCTGTCGATAGCTCCCCACCAGCTAGGCAGTTATTGGCGTACGACAATAGCAATGATTAATAAAAAAACTTTTTTTAAAACCTCTTGCATTTATTTTCCAGATTCAGAAGTGGGACAGCCAGGGTCATCAAACAGCGGTCAAGCGAGTGAGGTAGATCCCAAAACAAATACTAAGAAAGATGACACGCCTAGTTGAACTACCTACCATACTCGCAGTCCCATAGGACTACACTGGACTTGCCCAAAGCTAAAGTAATCTCAATCAGGTAAAATAGTATTACTAAGCACTGAGTAATGTAGCCCCACCTTATAGGGATGGTATGGTGTACAAATGTAGCTCTTATGTCTAGTTCGACAAGATAGAATTTGCATAATTTGTAAGTACCATAACAAGATTTGTGTACATGGACGCTTTCGAATTTAATTTGTTTGAAATTATTAGAATTTTTCATTAGGTTTCTGAATGGACGTTTAACGTCGTGTAAAAATATTTTGTTTGTTAGTAATGTGTTAAAGCAAAATGCAGCTGAAGGTGAATGTTAATTGTATGTATTTGTTTAATATTATGTATTATGTGATCCCTTATGTGTTATAGAGTAATGGGGAGGTTTTGTATAAAAGTGATTGATATTTAAGAGTGTCGATGCAAAGATTGGAATTAGACAATACTGATATATGACTAGAAAATGAATTAGGTGAATGTTGATAGACAGTGGTAAGGAATGGCTGATTTTGCAAGCCTACCAAAAATCACTAAGAAAAATTGTCTTACAGTAAATGCTTAGTTTCAAAAGCGAAAATTTGCTATGTGTACAAGTACATATTATAACAGGACGCACAATCATAGGGGTACTGTTGAACGATATGTTTATGTTCAGTGTCCTAAAGCGGCCCAATAGGCAATAGTAGTAAATAAACGAACCTTAATTATGAATGAATGACATTCTGAACAAATAGCTTTAAAAGTACTTAGCATTTACTTGGCGCAGTCAAAGTAAAGGCTTTGAGAGTAAGAAAAAAATATTCATATCATCAATGCTTAGTGCAATTAAAGAAAACGTAGTGCTACTATAAGGTAGATTACACCGTCTTATGGGCCCTGTATCAAAATAATAACGTTTAGGGCCCTTTTGCCGGACTGTCCTTGATTGATTAGTGTCTGTATGATTTTAATAAATGCAAGAAGCTGAGAATGAGGCCATACCTATGATTTAAACCTATGCAACCCATACGGAAACAAATAAATTGTAATTAAAAAAATTGTTCATTTATTTTTGTGCAAATATGTCGTCTTTATGTTACGAATTTTTTGGATGCCTACCTACATGTAGGAGATCCTGTAGTTTGGGGGCCCCATATCTTTGATACGGCGGTAGCTACGCCCCTGCCTCTTATATCAATCTACAATTTATATAAGTTAAAGTACTAACGATATTTTGTGCTAACATCAACATCGTTTGTTGCTTACCGATTGATTTTGTCAACTGTCCAACACATTACAATGCTTCAATCGAGTTTATCGATCTCTTTGATACCCACATTGACTTTGATGTTATTTCGGGACATGGGATTTTCCTCGTGGTATTTGATGGCAGCTTATTGAATTGTGCACTTGATGCATTGAAATGTGTGACTTTAATTCTGCGTGCATTATTCAATGTGACTATTAAAATGATTGATTTGTGCCTTGATAAGACTGTGTCTACTTGGAACTGTATGTTGACTCTGTCACACAAATCAATTTATTTTAATTGCATATTGTGACTAGAGTTAAATTGTCAGCAGCTCAAATATTATACAGACTTTAATACACTTACTATGTATGTTTGTTTATATGTACATGTTTTATTGTTCTGAATGTTAAGTTTTAAATCGTGCAGCTGTTTCGTAGATATAGGTTCCTAAGTACGCTTAAATTCAACTAATTTATTTTTAATTAAGACATAATTATTTGAACAGTACAATTTTTTGTTTTATCGTATTATTACTATTAATAATGGGTACTGTGTAAGGTGCTGTATCGCTTACTTTTATTTATTCTGCATAATGATATACGTAAATCGTATTGTTTAAATAATGTCTTATTGCAAGTTTATTTTATTTGCATTTTTTGTTTGTATCGAACAAAAGTATGTTTAATCTCATCTATGACGAGATGAAATGAGGGCTTTTATTTAACGACAATTTACAGAAAGTCTTTTGGCTTGATTTCGAAACATTACCTACACTCATTGACTTTAAAATTGCCATCAATTGACCAGTACACTTATCAACTGCTTCAAATGAAAAATACCATCTCGACATTAAAATGTCATATATTACACTCAAACATGCACTTTATTCTTAATAGACTTTAATTCAAATTACATGTTTCGAACTGAGTCAGCGACAAAATAAAATCATCAGTGGGTTCAAACTGGCATGATGTGTTAGTCCGGGAGGTACCGCTGCAAATAAAAAAGTCAATAGTAAGCTGGCTGATATTGTCATCGAAGGTTGATCTTATATTACCATTAAGTGAACCAACCGTCAGCTGCTCAAGTAGCGCTGCGTTCAGGATTGGGAGGTTACGGAAAATGATAAAACAGCCAAAATATATTTTAAAAAAATTTCATGCCTGATGAAATCTAAAAGCAATCTGTTACACACTCTCCAATTTGGTGGTAGGTTGCTTTAAGTTTTTCATCTGGCGTGAATCATTTACAAGTTCATGCGAGCAGTTATCGCATAATCCCCTCCCCACTATGCAGCTGACGATCTTTTTTAAGCTCTGTATGATTTAAACTATTTATGAAACAAGTTTTAGCTGGCGTACTATGATTAATTTTTCTTTTCATCACTTACGTATCCTCCTCAATCCTACACTCACCGCTGGTGCGTCAGCTGACGCTGGGTTCACTTAACAGCCATTCAAGATCTATTGAACAAGATGGCAACTGATCGGCGTAAAAACACTACCTACCTAAAATGCAACGGTACCCCGGACTATGTGGTTTGTGAAGGATACTTGACGTTCAATAAACTATACTTGAAATCAGAATACAAGATTAGTTACTGATTTATTAAAAAAAAAAGTTCATTAATTTTACTTGCAATGTAATTTGAACTTTGTCATGTATTACAGTGAGTTTGTATCTCTAAAATATCATAAATGTCTAAGATTTTGAATTCAAGTTTTGTTATAGTACACTACACTCGCTATGCCAAAGTCATCGAGTCAATTACTGGCTACACTATTGGAGGCTGTACAACGTAATGGTAGCTATCTCTAATATTCTATGTAAATCTGTAGTCTAGTATATAGCTAGATACTAGTTGGTGTTATATATTTGCTATTTTCAAAGATTTCATGTTTATCGTAAATACGTATTTAAATTGTTTTAACAACTCATTTAATGTATTCAATTAATTAAGCTCTGTTAAATGATTTTATTATACAAAGTCAAATTGAATTAGATAGAGAAACTTCGCAGAAGTTACGGGTATCGATATCTAATCGTAATAAAATAAAATTCATTAGTAGACGAACGACGAAGTGGATTTGTGTCCGGTTGATGGCAAAAGGCTCGCCCCCTATTACATGGCACATAAACAAAACTGATAGTGTACTTGTTAGATACAGCTCAGTCGAACCCTCCGGAGATTTCAAGATGTGATTTTATGATAAGATAAAATAAAAAATAAAACGATTATTCAAGTAACTAAACATGATCTAAAACAAACTACACATTTTTTTGTGTTCTCTTGTTTTGATACCCGTCAAGTCTGAAAAGTTTCGCTAGCTAATCAAACCTTGTATTTAAAACTGTATCATATCGTATTTATTCACGCACAATTAATTTATATTAATTACGTAATATTTTAAGTAATTAAGTATACAATTTTACTTGCCGTATTAACTTATTTATTCAAATAATTTCGACTTACTTTTAGTATAGGAGGAATATAATTTGACCTGTATTTCATCATTCATTCTTACTTACATATCCATAAGCATTACGAAGCTAAATTAAGCACTTTGCTGTGCCTGTGAACTCTATGCCTTTTTAGAATGCTCATGCATAAGTATAGACCATTTGCTAGATGGATCAGCGGTACTCAACCTTTGTTCTGAGATAAGCCGTCTCTCCAAATTAAATATAAGCAAAAACTTATAGCGGAAACCAATATCGAAATGCTTGTTACGAAGCGTTTGCTTGTTCTCATTGTTTAAAGGTATAGCTTCCATAATTAGTCTTCAACAATGGTTGAGCACTGCTGGATTAGACGGTAGTATTATATTATATCATACTTACGTCTTATTTAAACAAGGTGAGTGAAGAACCCGCTAATTCTGTAACAAAAATCGATCATTTAGCTATAAATAAATATGGCTGGACATTACACACGGCGCTATCTAGAGCACACACTAAGCAAAGCTTGTGTGACACCAGATAGTTGATAGTTGTTAATACATACTTACAAACATCCATGACTCGGAAACAAATTTCCATGCTTATCACACAAACATTTGCTCCTACCGTAATTCGAACCCAGAACCAGAAGAACGTCAGGCACCCTCACTACCGCTGCGCCATTCGGGTCGTCAAACGGGTATCATATTTGTTAAGAAAGAACTTTAAAAAATATTCGTAAGTGATTTCCACTGGAAAGCATTTTTAAGGAATTATGTTATTCAGTCATGAAAAGTTTGAAGTCCTTGTTACACAAAGATATTCAAAAAATTACGAGTGATCGACAGGACAAGATGAAGCAAATCATAATCCAAATATGTACTGTAGGTTCAATTCAGTAGATCACATTTGACACCTGTCAGTTCATACTAAATGTTCTTTTACCATTATTACAGTAAATATTTAATCGTAATTGAAAAATGTTAAGCAATTGTGCAGTTCTAACTTATTTAAAATAAAGAATTTTCATGCGAGCCATTACATGCTTACGTTCTTGTATTTTGATGAAGTGTCAAATGTGGTCTATTAAATGGGGATGCACACTGTGGAACTAAAGGCGCTAGCATAGCTGATAGCTGGTTCCAAGCATCGTCATTGGTTGAAAATCAAGGAATGTCATTTCATATTTTAAAATACCTTGACCTCATTGGAGAGCTATGGTGGCGCCATCTACAATTAGCTTTTAACGCTCTTCCCCGTTGGCCCTACTGTACTTAGTAACAAATCCTTCTGTCTAGTGTCATACGCCCGCTTGGTAGCATTCGTGTGTCAAAATCGAAAATGTTCTGATCAAAAGTTTTGTATGACGTTCCCAATGTCCGTTTTTTGACGTGACAACGTCTTAAATTAGGTTGCGGCTGGGAGTCACTTATGAAAAAGTGTAACGCCCGGTAACCGTTACGATGAGTCACCGAACGAGAGAGAGGCCCGCCGAATGCCTTGCGTCTCTCTCCCACTCAACTATGACGTTGTCACGTAAAATCTTCGCCCGTAAAACCGACTTTACAGGCAACCATTTTTTTTTTCCTTTCTAATAAATCTCTTTGTTATTACACGATCTAGTTATACATCAAGAAGTTGGTAACATGCAGGGGGATTTTTCTCAACAAATAAGTCGTGACGGTCGTCTATCAGTCAATGACCGAATAGGCAGCAAGTAGGCACACAATATACAGCTGTCTCAATATTATACACACGTTAATCTTATAACGGTGTAAATATTGCGCAAAGCGATCAAATTGAGATTTTTATAAGCATAGAACAAA
Source organism: Xestia c-nigrum (assembly GCA_916618015.1). NCBI lineage: Eukaryota > Metazoa > Arthropoda > Insecta > Lepidoptera > Noctuidae > Xestia > Xestia c-nigrum. The sequence continues at coordinate 5,812,051 of OU745246.1, read as the reverse complement.
AAAATGTACCTACCGTACGCAAAACGCGTTTTGGGATTGTGGTTTGGACACCAGCCCGGTAATTTAATTGAATACAATTAATTTGATACAGTACCCTCTTTTTGGTCTACATCACAGTCAGGTGAAAGCCATATATCAATTCTTAAAATGGACTTTATTTAAACAATAATAAAGTCTATTTTTAGAATTTAATTTTTTTAATGTACAAATTATGTTCTGCTAAAGCGGCCATTTTAGACCCACTAATTTTCGCGGTAATCTCAACACCTTGTTTAGTGCAAACAACGCATCTCTTTACTAAACTGCCTTATAATCTTCCTCGTCTTTAGCACATCGAAATTCAACGTTTAGGCCTATTCGGTGTTTCAGTGTAAAATTCTAAAATATATATGTCTGCTAAGTACGATGTGTGTAAATTGTAGGTGACCTATCCTCACTATTTAATTTAAACTTTCCCACAAATATCCTGTACGAGACGGTGTCGGTATTACTTTCCTGTATCTACCTCGGGCTAATCCTGTAGAGCGAACAGAGACTTATGCTTTGCTTCATCCGGAAATGAACCTTATTTTCAAAAGTTTAATGGGCATAATCCTACACCGTACTTTACTGTGACTGTGATGAAGCGTATCGTACGAATAAGAACATTACTTTATACAAATAAGTATCATTTTCGGATGCAGTGCGACTGAGCTATGTCTTAAAGCCGGTCACATCGTCGTTTTCAATTACAAAATCAGAGGTAGTCAGTCAGATTTAACGAGCAAAACATGTCTCAATTGAAATATGTAGAAAATGTATTCCATGTTAGTTTGTGTTTGTCAAATACATGATCTATGTTAATAATAATATTATGACTTCAGTAAATGTTCTAACAATACGATACTCGTAGGTACTTATTAATATGTTAAATAAATTGCCTATAGTCTGGAACTATATATAGAAATACCAGTGTTGTTTTGACCAGAATTTTATAGAAACGAATTTTAATTAATTTTTACGTAATTTTTTCATATCGTCTACAGCACAACTTTAATTTAATTCTTTCTAAATACATACGTAATTTATGATTCGCATTTTGTTACCATGCTTCCATATGTTTTCCTTAAAAATGCATGCGAAAAGCATATTTATATATAACGCAATTCATGTGAGTTTTCATAACTACCCTCGTATAACTTGTATTGTCAGTAAGGTTTTATAAATGTCAATTATTCCAGTAGGGTATGTATTTTTATCTATATGAGTATTTTTCTCACATAATTTATTAATACATAGCGATATGTATAAATGGTTATGATTTTAACTTTCAACAATAAACAAAACTATAGAAGCCGAGTTATAGCTCTATTATTTAATGAACGAATTTAATTCTATTAATATGTTACATTTATTACCTGCTAGCCAAATACACGAAATACTATTTAAATAATAAAAGGAAATTATTTGATTTAAAAAATACCAATGGGTTTTTTAAACTACCAATCATATTAATATCTGTTTTAGATATAAACCAGGACCCGTTTTAACAATTCAACAAATATTGTTTGAAAATTAAAATAGGTCTTGTAAAGCTACCTAGTCGAAGACTATTGTATCTTATAACCTGATCCTTATGTAAAAGGGATAAGGTCTAAAATACTTCTTAATTTATTTCAAGATCTCCTGATTGATATCGTAACATTGTGATTGTCAACGTAGATTTAGCTTTGTTTAATTACGAATTGTAAATATACATGTTTACTGTAGTATTGATTTACGTATTTATAATGCAATTCATTTATTATTCAAAATGATACGTAGACTATACACGCCATCGAATATTATACCTCTTGTTATAATTGAAATTCTTACATTACCAACCTGACATATTTGTGACAAATTAAGAGGCAGATATACATATTTGAAATAAGTTTTATTATGTATCCAAACTTTATCAAAAGCACGTGTTATGCAGTTTTATCTATAACTCTTTAAAGCTATTTAGTCTTATTTTACCACTGTTCTAAGAAATAGTTGATCTGTTCATTCTATTTCTTAGTTGCTAAGGCATAAATGTTTTAATGAATTAGCGCAAAACACTAGTTTCATATCTCTTAGTACCAGGAGATGCAAACAATTGTGTGTGTTTGAACCTGTAAAAGACAGTAATTTACATTGGGTTATTTTGCAGTTGGGCCAACTAACTGAAAGCAATTAAACTAATCCCTTATAAAAGGGTTACGTTGTTATTATGTGCTATTTTCTATGGTAGCAAATTTGCTGAAAACAATAAAATAAGTAGGTAACCCAAAACTCAGCAGATTAAATGGCTCGAAATCAGAAGCAGTTTGGTTCAGTTGGCCAAACAAAGTGACCAGTCCCTATATACCAAATATATAGTTTGTATACGTATCTATTCATAAGGTACTTATAGAAAATATAACTGGATGTTTAATTCACTGTAATATTTTAATGGTGCAATTCGAATCCGTAAGATCAACATAGTAAGTTATTGGGAAAATAGAATTAATGAATTTGTATCGTTTTGTATCTAGTTTGCTGTTTAGCAAACGAAGATAAAAATAAAAGTGTAAAAAGCTGACGTCAATTTTATTTATCTGCCTAACCTTATCCTGTTATTGTTGTAAAATATATTGTGGGTGGACTATTTTCCGCAACTTGACGGGCGCCGGGCCAACCACAGCTCAGTTAACGCGCGAATACCGTGGTCAGCACAGGTCATCTCATTGTTAGAATATTATTCGAGTTGGGTAGGCCCAACTCTAGAAAAATCAGAAAAAATGCGTCTCACCGAGAACACTCGAGATGGGAATGAAAATCGACTTCCTAAACGATCATCAGCTAGGAGAAGAAGCAGCAAAGGTAACGGTAAGTAGAGTCCGTCGAAACTATAGCGCACATCTTACTCTACTTGTTCCAGTTGGCAAACCATTGGTAGGTACCTAATAGCTATTAGAGACTACCTGAACCAATCCGTGATCCTATATTTAAAGCGTTTCTTGGTACCTACACAATTCTCTATTATAACATTATTTGCAAACTATTTCCTTATAGCCTTGTTTCGCTGCGTAATTATGCCAAAAAATAAGTAGCAATGAAACAATGTTACTCCCATCAAAAACCCAGTGTAGGTACTTACTGCGTTACGCTGGGAAGCTGCATGCTAAATAACATCATGTGCAGAGATTGTCTAGTCTCTTCATCTCCATATCCATCATTTCTTCCTATGAATATCAAGGATTTTGGGTATTTTCAAAAAACTTTCTGAACTTGGCGCGTTTTTTCACGAGAGGGGCGTCATCGCTTCACTTGTCGCTTGAGTCATGCATGCAGGTTGATTCTGCTATTCCGTAACAAGTTCGTAAAACTTTGAAAAAAAAAGGAAATTACAATATATTTTTTTATATATTTTAATTTGAATTCGGATTAAGTATTAAATAAATAACCGTTTCACATACGATAGGTAGGTACTTAATTTTACGAAATATTTTTTTTTAATTAATCGAGAATCATCGGGTTGCCAGCGACTAGAAAATTAGAAGGCGTTTTACTGCTGTGATGGTTTTGAATTTGATTATAGGTAATAACAATAATTCATTCACGGTACCTATATTATCCTCAATTTATATTAATTGTGGATTGTAATCTAGATTTCTCGGAATACTAGGTTCTTTTTCTATCTACGGTTCTAAAGTTTATAGAATGCTTCCCTTCTTTGACAGTAATAAAATCTTTCATTTGAGAGCTGCCAAAAGGCTGGCAACTTTAGAAAAAGTCAGAATTTATTCGCATACGGATGTCGACAGGGAAAGTGAATAAAAGTTACGATTTTTTCGAGTTTATAATGTTTAAACAGTGAAATGAATATTTCTTAATTGTGAGAAATGCTCTTATTTTCGTCAACGGATTATTGTGTGTGCCAAATAACTGGTTGTTATTTGGCTTTAAAATGTTGGAAAGTCGGGGCGATTGACACATCGTTCCTCGCAAGTTTAAAGTAATTTCTAAGTGTGTTTTGTTAAATTAGTGAACAGGATGCCGAGGGGAGAGAACAGGCCGAGCATCCTGTTATCTCGGGAGGAGAATGAGCAGGTGTTCAGTCTGATTGGACCAAAATGCCAGGTGAGTAAGCTATGAATTCTCATTAGCAATCCGCGTGATTCAGAATGCCCTTAGATTACGTATCTCTGTCCATATCTGCGGATTATCAGCCGATATCGACGCGATACTTTTTGTTAGCTCCGAATTTTCTCCATGAATGACAAATATTTATCTGCATTTGACTGGGAAACTGAACCACTAAGCTACCTGTTGGATTTTTTAAATATTTGTTTGTGTTATCCACACAATGTTTAATTTATGTTTTTGTAGTAACACAAAAAAATCATAACAAAAAAAAAATAAACCACAGATGTTATGAAAGCGACAAAAAAAAAACAAAATTGCAATGATAATTTGAATTTTATTTCACATAGAAATGTGAACACCCATAAACAAACACAAATTGCTTGGCAAACCTTGTACCAGATTAAAAGTAGTAATTAATTTGGTGTCTCTGGGATAGTACATAAGCTTGGAGCCTGCAAGGTCGCTTCTACACAATAGTGTATTTTTTATAACTTACGAAGTACTCAATTGTTATCTTCAGATTACGATAAGTACTCATAAATTTATTGTTTCAACCCATACTGTGTAAGAATTAAATTAAATTATTTCATCCTCAAAACATGTTGTTTATGTCTTTAATCCAAATAATCCGGAAGTAAAACATTTTTCATTTATAAAATTAGTGACCCTATTTCATACTGCACAGTCACAGCTGCAATTTTAACAGCACACTAGGTATATTTTTTTATAAATTATCAAAAAAAGAACCAAGTCTTCAAATTTTATGAAATTGTTGAATTCACAGTAAAATAATGTTTTTTGAAAATTATAGTTTTATTACAAAACGGGTTTTTTAATACTTTCCAAGGAACAACAGAGTGATGATTTACTTTAACCCTAGAACCATACCCTGGGGTACAATTGATAATTGGTTTTGGAAAGTTGCAATTACTTTTACGTTTAACAACGGAGCTCTTCGCGCTGCCGTGTATTTGCACGGGGTAGGGGGTTGTACTGAAAGTCTATTATGGGTACGGTTCTAGGGTTAAAGTAACTGATTGCCCAAGAAGCAAACCACAGCGAAGGATTGATAAGATTTTTACCCTGCAGTGGTAAAACAGCCTAACAAAATTAATATTTAATATAATTACCATGCTGTATAATATAATTAACCTTCTTTATTAAATTGTACCAACCGGATGGACTGACATGACGAAACCGTAAAGGTTCTTTGTCAGGACTAAGGAACCCTAAAAATGATCTAAAACAAATAACATCTATTGTAAGTAAAAATTGTTTTAGTATGGGACTACTATAATATTGTTACAAGCTGGGTATGAGATAAATTAATTACTACCGATTTAACAACACAATAACTTTATTAATCACAAAACAATTTAAACTCAATCACAAGTAATAATAGAATGCTCTCGAACTTCTAGCGTACACACACTTGCTTTCTCGAATGTCCGATGTAACAGTATAATCCATACCTGGATTTGTTGGAAATACCTAATTCTACTAAAAAACTACAAAAAAAAAATCATTCATCATCATCTTCATCATCATTTCAGCCGAAAGACGTCCACTGCTGGACCTAGGCCTCCCCCAAGGGTCGCCACATTGACCGGTCCCGTGCGATTCGTATCCAGCGGATTCCCGCAACTCTCACTAGGTCTTCGGTCCACCTTGTGGGAGGTCTTCCAACGCAACGTCTTCCAGTTCACGGTCGCCACTTCAGAACATTTCGGCATTATCGGCCATCCGTTCTGCGAGCAATGTGCCCTGCCAGGTTATCTTCATTTCTAATTTGATCACGCAAAGAAACTCCGGCCATACGAGTACCCGCTCCATTGCCCTTTGAGTGACTCCTTCCGATAAGGACCATTGTGAGGGACCACGTTTCGGTCCCGTACCTATGTAATCACTGGCACCACACACTGGACTTTCGTCTTAAGACACTGCGGTAAATTGGCCGAAAAGATACCGCATACTTTTCGAACGCTCCCCAGCCGAGTCGGATTCGACGATTGACCTCTGTCTCGAAGTTAGACCTACCTTACTCACAAAAAAAGTATAATTTGTTGCAACTAGAAAGTTACGCAATACTCTTGAAAGTGCCGGTAACCAACCATATAATTTCACTCTATAAAGCGTTTATAGGGCGAAAGTTAATCTAGGCGCCGTATAAATGGTTCTGGTTTATAGAAAGCATGTCTGGTCTGTACCTACTTTACAACTAAGTAAGTATTTATGTCTAACGAAAGCGACTTATATTTCTGTGCGAGTAACCGAAACTCACAAAAATATATTGATAATCTAGTCGCAAACCTTCTTTTTTTTTTTTTTATTGGGACAAGCCCGCCACACACGCCCAAACCACTGTAACTCCTGAAAGCCAGAATCAACAGTGGCGACCACCAGAAAAACGCCGAGACAATGAAGCTCGACGAAGTCCCAGAGAATGAATTTAACTGTCTTGGATCCCGCAACGAAATTAATCAGAAAGTATAGCGGAGGAGTAGGAAAGAACTGACACTGAAAGACTGAACTGACTGTCGCAACCCTTACCTATCCTAGACCGTACTCGAGGTCTGTCTTAGTTAAAATTTCTGACCTTTATAGAACAGTAAAGTTATTGGCGGGGCGGCGACCTATCGCGTCCGGCCCTAGTTCAATCCATGGTCCGGAGCGAGACGGAATAGGAAGCAGTCACCTCCTTCTGCGAAGCAGTCATGCTAGCGAAAGAAGTGGCGGAACGCGAGAGGCAGAAGGCCTCTCGTCCCAGTCGCCGCGGGAGACGCACCGGGCGTCACCGCAGGCGCGAGCCTGTGGACGGTGAGCTATGGGCTAACTCGCCGTCCATCCGTCTTATGACGACAAGCCGTGTCGACGGCGCGTTCGGCTCCACGCGCGCCTCAGAGAGATGTCAGCATAATGAAGGGGGCAAGGGCCGAAGCCTGCCGGGACTGCGGGTCTGTTCGGAAAAGACACCGTGGCCCCGGAAGAGAGGGCGAGGAAGGAACATGAGCGGGAGGAGTCACTTGATAATTTCCCATCCCAAAAAAAAAAACAGTAAAGTTCGATCCAAGATACAAATTACAGACGTAGTAATACAGCCGCTAAATTAAAATAGAACTGGACCGGCCATATCTGCCGCATGTCGCATTAAAATTGGGCGAAAGTGGAAACAGATAGATTGGGTTCCGAGCAACGGAATAGTAAGCCCAGGAAGCCGATTCTTACTCTTAACTGAAGTATTGGAAATAGAGAAAAGTGCTAAGAGGGAAGGGAGGCCTTTACTTACATTGGGATCATCAGGCTCGTTATAATGTGAATTAAGCCAAGTTAATACTGGCAATGTGCTTTTTATCATGAGTTGGAAACAGGCGGTAAAATATTTAATCATTTCTTTTCCTTCCTATGGACTTATCGCATAACTTCCAGGGCCTAACCTAGATACTATTGTGTTATAATTGCGAGTGACCTCGAAATTCACGAAATTAAAGCAGTCGTACACTGCTCTTTCATGGCTTCTTAGTTTAGCAAATGAACGAAGACTGCCGTCAATAAAAGTTAATCCGTAGTTCTCCAATTTTTTTTAAAGACACTTTAACTGCATACATTTTGGTTTTGGCTTTTAAGGTTGCCGCGCTTAAAAAAAGTGGCAGAGATTTGGGCCCAAAATACTATCGGTCAATGGCAAAAACAAAGAGGAAATGATGTGGCTAGAACATTTTCATGTTCACACTCTTAGAAGATAGGGGATAGGCTTACGATGGACACTTTCTAGAATGATCAACGGATGAAGCAAGGTGTCCTATGCATAGCAAGTGTTTTGTCGAGACACAATAACAAGCCCTGTCTACACTTCCGTCCTAGACAATCCATACTAAACAATCTGTGTCGAGCGTACGTGCCATTTGAGTGGCATTCATTAACAATTCCGTAATTAATTTGTCAGGTTTGATTCGTTCTACTTTATTTGAATTTAATTGAGAATTGATTTATTGGTCTTCATCCATCATCATAGCTACCTCGTGTAGGTACTCTTATACTTGAGCATAACGTTTCATTCGAAACCGAAAACGGGCGTACAATAATTCCTCCGGGAATAAAATTCACTGCGAAATCCTTGATCCTACCAAGACGAAAAGGATCAAAGACGATCTGCACAAACAACTCGAAATAAATATTTCAATAATACGGGTACGGGTACCTAACTTCGAAAGATCCATGTTAAAGATGTGTTTTCATAGGCATCCCAGACAAGACATGTGCTAAATATAATAGCAGGCCATTGGTTAGGTCATTGCCATATCTGACCCAATTCGCAGTTGACCCTAACAGCTCGTGGGACTCACGGCATTACACAATATGTAATAAGCACGATTGTGTACTTTTCTCATACACGCGTTAATAGTAAGAAAACGATGTCAAGTGTTTATTATAAAAAAAAAAAGTTGAGAGAAAAAAACAGAAATTATAAATGCCAGATCGTGGCTTTTTTAAAAGCTAATAGATCTGCCCATAATAAGCTGTACTTTCCTAGTGGTCTGTTAGACCTAAAATGTCAAACAGACAAAACATAACGATTTGATAACAATCGTTATGTTTTGTCTGTTTGACATTTTAGGTCTATTACGCCTGACAGCCAGGTATGTTTAGTAATGTTCAGTAATGTTTCCCTATTTTTTACACGACTGCCCAAAAAAAACAGCGGGCCTTTGTTCAGTTGTGTATCAATACCTGGTATTATAAATACTTTGAGCCTGCTTAAATGTAAAAGATCACATTGAATAGAGAGCGAGACTGCTGCTATTACAAATTGGGCATAATGGACAAATCAGGATAAATTAGGACTCCGATCCAAGACTGAGAATTTTCATAAAATGACCAAAACACAAGCCGGAATCCCACGCTTATGTCGAATTTTCGAACACTACATCTAGAGGACAACGAAGCTGAAACGCTGAAGTGAAACTGGTTAATTACACCTTCCAGACGCCGAGAAACCTCCAGAACACCAGCGTAACGGGTACAATGAATATTTTTTCCCCGTCTCCTGTCATTGATTTTATCTTCTCATCGTGGGTCAGTAAGACACTTAAAATATTCATAAAATTGTCAAGTGGCAATAACAGATGGCCAACGTTTCTTTATTCACGTTTCACGCTGCGTTACGTCAACTTACGTGTTTCGAAATCGCAGTGAGAATGAGAACATTAAGATCAGTATGATGGACGAGAAGTGAATTTTAAGTTGAAGGCTTATGTAATGACTGGAGGCTTCTTTTAGAAAATGTCGCGTGTTGAAGATGGATCGTGTTTCGGTTGACAACATTTAAGTAATCTATCAGAAAGTGTTATGCCGTTAACCTTACGAGCTTTCTCATGTGTCTTTCTTGGAAAGTACAAAACTATACATGCATAATGTAAAATGCATAGCTGCTCTGTCTATCCGTTACTGCGTTTATGAATCGCGTACCACTTATCCGATTGTCATTGTAGCGATGTTTGATGGAGTCTTCCTTATGTATGCCCAGCGCAGAACGTCTTTCGGTCCACGAAAGGGTACCCATCGCCTTCGTCTAATAATATCAGATTAATTTAGCATATAATCAATGCGATTTTCTACAAGAATGATCACTGGCTTATCACAGTTCAGTACGCTACATGTGTCATCCCAACTTAAAGGTCAGCTATAAGCAGATTGCACCCGACCGTCCTAGAATTGCGCTAACGCATGATTAATTACACGCGTGTATGCGTCATGGAGGCGGGAGATAATAATAAAATAATCGAAGTTATTACAACGAAGCACATCAGCACATCTACTTTTTTCCAATTAATTTGTAACCGAGCTAGAGACGTCACAGAATTGTTTTTGAAAACCGGCTTCTAGAACTTAATTTGGAGACATTTGACTTCCACCAAACCTTGCTGAACTGACCTAGCGGTGGAGTACTTACTATAGCTACGACTCTCTCTCTCTCTCTTACAAACTGCATGCCTGTATTTCAGCCTGCGTAGCACGATCACCGTAGAAACGGGGTTTGTCGACGAAGAATCGATGAAAGATAAACAAAAGAAATCTAATTTTTCTATTTATTCTTTCTTCGAAACCCGGCACTTCGAAACTACGACATCACTTCACTCCATCTGGATTGATTCAATTTGCCAAACAACGACAGAATCTATGTAAACAAGTTGTTCATCAATGAATGCCGTCAAGATTCTATGTCTTAACTTATCTCAGTATAGGTGCGACAAAAATGCAAGTACCTAGCAAGTATTTTTAGGCGGAAGTGATATTGTATTATCATACAGCATGCCATTGAGCAGATCTAGCCACCTGATAACTTACCTTAGTCAGATACACAGATAACTCAACATTCGAGATATAACTTGACCTTTTCTTAGCTTTAGAGCACTGAAAAACAATAGTACACGATCTAAGCGGCTCTCGTATCGACAATTTGATACGAATTATTCTTGTCATCTGAGATGGGACGACGTTTATTTCCCTGAATCGAAGTATTTACGTGGATTGGAATTTCTAGTGCCTTCTTAGTTGGAATCTTATTACGGATGACTATAGTGGCTGCATTCGTGACTGCTGAGCATGAGGAATTTAGCACCCACGGAGTCTGGATTTGTGGCAGTTGATGGCAATGGGCTTTCCCCCTTTTACATGGGACTTAAACATAACTAGCAAAATGTGGGTATACTATTAGATATACCTGCCTAACCCTTCGAGGATTATAACCGCATTGTACCTAGGCGTTATGTTTCGCTAATGGAAACGCACAGAAACTGTCACTACCCGCGTTGTACCTAGACGTTATGTTTCGCTAATGGAAACGCAAACAAACTGTCACTACCCGCGTTGTACCTAGACGATATGTTTCGCTAATGGAAACGCAAAAAATCTGTCACTACCTGCGTTGTACCTAGACGTTATGTTTCGCCAATCGATACGCACAGAAACTGTCACTACCCGCGTTGTACCTAGACGTTATGTTTCTCTAATGGAAACGCACAGAAACTGTTACTACCCGCGTTGTACCTAGACGTTATGTTCCCAAATGGAAACGCAAACAAACTGTCACTACCCGCATTGTACCTAGACGTTATGTTTCGCCAATCGAAACGCACAGAAACTGTTACTACCCGCGTTGTATCTAGACGTTATGTTTCTCTAATGGAAACGCAAACAAACTGACAACACCCGCATTGTACCTACCTAGACGTTATATTTCGCCAATCGAAACGCACAGAAACTGTCACTACCCGCGTTGTACCTAGACGTTATGTTCCCAAATGGAAACGCAAACAAACTGTCACTACCCGCATTGTACCTAGACGTTATGTTTCGCCAATCGAAACGCACAGAAACTGTCACTACCCGCGTTGTACCTAGACGTTATGTTTCTCTAATGGAAACGGAAACAAACTGTCACTACCCGCATTGTACCTAGCTAGACGTTATGTTTCGCCAATCGAAACGCACAGAAACTGTCACTACTCGCGTTGTACCTAGACGTTATGTTTCTCTAATGGAAACACACAGAAACTGTTACTACCCGCGTTGTACCTAGACGTTATGTTCCCAAATGGAAACGCAAACAAACTGTCACTACCCGCATTGTACCTAGACGTTATGTTTCGCCAATCGAAACGCACAGAAACTGTTACTACCCGCGTTGTACCTAGACGTTTTGTTTCTCTAATGGAAACGCAAACAAACTGTCAACACCCGCATTGTACCTAGACGTTATATTTCGCCAATCGAAACGCACAGAAACTGTCACTACCCGCATTGTACCTAGACGTTATGTTTCTCTAATGGAAACGCACAGAAACTGTTACTACCCGCGTTGTACCTAGACGTTATGTTCCCAAATGGAAACGCAAACAAACTGTCACTACCCGCATTGTACCTAGACGTTATGTTTCGCCAATCGAAACGTACAGAAACTGTCACTACCCGCATTGTACCTAGACGTTATGTTTCTCTAATGGAAACGCACAGAAACTGTTACTACCCGCGTTGTACCTAGACGTTATGTTCCCAAATGGAAACGCAAACAAACTGTCACTACCCGCGTTGTACCTAGACGTTATGTTTCGCCAATCGAAACGCACAGAAACTGTCACTACCCGCATTGTACCTAGACGTTATGTTTCTCTAATGGAAACGCACAGAAACTGTTACTACCCGCGTTGTACCTAGACGTTATGTTCCCAAATGGAAACGCAAACAAACCGTCACTACCCGCATTGTACCTAGACGTTATGTTTCGCCAATCGAAACGCACAGAAACTGTCACTACCCGCGTTGTACCTAGTCTATTTAAAACTTTCTTCTTCGTTGTTCCCTCGCTGCTAATGATCGCTACTTCATATGACGCGTAATCGCTCAATAATCATAGGCAATTCTAAAATCCATTAACCTTTTCCAACTTTTCTAACCAAAACAATATTTCGACAGAGTCTGGCAACAGCGGTGGTCCAATTATTTACAACAGAAGATCCTACCCACTCAAAATGGAAGAAGAAAGACACAGGCGTCCTATGCCTGATCAAAGACAACGGGAAGAGGTCGTACTTCTTCCGGATATACTGCCTTTACCGCAAGACTATGATATGGGAGCAAGAGGTCTACCTCCAGATCGAGTACAAGAACCCAAGGCCATTCTTGCACACTTTCGAGGCAGAGGTAAGTTGGGCTTTATCTATCCAATATTATTTTTGTAGCAAAAAGGGAACAGGATTCTCTAAGGTCTTGTTCTAATACATAGTTCCATATATCCCTAGCACCGGATCAATAGGGGTCTAATACTTGAACATATGTTTGTTGATCGGATTTATTATTTCGGGACGAACTGGACAAGACAGGCGACCATCCAAATTGGCCTTTACCCAGCATTGGAATGACGCAGGCTAGCAGTATCAGTATTTCTAGGACTAGCTGACCCTCGCAACTTCGTCTGCGTCACATAAAGGCGTCTCTCTCTTAAGGCGCTTTAAATTTAGACTGTGGTTTCGTGTCGCACCGCTGCGGTGTCGAAGCGGTGCGTTTGTCGCCTTGCGTACAAACGTTCGTTTGTTTTCATACAAAGCGCGCGGTGCGGCAACAGTGCGGCGTCGATATGCGCTGCGGTACCGAAGGCGTACGTCTAAATCGAAAGCGCCTTAAGAGAAACCTCAAAAGGAATAAATTTTCCCCGTTTTTGCAACAATTTATATTTATGCTCCGCTCCTATTAGTCGCAGCGTGATGTTTTAAGCCTATAAACCCGATAAATGGACTATCCAACACAAAAAGATTCTTTCAATTCCAACCTGAGATTAGCGCGTTCAACAAAACAAACAAACTCTTCAGCTTTATAATAATAGTATAGATTGATAAATTGCGCCTCAACACTTGGTTGTCATTTTTGTCTGCCAAGACATACTGTTTTCGTTTCGAAGGCTTCTTTAATCTTGTTAATACTATTTAGACAGCTGCTTTTGCATTGCAACATTTAGCGGAACCAAGTTTTTGCTACAAGCCGTGACAAAATCCCACAACTTGTATTGTATTACCTTTCAAAGGCGGTTTGAAAATACTTCAGTGTTTTCAGATTGCTGAAAATTGAATCGTAATAATTGTTTCATATCAAAAAAGATTATTGATAGTTTAATCGTTGCCGATTAGCTCATTCATCAGTCATGATAATTGTATCAAGAATTCAAAGAATCAAACAAAAACATCGATATCCTTGAAATGTTAATAACTTATCATGTACTTAGTAAGTACATTTAGTGTAGATTATGTTCTATAATAGCAGGAAAATGTTACCTGATAGCTGTGGATAAAATCTATATTGTGATGTTTCCTTACAGAAATAGATTGTAGGTAAATAAATGGTTAGGAGCATCGAGTGAAACAATTTGTTCAGTTGAAATGAAACAGAACACTTGTGTACGTTTTAACCAGATGATTAAACCGAGGTTAACATAGTTGGGTAATACTAAGCTGATGTTTCAAAATAATTGACCGATCAATTACATACAGTTTACTGTTTTTCCTTGTCCTTAATGCACACTTGCCGGGGCTGCGGGACTGTTCGAAAGAGATGCCGTGGCCCCGGAACATAAAGGCCGAGGAAGAAACATGGATAGGTTTTAGGTCCATGTTCACCAAAAAGACGACGGACGATTATCTAAAAACAGCTGTTTAAAACACATATTTGTATGGGAACATGTCACATTGACGGCTGTTTTTAGATAATCAGACTGTTATCTTCTCGGTGAACATGGACCTTAGTCAGTAAAAGTCACTCCCTCCCGCTCCGCCCAGAGTGGGAGAAGTTATTTGATGATTTCCCATCCGAAGAAAATAAATAAAAAGGACATGTAAACTACGCATTCACACGTCTAGTGGTCGTCAAACCCGATTGCTGAGCATGCGATCGATTTCCGGGTCGGGCAAAATGCTTATTGGGGTGTTTTCATCAGGAATTTCTCAGTAGCTGCCACGGTGTCCGGATTTGCGCTCGGCTGATGGCAACAGGCTCGCCTATTACATGGGTCTTAAACATAACTGGCGAAATGTGGGTGTACTATTCTTCCTTGCGTCGTATTCCTCAATACTGAGGGTTAAGACTAGGGATGCATCCGATACTGATACCGATATATCGGCGATACTTCAGGTTTGCCGATATATCGGTATCGGCGATATTTTTATGGCAGATTCAACGATACTTTTCAAATGTAATGTAAACGCGTGTTGTCCCATCTATTTCGTTGCAAACAAGGCCAGTTTCCAAACGAGTTCTGTCGCATCTGAGAGATTATTTTCCACCGCTGGTTTTATTCAAACACACTTGCGAAATCGCCTTTGCTCGCAAAACTTAAGAAAACTTTATTTTTTTAAGTAAAAATCTTATAAATGTTAATTTTCATTACTAAAACTATTAATTAATTGTGTTTTATTTATTTTACCTTCCTTTTTGGATTCAATAAGCGTATCGGTATCGGTATCAGTATCGCCGATTTTTTGTAAGAGAATCGGTATCGGTATTGTATCGGCAAAAAGGCGTATCAATCAAGGCATCCCTAGTTGAGACGTCCCTTCGATATCACCTTCTCTCGGATGATCTTCTCCATCTGTTTCTGTCTCTGGCTATGTGAAGGGCGCTGGGGACTATTAGGAACAGTTTAATCTTACGGAGGTTACAGAATTGATGTTGTGTTAAACTACCCATTCACACGTCTTCCTGTTTATATTAATACACATAAAACAAATCAACAACCATTTTCCTCGACTGTTTTGTCTACGCAGACCTGAAGTGGCTCCCGAGACTAAAATTATAAACAATAATAGTATTTGTCGACGTCATTCGATTTTATCAGTCAACGGACCGAAGGACTGGGAGAACAATAATATGCCATCCCCACATTAGGTATACAAACATATGCGCTTACATTGGACACCACAATGATGTAACCGCAATTTTACTTTTAAAAACAAATCTATTTACCCCAGATTTATTTTTATTTTATTTGATTTGTTGATGATAACTGGATATGATAATACCCGGATGAGTATTGTGCTAGCCGTGTACAATAAATACATAATATTTAAAAGTACCTACATAAATATTACGACTTTATTGACGTAATTACTGGGGAATAAAATAAATACATTTTTTGATGAATGTTTCAGTCATCATGCAATACTATTACAGTCCTTTCACGTTAATTCTAACCATGTCATCAGCATTCGAATATCAGCCTAGCGGTAACATGAATAAGAACACATTTGACGGCTCCCAGTCTAACTGGATGCAACTGCATACCAGTATTTTTCATGAAGCGACTGCTTCATACTCCTCGTCATTGCTAATTTTTTTTTCGTTCTTCACCATACCTTTTAGTTACGGAGATGGGTCAAAAACAACTTTTTCACAAGTTTTTTTACTTCAAACACCTCCACGACCCCCGTACTTATTTAATTCATCTATCAGCACAATGTTTTGAGTGCGGTTCATTGAGTTTTACCATAAAACTTGGTTTTTATCACAGAAAAAAGTCGCTCTCTACTCTAAGGTTAGTCCACTAAAGCTCAGTACATAGTTTGATATACTTAATGCTGTTAAACATTTCGGCTTCGTGACTGGTCTGTTTGCAACATATTATTAGAAATGTACCTGCAGTATATTTTTTCCCTTTTCTCTAATCCATCCAAAGGTTGCCTTGAAGAGAATGCATTCAGCGAAAAGACTGCCCATCGTGTCTGAACCCAACCAAAATGATATTTTTTTTATGGAATGCAAATAAAGAATATTCTATTAAATTAAATGGTATCCTATGTAACAATAAGACTATCCAATAACTTCGCACGCGTCGCAAACTTTAGGTAATTTTCTTTCTTATTCCTACAAAGCATATTTTGCACTTTAAAATTGGCACCGTTTCAAACTTACTTCGCTCTTTTGTTCCTCAGATCAATTGGGTAACAAAAAACAAGTGTTTTATTTTAGTTTTTGGGTGCCAAAAATAAACGATAAACTTTAAATAAGCAGCTAAATGAAAAGCTGGCCAAAGTCGACTCTTTGCTTAGACTTGGCGTGCGGAACGATTCTCCAATACCTACTCATTAAAGCTTTATAAAAACATGTTGCGATCACTCCTCCTTCCAGATTTTCATGAATTAGGTGATTTTTAGGGGAAAAAGAACATCAGAAGCTTATTCCCAATCATGTCGGGGTCGGCTTTCAGTCTAGCACCTGAATTCCAGATATTTTAGATGGAGTGACTGCCTACCTATCTGACCTCTTCAACAAAGTAACTATCAACTGTGTGACATTTTAAATGTTACAGCACCATGCTCCTTCCTCCTTTTGGCCTCGTACCCGTCAATTACAAGATTTTTTTTGTTTTGGCCTCTGCTTATCTAATAAATACTTCTTTACTTTTTTTTAACTAGGTGATAATCCACACATTTTTTTTTGTTACAGGAATACATGGCCGCTTTCAACTTCGCTCATGAAAATGAAGCGAACATCCTTAGAAATATACTCCTTGAGAAAATCGAACTCAGGAAAATTAGACGGGAAGGTTGGTATTGCTGTCCTTAAAGTATTTTTATAGATACAGTGTACGTTTTTGACAGAGAAACTATATTTTATGTGTTAATTTCTAAGAATTATTTGAGGGAACTACATTCTCAATATTTAAGCCACAAATATTGCTTGAATACGGTGTGGGACATTATCTTGTTGAAAACAATTCACAGTAAACATTTGATCACTACGAATCTGCAGTGGGCTTGCGTGATTAGGTACAACCCACTGTCAAAGAAAGGAAATTATAAGCTGATTTTGTTATGATGCAGAAATGACACCCATATTTAAGTTATGCTAGAAATGAACGACCATAGACAATGGTCTATGGTGCTGTATCAAGAAAAACCATGTAATACCTTGATTGTCTCATAATGACCTCACAATTAACGTGTTTATATTGGTTACCACGCTGTTTACATACACGCAGTTGACAAACACTCATTGTGATACTGGTGATACTGTTGATAATTTTCCTTCTACGTCATCGTTAGACGAATATTTGGCATGGTGCTATTTCCTTGGCATTTATTTATACAATAAACTGTAAACTTCTGTTTTAATAACAGGGTACAGTCACGTCTAATAATATGTATACACTCTCCTTAATATTATAGCTATTTTCGTAAGAAAAAACGATGGTAACAAGGAGATTGGATCTTTTTCATAAAAATATGAGTTCCAGAATACTATGTACGTAGTAACATTAAATTTAAATCAGTACATTAGGAGAACTACGATTTAAAAAAAATCTTAAGTGTTTACATATTATCAGATGTGACTGTGCATCTCTTATTATAACAGAAGCCCTCATATTGAAGCTAACAACTAAACAACGTGGTATAACAACACTCTTGTTTTCCCAGAAGGGTTTGGCAAAAGTGTATCTATCTACTCGTATCATTTACATTACGCCAGTCATGTTTAAGTGGGCAAGTCGAAGCCAGACTCCGGGCTAACACTAAGAAATGACTAGTAAAAATCCAACACTTTGGCCGACCAGGTGGCGTACCATGACGTCTTAAAACCGGATTGTTTTAATCTTATTCCAGAATGAGAAAGAGATGGCGCTAGACGTTCTTTAGAGCTCCGTCTCTTTCCCACCCTGTAATGACATTAAAACATTCCTGCTTTGAGACGTCTTGGTAACCCCCCTGTAAATCCAACTTGACCGATAAAAATATGATTGAAGATCGCCATTCTAACGTACAGAACGCCGCACCCGCTCAATGGTGTCAGGGCGCAGTAGCGGGTCTAGCTCCGCGCCGCCGCGACAAAACGGCACCATGCTGCCGCCGCCGCCTCCGCAGCCGGAACCTGTGGCGCCTCCCACGCCGGCGCCCATGCCGACCATGCAGCCAATCCAGCAACTACAACCTATACAGCAACCGCAGCATATGCCTGTCAAGACGAACCATAGCTTGGGAAGTGAGTATCTTGCCACACACAGTCATACACATAACTGCATAAATAAATGTGGAGAAAAGATAAATAAAAGTAAAAATAATTAAATCATTCAAAAATTTTAAATACAGACAGAGAACTTGCTGATTGATTGCTATTAGGTTTTCATCAAGCATGTTTCTTTACCAATTTCATGCGAGAGGCTGACGCATAATCTGCCCTCCACCATGCAGCTGACGATTTTTTAAGCTCATTATGAATGATGTAAAGTATTTATGTAAAAAGTTTTAGTCGTCATACTATGACTCATTTTTTATTTATTTTCACCACTTCCGTAACCAAATCCTAAACCCACCACGTTACTCGAGCAGCTGATGGTTGGTTCACTTGTAACTTATATAAGATCAACCTTTGAAGACAATTATCAGGCGGATTACTTTTTTATTGGCAACGGTTCCACCAGGACCAGAATACGAACAATATTTACTTTTGTAGGTCTTTGAATATGAATATGAATGAGTACAACTGAATGCGTACAGATTACGCATTCCTACACTGGATTTTTTGCTTTATTTCAGTAAAATTCCTATTTGTTTTCAGGTTACACATTGAAGAGTAACAAGAAAAAAGCGGTTCGGAAAATTACGAAAGCGGACATCGGCATGCCGCAGGATTTCAAACACATATCACACGTTGGCTGGGACGCTAACAAAGGTATTGTTTATTAATATTGACGTCGAATTTAATCATAACTCTTTCGGTAATATACAATGATGTAACGCACTCAGAACATTGTGCTGATGGATATGCCCGGCCCCAACTAGTTAAAAAAAAAAGACGTGTAAAAGTGTTTGTGAAAACCTACTTATAAAATAAACATCATTTATCATTATGTTACAGTCAAAACTGTTAATCGGTCAAAACCACAAAATGTCCAAACGTGCTTTCCTAGTCACGGACGAAACTCGGAAAGCACGAAATAACATAAAATCTTGAATATTGTTCAAAATTAGCATTAAGCGTTCCCACTGCTGGGGACACAGGCCTCCATCTTGTTAGAGCGTGTGTTATACTGGTCAAATAATAAAAATCCCCAGGTTTCGACCTTGACAATGCACCAGAAGCCGATGAACTTCGTTCGTTCTTCACGAAAGCCGGAGTCTCAGAAACACAGCTCCAGGACCAAGAGACCAGAGAGTTCATCTACGACTTCATAGAGATGCATGGAGGACTGCCCGCTGTCAAACAGGACCTGGACAAGAGTGAGTTTTGTTGCCAAAATATACTTTACTGTGGTTGAAATAAAGTTGACATTATACAGGCTCAAGTTTTTAAAAAGTGTGAATAGCCGAAACTATGAGGAATAGCATAGCAAATTCGGACCATGGAAAGAAACTTTTTGTTCTACAAGTTCTAGAAATCCCAAAAAAATATTGGGCTTTCTATAAAAATTGACACAATCGGTTGAACAACATGTACCTAAGTACGGTAAAACTTAAAAAATATATTTTTCAATACACTTCCTCGAAAACTGGTTCTTTTCGCACTACGATTAGGTTCAAAATGCAGTGTATTTCACACGCGTGCATTTTCCATGTATTTTCTACATATGTGCAGAAAGTAAAATTGACACAGATAATCGATACATATACTTAGTCCAAATTGGTTTATTGCATAATTTAAAAAAACATTCACCTCTGACTATAGAGTCAGAGGTGAATGTTTTTTTTTTATTACGGAAATACGATCTACGGGTTTCTTTAAAACATTTTTTGGATATTCAAATTGTGTTTATAAATTCAATATCGGTGATAAACATAATTATTTATAACTAATATTTACTTTTATAAACAAATTAACATTTATTTGTGTTCTTAATTTTTTTTTTATATATAAGGCTGTATAACGGCTATAAACTTTGCCTCTCCTTGATCCTGGCGAAAACAAAGCGCGGAAAAAAAAATTAAATCATAGTCTCTTGACATTCATGACACAAATATTTTACATTATTTTATTTAGTTCTTCAAAAGTGCATTGAGAAACGTCGTTTGATACACGTGGACATTTGTTATTGCAGTTCTCGGCTCAAGAACACCCTCGCCTTACGGCTCGTGTGTTAATACCGCCTTGTACTACAATAACAAACTGTACTACAATAACAAAATAAAAATGTACTATTACCTGCATCTCGTACCAGTAATGCCAGAACTATGTCAATCAATCATTTTATTATCAAGAAACTGGGGCCCATAGATAAAATACACAAAAATATGTAAACAAGTCCAAAAATAAATATACCTCCCCTCCCCCCAGCAGAGAGTCTGCCGCCCCCGCCCGCCATGTCCGCGCCCGCGCCGCCCGTACCCACGCGCAGCCCGGCGCCGCTACACCCGCCCGCACCACGTGAGTACACCACTACCTAACTACTGTACTATCTACCGGGTGTAACGAGTCTGCCGCCCGTACCCACGCGCAGCCCGGCGCCGCTACACCCGCCCGCACCACGTGAGTACACCACTACCTAACTACTGTACTATCTACCGGGTGTAACGAGTCTGCCGCCCGTACCCACGCGCAGCCCGGCGCCGCTACACCCGCCCGCACCACGTGAGTACACCACTACCTAACTACTGTACTATCTACCGGGTGTAACGAGTCTGCCGCCCGTACCCACGCGCAGCCCGGCGCCGCTACACCCGCCCGCACCACGTGAGTACACCACTACCTAACTACTGTACTATCTACCGGGTGTAACGAGTCTGCCGCCCGTACCCACGCGCAGCCCGGCGCCGCTACACCCGCCCGCACCACGTGAGTACACCACTACCTAACTACTGTACTATCTACCGGGTGTAACGAGTCTGCCGCCCGTACCCACGCGCAGCCCGGCGCCGCTACACCCGCCCGCACCACGTGAGTACACCACTACCTAACTACTGTACTATCTACCGGGTGTAACGAGTCTGCCGCCCGTACCCACGCGCAGCCCGGCGCCGCTACACCCGCCCGCACCACGTGAGTACACCACTACCTAACTACTGTACTATCTACCGGGTGTAACGAGTCTGCCGCCCGTACCCACGCGCAGCCCGGCGCCGCTACACCCGCCCGCACCACGTGAGTACACCACTACCTAACTACTGTACTATCTACCGGGTGTAACGAGTCTGCCGCCCGTACCCACGCGCAGCCCGGCGCCGCTACACCCGCCCGCACCACGTGAGTACACCACTACCTAACTACTGTACTATCTACCGGGTGTAACGAGTCTGCCGCCCGTACCCACGCGCAGCCCGGCGCCGCTACACCCGCCCGCACCACGTGAGTACACCACTACCTAACTACTGTACTATCTACCGGGTGTAACGAGTCTGCCGCCCGTACCCACGCGCAGCCCGGCGCCGCTACACCCGCCCGCACCACGTGAGTACACCACTACCTAACTACTGTACTATCTACCGGGTGTAACGAGTCTGCCGCCCGTACCCACGCGCAGCCCGGCGCCGCTACACCCGCCCGCACCACGTGAGTACACCACTACCTAACTACTGTACTATCTACCGGGTGTAACGAGTCTGCCGCCCGTACCCACGCGCAGCCCGGCGCCGCTACACCCGCCCGCACCACGTGAGTACACCACTACCTAACTACTGTACTATCTACCGGGTGTAACGAGTCTGCCGCCCGTACCCACGCGCAGCCCGGCGCCGCTACACCCGCCCGCACCACGTGAGTACACCACTACCTAACTACTGTACTATCTACCGGGTGTAACGAGTCTGCCGCCCGTACCCACGCGCAGCCCGGCGCCGCTACACCCGCCCGCACCACGTGAGCACACCACTACCTAACTACTGTACTATCTACCGGGTGTAACGAGTCTGCCGCCCGTACCCACGCGCAGCCCGGCGCCGCTACACCCGCCCGCACCACGTGAGTACACCACTACCTAACTACTGTACTATCTACCGGGTGTAACGAGTCTGCCGCCCGTACCCACGCGCAGCCCGGCGCCGCTACACCCGCCCGCACCACGTGAGTACACCACTACCTAACTACTGTACTATCTACCGGGTGTAACGAGTCTGCCGCCCGTACCCACGCGCAGCCCGGCGCCGCTACACCCGCCCGCACCACGTGAGTACACCACTACCTAACTACTGTACTATCTACCGGGTGTAACGAGTCTGCCGCCCGTACCCACGCGCAGCCCGGCGCCGCTACACCCGCCCGCACCACGTGAGTACACCACTACCTAACTACTGTACTATCTACCGGGTGTAACGAGTCTGCCGCCCGTACCCACGCGCAGCCCGGCGCCGCTACACCCGCCCGCACCACGTGAGTACACCACTACCTAACTACTGTACTATCTACCGGGTGTAACGAGTCTGCCGCCCGTACCCACGCGCAGCCCGGCGCCGCTACACCCGCCCGCACCACGTGAGTACACCACTACCTAACTACTGTACTATCTACCGGGTGTAACGAGTCTGCCGCCCGTACCCACGCGCAGCCCGGCGCCGCTACACCCGCCCGCACCACGTGAGTACACCACTACCTAACTACTGTACTATCTACCGGGTGTAACGAGTCTGCCGCCCGTACCCACGCGCAGCCCGGCGCCGCTACACCCGCCCGCACCACGTGAGTACACCACTACCTAACTACTGTACTATCTACCGGGTGTAACGAGTCTGCCGCCCGTACCCACGCGCAGCCCGGCGCCGCTACACCCGCCCGCACCACGTGAGTACACCACTACCTAACTACTGTACTATCTACCGGGTGTAACGAGTCTGCCGCCCGTACCCACGCGCAGCCCGGCGCCGCTACACCCGCCCGCACCACGTGAGTACACCACTACCTAACTACTGTACTATCTACCGGGTGTAACGAGTCTGCCGCCCGTACCCACGCGCAGCCCGGCGCCGCTACACCCGCCCGCACCACGTGAGTACACCACTACCTAACTACTGTACTATCTACCGGGTGTAACGAGTCTGCCGCCCGTACCCACGCGCAGCCCGGCGCCGCTACACCCGCCCGCACCACGTGAGTACACCACTACCTAACTACTGTACTATCTACCGGGTGTAACGAGTCTGCCGCCCGTACCCACGCGCAGCCCGGCGCCGCTACACCCGCCCGCACCACGTGAGTACACCACTACCTAACTACTGTACTATCTACCGGGTGTAACGAGTCTGCCGCCCGTACCCACGCGCAGCCCGGCGCCGCTACACCCGCCCGCACCACGTGAGTACACCACTACCTAACTACTGTACTATCTACCGGGTGTAACGAGTCTGCCGCCCGTACCCACGCGCAGCCCGGCGCCGCTACACCCGCCCGCACCACGTGAGTACACCACTACCTAACTACTGTACTATCTACCGGGTGTAACGAGTCTGCCGCCCGTACCCACGCGCAGCCCGGCGCCGCTACACCCGCCCGCACCACGTGAGTACACCACTACCTAACTACTGTACTATCTACCGGGTGTAACGAGTCTGCCGCCCGTACCCACGCGCAGCCCGGCGCCGCTACACCCGCCCGCACCACGTGAGTACACCACTACCTAACTACTGTACTATCTACCGGGTGTAACGAGTCTGCCGCCCGTACCCACGCGCAGCCCGGCGCCGCTACACCCGCCCGCACCACGTGAGTACACCACTACCTAACTACTGTACTATCTACCGGGTGTAACGAGTCTGCCGCCCGTACCCACGCGCAGCCCGGCGCCGCTACACCCGCCCGCACCACGTGAGTACACCACTACCTAACTACTGTACTATCTACCGGGTGTACCGAGTCTGCCGCCCGTACCCACGCGCAGCCCGGCGCCGCTACACCCGCCCGCACCACGTGAGTACACCACTACCTAACTACTGTACTATCTACCGGGTGTAACGAGTCTGCCGCCCGTACCCACGCGCAGCCCGGCGCCGCTACACCCGCCCGCACCACGTGAGTACACCACTACCTAACTACTGTACTATCTACCGGGTGTAACGAGTCTGCCGCCCGTACCCACGCGCAGCCCGGCGCCGCTACACCCGCCCGCACCACGTGAGTACACCACTACCTAACTACTGTACTATCTACCGGGTGTAACGAGTCTGCCGCCCGTACCCACGCGCAGCCCGGCGCCGCTACACCCGCCCGCACCACGTGAGTACACCACTACCTAACTACTGTACTATCTACCGGGTGTAACGAGTCTGCCGCCCGTACCCACGCGCAGCCCGGCGCCGCTACACCCGCCCGCACCACGTGAGTACACCACTACCTAACTACTGTACTATCTACCGGGTGTAACGAGTCTGCCGCCCGTACCCACGCGCAGCCCGGCGCCGCTACACCCGCCCGCACCACGTGAGTACACCACTACCTAACTACTGTACTATCTACCGGGTGTAACGAGTCTGCCGCCCGTACCCACGCGCAGCCCGGCGCCGCTAACCCGCCCGCACCACGTGAGTACACCACTACCTAACTACTGTACTATCTACCGGGTGTAACGAGTCTGCCGCCCGTACCCACGCGCAGCCGGCGCCGCTACACCCGCCCCGCACCACGTGAGTACACCACTACCTAACTACTGTCTGTACTATCTACCGGGGTGTAACGAGTCTGCCGCCCGTACCCACGCGCAGCCCGGCGCCGCTACACCCGCCCGCACCACGTGAGTACACCACTACCTAACTACTGTACTATCTACCGGGTGTAACGAGTCTGCCGCCCGTACCCACGCGCAGCCCGGCGCCGCTACACCCGCCCGCACCACGTGAGTACACCACTACCTAACTACTGTACTATCTACCGGGTGTAACGAGTCTGCCGCCCGTACCCACGCGCAGCCCGGCGCCGCTACACCCGCCCGCACCACGTGAGTACACCACTACCTAACTACTGTACTATCTACCGGGTGTAACGAGTCTGCCGCCCGTACCCACGCGCAGCCCGGCGCCGCTACACCCGCCCGCACCACGTGAGTACACCACTACCTAACTACTGTACTATCTACCGGGTGTAACGAGTCTGCCGCCCGTACCCACGCGCAGCCCGGCGCCGCTACACCCGCCCGCACCACGTGAGTACACCACTACCTAACTACTGTACTATCTACCGGGTGTAACGAGTCTGCCGCCCGTACCCACGCGCAGCCCGGCGCCGCTACACCCGCCCGCACCACGTGAGTACACCACTACCTAACTACTGTACTATCTACCGGGTGTAACGAGTCTGCCGCCCGTACCCACGCGCAGCCCGGCGCCGCTACACCCGCCCGCACCACGTGAGTACACCACTACCTAACTACTGTACTATCTACCGGGTGTAACGAGTCTGCCGCCCGTACCCACGCGCAGCCCGGCGCCGCTACACCCGCCCGCACCACGTGAGTACACCACTACCTAACTACTGTACTATCTACCGGGTGTAACGAGTCTGCCGCCCGTACCCACGCGCAGCCCGGCGCCGCTACACCCGCCCGCACCACGTGAGTACACCACTACCTAACTACTGTACTATCTACCGGGTGTAACGAGTCTGCCGCCCGTACCCACGCGCAGCCCGGCGCCGCTACACCCGCCCGCACCACGTGAGTACACCACTACCTAACTACTGTACTATCTACCGGGTGTAACGAGTCTGCCGCCCGTACCCACGCGCAGCCCGGCGCCGCTACACCCGCCCGCACCACGTGAGTACACCACTACCTAACTACTGTACTATCTACCGGGTGTAACGAGTCTGCCGCCCGTACCCACGCGCAGCCCGGCGCCGCTACACCCGCCCGCACCACGTGAGCACACCACTACCTAACTACTGTACTATCTACCGGGTGTAACGAGTCTGCCGCCCGTACCCACGCGCAGCCCGGCGCCGCTACACCCGCCCGCACCACGTGAGTACACCACTACCTAACTACTGTACTATCTACCGGGTGTAACGAGTCTGCCGCCCGTACCCACGCGCAGCCCGGCGCCGCTACACCCGCCCGCACCACGTGAGTACACCACTACCTAACTACTGTACTATCTACCGGGTGTAACGAGTCTGCCGCCCGTACCCACGCGCAGCCCGGCGCCGCTACACCCGCCCGCACCACGTGAGTACACCACTACCTAACTACTGTACTATCTACCGGGTGTAACGAGTCTGCCGCCCGTACCCACGCGCAGCCCGGCGCCGCTACACCCGCCCGCACCACGTGAGTACACCACTACCTAACTACTGTACTATCTACCGGGTGTAACGAGTCTGCCGCCCGTACCCACGCGCAGCCCGGCGCCGCTACACCCGCCCGCACCACGTGAGTACACCACTACCTAACTACTGTACTATCTACCGGGTGTAACGAGTCTGCCGCCCGTACCCACGCGCAGCCCGGCGCCGCTACACCCGCCCGCACCACGTGAGTACACCACTACCTAACTACTGTACTATCTACCGGGTGTAACGAGTCTGCCGCCCGTACCCACGCGCAGCCCGGCGCCGCTACACCCGCCCGCACCACGTGAGTACACCACTACCTAACTACTGTACTATCTACCGGGTGTAACGAGTCTGCCGCCCGTACCCACGCGCAGCCCGGCGCCGCTACACCCGCCCGCACCACGTGAGTACACCACTACCTAACTACTGTACTATCTACCGGGTGTAACGAGTCTGCCGCCCGTACCCACGCGCAGCCCGGCGCCGCTACACCCGCCCGCACCACGTGAGTACACCACTACCTAACTACTGTACTATCTACCGGGTGTAACGAGTCTGCCGCCCGTACCCACGCGCAGCCCGGCGCCGCTACACCCGCCCGCACCACGTGAGTACACCACTACCTAACTACTGTACTATCTACCGGGTGTAACGAGTCTGCCGCCCGTACCCACGCGCAGCCCGGCGCCGCTACACCCGCCCGCACCACGTGAGTACACCACTACCTAACTACTGTACTATCTACCGGGTGTAACGAGTCTGCCGCCCGTACCCACGCGCAGCCCGGCGCCGCTACACCCGCCCGCACCACGTGAGTACACCACTACCTAACTACTGTACTATCTACCGGGTGTAACGAGTCTGCCGCCCGTACCCACGCGCAGCCCGGCGCCGCTACACCCGCCCGCACCACGTGAGTACACCACTACCTAACTACTGTACTATCTACCGGGGTGTAACGAGTCTGCCGCCCGTACCCACGCGCAGCCCGGCGCCGCTACACCCGCCCGCACCACGTGAGTACACCACTACCTAACTACTGTACTATCTACCGGGTGTAACGAGTCTGCCGCCCGTACCCACGCGCAGCCCGGCGCCGCTACACCCGCCCGCACCACGTGAGTACACCACTACCTAACTACTGTACTATCTACCGGGTGTAACGAGTCTGCCGCCCGTACCCACGCGCAGCCCGGCGCCGCTACACCCGCCCGCACCACGTGAGTACACCACTACCTAACTACTGTACTATCTACCGGGTGTAACGAGTCTGCCGCCCGTACTCACGCGCAGCCCGGCGCCGCTACACCCGCCCGCACCACGTGAGTACACCACTACCTAACTACTGTACTATCTACCGGGTGTAACGAGTCTGCCGCCCGTACCCACGCGCAGCCCGGCGCCGCTACACCCGCCCGCACCACGTGAGTACACCACTACCTAACTACTGTACTATCTACCGGGTGTAACGAGTCTGCCGCCCGTACCCACGCGCAGCCCGGCGCCGCTACACCCGCCCGCACCACGTGAGTACACCACTACCTAACTACTGTACTATCTACCGGGTGTACCGAGTCTGCCGCCCGTTACCCACGCGCAGCCCGGCGCCGCTACACCCGCCCGCACCACGTGAGTACACCACTACCTAACTACTGTACTATCTACCGGGTGTAACGAGTCTGCCGCCCGTACCCACGCGCAGCCCGGCGCCGCTACACCCGCCCGCACCACGTGAGTACACCACTACCTAACTACTGTACTATCTACCGGGTGTAACGAGTCTGCCGCCCGTACCCACGCGCAGCCCGGCGCCGCTACACCCGCCCGCACCACGTGAGTACACCACTACCTAACTACTGTACTATCTACCGGGTGTAACGAGTCTGCCGCCCGTACCCACGCGCAGCCCGGCGCCGCTACACCCGCCCGCACCACGTGAGTACACCACTACCTAACTACTGTACTATCTACCGGGTGTAACGAGTCTGCCGCCCGTACCCACGCGCAGCCCGGCGCCGCTACACCGCCCGCACCACGTGAGTACACCACTACCTAACTACTGTACTATCTACCGGGTGTAACGAGTCTG
Organism: Xestia c-nigrum; assembly: GCA_916618015.1. Lineage (NCBI taxonomy): Eukaryota > Metazoa > Arthropoda > Insecta > Lepidoptera > Noctuidae > Xestia > Xestia c-nigrum. The sequence continues at coordinate 5,783,109 of OU745246.1, read as the reverse complement.
CCGCCCGTACCCACGCGCAGCCCGGCGCCGCTACACCCGCCCGCACCACGTGAGTACACCACTACCTAACTACTGTACTATCTACCGGGTGTAACGAGTCTGCCGCCCGTACCCACGCGCAGCCCGGCGCCGCTACACCCGCCCGCACCACGTGAGTACACCACTACCTAACTACTGTACTATCTACCGGGTGTAACGAGTCTGCCGCCCGTACCCACGCGCAGCCCGGCGCCGCTACACCCGCCCGCACCACGTGAGTACACCACTACCTAACTACTGTACTATCTACCGGGTGTAACGAGTCTGCCGCCCGTACCCACGCGCAGCCCGGCGCCGCTACACCCGCCGCACCACGTGAGTACACCACTACCTAACTACTGTACTATCTACCGGGTGTAACGAGTCTGCCGCCCGTACCCACGCGCAGCCCGGCGCCGCTACACCCGCCCGCACCACGTGAGTACACCACTACCTAACTACTGTACTATCTACCGGGGTGTAACGAGTCTGCCGCCCGTACCCACGCGCAGCCCGGCGCCGCTACACCCGCCCGCACCACGTGAGTACACCACTACCTAACTACTGTACTATCTACCGGGTGTAACGAGTCTGCCGCCCGTACCCACGCGCAGCCCGGCGCCGCTACACCCGCCCGCACCACGTGAGTACACCACTACCTAACTACTGTACTATCTACCGGGTGTAACGAGTCTGCCGCCCGTACCCACGCGCAGCCCGGCGCCGCTACACCCGCCCGCACCACGTGAGTACACCCACTACCTAACTACTGTACTATCTACCGGGTGTAACGAGTCTGCCGCCCGTACCCACGCGCAGCCCGGCGCCGCTACACCCGCCCGCACCACGTGAGTACACCACTACCTAACTACTGTACTATCTACCGGGTGTAACGAGTCTGCCGCCCGTACCCACGCGCAGCCCGGCGCCGCTACACCCGCCCGCACCACGTGAGTACACCACTACCTAACTACTGTACTATCTACCGGGTGTAACGAGTCTGCCGCCCGTACCCACGCGCAGCCCGGCGCCGCTACACCCGCCCGCACCACGTGAGTACACCACTACCTAACTACTGTACTATCTACCGGGTGTAACGAGTCTGCCGCCCGTACCCACGCGCAGCCCGGCGCCGCTACACCCGCCCGCACCACGTGAGTACACCACTACCTAACTACTGTACTATCTACCGGGTGTAACGAGTCTGCCGCCCGTACCCACGCGCAGCCCGGCGCCGCTACACCCGCCCGCACCACGTGAGTACACCACTACCTAACTACTGTACTATCTACCGGGTGTACCGAGTCTGCCGCCCGTACCCACGCGCAGCCCGGCGCCGCTACACCCGCCCGCACCACGTGAGTACACCACTACCTAACTACTGTACTATCTACCGGGTGTAACGAGTCTGCCGCCCGTACCCACGCGCAGCCCGGCGCCGCTACACCCGCCCGCACCACGTGAGTACACCACTACCTAACTACTGTACTATCTACCGGGTGTAACGAGTCTGCCGCCCGTACCCACGCGCAGCCCGGCGCCGCTACACCCGCCCGCACCACGTGAGTACACCACTACCTAACTACTGTACTATCTACCGGGTGTAACGAGTCTGCCGCCCGTACCCACGCGCAGCCCGGCGCCGCTACACCCGCCCGCACCACGTGAGTACACCACTACCTAACTACTGTACTATCTACCGGGTGTAACGAGTCTGCCGCCCGTACCCACGCGCAGCCCGGCGCCGCTACACCCGCCCGCACCACGTGAGTACACCACTACCTAACTACTGTACTATCTACCGGGTGTAACGAGTCTGCCGCCCGTACCCACGCGCAGCCCGGCGCCGCTACACCCGCCCGCACCACGTGAGTACACCACTACCTAACTACTGTACTATCTACCGGGTGTAACGAGTCTGCCGCCCGTACCCACGCGCAGCCCGGCGCCGCTACACCCGCCCGCACCACGTGAGTACACCACTACCTAACTACTGTACTATCTACCGGGTGTAACGAGTCTGCCGCCCCCACCCGGCATGTCCTGTTTGTTTGGTTGTCATGTCATGATTCGTGGTAGGAATGTAACGCATTCTAAACATTGTGCTGATGAACCCGTACCATGCTACACCGTAGATAGTGTAAATGGTGAATTTTTATTATACTAATTTATTTATGTTATATATGTGTAGCGTCCCGCGCCCCTCCCCCGCCGCCCGCGCGCGTGGTCCCGCCGCCGCCCGCGCACCGCATTGCGCCGCCACGTCCCGCACAACGTAAGTCTTGTATAATTAACTAAATAACACATGTAACAAATACTCCTGAAGTTTATAGCAGATGAAAATCATGAAAGCTCATGCAGTATCCTTGTCACACGATTGATAAGATGAATTAACTGTTTTATATGTCATGACATAATACAACCCGTCTCTTACAACTCACAGCTGTATCATCGGGTCCGCCATCAGTCCCTCCGCCTCCCCCTCCCGGTACAGCTCCCCCGCCCCCGCCCCCCATGTCGGCGGCGCCGCCGATGGCCCCGCCCCCGCCTCCGCCGCCCGCGCCTCCCGCCCCGCCCCCGGCGCCGCCCATGATGGCCCCGTCCGACGGCCCTATGATGTCGGAGTCACCTTCGGCTGCAGCAGACCCCAGAGCTGCGCTTATGGAGAGTATAAGAAGCGGATCCAAGGGCCTCAAGGTAAATGAAGTTATAGCCCTTTTCACGGTTATTTTATCTGTGTGAGCAGCATCCAAACAGCAACCTTCATGTAGTGAGCATAAGAAACACATTAAATTTTAAACTGACACAGATAATAGTAAATTGAACAAGAAGTGAAAAAAAATAATTTAATTCGAGAGACTAAGTTTGATCCCAAAAGCAACGAAGAATTCTGGAGTAAAATCCAGAGTAGTAATGGATTTTAGATGAGAATCCTGAGCGGAGCGAGGGATAAAAAAACCGAGACATAGCTTCGTTCATTATTTTCGTTTGCTGCTGAAAGTTTTGCATCTGACACAATATTTTCTATGAACATTTTAAGTTTAGGCCGGAAACATCACGCAAATGCAAAAGTTATTTTCTTAATGTTAACAAACAACAATAGACTTATCTATTTACAAATCAAACCACCACAATATTACAGCGCGTCGAAACCGTGGCTAAGCCGGCTGTCGTGGAAGACAGCAGGAGTAACTTACTCAGCGAGATCAGACAAGGTGTCGAGCTTAAAGCCGTAAGTACTACTTTCTTATACTTATCATTATTATTTGTGAACTAAGGATATCCCGGAGCTGGCCCCAGAAGGCCCTCATCACCACGACCTCTCAGTCAAGAGTGAACGACTAACGTTTTCTATCTAACTAACGTATAGCTGTTGGTTAATGTGAACTAAACAAATATCCTATCCGTATCACCTACCTATCACTTGATTCATAGAAAAATCAAAGAAAGCTTTTCTGTGACGTTTTGAACCGGCTAGTAAGTTATTGAAAATGGCCGGTAAGAAAAGAGAACTAAGGAAATGTAGGTAGTCAGTAGCCCAGTAGTCTGACAAACAATCTTACTAAGGCGTATCGTATTACTCAGTACTTAGCTGGGTTGTGGAGGTCAGATAGGCAATGTCTCCAAGTAAAATACTGGTATTCTGCTGTATCGGTCTGCCAGTTTCTTCCAGTCTAACCGGATGCAGCTGAATACCAGTATTTTACATGGAGCGACTGCCTACTAGACCTCCACAATCCAGTTAGTACTGGGTAATACGATACCCCTTGGTAAGACTGGTTGTTAAACTTTTTGGGCTACTGACTACCTGTATCGACTATCTACAAATGACATCCGGGATCAACAGTTTAACGTGCTTTCCGAGGCACGGAGGAAACTCGGTATGTTATGGGTGGTCACAGACCAACCTAGGCAAGCACGGCTTAATCTAAAGATCGACCCGAGTGGCAGTTATTATCAGTGATCGGAAAAGGCAGAGCTATTTAGGTTCTTTGTCCGCTAACATTCAAGTTAATATAGATATTCCACGGGATTCCGACTGATACTACGGGATTTTATTATTATATTATTTGTTTAAATAAGTGAATTATTGTTGAAGCGTATTGAAAATGGTTCTATTTGATAATGTTTTGATTTTCTGAGGAATAAATAATTTGTATGGTAATATGTTTTTGTACCTACAACTTCAGAATAAAAATGTTTAAATGATTGTTGATTCTTGAATAAGAAATTGTAACGAAAAAAGCACTTTAGTGAATCAAGTTTAAGTATCTATTTATTATTTAGCCACGAGGTCCTGAAAACGTGGAGCGATATAAATATAAAGAGATTGGTTATTCCGGACTGGCAGGTGTCCCGGTCGGGCAGCACGAGCGGGTCGGAGCGCAAGGCGGGCGCGGCGTGCGGGCTGGCGGAGGCGCTGCAGAGAGCGCTGGAGGAACGTTCCCGCGCCATACACTCAGACTCAGACTCCGACATGTCCGACGCCACCAGCGACGGGGAATGGGACGACTGACTCCCGTAACTCCCTTAACCCGCTACAATACAGATCGACACATTATTCTTTCCACGGTTTCGAGGTACGTTTTTATTAGCTACCGAAAACGAGCCTAAGACAGTGGCACCATTAGATGTATTTAAAAAACTGTTTAAGACTTTCACGGCTTTTCACTAAACTTCCAAGTTCATCAAAATGATGACGGTCTGGTTATCTAAAAACAGCTGTTTAAAACGTATTTTGTTGGGGAACATTTCCATTAAACAGCTGATTTTAGAAAATCAAACTGTTATCTTTTCGGTGAACATGGCCCTTCAAGTACTTGTAAAAACAAAAGAAAATCATGGATATTATCCCGTAAGTACTTTAGTATGTAAAAAGGTTGAGGTATAAAATAAGAAGGCTACTGCTGCGAAGGACAAAGAATCAAACTTAACAAGTAACACATAACGTTACGTAAACAATAACAAGAAACGTTAATCTTTATAGGAGCATAAGTAATATAATAACAAGCAAAAGCTCTCAATGATAACAAGCAAAAACAATATTGTTCTTCAGTACTCGTGCTCGACGCTGCATCTACAGTTACTCACGGAAAAGAGTTAAATATTATTGATAGAGAATGAGATGTCAACCACTACCGATGGTTGTATCTCTGTACACCGTGTTTCCGGATGATATCGACCGGTCATTGGACTCATCATCGCGAAAAACAAATCGGCTGTTCCATACATGTTGTCAAGTTAATGCGAACATAATTGTAGAGAACAGCAGATTTTCTTTGTGTACAATGACCGGTCGAAGATGGATATCGTCCAGAAACAGGGTGTATAATGCCGCATGCTTCTTTTGGCTCTTGAATCACATTGTCAGGAAGTATTTTTGAAGTTGCCTATGGAAAAAAACAAGATATAGATTTCAGTTAGACAAGACAAGCTCGATACTATTCACACGACGAATGTTTCCTTCACAATGCCACGTATTGTCGAGTTTAATGAGGGTCGTCCACTTTTAACCCTTATGTCCTGTGCAATAAGGTTGAAATTTGGTCGCCAGTGAACTCAGTAGTACATCAGGTGACATAATTAGTTGTTAATTTTCTAGTTTTCCATGTATCACTATTTGTAGATCGTATTTTTAAAATCCCTCCAAGAAAACGTATTCGTATTAAACCTTTATCTTTCGTCCTTTTATTTGGCACCATAGAAAAACAAAAAATGATAAGGGTGTCTTTTAGCAAATCAGCTTATCTCAACTAAAGTAGACTGATAACAAACGTGTGTGAAGACGCACCCTTAATTAAGGTGGAGTCTTAGGGTGGCCTGAGGAATTCAAACTTACGTTTTTTTGCCATTTGCAGGTCCGCTTCAGCGTGTTGATTATAAAAACTTATATGCAAAAAATAAAAACCGAAAAATTAAGTTGGTGACAAAAAAACTAAATCAATCAAACAAAGCTCACTGACTTCTGAAGCTAAAGTTATTCTTCACTTTTTAGTGGTTCACATGTTCCCTTACACATGTTATGAACTGGTGTAAAAAATAGACGGATATGAGATTTCAGAAATCCCAGTCCATTTGCTATCATTTATTGAGCAGTTCCGTTCCCTCTCTCTGAAGTTCTTCATCAGATCTTCACCTAATTGAAATTCCCTTTCAAACAAAACAAATCGGTCCAGCCATCTTTGAGTAATCGGGGAACATTTATACTAAAAAAAGGTACCCTCGAATGGAGAACCCCCTCCTTTTTGAAGTCAGTTTTAAATGGGATTCGCGACCGTAACAAATACGGCATTACTGTGTTATAATCTGAAACACTCATTCAATGGGATGGAACTTGACGTTTTTTTTTGTCCCTCTCTGGGGCAAAGGCCTCCCCAATTCCTTCTACTTCTCTCGATGTTGCGCCTCCTCTCGCCAATTAACAAGAAAGCCATCCAAGATGTCCCGCCATCTTCTCTTCGATCTGCCGCGGCCCAAGGCTCCAGCTTTGCGTTATGCTAACGTAAATCTGTGGGCCCAGATTTGCATCCGATTGACATGGCCTGCCCAGTCCCATTTGAATTTGGTGATTGATGATTTTAATGATTATAATTCTGTAAATACACACATATTTCGTCCTTGAATTTGAATTTTGTTCAACATACAGCCTGAGACTGATCGGCGATTGCAAAAAACGCAAGAAAATTAGAATATCACGGGCTATCCCTGGATTTTACACCATAGTGTCTGACTTGGGTAGAACATAAAGGGGTTATATTACATGGTTATTTGAGCGTTATAGTTTAATACTAAGGTCGACGAAATCTAAGAAGTCCGTTTTGACAGCCAACACCGCTATCGGAAATTGAACTTTATTACTATTACGCTAACAAATGTCAAAACAAGCCTTTTATTTCTTGATACTCTAGTCAAAGAATTACGGTGACACAAGATTATACTTCTTATACCCGTTTTCTAGACATATGTCGAAATAAAAGCTCACTGACGAATTTTAAACCCTCGGCTCAGCGCAAAGGGTTGAAATTCCAACAGGGCAATAATATTTAGGCATTTATTTCAGTATTCCAGAAAACGGGCTTAATATTTGGAAATTTACAACCGTTGACTATTCTTCCGCATTATAGTTTCTTTTAACACCAATAATAATACCTTTAGTCTTTAGCTAACAATAAACAAATATCAATAGTATTAGGTTTGTTTTAAAACTATTTAATGTTCACTTAAAAATTACTTGCTGTATTACTTTTTCCATTAAGACTTTTTTATATTTAATTTTGATTACTTAAATCAGTCATAGGAATATGTATTATTTTAGAAGTATTATTTTTATCAAATAGTTTGACGAAAACAGTATTGCATATTCAAAGTGTCTTAATATGTGCGTCATAATTATGTATAGAAATAAATATAAGCTCTTTGTTCTTGTTAAATTTTTAATTAAATATTAATTAGGCTTTTGAAATATCTTTTTCTTTATAAAAAAAAATGTGTGCCAGAGTAGCTAGTAGCAAAGTGATTACTGATAGAAAATTTAAATAAAGGGCAATGGTCGAAATGGGCGTAATTCTCACAGAAATAAATATTATATTTATTATCTCAAATCATAGCTCACAATAACTTCTCCAATTCGTATTATTACGACAAGTATCAAAGTAACCGGAGAGCTGAGCTGAGCAGCTGAGAAAATCTAGGGAATTTAATACATTTTATCGAAGATTTGACTACAGAAGACCTAATTGTAAGCTACTATTTGAGATACAATGTTAATTCTGATGGTCTTTCGTCTCGTGTTGATAGATTAACGCCCATGTTCCTTTATATGATTTTGTCAGTGTTACTTTGTCCTAGTGTATGAATTGACTTCAGTTCAAATGTGATATTGGAATAACTGTGCTCAGCAATATTTTTCTCTTTTATTGAGTCAAGCATTTAATTATAGGTGTTCGTATTAGTGCTTTGAGGGTTTTATTAAACTTATATTCCTTGATTCGAGGTAGTATGATTTGACGACTGTAAAAACTAATTATGAATTTGAAAGGTTCCGTTTCAAAGCGAAACTGAAGTTAGCTTAGCTGAACTGCAGAGTGAAATTAGACTTCTCAAGCTAAGTACGGTCGCGCTATATCCTAAAATAAACCTTATTTGTATTTAGTTAATGTGCATATTACTTCAAAAGTCTGTTATCAAGCATAACATACGGATATGATGACTGTTATAGGAATAAGGTTCATTATTGTATGCTAGCTTGACAATTTAAAGTTCACTTTATAGATCTCAGCCATAGAGTAATATGGTCGGAACTATGCGTTGGGGGTATACCAAGGTCCACAACCGCTGCCTCGAATTAAGCAAGTCTTTTAAATGTCTATTTTGATTAGTGTCATGTGAATATATTTTGTAATTTAACTAATTAATTACTTTTTGATAATAATTGCTACAAGTTATTAATATTTTTATTGAGACAGTAATGTTTTAAATGTTACGTTTGTGAAGCCGTAGAAAGAATACGTTCGATGTATATTGCTTTAAAAAAATACTATTAAAACAATTAACGTTATGTATCTATCAGAAAATTAAAGCATATATCGCCTTATTACATTATATAATCAAAGGCTGACGTACTCTTTCGACGAGATCACTTATCATATATTTTATATAATTGATGTAAAATGTGTATATAATTGTAGTAGGTAAATTCTAATAGACTCAAGTGCTGTATTATGACTGAAAGAAAATCGACGGTGATTCTAAAATTACAATATAAAGGGTGTGTACTGAGAAACGTTGGAATTATTGTATTTTTGTATGGAAGATTCTTGTCAATGATGCATGCATGGGGAATCATTGAAGTATCTTCATTGAAAAATAGTCCGACTATAGTAGGGCCAATTTAATAGATCACATGTTACATCTGTCACTTCTAAGTAATGGATACCTTTTTTGCCATTATTACAATAAATATGAAATCGTAATTGAAAAATGTTAAGCAATTGTGCAGTTTAACTTTGAAAAAAATTATAATATTTTGATGAGGTGTCGAATGTGATCAATTAACTTGGGTCCACTATAATTGCGGAATTTACGAATGAACCTGAACGCTATCAGCATATTTAAACGGTATTCTATTCCTAATGGCGAAGGTTCGTTTCATCCTTTTTTACGTGAGATCACATAACCCCATTGCGTTATTTTTGTTCTTGATGGCTAACGAAACAAACCTAAGAGAACATAGATGAGGAATACTGAAACGCCATCGCCACTCAGATATTTTAAGGCCGCTTAAACGTTTGAGTAGCTCTAAAACTCTCTTCAACTAATCCTCTCTTCTCTAACTAATTTCGTTTAGTTTCGTTCTTTTTTTTTAAAGTGTCGTTTGCACTTTTGAGTAACGGGTAAATATAAGCCCTATAAATTAGTGGTGTTTCAGTATTCAGCCGTGAGACTTCTTTCATTTCAACACTAATGAGACACAGTTTTGATCAAAAAACGTCCTATACTATGTATCATTGAGTAAATTTTTGAAATTGTTTACTATTTGGTTCGACTTTGATAATCTATTTGTCAGTCATGCATGTGGTGATTATAAAAAAAAAAAACGATTTTCTAAGTGTTACTTTTATAACCGACTCCATTCCGTTTCCATAACACTTCTCTATTGCAATGAGTGTTAACACCGCCAGCTCATAAACGCCGATTAAATATGCTAATCTCGTTCAGTTTCATTAGGAGTAAAATTCGCCACGGCACAAAGAATTGCTTAGCGGGTCGCAGGCATGTCCTTGTTCATAAACATATGATATGTTATAACGTTTCGAAGCACATACCTCAATGTAGCTAGTTAATAGAAATAGTTCGATACGAAATCAATGGGTTCGACGTTATTATCCATAGATTTACTCGATGCTTTAATTACTGCTCACGTCGATCAACTAGAGATGTGCTCTTCTTTCGATTCGAAGTTATTATTTATGGTTTGATACAAGCAATAACATTTATAATCTAAGCCTGTGCGTTATTGTTTATTTTTTTAAGTGAAATCATTAATTTTTATGATATAAAAAAGAGTAAAGTTTATTTCCATGCAAGTCGTACTTGTTACTTTTAATTTTTTTTATGACTAATAGGTATATTAATTAAGTTAGATAGACAATCGAACAGATTAACTTATGAAAGATTTCGCACAGTTGGCAATACGAAAGATGAACCTGATGCACAGTCAAGTTGTGGCGTGGAACCATGCCGGGAGCACAGTAAAAAAACAAGCAGTACCTAGTGTGATTTGGACGTGTCCTTGAATTTAATGCCTACTGTCGATCAGGGCTAGGGTTGTCCGTTAAGGAAACGACGCGGCGCGCGCGGATTTATTCGTAGTTTTAGTAGTCTGTTCGCAACTTGAAGTATCCTTCCACGGGAGAAGGGGCGCTCGGTTAATTACCTCAGCGTTTCGGCCGTTTCTTTCAAGCCAACATACCTATTGCTTATAATTTTACTGTGCCGGGAGCATTGTAATTGCCTGAAAATCTTAATGGGTGGCGCTATACATACTATACATGTTCAAGTGGGTCTGGCATAGGCCGGGCGGCAAAATCGAATGTACACGGGGTGGAAGATACAGTCATGTTCACTATTGAACAGGATATAACCGTTTTGCGGCGATGTAACAGATCTGGTTGTAAACAGAGGCTTCACGAAGCCGTCAATCAAGCATTCTGTACATCAAACTAAGTAACTTTACGCAAAATGTATTGCGGGGAAACGACTTTCCTTTTTTGTGATGAAAAATCACGTTTCACGGTAAATCTCAATGTAACTCACTCATAACATTGTTGCTGATGGATGCATTTAATTGTAAAGAGGTTATAGAGGTATTTTAAGTAAAGTTACGACCTTGAAAGCTAGTATTAAAAAAAAATGGAACTTTGACTTCCAATATCTCCGTAACTAGAAGGTTCCCAGGTATGGTGTAGAACAAAAAAATGGTCGCAATGACGCGGAGAACAAGTGTCTATCGGCTTCTTTAAGGGTTTATTTACACCCTTTATTTTGTCGCCCTGCTGTGCCGCGAAATCGGGCCAACCCGAACACCGCTATACTTGTAGCATCTGTAAACAACACATTAAAATTATATTTTTATCATCACCAATTAAATGTTTGATGTTGGACACATTGTATAATAAGCATAACCAGGTTTAAAACATAAATACTTAACACATATTACATTGCAGCCAACTCCGATATTATTCGATACCGCGACATAACGGATCCAAGTTAATTGTACTAGCATTGTATATAATGAAGTTAAGGGTTATGACTATATGTATCTTAATAAAATAACGATAGATATTTTTATAACTATCAACGTTTACGATGTATGTAATGTACCTGTAACACTTGAAAACTTGTGAATGGCTGATTAACTGAAGTAGCTCCCGCATAGAGCAGAAAATTTTGTTAAGAGGGTAGATATGACGAAAAAACGAATCAGTCTGTCAGATTGATTTCCAAAAAATATTGGACACGTATTTTTTTCTTTTTTCACTTAAACAAAAAACTAAGGCGATACTGGGTATAGTGACACATATGAGAACATTTTTAATGGAAAGTGACGTCATGAGCCCCCAGGCATAATCTTTTAATATTTTTCGATAATCTATCTGACGAACTAAACAGAATCAATCCCTATTTTTGTGAAATTATAGTCCACGAAGACGAACTGGAGGTTTAAAATGGCCGCTTTAGCAGAATCATAATACAAATCAAGTTAAAAAAAAAATTTAAAATGAAAGAAAGAAAGAAAAAAGAAAAAGCATTTATTAGCCCGCACAGGACAAAACACATCAACGATATCACTATTTAAAACTTACTAATAAAAATTAACAGATAAAAAAATGGTCAAAAATGGATAAAATGGACTTCATGCTTATGACTATAAAGTCCATTTTGTTTTTTTTTTTAACGGGATTGATATTATGACTCTGCTAAAGCGGCCATTTTAGGCCCACTGCACTTCTATAGGGAAAGCTGTCAAAGTTATTTGTAAATCGCATGACCCTAGTTTAGTCCCAAATTAAAAAAAGTATTAATTTGTTTCAATTTATAAATTCAAATTCCATGGCTTCTGTTTTATGTTTGCAAAATTCTTGTGTGCAAAATTAATAATGCAATATAAATGTTGTTAAAGTGTGATAAGAAAACGCACTGTTGTCATTTGACTTTAGGAAGACTACAACGGTCTGTGATTGTCAGACTTTTTTTTTTTTTTTTTTTCAAAAACTTGTGTATGATATTTTTGAGATGTATCACAGAACTTACGAAGGTATACTTCTCGAAGCGAGTTAGCTCTGTTAATCAGCGATGCATAAATGAGTATGTTGACTAAATAAACATTAATAAAATTTATATGATTATTTTATTTTACCCATCATCAACAATCTACGGTTTACAAAGAAATAACGGAGTGTATCTTTCACCGTATAATTGTAAAAACCGTTAGATTGTAAACTGTCGAAATATTGTCAACTGAACATACTGCTTACAATTATTACAATATGACGCATTACTTTTCGATAAATTGTAATCTGTCGAAGTGAAACCGTGAAATGCATGCCATCAAATTATCTCAGCGCCCATAATCGAGACTTGGGGCACTTCGACGTTAGGTTCCTTCAAACCCTACAGACAGAAAAAAGAGCATCGCGTAGCGGCGCTCCGTCGACTATGCTTTTTAAAGCGAATACCCCTCAACAGCGCGCAAGGTGAGTTCCGTTGCATACATTTCACCATTTTACGGTTTCACTTCGACATGATACAATGATCTACCGAAAAAGAATGAGTCATATTGTAACTTTGAAAGCACTATGTTCAGTTGACAATATTTCGACAGTTTACAATTTCGCTAGATAGATTACAATATAACAGATTTTACAATGTGACGCTGACATATCTACTCGACACTTAAAATAAATGGATCAGAAATTAACCAGAAATAAAATTTACTTCTTTATTATACATAATTTGGAATAAACACTATATTATAACTAGACGATCAAAGACGCTGACTGAACTTAATATTATCCTTATTCTAGACTTTGTACACACGAGAACACATCAAGCTATACTTTTACATTTCCAGTGTAAGCTGGTATTGCATTGTAGAGGCTTTACGTACAATAAACTTCATCTTGTCGACGGAGGAAAATGCCGAACGGATTTGCAAAATGAAATACCTAATCGCAAACTTTCGACAGCGTCGTTTTCTATGACGAAACTGGGGGACATTGGACGACCGACGGTTTTGCCCGACTCGGTTTTAAAAGTTGAATCGAAGATGGATGGCGAAATATATCTTGATATGTGGCCGTGCGTACTGAGAGTCGTTACTTAAAACCAATCAATCATCAATCTCAACCGCCAAATATAAAATGGAACGACATCTGTCAAAAATATGACATGATTTTATATTGGTCAGGAAAAAGTTAATGATTGATTATTTTTTAAGTACAGTCTCCGAGTGTGGCAGTTAGAGTAACCTAGTATACAATACATCCACTCCCTTTGGCTAATTTAAAGACTTGTAAATACTATTCTGACCTATGGTTGCATTTTAAGGGTACCTATTTATATTAAGAGCTTTTTTCATAATCGCTGCTTCAATAGTATTATTTAAGTCTGCTTGACGATACATTTGTAGTCTCCTAACGATAACCAGCGATGAATAAACCTTATTAAATAACAAAATACTAACTACCAGTTATTGCATTTAATTCAGTATCTAACCTTTTACTTAAATCGTCATTTCGATGTCCATTCTATTTGTGGAGCTAGTAAAAAAAAGCTCTTAGCTGTCTATACATCAGGGCAAGTTATACATTCTGTTACTGTTCGGAATCGAGCTATGTAGCTGTCTATCTTAATCTACAGCACTTACTCACTAAAGGCCATTTTCTATAACTTTCTTACGTATAACTGTCAGATAATATGATACCCTACCTATGCCTACGTCTCGTAGCTATCGGTGTTTCTTTCTATAAACAAAGTAAGCTTGAAATATCCTATCCGTGTCACCTGTCACTTGATCCATAGAAAAACGATCCGTAAGCTAAATGTCAAACAAATAGATATAGCAACCTGTTAGTAAGTTATTGAAAATGGCCGTAACTCCATCTATCGGCTTTTCTCTTGAAGCAGAGACTAGCAGAAATCGACCAATCAGAGGCCCTACCACGAGCGGGAGGAATAAACGTAAAGTATTATTTTTGGATCGAAAATACAATTATCCTCATCGTCATCTGCCTAGCCTTGTCAGACTTGAGCCACTGACTACCTGTAACGGCTGCCATAGATGGACAAATGACAGCCGGGACCAACTGCTTAACGTGCTTTCCGAGGCACGGAGAAAACTCGGTATGAATGGGTTGGTCACCCATCCACAGACCAACCTAGGCAAGCATGGCTTAACCTAAAGTTCGGCCCGAGCGGCTGTTATTATTTTACCACGAGCTCCTCTCGAAAATACAATTCTCCTATAGCATTTTAATTATTGTTTGCAACAAGCAGAATCAGAACATCCATAAATTTGAATACATTCTTAAAATTATGAAAATAAATTTATATGAGAAACAGGTATTTTTTTTATTTTAAAATCGACGTTTACACCACAGTCGTGCTACAGCCTTAGAAGGTTGACGAAAAACGAAGGTTTCAAGCAATGTAATAGGTCAAAGTCGAGACATCTCTGCATTATTGGAATCGCACACTTAGTGAAACTTGTGCAAAAACTCGCACACTACATTTAATACATACATAAACATTTTGTACAAAAGTCACAACTCTATCAACTAAACACATCGAGTTCAATAACTACAGTTTATTAAATAGCGAGACTCATTAAAACCTTTTTACTGTGTTATAGCTACGCATACGCTAGGCGAGCTGGACACGAGTTTATTTGCTACCAACGGATTGAGTACACCTAGAGCATTTACTTGTAACAAAACATGGATCCGCTCGACGCTTTTACAATCGATTTGTGACTGTACTTTTACACTCGTAAATATGAGTGACGCTTTTACACTCTTAACGGAAAAAATTGAAACATTGAGCCAAAAGTGTTATTTTCGCAAATCGTTTATTCTCTCGATTCTATCGTGTAAAACATCTAAGTATAAGGCTCAAAGTATGTTGGTGTTTTTTGTCTCCGACTAACCGTTTGTCGTAAAACGATATCGAAGGGATTCCGTTCATTCCGACCACAGATTAAGCTAGTTTAGAACTGTGACCAAATACCAATACCTCGAAATTGGTCGCAGTAAAACTAAAGTGCCCCTTTTCGTATCCACTGACCCTCGATTTTCCAAATGAGCGAATCTGTGTTCATCGAGATGAGCTCGGGTAAAACGTGCGACGCGGAGTGAGGCGCTTAAGCCAGCCTGACCATTACTGTCCTCCCCTAAGCTATCTGTGGCTAGCTGTGTGTGTGTGTGTTAGTTAGCTGTTTTCTTTCAAAACTCATCAAGATTAACGAACAGAGGTAGTTAAGAAAAACAGTTGACGTGAAATAAAAAGAAAAGTTACAGGTAAATGCTCACTCGCCGTGAGAATTACTCGAACAAACGTCGAGCGTGCGCAGCAACGTTACGTTACATGGAATGCCTCAAGAAAATGTTTCAGTGTATACTTAACTTTAGGAGCCTCGAACGATCAAGCCCCGCTAGCACTACGATATTTTATACTCGGCCCGCCTAGCCTAATGTAAACACTTTTACAGTTTCCATCCATTTACAACGCGATAAAATTATCACAACAAAACATTTGAGACATCATCTTGAACAAAAAAACAATCTTTGATGGCACAATGTTAAAATATAGTATGGTACGAATCTTCAATAAATCAATTAACAACTTTTATTGCCTGTTACAATTATAATTCCCGAAACAAATAAAAATTAAATATCATTCAAAAGAAACGTCAGATTAGGCGACATTACACTTATTATAAGATCTAGGTATAAATTGTGCGAAAGTAATAAAAAACAAAACAAAAATACCTGCAGGTAATAAAAAACATAAGAAATAACTCATAATGTGCATGCCATCCAGCGCATTTTTGGAATCCCAATGCTACCGATTCCCATCAATACTGAGTTTAACATACAAATTGAGGCATTCAAATGCCCATGCGTACGAGGGCTTTAGCGTATACGGTTGCTACAGATCATGCGGAAAATTACGCGTCGTAACTAAAAAAAGGAAAACGCAACAAAAAAGGGTCGAATTTATAACAAAAAGAATTTAAAAGTTATGCCGAAATTACGGTGCGTACATTCGGCTAGTGTGTCGCTCCACTTGGGAGGACATTTATTTTGCTTTGACATTAGGCAAAATATAGTATTTTGTTAAATATTAAATCTATAGCCGTATTAAAACTATGCACCATTCACTTGTCATTCAACCAGTAACATTGCGCATATGAGCTGGGCGTAAAAACCATTGGTTCAGAGAGAAACCGAATCTTGTATGCCACTGTCTAATCGTCATCTATAACGACAACAACTGGCATAACGGAATCATCAACGCCTACCGAATCATCATCAGTTATGTCGACAACTTCATCCATGTTATCCACCACGCCGTCCACTTCCCCCAGGCCGTTCATCTCCACCTCGCCCAGGCCGTTCATCTCCGCCTTGAACAGCGACAGAACATCCGATATGATCGGCGATTGGAGCATTGGTATGTCTTTACTCTCCTGACTCTCCTCTTCTTCGCCAAACACTTGCGGCTCAACATCGTCCTCCTCGTCGTCGGTGTGGCCGTAGTACTTCTCATCATCCTTCTCGTCTTTAGGAACATATGTATTTATCAGTTCATTCAAGTTAGCGTCGCTTGTGAACACCTTTGACGGATCTGAATCCTCTTTGGAGCACTCGTGCTTAGATATCGCCTTGTATGAAGTAAAGTATTTCAGACAGCCCTGACACTGGTTCAGCAAGTGGGCGCGGTAATGATTGTGAAGATTCGGGAAGTCATCCCCACAAACGACACATTTCTCCGGCTTTACTACCGCTCGGTAGTGAATCTTCTTCGGCGACTTATGAACTAACTTCATATGCTTTATAAATGGTCCGTATTTAACGAACTTCTCGCGGCATATCCGACATTTTATCGGCTTCTTGTTGTATTTTCTGCTTCGATGAGAGAAGGCGTGTATGTTAAAAGCGTCCATAGTTTTAAACTTAAGTGAGCAGAATCTACAGGATATAGATCCGGAGCCCTTGTGTATCTGGTCGTGAAGCCGTTTTGTGCTTTTCTTGGTAATAGGTTTAAAGCAGAACCTGCACTCTTCGTATTGGAACGTGTTCTCGTTGCCCACGTATGCTGTGCCTTCGTCATCGCTTTCAATTGCGCAAAGATGACTATCGAAGTCCGCCCTGGAGTAGAAATACTCATTGCATTTCCTGCACTTGTTTTGTTCATGGTAAGTCAAATGTTTATGAAGGTTGTAGAACCGTTTATTACAGATGTGGCAGGTCTCCTCAATGGACTCCTTGGGCTCCGTGAACCATTCCTTATCATCTCCGTGCACGTCCCTCATGTGGTATATCATTTCCCTGAACGCGACGAATGTTTCGTCACAATGTTCGCATTTTGTCGGGTTGTCTACATTAAGCTGCGCCATATGGTGATTCTTGTGTTTCCTATACACAGTCAATGTGTTGAACTTCTTTTTGCAGTAAATACACCCGTAGAAGCCAACCGTGCGATGGTAAATCTTGTGAGTACTCAGAGCATACTCGTTTTCGAAAACTCGGAAGCAATAATCACAGACAATTTCTTGCTTGCCTGCGGAACGTTCCTTGTCTACGATGATGCCGTGCTGCGTGCGCAGATGGCAGTCAAGTTTCACTTGAACATGGAATGCTTTGTAACAAATATTGCATTTCACTTTCTTAGGGTAAACCTCGGTATCGCCTAACAGCTTTTTCTTTTCGCACGAGAATGCCAGATGTCCTTCTAAGAACCTGAGCGAGCTGAAGTAATCGAAGCAGTAGTTACATCTCAAGGAGTTGTGGTAGTCGATGTGTCGCTCGTAGTTCCCCTTGCTAGCGAGGACCTTCATGCAGATGGAGCACTGCAGGTCCTTGAGTGGGCCGGAAAGCGGTTGCTCCGTGCGCTCGGCGATCCAGTTCTCGTTAATGTTGTGCGCGTCGCGGAGGTGGTGGTGCAGCCCGTAGCCCTTCACGAACGTCTCGTCGCAGTGCGGGCACTTCAGCGGGTTGTGGTAATGCTTCTGCGCCAAATGACCCTTAATGTGAATGGTGTGGCTCTTTAGCGATATATATTTCTTGCCACAGAATTTGCATTTAAAGAACTCGGGCTTTCTTAAATGGGCTTCCTCGTGGGACTGCAGTCTTCGTTCATCCAAAAATATCTTGGCGCACAACTTGCAGGAGTAGTAGAGCGGCGGTGGAGCGTCGGGGTCGGACTTGATCATCTTACTCTCGGGGTGCGTGCGCCGCAGGTGGCGGATCAGCTTCACCAGGTCCGGGTAGTACCTCGAACATATGGGACATTTAACTTTATCCTTTCTGATTTTATCTATCCTCTTTTTATGTGACTGATGATCGAAATTATGTCCCTTTACATGTTTTTGGAAGTAGCCCTCGTCAGTGTACCCCTTGCCACAAATGGTGCACTTGTAGGGTCCGTTTTCATCCTCGAAGTGGGCTCGGGTGTGAATTTCTAGTCTTCTTTTGTTAGTGAACTTCACTTTGCAGATGGTGCACTCGTGGCGGGCCCCGTACAGGAAAGTTTTGGAGTTGTGCCAGATGAGATGATGTTTGAGCGAGTTTTCTGAATCGCAGACTTTGCCGCAGAGGTGGCAGGTGTGCGTGCCGTCGAAGACGGTTCTGTCCGCGTTGCTGGGCATGACATCGCCTACGATGGTGTTGTGGACACTGTCACCTTTCTTATAGTGTATGGCCATATGCGAGAGGTAGACCTTGCGGTGTTGGAAGACTCGCTCGCAGATGGAGCATTGGTAGTCCTTGTTCTGGAAGCGCGTCTGCTTGTGGTAGGTCATATGCGCCTGCGCGGCGCGGAGGTTTTTGCTTCGCCGCCCGCAGATGGTACACGTGAGGTGTTTGGGGTCCAGGTTGGGGTCGTGGTAGTGGTCTCGCATGTGTATCTTGTAGTGGCATTGGAACCTGAACGACTGAAACAAAAACATTACATTTAAGGTTTCATGAACATCTTTCTTACAACTTGTTAACTTGCCTAAACCTTATTACTTCCTGTAATGTGTTGTGTGTGTGTCCCTAGTGGAGTTATATCCTACTAGTGATATAAGTGCAGTGTTCGTTTTGAAGTGGAGTGGAAAGTATGGCTTCTTGATCATAGTATAAAACAAAGTCGCTCCCACTGTCGGATTTTAATATAGTTTTTAGCAATAGATAGTGATTCAAGAGGAAGGTTTACATCTACACTGAACTTGTGCGAAGTTGGGGCGGGTCAATAGGCAGTAATAAATGAAATCAACTATTATTTTGGAAATAATAAGAGACTTTGGTTAAAGAGGAGCGCTGAGAAGTCCTTACCTCCTTACACACGACACACTCGTACTTTTTCTCAATACTGTTGCCTACATTGGAGTGCCAGTTGACGTGCCTCTTCAAAGAGATGAGAGTCGGCATCTTCTTGCTACAGATGGGGCAGGTGAAGCCGCTCAGGTCTACCAGCGGCTTGCTCTCGCCCGGAACCTCGCCAAAGTCGTTGTGACTCTGGATATATTCCAGGGGTTCCGCTTTTGCCACAACGACTTCACAAAAATCCGACGGGTTCACGGCATCTTCGATCCGCTTCTGATTTAGTCGGTGAATCAGCTTTATATGATTCGCGAGAGCTGAGCAGCTCTTGAAGGTGTCCTCGCATTCTGCGCAGGTGTACATGTTCCTCGGCTTCATATTCTTTGCTATATGCGTCTGGTTGTGTTCGTTAATCGACCCGACCTTCATGTCGAGGTCGCAGATGAGGCAGCGCACGGAGCAGTCCTTGAGGTAGATTTTAGCGCGCTTGTGTCCAGAGCTCATGTTGTGCTTGGTTTTCTTGTGGTGAAGGAGGAGCCGACGATATGAGAACTGTTTCTCACAGATATCACAAGTATTGTCGTCCTCTTCTTGACTAGATTCTGACTCAGTCTGCCTATAAACCGTCTCGCTTAGAAGACTCGTCGATGCTTTATCAGGTGGTTCTACCTTAACTACCACAGGCACTTCTGAATGACACCTAGCCTCGTGAGTTTGAAGAGCTTTCTTGTATTTGAACTCTTTGTCACATGTTGGACATTTAAATAGAGTGGTGGGAGTGTGGGATTGGCTATGTACTGATTGGATGGATGCAGAGTCGTCTATAGTGCTTGTTCTGAAAAGATAAGAAGCATCCAATTAAAGATTCTACCTTTAAACACTGATTTTTATTTAAATAATGATGAGTTTATTTTAGGAAAGGACAAAACCAAAGGACAATACCTAGATTCGTTGTCACCTCCAGCTTCATCGATTTGCGACACGTGCGCCGCCAGATGCGTGATCAGCAACGCTTGCGACGGAAGCTTCTTGAAGCACATCTTACACTCGTGGTACTCTTGTGCCGCCGGCTCCACCGAGCTCTTCGGCGACATACGAGGCTCTAAATGCAAGTTCTTAAGATGTAGGAAATAATTGCTTTTTCTCGTCACTACCTTCTTACAAACAGGACACTCAAGTGGTAAAGAGTCGTCCCTTTTCGGACACTTGTTGAAATGCGCATTGTGAACATAGTAATCGTCAAACTGCTTCTTACAGAACATGCAAGGAACTGGCACTTTTCCGTTTTCTAGTTTTTTATCTTCTCTTTTCAAGACGGCCGCATGAACTACCTTCATATGCTTTGCCAAATTGTCAACAGTCTTGAACTTAGCGGAACACATTTCGCACACAATGTTCCGGTTCTGCATGCCGTCGATCGGTTCTAGGGCGATTAGCAACTCTTTCTGTGGAGATTTTATAGGATTTATAATCTTTCCGCATATTTCGTGGTGGCGTTTCAACATGATCTTTAACTTGAATGTCTTGCCACATTTGTCGCAGTTCAGTTTGTCCTCCACGTCGGCCGCGTCCTCTACTTTCTGTGGTATATCTACGACAGCGTTTTCGCCAAGACTTTCTTTTTTGTCTATCCTCTTGTGGTGTGTCTTGTGGACAGCGAGACTTCTTTGAGATAGGAAATGTTTGGGGCATTGATCACAATTGAAGTTATTTTTAAGTAAAGGCTCGTCGGAATCTGTATCGGCTAAGTACGAGGCGCTGTTATCTTCGTAATCTGAATCTAAATGCGAGACGTGTCCAGACAGTCTTCTAGGTCTCTTAATGGTGCGTCGTAGTTCCTCGACTCGCTTGGACCCGCTGGGTCGGTAGTCACTGGATGCGCCGACAGAGGCGCCGCCAATGGATGCGTTGTCGACGCTGTCCGCGCTACGTTTCCGAGTTCTGGTGGCGGGGGTTACTTTCTCCTCGATGGAAGACGGAGGTTTGGTCAAATTGGAGGTATCGGTGTGGTTGGAAAAGGCGGAATCGCTGCTCTGTCTGTTAGGTGGGGTGATGCTGAATCCTGGAAATTTGAATCTTGTCAATATTGTGGTAAAAAACTAGGGAGTACTGTACATGAAGTACGAGGTCACCATGCCTCTTACCGGGTGGGGGCACATAGTTGCGGCGGAGCTCCTGGTCAGCTCGCTCACACTGCTGCTTGAAGATGTGCGCACTGCTGAGCTTCTGAATGCACTCTGAGCACACTTTATCAGGCAGCCCGTCGCCTTCGTATATCTGTAACAATGGACATCTTTTGGTCAGCAAAACTTCGTCCTAAGTGGAGAGTTATTCAACACCTAGAACATTGCTAGTTTTAAGGACAGCGCAGTTTCTACTGCTGCTTGAATACATGAGGCCTTTATCCCAGTACTGGGACTGGGAACATAAAGACCTTATCCCACATAACGACTCCTCTGCCACCCAGCAAAAAGAATATAATTCAAATATGGGCTTTATGTATTTGAATTATATTCTTTTTTTTGCTGGGTGGTAGAGGAGTCGTTATGTGGGATAAGGTCTTTATGTTTCTGAATTCAAATATGGGCTTTATGTGAGGACTAAGTGCGGAAACCTAAACCCCATGATGATGATGATGATGATGGGCTTTATGTACCTATTGCTCTATAAATATACTATTAATTTTGCTGGGTCGGAGCGCAGTTGTGTAACTGGGCTAAGACCTTCAGTCTGATCATGCTTATGTAAGAAAGAAAAAAAGAAAAAAAAAATATTTGACATCAGTACATAAAGCACACACACATATTAAAAAAGTTATAACAAAAAAGAGAATATACATAGTATGTACTGTGTGCCTCACGGTTTGCTAGGTCTTATGGTTTTATTTCAAAGTTGCGATCTTGGATTTAGGCAAGTGTTGAAAATATTGATGCTGGTAACTGTATGTTATGTTCAAAAATACTAATGGCCAAAAATTTATCATCAGTTTATCTATTACGAAATGTATGTACTGGGTTTAAAATATTCATAGGTATGAGCATCCTCCTGGCACATTAAAGCTCTTGGTTTTGTCAGTATCTAAACCTGTTGTCTAGTGTTGTGTCTATGTTTATTTCATAGTAGCTTCTCCAGGAGCTTCCCCCACGTGATGTTTGAAAATATTGTCCCATGGGAACTTACTACCAGGATAAAAAATCCTATGTTTTAACCTTGGTTATAAACTATCCACAATTTTTTTCAATTTTTTTTACTTAACAATACAGTTATACAGGCAGGTTGCAATGCAATAGGTTTCATAATTATGACTATCAGGTTACAAAGGACAATTAATATGGTTTTTAAATTAGCAGCAGCGAATTAAAAAAGGGAAAAGGAGTAACTATAAGAACATTCAAATTTGAATGTTGAATAGAATGAAATATCATGTTATATACTTGAGAAAATATTCTTATAAAGGGAGACTGGTATCAATAAAATTTATTTCATAATTGGGTATTAAAACTTTTTCGAGATCCTAGCAACTTGTAATTAAAAGCAAATTTGATTATTAGTGAAGTAGATTTTTTGATTAAATCAATAGTTCTTTTGATCATTTGGAACCAAAAGGAGAGCCAAATACATGTGTATTTTGCAAACATGCATTAAAGTTTTCCTATTTGCATGTGAATTTGTTAACTTTTGGCATGAACAGAAATTCAGTAAGAGGATCATCATGTTTTATTACTGTGTTCTGTTGAAAAGTAATGAAAATACCACAATTGAAGAGACAACTCGATTTAAATTTCAGTGAACAAACGGTAACTTATTACTTCTTGGTCTTAAAACCATTACTAGTTTGAAATAAGATACCGTGTATATTCCGAATTCTCGATCAAAGCGAGCCGAACGAATAACTCAAGTTTTTGGACTTACTTTCACCCGGGCGCATTCCATTGCCATCTCCGCCAGCTGTAAAGCATTGTCGACCGTAAAGATGGAGTAAAAGTCGCCGAGCTTGAGGCAGAGCCTGCATTTTCCAAGCTTGAGGGCCATATTGATTTGCTCTCAAGAAACTTCATGTCACTAGAACATCACATCTGTGGAATGAGCTGCGGAACAAACGATTTCTCTATGAAAATAAGATACAAACTGGATCCTTACGATCACACCAAAACTAGCTACGCAAAAGACCAAATAATTCGGTAAAAGTACCTTTTCAAACCGGCACACTCCACACGCAAATTACAATAATCACACGGCACCATACACACACAGAGACAATCGTCAAGACAGCACTCTTTTTCAACTTCTTCAACACTGCTGCCAACTTTTAAAATTTAGCTGTCAAAAAATCACAGTCCGCTATGTCATAGTTTTTGATGTTAGTAGTAAGTACCGAATTCCGCACAACAGAGCGTACGAGCTTTTTATCAGGATAAAAGTTCCTAAGAAATTACCGGGTAAGCAACTGGGTCAGACCACGGCTTATGGTTTATGATTTTCGGTTTTCGGCACACCGCTGAAAACCCTAGGATGATATCACTAACTGTCAACTGTACTCTCAGTTTATAGTCTATGAACTGTACTGTCGTGTCAACAAAGTTCTGTCAAAACTCTGAGTGTGTGAAGTCACGTAGTGTGTGAGTGAACTGCTGGCACTGATGTGATGTAAACAATTCAATTCTTTCAAAAACAACTAGAAACAAAATAAACTACATCCAACATACACCTCAGTGCGCTATATAAAGAAAAAATGGTGTATTACATAACAGGATCTAATGTATTTGGACAGTGGCTTTGTGACGACGCAGTAATAAGTGAATTTCGTTCCTTTTCATCTACTAAACATGATTTGGGAATAGATTTAAGTCGGGCAAACCTTATGCAGATAAACTGGTCGTATAATATATTTGAGTCAGACAGAATATTCTACGTAACAGGTGCTTGGAAAGGAAAAGAACAACAACTTGTTAAAATACCATTACCAGAAGAAAGTACAAGTTCAAATGTGGAACTAAGCGTTATTGGGAATGATTATAAAATATTACTGGTTGGCAAGAATGTGAATAATGTATGGGTTATAGATTTAAAAACAAATGAGATTAGACGCATACAGATAAATGTTGAAGAGCTTCTTGAGGACAATGTGAAGAAACCGAAAATAGAAACAATTATAACTAAAGCTAGGATGACTAATGATTCTTGTATATTTTTGAAATCAAATGGTAATGTTTACAGTGGGATTTTACCTAGCTGTGTAGACACAAGGCACTGTAAAGGAAAAGTAATTGATGTAAAGTGTGGCTATGAACATTTTGTTTTATTAACCGAAGAAGGCAGAGTATATTCTTGGGGTAATGGAAGGTGGGTAGTAAGTAATATTACACTACATTTGACCATGTAGATACGAACCAATAAGTACCCTACTCTATACTACAATTTATTTTTTCAGGAGGTTACAGCTGGGCCATGGTGATATAGACGGTCAAGAACTACCTACTCAAATAGATGCCCTTGCTGGAATAAAAATAATAAAAATTAGTGCAGGTGGTTGGCATTCTCTAGCACTCAGCGAGTTTGGCGATGTCTATGCTTGGGGCTGGAACGACACTGGTCAGCTTGGAATCAAAAATATAAGTAAAGAAGACAAAGAAAGTTACTCCATCCCCACTCTAATTGATCTCTTTGATGAGAAAGAAACAGTACTGGAAAAAAATATTAAAGACATTGCTTGTGGATCTAGGCATTCAGCTATACTCCTAGATGATAATACTGTTTGGACAACTGGATGTAACAAATATGGGCAGTTGGGGCTATCGGAAGAAAAATATACTTCTCTTAACCATTTCAAAAAAGTTTTTAATTGTGAAAAGGAATGTTTACTAATTTGTGGACCATGGAATACTGTGATTTACTCTAGCTAAACACTCAATAAAATAAATGTAGACAAATAAATATTAAAGAGAAACATAGTCTGCTTTTGGCCATTTTTTCGCGAGTTGGCGCTGAAGTCAACATTTTTATTATTATTTTTTATTTAATGAGAGGTTTTTAGTTGAGAATTTAAAAATAAATTGTTTCCATGAACTCGATAGATGGCGTTGATCAGACTACGTTACTACCGACTACGACGACTACTACGTTGTAGGTGCCAAAGCCAAACGCTCGAAAAAACACTTAACATAGACGCTTGTTGACTGACACTTTCGTTTGCTTAGAGTAAAAGTACTCTGTGGCTTAGCGGCAAAGCACTGCATGCAGGTCGTACTGTGTGTAGGTATGTATGCAGGGCCGATATTTTAATTGTTCACCCTGCCGCATGGCCTTGAAATATCGGCCCTGCATGCAAATAACTTGACAGCTGTTACCTGTCATAAACGTGAAAACGAAATCGGAACGCAAAATATTGAAGTGAGCGCTGTGAGCAAATTTTCTAATACGGAATGCAGCCTCAGTATTCTACTGTTTGGTTCGAACATGCGAACAAGACTAGCTAGCTATTAAAATCTAATCTGTGGTTCGTACTAAACGTAGTGATTATCTTTTTTATTGATTGATTCATGTACACACAAAATGCTTAAAAGGACAATATATTAACATAGAAGAGCACAAATGTATTGTACTGCTTATTTCAAAAGAAATCTTGAATTATCTATGGTGATTACATACTCTGTGGTGTGTGCTACTAATATCTTATCTGTGCTACTAACCACCATGATAGTGGTGGGTCGTTGTCGATTTTTTGACGGACGAAACGCAAGTCGCTACCGTTTTCGTGACGACGAAAACGGTTGTCGTTGCAACTGGTTTGAAAACGGCTTAGAGAAAGAAACTTATCCAACTTGGACGTTTTCGTCGAGTGAAATAGTTGCAGTTTTTTTAGGACTCTTGTAAACGAAAACGGATCCAATAACTACAATATAACGCGAAACGTAAAGGACGACGACGCGACGGCCACGAGTGACTCTAGTGAGATAGATAGTTGAATAATTGCACTCTCGACTGTATTTTCATAGCCGTAAAATACAAAATCGCACCAAGTCATCCGAAGACTGGTTTGTGCAACGAAGACTGTTTGAACCCAGGACGTAAAACGGTTCCATCGTCGCAGAACACAAAACGGTCTTTGAAAACGGTTCGTCGTCGCAACGCCCACCACTACACCATGATTAGTATTTAATCTGTGCTACTGACTGCCAAACGGTTCGTGTGTTTATTTGTATTTATTTATCTGAAAAACCAACGAAAATTGGGATATTCACGAGAGTAAACATTGTATCAAAAGTAACTATTACTCCACCAAAAGCACTGTTACGTAATACTTGTTACAGTCTGTAACAGATCGTTTGTGGAAATTCAATTACTGCCAGCAGTACTATCAGGATATAATTTACAAAAATGGGAGACGAAGATCAAGACCACGACCTAGCCCAAGAATATATTGTTCTTGCTAGACAGCTGTCGACAGCAGGGAGCTACGAAAAAGCCTTCGAGATTTACGTAAAGGCTTTTGAAAAAAGTAATGAAGTTAGACGCCTAACCGAAACTGAATTTCGTGTTGTGATGAGTCGAATGATGAATGTTCTACATTTAGAAGGTAAAAACGAGGAAATGCTTTATAACTACTCACGTGCTATCGGCTTTTTCCCTGAAAATTTTTATATTTTAAATGAAATGGGTAATTTTTTCTATAACATTGGATATTATGAGAAAGCAAGGCAACGCTTTGAGGATGCACTTGAATTAAACCCTTATTACGTCAATGCTGAGAAAAATTTGAATTCTGTTAATAATATACTTGTTGAACGCTGGCATTACCGAATGTTAAATGATAAAATTCGTAATGAGGCATACCGCATGGCAATACGTGACACTCTCATCCCTCATAAAGATACTGTTTTAGACCTTGGAACAGGGACTGGATTGTTATCCTTGTATGCTAATGAATGTGCACCTAGGATTATAACTGCTTGTGATGACTCCAAAGTCATGGCTCAAATGGCTTCTAAGATAACCCGAGAAAATGCAATTGAACACTTTGTTATTTTTAATAAGTTATCCACGGAAATGCAAGTTCAAGAAATTGGTGGAAAGCGTTCTTTACTCATCACAGAGTTATTTGACGCAGGCCTATTTGGAGAGCATATCCTCCAGTCATTAATTCATGCTTGGGAGAATTTGTTGAGTGATTCTGCAAGAGTGATTCCTAACAAAGCAGAGTTTTTTATTATTGGTGCCAAATGTGATTTCCTGAATAGAAGATATCAGCTGCGTTCATCTATTAAATCATTTTTAAATATTTCAACACTTAATGTGCATGTTATTTGTGACGAGTCTTATGATTGTGAAGATGTCCACCTTTATGGTGATGATATAGAATACATGACGGAGCCTCAGACTCTTATAGAAGTTGATTTCAACAGCTGCCTTGAGATGAAGAACCTGATTGAGAAGGATCTTTATGAAGCTGAACCGGTAGCTCTAACAAGTGGTGAGATTAACACTGTGATTGGCTTTTTCAATCTGTATTTGACAGACAATATTACTATAACTACTGACCCTAGATCTGATGAGAGAGCCAATGCATGGCAACAAGCAATCTTTTTTGATAAAATTCCTGTACAGGTAAAAGAGAATGACATTGTTCCCATGAATTTTTCACTGAATGGTGGCAAATTGACAATGTACAGAGATGATGACATCACAAGAATCTCTATGGAAACTATCAGGTTCTTAAATGACACCGAGTATTTAGAAGCAATAGCTGCATGCTTAGGCACAGTTTGTATCTATCTGGGCCAATTTGTTGATATATCTCAAATAACTATAATTGATATGTGCCCTTTCCCTATGTTTGGCCTGCAACTTTTGATAAGAGGTGCAAAATCACTTACATGCTGTGCTAAAAATCAAAATGACAAAATCTTTTTCAAAAAAGTTTTCAAAGCAAATGATATAGCTTTGTCAAGAGTCACCATTATGGTTGGAGATGATTGGACACATGAGAGCTTTGGAGAAGAACAATTTGATGTAGTTTTCTATCACATTTTTGAAACTGGTGGTGAAATCGACTTGCGCCTGTATGAGATAGCTGAGCACTTGCGCTTTCATCATCTAGTTGAAGGTGGACTGTTTCTGCCTAGCCGCATCAACGTAATGGGCCAGATTGTCAAAAGCGAGTGGCTAGACATAAATAACAGATTGTTTGATGAGAATGTAAGGAATTATAAGATATCAAAGCACTTGGATGCATATCGGGTATCTCAGAACTTCTGCATTGACTTCAGCCACTTAAAGTATACTCCATTATCAGATCCCACTGAATTACATATAATTAGAAATACTCAGGGCAGGAAAGTGAAGGTTCCCATAATAAAAGACGGTCACTCCAGTGCTATCTTGTGTTGGTACAAAATAGAATTAATGAATGATGTGATAGAGATTTCCACAAACAGGAAAAACTGTTTTATGGATGGCACAGTATTTATGACAGACCCGGAAATACGCCTAACATGCGGAAAAACTGCTCCAATAAAAGGTAGTATCGACTCAGATGGATCATTTAAGTTCATGTTGAGCGATGATGATGATGATGATGACGACGACGACGATGATGATGACGAAACTTAGAATGGAGCTGTTGGTCGTTGAGGAATAACTTTGAAGATCTCAATATTTTTTAAGCGTTTTATTTTAGTATCTTTGTTAGAGATACAAGAATGTTGAGTTCTTGTCCATATTGAGGAACACTGTCTATTTTATGAGTAATTTATGATATTGTATTTTACTTGAGAAATAAGTGGAGCTTATCTTTTTGAAAACCATAAAGAAATTAGATATTGACTTAAGACGCAATTTCGTAGAGACAGTCCACCTAGCAAACATTCCACTGACATAATATAGTAATAGGATGCTGTTCCTCATTTTCTGAAGTCTAGAGATTTGATTTGTTACTGACATTTGCGACAGGGATGGCCTAATCTTAGCCAGATACCTCGGACTGAGAAACGAATGGATAACATGATGATAAACTTCAGACAGAATAAATATACGGAAATCAACAAACTGCTGGCGTGATATTGAAACTGCAGTTGCGAATCAAATAACTACAGAATACCTTAAAATAGGAATTATTTTAATTAACTTTCTCTTATCATTCTAGTCTTTGCTGTGCTATTTAGAAATATATGTACCTATGTATTATTTTGGTCATAGAATAATCTAGGATCTAGCAAATGCTAAAGACCCTGATCATGCACGCAGTAGGTGATCAATATGTACCGTTATGCCGTACCTATATAATAAATAGAGAATACAAAATATGTTATGGGAATCATACGTATCAATCGATGTTAGATGTGTATCGAACCATGTCATAATCATATAAAATAAAAATATTGTCAGTGTGATAATAATCTTAGTGACTGCTGAAATGATGAGAAATAGAGAACTAAGGAAGAAGAAGACATGCTGCGCCAACCTCAAATAAATTAGGAAGGGCAGGAGAATGATGATGATTGAGACTATAAGGTTCTTACAAACGACGTGGCCAACGGCAGATAAACTGCCATCGACGCTTGCAGTTGTGGCGACAGCAATCGTCGACACACATTTACGCCACATGCCACAACTGCAAGCGTCGCCGCCCGCCAGTCGTCGACAGGTGGCGACGGCTGCAGTTTATCTGCCGTTGGCAACGTGCCGCTCATGTGTAAGTAATGAAATTCTTAATTTTATGGAGACTCGAAACTGTCCAATTTTCCTAATAATTCTCGAACCTAATGCTTTAGCGATAAAGTTGAAGGTCTATTAAAGGTTCACTAGTTTGAGGTCCTGGCAGCTGTACCAACACTGTAGACTGCAGGCAGAGATAATCAATTGTGTAATGAAAATGAACACTAGTGCCACATTTGTTTTAGTGGTATTTGTATGAAGTACCTATGTATTTCCATGTCCAAAATTAGTTTGCCATTTGGCTATGGATTAGGCATGACGACAGTATCACAGTACTTATAAAAAATTGCAAATCTATTTAGTCCGTCCGTTAGAGTATTGGAAAATAATGGACACGCATTTTTTGTTTTTGTAAACAAAAATAAAACGTGTCCGTTTCGATGGCGCGGCCAT
This sequence comes from Xestia c-nigrum, assembly GCA_916618015.1. NCBI lineage: Eukaryota > Metazoa > Arthropoda > Insecta > Lepidoptera > Noctuidae > Xestia > Xestia c-nigrum. The sequence goes on along the minus strand of OU745246.1, from coordinate 5,752,402 downwards.
GACGTTTTTTTTTTAAAAAACCTTTTTTTGCAAAAAATAAAACCGACTTGTGTGGGTGACAAAAAGACTAAATCAATCAAACAAAGGTCACCGACTTCAGAAGCTAAAGTTATTTTTCACTTTTTTGTTTTTTTTTTTTGAAGCCGGTTTTATTTTTGCAAAAAGGTTTTTATTCTTCACTTTTTAGTGGTTCACTGTGCTTGATATACATGGAAAGTGCATACCGTTACAATTACAACAAGCCCAAACACGACTAGGATACATTGTCTCATTATGGAGTTCCGTGACTCTTGGCTTCATCATCAGATCTGATGGTAGAATGTTTCTTATCGAACGCAAATGCTTCACTTGTTGTAGAAAATACCGAAATCGCAACACGTTATCTTATAAAATTTGAAGAGTTCCTTCGATTTCGCCAAGATTCCATCATCAGATCCAGAGTTGGTGGCTATGGGACCATTTAGAAAGAATACCCTTTCCAACAAAAAAAGAATTTTCCAAATCGGTTCGCAAGCGACGGAGTTATGCCCGAACAAACATAAAAAAAAAAAAAAAAATAGAAACATACGAATTGAGAACCTTCTCCTTTTTTAGAAGTCGGTTAAAAAATATGCCATGATTTTGTAAAAATTTGTAAAAGTAGACTCCCAAAATTATAAATTTGTCAAAGCTATGGTTAAAAAGTTATAAGGGTTTGAACGTGGTCGCGCCATTGAAACGCTCGGAACCGCGCGGCCATGGAGATCTTTAAAACTAAGCATTGCAGAGACCTGAAATTTTGCTAAGTAACATTGAATTTGTAAAAATATAGAAAAAAATCCTGGGCTTATGTTTTAGGAGCTGTAAGACTAATACGCCATGGCCGCGCCATCTAAACGGTGAAAACATATTTTCGCCGATATCTCGCTCCGCTGAAAAAGCAACGCAGACATCTAAAGTTTTTTGTAAAACCCAGATTTGAATTTGTCAAAACTAGTAAAAAATAAACAAAAAATCCTCAGTTTACATTAACAGGAGCTATAAGCCCAGGATTTTTTTCTATATTTTAATTTTTTTTTACAAATTCAATCTGTTACTTAGCAAAATTTCAGGTCTCTGCAATGCTTAGTTTTAAAGATCTCCGTGGCCGCGTGGTTTCGAGCGTTTCAATGGCGCGGCCACGTTCAAACCTTTGTAACTTTGTAACCAGAGCTTTGACAAATTTATGGTTTTGGGAGCCTACTTTTACACTTTTTTTTACAAAATCATGGCATATTTGTTAAAAAAAAAAACGTCATGGCCGCGCCATCGAAACGGACACAGATAAAACGCTTCAAAACTCGGGCTCGTGAAGTCCTAACTCACAAAAAATTATACCAAGGCGTGACGTATTGATTGAGAATTTTAAAAGCGTCGTATCTTCGTCAATTTTGGTTTACGTAACAAAAGAAAAAGTATGTACTTATCAAATATTTTTTGATTATCTAGCTGACGGACTAATTTAGTTTTTTTTGTCGTCTAATAGGGTTATTTTATGTATTTAAATACTTATGAAGTGTTTCGGGTGCCTCCACATGTGGATTTGATTGAGGTTGCGTAGACGTGATTGAAGCTAACGTTGCGTATACGTCCGACGAACGCATGCGTTAATTAGTGTAAGAACACAGTGGGAGCGGATGCTCTATCTATCCGCAGTGTTAATGACCACCCTCATTAACACTGCGGATACCGAGCAACTGTGCCGCTGTAACTATGTTCACAAGGAGAAGACTGATACTGTGTGTTAAAGACACCCGCTTGCAGATTCCGCTGCCCGCGCCACTCCCACTGTTTGAACACGCCTACGCCTCATTTGACGAAAGTATCGACACCGAACTTTCGTTGCGGTAAACCACAGACGTAGGCGAGCGGTCCGCAACGGAACGACCGATCTTCTGCGTTGTGTGCCCTTTATTAGTCATTAATCCTATAATATTAATTAATATTATAAATGTGAATGTAAGTTTGTTTGTTACGCTTTCACGCGAAAACTACTGAACGGATTTGGATGAAATTTTGCACACATATTCTTGGAGGCATTAGAAGTAACATAGGATACTTTTTATTTAAAAAAAAACTAACCCTCACTCGCAGACTAAGTTGTGCGGGTCAGCTAGTATGTAATAAACATGTATTGGCGTTCCGACGCGGACGATCCGCGACGGAATTTCAATCAAGTGTGGCTTAAGGTGAACACACATTTATCAGAGCCGAAAGAAGCGAAAGAATCGAATTTTATAATTATGTACTTGTATGAAATCTTATGAAACCTCGGACACTTATCCGCGTCGAATCGGACGAAGAGATGTCGTTGGATGAGAAAACAATATTTCGGCGCGGATAAGTGTACGTCCACCTTAAAGCCTTAGAGTGCCTTAGGGCTGTGACGCGGGTTACCAATTTATGAGCAACAGCTGGACTGTTTATTTCACATCACCCTGGGCAATTAATACTTAACTCAAGGAGTTGAATGTTTTTTTCACCACTAACAATTATTACATGGGAATCACCTATGGTGAGTCCACACCTGTGCCGCCCCCTTTAGGTTACATAGGCGTGAAGTTACAATATCCGATCTTTTACGAAGGTCAAGCTCAAAATTAATATGGTTTGGGTAGTTTGGTACTAATATTGTAAACGATCGAATTTGAAAATTGGGCTGTGAGGTAAAGAATCTGACATGTCTTCTGTTGCTCAAGGCAAGGCAGTCGAGGGTTCATTGTTTTTATCATAAGTAGTACTTATGTTTGTACATCTTACCTTGTAACCAGTACAGTAGGATATAATTATACTAATAATGGCATGTATTTTTTATTCGTCGTTTATATAAACGGTTATTTATTGATGTAATAGTAGGTATTTATTAATCAAATAAAGTAGTTCATGTGCATTTTTTGCTTTTAACTATTCATTAAGGTACACAGAAGGTACTAAATACCTGCAATAAATTTAGGCTGATCTGAAAAATATATATACCCGCGAATCTGACGTACATTAAGAATGCGGGTGTGTGCGCGACTGCGTAGCTATCTATTGCGTTTACTGAACTACATGTGTGGTAGGGGCAAATTATACGTTTTCGTCTAACGGGCATATCTCCTTTATTATATCTATGCTTCACACACTGCCCATGGAGGTAAGTTCAGTCACATTCATTTCACGGTTTCACTTCGACAGATTACAATCTTCCGAAAAATAATTCGTCAAATTTTAAGGAGTATGTTCAGTTTGCAATCTCTAGATCACTGGTTCCCAACCTGTGGTCCGCAGGAGCCTCGACTACGGTCCGCGAAAGATTAAAATGTTTCGAGCTAAATTCGATCGCTTTTGATAAATTTTTGTATAGTGTGAGTTAAAGATTCACTCCTTAGTTATAATCCTGTCGGTGTCCATGTTTATCTAGGACCATATGGTCCCTGTTAACAATTAACAAACCAAAGTGGTCCCTGGCCTATGAAAGTTTGGGAACCACTGCTCTAGATAGATTACAAATTACAATGGTTTGCTTGGTTTTTTCAATGTGATGCTGACATATTATGTCAATGTCACCATCTTTGGATGCTAGGGCAATTTTGCCCATTCTCTTATGGTAATCGATTGTAAATAGTGTAAAATCTAAATATATATAATTCAAAGGTGACTGACTGACTGACATAGTGATCTATCAACGCACAGCCCGAACCGCTGGACGGATCGGGCTGAAATTTGGCATGCAGGTAGATGTTATGACGTAGGCATCCGCTAAGAAAGGATTTTGATCAATTCTACCCCCAAGGGTAAAAAAATAGGGGATGGAAGCTTATTTGAAAGTCCGTCAGTTTTAAAGTTAGGATCTTCTAATTTTGTGTTGAGGCTGACGATTGAAAATTAATTTATGCGTGATTCAGCGTTTTTGATAACTCCACCCCGAAGGCTTATAAAGGGGATGAAATTGTATGTGAAAAATCCTTAATTTTCGACGTAAAAAGTACAAAATTTGTTATCTGGGCTTATGATTGCTGACGCAACGGCTTTATTAGAATTTCAACCCTTGAGGGGTGAAAAAAGAGCAACATTTTGTTTTTAATTAAAGTTTTTGTTTTTTGAGTCACCAAAAAGTATCAAAGTTAGTAAGTCGTTAGTTTTTTTTATTTCAACCCACAAAGGGGTAAAAGGGGGGATGAAGTATTGCATTGTAGTAATTCTTCATTCGTTCACGAATAACAGCAGCAGGAGAGACCTTTTGCAGCAGTGCAAGTTAATAGTATAGGCCGTACACAAGTTAATAGCACACGTGACTTCGCGGCTGGCAGTACTTACCGTTTTGTAGGTTTTCTAGGTAAGCCGAAGATTATGGACTTACGGCAGGAGCAGAAAAAGAAAGTATGGCAGCCGCCGCTCCTGTGGGTGCCGCCCGCTCGCACCAACTTGCTGCAGCACGCGCCGCTGACGCGCGCGCTGCGTGCATTCAATATGGTGTCACAACAGATTGATTGCTTCAATTGTACACAGCGAATTCACACGGGCCGCATTTTGCGCAATTACTTTAGTTCGTCAAATTAATTAATTTATTCAAAACATAAATAATTTCACTTTGAATATAACTGCTTTATTGTATTAGGTACCTAAACCTGTAATAATAGTTGTATGTGTTGTTTAAATAAATAAATAAAATAAATAAATTATGTATAGTAGAACGAGATAGAATGAGTAATTGTCGATATCGTATTTGATACCAACTAGATTTTTTTATTTTTTAGATTTCTGTTTTTTTTCTCTTCTGCATTTCTGATCTTACTTTTAATGAATGAAGATGAAGTCAAAATAAAAATCAAAAATGGCGCCGACGAAAGTTTTTGGATTTTTACTCATGGGTGTCGTTTCCTTGGTTTTTGGTGTCGCTGATAGTGAAAGTGAGGTCAAAATGAACACGGGGAAAAAAGTTAACAGAAGCAAAAAAAACAGTTTTCCTTTTTTTTCTACGGCTTCCCCTGACACTATTTTCACCCTGCGCCACTGTTAGGTAGAGGTATATCTAATACTACACCCACATTTCGCACATTTAGCTTAACCGGGCACAAATAATACAATAAAACTTTGCCCGTCCCGCAAATCGAACCCAGGACCTCATTCTCAGTAGCGCTTGCGACAACTCGAACAACGATGCAGTCTGACACATGACCCATCAATATTTTCACGCGAACGAAGTCGCGGGCAACAGCTAGTCTGTAAAATATACCCCTGACTTTCCAGGTAGCCACAGACTTTCTCTGACCCTCTTGAGCTTCCCTAACTTTATACAGTGGATACTCCCTCGAAAGGAGGCAAAATGAAACCAGAAACTATTTCAGGTGGCATTTATTACAAGTACAAAATGTAAGACAAGTCGGCCGCCATATGGGTGTCCAAACCCGGCGGCGTTGACCGTCCCCACACTTGGTTGCAGCCACGGGGCTCGACGGAGAGGCTTCGACATCCCGAACAGTTCCTACACGCCTATCGGTCGTGCGCGGGTAGTCTCGGCCTCACGTGACGGCTTAGTCGAAGAGACCAAAGCCCATGTCGTCGTCGCTCTCCGAATCTTCCTTCTCCTCTTTCTTTTCCTCAGCCTTAGCAGCAGCCGGGGCGGCAGCAGCGGCAGTTGGGGCGGCAACAGCAGCGAACTTGCTGGGGTCCTAGAAATCAAAGAAAATACATTTAAGATTTTGAAGATATATAAAGGAGGTATATAACTTCTTGAAAAAGAGATGTTTCTTCAAAATGCCAGTGCAATATTCTCTTATTGAACCATCACACTAGGATAAATTTGAAGACTTTAATTTTGTCTGAAAGCGAAGCCAGTGAACTAATATTACGTTCACAGGTATTAGGACAGACATAACAATAGCAAGGGTATGTGAAACACGGGCCTGTGAGCAATTGGCTAGCTCGCCGCCCGTCCATCTTATGACGCCAGGCCGTTTCGACGGCGCGTTCGTGTTCCACGCGCAACTCTCAGCAAGGGCCGATGCCTCCCAGGGCTGCAGTACTATTCAAAAGAGATACTGTGGCCCCAGAACACAAAGGATTGGTTTTAGTCCGTAAAAGTCTGACACTCACTTCTGGTCCGCCCAGAGCGGTTCATTTGACGATTTCACATTTGGGCACGTGTGGTTTTGCCAAGACCATTGCGTGAACAGTAGTGCTTATATCACCAGTAATTTTAACCTCTTGTAAATGAATGTTAGCACCATCTATTTCGATTTACCTTGATGAACTCCTTGATGGTCTGAGCCTCCTTGAACTCAACCTCGGTGACGGCGGCGATGGCGAGCAGGTTCCTGAAACCGTTGGCGATGGAGTGGGGCGCAGAGGCCACAGTCGGGTAGCCGATAGCCAAAGACAGAGCCGCTACATTGGCCACACCAGCCAAGAACTTGTCACGGAGGTCCTCGGGCTTGATGTCCAGGATAGCTGGGGCAAAGATAGTGCCGGAATCGTAGACCTAAACGAAAATAAATTGATATTTAATATCTCAAACACAGCATGTAGTTTATCATTTTGAGTACCATTTGGCGTTCAAGTGTCTGCCATAAACTTTAGGCTAAGTGAAGATTTCAAATAGTCTTAAGATCAAAATGGCAAATACTATACCAAAGGTAAATTATCAGAAGGCACAGGGACGTGCAGACTGTACTCAACACTTTGGATATTAGAAGAGGGACTTTTCGTTTGGACATTTTCCCGGGGCTGTCGTGTTTTGAGGTTTTCATCTGTTTGACCTGTCAAAACGAAATTTCCTTTGGACAGCTCAAACTCTCTTGAGAAAGACATCAAAATAAAAAAAATCACTACTAACCTGCTTGACGACAAGACCGTACGAGAAGGGAGAGATGTTCAACATGTTGAGGAGGGTCGCCTCGGAAGCACCGACCTTGTCGCCGGGCTTCAAGATGTGCACATCGTTGATGATTTCAATAGTACCTGTAAGGACAGAATGATGAGATTAACAAGTATCAACTACTGTTAAGTTGTGGTTAAAAGGTAGTGAAATTGATAAGATCCATAAGTAGGCTCATTTACAGAAAATAACTTTGGTGAGACAAGCGAAATATTGGAACTAGAAGAATTTGAATAGTAGATACTTAATACATTTTGATAACTCTCCTCCACTGGGATCTGGTTGAGTAATGAATAAAATGTTTCTTCAAAATGCCAGTGCAATATTCTCTTATTGAACCATCACACTAGGATAAATTTGAAGACTTTGATTTTGTCTGAAAGCGAAGCCAGTGAACTAATTTTAAGTTCACAGGTATTATAACAGACGGCACAAATCAATTCTGAATTGTAAATTTAGACTTTTTATGGCATTCATAGTTGGTCTAGTAAGAGGAAAATAAATAAATGACTAGATTTCTTACCCTTGGAAATCTTGGTGGGGATGGAGAGAGCCTGGAAGAAAGATGTCTTCTCAGGACCCAGACCGGTGTTGTGGGCGGGGATGACGACGGACAGAGGGGCAATAGCACCAGGACGGGCTGGGGCACGGACTTTGTTTTCCAGCAGCTTGTCACGGACATCAACGAGGTCTCCGCGGGTGAACACGAAGCCAACATTTCCCTTGATGTGCGGCAACAGTTTCTCAAGAGCTGGGTTGGTGTCCAAGTGGTCTTTGATGGCTTTGCGCATCATGGTGTTCTTTCCCATGAGGATGATGCTTGAACCACGCAGCGCAATACGGATCTGCTGCATTTGGGTGGAGCCCACATTGTCTGCACCCACGATGAAACATTTTGGGTACTCGTCTAAGAGATTCTGTGGAATTAAAATAGTTAATGAATATTATTTATGTTCTAGGAGTACACTTTTGGAAATAGGTAACAGTTTTAATATTTTTAACATTTTGGAAACTATTTTCACCTCGATATCATAAGTCGATAGTAAATGGAACACGGCACTGCCTTTGCACTCTAGGTTAGAATAATTCGAAGCAATCCAAGGTAAGGGTCAGTCGTCTTGGGAAAGCTAGTCAGGGTTCGGGGTTCAGAGTGCATCGTCGAAACTGCTGCGTGCGATAGCACTAATGCTGTTTCTCGCTTTCTAGCAAATGATGGTTCTGACTGACGAAACAGGAGAGAAGCCTGGAAAATGGTATTCCAAGCTGCTAGATGAGGCACAACCCTTACTTATTGTTTCAATATGGCAAAATTTTGAGGTTATACACGTTACAGAGTTAATGTTTACTTACGATGATTTTAACGAAGTAGTTGGTCTTCCAAGTAGCCTTGTCCTCCCTACCCATCGTGGCGTGTGGTGTAGGGACTTCGTAGAAATTTAAGGACTGAAAACAAAATTCACCCAAGTGTTATGATGCGTCACTTACATCGCATTTTTCCGTAAAATAACCACAGCATTGCCACAAATATATTATCACTCGCTAAAGAACAACCCATCGTAAAAAAAGTGAACATGATTGATTAAATAAATTAAGATTAATAAAATTTACTTCAAAAACTCACCAAAACCAAAACGCACTCAGTTCAGTGCGGGACAAAATATGATAGAGATAGAGGTGAGACGTTTTGGAAGTTAAGTTCACAATGACATTAGTTTTAAATCAAATCGATTTTCAAATATCGACTAAAATTTATAAATTCAAGTACCAAAATAAGGGTGTGTAATATATTATGGCATAATAACAGATACTATATTTTGAAATAACGTTTGCGTGATATAATTTTCAGATGCTATAAAAACATGATTTCATGTGATTGTCACATTTCTTATAAACATCTTTTGTCCTAATAACATGTAGCTTAACGCGGTAACGTTTAGTTTTTAGTATATTTTTGTTTATTTGATTATTTTGTTTTTTTTTACTATTATAAAGCTATTTGTGAAAGCTTGTAATTGGCCATATTTTTGTTATTGTATCTGCCTAGCTATAAGTTTTATTCGGTCAATTGACCTAATGTTCATTTGACATAATTTTCATATTAACTCATTTTCAGGAAAAAATCTGGAAGGAATTAGTAAATGTCAGGAAACTTCATACTATCTGTCATTATCATATGCCTAGCCTTTCCCAACGATGTTGGAGTCCACTTCCAGTCTAACCGGATGCAGCTGAATACCAGTATTTTACATGGAGCGACTGCCTATCTGACCTCCACAACCCAGTTAATAATGGGAAATACGATACCACCTGATAAGACAAGAGGTAGTTGAGATTTAAGAGGTAGTCAGTGTTCCCAAAAGGGCCACTGACTACCTGGAACGACACTCAAAGATGGACAAATGACAGCCGGGATCAACGACTTAAAGGTGCTTTCCGAGGCACGGAGAAAACTCGGTAAGGGTGGTCACCCATCCACAGAGCAACTTAGGCAAGCATGGCTATGGCAATTAACCTAAAGATTGGCCCGAACGGCTAATATTATTTTGTCATGATTGACCAATAATAGAGGGGCATACTTCATGCATGCAGCAAGTATGCAGTAAGCAAGCGAAAGCAGCAACCATGTAGCAAGCAGCAAGCGTGCAGCAAGCATGCAGCAAATATGCAACAAGCAAGCAGCAAACATATATTATTGCATAGCACATGTCATTGTGTGAGTACTATGTACTGTACTGTCTCTGTGATTTTGGCGAATGTGTTGGGTCATTTAGTTCCTTTCAATATGGTTGAGTTGGGAGCGTGCCAATTGATATAACAACAGAAAGTGTAACGTTCACGTGACCTAATTTCATTTAATATACTTTTTGTTTAGTATAACGATGAAATTAAATAATGAATTATTGGTATAATTTCAGTTCATCTAATTTCATATGGCTTAATTAACATTTCCTATAATGCACTTTTAAACTAATACTAATTTAGTATGATATTAAGTTAGTATAATATTTAGTTAGTATAATATTCAAAATCTATAGTAACGTTAATTATAATGCCGAGTGCCATATCCCCTCTATTGTTTTTTAATCATCTGGGTTAGGTTAGGTTAGATCAGTGACCATTAGCGCGCGAAGGCGAGCGAATGGAGCGAGCGTGCCACGGCAGCGGCCGCCGAGTGCCATATCCCCTCTATTGTTCGTTAATCATCTCCGTTAGGTTAGGTTAGAACAGTTTTGGCTGAAAATGAGTAAATATGAAAATTAGGTCAAATGAAAGTCAGGTCGACTAAACGTTATATTAAAACAGCATTATATAAATTGAAAATTGTTTGAAATAAACGTTATACTAAATGATATTAGAGTAAAAGAAGTTTATATTACATGTAACATTAGATCACATGAAGTTAGGTTATTTGTTTTTAGCATATGAAAATTATAAGACGTGAACGTTATCTCAAATGAAAATATTACTATCTGTTATTATAGCATATATTACACACCCGGTTGAGTTGTACATCATACAGTTGTAAACCACCTCAAACTAAGTAAATTTACGCAAATATTTTTGGTGGGAAACAGCTTTTTTTATTGAGATTATAAATCATGTTTTGTGGTAGAACTCAATGTAACGCACATAAAACTTTGTGCTGATGGATGGATTGAATAGTACGGGGGTCGTGGAGGTGTTCAAAATCTTAAAAAAATACTTGTATTTAAAAAAAAACTTGTCAAAAAGTTGTAACTTTGACCCCGCATATCTCCGTAACTAGAAGATTCCCAGGTATTAGGGAATCGAGAACCGGTTCTTGTTGGAAGACCCGGGATTTTCGGGACACCGCCTTCAGGAACCGGGAAATCCCGTGACATTCGGGATTTTCGGATTTTTTAAATATTTTTATGAGTTTTATATAAATGCCTAAAAGGATCATTTAAATAAAAGAATTGGATAAATTTTAAGTATTTATTCTAATAAAATCACACAACCAGCTTAAAACTTAGCAATTTCAACACAATTAAACTTAACTAAATAAATCAACAAAACTTTTACAAACATTATAAAAATATGAAAACAATATAATAAGTAATCATGTATGGTGTGGAACAAAAAAATGGTCGCAATGATGGGGAGAACAAGTGCCTTTCGGATTCGTGAAGAGGTGTTTTACACCCTTTATATGTTTTTTTTTATTTTAACATTCTCTTATTTTAGAAGTTACAGGGGGGCCAAACATTTTTTTACCACTTTGGAAGTGTCTTTCGCGCAAACTATTCAGTTTAGAAAAAATATATATATTAGAAACCTCATCAACCTCAAATATCATTTTTGAAGACCTATCCATGGTTACAATAGATACCCCACACGTATAGGTTTGATGAAAAGGGAAATTTTGGGATTCAGTTCTAAGTATGGGGAGCACCTAAAATTAATGTTTTTTTTATACATCTACTTATCAAGTTTCAACAGCATACCCTATGGTTTCGGAAAAATATTACTGTGACATACGGACGGACAGATAGACAGACAGACAGACAGACATGACGAATCCATAAGGGTTCCGTTTTTTGACATTTGGCTACGGATCGCTAAAAATAGACACACATTTATTTACGTGACCAATGACCAAGCGGATATAATATGGAAAGGGAATCGGGGCAAGTATGATAATGGGTTCAAGATGTTGACAGGGCTTGCTTCGTTTCTGCAATGAACCTGGTATGTTTACACAAGCACACCTTGACAACTTTCACGCGATCGTTAGAAAGAAGTCTGCGTCGTTACTGAACAGAGCACGGCCCAGTTCCAATTCCATCCTGAACACTACAACAGGGAGGTAAGGTTTCCCGATATTTGGGTCTTTTGTTCGTAGAAACGTCACCTCGAACTACAAGCTTGTATAAATAAATAAATTATAAGTTGTTACTAACATATAGTTAAAAGTTTATTTAGTTAACTTTCTGAGGATTTTGTTTGTCTCAGTGGCGTAGCGTGGGTTTATGCCGCCCGGGGCCAACCTGAAATTCGCCGCCCCCTCCATTTTCATTTCATTTTAAGTCATGAATGGTTGCAGAACATCAACATATAGCCATTTTTTATTAATTTAAACTCTTCGTGTTTTTTTTTAACTCATAGGGGCATTCCACGTGAAGCGGACAGGTAAAATAAGTTGATGTGTCGAATTTTAGTTATTTTCGATTGAGCTATAAAATGGGTCCTCGCGAGTTACTCCGAGAAAAATTCAAAGAGATCGATTTACTAACTCTGCCTTCACTTTATATCTTTGAATGTATTTATATACCCGCAAAAATCAAGGGCTTTTCAAAATTAGAAGCGACTTCCACAATAAAAATACACGCAGTAAACATGAAATTGTAATACCTAAATTCAGATTAACAAAACTAGCAAGTCTTTTATTATAAACAGTTTACGCTTTTATAACCAGTTGCCAAAGTCAGTTATAGAACTGAAGTTCAAAAACTATATTTAACGTGTCCTTATGAAAAAGCAAAGACTACGTTGAAGACAAAGAAGTTTGGCTATAATTCGTTCTGCGCATGCGGCTTCCCTGGTAGCTCATAAACGGCACAGATTTGTGGATGCCTCTAACAATTAGGGCCTACGCTGTCCTCCCATACCGGAACACTCAAGCGCCTCGGCCTGTCATCATGAGACAGAGGGACGGCGAGCTAGCCCATAGTGAGCCGTCCGCGCCCGCACCTACGGTGCACGCCTGGCGCGGGGACGAGAGGCTCTCTCCCTCTTGCGTACCGCCATCCCCTTCGCTAGCATGACTGCTTCGCACAAGGAGGTGACGGCGTCCCATTCCGTCTCGCTCCGGACCATGGATTGAACCAGGGCCGGACGCGAGAGCGAGCCGCCGCCGATCGACGCTACGAGGACACGGCAGTGCTCGCCCACGCGGGGCAAACCTCCACCGTGTCCTTCGGTCGATCCTCGTTATAGAAACACCGGGGCGTTTCCTCCCGCCCGATTTGATGCAGGAACCTCCCGAAACAGCCATGTCCGGTGACACGCGGAGGCCTGCGTCAGACGGAAGGTGAGGACGCTGTGGCGCCTCTAAAGCCACTCCTCAAAGAGGGGACTTATCGCCACTATTGTGGCGTGCCCTGCACGGGGTTGCGACAGTCGCCATTTCCATGTCGCCATGAGATCACGCCAGAAGTCTGTCCGCTGAGCCGCGGTTTGCCGCTGTAGTGAAGTTTTTCCTCGGCGTAGAGCCTCCGCGCGCGATTCAAGCAGGCGCGCGAGGACTATCGCCTTCAGATCTCATGGCGGCAACCCGGCAAATAAGATCACTGCCTTGCCGGAGATCGTGCGGTACCGACGGACTAGCCTTACGGCTACAACCTATTGGGGCTAGTTCAGGTAATGGGCGGCTCGTCACCTCAAGAATGCGCCCACACTGGGGCCCCGTAAAGGCCCATGGACTGTACGACCCCCGCGTAGAGCCTATGGCAGGAGGCCTGAAGGCAGCCCCAGTCCGTCCCATCCAGTTTGGGGGCCAAACGACTACCCATACGATACCTTAGTTGTTTTTTGTCATTCATGATTTTAGCCGATCCTTGTGCTGACTTGTGGCAAGCACTTGTTTTCTCCGCCGTCACTGTCACAAAACTAGCTTGATTTCTAACAAGTCAGGAGTTCTATTTTCAGGCTACACATAGTTGGGAAAAGGCTAGGCAGATAATAATTTTAACTGTCAGGTTCATTGTTTATCAAAATTTGCTTTTGATTTCAGATTCATTTAATTGATGAATTTGATTATAATTTTAATTATCACATGCACATTGTTGAATTATACAGTTCTTTCCAAAATCTCAAAATCGCCTAAATTATGACATTACAGTGACAGTGCTTGAGTCGGGGCAACACTAAAATCCGTCAAAGAAAAACAAAATGACGTTTGCGGTTTGCTGCCTGAAAATGCTATTGCTAATAGATTTTTAACCAAAAATTGCAGAATTCTAATAAAATTACGATTAGTTTCGGGTTTTTCAGTGTATTGTTATTTGTGTTAGTGTTGTGTAAACAAGATGTCATTGTTTCGGAAGCCGAAGAAGATTCAGCGTCGGGTATTTTGTGCTGATGATGACGAAGATGGAGAGCCCGAAGCTCCTCCGCCGCCAGTCATCAGCCAAGAACGGGAGAAGAAAGAAAAGGGACAGAAGAAACCTGCTCTGTTGAGTTTCGCTGACGAAGGTAACGAGGCGTAGAAATTTTCAAGGCTGATTATGATTGCCTTAATTTTCGGCGTTCTCAAGTGGTTCACTGGTTTTGTTTACTTCTGCATAATTTTTAATTTTTGGTATGCTTAGTTCTGAAAAGTTGGTTATTCAATTACTTTGAATAAAAAATGCAATAAATAATAAATAAATATCGCTGGACATTAACTCACAGCTCCACCTAGTGCCACACTAAGCTGAGCTTGTGCCGTGGACTCTAGATAGTTGATATAATACTTATACACTTTTTTTGTTTGTAAATACATACTTATTATACATATAAACATCCATGACTCGGAAACATGTCCATGCTTATCACACAAACATTTGCTCCTACCGGGATTCGAACCCGGGACCCTAAGATCGCAATGCATGATATTAAACAATATGATCCCTGAATATATTGTAGAATTAAAAGGCAATTATAAAAATATTATACAGTTTCACTGTTCATCTGTTTAAACAAGCTTCAAATTGGGTTGAATGTCCAATTTCTGTTATTCAAATATTGAACTTTTTGGTTAGAATCCAGCACCATTGGTTAGAAGACACTTAGTCTTGACAGCAGCTCAGTGAGGTTAAAAGCAACTAATATTTTACTAAAGTTTTGGTTAGAGTGTACGTAATGAGGCACTGAGAAAAAAAACAAAAATGTAGCCTAAAATGTTATTTTTGCTTTTCTCGTTTCTATCTTATAAAAAAAATAAGGCTAAATATAAGGATAAAACTGTTTTGGTGTTTTTGTCTCTGACTAATTGTTTGCCCTAAAAACAATGTCAAAGAGATTCCGTTCGCTCGAACCACACATCTGTTAGGTTGGGTTAGAACTGTGACCAACACACATAGATGGGGCGTTCCGTGATCGCTACCTAGAAAATGGTTGCTGTTAAAAATAATGTTCCGTTTCATATTCATTGACCAAAGTGTCCTCTAGCACTGCCTCTAGAATCTATGATACATACTTAAAACTTTGACTTTCAGAAGAAGAAGTGGAGGTGTTCAAAGTCAAGAAGTCTTCTCAAAGTAAGCGCTTAGCCAAGAAGCGTGAGAAAGAGAAACAGAAACGTGATGTGAGAACAGATGGTGATAATAACAAATATGACACTATTATAATTGAGGTAAGGTTGACTCTACAGGTAATGTCTCACTAAAACTGTTTTGGAGATGGTTTTTCTCTGTGTGCATAACACAACATACAGAACACTTGTAGAGGTTTTTTGTAGTTCTTTCAGTGGAGTTAGAGTCCTTATAAACAAGGGCAATGATGCAATTGTTCAATCATTATAGTTACAAAAAACTTCCAGTTGACACAAATAGAGCTGTAATCGATTACTGTGACAGCAACCGTTCCATGTGCATTAGGATTTATTCAATTATGGCATGATTCGGAACACAAGAAATCCACAATGAAAGATTTACTTTGATCACAATAGTAATTAATGGGCTGCTTGAATAAATATATTATATAGTGATAAGTACCTATATGAAAATATTAAGGGTGCATTCAGTTGTTGCAAAAACATGTGAAATTAAATTACCTAGTTGTTTCATTTCCCAATCCCTAACATAATTCTTTAGATAGCTTATGATTAAAGAAATATGAGATAATACACACATTATTAAGTTGACCTACTTAAAATACAACACTATGTTGCCTATATCATCATTGATACAACCTTTTGCGTCATTGTTTGCTCCTGGACTTATTTTCCACTTAGCTGAATGCGGCATTTATAGCCACTAGAAAGTAGTTTTGTAGCTAGCTATATAAATTATTTTAATAACCGAGAAAAGCATACGGCTAATAGCCCGCAAGGCCTGAATCACATTGTTTTATCAGTTACATAATATCAATTCTAATGCATAAGCATCTATACAAAACATATATTTTCAACAGAGCAAATTCATAATGGTAAATGTGATTCAGGTCTTAGCCAGAAACACGACAAAAATACTATAAACAAACTCTAAAATCCAGGACAAGAGCAACGACACAGACTTCATCAACGACAAACCGAAACCAAAGAAGAAAGTGTCACTAGAGGGGTTGATCCTGTCCGGTCGGGAGGCGCTAGCTGCCGACGGGGCGGGGGACGTGTCTGATGAGAGTGCACCCGAAGAGGAGGACGCAGAGGGGGACGACAGGGGGTTCCACCGGTACCGCGCCGAGTCCGTGAGGGCCGCGCTGTTGGGTGCGCCGGGCCGCATTCCCGACGCAGCGCTCATCCACGCCGCACGCAAGACCAGACAGCAGGTATGAGAGGTGAGGGACTAGCGCTGGCTGCAGACTGCTGTTCCACATTGAGGATGGGTGTTGTGTTGATGGGTTCCTAGTCTTGCAAGAAAATGGCGGCTTTATTTAGAATATGGAGTACTGTCTAGAGATCTCAATCTCGCCAGAGAGTTGGGCCAGTCTCGACTTGACAATCTAGACATCAAGTCGCGAGATTTTAATTTCGGTTGGTGGTTGATGGTCTAGTTCAACTTGAGCTAGTTCTACTTATTAATGGGAGAGACGTAAATGTATAGTCTTAAGATGACATATCAAATCTTTTCAGTGCTGTACTTTGTCCAAGACGAAATAGGCTAGTTTCCACCATCAATAGATTGCAAATCTATTTAGTCCGTCAGTTAGAGTTTTGGAAAATAATGGACACGTATTTTTTGTTTTTGTTTATCAACGAATATTGACAAAGATAAAACGCATCAAAACTCGGTAGTGGGGGCTCGTGACGTCAGAACTCACTAAGAATGATACCAAACAGTGACGTAGTGGGAATTTTAAAAGCGTCGTATCTTCGTCAATTTTGGTTTATGTGACAAAAGAAAAAATACGGGTCAAATATTTTTTGATAATCTAGGTGACGGACTAATTAGATTTTTTCAGTTAACAAGCCTATTATCTGGTTTCGGCACAAGCAGTGACATTGAGTGAGTCAGGGTTCTGGAAGTCAGATAGGAAGACAGAGTTGACAAAAAATATACAGGTAAAACAGGAGTGACTCAACTGAATGCAGCTTCAGTTGGACTGGTAGCCAATCTCAAGATTGTTGGAAAAAGGCTTGACACAATCACAATGAAGCATATTTTTTTGTTGTTGTGTTACTCAAATTGGTGGAACTTTTGTATTTTGGTGAGAAAATATCATTAGTCTTCTGCCTGAACCTGAGGCACTGCAACATACAACACCACAAATCTCGTCAGGTTTGTTTACTTGTGAATTTCTGTGATAGATATATGATTAAATGTTTATCTCAGAATTTGTCCAAGAGAATCTCTTACGAAATATTATTTTGTTTTTTTTTTTTCAATTTACAGTGCTGTGTGACAAGACATAATGTTTAAACTATCATATCTATCTATTTTAACAGTAAATTATCTTGTTTCGATATTCATACTGTTATGTGGTTACTGTTACCCCTATTTTTAAAGCCGTTTCCTTTTTTGAGAGCAGCGGTGGCCCAGTGGTGGCGGCCCCGACTTACGAAAAGTAAGTCGAAGGTTCGGACCCAGGCAGGCGTATTACTATGTGTAATTTATTTCATCACCACTGCTCTCAAAAACGATGAAGGAAAACATCGTGGGGAAACCGGCATGTCCTAGAACCAAAAATTCGGAAACATGTGACATCTACCAATCCGCACTGGGCCCGCGTGGTGGACTACAGCCCATACGCATAATACGCGCTTTGACGTGGAGTTGTGGACACCAGCCCGTTGTACGATACGATACGATACAAGCCGTTTCCTTTTTATCGATCTCGATAGCAAAATAAAAGTCAAAGCGGACTAAGGAAGGGTCGGTAGACCCTTTAAAAGATGGGCTGATGATATAGCGTAGACTGCTTGCTCAAACTGGCGTAATCTGGCCAAGGATGGAGGATGCCATTACCCGTAATGGACCTACATCTCCAACCTGTAACTGAAACTAACGCGACTAACTAGGATAAGTGAAAGACTAACACAACTAACACTTAATTATGAAAAAGTACCGAGTGTTCAAAATGTGTAAATAACCTGAAATTTTAAATAAAAGACTTTTTACTTATTTACAATACACCTAAATTTCAGTTTCAGTTTTTAAAATTTCGTTTTCCTATGTCTGTCTTGTCCCCAGCACTGTTTTGACCACATAATCCAGCAGTTCCACTCATTCTAGGCTCGCGAGTTAGGCGGCGGAGGCGCCGGCGCAGATTACATTCCCGTGAAGTCTGCTGAGTCCGCCCCGGGATCCCGGCTAGTTCGGGATGATGGGTCCGGTGATGATGAAGAGGAAGGGCGGATTCTTGTCCGGGGACTTGACTTGCCTAGTGATAAGCCTAAACGTGAGTACAGTTAATATGCTAAAATTTTCTTTAAAAAAAGAAGAATTTCAATATTAGTCGACGACAATAGAAACCAAAGTTTTTAGCAACTTCAAGGCAGGTGTATGAAGCCTCGTATCCACTAGGCAACATTTGACGCGCGACATGTTGCTCAACATGTTTCACAACTTGTTGAATGTTGACGCGGAACATTTGTTTAACAACGTTGTCTGTCCACACATTCTCAGTCGTCGACAACATGTCGCCAGAGGAACTTGTGTTGATTTCAGCGGCAGTGGATATAATTTTATCGAAATCTGAGCACTCATTCGTTACACCACACTACGGACATTGTTGTGCGTCACGTCTCCACTCGACAACAATTGATGCTCAACTAACGATGCACTTTAAACAAACAACAAGACGCAGCTGGCAACGTCGCGCCCTGTTGTGCAGCGTTGCCGTACATGTTGAGATTCACGTGTCGCGCGCCAAATGTTGCCTAGTGGATACGAGGCTTTAAGGTAACAACATACAACATAACAACAATACAACTAATTGGACGAAATTTTACTGGTTACTTAGATTGCCTTTAGAACAGGGTGAACTTTCAATCTGCTCTGCACTATCGCCAAGATTTTTACCAAGTTTTTATTTGTTGCTGAAAATAACATGGCATTCCTTTGTTATTTTCTAGCGATCATGTGCTGGGAGAATTTATAAGAAATTCACGTAAAACCACATGCTCAGAAAAGTAGTCTGATAGAAACTTTCAATTAAAGGAAGTGAGAGAGCGAGAGAGAGAGCTTATAGCTAAATAATAACAGCCGCTCGGGCCGATCTTTAGGTTAAGCCGTGCTTGCCTAGGTTGGTCGGTGGATGGGTGACCACCCTTACATACCGAGTTTCCTCCTTGCTTCGGAAAGTACGTTAAGCTGCCGGCTGTCATCTGTCCATCTTTGACAGTCGTTACAGGTATTCAGTGGACCAAAAAGTCTGACAACCAGTCTTACCAATTGGTATCGTATCACCCAGTATTAACTGGGTTTTGGAGGTCAGATAGGCAGTCGCTTCATGTAAAATACTGGTAGCCAGCTGTATCCGTTTAGACTGGTTTAGCCGACCCCGACATAGTTAGGAAAAGGCTAGGCAGATGATAAGATAGAGAGAGAGAGAGATAAATAGAGATTCTGTAGTGCGAACAGTTTGTTCAGCATTGTCATCGTTTCGAATCTTTTACATTAGAAGATGCCTGTTTCCCAGCGTTGGGGCCATCTTAGGCTGATTATGCTCAGGCTATATTTCCAGCTAATCAACTGCTTTTCTCTCCAGGTGGCACAGCAGCGGTTTCCGAAGAAGAGTTAGACAGCGAGTCAGATGAATGGGTGGAACAACAGCTGCAGAAGGCGCGGCCCGTCCTCGTGGATCTGACTGGTCTGATGACATTGTATACTATTCAAGAGCCCATCCGACAAATGTACTGTCTCACACTAAACTACCTTCTTATTTGAGAGTCTGGGCGGTGAATTACGTGTGCTAATTGGCATCTGGACTTTATTGGGTGAATAGGGTGGACGACTAAAAACCCAGTTAGGTCCTTGTTCACCGGAAAGATAACGGTCTGATTATCTAAAAACAGCTGTCGCTGTGACATGTTCCCATCCAAATATGTGTTTTTAAACAGCTGTTTTTAGATAATCGGCGTTTTATCTATGTGTCGTGTCCATTGTTTTCCAATACTCTCTGATGTACTAAATAAATTTGCAATTTTTGGATACTGTTGTCATGCCTATTTTAGCCACTGATAATGCGTGCGGAAATATTGTTCTGGACTCCCATTTACGATTCTATTTTAGGCTGGATTCAAACTTATGATTTTGTGCTCGTTTTATTTATCTAATATTGAGTTGACGCTGGTTCTCGATTTGGTAAGTTGTTAAATGATAGGATTATTTGGTAACTAGACAATCTTTCAAAAACGAATGTTAAAACAAAAATTCCTTACAAAATCAAGAAAAAAAGTCGTCTTCAATTGGCTGTTTATAAACACTTCCTAAATTTATCTTACAGGTGAAGCGCCGATAGAAGTGAACCCATTCTCGGTAGCATTGCCGCCGCCTCAGCTGTCGGCTCCCGAACACCTGCGACCTCTCACGACTGGCACGCAGCCTCCTGCGACGGCCAACGAGCTGGTGGAGGCGCTGAGGAAACGGTTAGTAACTGAACATATCGTGAAGGAAAGGTATGCGCTTCGGCAATCATCGTGTATCTTCGGAAATAAGAAGAGGCGATAGTGAGGTGTATAGAGCTGTTACAACCACGAAACAGTAAAAACAGTGGAAAAAAAAAGTAGGCGTGGCAATGTCGCCGCTAGTAAGTCATGCGTGACGCACTTGCTTTTCAAGCGCTCTCATTCTCTAACTAGACTGCATCAACATAATATTAACGAAAAATAATATTAAAATGTCTTATTGTGCCATACTGGACTGTATAAACCATAGTCGGGTAAAAATCTAACTCATGGAGGGGTATCATACCACCGGTAAGTTTTATTTTCGGATTTATTTAAATAATAAAATGAAAAAAAAAGTCAAACATTGCATAACATATACAAACAAAAATAGTCTTTTATTAGATGACATAAAAATATATTTTCTTTTCCCGGTTATTAGCCTTTCTGGAATATTCGTTTGTCTACCTATACTTTTGACGCTATCCAAATAGTGCGTGACTTTATCGATAAATCAATCGATATGTATTACATTGCCTTTTTAAAATAAAAGTGTTTATATATTTAGTTTATTTTTTAAAAGTGTTCAACTTAAAACGGGCAACTAATTTGGCAATAAAATGCCCGTAAATGTTTTAAATAAATAAATTATTACTTTGATGATTGACTTTGATTTTGTATTAATACTTTTTCACTGTTTTATATTGTCTAAAACTCAAATAGCAATGTAATAATAAAATATTGCGAGGTTTTCAGCTTTTTTTTTCAATTACCCTGTATAAAATTAACAAATACAAACGAAAAGGTAATTGATTTACATGCATATAAATACCCTTTTTACTACGATTAAAAATTGCCCAACAATATATTAATTTCAGTATTTTAATACTATCACACTATCGCATACAATATTTTTTTTGCCTTAAGTATATTATGTTTTAGATAAGTTTTCATACTATCGATATTATTTCGATCGAATTAGGTTACATCACTATTTGAGTAGCAACCTGCATTCGTGTCAGTGATACGCCATTCAAATACCACCCTTATTTTTACGTAGTTACAGTTCATACTGAACACACAACACACAATGCCATCTAGCGACGAGTAGCGGTACTTGGTAGTCCAAGATGTATTTATTTCTTGCTTTTATCAATTTGATTTATAGACTGTTGATATTAAAGTTGCATTTCGTTCAATATTTTTTTTGCATTTTGTTTACGCCCTGATTTTAATTTTAGCCAATCGTATTTTTGGGTTTGTAGTAAGAGTAAATCGCAAATGTATGAGTTTGGTGACACCGGTTCTGGTACAATGTTTATTCTCAAGCTTCTTCCACTGTTTTTACTGTTCCGTGATTACAACCATAGAAAAAATGGTATGTTTTGTATTAAGTAACTTTTCAATACATTTGAGTGCCAGGTGAGGATCTGCATCCGGAGAAACTTGATAATGAACAAAGCGTACATAAGCGTAATTACGACAAAGCGCGGCAATACAAAACTTGAAGCTTGGCTTGTGTGGGGGTTACTCAATGGCGCAACGTTCGTACTCATTCAGAAACACAGATATTACAAAAGCGCATACCATTTCTGACTATGCTTTTCTATAAGTAAGTAGGAGGTGAAAATGCTTACTAGCAGAAATACAGATAGAATATTTAATTTGGCTTGGTTTGACGCCTTCTATCATGTGGTTGTGTCAATAAACATTATAAATCAAAGACAATATTTGAATTCAACGTTTTTATTATTACAAACAATTTACATTTTATACCATAGTAGTATCTAAAGTTATCCTTACTATTACTAACACACAATAATAACTAATAAGGTTCCATATCCAGCGCCACCTTAAACGATCCATCTGGATCAATACACTTCAGTACATTAGTCTGATCGCCACAAAACACCTTCACATTAGGACTGACCAAATACGCCATACTCTCCACGAAACTGTTGCTCCTATACGTGTAGATCTCGTTCCACTCATCCAGAAGCTGTACTTTATACCAGCATAACACTGCGTTGCAATCCCCATCTTCGGTCACTGTGACATTTATGACCTCAGATTTCAAATTTTCACAACGGCTGATTGCAAACTCTTCAGATAATGTGTCGTATTCCATGCGAGCCATGTCTATGTATACCGCTTGGGATACTTGGTAACGGTTCACGTGTTTCGCTATTCTATAACCAACGTTCTCATCCAAAACTCTGTTGTTGATCTCCAACCATTTACTGTTGATCAGCTGTCCCATTATTGTCACAGATACAGGTAAACATAAGCCCCCGGAAATTAGATGAACCTTCTTCAAATGTTCGATTATCCTCTTCCTTCTTATGTCTATGTCACCGTTGAACTCTATGGTATTACTGAATATGACATGGAATTTCTTCCCTTTAAACACATCGTGCGACCACGAGTCTGATACTAGAATCGTTACCTTATCTTCAGATATTTCGTTTGCTTTTAGGACTGCAAGTAGAAAGTTTTTATCATCACGAGTTTTTACGTGACAAATGAGTGAGTTAGCTCCTCTTTTCATCATGAGTACTCCGAATAAGGGAAATGGACTTAAATCGGCCATATCTACATCTGAAACGTCTACACTTTGTCCTAAATGGACACACACGGTAGCAATACTTTTTCTGATCATATCCATGTACTCGAAATCGTTTAGGAAAGCCAATGTTTCGGGTGAAATCCTTGATATAGCCGTACTCGTGTCTGGTAGAGTAGTTAATCTACCTCCGTACGTTAGGAAAGGCACATTAGCAGTTTCGCCTTTCCTGAGTTTCTTTGGTAAAAAGTCAAAGAATACGGCTTGCTGCCACGCGTTCGCTTTGGCCTCGCTCCGGGGGTCACTGGTGATCATTATATCCTCGGTCAAGTATAAATTGAACCAACCAACTATCATGTTCATTTCGCCATCTTCTTTCGCCGTCAGCTTCGCAACATAAGGCTCCTGTCTGTCCAGCATTTCGCAGATATCGTGATAGTTATTGAAGTCTATTTTCAACAACGATTGAGGTTCAGACATGTATGTTAAGTTATCGTACGTATTTACGTCTTCGCTGTAGTAAGTTTCCGCGAAGTAAGTCGTTGTGTGTACGTTCATATGTGCCACGTTTAAAATGTCTTTGGTTTGCCGGGATAATTTGTATTTCTTGTTGAGTTCATCACAGTTAATGCCGGCGACGAAGTATTCAGCTCTTCCAGGTATTATTTTGCTTTTTTCTTGAAGTAAATTCTCCCACGCATGGGCTATGGTTTGAAGGATATATTCTCCGAAAAGGCCAGAGTCAATCGTATCAGTTAGTAGGACTGATCGCTTCCCATAAATGTCGTGATGAGTGAGAACGACCGAGGGTTTGTTGACGATGATCACTTCTTGCGCGTTGTTGTCTTGCATCACGCATTCGGCTAGTCTAGCCGTTGTGGCGGAACCTTCACATGCTGTGATTGCTACAGGGTTGCACTCGCTAGCATACAAGGCCAAAAGTCCTGCCCCTGTATCAATATCCAAGACGCTATCCACGGCAGGAGTCACACAGCTCCTGATAGCTCTTCTATATGCGTCATTCCGAATTCTGTCATTCAAATATCTGAACTGACACCTCGGGAATAGGAAACATTTGGCGTTGTTCAAATTCTTCTCGATAGTGACGAAACTGTGGTCAATATTGAGCGCTTTTTCGAAATGGCACAGCGCTTCAGAAAAATACCCGTAGCGATATAAATACCTGCCGATATCATTCAGTAGTTGGACGTTTCCCGGGAACATTTTGATGGCTCGTTCGAAATTGGCGAAGATATCTGCTTTATTGTCCACAGCGGCCAACTCCTCGTTCATCCGAGATAGTACTGCTCTGAATTCTAACTCGAATATCTCCTTGATGCGCGGTTGTTTGTCGAAGGCACACATGTACATATCGAAGGCTTTCTTGAAGCTGTTATGAGAGGCGAGCTTCCGCGCCAGCATTATGAAATCGTAGGCTATGTCAGCCATTTTGATTTCGATTTAGGCACTAGTTTCTCGGTGTAGAGGGTAACTACGTTGATTTTCGTGTTGGTGGTAAAATTTAGTTAATACACTCGTTACAGCAGTATTTTAGGACACTGTTACGTTTTTTAAACTCCTGATTCACTCGCTTAACTGGCACTATGTTCACTAGAAATCGCGAAAAAGATGCTTTTCGAAGTGAAGACGTCTTGCTCTCTCGAAGTTCAAAATGAAACTGATTGACAGCGCTACTTTACCAAACTCGTAAATTAGGTTGAGGTGCAAAATATTGCAAATGTTGGGCGGGGATAGCTAATGATAATTTTGATCGTTTGTAATCCTATTAACAATTAGCACAGGAAGGGTTATTAAAGATTTTCGGTAATTAGTAAATTGCTTTGTCCTAATTATGGCTAGCTGGTATTGTTGTATTCAAACAATAGAATGGAATTATTTTCTAGGATTAGAAAGGTGTAACTTGGTAACAGCTTAACGACTTTTATTATATTTTCTTAGAACAGTGTCTTATGAATTGCTTTGAAGTTTTAGTTTTAACAATAATTATCTTACTTAGAACTGTCTGTTTTGTTCTTTTGAAGTAAGATATGGTTGAATATTCCTTATAGGTGTTCTACGATTTTTGCATATATTTCGCCGCCTTACAACGAAATACAATTAAATCAAAATTTTGACAAAAACCCATTAATCGCTATGTCTTGTAGTTTCGCTGCTAGCTAATAAGATAACCAGTTATTTCAAGCATTTCCAAGGTTTGTTTTCAAATACAAAACATTAAGCAGTTTTACTTGACTGCCGACATATTTGTCTCCAATGATTGTCAGTTAATCTGATGTATTTTGTTTTTCCTCAGAGAGTGAAAACATTGCATAACATATACAAACAAAAATAGTCTTTAATTAGATGACAAAAAAAAATTCTTTTCCCGGTTATTAGCCTTTCTGGAATATTCGTTTGCCTACCTATACTTTTGACGCTATCCAAATAGTGCGTGACTTTATGGATAAATCAATCGATATGTATAACATTGCCTTTTTAAAATAGAAGTATTTATATATTTAGTTTAATTTTTAATTAAACTAAGTGTTCAACTTAAAACGGGCAACTAATTTGGCAATTTAAATGTGCCCGTAAATGTTTTAAATAAATAAATTTGACTTTGATGATTTACTTTGATTTTGTATAAATACTTTTTCACTGTTTTATAATGTCCAAGACTCACATAGCAATGTAATAATAAAATATTGCGAGGTTTTCAGTTTTTTTTTTCAATTACCCTGTATAAAATGAACAAATACAAACAAAAAGGTACTTGATCTACATGCATATTAATACCCTTTTTACTAGGATTAAAAATTGCCCAACGATATATTAATTTCAGTATTTTAATACTATCACACTATCGCATACAATATTTTTTTGCATTAAGTATTAGTTTTAGATAAGTTTTCATACTATCGATATTATTTCGATCGAATTAGGTTACATCACTATTTGAGTAGCAACCTGCATTCCTGTCAGTGATACGCCATTCAAATACCACCCTTATTTTTACGTAGTTACAGTTCATACTGAACACACAACACACAATGCCGTCTAGCGACGAGTAGCGGTACTTGGTAGTCCAAGATGTATTTATTTCTAGTTTTTATCAATTTGATTTATAGACTGTTGACATTAAAGTTGCATTTCGTATAATACTTTTTTTTGCATTTTGTTTACGCCCTGATTTTAATTTTAGCCAATCCTATTTTTGGGTTTTGTAGTAAGAGTAAATTGCAAATGTATGAGTTTGGCGACACCGGTTCTGGTACAATGTTTATTGTCAAGCTACTTCCACTGTTTTTACTGTTCCGTGGTTACAACCATAGAAAAAATGGTATGTTTTGTATTAAATAACTTTTCAATACATTTGAGTGCCAGGTGAGGATCTGCATCCGGAGAAACTTGATAATGAACAAAGCTCACATAAACGCAATGGTAGTTCCGACAAAGCGCGGCAATACAAAACTTGAAGCTTGGCTTGTGTGGGGGTTACTCAATGGCGCAACGCTCGTACTAATTCAGAAACACAGATATTACAAAAGCGCATACCATTTCTGACTATGCTTTTCTATAAGTAAGTAGGAGGTGAAAATGCTTACTAGCAGAAATACAGATAGAATATTTAATTTAGCTTGGTTTGACGCCTTCTATCATGTGGTTGTGTCAATAAACATTATAAATCAAAGACAGTATTTGAATTCAACATTTTTATTATTACAAACAATTTACATTTTATACCATAGAAGTATCTAAAGTTATCCTTACTATTACTAACACACAATAATAACTAATAAGGTTCCATATCCAACGCCACCTTAAACGATCCATCTG
This sequence comes from Xestia c-nigrum, assembly GCA_916618015.1. Classification (NCBI taxonomy): domain Eukaryota; kingdom Metazoa; phylum Arthropoda; class Insecta; order Lepidoptera; family Noctuidae; genus Xestia; species Xestia c-nigrum. The sequence goes on along the minus strand of OU745246.1, from coordinate 5,725,354 downwards.
GATCAATACACTTCAGTACATTAGCCTGATCGCCACAAAACACCTTCACATTAGGACTGACCAAATACGCCATGCTCTCCACGAAACTGTTGCTCCTATACGTGTAGATCTCGTTCCACTCATCCAGAAGCTGTACCTTATACCAGCATAACACTGCGTTGCATTCCCCATCTTCGGTCACTGTGACATTTATGACCTCAGATTTCAAATTTTCGCAACAGCCGATTGCAAACTCTTCAGATAATGTGTCGTATTCCATGCGAGCCATGTCTATGTATACCGCTTGGGATACTTGGTAACGGTTCACGTGTTTCGCTATTCTATAACCAACGTTCTCATCCAAAACTCTGTTGTTGATCTCCAACCACTTACTGTTGATCAGCTGTCCCATTATTGTCACAGATACAGGTAAACATAGGCCCCCGGAAATTAGGTGAACCTTCTTCAAATGTTCGATTATCCTCTTCCTTCTTATGTCTATGTCACCGTTGAACTCTATGGTATTACTGAATATGACATGGAATTTCTTCCCCTTAAACACATCGTGCGACCACGAGTCTGATACTAGAATTGTTACCTTGTCTTCAGATATTTCGTTTGCTTTTAGGACTGCAAGTAGAAAGTTTTTATCATCACGAGTTTTTACGTGACAAATGAGTGAGTTAGCTCCTCTTTTCATCATTAGTACTCCGAATAAGGGAAATGGACTTAAATCGGCGATATCTACATCTGAAACGTCTACACTTTGTCCTAAATGGACACACACGGTAGCAATACTTTTTCTGATCATATCCACGTACTCGAAATCGTTTAGGAAAGCCAATGTTTCGGGTGAAATCCTTGATATAGCCGTACTCGTGTCTGGTAGAGTAGTTAATCTACCTCCGTACGTTAGGAAAGGCACATTAGCAGTTTCGCCTTTCCTGAGTTTCTTTGGTAAAAAGTCAAAGAATACGGCTTGCTGCCACGCGTTCGCTTTGGCCTCGCTCCGGGGGTCACTGGTGATCATTATATCCTCGGTCAAGTATAAATTGAACCAACCAACTATCATGTTCATTTCGCCATCTTCTTTCGCCGTCAGCTTCGCAACATAAGGCTCCTGTCTGTCCAGCATTTCGCAGATATCGTGATAGTTATTGAAGTCTATTTTCAACAATGATTGAGGTTCAGACATGTATGTTAAGTCATCGTACGTATTTACGTCTTCGCTGTAGTAAGTTTCCGCGAAGTAAGTCGTTGTGTGTACGTTCATATGTGCCACGTTTAAAATGTCTTTGGTTTGCCGGGATAATTTGTATTTCTTGTTGAGTTCATCACAGTTAATGCCGGCGACGAAGTATTCAGCTCTTCCAGGTATTATTTTGCTTCTTTCTTGAAGTAAATTCTCCCACGCATGGGCTATGGTTTGAAGAATATATTCTCCGAAAAGGCCAGAGTCAATCGTATCAGTTAGTAGGACTGATCGCTTCCCATAAATGTCGTGATGAGTGAGAACGACCGAGGGTTTGTTGATGATGATCACTTCTTGCGCGTTGTTGTCTTGCATCACGCATTCGGCTAGTCTAGCCGTTGTGGCGGAACCTTCACATGCTGTGATTGCTACAGGGTTGCACTCGCTAGCATACAAGGCCAAAAGTCCTGCCCCTGTATCAATATCCAAGACGCTATCCACGGCAGGAGTCACACAGCTCCTGATAGCTCTTCTATATGCGTCATTCCGAATTCTGTCATTCAAATATCTGAACTGACACCTCGGGAATAGGAAACATTTGGCGTTGTTCAAATTCTTCTCGATAGTGACGAAACTGTGGTCAATATTCAGCGCTTTTTCGAAATGGCATAGCGCTTCAGAAAAATACCCGTAGCGATATAAATACCTGCCGATATCATTCAGTAGTTGGACGTTTCCCGGGAACATTTTGATGGCTCGTTCGAAATTGGCGAAGATATCTGCTTTATTGTCCACAGCGGCCAACTCCTCGTTCATCCGAGATAGTACTGCTCTGAATTCTAACTCGAATATCTCCTTGATGCGCGGTTGTTTGTCGAAGGCACACATGTACATATCGAAGGCTTTCTTGAAGCTATTATGAGAGGCGAGCTTCCGCGCCAGCATTATGAAATCGTAGGCTATGTCAGCCATTTTGATTTCGATTTAGGCACTAGTTTCTCGGTGTAGAGGGTAACTACGTTGATTTTCGTGTTGGTGGTAAAATTTAGTTAATACACTCGTTACAGCAGTATTTTAGGACACTGTTACGTTTTTTAAACTCCTGATTCACTCGCTTAACTGGCACTATGTTCACTAGAAATCGCGAAAAAGATGCTTTTCGAAGTGAAGACGTCTTGCTCTCTCGAAGTTCAAAATGAAACTGATTGACAGCGCTAGTTTACCAAACTCGTAAATTAGGTTGAGGTGCAAAATATTGCAAATGTTGGGTGGGGATAGCTAATGATCATTTTGATCGTTTGTAATCCTATTAACAATTAGCACAGGAAGGGTTATTAAAGATTTTCGGTAATTAGTAAATTGCTTTGTCCTAATTATGGCTAGCTGGTATTGTTGTATTCAAACAATAGAATGGAATTATTTTCTAGGATTAGAAAGGTGTAACTTGGTAACAGCTTAACGACTTTTATTATATTTTCTTAGAACAGTGTCTTATGAATTGCTTTGAAGTTTTAGTTTTAACAATAATTATCTTACTTAGAACTGTCTGTTTTGTTCTTTTGAAGTAAGATATGGTTGAATATTCCTTATAGGTGTCCTACGATTTTTGCATATATTTCGCCGCCTTACAACGAAATACAATTAAATCAAAATTTTGACAAAAACCCATTAATCGCTACGTCTTGTAGTTTCGCTGCTAGCTAATAAGATAACCAGTTATTTCAAGCATTTCCAAGGTTTGTTTTCAAATACAAAACATTAAGCAGTTTTACTTGACTGCCGACATATTTGTCTCCAATGATTGTCAGTTAATCTGATGTATTTTGTTTTTCCTCAGAGAGTAAAAACATTGCATAACATATACAAACAAAAATAGACTTTAATTAGATGACAAAAAAAAAAATATTTTCACGGTTATTAGCCTTTCTGGAATATTCGTTCGCCTACCTATACTTTTGACGCTATCCTAATAGTGCGTGATTTTATCGATAAATCAATCGATATGTATTACATTACCTTTTTAAAATAAAAGTATTAATAAATTTAATTAAATTTTTGAAACGGGCAACTAATTTGGCAATTTAAAAGTGCCCGTAAATGTTTTAAATAAATAAATTTGACTTTGATGATTGACTTTGATTTTGTATTAATACTTTTTCACTGTTTTATAATGTCCAAGACTCACATAGCAATGTAATAATAAAATATTGCGAGGTTTTCAGTTTTTTTTTTCAATTACCCTGTATAAAATAACAAATACAAACAAAAAGGTACTTGATCTACATGCATATTAATACCCTTTTTACTAGGATTAAAAATTGCCCAACGATATATTAATTTCAGTATTTTAATACTATCACACTATCGCATACAATATTTTTTTTGCATTAAGTATATTATGTTTTAGATAAGTTTTCATACTATCGATATTATTTCGTTCGAATTAGGTTACATCACTATTTGAGTAGCAACCTGCATTCCTGTCAGTGATACGCCATTCAAATACCACCCTTATTTTTACGTAGTTACAGTTCATACTGAACACACAACACACAATGCCATCTAGCGACGAGTAGCGGTACTTGGTAGTCCAAGATGTATTTATTTCTTGTTTTTAACAATTTGATTTATAGACTGTTGATATTAAAGTTGCATTTCGTTCAATATTTTTTTTGCATTTCGTTTACGCCCTGATTTTAATTTTAGCCAATCCTATTTTTGGGTTTGTAGTAAGAGTAAATTGCAAATGTATGAGTTTGGCGACACCGGTTCTGGTACAATGTTTATTCTCAAGCTACTTCCACTGTTTTTACTGTTCCGTGGTTACAACCATAGAAAAAATGGTATGTTTTGTATTAAATAACTTTTCAATACATTTGAGTGCCAGGTGAGGATCTGCATCCGGAGAAACTTGATAATGAACAAAGCTCCCATAAACGCAATGGTAGTTCCGACAAAGCGCGGCAATACAAAACTTGAAGCTTGGCTTGTGTGGGGGTTACTCAATGGCGCAACGCTCGTACTAATTCAGAAACACAGATATTACAAAAGCGCATACCATTTCTGACTATGCTTTTCTATAAGTAAGTAGGAGGTGAAAATGCTTACTAGCAGAAATACAGATAGAATATTTAATTTAGCTTGGTTTGACGCCTTCTATCATGTGGTTGTGTCAATAAACATTATAAATCAAAGACAGTATTTGAATTCAACATTTTTATTATTACAAACAATTTACATTTTATACCATAGAAGTATCTAAAGTTATCCTTACTATTACTAACACACAATAATAACTAATAAGGTTCCATATCCAACGCCACCTTAAACGATCCATCTGGATCAATACACTTCAGTACATTAGCCTGATCGCCACAAAACACCTTCACATTAGGACTGACCAAATACGCCATGCTCTCCACGAAACTGTTGCTCCTATACGTGTAGATCTCGTTCCACTCATCCAGAAGCTGTACCTTATACCAGCATAACACTGCGTTGCATTCCCCATCTTCGGTCACTGTGACATTTATGACCTCAGATTTCAAATTTTCGCAACAGCCGATTGCAAACTCTTCAGATAATGTGTCGTATTCCATGCGAGCCATGTCTATGTATACCGCTTGGGATACTTGGTAACGGTTCACGTGTTTCGCTATTCTATAACCAACGTTCTCATCCAAAACTCTGTTGTTGATCTCCAACCACTTACTGTTGATCAGCTGTCCCATTATTGTCACAGATACAGGTAAACATAGGCCCCCGGAAATTAGGTGAACCTTCTTCAAATGTTCGATTATCCTCTTCCTTCTTATGTCTATGTCACCGTTGAACTCTATGGTATTACTGAATATGACATGGAATTTCTTCCCCTTAAACACATCGTGCGACCACGAGTCTGATACTAGAATTGTTACCTTGTCTTCAGATATTTCGTTTGCTTTTAGGACTGCAAGTAGAAAGTTTTTATCATCACGAGTTTTTACGTGACAAATGAGTGAGTTAGCTCCTCTTTTCATCATTAGTACTCCGAATAAGGGAAATGGACTTAAATCGGCGATATCTACATCTGAAACGTCTACACTTTGTCCTAAATGGACACACACGGTAGCAATACTTTTTCTGATCATATCCATGTACTCGAAATCGTTTAGGAAAGCCAATGTTTCGGGTGAAATCCTTGATATAGCCGTACTCGTGTCTGGTAGAGTAGTTAATCTACCTCCGTACGTTAGGAAAGGCACATTAGCAGTTTCGCCTTTCCTGAGTTTCTTTGGTAAAAAGTCAAAGAATACGGCTTGCTGCCACGCGTTCGCTTTGGCCTCGCTCCGGGGGTCACTGGTGATCATTATATCCTCGGTCAAGTATAAATTGAACCAACCAACTATCATGTTCATTTCGCCATCTTCTTTCGCCGTCAGCTTCGCAACATAAGGCTCCTGTCTGTCCAGCATTTCGCAGATATCGTGATAGTTATTGAAGTCTATTTTCAACAACGATTGAGGTTCAGACATGTATGTTAAGTCATCGTACGTATTTACGTCTTCGCTGTAGTAAGTTTCCGCGAAGTAAGTCGTTGTGTGTACGTTCATATGTGCCACGTTTAAAATGTCTTTGGTTTGCCGGGATAATTTGTATTTCTTGTTGAGTTCATCACAGTTAATGCCGGCGACGAAGTATTCAGCTCTTCCAGGTATTATTTTGCTTTTTTCTTGAAGTAAATTCTCCCACGCATGGGCTATGGTTTGAAGAATATATTCTCCGAAAAGGCCAGAGTCAATCGTATCAGTTAGTAGGACTGATCGCTTCCCATAAATGTCGTGATGAGTGAGAACGACCGAGGGTTTGTTGACGATGATCACTTCTTGCGCGTTGTTGTCTTGCATCACGCATTCGGCTAGTCTAGCCGTTGTGGCGGAACCTTCACATGCTGTGATTGCTACAGGGTTGCACTCGCTAGCATACAAGGCCAAAAGTCCTGCCCCTGTATCAATATCCAAGACGCTATCCACGGCAGGAGTCACACAGCTCCTGATAGCTCTTCTATATGCGTCATTCCGAATTCTGTCATTCAAATATCTGAACTGACACCTCGGGAATAGGAAACATTTGGCGTTGTTCAAATTCTTCTCGATAGTGACGAAACTGTGGTCAATATTCAGCGCTTTTTCGAAATGGCACAGCGCTTCAGAAAAATACCCGTAGCGGTATAAATACCTGCCGATATCATTCAGTAGTTGGACGTTTCCCGGGAACATTTTGATGGCTCGTTCGAAATTGGCGAAGATATCTGCTTTATTGTCTACAGCGGCCAACTCCTCGTTCATCCGAGATAGTACTGCTCTGAATTCTAACTCGAATATCTCCTTGATGCGCGGTTGTTTGTCGAAGGCACACATGTACATATCGAAGGCTTTCTTGAAGCTGTTGTGAGAGGCGAGCTTCCGCGCCAGCATTATGAAATCGTAGGCTATGTCAGCCATTTTTGATTTCGATTTAGACACTTGTTTCTCGGTTTAGAGAGTAACTACGTTGATTTTCGTGTTGGTGGTTAAATTTAGTTAGTACACTCGTTACTGCAGTATTTTAGGACACTGTTACGTTTTTTAAACTCCTGATTCACTCGCTTAACTGGCACTATGTTCACTAGAAATCGCGAAAACGATGCTTTCCGAAGTGGAGACGTCTTGCTCTCTCGAAGTTCAAAATGAAACTGATTGATAGCGCTACTTTACCAAACTCGTAAATTAGGTTGTGGTGCAAAATACGGTTCAGGTAAGTAGTGTTTGGGTGGGGATAGCTAATGATCATTTTGACCGTTGCTAATCCTATTAACAATTAGCACAGGAAGGGTAGTTAAAGATTTTCGGTAATTAGTAAATTGCTTTGTCCTTATTATGGCTAGCTGGTATTGTAGTATTCAAACAATAGAATGGAATTATTTTCTAGGATTAGAAAGGTGTAACTTGGTAACAGCTTAACGACTTTTATTATATTTTCTTAGAACAGTGTCTTATGAATTGCTTTAAAGTTTTAGTTTTAACGATAATTATCTTACTTAGAACTGTCTGTTTTGTTCTTTTGAAGTAAGATATGGTTGAATATTCCTTACAGGTGTCCTACGATTCTTGCATATATTTGTTATTGTAAATAGCAAGCAAAAAATAAATCCAAACGGCTCAAGACGATCGTAAATAATGGGATACATTTTCTAGCCGATTCACAAACAGAATCCAGAACATCTGAAGATTCCTGACCCTCCTTCATGTCCCTCGTTCATATCGGAGCTGAAAATTCACATAACTGTAATTTCTATATACATCACACAGGTTAGGAGAACTCCAAGTAGAACGCGAAACAACATCAGAGACACAGAAGGAATTGCGCGAGAGGTTGCTCACTGCGGCCAGAATACGAGAGAGCCGAGCGTCGCGTTGTGGGGAGTTAGATGCGGCCTATAGAAGGGCGCAGGCCATTCGAGGGTACCTTACAGACCTGATTGAGTGCCTTGATGAGAAGGTAAGCCGATTCTTGTATCATTTTGTTCTCCAATACTTAAGAGGCCTGCGGAGCATGCATAGTTCATACAAACGTAATACCAAAATAATTTGTAAATCAAACATATTCCTAAGGTAGTTTGTATTTATTTCGATTGGATTAAAGCATATCTAGGTTCCCAAATATATATTTTGATTTAAACAAGACTTATGAGAAAAATAAGTTTTCTATAGAAATTTTAAATTTCTAATATCTCGTCTTTATATCATTGCAGTTTCTAAAATATATATTTGGAAACATAGATATTCTGTAATCCAATCGAAATAAATACACACAAGCTTAAGAATATGTTCTATTTGCAAATTATTTTGATATTACGTTTGAATGAAATATGCATGCTCCGCCGGCCCCTTAACCAACAGAACCTGTTCTATTCTTACCTTCTTCTTTTCTTTTTGAATCGATAGTTCAGATTTTGTTCCACCAGTACGTAGGGTCTCAGACTGTCCTTTCGTTTGCCTTATCCTTATCTTGGAGGATAATCCTAAAAAAATCTAATAAGCCTGTTTATCATCCACAGCCCGGGCTTGCCCACTGCTGGGCGCCTATACCCAGCAGTGGGTGAGCTCGGCGTGTGTTTAAGTTTGTGGTCCAAGGTAGCCAGCAAAATTCAAATATTCTTACGTTTTTTTCAATTTGCAGGGCAGTGCTAAGTCAAGTATGTTGATAGAGTCGAGTGAAGAATTCGTTCCTCGACTCTTATGAACTTGGAGGGTTGTATTGATAATTTTGATGATTATAATTCTGCAACTACGTACGTCTTACAGCCGCGACCGATATGTTTATCAACATACAACTTAGCACTGCCCTGGAAATTGCAAAAAACGTTAAATAAATTGAATTTCGCGTGCCACCTTGACGCTCTCACAAGTTTTTACTGTAAGATTTTTACTTGAAACACCTGTACCACCCCCGTTATAGTCAATCCATCCATCAGTACAATGTGTTGAGTGCATCACATACAGTTCTACCACAAAATATGATTTTTCACCCCAAAAAAAAGTCATTACCCAGCAATATTTTTTGCACAAAGTTACTTAGTTTTATGTACAGAATGCTTGTACAACCTGTATATATTTAATTATATATATATATATTTAATTATATTAGTATATATTTAATTATGTGTGTTCAGATGCCACAACTGGAGGCGTTAGAAGCTCGGGCGTTGAACTTACACAAGCGTCGCTGTGAGTTCCTTATTGAGAGGCGAAGAGCTGACCTGAGGGATCAGGCGCAAGATGTGCTCGCACCACCTGGTAAGTACTCTCATCTAATATCAGACTCTAGCTACGATGTAATAACATTCTTATCGCAGGATTTACGATTCGGGTGTTTGAAAACGCGATTTTGCTCGTGTTATTTATTATTTTGGCAGCCGTATAAGGGACTACGCACACTTATTCAGCTCTATTCAGCTTATGCCCATAGAAAACAACGATTTTGTATGCGACGCGTACGCGCGCGTTCAGCACGTTCAGCGCGTACGCGTCTCATACAAAATCGTTATAATCGCGAAAAAAAATCAGCTGTTCCCTACATTTATGTTCGCATAACTCGTCAAAATGTAGGTTCGTCCCATAGAAAAAGTTGTTCAAAATGATGAGTACAATGACCCCTTTTCGGGTTTAGTGTAAACAAAAAATAATGTTGTATAATATTAGTAGGGATTAAATACAATGGTGGATTGTGACAATGCAAAAGAAAGTTTACAATAAAGTGCCGCGAGATGCAGCTATATGATTTTGATATCCAAAGTCGAAGTTTCGCGCCAATCTTGTTTGTTTACATTTTATTTTTCACATTATGGCACACAGACACGTTTAGATTCGACAACAGATATGACAAATATCATTTCAAATATTATAAACATCATGAGAATACCCAGATCTCAGCGTGATTTACTAATATAGGACCAATAACACGTAATATTCATTACCACTACATAATTTTGTATTCGAAAATAGATGACCTTTTTTTTTTTTACTATTTGTGATGTGTGAAAGCGATTATTCCATTCGTTTCTTTTTTTGTAAAATTCGATTAACTCGAGTAATTTATTTACGGAATTTAGAAAATCGATTGATTTTGTTTATTATTTATTATGATATTGTTTTAAGCTTTAGAGTAATCTTAATAGTTTTTCGTACATTTTACCAACCCAACAATAAACAGCACAGATCGATCAAAGGCAAAATTCGCGCCGATTTTTTTTCCATATCAAAATTTAAATTAAGAATGCACGCGCTGTTCAAAATTACATTGTACTTAAAACTAGGTAATTTATTGTGATTTTTTTATTGTTAGTTGTCAGTGCGCCAGGGATCTTGGTACTGATCTTTTAGGTGTGGTGAAAATTGGTTTGGTTTCTACCATGATAATTGTATTTAGTAAACAAAATGGGTAATAGTATGATTACGTTACTGTGTTCGGTTGGATTAGTTATTGGGATACACCATTCACATTTCAAATACATTTTTTTTTACCTCGCTTTTCTATCGCACTGGTGGGCAATAGTAGATTGTATCATAAGGGAGCAAAATAATATTTTTACGGCGAGGGCGCTTTTTTGAATCCAGAGCGAAGTGAGGGATTCTAGAGTAGAATCCCGAGCGTAGCGAGGGATTCTTTAGTAGAATCCTGAACGTAGCGAGGGATTCAAAGTACGTCGCCCGAGCCAAAAATATATTTTGCGCCCGAGTGATACACTCTACTTTTCATCACCCACTATGAGAAAATAAAAGGCGCCTCATATTTTATTGTAATATTGATATTTAATGAAACAGAGTAACAACTAAATTGAAATTAAGTAGTATCTAATAATAAAACAACTAAAAACTTATATTTACATTTGAGACATTTTCACAATTTTGAAAATTAATTGTTACAGTTTTATTAGGAATAGAGATTGTTGTAGATTTAATTTTATTCTGCGTGTTTGAAATAATGTCAGAATGTGGCTCATTTTGAGGAAAATGTGACGGTGAATCTCTTTGTTTGGATGTAGATGGGCGCGGCGACAGTGGCATGGATGGATTAACTGAAGGTTGCAATTTAATGTTTTCCACGATGCGTTCACATGTTTTCGCCTTGTTCTCAATGGAATCTTCTATATATCCCTCTGCTACAGCACTCGACTTCCATCCTCCATGTCGCTTGAGAACAGTTAAGTCCGCTCCAGAATCTGCCAACAGGGTAGCAGAAGTGCGACGAAAACATTGTCCTGTATATAGCTTGATATCTGGTAACTTCAAATAAGTAGCGATTTCTTGTGGCATGTAAGAAATTTTATTTTTTCCCATAACTTGTTTGAAGCACTTGCCATTTTGATAACGGATGAAAAACCGATTGGTCTTTATATCAGCAGGACGCAGGTCCAGGTATTTCTGTACAATAGTTTTGTATTCTCCTCGGATTACGAAGGATCGGTCAATTTTTGTTTTTGTGTCTGTCAGCTTTACTAACAGTAAATTATCCGAGTGATTTTCGACATCATCAACAGTTATTTTTAAAAGTTCATTGCCACGACAAGCTCCATGTACTCCGAAAATTAAAGCCACCTGTAACAAAACCGAATGTGAATAAGACAAGTACCTATCTATCGAAGTACAGGTTACAATAAAATGCGCATTTTAAAACACTGGTTATACTTTACTAATCCACCATATATACATACATAGTTACTTACTTTTACGGCAAGAAAGATGTTGTCGGGTGCCTCATTAAGGAAAGTCTCCACGTTTTTGACTGAGAACACTTTGGATTTTTTAGGTTTAAATCCATCAGACATCCTCTTCAGATACGCTATTAATTTCGAATATGTGTCCAGTTTTACGTCGTTATTAGAACTGACTGTTGATTTTAGCATTGAGTAGGTACTCCAAAGTGTGGAAGGTTGTTTAGTTTTGGCTAAGTACTGGAAGTAGGCCAAAAACACAGATTCTGAAAAATTCTTGGCGCCTCTTGAATTTCTCCATTCAATAAAATTACCATAAGCTTTCATATATTTCTCCCGGGATTTTGCAGGTAGTAGATTATCCATCACATTTCTTGCGTCAGTTCTAATACTATCAGGAGTTAATTCTATACTTTCACTGTCACTTGAAGAACTCATTTTTCAAAACAAAATCATGAATTTCTATCAATCCGTGAAAATTGACGAAAACGCGGGCTATAGTTCGCGCGTTTTTAATTTTATTTCTTTTTTTTTTTGTATTCAGCCGGCGCGCGGCGCTACTATGGGCCGTCGCACCAGCCAATCTTTATTCAAACAATATTTGCGTTCGATTTCTTGGGCGCTGAACACAAGATGTTCCAAATTCAAAAAGTGCGCGGCAAAGATAATTGCGGCGCACTTATAAAGAGGATTAAAAACTCATTACTGCCCGCTAAAAGTTTCTTATAGAAAACACCACCTTTGGGTGCACTTAAAGGCGAACCAAGTCGTCTTTTTCGAATAGATGGGATGAAAAGGCATTTCCATGACTTTTTAATTTTATTTATTTCTCGCCTTTTCCGAACAATAATTTTAATCGTAAATTTTCATTTAATTTTGAAAGAGAGGCCGAGGGCAGGAGCTCGATGCTAAATAATAACTGCCGCTCGGGTCGACGTTTAGGTTAAGCCTTGCTTGCCTAGGTTAGTCTGTGGATGGGTGACCACCCATTACATACCGAGTTTTCTCCGTGCTTCTGAAAGCACGTTAAGCAGGTGGTCCCGGCTGTCATTTGTAGTTCTTTGACAGTCGTTACAGGTAGTCAGCAACCCAATAGATTAGACAACCAGTCTTACCAAAGGGTATCGTATCACCCAGTACCAACTGGGTTGTGGAGGTCAGATAGGCAGTCGCTCCATGTAAAATAAATTAAAGTAAATTAAAATACTGGTATTCAGTTAGACTCCATCATAGTTGGGAAAAGGCAAGGCAGATTATGAATTTTCATTTGATTTTGAATACTTTGATAAGCTTGATTTAGGAACAACGGTTTTAGAATCCATAATATTTATGTATCATTCAATTTTTTCCGATCCTTGGCGCACTATATCCAACCATTAGACATTACAAAACAAAATTCAAAATAAACGATTAAAGAAAATAAAAATACTTTATAAATGTTAATGATTGTGTATTGTGTGATAAATAATGAAGTTAAGATAGTACTAATCACTTAGCCCGATAGAGATAGCCATTATTCATAATGCTCGAACATTATGTATAATGCCCGCATTAATCACCTGGTCCATAACATATAGACACAATTACATTCCTAATTTAAATTTTGAATTAAGAAATTCGACGCGAATTAACAATAAGTCAACTAAAGCAACGAATAATTCCTACATGATATTATTTAAAAAGTAGAATAAAAGGATTAATTTCAGAACTTAATAATTATTTGAAATTATACCAAGGAGTTTTCATTGCGTCTCAAAACTTTTTTTCATACTTAATTTGATTGCGAGTATCGATTAGGCTGAATCCAACATTTTAATCGTAATGATGAAACTCTGGTTTACGGTCAGCACTACGAAGTGACATGTCATGTGATAAGTTGGTTGCAACATTGTTTTTTTTATAGTAATATTTGGCAAGACTTTGATCGTCATTTTGTATGAAATGATGTACGAATAATGGCAAAAATAAAAACGCAGATAGACGATTAGTGTTTTTATTTAGCTTTTCCCAGTTTTTTAGCAAACGAGAAGCTTGCGTATGTACATTATTTCCAGCGAATCTACGTTACCGAGTTTTTGGAAGGGTGCTGTAATATGTGTTTTATACATATTTGGCAATACACTGACGCCGTTTTACCGACCTAAACACGCTATTGGATATATTTACCACAAACGTATGGTATGAACAGCTTCCTTGACATAATTTTCATTAAAAAATCGAATGCTGAAAGTTCACGAAAATTCAATAAATTCTTGACAAATGGGCATCACCCCGCCGATTCAGCTGATGTGTCATGTGTCAAAATCTTGTCGTGCATAGTGGTTAAAAATGTTGCCCTGTCTATTTATTAATAGGTCAAGCCATCAATCACCTGCTCAAATCCGCGAAAATAGGTAAATAAACAAACACAAATGGTTGTCGTCCAATTTAAATTTTCTCATACGCGGGATAATAACAGTTCTTGCCAGTAAAACAAAAACAGCACATGAAACCATTATTTTTTATTTATTTTTTCTCTAAGAATTAGGTCAATTTAATTAAAAATAATTTGGGCTGTCTGAAGTTTTGCGCATTTAACGTTACACGTTGTATAAGTACTGCATGTACTTTCAAATGCATTCCGTTAAAAGCTGTTATTTTGATATTACAAACAGACTTTAATTTAATTGCATAGATTAAAATGGAAACTGTCAGTTTAGTTTTTCACAATCATCATCATTATCCACAGCTTGAACTCACCTACTGCTGGGTACAGACCTCTCTTTTCTTGTGCCAATTTCAGTTAGTTTTTAATCAAGATTTATTTGCGAGTATCATTCGGTACTTTAAATGTATTGTTGCGTCAGGTCGAGCCACAAAACCAACGGACAACGAAGAGAAGACGCGTCGCGCGGCCGAGCGCGAGGGGCGGCGCCGCGCGAGACGTCTCAAGCGCGAGGCCACGGCCGCCGCCGCCGGGGCCACGCTGCCGCATCGGGAAGGAGACTCCTCGGATGATGAGCTGCCTCCGCATGAGATGCATCACTATACCCAGGAGAGAGGTCAGTTCCTACATACTCAATTATTTGTGGCGACTGCTTTAGCGCCAACACGAAAATAACACCGGAGCCGGCATCGATAGTCACGAAAATCAATCCCTTGCAGATTTTTCGAAATAACTTCCATTCCCCGAAAGGACATCACCCAGATTGCGCTATTTTCAAAATTACACACACATTCACAATTTTTTTTATTATTAAACCAAAGTCATAAGTCAATTCCGCTGAATTATTCAACCACAAAATATCTGGGGTCTAAAATAGCAGCTTTAGCAGAACATTAAATGAATAACGTTAAAAAAAAAAAACTTAAAGTGGACTTATTAAAGTCCATTTTAGATATTTAAATTTTTAAGGTGATTCGTATTATGTTCTGCTAAAGCGGCCATTTTAGTCCCGCTGAGATCACCCAGACTAGGGTAATTTTTTTTTGACGGCCGACTAGAATAAACGCTATAGAGCCTATGAATATAAACATTTTTATTATACTACCCAAGTTCTATATCCAAGATTTAAATAAATAATAATGATTACTATATTGTATTGTATTGTATTGTATAACGGGCTGATGTCCGCAATTCCACGGCAAGGCGCGTATTTTGCGTACGGGTGGGAACTTCACTCGATCCATCCCAGCTCCCCAAAGAAGGCCAGCAGCGCCCCGATGTTGCCGACAATCTCGCGGAGAGTACCTGGACGACCGAAGTACTTTGCCCTATATGATGCAACCGCTGGGCAGTGTAGAAGCACGTGGGCTGCAGTCTCGTCTTCCTCCATGCATGCGCGGCACAGGGGGCTGTCTGTGACTCCTATGACAAAGAGGTGTTTGTTAAAAGAGCCGTGACCGGTGATGGCGGCTGTAATTGTACGCACCTGTGGCTTGGTTAGCCTAAGCGCGCGTTTGGTGAAGCGGCCGTCGATGGCAGGAAGTGCCTCCTTGGCTTGCCTACACTCGCCGTGGTCAAGCCACAGCTTGTGGTGTATTTCACTAGTTCGTTTCCTTACCAGTGTGCGTAGGTAACCGAAAGGGAGTGGTGCGATAGGTTCTGGTCCCACCGCTGCCATGCTCGATCCCCTTCTAGCGAGTTCATCCGCCGCGTCGTTGCCGCGGGAATCGCTGTGTCCTTTGATCCATTGGATGGTTATGTTATTGAGATTACCAACCTGGTTCAGGCGTTGGTGACACTCGTGTATTAACCCGGAGTTCACTGTGTGGTTGTTTAGAGCCAGCAGCACCGCCATGCTGTCCGACAGTATACGGATTGAGTGGCCCACAACTTTCCTGGCTATGATGGCCGATGCCGCCAGGGAGATGCCCATGCATTCTGCCTGAAATACCGTGTTGTGCGCCCCCAGAAGTGTGGCTATGTGGATGTTGAGGTCTTCCGAGAAGACTCCCGCCCCAGTGCCAGTACCTGTTTTAGATCCATCTGTGAAGATCCGTAGTTCCACGGGGTTTAATCCCTCGCAGCGGTGGTCCTCGTGAAGCTGGATTTTGTATTTCTTGTCGAATACAAATTGCTTCGGTATCCGATCGTTGTGTGCTTTCGCCAAGGGGAACTCGCAATAGAATTCCTCCAGTATCGCATTGTGCTGTGTTGTCTTCTTACCCCAGAGCTGAAGTGTTTTAAGGCGTACTGCCGTCATCGTCGCCTCCTGCTGTATGAACAGATGGAGCGGTGGAAGCCCCAACATGGCTTCGAGAGCAGCAGTCGGGGTAGTCCTCATGCAACCAGTGATTGCCATGCAGGCAAGCCTTTGCAGGCGCTGCAGCTTGATGGCTGCTGTACTTAGTTTAGTGCGTGGCCACCAGACCACAGCCCCATAGGCAATCATGGGTCGGATCACCGCGCAGTATAACCAGAGTATAATTTTCGGGGATAGGCCCCATTTCTTACCTATCATCCTCTTGCATTGCCAGAAGGTTATGCAGGCCCTGTTTGTCTTGTTGTCTAGGTGGCTACTCCAGTTTAACTTACTGTCTAGGATGACACCCAGATACTTGACCTCATCGGCTAACTGGAGTTCCGTCTCGAAGAGTTTGGGTAGGCGATAAGGGCCTAGTGTTCGTTTGTGGGTAAACAGGACAAGCTCAGTCTTCGTTGGGTTCACTGAAAGGTCGAACTCTCTGCACCATCGTTCAACGATACGTAGAGCTCGCTGAGTGAGGTCGAAGATTGTCCCCGTCACTTTCCCCGAGATGAGAATAGCGAGGTCGTCGGCATACCCTATTGTGTAGAAGTGGTTCTCGTTGAGTCTAGTGATGAGGTCATTAATCACTAGATTCCAGAGGAGCGGAGATAAAACCCCTCCTTGGGGGCAGCCTCTGGCTATCATGGCCATTTGCTGTTCCCCTTCAAGTCGCACCACTCGTTTGCTCGGCATGTTTGTAATCCAGTCTATCAGTACCTGTTCCACTCCATGGCGAGAGAGCGCGGTGTTGATGCTGGAGAAGTTTGTTTTATCGAAGGCTCCCTCGATGTCTATGAAGGTGCCCAGGCAGCTTCCCTTCTGGTGAATCGCCTCTTCTATCCGGCTGACCACTAGATGGAGGGCGGATTCTGTGGACTTACCCGAGCTGTATGCATGTTGATTAGTATGAAGTGGGATAGTTTGCAAAGCGCCGTCCCTCAGCTCTCTCTCGCACATTTTTTCCATGGTTTTAAGTAGGAAAGAGGTTAGGCTGATAGCTCGGTAGGATTTGGCGTCAGTATAGTCACTCTTACCCGGCTTTGGAATGAATATGACCTTCACTTCTCTCCATCCCTTTGGAACGTATCTGAAGGCCAGACACGCTCTCAGTATAGGGACCAGTCTGCGGGCGACTGAGATCCCACCCCACTAGAGTAGGGCAGGAAATATCCCGTCCGGACCAGCCGCCTTGAAAGGATGGAAGCCTTGGATCGCCCACTGGATTTTCTCCAGCGTAACGACTTTTTGTGCATAGCGCCAGTCATTTTCTGACGGTGTTTGGGTTGCCTCAGTCCAGTCGATAGCCTCTGTGAAAGCGCAACCTGGGAAGTGAGTTTCAGTGAGGACGCGCGTTGCTTCTTCTGGTGAGGTGGTAAGTGTGCCGTCTGGTTTGCGGAGAGCAGCAGGCCCAGTCGGGTTCTGCCGTGCTAAAACCTTCCTTACCCTGTTTGCCTGTTGGCAGGATTCGATGCTGCTGCAGTATTTACGCCAACCAGTTGAGCTCCTGTATCTGATGCATTTTTTATAGCATTTCTTGGCCGCGTAGTACGCGTCCCAGTCTCTATCAGCACGAGTGTTCATGGCTCTGTTTAGGGCAGACCTTACCTTCCCACGCTTACGTTCCAGCTCCGGTCCCCACCATGGTTGATTCCCTGGTGTAGCGGGCGGAGTGGACTCCGGGCAGGTTGAGCGGAAGCTGTCTACCATTGATTTTGTGAGATGACTTACACTCTCGTCGATCCGCGCCGTGTCCTCGTAGGCCATCTCGTAGTTTTTTGACGCAAGTTTGGTTTCGAGGGTGCGTGTGTAGGCAGCACGGTCTGTGTTCCGTGGGTTTCGCCGTGGCAGTGTTGGTGTCACACAGACCTGTATGTCGAACCGGATCCACCTGTGGTCCGAGCAGGAGGCCTCCTTTGAGACCTGCCAGCCGGTGGTGAGGGCCGCCACCCCCTCCGATGCCAGGGTGAGGTCTATGATTGTTCGACTGCGTCTGTTTACGAAGGTTGGCTCGGAGCCTGTATTTAGTAGGGTTAGGTTAGTTGTAAACAAGTATTCCACAAGCGCCTTACCCCTTGCATTAGGTGTATCCATGCCCCACAGAGGATGATGCGCGTTTGCGTCGGCGCCTATGACGACCTCCAGCCCAGTGCTCTCGCAGTAAGTCACGAGGCGGGCAAGGTCGTGCGGGGGCGGCTCCTCTGCCTCGGGCATGTAAGCGGAGGCGAAGACAACAGCTGTTGCTGTGCCTTCCCGCTGTATCAACATCCTAGCTGCAGAGACGTCCCTGCAACAGAAGTCTGTTAGTGGCTGTGTTTTTATATTACGTGTTGTGTAGATGCACGCCCTTGGCTTATCGTGGTCTGTGCTAACTAGAAGCTTACCGCCAAGGTTGGAGAGTCCTTGTACCTGGCCCGCTCTGACCCACGGCTCCTGGATCAGGACAATGGCCGTGTGTTGAACCTCCAGCCACTTCCGCAGCTGAGCCGTCGCGGTCTGGCTGTGGTGGAGGTTGGCTTGCAGGACTTTACAGGGTAACGAAGGGGACGCCATCGCTGGTCGTTCCTTCCTCGTCTCCTGCCAGCCTCAGCCCGGCGAACAGGTCGCCCGCGTCGAAGTCGTCCCCCTCCAGGTCAGAGGCCGAAGACAGGACGATGTCCTCGATCTCCTCACCCGAGAGGACGGCGCCCACGCTGGCGGCAGTAGGTACAAAATACAAAATACAAAAATACAAAAATATTTATTACTTCTCAATCATTGTGTCATACATAAACTGAGGCAGCCCCAGTAAGTTACAATAGTACTTGTGTTGGAGCTGTCTCGCTCTTCCCGTAAGTGGTATCCTAACAATGTAAATGAAGTTAAAGAACAAAACAAAATACAATTTATTAAAAAGGAAAACAAAATAAATTAAAGAAAAAATAAAAAAAAATAAAACATAATAATAATAATAAAGATTTGAAATGTTAAACTAAATAAATAATAGTTATCTGATTAGCTCTCGATGTGTGAGGAGTGAAGTGAATTAGGTGTGTGTGTTTTGTGCGTGCGTGTGTATTTGTGTACGTGCGTGCGTGTGTGTGTGTGTGTGTGTGTGTGTGTGTGTGTATGTTTGTGCGTGCGTATGTGTATGCATAATTATCCACCATGTTAGCCTACCCTGATCAGAATGTTTTCGGTTTCTTCATATGTTAGAGATCTTAACCAATCACCAACTGTTCTTTTGCAGTCGTATAACCGCATGGGATATATTTCACACGTAAGGTTCAATTTATTATAGATGTAGGTGGATTGAGTAACATATTGACGTCTAGCAAAAACCGATCGAACCCCTGAAGAGTAGGCCACAATATCTCTACGCCTTCTGCTCTGAGTAGCTGGGTCAAAAGGAAGACATTTATGCAGGGTTAAGGTCATATTTAAAACATAAAGTTTTCTAATTGAAAGCAAATTGCTGACTTTATAGAGGTCTGTTGTGGGGAACCTAAAAGGTTTAAAATACATCACCTTGATAAGTGATCTCTGAGCTCTTTCCAGATCGAGGAATTTCATTTTGGAGGCTCCACCCCATATCGGAATGCAGTAAGTTATTATAGATTGCGCCAGAGCTATATAGATCTTGTTTATAAGTGGGGCGGGCATAATATGACGTAAAGTTTTGAAGACCCAAATGAGCTTCCTGATCCTTTTTATGAGGATCTCAATGTGAGGGTGCCACGACAGTCTTTGGTCAACAAGTATGCCCAAATATTTTGTGGATCTGACTTGTTGTATATTCTGGCAGCCACAGTAGGTGCGGCTGGCGCTGCTTCTGCAGGCTCGACCGCGGGTGCCCCCACGGTGTTTGTTGAAGGCGGGGCTGCTACCTCCACCTGTGACCCGGCGCTGGCTTCAGCAGCCGGAAGTCTCTGAGGGACGTCGACAAATTTGCCGTTCCGACCCTGGAATTTTACGTAGACCGCCCCTACTCCAAATGAGAGGCGGCGTCCGGCTTCCATCAGGGTCGGAATTTGGTCCTCAGGGATCCCGACCACCACAAACCATGCGTCGGCCTGTTTGTATGCGCCCCACATCACCCATTCCCTAACGGGGACCCAGGGGTTCTGGTAAAACAGAGTCCGCCCAATGTGGGACGGCTCCGTAAATATCCCCTGCCCGTCAGGGATGGAGATTCCGCATCTCACCCGGCGCTTGATGTCCGCCTGTCTCCTGACTACTAGCGTGGCGCTAGTGATCGGAGGCAGCTCGGAGATCGTCTTCCTCAACCACTCTACGGTGTAGGTGTTCCCACACCACAGTTTTAGGGCTCCGTTGCTGAACACCGGCCTCGCTCTGAAGGTCGGTGGGGAGTCCAGTATTAGGGACCAGGCCTCAGCGACTATCTTCCGCTGAATAGCCGCGAGAATCTGCTCCGACACCTCGCTGCTGATGTGCCCCGACCGTTCGCAGGTAACTGCGACATCCAGGTCAGAGCTTGCAGCCTGGGCGTAGCTTCTGGTAGCGTCCCGTCTGGACTGGTCAAGCCGCGGCCGTTTGCGCTCCCCTCGGGGTGTTGAAGTCTCGTTGAGAGCCCGCTTGGCCGCGGCCTGATCACTCTGGCCAGGACGCTGTGCTGCGTGGTCGGCTGGTCCTCTCCCTCCGCTGGCTGCTGGTTGGCTGGGGCCCGGTCGGCTGGTGCCGGCCACGGCCTGCGACTGCTTGCCTGCGGAGAAGTTGACGTTACCGCTGGCCGGTTTTACCCGGCCCGCGGCGTTAGCCCCTGTTTCAAGGGGAGGCATACCTTTCCCCTGTGCCTGCCGCTGCCTCTTGGACGGCCTTTTCCTCCTCTTCGGATTGCCCGTCGAGGGGGCCGGGGCAGCCTGCACTGGTGGTCCAGCGCTGTGCTTGGAGGGACCCCCCCTTCCACCTTTACGCTTGCTACTTTGCACCTGCCAGGCGAGCGCGAACGTGTCACCGGCGATGCCTATCCCCACCGGTTGACCAGTGACGGCCACCGGGGGGGGAGCGGTAGGTGGGGGAGGATGTAACAGGGGAGCCCGGCCCGAGGGATTAACCTGCGTGGCGGTATCCGCACCTGAAAAAGAAGGGGGAGCGGTACTGGTCCCTAGCAGCGCCGTACTCCTCCTATTCTTATTATGGGACGTTTTGTTCCTGGCAGCGGTTCTCGCCACTGCCGGACCATCATTTGTACTGGAGCCCGCCGTGTTAGCAGCAGAGCATCCGGGTACTTGAGAGGTGCTGCATGCACCCCTTTTGGGAGGATAACTGGCTTTCGCCTCCTCACCAGTGTTCTTGTGTGAGTGTGTGTCGGGTGTGTGAGTTTGTGTGGTTGTGGTGTGTGTGTGAGTTTGTGTGGTTGTTGTGTGTGTGTGAGGTGTGTGTGTGTGTGTGGTGTCGTTTGGTTTTTTGGGGTTTTTGGGTATCCATATTTGTGTGTGTCTTGATTCATCTCTCCGGCTTCCCACCCTCCTTGGAGCCCGCACCTGGGAACGTCTCGCTACAAACTAGCTCAACCGTTAGGACTACCTTCGAGATATAGGGGCGTGAGGCTGGCTTACAGTGCGACATCGGGCGCTTGATCAGGTTGACAACGAATCAACCTTCACTTACACCTTCAGCATGACCTTCACCAACTGCTTCAGCCGTCCGAAGACGACCTCCGCAGACCGCCCACCCCTCGCCGTGGCCCTCTGACGGGACACTTTGGCTATTGGGTAGGGCCACCGTTTCGCTTGAAATCCAGACCAAAGAGCGCGTGTTGCCTCACGGACGCATAACCACCAGCGCCGCTCGGCTCAACCCTCCAGGACTCCTTCATCCCCGCTTACGACGCTCAACTACGCAGGTCCTAGCGCAGGTGACCAGGTTTACCTACACGACGCCAGCAGTGTTTAGTGGCGGTCGAGCCCACAACCCCTCAGTCACGGAGGGTCATGGTTAGGTTAAAAAGCGCCTGGTGGTTTTTGTTGCGTCTATTTCCTAGGGAATTAGACCAAAAACAGGGCGGCAACCACGTGAAGGTAAACACACCAGACTTGTCTTGAGGATCTACACGACTGTGGCGCTCCCCCTCAAGACCCCGCCACCCTACTGCCTCTGAGGGAAGCAGTAAGGTAGGCATGCATCTATACTACCAAGCAAAGCGCAAGCAAAGCATGTCGTTGTGCAACCGCAAAAGCATAAATACAAGCCCTCCCCCCAATGTAATGATTACTATAATGTTAGTGCTAATGATCGATGAAAACGAGCATCAAGGGAGATCTACCGATCTCCTTGAACCCCAAATTCATCGACGTGTTTTTCCTGCCCGTCCTAAACAACGGAGTTTAGACCTACTCACTCAACTAATTACAAAAGTTCCGCCTTGGGGTCAGCCAAAGAGCTATGGAGCGCATTCTAGGTGTAAAGAGAACGTATACAATACGGAACACAATGGTATCTTCAGAAACGGAATTTAAAAACGCTGCCATGCTCAAATGGGATCGGGTAGGTCACGTGAGCCGCATTATTAACGACCGCTGGGTAAAGGTCTTAACACGATGGGTGCCTGAGGATAGACGGCGCTGCCGAGGCCAGCCTAGAAAGAGCTGGCGTGATGATCTGAAGGCGAGGTGGCGTAGGAAAAGAGCACCTGTAAGGCAGCAGTGGGATATTTAACGTTACTAAAAGACAAGTATAAATCTATACAAAACAAATGCCTAACGCGTCCAGATCATCAGCCTGAGGATAGACGGCGCCGCCAAGGCCAGCCTAGAAAGAGGTCTCTCGGTCTAGATGCTGCGCTCCGTTGCTCTTCGGCAGACCCCAAGGCGGAACTTTTGCAATGAATTGTGTTACTAGGTACTGAGAACCGTTGTTTAGGAACAGGAAAAACACATCGATGAGTTTGGGCCGGACGCGAGAGGTCGCCGCCGCCGATCGCCGCTACTGGCTTATCTCCCTTGATTAGCGTCTTCATCGACCAGTAGCATTTGTAGTATAGTAATCATTATTATTTATTTAAAACTTGGATAGATAGAGAACTTGGGTGGCATAGTAAAAAACGTTAATTGTCTTTATTTAAGTTACTCGGCAAAAAAATACCCCAATCTGTGTGACCTCAGATATTTTGTGGTTCAATAACTTCTCAGTGAATTGACTTACGAAAAAATGTTTATTTTGTTATGCTCTATCCAAATAAGAAGTTTATTTTATTATTTATACTTATTTTATTAATATTACTTTTGAAAATAGCCCAAACATGTATGAAGGCTGGGTGATCTACTTTGAAATATCGCGTAGCAGAGCGTAACGGGACACTTTTTCGTGCGTGCAGCCGGCATTCATCGATTTATTAGACGTTGTCCCGTCCAAAAAAATTTGTCACAAAGTTGGAACTTTAACCCCCAATATCTCCGTAACTACAAGGTATGATGTAGAACAAAAAAAAATCGCAATGACGGGGAGTAACAGTGCCTTTCGGCTTCGTTAAGGGTCTCTTTACACCGTTTATTGGTTTTCCCCAGACGCTATCCGTCAGCAGTGCGGCACGTTGTTCAGCGACGCGCTCCCCGCGTGGCGCAGCGTGTCGGGCGTGTGCGAGCGTCTCGCGCGCTGGAGGGCTCGCGCGCCCGGACTCTACACCGACGCCTATGTAGCCGACTGTCTGCCCAAGCTACTGGCGCCTTACGTCAGGCATGAGGTAAGTGCCTAACTAGGTTAACACCGATGTTCAGCTGCATCCGGTTAGACTGGAAGCCGACCCCAACTGATGAAGGCTATGCAGATGGTGATGATTGTAAAAAACTATGAAAAGGGTCTCGAAAATGGATTTTGATATTATTACCTTTTTTCGATATTTCTTAGTATTTTTACAGCGCCGCCATCTTTTTGCAGTCAGTATTGCTCCACTTTCCCCTCGATTCTTAACAGCTTAACTTATGGTATGGAAGTTGGACTGTGATGTCACATTATCTCTTGTTGTCCTCAGCTAATACTATGGAACCCGCTGGCAGATGAAGACAACGAAGATTACGAGAGAATGGATTGGTACAAGTGAGCATTTATGACTTCTTTAATATGTTTTTTTTTCATCATAGTGATGACATCTGTGATATTTTTTATAGCTCTTTGCTTTGAAGTTATAACATTAGTACACTTAGTCCTAATAGGGAATATACTTAAGTATTTTTTCTTCCCTTCATTTTGATAGCTCATATCAAACGTGACACTTTAGAAGGTTTTGCCCAAGACAAAACTTGTTTTTATTGATACCAGCTATCGATTAAAGAGGCCTGCGGAACATGCGAATTTCATACAAACGTAATACCAAAATAATTTGTAAATCAAACATATCCTTAAGGTAGTGTGTATATATTTTGATTAGATTACAGAATATAAAGGGTGTAAAACACCTCTTAACGAATACGAAAGACACTTGTTCTACTCGTCATTCTGATAATTTTTTTGTTCTACACTATACCCGGGAACCTCCTAGTTACGGAGATATTGGGGGTCAAAGTTGCAAGATTTTTACAAGTTTTTTTTAAATATCACTTTTTATCGCATTTTTTTACTTTAAATATCTCTACGACCTCCGTACTATTCAATCCATCCATCCGCACAATGTTTTGAGTGCGTTACATTGAGTTATACCACAAAACATGATTTATAACCTCAAAAAAAAAAGTTGTTTCCCAGCAATATTTTTTGCGTAAAGTTACTTGGTTTGATATACAGAATGCTTGGTTAACGGCTTTGTGATGAGGTGAAATACACCCTGTATAGGTTCCCAAACACATATTTTGAATGTACACCGATTTAAACAAGATAGTCTAAGATCCCGCTATACAACGACCTTCACCGAGATGCTTATTTAATGAGACGTATTTTTTATGTTATTAAATATGCCAATAAATATATCCTATATGGGTTGCCTAACAAATTTCAGTCCAGAGTATTTTTAATGAATAATTTAAAAACATTTTTTTTTTAAACATTGCACCGGTGTGATTATTAAATAAATTTGATACCAATCGAAAGTTTGAAGCCCATAGAATATGCAAACGTTAGGTTGCCTATTTTTTTCCGGTCACAACCATGGGTTGCCAGGTGTAAACAGGTAAATCTATAGGTACTAGCATTTTGCAACGGTCTGATTATTGAATCAAACTTAGATAAAATGAAAGATTATTTCATAAGGAACACGGTGGTATAGGGTTGCCTGCGAAAAATCAGTCCCGAATTAGGGTTGTCGAATTTTAAATAATAAAATATCGCTGCGAGTTAATGTGTGTGAGAGAGAGGTCCCAGACCAACCATCCCACGCGGTAGAAAAGGACGCAGCGTATCAGCTGTTTAAAGTCCGCCCATTTAAAGAAGGAGAGTGCGCATGCTATTTGTGCTTGGAAATGAAAAGGATAGCGATAGACTCGAATATGCTGTGCATTATTTTGGAGTCATAGATATAGTATTATATAGATGGCGAGAAAGCGTGTCGCTGAAAGGGACAAAAAAAAAGTACTAGTACTAGTAGGAAAAATGTACCCCATAATCTATATAAATAAAAATGAATTGTTGTTCGTTAGTCTGATTAAAACTCGAGAACGGCTGGGCCGATTGAGCTGATTTTGGTTTTAAAATGTTTGTCGTAGTCCAGGGAAGGTTTAAACGGTGAGAAGTAGACAGGTAGGTAGGTAGGTAGTAGGTAGGTAGGAAAAAATGCATTGCAACGCATGCCGGGTACAGCTAGTTAGTGATAAAATTAGAAATAGGTACCTACACAAAGCCTGAAGTTTAGACCGATGAAATCTGTGTCATCGAAAGCGACAGAAAGAAAACCGGGGAAGGGCGAATCGGAGTCGCACACCGAGGGTTCCGTATAAACTTACCAATGAAAACAGTTCCCGCAAAAAAAATTTTGTGGAACTACAAATTTTCAGTTTTCGGATTTCAGAAATAAAAAACCGATGTGACTTTAATTGATTAAAAAATAAAAAATTAAATAACTATTTCTGTATATTAATAATTAACTACTCCAAAATAATGCACAGCATATACGAGTCTATCGCTATCCTTTTCATTTCCAAGCACAAATAGCATGCGCACTCTCCTTCTTTAAATGGGCGGACTTTAAACAGCTGCTACGCTGCGTCCTTTTCTACCGCGTGGGATGGTTGGTCTGGGACCTCTCTCTCACACACATTCACTCGCAGCGATATTTTATTATTTAAAATTCGACAACCCTAATTCGGGACTGATTTTTCGCAGGCAACCCTATACCACCGTGTTCCTTATGAAATAATCTTTCATTTTATCTAAGTTTGATTCAATAATCAGACCGTTGCAAAATGCTAGTACCTATAGATTTACCTGTTTACACCTGGCAACCCGTGGTTGTGACCGGAAAAAAATAGGCAACCTAACGTTTGCATATTCTATGGGCTTCAAACTTTCGATTGGTATCAAATTTATTTAATAATCACACCGGTGCAATGTTTAAAAAAAAAATGTTTTTAAATTATTAATTAAAAATACTCTGGACTGAAATTTGTTAGGCAACCCATATAGGATATATTTATTGGCATATTTAATAACATAAAAAATACGTCTCATTAAATAAGCATCTCGGTGAAGGTCGTTGTATAGCGGGATCCTATACTAAGAGTTATGGCAAAAATAAATTTTCTATAGAAATTTTAAATTCCTCACATCTCGTCCTTATATCATTGTCCATTCTTAATATTTATTTGGGAACATAGATATTCTATAATACAATCGAAACATATTACACACTACCTTAAGAATATGTTTGATTTTCATATTATTTTGGTATTACGTTTGTATGAAAAACGCATGCTCCGCCGGCCCCTTATGCGTGGCCACTACTTTGAAAAAAAAAACAAAATGGCGGAAAAATATCTGCCAAAAAAGTTCAAACACCTTTCTTACGTTTCTTGTTACTTGCAGGCAGTGCTAGGTTGTATGTTGGTTAAAATATTGTTCGCGAATGTAAGGCGTATGTGGTTACAGAATTATAATCATTAAAATCATCAATACAACCCTCCAAGTTCGCAAAGGACGAGGAACGATTTTGATCTTGAAAAACTATTGAAAAATTATTTAACTAAATGTATGTGCTTTATTACAGCAAACATTGCAATAACTTTAAGTAGTTTCCAAATAAAAGTGTTTCTTTGACACAGTGCGTTTAATGCCACTACCGGCGACGATGCGTTTTAAACTTGCGTTCCGTTTCACTAAAAACACGCTACATGAAAGATTAAATTTCAAAATAAGTCTTTTTAGAATGTTAAGGGCATTACATTGTTCAATGACCTTGACGATTTGACATCTGTACTGGTTTTTGTTTTTTTGGCGCCCTTTCCGGCAAATGACCAATACTACAATGAAGATTAACAAGAACACAGATGTGACACAGTTTTGTCTTCGTTTTTGCCAAATTTATTCACATTCTTAGAAATCTATATTCATCATTCATCATTATCATCTCTCTACATGTAACATTCTGCAGGTGTAATGATGACTAGGTAAGTGTATACAGTATATTGGTTCTCATTAACTGAAATAGAATGACCTAGCTTTCAACTTTTCGCGCATGAATTCGCCGCTAGGGGCGCTCGTGTTTACTCGGTCTCCTAAGCTGTGCGCGAGCTTCTCTATTAGATCTTTGGCAGCTTCGGTCGTCGTGGTGGCTACAACGTCATTCTCCCCATCAAGTGTTTCTTCACCCAGGTTGTCTTGCCGCAAAGTGTTCTCTCAGTTACCCGTTCCTGTCTACTTCCGTTTACCCACCTGATATTGGGTACCGTCGAATTTCCCTGCGATGCTGTGCTGTCCGGGATCCCCGAAATGGACTGTGCCATTTCAAGGATCTTATCGTTCAGCATGATCTTGGTACATTTGGCGGTATCCATTATCGGGTTGTCATTTGGTGTTCTGAATGTTATTTTTCCCACGTGTTCCGTTTCCTCCTCGTCGAGGGCCACAAAACCGTTTTTCGCGCTGTAGGCTGACATGTACGACCCCGTCATTTCCCCTTTGATGACTTGGGATTTGACATTGATATTCAAAGGAAAGAAGAACAGGCAAAAAAAACCCAGACCCGACAGAAAAGTAACATACCTCAGTTTTTTTGTTATTATTTATATAATCATATTATATAGTTTTTTAAATTCGAAATCAATGGCTAACACCAAAATATTGCCTTATGTTTTTGTTCAGGCTTTACACTAAAAAAGTACAAAATGCCTACGTATCTACACAATTCGTAAATATATGTAACTAAATGACGTAGAAAAGTAAGTAGTTATGGGATGTATTAAAAAAAAAATAATAATGTTCGTATAGGAAGTTATTTGTGTGTATGTTAAAAACGGTCACGTACTGTGTGCATACCTACTACGGCTCAGGTGGTTTTTTTTATTTTTTTGTCAGTAAGAGTCTGACACGCCCTCTCGCTCCACCCAAGGGCGAGAGATGTCATTAGATGATTTTAAACCACCTTAAAAAATAAAAATCCTAAGTTGAATGTTGTACTAGGAGTTCAAAAATTATATAATACAGCTGTATCTCCAGGTCTCCTGGATACATCCCATAACTATTTATCGTCATTTAGTTACATACATTACGAATTGTGTAGATATGTAGGCATTTTGTATTTTTTTAGTGTAAACCCTGAACAAAAACATAAGGCAATATTTTGGTGTTAGCCATTGATTTCGAATATAAAAACTATATAATATAATTATATAAATAATAACAAAAAAACTGAGATATGTCACTTTTCTGTCGGATCTGGGTTTTTTTTTATATGGGACGTGACCGTTCTTCTTTCTCAAACGACATCAAAAGGAAACTTCGACTTCAACGTACTACCAACTCTTTTATACGGATGTCAAACTTGGGCTACGATAGAAAACATGAAATAGAAATTAAGGTCATTTCAAAGAGCTGCAACAATACATTTTTTTGTGATGACCTAAAGTATCACAATATACATTTTACTCGGAAAATGTATGAAGGAATTCATCAGCAAAATTCTTTAAACATTGGGTGTTTTTGGGATTTGAGCAATGTAACGGCCTTAAACAAGTGTACCAGAATATTTTTAAAGGCACAAGGGATACAAGGCATTTTTATTGAATAACAGTTTTGACTTTCTTCATATTCCCTGTTGGTTCCATACCCTAAGATTGAATATCACTTCCACGTCATAAAATATTATAGTTTTGCTTAAGATGAATGTGTCACTTCGGTTTACTTAGTAAAGTTAAATATTACGTGCCGTTTTTGTCACACAGACAAAACTTGTAATTACGAGGTCCATAATACGTAAAAATTGTATCTAGGTCACTGTCGTAACTCTTCCCATTTTTTCTCTCAGATGCTTGATGATGTACGGCGTCCGCACAGAGCGCGGTGCAGACTCATCGTCGTCGGGGTCGGAGGGCGAGGTGGAGCCGCTGCCCGTCACGGACAGCTCCGTGCGAGAGGACCCCGACCTGCTGCTGGTGCCCAGCATCATCAGCAGGGTGGTGCTGCCTTGTCTCACAGGTATGCTCGCAGACGACTCCGAGTCGGAAGGCGTCATACACCCGCTGCCAGTTAAAATTGGGTATTAACCTACTTTAGAGGTGTCTGGCGGTGGGTTTATACCACACAAAGTGTCTGGCAGTAGAATGTTTAGACCTTTTCACCAGAACTATTGGTAAATTATATCTTGTGTTGCAGAGCTGGTGTCGGTGGCGTGGGACCCGGTGTCGGTCCGCTCGTGCACGCGCCTGCGCGGCCTCCTCCTGCGTGCGGCCACCCTGCCCACGTGTGCGGGCGCAGTGCGGCGCCTGGCGTCCGCGCTGCGCTCGCGCCTCTCGCAGGCCTTAGGCGCTGATGTGTTCCTGCCTGCGCTAC
Organism: Xestia c-nigrum; assembly: GCA_916618015.1. Taxonomy (NCBI): domain Eukaryota; kingdom Metazoa; phylum Arthropoda; class Insecta; order Lepidoptera; family Noctuidae; genus Xestia; species Xestia c-nigrum. The sequence goes on along the minus strand of OU745246.1, from coordinate 5,695,314 downwards.
CGCCTCAGTATGTATAACGTGTGTACCCACGTGTGCGGGCGCAGTGCGGCGCCTGGCGTCCGCGCTGCGCTCGCGCCTCTCGCAGGCCTTAGGCGCTGATGTGTTCCTGCCTGCGCTACCGCCTCAGTATGTATAACGTGTGTACCCACGTGTGCGGGCGCAGTGCGGCGCCTGGCGTCCGCGCTGCGCTCGCGCCTCTCGCAGGCCTTAGGCGCTGATGTGTTCCTGCCTGCGCTACCGCCTCAGTATGTATAACGTGTGTACCCACGTGTGCGGGCGCAGTGCGGCGCCTGGCGTCCGCGCTGCGCTCGCGCCTCTCGCAGGCCTTAGGCGCTGATGTGTTCCTGCCTGCGCTACCGCCTCAGTATGTATAACGTGTGTACCCACGTGTGCGGGCGCAGTGCGGCGCCTGGCGTCCGCGCTGCGCTCGCGCCTCTCGCAGGCCTTAGGCGCTGATGTGTTCCTGCCTGCGCTACCGCCTCAGTATGTATAACGTGTGTACCCACGTGTGCGGGCGCAGTGCGGCGCCTGGCGTCCGCGCTGCGCTCGCGCCTCTCGCAGGCCTTAGGCGCTGATGTGTTCCTGCCTGCGCTACCGCCTCAGTATGTATAACGTGTGTACCCACGTGTGCGGGCGCAGTGCGGCGCCTGGCGTCCGCGCTGCGCTCGCGCCTCTCGCAGGCCTTAGGCGCTGATGTGTTCCTGCCTGCGCTACCGCCTCAGTATGTATAACGTGTGTACCCACGTGTGCGGGCGCAGTGCGGCGCCTGGCGGCCGCTCTGCGCTCGCGCCTCTCGCAGGCCTTAGGCGCTGATGTGTTCCTGCCTGCGCTACCGCCTCAGTATGTATAACGTGTGTACCCACGTGTGCGGGCGCAGTGCGGCGCCTGGCGGCCGCTCTGCGCTCGCGCCTCTCGCAGGCCTTAGGCGCTGATGTGTTCCTGCCTGCGCTACCGCCTCAGTATGTATAACGTGTGTACCCACGTGTGCGGGCGCAGTGCGGCGCCTGGCGTCCGCGCTGCGCTCGCGCCTCTCGCAGGCCTTAGGCGCTGATGTGTTCCTGCCTGCGCTACCGCCTCAGTATGTATAACGTGTGTACCCACGTGTGCGGGCGCAGTGCGGCGCCTGGCGGCCGCGCTGCGCTCGCGCCTCTCGCAGGCCTTAGGCGCTGATGTGTTCCTGCCTGCGCTACCGCCTCAGTATGTATAACGTGTGTACCCACGTGTGCGGGCGCAGTGCGGCGCCTGGCGTCCGCTCTGCGCTCGCGCCTCTCGCAGGCCTTAGGCGCTGATGTGTTCCTGCCTGCGCTACCGCCTCAGTATGTATAACGTGTGTACCCACGTGTGCGGGCGCAGTGCGGCGCCTGGCGTCCGCTCTGCGCTCGCGCCTCTCGCAGGCCTTAGGCGCTGATGTGTTCCTGCCTGCGCTACCGCCTCAGTATGTATAACGTGTGTACCCACGTGTGCGGGCGCAGTGCGGCGCCTGGCGTCCGCTCTGCGCTCGCGCCTCTCGCAGGCCTTAGGCGCTGATGTGTTCCTGCCTGCGCTACCGCCTCAGTATGTATAACGTGTGTACCCACGTGTGCGGGCGCAGTGCGGCGCCTGGCGGCCGCGCTGCGCTCGCGCCTCTCGCAGGCCTTAGGCGCTGATGTGTTCCTGCCTGCGCTACCGCCTCAGTATGTATAACGTGTGTACCCACGTGTGCGGGCGCAGTGCGGCGCCTGGCGGCCGCTCTGCGCTCGCGCCTCTCGCAGGCCTTAGGCGCTGATGTGTTCCTGCCTGCGCTACCGCCTCAGTATGTATAACGTGTGTACCCACGTGTGCGGGCGCAGTGCGGCGCCTGGCGGCCGCTCTGCGCTCGCGCCTCTCGCAGGCCTTAGGCGCTGATGTGTTCCTGCCTGCGCTACCGCCTCAGTATGTATAACGTGTGTACCCACGTGTGCGGGCGCAGTGCGGCGCCTGGCGTCCGCGCTGCGCTCGCGCCTCTCGCAGGCCTTAGGCGCTGATGTGTTCCTGCCTGCGCTACCGCCTCAGTATGTATAACGTGTGTACCCACGTGTGCGGGCGCAGTGCGGCGCCTGGCGGCCGCGCTGCGCTCGCGCCTCTCGCAGGCCTTAGGCGCTGATGTGTTCCTGCCTGCGCTACCGCCTCAGTATGTATAACGTGTGTACCCACGTGTGCGGGCGCAGTGCGGCGCCTGGCGGCCGCGCTGCGCTCGCGCCTCTCGCAGGCCTTAGGCGCTGATGTGTTCCTGCCTGCGCTACCGCCTCAGTATGTATAACGTGTGTACCCACGTGTGCGGGCGCAGTGCGGCGCCTGGCGTCCGCTCTGCGCTCGCGCCTCTCGCAGGCCTTAGGCGCTGATGTGTTCCTGCCTGCGCTACCGCCTCAGTATGTATAACGTGTGTACCCACGTGTGCGGGCGCAGTGCGGCGCCTGGCGGCCGCTCTGCGCTCGCGCCTCTCGCAGGCCTTAGGCGCTGATGTGTTCCTGCCTGCGCTACCGCCTCAGTATGTATAACGTGTGTACCCACGTGTGCGGGCGCAGTGCGGCGCCTGGCGGCCGCTCTGCGCTCGCGCCTCTCGCAGGCCTTAGGCGCTGATGTGTTCCTGCCTGCGCTACCGCCTCAGTATGTATAACGTGTGTACCCACGTGTGCGGGCGCAGTGCGGCGCCTGGCGGCCGCGCTGCGCTCGCGCCTCTCGCAGGCCTTAGGCGCTGATGTGTTCCTGCCTGCGCTACCGCCTCAGTATGTATAACGTGTGTACCCACGTGTGCGGGCGCAGTGCGGCGCCTGGCGTCCGCTCTGCGCTCGCGCCTCTCGCAGGCCTTAGGCGCTGATGTGTTCCTGCCTGCGCTCCCGCCTCAGTATGTATAACGTGTGTACCCACGTGTGCGGGCGCAGTGCGGCGCCTGGCGGCCGCTCTGCGCTCGCGCCTCTCGCAGGCCTTAGGCGCTGATGTGTTCCTGCCTGCGCTACCGCCTCAGTATGTATAACGTGTGTACCCACGTGTGCGGGCGCAGTGCGGCGCCTGGCGGCCGCTCTGCGCTCGCGCCTCTCGCAGGCCTTAGGCGCTGATGTGTTCCTGCTTGCGGTGGACATGATCACTGTAGTGTCGATTACCCAATTTATTTTGGATCGGCACCGCACATCTTCCATATTTATCTTGTCATCATATAAAAAGTCAATCCTTTCGAGTCATATTATCATCTTTCACCCATTCCATTCCTGAATGCTCCATTCACAACAATGTGTATAAGCGTTCTATTTGGTACAGGGTAATGGAAGGTCCGGGCGGTGCGTTCTGGCGACGTTGCCTGGGCGCGGGAGTACGGTTACTGCGCGCCACACTGTCGCTCACCGGCCCGCCTGCGCTCTTGTATGCTGACCCACTTGTACTGTCGCTTATAGGTATGTTACACTTATGATAGTTTTAGTGTATTGCGAAATTCACAGGAAACTGTTTCTTTTGTGCGTCCACAGCTAAAAGAAAGTGGCTATGCCCTTAATTATTAGGAAATGATAAACGGTCGTCGTGGACTGCCTTACTTTTTTTTTTCTGACGAAAAGGCGACACGTAATTTTTCTGTTGTAAATAAGGTAGCATTTTCAAGGTATTCCCGCCAAAATTAAAAAAAAGACATACTGCTCTGTAACGAGTTTTACTGTTTTAGTAGAAGTAACTCAATGTAGCTATTCAAGTACAAAATTCTTCAAATAAATAAATTTTTGATTAGTTTCCAACTCCCCCCGTAGCAACATAAACACAAAAAGAAAATACGCGTACCGCGGGCAGCCCTAATTAGAAGTTGATGTTGTACAGACACGCTGTGTACGGGCGCAGGCGCAGCGGGCGGCACGTACGTGGCGCACGCCGCCGCCGCGCTCAGCGCCACACTGCCGCGCGTCGGCGACCTGCGCAAGCGAGCGCTCGCGCGACTGTCCGCGCTCTCTACGCTGGCGCTGTCGCGGCTCGACAGTGATAATCCTTTGCATTTGTAAGTACATTTCATGGCTATGCAGTCTCTTGTCATTTTATTGGCTACTTGTACTTTGCCCGCGACTTTGTCCGCAAAAATTGTGATAGCTCGGCTAATTTACATGATATCAATATAATTATAGCCTATGTTACTCGGTAAAGATGTAGCTTTGTAATGGTGAAATAGTTTTTAGAATCGGTTGAGAAGTTCTGAGTTAAATCGTAACAAATATACAAACAAAAAATCAAAGCTCTTTATAATATTAGTATAGAAGTGTAGACTGAATTTGTTACGATACCCGGCCACTGTACTAATATGAAACATATTCACAGGAAAGCTCTAGAACAAGCGAGAGCAGTGATCGCAGAGGCACGCGCGGTTGAATGACACAAAATAGCGATAAAGATGCCATCACCTGCCTCCACGGTTCCAGATCACCAGACCACATGCCAAGCTTGGAGCCTTATAACAACAAATCCAACCTCAGAAGACCAACAGACAACGGTGACCCGCACATACAGCCGAGGGTCGCACTATAGATTACTAAGTCCAACCTCCACAGTAGACAAACAGACAAAACCAACCGGCAAAACACAAAGTAGTTGGCGCCATAAAACAAAAAAGAAAGGACAATTCATGCCTCTTTTTTGACCAGTATCAATTTAAAACTAGTTAAGGTGGAAACTCCAGGGTAGCCCGCGACATTCAAATCTTCATGAAAAAGTCATTATAAATGATAAATGATATTTATTCAGCGAGTAGGTTTTCTGAAACCGGCCGGTGTTTTGTACCTGACTACTCTGAGAAGAAACAGCCGAAACAAACTCAGAGGTCATAGTCTCTTTTGAAGTCCAGACAATCTTGCTTACATCACATGAGAACTATGCAGATTAGTGTCTGAGATGGTCTTTTGACCAAACAGATTTGAGTGGACCTGTCCAGTCAGTGCAAGCATTTGTCAGTGATCGTGTAGCTCGACTTATAACACATGTATGGAGTTACATTGTAAGACGTATCTTACAGTAGCGAATCATATTTTAATCAACATACAACCTAGCACTGGCCGGCAAATTGTGAAAACCGTAAGAAAATTTGAGTTTTGCGGACTACCGTGGATCTTCCACCTTAATCAATAGTAATAGTAAGTTATCTAATTTAAATGTGATGTTTGTTCAATGTGTAAAAAGTTTAATAATATTTATTTCGGACAAATAACATCATTTCACTTGAGTGCATATTCGGTTTTGGTTTATTTTATGTTCACTTGTGATTCATTTCGTGTTCAAACGTTTCACTACTAAAATAAATAGAAAGTTAGCGACTGAATTAGGCATTCTTGATTGAGAATATACACTTAACTAACGACGCGGTTGCAAAATTCATAGACGTTGTAATAAATTCTTGATTGAAAAAATACAGATATTATTATGTCCGTAATATTTTACATTTCACGATTTTAGTTGATATTCTGATAGATAACTCATTGTTTTCACAAGTTCAAGTATTTCTTTCGTATAGATTAATCCATTTGTGTGAAAATAATATCAGCAGTGTAAGTACGTAGGATTCGATAGGACTATCGAATCCTGCGCACTTGCGCGTCAGATTCGCTTACTACAGCTTTAAGAAAATCTTATAAAATACAAAAAATATTTATTACAAAATACAAAAATATTGATTACTTCTCAATCATTGTGTCATACATAAACTGAGGCAGCCCCAGTAAGTTACAATTATAAACAGTCTTATTTCATATTTAAATAGAAATGTACAAAATCAAATCAAATCAAATCAAATAGTTAATAGTTTAACACCGCAGTTTTCTTCAATGGCTAGCCTAAAATACTAGTAATAGATACATACCTATACCAGAAATACAAATTATGCGCACATTCGTTGACATCGAGTTTCTGAACCGATCATGCGATCTACATTGTCTAGATGACCTGATTTCCTGCGACGCTGACGTCAGCGGCGCTTATGTTTCTACATATTATCTCTCGCTGACGTACGTGACCAACGTCAGTGCGGTAAGAATTCAGGCCTAAGACTGAGATCTACAAACCTTACTTGGCATGAACTTTCACTAATGCCCGTATTCACTAACACCAGGCGACATCTTAAGGAAAGCACAACAGTACATGTGTAAGTAAATAAGTGTTATTCACTGTCTTTTGTTATGTATGTGTAAGACAGAGACGGGAACAAGATTAAAGTAAAAGACTGTGCCAAGTAACGTTGATAGATCTCGAACCGTGTCGTGTCTTGATCACTGGTGATAGATCTTAATACCTCATGTTAAGAGTCAATTTGTATTGGTCGTTAACGTTGAATTATTGAATGGATTATAATAATAACAAAAATAAACCTTATAGGTTTGTGATGAGAGTTAGTGCCCAACAATCTTTATTAATATTAGAAATTATTATACAAACTACAAAATAAGTCCAAATAATAATAAAAAATAGGAAAAAAGTAAATACCTACATACTTAGGTGTCAAAGTACTCCTCAGCATCACTGCCATCCGGGAACGTGCCCAGAAGTCTGGCATGACGACAGTATCAAAAAATTACAAATCTATTTACTTCGTCAGTTAGAGTATTGGAAAATAATAGACACGTATTTTTTGTTTTTGTAAATCAATAAATATTGGCAAAGATAAAACGCATCAAAACTCGAGAGTGGGGGCTCATGACGTCAGTACGCTGTAAAAATTATACCTAGACGTGACGTATTGAGAATTTTAAAAGCGTCTTATCTTCGTTAATTTTTATTTACGTAACAAACGATAAAATACTGGTCAATTATTTTTTGATAATCTAACTGACGGACTTATTAGATTTTCACGTTCTGCTTACGTCTCTCACGTCAAGTGTCGACAAGTCGGCGAGAGGTTACATTAAGTACTTGATCACGTAGGAACGCGCGGGTGCGGTCGCAGAGACGTGCCGAGTTCGTGTTCACATTGGCCGCCAGGCGTTTGCGCGAGTCCGTTCCTAGCGACAAGTTCATACTGGTTGAACTGAATCGCGCGCTCCGCCGCTAGTTCGGCGTGAACACATACAAACATCTCACGCGTCTGATATTGCCGCGAGCCCGCCGCGCGCGCCAGTCGCTAGCTTGCCCGCTACTTAGACCGCACGTGCGTTGTGTACGTGAACACTTGGATATTACGCCATATGTTTGATATTTCGTGACCGCGCACGCAAGTCAACGTGAATGAGTACTAAGATAACTGTCTGTGTTTCTGGTTTTCATGCCTTAACTACTGAACCTGATCTTTATGAAATACTACTACTTAGGTTGGAACCTAAAGGATGTAGCTACTATTTATGCTAGATATTGGTATACAAATAAAACGCAGGCAACAGCTTGTACATTATATTTTCATAGCACTAAGTATTAGTTGTATGTGGTCTTGAATTGTTTGACAACTTTTTAGTTCTTAAAGACTTGTTCAGTCATGTCCTCTAAGTAAAAAAGGTCGTAACACAATGCACTTATATTTAAGGTAATGATTTGAGATATAATTGCGACTTTCGAGGTTTGCTACTAAAATGTACCTTATTAAATGGCGACTGGCTGCTGAAAATAGTTCCGTGTGTTTTTGAGACAATTATGTTCGAGATTGAATCTTACCATCACGAATCAAATCACCTAACGGTTTGGCAAAGGCGTTCCCTTATGGTACACTTCTATTTAGTTATGTTTAAGCGTATAATAGCGTGCGAGCCTAATGCCATCTACCGAATGTTGTTTATAGCAGAGGGTTCGTTTATAATTACTAATAACGACCTTATATCCGTTATAAAACGACTTACAATGCAGATGCTGGTTGATACATCTTAACTTAAGGCTTATAGTTATACCTCGTAAGGTCGCAATTAATTTAATACTAATTTAGAATTAACGAAACTTAGGAATATGTCTGGAATTATTGTGATGGCTATCTCCGATCATTGTGAATGATGTAGCGTAGTTATTTATGTATACTTTGTATGCAAGTAACATGATCAAATTGTGTGAGCTTCTCAACTTGGATGACAAATAAATGATATGGGATAACAATTATTATCTTTTATTCGATCTTTAAGTTAAGCCGTGCGTCCCTAGGTTGGTCTGTGGATGGATGACCACCCTTACATAGCGAGTGTCTTCTGTGCCTCGGAAAGCACGTTAAGCTGTTGGTCCCAGCCGTCATTTGTCTATCTTTGACATTTGTTACAGGTAGCCAGTTGCCCAAAAAGTCTGACAACCAGTCTTACTAAGTGTTATCGTATTATCCAGTATGGACTGGGTTGTGGAGGTCAGATGGGCAGTCGCTCCATGTAAAATACTAGTTTTCAGCTGCCGGTTAGACAGGAAGCTGACCTCAAAATAGTTCATAACTAATGCAGTAGAGTTGGCCGGTACAGTATATGAGGGTTTGTGTCTCTATTTGGCGCTTTTCGTTCAATGTATGGAGTCGCAATTTTTCGAATGTTGAAATGATGTGTTATGGGGGAGGAGATACCTACATACTACCTGTAATATTAAATGCGCTAAACCTCAGACACCCCAAATGATTTCTAATTCAATTGACCTAATTCTGAGGGAAAAAAAAGCATTAATGATTTTTTTATAGGTTTTAGGTGCTGTTGCAAGAACTTATTATCCCGCTTATGAGAAAATTAAAATTTGACTACAACCCGCTAAAATAGGTAAACAAACAATCACTAATATTGGTTACCTATTTTGGCGGTTTTGCGCACGTGATGGCTTGACCTAATAATAAATAGACAGGGCAACATTTTTGCAATGTGACCTAGGTATAATAAAAAGTGGTTCTATTGATTCTGGTCGTGATTCTGATCAAACTATTTTCAGGTTTTGCGAATTTAACGTTACACGTTGTATTCAATTTTAACATTGGTGTCTAAAACAAATAGAAAAATTTCATGTCTGCACTGTATTCTGAAACACCTCATTCTAAATGGAGTGTTAATGGAAACAACAATGAAACCCCAAAAAATACCTTACAATTTGACACAGTTTATTACTTGATCAAAATTAAATTATTTTGTGTGGAGCTCGACGTAATATTGTTCCCACAAATTCCCAGACGTCCACTAAGTCGAAATAAATATCTGTAAATACATAGATCATTTAATTAATCCTTAACAAAAATCTCAATTCTCTTTGTACCCTTTCTCATTATTTTGGTGTAATTTGTAATACAGTTCCCAAAAAGCCATTCTTCTGTAGAACGGGCGATATTCAAGTGTGATCGGTTTATTCAGCAGCAAATATGGCCGCCGCGTTGGTTCTACTGGTGGCCATTGCACGGTGATGAGGTCTGTCAACGATGGGGTCGGGTTCCTGTAAAGTGAAAATGAAACTTTTATTTGTATCACACACAACTTAAGTAAATTCGTTGTACAAATGTGGCTGCTTTCGGCTGGATGAGAAAGGGTATGCCACCCCACCGTGCTTACGCAGCTTGACAAAAATCTTTGACCACCAATGGAGTGGGATTGGCTTTGTTTTGCCCCTGGAACTTCTTATGGATGTCCTCCGCCCTAGGGTGGTGGTGATGGACGAACGGCCTGTCAAACTCATACAGAGTAAAACCAAACTGTATTCTTCGTCTATTTTTAGCCGGGGAGCTGAAGCATTTGCTCAGTTCCTCACACTGCCAAAGGGCTGCAAAATGCTGGTGATAGTGTTGTTTAGAGTACTAGTTTTCATTACCTACTTACCCATATTTAGCGAAATTAGTCCACATAGTCGTCATAGTATCAATCATCTTCTGGTCTTCCTCATTTGGTTGCTTGTTCATGAACATGGTCATGTCAAACAGATAGCCCAGGTCATCCCCGTGGCACGCTCCGGCCGAGCTGAAGTTCCCAGCTATCTTGACCCTATTTCTACCACCTTCATATGAAAACACGTATCTGTAAACTTTATTTGCTTTTGCGTTCAGATATCTGTCGACAGTTCTTTCAGCAGGATAACAAAAAACAAAATCAGTTCCGAAATCGAAAATATCGCTCTGTAGATCTGCGCTTAAAACCTGATCCCCGACGTAAAAATGTCTGATGGTATCCACATCATAAATTCCGTCAAAATCTTTCACTAGTTCTTCTCCAAAACTGTAATTATCATAATACGCTTTGTCGGATTGTTTGGGGTATAGAAACATGACTTCTTTATTTGTATGACCGATCATGAGATCCATGCCTTTAACTTGAGGTTGTAGATTTACTGGAAAGTCAGTTAAATGAGCATCTTGCCCGACGGTCTCAACACACGGCCGCGTCAGTGGGTGCCCGCGCCTGCTCACGATACGTGCGTTATGAGTCGCCTGCATTACTTCTAAAGGATCCTTATCGCTTAGGTATTCGAGTGCTTCTCTCACATCTTCACCAGTATATCCCAGGTTATCAGCTATATTGAGTGGTATACTATCATTTTGCGTTGCTATAACCCACGTACTCAATGCAGAACCGCTCTGCATGATCGCCCGTTGGACTAAACCTTCAACAGCCAGTAGTTGAACGTCTAGTGTCATGGCTCCGGCTGATTGTCCAAACGCCGTAACTTTTTTACTATCTCCTCCAAACACTTCAATGTTGTCTTTAATCCATGTCAGCGCTAATATTTGGTCTTTTAAACCTTGGTTACTGAAACCAGGTTCGCTTACACATAAGAAGCCGTATGGTCCTAATCTGTAATTTATCGAAACGATTACGACGTCATGTCTGATTAAGAATTTGGGTGATAAATCTGCCATGGCTTTACGTCCTAGGACGAAGGATCCTCCGTGGATGTACACCATTACGGGTAGTTTATTGGTAGAGCTAGCAGTGTGAGGTACGTATACGTTGAGTTGTAGGCATTGTATCGTGCCCACAGGCTCGCCGCTCCTGCTGTACTGAGGACATGCAATGCTGTCGTCGTTGGCTTCGAAAGTGCTGTTGAAACCGGGATGAGGTATAGCTGCCTGAAAGAGGATGTTTCAGTTTAATTCATAGTAGGTAAGGGTAGGTGCCGAAAAGTTCCGGAGTGGCGACCGTGAACCGGAAGACATTGCCTTGGAAGACCGATGTCCTGGTGAAGCTTGCGGGAATCCGCTGGATGCAAGTCGCACGGGACCGATCAATGTGGTGACACTTGGGGAGGCCTATGTCCAGTAGTGGACGTCTTGCGGCTGAAATGATGAAGCGAACAGGATGGAAACTTCATTCCTTCTGTTGAAACGAAAGAGCAGATACTTACTACTGTTTCATTTGAATTAATTAGTTGGTAATGACTTGATGTTAAAACTGGGAACGAATTATTGTGACGGATTGACTAGCAGTTGTGTAAATATACGCAAGTGTTGAATTTATCCTCATAGCAACCGAGATTTTTTAAGATATGTAGGAAGATCCTACAGATGATCACATCAAGAGCGAAGTCAATACTAACATTCTACGAATCATATGTTTTTTATAACACATCTAAAATAGATGTACTGAGGCAAAAAACTAGAAACCGCATTTAATGTTTTTTCCTTGTACATAAGTACTCAATCTCATAAGTATTGTGTAGGGTGATAATTGTGTTTAAACAGTTTCTCATGATTTCGTACTTTTTATACTTCAGTAGTACCTAAACACTGTTTTAGGCTTTCAGTAGTACCTATACATAAACCGTAAAACGGGGCTGTTTGGGTTTTGAAGCTATTTGGGACGACCCAAAATTTCGCATAAAAATATCGATGACTGTCGGTTGGTGTATGGTAGAAGTTATTTAACAAACTCTAGCCACAGTTTGATTGGCAGCTTTTAAGAAATTCCTTATGGAAACACCCAATAACATTTTGGTAAATATGGTAAGTACTAAATAGCCCCCAAAAATCCAAATTGTCCCGTTTTACTGTAGTTTAATATCACACACACACACACACACACACATAATCACATTCTTTAGGATTTGTGGTAGTGTATTCAACTTGTTTCATGTCCAATTTGTATTCCAGAGTAATTATGCTAATTTTAGGATGATATCATTTTAGAACTTCAATTACGTGTGTTTTAACATATTTTTCCTAAATACACATACCTACTTATTTCTTTATATTTTTGTGAACTAAATTGCGAAAGAAGAATTGACTTTAAAAGAGAAGAAAAAGACTACTAAAGTTATGATGAAAACAAGAATTATTATGTGTGCTAAAATTTTTGTTGTAGGTACATTTTAATTATTCGGAGACTGCGATCAGTTCTGAATTACTAATGAACTATCAGACTGACATGGCTAACCGTGTGCTTACTACTTTCTGATTTCCAAACGAAAATCTTTTGTGGTGACTGGAACCCGACCCTAACATATTATAGTCGGGAAACGGCTAGGCAGATGATGATGGTTTTCAAAACTAGACTTACCCCAAAAGGATTGCTCTCATCCACCAAAGCGTATGGTATCCCAAGAAACACTGTATAATCCCCATCTCCTTTTAAACCTCTAATTGTTCCTTTCGCCGTAGTCACTAAAGTTTCCTTCGACCCATTTCCGTTGATGCATTCGATTGTTAACAAAATTAGTATTAACTTCTTCATTTTGAATACTTTTTTAATCTCAGCCTAGGTACTTTACAATATAAAATGTAGGCCAGTATTTTAGCGGCCGTGTTTCCACTAAAAGGCGAAACACACGACTGGTGATTGAGGTTTAACTATGGATATGTTTTTTTTTCGTTCCATTTTTCACGAGACGATTCATTGCGAAATACGTTTGATTTGAGTATCGCCAGACGGAACGTGTAATGATAAAGTTGTTTCATCTGTCATTAAATTAATTGAAACATTGTATGTCCGTAGGTAAGTAACTTTTTATTTGTATATATTTTTTCAGGTCAATATTAAATATCTCTGATTGTTGGATCAAAGGGGTCAGTTGAATTGAATATATAATTAGATATACTTCAAGTGTGTCTAAAAACAAAACCTTATCATAAATACGATTTTTAGGCAAACTATACCGGGTACGCGTGAGGGCACTACAGGGCAATGGCATTTGCTCCTACAGTTAACTAGAAATCTATACATAAAAAATGACATCAGTCTAGGCACTAAACACAAGATAAACAACGTCAGATGTCTTTTATTAACTTTCACGATCAGAACACATTATATAACATATGAAAACGGGTATTTATCGCGAAGTTACCTTTAATTTAAGCCCCCGTTCAGTCTCCCCGCGACCACGGCTGGTGCAATCCGGTCGAAACGTTGGGCTTAAATTAAAGGTAAAAATTCGCGATATATACCCGTTTTCATATCCTACTATTAGTATTATAAATGCGAAAGTTTGTGAGTATGTATGGATGGATGTATGGATGTTTGTTACTCTTTCACGAAAAAACTACTGAACGGATTTGGATCAAATTTAGCACACAGATTTGATGCTGGCAGAAGCTAGTGTTATATATTGTCTCAGATACTGCAAAAGTCATTGAAGTAATATGATTTTACCAGCATTGGCCCCGCGTGGTGGTTTTTGAAGTCAAAACTTCTTTAGGCGCGTTGAGCACATTTTGGGTGAACAAAAATCATGGAACTCGCGTCAACGTCACCGAACTCTTTCATAGAACGGTTAGTCAAAATCAACCCTATACAATTAAGATAAAGTTTATTTTGGATTGCTTAGTTTTCACTTCTATCGGTAGTCTCCAAAGACAGTCCGCATGACTGCGCGTAAAGGTTGTAGCCCAGTTACACGACTCCGCTCCCACCCGGCAAAAAGAATATAATTCAAAAATGGGCTTTAAGTATTTATCTTTAAGTTAGAATTTACATTGGCAACATAAATTGGCAGACAGCTCGCTGTCAGCAGGCTTACCACCATCAATGCCAATGTGAAGTATATCTACAGAGGAATGCATAAAGCCCATAATTGAATTGTATTCTTTTTGTTGGGTGGGAGCGGAGTCGTTTATGTGGGTTAAAAGATTAAAGCCTCCAGCGGTTCCAGCTAGGGGCGAAAAATTTACAAACCCAGCGATTTCACGCTAAGGATGGTGGATTGTAACCCAATCCCTCCAATAGAGAGACCTGTGTATCAAAAGTGGGAACGTTACAGGGTCCTTAAAATAAAAGAAAATCATTTCAATATTTCCTTTGGCTTTATTTCTAAACTTGCGAATCAGTTTCGCGGTGACTGATCACAAATTCAGCAATATTCAGTTCATACACATCTTAAAACAAAGTTCATTTCGACCGGCCGTTCTTAATCATACAAAATATATTATCACAAGTAAATAAAGCATTTTTATATAACAGTTGTAGAATAAAACCAACAAGCTATCCTTTACAAAAATAATTGCTTGTTTTCACTAACTAAGCAACACTTAACTGAATGCGCTCTGTAAGATTTTAAACTATCGGTTCTGCGTCGAGAGTCGAAATTCCAACCTAGCAATTAATTTAGCTCGTAGTGTTCACGAAAACGGTTAAAAAAACAATTACAGAAGAGCGATTTATAAATATTTACAATACATTTTTGTTTACCAGTAAAAGCGTTACTAAATCTAAACGTATTTTAATTCTAAAAAAAATAGTTAAGTAACTAAAAGCTTGGACAAATCTATACATTTCTTCTGTGTCTGAGGATAGCTTGTTTTGTTACTTAGAATTTTATAACTTTACAAAGACGCACTTTATATAATAAAAAAAGAGAAAAAAAAAAATTAACACGATATTCAAACTGCTCGTTTATAGAACTTTCAGACAGTTGAAATAGGCCAGTACAACAAGTTACCAGAAAAGCTCTCAAAACCTCCAAATAATTTTATGCAACAAAACGGAATGAGAAAATGTTATAGTGTATAGTAACTTGATGCATGGTAGTGGACTGAGATACTGCCCTCCTTACAGCAAACGTAGCTATGTTAGACTAGGAGTACGATTATAGTTACGGTTGTCTTAGGGAGGGTAACATAGGCTGAGTTTATTATTACTGACGAGCGCGAGCGTAACCAAGCGTTATTTCAGTGGCTAAAAATTGTTGGCTCTTGAATTTGCGTTAACTCATTCTGCGTCGTGATACTACTGTATTTAATTTTAGGTAGTCTTTGTTAACTATGTAAATTGAGCTGTGGTTACGCTAATTTCCACTAAGCATAAAAATCATTACGCAGTTTTTGATGTCACTGCATAAAAATCCTTACGTAGTTTTTTGATGTCACTGCATAAAAATCCTTACGCAGTTTTTTGATGTCACTGCATAAAAATCCTAACGCAGTTTTTTGATGTCACTGCATAAAAATCCTTACGCAGTTCTTTGATGTCACTGAATAAAAATCCTTACGCAGTTTTTTGATGTCACTGCATAAAAATCCTAATGCAGTTTTTTGATGTCACTGCATAAAAATCCTTACGCAGTTCTTTGATGTCACTGCATAAAGGACTGAATATCAGTATTGCCGTTTCTTTGTATTAAAACAAGTCATTATTTCCGTCTACTTTGTCTCAAAGTTCTACCCACGAGCAGCACACGTCAACATAGCACAATTAAGTATTACCACTTAGAAGTAAATGTGTTAGTCGGTGATTAGTCACAGTATTATGGCGATACCTAAAGTTCAACTGATCCTATATACACGGTGATTTATTTATCTTTTATACAGATATAGTTATGTGAGTTACTCCTCAGTATTGAACTAAAATACAACGGGCTACGTATTTCGATTTGTAGGTCTTAACTAAACAATATTCCTTGTGATAAAAGTTTGCAAAACAATCAATTGTTTTAGATGAAAATAGCGAGTTGGAAGTCGGCTTGTCATACATATTTACTGTAGGACGGACAAATCAGGACCTCCACGCTTTCACTTAAAATAAGATGTCCTCTTTTTAGTAGTGAAAGCTTCTTTTGGGCTCGTTGAGCACTTTTTGGGTGAACAAAAATAATGAAACTCGTTTCACCTAACGCTTCGTAGCCCTCGTAGCCGATCCGCTACGGCGTAGCACCACTTAGGCGTGCGCGGGGCACAATCCGTAGCAGTGCTACGACTGGGGCGGGGTCTGTGTACTTTTTGTTTTCACTCGTTAACGGCAGTCCCCAGATTGCCCCGTTTTACCTATGAGATCTTGCAGGTGAACCTATGAGGCTGGCTTCTGCTTAACCGGACTATCCTGTAGGTTCCTTGAGTGTTAGGCCTTCAGTCAGGGGTAAAGCGGACATCTTACTCAAATAGACCAACGATCTGACCAGTAGTGTCAGGAAAATATAGGACGGAAACTACGGAAAGACAGCAAAATCAGATTGTATCTTTTTTTTTTGTGGTATTTTTTCAGCTGTGTATTAAGTAGCTAAAGCAATGCCGTTGCGATTTAGATCAAAACCGAATAGTGATATTATTTTAACAATGAAAAAAACATTATAATAATAATCGTGATCACTAAAAATTTAACGCTAACTTACTTCCTAAATGTCTACCGTAATTATCTTATAATACATAGTGATTTGATAACTATTAGGGAATTTAATGACGGGTAAGCGGCTTCACTCACAACCCATCAAGGAATTTTAACCATAAATGAATAAACTGTGCAATGTTACTAGAAAATACAGTCAATTATAATGTTATTCTATCATGATTATTTAATAGTAAAAGCTAACAAAATCATGTCTCATTTGTGAGAACACATTTCTAGTAACATTCCACAGTGTTACAAGGAAAAAAAAATCAACAAAAAATAATTTCGAGACAACAGTAATTTCAAAAACAAATACTATAGCTACCATTTTGATATTTAAATTACGATCTAAAATTGTTGATAACTGACTTCAAATACATCTACAATGATTTTCATATAGGTTTATTTATTTTAGGATAGATAAATATTAACATAATCTTTTATTCTATAATAGAACTAAGGCTCGTTGGCACCACAGATTAAAAAAACCACGTTTAACGAATTTAAAACAACTTTCAGTAATACTTAATCTTTGAAGATAACTGTGATGACATTTTAAAACCGTTTAGTGTTAACCGCATTTAGTGATCTGTGGTGTAAACGAGCTTAAATCCACATTAATAAGTCACTAGAGTTTAATTTTCCTTCTACTAATAACAAAATGGTTTATTAACATGGATTTTAGAAAAGAAATACTCAATTCGTTATTGCACCTTTATAATTTATCCCCGATTCCCTTATTCGAAGTGTCTACAAAATAAAGCCATTTGCTCGACTCTGAATGCATCAGGCACTTTTATATCAAGTAAAATTAACTTTTGAATGTAATTTTTGAGCTTTTGTCTCACAGCAGCAAATCATGGGATTATCATCTTTATAGTTGGCAGGAACTTTGACTACGTGATGTCGCATACGTTTGGATCGAGTAGGTATTGGCATTTTGAATTAAACAGCCGACTATTTTACAATGTTCTAGCTCGTGTTCGTGGAACAATAATAACAGCCCCTCGGATCGATCTTTAGGTTAAACCGTGCTTGTCTAGGTTGGTCTGTGGATGGGTGACCACCCATTACATAGCAAGAATCCTCCGTGCCTCGGAAAGCACGTTAAAAGCTGTTGGTGCTGGCTGCCATTTGTAGATCTTTGACAGTCGTTACAGGTGGTCAGTGACCCAAAAAGTCTGACAAGCAGCTTTACCAAGGAATATCGTATTATCCAGTACTAACTGGGTTGTGGAGGTCAGATAGGCAGTCGCTCCATGTAAAATACTGGTATTCAGCTGCATCTGGTTAGACTGGAAGCCGACTCCAACATCAGAATAGGCTAGGCAGATGATGTTTCACAGTAAAGCATTTCTGTCTTTGCGTAAATATATCTTAGTTATGAGACTCTTCGAGTGATGCTAAATTCAACGTTGTTCATACTCCCATCGTTTAGTCGCACTACGTCAAACAGGACAGGACTACTTGTAACGAATGCTTTACTGTGTTAGAAAACTTCAAAAGAAGGTGTCGTAATATCTCTAATGATTGTGACTGAAAAATATAGTTTACTTTCAAAAAGATTTATTAAGATTTTTTTTTACATTATTTAGCGATTCTCTAATCAACACCTAATATATTAAGAAGTACACAGTTTGTGATATGAACTTCTTTGTCAGTCCGTGGTTAGTTTTTTTATAGTCAAGTGTGCAGTTAGTAAATTTTGAAATTATTTTTTATTTAGTTTAACAGTCAACGTAAAATCAGGCAAACTGATTGCTAAGCAAATTGACCACTAACTTGAATAGTTTTTTATTTTAATTGCTTCCAGTTAAAATCGCAATAGAGGTCATTCACCCATCTACATTTATTTTACTTTGAAATCCAAAAATAAGGCTCTTCAAGTCTATGCGTGATCTTCATCATTTTGACGTGACAACGTCTAATAAATCGATGAACGCCGGCTGCACGCTCGAAAAAGTGTCCCGTTACGCTCATTGTAACGTTACGATCGGAGCGTATATATGCAATCATTTCATCAATGTTTTGTTATGACGTTGTCACGTTAAACTATTGTCCGTAAACCGACTTTACAAACAACTAATATTTTTTTATAATTAAAAATGATACATGGTTCATTTGTTTTGGTTCATACGAAGAGATATTAGGGAAAGGGCAATGACCGGTATTGCGATTAACTAGCAGCAACTATACAAATTGAAATTAAGTTTGACAGTCGCGTGAAATTGACAGCTTTTGCCAATATGTCGTGTTATACAGGGTGGTAGGACCCCGACGTACAAACGGTTAAAGGTCTTAGCCCAGTTCCACGACTCCGTTCCCACCCAGCAAAAAGAATATAATTCAAATATGAGCTTTATGTATTGCTATTTGGATATACTTTCCATTGTCAACATAAATTAGCAGACAGCTTGCTGTCAGTGGGCTTACCGCTGTCAACGCCAATGTTAAGTATATCTAAAGAGAAACACTTAAACGTCTTATTTGTTATATTATTTTTGCCGGGTGGGAGTGGAGTCGTGTAACTGGGCTAAGACCTTATCACGTATTCAATACCACATTCTGAACTTATTTTTTTTAAATCGGTAATATCAGGTTCAGAATCATATACTGTACATACGTGGCAAGCGTATGTGTGTTGGTGCGCCCTCCACACCCTGCATACGGCAAATTGCCGTAGATTGACAATTTACTTAACAATGAACGACCCGTACAAGACAGACGTAATTGCCAATCTTGTACCTACTTATTCCTTAAGTGACTTGATTACATGCTTACACTTGGTGGCTTGATATGACGTCATAAAGCAGTATTGATTAAATCTTATTACAGCGTGAGAAAGAGATGGCGTTAGACGTTCTCTATAGCGCCGTCTCTTTCCTACACTGAAATGGCATTTTAACAATACTGCTTTATGACGTTTTTTAAAGATTTCTTTTAACATCTCTAATCTATCGTTAGATTCTTTAACTGTAAATTGACGATATAACCTGAAATATTACATTATTTTTATTCCAATAACAATTTTCTAAATTACGTCACATTCGAGTGGATAGCACGAAAGCTTAAGGACACAAGTTCACAGTGTTTTAAGCGTTTTTTTACAGTACTTTATATAAATTATAATCGAAATTCGACGACTAATTACTTTGATCGCTCGCCCAGCCATCTTAGTTTCCGATCTTTGTCGATTACGATAGATATCGATACTTTTATTGAGATGATCTATGCTAATATAATAAAGCTGAAGATTTCGTTTGTATTTTTGTTTGAATGCGCTAATTTCTGGTGTTACCTGCAAGTTGGATTTGAAATAGAAGATTATACAACAAGTGAAAAAAAAAAGGAATTTAATTCAAAGGACTAAGATGGATCCCGAGAGCAGTGAAGGATTCGAAATTAGAATCCTAAGCGTAGCGAGGGATACAAGGACCGAGATGATTTTTTTTCACGAGTTGTGTACTCTACTTTCTACTATTGACTGCGAAAAATATGTTTACGTTCGATAGCTCAAGTCTTGAGGAAGATTATAGGATTATATCACGCTACAGCTTTTAGGAGCCGAGCAAAAACAGCAAGTGTAACCACGGGGCACAGCTAGTCATTCATAAAAGTAGCGATATAAGGCCTGAATTTCATTTATCAGCAACGCTTCGCATTTTGTCTATAAAATAGCAATTTCATATGAAGATTCACGCAAAATAGCTGTTTTATTTAACACCGTCAACTTTACACAATCATAGTTTAAATATACAACATTCTGGTCAATCAAAATAGTATCGTACACACAGGCACTAGAGCTCAATTTACCGTAACATAAAGGTACATACACACTGGGCGGGCGACAGAGCGTCTGTAAGGGAGCGTGCTCACTCGGTGCAGTCAGACGGTCAGACAGTCAGACTTTCGGAACAGTCAGCGAGTCAGACGTTCATAAGTCCAGGTGGTGAGGCGTTGATGATGAGTGCGCCGGTAATGCTGCTACGCCTGTGAACGGAGAAAAATGGTTTGTATAAGTTATGTTTTTTTCTGTTTTATTTTCGATTATGAATTTTTTTTAAAATGTTGGGACATTTTGAAGCTTTTTTGAACAGCCATGACACGATGGAAAAAAATAATGGAACTCATCGACATTGACGTGTACGTGTACTTGAGTGTGTCTCGTTATCGGTGAAAACCAATAGAAGAGCTATATTACTGGTCGGGAATGATTTGAGTCTATCGATACGTAATGATGAAGTGGTGAACTGGTGTGGCCTAAATGCCTATAAGATGGTGGATGTGAAATTTCGGTTTTGCGTATTTCGGGGCTATTGATTTTGAGGTCGAAATGAGAATTCGAAATGTGATATTTTTGTCGTGGCTGTTTCGAAGAAGTCAAAACGCGTTGTGGTCAATTTAGTTGTCGGTGTTTTAGTTTAAGATATCGATAAGTTACCGATCTGTCCTTGCGCCTCAGTGTTGATGGAGTGTTCGTCGGAGATGAGTAGCGGTGTGACGTCGGACGGCGGCGGTGCGACGTGCGCGCTGGCGGAGCGGGCGCGGCGCGAGCGACGCGGACGTCTCTCTGACGTCACGCCCGCTGTCGGTACTACTGCCACGGCGGGCAGGAGAGCTTCTCTGTCGCCTGTCTCCACGCTACGGAAACAATACATTGCGTGAAGCTTACATATGCATCTTAGCCTCTCAGAAGCGTACAGATCGCGTAAAAAAACACTACTACCTGTTTTTTTACGGATGGGAAATCATCAAATGACTCCCCCACTCTGGGTGGAGCGGAAGGGAGTGTCAGACTTTTACGGACTAAAAACCATCCATGTTCCTTCCTCGCCCTTTATGTTCCAGGGCCGCGGTATCTCTTTCGAACACGCCCGTAACCCTAGCACAAACCCTTTCGGACACTATCGACGTTATAATATGTTATGTTTATTTTTTACAGATATTTTTGCACAAAACAAGCTCAAATAAAAAGATTATAAATATTACTTACGTGTCGTCATTAACGTGACTCGTCTCGTCATTGTTTTCAGTAGGTGACGCTACCTGTAACAACACAATCACATTTGATAGTCGCTAAACTGATTCACAAAAAATCACTATCACTACATATTATAAAACAAAGTCTCCCGCCGCATCTGTCTGTCTCTAAGTATGCTTAGATCTTTAAAACTACGCAACGGATTGTGATGCGGGGTTTTTTAATAGATAGAGTGATTCAAGGGGAAGGTTTTAGTATATAATTTTACACGGGCGAAGCCGCGGGCATCGGCTAGTATTTATCTACGAGACAGTGGCGAAGGTAGCATACCACTCGATTCCTACCGGATTCCCTTTAAAAAGTGGCACAGTCAGTATTCTTTCGGCACAGTCGGTTTATCAAGATGTTCCGTCTAAAACGAACGGTAGTTTTTTAAATCTTAGCAACGAGTTTTTTATGTCAGAAAAATGTGGTAAACATTTTTATGAATAAAATTAACTTTGGGAGATAAAATATATTAAATAAACATTCAATTCTATAATTTAATTAATTTTGACAATAAATTACAACCCTTTATCTGTATCAAAAACACAAAAATATTAATTTACTTTATTAGTAATACTGGCTGTTTTTTGTGCCATTGCCTTAAAAAAAGCGCTGATACGCGCACATCGCAAATTTGTGAACAAGTAAAAAATATTCCGCGCGCTTTTTCTTTTCGCTGTATTGTTTTATTTATTTCCTCGCAAATATGTTATAAAACGTCGTATGACATACGTGCGCTTTGACAATTACAGCCTCTGTTTTCTTTTAGCCCTCGCCTGACGCTCGGGCAAGCAATATCTCGTCGCCTCGGCTGTAATTTTCAACTTACCGCACTTATATCATAATGTACTATTATTTGTTCGAAGTTATAACTGCACAATTAATACTTAACATTTTTCAATAACGACTTCATATTTATTGTAATAATGGCAAAAAAAGGTAACCGGTAATTAGAAGTGACAGATGTCAAATGTGACCTATTAAATTGGCCCTACTATAGTGCGAAAATTTATCTATGACATAAAGGGCGTTCAAAATTTCTTCATGAAACCGAAAAGCACTTATTCTCCCCGTGTTTGCGATACATTTTAGTCCTAGAACCTTCTAGTTACGGAGATATTGGAGGTCAAAGTTCCAACTTTTCCACAAGTTTTTTTTTAATACATGTTTTGAATGTAAGATTTTTACTTAAAACACATCCACGACCCCCGTACTATTTTATCCATCCATCAGCACAATGTTTTGAGTGCGATACATTGAGTTTTACCGTAAAACGTAATTTTTCATCCCAAAAAAAAAGTCGGTAATGAAAATGATCTTTAAATTGTTGCGTCAAGATACTAAGTATGATGTACATTGTACAGAATGCTTGGTAGAGGGTTTCGTGATGACTTGATGAGTCTGTTTAGTCTCTGTTTTCATCCTGTATTTTACTAGCAGAAGGTGCCCCAGATCGCACATAGCGAACTGGGGCAGACTGTGATATTGCCAATAACCGTATCAAAACGTGTCATTTAAGGTATCATGATAATCTATACAATAAATATTATTGAAATATCTGTTTGTAATTTCAAAACAAAATAACAACTTTTACTGTATGCATTTTCCGTATCTGCGCTGCGGTACATGATAAAAAAAGCTTTTATTTAAATTGTCTATGTCTGTACGTTGCAGCTAATCTCCGAAACGGCTGGGCCGATTTTGACGGGACTTTTATTGGCAGATACCTGATGTTACAAGGAGTACTTTTAAGGCGATTAGGGTTTCGTGCAATAAAATATAAAGAAAACATATAACGAAATCGTAACAAAACCTGATTTATATGGAGAAGTAAGTAATATTATTATTATCTTTTCACGCGGAGCAAGGTCGTGGGAATCATATAGTTTACAAGGCGTACGTTACCTCTGCGTTATCCCCGTCCCGATGTCCGCGCAGTCGCGACATGAACCTGGCGGCGCGAACGAACGGGTTCTCTCTCTGCTCTTCGAATGTACCGCCCTGGGACAACACATAATACGATCATTAGAATAGCAAATTCACAATAAAGTAACAAGTAGTGTTCTAATGCAGGCACGAAGATAAATAATAAAAATATGTATTGAAGAGCCGAATTATTTATTTAAACTTGAACTACTTCCTCTTTCCCAATAACTTTTCTGTATTTAAGTTTTACATACAAATTACGTTTTACTTTCTATTTTTGTCGCTCGACTAGCCAGGGTTGATGTTTACGAACTTATTGGTAATAAGCACAGATCGGAATAGGTAGAGCTGTTTTATGTACAGTCAGCAAAAGAGTTAGGTATGCAGGCTAGCAATCTTCTTACGACTATTATAAATGTAAAAGTATGTAAAGATCGATTTTTGTTATTATTTCACGCAGAAACTACTGAAAGGATTTGGATGAAATTGTAAAGAGATAGATTATAACCCTTTTCCATTTATGATAGTAGTAAGAAGATTGCTAACCTGTAAACCTAACAGGCTTGCTGACTGTACTTGCCATAGGTTAGATATGGATATTCTCTGAGTCCCGGGATTTGGTTTTTAAGTAGGTAGTAAAATTATAGAAAACTATTCTCGCCTTCGGGACTATTGAAAGATTATACTTTCTTTCTGACGGGTAAATATAAGAAGGACGGGATTAACGATAGTATAATAAATATATAAACTTGATTTATTAAACCACATAAATGATTTTTATGTAAAAATTTCTTGTTCAAGAATCAACTATTATTAAAACATTTTTTCACTTCTCATGCTCTAAAAGTACTCCGTTATAGCCCTACGAAGCGGGATTAAAGTGACCGTTTATTCCCTAGGGAGTAAAAAGTGATTTAAAAATGGAACGATCTTTCACTCAGAAACATGGTCACAAAAGAGTAACTTGTCAAAGGTTTTATTTAAATTTCGAATTGGCATGCAAATAGAAAGCGGTTTATTGAAAAAAAAAACAAATGAACTCTTCAACGCGAGAAAAATTTATAGTCTAAGATCCCGCTATACAACGACCTTCACCGAGATGCTTATTTAATGAGACGTATTTTTTATGTTATTAAATATGCCAATAAATATATCCTATATGGGTTGCCTAACAAATTTCAGTCCAGAGTATTTTTAATTAATAATTTAAAAACATTTTTTTTTTAAACATTGCACCGGTGTGATTATTAAATAAATTTGATACCAATCGAAAGTTTGAAGCCCATAGAATATGCAAACGTTAGGTTGCCTATTTTTTTCCGGTCACAACCACGGGTTGCCAGGTGTAAACAGGTAAATCTATAGGTACTAGCATTTTGCAACGGTCTGATTATTGAATCAAACTTAGATAAAATGAAAGATTATTTCATAAGGAACACGGTGGTATAGGGTTGCCTGCGAAAAATCAGTCCCGAATTACGGTTGTCGAATTTTAAATAATAAAATATCGCTGCGAGTGAATGTGTGTGAGAGAGAGGTCCCAGACCAACCATCCCACGCGGTAGAAAAGGACGCAGCGTAGCAGCTGTTTAAAGTCCGCCCATTTAAAGAAGGAGAGTGCGCATGCTATTTGTGCTTGGAAATGAAAAGGATAGCGATAGACTCGTATATGCTGTGCATTATTTTGGAGTAGTTAATTATTAATATTATACAGAAATAGTTATTTAATTTTTTATTTTTAATCAATTAAAGTCACATCGGTTTTTTATTTCTCATCAGAACCCCCATATAATCTCCAAGAAATCCGAAAACTGAAAATTTGTAGTTCCACAAAATTTTTTTTGCGGGAACTGTTTTCATTGGTAAGTTTATACGGAACCCTCGGTGTGCGACTCCGACTCGTCCTTCCCCGGTTTTCTTTCTGTCGCTTTCGATGACACAGATTTCATCGGTCTAAACTTCAGGCTTTGTGTAGGTACCTATTTCTAATTTTATCACTAATTATGGAGTACATTTTTCCTAACAGGGTAACCCTCAATGTAGTGAAGTACTTTTTTTTTGTCCCATTCAGCGACACGCTTTCTCGCCATCTATATAATACTATATCTATGACTCCAAAATAATGCACAGCATATTCGAGTCTATCGCTATCCTTTTCATTTCCAAGCACAAATAGCATGCGCACTCTCCTTCTTTAAATGGGCGGACTTTAAACAACTGCTACGCTGCGTCCTTTTCTACCGCGTGGGATGGTTGGTCTGGGACCTCTCTCTCACACACATTCACTCGCAGCGATATTTTATTATTTAAAATTCGACAACCGTAATTCGGGACTGATTTTTCGCAGGCAACCCTATACCACCGTGTTCCTTATGAAATAATCTTTCATTTTATCTAAGTTTGATTCAATAATCAGACCGTTGCAAAATGCTAGTACCTATAGATTTACCTGTTTACACCTGGCAACCCGTGGTTGTGACCGGAAAAAAATAGGCAACCTAACGTTTGCATATTCTATGGGCTTCAAACTTTCGATTGGTATCAAATTTATTTAATAATCACACCGGTGCATGGTTAAAAAAAAAATATTTTTAAATTATTAATTAAAAATACTCTGGACTGAAATTTGTTAGGCAACCCATATAGGTTATATTTATTGGCATATTTAATAACATAAAAAATACGTCTCATTAAATAAGCATCTCGGTGAAGGTCGTTGTGTAGCGGGATCCTATACTATTATGGTTGTTTGGGTTCATCGTTGATTTTGAAAAGCAATGCCACTGTTGCTAGCCGCTGCAGTAATGTAGGTACTAATTATCTGTGGAGTGTGGATCATCTTCATTGCAAAAATGTTGTGAGTTTGTGTTGTGTTTTCAATGGTTAATCTGTGACTGACCTGATAGAAAAAAAAACTGACCGCTCAGTTCAGGTTTTTTATAGAGTGTAAATTTGTTCAGTTTTAAATGACTATTTTTCTCGCACTCGAAGTGAAAAGTACAGTTTGCACCTCGAGACTAAACGCCAATATAATATACCCTTGCTTTCATTGCCTCCCTCGCTAGCTCGGGAGTCAAACCACCTCGGGTATATAATGGCTTCGTTTAGTCCCTCGTTATAAAATATACTATTATTCTGAAGTAGTAGGTACAAAAATATATAACCTACCATACAAATTATTTGTTCCTCAGAAAATCAAAACATTATCAAATAGAACAATTTATATTTAAAATAAAATCTTAATTAAAATAATCAATACGCTTCAACAATAATTTATGTATTTAAACTAATGCATTAAAACAACAAGCCCTTCGTAGAATTGAATATTTAAATTTGTATCTACTTGCCATTAGCTACCTAGAAATCAGTATCTTGTTACCACTAGGTACCTAGAAATCTGTATCTTGTTGCCACTAGCTACCTAGAAATCTGTATCTTGTTACCACTAGGTACCTAGAAATCTGTATCTTGTTGCCACTAGCTACCTAGAAATCTGTATCTTGTTACCACTAGGTACCTACCAAATCTGTATCTCGTTACCACTAGCTACTTAGAAATTTGTATCTTGTCACCATTAGCTACCTGTGAAATCTGTATCTTGTTACCACTAGGTACCTGCGTTAGTTACAGATAAAATGCTCTGCCCTGCCATTCCAGGCGTGCGCTGGTAGTAGTAGGAAGTAGGAACAGTGAGGCTTGAGTAGGTGCGGGGTGTAGTTCGTGGTACCTGCGTGGCGTTGTTGTCGTTGAGCAGCGGCTCGGTGTCCGTGGAGTCGGAGTCCGTGCGCAGCCGCCGCCGCTCTCCCGCCGCGAACACGCGCCGCTTGCACACCGGGCACACGCGCTTGTTCTGTGTCAGCCACGGGTCTATGCACACCGCGTGGTACGCTGCAACATGTCCACTTATTACTTCACCTTGCAGAACACATGCAAACAATCTACCTAACTGGTGGCGAGGAGACGACGTCTGTCTTCTAACAATGGGCGGATTATCTATGTACACGAACACGCGCCGCTTGCACACCGGGCACACGCGCTTGTTCTGTGTCAGCCACGGGTCTATGCACACCGCGTGGTACGCTGCAACATGTCCACTTATTACTTCACCTTGCAGAACACATGCAACAATCTACCTAACTGGTGGCGAGGAGACGACGTCTGTCTTCTAACAATGGGCGGATTATCTATGTACACGAACACGCGCCGCTTGCACACCGGGCACACGCGCTTGTTCTGTGTCAGCCACGGGTCTATGCACACCGCGTGGTACGCTGCAACATGTCCACTTATTACTTCACCTTGCAGAACACATGCAACAATCTACCTAACTGGTGGCGAGGAGACGACGTCTGTCTTCTAACAATGGGCGGATTATCTATGTACACGAACACGCGCCGCTTGCACACCGGGCACACGCGCTTGTTCTGTGTCAGCCACGGGTCTATGCACACCGCGTGGTACGCTGCAACATGTCCACTTATTACTTCACCTTGCAGAACACATGCAACAATCTACCTAACTGGTGGCGAGGAGACGACGTCTGTCTTCTAACAATGGGCGGATTATCTATGTACACGAACACGCGCCGCTTGCACACCGGGCACACGCGCTTGTTCTGTGTCAGCCACGGGTCTATGCACACCGCGTGGTACGCTGCAACATGTCCACTTATTACTTCACCTTGCAGAACACATGCAACAATCTACCTAACTGGTGGCGAGGAGACGACGTCTGTCTTCTAACAATGGGCGGATTATCTATGTACACGAACACGCGCCGCTTGCACACCGGGCACACGCGCTTGTTCTGTGTCAGCCACGGGTCTATGCACACCGCGTGGTACGCTGCAACATGTCCACTTATTACTTCACCTTGCAGAACACATGCAACAATCTACCTAACTGGTGGCGAGGAGACGACGTCTGTCTTCTAACAATGGGCGGATTATCTATGTACACGAACACGCGCCGCTTGCACACCGGGCACACGCGCTTGTTCTGTGTCAGCCACGGGTCTATGCACACCGCGTGGTACGCTGCAACATGTCCACTTATTACTTCACCTTGCAGAACACATGCAACAATCTACCTAACTGGTGGCGAGGAGACGACGTCTGTCTTCTAACAATGGGCGGATTATCTATGTACACGAACACGCGCCGCTTGCACACCGGGCACACGCGCTTGTTCTGTGTCAGCCACGGGTCTATGCACACCGCGTGGTACGCTGCAACATGTCCACTTATTACTTCACCTTGCAGAACACATGCAACAATCTACCTAACTGGTGGCGAGGAGACGACGTCTGTCTTCTAACAATGGGCGGATTATCTATGTACACGAACACGCGCCGCTTGCACACCGGGCACACGCGCTTGTTCTGTGTCAGCCACGGGTCTATGCACACCGCGTGGTACGCTGCAACATGTCCACTTATTACTTCACCTTGCAGAACACATGCAACAATCTACCTAACTGGTGGCGAGGAGACGACGTCTGTCTTCTAACAATGGGCGGATTATCTATGTACACGAACACGCGCCGCTTGCACACCGGGCACACGCGCTTGTTCTGTGTCAGCCACGGGTCTATGCACACCGCGTGGTACGCTGCAACATGTCCACTTATTACTTCACCTTGCAGAACACATGCAACAATCTACCTAACTGGTGGCGAGGAGACGACGTCTGTCTTCTAACAATGGGCGGATTATCTATGTACACGAACACGCGCCGCTTGCACACCGGGCACACGCGCTTGTTCTGTGTCAGCCACGGGTCTATGCACACCGCGTGGTACGCTGCAACATGTCCACTTATTACTTCACCTTGCAGAACACATGCAACAATCTACCTAACTGGTGGCGAGGAGACGACGTCTGTCTTCTAACAATGGGCGGATTATCTATGTACACGAACACGCGCCGCTTGCACACCGGGCACACGCGCTTGTTCTGTGTCAGCCACGGGTCTATGCACACCGCGTGGTACGCTGCAACATGTCCACTTA
The DNA here is from genome assembly GCA_916618015.1 of Xestia c-nigrum. Taxonomy (NCBI): domain Eukaryota; kingdom Metazoa; phylum Arthropoda; class Insecta; order Lepidoptera; family Noctuidae; genus Xestia; species Xestia c-nigrum. Next base: position 5,665,933 of record OU745246.1, on the reverse strand, counting down.
TTACTTCACCTTGCAGAACACATGCAACAATCTACCTAACTGGTGGCGAGGAGACGACGTCTGTCTTCTAACAATGGGCGGATTATCTATGTACACGAACACGCGCCGCTTGCACACCGGGCACACGCGCTTGTTCTGTGTCAGCCACGGGTCTATGCACACCGCGTGGTACGCTGCAACATGTCCACTTATTACTTCACCTTGCAGAACACATGCAACAATCTACCTAACTGGTGGCGAGGAGACGACGTCTGTCTTCTAACAATGGGCGGATTATCTATGTACACGAACACGCGCCGCTTGCACACCGGGCACACGCGCTTGTTCTGTGTCAGCCACGGGTCTATGCACACCGCGTGGTACGCTGCAACATGTCCACTTATTACTTCACCTTGCAGAACACATGCAACAATCTACCTAACTGGTGGCGAGGAGACGACGTCTGTCTTCTAACAATGGGCGGATTATCTATGTACACGAACACGCGCCGCTTGCACACCGGGCACACGCGCTTGTTCTGTGTCAGCCACGGGTCTATGCACACCGCGTGGTACGCTGCAACATGTCCACTTATTACTTCACCTTGCAGAACACATGCAACAATCTACCTAACTGGTGGCGAGGAGACGACGTCTGTCTTCTAACAATGGGCGGATTATCTATGTACACGAACACGCGCCGCTTGCACACCGGGCACACGCGCTTGTTCTGTGTCAGCCACGGGTCTATGCACACCGCGTGGTACGCTGCAACATGTCCACTTATTACTTCACCTTGCAGAACACATGCAACAATCTACCTAACTGGTGGCGAGGAGACGACGTCTGTCTTCTAACAATGGGCGGATTATCTATGTACACGAACACGCGCCGCTTGCACACCGGGCACACGCGCTTGTTCTGTGTCAGCCACGGGTCTATGCACACCGCGTGGTACGCTGCAACATGTCCACTTATTACTTCACCTTGCAGAACACATGCAACAATCTACCTAACTGGTGGCGAGGAGACGACGTCTGTCTTCTAACAATGGGCGGATTATCTATGTACACGAACACGCGCCGCTTGCACACCGGGCACACGCGCTTGTTCTGTGTCAGCCACGGGTCTATGCACACCGCGTGGTACGCTGCAACATGTCCACTTATTACTTCACCTTGCAGAACACATGCAACAATCTACCTAACTGGTGGCGAGGAGACGACGTCTGTCTTCTAACAATGGGCGGATTATCTATGTACACGAACACGCGCCGCTTGCACACCGGGCACACGCGCTTGTTCTGTGTCAGCCACGGGTCTATGTACACCGCGTGGTACGCTGCAACATGTCCACTTATTACTTCACCTTGCAGAACACATGCAACAATCTACCTAACTGGTGGCGAGGAGACGACGTCTGTCTTCTAACAATGGGCGGATTATCTATGTACACGAACACGCGCCGCTTGCACACCGGGCACACGCGCTTGTTCTGTGTCAGCCACGGGTCTATGCACACCGCGTGGTACGCTGCAACATGTCCACTTATTACTTCACCTTGCAGAACACATGCAACAATCTACCTAACTGGTGGCGAGGAGACGACGTCTGTCTTCTAACAATGGGCGGATTATCTATGTACACGAACACGCGCCGCTTGCACACCGGGCACACGCGCTTGTTCTGTGTCAGCCACGGGTCTATGCACACCGCGTGGTACGCTGCAACATGTCCACTTATTACTTCACCTTGCAGAACACATGCAACAATCTACCTAACTGGTGGCGAGGAGACGACGTCTGTCTTCTAACAATGGGCGGATTATCTATGTACACGAACACGCGCCGCTTGCACACCGGGCACACGCGCTTGTTCTGTGTCAGCCACGGGTCTATGCACACCGCGTGGTACGCTGCAACATGTCCACTTATTACTTCACCTTGCAGAACACATGCAACAATCTACCTAACTGGTGGCGAGGAGACGACGTCTGTCTTCTAACAATGGGCGGATTATCTATGTACACGAACACGCGCCGCTTGCACACCGGGCACACGCGCTTGTTCTGTGTCAGCCACGGGTCTATGCACACCGCGTGGTACGCTGCAACATGTCCACTTATTACTTCACCTTGCAGAACACATGCAACAATCTACCTAACTGGTGGCGAGGAGACGACGTCTGTCTTCTAACAATGGGCGGATTATCTATGTACACGAACACGCGCCGCTTGCACACCGGGCACACGCGCTTGTTCTGTGTCAGCCACGGGTCTATGCACACCGCGTGGTACGCTGCAACATGTCCACTTATTACTTCACCTTGCAGAACACATGCAACAATCTACCTAACTGGTGGCGAGGAGACGACGTCTGTCTTCTAACAATGGGCGGATTATCTATGTACACGAACACGCGCCGCTTGCACACCGGGCACACGCGCTTGTTCTGTGTCAGCCACGGGTCTATGCACACCGCGTGGTACGCTGCAACATGTCCACTTATTACTTCACCTTGCAGAACACATGCAACAATCTACCTAACTGGTGGCGAGGAGACGACGTCTGTCTTCTAACAATGGGCGGATTATCTATGTACACGAACACGCGCCGCTTGCACACCGGGCACACGCGCTTGTTCTGTGTCAGCCACGGGTCTATGCACACCGCGTGGTACGCTGCAACATGTCCACTTATTACTTCACCTTGCAGAACACATGCAACAATCTACCTAACTGGTGGCGAGGAGACGACGTCTGTCTTCTAACAATGGGCGGATTATCTATGTACACGAACACGCGCCGCTTGCACACCGGGCACACGCGCTTGTTCTGTGTCAGCCACGGGTCTATGCACACCGCGTGGTACGCTGCAACATGTCCACTTATTACTTCACCTTGCAGAACACATGCAACAATCTACCTAACTGGTGGCGAGGAGACGACGTCTGTCTTCTAACAATGGGCGGATTATCTATGTACACGAACACGCGCCGCTTGCACACCGGGCACACGCGCTTGTTCTGTGTCAGCCACGGGTCTATGCACACCGCGTGGTACGCTGCAACATGTCCACTTATTACTTCACCTTGCAGAACACATGCAACAATCTACCTAACTGGTGGCGAGGAGACGACGTCTGTCTTCTAACAATGGGCGGATTATCTATGTACACGAACACGCGCCGCTTGCACACCGGGCACACGCGCTTGTTCTGTGTCAGCCACGGGTCTATGCACACCGCGTGGTACGCTGCAACATGTCCACTTATTACTTCACCTTGCAGAACACATGCAACAATCTACCTAACTGGTGGCGAGGAGACGACGTCTGTCTTCTAACAATGGGCGGATTATCTATGTACACGAACACGCGCCGCTTGCACACCGGGCACACGCGCTTGTTCTGTGTCAGCCACGGGTCTATGCACACCGCGTGGTACGCTGCAACATGTCCACTTATTACTTCACCTTGCAGAACACATGCAACAATCTACCTAACTGGTGGCGAGGAGACGACGTCTGTCTTCTAACAATGGGCGGATTATCTATGTACACGAACACGCGCCGCTTGCACACCGGGCACACGCGCTTGTTCTGTGTCAGCCACGGGTCTATGCACACCGCGTGGTACGCTGCAACATGTCCACTTATTACTTCACCTTGCAGAACACATGCAACAATCTACCTAACTGGTGGCGAGGAGACGACGTCTGTCTTCTAACAATGGGCGGATTATCTATGTACACGAACACGCGCCGCTTGCACACCGGGCACACGCGCTTGTTCTGTGTCAGCCACGGGTCTATGCACACCGCGTGGTACGCTGCAACATGTCCACTTATTACTTCACCTTGCAGAACACATGCAACAATCTACCTAACTGGTGGCGAGGAGACGACGTCTGTCTTCTAACAATGGGCGGATTATCTATGTACACGAACACGCGCCGCTTGCACACCGGGCACACGCGCTTGTTCTGTGTCAGCCACGGGTCTATGCACACCGCGTGGTACGCTGCAACATGTCCACTTATTACTTCACCTTGCAGAACACATGCAACAATCTACCTAACTGGTGGCGAGGAGACGACGTCTGTCTTCTAACAATGGGCGGATTATCTATGTACACGAACACGCGCCGCTTGCACACCGGGCACACGCGCTTGTTCTGTGTCAGCCACGGGTCTATGCACACCGCGTGGTACGCTGCAACATGTCCACTTATTACTTCACCTTGCAGAACACATGCAACAATCTACCTAACTGGTGGCGAGGAGACGACGTCTGTCTTCTAACAATGGGCGGATTATCTATGTACACGAACACGCGCCGCTTGCACACCGGGCACACGCGCTTGTTCTGTGTCAGCCACGGGTCTATGCACACCGCGTGGTACGCTGCAACATGTCCACTTATTACTTCACCTTGCAGAACACATGCAACAATCTACCTAACTGGTGGCGAGGAGACGACGTCTGTCTTCTAACAATGGGCGGATTATCTATGTACACACTACTCACCGTGTGCACAGGGCAGGACCCTCAGCCTCTCTCCCTCCTGGTAGTCATCGAGACAGATGGCGCACGTGTCGTACGGGTCTCCCTTGCTGAACTTGCAGGTGGGTATCTTGTTGTATACTACTCACCGTGTGCACAGGGCAGGACCCTCAGCCTCTCTCCCTCCTGGTAGTCATCGAGACAGATGGCGCACGTGTCGTACGGGTCTCCCTTGCTGAACTTGCAGGTGGGTATCTTGTTGTATACTACTCACCGTGTGCACAGGGCAGGACCCTCAGCCTCTCTCCCTCCTGGTAGTCATCGAGACAGATGGCGCACGTGTCGTACGGGTCTCCCTTGCTGAACTTGCAGGTGGGTATCTTGTTGTATACTACTCACCGTGTGCACAGGGCAGGACCCTCAGCCTCTCTCCCTCCTGGTAGTCATCGAGACAGATGGCGCACGTGTCGTACGGGTCTCCCTTGCTGAACTTGCAGGTGGGTATCTTGTTGTATACTACTCACCGTGTGCACAGGGCAGGACCCTCAGCCTCTCTCCCTCCTGGTAGTCATCGAGACAGATGGCGCACGTGTCGTACGGGTCTCCCTTGCTGAACTTGCAGGTGGGTATCTTCTTGAGCGCTCGGCTAGGCAGCCGGTGTCGACGCGCACGGCGACGGTCTTTTATGCATTTCACTATCTGGAATTGTTAAGATAAAGTTATTTAATGCTATGATAATAATAGGTAGTTAAACTTGGTTATATAAAATTATTAAGCGAATCATCAAAGAATGCACTGGATAGCACTTAGCTACACCGACAAGAGTTAAAACTGAAGTTGACTATTATTGCCAAATATAATAAATTAGCACTTCGCTCGCGACTTCATTCGCGAAATTGTGATTGCTCAACTAATTTGCTAGATATCAATATAAATTATAAGCTAATGTTACTTGGTAAAGATATAGCTTTCTAATGGCGAAAGAATTTTTAAAATCGGTCGAGAAGTTGTTGAGTTAAATCGTAACAAACACGCAAACAAAAAATCAAATCTTTCCACTTATTTCAGTTCAAATTGATCATTTTGAACTGAAAAAGAATCATAAACTCAATATTGTAAAAAATAGTTTATTTATTTATGTTTATTGGTTCACCAACAATTGTTCACACTGGTTGTATGCTTAAGGTAACATGCAAACATATAAATGCAACAGTGCAACAATCACTTAGTTAGGCCACTATGGTTCTTACAATATTGAGTTTATGATTTTTTTCAGTTCAAATTGATCATTTTGAACTGAAAAAGATCATAAACTCATTATTGTAAAAACATGAGTTAGGCCACTATGGTTCTCATGGCCTCAAATATGAGTATAGATTAACGACCTTATCGTTTTAATAATTTCATTTAAAACTCAACCTTATTTCCTAGCACATACGTACCATAAATACAAGTATAACGAGCAGGCACAACACCACAACAATCGCGAACGGCAGCAGCAGGTGTGTGTTTATGTTGAACGGGAGGTCGCCGTTCACCATTATATAGAAACTGAAACATATTACATGAACATTATAATACAGAAAAAATAGAAGATAAAGTTTCTTTGAGATGCTTTGAGTCGTTGACGATCTGTTAGATCTGCCTTAAGAGGACGGCGGAGCATGCGTCTTTCATACAAACGTAATACCAAAATAATTTGTAAATCAAACATAATTATTCATAAGGTAGTGTGTATTTATTTCTATTGGATTACAGAATATCTAGGTTCCCAAATTTATATTTTGAATGGAAACAGATTTAAACGAGAGTTATGAGAAAAATAAGTTTTCTATAGAAATTTTAAAATTTCTCATAATTCCTGTTTAAATCAGTGTCCATTCAAAATGTATATTTGGGAACCTAGATATTTTGTAATCTAATCGAAATAAATACAAACTACCTTATGAATATGTTTGATTTACAAATTATTTTGGTATTACGTTTGTTGTATGAAACACGCATGCTCCGCCAGCCTCTTAACTCGGGACTAGTCGAAAAGTTTAAGTAAGCCATCATTTTCCTACCCTTCCCTTGTTCCATGTTACTTGTGGTTGGCGCAACATGTCTCATTCTCCTTTGTCAACTCTCACGCTATTATTTACCCCTTTATCTTTTTTAAAGGACTCTACTGGTGTCCCCGCCACTATACGCGCTTTGACTTGGAGGTGCGGACACCAGCTCGTTGTACAATACAATACAATACTCCTTCATCTTTCAAATCATTCCTCACACAATCCATTTGTCGTTTCTTTGGTCTTCTTCTCCTTTTCCATCCAAAAATATATTCATCACTATTATAATCACACGCGTTTGAAAGTATGAGTAAGTATGTATGGAAATTTTATAAATTTAGAAAAGTGGGTAGTTGTTTTTACTTTTTGAAACTGTGATCGAAATTAAACAATAAGTTTTCAAAAATTTCGTAAAACAACAATAAGTTTTGAAACAAATATTTTGACTTATTTACAAATGGTCAATTTACCTTTTATCCTAGTAATTGAATGATATCTATTTACTAAAAGGTATTTTATCAAAACGAATTTCAATAATTGCACAAGATTAGATCACTAACAACACGACTAGTTCGCATAAACAATCCAACAGCACGCGTCCGAAACAGACACACAAAAGTTCACATAACACGAACCCGCTATCACATGGACTATCAATATCATTTTTTCATAACAATATTACTATACTGTTACGTCACATTTTTCAATAAGGTAAATCCTTGATGATGTAGCCCGCGAAATTCAATATTTCATAGGATTTTTTGCAAATAGAGTCGCATTTTACCGAAAATTCAATTTGTGGTATAGTAATAACTAAATTATAATCATTAAAAACATCGTTAAGACTCTTCAAATTAAATTATATTCTAAAACATTATATTTTCCCGAAAAAGTCTTATTTACAGTAAATGTATTTTCGAATTCCTCCTATGAAATACTAAGTAAGCAATTTATCATAATTGACGCGAATTGAATTTCAAACACAACAACGAACGCAGTTTACAAATGAAAAATGAAACGAAAGATAATTTGAATTTCGCGGGCTTCGTTGAAAGAATCGCAACAAATACATAAATCATTTTTGACTTACCCGTTGCCGTAGACGTACTCGTCGGCTAGTATGAGCCCCGCGAGGTCACTCACGAACACTGACGGTATGTCTATCCCCTCCGCATTTTTTGCTGACATAGTCTCTGCAAAAAAGGTGGTAAACAAACATCATTCATAACTTGTGAAACAAAACAGTGCGGCGGAATTACTACTTTAAATATACAGGTGGTGAAATAAAGAACTAATTTTAAATGTATTGAATTTGACGGATCGGTGTGAAGTGTCCTTGGCGAGTAGCGCCACCATTAAACGTACTATTAAATTGGTATCCGGTCACGTTACTTGCGTTTTTCGCGTGTGTTTAGGGGGTTTTTGTGGCAATCCTCACAATCATCGCGCTTCGGTGAATGGCACGGCAGATGGTTTTTATTATCAATGTTAATCTAAATTTACCTGTTGTCGAAATATGGTTTAAATTCTAACGCCACGGAAATCGATTGGAAAATTGGAGTTCTATGGGGGATATCCCTCAAAATATAGTACTTTATTTGGATTGGATAAGTATTTTATATGAATTGATGATTGAAATATATGGGCTGGCCATTTAAAAACTAGGAATTTCTTCTGTATCGTGTTTGCCTTTGCAGACATTTAAACACAAACAGTCGGGGACCCGGAACAACTAGGCTGTCATACAAGTACCTATTTGTTCAGTGCGGAGATCCAACCCTAGCAGGCAATCGCTCAGTCACTGCACCAACTGTGCCTTCAAGCCCGTTTTCCATCATAATGGAGACGAGCAAACCTTATTTATTTTTTATTCTTATCCGTATCTGACCGTGGCATCACTTTGGGCCCTATCAGAATATCACCATGCTGACATAGCAGCATTTTAGCCTCGTACAGGACCAATTTTCTTTTTTTTTTCACTATGTTGTAATTTTTATTGGTTTTAATTACAAATGGAACATTATTTTTGTGTATTTTGTCATGTTGGGTTAATAAATGCTTTTTATTTCTTTCTTTCAAACCGGTGAAGAGACTTGCAAGATCCGACCAATCACAGGTCAGACTTGACTAGAGACGCGACAAGCACGTCCGCTCCCCGCACCGCTCGCAATCGGGCCTCAGTTTAGCTGAGCGTATATGACGCATATTTTCACTGACAGTTTTCCTGTTCGGGTAACTTTTATTTTTACTTCTTGATGCGTCACGATCGCGTCTCTGCGGCCAGTCAATTGTATGAGCGAGGGACAACAGTATTTGTTTCAATGTATTGCGCAACGCTAACATTGTAGAGTAATTACATTTCTTTAGTGACATAATATTTCACCGAATTTTGTTAGATAAGTTGATAGATACACGGTTGTTAATTTGTATAGAGCATAAGATTAGTGTGAATGCCCTTTTGTGTAGGTTTAATTTTGTAGTTATTGGGAGCATTACTACAAAGTATTTGAATTTTTTTTTCACTTGGTATTGGATTTTGTATGGTTTAACTCTTACCGCGCGCTTTAGACATCCGATAAGACGGCATTAAATTGTAAAGTCATTCAAAAACCCGGATTCTTCGAAATCAATAAAATAAAAAGAGTATACTAAGTGCCTTTTTTGTCTGAATTATTCAAAATAAATTATTGATTTACTTTTCAAAGGGCCTATGCCCTTAACTCGATACTTATTTACTTACACCAATAACAAAGCGATAAAGTAATATTTTTCCGTTCTATTAATAAATCGACTAAGGAACTTATTTTTATCTTCGCTGAGTGCAAGTGCACTTAATGTAAATATTTGTTGGGAGTATTTGAACTCTTTGTATGCTTTCCTTCCTACATGTCGATATACCTTTCTTTAGGTCGACCCAGAAGGAAGTTAGACCCGTTTTCTATATCTTACTTACGGGGTTGGCTTTAGTTACATGACCGCCGCGGAGAGGGCTAAAAAGGGTTAAAGCTGGTAGGTAATGGGTCCCCCTTATGACTAGACCACTCTTATACAAGATTATGCATATATTCCGGCACGGAGGAGCCTCCCCTCCTCCTCCACCCCCTCCCGCCACCCTTCTGAAGCGGTCACTTCACTCAATTTTTACCTGCTTACGTATATCTGTCAGTTAATATGTCAAGTCTCGCAGCTATCAGTGTTTCCATAAACAAACTTTAGCTTGTCACTTGTGTCATAGAAAAATCAAAGAAAGATTTTCTGTGACGTTTTCGGCAAAATGTCAAACAGAAAGAGATAGCGACCTACAAACCGAACAGTTATTGAAAATGGCCGTTAGATATACATAATATGGAGACAGAGATTCTGAAAGGGGACTGTTGGTATTCTCTCACAATGAAGAAGCCTTTGTCCTAGTAGTGGGAAACGGTATAGGCTGATCCTACCGAGTTCACTGACGATTTGTCGCTTTCAATCTTATGCCTTGTGAAATAAGGTTCAAAAGTGGTCGACTGACACTAAGTGAATTCTGTAGTACTGGTTGTAGTAAACACTTCACATAGTGACTGGGCTAAGCAAGCCAAGCGCGCCAAGCAAGCTGCTAGCTGGTAAGCGCTAAGGGGACCTGAATCTTGAATTTAATCATTTGTACACGTGAAAACATACAGGAATTTAACATTGGGGTGATCAAATACGTTCTGAAGGAAGAAAGGTCTTTGCAATGTTGTTATGATAAGTAAAAAACTGAAAATTAAGTTAAAACGTTTTTTGGACGAATCAAAAACCGAAACAAAAAGCTAGGTCGAGAGTTCATTGAATAAAAGGTTTTTTGCCTTGTTCAAGTACATTTAGCATTTTCATTTGCTGATGCATTGTCAACCTTAATGACAATATAAATACAGAGTTTGATTCAGAAAGCGGTACTCCTGGACACGGCTCGTATCGTAAGGAGGTTCCTCTCTCTGGAGCCCTGACCGCCGGTAGCTTGGACCCTGTTCCCGACGAAGGATATTAATCAGAATCACATCCATAACTTTTTCCATCACAACACTAACACAGTTTTAACAAAACACTTTATTTTTCTGTCTTTCCCACAAACAAAAAGAAAAAAAAAACAACAAAAACGAGACTATTCACTTACTAGGAACAAAAACAGTTCACAGATGATTTCCATTGTGAATTAATTATAATAATAAAAATAAAATAATAAAGAGTAAACGCCTCCTGCGGCCGTTCACAAACAAGTTTATCTGAGTAATGGTTTGTGCCGCAGATAAATTTGTTAAAACTCGCAGTAACTGCGTGCGGTATGTAGGGAGAAATGAAAGGAGAATGCGTGTAAGCAATTTATGGAAAAGGGGGCGTCCATTAATTACGTGAGGCTATCCCGGCGATTTTTGACACCCCACATCCCCCCTTAGTGAGATTTCATAAGATTTGAATTGACCCCCTCACCTACCTAATCTCACGTGGGAATTTTCAAAACGCGTAGTTTAGTGTAGGTACGGTAATGTTTGCTTGATTGTTTAGTTATTTTCAGTGAATAATGATTGTGTAAGATACACGTTATTATTACACATAAATGTATTATTAAGTATACATATTATTATAGAACACGATTTGGCCATGTTTTATAGGTACGACCCCCCGGTCGAGATGGTGTGAGATTAGGATCGACTCCACCGTGGGGGGGGGGGGGGGGAGGCTGGCGGCTCCTAAACGCCTCACGTAATTAACGGATGCCCCCTAACCAGCTCTTGCCAGCGGATTCGGTCGCATTATAGTCGGAAACCATCCCGCAGGAACGATTTAATTACATAATCACAGCTTATGATACTCATCGCATAATGTAGCTTCCCATTAGTGAAAGAATAGGCTAGTTTCCACCATCAATAAATTACAAATCTATTTAGCCCGTCATTCAAATTAAAATCAAATCAAATAATTTATTTTTTGCAGAAAACACTGTTACAATGGTGTTATAAAAATGGTGTGGTGGTTCTGTTGTTCAGTTAGACTATTAAAAAAAATGGACTCGAATTTTGTTTTTGTAAATCAATGAATACTGACAAAAGGTTCGGGGGGGCTCCCGACCCTTGCTGCCCCCCCAGCGACGCCCTAAGCCGAGGTCTGTACCCCACAGGGGATGCCCTTAGTGAGTGGTCGCTTATTATATAGTTATTTTGCCCCTGGCTGGAGGTCTTACATTCACGGCATCCACAGGGCTTGCCCGGTTAAGCAGAAGCCAGTCTCTCTAGACTGAAAAAAAAGGTAGTTCCGAATATTTTGCCTACGTCCAAACTTACAAACGTTATCTATTTATAACATTAGTAATTAGTTCACAGGGTGATATAATTAAGTAATTAGCGTACAGGGTGATTGGTAATTGAAGTAAATTCCTAGTAATGGTTGACTGATAACAGACCGAAACTGTAACGATTTTTACCCCGATATCTTTTGTTCCAAACTGAGTTGTTTAGGAAAAATCGCCGAAAATTTTTTTGTTTTTTTTTCACCTGTTCACCATATACTGCCGATTGTAAGAAAACTACGACGTTCAGAATGAACAACGAACAACGAATGAAAACAATTAGTCGAAAAGGGAACACGACACTAAACCCTAAATAAAATTTAAGCATCAAATTTATCATCTGCCTAGCCTTTTCCCAACTATGTTGGGGTCGGCTTCCAGTCTAATCGGATGCAGCTGAATACCAGTATTTTACATGGAGCGACTGCCTATCTGGCCTCCACAACCCAGTTAGTACTGGGTAATACGATACTCCTTGGTAAGACTGCTTGTCAGACTTTCGGTCTACTGACTACCTGTAACGACTGTCAAAGATCTACAAATGACAGCCGGGACCACCGGCTAACGTGCTTTACGAAGCACCCATCCATAGACCCACTTATGCAAGTAGGGTTTAACCTAAAGATCGACCCAAGCGGCTGTAATTATTTAGCCATGAGCTTCTCAAATTAAATGCAAACATTTCTGATTAATCGCTTTCTTGTGCCTCTATAGCTATTAGCATGATCATTATGGGACCTCTCAGTTGACTGATGTGAAAGAGACATCATAAAATAGAAGCTGTTACTCACCTAGATCACTAGAGTTGACATTGTGAACGATGGCACAGTCGTATCCAGCCAACTGAGCATTGCGCACCTTCACCTCGAAACTGCAGTTGTATCTGAATGGACGAAAAGACAAATTAATAAATAAAAAAAGATAACTACTTATACCTAATATGTAGTATATCAACTATCTGGTGTCCACAACTCAAGCCTTACTTAGTGTGGCACTAGATGGCGCTGTGTGTTAATGTCCAGCGATTATAACGGATGGGTATATAGATCGCTAAGAATAGTGAGATGTAGTGGGGTCTTGGTATGGGAGGTTCAAGTTAGTTATTGCACAAGACAGTGGCGTAGCGTGGGTGTCAGCCGCCCGGGGCGGAAACAATTTTGCCGCCCTTTTATTTAGGTATTTCAATTTGATGTATACTATACATAACATACTTAGATTAGTTCTAGAGAATTTTTGGTAAGATATAGAATAGGAAATTTTCAAAGAATTCTTGAAATATGCATTACATCTACAACAATGAACAAAGAAACAGACCAAATTATAGTTGAATGGATACACGCATGTCACACTATTACTCTACAAAATGAATTTGTCGAATTTGAAGTTATTCGTTATCGAAAAAAAAATATTCCAGAAGAAATTAATTTTAAAAAAGAAAATTCGCGAGCGGCGAAATTTTTTTTTAACTTTCTACTCCACTTGTCTAGGAACTCAAAAAAAGTCCCATGAAAATCCGCCCACTATAAACTTCGTTCAATAATATGAGTATTTTTTTGTTAAATTGCACTCGGCTACATGTGAAATGGACGACTGACAATCCAATCAATAACTCGTGGATCCCTCGAATTTGTCACAGAATAAGTAAATGTAAAATTCCGTGTTCTTTTCAATCGGTCCAAATTTGTAGTTACGATAAAAATTGAAATGGGTCAAATATATTTATTATTTATTGTGAAATTTTGCCGCCCCCTAAAAAGTGCCGCCTGGGGCGGGCCGCACCCCCTGCCCCCCCTACGCTACGCCACTGGCACAAGATTGTGCAAAGTAAGTAAGATTGTGCAAAGTAAGCAAGATCATGCTAAAGTATGGAGATCTCGTTTCAAAGAAAAGATCGCTGTCCAGAATTCTGTATAGCAAGGTCGGTTTTTACAAAGGGTACGTTTTTTCCAGTTCACTGGTAAACTGGGCGAGTATGTTATCCATATTGTGCAAAATGGTAATCCAATCCAAATTGAACTTGGACCAGACCAGACTATATTCGTCTTTTGTCATATTTGGTATTCACACTCAAAATCAATTACGACAACGTGTCGGTAGTCTTTTCAGATCTTTATTAAGCGGGTGCCCTACTAACTGAGCACGTTGCTCCAAGCATGCTGAAGTAATTATGACTCTAAACCTAGTAACGCAAAAGGGTGTTATCGTTAAACATGTTTGTATACATGTCAGCAGACAGACACCTCTCGTATGGAGTGCATTATCGAGACTATCTTATAAGTGCAGCATTAAGTAGTGATTTCTTATTTGAAACCTTCACTAGACACTAAGGACAAGAGTCGCAGAACGTATTTTTTTGCCGCGCAGCCCCTCGGGAGGGGCCAATAATATACTAACTGAATATTAGTTCAAATGTGCACAATAGATAGGTAATGTTTATTAAAACATATAAAATTAGGTTAGCTGAAATTATATCAATAACTAGCTGACCCACGCAACTCCATCTGCGTCACATAAGAGAGAAAAACGAAAGGAAAAAAAAACCCGTTTTTGCAACATTTTTCATTCCTGCTCCGCTCCTAATGGTCATATCGTGATGTTATATAGCCTAATAGCCTACCTCGATAAATGGACTATCCAACGCAAACCCGAATTTTCAATTCGACCCGGTAGTTCCTGAGATTAGCGCGTTCAACCAAACAAACTCCTCTGCTTTATAACATTAGTATAGATTCATTATATCATTTCATCGTTATACTAAAAAAAAGTATATGACATGAAATAAGGTCATGTGATCGATAGAACTTTTGTTATTATATCAAATGGTACGACGCACCCATTCTAATGATACGTAAGGACGGACTTGAAAGACTGCCTTATGTTTTACTTCCCTTTTTCCTTGGTGACTTTCTAAAATGGCAATCCTAAAATCACCACTAGCGACGCCCTCAAATGAACAGATAAGTTGGTGGCACTGTAAGTATATTTACCTGGCAAGAAGCACGATCCACTTCCCAGTAAAGTTGTCAACGGCTGGAGGCGGCTTGGGGAGGGGAGAGCAACCATCGGGTGGGTCACCAGCCACCAGGAAGCCGCGCAGTCCCTCGGGAGGTAGGTCGCCGCCGAAGCTTGCCGGCATGTCACGGAACTCCTCCATTATCTATGGAAAAGAGAGAAGATGGTTTAAGTGCCAGTGACAATGACACCGCGGGCATAATATGGAGCAGTATTTTTTTGTCGCGGTTTTTCTAAAGGACCGCGATGTATTCGAAACTTATGGGTTTTTAATTATTTACAAGCTAATACCAGAATTTGAACAGACAATCAGACAATAGATCTCATGACAGTTCATTACAATGTTATCAGGTAAAGTTAAAACAATTACAATTTTGTTTGCCTGTGTGCAATGTTAGCACATCGTTCGATCTGCAATAAAATACGTTATAAACATCCCGGTATGTCCAGATATTTAAGAATTAAAGCGGTTTCCAAGATCTCCTTAGCATAATTATTAGCCTATAATGTCCCCTCTGCTGGGATACAGGCCATTCCCTCCCTATGAGGGTATGGCCTAAAATCCACCACGCGGGTCCAGTGCGGGTTAGTAGATGTCACGTCTTATAATTTTTGTTTCTCGGACATGCTTCCTAACGTTGTTTAATGTTTTCCTTTGTTGTTTTGAGAGCAGTGAAATAAATTACACGTAAAGCAGGCGCCTTGGTTCTATCCCAAGACTTATTGGCTGTCAGTCGGGGCCGCCAGATGCTCAACAAAACCCTAAATTAATTCCGTGACAGACTAGGACTAAACTATCTTTGACTTTAAGCTTTATTAGAATGAGTAAATTAAAAAGTAAATAAATGACTTAGATTGTTTCTTCTATTAATCTCATAATCTCCATTTCTTTATAGCCTATTAGAGACAAAGACCATTAACAAATTACTTAATAATCAATTAAGTAAGTACTCAATTAAAAAAACAACAAACTAAAAATAACTGTAGCCAGAATCTATCAAGGAAACTGCGATATCGATATGAATCTTATTTAGACATAGAATAGTGTGGTAGTTTATTATAGATTAGTATAGTTTTAGGAACATTAAAGTCTACAATGTACCTGACCAACATAGTATGTAATACCTAAGAACCGATCGGACACAACAATGTAGAAATACTGATTCAGAGATAACTTCTAAATAAATGATATCATTGAATGCATTCTCTTATCAGTACCTGTGGATTATCATCTGCCTAGCATTTTCTCAACTACGTATAAGTTAATCACCCCAATTATAATTATATAAAAAGATAGTGAACAAATACTAACAAAATGCTGCATTCCAATAAGATACAGCACTTGCACTGCATTGATATTCAAATGCGGAACCGGAGCGACTTCCATTTTTAAATACACAGACACTAATATTTTTGAAAAAACTTTTTTTTACATTCTCTATAGCGAGTAAAAAGTTTCTCTAAATTTTGGCGCGATACACTTTTTTTATTTTATTTTTTCACATTATCTGGGAATTCGATTTTCAGCCAATACCACTTTTAGTTCTAAGCGAAGCACATGCGTTGTCCATGTACGTTGGTTGTTCAGTCACTGATAATAACTGGAATAAACTTGATTATTTGTTCGGTTCAGTTTAATTAACGATACTGCGGGCGGGATAAAATGGCGGTTTTGTGATAATAATCTTTTTGATTAATACGTGATTCATGAAACTTTAAAGGATAAATAATAAACTAAGGAGAAATATCAAATATTTTATCAGTCATTCATAAAAAAATTAAGGATGCCGGGGGTACAATTTCAAATTATTCAAATTACTTTATTCATATTTTTAATTAAATTTGTTTTATTTTGTCAATTTTGCCTCCCGCATGGTAATTTACTCGCTACAAACAGGACACAGTTATGACAATACAAGCACAAAACACTATGCTAAACTAGCAAGAGAAACTGGCATTCGAGAATAAACAGTCAGCCATAGACACACACTTGACCACCATCATTTAAAAAAAGAACGACGTTTCAGCAATCAAAGAGAGTTGAGAACAAAATAGCACCATGTTCTGAAGAAGACTGCACTAAATGAATACTGGTTTGTTAACATTGATATCGAATGGAAATATTCTCCACGTGAGATAAGATTAATACGTCTTGTTTACTATGTTTAATTTACTAGAATCTGCCGTGGTTTCTAACGCTTTTATAAAAGACTTAGTTATAGCAACAGTTTGATTGAGTTTTTTTTTTTTTTATTAAATAAAGGCTGATTAGGAGATTGCGAGATGAACTGGACAAGTTCCGTCCAAACTGGAAGGAGGACGCGCGGGTTCGCGAGAGGTGGAATTTGAAAGAGCTTCCTTCCAGCCAACCTTTTTGCTAACCTGCTAAGGTTAACAAAAAAAAACAAAAGCCTGATAATTACTAAAAAGACAAAAAAGCAAAAACTACTTTGGTTGAAATTTATTTATTTATTTAAACTTCATGTACAATAGTGGTACATAGGCGGACTTAATGCCACAAGGCATTCTCTACCAGTCAACCATTGGGTCAAATAGACAGCATTGTGATAGAGTACAATAAAAATAAAAAGAAACATACCATCTTGTAATCCTAAAATAAACACATAAATAGGTACCTACATACTAATACATAAATAAGCATATAAAATAAACTAATAAATATACTATACATATGAATAGTCCGAAATACGAGAAATCTTTTGATATAATTACAAAGACTCTATGAAATTTGTTACACAGATAGTTAATAACCTGGATGATGAATATGTATAGGCTTTTTATCACGGTAGTACGATTCCATGTCACAATTGCCGGACACCACGCGGGCGGAGCCGTGGGCCAAGCAATTACAAAATGAAGATAAAATACATAATACGTGTATAGGGGCTTAACGGTAGGGATTTTATCAATATTGAAAATACAAACAATCTATAACAAACAATATAGATGCCGAGACATAATATATTTATATTGTATACTTGTACAACATTCCTGTCTCGAGATCGCGTAAGTTGGCAAGAAGTCTCTCTTCCAGGTGTATATTTATTTATAACTCGACGATATGCACATATAATAACTAGGTAAATATACAATTTATAAACCAAATTGCTGAGACGCGGTGGCAGTTTTGACTGAGTATTTCAACAAAAGCCAACCAATACATCAAGCTTTACGGTTTAAATAAAATAATAATAATGAGTAGCAAAGAGAAAATTGTAAAATTGTATCCATCGCACTTTAGAAAAGGAGACAATTTCACCATAAAAATGAGGAACCGAATTTTAAATATAATTAGCAAACATAATATCTCAAGCTCTTGAGTCCTGACGTATACGTCACATTTTGCAATGTTTAGGCGCATCGCATCGTGAAAAGCGGAACTAACAACTCCATCTGGTTTTTTTCTGGTTCAAAAAAAAAAAAAATCAAAGCATTTATTTCAAGTAGGCCAGTTACAGTTTGGTTTGTTTACCAACAACACACTCCTGTCACTGTCATTCAAATGCCAAAAGACCCTTGTAGCATAATATATTATATATCTTAATATATATAAATCTCGTGTCACAATGTTTGTCCTCAATGGACTCCTAAACCACTTAACCGATTATAATAAAATTCGCACACCATGTGCAGTTTGATCCAACTTGAAAGATAGGATAGCTTACATTTCAATTTATGAGACGCAGACGAAGTTGCGCCGGTCAGCTAGTATATATATATAAATCTCGTGTCACAATGTTTGTCCTCAATGGACTCCTAAACCACTTAACCGATTATAATAAAATTCGCACACCATGTGCAGTTTGATCCAACTTGAGAGATAGGATAGTTTATATCTCAAATTATGAGACGCAGACGAAGTTGCGCGAGTCAGCTAGTATATATATATAAATCTCGTGTCACAATGTTTGTCCTCAATGGACTCCTAAACCAATTAACCGATTATAATAAAATTAGCACACCATGTGCAGTTCGATCCAACTTGAGAGATAGGATAGTTTAAATCTCAAATTATGAGACGCAGACGAAGTTGCGCGAGTCAGCTAGTATATTATATGGCGGGGTACTATGCGGTATCCTGTAGTGATAAGATTGAAGCCTAGCGTGCAACACGAGTAATCAGTTTCCTCTGGCGACATGATATTTTTGACTAGAAATGATGACAATGTGATACACTTTTGACTTCGCGAAAAAGTAACTGTGTAAGTAATAAAAACAAAACACTACTGAAATATTGTGAGTTGTGACAACCAAATCGTAATCACCTCCCCCGAAGTGTCGCCCAAGATAATAAACAAAATATGAAGGATAGTGTGCAGTGGAAGTTGATTCGTCTTACTATAGTAAGTAGGCCTACGCACACCGATCGTGGCGCGTCTTTCAATGCAAATCCCTTTCGATGCCGTGTCATGCCACGGCATCATTTTTAAGCAAAGCAATTCATGTCGTATTTCTATATCAATACGTTTGAATGCCCATTGGTAAAATTAAATCCATTGCCATGACATGGTCTGCGTAGGCGACATGCTAGATGCTTCAGAAACTCATAAGATACGAAGATACGTAGCATAGACAGCATTTAACATCCCCCCACTGCTGGGATAATGTCTTGATCCACCACGCGAGTGTTTCTTCACGATGTGTTTCTTCTCCGTTTTCAGAGTAGTGGTGATGAAATAAATTACACGAAGTTAAATGCCTGCCTGGATTCAAACTACCACTGCTCTATTTCGATAGATCATGCCAATCCAAAGTTTTGTCATCTGGCTAACATCGTTCACACTTATAAAATCTCATTTTACCTAAGTTCTAAGGTCCTACTATTAGACCTGCTAGAAACATCAGAAACTCAGAATAAAAGTCTACCACGCAAAGAGGGTGTATAAAAGAAAAGCACTTGTTCTCCCCGTTATTGCAATCATTCTTTTTGTTCTAGACCATACCTGGGGAACCTTTTAGTTATAGAGATATTGGAGGTCAAATTCCAACTTTTCCACAAGTTTTTTCTTTACACATGTTTTTGATGTAAGATTTTTAGTTTAAACACCATCACGACCCACGTAGGAACTATTCAATCAATCCACTAGCACAATGGATTGAGTGCGTTACATTGAGGTCTAAGGTGAAACGTGCTTTTTCGCCACCAAGAAAAAAATGAAGTTTCCCAGCAACAATTTTGCGTAAAGTTCTTAGTTTGATGTACACCATGCTTATTTGACGGCTTCGTGAAGTGTGGGTTTACATCCTGTATCATTTTGCAAAGAAAGTAACTTTTGTAAGATAGTAAGCAATTAGGATGACAGTTTGCACGGACGTCTATCTATCTATTTACAGGTGGGAAATCACATTAGGCAAACGGCTTGTATTCAAGAAATCATTATAAAATCGATAGCTTCAATTGGCGCTACTTTGTCCTTCGCCATACATAATAGAAGTAACGTGTCCAGTTCAATGAAAATACGTTGTATTGTTTGAAAACAAAGTCGTTAACATTGTTTAGATTATAGATTAGATAAGGTCTGTCTACCAACCATGTGGATAAGAAATTAAGAATCGCATACTACTTCTACTGTAGAGTGATATTTAGTTATATCATTAAAATAGGCGAAGTATGTAGAATAAACTACTTACGCTAGATTAGTATATTACTTAATGTTTATCTAAATCGTCAATTTTGATTGTTGTTTAAATACAATAACATCACGCTCTTATCTCCTGAAGAGTTAATCAGAGCTGTAATTATAGTAAAGCACATCTACATTTTGCCAATCATGTTTTTAGGCTTATTGCCAAAAATAATTTTAGTCCTTTTGGAAAAACTTCGTTGGCTGACCTGGAAACCGAATCCAAGTACCCCTTTTTTCGGATGGTAAATCATCAAATGACATATCCCACTCTGGGCGGAGCGGGAGGGAGTGTCAGACTTTTACTGACTAAAACCCATCCATGTTCCTTCCTCGCCCTTTATGTTCCGGGGCCACGGTATCTCTTTCCGAACAGTCCCGCAGCCCAGGGAGGCTTCGGCCCTTGCGGCGCGTGTGGAACACTGGCGCCGTCGACACGGCTTGTCGTCAGACGGACGGACGGCGAGCTAGCCCATAGCTCACCGTTTACAGGCCCGGGTCTACGGTGCCCGGGAACCACCACGTGGCTCCCAACACCCGGTGCGTCTCCCGCAGTGGCTGCGTGGCGAGAGGTTCTCTCCCTCTCGCATAAGGAGGTGACGGCTTCCCATTCCGTCTCGCTCCTGACCACGGAAATCCAAGTACCCCTGCGTTCACTATACCAACGAGGCATTCGTAAAGATATTGAAAGAATTGAAGAAATCGTAATCAGCTCCATGATTTTCAAAAGGACCTTGCATATCTTTAAACATTATCTTAGCAACTCATTATCTTTTCTGAGATTGCGTTTCAAGGACACTGGGTAACTATCAAAGATAACAGGCCCATTAATTGGGTCATTTAAATCATGTTTATGATTAGAACTATTGCAATTTATGATTGCTAAACAATGGTTTATTTTTCTCCAGTTATCGGAACAAGAGGGCGTGGTCTGACCGACCTGACAAGAGGATCCGTTCTGGGAATATTATTTGTTTTCTGAACTGCGGTGTCAAGATTCTCCGCGGTTTGACTAAGTTCGATAGGGATGATTGTAATTTTTAACAAGCACCAATCGAAACACAAGTATGACACCGTATCGTTGTTTTACTGGTATAAAATCACCCCTGTTACGATCGCGAGTGCTGCAGGAACAGTGCTGGATAGTAACTGGTTGTTCAATGCGTCGGTAAGGACAGTCGCTACAGTTCTTGCTACAATATTGCAGATTGGTCCAGGTTGTAGTCAAACTGTCTTAGAATAGAATAGAATAAATAAATAAATAAATATCGCTGGACATTAACACACAGCGCCACCTAGTGCCACACTAAGCAAAGCTTGTGTCGTGGACACTAGATAGTTGATATACTACATATATATACTTTTTTGTTTGTAAATACATACTTATTATACATATAATAAACATCCATGACTCGGAAACAAATGTCCGTGCTCATCACACAAACATTTGCTCCTACCGGGATTCGAACCCAGGACCCTAAGAACGTAAGGCAGCGTCACTACCATTACGCCAATCGGGTCGTCAATAGAAAATTATATAATAAAATAGAATATTTATTTGCGTAAAACATGGTATACAAGGGTGTTATATACAAATTGAGGCACAAGCATGTTTAGCTAGGATAAAACATAGCATGCAAAATTTTAAAAAACAAGTTAAGCAACAACAACCTTTTTTTTTTTTTTTTAAAACATCAACATTTTTTGTCTATAAATTCTTATTCTTATGTATGACTGAATGTATGCCCAAAATCTTAAGAGAAATCTCAGCTTTCATATAAGAGTTGTTCGTGCAAAGGTTTCTCATTTTACCTGTCTTTAGTAATATTATTGTTACATCGGACCTACTAGAACATTCGAGAAAGCCAGTGATTACAGTGTGTGTACGTTAGAAGTTCGAGAGTATTCTATTATTATTAGTTTTAAAGTTAGGTAGGTACAAACTCGCGACCTATTTATACAAAGACATTAGAATTTCGACCGTATGCCTAGGGCATAAGGTTCACATTTGTTTGTTTTGTACAAGTAGGTAATGCCAACCTTGTAAGTAGGTATATTTTTTGTATCTACCTGCTATTTTTTGTTAGTGTTTTTTTTATGACCCTCTCGAATGTTCGTCGTTATTCTGGTGTGTCTGGTGTGTTGTATAAATAGAGCGCTCAGGGCCGCGACCGGCAGTCTTGTTTTAGCGACACAACGAAGCGAATCCAAGTGAACTACAAGTGCGATATCTAAGTGAATAGTAAACAGTAGTGTATTTGTGATTAAGTTTTGATTGTTTTGTGATTAATAAAGTTATTGTGTTGTTTAATCGGTAGTAATTAATTTATCTCATACCCAGCTCGTAACAAATTGGTGTCAGAAGTGGGATATAAATTATGCCAATCCTACCAAAGGACGACACGGACGGTATCCGTACCAGAAGTCAGCGACAGCAGGATATGGACCAAAGGCGGTTTGGGGATTCTCCGACACAGACACCGGGTGGTATCCAGCCTACGTCACAGCCAGTCGCTAGCCCATCCGGAGTTTCTCCAGCATCAGGGGCGCCAGACTTGTCAGCTTTAATGGCGCTGCTGCAGGATCAAGCTCGCCGTCAAGAGGAGCAAGCTCGCCGTCAAGAGGAGCAAGCTCGCCGTCAAGAGGAGCAGGCTCGCCGTCAAGAGGAGCAGGCTCGTCGGTTGGAAGAGCAGTTGCAGCGAGACAAAGAGGAGCAGGTCCGCCGCCAGGACGAGCAGATGCTCCTCATAAAGGATCTGCATGCAAGTTTTGGCAAGGACATCAAGTTGATGAAAGAACAGGTCCACCAGCATGAGAATCGCATCTCGGAGGCCGAAGTTCAGATTGCTGGGGTAAAGAAGGCTTTGGGCGAACTGAAGACTGAAGGCGGGACTGTAGCTTCGGTGATTGCTGCACCATCTTCGCGTGGTTTTAAAGTGCCTCCATTCGACGGCACATCTTCGTGGTCGGCTTACAAAATCCAGTTTGAGGCCGTCATGAAGGCGAATGGATGGACCAAACCACAAGCCATGACCGCGCTCACTTTGGGCCTCCGAGACCAGGCTTTAACTATTCTCGAGGCACTCGGCAAGGATGTAACCTACGAGCAGCTGCTGGAGGCGTTGGAGTCCAGATACGGCGACGCGCACCTGGAGCACGTATTCCGTGCCAAGTTGAAGGACCGTGTTCAACGTAGTGCCGAGAACCTACAGCAGTGGGCCCTGGAAATTGAAAAACTCGTTCGGAAAGCCTACCAGTCTGCCCCTGCACTGATTGATGGAAATCTGGTACAGGCCTTCGTTGATGGAATACGTGACTTAGAAGTTAGACTGGGGCATCATGAGACCTTGAAGGACGCCTTGGCCCATGCCTTAGAAGTAGAGGCAGTGAGGCAAGACCACCGAACGCACCGTGTCAGGGAGGTTGTTGCATCACCTGTACGCGACCGCCCACAGGGGTATAGTCCTAGGTGCTACACTTGTGGAGAAAGGGGTCATCTTCGGTCCAGCTGCCCTAAGCGCAGCACCCCGAGAGAAGATCAGCAGGGAAGAGTGGCTGAAGTGACTGCCCAGCCACAGCAGGGAAACGAGTAAATGCCAGGACTGGGGGGCGGGTGCTGGCTGGTATTGAAAGAGCCCCGAGAATCTTGATCTCGCAAGCACATGACGGGAACAGCCTGACCATCAAAGGCGAAGTCAATGGAACACCATGCAAACTGACGTTGGATACTGGAGCTTCTCACACGGTCGTCAATTCCAAACTAGCAAGTCGGTTTCTTGGGGACTACTTCAATAAGCACGACCGTATACAGTTACTAACAGCTACCGGTCAGCACATAAACGTCCGAGGCAAGAAGGAAGTGGAGTTAAAACTGGGTGACAGATTTTACAAGCAGAATGTCATCGTGGCTGACATATTGGACGATTGCATCTTGGGCTTGGACTTCATGCGGAAATATCGTTGTGAGATCGACGTTGATCAAGGAGTACTGAAATGTGGTTCAGAGGAAGTCTTCATGGAAGGTGCACCGTCAGGGAAAGTGTACTGCTTGAAGAAGATTGTTCTTCCTCGCAGATCAGAAACGGTTGTGCCAATTTGTTTGCCACCAAATTCTGGAAACAAAGGTCGAAGTGTTCTAATAGAAAGGGTGAACAATGACTTCCCATGGAAGATGGCACGAACTCTGGTCAAGGCCACCAACATCTCAGCAGTACGCATACTGAATCCAAGTGACCAGGAGCAAGTGATTAAGAAGGGCACCTTAATCGGCACTTGCGAGGAAGTAGCTTGGATGCGTCAATTGCAAGATGTCTCTACCGGAAATGAAATTCGCAGTTCAAAATTTGACGTGTCAACGCTTTTGGAAAACTGCGATTTAACTAAAGGAGAAATGGACAAGGCTAAGAAGATGTTACTTCAGTACGCCAACATTTTCTCTTCGAATGATGCTGACATAGGGAGAACTGGACTTGTTCAGCACCAGATTAATACAGGTAACGAGTTACCTATCCGTCAGCGACCAAGAAGACTGCCAGTTGCACGAGAAAAAGAGGTAGAAACCATGATTGAGGGAATGGTGAAGGACGGTGTTATAGAGCCTTCATCGAGTCCATGGTGTTCTCCTGTGGTCCTGGTAAAGAAAAAGGACGGCAGTATGCGCTTCTGTGTGGACTATCGACGACTGAATGACGTCACGAAAAAGGACAGCTACCCGCTGCCTAGGATCGATGACACGCTGGACACGCTGACTGGTATGAAGTGGTTTACCACACTTGATCTGAAGAGTGGCTACTGGCAAGTAGAAATAGACCCCAAGGACAAGGAGAAAACTGCATTCTCAACAGGAAAAGGGCTATGGCAGTTTAAAGTTATGCCATTCGGTTTGTGCAACGCTCCTGCGACGTTTGAAAGGCTGATGGAGCAAGTACTCGCCGGATTGATTGGAGACGCATGTCTTGTCTATCTAGACGACATAATCATCGTGGGCCGTACATTTGAAGATCACCTTAAAAACCTCAACCGAGTGCTGTCGAAAATCCAAACAGCAAATCTCAAGTTAAGTCCGAAAAAGTGTTCGTTTTTCAGACAGCAAGTGAACTTCTTAGGACACATAGTTTCGGGGGAAGGTGTTCAAACAGACCCAGAAAAAGTAGTCGCCGTCAAGGATTGGCCAGTTCCGAAAGACAAGACACAGGTCAGAGCATTCCTGGGTTTGTGCTCCTACTATCGAAGGTTTGTCAAGAATTTTGCCGACATTGCAAAACCTCTGCACAAACTCACTGAGGAAAAGAGGCAATTCTGTTGGGACGATGACTGCGACGTCGCATTTCAGGAATTAAAGAAACGTCTGTGCAACACACCTATTTTGGGATATCCTGACACTGAAAATGACTTCATAGTTGACACAGATGCCAGTAATACTGGAATTGGGGGCGTGCTGTCTCAACGGAAAGGAGACCGGGAGGTTGTAATAGCTTACTTCAGCAAGTCTTTATCTAAGCCAGAAAGAAATTACTGCGTTACAAGACGGGAGCTACTCGCTGTAGTAAAGACAGTGCAGCACTTCAGTAAATATTTGCTGGGACGTAAATTCCAATTACGAACTGACCATGCTGCACTGAAGTGGCTATTACAGTTCAAGAATCCAGAGGGGCAAGTGGCGAGATGGATAGAACTGCTCCAAGAGTTTGATTTCGTAACTGAACATCGCAGTGGGAGAACTCACGGTAACGCAGACGCCTTATCAAGAAGACCTTGTCCTGAAGACTGTAAGCACTGTGCCAGGCAAGAGACTAAGGAAGTAGTGCCCGTGAGGATGCTTAGAACGGATCTCAGCAATGAATGGAAAGAGACCCTACAGCAGGCTCAGCACAATGACTCGGATATCAAACCGATCTTCGAGTGGATCAAAGCTGGTGTTCCTAAACCCAAGTGGAGTGATGTGGCTGCGATGAGTTCCATCACGAAGAGTTATTGGGCGCAATGGAACAGCTTGGTGATCCAGGATGGAGTCTTGTGCCGTAAATGGGAAAACGCTAGAGGGGACAGTTGTCATCTACAAATGGTTGTCCCTAAAGCTAAGGTACCGGATGTTCTACGGCTCTACCACGATGGATGTTCTGGAGGACATATGGGGGTTAAAAGGACTCTCCTAAAAATTCGGGAACGCTTCTACTGGATCCACTGTCGAGATGATGTGGAGGATTGGTGCCGCAAATGTACCAGTTGTGCAGCCGTGAAAGGACCCCGTACACGCAGCAGAGGTGCATTAAAAGTGTACAACGTTGGAGCCCCTTGGGAGCGGATAGCACTAGACGTTGCGGGACCATTTCCAGTAAGTGAGAGCGGAAACAAGTACTTCCTGGTGGTCATGGATTATTTCACGAAGTGGCCGGAAGTCTTCGCCATTCCTAACCAAGAAGCAACAACTGTCGCAGATAAATTAGTCCAAGAAGTCTTCTGTCGTTTTGGAGTACCCTTAGAAATACACAGCGATCAAGGAAGAAATTTTGAATCGCAAGTATTTCAAGAGACTTGTCGATTGATGGGTACCTATAAAACCAGAACCACCTCTTACCACCCACAATCCGATGGAATGGTGGAACGATTCAACCAAACGTTGGAAAGATATCTGGCGAAAGTTGTGGAAAGCCGGCAAAGGGATTGGGACAAGCACATACAGCCGTTTCTTCTGTCTTACCGAAGTGCAGTCCACGAAAGTACGACTGTGACACCAGCCTTCGCGAACTTTGGAAGGGAATTACGGTTACCTGCTGATTTAATCACTGGAACTCCCCCTGATGCTCCATGTAGCGTAACAGATTACGCGAATGACTTGCGTAATAAGTTGAACGATGTTTATGAGCATATCCGATAGTCTGGCCAACAGATGTCTGAGAAGATGAAGACCCGTTATGACCGGAAAGCAAACGGTAGGGGTTTCGACGAGGGTTCACTGGTGTGGTTGCATAACCCAGTGCGGAGCAAGGGGAAGTCTCCGAAGTTACAAGCAAAATGGGATGGACCATACCGAGTCGTGACTAGGATCAACGATGTCACCTACCGAATACAGAAGGGTCCACGAGGTGCGCCTAAAATTGTGCATGTAGACCGGTTGGCGCGATACTACGGGACTAATGATGCTCGGGACGAGCATGTCTAAGTTGGGGGCAGTGTTACATCGGACCTACTAGAACATTCGAGAAAGCCAGTGATTACAGTGTGTGTACGTTAGAAGTTCGAGAGTATTCTATTATTATTAGTTTTAAAGTTAGGTAGGTACAAACTCGCGACCTATTTATACAAAGACATTAGAATTTCGACCGTATGCCTAGGGCATAAGGTTCACATTTGTTTGTTTTGTACAAGTAGGTAATGCCAACCTTGTAAGTAGGTATATTTTTTGTATCTACCTGCTATTTTTTGTTAGTGTTTTTTTTATGACCCTCTCGAATGTTCGTCGTTATTCTGGTGTGTCTGGTGTGTTGTATAAATAGAGCGCTCAGGGCCGCGACCGGCAGTCTTGTTTTAGCGACACAACGAAGCGAATCCAAGTGAACTACAAGTGCGATATCTAAGTGAATAGTAAACAGTAGTGTATTTGTGATTAAGTTTTGATTGTTTTGTGATTAATAAAGTTATTGTGTTGTTTAATCGGTAGTAATAGTCTAAGATCCCGCTATACAACGACCTTCACCGAGATGCTTATTTAATGAGACGTATTTTTTATGTTATTAAATATGCCAATAAATATATCCTATATGGGTTGCCTAACAAATTTCAGTCCAGAGTATTTTTAATTAATAATTTAAAAACATTTTTTTTTAAAACATTGCACCGGTGTGATTATTAAATAAATTTGATACCAATCGAAAGTTTGAAGCCCATAGAATATGCAAACGTTAGGTTGCCTATTTTTTTCCGGTCACAACCACGAGTTGCCAGGTGTAAACAGGTAAATCTATAGGTACTAGCATTTTGCAACGGTCTGATTATTGAATCAAACTTAGATAAAATGAAAGATTATTTCATAAGGAACACGGTGGTATAGGGTTGCCTGCGAAAAATCAGTCCCGAATTAGGGTTGTCGAATTTTAAATAATAAAATATCGCTGCGAGTGAATGTGTGTGAGAGAGAGGTCCCAGACCAACCATCCCACGCGGTAGAAAAGGACGCAGCGTAGCAGCTGTTTAAAGTCCTCCCATTTAAAGAAGGAGAGTGCGCATGCTATTTGTGCTTGGAAATGAAAAGGATAGCGATAGACTCGAATATGCTGTGCATTATTTTGGAGTCATAGATATAGTATTATATAGATGGCGAGAAAGCGTGTCGCTGAAAGGGACAAAAAAAAGTACTAGTACTAGTAGGAAAAATGTACCCCATAATTAGTGATAAAATTAGAAATAGGTACCTACACAAAGCCTGAAGTTTAGACCGATGAAATCTGTGTCATCGAAAGCGACAGAAAGAAAACCGGGGAAGGGCGAGTCGGAGGCGCACACCGAGGGTTCCGTATAAACTTACCAATGAAAACAGTTCCCGCAAAAAAAAAATTGTGGAACTACAAATTTTCAGTTTTCGGATTTCAGAAATAAAAAACCGATGTGACTTTAATTGATTAAAAAATATAAAAATTAAATAACTATTTCTGTATATTAATAATTAACTACTCCAAAATAATGCACAGCATATACGAGTCTATCGCTATCCTTTTCACTTCCAAGCACAAATAGCATGCGCACTCTCCTTCTTTAAATGGGCGGACTTTAAACAGCTGCTACGCTGCGTCCTTTTCTACCGCGTGGGATGGTTGGTCTGGGACCTCTCTCTCACACACATTCACTCGCAGCGATATTTTATTATTTAAAATTCGACAACCCTAATTCGGGACTGATTTTTCGCAGGCAACCCTATACCACCGTGTTCCTTATGAAATAATCTTTCATTTTATCTAAGTTTGATTCAATAATCAGACCGTTGCAAAATGCTAGTACCTATAGATTTACCTGTTTACACCTGGCAACCCGTGGTTGTGACCGGAAAAAAATAGGCAACCTAACGTTTGCATATTCTATGGGCTTCAAACTTTCGATTGGTATCAAATTTATTTAATAATCACACCGGTGCAATGTTTTAAAAAAAAATGTTTTTAAATTATTAATTAAAAATACTCTGGACTGAAATTTGTTAGGCAACCCATATAGGATATATTTATTGGCATATTTAATAACATAAAAAATACGTCTCATTAAATAAGCATCTCGGTGAAGGTCGTTGTATAGCGGGATCCTATACTATAATTAATTTATCTCATACCCAGCTCGTAACATTATCATAGAGTTATTTGTAAGTTTGGAACTACCGATTCTGATTCCATTTACATTAACGGGAAGCTAAATTATTCCCGAGTGTCATAGGCGACATCTAAAGCGTTCCCGTGGGTTAATTTCCGTTCATTATGGGAGCAAAGCCGCGACCAAAAGCTAGTCAGTCTATAATAACTGTCGTATTGCAGGTAGGTTACACATTCAGCCTCCGTCCGTAGAAATAGGTCATGAACACACTGTATTAATAGCTATTTTGTGCCCTAGTTACTATAGACACGACTAGCCAAAAATAAATTAGTTTCGTGGTAAGTTTGGAACCTAATTGTGATGGTGTCAATTTTGTATCCTTCCGAATATGCTTAGTAAGTTGGTAGTCATTCATTATTGTCTTTATTTATGAAATTCAAGAATGAAATTAAGGAACAAAAAAGGGGTAAGTATGAAAATCTTGTGGGGTAAGTATCGTTTTACCCATTACCCGGTACTAATTTGTTTGTGAAAGGTCAGATAGGCAGTTGCTCCGTCTGAAATACTACAAGTATTCGGAAGCGTTCGGTTAGACTGGAAGCTGACCTTACATAGGTAATTATTAGTGTTGTATCTATGCTAATGTTATAAAGCAGAAGACTTTGTTTGTTTGTTTGGTTGAACGCGCTAATCTCAGGATCTGCTGGTTCGAATTGAAAATCTTTTTGTGTTAGATAGTCAGTTTATCGAGGAAGGCTATAGGCTATATAACATCACGCTACGACCATTAGGAGCGGAGCAGGAATGAAAAATGTTGTAAAAACCAGGATTTTTTTCCATTTCGTTTTTCTCTTTTATGAGACGCAGACGAAGTTGCGTGGGTCAGCTAGTCTCAAATAAAGGCATTCATTCACAATCACAGAACATTAATCTGGGGATGCCCTTTTCACAATACTATTTACTCTGTCTTTTATAATGTATCTCACTCAACTACTAACACTAGAAATAAGTTATTTAGTATTACTTACTAACACAATGGATTACTGTTGTCCGAAAAATAAAGAATATTATTATTTCCTTTATTCATTTTTTAACAAAGTCTTTACATTTTTTAATATTAATATAAAAAATATATAAAAACATTTAAAAATATAAAAAAAAATGTAGCCCACCGGTATCGGGAACAGGGTCCAAGCTACCGGCTATATTATTATTCCCTTTATTCAATTTTTCCAACAATATTTTTACATTTTTAAATATTGATATAAAAAATGTATAAAAAACATTTAAAAATATAATATTATTATTATACCCACAAATACTTAAGACTGATGCTCCAGGGTAGCCCGCGAAATTAAAAACATCAACACAACCCTCAAAGTTCATAAAAGTCGAGGAACGACTTTGACCGTGAACAATTTGTTCCTCGACTTTCATGAACTTGGAGGGCTGCACCGATGATTCTGATGACTACAATCCTGCAACCACATACGCCCCACAGCCGCGAACGGTACTTCTACCAACATACATAACCCAGCCAGTGACGGATTAAGACTATTTGATGCCCTAGGCAATCCACGCCTGTGGGCCCCTCTATCAATATAATAATACTTAATAACTTTATTTTCTTACCACAATATACATTTAAACTATTTTACATTGGTCGGTCAGATTCGACTTTTATTCACAATTCATGTAAGTATAATAATATATTGTGGGAGACTGGTGCCTAAGCTAGACTCTTGGCCTGTATCAGGACACCAGGATCCCACCCCTTCTCATTTTCATTTCATAAATTATGTACTAGGCGCGCTGACAGAATGTAAGGAATCATATGACATTGTTATAGTTTATTTAGTATGCTTAGAACTAGAATCGGTCTTTAAAACCTTTACCTCCGAAAACACAATGTTCTTCAAGGTATTGAAGGCTCTAGGTCCGGAGTCTATGTCAACTTAAAACGCGCGAAATTTCAAATTAGTTCTAGTAACTTTTTTTGGTGTGGTTTTTGGTGACGTGAAAGTGAGACGTGATGACCTAAGGACGGACTTTCGCCTTAATAGAGCGTCATATAAGCTCTTACGTTATACGTAGCAGCCAATGGTTTAATACGATTATGCACAAATAGTCACACAATATGAGTAATTGTATAGGTAGTTTGAATAATGTTATCAAGTTACTACGATACTGCCCTACTGCCATACAATTGCATATTCTATCGTCTGTACATAAGAGTGTAATTTTAACTACAATCAAATGATTTTTGGTAAATATTATTAGCGGTTGGGAGTACCCAGATATCGAGTAATGTACGTTCTTGACTTACATTTCGATTGTCAATAAATTTAATCCTTTGTATTGACATCATAATGCATGATAATAATTATGATATTCTGTATAATAAGGGTGCGTTCATACAGGGTGTAAATCACCTCATCACGAAGCCGTCAACCAAGCATTCTGTACATCAAACTAAGTAACATTACGCAAAAATTATTGCTGGGCAACAACTTTTTTTTTGGAGTTAAAAATCACGTTTTGTGGTATAACTCAATGTGACGCACTCAAAACATTGTACTGATGGATGGTTTGTATACTTGAATAGTACGGGGTTCGTGTAGGTATCTAAAGTAACAACCTTACAATAAAAGTTGTGCTTAAAAAAAAAACTTGTCAAAAAGTAGTAACTTCGACTTCGTTTCCAGGTATGGTGTAGAACCCAAAAATGATCGCAATGTTGAGGAGAACATGTGTCTTTCGGCTTCGTGAAGAGGTGTTTTACACCCTATATTAACTCACTTTTAAGTTGAATAAAACTCTTCATATTTCTAACGCATCATGTGTTTACATATTTATAGTCTGTACGCACCCTTCTATTGAATGCATCATAAAATGGGTAAGAATTTTAATAACAGGTGACTAAGGGCGGAAATCAGCGAGGCAGTCTCAAGAAATCTAGCCGTGAGAAATCATATTTCTATACAAAAATGCCAACTGTAGACTGCAACAAAAAAATGGAAGGCTATGAAAGAAATCTAGTACAGCATGAAGTTAAGAATAATTGTATACTTAAACAAATCAACATTAAATCAGCACTTATTGAAACTAAAATTCAAGTTTTTTTTTTTAATATTATGCTATAACTTACTTACGTATAACTGACAGTAAGTAAATATATACCACGTCTCGCAGCTATCGGCGTTTTTATAAACGGAGTCAGCTTGAAATAACCTATCCGCGTCACCTACCGGTCACTTGATTCATAGAAAAATCACACAAAGATTTTCTGTGACGTTTTGTTTCTGACTGTCTGTAAGCTAAATGTCAAACAAACAGAGATAGCAACCTACCGAAACCGATCAGTAAGTTATTGAAAATGGCCGCAAATCAAGACTGAACAAACATATTTTGGGCACGCTAAAATTCGGCTCCCGATTTCCATCAGACGATAAAGAGGTCAAGAACAGGCCATCAAGCAAAAACGAAGACTTAAAAATAACTTTGTTTTAAACCTGCGTCTCAGAAGATCGTATGTGCCAACGCAGTAGCCGCGCCTTGCAAGCGGTAAAGTGTATGACTCAACCTACAGTCACCATCCGATGGGTTGCCAATCTGTTATTGCCGACGCATAATATTGATCTTTATACCTAACACGTCACGGCATGTGGTCGCAGTTTACAGTATTTTTTTAGAAATAAAGTTATTAAATATTTTTTGCATCATTATCAAACAAAGAGAGGAGCTCGTGGCTAAATAATAACAGCCGCTCTGGTCGATTTTAGGTTAAGCCGTGCTTGCCTAAGTTAGTCTGTGGATGGACCACCCATACATACCGAGTTTCCTCCGTGCCTTGGACCTGGCTGTCATTTGTAAAGATCTTTGACAGTCGTTGGTAAAAAGGCTAGGCAGATACAAACAAAGAAGGATTGCTTTACTTTACTAGCTCCAATTTGTTGGTGATTCATTTGGTCTATACAACGTGTAACAGAAAGTGTATAGTCATATGAAAGGGCCTGCTAACTGAACCACTTTTTCTTTGGGACCACCATCGAAATCGCGTAAAAATAATCAGCTGTCTCATACATTTGGTCGAGTAGGTATTGGAATTTAGTATGGGGGCGATTTCGATGGTGGTCCCAAAGAAAAAGTTGTTCAGTTTGATGGTCTGTAGCACACCCATTCATATGACTATACTCTTTCCGTTACACGTTGTATAAACAAACTTTTAATACTTATCGTACTAAAAACATTGGAGCTAGAAGGAGCAGTCACGTTTACGGCATCTGCAGCGAACGGCGCATCATACCTGACGTCACGAAAGATGCTACAACGCGCAAACAAAGTGAGACGTTTTTGAATCCCACGAGCTCATACCACATCAATCCACCTTCCTTCCTTCCATCTACCTTCTTTCATCGGGTGTGCAGACATACTGCAGGTTACCTGAACTTTGTCGATGTTCCACACATTCGCACGAACTCACGAAGCGCTATGCTACATCTTTAATTATGCGCACGACCAAGGAGTGGAATTCCCCGCCTGGGTCGGTTTTCCCAAGTTCATATGCCCCCAAACTATTTAAGTCGCGAGTTCGCTTCTTTTGTGTTAGCTCGTTTCATCGTCGACCTCATCTTTGTCTTTAGGACAAGATTCGAGGTAAGGAGTAGGTTCATTTCACGACATATTACAAAACCCTCCGCTGTGTCTGTTCGCGATAAACTCAGAAACTACTGCACCGATTTTAATGCTGTTTTCATCAATGGATAGAGTGGTTCTCGAGAAAGATTTAAGTATATAATTTGCATGGCATCAACTAGTAACATATAAAAAAAACAACGGCAAAATCAACTATCGGACAGTATAGTCCACTAGACAACACGCATCAGGTCAAAGAATCCTTCCTTTTCTATGAGGTACGCTTCCAACATATCCCTGTATCTCTCATCATTCTCCTGTCAATATCCCAATTCATTTGCGGACACCGCAGCATGGCTTTTTCTTCCACATATACCTCTCATTACTCATCATCACATAAGACACCTCCTTTCTTGGTCCATTCATGGTTTCTTTGGTCTTCGTCTACTCTTGTCTTATACCTATCCACATTCATACTCAGAACTTTCTTCATAACATTTTCCTCATTCTCCGTGCCACATGGCCCATTGTCCATACCAGGTCCTGGTATGGACAATAGGCCATGTGGCTGATTACAACACAAATTTTCAGTCACCGGCGCCACTTTCAGGCTTCCTCTTATGTACTCTTTTTTAATTTTATCCATTCGCGTAACACCATACATCCCCCTTAGCATTGTCATCGCAGCCACACGTAAATCTCTTTCATTCATCCTTTCTGCGGCCCAACATTCTGTCCTTTTATCTCTGTACATTTGTATATTTGATACTGAAGTTTGGGCTTTCGTAGACTAGAGACAAGGCTGTCCCAAGACAGACTATTTTTCTTCTAGTGCGAGCGAGACAGACTATTTATTCCCTTTAGCAATAGTCTGTTTTAAGGGGGAAGCGTCAGGGAAGCCCGCGAAATTCAAATTTTCTTACAATTTTTGCAATTTGCAGG
The DNA here is from genome assembly GCA_916618015.1 of Xestia c-nigrum. Classification (NCBI taxonomy): domain Eukaryota; kingdom Metazoa; phylum Arthropoda; class Insecta; order Lepidoptera; family Noctuidae; genus Xestia; species Xestia c-nigrum. The sequence continues at coordinate 5,630,572 of OU745246.1, read as the reverse complement.
TCACTGCTAGGTTGTATGTTGATGAAAATATCGTTCGCGACTGTAAGACGTATGTAGTTACAGAATAATGATCATCGAAATCATCGATTCATCGCTTTCACCATAAGGCGCGGGACAAACACGAGCGGCGTATGGCGAATGGCGGTGGCGCGGGTGCACAGGGGGCGAGGAAGTGGCGCCATTTCCTCGCCCTCCGCGCACCCGCATCCGCGCCAGCGCCGCGCCACCGCCATACGCTTCTCAAACATGACCAGCGCCTAAGACAGCCTTGTCTCTAGGCTGCGAAAGTCCTAAGAGCTTATTTCATTATACACAAGACTGTCTTTAGACAGACCATTACCCCACTAGTGCGAGCGAGACAGAATTTGTATTCCCTTTAGCAATATTCTGTCTAAAGACAGTCTTATTTTTAGTGTGCAAAAGCCCTTAGTCGTTCAATAATCTCGAACATACCATACTTTATTAGCATTCTTGTATGCGAATGGACTGTCGGTTGATGCAGTATGGAAACATCGGCAAAGATAAACAGATGGGTGACGTCTGTTGTTCTGCAAACCAATTTGTTCGAAGTGAATGAACTTATTTGGGGGCGAAACGTTTTTGCGCGACGATATTAAAGCTGATCAATCAGAGTATACATTCATATGCTCTAGAAACGGTCGAGAAAACATTGTAAGAAAACCGGCAAGACTTTGAACTAAAAATTCTTGACATTTATTATGACAGGACATCCACCGTATCTCAGTGTCACAGAGGAAACTTGCACCCTTGATTGTGAGTTGCAAAATTCAACAACATTCATTGCGTGTTTTGCGTTGTTGAGCTGACGAAGATTTCATACTAATATGACGTACGAACCGCTGCTAAAATTCTTTACCCCTTTTACTGAGGGTGTCACCGTGTCACTTAATTGATGCAGCTGCCTGTACATAACGAATGAGCAAATAGCGTTTGATAGTCCATTTGTCGAGGAAGGCTATAGGCTATATAAGATCACGCTATGACCAAGAGGAGCGGAGCAGCAATGAAAAATGTTGCAAAAACGGGGATTTTTTAAAAATTGTTTTTCTCTCTTATGTGACGCAGACGAAGTTGCGTGGGCCAGCTAGTCATCATATAAGTCTGGAATCACCCACTGCTGGGTATAGGCCTCCGCTGTTTCTGTCACAGTTTCCCGTCTTTTATCCAAGTGTTTTCCGCGACTTTGACGATGTCGTCGACGCGACGAGCTTTAGAACGACACTGGGTTTACTATAATCGGGTACAACTCTGCCTAACCCCTCAGGGATCAAAGGCTTGATGTTATAATATGTCAAGTAAATACATCCATTAACTTTTGCCGTGACTCATGTGCTAAGTGATTCAGACACGCACTAACCCAACCTTAGTACGCACTCGTAAAAGATAAACACATATTTATATAGGTTAATGTGGTTTAGCATTGATTTGAGTTATGGTTTAACGTCGTAATTTCGTAAAATTACTTTATCACAAAGACCTTTACCAAGATTTTTTCCAGTCCATCATCTGCATAGCCTTTTCCCAACTATATTGTGGCTAGCTTCTGTACTAACCGAATGCAGCTGAATATCAGCATTTTACATGGAGCGCCTATCTGACCTTTACAACCCAGTTAGTCTAGCAATCTTTTTTTGAGCTAAAATCAACAAACATATTGAGAGTAATTCTATTCTGCATAATTATGAGTATTTTACAACTTAGAACTGCTTAACTAAACTCCAGAATCTACAACCTGAAGCACTTGGTAACATGAATCAGTTCCGTTGGTATTTTTTTTTTAAATAAAATCCGATTAAGGAAGGGATAAGTACCACATTTTAAATGACTGATTGTTAGAATATCAAACCTAACAAGATGGACTTAAGAGGCCTGCGGAGCATGCGTTTTCATACACACGTAATATCAAAATAATTTGTAAATCAAACATATTCTTAAGGTATGGTGCATTTATTTTGATTGGATTACAGAATAATTATATAGGTTCCCAAACACATATTTTGGATGTACCAAGACTTATGAGAAAAATAAATATTCTGTAGAAATTTTAAATTCCTCATATCTCGTCTTTATATCATTGTCCTTTCAAAATAGTTATTTGGGAACATAGATATTCTATAATACTATGGTAAGGTACCTACTTTGTGCACAATGGTATAAGTACAAGGTACTGAATCAGAAGACTTCGGTAAACGTTCTATGTGTCACCGTTTCTACTTTTCCATTCCCACATAAGCAGCGGTTCCTATGCGACCATGTGTTTGTAATTTGTATGTCATTAAAATAGTCGCGCACCGTTGCACGAGTACAATCGTCAAAACTGATTGTACCATTATTTTATAATGTTATCTTTGTATTCGTTAAAGTAATCCCGCCATCATAGATAATCTATACTTAATATTATAAAGCAGAAGAGTTTGTTTGTTTGTTTGGTTGAACGCGCTAATCTCAGGAATTACTGATTCAAATGGTTTTTTTTTGCGTTGGATAGTCCATTTATCGAGGAAGGCTATAGGAGTATAGGCTATATAACATCACGCTATGACCAATAGGAGCGGAGCAGTAATAAGAAATATTGCAAGCGGGAAACTCACGCGAACGATGTCGCGGGCAAAAGCTAGTACCTACACTAAAAAATACAAGACCTGCCAGTAGAATGGCTAGATTCGTAGTTGCGAATTTTCCGTGGAAATGATTTTTTCCTTTTGCCGACCTTTGTAGCGACACCTAGCAGTATTAAGCAGATGAGACGCAATACCCTGTCTGCCCGCTTAGCATGAGCACCGGAGAAACGAGAGAGACTCGACAAATCTTTTGTTCATCTGTCATTGAATCGACAAAATGACAGATGAACAAAAGGTTTGTTTGTCGACTCTCTGTCGTGTCTACGATGGCCATGCTACGCAAGCTGGTCTGATATCAATTTCCGCGACTACGATGAAACAGCAAAAGAAAATCATTTATTTACCGATGTTGGTCCCATCGGCAAAGTTGTTAAGTTTGATGGCCTTGTGAAAACATCTTTTTGATACATCGACTGTCCATGTGTAAACTATCGAACGATTTGGATAGGATATAAAAGAAAGAAAAGAGAGAAGTAAGTATGCAAGAAGACATGCTGCGCCCACCCCACATGAATTGGTAATTGGGATAAGGGCAAAACAATGATGATAAAAATTGGGTTTTATTTATACAGAAATAGTCGTTAATGACGAAGTTATCCATAAAATAAACATCAAATCGCTGTCCTCTAAGGTCCATGTTCACCGAAAAGATAACGGTCTGATTATCTAAAAAACAGCTATCACTGTGACATGCTCCCATATAAAAATGCGTTTTAAACAACTGTTTAGATAATCAGACTGTCATCATTTTGGTAAACATGGACCTCTGTTCACTTTGAATAGTTTATCTATGATAAATGATGTTTATTTTGTAAGTAGGTTATCACAAACACTTTTACACGTCTTTTTTTTAAACTAGATGGGGCCGGTGTTTCGTACCTGACTACTCTGAGAAGAAACAGCCGAAACAAACTCAGAGGTCATGGTCTCTTTTGAAGTCCAGACATAATCTTGCTGAACAGTCGACATGCCATATACACGCTGTATTACAATAGTCGTGAGTCGTTGGAGCACTGAGATATTTCTGACAAAGGTTTTCAACAACGAGGACACATTCCGATAGGTGTTGCAGCTTTGACGTCATAAATATACGCAGTCGTTTAACTGTCCTTACTGCTAACCATGAGCAAGTATTATAACAACCGTGTCGGAGCAACGATGTATTGAGTGGGTTTTGAAGTATTTCAAGACACAATATATCGCCTGTAATACACGAAGGGTTTTTGGCAACCACATTTTCCCACTTATGATGCGGTTCCTTTTAATAGGGGCGACGACGGGGGGTGTTTTAAGAATACACAATTTTAAATTTACTACCAAGCATGTGGCTAAACGTACCTTGGGGTAACACAAAGATTCTGTACAAATGCATGGTCTAAAGAACTCTTTTAAGACACGACTTGGCTAGCAAATAAAGCCTAAAAAAAAGAAGAGAAAAGGCTAAATTATGCCAACACTCTGTTCCGATACCTCTGGACAAAGATTTCTGTAGCTGGATGCTATCTTCAAAAATTAAAGCGCAAAAGGAGAGGAAGAAGAGTTTGATAAAAACCATAGGTTAGTGTTTGGAATCCTAGTTTTACCAACTTTCAAATTCGTTTGGGTACGATAGGCTGGTACGTCAGTGACAAACACCAGCATATGTTGGTCTCGCGTTCAATTGAAACTTCGTACTCCAGCAAGCTGAAGGTAAATGCGTTACCAGTACCACAGACGTGGGGTCTTCTATACCTGGCACTCGAGTCCTAATCATGTGTCTCAATCAAACAGTATCGATTGTGCAAACCTACTCGTCCGAGTCCGAAGATAAACAGATAAAACCTGTAGCGACCTTCGACACTTCAGATTCGCTGCGACGATAACCCAGAGATAATGACAAAAGTGAACTTTTCTGTGGGGAATTCGTTTGAGACTGGATTTTCAAAGATGATGATCGGAGGCGGGAACCTTCGATGCAAAGACTAAGCGATCGACTACAGGTATCCAGGGTATAAACAGACCGTCGACCAAGCATCATGTACATCATACTACGTAACTTTACACAGAAAATATTGCTGGGAAAGACTTTCTGTTTATGTGTGTGTTGCGTTTCGGTTTTGTTTTCTTCTCGTATGGTCTACTGATAGTTCTTCTGCGTTAAGGGGCCGGCGGAGCATGCGTCGTTCATACAAACGTAAAACAAAAATAATTTGGAAATCAAACATATTCTTAAGGTAGTGTGTGATTGGATGACAGAATATCTATGTTCCCAAATATATATTTGGAAGGACAATGATATAAAGACGAGATATGAGGAATTTAAAATTTCTATAGAAAGCTTATTTTTCTCATAACTGTCGGCGTTATGCTGTTTCTGGTAGTATCTGTAAACGAATCTACGAAGGAGAAGTGTGGTAGTGTGGATTTATGTAAAAAAAAAGTATAAGCCGAAAAAATCTAAGTTTAGGAGGTTACTAAGGCTGTTGTTACTGATAGTGTTGACATTCAAACTCAAACTCAAATCATTTATTTCAACTAGACCATTACGGCACTTTTGAATGTCGATAAAACGAAAAAAAAGGCTACAGTCACAGACACAAGGCATAATAACTTAAGAATGTACTGTAGTTGCCCATTCCCTAGCGTAGATCTCTATGGAGAAGAACGGGCAAGAAACTCATGCATTGGAGCAGATAGGGGTCTGATAACATTTGGCTATCGATTTGAACATGTTTAAGTATCGGGAGAGCTACAACTGGCCACGCTTACGAAACACAACGAATCATCAATGAGGCAAGACTATCAGAACATTACAAATGAAATTGTCCTTGTCCGTGAACCATCGACGCTAAATCAAACGCTTCCCGGATCATATGACATCAGAGTTCATCGCAGGTTCATAGATTTCGGTGCACAATTGTTCGTGGCAACTATTTGTGAAACTCATTGCCCCCAGTTGACCTGGCTGCAAGATATTACAGCTGCTGATGATTCACTAATTTACTTTACTTATAACCCGGAAAAACCATATCGTGTTGTTTTTAGTTACAATTTAAGTTTGTGATACTGCAGCGGGAACTAGCAAAGAGAATGAGGATTTAAGGACTTTGTTTGAACACTTTTTCTACATAATATTGACTTCATAACCAGTCCTCTTTCTGTCAGTCTGTAAATATGGTTATGGTCATAACCGCTATGCATTATAAACGTCTAAAGAACAGGATTAAATGTTCCTTATTCTCTATTTGAAAAGGGAGCATCATCCTACCTTTATCGTTTTGTATATGGTGAGCTACCTACTCCCCGACAATTGTTATTCGTGTTATCTCGCAGATATCATTGCTTGGGCGACGACGCAGGATTTTGTGATACGTTAGGATCGTGCGCAGATCCTATATACCTAAATGGCACCACAAACTTTAGTGGAAATAATAGGGAGAAACACCTATTAACAGGTGGTTTATATCGGACATTCAAAGATAAAGCAAAGAGCAAAATACAAACTAAGAAGACCGATCAACTAACCACATACAATACTACAGTCAAGCAGATAGAAAATCAATTGAAAGCACTTAAAGTAGCAATATTGTTGCAGGCCATTCAACTGGCAGTAGATAAATCAGTCCAAACGAAATGTATGCTATTCGTTACAATGATAGTAACACTTCCTATGACTAATAAAAACATCAATCTGTTGACACGAAATGCACAAATTCAAATTCTTCTGATAACAGACTGTCATTTGTTTATCCATTCATTTACTCTTGAGGTTATTATGTGTGTTTTACTTTTTATTATGTGTGAGGCCAAGGCCAAAAAAGAGGTTTTCTATTGTCTGCTGGTTCTACTCTTGACCTCAATCTCACCTGATGGAGAGCTATGGGTGTGGTGTAGGATGGACCAGAAGAAGCCTACCCAGAAGATGTCTGGTCACTCTAACAAGGCTGAAGGGCCATGATGGTTGAAAGAGTTTCATATAAAGGCTAAACAAAATATGTCTTCTGGCAAGGAGTTATTAATCGATTAGTACAGGCAGGGGTAACAAACTCATGGCAGTTGCTTACTGTTCTTTTGTTTTGTAAACGATGCCGAGGTTACAAACGTTAATACGCGTGTTAACCCCACTAACAAATAAATTAACACTTCCTGTGCGACCACAATTAAGATCAGAGTCATCATCAATATGATTTCACTTATACATACTGCGAAAACCTATACATTTTATTTCGGGTATTATAGGTACTCTAATCCTACAAGTGAAATAATATAACAAAAAAATATATTATATAATAAATAAATATCGGTGGACATTAACATACAGCGCCATCTAGTGCCACACTAAGCAAGGCTTGTGTCGTGGACACCAGATAGTTCATATGGATACATAAATACTTTTTGTTTGTAAATACATACTTATTATACATATAAACATCCATGACTCGGAAATCGGCGTATTGGTAGTGAGGCTATAAATATATACAACATCAGTTATAGCTAGTGCTGGAAAATCGCAAAGAGTATCGCAAAATTCTAAGTTCTGAATTTCTGATTCAAATTTAAGGATAATTAAAAACATGACGTAGGTACTTTTGCCTTATCTCAAAAACAATGTAAATAATATATTTGTATTATGAGGAAAAGAAGGCACACTTCTGTGTAGGTACCTTATTAATTCAAATAACAATTGTATTAAAACACCTGTATCAGCAATGAAATTGCATTATTTTACTTATACTTATGTTAATTTGTAACAGTTTGCAAATAGAATAAGAATTTTACATGGTTTTCTATTTGGTTGCAGGAATCCGTTGGATGCGAGTCGCAAGGGACCGGTCAATGTGGCGACACTTGGGGGAGGCCTATGTCCAGCAGTGGACGTCTTTCGGCTGAGATGATGGGTTTCTATTCTATGGATATGATGACTGGCACTTTGTTTGGTAGACAATTAATAGAGCTATACATACCTACTAAAAATTAAAACTTTTCCCATCTGTCTGTGGTGTTTTTTTCTTCTTAGCTTATCGCTGGCCATTACACACAGAGCCATCTAGTGCCACACTAAACAACGCTTGTGTCGTGGACACCAGATAGTTGATATACTACATAATTATTTACTTTTTGTTTGTAAATACATACTTAACATACAAACATATTTAAAACATCCATGACTCGGAAGTAAATGTCCATGCTCATCACACAAACATTTGCTCCTACCGGGATTCGAACCCTAAGAACGTAAGGCAGCCTCACTACCACTGCGCTGTCAATGCGTGGTCATGCATTGTTCTTATAAACCACAAAACATATTTTGATGAAATTTTCATCATAATTTAGAGAATTTATTCCAGAAGGTTTATATTATGATGAGACTTCACTGTGTAGACCAAGGAGTGTTCCCAGATTTGATGAAATACAGTAAAGTCATACCTCTTTTCAAATCCGGGGACAGTAAAGATGCCAATAATTATAGACCTGTATCCGTGTTACCAGTTTTTAGCAAGGTTTTTGAAAAAGTAATGCTTAATCAAATGCTCTATCATTTTAACACCAACAGAATCTTGCATGATCGACAGTATGGTTTCACCAAGGGACGTTGTACAACTGACGCTGGTGTAACCCTATTAAAGCACGTTTTTGCTGCGTGGGAAGAGTCCCAAGACGCAATAGGAATTTTCTGTGATCTCTCCAAAGCTTTTGACTGCGTAACTCACGACACATTACTTTTGAAACTGGAGCATTACGGACTGGGTAAACTTGCACTTAGCCTGGTAAAATCATATTTGAGTGATAGAAAACAACACGTTCAAATAAATGGTGTCAATTCACAGGGTTTGAAAGTAAAAATGGGGGTTCCACAAGGCTCAATATTGGGTCCTTTCCTTTTTCTAGTCTATATAAATGATCTACCCTATTTATTGAAAAACCAACCACATAATATCGTGTTATTTGCTGATGACACTTCCCTAATTTTTAAGATAAATAGACGGGCCCAAAATCTAGATGAGGTGAATAACGCCCTTCTTCAGGTCCAAAATTGGTTTACAGCAAACAATTTGGTATTGAATGAAAAGAAAACTAAATGCATAAGATTTTCATTACCGAATGTTAAAAGTAGTGATTGTGAGATAATATTGAATAAAGAGAAACTCGAATTCGTAGATAAAACGGTTTTCCTGGGGCTTACGCTTGATTCAAGGCTACAATGGGGGTCTCATTTAACATCGCTTGCGGGGCGCTTAAGTTCAGCAGCATATGCCATCAGAAAAATCCGTCAATTCACTGATGTAGATACCGCTAGACTGGTCTATTTTAGTTACTTCCATAGTATAATGTCTTACGGTATTTTGCTATGGGGACGGGCTGCTGATATTGAGTCTATATTTATTCTGCAGAAAAGAGCCATCAGAGCCATATATAATCTTCGTAGGCGCGATTCTCTAAGGGAACTATTTAAGGATATTGGCATCATGACGGTTCATTGCCAATACATCTACGAAAACATAATGTACGTCAGAAAAAATCTGCATCTTTTTGGTAAAAGAGGTGACAGACACAATTACAGTACTAGAAATAGGAACCAACTAGTTCAGCCAGGCTTTAGACTCGCTAAAGTAGACTCATCTTTCATGGGGTACTGTTTGAGATGCTATAATAAAATTCCACAAAGTATTCTTGAACTGAATGAGACGAAATTTAAAACATGCATTAAACGCACACTATGTAAACAAGCATATTACAAGTTGAGCGATTATATCGCTGATAAAAATGTTTGGCTTAATGCTGGTCCTGCTCCACATGGACAGGGGCGCAAAAATTGATAGCATTAAATGGTATTGTTGGAGCTGCTGAAGATTGTACAACTATCTTTGCATTGTATAAATTCAATATCTTTAGTATTATATAACCTCATATCCCATATTGTGTGAGTGCCATGTACTAGAATGCTATCATTCACTGGAAACCTACGTTTTTATTTTTTATTTTTTGACTTGAATGTGCCCTGGCGGTTGAGAGTATGTCATGCTCTCTCAAATGTCTCGCTGATGGTGGCGCGTGTGTCGGACCATTTAGTTCCCTTCAAAATGGTTGAGCTGAATGGTGCTGATCCATGCGTCATGTTCGTGAACGGGCGCTGTCAGTTGTGACTGGTCATCTCTTAGTCGCCATGGTTTATTTGAATTAATTATTTTGTTTTTGAGTTGTATTTTATTTTTGTTTTGCTATGGACACTTTTAACGTGCACATCTTGCTACATTGTTCTCACATAATATACCATCTCAACAAGAATGATGTAAGCAAGATTTTGTAACAATATTTTGATTTAAAAGAGTGTCCATGGAGTTTCTTGCCCGTTCTTCTCCATAGAGATCTACGTTAGGGAATGGGCAACTACAGTACTTTCACAGTTTTTATGTCTTGTGACTGGGACTGTAGCTACTTTAATTGTTCATTTTTGTTTCGACAATTCAAAAGTGCCTGTAACTGGCCTACTTGAAATAAATGCTTTGATTTTGATTTTGATTTTGAAAAGTCATCATCATTTACCTAGCCTTTTCTCAACTCAGTCGGCTTCCAGTCTAACCAGAAGCAGCTGAATACAAGTATTTTACATGGAACAATTGCCTACAACCCAGTTAGTACTGGGTAATACGATACCCTTTGGTAAGACTGGATTATTTACTTTACTTCACTGAATAAAGTTAAGTAAATAATTTTGAGAGGCAGATGCTTCACTGGAAGAATGGACCTAAATAGCCCGCATCATTTATCAACAATAAAACATCTGATATAGGTTTAATAATGAACATGGAAAGAAATATAACAAAAAAATTTATGTTCTGCCATGCCAAGCAGTGGCAGGTGGCTGGTTGTCAAATAAACAGGATTTTATAAATACAACAGTGTTATGTTACTATGTTAAATCCTTCCTGCTGACTAAAAAAATAACAGAACATTCTTTTAATACAAACTACTTGGCGTACTTATTGAAAACTCATTTTAACAGTGAAATATTTTAAATCCCATTTTTATCTGCATATCCTTTTCCCAACTATGTTGGGGTCATCTCACAGCCTAATCAGATGCAGCTGAATACCAGTATTTTATATGCACCGACTGCTTATCTATTTTATAGCTCTACTAGCTGACCCACGCAACTTCGTCTGCGTCACATAAGAGAAAAACAAAGGGAAAAAAGTAACCCCGTTTTGGCAACATTTTTCATTTCTGCTCCGCTCCTAATGGTCGTAGCGTGATGTAATATAGCCTAAAGCCTTCCTCGATAAATGGTCTATCCGACACAAAAAGAATTTTTCAATTCGAGCCAGTAGTTCCTGAGATAAGCGCGTTCAACCAAACAAACAAACTCTTCTGGTTTATAATATTAAGTATAGATTTAGTAACCAAATAAAGCCTTGTTTAATGAAATGAAATTTAATGAAATGGAATTGTGGGCAACCTCTTTTATTAACTGTAATTTCATCATAAGATGCATAATGGAGGTAAATAATTATTATGCTATAATTAGATAATCAAGTATGAGCCCACTTAACAATATGTATGTCACTGTCATCAGCACTTGCACACATATTATTCTTATTCGCCGTTTGCATAGTCCGGTTTAAATAAATATTAATGTCCCAAATAATTTGACACATTATTGTTTAGTTTATTATTCTTGACCTAATTATGAATACTTAGAGGATCAAAGATTAATTGGAAACGCAACCACGCAACTTCGTCTGCGTCACATTAGAGAGAAAAACGAAAGGAAAAAAACCCCGTTTTTGCAACATTTTTCATTCCTGCTCCGCTCCAAATAGTCGTAGCGTGATGTTATATAGCCTATAGCCTTCCTCGATAAATGGACTATCCAACACAAAAAGATATTTTCAATTCGAACCAGTAGTTCCTGAGATTAGCGCGTTCAACCAAACAAACAAACAAACTCTTCTGTTTTATAATATTAGTATAGATAAGTCCAGGTTTCCTTACAAAGATTTAAATGCTCTTTAATTAAGAGAATGTGTCCTAGGACATAAACCATACCAAGGAAGAACATCTAACATGTCACATAAAAATGAATTAAGATTAAAATACATTATGTCTGTACAAAAAGTAAAAAAACAAACAAAAATCTTACCATATGAGGAGTACTCTGTGTGTAAACGATGACATTGCCAAACGTCTCCGTCAGCAGCGCCAAATGCAGTGTGATCGCTAAGCCCAACATGATGGACGCACGTTATACGTGCTGTACTTTTGTGATGCTCAAGTCTCATGCGCTCCTACGCAGTTGGGTGTAGGCCGATGAGGTGGTTGCATGGTTTTGTACCTGAAACAAGGATAGAATAACATAAAAAGGGTTTTCCGACTGGATGTTTTTGTACTAGTTGTAAATCTCTTTTGTATTTATTGCTTTAAGAATTTTTGGAAAGACTGAAATTCTCTATGATGTAGACACAAGGGAAGATGCAGCTCATCCATTTCAGTATTTAAACAATAATTAGATATTATATAATTAACTTTGATGAAAAATACTATTTGTATCAACAGTGCATTATAGATAATGAGTATATTGTAAAAAAGAATAATGTAGTTAGTCATAGTAACTAGTTAGTGATTACTTTGTAATTTTAGTGCATTAGCAATCCAGTAACAAGTTTTATAAGAGAGTAGGTATCCGAGTTTCAATTTTACAAGGGTTACAAATGCCATTAGGACAGATGTGTTACCCAATAAGAAAGAAATAAAATTTGATGTAAGTACCTATTTACTGACACTGCTTGTTGTGAACCAGCAACAATGGGAACTTAGATATTGGCCACACATAGTACAAAAAGTAAAAAACAAAACAAAGTGTTGTTTTTTATAGCTATATAGTTTCTTTAAAGTCACAATGTCACACAAGGTGAAAAATTGGTCATAACTGGACTAGAACAAGTAGGAACACATACATTACACAGTCAAAACATAAAAGTATACTTTTTGGTCAATCTCAGCACAATCTAAACTTTATCTTGACTTCTTATTTTGGTCACTATGTCAGGGATGTAGGTAGGTATAAGTCAACAACCCAGTAAAAATATTTTAAAACAATATCAGGAACTGGTTTGACGAGTTCCTAGCCAGCCAGCAAACGTTAACAACACAGTGATGCACAAAGAAAATGTTTTGCGGATGATAACGATTCGGTTTCGTAACTAAAACATTGTAATTATTAATTTTACATAAAAACAGCAAAATGTCATGGAGTAGAGAAAAGACAAATAAGGTAATTCAATTATTCGTCGGCCTTGGCTCATGTGTTTATCGACAACAATAACTTCCTGAGATGTCCACACACAAAATAGAACACTGCAAATATCATGAAACACACGCATGAACAGTTTAATATTGTTTGTTCGACACAACGCTACTTACTATCTATTAAACGATATTATCTCCTCCGATTTAGTCAGAACACACTACGTTTGTCAACAACACACTTTATCATGAGAATTTAGACGAAACTAACAGGAAAAATTATAAATTACGACTAATTCATTCTTCCAATCCTCGGTGCAGGAAAATTAGCGAAACGTCAAACTGAAGTGTGTTCTAAAATGTTCACACTTGTCAAACTTGTCGTTCCGATTGTTTTCAATAATTTGGGGTAAGTTGTACAATGTCTTCTAGTAGTGAGTATTTTTCATGTATATGAAATCTTTATAATAAAAACGATTATTATTGGAGACAAAAAATTTGAAAGAAACAAATTCTTTTTTTCTTTTGTCGATTAGATTTATAACTTTGGGCCAGGTTCGGAACGCACGGTTAGGTCATCAGACTAGATGTCAAAATTGACAAATATTTGAGGTGATTATTTCAATGTTCAAAATATCAACAAAGATTCCTTTTCAACTCTTCCCTAGTCGCTGGATAGATGGCGCTGATCATTTTACGTTACCTTCACTTGTAATTTTTATTATTCGGAAGCATTATTACGAAAGTATTGACAGTCAACGAACGTACGTGAAGTGTGTTTTTCCAAGCTGGATTTTTGGCTTCGGCACCTTGTACCGTACCTTGTACTCGTATGTAATGCTAACTCACAAAAAAATTCAAAGCTCAAAATATGTCGTTTCAATGTATTTTTTTGTGTGACCAGTCGAAAAAAAAAAGAACAAAGAAAAACGGCATCTGCCATGCATCTGTTAAGTTTCACAGACCATAAAGAGCGTTAGTTTTATTGTGTACGCACGAGTAATAAGCCATTATTTAGCCGTGAAAATAATTTGATTGACGATGATAAACATTTCAACATTCATGATTCCAGTCTTTTAAAGACACGAGTTAATAGCAAAGCGCCTGATTATTTTAAATAGCTTTTTGGTCTGTACATTATTTTAAGGTGCCTGCAAAGAGTTTAGTAATCTAAATGGAAGGCGCCTGTTTGAAACAAAGTTTTCCGAATGCTGGGTTTAAAGGAACCTAACGGGGGGGGGGGGTGGGGGTGCCCTAAGTCCCGAGATTATGGGGGCAAAGATACTTCCGTATGTTTGTTTGACAATATTTCGAGAGTTTACAATATCGCTAGAGAGATTAATTACAATCTAACGTGTTTGACAATTTTACGGTGACAGGGACAGACATTAATCAAGTTTACCTACTTGTGGAGATTCTAGCTTTTAGTATATTTTTTCTCCTACTCCTACTTAGGTACCTACTGATATCCTTTATTCCTCTAGAATATTGGAGCAGTGTGTAGGTGCAGCATGTCGTTCGCAATACAGTACTTTCTTGCTTAAACAGTTTTTGAATCAAATTCAGACCACACGCCTTGTCTAAAAGAAAAACGCATTTTTTACGGCACGGTTGACATAGTGACTGGACGAATGCGACCATTGGCTGCTGCGTTGCGTGTCGAGGGTTCGATTCCCCTGCCGGGGTTGCGGGCCTGTTCGAAAGAGATACCGCTTCCCCGGAACATAAAGGGCGAGGATGGAACATGGATGGGTTTTAGTCAGTAAGAGTCTGACACTCCCTCCCGCTCCGCCCAGAGTGGGAGAAGTCATTTGATGATTTCCCATCCTAAAAAAAAATAAAAAGGGTTCGATTCCCGCAAAGAACAATATTTCTTTGACCTACAAGTAGATAGTTGTTCCGGATCTGGATGTTAGTGTATGTAACTTACAAACATTTAAACGCATGCTTGTTTGTAAACATAGAACCGAAAATGGCTTCCCGTTAAATAGCTATTTATAAGAACCGAAACAAATCAGTGTAAATACCCATAAATAACTAGCCATAAATAGCATTAATTTATCTAATTTAGTCATGACAACCGTTCTCCTAACTAATTAGACACCTAATTAAGTGATCAGATAAGAAAAACAAAGCGTTGAAAATTAATGTTGGTTTTGCGACTTGTTAATTGCAATTTGCAAGCTAAGCGGATCTGCGTAAGACTAAGAATAGAATCGCTGTCGAGGTTAAAATAGGAAGCATGAAATGACAACGAGAGGATCTGCATGAACAAACAAGTTATAAATAAAAAAAACCCCTGACACATAGTGCGATAATTTCAAGGTATTTTTTTCTTACCTGTAGTGCGATTTAGTTGAAATTGTCAAGTAAGGAAATGCCGTAGGCCAAACTCTTTCATATTTTGATCCCCATATTGAGGGAGTTGTGAAAAAATAAATATAATTCACCATTTTGTGGTGGTGGCCATCTTGGATTTGAAATTTATCATAGCGTATAGTATTCTACTAGTCAAGCCCTTTCATTTGATACCCATGTTGAGGGAGTTGTTGAATAAATATTGAGCCGCAGCGAAGAAACAATATGTCAATCCCATAAGGGTAGCGAACTGTTGCTGCAAAATCCCATACTTACATCATGAAGAGTAAGTAGTAACTTGTGCCAAGCTTTTTGACTAAAACTTTCCAGCTTTACCAAGAAGTTTTAGTAAATGTACATAGGTATGTTCAATTGTATATGTCACCGTAAAATTGTCAAACACGTTATATTACAATATAACGTGTTTTTTCTCGCGATATTGTAATGTCTCGAATTATTGTCAACTGAACATACGGAAGTATCTCTGCCCCCATAATCGGGACTTGGGGCACCCCCCCGTTAGGTTAGTTTCCTTTAAACCCTGCACTCGGAAATAGGGGGCCCGAAGCGGGGCTCCGTCGACTACGCTTTTTAGGGGGAATATAGAGTGTTTTAAGGTTATGTTATATTAATCGGTATTTCTCAGGAATGGTGTATTATCTTTTCATGAGAGTTGTGCCACTAGGCAAGGGGGACCCCTCCTTCCCTCCACACCGCGTAAGTTGACTACCATCGCATGCATTTCACGAAAAATAATGCGTTTTGTTGTAAGCAGTATGTTCATTTGACAATAATTCGAGACTTTACAATATCGCTAGAGTTATTACAATATAACATATTTGACAATTTTACGGTGACATATATACTCACTAGAAATATGCAGGGAACCTGCTATGGACATATTGGGGGTCAAAGTTACAACTTTTTGACAAGTTTTTTTTTTAAATACCTGTTTTTTTTAGATTTTGACTTTTTACACCTCCACGACCCCCGTACTATTCAATCCATCCATCGACACAATGTTTTAAGTGCGTTATATTGAGTTCTACCACAATCATGATTTATAACCTCAAAAAAAGTTGTTTCCTAGCAATAATTTTTACGTAAAGTTACTTAGTTTGATGTACAGAATGCTTGGTTGGCTTTGTGATGAGGTGGTTTACAACCTGTATAGTAGTAAATTCTCATTTTGGCAAATCAACCATGCACTGCAGCGACACATGACCCAGAGACAAATCAAAAGCCTTGTGTGTTGGAAAAAAGTTCGATTGACTGGTTGGTATATTCAAACTTGTTTAACAAGTTTTAACTGAATATAGAATACTTACTTTCACCATTACAACACCGTTTTACTATAACAACGTTCAGTTTTTATCGGCTATAAAACTATTTATCAGCGGCGTCGCATATGCACAGCGGAGTTACACCGACGTAGCTGTGTAGCGTATATAGAGAGGCGTAGCGTATCTACACAGGCGTAGCTGCGTAGCGTATCTACATAGGCGTAGCTGCGTAGCGTATCTACATAGGCGCACGTAGCTGCTGCTTAGCGTAATTTTCACTCCGTAGAGTACTATATGTGCGGTGGCGTAGCGTAGTCTTCTTCAGCGCAGCAGTTGTCTTAGACGTATGTTAGAGGTAGATCATTAAAATCATGGTTGCTGATAGGTTTTTTTAATATTATCAATTATTTTATTTTGTTTCTGGTGTTTTTGGGAATTTGATCAAGTTATCTTCTTTATTGCCATATATATTATTATGAACCCACTAGCGCTGAGCACTACTACACATTTTCAACCTTAATTTTAAGTCAAAACATGCAGTGAAAGCGAAGGAGCACGGACTTTGATCCTAGGCGTTTAATCGTTGCATAATGGATGTTATGGATGGTTACGCCAACGTGTTAGTGCTGCCGCCACTACAATGAATATTTTAATTCTCTATCATCATAGCTTTCGCAACAAATCCGGCCCGGAAATGCGAAAATGTACGAAGAAGGTGAACTGTAGTAAAATTTTCACGCGCCCTTGACTCTTGATTCGTCGATAAAACTTGCCAGCTTTAACCTTATTGGCTAACGTGAGCCGACAATGCGGCATTGCGTCCAACGTGAAACAGAACTTTCTTCTGAAACAAAAAAGACGTGTTTACCCGCACAGCTGTGTGAGGTAGGTAGTCCGTCTCGTTTATAAAATTATCAAATTTAAACTATAACAGTTCACGGTAGAGTAGACATTTCTTTGGCCGGCAATGTAAATACTACTGCAGTCATTCATGTGTTGTGCCATCTCACATCTGGCAGTACACATTCGTGATACCATGGAGCGGTCGCGCCAATCGGTTTAAAAAAAATACTTACGAACACGTTTGTTTTTTTTTTGCTCAAGTGACAGTTGTAGTGGCAAAGGAATTTTGTTTATGATATTTATTCCTGTAAATAAGACTAAGAAAACTGTGTTGTTCTAAAATTAAAACAGTGCTATCATCAAAATGGTAAGTTGGCACATGTTCCGATTTTGTTTGTGTTTTGTTCAGCTCTTTTGATGGGGAAATAGAGTTGTGAAATATTTTTTTCAGGCTCTTGAAGCAGGGATAATGTCCCTGGTTTAAATTTGAGCGATAAAATATATTTATGTTAATATAATGAATTGATAAACACGAATGGAACATTACTAGGTACTTAACTAACTGTTAACTTTTAAATACTTACGTGCTTAGTGCTTATGTGGCCTAGTAATTCGCACGTAAGTATTTGTGCTACATACGTGTAATTTGATAGGTAATGAAATATCCGTTTTGCATGTTTTGAATTACCATAATATTGACTTCCTAATCTTAGCAAAACTTTGACCCAGAGTTCCCTGGCCTACCTAGGTACATAATATTTCAACACTATCCACAATTTGATTCTTATTTAAGATGACCTTAGAGATAAATATTAGTTTGTCTATAATGATTGTGCTCATATATAAATTTAAGTGTTTTCCTTTTTTAGGTATTGAGTAGGTAACTATGGCCAACTAAAACGTGCACACTTTTCTGGGGTTTTGTGAATATTTTTTTTTAATGATAAGATGTTGTACGATAGGTAGGTACTACTTAAATACAAATTTAAAAAATTTTTTAGGCGAGTCTTAAGCGTCTACCACCAATTAAATTTGTTAACTAAGGTTCACCAATGAGATGACAGTCTGATTATCTAAAACAGCTGTTTAAAAGATTTTTGTATGGGAACATGTCACAGTGACAGCTGTTTTTAGATAATCGAGCTGTTATCTTTTCGGTGAACATGGACATAAGTCCATGTTCACCAAAAAGATGACGATCTGATTATCTAAAAACAGCTGTTTAAAACACACTTTTGTATGGGAACATGTCCCGGTGACAGCTGTTTTTAGATAATCAGACGGTTATCTTTTCGGTGAACATGGACCTAAAACACTAACCCATTTTATAAATAAACGTAGACACTCATACCTACGCACTATTTACATTGATTTCAGGCTGATTCATCGAGTCGTTGACTCGCCAAACAAAATAAAACAATGCAAGCCGTTTATATAGTCAACAATACATTTACGCTCCCGTATACAATGATGGGGCATGCTAATCACTAACTTATCGAATTCTGTTGGTCTATTGACAGGGCTCTTGTCATCTTATCTTTATCTACGTTTACTAAAGGCGGTTTACTATAGGTAACTTAGTAACCAATAACTGTCAGTTATAGTATTCCATCTGTGTCACTTACCTGTCAAAAAAAAAACAAAAAATGGTTTTCTGTGTCGTGTTGTTTCTAATCGTCTGTAAGCTAAACGTCAAACAGATAGAGATAGCAACCTAAAGATACCTGTTAGTAAGTTATTGAAAATGGCCGTTACTTATTAGTTTGTTTACTGCTAGGTAGCTAAAACGCTAGCAGTAAACAAACTAATAGTTTTTGGATAATATTTTTGTGTTCACCAAAAATCTAAAGGTACATCTATGTATGCATTTCTAAAATATTGATCTTAAACCCGTTTAATTGTTTTACTATAATTAAACTACTCGGCCAACAAAATATGTAACATCAAACAAATTCCAAATTAACACCAAGATATAACACTTTTTTATTGTAGTGCGCTGCAAATATTCTATTGTAACAGTAACTATTTTATTCTTCCCCGAAAAATACTGATCGTGCACCAAATATTCCTGAATGTTACACAAAATATTTAGTATGCATCCTAGTACCGTATACCCATTTAAAACGGTTTTGTACAACTTTGATGTTACTAAAATAATTATAATTGAAGAACAAATAATGCATTTCGTAAAACATTACTTCTAAGACTTATATTTATTTTACTGAAAATGGTTTTGGCGCGCTTGCGACGCGCATGTCACCGTAAAATTGTCAAACACGTTATATTACAATATAACGTGTTTTTTCTCGCGATATTGTAATGTCTGGAAGTATTGTCAACTGAACATACGGAAGTATCTCTGCCCCAATAATCGGGACTTGGGGCACCCCCCCGTTAGGTTAGTTAGGTTCCTTTAAACCCTGCACTCGGAAATAGGGGCCCCGCGAAGCGGGGCTCCGTCGAGTACGCTTTTTAGGGGGAATATAAAGTGTTTTAAGGTTATGTTATATTAATCGGTATTTCTCTGGAATGGTGCATTATCTTTTCATGAGAGTTGTGCCACTGGGTAAGGGTGTTTGACACTTTGTTTAACATTTTGAATTATTATGGTTCGTACTGATTAGTATTAAAAAAACATTTTTAGTAAGCATTACATTTTATAATGTGTTCATTTTTTATTAATAAAGCTACATTGGACATTAATTGGTGTTTGATTCAAATACATTTTGCAGTGCATTATCTGAAGTAAAACTAAAAAAATAAATGCTTGTTTTTAAAATTAGGTGTATTACTATTTTTAGAAATTTGCAACAGTTGTTAAATAGATGCTCGTTATGACATATTTTAATGAACATATTTTGGTGCACATTCAGTATATTTGGTGGAACACAGGC
This sequence comes from Xestia c-nigrum, assembly GCA_916618015.1. NCBI lineage: Eukaryota > Metazoa > Arthropoda > Insecta > Lepidoptera > Noctuidae > Xestia > Xestia c-nigrum. The sequence continues at coordinate 5,610,328 of OU745246.1, read as the reverse complement.
AAAATTAGGTAAATGAAATGGGAATAAATTGAAGTACTTTTAAATACCATCCATAGTTTTTTTTACGTTTTTGCAGTTTACAGGTCAATAACAGGCTGTATGTCGAATAAAATATTTCGTGAAAAGTATTCAATGGGATTAAACGTACTTAGAGCGATGTATTTGGTGATTTTAATTCAATAAAGCCATATTTGACATTACGGTCCCGAATCATATTTTATCCAACATAAAACCCGACACTGAGCTGCAAATTGCAAAATACGTAAGAAAATTTGAATTTCGCGGGCTAACTTAGCGAGTAGCATATATTTATAAATACTGGTTATTATTATACACTTTCACTACGAAAATCTCCCTTATTGCAATGGTATAAAGGTCCCTTCAACGTGCTATATAATTATGTTTTTTTTTTTTTAATTTTGTGTGCGGCTTACTGCACGCATGACGGAAATACAAGCACAATATATCAACGTCCAAGCGCATGAAAAACTGTACCGAAAAAAAAGTTATGACACTTGATGCTGGCCATTGACATTCAGAGGCCAGACGCAAAAAAAACAATTGATTTTTTTGCAAAAAGTACACGCAAAGGAAATAAAGTCTCAAGTCCACCATTGTAACGAGTTTTAATTTATAAAAGAAAAGAAAAATCCAAAAATATGTTTATACTTAATAATAATAAAATACAAAAGATTTACGAGTTTACGAGTATTTGCGTCAGTGCGGAAATTCAAGTGTTCATGTTCGTACCTACTAACCTGAATATAAATAAACCTTCACGAACAAAATAAAATATTTACAACTGGAATAGTTTTTTTGTCCGCCATCGCCGCTACAAATAAACTGCTTTTGGAATCGCATTTCATTCGTCGATCATGTTAAAATACAATAACTTCTTATTGTGTTTACTGCTGAATAATAAATAATGTTTTTGTGATTGGTTCCTCAAAAGATTTAAGCTTTCTTGGCTACAAATTATGTTTTCAGTTCCACCCGCGGGAATCGTAAGGCTCGACTGGAAATTATACCTAGGTACTGAAAGAGAGCAAGGTGATTGACCTTACCTTTCAGTCGCCTTGAGAGCATCCTTAGAACGGCCTCGCTTTCAGGATATACCTACATACAATACATTATGTAAAAGCATCCGTCGCCTCCCCTCCACCTCTCTAAGAAAACTTTCTATCTATTTCTACCTACTTCTTCTTCAAGAAGAAAAGTTTGTATGGTTGGATGTAGAGATAAATCTTCAGGGCTACTGCGGGTCTAAAATGGAAGCTTTAGCAGAACATAATATATTATTATGAAACACGTAAAAAAAAAACTAAAATTAGACTTTACAGTCATTTACATAAAGTCCATTTTAATCATTTTAAAATTTTTAACCCTGATACAGTTTCGAAAATGGGAAAAATTGACTCTGCTGCTACAGCAGTAAAACAATACTCTTTACTTAATTACCTTTTCATGTTTTTTGTTGTTTTCGGTTGTACTGCCATTTTTATTTCGGGTTTCATTCGATCTCCAACAAAGCTCATGGTCAGAGCTTTTTTAACCATTGAGCTCAACGCGCAGCAAATTGATTACTGTTATTATCATGTCAAATACCCGGTACACGGATTTTTTTGTTTAAATACCGGGATTTAACTGATTTTAGTGTATTCAGGAAAAGGTGTCCGACGAATATTGATCCGTCTGCCAACTTCAGTCATTATGAAAATTATTGCTTTCCACACGCCTTTATTTAGCAGGCAGTATTTTATTAAAAACTAAAGAGGATTGAGCTCTACTAAATATCTTCCAAATTAAGTACCAGTAAATATTATAGTTCATACCTTACGTTTTATGCAATGATTGTTTAGTACTGACATTTCGGATGTGAAATAACTCTCCCTCTGGGCCCTGAATATGAAAAACCCATCTGTTTATTCAACAATTCTACTACATAGCTGCGTGCTTCATCAGCAACAGTCAAAGGGTGCGTGCTGAGCTTGCACTTATCGGTTCTATTATTTTGTTATCAGATCGCTGGGGTCGGTCTACCTTCAAGGTCACTTCCATGAAGTTGGGTTACCCGTTCTTTGTATTTATTTGTTGAAAGAAACATCGTTTTAGAAATTCGATAAATTTTATGTTTTCCGTCGAAAAAGTGCGACTTAGGTATGTTATTATTTACACTATTAATCGATATGGAGAGGTAGAGGAAGATCGAGGAAACGAGTTGTTGATTTGAGGTTTGATATGAACGAAAAAGAAGCAGGGAGATAGGTACCCGTAGCGTGACGGTTGATAGACAAATGGAAGAAAAACGTGTTGCGCCGACCCCGAGTAACATGGAACAAGGGAAGGGACAACATCTCCCTTAGATGATGTTGTTATTATTTACACTGAACTGTTTTATACATTAAACTAGCTGACCCACGCAACTTCGTCAGCGCCACGTAAGAGAGAAAAACGAAAGGAAAAAAATCCCCGTTTTTGCAACATTTTTCATTCCTGCTCCGCTCCTAATGGTCATAGCGTGATGTTATACAGGGTGTATTTCACCTCATCACAAAGCCGTTAACCAAGCATTCTGTATATCAAACTAAGTAACTATACGCAAAAAATATTGCTGGGAAACAACTTTTTTTTTGAGGTTATAAATCATGTTTTGTGGTATAACTCAATGTAACACACTCAAAACATTGTGCGGATGGATGAATTAAATAGTACGGGGGTCGTAGAGATATTTAATGTAAAAATCATGCGATAAAAAGTGGTACCTATATAAAAAAAAACTTGTCCACATCTTGCAACTTTGACCCCCAATATCTCAGTAACTAGATGGTTCCCAGGTATAGTGTAGAACAAAAAAATGATCAGCATGACGAGGAGAACAAGTGCCTTTCGTATTCGTTAAGAGGTGTTTTACACCCTTTATAGCCTAAAGCCTTCCTCGATAAATGGACTATCCAACACAAAAAGATTTTTTCAATTCGAGCCGGAAGTTCCTGAGATTAGCGCGTTCAACCAAACAAACAAACAAACTCTTCTGCTTTATAAAATTAGTATAGTATAGATTAAAATGTAGATTAATAGTTGAAGCTCGTACCTATCAACATATATGTTGTGTTAGCCAACTGAAACATAAGCCAAAAGAACAAAAACTCTTCGCCTTTTCATTTGTTTTCTGAAGATTTTGCAGAAAATAGGAAAAACTCACTTTACAAGGCTGTCGTCCAAAAGATTTCTTTTGCCGAATTAAAGATAACCTAGCTCGCTTTACAACACGTTAGCATGAAGGTTGAGGATACATTGATTTATTGTAATGCAAAATGTTCACTCTTTTCAAATAGTGGAGCCACTTCAAAACCTTTAGAGTGCAGACAAGCGAAGTGAATCAAAATACTATTACATGCTTCACGGAATTATCTATGCCTTTCGTCTTTCCGGTGATAATTGAAGTAATATTTCTACATAGGTACACACCGTTTCAAGTCTTTATCAGTGAGTTGATAAAGGCATGAATGAATTTGGTTACAGTAATCTCTACAGTAAAAGTAACGTGAAGTTAACCAATGTTTAATCCACTAAAGTGTCTATTATCTACAGCTTTATGAATCTTTATGGCTGACACTTAACATGTTATTCATTCAATAGTAAAGGAAAAGAGGGTCAAGACCGCTAAACTACACAAATAGTCAATGAAGTACGTATGGACTTACCAAAACCTCTTCATCATCTATTTGCACTTGTTCGTTGTTACTGAGGTTGGCTTTAGGGGACTACAGCCCTACAGGAGCTAAATTAGCAACTCTGTGTTGTGGTGGTTCAAACTTCGTTTGAAACGTTGTTGGAATAAAGTTGTAATCAGCTTGCACTACAAAGTGTTTGTTAAGTCAGTACTTATTGAAGACCCTTTTTTTGGAAGGGAAATCATCAAATGACTCCTCCCTCTCCCTCTTTAGGTGGAGCAGAAGGGACTGTCAGACTTTTACAGACCAAAACCCATCCAGGTTCCTTTTTGTCCCAGGGCACGGTATCTCTTTCGAGCAGCTTCCTGCCGCCCCAGTTGGTATCGAACCCGTACTTACCTGTAAGTAAGCCGAAGATAAGCTCTGGCAAATATCATCATCATCATCGTGATCATCATCATTTACGCCGAATGACGTCCACTGCTGGATATAGGCCACCCCCAAGTGTCGCCACATTGACTGGTCCCTTGCGACTCGCATCCAACGGATTCCTGCAACCTTCATCGGTCCTGGCAAACATAACAGGATATAATATCACATTCGACCTTTTCTATTTTCCTTATACCTAATTCACGATGGCGAATTTATTTTATGGATTAAACTTCCGCTCGACCCATAGTTATCGTAAAACTCTTGTCTACAACATTGTTATTCAACGAGTTGAGTGAAAACGACGTCACAGACGACGTTCTGCCATTCAAATTCAAGTTTTCTTTCAATCTAATTTTGCGAAACGTGTGTATTGTGATGAAATGTGAGTGTACTATTAGAAATACCTCTTTTTTTTGGGACAAGCCCGCCACACACGCCCAAACCACTGTAACTCCTGAAAGCCAGAATCAACAGTGGCGGCCACCAGAAAAGCGCCGAGACAATGAAGCTCAACGAAGTCCCAGAGAATGAATTTAACTGTTTGATTAATTTTGTTGCCGGATCCAGGCAACAAAATTAATCAGAAAGTATAGCGGAGGAGTAGGAAAAAAACTGTAATAAGTACCCAGAAAAACCATAAACAGAAATACCTCTGCCCAACACTTTGGGGTATCCCTGTTATCGGCGTGAAGTTATGTTTAAATGAAGTTTGATGGAATTATCTTTGTATTCAGCTGCATCTGGTTAGACTGGAAGCCGACCCCAACATAGTTGGGAAAAGGCTAGGCAGATGATGATGATGATGGAATTATCTTTAGTTTTACATCATCCCCGAAGGATTACGCAGAAGGGCAGAGTACACCTTTATTTCGCAAGGGCTTGAACCTATTATCATTAAACGGACACACCCCAGACTCCAAGCTAAACCAAATAAAAAAAAAAAACAAGTAATTTCTAACGGAAATACCCTGCATGTTTGACCTGGGAATCAAACTCGGGACCTCACAGCTAGCTAGATAACTAGTAGTTCCTTATTGCGACTACGATACCAAAACTTAGGATAAACTTTTAAGTTTGTAGTTCATTAAAAATCCTTATGATTTTGAATGTCATACTATTTGTACCAATATGACAGTACAATAAAATTGGAGGGAGAGAAAGGCCAATTAAGGCGATTACATGAGCTAAACGCGAGTTTTATAATTACTAAAAGTAATGATTCACTGCTATAAACAAGACCAGAAAAATATATGATATTCTTCAGGATATATGCTAGCTGTTTTGAAAACATAATACAATTAATTCGGCTCGATAAAAAGAAATCACGAACTTATCTCTAAAAATATCTTTCAAACATTAAAAAACATACTAATATGCATGCGATCATTCTGATTTTTTGGCAAATAATATATTAGCACGATACTGTTTCAGTTTTTTAATCCAATCATTAGTTGTTTTTGTAAATCGATCGAAACCACTCATTTCGCGCTATTTGGCCCGCAGTGGCTGACGTAACAACCACTTTGTAGTGCAAGCTGATTAGAACTTTATTCTAACAGCATTTCAAACCAAGTATGAACCACCACAAATAGAGTAGCTAATTTAACTCATCTAAGCTCCTTAAGAAAAGATGGATGAGTGGATTGTGTGAAGAATGTTATGAAAGAGGAAGGAGTAAATGATGCCGTGACGACCCCAGCCGGGCTAGCATGGGCAGGGGATAAAACTTTTCTCCACCGGTTATATCCACTGACAAGGGACAAGTCAGTAGAAATGACAGGTGGAGAAAATTTTATCCCCTGCCCATGCTAGCCCGGCAGATAGAGCAGAATAAGGGCAGGAAGATAATGATGACAGTTTCTTATACCCCTTTTGTTTTCTTAATTTTATTGTCCTGAGAATGAGATCAACTTACAGCTTCAAGTTCTTCCCGCAGTTGTTCAGCAATAAGTACTACATAATATGTATGCAGTTCAATTACACTTAATCAACATTAGGGCCGAAGGATCAATTATACCACTTTGTAAAGTCATTGACCTCTGTTTTATTTCTCGGAACTAGAATATTGTAGAGTCACTCTTCTGATCGATACTACTGCACTATAGTACTACTGCAGTATTGAGGGTCAATGGTACTAATGAATGGCTGAGGTGGTTACCTCACCAAGAGATGCCTGCTATTTGGTAGTTTCTTGCGGATGTATTTGTCGTTAGTAAGGAAAAGGAGTGAAATAACTTTGTGTGAATGTTGAAAGTAGCATATTCTTTGATTTCGGCATTTTTTGCTAACTAAAGAAAGCTTTATTGTTCATTGTTTTAATCTAGGTTTCCCACGGCAATTAATGAAGAGATCTAACCTATGTTTGGTTTTCAGCAAGTGTGAGCTTCGACCAATCAAGAGAGACGTGAGATATACAATTTATCGTGTTAGGCTGCCTAGTTACTCTAGTAGGGACTGCTGAGTGTGAGATCCTGGGTTAAATTCCCAGGTTGGGCAAATAAATTGATTTTTTTTTCATCAGCAATTTCTCAGTAGCCGCCACAGAGTCTGGTTTAGTGTCCGATGGCAATAGGCTTGCATACTATTACATGGATTTTTTATTATTACAAAATGGGCCTGCTTTTACCCGCAATCACGTCTGATAAAGCCTGAAAGCGATGGATATGAGGTCTATGATGGAACGAGCGTGCCCAGGACGTGCGGACTAAACATAAACTTAAACATAACTGCCGAAATGTGGGTGTATTATAAGGTATACTTATGCCTAACCCCTCGGGGCTACAGGCGTGATGTTATGTAGCTCGCGGGAACTCCACCTTAGCCTGCATAATATATTTTGCAGAAAATTATAAAAATATAGTCTCAATAACACGTTTTAGATTTCCCACGCTTCGCTGGTCTCGTTGTCTGTTGTAGATAGTCCATCACGTGTTACTGAGACTGTGAACATAGGAATAACTTACTGTAAAGTATTAGGAACTACAGGTTTGACAATTTTTTTTATGGGTCGCACACTTTCCCCAAACGACTGTAACTCATGAAAGCCAGAATCAACAGTGGCGACCACCAGAAAAGCGCCGAGACAATGAAGCTCGAAGAAGTCCCAGAGAATGAATTTAACTGTCTTGGATCCTACAACGAAATTAACCAGAAAGTAAAGCGGAGGAGTAGGAAATACCGTAATTTCCACTTCCCTCGTACGAGTTTGACTAGATTAGCTTCTAGTAGGTCATAAGGAAAATGCTTATCCAGAAAGGTTAACATTACCATTTTTTTTTTTTTTTTTTTTTAAACATTCATCATCTGCCTAGCCTTTTCACAACTATGATGAGGTCGACTTCCAGTCTAATCGGATCGGATGCAGCTGTATTTTACATGGAGCGACTGCGAATCGGACCTCCAAAACCCATATATTACTGGTAATACGATACCACTTGGTAAGACTGATTGTGACTTTTGGGGGCCACTGACTATTTGTAACGACTGTCAAAGATCACAAATAACAGCCGGGACCAACAGCTTTAACGTGCTTTCCGAGGCCCGGAGGAAATTGGTATGTAATGGGTGGTCACCCATCCACAGACTAACCTAGGCAAACACGATCGACCCGAGCGACTGTTATTATTTAGCCAAGAGCTCCTGAATGGTATTAAATATTAAAGGCGATGGAAAATTTTTTTTTTTTTTTTTTTTTTTTATGTATCAATCCGCACTGTGCCCTGTTGGTAATTTATGGCCCAATCCCTCTCACAAAGAGGAGGCCAGTGCACTCAGTGCTAGCAGTGGGAACGCTGAACGTTAGCTATTTTCATTCAATAATGACTTGATGAGATTAGCCTTCTTCCAAAAATCGAAACAAGGAAATCATTTCAGCAGTCAAGTTTGAGATGTAGATGTCAAGCCAAATCATTATCTATACTATCTATACTTACTAATATTATAAAGCAGAAGAGTTTGTTTGTTTGGTTGAACGCGCTAATCTCAGGAACTACTGGTTCAAATGGAAAAATGTTGTGTTGGATAGTCCATTTATCGAGGAAGGCTTTAGGCTATATAGCATCACGCTACGACCATTAGGAGCGGAGCAGGAATAAAACATGTTGCAAAAACGGGGCATGTGGCAAAAACGCAGACGAAGTTGCGTGGGTCAGCTAGTTACGGATAAATGATGAGAAAAATAAACAGCCGGAATGATGCGAAACTCACAGTCTTCCGCAGATTGCGACGTACCTAGCTATAACACGGTTGTAATGTAAACATTTATTCATAACAAAGACGAACGGTTGCTTTTTTATGATAGTTAGGTTGATAAACAGACAGACTGTGTCCACCTGATGGAAGTTAGCTTAGTTTTCTGTCACTAGTAATGCCTGCGTTAAGCAAAATCATAACATCTTTTATATATCAATACTATTGTTACATCGGACCTACTAGAACATTCGAGAAAGCCAGTGATTACAATGTGTGTACGTTAGAAGTTCGAGAGAATTCTATTATTATTAGTTTTAAAGTTAGGTAGGTACAAACTTGCGACCTATTTATACAAAGACATTAGAATTTCGACCGTATGCCTAGGGCATACGGTTCATATTTGCTTGTTTTGTACAAGTAGGTTAGGTAGGTTAGGTAGGTACTTGTTTTTAGTAGGTACCTATCTACCTTCTATTTTTTGTTAGTGTTTTTTTATGACCCTCTCGAATGTTCGTCGTTATTCTGGTGTGTCTGTTGGCGAGTATAAATAGAGCGCTCAGGGCCGCGACCGGCAGTCTTGTTTTGGCTACACAGCGAAGCGAATCGAAGAGAACTTGAAGTGCGATATCTAAGCGAATAGTGATCAGTGGTGTATTTGTGATTAAGTTCAAGTTGTTTTGTGATTAATAAAGTTATTGTGTTGTTTAATCGGTAGTAATTAATTTATCTCATACCCAGCTCGTAACAAATTGGTGTCAGAAGTGAGAGATAAATTATGCCAATCCTACCAAAGGACGACACGGACGGTATCCGTACCAGAAGTCAGCGACAGCAGGATATGGACCAAAGGCGGTTTGGGGATTCTCCGACACAGACACCGGGTGGTGTCCAGCCTACGTCACAGCCAGTCGCTGGCCCATCCGGAGTTTCTCCAGCATCAGGGGCGCCAGACTTGTCAGCTTTAATGGCACTGCTGCAGGATCAAGCTCGCCGTCAAGAAGAGCAGGCTCGCCAGTTACAGGAGCAATTGCAACGAGACAAAGAGGAGCAGGCTCGCCGTCAAGAGGAGCAGGCTCGCCGTCAAGAGGAGCAGGCTCGCCGGTTGGAAGAGCAGTTGCAGCAAGACAAAGAGGAACAAGCCCGCCGCCAAGACGAGCAGATGATCCTCATAAAGGATCTTCATGCAACTTTCGGCAAGGACCTGAAAGTGATGAAAGATCAGGTCCACCAGCACGAGAATCGCATCTTGGAGGCCGAAGTTAAGATTGCTGGGGTGCAGAAGGCTTTGAGCGAACTGAAGACTGAAGGTGGAACTATAGCTTCGGTGGTTGCTGCACCTTCTTCGCGTGGTTTTAAGGTGCCTCCGTTCGACGGCACATCTTCGTGGTCGGCTTACAAAATACAGTTTGAGGCCGTCATGAAGGCGAATGGATGGACAAAACCACAAGCCATGACCGCGCTCACCTTGGGCCTCCGAGACCAGGCCCTAACTATTCTGGAGGCGCTCGGCAAGGACGTTACCTACGAGCAGCTACTGGAGGCGTTGGAGTCCAGATACGGCGACGCGCACCTGGAGCACGTATTCCGTGCCAAGTTGAAGGACCGTTTTCAACGAAGTGCCGAGAACCTACAGCAGTGGGCTCTGGAAGTTGAAAAACTCGTTCGGAAAGCCTACCAGTCTGCCCCTGCACTGATTGATGGAAATCTGGTACAGGCGTTCGTTGATGGAATACGTGACTTGGAAGTTAGAGCTGCCGTGAGACTTGGGCATCATGAGACCTTGAAGGACGCCTTAGCCCATGCCTTGGAAGTAGAGGCAGTGAGGCAAGACCACCGAAGACACTACGTCAGGAAGGTAGTGGCATCACCTGTGCACGACCGTGCGCAAGGTTACAGACCTAGCTGCTACACAGCTAGAGAAAGGGATCATCTTCGGCCAAGTTGTCCAAAGCAAGTTGTGGCATCACCTGAACGCCAGCGTCCGCGACGATACAGCCCTAGGTGTTACACTTGTGGAGAAAGGGGTCACCTTCGGTCGAATTGTAAAAAGCGAAGCGCACCTAGAGAAGATCAATCTCAGCAAGGAAAAGCGGCTAAGAAGACTGGTCAGCAACAGTGGAGAAACCAAAACAACACAGACGAACTGTCAAGAAGACCATTGCCTGAAGATTGTAAGCGTAGTTCCAGACAGGAGCCTAAGGAAGTGGTGCCTGTGAGGATGCTAAGAACGGATCTTAGCGATGAATGGAAGGTAACTATACAGGAGGCTCAGCACAATGACTCGGACATCAAACCGATCTTCGAGTGGATCAAAGCTGGTGTTCCTAAACCCAAGTGGAGTGATGTGGCTGCGATGAGTTCCATCACGAAGAGTTATTGGGCGCAATGGAACAGCTTGGTGATCCAGGATGGAGTCTTGTGCCGTAAATGGGAAAACGCTAGAGGGGACAGCTGTCATCTACAAATGGTTGTTCCGAAAGCTAAGGTACCGGATGTTCTACGGCTCTACCATGATGGATGTTCTGGAGGACATATGGGGGTAAAAAGGACTCTACTAAAAATTCGAGAACGCTTCTACTGGATCCACTGTCGAGATGATGTGGAGGACTGGTGCCGTAAATGTACCAGTTGTGCGGCCGTGAAAGGACCCCGTACACGCAGCAGAGGTGCATTAAAAGTGTACAACGTTGGAGCCCCTTGGGAACGGATAGCACTAGACGTTGCGGGACCATTTCCAGTAAGTGAGAGCGGAAACAGGTACTTCCTGGTGGTCATGGATTACTTTATAAAGTGGCCGGAAGTCTTCGCCATTCCTAACCAAGAAGCAACAACTGTCGCAGATAAATTGGTTCAAGAAGTCTTCTGTCGTTTTGGAGTACCCTTAGAAATACACAGCGATCAAGGAAGAAATTTTGAATCGCAAGTATTTCAAGAGACTTGTCGGTTAATGGGTACCCATAAAACCAGAACCACCTCTTACCACCCACAATCCGATGGAATGGTGGAACGATTCAACCAAACGTTGGAGAGATATCTGGCGAAAGTTGTGGAAAGCCGGCAAAGGGATTGGGACAAGCACATACAGCCGTTTCTTCTGTCTTACCGAAGTGCAGTCCACGAAAGCACGACTGTGACACCAGCCTTCGCGAACTTTGGAAGGGAACTACGGTTACCTGCTGATTTAATCACTGGAACTCCCCCTGATGCTCCATGTAGCGTAACAGATTACGCGAATGACTTGCGTAATAAGTTGAACGATGTTTATGAGCATATCCGACAGTCCGGCCAACAGATGTCTGAGAAGATGAAGACCCGTTATGATCGGAAGGCAAACGGTAGGGGTTTCGACGAGGGTTCACTGGTGTGGTTGCATAACCCAGTGCGGAGCAAGGGGAAGTCTCCGAAGATACAAGCAAAATGGGATGGGCCATACCGAGTCGTGACTAGGATCAACGATGTCACCTACCGAATACAGAAGGGTCCACGAGGTGCACCTAAGATTGTGCATGTAGACCGGTTGGCGCGATACTACGGGACTAATGATGCTCGGGACGAGCATGTCTAAGGAGGGGGCAGTGTTACATCGGACCTACTAGAACATTCGAGAAAGCCAGTGATTACAATGTGTGTACGTTAGAAGTTCGAGAGAATTCTATTATTATTAGTTTTAAAGTTAGGTAGGTACAAACTTGCGACCTATTTATACAAAGACATTAGAATTTCGACCGTATGCCTAGGGCATACGGTTCATATTTGCTTGTTTTGTACAAGTAGGTTAGGTAGGTTAGGTAGGTACTTGTTTTTAGTAGGTACCTATCTACCTTCTATTTTTTGTTAGTGTTTTTTTATGACCCTCTCGAATGTTCGTCGTTATTCTGGTGTGTCTGTTGGCGAGTATAAATAGAGCGCTCAGGGCCGCGACCGGCAGTCTTGTTTTGGCTACACAGCGAAGCGAATCGAAGAGAACTTGAAGTGCGATATCTAAGCGAATAGTGATCAGTGGTGTATTTGTGATTAAGTTCAAGTTGTTTTGTGATTAAGAAAGTTATTGTGTTGTTTAATCGGTAGTAATTAATTTATCTCATACCCAGCTCGTAACACTATTGATAAAAAAAAAAACTGAAAACCTGCTCAGGGGGAGATTCATTAAAGAAGCTGTTCTTTAATGAATCTCCAACAGAGCGGGTTTTCAGGTTTTTTAATCAATATTATTGATATCTAAACTATAAACTGTAGGTGTAAATGTAATGCTGTTCAACAAATGATGGGGCACCCTGTTGCTTGCTCACTACATGACATATTTTTTTATAACAGGTAAGTCGGTCCGGTGCATATTTTTAATAATGTTTGAAAAACTATATACATCGAACCATTTGTAATTTTAGTCATGTTTGGGTAATCATGTACTAACTGAATTACCTACATTGATTTACTTTCGGCAATAGTAGACTCCAGACCCCGTATTCACAAACGTTCGACTCGTTTCCGATTCGACAACTCGTATATCTGTCTTCTTCTGGCATTACGAAAACGACCGAGATAGACATACGACTTTCCGAATCGGAAGCGAGTCGAATGGTTGTGAATAAGGGGCCTGTACAGTGGTTGTCCGAAGGGAAGCCGGTAGGTTTCGAGTTGTGTGAACCCCTCGCCACTGCTACAGGAACTGACGGATGCTAGCGAAAGCGCCAAACTAGTTGCTCAGTTCTTTGCCGAGCTAAATTAGCAACTCTATTTGTGGTAGTTCAAACTTCGTTTGAAATGCTGGTAGAATAAAGTTCTAATCAGCTAGCACTACAAAGTGGTTATTACGTCAGCCACTGCGGGCCAAATAGCGCGAAATGAGTGGTTTCGATCGATTTACAAAATAACTATTGATTGGATTAAAAAATTGAAACAGTATCATGCCAATATATTGCTTGTAGAATTATTTTCAAAAAAATCAGAGTGATCGCATGCATATTAGTATGTTTTTTTATTGTTTGAAATATATTTTTAGAGATAAGTTCGTGATTTCCTTTTATCGAGCCAAATTAATTGTATTATGTTTTCAAAACAGTATCATGCTATCATATATCCTGAAGAATATCATATATTTTCTGGTCTTGTTTATAGCAGTGAATCATATACTTTTAGTAATTATAAAACTCGTGTTTAGCTCATGTAATCGCCATAATAGTCATCAACACGCTAAAGAAGAAGAAGAATATTCGAAATATCCCAAACCACACTTTGACTAAATTGAACGTTAAGAAATTAATTGCAAGAAGCTCTCAGTTGTATTAAATTCATCATTATCAGCCTTGCCTTTTTCATGTTAGGATCGGATTCCAGTTGACATTTAATTATAATCCTTGAGTATTTTCCCACGAGACTTGACACGGGCTTACAGAAGGGACAAACAAAACAATAATTCAGGCCTGTTAGTTACTCGGCCCTAATTATTAGTAATTGTTCTTTAACTAACTCCACTGTAATTAATCCCAAAGAGGGAAAGATCAACAAAGAAAAACAAACTTATTTAGGATCCGGAGTCCGACTATAGCAAAAGTTACTAGTCATCATCATTAACATCCACAGCTCAACTTCACCAGCTGCTGGGCACAAGCCTCTGTTTGTGCGACGAGTTTTGGACGACTTATTCCACTATTCCTCCATAAGAGAATCCCCCTTAGGGGAGAAAACTGGACCCTAATGTAAGAATAATCCAGAAAGTCCCCTTTTAATTTTGAGTTATTCCACTATTCCCCCCCTGAGAAAATCTACCTCAAAAACAAACCATAATGTAATAAAATTCAAAAATGTAAACGCTAATTATTTTCAAAAACTGAATCATAATGAAAAAAGAAAAGTCAAATGCTAATTATTTTCAAAAACTGAACCGACGCACTGTCTCAATCGTCTTCAATAATAAAATTGTTTACGAGAAAAAAGAATAAACACGTTACCAATATTTTTTGGAAATCGACCTGACGGACTATTTTCGTTTCTTTTGTCGTCTTTTATTACCAATGAATGACGATGCGTTAACGGCTTTTAGTTGTAGACAAGCTTGTCTATGGTTTACCTATTCAAATGGCAGTCACATACAGGATAACATTGAGTAGACTTGTTCATGTGCTACATTAATTGTAGAGAGGTTTGTCTTTAGTCAGGCGTTTGAATTTGAATATAATTATCTTTTTACCGACGACGTTCGGTTCAAGGATGTTGGTGGACAAACTAGACAAGTAGACAAGGTTATATTTTGGGATCATTGTGGGCAAAAAATATCGGAATATTTTGGTTAGACAAATTCAAAACAAGTTATTTCCTTACGTAAATTCAGTTAGGAAAATAATATTCATACGCTACGCGACTGTAAGACGTATGTTACAGAAATATAATTGTCACCGTAAAATTGTCAAACACGTTAGATTGTAAAAAAAACGTTGTCTTTTGTTAAAGAGAGATATACCTAACTATATAACTCTCGAAATATTGTCAAACGAACATACTTACTGCTTACAATAAAACGCATTATTTTTCGTGAAATGCATGCGATGGTAGTCAACTCACGCGATGTGGATGTGGAGGGAAGGAGGGGTCCCCCTTGCCCAATGGTACCACTCTCATGAAAAGATAATGTACCATTCATGAGAAATACCGATTAATATATAACCTGACCTTAAAACACTTTATAATCCCCTAAAAAGCGTAGTCGACGGAGCCCCCCTTTTTATTAGTGCGGGGTTTAAATGAACCTAACTAACCTAATGGGGGGGGTGCCCCAAGTCCCGATTATGGGGGCAGAGATACTTCCTTATGTTCAGTTTACAATATCTCTGTGGAGCATCAGCATGTCAAGTCTGAAATGAGGCTGCATTTTCTAAACTTCTAAAGGAATCTTGTGTTGGCTTGGCAGACACGATACCTTTAATAGTACATTGTAATACAAGGGGCTAAAATGAGCAATTTTACGCCCCCTTTTTTTTTCTAGGATGGGAAACTGGTACGCTATTATGAGATTGATTATGAGACGGTATTTTCGAGCAAGAGGAGTGAAAAATAAATTTTGATAGTTGACAACCCCTTCACAGATCCCTTGGTCTCTTCTTGGTCGTTAATTTAGTGGTTTACGAGAAAGAGGAACCATCATTTACCTCTATTACTTAAGAGATCAGGGGGTCTAAAATGGCCGCTTTAGCAGAATCTTAAATAAATCACGTTAAAAAAAAAAAACTTAAAATGGTCTTTGTTAACCATCACCATAAATTGTTTTTTTTAAATTTTGACGATCAGAACACATTATAAAACATATGAAAACGCAAATAAAAAGAATAAACAACATATAAACAAACAAACCTTACCTTACCTTTTTTACCTTTAATATATAAACATATTAAAGGTAAATTCGCGATAAATACCCGTTTTCATATGCATCATGTTCAATAAAATGAATCACGAAAATTAAAAATTCTTAAAATGGACTTTATGGTGATGGTTACAAAGACCATTTTTAGATTTTTTTTAAGTGATTCATAAATGATTCTGCTAAAGCGGCCATGTTAGACCCCCAGTTGCCATGGCGCTTGCCATATGTTGTTGCGACGGATTTACGAAGTACGATTAACGTCAGGAGACGCGACTCTCTTTCACTCACTCTCTTTCTCTTGTTTCTTCAGTTGCTGTCGAAAAACACGTATCGCTTGAGTCTGTATCCCGAATGATAATAACCTATATAAGATGTTGTTGTGGATGTTGTTGTTGTTGTGGTTGTTGTTGTTGTTCTTGATGTTGTTTGTTGTGTTTAATCGAAGTCAAGATGTCTGAAGCATCCGTAATTAGGTTCACTTTCGTTCAAACATTTTTAAGGGAACTCATTACCTACTTGACGCGCTACAATAACAGCGTGATATAGGATATGGAGACAAGTAGGTACCTACGCTATGCGAGTGGCTCAGTTTATGAAATATATCGAGTTCGAGATGTTTTACATAATAAATCATCGATTATATCAATATTGACATAGCTTCGAAATGCGGTAGGCATAGTCAGCACTGGCGGGACCAGGCCCCTTATTCACAACCATTCGACTCGCTTCCGAACCGAATCGAACGTCTCAGATATCGAAGATGTCCTTCAAACGCTATTCACAAATCCGAAAACGAATAATTTTGACAGTTCAATTCGATAAGAAGACTCGAATCTTTCCGACAGCTGTTTGCTATCGGGAGTCATATCGAACAAAATTTAAACGAAGAAATAAACCATATTTCTAGCTTATTTCGGTAAAATAAAAATACGAAACTTTTTAAACACTGCTTGAAGTAAGTTAATGAAGTTTTATTATTGTCTGGTGTTGTTTGTGTTTTATTAGTTGTTTTATTGAGCGAATTTTAATGATGTATCCGCATTTACATAACATCCATGTGTTTACAGAAATGTAATATTCGTTATAGATTTTAGTTAAGAAACTGATATCAAATACTTAGTAATTTTTCCTTTTAAGAAAACAGCTAACTATAGTGAACTATAGTGTTAAAAAAATAATAAAACAATTTTTCCGCTTTGGCAATTTCATAGACGGCTGTTTATAAAGCAGGTTTATTCGAAAACTGTTATTGTTTAGTTAATTTTAGTAAAATAATAAAATAATTTTGTATCGTTGCTGTCTATTAAGTTACTAGCTGTATATTTTCTAATTAAACAGAACGAAATATTCAAATAAACCAATTTGAATTATTATCTTTAGTTTTCTACCACGATTATCTATTTACTACCATTTTGTAGCGTTCCCCATGAATCTCTATCTCAATCGGATAGAAAAAAGCGCATCCGTTCGGATCTGTGAATAGCGTTTTGACAGTTCTTCGGTTCGGAAATGAGATAGTCGAATACGAATCCTTACCGACACGGAAACGTATCGAATGGTTGTGAATAAGGGGCCAGCTTGACGGATTTCTGTACCAACCTAAGTAACTAACTAGACCGGAAAAATGCACAGGTAAAGGAAAAAAAAATAAACCTTGCTTACACTTGAAACTACGCGACGCTTTGGCGATTGAATGACTTTTTCATCAAATAGTCATTCAATCGACTTTCACGAACTTGAAGGGTTCTATTGGTCATTTTGATCATTATATTTGAGTAACTTCATACGTGTTTCAGCCGCGAATCATACCTAGCACTGGCCTGCAAACGCAAGAAAACTGAATTTCGCGCACCCAGTGATGCTCCCCACCAAACCATGTTTCATAAAACGCCAAGATGCTGCGATATGCGTGGCTACCGTGAAGATTTTTGTGTACGAAAAAGACTGACATGTTCATCTTCCAATGGAGGTGAAAATACCTGTTCACCTCCGTAGGAAGCTGACCAATCAACATGACGTCTCGTTCAAAGTCTCGTGCGGTCCGATGCAGTGCAGTTTCCGCTCTTCAACTGGGCTGAATTAGGAGGGCATTTAATTCCCAGCGTCAAACACATTGGCAACTAGAGTTCAAGGCTGCCGTCAAGTGGTTGCATGCTGGTCTAGTCATTAGAAGGTTAAGGCAAGATTGAGGCGGACTTCTAGTGAAGCTGCTGTAATTGATTAATAAGCAATAAGATACACACTACGTTGATAAGTGATTCTAGTTAAGCTACACAGTTATGGGTCAGTTTTGCTGTTTGTGTAGCAAAACTACCGTTAGTCTGACTTCTAAAAGGTTCAAATTCCTGAAGGAAGTAGGTAACATTATCGATCTTGGGATCATTATAGTATATTTTATAACGAGGGACTAAACGAAGCCATTATATAAGTACCCGAGGTGGTTTGACTCCCGAGCTTGCGAGGAAGGCAATGAAAGCGATTCGAGGGTATATTAAATTGGCGTTTAGTCTCGAGGTGCAAACTGTACTTTTCACTTCGAGTGCGAGATAAATAGTCATTTAAAACTGAACAAAAATTGTGAACTGGGCGGTCAGTTTTTTCTTCTACGAGTATCAGGTCAGTCACAGTTTAACAATTTAAAACACAAAACAAACTCTCAACATTTTCGCAATGAAGATGATCCACACTCCACTCTGTATTCTTGATACTGCAGCGGCTAGCAACAGAGGCATTGCACATACTTTTCAAAATCAACGATGCACACAAACAACCATAAATTTTTCTCGCGTTGAAGAGTTCATTTGCTTTTTTTTTTTTCAATAAACCGCTTTCTATTTGCAAGCCCATTCGAAATTTAAATAAAACCTGATAAGTTACTTTGTGACCATGTTTCGGAGTAAAAGATAGTTCCATTTTCAAATTACTTTTTACTTCCTAGGTCCCTAGGGAATAAATGGTCACTTTAATCCCGCTTCGTAGGGCTATAATGGCGTACTTTTAGAGCATGAGAAGTGAAAAAACATTTGTACAAATTATCATTGACATTATCATCTTCCTGACATTGTCCAATGTTATTTGGAGTCGGCGCTATACCTTTTTTCCTTCCATTCTCCCCTGTCTGCACCACAGTTAAGTTTCCTTCCCTGTCTAACCAGATGCAGCTCAGCAGTTGAACACCAGAATTTTACATGAAGCGATGGTCTATCTGACCTGAAGTTGCACTTAATGATGTATGTAAATCGGAACCGTACAATCTTCGTAACGTCTACACAACACGCTGCTGCTGAACATTTAGTATGCATTTAGTGACCTGAAGTCGCTTTAGTTCGCCTGCACCAAAGTTGACTGCTCTTCGTAGTCGTAACACACAATGATGATGACGCTTGTGTGATCACGGATCACTGTAATAGGCTAGTTTCCACCATCAATAAATTGAAAATCTATTTAGTCCGTCAGTTTGAGTATTAGAAAATAATGGACACGTATTTCTTGTTTTTGTAAATCAACGAATATTGACAAAGATAAAACGCATCAAAACTCGGGAGTGGGGGCTCGTGACGTCAGAACTTACTAAAATGATACCGAACAGTGACGTTTTGGGAATTTTAAAAGCGTCGTATCTTCGTCAATTAAGGTTTATGTGACAAAAGAAAAAATATGGGTCAAATATTTTTTGATAATCTAAGTGACGGACTAATTAGATTTTTTCAGTTAACAAGCCTATTATGTGAACGTGCTACATTCAGTTAGGTCCAAACACCATTATAAAGCCGTGTTCACACAAAAGCGTTAGCATGGCAAAGCCTTGCCCCGAAAGAATACGACATTTTGTCAAACATTTACAAAAGATTTTTCTTTATTTCTATGAGCTCATAGAAAAACCGTATGTAGTGAAAAACCCTGAAAGTCTAAAACAGTGCACTTACAAAATTGTTACATTTTGAGAGTTGGCTTTTTAATAAAAAGCAGGAAAATTATGAAAAATGTTTGGAATTCTTGAATGGTATTTGGATTGTCAGGTCTTGTCTGTTGGTTCACCCCCATTTGGCTGTCCTAACATTTTCATACATTTTCACATTCAGCGACCGACTATTACGCTTAGTTTGAATAAGGCCTATCGCGCTGAAACAGCTGAATAATTTTTCACTCTCGCCCGATTAGAAACACGAGACGTGTCGGTCAAATAACAACGCCTATGCAATGCGTGCAAGTACCACACGGTGCATTGGGTTAAAAGATGTCAATCGTACATTATTGTTTACAAGACTCTTGGCCTCCAATTGCTGAGATGCGGGTCATAATATCTCTTATGTTGTCAACAATTCGTTTTATATTTAGTAGATACTCGAGTTTGTAGGTGTCGTGGAAAATTTAGTTTAGCGATGCTCTATTCTTACAACAACAAGTATTGGACTCCACGCAGCAAAGCCGTCATGACGGCGACTTTCGATCGCTACCAATGATCCAGTTGGCGGTGGCGCGGCGCTGGCCAGGTGGTGGCGTGGCGCTACTTCTTTGATATTTCATACAAAATGTATAGAAGAGGTGTGGCGCGACACATACTGAGATGGCGCGGCGCGGGCGCAACATCCTCGCCATCCGCGCACCCGCAGTTATCAGTAGCATGCACAGGGCGGGAACAAGACAACGAAAATGCGTAACAATTTAGGCTTTAAAGATTAGAATGCGCCCGCACCACGCCATTCCGGCGCCATAAGCGCCTCGCCAGCGCCGCGCCACCGCCATACGTCATACGCCACTCGTGTTTGTCCCGCGCCTAGCCGCCAACGGAGTATAGTCCATAGCAATTGTAACAAATCCCGTATTATTTAGCAGACCCTGAAAACAATTGTAGTGGCACTACCAAAAGTACTACTGCATAACAATCTGAATCTCGCTTTTGAAGTCATAATTATAGAAAAAACTGACAGCAACGGAAGATACTGGTACTCGTCTGCATCCGGTTAGACTGGAAGGCAACCTCAACATAGTTAGGAAAAGACAGAACTTCTAATGTGTGTTGTCAAGGCGTTTAACACATCACAAAGTAATGCTAGTGCAAGTTCTGAAGACTAAGGGCCAGTTTCACCGGTTCCGGATAAAGTGTCGGTTAGTTATCTGATAGTTAATTTAATACTATCTACCACTTAAAGGCTGGTTATAACGAATACTTTATCTACCAGATATCGCTATCCGACACCTGTGAAAACAAAAGTGTTAGTTTATCTGGCAGATAAGTTCCTAATAGGCTAACCGACACTTTATCCGCAACCGGTGAAACTGATCCTAACTATAGTTAAACTGTCGGGCAGTAACACAATACCCGCATCTTGTCTCTTGTCGGAGGATTCTCTTTTTTCTATGGGGAATGAAGAACTTTACATCCTCTACTTCATTCCCATAAAAACGAGTAGGTGTTTTTTGTTCCTTCCTAGTTACCTAGACTTTAAGCTGGATAGAATTCATCAATCAACAACTAGTGATACTGTTGCTGTTAGCCTGCTGGGGAGGGGATAGTCTCCACCGATCACAGTATCTGATACTCGCCGTGATCCGTGGCTAACGTGATCTGATACTATCAGATCACGTTAGCCACGGATCACGGCGAGTTGTATCCACTGAAATCGTTACTTATCCGTTTCCCTCGTTATCGTGTTACCCACTGATCACGATATCCGTGGCGACATGATAAAAATAAAACAAAATCGAAACTGATCACGATGTACAGAGACAAGAAATAAAATAAAAGGTTTTTTTTTTTAATTATTATTTTTACATTTTTATGTTAATTTGTGATTTGTATTTATCTCGTGTCTCTTAATGTGTAATTTTTAATATGGGGAAACCTGAAATAAATGTATTTTTTTTATTTTTTTTTATTATTATTATTTATTAAAAGACAGGCCTCCTCCTATGATTTCCAGTTCTTTCGGTCCAATGCTAATGTAGACCAATGATCTTTGTTTCTGTCGAACTCGTTCCGCCATCTTCTTCGAGGTCTGCCGCAACGTCGCTGTGTCTGGGCTCCAGAAAGTGGCTATGAGTAGCAATTACCCTAGTAGCAATTGCCGTTGGCTTCCTTATGCCAACAGTTGGGAATGTATTGGCAGACGGTTAGTTGTTCCGCCAACCTAAACTTAAAATAGGCCCATCGTCATAAACATGCACTATTTGCCCAACGAATAGCCAACAAAGGGCCTTCTGTTACTATTCCCACTGTTGGGAGATTTTGTATGCATTTAAATTACTAAAACAACATTGAGCCAACTATCGACAGGCCTGCAGCTTCTATTCCTACTGTTGGGAGTTTTTTGTAGGGATTTAAGTTATGATAACAACTTACATCGGTTCAACTTAAACCTTTCAATAGGCCTGTTAGGTATGATACGTCTTACAATTATTGTATTGTCGAACTTAAATCGTATCATATTTATTAGAGAGATTTGATCCATAAATGATTGAACCTATCGATTGATGTCAAAAAGGTATATTATTTTTTCGAACTTCAGCCGATCCATCCCGGGTTCGATTCTGGTTCGAAATATTTTTTGAAAATCTTCGAATGCAGATTTGTTTCTTTTTAAAAATAAAGGTATGTCTCCTTTGAGTAAAATTTGCGTTCTCCAGTATTTAGAGTACTTTCCCTCCAGGTGGCATTGTAAAATTCCACCCTGTTTATTATAGTCTAGTAAATATATATCACAACACTAAAGAAGATGACTTAATTCCCTTGTTGCTATGATTCGTCAGTATCTCGTAACTGATTGTTCTCAATTTATCTTACTTAGATATCTCACTAAGTGCAATCTGGTCAATGGTAGGTACTTGATATATTAACTTGTTAACATTGTACTGTGAGTGCAATCTAAGTAAAGGTACCATTATTCTGGGAAAGTAGACGCGTAAGTACAGCACGTTTTAGTTCGTATCTTTAAAGAAAGATGGCGTTGTACAATTACGTCACGTTTCTGAATCGCGGTGTTAAGATTCTCCCGCGTCGAATGACTCTCGCGCAGTATTGTAGTGAATTCATACGTACCTGGAATATGGTAAATCGAGATCAAACAGGCGGTTCCCCCAGGGCGAGGCCTTCCCTTTGAACTGCAGTCAGGTTGACCCTTGCGATTATCCCTAATGTGGATAACTCTGATGCGTAATTTTTTAAGCGTTCGCGCCGTTCCCCCAGAATTCTCACAAGTTGAGACTTCGTAGGCAATTCCACGCAGTTAATAATATATCCATATAGTCTTAGTCTATGATTCCACGTTAGCTCCATCTCCATCGCAAGTTGGGCTTTCGTAGGCAAATCTTCGTTGGCCATCAGTTTTGGGCCCAACCCGCAAACTGCCCGCCATTTGTATGCAATTGCCAACTAAACAGAGGTATGTGGCCCAACTAAATGCCAACAAAAAATGCTACTAGGGTACTGATAACATTTGGTTCCAACTGGCTCCTTCTTCGACGGGAGTCTGACCCTCCATCTAACCATGTCAGACTCGGCTTCTAGTCTGACCAGAAGCAGCTGAATGCAAGTATTTTACACGGTACTGCCTCTATCTAACCTCCGCAAGTTACTGGGTAACACGATACTCCATCAGCATTTTTCAACTAACTTATTGGAATTATAATACATACAATGTAAGGTAACGATTTGCGATTCTAAGCATTGTGTGGCTCGATATAAATGCAAATCGATAGAATCCGAGAATTGATAGGTCAGAAACCTTAACCTATTCACCATTGGAACTCGGTCAGCTATTTGTTTGAAAGTATGACTACTTAGAAAGTTTAAGTAACTAGGTGGGGTGCCTACTTGAAAGATCCTAATTGTTGATAGAAGGGATATTTTGAGGGTTCAGTGCGAGTTTAAAACCTATTAGATTGTATTTTTAATCTATTTAGCGAGATTGTAAACTCTGCAAACATTGTCAAACGAACACAATACTGCTTACATTCTAACGCATTATTGTTAGAAATAATCTATCGACGTGAAACCGTAATGCGACGGAGGTATCTCTGCCCCAATGACTAAAGCCTCCTCTGCAGGGCTAGATGGCCGGAGACATTTTATCCACGGGGAGAGGACAAAATAATTTTGTCCCTTGTCAGTGGAAATAACCGGTGGACAAAAGTTTTACCCCCCCTGCCCATGCTAGCCCTGCTGCCCCCATAATCGGGACTTGGGGCACCCCGACGTCACGGAGCCCCGCGTAGCGGTTTGGAACCATAAACAACTCATCCATTCCCGATACTTTTTTGACTGAATGTATGTCTCAATAGTTTCAACGGCCTTAGTCTATGACCTAGCATACCAAGTCTTGACAAATATGAAGAACCTTTGCATTTAACGTAATCCTCTTAAGTTATGAATATAAATTATGTAGGTACTATAATAAAATATGAATAATCAGAAAGAGAAGAAACACAGTACAGCATAAAATATTCTTATTTATAACTGCCCATGACGTGACCTTCACCCACGTGAGATTATTACAAAAATACTAATGGTATTTGAAGACTTCGGAGATTAGCCGGAACAAGCAGAAATGCAGACAGAAAATGCATACATATTTTTTAAATTTATATTATAACTAGCTGACCCGCGCAACTTCGTCTGCGTCACATAAGAGAAAGAGAGGGTTACAGAGAGTGGGTCGTAAGCACCCATAATACAACTTTCAAAGAGCACATCACACGCATCCTTCCGCATAATGACAATGCGCGCCCGGTACATGATCATTATTTTGCTGCGGAGTTATTTAAAACGGTGTATCTCCTAGGATATGCATTGAGTCAATTTACGTACCCAAGGGCAATTTTGTTAAAAATCAAATACTTGTGATTAACAACGTATTTATTTGAATAAGAATAAAATACCATGTTTACAAAAACAACTTTACATTTAATTGACAGCTTTACATCTTCATACTTAGACACTCCATGACAGTCATACTCCAGCTAGGTTTGCAGTTCTGATCAAGGTGCATTAAATGAGCCGCAACACGATAATTAGCTGCTGTAAACCGTTGCGGACCTCTTACAACTGCTTACCATTTAAAATTTCAAACTCTACGTCCCTACGCTATGACGCTGACGCCGTGTCTTAAAGTGCACAACCTCTTCAAAGCTTAGAAACCTTCAAAAGCGGTATTAATATTTTACGGTGACTTTCGAGACATTCCAATTTTAAACAGTATTTGCAATTTTGCTCCAAATTTTTATGTGAGTTCAACCTTTTTGGAATAAAATCGGATTGGGTTTTGAAACATGTATCAAAATAACTTTTAATTTATATCAAAATCTCGAAGGAGTATTGATATCAAATTCGAAACAAATCACCGCCAAAATAACTTTCTACCCCTTTTTAACCCCGTTAGGGGATGAATTTCAATGCAATATGAAACGCGTCCATCAATTCTGTTAATATTGTTGATTGCAATGTTTGATGTGATTGGACCAAGGAATCATATTTTTCCATACAATCTATGCCCCCCCTTTTCACGCCCTTAGGGGTTTAATTTCAAAATTCTTTCTTATCGTATGCCTACGTTATACAGAAAATACATCCTCCAAGTTTCAGGTTTCTACAATTTGCGGTTTAGGCTGTGCGTTGATCCATCAGGTAGTCCTCCAGGACAAAGCATTTTTTATTTTTAGATAGTATTATTTGTACTCGTTTGTAATGTATTTGTAACTTTTCCGGCTAAGTCTTATGTAAAATAAAAAATAATGATTGGCATCAAAAAATGATTTGTGTAAAATAGCAATTTTCTGGCTAACTATTTCCCCTATACTGCCCCGGTGAAAGTTATTTTTTTGCGATTTCTGACTTTTTGAGTACTCTAACCTGGGTTGGTTTGGAAGAACTTCTTAATTAGTGTCGGAAAGAAGATCGATTGGCATCAAAAAAATAGTTTTAAGTAAAATGTAAATTTTCTTGCTTCTTTATTTTTTTATGAAATCTGTGAATCCTAAACATTTCGTGAAAAAATTACGGATTGTTACCTAAGACCTTTTGTGTAGCTGCAGCTCCCCTTACTGCCTTGTTTACCGTTTCCACCCTGTATTACCAACTACTTATACCGAGGAATGCCGATGTTCTTGAGTTCCGCTATTTTGGGCGCATTCACTTCAAAAATGAAATTTCAAGGAAATTGAGAAATTACATGTAACTGTATTAGATTTGAAGTATTTACAGCAGCTTTTAAAGGTTTCCACTTCAATGAATTTTATTCTATAGGTGTATGAAGTTAATTAATTTTAAATATAAAACCCTCTTTTTTACGTCTCTGGATGTTTTTTTTTTTAAATGTTGAAACAGGTATTTCTTTATTTTTAATTATAAGTATTTACTCTGAGTTTCATGAATCTAGAACAATCTATAAATCTTTTTTTATACAAACTTTACCCCCCCTTTTCACCCCTTTTTTCCAAAATTTTCCATAATTTCTATAGCCTAAGTGTTATTCTGAGTTTATTTAAATAGATTAGTGAAGTTTTCATCAAAATCCGTCCAGCAGTTTTTACGTGATGCGCGGTCAAACAAACAAACAACCAAACAAACAAACAAACAAACAAACACGAATTTTAAAAATGGTTTTAATATGTTCAGTTACTTATTTTAAGTCACCCTGATCGGTTTTTTTTTAAAATATTCAATGTACAGATTTGTTGGTCTCAACGATTTTATTATATGTATAGATGCTGTTATATTTTCATATGTAGGTAATTATGTGTAAAAACAAAATAAAAATTGAAGTATCTGCTTCAATACTTAAATTTTTATTTTATTTTTCCGACAGAATGTATCTACACTTACTCGTATATCATAAAGAGGAAAAAATTGAAATTTTTATGTGTGTGTAACATTGATTATAATTAATAAACTCAAAAACACATTTGCTGATTTCAAAAATTCTTTCACCATTAGAAAGCTACATTCATCCTGAGTTACATAGGCTACATTTTATCCCCGTACTCCCACGGGAACCGGAACAACGAGGGTAAAACCGCGTGAAGTCCGCTAGTAGTAAAGAGAGGGAAAATGTATCTCATAGTACCTCCGCACGACAATCGCACTTATCTTTATTTACTACAAATCCTAAACTGACCGTAGGTACCAATTACCTCCATTACCACATACATTTTCAAGAGTACTTATACCCATTTCCAAGATAGGGATCCTGTAATGAGAGTAGATTATCTTGGCAGCCTCAGATTGACGCAGTTCATCGACCCCGGGGCATAGGGCAAGGCTCGTGCAAGGCTCCACTCTAAGTCGCATGTTGATCGATGTATGAAGATGATGTCATTTGTACTGCTGGAATGTTATTGTGTCATAAAATGTTGAATTCAAGTAGACATCAATATTTCGTAAATCATGAAGGTATTGCTAAACCATCAATCTCAAATATATTTACGGCCATTTTCAATAACTTATTACTAAAAGGTGACGGAAGGATGCTATATTAGTTTGTTTGACATTTAAGTACTTTATGTACCGTTAAAAACAAAACGTCACAAATAAGCTATCTTTGATTTTTAACCGCCGACGCAAAAACGACGGGGTGCTATAAGTTTGACGTATCTGTGTGTGTGCGTGTCTGTCTGTGACATCGTAGCTCTCGAACGAATGAAACGATTTTGTTTTGTTTGATAGGTGAATTAGTCGGGTTCGTGGCTTAGGCCCCCAATGGTGGAGGTATCTGTGGCCGACGTTTGATAAAAATCAGTCCAAGATGGCTGCCGCCACAAAATGACGGATTACATATTTTTCATCAGCTGCCTCAATATGGGTACCAAATGAAAGGGCTTGACTAGTACTTAAAATAATTATCACTATATTGAAAGGAAATAAGGAATATTATATAAGGAATATAATTGCTCATAGCCTCGAATCGTCTTCCTACCTGAAAGGAAGCGGATTAATCAACACTCCTAATTTATTCTATAGCACAAAGGTGGTATTCTCATCTACTCCTGACAATTCATACAAAAGTCATAGAAAGAAAATTGAAACAGTGGGGAAACTGCCTTACAATTGATAGTGCGGGGAAAAGCCTTGGGAAAATCTCGTCACGGTTTTGGTACGGATTGAACCATAGATATAATAAAATATTTCTATGGATTAAACAGAATACTTAGCCACGTCTCAATCACAAATGTGTAGGTAATTCGTCTGTAAGAATGTTTTGCCTAGTTACGTAGCAATATACTTGTTTCAATAATTTCGTAGGTCATCTTACTTTTGAATGTGAAACTTGG
This sequence comes from Xestia c-nigrum, assembly GCA_916618015.1. Taxonomy (NCBI): domain Eukaryota; kingdom Metazoa; phylum Arthropoda; class Insecta; order Lepidoptera; family Noctuidae; genus Xestia; species Xestia c-nigrum. Next base: position 5,582,413 of record OU745246.1, on the reverse strand, counting down.
GCTGCAGTCAATAACATCAGGCATTCTACAAAAGAAGTTTGTGTTGAAGCAATAACCGACGAATCTATACTTGATTGTCTTTGATGTCTTGTCGATAAGTTTGTTTTTCAAACTTCCATTATTTTAGATTACCTACGTGGGTACCTGTATCTATACCTAAGTAAGTATTACCGCTACGGTTCCATTTCCATGCATGCATGACGCGTTCGCTTTGTGAAGTAATTGACTCTTTATTCATTTATAAGTACCAATAATTATCTTTTGAAAATATGGTAATACCTGCTTCTTTAAAAACAGCCAGTTATTATTCCATGGAACTACCGCTGCCTATAATTACTGGGACAGTGTTAATTAGTTTCTAGCATTTTGCTGTAATTAATGACGCCTTTTCATTCCTCCAAAGATTCCCACATTTAAATCCGCTTTAAATACCTAACTAAAAGTAATTAATTAATTTTTTTCTTTGTTGCACAGGTTGATCTAAAAAGGATCTTTAAAATAAAATAAATAAAAAATACATTATTTTAACGTAGGCGGAATTAACACAGCAATTTTTACCAGTCATGATTTCCGCAAAGTAACGCCCAAAATATTGAAGATTGGTTATTGATAAGCACCATTTTCTCAACATTTACTCAATCTATAAACACATCCATCACTCATCATTACTTATTAGGAATGCTGTTTACACAACAACTTAGCACCGATTTGGAAAGATTCTCCGTAAAATATATCATCTAATATATTTTGACATGCGGTAAAAATTGGAAACTATTTTAAATGGTCCTATTTTCGTCGCTTGTCTTTGAAAGTGACGCCACCATGAACTGTCAAAGTATAATGGGCGCATTCGCCTTGGCCGCTACTTGACGTACAGAACAAACATTCAGACAAATTATTATGGTTCAGAAGATGTTTGCGTACCACCTACGCACATTGCTCGATGTCATAAGAAGATTAGTGCATTGATGATTTAGAATGGAGTCAGGCTTTGCCAAAATTGGTCTTACCATTAGATAAATCCTTCTTTTGGCTTAAATTATTTCAAAAGTGATATAACGGACTACGTAATATGACACATATTCCTGTGTAGAAGCACTAGGCGGGCCCCTGTCCATAATCTAGCAGAACTTTTACTTTTTACATTCGGTCTGTCTGGACCTAAATGGTCTGAAGAAACCAAGGAGGGCAGATGTAAAAGGTGGAGAACCAAACTTGAAAGAGGTTTTGTCCAAAAGAGGACGGTAGTTAATTTATCATCGTCGTTTTCGCGACAACATAAATCTTCTTTGACATTCTGTATTAGTTGGCAGTTTGGAAGCTATATAAGTGCCCTCAACTACAGTTTGTTTCAACTCAGTATTTGTACTGGAACGTTAGGAAGGTAACCGATTGATATTCATCAGTTGGCGCCACGAAGCACGCAGAATCACGTCACGTGGACATACTCCATCCATTAGAAAAAAAAACACGTCGAACCATAAATATAAATAAGTCCTGATTATGCCACCTAATCACGCGCAAGATGGCCGATTATATCAATTTACTACATATAGTGGGAATACCTTGTTTATAGTTATATATTTATATATTTATACCTCTTAGGGTTTTTTAATTAGAACTGATAATCTATTTTAATTGATTTATTTACTATGCTCGGGTTTGATTTCCATTAAATTGCAAAGAAAACGACATTCTAAGAGGTTTTCTCGTTCATCCGCTTGATGACCAAAGGGCAATAATACAAAATAGATGCGCAACTCTGGTTTTCGTTTTTAAAACTGTGTACCTCGACTGTTAGATGGCACTGTTAGTTCTGTTCAACCAAATAAATACAAAAAGCAATTCTTGACTACGGATTCGAACTTGGGAACTATTTTACATAAGGCAACCGCTGTCACCGCTAGGCTATCTACTTCACTCACAAGTTGAATAAAATAGCTATTCTCTTTATGACAGTTACAGTTGTTAAACAGTCAATCAGTTGAACAGTTTGTGTTCTTAAACACACAGATAGCAGCACTATCTATGAAAATTTTGTTTGACGCTAATGTATGGAAGTTTCACCCCCCTGCTCATAATCCTCCAGCCCTCGGGTGTCACAAATAATTTGGGGCTGGCGCAGTGTGCCTTACTTTTCCATAGTTATATTTTAGCTCTCATCTCGTTTATCCCTTTTCTAGCCTTTGCAACATGACCTCGTTCTAAAACTGTTCTTCCAATTGAGCTGAACCTGTTTATTTGTGCCCTCCTTAGTTTCTGTGATAAAATTGCTTGTCACACAAATGAAAATAATCATCAAACAAACAGACAACGATCACTGAATATAAACCTTTTGCAGCCAAAGATTAGCATAGATTTTATAGTAATTTATACGTAATCGTCCGACCTATGCGTGCAGGTTGGCCCTAAAGTCAACCGAGCAACAATGGGTTAGGGGAACCGTAATCATTATGTAACATTTATAATAACAACCTGTCTATTTATTGACGGTATGAAACTATAATTGTAAGCCTATTGACGGCCTGAAACTGTAATTGTTTAAGGAAACGCGTAGTTTTCATATTAAGTGGAAATCAAACGCTATCTGTGTTTGATATATAGTTGGAATAGCTAGGTGTTAAACACCGTGAAATATTTATGATTATCAGCAGTGTAGCCATAGCAAATTTGAAACGTGGAAACTGCTGTTTTCCGTTAAACTGGAAACCCGACAAGGTTTGGCAGATTAGATCCAACAGCATAGGCATCTGTGCTGTTTGTTTTTGTCTGAAAAATTGTTGCCAGTAAAACTTCATTTGGCCAGAAATAGTAAAGGTACACCCCTCTCATTGAGAGGAGGCCGTGTCCCAGCAGTGGGAACATTATAGGCTGATGCTGATGATGATCAGCAAAGGTACAATTCAGATCATAGAGATGCCTCTATGATTTGAATTGTGCCTTTTCTACGTGGCTTATAAGTTATCATAAAAATAAAACGTGGCTTATAATTGTCATCAAATCATTAACATCCTGATTTCCGAAATAACTGTGATTTGTGCACAATTGTAAGATTACGATACGATTGGTGACTCATAAGTATTTGTTATTATAATGGAAGATCCCGCGCCGCGATGCCCTTATTTTCACGTAATGACTTAATTTGGATACCTTTCTTTAACATTTGCAAAAATACTTTAAAATTGAAAACCTATAACGAAGGCTTACAAGTATCACAAGCACAACGTCCAAATTATCTCCAATTTCCATTTCCGTCACCTTTTATTTGTTTATTTTTATTTTTAGCAACGGAATGACCAAGTAAGTCCGACTACCACCAAGTATGGTATGCAACCTTCTTTATGAGCAAGTTTCACAGGCCGTCGCATACTTGATTACAGTCTTTTAATCTTACTATAGAAACATGTGCCTTGTGGAATTACTTGTCTTGAACTGGGCCAAGGAATTGATAAACATTTGTAAGTATGGTCCACTGTGTGTTTAAGTGTTTGTTGTGTGTTATCGTTGTTATCTTCTGTTATGGGTGTTATAAATGTCCAGTTTGTTCTTAGCCCACCTGTGGGACTCTTTACGAGAGTCTAGGATTGCTGACAGCTGTCACTCCGGTTCTTGAAGACACGATTGAATAAATAACTTCTAGACAATGCATTTTGCAATCGGTAGTAAATCTCTATAGTGTACCTACTCTCTGTAATTTTACTTACATAATATACCTTACCTATGTAGATTCAATTCATCATAATCATCAGCCTATAATGTTCCCATTGCTGGGACACGGCCTCCTCTCAATGAGAGGGAATGGGCTATAATCTACCACGCGGCACAGATTATGCGGATTGGTAGATGTCACATGTCTTTGTCTTCTAGATTCAATTAGTTTATTATTATTGTGAAAGTACGGACATTTATAACCACTTCTAGTTTATAATTTGTTGTCATGATCTATCTATTGTTTCTTGTTACTAGTAATAAACATGAGAATGATCTATTTGAATCTACTCGTAAGTATGTACCTAAGTGAGACTATTGAAATGGATAGATCCATTCTATTCTCATGTACCTACATCCTCATTCAAATGCTAGGTTATAGTCTGCCAAAGGTACCTAAGTCTAACAGGTAAATGTGCATTTCTGAACAACCCAATTGTGCTAGTACTTATACCCATTTGTGGAGCCTGGCGAAAATATCAATTTGTATTGAAACTTGAAGCTGCACGAGGATTAACCTTATAGGTACGAAATCCATAGTTTCAGCTGAATAGTTTCGGTCGTATCCCTCTCCGTATCACGTACAGACATAAGATTCGTTAGGGGTCCGAACTAAAAATTAATGACAACACGATTGATTCATCTGTTCTTACTCCCGATGTGTTTCAAAACTATCTTTAAATATTAGGGAGTAGGGTTCATTTCAAAGCATAAGCTTCTTTCGGACGGCTCCGTATCTTCGTTGACTGACTTCGAGAGTAGACCCCCAGCCCCGGGGACGTCTAGTGATAACAATGGGACACCTACCTAATTCATAAGTACATTTAAAGTTTATTTTAACGCGATCGAGAACGTTTTGTCTGAATCTAGCACTAGGCCTACGAGCCTTCCGGGGTTGCGAGACTGTTCGAAAGAGATATCGTGACCCCGGAGCTTAAAGGGCGAGGAAGGAACATGGATGGGTTTTAGTCAGTAAAAGTCTGACACTCCCTCCCGCTTCGCCCAGAGTGGGAGAAGTTATTAATTAAGTAATGATTTCCCATGAGTTCCCAACCGAAAAAAATAAAATAAAAAAATTAGGTATTTTTTTATTTTATTTTTTAAGCCTTTGAAGATCATGGAGAATATAGTCATTATTGGGCCATATTGGGCCTTTGGGCCAAAAAAATTAGAATCAATTGATCATAATATTTTCGAGTACAGCAGTCATTGTGCCGATAGTCGTGTCGGCCATTTGCTTAATAGCCAAGAGCCTCGACCAACATCTTAGGAGGCTCTCGCTCAGCTGGATCAAGGGCTTAATTCAGAAAGCAGTACTTCTGGACACGGCATGTATTGTTAGGAGGCTCCTCTCTCAAGAGCTCTGCTCATCGGCAACTGGCCTGTTCCCAGGGCTTGTGAGCCAATATTCTTTTTTTTTTAAGTAAGTATACTGTTTTCATATACATGTAGGACGTAGGTACAGGAAAATTTTAAAATGTACACAATATCTTAAAAAAATAATAAACAAAAATGTTGATATCTCATTTCTGCAACTGGTTAACTGGTAGGTATATACAATCAATATAGGTACCTACTTATTTATTTTTAAAATCTGGTTACTGTAGGTATCGTTTGAGGCCAGTTAAATATAACTTTTTGATGTAAAGACATAAAACCTCCACGGCCAGTGTGTTTTAAAAGGTTAATATGTAATTCAGCTTGTTTAATAAAAACGAGGGATTTTCCCCCGCTATTCTGTCCGAAATATAAAATGCAATTTGGGAAATCTCGTTGCTTGCGTGAACAAGTTATGAAGATTAAATTAAGTAGCTTACCTAGGTAGGTAGAACAGACTGGTTTATGTCTTGGGACTTGATGATCTTTGACAGTCGTGTTGGGTGGCCAGACAGTTTGAAAACCAGTATTTTCAAGGTTTCTCCTGTTATATTAGTAGATTACCAAACTTGTCAAAACTTGACAGAACTTGATCATTGTGACTTCAATGATCGCCTATTCTGACACTATCGTAATAGCAATAATGAATTTCAACAAGTTTACTACAATTAGGTGTTTTATATGTCAAAAAGTACTGAACGGATTTGTATGAAAGTCACATATATAAATAGGTGGTTTATTATTTCATAACCTGGACTCGAAGAAGATCCTGTGGGCCGTGAGTTCAACAAAATGTAGGTACATAGTTATTTAGGCAAAATCATCTAGACTTGGTGTCGTTCAGCGTTATCTTTTGAAAACTGACCTGTCTCTTCTATAAGCGTCACCCTCTCCTAATTTTACACGTTACAGTTCTTTGATAATTATTTGAGAAAGTTGCACCATTTAGGTACTTGCAGAAAAGTTGAAAGGTAATCGACTGTCTTTCGAAGTGGGACGAATCGAACTTGACTAAAAAAAGAGATGAATATAAATGATGGATTGATGGATGAAGTTCAAGAAAACGATGGATGGATTGTGTGAAAAATGAGATTAAAGAAAAAGGTGAAAATTATAGTGTTATCACAGTAATGTTTGTAAGAAATCCTCTTTATGTAAATTTGACGTAGGTAAGTAAATATCTCTGTAAATTAATAAATAAATATCGCTGAACATTAAACACAGCGCCATCTAGTGCCACACTAAGCAAGGCTTGTATCATGGTCACCAGACAGTTGATATACCTACTACATAGGTAGGCATATACTTTTTATTTGTAAATACATACTTATTATACATACATGTATACATATAAACATCCATGACTCGGTAACAAATGTCCATGCTCATCACACAAACATTTGCTCCTACCGGGATTCGAACCCGGTACCCTAAGAACGTAAGGCAGCCTCACTACCGCTGTACCATTCGGGTAGTCGTAAGTGATTCATTAAAGGTTAGTACTTCGAGATAGATGCTTCTATGATTTGGTCTTCAGAATGCCTGACAGTAAATGGCGACCCTGTCTGTGAACTGGCGCTTGATCAACCGCGACCTTCTACCGCGATTTATTCGGACAGGGGAAAATGGAAGAAGAAAACGTGTTGTACCGACCCCAAGTAACATGGAACTGGGATAGAAAGATGATGACATCATGCATAAGTTCCCAGTTATCAATCGCACGTGCCGAAATATATCACGACGATACGATACGATATATCACGTAACGTACAGGCTCCACCACTCGAGGTTGTATCCATGTTTATAAAACAAATGCCAGTAAGCAACTTGTCAAGCCGTCGAGTGGTCAAGCTATTTACTACAATTTCACGGTATATTCGAAACGTATAAAGTATAGAAGCACAACATTGTCAAACGCGTTGCTGGAACTAATACAGTTATGTACTTGGCAGTCATTGAGGCAAAATTGTATTGTCCAAAGTCTTAGTTGTGCCACCAAATATTTCAATCAGAAAAAAAAGGCATGCCTAACGCTTTTCAAAACTAGTAAAACAAAGAAAAGTGAAATCACAGTTCTCCTGTGTCAAACGTTTCTGGACAATCAGTTCACTGCGTCAATGTGAGTGGACTGGGGGTACGGACAGGGTGATGGTTTTGTTTTACCCTTTGGTGGGTCCCCCGCAGGGGCCACAGGGTAAAAACGGGACCATATTACTAAGACTCCACTGTCTGTCTGTCACCAGGCTGTATCTAATGAATCGCGCTAGACAGTTGAAATTTTCACAGATGTTGTGTTTCTGTTGCCGCTATAACATGTATGAATTAAAATTAAAGGGGGCTACGGCGCGGTGGCGCGGGCGGCGGGGTACTACGATGATACGGAACCCTTCATGCGTGAGTCTAACTCGCACTTGGTTTTCTACAAATTTCTACAAATCAAAAATACCTAAACAGTGTTTGGGAGAAATACGAACGACTTGAACTCAGCAGTTGATAGCTTATAAGTAGCGTTGCCAGACGTCCGGATAAAGCCGGACAAAGTAAGGCTGTTTGATTGCGTGTCCGGCCAAAATAAACGGTGTCCGGCTTTTTGCATTTTTCAAAAAAGCGAGTTCCGAGCGTGGCCAAGCGCAGGTGAGTCGACTTATGAATTTATTTGATTGATTAAGAATATAGTACACACTAGATGATTTGGCATTTGATTTTTATTAAAAACTAGCTTCTGCCCACGACTTCGTTCGCGTGATTTTTGCCGCTTGCAACATTTCTTATTGCTGCTCCGCTCCTATTGCTCATAGCGTGATGTTATATAGCCTTTAGCCTTCCTCGATAAATGGACCAACGCAAAAAGATTTTTTCAATTCGCGCGTTCAACCAAACAAACAAACAAACTCTTCTGCTTTCTAATATTAGTATAGATTTATTAGAATTAAACAAAATAGGTAGGTATGCTAGTATGGTAATATAATAAATAATAATAATGATAAAAAAGCTTGATTTTACATAAAAAACTGTCGTTCCTATTAATAGACACAAAACCTCAATAGTTAATAATAATAATAATGCCAAATGTTGGTAATTGCAGGGTGTTCGACCTACCTACCTATTCACCCAAATGTCCAGCTATTAGTTTTGGGGTCCTCATTATATTATGCATTTGCCTGTTTGGTTCTGAAGATAGTAAAAAACCAATAAGTAGGTATTTCATTCACCAATAGTAGGTACCCTACTATTGGTGAATCAAAAACATCCGAGCTCATTAATTTATCGCTTGATATCAAATAAATACCTAATTATTTCAGTGTACTTAATTTGCGTAAACCTGCCCGGGTATCTATCTTGGCAACAGGCTATAAACGCTTTCGTGGATATGAAGTCATCTATTTGAGTACCTAACTGAGTAACTGACATTTGATCCTCGTGAACTAGTAGGTACGGGTGTACTTATACATATAAAGTTACAGGGACACCGTGAGAAAAGCCATGGTTGCTCTAAAGAATTTCGAGAGTGCATGACGAATCGAGTGACGGATTCTGATTGTCGACGGTTAGCTATGGGCTAGCTAGCCGTCCGTCCGTCTAATGACGACAGGCCGTGTCGACGGCGCGTTCGTGTTCCACGCGCGCCTCAAAGAGATGTCAGCATAAGGGGAGGGGCCCGCAAGGGCCGAAGCCTGCCGGGGTTGCGGGCCTGTTCGAAAAAGATACCGCGGCCCCGGAACATAAAGGGCGAAGAAGGAACATGGATGGGTTTTAGTCAGTAAGAGTCTGACACTCCCTCCCGCTCCGCCCAGAGTGGGTCATTTGATGATTTCCCATCCGAAAAAAAAAGACCTAATTCCTCTCTGGTTCTCCAGTCATACTCAGTACTCAGTCTGGTTCTCCGACTTGCTGCTAACTGCATAGCAGCGTGGATACCGAAAAAGTCAACGAGTCAACTGTTGTAACAAAGGTTAAAGCACATATACTCTTACAAACTTAACAAAAATCCACCCTGTGTACCTACCTAGGGTCACGTGCTAGTGAACACGCGACATTAGTCATTAAATAAATCGTTGTCGCACGTAGGTATAATAATTATTTCAAAAATAAAGTTCTCCCTAGCAACACACCAGGAAAACGATTAAAAAAGTAAAAGAAGTAGGTACCTAAAATCATCAAACAGGTAGGTACCTACGATCCCCAGAGTGTTTGATTGATATAAAAAAATATAGGTAGGTAACTAGCACAATCGGACATGAGATCTCCGATAGAGTTGTATACGTACATAATGCTACCGTTAAGGACGCTGTTACTTTTTTCCACGAATATTAGTGTTTTTCAGGTACCATTTTAATGTACAAGCTGTCACAAATGTGAAAATTTCATGGTCTTAATTTAAAGATAATATATTAATCTCCAGATAATTATCAGAAAAAATCTATGACGTCATACAAAATTTTCGCACAAATACGTTTTTCCCATCACAAGAATCGCAGAAAATTTAAAAAAAGGGGTCAGAATAGGTACCAATTTAGGTCATTTTAAAGCATATTTTATCTTAATAATTAATAAGAAATTGCGGTAAATATAGTCCTTTACAGGAAATCCATTTTTTTATGTATTAAAATCGCAACATTTTCCAATTACTAGCCAAAGTATAAACATTTGGCGAATTCTTCATACATTCTGCGCTGAGACGCGCTCCTCAACGGACGGGTGTATCGCTCTGTCGCAAAAAATAAATACGATTTTATTACTAAAAATTATTGAAGTGTGCATGCGTGTGAGTAGGTACCCCCGGTTGTATAGCGTATTCGGAATGAGTTGAAACTTTTTCCAACGACATTATAGTAAGTACTTACGAGTTCCTACTTTTATTATTAAAGTGTGGTTTAGAAAATATGTTGGGTAAGATCGGGATTTGTGAAATGGATGGGTGGTGTTAAGCAACTCTTAGTAAGGTTAGGGTTTGGATGGGTAAGGCCAAGCTGTTCACGGTGAGGTTCGGAAGTGGATGGGGAGGAGAGTTATGATTTTACTGATAAACATAATCGTAACCTTCACGACTATAATCCTTAGAGGGGTAAGCAGACATGTTCATCGTACGCCAGATTTCACAATTGGTCGTATTAGTTATTATGAGTTCAAAACGATCCGTTTGCCAAGTTCTGGGGACGAAATCTTCACGAATATAATCCTTAGAGGGGTAAGCACACATGTTCTTCGCACGCCAGATTACACAATTGCTCGCAATAGTTATTACGAGTTGAAAACGATCTGTTTGCTAAGTCTTGGAGACGAAATCTTCACGACTGTAATCCTCAGAGGTGTATGCAGACATGTTCATCGTACGCCGGATTTCACAATTGGTCGCATTAGTTATAATGAGCTGAAAACGATCTATTATCTAGTGTTACAACGGACCTACTAGAACATTCGAGAAAGCAAGTGATTGCAGTGTGTTTACGTTAGAAGTTCGAGAGCATTCTATTATCATTAGTTGTAAAGTTAGGTAGGTAGAAACTCGCGACCTATTTATAAAAAGACATTGTAATTTCGACCGTACGCCTAGGGCATACGGTTCATATTGGTTTGTACAAGTAGCTAGTAATAATAATTGTATTGTTTGTTTGTATGTATAATAAGTATGTATTTACAAACAAAAAAGTATATATGTAGTATATCAACTATCTGGTGTCCACGACACAAGTGTTTAATGTCCAGCGATACTTAATTACTTACTTACTTACTTACTTACCTACCTATAGTAGGTAGGTAATCTTTTGTTAGTGTTTTTTATGACCCTCTAGAATATTCGTGATTGTTCTGGTGTGTCTGTTGGCGAGTATAAATACATCACTCAGACCCGCGACCGTCAGTCTTGTTTTAACTACACAACGAAGCGAATCGAAATGAACTTGAAGAGCGATATCTAAGCGAATAGTGAACAGTAGTGTATTGTAGTGTACTTGTGATTAAGTTTAAATTGTTTTGTGATTAATAAAGTTATTGTGTTGTTTCATCGGTAGTAATTAATTTATCTCATACCCAGCTCGTAACACTAGGATTATATTATATATTATATAGGATAGGATTGGAAAGGTTTCAATTAAATGTTCCATATAATTAATAACAAAATGTTCAATTCGTCTTTGGGGTTCCGTTGCCAAATGGCAAAAAACGGAACCCTTACAGATACGTCATGTCTGACTGTCTGTCTGTCTGTCTATCCGTATGTCACAGCCACTTTTTTCCGCAACTATAAGAACTATGCTGTTGAAACTTGGTACGTAGATATATTCTGTGAACCGCATTAAGATTTATACACAAAAACATAAAAAAAAAAAATACATTTTTTTTTCTAAACTGAACAGTTTGCGCGAGAGACACTTCCAAAGTGGTAAAATGTGTGCCCCCCCCCCCTTTTAATTCTTGTGACCGGGAGGTTAACACTGAGATGATGATTTTCTTTACGGTAGTCGGTGTCGGTACTTTTGTTTTTGTTTTTGAACACGGGGCAGGTTTTTTTTATGTTGGTACCATATTAGGTGTACATATTCTGTTACCCTTAAGAGCCCTCTTACAGTCCACTAGCGCCGCCAATCGAAAAAATGTCATAACTCGTAAATAGAATCAAAAATACAAAATATGTTCTATTATTACTGTGGAAAAGGCAATAACGTAATTTTATAACACATTGTCACCACTTGAAATATAGCTGTTTAGCTAAATCGTGCATTTGTAACAAAAACGGCCGTTTATGTTTTGAATGCACGATTTAGCTAAACAGCTATATTTCAAGTGTTGATAAGGTGTTATAAAATTACGTTATTGCCTTTTCCACAGTAATAATAGAACATATTTTGTATTTTTGATTCTATTTACGAGTTATGACATTTTTTCGATTGGCGGCGCTAGTGGACTGTAAAACGCCCCTTAACAGGCGTGATTTTATGTTATGAAAATCGCGAAGAAAAAGATACTATTGATAGGGTCAAGCACCTTCTTTTTTTGCAGTTGGTTGAAAATACTAACCTATTATCACGACAACGGTACTAAGTAATAGTAACCAAACGCATTTTCAAAGGTCCAAGTATTCTTCCGGAGTTAATTTCAATAACATTACAAAATAAAACCAAGGAGCTAAATTATTTAGGTGAAGTATAAAATCGAGCGCTCGGAGTTGTTGAATGTGTGCGTAGTGCGTACGCGTGATGTTGCTGTGTGCGGCATTGAATACCTAAATTTGAGTTCAACGAAAACGTTGCAGCGTCCCTAATGTATTTCCCCAATAACAATATCTCGTGCATCCGCCTGTGAAGTAATAACAGGTGAAATAAACAAGTTTTGATGATGTCTGATTGCCTAAGATTTACAAAATAGATATGTGCCTCGGTACTGAAATGATGAAACGAAATGATATGATGATGAAATGATGTTCGGCTCTCGTTTGACCACTATGTTACCTCTTGGTAAGTGATGATGAGTTCGACGACGTCTCTCAAAGTCCCCTATTCACTTATAAAAACTAGTTGAATATCATTATCGGAATCCACAGCCTATTTCGTCCTACTATTACAGGGAACATTAATCTTTCCTCCTTTGACAGCATTCTTCCTTTTCTTGCGCCAAATCCTGTCTGGTTCTTTCAGACAATCTAACGTGGTTTTAATGTTTTTGGGTTGTAACCTTCAAAAGGCGCTTTGGGGGTTTGGGATAAGACCAGCCCGCGTATCATGACCGAATTTCTTCGAAGAAAGAATAGACAAAATGACATATGAACAAAAGAAATCTATAATTTTGTCGATTCTTTACGGTGGTCAAGATACGCGGGCAGGGAGTCTGAGAAACTAGCCACACCCATCACCACATCGCCCAACTCTAATTAAACTCAACTCAAAAAAGGCGACCACTTAAGTCTCGGACCTGCTCATATGGAGGGATGTACGAAATTACGATTTTTTCCAACTCCTCCGTTGCGGGATCCAAGACAGTTAAATTCATTCTCTGGGACTTCGTCGAGCTTCATTGTCTCGGCGCTTTTCTGGTGGTCGCCACTGTTGATTCTGCCTTTCAGGAGTTACAGTGGTTTGGGAATAGTGTCCCAAAAAAAACAAAAATGTCTCGGTCCTCTTAAAACACCACCCCAGAACGCTCTAACAGTCTTTCAAACCCTTTGAGTAACCGTTTACAGTCGAAAATGGGGTGTCCCTGGGTGTTTCTTAAAGCCTAGCCAAAACCTTCAACAATTAACTGCAATTATTCCTCAGATAAACCTAATTTACACAAACTTCTTTAGCCAATGGCTCTCAGTCCGGAAAGATTTTAACGACCGAGATAAACTCAAGGTCAAAGGTCAACAGATAACGACGCTTTTAGCATATTATGTTAAGCAGAGTATTTACCAGCTGAATTCACAAACAGTTCCGATTTCCAAGGTTTTCCTTTCGACCTTTACAATGTTAGGGTAGGTCGGACTAGCAAATTATAGACTAAGGCCTAGCTAAGCTGACAGATCTTTTTTTTCAGTTGGAAAATCATCAAATGACTTCTCCCACTCTGGGCGGAGCGGGAGGCAGTGTCAGACTTTTACTGACTAAAGCCCATCCATGTTCCTTCCTCGCCCTTTATTTTCCGGGGCCGCGGTATCTCTTTCGAACAGTCCCGCAACCCCGAACGAACAGTCCCGCAGCCCAAGCTGACAGATATACCATTTTACTTTAAAAAAAATAGCCCACGGCGATTTTTACTACAGTTGAAAAATGAATCACCTTTATGGTGTGGTGGTGTGACCCCGTTGTGTTATATGGAGTTCGTTTTCAGTTCAACAAGGAATGAAAGTATTTGGTTTTATAGTGAATTAGTAGGTCAATGCCCTTATAATTAATTACTATAACAAAATAATCACTCTTTGTACGGTAACCAAATAGCTGGTTCGACTATTCGGTTTACATTTTACAAAGTAATTTGTGGGTTAAACTGTAAACCAAGCTTGTTCGACCGTACATCACATTTTGTATTTAAGTGTGTCATGTTTATTTACTTTTTATATTGAATAGGTATTCAAAATGTTGGCACTATGTACGTGTTTACTGCAGAAAAAACAAAAAAAAACGAACAACGTTTCCAATTTTAAAATTCAAAAAGAAAATCAAAGAACAAAAAAACCAATCCAAAAACTGCGTTGTCAGCACGTCCATTAAAATCAACCGGTTCGCATTTGTTCATGTTATTAAGATAATAAAACCAGTAGGTAAACAAGATAATAAAGTAGGTATTACTATTAAAAAACTATGGGTGCCAATTAATAAAACGTCAATTATTTTAAGTAAACCTTTATATTGCCGACATACCGTATTTTAATCGATTATAATGAACAGAGAGACCGTGACATTGATTTTGTGACACAATAAGCACTGAGAGTGGAATGTAAATAACCTCTGACGAGAGAAAAGTTTTGTTTCCGGCTAGAAAACTTTTGGCCGAGCCAGTGCTGCAGTAACTTTGTTTTTTCAGAAACGTCGAGCTGATCGTCAATGTCGTCGGAACTCATACAAAGATGCAATAGAGATTAGGCAACACATAATGTATCTAAGTCAATACTTAAGCCAAAACAGCAAAAAATACACTAAGTACTTGCAATCATGGCACCACTTATGGCACCTAACCACTTCCTTCCTTCTGTTCAACATTTTTCATTACTCATAGGTACTCGGAAAGTAGGTCTGAAGTTGGCTGAAGAGCGTGTTGAAAGTAACACTTTTCAGCCATAGGGAGAATCGCTTTCAACTGACAGCTGTCAAATTATAAAAAAAAACTAGTTTAGATTTCAAAGCCTGACTACTTTTGAAACGTTCCATGGAATTTCTATTAATAAAGTAATAAGTACACAGAGTTTTCACAAATATGGAAACCGTAATTGTTTACTTATTAGTTTTACCTTTAATTTCTTAGGAGAATGCATCGTGTACGTACATTAATAAAACCGACCGGTTCCGATTATCATAAACGTATGTATTTGATTACCCTTGCAAGCACGTATCCAGACTATTACCTACTCTTTCTACAATATTAGGGTGACTAGTGTACGAAACTTAAACACGTGATTGTGCTCGTGATAACAAACAACTTTTAGTATGGGACCAAACCTAAATTGGCGAAAAGAATCAGCTGTTCAGTACGGTCGAACAAGCTATTTGGTTTACACTTTACAATGTAATTTGTGGGTTAAACTGTAAACCAATTAGCTTGTTCGACCGTACATTAGGCGAACATAAATGTACTGAACAGCTTATTCTTTTTTCGCGATTTCAGATGAACACAATCACGTGACTAAGGTCCATGTTCACCGAAAAGATAACGGTCTGATTATCTAAAAACAGCTGTCACTGTGACATGTTCCCATACAAAAATGTGTTTCAAACAGCTGTTTTTAGATAATCAGACCGTCATCTTTTTGGTGAACATGGACCTAAGTATCGTACACTAATTATCAGTCACACTATATACCATACAAAAATCACGCCTATTTAAATCCCCGATGGGTTAGGCAGAAAGAAGAACAGGCAAAAAAAACCCAGACCCGACAGAAAAGTAACATACCTTAGTTTTTTTGTTATTATTTATATATTCATATTATATAGTTTTTATATTCGAAATCAATGGATAACACCAAAATATTGCCTTATGTTTTTGTTCAGGCTTTACACTAAAAAAATACAAAATGCCTACGTATCTACACAATTTGTAAATATATGTAACTAAATGACGTAGAAAAGTAAGTAGTTATAATACGGGATGTATTATAACTACTTACTTATTAAAAAAAAAAAAAAACGTATAGGAAGTTATTTTAATTTAATTTTTTTTTTTTTTTTAGTCAGTAAGAGTCTAACACGCCCTCTCGCTCCACCCAAGGGCGAGAGATGTCATTAGATGATTCTAAACCACCTTAAAAAAAAATCGTAAGTTGAATGTTGTACTAGGAGTACAAAAATTATATAATACAGCTGTATCTCCAGGTCTCCTGGATACATCCCATAACTATTTATCGTCATTTAGTTACATACATTACGAATTGTGTAGATAAGTAAGCATTTTGTATTTTTTTAGTGTAAACCCTGAACAAAAACATACCTAAGGCAATATTTTGGTGTTAGCCATTGATTTCGAATATAAAAACTATATAATATGATTATATAAATAATAACAAAAAAACTGAGATATGTCACTTTTCTGTCGGATCTGGGTTTTTTTTATATGGGACGTGACCGTTCTTCTTTAGACAATTTTACGGTGGTATATAGATAGATAGACACAAGTTAATTCTAAAATTGTAATTCTATGAACAGGCATTAATTAGGACAGGATTTAGAATTATTTATTTTTAGTGGTTATTTAAATACAGGTTCATTATTCAATTAAAATTGTCTAGACATGTTGTCATGAATTTAATTAAATTGGAGAACCCAAGGATTTGACAACAACATTGTTGAAATTGAAACTACTTGTTATTGTTATAAAAATAAGAATAAACTAAATTGCATTCATAAACAATTTAAGTATTATCATATTATAATGATGATAATTCTATGTGTGTTTGATCACACTAACAATACTATTAATTTAAGGCGACTCGATGAGCTAAATTAGCAACTCTATTTGTGGTGGTTCTAACTTCGTTTTGAAATGTTGTTACTGTTAGAATAAAGTTCTAATCAGCTTGCACTACAAAGTGGTTGTTACGTCAGTCACTGCAGAATAGTGCGAAATGAGTGGTTTCGACCGATTTACTAAAAAATCTATTGATCGGACTAAAAAATTAAAACACTATATTGCTAATATATTGCTTGTGAAATTATTTGACAAAAAATCAGAATGATCACATGTATTTAGTAAGTTTTTTTTTGAATGTTTTTAGAGATAAGTTCGTGATTTGCTTATTGAGTCAAATAATTTGTATTATGTTTTCAAAACACTACTAATACTAGCACATATCCTAAAGAATATCGTAGGTATATTTTTCTGGTTTTGTTTATTGCAGTGAATCATATACTTTTAGTCATTATAAAACTCTCGTTTAGCTCGCTATTGTAAGTCATCACTACATACTTATTATAAAACAAAGTCTCCCGCCGCGTCTGTCTGTCCCTATGTATGCCTAGACCTTTAAAACTACGCAACGGATTTTGATGCGATTTTTTTTAAAGATAGAGTGATTCAAGAAGAAGGTTATAATTTGCCACGGGCAAAGTCGCAGGCATCGGCTATAATATTCAAGTTTTTCTTAATTGTTTATCGTAACGATAAAGCTTTGCTTAGGAATATCGTGTTCTAAGTTGAATAATTTGAATTGATTTAATATAAAAATAGTGTTAATTTAAAATTAAGCTAAGTATTCTACCTACATTTTCTCAGTACAGTATTAGTAAGGAAAGCTGAAGAAAGTACCTGCAATGCTCGTCACTTTGTAATTTTCAATCTAAGCGCGTCTTATGTAATTTTCCTCAAACATTTAAGTACTTACGTCTAATTTTGTAAGAAATTCGTTCGTTATACATGTAATTTCGTTCCTTTGTAGACTTTTTGAGCCTGAATAGAGCAGTGATCTCTACGGAGCACTTGAAAGTGACATTCAATTCTAATTTTCCAAACGTGTCGAGCATTGTGTTGCTGAGGACTTCTATTTTTCCGAAGAAATGAGTGACATTATGTTGAGGTTAAGAGCCTTCTTACATTTTGGTGTAACGCTAATTATACAATTTACTTAAAAATGGCATTTAACGCAAAGGTATTCTATTATTTATTACTCATGAAAGTATACGATATAAAGGGTGTAAAACACCTCTTCACGAAGCCGAAAGGCACTTGTTCTCCCCATCATTACGATCATGTTTTTGTTCTACACCATACCTGGGAACCTTCTAGTTACGGAGATATGGGGGGTCAAAGTTAAAACTTTTGGACAAGTTTTTTTTACTACAAGTTTTTTTGTATGATTTTAACTTTTAACACCTCCACGACCCCGTACTATTCAATCCATCCATAAACACAATGTTTTAAGTTCGTTACATAGAGTTCTACCACAAAACATGATTTATAACCTCAAAAATAAAGTTGTTTCCCAGCAATATATTTTACGTAAAGTTACTTAGTTTGATGTACAGAATGCTTAGTTGCGGCTTTGTGATGAGGTGGTTTACACCCTGTACCTACAAACATGTAAGTATGTGATAAAAAATGTTGATTGTGAAATATTCAATAGATTCCATACAGGGTGTAAGTAATTAACCTCATCACGAACCCGTCAACCAAGTCAAAGTCAACATAATTTATTGCATAAAATGTGGTACAAAAAGTAGTAAAAAACTTGTAGAGCGATGACACACTTCGCCTTAAAAATAGCATGAAAATATTAATAAACACAAACTATAATACCTGTTTCTAATTTTAATTAACTAGACACAAAACAACAAAAATAACAATTATAATTATACCTACATACTACAAAAGAACTTTTAACATATTAAAGTACTAGCTGACCCGCGCAACTTCGTCTGCGTCACGTGAGAGAAAGAGAGGGTTACAGAGAGTTGGTCGTAAGCACCTATAATACAATTTTCAAAGAGCACATCACACACATCCTTGCATATAATGAAAATGTGCGTCCGGTGTATAATCATTATTTTGCTGCGGAGTTATTTAAAACGGTGTATCTCCTAAGATATGCATTGAAGTCAATTTACGTACCCAAGGGCAATTTTGTTGTTGCGGGCCTGTTCGAAAGAGATACCGCGGCCCCGGAAGATAAAGGGCGAAGAAGGAGCATGGATGGATGACACTCCCTCCCGCTCCGCCCAGAGTGGGAGAAATCATTTGATGAATTCCCATCCCAAAAAAAAAGAAAAAAAAATAAGGCCAATTTTGTTCAAAATCAACTACTTGTGATTAACAACGTATTTATTTGAATAACAATAAATTACCATGCTTACAAAAACAGAAACGGCTTCTATTGACAGCTTTACATCTTCATACTAAGACACTCGATGACAGTCATACTCCAGCTAGGTCTGCAGTTCTCATCAAGGTGCATTAAATTGGTGTGACAGACTGGACAGTCGGTTTCATAAGTTTTGGAGCAATCTACATTTAAGCCTAAATACTAACGTAGCTAAGTAAGTTCTGTATTTCTACTAACATTGTGATTTAATATAATTTTGTGTATGTGGATTATTATGATTGTACTTATATGGATATTGTGAAATCTGAATTAAATGAATTTTTATTTTTTTATTTTTTATTAAATAAGCCGCAACACGATATAGCTGCAGTAAACCGTTGCGGACCTCTTACAACTGCTTACCATTTAAAATTTCAAACTCTACGTCCCTACGCTATGACGTGACGCCGTGTCCTTAAAGTGCATAACCTCTTCAAAGCTTAGAAACCTTCAAATGCGGTATTAATATTTTACGGTGACTTTCGAGACATTCGAATTTTAAAGAGTATTTGCAATTTTGCACCGTTAAGGGATGAATTTCAATGCAATATGAAACGCGTCCATCAATTCTGTTAATATTGTTGATTGCAAAGTTTGAAGTAGATTGGACCAAGGAATCACATTTTCCCATACAATCTTTGCCCCCCTTTTCACCCCCTTAGGGGTATAATTTCAAAATTCTTTCTTATCGCATGCCTACGTTATACAGAAAAAACACCCTCCAAGTTTCAGGTTTCTACAATCTGCGGTTTAGGCTGTGCGTTGATCCATCATGCAGATAGTCCTTCAGGAGAAAGCATTTTTTATTTGTAGATAGTAGGATTTGCACTCGTTTGTAATGTATTTGTAACTTTTCCGGCTTTATGTCTTATGTAAAATAAAAAATAAAGATTGTCATCAAAAAAATGTTTTGTGTAAAATAGCAATTTTCTGTATTTCCCCTACACTGCCCCGCTGAAAATTATTTTTTTGCGTTTTCTGACTTTTTGAGTACTCTAACCTGGGTTGGTTTGGAAGAACTTCTTGATTAGTGTCGGAAAGAAGATCGATTGCCATCAAAAAAAAAATTTTAGGTAAAATGGCAATTTTCTTGCTAACTGTACTTTATTTTTGAATTAAATCTGTGAATTGGGATTTACATTTTGTGAAAAAATTACGGATTGTTACCTAAGACCATTAATTGTGTAGCTGCAGCTCCCCTTACTGCCCCGTTTACCGTTTCCACCCTATATTACCAACTCTAGTTTACCGAGGAAAGCCGATTTTCTTGAGTTCCGCCATTTTGGGCGTATTCACTTCAAAAATCCAAGAAAATTGAGAAATTACATTTACCTGTATTAGATTTGAAGTATTTACAGCAACTTTTAAAGGTTTCCACTTCATTGAATTTTATTCTATAGGTGTATGAAGTTAGTTAATTTTAAACACAAAACCCTCTTTTTACGTCTCTGAATGTTTTTTTTTTTAATGCTGAAACAGGTATTTCTTTATTTTTAATAATAAGTATTTACTCTGAGTTTCATGATTCTAGAACAATCTAAATTTTTTTTTTCATACAAACTTTACCCCCCCTTTTCACCTCCTTTTTCTAACATTTTCCATAATATCCATAGCCTAAATGTTATTCTGAGTTTATTTTAATAGATTAGTGAAGTTTTCATCAAAATCCGTCCAGCAGTTTTTACGTGATGCGCGGTCAAACAAACAAACAAACAAACAAACATGAATTTTAAAAATGGTTTTAATATGTTCAGTTACTTATTTTAAGTCACCCTGATCGATTTTTTTTTTAAATCTTCAATGTACAGATTTTTTGGTCTCAACGATTTTATTATATGTATAGATTTAAGATATTCTAGCATAATAAAAACATATTCTTCAAATATCAAACATAACATCATAAAAATAGGTTATTTTCTACAATTCAATTCGGTAGTGATATGACTAACAATTAGTTTTTTAAAGAAATTCTGCTAAGGAATAAAAGCTATGTGAAATAAGTCATTTTTTTAAACTTTATAGAATTTCCATTACGGTTTTCGGTAGTTCAGTAATAAAGTTTGGTAGTGAGTTAAATATTAGTGGAGCCATATACACACAATTACGTCTGAATATTTCAATTCTAGGTACAGACATTGTTAATAGATACTGTGTAACTGTATGTTTGTTAATATTGTTTTTAAATTCAAAAAGTGAAGAGTTAATTTTGACAAATTCATTCTGTATGTCAAACTAAGTAACTTTACACAAAAATTACTGCTGGGAAATTGCCTCAAATTGGCAAAGGCAAGAGGAAATGACTAAATGCAAAAATAAAACATTTGCGCATTATTAACAGTTTTAGTCAATTCCGTTGGCGTCAAATAAACTCTTGCTTCAAGAGAAAACACTTGTTTTCAAGTTTCTTGTTTTTTTTTATCCTAGGGTTTTAGCAAGTAGCAACATGACGTAAAAAAAATGGCAAAAAAATAAATTAATGTAGAAGGTGCATTCTACTTACCGCATGTTTTGTTGTCGTTTTACAAGCTCATGTTAATTTCCTCGTGGATAAATTCAGCGTAAAACACGATTGGTCACAACCGTTTAATTTTGTCAAACGGCGATTAATCTGTAAATTCTATTCGTTTCCTTTTTATTGTCTTTGGCTGGCGATGGGTGACTGTGTATTTTGAAATATCATCGTATAAAAAATGTTTCTAGAATCTTAGGAATTAGGAAACAAACTCTTCATATTTCCTAAGATTCTGAAACATGTACATTATAATAGATAATTAGAATAATTATGACACAAAAAGACTAACAAACAGTCTTACCAAGTGGTGTCGTATTACCCAGTACTGACTAGGTTGTGGAGGTCAGATAGGCAGTCGCTCCATGTAAAATACTGGTATTCAGCTGCATCCGGTTAGACTGAAAGCCGACCTCAACCTAGTTGAGAAAAGGCTAGGCAGATGATGATGAAGCTCATGAATAAGCCTGAAAGTTGAGGGACGCAGTTACGCACGTTTTTTTCTGATTGAGTAGGTACCTTTACAGTGGGCTCGTTGACGAGACCGTGACTGCTAAGCGTGGGGTATTAGGTTTGATGTCAAAGTCAGTCCAAGTCTAGTGTCCTTAGCTCGATTTCTCTCTGGTCATTTCGGATTGCCGTAGTAAAGGACTTACGGCCATTTTCAAAAACTTACTGATCGGTAAGTTGCTATCTGTTTGTTTGAAATTTTGCTTACAGACGATTAGAAACAAAACGTCACAGAAAATAGATGTGATTTTTCTATGAATCAAGTGACAGAGCTAGCAGGTGACGCGGATAGGATATTTCAAGCTTCCTTTGTTTATAGAAACACCGATAGCTACGAAACGTGGCATATTAAGCGGCCGGCGGAGCATGCGTTTTTCATACAAACGTAATACCTACCAAAATAATATGAAAATCAAACATATTGTCAAGGTAGTGTGTATCTATATATTTCGATTGGATTATCTATGTTCCCAAATAAATATATTGAAAGGACAATGATCTAGAGACGAGATATGAGGAATTAAAAATTTCTATAGAAAATTTATTCTTCTCATAACTCTTGTTTAAATCAGTGTCCATTCAAAATATGTGTTTGGGAACCTATATATTCTGTAATCCAATCAAAAAAATACACACTACTTACCTTAATAATATGTTTGATTTACAAATTAATTTGGTATTACGTTTGTATGAAAAACGCATGCTCCACCGGCCTCTTAACTGACAATGCGTAAGTAAGTTATACAAAGCGGTCCTTAGACAGTAAAATAACAGGAAGTCCACAGCCACCACCACCAACACCACCACCATCACCACCACCACCACCACCATCAATAATCATCATCTGCACGTGTTGGGGTTGGCTTCCAGTCCAACTGCTGAATACCAGTATGTTAATTAGCCTTATAAGTAATATTTAAGCGATTTTTTCTCATATCGGTGTCGCTTAAATCGATTCTTTTCAGTATCGATATTCAGACGTGCCTGACTGCTGCCGTACCTGTTGTCATCATAGATAATACAATACAATGTATAATACAAGAGTTGTCTTGCACATTTTTTTTCTTTTTTTTTTTGGTATGGGCATCTCGCAGTTTAGTCTGAGAAGACTGGCTTCTGCTTAACCGGGCAAGTCCTGTGGATGCCTTGAATTTAAGGCCTCCAGCCAGGGAGTTGTCTTGTACAAGTACAACTGTCAGTTTTAACTGTCAATTTTGCATTTTTGAGTAGCTCTTCTCTCTTGATAAGCAGCCATCAAACCACAGAGCATCTTTATAAATATACAGGGAACAGAGAGCCATCTCTAGGCCTTTTTTTGCCAACCTGTCGTGAGTAGCGCCCTCTTGAAATCCTGCCCCGCAACCCGCAACTAACCGGACCTATTTTATCATTCATTTTCATTAGGTGGTTTTTGCATAGAGAGCATGCAAAAACCACCAAATGAAAATGAATTAAATTTTCATTATAAATTTAATGTAGCTAATAGGATTTTAATTAGACAAAATAAAATTAAGTACACAGTCATATGTTTTAATGAAATACCTACACTTTTTTTCATTTCGTCATTGCCATCATCTAACTCTTTGCCGAACGAAACTCGGTTGGTACACAGGGTCATTCTTGAGAATCGAATTCTTCATTGAACACAATCGAATGATTCCCTTGGCGTTTTTTTTATTTTTTCAATGTTTAACCTATTTACTATAAAATATGAAATTGTATTTAATTATAAGCAGATTTATCAAATAGGCATCACCTTTGGTCAATTTGGTATAGAAAATGACTGTTTTTTTTAGTTTTCGATGCTAATAAGAAAAAGTGACAGGGGAATGAGAAAAACGCTAAGGGAATCATTAAAAGGGAGGGGGAATTAAATAAACCTAGTATTATTCAGATCTCATTTGATTAAATAAATCCTTTTTATAACAAACAAATCGTAAAGAAACATATATACCATCCTTTTTACTACCCTTTGCTGGGCATACGCGTCCTCTCCTGGATTTCACAAAATGTAATATTTGAGACCTGCTATCAATGGAGCAGTCATTTGCAATGCGAATTAAAGGAACATTGTTTTTCTGTAAAAGAAAACGCAAGAAAACTATGATTCCCTTGTTCAAAAGCCAAGGGAAATGAACCAGGGGAATAAGAATAACGTATGTTTCTGGTCGATTCTGACGAAACGGTTATTATTATAAGAATTACTATAAGCTCAACACATGCAGCCATTCATGTAATTTTCTTATACCAATTGCAGGGGTTAAATTTCAAATGTAAGAAAATACAAGAGAATCAAAATCACAGTGAACCAAAGCCAAGGAAATCACCTATATTTACCATGGAGAAGAACCGGCAAGAAACTCCATGGTCACAACAGGTCAGATGACGTTTAATTAGGGATGTGCGCGGTGTTGAGCGAGGCACCAAAGGAATCATAACCACAGAGTAATCATAACTTAGTTCTGGACAAACCATTAGCGTAGTTTTTTTTTAAACTATGATAAATACTGGAACCATAATTTTTCTTTTAAACCAATAATTTATAATCTCTCGAAGAACGATCGTCGTTCGTCGTCGTCGTCGTTTGATTTGTATTCTTAACTCAATGCAATAACTTGATTTTAATTCATAACTTGTTCTCTTCGGGTTAGTTTGTTCAAAAAATGGCGAAATAGCAAAATATTTTTTTACAGTTAATAATACTTACCGTAAGTGAAAAAAAATCGTGCCCCAGTTAGATAAGGTGCTAAAGTAATGTACCAAATATATTATGGTCAATTATTTTAATTATGCGGGTACTTTTTCCTTCTGGATGGTGTAAATTGACCCTCCCAAGAATCACCCACACAACATTATCCAATTTAATACAACCTAGATACACTATGTACAAGCAACACACAACACATATTTAAAATGTTTCAAAGGATATTTTTCAAAATTATTATTTTTCCGACACGAGACAAGATGTTTGACATTGACGCGTCGTTCGTATTCGTTTAAAAAAAAAATTAGTCGGTTTATTTAGAAATTTAAATAAATTTATTAGAAATTTAAGTGAATTTATACTTCAATAATTTTTATAAAATAATTGAATTAAAATTAAATAGAAATTAAAACAGCAATTTTCAACAACTGTTAGGTTAGAAGTAGATTTGTTTCATATGTGAATTAAAAGATGTAGGTACGTCTTGTACGTCATAAGTGAACTAAAAACGTTCGGGGCAAGACACACGGATGGCGCATCCAAAACTATTGCTGACGTAGTACGTGAAGGTAAGTCTGACATCAAGTAGTACGCATTAAATTCTAATATTTCTTCGCAATGTCTGTCAAAAGACGTAGTAAACGTAGTAATGTGTACTCTGTGATTTCTGTTTCAATGAAGCAATCCTGTACTGTAAACGTAGTTATTAAATACTCTGTGCTGTGCTGTTCCATCATCTCAGAAGTGTGATAGCAAATAACAAATAATCTCACAATTTTAAAGTTTTGTCGCACTTGGGTTCTTTGATATTTTATAACGAAGGAAGATGGAAGATGCAGACAGATATATGACGCCTAAACAGCTCTCTAAGCGTCAAAATTCTTTTACAAATAAAATAAAACGAAGCGATAATAAAGAAAAAAAGAAACGGGGTAAGCGTAAATCGAGCAAAGATACAGTCATCAGCATGCGCAAGAGCCGAACTCGCGAGCGTCGCGAGCATCGTCGTCAGCACTATAGGAGTCGGAGTACCCAAAGCAGTGATCAAGATTATCGTAGACGTTATCAGAGGAGCACCAGCAGCCAAACTGATCATCGTCGGCGTCATGGGCGCCGTCGTAGAAGCAGTTGCAGAAGCCGAAGCGATCACCGTCGTCGGCGTCATGGGCGTCACCGTTCGAGTAGAAGTAGTCGCAGCAATCGTAGCGATCGCCGTCGGCGTCATGGGCGCCCACGTTCGAGTGGAAGCAGTCGCAGCAGCCGAAGTGATAACCGTCGGCGTCATTGGCGCCGCCGTTCGAGTGGAAGCAGTCGCAGCAGCCGAAGCGATCATCGTCATGAGCGGTACCGTAGGAGTGGAAGAAGTTACAGCAACCGCAGCAGGAGAGGTGTACCCGGCAGGTCGTCGCGCCATCGCAAGGGCCGAAGTTCCCGGGTAAGACGTTCCAAGACCAGTACTGACAATATGACTCATTTATTGTTGACTAAATTAGTAAATATTCGTCTTGGAGGCAATCAATTTCCAATGCTAGGAAATGTCACACCTGATTTTGATCCGATGGTAAAGGTTCAAATTATACAAATGGAGCGATTACCAGGTCATACATTATGCTTTGCGACTTTACCAAAATTAGTCAGTATTGCAAAAACGTGGTATCATTAAGCGTTATCAACTATGTCCTTTTCGTGGCCTGAATGGAAACATAAATTATTAGAATCCTTCCCTAGTAGTGACGATTTCGCTGAGCTACTTACAAAAATGTTACTTAAACGTGTCAAGTGTAAAGAATCGCTAAAATTGTATTATTTCGAAAAAAATAATAAGTTTAACTGGTGTGATTTAATTAGATGTAAACGGGCAGTCGATGGTTTACTGTACGGAATCGAAGATCGTTCGGTACTAGTAGCCGCGAAAGCATTAAGGTGTCAGGAACCGGAACAAGTAGGTACGAGAATATTTTCAGTCTATTAGGGAACAACCACGTGAAACATTAGTCACGTCCTGACGTTGATAAGCGATCTAACATTCCTTCTAACGAACTTATTAATAACTAGCTTCTGCCAGCGGCTTCGCCCGCGTGAAGTTTGATTATTGTCCCATGGGATCTTACTACCGGAATAAAATGTATCCTATGTTTTATGTGGGTCATAGCGTGATGATATAAACGTACGAGTAAACAAATATAATAATAACAAATCTCCGAACTGCTAAGCTATCGGGAGTTACACGTGTTATTGTGAGTCAACTATAAAAGATAGACATATGCTGTCTTGGGATATTTTTTGTATAATTTTATGTGGAATATTTCCGTTATACATGATTTCTATGTAGCTTTAACCATTAAGGCTGCACACGCGACGGAAGCTAAGAAAACCAAGTAACTTCTCCCGTTTTCCCAACATTTCCTTTCACTGCTCTGCTCCTATTAATGGTAGCGTGATGAAAAGTATACTATTACCTGCTCAGGAGTATGTAGAATAATTGTACCAAGTTTCGTTAAAATCCGTCGAGTAGTTTTTTTTTCTATAAATAACATACAGACAGACAGACAAAAATTTTACTGATTGCATTTTTGGCATCAGTATCGATCACTAATCACCCCCCGATAGTTATTTTGTAAATATATTTCATGTACAGAATTGACCTCTCTACAGATTTATTATAAGTATAGATGACACAATGGCTAAAACTGGGAGTAGTTCTATAGTTTGTTACAACTGCAACGAACCCAGACATTTTAGTTTGAAATGTACAAAAACAATTCTCAAATGCAATATTTGTTATCAACTAGGTCATACTACAATAAATTGTACGAAAACTACCCTCCATTAAAAATAGTAATTCTGATACTCTGGGCACAGATTACTCTGGGTCCAAACCACGTAGACTTAGGCAGTCAATGCACACGAATTCATTATAGTGATGCTAAAATACTACGAATTAGTTATAAACAAATTAATTGTGTTGGTCTCAGACATTTCATTTCAGATCTACGCTAGGGAATGAGCAACTACAGTACTTTCTCAAGTTATTATGCCTTGCGTCTGTGACTGTATCTGCGCTTTTTTTTTCGTTTATAGACATTCAAAAGTTGAGTTGAGTTGTTGTTGAGTTGAGTTGTTGTTGAGTTGAGTTGTTGTTGAGTTGTTGTTCTAGTTGAAATAAATTATTTGAGTTTGAGTTTCAATACGACAGTTTATTATGGTGTCAATTATTCAGGAACTGAGGCCCTACTCTTTAACGCTTCGTCTGTATATTCGGATCTATCCGTCTCTCTCGCGCACGTCTGCAGATGAGTGCAAGTGATAGAGACGGATGGTACCGAATATACAGACGAAGCGTTAGAGAGTAGGGCCTCTGTTTACTTACGACTCTTACGAAGCGAGGTCTCATACCGAGAATATCTCAGTGGTGGGTACAGTTCCAGGAGTACGATTGCGAAAGGGCTTACGGCCATTAAAAAAAAACACTTACTGTTCGGTTTCGGTAGGTTGCTATCTCTGTTTGTTTGACATTTTGCTTACAGACGGTTAGAAACGCGATCACAAAAATTTTCTGTGACGTTTATTTTTCCTGGACTGAGTCAGGACCGTTTGATGGCTGTTGATCAAGTGATCAACAGCCATTATCAAACGGTACGCATTCAATTCTAATATTTCTTCGCAATCTCTATTTCAATGAAGCAATCCTGTACTGATCCTTCAAGTATAATATTAATTCCTTTATTCGGGTATCTCTTAATCTCCGAAGAGATCGCTCGTCGACCACCGTATCCGCAACCGATGTTCGGGACTAGGTATCTATGTTGTAATAAGGCTGCAGTCACGAATCGATGATTAGGTAACAGGCTCATGGTGACAGATAGCTTTTGGGCAGACGAATGGTACGAGTGGTATTTCAAGTGTTGATAGACGAGACAGCTATCTTATCATAATGTAGGTACTTAAGTACATCATCATGTGCCTAGCGTTTCCTTTTTTGAAATGTTCAAAAATGAAAAAACTAGTGACACCCATTCCCTGCAAACTGAAAGAAAGAAAAGTGCTTTTATTGGCATTAAAAAAAAATGACAAAGCTTTTAATGCCAAATCAATCAATGCCAATTCGGCTTAATAAAATGCCAGATGGCAACACAAAGTTATAGGTAACTCAATGGCCGCCAAAATAAATAACGGAAAACTACATTATCTCCGAGTGTCATTTACAAGTAAAACGTTCTCGTGCACTAGTACATTCAGAACATACCGGGAGTGAAGGCGGGAGCAAACGCTATAGTATAATATTACTAGCTTCTGCCCGCAATTTCGTTCGCGTGAATTTCCCGCTTGCAACATTTCTTATTGCTGCTCCGCTCCTATAGCCTTTATAGCCTATAGCCTTCCTCGATAAATGGACTATCCAACGCAAATATAATTTTTAAATTCGAGCCCGTACTTCCTGAGATTAGCGCGTTCAACCAAACAAACAAACAAACAAACTCTTCTGCTTTGTAATATTAGTATAGATATAGGAGTGTAAAAAAACCTCTCAACGAAACCAAAAAGCACTTATTCTCCCTGTACCTATATAATATTTTGTTCTACACCATTCCATAATCCTGGGACCTTTTTATTACGGAGATATTTCGGGTCGAATTCCAACTTTTCCACGCGTTTTTTTTAAATCAAACAATACATGTTTTTTATTTAAGATTCAATCCATCAACCAGCACATTGTTTTGAATGCGATGCATTGAGTTCTACCACAAAACATGATTTTTCACCCCAAAAAAGAAGTCATTTCCCAGCAACTTTTATTGCTTAGTTACTTATTTTGATGTACACAATGCTTGGTTGAAGGCTTCGTGATGAGTCGATTTACACCCTGCATACAAGAACCCGGCCAAACGGACCACAACTGTCCAGTAGCATTCCACCAAACATAACACCCGTCTGGTTGGAGTTATTTTCTAAGGGGATGATGAATTCTACACACCCTATTCCACAAGTTACGGGCACTTAAAAAAATACGAACAGTTATTGCTTCTGAAGTGTAACATTAATCTTTGTCTGAAAGAGAGCAACGAATGTTTTCATAACATTCTCGTAAATCATTTCCACGGAAGTTAGTGTTTTCTCACTCAATTGAGTAACACAACGCTTGGAAAGATGAAAACGAGATGATTGTGTAAGTACTATATTTTCGTAGTCAGTGGCCCGAAATTCTTTTTAGGGTTCCGTAGATTCGACATGACTGTCTCTCTGTCCGTCCGTATGTCACGCAGCCACTTTTTTCTAAAACTATAAGAGCTATGCTGTTGAAACTTGGTAAGTAGGCGTATTCTGTGTTTACTATTATTGTTCACACAAAAATAGAAAAAAAACAATACATTTTGGGGGTTGCCCGTACTTAGAACTGAAACTCTTTTTTCATCAAACTTACACGTGTGGTAGTCTTCAAAAATGATATTGAGGTTTCAATATGAGATCTAAACTGAGTAGTTAGCGCGAGAGACACTTCCCAAGTGGCAAAATGTGTGTCCTGTAACTTCTTAAATAAGAGAATGATAAAACTAAAAAAAAAACATTTTGAACATTATTATGTAAACTTCCACCGAAAATTGGTTTGCACGAGATCTGGTCAGTAGCTTTTTTTTAATACGTCATAAATCGTAAACCGTAATTTACCTTTCATTCAATCAACTCAAATATACAAATACAAATTAAGTTATTTGCTGCTACGGAACCCTTCTTGAGCGAATCCAACTCGCACTTGGCCGCTTTTTTTTGGGACAAGCCCGCCTATTCCCAAACCACTGTAACTCCTGAAAGAAATGAGAATTGCCAGTGGTGATCACCAGAAAGCGCCGAGACAATGAAAGAATCCTAGACAATGAATTTAACTGTCTTGGATCCCGCAACGAAATTAGTCCGAAAGTATAGCGGCACTGCGGAGGAGTAGGAAAAAAGCCGTTATTTCCACTTCCACGTTCAAATTTCTGACAACCAGTCTCTACTATCCTGGTACAGAACTCAAACTCAAACTCAAACTCAAATCATTTATTTCAATTAGACCATTACGGCACTTTTGAATGTCAAAAATACAAAACTAAATCAAAGCTACAGTCACAGTCACAAGGCATAATAACTTGAGAAAGTACTGTAGTTAAGTTAAGTGAACCCTCCATATCCTCGTGTCCGACTTAAGCTTGGCCGGGTTTTTCATGGTTTCAAATCCGACTATGTTTATTGCATCATTCATGATGGCATTTCTACATATAGTTTGTGTACAGTGTTTGTGGCGGAAATCTTTTATGTGGATTTACAATGAGTTCTCCGTTATTTTACAACTGTTGGGTAAAGATCATAGAGTATATAATAGTCTTTGGTAAAGATGTTTGCCTTCCACTCTTTACTCAATGCCATCAATACAAAAGACACTAGAATGGGGACTGTATAGGTACCAGGATGACGAAGCGTTGGTATGTTTCCGTCCCCCAAAAGATAACTTACATTAACGTTGATGCTGAACTATTATTAAGTAGGTAATTCTTATTTAAGTTTATTATATTGTTTTGGCGTATATCAAGGCTGGCTGATCTTGGTGATGATTTTAAAACTTACCCTTTCTTGCAATCCTATATCGGACTGGATTAGCTGATTAAATCTCTGATTTTTTAATCCGTTATCATATCCTTGTAGGTATACTTAGAGGCATTAATTTGATTGGCTTTTCGTAATAACAAATCATACCATTAATTCGTTGATGTTTAGATTAAAATTAAGAATGGTAGTACAAGTAGTAGGCTTTCAAAAACATAACTTAACTATTATAATCTTTTATTTCCAAACTCCCGGTTTAACCTTGAAAATGAACCTCTATCAGAAAGTTATCGACAATTGTGAAGTAGATACAATAGATTAGGGGGCAATGCTTCGGTCGTTTTTGATAATTTCCCGTAAATACACATGATCAGGCGCCGAATCTTATCACTCGGTGTCCGGACTCCGTAAGGGAGCGACGCGTGTTCTATATTTGAAAGTGGTGACAAGCGCGTGGTTATGGGTACGGTGCACGAAATGAAAATTATTTCCGGGGAGGAGATGTTTATGGTTAGTGTTTTTTTTTTAATTATTTTAATTTATTAAAAACACGTGTCGTGAAAAAGAGACATGAGTTACCTCTATGGTAATAAATTTTCTTCCCGAATAGTTCCTGAAACCATCGAGTAAAGAGTTTCATGTGCAGTGGACTGGCGATATTATGCTAAAAGGAGTACTGGAAAGTGCATTGTAGAGTAATATGAACTGCAGAACTTTCCGTATTTATTGTTGTTTGTTTATCTTTAGAAGTTTATATGGTTCATAAATGTTATTTTATGCTTCCATATGATGCTCAGCATCCCCATTACGGTACAACTTTTATTACTAGGAACCGTTTGACTAGATATTTATTTTGCTTTAAGGTTTTAGTAGTAGGTAGGTTTCGAAGGCTGAATGGGATTTATTTGAATAACTAAATAGACATACGGTACCTATGTGAGTATATTAAAACATTCATGAACGTACCAGGAAAACCTAAAAAAACTGTTTTTCCTTTGATTATTCTGAACAATGGATAGTAAAATTACTCACGGAATGGGTTTTGAATTAATTACAAGACGAACACTTCTTTACAGATTCTTAACCCCAAATGGTAGGTTCTGCCGTTTCAGTTGTGTCACATTTACTACAAATGCCTGATATGAAATGTAGCAACATATGTTTTTAATCTATATGTTATCGGAGATTATAGTTTCTACAATACATTACGTTTTATATTATACGTACACTACTTGCGTTTTACAGGTTTTAAACCTACACATACTGTGGAATAAACGGTTTAGGCCTTAATATTGACCAGGAAACAAAGTGATATTAATAAATAAATAAATAAATCTATTATAGACTTCAATACTTCGCCTGCTATTTAGTCCGCAAAACTTGTGATAGCTCAGTTAATATGCATGATTTAATAGCATAGGCTATTAAATCATGCCCATCACCCGCGAATAATAAATAAAATAAATAAAAATAAAATAAAATATCTTTATTTCAGACCTTTATCAGTCCATACGTTGTTAGTAGTTAGTAACAGATTGTGCTTATTATGTTATGTTAGTGTTATTAGTATTACTTAATATAATTTAAACCTATACTTAATTTGACGCAGTGTCTTTGGATGGGGCAGTCCACTCTGCCAACAATCATTTCAGGATGCTGTTCTGAGTGCTACGCAAGCGTTGCAGTAAGGAAGCCGCTTTCTTACGCATGATGGCGTGATAGCCATCCGTATGTGCTGCAGCAAACATTCCCGATGCACTGCAACGTCGCGGCAACCGTAACAGCATCCTGAAAGCGTTATTGTATTGTACGCGCAGGACGTTGTAGGTTCGGCTTGTATATGACACCCACAGGCTGCTCGAGTAGAAGGACTGACAGAACGCCTTAAATAAACTCACTTTGACGTCCTCCGTGCAGCGAGCAAACCTGCGGGCGAGCATATTGCTCCTCACCGCCAACGCCCTGCGCTCACGCTCTATGTCGCCATCATCACGTAGGACGTAGGTAATAATGTACCTTTATGCCAATGAAAGAATTTTTAGAATTGGATCATCAGTTACGGAGATTACCCTCTACATACCAACTCACAAAAAATATCAACCTCTTTGTAATAATATTACTATTTTTTTTTAAATAAAATTAAATCACTTACATGTACAGTATACACCTGAAAAAAGAACACTCCTTTTAGAACGTTCAAAAATATTTAGTGCAGAATGTTTATAAAAAGTAAATTGTGTTTTGTCTATCGATGAGGTTTAAAACTTGTTAATCTAAGGTCATTGACCCATTTAAATACGATAACAGTAATTTATGGACCGCTGTTTTTAAATGTTTAAGATTTTTTTTGGTTTAGGCGCGGTATAAATAAAGATGAACGCTCGTTTAAATATTCTTTTCAGGTTTCGATTATCAGAAAACTGTAACTAGATTTAGTTTTTTTAAGTGTTGCCTGATGGGTATCAGACCATTCAATTGAATAATTAAATACCTACGTAACAAATGAGAATCATTTATGCGCAATATTAACGTAGTTGTTTCCTATGGAACATGTCAACAACTAAAATAGATTGACATCTATTTTCATATTTTATTGTAGGTACATATTCAAATTGTCGACTACGCCCGCAAATAAAAAATCCTCAAAATAGCATAATAGAAATGGCGACCTTGACCGGGTGAAATATTTGCCCGTGTACTTACCTAATAATAAATTATAACAACCGGTTTTGTATAAACAAGTCGTTTTGTGGGCAAATAATGTTAATTTATAAGTCGTTTTGATTTACGGTCACCGGCTTGCGGTTAATTTATGTAGGACTAGCTGACCCACGCAACTTCGTCTGCGTCATATAAGAGAGAAAAACGAAAGGAAAAAAAATCCCCGTTTTGCAACATTTTTCATTCCTGCTCCGCTCCTAATGGTCGTAGCGTGATGTTATATAGCTTATAGCCTTCCCCGATAAATGAACTATCCAAAACAAAAATATAATAATTTTTCAATTTGAACTAGTAGTTCCTGAGATTAGTGCGTTCAACCAAACAAACAAACAAACTCTTAGATTTAGTGGTTTCTTTTTATTTATTTGTTTGGTAAGTATATCTGTTAAGTTGTAAAACCCGTTAGTTAGATTGTAATCAATCTAACGAGATTGTAAACTCTCGAAGGATTGTCAAATGAACACACTGCTTACAAGAACACACTGCTTACAATATAACGCATTATTTTTCGGTTTATTATAATCTATCGAAGTGAAACCGTAGTATGGGAAAAGCACTGTAAGCAGTATGTTCCGTTGTCAGTAGTTTAGTGCTGACAACTTGCCAACAGTTATCGTGATATTGCAGGTTACGTAGTCACCTTCACCTGCCGCTCTTCAACCAATTTGGCGGGAATTTTGTCGACGCCATTTTGTTACAAATGGTCATTGCGAGGTTTGATAGGTACTTGTAATTTAGGTTAGGTCCTTACCTATTTGTTGTCTGTGGTTTTAATGTACTGGGCACGTTATGGAATTAAGACGTATCTAAACATACATAAAATGTAGGCTTTTTAAGAGCTCGTGGCTAAATAATAACAACCGTTAGGTTCGATCTTCATCTCCGGGTTAGGAGGCAACTCGTCCACTTCGAAAATGGGACCAGGGACCAGTTGCCTCTTTTAAGAATTGGTACCGTTTGCCTAGTTCGACTCGTGGATAAGTGTGATCATACTTCATTTATCATTTATCAATCATACAAAGTTTCCTCCTGGCCTCGGAAAGCCCGCTATGCCGTTGGTCCCGGCTGTCATTTTGAAGTCTTTGACAGTTGTTACAGGTAGTCAGAAATCAGAATCAGGTAATCTGAATGATCGCATGTATGTTAGTATGTTTTTTATTGTTTGAAAGATATTTTTCGAGATAAGTTCGTGATTTCTTTTTATCGAGCCAAATTAATTGTATTATGTTTTCAAAACAGTATCATGACAGCATTATCCTGAAGAATATCATATATTTTTCTGGTCTTGTTTATAGCAGTGAATCATATACTTTTAGTAATTATAAAACTCGCGTTTAGCTCATGTAATCGCCTTAATTGAGTCTTTTAAATTAAATAATAACATTTGACGTTCTCAAGTAATGTACCAAGATACATAATTAAGATCAAAGTGCATTTAATCGTAGGTACCTACTTACATTTTAGACACGCCTAGCAGAGGTCTTTAAAAGTCTCTTTGATCAATCATAATGTTGATCGAAGATAAAATTAAAGTTAATCTTAAATTGCATAGTTTTTTACATAGCCGCAGTGATGATTTTATCCGGCTTTTTTATTGGATTCTTTACTAAAGATGGTGTTTTGTTAATTTTATATGGTTAAGTTAAGAGTCCATATGATGCTGTGCTTCTTATCACAATTTGTGTGCTTATCACAATCAACATGTTGTGTTATTGGATTTTCCATCAGGAATTTCTTAGTAACTGCCATGAAGTCAGGATTTGTGGCCGGTTGATGGCATTAGGCTAAGCCCCTGTTACAGATGTACGCATGGACTTTTGCGGAAATGGACTTTTGCGTGGCAGGACACCTGCGCGAATGGACTTTTGCGTGCCAGGACACCTGCGCGAATGGACTTTTGCGTGCCAGGACACTTGCGCGAATAGACTTTTGCGCGATTCGACCGTGGTTATCTGTGTGCTTTTCACACATTTTGTACTTGTTAGTTATTAAAAATTTAAAGGAAATATGATCACTGGAGCCGCATCCAATGAATAGCCTGGATAGTCCGATTGAGCAGTAGGTATTGCTACCTTATTGAATTGTAGGTACTACGATTGGCTTTACCTAAAAAAAACATTCTAAGAATACAGTCTATGTGAGACACAGGTCTGAATATTATTCATTTAATTTTAATGAAGTCATAAAATAATGAACACTACATTGTAATTGATTGCTTTAATCGCAGAACACTTCCTGGCTTAAATTAAAATCAAATGTCAAACACATTTAGTTTTTTATTGTGTTATCTTAAATTTTCTTTTTTTTTGTTGACGTGAGTAAATTAAAAACAACCTACTTTTTTGGCCAACTACCTACTTAATTGGTATATTATCATGCACATACATTCTCGTATAATGTTATGATGTTCGGTAAAAAAACCAGGACATTTACATTTGCCAGAGCATTATACCAACACAACGTTTGTAGCATATCTTCATGCTAGTTTAAGAATAAACACACATAGAAGCGATTTAATATAGGATAATGTATTTACGTACGAGCAAACCGGAGTTGATTCGTTCCTAGAAAAAATCTAAACTAAATAGTTATTTGTTATACAAGAGTGCAAAGTTGTTTTTTAACCACGTGCTCATTTTTGATGACCGAGCAAGCGAAAGATTCTAAAATTGAGTCACGAGCAAAGCGAGTGATTCAAGGCTTAGAATCTTGAGCGTTAGCGAGGGAATCAAAAGAGCACGAGGTGAAAAATCTTTGCACTCGAGTGCAACACGTAACTTTTCATCCCACCTCAGCGAGGAAATGAATAAACTCAAAAAAAAATGCGCATTATTAACTAATTCTTTTGGCGTCAAATAAACTTCCTCGTCGCTGTAATAATGAGTGGTCATTTAAGGTTTTTCACTTGTTTTCAAGTTGGATTCCTTGTTTTTAACAATATGGCGCGAAAAGACAATGGCGCGCGCAAAACATATTAAAAAAAAGTACACCAAGAAGGTTCTTAAGAAATTAAAAAAAAAAAGTATTATAAATTCGGCACCATAGAGGTAGAAGTAAATAGGTTTAATGATGTTTTGAATTCACATGCTTAGTGCACTCGATGTTCTAAATTCAAATTTACTTTACCCTCATGACGATAAAAACGGCTTTTGCACTCAGATATCGAAGAGCAAAAATACTCTTTCCGAGATGGGGGGATGAAAAATAAATTTTCAGGAGCGTAATGCGCGATTGTAGCACAAAAACATACATTTATGACCAACGGGATAGTAAACAACTCCATTCTCTAGTGGAGATTGTAAATCAAGAAAGTTACCATTGTTTAAGACGTAATTACAAAGCAATGAAAATTACAAAGAAAAGCATAAACTGTGTTGTGAATTCCAGAAGGTTACTGAACTCATTGAACTCTGAGAACACCCGCAACAGTTCTTTCAACGCATTTAGGTACTTACAGCTTTTTTTATCAAATAATTATACAGAAATAATGTTTACGTCGAAAGATTCTATCATCATCGTTTGCCTAGCCTTTTGTCTACGATTTGGGGTCGACTTTTCGACTAACCGGATGAAGCTGATTAAGGTGAACAACAGTATTTTATTGGAGCGATTTCCATGTAGCAAGATGCTGTAGGTACTATCAGGATTTTATACGTAGTGATTATGTATTCTCTTGTAGACCGTAAGCTCTGCGATCGAAATACTGGGTCATACAGGTATCATAACCTGTCTGCAAGGAATGCACATTTATAAACTAACTATCATATGCCCGCGGCTTCACCCCCGTGTTGTTCCGTAATGTCCCAGGCGATTTTAAAAATACTACCGGGATTAAAGTACCTATGAAAGAAAGAAAACATATTTATATTCGGCGCATGCCATAAGCGCACACAACACATTAAAAAAAGAAAAACAAAAAAAACTTTAATCTACACAGTAAAAACTAAAAACCAGACAGAAAAAAAAAAGAAAAAATATTGTGTGTCTCACGGCTGCGTCAAATAGGCCCAGTTCAGCAAACTGGCGAGCAGCTAGTGCCCATGCCATGCCCATATGTTACTTCAGGCTATAAACTATCCGGGGTTGCGGGCCTGTTCGAAAGAGATACCGCGGCCCCGGAACATAAAGGGCGAGTAAGGAACATGGATGGGTTTTAGTCAGTAAGAGTCTGACACCCCTTCCCGCTCCGCCCAGAGTGGGAGAAGTCATTTGATGATTTCCCATCCTAAAAAAAAAAAAGGCTATAAACTATATGTGTGCCAAATGTATTCGAAATCCGGTCTGTACCTATATAGTTTTTGTGAAAAAGAGTTAACAAACATCCATCCAACCAAACTTTCACATTTATAATATTAGAAGGATTGGAAGCAATTACAGAGCTGCTGATCTTTGTTGCTTTCAGTAACCTTGGCTCCTCTACTAGGCTAGCAACAAAATTCTACCACGACATGCTTGGAAACTCGAAGATTCTTTGAAACGATGTACACCGTAATATTTGTATCGTAATGTAAAACACAGTTACTTATTCAAGACACGTTCTCAAGAGGTAACGGTTTTTATATCCTTGCATATAAATCTGCAAGCGAAATAATTTCGGAACACACTAAAGGTCGCATTTTAAAAATTGTCATGTCTTTAAGTTCCACTTTGTGACCAACACTTATAAACGTATAATCATGTGTAGTAGATACCATTCGATACTTAGATCATTACAAAATGCTAATTTTCGTTGGTCCAAGGGTTGCAAACGTGGCTGCGGGACTGTTCGAAAGAGATACCGCGGCCCCGGAACGTAAAGGGCGAGGAAGTAACATGGATGGTTTTTGGTCAGTAAAAGTCTTTCACTGCCTCCCGCTCCGCCAAGAGTGGGAGGAGTCATTTGATGATTTCCCATCCGAAATTAAAAAGAAAAATAAAAGGGCCCGCAAGTCACATGAGGTCACAGGTCTTGGTCTAACCAAGTGTTTTTGGGTTTTTCCATCAGGATTTTTTTGGTAGCAGCCACGGAGTCGGGAAATGTCGGTGTGCTATTACACCCCAGTACACCTCTAGTACACCTCTGCCTAAAACTTCGGAGTTACAGGCATTGTGTTATGTTATGTTATACTAGCTGACATACACAACTTCCTCTAAGCAAGCAAGTATGTCTGCGCCACAGATTACATAGAGAAGTCTGCGCCCGCGTCTCTGTTTGTCTGTGTTGCCAGTACAGTTATGGCACAGATTGACGAACATTACGGTTGCGTGGGGTGTCGATGTAACTATTATTTTTGTTTTGCTTTTCTATTTATTTTTATTTATATTTGCTCGTTTATACTTTGTTTATACTTTATTTATTTTTTATTCTTAGCCGTATCTGACCGTGGCATCACTTTGGGTCCTATCAGAATATCAGCGCTGTGACGTTTTATTTTAAATGTTACAGCACCATGCTGAGATAGGAGCCTTTTGGTCTTGTACAGGACAAATTCTGTTTCGTATTTTGTTTGTTTTTTT
Organism: Xestia c-nigrum; assembly: GCA_916618015.1. Classification (NCBI taxonomy): domain Eukaryota; kingdom Metazoa; phylum Arthropoda; class Insecta; order Lepidoptera; family Noctuidae; genus Xestia; species Xestia c-nigrum. The sequence continues at coordinate 5,542,825 of OU745246.1, read as the reverse complement.
CTTATGATATCGTTATTATTATTTTTTTTATTATCTCATTATGTTTACTTTTAACTAGTGTTGTAATCACAATTTTACCATTTTTTTTTTTTTTTTTTTATGTTTTGTCCTGTGGGGCTAATAAATGCTTTTTCTTTCTTTCTTCTTTCTCTACGTCACATAAGAGAGAAAAACGAAAGGAAAAAGAAACCCCGTGATTGCAACATTTTTCATTCCTTTTTCATTTCTAATAATCGGAGCGTTATATAGCCTTCCTCGATAAATGGACTATCCAACACAAAAATAAGTTTTCAATTCGAACCAGAGTTCCTGAGATTAGCGCGTTCAACCGAACAACCAAACTCTTCTGCTTTATAATATTATATAATTATATGGTAGTATCTTAGTATACTAGCTGGCCCACCCAACTTCGTCTGCGTCACATAAGAGACAAAAAGCTCACAAAGGGAATAAAATTTCCCCCGATTTTGTAACTTTTTTCATTGCTGCTCGGCTCCTAGTGGTCCTAGCGTGATGTTATATAGCCTATAGCCTTCCTCGATAAATGGACTATCCAACGCAAAAATATTTTTTCATTTTGAGCCGGTAGTTTCTGAGATTAGTGCGTTCAACCAAACAAACAAACTCTTCTGCTTAATAATATTAGTATAGATAAGTATAGTAGGTAGGTACCTATATCGGGTAATTTGGCATGGAGGCTTTAACAGAATGTTTGTTTTCCGAAATTCCCTTACGCAAGATAGACAAGGAAAGCTGGTGAAATAATGTAGGCACGTTCGAGAGAGCTAAGTTACTGTCTTGACACACTATCCTCGTGTTTCCCATATGAATACCTAAACAATAATGTTTCTCCCGAGCACCATCCCCGTTTGCTAACATGCTTATTTTGAAACAAACGACATTTATTTACCTACGTTATAAACGAAGACTGTCAATTGATTTATCGTTCGGACGGTTTCTGGTGGCGAATAAGTTACTTCAACAATATTAAATAGGAACCTATATATTCTCGTTTTAAATCTAAAAACAAATATTTAAAAATGACAACAAATTAGTCACTGTTTTGGGTAAATAATGATTTTGGGAATTTATTTGGACATACTTATCTCAAAAGACTAACTATAATTATGTAGTTGAATTTTATTGAGCTGCTGATGCAATGTACCTAGTTACAGCAAAATCAATAGTCTGCTATCGAAAACTCTGAACCGTTTTTTGTGGTTGTATGATAAAGATAATTTAGGCATAAAAAGGGAATGATAAGATGTCGTCTGATTTACGAATCTCTATATCTTTAACGTTCAAGGACATAATGGCGTAAACAATTTTCTTTGTAGGTTTTTAAAAACCAGCTGTTCCATACTTAAGTGGTACAGCTGATCTTACACGATTCGAATCATTCCTACTTTTGTAGCCAATGTAAATAAAGAGTAACCAATATTCGCAATACTCCAGGAATTTCTCTAATCGCCTCGCATTATTCAGGAATAGTAGTAGGAGTTGATCCATTGTTCTAACTGTGAGTTCATTTCGAGTCATTAGGATTATGCTGCCCACAAATCCCACTTATCTTCTCAATGAACTAAACAAAGGCAGATAAATAAAAAAGAACTTCCCTCCTTTAATTTCTTACTTTTCCAAAAGTAAAAGCTTATAAAAAGGCGGCCCACTCTCCCTACCAATATACCAAACTACCTCATTGACTGAACCAAAAACTTTCTTCCACAGGACGCCAAAGACGAACTCAAGAAAAAGTCAAAGAATGACGCCGACGTACTGGAAGAAATCCTCGGGCACGTGGGTGACATGGGGCGCTACCAGAAGTTTCTGTTCGCCTTCATGATGCCCTTCGGAATATTCTTCGCGTACATCTACTTCGTGCAGATGTTCATTGCTGCAACGCCGCAGAGCCATTGGTGTAGGGTGCCGGAATTGGCGCATTTGGACATGGAACTCAGGTTGGTGGAAAGATTCTTTGGTGGATTGTATAACACTGAGTGCAAATTACAGCCGCCCCGGTCGATCTTTAGGTTAAGTCGTGCTTGCCGTGATGATGTTTGTCTGTTTTATGTCCCAGACAGTTTCAGGAGTTTGGTGCTAAATTAGTAATAAGGCCAAAGGCTCAGAACACAACGCATTCACTGGCGGGAGATTACAAAATGTCTATGGTATAGTCCTGTGGGCCTGTGGGGCCTCCCCTTTAGTTCACATCCATTATAAAGCGCGTAGACCTAGCCTTTCAGGCTCAACGCAACTTCCTTTGTTCGTTCCCAACTCATTTTGGCTTGTGAGGTGAAGCTTAAGCAAACAAAAGGGAATAAAGAGGTTTTGTTTTGTGTATTTTGCTGATAAATATGTTCGCACTAATAGTTACGTTGTGTGTCGGTGCAATTATGTATTTTAATTACACAGTTCCCCCGAAATGTTAAAATGGGCAGAAATGGAGCCTAATGCAAAATGCTAAAGTGACGGAACATCAAATCAATATTTTTCATCGATTATAGTAATGTACTGAGCAGGCTACGAAAGCGATAAATCATATGAAAACAACGAATCGATCCGTGCAGATAAATTTTAGCCAAAAAGTTTCGTGTTTCCAATGTAAACACTTGAGATAGATGTGGTAATGGCAGATTAATGTTAACTCAAAACTGATATGAGGAATTGAGGAGTAACATAACGCAACATCGATCGCACCAATAATCTTCGAAAGGTTAGGCAGTTACCTACAGTATATATCTGCATGTTACAGATTAGTTTAAGGAGCAACATGAGCTTAATTAGCAACTCTATTTGTGGTGGTTCAAACTTTTGTTAGAATAAAGTTCTAATCTGCTTGCACTACAAAGTGGTTGCTACGTCAGTCACTGCGGGCCGAATAGTGCGAAATGAATGGTTTCTGTTTATAATAAAATTATTGTTTGGACTAAAAATACAACACTATGATACTATATGTTGCTTGTAGAATTATTTGCCAAAACATCAGAATGATGGCATGTATTTTAGTATGGTTTAAACTCGTTAAAAGAATTTTCTTGAGACAAGTTCGTGATGTTCGAGTAAAATTAATTGTACTATGTTTTCAAAACACTATGATACCAGCATAATATCCTGAAGAATATCATACATTTTTCTGGTTTTGTTTTTTGCAGTGAATTCTTTCAGGCATAATTAAACTCACGTTTAGCTCCTGTTGCCGCATTACCTGGCATGAGACCAGACACAGGCTACTACTGAGTAATTCCTGATGGAAGTATCTCAATAACACTGCCCTACCTGTGGAGCTCGTGGCTAAATAATAACGGGACGATCTTAAGGTCAATCCGTGCTTTGCTAGGTTGGTCTGTGGATGGGGTGACCACCCTTACTTACCGAGTTTCCGCCGTGCCTCGGAAAACACGATATGCTGTTGGTCCCGGCTGTCATTTGTAGATCTTAGACAGTCGTTACAGTCGTGCAAAAAAGTCTGACAAGCAGTCTTACCGAGTGGTATCGTATTATCCAGTACTAACTGGGTTGTGGAGGTCAGATAGATAGTTGCTCCATGTAAAATACTGGTATTCAGCTGTAATCTAGTGCAGTTCCAGTATAACAAGGGGCTGGAAGTCGACCCAAACACAGTTGGGAAAAAGGCCAGCTTCGAATCTAACCCAAGATCCTACGCTCAGCAACGGCGCTTGGTACCTATAACTTACTCCAAGGGGGCGAAATGTGTAAAAAATATAATACATATTCAATAAGTTGACAATAATTTAAGTTTTTTACCGACTTTGGTGGGATGGCAAAAAACCCATTGCACCATTAACGAAATTTTTCGTAACTTTTAATTTGGTTGAATCACTTTGGCAGGAAATATTATCTTTTTTTCTCTCTTGAAGAATAAGCTCGGAGTTTTATTTACGAGTAGCATAGTGGTTTAGACTTGTTTTTTTTTATGAATGTAAGTGAATCACTGATTCAGATATAGACTTGATTCGATGCTGTTTTTATTGAATCCCATTAAAAATGCTACGTCGTGGTACACCAAACACAGATGGAAAGATGAACTAGGATGGGCTATGAGATTTCCAATCGGTAATACAGACGAGCGCCCATACAAAATTTCGTCCCCCAACCCTATAAAACTCTATAAAGGATGAATTTTCGAAAAAAATACATCCTTTAGCTGTAACCAAGCTTGACAGCTTCTAGATTCAGCGATTTAAGCTACGCCTTGTCTGTCAGTGATTTAATTTGTTGTTTTTTTTTATTATTTTAGTGGGTTTAGCACCAGGGATTCCGCGAAATTCAAATTTTCTTACGATTTTGTTTCCATTTGTAGGTCAGTGTCCGGACACCCTGGTGTATGTTGAAAACAATATGATTCGCGATCGTAACGTAATGTAAAATCTAATCATCAACATTATACTTACAACACAATTTTTTGTTTACACTAAACCCGAAAAGGGGTCATTGTACTCATCATTTTGAACAACTTTTTCTATGGGACGAACCTGTTCCCTACATTTATGTTCGCATAACTCGTCAAAATGTAGGGAACAGCAGATTTTTTTTTTCGCGATTTCAAGGTTCGTCCCATAGACAAAGTTGTTTAAAATGATGAGTACAATGACCCCTTTTCGAGTTTAGTGTAAACAAAAATAACGTTGTATAGGTAACCCCTTTATGTATGTGCGTTTGCCCTGTTAAGCAGGAATGTACTCGCCTCTAGGAATATATGTACCGGTTTCTTTTTCAATGTACCTCTGTGCTTTTGAAGAAATTTGCAAAAAAAAAGGGGGCCGTGCCAACCAAACGTTTTCAGCACGGCTCCTTTCCTTTTTTTGCATGTCCTGTGACCTACTTGAAAAATTGTATATCGTATTAAAACTTTTTACACCTGAAACGCAAATGATGGGGCCTAGCGGGGCAAACGTACAAATTTGTGTGCATTTAATCCCATTGAATTACTTTTTCATGAAATAATCATGAGACATTGTATGTTGATTATTTCCTTACAAACAAAAATCCTCACCTTTGATGATATAATTGCAAAAAAAAACGTAAGAAAATTAGAATTTCGCGTGCTATTCCAAAACAAAATTAGGTAGGTATTGAGATGTGATACTGAGTAGGTATCGGACTATATACATACCTATCTTTAAGCCACTTCTTTTTCCTCGTTCATTAATAAATGTGTCTCAACGTGTTTTTTATTATTTAATTAGGTAGATAACTTAATTGATTGACCAAAACTTGCCTGTTGATAGGCAAACGATAAGGCTCGAAATAGTGGGTGTGAATTGTGTAATACTGATTTAAGGTGATAACGATAATAATCGTACTGGCTGACTCAATCGTTACGAAAATAAAGACTTTAGATGTAATCATGAAGGGATATCTCTTTATATCTCAGTTTGTGTCACACCTTATCTGCCCTGCCCTCTTTGTTTCACATGCAATTGGCAATTAATGTATCTTAATCGTGTGGATTAAGATTTATTTATTACACTAATATTATACGTTTAAAGGAAAGATTTGATTTTCTTTTTGTTTGAAGAACTCCTCGACCAATTTACCGAAAAAAATGTTTCACTATTAGAAAGCTACATCTTTACCGAGTAACATCTGCTATACATTATATTGATATCATGTAAATTAGCTGAGCTATCACAATTTTCGCGGACAAAGTCGCGGTCGAGGTACTGGTCAATAATAGAAAAGAAAGAAAGAAAGAAAAAGCATTTATTAGACAGGACAAAACACATTAAAAATTAACATTATTTGCAACTATTGAAAATTAAACATAGATAAAAAAAACCGGTCTAGAGCGTGTCGGGCCACGCTCAGTGTAGGGTTCCGTAGTTTCCCATCCGTCACAATAAAAAAATGCTTGCATATATTACGATTATACTTACTAAAAACTTGGTCAAGAAATGTTATGTACAACTATTTGTATTTTTTGTACAAAAACTATTGTTTCCATCCAAGTTCAAAATGATTTTCCTAGAAAGTCCTTGTAAAGTTCTACTTTTCAGATATTTTTCATATTTTCTAAACTTATGGTTCAAAAGTTAGAGGGGGGGGGGGGCACATAATTTTTAATTTTGGAGCGAATATTTCCGAAAATATTGACATTATCAAAAAATGACTATTCATTTTTAAATACCTTTCCAACAATGTATCACACGATAGGGATGAAATTTAAAAAAAAACACAACAGACAGACATCTGTCTGTCCGTCCTCGCTTAGTCTCTGTGACCGTTAGCACTACAACGCCAAACTGTAAGGGTTCCTAGTTGACTACGAAACCCTAAAAAGACGTGTGGCACTCGGGGATAGACACTATGCAATAGCTTAAAAATAAAAAGAAATGAAAGGTCCTGAACGAGGCCAAAAGGCCCCTATCTCGGCATGATGCTGTAACATTAAAAAACGTCACAGCGCGGTAGCGCCAGTATTCTGATAGGGCCCAAAGTGAAAGTGATGCCACGGTCAGATACGGATAGGATTAAAATAATGAATAAAAAATTTAAGTGTAGACGAATTAACAATATAAATGCGGGAAAATAACAATTACACCTACGCCCCACGGAACCATACTATTGGCCAATCTGTGCCCTATTAAACATCACTATATTCAGAATTTCAAACTGCCCAACCGATTTCAATGTTTTAAAAATGTTTGTTTCGTTACGTCTAGAAAGATAGGATACTTTTAGACCCGATAGGTTGCACCGAAGCAGGGTGGGATGGGGGTTTTATTAAGGCTAGCACAGGGCCAGGCGAGGGCGGCCGCACTGCAAAGCAACTCATTTTTTTGTGGTTTGCGATTGGCCGGAACTCGCCTGATGTGAACATCATTTACTCGAACTTTGTAAAAATCTAGATTACAATGATCGGGAAACAGAGACAGCGACAGTGAATTCACAATTCACAGACTGGTCGCACAATAAATGTGGAAATGTCCTAAGTCCTACATCACTTTCGTACGGTCGAACAAACTATTTATGGTTTATTTTACAATAAATAATAGGTGGGTTAAACTATAAACTAAATAGCTTGCTCCACCGTACATTTTGTATCCTAATCTATACCACACTTTGGTCGGCCATTCTGAGCAATCTTTATTATTATATTATTATTATTATTTATTTTAATTCGGACACAAAAAGATCCATAGAGTGTTAGTAACATAATATAAAATAACTTATTATCTAGTACATACACACAGATACAGCAATCTTTATATTGTTACTGTTGTTGTTTGCTTATTAAATACTTTCGTTAGGATAAACATCTATGAGGTTGCGCTCTTTATCCTTATCGTCTGTGAAAATCCCGAAGGCTTATGATAAAGATATCTTGAAATCAAGATACAATCAAGACAGCTCCAATGCTACTGTAAACTTTTATCGGCTAAGAATACTTTTTAGAGTTCCGTAACTCAGACGGCAATAACGGAACGCATAAAGTATCACTTTGTTGTCCGTCTGTCAAGAACCTTTTTCTCAGGAATGCTTGGTAAATACTCCGATTGGCTACCCCCAGGCACGTATACAGGGGGGAGCAGGATAGCTGGGACTTTTCCCCTCCCCCCGAAATTTGACTCAAAATAAATGGGATCATAACCTCCGCGAAGTTCGTAAATTACAGTAGGTACAGTGATTTTTACACAGTTACACAAGAAAATACATAGAAAAACCAATCATACGAGCCAGAAAGCAAAAATTTTCGACCTCGCTTCGCTCGCTCGTACTCCTATATTGCTTTCTGGATGTAATAAACGGGAAAAACTTAATTTATCAGAAAATATACGACCGTGACAGACTTATTATTATTGCTTTTAGCAATAACACCGCCCATTGTGTCACCCCTTGTAAAATGTTTAAAATTATTGTATTTATATTTTTTTATGGTGTAAGTACATAATATAGAGTATTCTATTCTATTCTGTGCCTTTTGCGTTCATAAGCTTTTCTTTATAAATATACAGAATTAGGCGTATTACTTTAATAAAGAACAAAAGAAAACCTATCAAATTCGAGGTGGATGCAAAAATTATCAAGCTCGCTGCGCTCGCTTTTCGAATCCTACTTTTTTTAATTGATGGGCCTTTTTGGATAGATCGGCTAAGTTACGTCAGCGTCGCAGCATGGTGCTATATAGGGTGTAAACCAAGCATTCTGTACATCAAACTAAGTAACTTTACGCAAAAATTATTGCTGGGAAACAACTTTATTTTTGAGGTTATAAATCATGTTTTGTGGTAGAACTCAATGTAACGAACTTAAAACATTGTGTTGATAGATGGATTTAATATTACGGGGTCGTGGAGGTGTTAAAAGTCAAAATCTTACAAAAAAAACCTTGTCAAAATGTTGTAACATTGACCCCCCATATCTCCGTAACTAGAAGGTTCCCAGCTATGGTGTAGAACAAAAAAAATATCGCAATGATTGGGGAGAACAAGTGCCTTTCGGCTTCGTGAAGAGGTGTTTTACATCCTTTATAGAACACAATGCATACTCGTACGCGACCGACATTCGACGTCAGCGCGACAAGAATTTAGGCCTTAATTAAACAGCCGGCCCCTGCCTAACCTCTTCCTCAACTATGTATGTCGGTGTAGGGTTGCAGTCGGTCTCGGATATTAACGAATATCTGTGACTTTTGTCACGGGACGTCGGCTGCCGGAAAGTGTTGGTCCGGTCCGGTAGTGTCGGTCCGGTCCGCTCTAACACCAGTACCTATTCTGGAATTAGGTCGCGAGGTCAGATGGTCGTCAATCTTTGTGAAATATGTTCGCCAGCATTAAGCATACTTAGTTAGCCTTGAACGTTCCCACTCTGGGACACGGGTCTAAACTCTGTGAGAGGGAGTGGACCACAAGGTCCCAGTGAAGGTTGGTAGATCTCACGGTCTTCAAAGTTTTGGTTCTAGGACATGTTGGTTTCCCTCACCATGACCTTTAGCTTTTCTAGAAAGCAGTCGTGTGGTACCTAATCATCCGCCTAACCTTTTCCCAACTATGTTGGGGTCAGCTTCCAGTCTAACCGGATGCAGCTGAATACCAGTATTTTACATGGAACAACTGCCTATCTGAGCTCTACAACCCCTGTTCATATTGGGTAATACGATATACCACGTGGTAAGACTGGTTGTCAGACTTTTTGAGACACTGACTACCTGTACCGCTGTCAAAGATGGCAAATGACAGCCGGGACCAACAGCTAACGTGCTTTCCGAGCACGGGGTAAGCTCGGTAATAAGGGTGGTCACACATCCACAGACCAACCTAGGCAAGCATCGACCCGAGCGTGTTGTAATAAAAAGCATAAAAGAACGTACATACGCAGCCGTTACCACTGACCCACCTTTGTCTAGCTATGTTAATGACAACAATTCTCTCCATTCCAGACGGAACCTATCAGCACCAGGCGCCGCCACGGGCGAGTGGGACAAATGCGCGACCTTCGACGTGAACTGGACGCAAGTCTTAGAGACCCTGACCCCGCCACCACCTGGCACGCCCACCATACCCTGCCAGAACGGATGGGACTTTGAGCTGACTGATATTCCATATGCTACTGTTGTTAGCGAGGTAAGGAACTAAACACTTTCGTTCTTCCGTCTGCAGAGATAACTTAAATTGGATTTCGTCGATTTTCTATGAACCAACGCGAGTCTTCTAAATTGCTGGAGAGTTTTTTCCGCCTAAATGGCACTTCTCTTCAGGAATTACGGGCGTTTTGAACGACCATCTCGTGTAATTTTGGCTTCCAAAAAGTTCTCGATTCTCAGTCAAAATGAATATGAAATTTCCATTTGATTGGCGACCAGCTTTGGAAAATAAAAATTCGGGGCAAAAGTACTTCTTGACCACTACTCAAAAATCATCTATTAACCCTTCGTATGCCGAACGTAGATCTACACAAGACACAATGGCTTTTTAATTGTGTCTATAATTACGGCAAACAAGAGGTTAAGCATCATACATTAAGGATCCTCAAGTCCTGTAACTATTTCAGAGAGGCTGGGTCTGTGAGCACGCTGGCAACGTACCGATGGCACAAGCTGTGTTCTTTGCGGGAGCCTTCACGGGCGGCCTGATCCTGGGCTGGCTAGCCGACCACTTCGGCAGAGTACCCGCTGTCGTAGGTAAGTTGTAAGGGCTCTATATTATTTATGAAGTCTTTTAGTACCGATCAACAAATACGCGTCAATACCTAAACAACAAAACACTTCTTGATAATTTTCTTCTCTCGTATTTGAAATGGATATAATGGTAATCAAATTGTAACCGTAGAAATATTTGGTAGTCAGATATGGCCGGTCCCAAGATAGCTTGCTGATAGTTTAACATTTGTACCAGAATCGGTAACACTGATGGAATACCAAATCATTCGACTGCTCCTCTAAAATGGCTAGTTTCAAGCAGACGAGATTTTGAATATCATTTTGCTTGAAAAAAAATTAATTGACAAAAAATTCCGTATCCACAATGCAGTTACATTAAAATTTATATTCATCATCGTCTGTGTTATCCTCGCCAGATGTTTAATATTAAACATCAGCGTCCACATTTGTTTAATTATGTACTGTGGGAATCAACGCGACAATTTTGTGTCACATTTTTATAAACATGTTAGTTTTTCAGACATTAACGAGTTGGTAAACTTTTGTTGACGTTATTTTTGGAGTCGTTGTGACATACTTTATCAGAAACATCTGTTGACTTAAAATTCAGATACTTTCTAGGATTTAGAAGAGCATAATTTTATTGTTCTTTTTTGCATAAACTGCTGCTGTTTTAAAAGACTGTGAACCTGCTCTCATAGTTTGTTAAGTTTTTAACCTCACTCAAAATCTTGCTAGGGTAGATGACAGATAAAATGTAATTAGTGCGTCTGTTAGATTATCAAAAAATATTTGACCGATATTTTTTCTTTTCTTACGTAAACCAAAATTGTTGAAGATACGACGCTTTTAAAATTCTTAATACGTCAAATTCTTATTACGTCGTCCCCGCTCCAAAGTTTTGATGCGTTTTATTTTTTTCAATATTCATTGATTTACAAAAACAAAAAGCACGTACGTATCCAATATTTTCCAATACTTTAAATGAGGGGATTAATAGATTTGCAATTTTAGTATACTGTCTTCATGTATATTCTTTTCATTTCTAGGAGCCAATGTGATCGGTGGAATTGGCGGCATAGCGACCATCTTCACGACGGGGGTGTGGGACTTCGTGCTCTGCCGGTTCTTCGTCGGCATGGCGTTTGACAACGCGTTCATGATGACTTATATTTTGGGTAAGATTGTCATAACTAACGCTGTGTAGCTGATCCTTGGTACAAAATTAAAGTACTACACTGCATCTGGGAAGACAGATCCTTACCGAAACCATTTCCAGTATAACATGGCCTCTGAAATGTAGGTATTGATTTCCAATACAATCAGAGATTCGCATAAACAGCTTCATTGGTCTCCGTTCATAGTACAACGGAGTTCTACATAAAAATATTTTCTCATGCTGAGATATACAGAGCAAACTTGGAATAGCAGCGTGGTACGAAAACGAAACTTATTAGGTGAAGTTACTGTGAAAATCATCGCTTTTTCTGCCACTTATAGGATTTAAGCGACTGAACAAATTAGATTCATTTTTGTATGAAAGGCTTAGCCCTCTTTACAAGTATATCTCAAATAATGTACATGTGCTTAGTTTGTCAAATAAAGTGAACTCCTGTCTTCAGTTCTGGAGTACGTGGGTGCCCGCCACCGGACGTGGGTGGCCAACATGTCCATAGCGCTGTACTTCGGCATGGGTTGTCTGTCCCTGCCGTGGTTGGCGCTGTGGGTCGGCGACTGGAGGAAGCTTCTATGGTACACGTCAGCGCCGATGTTGCTGGTTGTGTTCGCGCCTTTGGTTCTACCGGAGAGTGCCAGGTTAGTAAATGTATAGTAAATGGTAGCATGTTTTTAGTAATATCTTATATCCTAGGAAATTAAGGGTGAACCGGGAAACGATTTTGTTTTGCACCAGGTTGCTGAAACTTTGCCCTTAAATTGTACGCATACTATAGTATTTGAGCAACCTAGTACAGATCACAAAAGGAGATGCTCCTGGCCTAAAAACCACGATTCTATTTAGTTCGATAACACGTCAGTTTGATTATCGAAAAATATTGGACACGTATTTTTTGTTTTATCATAAATACAGGGTGTAAACCACCTCATCACAAAACCGTTAACCAAGCATTCTGTACATCAAACTAAGTAACTTTACGCAAAAATTATTGCTGGGAAACAACTTTTTTTTTTGAGGTTATAAATCCTGTTTTGTGGTAGAACTCAATGTAACGCACTTACAGCATTGTGCTGATGGATGGATTCAATAGTACGAGGGTCGTGGAGGTGTTTGAAGTCTAAATCTTACAAAACAAACCTGTAATTTAAAAAAAATTGTCAAAAAGTTGTAAATTTGACCCCCCATATCTCCGTAACTAGAAGGTTCCCAGGTATGGTGTAGAACAAAAAAATGATCGCACTGATGGGGAAATCAAGTACCTTTCGGCTTCGTGAAGAGGTGTTTTACACTCTTTATATGAGGAGCTCGTGACTATATGCTGGAGGTAGTAGTAATAGTAGGTACGGTGAGTTCATACAACTCTTCCACTTTCTCTTATTACAGTTGGGAAGTCTATGTATATGTAATGAGAAGGTTACAATATGATCCTTATTCCAGGTGGTACGTGAGTCGAGGACGCATCAACCAGGCTGTGCAGGTTCTCAGGAAATTCGAGAAAGTCAACGGCACCAAGATTCCAGACGATGTTATGGATGAATTTATTGTAAGTTCACGTGATGTACATTCCAAATGTAATTTCGCATTGAATAATAGAATGACTTTAGATTTAAAATAGTCAATTAAGTATCTCAAATATATTCTGAGATCTCAAGATCATAAGACCTGAGTGAAACTCCTCCAAGTTTGTAAGCCAAGCTTTAATCACTCAACTCCCTTGCAGGTAACATCAAACCAGACCAAAGAAAACAAAGAGTCCCTCTTAGTCCTGATGAAGAGTGTGCCCCTCCGACTGACCATGATCCTGATGCTGATCGTCTACATGGCCTGCTCCGTGATCTTCGACGGGCTGGTCCGAATGTCCGACGCGTTTGGGCTGGACTTCTTTATCAGTTTTACGCTGACATCCGCCACGGAGATACCCTCGGTTACTCTGCTGGCTTGTGTGCTTGACAGGTACTAGGCAAAAAAATTATTGCTGCTTTTTATTTTAAACAAAACTTTGCAAAATGTGGGAACTTTGACTCCCTAAATAGAAGGTTTCCAAGTATGGTGAAGAACAAACAAAATATCACAATGATGAATGAACAAGAGGTTTTCGGCTTCGTAAAGAGGTTTTACACCTTTTGGTTTTGAAACGTGACTAACTTCATGTAGCATAGCATAATCAGCCTAGTATGGTGCTGCTGGGGCAAAGCACCTTCCTCAACAAACATTGGCATACATGAGACATTTCATCATCATCATTTTTTCAACCGAAACATGTCCACTGCTGGACATATTATTATGCCTTCCCCAAGTATCGCCACATGTCCGGTCCCGTGCGACTCGCATCCAGCGGATTCCCGCAAACTTCACCAGGTCATCGGTCCACCTAGTGGGAGGTCTTCCAACGCAACTTCTTTCGGCATTTACCATCATAGAACTTCTTGGACATAAGTATCGGTTTCAGTGATGATGAAACAAAATTACTCAAAGGAACGTAAAAAGACGGAGCGGGACGAGTTATTTTGATTTTAATAAATTCGACTTTTCACAGATGGGGTCGCAGAAATCTCACCGCTGGCCCCTTGGGCATAGCGGGTATTCTCATCAGTATCGCCTTGTTTGTGCCTAAAGGTTGGTTTCCTATCCATAGCTACAGTTCACAGTAAGGCCATAAGGCCATTGACTTTTGATAAAATCATAATAATCTTTATACTCGACTCTTCAAGGTTGCTTTTGAGTTGATGACAACTGATAAGTCTGTCAAAATGAAAGTGATCTTATTCTCATAACATTAAGGTTGCTGATAACATAACATCACGCCTGTAATCCCGGAAAGAATAGGTAGAGGTGCACCTAATAATACACCCACACTTCGCCAGTTATGTTTAAAGCCGGAAACACACTTACGTGGCGTGGCGTGGCGTGGTGCTTGCTGTAGTGACGATGACCGTGCACACTATTATGTCGTGTCATGGCGCCCTCTGGCGTTATTTCTGAACAGTACACATTGAACTTTTGCAGCGTTCAAACGTGCGTTATGTTTTCTTCGGCAAGCTCGCGCCACTAGCCACGTGGTGTAGAAACACATTTGCCTGTTGTGTCGTGTCGCGCCATAACCCCCACCACCGCTCTGGCGCAATCGGTGGCGCCACCACACGACACGACCTACAAATATGTCTCTAACCATACTAATATAATAGGGGTGAACCTATTGCCATCAATCGGGTACAAGTCCACACTTCGTGGCTGAACACTAGACCAACGAGGCAGTTACTGATGTCAGATGTAAAATACTTGTGAAAAGACTTTTCGTTTGGGTTTCTGACTTCTCGTGTTCTCCAAAAATGTTGTTAACTGTGAACATGTACCGGTCCGCAGGTATCCCTCAGGCATCAATGGCGATAATGGCGCGGTTCTGCATCAACATGGCGTACAACGCGGTGATCCAGTGGTCCACCGAGCTGCTGCCCACCGCCGTGCGCGCCTCGGGCTCCGCCACGCTGCACATGAGCGGATATGTCGCCACTGTGCTGTCGCCTTACATTGTGTACTCTGTAAGTTGTTTCACAATATTGTTTAAAGGGGAAGCGTCAGGGTAGAGCGCGAAATTCAATTTTTCTTACGTTTTTTTGCAATTTGCAGGCCAGTGGTAGGTTATATGTTGATTAAAATATCGTACGCGACTGTAGAACGTATGTAGTTACAGAATTATAAACACCAAAATCATCAATCAATACAAACCTCCAAGTTCATAATTGAAAGCTACTGCTGTTTGTTAATGTATTATGTAGAATGTTATAGGTATTTTAATGCCAAATAAACACAATTATCTTTCTTTCTTTAATTATAAGTCGATTAGATTTTTTGAAGGTCAAAGTCGTTCCTTGACTTATGTGAACTTTATTACTGGCCTGCAAATTGCAAAAAAAGTAAGAAAACTTTACTTTCGCGGGCCACCCTGACGCTTTCACCTTAACGAGAACGAGGGGAAATACTGGGGTCCTGTTTTAAAGATTAAATGAGGTAAGGTAATCCGCGACATCAAAGATACAGTCCTGCATTATATGGCCACCTCTTATGTTCTTTTTCTTTTAAAAAACAGGGGCAAGTAAAGTGGACAATGACTGCAGATCAACGCGAGTCTAATTATTAAGTGAATTTATTCACAAAAGTCCCACTCTCTAGTCTTGATGTTATCCAAGTATTGTCATATAATAAGTAGCAGTGGCATAGCTAGCTCTAGTGGCGAAGCCATGTGATGATTTTCCTTCTGGGGAGCGATAAATTGTATTGCCATTTTATCATTTAACTAAAAGAATATTTGAGGTTGTGTTTTAGTGAAGAAGATTTTGTGTTTTATTTCCTCAACACATCATCTTGTTACTCGGGGGGCCTGTACCATTGGCGGCGGTAGCTACACCCGTGATAAGTAGGCACTTATGCCCTAAATAAAAGTCTTAATTTGCACCCTAAAAGGAAAGAAGGCTTTGGCGGACTTCATCTTGTTAGAAGAAGAAGAATCTTAATAGATGACGTAGACAAGATATCCCCTAAACTAAGACCTAATCATTTCTGTCATTCACAGGAGCGACTGTGGACTTCCCTACCCTTGCTGATCTTGGGGATAGTGTCATTACTAGGTTCTGGCATCAGTCTGGTGCTACCAGAGACGAAGGGCCGGCCCATGCCACAGACAATGGCGGACGGCGAGAGAATCGTACAGGAACAAACTATATGGGGGTAAGTGTTTCCAACTTGGTACAAATAAGGGTAACTATAGCTTGAAATTTGGGTAAAAAAGGGCATGATGTGCAATATTTCACGAGGGGAAATACTGGTACGTTGGCAATCACATGGGACAAGGATAATCATAGGCAAATGGGCGGCCAGGTTGGGCAATCGTAAGGGACAAAGGTAAACATGAGCAAATGGGCGGCCAGGTTGGGCAATCGTAAGGGACAAAGGTAAACATGGGCAAATGTTGGTCATGTTGGGCAATCGCAAGTGACAACGGTAAACATAGGGCGTTCATGTTGGGCAATCGTAAGTGATAAAGGTAAACATGTGCAAATGGCGGCAATGTTGGGCAATCGAAAGGGATAAGGGTAAACATGAGTAAATGGGCGGCCCTGTTGGGCAAGCGTAAGAGACAAGAGTAAACATGGGCAAATGGGGGGCCATGTTGGGCAATCGTAAGGGACAAGGGTAAACATGGGCAAATGGGGGGCCATGTTGGGCAATCGTAAGGGACAAGGGTAAACATGGGCAAATGGGGGGCCATGTTGGGCAATCCCAAAGACTCAAGGAGGCAGATTACAGTAGAAAGTGTGGGTGAGATAGTCATCTCATCGTTGGATATAAGGGTAGAAAACAATGTGATACGTAATATTGGTCAGTGACCGGTAATTTTTACCTATGTTATTAAACATGGTTGGTGATCACTCAGACCCAAGCAAGGGTAATTTTGTTTAGTTGTCGAAATGGGAAAGTTTGCAAGCTGGACTTGCCCGGGTAAAAATCATGGACAATTGTAAAAAAAATGCATTTTGGGTATTCACCGAAGAGGGCTGTAAGGGTAATTTAAGTCATAAGTCATAAGAAATGAAATACGGATAAATTATGGGCAGATATTGTGAACACCCCGATCGTACAGTCAACAAAAGTGTTATTGTACGTTAGTGACATTAAAGACTCCATTGTTCAATATTCAGTTTCAACGTTTTGGCTAATAATCAAGAGTTTGTGCATTTGTATTTTTTTTATGTTTGTGTGATATAAGAACGATTTTTTGTGTTTTTTGCATTTTGTGAATTGTGCCTGCCGGTAATTCGACGAGGTAAGTTTTTTAAACTATTTTTTATGCTTTTTTGTCGCTTCAGCTTTCGTTTTATTAGTTATACTCCAATATGACAATTCTAGAAGTAAGCAGTATTCGTTAAAAACATATCAGTGCGAAGAAAATGATTTCGCTTTTTATCTCGAACTATCATTTATTAATACCGACCGATATTAAAATACTGTAGTACAAGCAACAGTTTATGGGTAGGTAAGGTTAAAAACTTTTCAAATCTGGCATTTGCAATTCAAGCATTTCGACACAGGCTATGAAGGCTGGAAGTCGATATCCCTAATAGCGCGCTCGCGTGCTGTTAGTAGGTGTAGGCTTGTGTATGATTTTTAATGATACAATTTTTGTTTTAGATGCTTCGACAGTATTAGAAAAAGAAAAGGAAAACCACAGACAGCTCAGCAAGTAGTTAGAAGCAAAAAATTGTCTATGGGGAAATCTACAGTTCATTCCGAATCCGAAACTAAACCAAGAATATTTGAAGAGTTACATCTGTAAAAGTTGGGGTAAAGCCACCATCAGAGAGCAACTAAGTGCGATCACCGTCCAAACTCAAACGGATTTCTGTACCTATATTTAGTTTTAAGCGGTCAACTCAGTATACCTCATGTATTTACATTTTTATATTACATTGTTTGTCTCAATGCATACCTAAAACGTGTTTTTTTTTAACGTCTACCAAAATATGGACCTTTATCTTTACTTAGGGGTCTACAAGGGCCTGTTTGGTAAGTTCATCAGTAATGTCTTTAAAAGAGATTGAGGGATGTTATTGTTTTTTATATTTTTATGCGCAATCGTGATACTATATTTTTATCTCTTTGTAAGGTTTCCAACTAATTTGATTATTGCAAAACTTACCCCAGATACCGGTTACTATTACCCTATTACCTAAGATAAGCAATGCAAAAAATGTAGACATAAAAATCGTTTTATTTGAATTTTCATGAATTATTTGTGTCCGGAATTCCTTAAATATCTATGGTGATTCCCCTACGATTGGCGAAATCATTCAAATTATATTTTTTTGTTTCTCAGAAAAGCAATAGAAGACACTGAAGAAGCGGATTGGAAGAACGAGAAAGAAAAGGCTTTAATTACATAACATTATAGACTTTATTTACGGTTGTTAAGGGATCTACCAATGGTAGACAAAGACATTGCTCTTAGTATTCTTAAGTTGATGCCTACAAATGTACTTAAAGGTGCTTTCTTTTAGCATAGGTACGTAATTAAACAATTACTTAATCTAACATAGGATGATTCCAAAATGTTTTTTTGGAATTTTGAACTCGTTAACCTCCTGCGTACATTATCGTTTAGTGTTATGTCTGTGTAAAATGGGGGATAGTGCTGTCAGTGCTAGGTCCTCAAAGCCAATTAAGTTAAGTTTGCAGGCATTTTACAGTGTGAGTGAGACATTAAACTAGTTTGCCATTCCACTACACACAACTTATTTGCCGACTATACCTAGTTCAAACAGATATAAATATCAAGAAAAGGTGGTAATTTAAACTTTAAAAATCTAGGTTGTATATGTAAATAATTATTAGGAAAAGCTTGTACCAATGTGCCTACGTAACCTGATTGCGCGTGCAACGCTGTCTTCTTAGTGAAGGAAAACGTTTCGTTAAAAGATAACCCATCTTTTGTCTTTCATCACTGAGAAGACAGCGTTGCACGCGCAATCAGGGCTTATTCACGCAGTAGAGTTTTCTTGAAGTTTTATTTGGACCTTTCTTATGTGCAGAAGTCTTTAAAAAAAATGCACCCCTAATTAAACCCTATGAGGGTAAGTCTAATATTTTATATGAGACGTAAGTAGACAAGTGATAAAAATATGCATTATTATCGCTTTGTGATATATTGAAAATATATTTTGAACTAGGCAACCGGCCTTAGCCGTTAAAATTGCCTAAATTTAAATTTTAGGTGAAGCTTCCAATATTTTTAAGGTTGTTTAATAACTAATAATATTATTCGAACCTAGGCTAGGTAGAAACAGTTGTATATTCATATCTCGCAATAATTTATTACCTATAATTGGATAGGTAGTCATAATACTTTGCTCAGAAGTCTTTGGTCAATTCATAGTAATACTATTCTTGCGTAGATCTATAGGAGTAGGGCCTACCATTGGCAAACAAAATGAGAATGAACGAATAAATAATTTCGAAATTGGATACTTTGCTCATAAGTTATTGGTCAATTTATAGGCTACTACTATCTGTCAATTTATAGCTAAAATATTAGACATTTTACCAAAGTTGGAAATGCTAGCCATTTGAGAGCACATTAAAGAGCACCAAAGCTCTCGACAACCAAACTAGAAAGACATCGAATGCAGTCGCTGTGGCCGAAACGGCTAGATGACGTCATCATCAACATCATCACACATTTTACAATTTCAAGTAAGTTGATGTGGAGGTCAAGTAATCACGTGCGCAAACCCGCAAAAATAGGTAAGTAAACAAACAAACACAAATGGTTGTCGCCCAATAAAAAAATCTCATACGCGGAATTATATTAGTTCTTACCAGTAAAACTAAAACAGCACATAAAACCTTAGAATATTTTTAATGTTTTATTTCCCTCAGAATTAGGTCAATTGAATTATAAATCATTTGCGGTGTCTGATGTTTTGCGCATTTAACGTTACACTTTGTATTAATTAGGTAGGATAGCCGAATAAACCTTATTTATTGGATATCCAAATACATGTCATTAATTTGAACCAGCCATTGTGTAGAGTCAGCAAAACAAAGTGATTTTTTTTCATGCCTGGTGTTTTTTTATCGAAGTAGATATAATTACGAGACAATATAGTATAATAAAAATCTGAAAATTATATTTTGCAACTACATCGACATTTCTTGACTTTGACCGAGATCCACAGATCGCACTTTGCAAGTAATGTATAAGCGCAGTCTGTAAAAAGTTTATAAACCTTAAAGAGAAAACCACGCTGTACCAACATCACACAATTATTTTTTGTTTGTTTTATTTATTTGGTATTCACACTGTGTGCCTATAACGAAGGTGCTTTTGCTCGTTTCAGTAATTTAGGCTGTAGGTAATGGGGAAGACCGTTAAAAGCTAATTGTAGATGGCGCCACCATAGCTGGTCTCAATCTGACCAATGAGGTCAAGGTATTTTGAAATATGAAATGACATTCCTTGATTTTCAACCAATGACGATGCTTGGAACCAGCTACGATAGCGCCATTAGTTCCATAGTGTACATCCCCATTCAGAGACGATAATAATTTTATTATTAGGCTAGTAGAAATAGGTATGTTTTGTTATAATTATTACAAGAGATCGGAATAATCATTTAGGTATTTGCCTTAAAAACTGCCTCGTTGGTCACTAACCATGAGGTACTGGGTTCGAGTTCCAGGTTGGGCTAAGTGGTATTGAGTTTTCCATCAAGAATTTCTCAGTAGCAGTCACGGGGTCTAGCTTTGTGCCCGGTTGATGCCAATAAGCTCTTCCCCTATTACATAGAACTTAAGGGGCCGGCGGAGCATGCGTTTTTCATACAAACGTAATACTAAAATAATATGAAAATCAAACATATTCATAAGGTAGTGTGTATATGTTTCGATTGTATTATAGAATATCTATGTTCCCAAATAAATATTTTGAAAGGACAATGATATAAAGGCGAGATATGAGGAATTTAAAATTTCTATGGAAAAAATCTTTTTCTCATAACTCTTGTTTAAACCAGTGTCCATTCATAATATTTGTTTGGGAACTTATATTATATTCTGTAATCCAATCAAAATAAATACACCATACCTTAAGAATATGTTTGATTTACAAATTATTTGGTATTACGTTTGTATGAAAAACGCATGCTCCGCAGGCCTCTTAAATACGTATAACTGGCGAAATGTAGATTGACATTAGACCTCTGCCCTACCCTTCCAGAATTACAGGCATTAGTTATCTATAGCCCAAAACAATGCCTAAGTAACATGTGGATAATATCTCCGTATAAATTCCCAGAATGGTATTAAAGTTCCGAAAATAAGCTGTCAAATTGGGAGGTACCTAATTATCAACATGTTACTAACTTCCTTGAAGTTTAGGTAAATAAACTGTAGGTACCTATCCTATTCCGATCTCTGTATAATAGGTACATAGCAGAGTAGAACAAACAGTACTGTGATATTATTGAATTCAATTAATTGTTATATTGAATAAAAAATAATACGGTACCTAGACGAGAATTTGTACAAAATGAGAGAGATCATATTTTTTGGTCCAGTGATTGGCCATAGTGTAGGAAAAAATGTCGTTTATATAATAATTTTCTTTAAAAAATCATTAAAGGTGGACGCACATTTATCCGCGTCGAAAGATTTTTTTTCTCATCCGTATAAGCCGCATCTATTCGTCCGATTCGACGCGGATAAGTGTACCAGGTTTTATAGGATTTCATACAAGTATTTCTAAAATTCGATTCTTTCGGCTCTGATAAGTGTGCGTTTACCTTAAATCGCTCACTTGCTGCAATCCTTTTGATTTTGATAACGATGCAAAATCAAAAACTGTCGACCACTTTTCAGCCTTATTACTTTGGGCATAAGGATGAAAACGGCAGACCGTCGGTGAATATTATGAAATTACTGTCTATGGCGAATATAGAAAGAAAAATGCCAATAGATTGTCAAACTCCAATCACATCACTTGATATGACTAAAAGTAGGGATTATTTACTCTGTGGATATGAGTTTGACAACAGTCTGTTGGCAAACGTGGGTGGACTCTCGTAATACGATGGTAATACGAATATGAATGGTTTCTTCAAGAAAACATACGAGATTTAAATTATGTTTAATAAAAACCTAATAAAAATATTGTAAGTAAAATAAAACTAATTTAGCATAAGTCTGAGTAATTGTATAAAAACATTAAGTTAATTAAAACACGTTGTACAATACTTTTAATAAAAGTATAAATTATGATTTTTATATTTTGTTTCATTTAACTTATCTAACGATCCGCTGATTGCCGCCATCTTGATTTTCGATCTTTCTTAACTTCGGATTCAGTTTGAAAGTCGAATTATGTTTGAGTTCCTTCGTTTAAGTATCGCAAACTATCGTAAAAGCTAATAACAGCACTAACATGGCGCAGAATATACAATATTATGGCACTAGGACCAAGGTTATTTCTAGATAGCCTGTTGAATTTAGGTAATACCTTAATTTCCCGACGAAACCTGCAATATGGCCAGTTTTTTTTTTCATAGTAGCGGCCACGCATCAGCCCCATATAAATCGAAAGCGAATATCAATACAAACAAGTTTTGTCAGAGACAAAATGTTCTAAAGCGTCACGTTTCCGAGATATGAGCTATCAAAGTTAAAGTCCATTCACTGATGGAATTTTCAACACAACTTTGATTTTTGAAAGTGAAAACAAAGTGAAAAAAAAAACAACAACAATACAAAAAAATCAATTTATTGAACTAACTCATGTGTTCTTTATACTAAGATACATTTTCCCGTTAATATTCTGTTTGACTGGGTTGATTCGCTTCAGTATTTGTGTCATGGTCTCCACCAGACGTTCACTGCTGACGCCCGTTCGCTTGGACTTGAACTTTGTGAGTAGTTCTGTGGTGGTCATCGGTTTGCGTGCGAGGTAGCGACGTACCGCTTCTTCTGTTACGCCGCATTCGCTGTAAGGAGTACTAAGTTTTAGAGGTGGGTTTCAATATTCAGAAAAGAGTGGAACTTTTAAAAACATATATATCGCCCAGTTTCTGTACTAATTAGGGACAATTGAATGTTGATTGTATGGCGAACATCATAAAGATCAAATTCGTTTACGTTGGCGCCTGAGGTATTGAGACACAAATCCTGCTGTTCTTATAATTATGATGATGAAGATGCAGAGCAAAGTAAATCATAACTTGTCGGAATCCGATTAGTCATGAACTCACGATGAATTCAAAACAAAACTTTAAATTCGTTCAGGTTAAGTTGATTATACAGTTAGTTAAAGCGCCAACTCCTAGCTACAGTCTCGCTGTTCCATCAAAGTCAGTTGGAACTGGATGAAGTAATCTCCAAACGGTGATATTTTGTAGGGGGCCCGAGTTTCAATGGAAATTCAACCTTACGCATTTCGATTACGGTTACAAATACCTTCTAAAAAAAATTGTAAGGACCAGTCGGTCTGACGCCATTGTTTAAGTATTATGTCTAGTTCAGTAACAGATGAGGTGTACTCACGTGTAAGAAGCGTCAAGTTTGGGTCTCTTGGCGGGCGGCATGTTGGTGTTGGCCGCGTTGGCCGCCGCCACCGCCGCCTGCGCGGCCGACGGCGTGGGAGTGCCCGCGCGGGACGTGTTGGCGCTACCAGCCGCTATAAATGAAAAATGTCTTGTTGAATTTGCAACGTTAGTCTCTTGGTGTAAAGTCGAAAACCTGACAGGCACACACTTCGAATTCCCGCTGACGCTTTTTTTGGGTGTAAAATCACGTTTTATGGTATAACTCAATGTAAACCACTCAAAACATTGTGCTGGTGAATGGGTTGAATAGTATGGGGTTCGTGGAGGTAAATAAAGTAAAAATCTTACAAAAAAAAATTGTATTAAAAAAAAACTTGTCAAAAAGTTGTAACTTTGACCCCCAATATCTTCGTAACTAGAAGGTATGGTGTAGAACAAAAAATGATCGGAATGACGAAGAGAACAAGTGCCTTTCGGCTTCGTTTAGAGGTGTTTTACACCCTTTATACAAATGAAAATTGTAATCGGCTTAAGAATAAAGCACGCTAGACCGTGCCCGGTCCGAGCCAAGTGTCGGCTGTAACACAATCAATTGTTCGTTTCTTGGTAGCGGCTCGAAAGCGTGAGTGTGTCCATACAAAATTGCACGGTCGACACTCGGCTCGGACCCGACACGGCCTAGCGTGCGTCATCCTTTAACGTGGTTGTCGAGCCATGGAGGTGTCCCGACATGTAACGGATGGTCAAGGTATTCACTGACCGACCTCGGCTAGCGTTACCATGCGACTGATATTATTTCGCCACGAGCTCCTCATAAGGCTAAGGGGCCATCCATAAATTACGTCACACGTTAAGAGGGAGGGGGGGGGGGTCGACGCAGTGTGACAATGTGTGAGAAGGGGGTGGAAGGTCCTATATTTCGTGACGTCACACTTCAAAATTGTTTTTGTGTTATTTCATTTCATGTCAATTTTATAAAAAAAATAATATAAATCGTAATAAAAGTAATTTCGGAACTGCTTTTTTTCATTCCATAATTTGTAAGTAGATATAAAATTGAAAAATGTGACGTCGCACTAGGGCGGGGTCTCACAAATGTGGCCCCAGCTGTAACAAGGACGGAGAGGGGTTCAAAAAATCATAAAATTCGTGTGGCGGATTTTACGGATGACCCCTAAGTAGTAGATACTTATGTTCAGTGTACATACCGGATGTGCTAGCGGCGGGTGCACTCTTGTCACCTCCCTTACTCTTCTTGGATTTCTTCGCCGGAGTGGGGGCGCTGGTTTCCGGATCCGTGTCCGAGTCTGAACTCAGCTCGCTGCTCGAGTCTGAAAATTAAAAAGAAATTGTTGTTTGCAATTTTCATCATGTTTCGAAGAGTTAGGCAGGAGTGTATCAAATAGTAGTATATCACACACATTTTGCCAGTAATTACTTAACTTGCTACGGTTTTCATTCTATAGTTTAGTAATTGCTATAAGCTAGACCTGTTAAAAGTCAGAATTCCTAGCTTTGCTACTATGTTAAAATTCGTGTCTCATCATCTGCCTAGCTTTTTCCCAACAGAGCGTTTGTGACAAACGCTCGGAATGAATTTCGATTCGACAAGTCGTATGTCTCTCCTTTTTTGGCATAACGAAAACGAGCGAGATAGACATACGACTTCCCGAATCGAAATCGAATCGAAGCGTTGTGAATATGGGTCTGGCCTTAACAACCCAATTAGTATAGGGAAATACGATACCCCTTGTAAGACTGGTCGGACTTTTGGGACACTGACTACCTGTAACGACTGTCAAAGATCTACAAATGTCATCCGGGACCAACGGCTGACGTGCTTTCTGAGGCATGGAGGAAACTCGGTATCTAATGGGTGATCGCTCATCCACATACCAACCTAGGCAAGCACGGCTTAATCTTAAGATTGACCAGAGCAGCAGTTATTATACAAGGTGTGAAAAAAATTACTGGAAGAAACTTGAGGAGTTGTTTGGAATCACAAATAAATAATAATCACGAAAAAAAAAAAATATACGTAACGTTCCGTTTCAAAGATATGCAATATTTTCACTGCGCATAAAATTATTGAATATGCGCACTTGACGGTACTGTAACTGCACCATGCAGGGCGCCGCGCGCGTGGTCGTTCACCCCTGCGACAGCGCAAATGTAGACAGCTGATTCTAACTTTCCCATCACATTTTGCAGACTTTGGACTGGCAATGTTTTTTTTTTGTAAAAACTAAAAATGCTTGAAAAACGTTTATTTTTTGGAATATACTAGTTTCCTCTAAAAATTATTCCAAGGTGTGACGTATTGAGAATTTTAAAAGAGTCGTATCTTCGTCAGTTTTGATTTACGTAACAAAAGAAAAAATACGGGTCAAATACTATTCTAATATTATAAAGCAGAAAAGTTTGTTTGGTTGAACGCGCTAATCTCAGGAACTACCGGCTCGAATTGAAAAAATATTTTTGCGTTGGATAACCCATTTATCGAGGAAGGCTACAGGCTATATAACATCACGCTATGATCAATAGGAGCGGAGCAGCAATAAGAAAAGTTGCAAGCGGGAAAAAAGCTTCGCGTTGCGATAACAAAACTTCACGAATCTATTTATTATAATGTAACTGACGGACTACTTTAGTTTTTTTGTCATCTACTCCATTACTTAAACTTAACTGTAGATATGTTAAAGCTGACCTTTCTTAGTGTCGTCAGGTTTGCTCTTCTTCTTCTTAGTAAGTTTGCTGGCGCGCTCCTCTCCCTCCTTCGTGGGCTCGTCCTCTTGTTCGTCTTCCTCTTTCTCTTTGTTCTCCTGTTCATCTTCAGAGTCCTCGTCAGACGCCAGGAGTTTTCTGTAATTAGTCATCTGGGTTGGCTACACATGCTTTGGTTTTGTTTGGTGTAGGTATATAAAATAAATAAATAAATATTGTTAGACACAGCGCCATCCAGTGCCACACTAAGTAACGAGGTTTGTGTTTTGGACACCAGATAGTTCATATAAGTACTACATAGATACGTTTTGTTTGTAAATACATACTTATTATGCATTTAAACATCCATGACTTGGAATGTCCACGCTTCGCACAAACATTTGCTCCTACCGGGATTCGAACCCTTAGAACGTAAGGCAGCCTCACAACTGTTGCGGCATTCGGTTTATCGGTATCTTTTGTTAGGGATTCTAAAATTAATAAATTAACTTTTGTTTGATAATTCTTGTACTCGTACTTATTATTTGATAGATTATAATGAAATATTATACAGAATCATGTTACCTGAGCGCGTCTTCCTCTGAAACGCCTTTGAGCTCCTTATTAGTCTTACCCTCGTGGTCAGATTCACTGTAACAACATTACATTTTATAAACACAGTTTACTTAAGTCAATATTTCAGATACTTTCGATGTTTCATACAAATAAATGATGCTTGTGACGTCCTTTAAACAACTTTTGCCAGCTTATTTTAGTAGAAGAGTATACTCTTCAGATTTCTCGTATGAACAATATGTAGAGTAGCCAAATTCTAATAAATATCTTAATTTTATAGCGGATTGCGGCCTAACAAGCAATAATTTGGTAGAGAATACGATGTTAACACATTAAATCCTCATCTGTGAAGCACGACCGAATTGGTCGGAAGCCATTCTTTAACTATTGTTACGCCATTGTTTAACTTCACTAACAGATGAAGGTTTGTTGATGGAAAAGTATAAGATCTCGTTACCTCTCCGAGGAGTCTGATATGTAGTCCCTCTCCCGTCCCTCCTCGTCTCCGTCGTCACTCTCCTCATAGGCCTCGTCCTCTACTTTCTTCTTTTTCTTGTTAGCGGCGGCCGCTATAAAATTCCAGTAACTTATGAGTTTTATTATAATGTCTGGCGTCAAGTTTTGATAGAAGTTCAGCATTCAAACATTGTTTCAAGAAAACTAGCACTTTTTGATAACTGTATTCAATATCATGGGTGAAGGCGTTGTTCTAATAGTGCACATCAGGGATGTTGCGCGTGTAGATTTTTTGACATCCGTGTATGAGAAGTTTAGAAGTCTCACGCAATTGTTTCTTGTCGCAATATGCTCTGCAACTACATCCGCAGAAACATCCGCATCGATTATTACAGTTGCAGTTTTTCAAATCTATGCGGATGCGAATATCCGCAACATCCCTGGTGTACACCACATAGAGGCTACTCCTGGTAGCTGCGATTTCTGGTTAAGACCCCTTTCTGCTACAGCAAATACTGCATACGGATGAATCAGACTTTTACTGACTAAAATCCATCCATGTTCCTTCTTAACCCTTTGTGTACCAGTAGGGTCACGGTATCTCTTTCGAACAGTCCCGCAGTCCCGGCAGGCATCAGTCCTTGCGGACCCTTTCCTATGACAAGACGCTTTTTTTCGGATGGGAAATCATCAAATGATTCCTCTCGCTCTGGGTGGAGCGGGAGGGGAGTGTCAGAAGCTTACGACAGTATTTTTGCATTATCTCAGCACCGCAATCAATTAAGCGACTTAATAGTTGACACACATACTAATAAAATAGTTTTGTGGTAGAAAGGTCATTAAATTTTTAATTCACCCCCAAAAGTTGGCGCCACCTACCTTTCTTTTTATTCTTCTTCTTCTTATCGCCGGCGTCACTATCATTGTCTTTCTCCTTGTCATTGTCAGAGTTCGACGAGTCGTCGTCCGAGTCTATCCACTCGTCCATCTCTGACAGCTTTAGATCTGAAACAGAAGCAAGTAAGGAACGTATTGAAGAGGAAATAAACAAATAGACTTATTTAACTAAAAAAAAACAGGGAAGGGTATACGCCAAAATAACAAGCAGTTTGATCAATCGAGGTTATCTACGCTAATGGCGATTATTCAGTCGACGGGTCGTTTTTAGTTTTACTTAGATTTAAATTTCGTCTCATTCTGTTGTAGAATGTGGGGAGGTATTTTATTGTACCATTTTAAACAGTACCCCATGAAAGATGAATTGAGTATTATAGTGGTGTCTGTCACTTCTTTTACTGAATAAATGCAGATTTTTTCTAACGTACATGATGTTTTCATAGATGTATTGACAAGGTACTGTCATGATATTAATTTCCTTAAACAGGTCTCTTAAAGAATCGCGTCAACGTAATTCATATATGGCTCTGATGGCTCTTTTCTGCAGAATAAATATAGACTCGATGTCTGCAGCTCGTCCCCATAGTAAAATACCGTATGACATAATAGGTACTATGAAAATTATTAAAATAAACTAGCCTCGCGGTATCAACATCAGTAAATTGACGTATTTTTCTAACAGCATATGCTGCTGAGCTCGCCATCCTGAAAGTGATATTAAATGAGGGACCCATTGTCGTCTAGAATCGACCGCGATTTCCAAAAACACTGTTTTATCGACAAATTCTAGTTTCGCTTGATTCAATACTATGTATTTAGTAGAGCAAATCTAAAGCGCTTAGTTTAGAACTAAATTATTAGCGGTAAACCAATTACGAACCTGCAGTAGGGCGTTATTTACGTCGTCAAGATTAGTGGCACGTCTGTTTATCCTTAATATTAAAGAACTATCATCTCTATATTTGCGACTGGTTGTTAAATAAATGGGGTAGTCATTAATTTAAACTAAAAAGAGGAAGGGATCCGACATCGAACCTTGTGGTACACCCATTTTTACTTTTAAGCCCATTGAATTGGCGCCTGCTGCTGTTTATCACTATACGATTTTACTAAAATGAGTGCAAGTTTACCTAAACCGTAAAGCTCAAGTTTCAAGATCAGGGTTTCGTGATTTACGTAATCAAATGCCTTCGAAAGGTCACAGAAGATTCCTATGGCATCTTTTGCTTCTTCCCACGCAGTATATATGTGTTTTAATAAAGTTACACCGGCGTCAGTTCTGAAACATCCTTTGGTGGAACCATACTATTTAATTGGTGTTTGTGAAGCATTTGATTGAGCATTATCTTTTCAAACACCTTGCTGATAACCGGCAACACGGACGGATACGGGCCTATAGTTATTCGTGTCTTTACTGTCCCCGGATTTAAAAAGCGGTATTCAACCAGAAAGGGTATTAGTATAGGTCATACCTTTCTTAGCCTTGCCTCCTTTGATTTTCTTGTCGTCAGGGTCATCCGCGTCATCAGCGGCGTCGTCACCGCGCATGCGTTTACGGAACATGAGGGAGAAGTAGTTCAGCACTTTGTTGCGTCTGGAAATGGAAAAAGTCAAAATAATACTATAGGTACAGGGTAGTCCAAAGCAAATAGTGACGTCATAAAAAAAATGTTTCTTCATGCCCAGGGGTATCCGAAAATACCCCAAGTCTGTTCTGCAATTGTTGATAGTTTTCCGAGTTATAATTAGTAAATTATAAAGGGTGTAAAACACCTCTTAACGAAGCCGAAACGCACTTGTTCTCCTCGTCATCGCGATCATTTTTTATTCTACACCATACCTGGGAACCTTCTAGTTACGAAGATATTGGGGGTCAAAGTTCCAACATTTGACAAAGTTTTTTTTAAATACAAGTTTTTATTATACTATTTTTACTTTTAACATCTCTAGAACCCCCGTACTATTCAATCCATCCATCGGCACAATCAAATGGTTTAAGTGCGTTACGTTGAGTTCTACCACAAAACAAAAATTTTCACCCCAAAAAAAAAAAGTCGTTTCCCTGCAATAATTTTTGCTTGAAGTTACTTATTACTTACTTATGTACAGAATACTTGGTTGACGGCTTCGTGGTGAGGTGGTTTACACCCTGTATGTACTGATTTAAAAGGTAATGTGATTTTACTTATTCTTTTTGATACTCTTGATGCTAAAGACAAAATACGTGTAAAGGTAGAATATTTGGAATAGCGGAACATACATTGGGGTATTTTTGGACACCTCTGGGTGTTAAGAATATTTTTTTTTATTTAGTCTCTATGTGATGGACCACCCAGTATATAGGGTTGCCCCAACCAAAAACAAGCTCTAGCTGGGCTGAAATAATCGAGCGAGAAATTCGGGACAAAATTCACTCGCGCCGCGAAACCATCTCTAGGTAACTAGCCGAGCTTGCTCGCTTCAGAAACCAGTGGTTCCTTACGTAGTATAAAATTATATTTACCTTCCGAATTCTTCGTCAGCCTCTTCAGCAGACAAAGCTTTGTACCGCTGGATGGGCTGGAAATTATACCTGGAAGAAGAGGAAGTGGTAAAGATCTGTCTCTACCTGGCTTATGTAATTTTAACGTTATAAAGTGCTTCCTCAGCCTCATTTGAAGAAATAAATAGTAATGCAGTCACTAAGCAGTGTCGGGGACACTAGATAATTGATACACTACATACATATTTTTTGTTTGTAAGTACATACTTATTATACATACAAACATCCATGAGTCGGAAACAAATGTCCATGCTCATCACACAAACATTGCTCCTACCGGGATTCGAACCCGGGACCCTAAAACTTAAGGCAGCCACATTACCGCTAAGCCATTAGGGTCGTCAAACAAATGATTTTTGATTGCTTGTTTGTACTTTAATAGTTTGTTACCATTCCTGTAGCGGGTACGCGTCGATAGCACCATCAGCTGCGTGCGTGAACACATAGTACGCCGCGTGTTCCGACACGCCACCCTCACGGATGCCCTTGAATCTGTAAATAATAGTTTATTTGTACACCGTGGTACCATAAATATACATATGTATCGTCAAGCAGTTAAGCTACACTATAAAAAGTACAACTATAATCAACAAACTCAAAAATTAGTAAGCGAAACGCGATAAAATGAAAAGAATGAGTTATGAAAAAATTGATTTGATGATTTTGACTTGATAAATCAAACTCATTTTATTATTCCAATATACCTTGCTACATGATGAGTAATAAAGACACATGAAATCAGTTTTCGTTTTTCGACATAAGAAAAATAATGTGTCGAACAAACAGAAAGTTGCAAGTTATGCAATGCTTTTTAGGTCAATACACAGTCCAACAGAAGTGATTAAGGTCCATGTTCACCGAAAAGATATCGGTCTGATTATCTAAAAACAGCTGTCACTGTGACATGTTTGTGTGTTTTAAACAGCTGTTTTTAGACAATCAGACTGTCATCTTTTAGGTGAACATCGCCCTAAGGCGACTACAGGAGCTAAAGGCGAGTTTTATAATGCCTGAAAGCATATGATTCACTGCAATAAACAAACCAGAAAAAAAAATATGATATTGTTCAGGATATAGGTACGGTAGTATGAATTATACTGTATGATAGCGTTTTTAAAACATAATATACTCGATAAAAAAAAAACATAAAATTTTCTCTAATAATTTCTTTTAACGAGTAAAATCCATAATAAAATGCGTTCATGCGATTCTGATTTTTTGGCAAATAATTTTACGACCAACATAATTAGCATCAATGTTTTATTTGTTTAGTCCAATCAATCGATTTTTTGTAAATCGATTGAAACCACTCATTTCGCATTATTCAGCCCGCAGTGACTGACGTAACAACCACTTTGTAGTGCAAGCTGATTAGAACTTTATTCTAACAGTATTTCAGACGAAGTTTGAACCACCACAAATAGAGTTGTTAATTTAACTCCAGTAGCCACCTTAAACGAGTATTCATACTTACTTCTTGCCAGTCTTGCCCCCAACCTTCAGTATCCAGGGCTGATCCTCAGGCTTGTACTTCCGCGAGATGATACCGAACTTCTTGCGACGAGCCTCCTCGCGTACGTCGCGCCCGTACTCTGAACCAGCGCCGAATCTTATTGGGATTTGATAAATGACTCAATTGCTAGCATGATATTTACAAAGTATACAAATCAATTTTGTCTGTTTCAATAAATATACAGGATGGAAACGATAAACAGGGCAGTAAGGGGAGCTACCTTAACCGTTGCAGCTACACGAAAATGATCTTAGGTCCATGTTCACTGAAAAGATAACAGTCTGTTTATTTAAAAACAGCTGTCACTGTGACATGTTTCCATGCAAAAAAGTGTTTTAAACAGCTGTTTTTAGATAATCAGATCATCATCTTTTTGGTGAACATGGACCTTAGAAGACTATCCATAATTTTTGGTGTAGCTGCAATGGTTAAGGTAGCTCCCCTTACTGCCCCGTTTACTGTTGCCACCCTGTATACATATACCTACAGTACTTAGAATTAAAAAAAACATGTTTTAAGTTTGGGACAGTCGCAGGCATCAGCTCATAATTATATACCATTATGTCCAACCACAAAAAAAGGGATATGACTGGGACAGTATACACCAATATGTCTACTGCTGAAAGTTTATTTCATTTTGTATGTCATCTATGCAGAAAACCTGATCTTAACATCACACAAACTTTTCAAAAGGGTAGCCCCTTCTAGAAAGTTAAGTGCACATTGTAGCTACAGGAAAATCATCAATTGTAATATTTTATTTTTACAATGCCAATCAATGCAGTTGTTATTTTAGGATAAAAGACTCTTCTGGGCCAACTTAGTTAAAGGGAACCTACTTGAATAAATCTATACTTTCCGATTGTAATCTTTAGAATAGGACCAAAAAACTCTTTTAAAAAATGTGTAAAAAATAACTCACTTGGGCATATCCTCATCCATTCCTTTGAACTCTTTGATGTTATTCTCACGTTCCATCTTGACATGTGTCCATTTTGCGAAGTCTACATTCAGGGTGGCATTGAACCGCATAACATGGTGTTTCTTCTTTACATTCTTTGGGACCCTGATTTTAAACTCTTGTACGGTTGCAGCTGATGTTTGTTGGAATGAATTCTGAAAAATGAGGTTTTTAAGGTGAGGATATTTTGAAGAAAGAAATGAGATTATTGTGTCTATGTTATGCAATTGTTTAAGAATGTAAGTATTTAATTTTTGCTAAGATTCAAATATACAGGGTGTAAACAACCTCATCAAGCTATCAACCTAGCATTCTTCATCAAGCAACATTATGCAAAAGTTATTGCTGGGAAACAACATTTTTTTTGGGGTGTAAAATCATGTTTTGTGGTAGAACTAAATGTTTAGCACTTAAAACATTGTGCTTATGGATAGATTGAATAGTACAAGCCTACAAGGGTGGAAACGAAACATTTTAGAGGATCATACATTTCTCTTTAAGACTTGTTCTAGAAGATATTAAGTTTTACAGTTCTGACATGAAAAATGGCCCTTCACCATAGAACATCATACAGGTTTCATAACATTTTAAGAGTTACGGTATGGTTTATGTAATTAGCAAAATGGCTGTAAACAATAGTTTGATTGGAAAAATAAACAAGTACGTACCGACGGCCCAGGAGACGTCATTTTTCGAAATGATTTTCACGTTTACACTTCACTTTATATTAGACTGAGGACTATATACATATATTGCACAAGTGTTTTTATATTCTACATATGAATGCTTACAAATATGTCCAGACTATTTATATAAACATAAATCGACTACCAAGAAAAAAAAATCGCTACTATATCATTACTGATCTGCTGACTGATACACACACACACTGACATAAGCAGTGTTGCCAGTATGATTTCCCAAAAAAGTACGGCTGGCCTTCTGAAAAGGTACGGTTTTTAACGTCAAGGTACGGTTGAGTCGGGATACTTCTGCAAGAACTAGATAAGTATTTTTTTTTTGTTTTTTTTTCTCTTTCCTGTTGGCTGTCTGCGACCATAGGTTGGGAAAAAAGCGATAGGGAATCGAATATTCAAAGGGATATAATATGGTAAAGTAGAACATTATTACCGATTGCCAATATCGAACAAATTCATTTGTAAATCAATTATAGAATTAAGTAAATTCATTAAATTCGTTAATGATGCAATGATTAAATGTTTTTTTGATAATAATTTATCATAGGAATAATGTGATGAGGAAGTTCAGATATGAAGCGATGTATAAAAAGGTACAAAAAGTATTGTTTTGTTTGATTGTTTTCAAACTAGTGTGCAAAATTCTATTGTTTACAGACCTGCCAGAAACTTGAGATGAAATTATTACAATAATTTTGTTTAATTGATACCGGTAAAAAAAATTGATGTAATTTAATATTTTATGTCTAAAAAGACTTTGTAAATCGAAGTTCAAATCAATCGCAACTCGAAGAAAAAAAAACTGATCTGGTTCTTGCAGAAGTATTCCGACCCGTACGGTTTTGCTAGAATTTTGAAAAATATACGTGCTGTAGTCATATTCTACAGCGTAAACAAATTGTTTGTCAAAAAAATTATGAAATAATGTTTAAGGAACTAAGAAAATTCCCTTTAAGTAATTTGTGTCCATATTTTAGTTAAAATCTGACAGAAAGTTGAAGATAGTATGTGTCTCATTATTTTCTATTACTTTCTCGACAGACTGTAATCGTAAAATAATAATTTAACCTACCACGAGTTCATAAATATTTTACGAGTTTTTACATTATTTTTGCCCTTTGTAGTGAAAATAAATTTTAATCACTAGTATAGAAAAGGTACGAAAAAGGTACGGTCTACACTGAGGTACGGTTGTAGTACGATTGTGTGATGAATAGTACGGAAAACCGTACTTTTTGGTACGGTCTGGCAACGCTGGACATAAGACCAAGGATGAAGGAACTTATATTCAAAAGACATTTTGCAAAAATTGCAAAATGCCATTGCCAAGATGACAATATACGTTTTGTTTCTTATTCGCTTGTGATGTTTTCTGAACTAAAAATTCGTTACTAAAAAGATTATGTTTAATTTTTTTTTTTTTAACAAAACATCATTCATTATGTGAAATAAATGGTGTGTTTGTTTTCTGTAAACGGTATTTAATTTACATTGTGATAATGGTATCAACCATTTGTCAACGAACAAAACGTAAAATAGTGGGTGACAAGTTGCGTTTAAAACACATAAAAAGATTCAAACCAATATCTAATCTGTGATTCAAACCACCAAAAAATTGTAAAATCAATATTATTCAAAAAACCAGGTCGCAATCGTTTGATGATTTTGTAAATGACACTTGAAGTCATGGTGTATTTGTGTCTGAAAATATTGAAATAACGTGAAAATGTTCAATGAAGTCCAAGTCAAAGTGTCAACATTTTCAAACAAAATATTCGAACGACCTAACCTAACTTATCGTACCTATCCATTCGCATAGATCTCTTGATTGTTTTGAAACATTCATAACATCATTTTCCACTGTTTTTAAGCCAAGTGTAAATAAATAATAAGCTAGAAATATGGGCAAAAAGAAGAATAAAAATAAGGTCAGTGGCGCTGTGAAGACCGCTGCTAAAACTGAGAAGAAACTTGCAAGTAAATTGAAGAAAGAACTCGCCAATCTGGGAGAGGTTAGTTACATAGCGCTGTGTCGTACATCTAAAAGTTTAATACAGTCAGTAGTAACTAAGCCATTTCATGAGATAAATAGACTGTAAGTATGTGTGATTTCTACACTAAACCACGTTTTGTTCTACATGAAATACTAAAGTAATTTTTATAGAATGTCGTGTAGAACTAACTTTGTACAAATGTCAGGTACGGAATTATTTTTTGTCTTCTTTGCAGCTCATAGTGCCCCTAAGCGTATACTCCAACCCCTAAAAATCCGCCCTTAAGACGACCCACTGACCTAGTCATAAAATGAACATTTCTCTACAGCCATATACAAGGTCTAGATCAATCATTCTAATCACTTACTATGGGACCATAGTAAAAATTGTTCATAATGAAGAAACAGACAATAATCCCATAACCAATGAACAAATAAACCTAATACAGTGAAACTTGGTTAAGTGGGGCCTGGATAAGTGAGAAACCGCCATAGCTGGAACTCATCCTGAGGTCCCGACATTAATGCCTGGATACTAAGAGGTATTCTACTTAGAATACCTACCTACCTACCTATAGGTATTCTACTTAGAATACCTCTTTAAGTGAAATCAATTTGGAGGTTTCTTGAATGTCCCTGTTATCCAGGTTTCACTGTATATGTTATGGACCAGGAGATCAATGCGGGCATTATACATAATGTACGAGCATTATGAATAATGTCTAGCTCTATTGGGCTAAGTGATTAATACTATCTTAACTTCATTATTTGTCACATTGCAAGGTCATTATTATATTAATACATGATAATTGGGCAATTTGATAATAAAGCTAAATTGATATTTTTGTATTACTCTGCGCTAAAGGTGATGGATAACATGTATAATGCTTGGTCAATTTGATTATTTGAATAATTCTTATCAAATTGCACTCTAATATTGGGCATTTTTCATAATGACCGAGCATTATATATAATGCCCAATTTATCACTTGGTCCATAACATATATACTATTCATCTTCCTGCCCTTGTCCCATTCTACATCGGGTCAAGGCAATACACTTCACATGCCTTCAATTCTCCCCTGTCAGATGTCACAGCATTATTTACTCCTTTCTCTTTCATGTCATTCCTTATTAGTATTATGCTGGGATATGGATGGGTTTTATTCTGTGACTAAAATCCGGAAATTTATTTTATATTTATTTTCAGGAAGACATAGCTAAAGTGCTAGCAGAGATTGAGAAGGAGGAAGCCAAGCAATCTGCAGCCTCAGAAAAGACCCTGCCAGGTCCTCCCTCACCCAGGGCATATGCCACCCTTACACCACACCCTACCAACAATGAGCTTATTGTGTTCGGCGGAGAATATCATAACGGACAGAAAGTAAGTTTTAAACACCAGCCTTTTCTGACTCACTATAAACCCCTTTTTTAAATTTTAATTTATATTAAAAAACATGGAATTGAACTTAATCATTTGCAATAACCATTTCATAATTTAATAAATTTCATGTCTCTTTGTATAAAATGGTAGCAAAATAAAGCATTATAAAGAAAATTGATCTTAATTTTCTTTAGAATTTTCTTTTCTTTCTTAAAAAAAAATTAGGAACCAATTGCCAATCAATTTATCAATCTGGTAACCATGAATGATCTGTTCCTCAATGAATGATTAAACCAGTTAAACTGTTGGATAGAGCTTAATTTAGTGTTAGCCCATAAAAGTGGATATATTTGTGTATTTGATTGTTCTAGACTGAAGTATACAATGAGCTGCTCTTCTTCAATCCAGTGAACAACTCCTGGAAAGTACTAAAGGCTCCCGGACCACCACCTCCGAGAAGTGCACATCAAGCTATTGCTACACCTGCTAACAAGTAACATTTCACCCTTTTTATTATAAATTACATAAAATAAAAAATTGTGCGGATAATACATACCCATGACTGCTTCATTGGTCCAGTGGAGACTGCTGAGCATGAGAGGGTTAAATTTAGGGATGCATCCAATACCGATACCGATACCGATATATCGGCGATACTTGCTAACTCGGGTTTGCCGATATATCGGTATCGGCGATATTTTATGGCAGATTCAACTATACTTTTCAATTTCGCGCTTTAAAAATGACGAACCTGAACAAAATGGCGCAGAAGTAGGTACTTTAGTTTCCAAATGAGTTCTGTCGCATCTGAGAGACTATTTTCCACCGCAGCTCTCAAACAGACTAGCGAAATCGCCTTTGCCCGCAAAACTTAAGAATACTTTGTTTTTTTTAATAAAAATCTTATAAATGTTAATTTTGATTACTAAAACTATTCATTAATTGTGTTTTATTTATTCTACCTTCCTTTTTGAATTCAATAAGCGTATCGCTATCGATATCGGTATCACCGATATGTTTATAACAGTATCGGTATCGTATCGGCAAAAAGGCGTATCGAGGTATCCCTAGTTAAATTTCCAAGTTGGGCAAAATGTTTTAGATTTTATTCTTCAGGAATTTCTCAGTAGCGAGAGAGTCGTACGAAGAGCTCGTGGCTAAATAATAACAGCCGCACTTGAGGCGCACCTACCGGTCCCCGACGTCAAAGAATTTCGTCCCTCGGCAGGTTTCGATGTTATGCATTTGTTTTGGAATTCAAATGATTTTTATTTCCAGAGGTGAGCTATGGGTGTTTGGAGGAGAATTCACAAGTCCATCAGAGACACAGTTCCATCATTATAAGGATCTATGGTGCTTCTCATTGGCTGAGAAGAAATGGGAAAAGGTATGTTTTAATCTAGATACTTACTAATATGTATGTGATAACATTTGTTTGCAGGGAGTAGTCTCCAGAACGCATGATCCATTTTTAAAAAATCATTCACTGACAGAAACCTACATTACTCGTGACTGCTACCTATTGGCTATAAATTATATTTATGTCATGCATATGTCACCGTAAAATTGTCAAATACGTTATATTGTAATATCTCTAGCGATATTGTAAAGTCTCGAATTATTGTCAAATGAACATACTGCTTACAACAAAACGCATTATTTTTCGTGAAATGCATGCGATGGTAGTCAACTTACGCGGTGTGGAGGGAAGGAGGGGTCCCCCTTGACCAGTGGCACAACTCTCATGAAAAGATAATGCACCATTCCTGAGAAATACCGATTAATATAACATAACCTTAAAACACTTTATATTCCCCCTAAAAAGCGTAGAGCAGAATATATTTTTTAATATATTCGAACTAAAATAATGACATGCAAATTTTTGTTACAATAAGATCATTTAAATTTAAACTAAAGGAATTATTTTATATTATAAAAAGGATTTTCAATTAACCATCTGTGTAAAGCCCTTCTGAAGTGTAACTTTGGAAGTACTTTAATTTGGTTAAACTTATCTGAATACACATAGGATAGCAACTCCGCCTAAATAGTTCAGTTTCTTATCTAGTTTTTTTTTTTGCTGCGGGGCTGTTTGAAAAAGATACCGTGGCCCCGGAGCGTAACGGGCGAGGAAGGAACATGGATGGTTTAAAGTTAGTCGGACACTCCCTCCCGCCCAGAGTGGGAGTATTCATTTGTTGATTTCCCATCCGAAAAAAAAGCGTCTCTAGTTTTGAACTTATCATCCCTATTCTTTTATATTTTTGACACTAGCCTACAATATGTAATGTCTCTCTAAGGTTGTAGCCCCGAACGGCCCCTCCCCCCGCTCCGGGCACCGCATGTGCCTGCTCGGGCGCAACATCGTCGTGTTCGGCGGGTACGCGGACGACGGGCGCGAGTGCCGCTACTTCGATGACGTGTACACCTTCTGCTTGGACACGCGGACGTGGACCAAGTTGGCCCCTAGTGGGACGCGGCCGAGTGCGAGGTCCGCCTGTGTTATGTTACCTGCTGGGAACGATTCGGTGAGACTTCTATATTACACTTATTCTTGTTCTTTACTGCACTCTAGGGGACCCACGCAATTTCGTCTGCGTCACATAAGAGAGAAAAATCTCACAAAGGGAATAAATTGCCCCCGTTTTTGCAACATTTCTTATTGCTGCTCCGCTCCTGTTAGTCATAGCGTGATGTTATATAGCCTATAGCCTTCCTCGATCAATGGACTATCCAACGCAAAAAGATTTTTTCTATTCGAGCCAGTAGATCGTGAGATTAGCGCATTCAACCAAACAAACAAATAACTTCTGCTTTATAATATTAGTATAGATAAATGACAAATATACATGTAAATTGCAATAATACCGATACCGATATCGGTATCGGATAGTGAAAGCGTCAGGGTGACCCGGGAAATTCAAATTTTCTTATACAACCCTCGCAAGTTCATATGAGTCGAGGAACGAATTTTTCACGGCCAAAGTCGTTCCTCTACTTTTATGAGCTTTGATGGTTGTATTGATGATTTTGATGATTATAATTCTGTAAGTACATACGTGTCACAGCCGCGACCGATATTTTCTTCAACAAACAACTTAGCACTGCTCTGCAAATTGCAAAAAAACGTAAGCATCAGCCTTAATCCAGAATAGGGAATATGCAAGAATTAAAAAACTCTTTTTATTTATTAAAAATGCCTTGTATTGGCGGAAAAAATATTGTGGTTCACTCTTCCTTTTTCTTCCGCAGCTCCTAGTGTATGGTGGGTTTTCTCGCGTCAAGGAAGGCCGTACAGAACGCTCGTACACTCACACGGACCTGTTCCGCCTGACGCTGAAGGCCGGGGGCGGCTGGACGTGGCGCTCCCAGGCGGGCGGAGCGCTGGCCCCGCCTGCGAGGGCCGGCCAGGCCGCCGCTGTCAACGTGCATAGCAACAGGGGATATGTGTTTGGAGGAATTAGTGTGAGTATGTTTATTTCTTGTAGATTTTCGTTACAGCCACCCTTTCATACCGAGTTTCTTCCATGCCTCGAAAAGCACGTTAAGCAGTTGGTCCCGGCTGTCATTTGTAGATCTTTCACAGTCATTACAGGTAGTCAGTGGCCCAAAAAGTCTGACAACCAGTCTTACCATGTGGTAACGTATTACCCAGCGAAGGGTTCTGACCTCCACAACCCAGTTAATACTGCAGTCGCCCCATGTAAAATACCGGTATTCAGCTGCAGCCGGTTAGACCGGGAGCCGACTCCAACATACTTGGGAAAACGCTAGGCAAAAAAAAGGTGAATCTCTTTTTTGACGTGACAACGTCTTATAAATTGGTTTGCCGGGTGACACTTCAAGAAACTGCGTTACGCTCCGCTCACGTTATGCGCTCACAATGAGAGCGAGTGAGAGGCACGCGTCCCTTCCACTCGGGCATGGTTAGCCCGCCTAAGAGCGAGAGAGACAGACATAAAAAGTGAAAGGCACGCGTCCCTTCCACTCGAGCACAGTTAGCCCGCCTAAGAGCGAGAGAGACAGAGCGAGAGAGAGAGAGTGAGAGAGATAGGCATACACACCGGTTCATTTCATCCTTCTTCCTACTATACGAATGAATATTCACATTAAAATTATTTTACCACTCAAAGTCGTTGTCACGTAAAACTTTCGCCCGTATACCGACTTTACAGGCAACCAATTTTTTTTTTTATTAAATGGGCCGACTCGTAACTCATCCGAAGTAGGCTTTATTCCCAGTAGACTGAAACTTTAATAAGGATTGAAACTGGTGTAATTATCAATTATTTGTCCTATTTGTCTTAAAAACAAAAAAGGCCTTGTCAATGTACGATATGCAAGGGACATTGAACCGTAAGGTGATTGGGCAATTACCAGATACACTTAACTAGTTTTAACTAACTGACAGTAACCTGGCCCATAAGGTGACCTGGTGAAGGTTGCGAGAACCGGCTGGATAGCATTAGCTCAAGACCAGTTACTATGCTTGGTGGCCTATGTCTCGGCGATCAGCGGCGGCGACTTCTTCGGTGACTTCTGCGGGCCCATCCGGCCCTGGTTCAATCCATGGTCCGGAGCGTGAGGAAATGGGAAGCCGTCACCTCCTTCTGCCAAGGAGTCATACTAGCGAAGGAGGTGGCGGAACATGAGAGGAAGAGGACCTCTTCAGCCGGGGCGCGGCCACCGTATGGGCGGGTCTGTGGACGGTGAGCTATGGGCTAGCTCAACGTCCATCCGTCTTATGACGACAGGCCGTGTCGAGCAAGAGATATCAGCGTAATGAAGGGGTCCGCACGGGGCCGATGCCTGCCGGGACTGCGGGATTGTTCGAAAGAGATACCGCGGCCCTGAAACACAAAGGGCTAAGAAGGAACATGGATTGGTTGTAGTCAGTAAAAGTCAGTCTGATGATTTCCCATCCAAAAAAAGGTTTATTCCTAACGGAAATCTTTTGGCCTAACTATCCATGGGCCTAAAAAAAAAGGCGGACGCCGTCTTCTTTAACAATAACTGAAGCACCCATAGTAAGTCAGTGCACTAATGCTGATAGGTGCGCACGCATACATTCACACCATAGTAAGTCTGTCGTCGGCCATTACGTTTTGAACGGTGCTCCGTGTGCCCGCTTGTTATTTTGCGTAATAAAAATTAAAGTATGCCCTCGTGTGTTGTGAAAAGTTGTCGAAACCATAGTGGTTCAATTTAAAAAAGCCAGGGGATCACTTTTCATAGGTAAGCATGTAATTTTAAACCTTATTTCTCGATTTTACGTTAATAAATTTAATAAGTCTCGAAATCAATCAGTGTTGCAACCATTTCAAGTTTTAAATTGCTTTAAAAGTGGGAGATTTATATTTCTATGTTAATATTTATTGTATTCTTCTATATTTTAAAGATTTCCTTCAGCAAATGATGCATGGAAAAATGATTGGATAAAAATAATAAGAGAGTGTAGAAATGAAAATAATTGGAAGCCATCTAAATCTAGTGTAATCTGTAGTATGCATTTTGAGAAGAATTGTTTATACACAACTAAAGGGGGACTTCTTCGCGTTGTTGTCCGAAGACTTATAAAAGATAAAATAACAATATATAATGAAAGACAACATCGGTACATGTTAAACAAAATCCTAGAAAAAATTATAGCAAACGACAACATTTTTTTAGATTTGGAATTTGAACATACATTTGCAGGAATAGAACACAAAATAGCTTTAATTAAATATCAAAATAGCTTTAATTAAATATTTGTATAGCCGAAAAATACCTAAACATTCGTTTCCACCATATATGTAAATTAGAAGGGATTTCTAGATGTGTCGATAGCAAAAGACAAGTATACAAAAATTTAAACCAACAAAAGGGTTTGTAAAATTTTATTAACATTAAATGAGTTGTAAATATTTTAAATATCCAATGTGTTTTATTTACTTTACCTTTATTTTAACAATATCTGTCACAAAAAATTGTAATAAAACCAAGTGCAAGGGAAATCTTATTGAAATATTATTTAAAAATGGGTAATTTTTCATCATCTGGCATCCCTTTACACACGCACACATAGTTACGCAGCCGCCATTGTGATGCTTCAATTTTTTCTTAATGAAGTTACGTCCGCCTTTTTTTTTTAGGTCCATGTAACTATCATCGTTTACCCAAAAAAAACGTCCGTATTTTTTATATACAGGCCTCTTTTTTACGTCATGTAGCACTTAAAAGCTGTCTGAGAACAAACCCTTGCTGGGCCAAATTCAATAATTTATCCAATAAAAATTGTTTACAGGACGTAGAAGAAACGGAAGAAGAATTACGTGGTGAGATGAGCGATGATCTTAAACTGCTAGACTTGGAAACTGGGAGATGGCACAATGTGACCCTCAAGTCTGAACAGCAGCACTTGCAAGCGGTGGCGGAGGAAACCATGGATGAGAAGGAGGAAGAGGCCGTCACAGGTAATACGAAAAATAATAATTGTAGTCTGATTATCTAAAACAGCGGTTTAAAACGCATTTTTGTATGGGAACATGTCACAGTGACAGCTGTTTTTAGATAATCAGACCATTATCTTTTCGGGGAACATGGACCTTAGGGGAAGATTTATAAAACAATGGTTAGACCTGCTGTGTTGTATGGATCAGAATGTTGGGCCACAAAAGGGATGAATGAAAGGCATCTGCATGTTGCGGAGATGAGAATGCTAAGGGGGATGTGTGGTGTTACGCGAATGGATAAAGTAAGGA
Source organism: Xestia c-nigrum (assembly GCA_916618015.1). Taxonomy (NCBI): domain Eukaryota; kingdom Metazoa; phylum Arthropoda; class Insecta; order Lepidoptera; family Noctuidae; genus Xestia; species Xestia c-nigrum. Next base: position 5,498,976 of record OU745246.1, on the reverse strand, counting down.
ATGAGTATATTAGAGGAGGTCTGAAAGTGGCGCCGGTGACTGAAAAGTTGTGTGGTAATCGGTTAATCGTGGTATGGGCATGTGATGAGGAGGAATGAGGAAAATGTCGTAAAAAAAGATTTGAATATGAATGTGGATGGGTATTTGAGTAGAGGAAGACCAAAGAAACGATGGATGGACTGTGTTAAGACGGATATGGTAAGAAAAGAAGTGTCTGATGAGATAACGAAAATAGAGGAGTATGGAAGAAGAAGACATGCTGCGCCGACCCCAAATAAATTGGGATAAGGGCAAGAGAATGATGATGGACCTTAGTCACTCGCTGTCACAATCACGTTTGCTATTAGATAAACGGCTTCGTAATTTTATGATCGCTTGAGCGAAGTCTGATGTTCGAGTGGTACACTTTTTTGATTCAAAGTGGATGCTGCAGGGTACCCCGCGAAATTAAAATGTTGTTACGTTTTAATGACTTTTGCATAAAAAAGCCATTCAATCGACTTTCATGAACTGTATTGTATTGATGATTTTGATGTATATGTCACCGTAAAATTGTCAAATACGTTATATTGTAATATCTCTAGCGATATTGTAAAGTCTCGAATTATCGTCAAATGAACATACTGCTTACAACAAAACGTATTATTTTTCGTGAAATGCATGCGATGGTAGTCAACATACGCGGTGTGGAGGGAAGGAGGGGTCCCCCTTGCCCAGTGGCACAACTCTCATGAAAAGATAATGCACCATTCCTGAGAAATACCGATTAATATAACATAACCTTAAAACACTTTATATTCCCCCTAAAAAGCGTAGTCGACGGAGCCCCGCGAAGCGGGGCTCCTATTTCCAAGTGCAGGGTTTAAAGGAACCTAACTAACCTAACGGGGGGGTGCCCCAAGTCCGGATTATGGGGGCAGAGATACTTCCGTATGTTCAGTTGACAATAATTCGAGACATTACAATATCGCGATAAAAAACACGTTATATTGTAATATAACGTGTTTGACAATTTTACGGTGACATATATATCTATAACTACAAAGTTCTTAAAATGCAGAAATGCACTCTGTTGTTTTAACTGAAATTCAAATCAACTGAATTAACCAAACACTATAAATTAAACCACCTTGCCTTCTCTCCAGTGGTAACCGACGAAGTATTCACAATGAAGTTGGGTGGCGCCTGCGCCCCTACCCCGGGCGCCCCCACCACCCCCTCGGCCCCCGCCCCCGCCCCCCGCTCTGGCCCGAAGGCACGCATGTCGGCCATGATGGTCGTGCAACGTTCCGTGCTCTATCTGTACGGCGGAGTGTTGGAAAAGGATGACAAGCAATTCTATCTGTCCGATATGTATAGTTTAGGTGAGTGATTTAGCTTTCCTATATGTAATAAGGTAAACGACAAAAAAAGAATTACTCCCATCAGTATCAATAAATATTTGACCCGTATTTTTTCTTTTGTTACGTAATTTAAAATTGAAGAAGATACGAAGCTTTTAAAATTCTCAATACGTCACGCCTTGGTATAATTTTTAGCGAGTTCTGACGTCACTAGCCCCCACTCCCGAGTTTTGATGCGTCTCAGTATTCATTGATTTACAAGAACAAAAAATACGTGTCCATTATTTTCCAATACTCTCACTGACGGACTAAATAGATTTGCAATTTATTGATAATGTCGTCAGTTAGAGTATTGGAAAATAATGGACACGTATTTTTGTTTTAGCATGACAACGATAAAACGCACCAAAACTCGAGAGTGGGGCTCGTAAAGTTAATACGCTCTAAATAATTATACAATAAATAAATAAAAATAAATATCGCTGGACATTAAACACACAGCGCCATCTAGTGCCACACTAAGCAAGGCTTGTGTCGTGGACACCAGATAGTTGATATACTACATATATCCTTTTTTGTTTGTAAATACATACTTATTATACATACAAACATCCATGTGTCGGAAACAAATGTCCATGCTCATCACACAAACATTTGCTCCTACCGGGATTCGAATCCAGGACCCTATGAACGCAAGGCAGCTTCACTACCACTACGCCATTCGAGTCGTCACAATGGCGTGACGTATGGAAAGTTTTAAAACTATCGTATCTTCGTCAATTGAAAAATTCAAATTCCTATATTTCCGAACTCAAATAATTTTCGACTTTGACGCTTTAGTAATAAAAAAACATGCGTTACACATATGCTTTAAAAATGTGTAATTATTATTATTGGCCGCTAAAAACAATTTTATCCCACACTAGACGGTCTACTTTCAAATAATTATTTTATTTCCACAGAACTACACAAACTAAACGCATGGAAGACGTTAATAGAACAGCCCGCACTCCCCGACTGGCTCGGTTCTGACTCCGAATACGACTCCGAAAGCGGGTCTGATGATAGCAGCTCAGAAAGTGACGGTTAACCTGAACTAGACCTTGTTGTAGTGCAGTAAGGTTGGGTGTTGAATGCACAGAACAGATAAAAGAGGTTAGAGAGGAAATAGATCCTGTTTTGTATTAGTCGCCGCTGGTCTCCCACTCTTTAACTCCACTACAAGCAAGAGACCCATACTTAACTAAACTACTCACACTAAGACGGCGAACTTTCTATTGATTGTCACACTAACGTAAAAACTGCTTGACATGCCCTCACAAACGTTTCGTACGTTGTCACTATAAGAGCTTCACCGGTGAGACCAGCGGTGGCCCAGTGGTGGCGGCCCCGACTTACCAACACTAAGTCGTGGGCTCGAACCCAGACAGACGCATTACTTTGTGTAATTTATTTCAACACCACTGCTCTCAAAACGGTGAAGGAAAACATCGTGAGGAAGCCGGCAGGTCCTAGAACCAAAAATTCGAAGAAATGTGACATCTACCATCCTGCACTGGGCCCGCGTAGTGGATTATAGCCCATACGCATAATACGCGCTTTGACGTGGGGAAGCAACACCAGCCCGATGTACAACACAAACAAGAGCGCGACTGTTGGTCGATTGACATACATATGAGCGTTCACCTATATGAGCGGCGCGCCTGTCACTAGGCCTTTCTAACCTCTTATCTGTTCTGTGGTTGAATGTGCTGTGATGTCGTAATGTAAGGATAAACTTATTTTTTGTACTTGTTTTTACGTACTGTGTCACTGATAATTAATCTAAGGAATACATGTTCAGATGCCAGTACATCACTATTTAAAACTGACAATTTTTCCAATTAACCTTGAACCTAATTCTTTAGCGATATAGTTGAAAATCCATTGTAGGAGCTCGTGGCTAAATAATAACAGCTGCTCGGGTCGATCTTTAGGTTAAGCCGTGCTTGCCTAGGTTGGTCTGTGGATGGGTAGTCCGCGCCTCGGAAAGCACGTTAAGCATTGGTCCCGGCTGTCATTGTAGATCTTTGACAGCCGTTACAGGTAGTTACTGAGTTGTAGAGGCCAGATAGGCAAGCGCTCCTTGTAAAATACTTGTATTCAGCTGCATCGGTTAGACTCGAAGCCGACCCCAACATAGTTGGGAAAAGGCTAGGCAGATGATGATGTTGATAAACTAATAATTCGACAGTTAGTAGTAGCTTGATTTGCTGGCGTCTGTACCTTAATTAAGCTCATAAGTGTTTAATTTCAAGTTCGAGGGCAATTGTTTCCGTGTCATGAATGTTTATATGTTTAGTAAGTATGTATTTACAAACAAAGTATACATGCAGTATATCAACTATCTGGTGTCCACGACACAAAGTTTGTTGCTTAGTGTGGCACTAGATGGCGCTGTGTGTAATGTGCAGCGATATTTTATTAATTTAATGGGACAGGACGCCTATAACCTGCACTTAAAAGTGGAATCATACAGATTACAAATAATAAGAATCATTTTAAATCGTCATAGTACTGTATATTGATGTTGTATACGTCTTAAGATTCAAACTCGTAATGTAAGTTATTTTAAGTTTATAATAATACAAAATTGATTTTAAGTAAGTAATATGACAGTTTTTCATTTTATTCCTAAAAAATAAATGCGATCGTTTCATTTAGCTGTTTCATGAGTTCTAATTATTTATTAAGTTTGTCCTTTATTCATTAGTTAACAAACTTACATTTTTAAGTATAACTAGCTGACTCACGCAACTTCGTCTGCGTCACGTAAGAGAAAGAAACGAAAGGAAAAACATCCCCGTTTTTGCAACATTTTTCATTCCTGCTCCGTTCCTAATGGTCGTAGCGTGATGTTATATAGCCTAAAGCATTCCTCGATAAATGGACTATCCAACACAAAAATATTTTTTCAATTCGAACCAGTAGTTCCTGAGATTAGTGCGTTCAACCAAACAAACAAACTCTTCTGCTTTATAATATTAAGTATAGATTTAAAAAAAAAAATTGTAGCCCACCAGTATCGGACACAGAGTCCAAGCTGCGGTCAGGGCTCCAAAGAAAGGAACCTCCTAACAATACGAGCCGTGTCAAGGAGTACCGCTCTCTGTATCAAAAGTCCTTGATCCAGCTGCCTAACGAGAGCCTCCTCAGGTATTGCTCGAGGCTCTTGGCAATTAAACCATGGGCTGACACGACTATCGGTACAATGATCGCTGAGTCCACTTCCCACATGTCGACAACCTCGCGAGCCAAGTCAAGATACTTGATTTGTTTATCTTTCTCGACTTTCACGAGGTTCTCATCATGTGGGACCGTTATGTCGACTATCATCGCCGCTCTGATCGATCCATCACCACTATATCACGACGACCCGAATGGCGTAGTGGTAGTGAGGCTGCCTTACGTTCTTAGAGTCCTGGGTTCGAATCCCGGTAGGAGCAAATGTTTGTGTGATGAGCATGGACATTTGTTTCCGAGTCATGGATGTTTACATGTATAATAAGTATGTATTTACAAAGAAAAAAGTATATATGTAGTATATCAACTATCTAGTGTCCACGACACAAGCTTGGCTTAGTTTGGCACTAGGTGGCGCTGTGTGGTAATGTCCAGCGATATTTATTATTATATCAGGCCTATTGGCTATAACAGTCCTGTCAGTGATGATGGATTGATCCCAGTACAGTGTGATACTGCCATCATCGAGAACTGGGTCAGGCACATACCTATAGTCAGGCACTTCCAATTACGACGACGACAGGCCGTGTCGACGGCGCGTTCGTGTTCCACGCGCGCCTCAAAGAGATGTCAGCATAAGGGGAGGGGCCCGCAAGGGCCGAAGCCTGCCGGGGTTGCGGGCCTGTTCGAAAGAGATACCGCGGCCCCGGAACATAAAGGGCGAGGAAGGAACATGGATGGGTTTTAGTCAGTAAGAGTCTGACACTCCCTCCCGCTCCGCCCAGAGTGGGAGAAGTCATTTGATGATTTCCCATCCTAAAAAAAAAAAAAAAAAAAGGCACTTCCAATTCCACGTGGTTTAATTTAAGAGCAAGTTGCTGATGGATAATCCTGGCTACAAGGTTTTGTCTATGCAAGTACTCTCCGTTAGCTAGACGAGAACACCCGGAGATAATTGGACGGTTTGATTCGCCTGGACACGGTGGCATGCCCGACACACCCATGATCTGTCGGTCATCCCAAGCGGCACCTCGGCCGCGTCGTGCGTCGGAATTCCGGGCAGGCAGCGTGCTCCATGCGTTAGTTTTGACATGAATTTCATTATAAAAGTTGTTCGTATCTCGCTTAAACTTGCACAGAGTGTAGTAGAAAGAACAAGATAGACATTTTGCCTTAGTTCAATAACGATCGACACATTTTACAGTGCCCCTAGTACATATGTTATTATTATAAGCCTATATTGTCCCACTGCAGGGCAAAGGCCTTCCCTCCTTCTACATTTCGCGATCTAGTACGATCGTAGGTCAATCTATTGAGAAGGAGTCTAGCTCATCCCGCCATCTCCTACTAGTCCTGCCCCGTTCAAATAGGGAAATTAAATAGTATATTTTATAACGAGGGACTAAACGAAGCCATTATATATCCGAGGTGGTTTGACTCCCGAGCTTGCGAGGGAGTCAATGAAAGCGAGGATATATTAGATTGGCGTTTAGTCTCGAGGTGCAAACTGTACTTTTCACTTCGTGTGCGAGAAAAAAAAGTCACTAAAAACCGAAAAAATTTACACTCGACTTAACTTCTGAACGCCGCGGTCAGATTTTCTTCTATCAGGTCAGTCACAGATTAACAATTTAAAACACAACACAAACTCTCAACATTCTCGCAATGAAGATGATCCACACTCCACAGATAATTATAGTACCTACATTACTGCAGCGGCTAGCAACAGTGGCATTCCACATACTTATTCAAAATCAACGATGCACACAGACAACCATAAATTTTCCCGCGTTGAAGAGTTCATTTGTTTTTTTTTTCAATATACCGCTTTCTATTTGCATGCCAATTCGAAATTTAAATAAAACCTTGGACAAGTTACTCTTTTGTGACCATGTTTCAGAGTAAAAGATCGTTCCATTTTTAAATTACTTTTTACTCCCTAGGGAATAAACGGTCACTTTAATCCCGCTTCGTAGGGCTATAACGGCGTACTTTTAGAGCATGAGAGGTGAAAAATAAATAAAACAACTTTATTACACATGTTATCATTTTTATTGTATGTACACGTTATAAATCTACGTAATAATATATCTTTATAAAAATCATTAGTCTACACACTCGTCCTAACTCATGTTTAACTATTATTCACTCACTGAGCGCACCAAGAGAGATATTATTTAAATTCTTTGTCAAAATCTAAAATAGAAACTCCCAATTAATGTTTCTGCCCAGCCAGATTTTTTGTCTGTGTCAATTCTGCCATTCAAAAATAATATCTATCGAGAACGGAATAGCGTTAAAATTGAAATAAGGTATTTAAGTGTTAGGATTTACGCTGAAATTGAAAAGACTATTTAAATTGCGCGAGTTGTCATGTAGCGATAGAATGTTTTGATTTTATCCCTGTAAAAGATGGGATATGGAACCTAAAATCACCAAAGACAGAATCACAGACAGAAACTAGTACTGGGGACATAAGGGAAGGTCTTAGTATTGTTCCTGAGTAAGACAGAGATAGAGGGATTCTGTCCGAATAGCGCCATCTCTTTTTTTCCTATAAGCCCTTTTAACTAGCTTTAAAATAATACCCAACTGTGCACGCTCATATATTACGTATATAAATAGGTACAGTCACATATCCAATGGGAAAAGTCACAGTAGGTATATTTAGCTATTAGTGAACACGGCACCTTTTAAATAAAAGAACTTCAGACTATATTTTTTCCAATTAGACATGTGACTTGTTAGCGATTTGCAAATCAATGAGAATGGATTGCGATTTGATATTAAAATGTTTTTGTACCCTTATTAGAAATGTCGAGTACTATCGTAATAAAAAATTGGAAAGTTAAATTAGTCTTAGAAGTAACCAAATGTTATCATTCAAGTCAAGACGGCACCGTGGTAAAATAATCCGATCAAAGGTAGGTACTGTATTACTAATTTAATTCCCAATTTTCAAATACCTAGTTCATGTACCTAAAGCATTTTATTTTAACGAGTAGAACGCAAATTATTCCCATTGATTTGAAAACACAGATGTATCATTCATTACAATAAGTCCGATATGATTCAGAAAGTACTCAAAACAGAAATTAAAGTTTCGTTTCAATCAATAAACTAAAGAAAACATCGATAACATTCACTTTTCATCCATTCAAATGAAGTCAGTTAACAGAAAATGCTCATCCATTTTAGGATACCTACCTAGAAGATTTATTAATATCTTTCCGCAGTTTATTCATTCAAATCAATTCATTATTATGGAAATTAAAACGTTAATGCCCACAGACATGCATGACACCTGTTATGTCGCAGTCAAAACAGACAAATGGTAAAGTGATAGAATGTCCGAGTTAAAGCGACAATTATAAATGAACATAGAATGATAGATGGAAGTAAACGATATAGGCAATAAAGATAGAATTTAATAAACGCATTCCTCGTTCCAGTAATTAAGTTTGATACCAAACAATATGCTTCGTAAACATCTACTTTTACTTTTACCGTAACATATTGGTATCGTTTCATTTTCATGACGTTTTTGTTACAAATCGTATCCGTTGAGTGCGTTAATAAAATTCTATCGTTTTTGTCCAAGTTTTTCTTGACATTCGTTTTCGCGCATGGTCAGTCATGTCCACGGAAATCATCGTTCATATGTTCTGAGTAATAAATCGTACTTATTTCTTAATGAGTTCGTTATACGTACATTGAGAATACATGCAGTTATTCATGTCGGTACCCTGTTACACAATATTTCATGACACTGTATAAAAAACTACAACTTTCTAGCAACATTTAGCGCGGGCTGCTTCACCGGTGGTTTATACAATGAAAAGTGTACTTTTTGACGTTGGTATAAAGCCAGTTTTTGTTACAACAGTTAAAGTTACCTATTTGCTACTTGTAACTATGTAAACGATTTATGCAAATAATAACACTTTTTTGTTCAACGCATAGATTCTGTTTGTGATCAACCACCCGTGAGGAAGACGCGACAATTATTTAAGATCTATAAATCTCCAGTAACTAATGTTAAACATGATTATTTACATTACCTAAAACGAACGTTCAATATTTTACATAGAGTTATTTCGGACAGATGCGAGCCAAGTATTTACTCTTGATGGCTTGGAATTAATTACATATTTTGTGTAATAACGTCTTCTGCATATCTTTACTAAAACACTAACACAGTGGAATTCAAAACATTGAATAATACTCTTACGTCTCTTGATCTCTTCGAGATATTATTAAACTTCATGTCATCAAATACGGAATAGGTTAAACATTACTGTTTGAATTTTGAATTTGTAGAAAGAAGTTTAAACTTTTAACTCAATCAATATAAAAGTCATTGGGCCCAATTTTTTTTTGTTTTGTTTTGTTTAGTACTCTATGTAAAATATTGTCTCTGCTCGTACAATTCACCCGACACACGTACATACAAATCGAAATAAAACACGGACCGTAAAGCGTGGCAGTACATTTTGTGCGCTAAATTATTCTTAAATAGATGGCACATAGCGATACCTTATAGTTTGGTCCCCGTACTTTCTTGTTTTTACTTTCGGTATACTTGTTTATTGATGTCATTTTTGCTATAATATGTACTTAAATTTTTTAGGGGTTTATAAAATTTGCATAGCATATTTATGGTTTTTGTTAATTTGCACAATTCTTCTATATTTCTTTATTTGGATAGCCGTGAAATTGTTACATATTATTTTTCATATATGCATTACAAACTGTATAAACCCGTAAATGCAAAACCCTTCATTGACTATTGGTTTTAAATCAAATGATGTAATGTCTGACCTACGGGTTGAAGTTTCACTTCATAAAAAGCACAAAGGAAGGTATAGGTCAAGATCACAAAAATTAAAAACAAAGACTACTTTTAAAAATAAATTTTATTATTTCAAATTAGTTGAAAAAAACGTGTAAAATTGTACACTTTCTACAAGACCTTCCTCTGCTTGTTCGAATATTAAAAATAATTGTGCGTTATTGTCGCAGCCGTCTCTTTCTCTAAAATGCACCGAACTGATTTTATATAAAATGACTTAGATATTTACCTAACGTTGACATTCAAAACATTACTATTTTTGTGAAAACAAGCTAAAAAATACCAATATATGGATATTTTACTCAAAAAATGTATTTCTTTTTCAGCTGCGACTCATATGACATATCTACATATAGTATACGACGCCACATTACGTATAAAAAGAAATAACACTTAGAATATTATACACTGGTGTGACTTATCTAGCGTAGAAAATATTCAATTTGCAATCTATCGGTCGTTTAACAGTTTGCCTAATTTATAACATTGCCTGCGACATTAAATTGCAAACTAAACTCTAATCTTAGCAAAGTAAAGCTGAAGCCAAAATCGAAGATAAATATTTGAACAAAAAATATTATTAATATTAGGTATATAAAAAAATGTAAAATTCAAAATTATCATTACATCAGTCGGTTAAATGATTAGTTATCTTAGTCCGAATGAAATAATAATATTATAATTTGCATGTAATAAAAATATAAATCGAAAGCAAATCAGTCTATAAACTTACTTTAAGAATTATGACTAAGTTTTATGTACATTTTTAGACATGTTTTTATTTTAAGTTCATGGTAATCTGTGGTTTGGAGCCAAACAATTAAAATCTCTGAGCTCTCGAAACATTTCCAGAACTAGAAAACATACTTTAAATAATTCATTTTAATAAACACTTTGGTAGTTGTGAGATTTTTCGATTGAAAGAGTCAACTAAAGAGGAAATAAGGCGTTTAGTTTCCAAGTTCAAAGATGAAGCAATAAAAACTGTCAATAAATTAATGTTTTGGCGCCAACCCACAGATTATACAGCATCGTACAAACATTACAACTTACTCGTAAAATAAAACATACATTCACTATCTACCTCATTATAATATACAAATTATTTACATTTACGAAAAAAGATCATTTAATAAATACATAATTTGGCTGCTTTAGATTTTCACTAAATTAAAAAAAATATAATGCCATATTTAATTGCCAGTATAAAAAAATGCTCCCCATTTATTGTCGTTCACTTCGAATAAGGGTGTAACAGTAACTGAATATTTTAATTTGAAAATATTAAAATAAATTAATTCACTACACAATGCACTGTGTATAAATTTGTTAAGAGTCATTGTCCGTTCCGTACTTTCCGTAACATCCCAAGTATAACCTGTCCACTTTTTATCACAGAAGCGCTTTTTGCGCTGTAACACATCCTTCGTCGCTCACTGACTAGGCTATATACAAACCAAACGATTTCTATACACATAACAACTTAGAACAGATCGGTGACTATGGTGCCGAACCACGCGCAGACTACGGGCAGGGCGTACGTGAACAGTGCCTTCTGTAGGGACGGCCGGTCTGCTGACCCGGCCACGGGCTGCTCTCTAGTCGGTATGTCTTGTGGCTTCGGTGTGTCTTGTTCCGTGTCCGTGTCCCTGTCCCTGTCCGTGTCGATGTTGACGATGACGTCATGAGGCGTGTTGTCTTGAGTTCGGCCGCGCACGTTGACGTTGTTAGTTCCAGGTGTGTCCACGATGTTGGGCACGAAGGGCGCCTCGGTGACGACGGCGGGACGCTGTGGGACCACGTCGGGTTCGCGCTCGGTAGGCTCCTCGTCTACGTCTGGTGGGTTGTCGCCTGAACCTGGAAGATTGAGATTTTAGTTTTAGGGCAGTTGATAAAGGTGTATCAATAGTCTGTGATCCATCAGATGATTCATCACCTGCGTTAGTGGTACCAAAGACCAAGGTCTGTTATGCTTTGACAGAGATAGTGTAGGATCACTCCTAAGATTTTTTTGACATTTTGTATTTCCAAGACCAAGAGCAAATTAAACCTCTTTAAAAATTATCGGTATCAATTGGTTTTCCATCATACATTTCTCAATAACATATGCATTTGTTTCCGATTGATAGCAATGAGGTCGCGCAAAATAGATCCTACATATTTACTTCGGCCTATTGGAAGTCGTAAAAGACAAATACATACCAGTATCATATCCATTGAGCCTGTCTTCATCATCATCTGGCAGACCACCGTCGATGCCCCAGTCTCCTGACCCTGAACCGGACTCCACGTCCTCGATGATCTCGCGCCCGTATGAACTGGACATTTGTAGGTCTGGAAAGGAATATTAGACTCATTATTAGTATTCTTTCTCTCGTGTCGATAAAATAACTCATTGGGAAGATGTGAGTTCTTATTCTTCATTGTGTGGATATTTCTTTAATAAAAGAAATATAGCGTCATCAGTGGGTTCGGGCATAACGTTGAGTTGCACAAACAGCAAGACAGTAAGTGAAGCATCGTTTGTGTGAAAAAAAATTAGATTTAGTTATTTAATTTTCTTTTCTTTTCTTACTTTTTAGTTATCGTGTACCTAGTTTTGTTTGTGTTTGTGCTTAAAGTACTTTAAGTTACGAGTATATTTAAAAACTTGAAATGCATAATGTGAGTGCTGTGCACACCTGTAAGTGACAAATTCACTCTAGATTTTAAGCGAAAATTTTTACATTACCCCAAAGAATGTATTAGTGAATAAGTCGTTGGAGTGCCATAATTAAATAAATAAATAAATAAAAGAAATATAGCGTCATCAGTGGGTTCGGGCATAACGTTGAGTTGCACAAACAGCAAGACAGTAAGTAAAGGATCGTTTGGGTGGCTCCACAGTCACACTGCGTCTATCCCCCATTGAACTAAGTTATACCTGCAGCAGTTCATCTGGCTTTGTCAGTTAACAGATTTCAAGGTCGACCATGGCAATCGGTGGCCCGGTGGGAGCTTTTGTTTTATGAGATACTAGTTGACCCGCGCAACTTCCGTCTGCGTGAAGGACCGCTCGACCGATTTTGTGCAAACTTCACATAAACCATCTACTAAATAGTCTGAACAAAGCTTAAACATTTGGTTTGGATAGGTGAGCCCGTTCTTGAGTTATAATATTACAACGAAAAGTGGCATTGATTTTTATATATACAACATTATTTTTTGTTTATACTAAACCCGAAAAGGGGTCATTGTACTCATCATTTTGAACAACTTTTTCTATGGGACGAACCTTGAAATCGCGAAAAAAAAATCAACTGTTCCCTACATTTATGTTCGCATAACTCGTCAAAATGTAGGGAACAGCTGATTTTTTTTTCGCGATTTCAAGGTTCGTCCCGTAGAAAAAGTTGTTCAAAATGATGAGTACAATGACCCCTTTTCGGGTTTAGTATAAACAAAAAATAATGTTGTATATTGATGATTTAAGGAAGTTGGTAACACAAGCCTTGTTTCCAAACATAATCGTTTTATATTCGGTATTCGTTGTGCAAGTTTCTCATTGTATTATCACATTACTTATTAAGGCGACCAATAAGTAATTTATTTTCTCATTTTGATGACCTTATTACTAGAGGGAAAAGATTTAAAATACAATTCCACGTCTAAAACAACTCACCCTTGCCCTCAGTATCAAGCCACTGCACCTCCACACCATTGTACGCATCCTTTAACCTCGCAGTCAATGTTCGGAGCTGCTCTGCCTGCGTGGCCACGCTGGCCGCAGCACTGGCACTAGCAGCGCCGCGTACTTCTGGGTTGCTGGCGAGGCCGGCCGTGCCTTCACTGGCTGCGTTTAGTGTGTAGCTGGGGATTTTTTGATAGAAGATAAGTGTGTGAATTGTATGGTCCCACGTTGGGCGCCAAATTAAGAAGTAAAAATAAAATATGTCAAGGTTTTTAGGAAATCGTTTTGTAGGCGCAAGCCTGGACACGAAGCCTTGGGTTCAATTCCCGGGTCGGACAAAAATACTAGGGTTTTCTAGTAGCATTTCTCAGTAGAAACCTTCAGTCTGAATTTGTGCATGAAATGCATAATGCATGGCGATAGTCGCCTTTAATTTATTATAACATAGGACTTAAGGACTTAGAGTAGCTAGCAAAATGTGCGTGTAACTACTGAGGCACACCTCTGCCTAACCTTTGGGGGTTTGCAGGTGTTTGTAACATTATGATAACACATTGATTTTTAAATTGTTTGTCCCAGGTTGGGCGCCAATGTGAGCAGTTAGTTGAATCCGAATTAACACAAAAACTATTCTATACTAAAGAAAGCTTTTCCCCTTACCTTGCAACGTCAGTTCCATTAAAGCAGGGCGAGCTTGTGACGCTAGTAGAGGTGCACAGTAGCGCGGGCAAGTGGTTCCAGTAGCGCCTCGTGTTGCGCAGGCGCACTCGCGTCTCGCGGACTAGCTTCTCTAGTGCGGGCCCGCCCCAATCTGATCCTAGAACACAGATAAAGTAAGTATATGCTTAATAATAATATTTAAGACATAGCAAATGGAAAAGCTAAGCTGAATATGTTGGATAATTTGTGTCCATGCGCATATGAATTAAGGCTGAATCGATCATTGGTCTACCCTCTGAGATTTTTTAGATCATTAAATAGGTCGTAAAGAGTCCAAAATCAACTTACCGCGACTCTCTTCGCTTTTCACTGAAGGCTTCTTCTTTTTGGATCCCTTCTTCTCATCAAAGTCGTACGACTTGAAGTCGATATCCATCGCGCCGGCAGCTGCGGGCTCCGGGTCCGCATCTCGGCGCTTCCTCTCATGCTCCTCATATTCCTGAAGGTCTATGTTCCCTTTCATATACTGCAAGAACCGATCTCTCAACTTCGCCTGTTCGGCCATATCTTCTGTAGCCTTACGGATGCCTTCAGGCGTTCGTAAACTTACTAAAGAAGGATCCTCGTTTACCAGGCTTTCGAATGAAGCTTCGATCTCGAAGTCGTCAACGTCATCGACTTTCTGGGGCCAGTCGAAATCTGGGATGGAGCGGACGGAGCGGCGGGTCTTGCCGGGCGCGAAGAAAGGTCCCGCCCCGCCCCCGCCACCCAGCACTGGCTTGCCGCACCCCGTGAATATCTTCTGTGAGATCTCCCGGTTGTGCTCCTGGAAGCTCATGATGGCTTCGGAAATTTTGATGTCTATTGGTTCGACTACCATAGCTATGTTAAATGGACCGAGCAATCTGTCGGCCACTTTATCTACGGCGTCTGGAAATTAAACAAGAGTATTTTAGAACGATTTTAATAACGGCAATATAACCTGTAGAAAAAAACATGCATAACAGGAACTATGAAATCTCTCTTGTTACATCATCAGTTTACTTACCGACATAGGCATCCCACTGGTCGCCGAGGTCGGCGTGTGCGGGCAGACAGCCGCGGATGACGTTGTGGCAGTAGCGCGTGCACGCGGGCGGCTGGTAGCCAGCGCAGCTGCCGCAGTAGCGCAGCCGGGTCCAAGCTGTCACACATTCTGAAGTCACTGCCACCTGTGAGACGAAGAATTTGTTAGTGAAAAGTATTTTTTGTGACTTTATGTAATGCTAAAAAATCCGCGGTTCTTTTCATGACCACTTCTCGGGATGCACGCCATTAAATCATATTCTCATGAGCGATGATAATTTAAAAACATCAAAGGAATAGTTAGTTTATTCAAAGATATCTAGACATAGCGCAGAGCTACGTCAGACATTGTGGGCGTTGAGAATAAGTAATTGACGCTTCAAACGAGCCCGCGTTATCTATCAAGTTCGTTGATCTAATAAACGCGAAGCAAACATATGAATAAAACCCAATCATTGTTACATTCCGCCAATTAAATAACATAGTTAGGGCAACAAGTGGAACTAATAAAAATAAATCAAACGAAGACGAGATAACAATTACAATTAATAAAGCCAAGGTCTTGAGCTGTGTCACTGATGGCGCCAGGATCAACGCACCACAAATGATAGGCGGATAATGAGTCATTTTCTAAAATGATACCCTAAGCCTCAGACGTTCACAAGTTGAAGGTCAAGCGGGCAACAGAATATATATTCGCATTGATTAGCGTATATTTGCATTCTAATAGCACGCTTAACATTCGACAAATTAAAACGTGCGCGCAATTTGGCAATGTTGGTCAGTAAAGCCAAGAATGTCGCGAAAAATTGTTCTGCATGATATAATATCAGTGCGCAATTATTCGTTCTGAAGGTTGTGGTCCTTTTTGGACCTAAGAGAATAGAAACTGAGGGCCATATATGTGTTGAATAGATGTTAGATAATACATAGTTGATTTATGTCTTGGTTTGTCACTGTTTCCGGGTGTCTGTCGAGTGAATCACAAATTCAGAAACACATTTACATAAGAGCTAGTAAATGTCTAATCGTATACTAAAAGCTCTTAACGGAGTTTCGCTACTGTTGTATGGGCTAATAGCCACTGTATCAGATTCAAATGTTGGTTTTGACAGCCCGCTTTCTGGAACGTCAGTGCGTGTGAATCTGAGTCTACGATCCTAATGTTAATATTGTTAATTGAATTAAAGTGCTTAAATTAAACTGTGAAGTTAATAATTACCAAGACTTTCATTATAATAACATGGTGGCAGCGCAAAAATGGATGAAACAGCACTATTGAACGTAATTCAGCAACAAACCATGCTCTTAAAGTCTATGCAGGAGGAGATCGGAAGACTATCTCAAAACTCACACCCTCAACAAAATATAAATGTGCCCTGGCCCGCACCTATAAACACAGATGCGGACCCACAAGACGCATTCAAATCATTCTTATCTGCATGGAACAATTATTGTTCCGCAACCCAAAAGGCAATGGCAAGGCTGAAGCTACAGTCAAGATTGCCAAAAAATTATTAACAAAAGCTACTGAAGATAGGGAAGATATCTGGTTGAGTCTACTCTGCCTGAGAAATACCCCTAACAAATTAGATTCAAGCCCTGTGCAAAGGTTATTTTCACGTAGAACAAGAGGATTTCTACCAACTATTCAAACTTTACTAAAACCAAATGTGGTAGAAAATGTTTCTGAAAACATCAAGAGTAAAAAAGAGAGGGTGAAATACTCACATGACAAAAGGGCCAAAAGAGCAACCACACTAGAAATAGGACAGCCTGTATCAGTTCAGGTTCACCCAGCATCTAACAAAACTTGGACTCCTGGAGTAATTGCAGATGTTCTTTCAGATCGTTCCTACTTAGTGGATGTGAATGATTCAACATACAGAAGAGACCTTATACACATTCGTCCATTCTCACCACATTCAACAGAAGTATCTGAACCTCGAAATACCACGAATATCATACCACAACTTCCTGTTATTAGGGAACAAGAGAATGTAGCTTCATCAAACACACAGCAGGATAATGACAAAGTTATATCACTTCCTTGTGCCTCTTCAAGTAATTTAGATGTTAACCTCATAGAGGATTCTGAAACCCAACACTGTATGGAAGCTACCAATCCAAGTTCTCAATCTACTGCTAAGACTCCTTTAGTTAATAAGTCACCTAGCCCATTATATATAAGACCTAGAAGAGAAAGAAAAGCTCCAGCTTTTCTGAATGACTATGTATTAAATTAGTTTTTTATGAAAAGACAGCGTGTTGTATGGGCTAATAGCCACTGTATCAGATTCAAATGTTGGTTTTGACAGCCCGCTTTCTGGAACGTCAGTGCGTGTGAATCTGAGTCTACGATCCTAATGTTAATATTGTTAATTGAATTAAAGTGCTTAAATTAAACTGTGAAGTTAATAATTACCAAGACTTTCATTATAATAACAGCTACCATTATTCATGCTTGGTAGGCGGAATTGTTATTAGTTTGCATTCATATTTATTCATAGGCGGGAACTCGAGAACACTCGGTGTTTATTTACACATACGCTCAAGGGTGCAGTTTTACAGTGTAGCCTTACTTTAACATCTTAAGCTAAATGTCACTTATACCCAGTGGTTTGGCAACAGTAACCATTCTTGGTTCACCCATATTCTTTACACTTCTCTGAATTTAGGGATTGGAGATCTACCTAAGAGTCAGGTTGGCGGGTACTATCCCGACTGTCACCAACTTTACTTGGGTGTCAATCTTTAATCATACTTTCTAAATCCTTAACTATCAGGAACAAGGAAACAAAGGAACGAGGACAAAGGAACTATCTAACAAAACAGGCTTTACTAACAAGCCTGTTGTAGGGCCTTCCTTACCTGCATCATACTCCTCACAACATCAGCTCCGGCTCTCAGCGCCTTGTGGAAGGTGCGGGTAGCCACCACAGCTCGTCGCAGTTGAACGGACAGCTTGTTGGGCACGTCCTCGAACGGCTGGATGTCGCGCATGTGTTCGTTCACGCATTTTAAGTACCTGGAATGGAAGATTTGGGTTAGAACTACGAAGAAAATGTGGCGAAATTGTTGGATCAATAGATCTGAGACTAAGAGTGGTATGAGATCAAGATGTGAAGCAAAGATTTCGAAAAAGATCATAGAATAAACAAGCCGAAGTGTTAACGGGGCCGGTTATAATAGCCCTAGAACCGATGGCCGTTGGAGCAGATGTGTTCTTGAGTGAAGACCGGGAGTCGGCAAGCGTATGGCGGGACGCCCTCAGACTAGGTGGATCAACGATCTTGGCAGGGTGGCTATAAGCAGCTGGATGAGAGTTGCCGAGAATCGGATGGCGTGTGCAAGCAGTGGCTAACGAAGTCGATGGCAAAGAAAATAAGGCGAAATTGTTGGAACAATAGTAAGACAAAGAGGTCACCGAGATCAAGCCTTGGATTTAAAAGCATTACTTTGAAACATCGAGCAAAATCCCTAAATCCCTCAAACGTACCACTGAAGGTAAGGCTTAAGATGAGTTGAGAGTTAGGATGGCTGTCCTTTACAAGATTCGGGTGAGGTCATAAATATTGTGGTGACTAAGGACACAATAAAACTGATGACAAGCAAATATAAGCGTAAAATTCACGAGAATAATTTGTTACAGCAATCAATCGTGGGACCCAAACAGCAGTTGACATTTATAACCTTAGCTAAATGAGATGTGTACCTATCATAAAATATGGCGACCACATCTCGGAACCCATTTGGTTTGGTTAGGCGTGGTACATTAAAATGATTGTGACCTTGCGTCATTCTTCGCAAGAGGCGGGTTTTAAGGACAAAAGATTTTTTCGCAATCTTTTGCAATTAATAAAATATTTAATGCTATGTCAAAGTGATAATCGTTTTATTGCTTTTTGTATAATGTTGTTTGTCAGTTTTATGGTGGTGAATAAATCTGGCGATTTTCATAAGCGACAGCAGATATATTGTTATACACTAGGCGACATTTAAATATGTCTTCTGTTGGATTTTAAGCGCCGAGTTCTTAAACTCAAACAGCCTTAATACAGACAGACCGCGACGAAGGAGGTCTGACGATCTGATCTCGTTTACGGGGCGACCATGGCCAGATATTGCACGGGACAGAGAAGTTTGGAAGGAGAAAGCGGAAGCCTTTGCCTAGCAATGGGACACTCAAATAGGCTAACAAAAAGAAGTCTTAATATTCTGAGTAGCAGCCACGGGGGCAGATTCGTGCCCGGGGGGTGGCAATAGGCTCGCCCCTATAACATGGGACTTGTATTGTATTGTACAACGGGCTGGTGTCCGCAACTCCACGTCAAAGCACGTCTTTTGCGTACCTATGGGTTATAATCTACCACGCGGGCCCAGTGCGGGTTGGTAGATGACACATTTGTCTTTGAATTTTTGGTTCTAGGACATGCCGGCTTTCTTCCGATATTTACCTTCACCGTTTTTGAGAGCAGTGGTGATGAAATAAATTACACTAAGTAATGCATGCCTGGGTTCGAGCCCGCGACTTACTGTTCGTAAGTCGGGGCCGCCATCACTGGAACACCACTGCTCTCATGAGACTTAATCACAACCGGCAAAATGTGGGGTTACTATTTAGATACTCCTCTGCTTAAACCTTCGGGGAATAAAGGGGTCGTGTTATGTAGTCCTAATAATTATTAAGGCTTCCGTTTAGGTGGACATACATAAAGCTTACAAACTAAGTTTACCTTAGCTCCAAACCTAGCACTATAGTACCTGACGTCAGTCCATCAACTACCCGAAACTGTATTTTTTTTCCAATACACCTTAAACCTAATTATCTTCTGCCTAGACTTCCCAACTACGTAGAGGTCAGCTTCCAGTCTATCCGGATGCAGCTGAATACCAGTATTTTACATGGAGCGACTGCCTATTTAGCCTCTACACAACCCAGTTAGTACGGGGCAATGCGATACCCCCTTGGTAAGACTGGTTGTCAGACTTTATAGGCCACTTAGGTACTACCTGTATGTAACGACTGTCAAAGATCTACAAATGCAGGGATCAACAGCTTAACGTGCTTTCCGAGGCAGGGAGCAAACTCGGTATGTAAGGGTGGTTAAACTGTAAACTCCTTACATTGTCACGTTTATTACCGCTGGAATTTTAGCTCTATTTCCAGGATATAAAGTACTGGGCCAGGATAACTTTAGCTACAATAAAACGTTTCCCACAGGATGTATATTCGGGCTAATTCTCTGGAATGTTCTGCACAGATTTTTGAAGGAAATGAGTAAATTGCTTCGTATTAGGAACGTGGTAAGTGGTGGTTTGGTCAATGAGTTTAAATGGAGATTCGGAAAGAGTCTGTAAATTGGTGAAGCTGTTAACGGTATGAAAAACTTTGCTACAGGTATGCATTCAAATCTTGCGTTTCGGTTGATTGGAAGAGCTAAATATGACATGTTTATAGACGGTATAAGTAAACTAGGACCATCATCATCAGCCTTCCCACTGCTGGGACTCAGGCCTGAGAGGGAATGGACCAGTAATGTGCCTGCCTGGGTTCGAACCCGCGGCTTACCGTTCGTAAGTCGGGGCCCCACAAGTTGGTCACCGCTGCTCAATTCCAAAAAAAGCGTTCACGAAAACCTTTATTTGTGAAACACCGGATAGCTATTAAGAGCTTTCACGCATGCGACTTTTAAATGTCCACCAATTTGAACCTTATTAACGCACACAAAAGTACCCTCATATTCACGTAAACCGTCGCCACTTCAGCTAAAAACACACTTCATACGCAATAACATTAATAACTTGATTGTGTACAACTCATAAACTATCCGGTAGCCCTTCATAGCGTTATCACGATTCGTTTCACGCCACTTTGTGCCCTATTATCAGGAGTTTATGCCCTATTATCGGGCCTAATCGTTTGTTTACGTGTCCATAACACTAAAACTGTCTGCTAAAGTGGTTTATTGACGCGTCTTTATAAACAAAGAGGGCGTTTTCCAACTGAACGACACTGTGTTTAGTGTCAGAGCTTTCTTTAGTGCGAAGTGCAGTGTGAGGAGACCAGTAAACATCTTATGTGTTACTGTATCTTTAATAGCGATTTGCAACTTTGTTAAGCTCCTAAATAACAATGGACAAGCCTGTCTCCTCATTCATTCAAGTGCTAGGTTCTAGGAAATCTTCAGATAACCTGGACATTAAAGAATGATGCTGAGAAGCATTGTTATATTCTGGCAAGTTGGTGTTTGGTTTTGTGCACCCACATATTGAGGATGAAGGGTTCTGCTATCGAGTCTCCTCCGTGCCTCGGAAAGCACGTTAAGCTGTTGGTCCCGGCTGTCATTTGTACATCTTTGGTAGTCGTTACAGGTAGTCAGTGAACCAAAAAGTCTGACAACCAGTCTTATCAAGTGGTATCGTATTATCCAGTATTAAAAACTGAGTTCTTGAGGTTAGATAGGCAGTCAGTCGCTCCATGTAAAATACTGGTATTCAGCTGCATCCGGTTAGACTGGAAGCCGGCCCCAACATAGTTGGGAAAAGGCTACGCATATGAAGGTCTTACAAAGCTTTCTCATGTTACATGAACAGTTGATATGACATCGAAAAACAAAATATTTGAACAAACTACAAGGCAGCTTTTCCTCAAACATTACTTTAACCAGCACACAAAATTCCAATCTCACGAAACACAGTCCAATAATCCAGCTGATACAACAGCAGCCACATAAAATATAAATACCCAACAATATTTTGGAACAGACACATCCATTTAACGATCAGCATTGTGAACAAACGATTCATATCGGGTCTAGACTAAACAGAATACTGATAGCTCAGTAATGCTGTGTTAGGTTTCGGCAAACCAAATACGATTCGGCGCCCATCATTGTGATGAATGATATGATACTGAATGAATGAGGATACTTTATTATAATTGCGGTCTTCGATATTAATTGCAATTTGCGTCACTGACCGCAAGGACAGCTCGTGGGAGGCTGATGCCTAAAGGCAGTGGTTGCTGGCAAGATAATAGTAGGACGTCCTATAAAATAAAGCAACTTTACATTGAAACTGAAATGTCGGCAAAACATTATTTTTCGTGGAACCTGGAACTTGATGCTTAGCTACGAATGAGATAACATGATTTATTCTCATAAATCTTCATTACAGATCTTCTACAATGAAACATTTGGAAGCTCTGCTCATGCAGTCGAAGTAATCTTTAAAGGCCACGATATGTTTGAAACTTGGCTTATTGCTCACCAGGATGCATATGGCGAAGTGATTATCATTCATAAAACATGCAGTGCAACGTACCAGCCCAAACAAAGTCGTTCAATGCACTCAAAGTGACTTCATTAATACACATCATTAACCTTCAAATCACACCGCAAACGGGCACAAGTACATTGGCGACGGGACTCCAAGAACAAATGACCGCTAAAAACATGATTGGTGATGAATACTTACTTCTCGTCAAACTCGTACTGCGAATTGAGTACGGTGAACATCTTGTTGTACAGTATGCTGAAGAACCCGTCCATCATCACGTCGAAGTTGGTGTCGCCGCGCGTGTAGTACCTGCAGAAAGAGACACAATTTAATAGGAGTCCAGAATTTAAAAGACTTCAATGGGATCGTCTTCTTCTGTCGTCCCAGTCCATTGCGGCGTTCCGATGCAAAAGAACGGACATCTGAGACACTCCATTAGATGAAACATGGTTTAATTAGGAGCACCATACTTGCGCTTGGTGTTGGATGGATCAATACGGCGCTGGTAGCTACGATGCGGATGATTATAGTTTGTAAAGACACTTTAGCACTAATTGTTGAAGTCTTGGTAAACGAAACTATACAGATTAATAAAATTAATAGTTCAAAGACAACATCACACTTACCAAGATTTAACGAAATCCATAATAGAGAGTTTTTGGATAAGAATTTAAGAACGAACTTGTACTTGACAAAGCGAAGATTCAAGTACAGATAAACAAAGACGTTTTATACATTCATCCTGTACAAAAATATGTATACAGAATCCCATAAAGAACCCAGCTTTATCTTATTACCAAAAAGTTCCCGTAATAAGCCTGGCTGCTGATACATTTTCTTTTAATAATAAAAAGGCAAAGATCACGCTCAGTTCTGCCAGACGTTCCACAGGGGATTTGCATAAATTTCTTTAGACTTCAACATCGTAATCCTGAGATTTAGACTTATAATACTTTGTGCCATCCATCCATTTTTTCTTTCATCTTGTTTGGGACATAACTTTCGTCATGCACTATTATGAAGAAGGGATTTTCTTTGATTTTAAACTCTGAATAATTTTCTGAACAGTTATTTGCTGTCGCTCAACTAATCTGTGGTTGTTAGTACCTTGACCAATCAGAATAATAAATGTGTTACCAAGAAGCGTAAATTCAAAATAACTGCAGTGCGGTTTTACTCCCGAGGAATTCATTTGCTTAATGTTTACAATATGCGAAGCAAAATATGAGACTGACTGGTTATCCGTTGAATTTATTATGAGAGGAATAGCACAAACAATATCTATATTGCTTTAATTCTCTTGTCGTGTTTTCTAGGCAAAGCACGTAATTATATGACAGATATATCGTGATTTATATTTCAGTGAAGTGAATTTCATTCAAGATTCTGCGCCCAGATTGACCATAGTCGCGTATGTTGATGTCAGAACCTCGTTTAAACTTTAATGCTCATGATTGGTGATGTCATAATCATAAAGGGTGCGGTGTTCACTGTTTATTAATATACTAGTGACCAGCTCCGGCTTTGAGCAAAATTAATGGAAATCCGTCTACGATTAATGGCCTGAATAATTATGAAAACAGCATCAATATCCATCAGGCCGATTCAGGCCTCGTCCAAATTCACAGACAGAGGTAGCCAGAGACATCAATTTATACAGTTTAGAATTTAGATAAAGCTATCATCCAGGCAGAAAGCCTGAGATCATAAGGCATAGGAGTAATACCCCTTGTGACTTATTTATCTAGATTAAATCTTTAATAGATAATAAAGAAAATTTTACCTTTCTAGTTGCTCAAACAATTGTTCGAAGACATACGAGTGTTGTTCGTATATCATGCCGTAAGTCCTCTTGAACATCATGTGGAACTCCTCGCGAGATAGCTTCAGAAGCCTCCTGAAGAACTCTGAAACAGAAAACAAAAGAATTGAGAATTTGAAGAACACTTTGAAATTGTTTGAGGTGTTTCGGGGAGCGTTGATTTGGGAATGGATAAAAGAAACTGGGTGGGTTTCTTCAACTGATTTCTGGCTGCGCTATTATTGTATAATGCTGCATGTTTTTTTTTTGCACGTGGTCATAGTGGGAACTAACGTCTAACGTCGCCATTTTGTTGTTCTAATCGATTACACAAATGACAGCCCCTCTTGTCAATGTCATACAAGCGCGCCAAAATTCCATTCTGCGCGATGTCTCTGCTTTCTTCATAGGTGATTCGTCTCTAACTGTTATCCTTATCACATAGCAACTCAAGAGATTTCTTTCTAGCTTTTCATTCAGGGGTGAATGACATTAGCAAAAGCTATATTCAACAAAGAGAGAACTGGCCAGTCAGAATAATATCTATTTAAATCTTAGAAGGCATTGGAGCGAATTAGTACCTTTTAAACGCACATTAAATATTAATAGCAGATGTTCTTAAAGCCGGCCGTAACACTATTATTATAAAGATATGTTATGTGTATAATAATATGTATACGACTGTATTGAGTCACTCACGGATCTTAATACCGTCATTTAAGACTCTGAAATTTGAATGTAAAACAACAATATAACTTAAATATAACTGATTTTAAATGAAAATGTACCTTTAGTTAAACACTTCGATGAAATAATGTTATTAAATAGCAAGGTGGAAACGCTTGAAATCAAATACAGGCTTTCAATATTTAATCAGCCTCAGCCAAGACTTATAGAGCGGACATTGGGAATATTTAAATCCTTTTTTTTATCCCGAGCATTTTCGATATTGACACACGAATGCTACCAGATAAACGGGGCCCGTATGACACTAGTCAGACAGATTTGTTACTAAGTAGGAACAAGTATTGAATTCCCATTTTCTTTGTCTTATTCCGTCTGTTGCTCAGAAATCTTTTTATGCCTTTTGTTTTTTTTTCCTTTCTTCTTTTGTAAATGTTGCAACGACGAAGGTACCTACTCGTAGTACCTAGTTTGATATAGCTGCAGGAACAGCAGCCATTGTATTCTAATTCTCTACCAATTCAATTCCAAAATCGATGAAAATTATGCCAAATCATTGAATAGTTCCTAACACCCATTTTTGATTGAATAGTTAAATCCATGCACTTAAATACTACACTATCCAAGCAGAAATATAAAACATCTGTAGACTGGTAGTAGTCCTCGTTGAACTATTTCTGGCAATGACACTGGTACCAAGCTTTGTTTACAGGCAGCCTTCTGAGAAACAGAATCATTCGCCCAAACTTCAGGGAATTTATTAAAGTAACGGTTCTGATGAAAAATCCAGCTTTATTTCTAAGAGCTTGACTTTAAAGGAGACTGATTGGTCGCGAGAACTGACCAATTGGTTCCCGTGAAAACATTAACTTTCAACAAGTTACTTTCTAGTAATAGAAATGAAGTTTTCTAGAATCGATTCGAAAAATAAACAAATGAATTTAAAAAAAACTTTTTTGGAGACTAAAGGTTATTTGAATTTTCCTTCTAGTTAAAGTTGGCTCTAAAATATTAGCACGACTATGCTAAAAACTTAATATACCAAAGTTAAGCATACAAAGTCAATCGATTAGCTGTAAGTTGCCATATTTTTTATCGATGCAAACTGCAGACTAAAAACGTCCTCATTACAACCTTTTCAATCGCCAATCATGCCTCTATGAATAAATAGGACGTTTCTTGTAAAGACATTAACGTTAACAGGTTACTATGTGTTATAATTGCACAAACAATGCATTTTAATTACTGTTTACAGTATTTAATAACTAATAATGTGTGCTACAGATTATACACGGCATCAAGTTCATTGACTCTCCACTTTTTTTTCATGGCCGCGGTATTTTTGTCGCGTGCAAAAAGTATCGTGGACAAAAAAAAACAAATACCTACACAGCTCGCTGAAAACGTAAATAAATTATTGTAGATGTAAGTGCTGCATGTACATACCTATGTATAAATGTTTTGTGTAAATGTTGTGATCTTTGTTTAGTGTTTAGGTTTACGTAAGTAACCGGAATGTTTCTTCATGCGTTTCAACTTTGACGATCTTGTCTAATTTGAATTCCGAATTATAGAATTGCCAACTTTTTGCGGCGCCACTTTTTTTTTAGTTTTCTACAAAAAAGGTTAATAATAACTAATCAATGGAAATTAAGAAAAATGAAGACTATTTCATTAAAATCTTAAATTGATTGAAAGAAAACTCATAGCCTATATTCGCTCAGTCTAGTAGCTTGAAATTCTCCAAGATGTAAGGAACACGAAGGAAAAAGTTTTGAAATTTTGTTTGTGCCTAACCTATTATAGATTCAATCAACCAATAGGTAGTTTAACAACAAAAGAAAATATAGGTAATACACAGAGTAAAACTGCATTGTGCCATTAAAAAAAAAAACTAACGATGCAAGGTGACAACTTTGACAAGTAACAAATTGTTGTTACTTGTCAAAGTTGTCATTGCCGTTAATTTATGTAACGCTATAACCTCAGTAAAACAAAAGGAAATCAATGTTTGTTGTGCCCATCGGTGCTGGTAACCAATGAGCTGATTATATTACATGTCGAGTATTTCCGTAAAATGATAATTTATTGAATGAATCGAACACGTGCTTCTCCTCTCTTTGAATAATGTTATACTACTGTAGTATAGTTTGGCGCAGGTGGCGCTACCGAAGCATAACCAAACATGCTACTTTGCTAGGTACAATTTATGATACATTTTCTGATTCATTTTCAGAAGGTATGTTCCTAGATTAAATACCAATGGATTAATCTTTTGAGGAGCGAATCAAACGACATAATAAGTTAAGAAGCAAAGTTTTTATCTCGATGACAACAACTCCGTGATATGCCAAAGTAATTGTACCTATTGAGTCAATGTTGATAGTACCTATACGGTTATCATTGCATGGTTCTTCGGCCATGCAATGATGCATGGCCGAAGAACCTCAGTATGTAGAAGAAACAGTCACATTTCTAAAGGCCAAAAAAATCTTAATAAAAACGGTAGTAATTGTCGTAAAGGAAATAGGAAACATTCAACACTTGTTTGACGAATAACAAAAATATAATGAATCGAATACCAAATCGATTACCGAGTTACAAATATGTGAACGATTTTTTCCGCGCCATTTTTTACGGAACACGTTGAGTTTATTAATCGAATCGAGTTTCCCGTCGCGTTGTTGAAGTTAATAAAAAATGTGATTAAATATTATTTTAGTCCCTTTTAATATTAATTGCTGGGACCCGAAAATGGCGGATCGTTAATTTTTCTGTTTTAAATTAATCACTTCAAACATGAACATTTAGTTGGACAGATTTATAATTTCGTTGAATTAAAACGAACGTGAATACAGTGAAGTTAATAAACCTACTTAAATGAATTAATTGTGCATTTGTATTACGAATATTTTAATTAAAACGCGGAAATTCCTCGCTCGTCAATTTACATAGAAAATGCTTGCTAATAAAATGTATGAACAAAAAACATAACATCCGTAGATGGCTATTAAGCTATTAACAGAGCTAAAGATCCGTGCAGACACAAAAACCGCACAGTTTTTGCATCCTCTCCTCTAAGTAAACATATCTCGATCATAAGACATCGTAAAACGCATAAACCCGACGCAGTGCAACCCAAGTCGAGGGCACACCACATCTGTGCATGCAGTTACAACAACAAACCAACTTACAGAAGGAAAAGAGAATAAATCATGAACTTTGAAAGACGACTTTGTTCTAAACACGGTGCAATACCTATACTTTCAACCCCTGTGGGACGATGCCAATTTTCTGGGGGTGAAAGTACTCTGAAAGCAACTTTTACTATGGACTAACTGAATAAGCTAAGTATTTTCACGGATTTTATTTACTCAGATGATGTCGTAGACTGTCTGTTTTGATAGTCAAATATTTAAAAAAAAAACACTGTTTCGTCATCATCATACTTACCCAATTTATTTGTGGGTAAACATATCTTAGTAAATTCACACAGTAATAAAAAAGTAAGTAAAATTCACAAAATAGTTATCTTTCACACAGTTCATTTATTGCTTCTTTGGTTTTACTGGTATGGCCATCCACACTAGTCATAATAATATTATAACTTTCATCACGACATTTTATCTAAAACCGCTTCTACTTTTTTCCAACAGTTGAATAAAGTAGATTTTCTTACCCTACCTACAAATTGACGCAGTTAAATCAGATCTGTGCGGTCCTCTGCGCACGTGCGCCGGCGCATCAGCTGCCCGACACCGAACGTTTGACGTCTCGTGACGTGTAATACGAATACGACACATTGCAAACGTGTGGCTGTGGAGGGTTCTGTGTGTATTTCGAAAAATTTGAAGAGGTGAAAGGTGTTGACAAGTTTTACCATTGACAATACAATAGCTCTTTTTGTCCAAATTTAAATTTGCTTATCGGTCTTTGTAGTCTTTGGTTAAATTAGTATGTAAGAAAGACTTGACTGAAATTGGTGTTTTCTGTAATGAGTACCACCAGCCGCTAAGGGTTCCTCAGGTCCATGTCCATCGAAAAGATAAGAAGAAAGATGATGGTCTGATTACCTAAAAGCAGCTCTTTACGGGACATGTTCCCCTCTAAAAATGTGTTATTAACAGCTGTTTTTTGGTAATGAGACCGTCATCTTTTTGGTGAACATGAACCTAAGTCAACTAACGATAATAGGCCAGAAAATAGCGCAAAAACTGATGATTTTTTCTCGTGTCTAACTTCCTTGGTAATTTGATTTTTCCTCGCGTGTGTTACAATAGGATGGTCTCAATGGAAAAGGTATACATATCTTATTATGCTGTAGCAGAGTAGGAGGTGAGAATAAAGGTTCCATTGAATGCAGAAGGCGTATGTGGTAAACAAGTCATTAGTCACCCTTTGAAATCCAAATCCCATAACAAAATACATATTTTTACATTTCACCCTTTATCTAACCCAACCCCTTAGATCGAATTACAAGGAAGGAATATCTGTTTGTTTGCATCATGCAAAGAGGGAGCTAAAAATAAAATTAAGTTGTGGTTTGATTTTGAAACGAGGTGTCCGGGCAGTTCTCTTCTCTGGCGAATTAAAAAAACAGTCAAATCAGGACATCTGTCTTAATCATCTACTATCGCTCATCTAGGAGTACAACTAGTACTCCTAAATGAGAATGCTCAAGGGATCCAAACTTTATATCAGCTTTTATTTTAGTTTAATCACAAAAAGCTTTAGAAGTTCAATGATTCACCGCGACCGCATACTGGCAAAATGTTTCCTTTTTGACTGCTCAAAGGTCACTCCCTATTTCCTCTCCCAAAACTACCGCATCAACAGCCGATTCCAATATCCAACCGCCACCCCGAATGCACCACGCCCCCACTATCATCAGTGTCGTCAGTAACACAACACTCCGACACCACAATCGGTATAACAAGCAGTTAGTTGACACGTACGACTAAGGCCCAGCGCACATCTGCGGAGGTGACGAAGTTAACCAACAGTTCTTGGTCTCTGGTTACCCGAGCTATCGTGGCGCAAGATCGACGCGTTCGCTATTATTTATCTTCGGCATGCCATTTCCAGAATAACCAAACTGAAGTGCCAATGGGCAGGCCATTTTAGCCGTTACATCGATGAACTTCCCAAAAGTTTGTCCGAACGTGTTTTGAATGGAGACCGCGAATCGCCAAGCGTAAGGGGGGGCGCCCTCAGCCTCGGTGGAGTGATCTTCACAGGGTGACTGGTGGAAGAGATTTGTCGAGGTGAGTAGCGTGCAATTGGAAAGGTCTATGTCGAACAGTGGACTACTTCAGTTGATGCCAATAAGTCATAATTATTTAGGTGCAGTTTAAATTGGTATCTTCTCAGTTTCTACGCCGCGCCTCCGCAGCTGTGCGCTGGGCCTTACGACCCGTTGTTAATCTCCACTTTTCATGACAAGGTTATGGCCGACGGACTAGTAACGACGGTTTACGACACTCATCGTCGCCTTTGATGTTTGTAGTTCATTATGAACGGTGGTGGAACTGGAGGAATGGGGTCAGTAGGTGAACTTGTTAGGGAATGTCCGAGGTATGTGCTGGTGCGAGGAAATTAGCATTGAGCACGTCATGTGCCGGAAAATTACGGAAAAGCTCACAAATAATATGAACCATTTAGTCTAGCTCATAAGACTCTTACGTCAAAAAACTGATAGAACTGCTAAATGTAAAAGATCATTTAAATACCATGATACCGTTAGGGATAGGACAATGATCTGTCGAAAATCTTCTGAAAGCTCTAAAGGATGTTATTATATCTTATCCTGTGCATGCGAAGTTGCAACATTGCTGGTCTTAATTGGCCGGTAAGACAGGAATTCATCGTTGAAGAATTCTTAACGGACCTTTAACATCTAGAACCTAGACGCCCAATTAAAAACTTATCTTCCAGACTCAACATTAAGATCAATAACGAACCCTCTATAATTATTCTCCATTAAAATTCACTCGCATACATTCGGTATTAATTTAGAATATAGATGAAACTGTGTACTTTAATACTAAAGGGTATTAATGCAAAGGCACGTATTCGTAACAACTGGTGCGCCGCCGTTGTCGTAAAGTCGATACATGTGAATGAACCTTCATAATTCTTGGTATATTCTAGTTTCTAATACCAATCGAGTTTGAATACGACGTTATATTATATTAATTGTAGGGACTGGAAAAAGGGCAGTCACTCTGAATCTTTTACGTAAGTATATTAAGTTTCATTTAATTTTCTAATCTCTAAAATTCGTACAAGCGATAATTTTGTGGAATATCGCTAATTAGATGAATATCAGTTATAAATAATTATGTAGTAATAAATAAATAAATATGCAGTATTGACAAAAACGACACAGACACAAAGCCAGAAGAAAATGACGATCGCAGCTACACTCATTTTTAATTAAATGATTGGCCTACAATAGCATTCGATCAAGTACAGTGAGAAAAGTAGAGGGAGGTCTTTACCCTGAATGTTTTTGATAAATTAATCTTCTGTTTACAGAAATGAATGATAATGGATGGAGAGGGAGAGGAAAGCCAAAGAAGAGTTTGATGGATGGTGTGAAGATTGATATGAAAGACAGGGGAGAATGGATGACGAAAACGTGTTGCGCCGATCCCAAGTAGAATGGGACAAGTGGAGGGAGATGAAGAACAGTCTCCAACCTAAAGCTAAGCTCATTTAGATTTTTTCCAATGATAGCCCCAAAATGTCTTCATTCTTCGGATATAATGCTACCTTTAATACAATAATAACGTAGAAAAGTTAGTTTTATGGTTTCCGATGTCCTCAGAAACGAGGCAAGTAGCGATATCGTTTATTCTGATAGTCACCTCGGTTGGCGGCATGAATTTTCTACCTACAATTATGGCTGTCATTATGGTGCTCCTATTTATACTAGGAGATCGATATTATACCCACTACCCACCCCCGTATAAATGTTGTATGGATTCATATTATGTATAGGGCAAGTGGAAAAACTGTGGACCATAATTGACGTAAAGTGGAGCAAACCGTGTGAATGTATAATGTTCCTGCCGAAGTTTTACAGGCGTAATGGAAGAAAAATATTTTGAAATCTTCAAAAATTCAACGAATATTATCTTGTAAAGAAAATATGTAGGATACTACGATAGTATGTGGAATGATTTTGCTATTAGCAGTTATCCTTATTCCTGATCTTGACTGGGTTGTGGAGGTCAGAGAGGCAGTCGCTCCATGTTAAATAAGTACTGGTATTCAACTGTATCCGGTAACACTGGAAGCAGATCCGTAATAGACCTATGGTCTGGAAAAGGCAAGCCTATGATTATCTATTCCACACATAAACAAACACACTATGAATCAAATGATATGCAAGAAACCTTGCAGATTTCCTCGAAAGCAATAATTCCCCCCCAAACTTTCCTTTTCCCCAAATTCCTCGCAAAAACACGTACCAGGTTTTCCCACATGTTACATGTATCACGTACCGATACTTGCAATTATTCAGTGTATGTTTCGTAAGAACACTTTGTTCTATCATCGTTCGGTTAAGAGCTTCGACAGACGGCCGAGTGCGGTATTAATAGAACCGAACAGCGGCGGGTTATCGCGAGAAAATACTTACACACACTTTTGAACCCCTACTATGAGTTTCTTTGGGAGTTTGGGAAACTAGGGATAAAGCGAACCCCTAAACTGGTATCCAGGGTTAATTTTCGTAATGGAAGATATTGATAGGAGCCCTCTTCGATCAACAATTAGCAACGGAGCACTAACGTCAACATTTTGGCCGCTTTACTGATATGAGACTTCTTTCTCTGTTTAGGACCTTGTCTTTTGGTAACTTTGAAGCAGTTGAATGAAATAAATCAAGACAGCTATCTGATCAATAAACTGCGAACAGTTATTATAAGCTAGCTAGCATTACATCATTTGACAAAGTCTAGTGCCGCTCTGTTCGAAGGTACCGTCACGACGCGAGTATAGTTACATTACTACGTGAGACCCCAGACCATTCCATCACGAAGTGTTATTGCTGGCATTCGAGACCTAACAATAAGTTTTCAAAATATTTAAAAAGCTAAACGGAAGTTTGAATTTGAATCGTGGTCCTGTAGTAATTCCTGCAGCTTCGAAGTGATTCATCTGCGTCCCGGCTCTTCGATTGTCGACTTATTACTCATTGTAGGGGCAATGTTTAGTCTTGCAATTCGCTATTACGATAACACTCGAGTATTGCGGCCAGTCCGAAGCTTATACATCTTTTGTTCTCACAACCTCATTTAATTATGTTATTATAAACTTTTTATAGCTTTCTTTCATGTAATTTTGGCGGGCTGCGGGCATCATTTTTGTTTATAGAATAGCAAACGTATTACGACATTCAGCCTAGTTTACCGTGCATACTTTTCAGATTGACAAGGCTGAATATTTTCTATTCTCTATTTATATTGCAATCGCGCGGAAACGTGAGCTTAACGCAAAGTCCGCCGGTTTCCCACACGGATCGGAAAATAAAAGGAAAATAGATTGTGTAAGCCGCTTATCGGGCCGCACACGGCTTTAGAAATAACCTGGGGGAATAAGGTCAGTTTGGTGAAAGCATTTTCACACTGTAACCAGAGATACAAACAGACCTTTCTCACCTGAAAAGGAAAAAGGATTTTTCTGGACAACGACCGCGTTTTTATCGACTTTTTGCTCTAATAACTTAACCAAAAGAGTAGGTAAACTTTTATAATACCCGGCGGCATATTCTTAAGATGTTTTAACATAAAACCTCCGAAATCAAATAAACATCTCAATTTACTCGTTTGAACATTCAATTATACATAACACAGTGTAAAGTCGTGACTCGATCTTCAAAGTCTGCCTCAACGACATTCTTTTTTTATGACTAATTTAAAAGCGCTGTTCACTTTATGTACAAATTATCAATAATCAACAGTTTCTCGTGTGATTGAAACACAAGTCGCTTGAATGAATGTTGGAAAGTGGCTGTGGCTTGTGTCAATATTGATCTGGCCGGTTGCTGGTCACCGACCGGACACCGTAATTACGAACGTACTTTGTTGGACTTACTGTGTGATGTTATGGGCAAACGTTTTCATATTCTCGACCTAGTAAACAGAAGAACTTGGTCATATTAGATTCGTTTAATTGTCTTGGAACATTTAGAGATGTCCCAGTTAATTTATATGAATGCAATTAATGGAGCTTCTGCAACTTTCCTAGTTTGTTAGATTGCAATGTGTTGGCAACACTTTGTATGAATAATTATGCAATCATGCCAGCTTACACTTCCAGCATAAATTCAACAGTATAATAAACAGGCAGGTTGATGTTTGGTGACCGCCTGTTGGCTATCCTAACCATATTTGTATTTGCACGGTGTACTTTCAATTTGTAAAATATTCCGAAGCGTTGGGAAATGGAAAGGTCAGCAGATTGGCGCGAAACGTTAATGGTAATCCGATTGTGATTGGTTTGTCAGATAGACATGCAAATTAAATTATATGTGAACATGTCATCATGCTTTTATCGGTTTTACTGTTGTAACATTACACGATTGGTAAGTTTGACATTTTGAACATGAAACTAACAGGGCCATATTATAGCTCAATGAACAGGGCCAACTGTTCAAAGACGTCTTTTATGCAGAATTTAATTTTCTTGAGTTCATTTCAACGTCTGAATTGTAAAACATGATTGAATTGAAGCCACAACAAAACTTTCTTCAAACAGTGCGGGTTGGCAGTCGCAATCCACTTTGTTAAAAGCCCTTTTGTTTGCTTCTACAACTTGTACTACATAGTGGTCGTACTTTAAATTACAAGTTTGCCAACAACTGAAGTTTTCGCAAATGAATAAACTCCGTCCATTTTTTGTTTGCTGTTCTGTCATATTCCAGAAAACTTCTTAAGCATTTTGGTCATTTATTTCGGACTGGTTATCGACAGTAGCATCTTTCTTAATTAAATTCTTCCAATTCCAACATGGTGCTCGATTAATTCGCGGCCATTTATCCGACACTGTGCCCTTTGTTCGACTGTGAAGCCATTTATACAAAATGTCAACGCACCGTTGCCACCATGTTTTATTTTTACTTTTTAATTGTGTTAGCTTCATTGAAACCTTTTTGAAGTGATGCTGTTAGTTCACCCAATGGAGATGGTAAGTGTGGAACTAATGGCACTGTTATAGCTAGCTCTAAACATCGTCTTTGGTTTAAAAAAAAATTAGGTACTAATTAATGTAATTTTTTATTTCAACCTCATTGGTCAGATTGGGAAATATGGTCATGCCATCGTCAAAGAGCTTTGACAGCCCAACCCCATATTCAAAAACGTTTCATTTCTTTTTTTTTTTCATTAACACTAGGTACGATCATCGATCAAAATCAGAACACATTCTTTCGAATTTTAAAACGAAATCTCTCTCTGAACAACTACCACAAAGCTTGTATCTGCGATCATTTGTCCGGCAGTAGGTACATCGTGCACTTTGTTCGTAGCAACTGCGCGATGGCGAGTCGACTTTCAAGTGTCACCGCCATGTTTGGACAAGCGGGCTGCGGTCCCGTTCTGATGCAACTGCGCCGGCGCCGGACACGACGACGACGCGGTAAAGGTTGGGGTACACAGACAATATGTAGTGAGGTATTGTGGTGTGCAAAAGGGTAGACCCTTTTTTTTTAGGGGTGAGGGGGTTTAATGAAATTGAAGAGCATTAGGTATCAGCCCATAATGTTCCCTGTGTTAGGTCTTAGGCTTCTACGAAAGCCTGTACGTATGGTGCGTCGTTGATTTTTTTTTGTTTCTAGGCCGTTTCCGTCACTATGTTTTGCTTCCCCGATTTGAGACCAATGAAGAATAGTGGTAATACACAAAGTAAAGCGCCTGGTTTCCAACCCACGGTCTTGACTGTTAATACTGGACCAACACTAACGTGAGCCATTAAAATTGTAATGTCTTTCTGTCATCATTTGAAACAATAATCATGACTAAGACTCTTCTTCGTTCAACCAACAACACAATATTGCATTACACGGAATGGACCTTGCACTTGTGTTTGCGGTTGCCTACAGCCACAAGCAAGCCGTTTTCGCGTCCATTGTAACCCAACCTTTACACTCCGTCTGCGATGCCAAGTGTTTGCGGAATTTTAATTAAAATTTGTATTTTATTTCACTTCACTTATTTCCTTATTCGTTGCCCTTTTAAGTTCGAAGTAATGTGTGAAACAAATAGCTTAGACTGGCACCTAAGTTCTTTGATTTTCAGTCTGTAATGAGTTTTCCCCATAATAGGCATAGTGTGCCGTTATCTCTACCATCAAACGGTATTGTGAGTCTATATTTATGATTCTTTACATAATAGGTTATTATATTATCCATTACTGGCATCAAAACATCCTTAATAGCGTAGTATTGATGGCCGTGATGACAGTAATCGGTACTTAGGTAATAATATAAAACGTCGAGCTTTTGTCAATTAAAATGACATCATGCTGAGTACCTGGTGCCTACGTGAATGAGTCAGGCGATGGGTTGTACTTGTCGGTGAGTGACAGGGACCGGCTCTTCACAACACAGTATGATGGGCAGTACGTTAGTGGTGACAAACCCGGTATAACCTAGCCTCTTGTTTTATTAAAACTCCCTAATACGCTAGGCCAACTCAAGGTCAGTCTTAACACTGAAGTGCAGCCTATCTACCCAGCCCTATGTTGGGATCGGCTTCCAGTCAGTTGCAGCTGAATACCAGAATTTTACATGGAGCCACCGCCACAACCCAATTTCTGAGAAAGATATCTCTTGGTAACTTTCGGACCACTGAAAACCCTTACTGACTATCAAGGATCTATAAAAGGCAGCCAGTTCTACAAAAACAAACACATTTGACTTAATAATGGTTGTGAAACTCACCGTCAAATTTGATGGCTCTATTGGTGAGTGTGTCAGCGAGCTTGCTGAGCTCGCTCCACAGCGCGGATTCGAGCTGCGTGCGCGCAGCTTGCGTGAGCTTCACCCGCGCGCCCGCGCCGCAGCAGCCGCGGTTGGCGCATAATTGGTCTGCGTCTGTGGGCAAATGAGAACAAAGTTAGTTTATTTTAAGCTGTATTTTAAGGTAAAATAAGAATCCAGTATGGAGAGATTCAGAAGGCATTCAGGCAGACAGTGCCGTTACAGCTGTTTACCAGTAAATTCTGAGAGAGTAGAACAATTAATTAATTGACTTCTTGTAACTGGTAAGACCAAGTCATGACCACAATCTTTTTAGTACTGATCTGTCTGTGGCTTCGACTGATCAAATCAATTGCCAATTCCATGGACCAACCAGTGCGGTAATATAGTAAATCGATACCTAATTAGTAACTACAAGTCCTATCATTAAGATTGAATACTGAATACAGTGTTAGTGTCAAGCTCTAACGGTGCAACATTTTCATTTTATATTAGTAACAGCAACTTTCCCCGCCATTAAACCATCTAAATCCTAGTAACGGCACTTATATTTCTGCCATAAACATTGCAGTTCCGAAGACATTAAGACCGTCGACATAAGAAGTTGTATACAGACGGATCAGACTGATAAAAACACAAAAAACGGGTAATTCATGATTAAAATATTTTCTTAAACTACCAGACTTCATTCAAACCTTTCGCTGTCCTGTGATCACAAACGGTTCATGGCGATTATGGACCATTACATTAGCCCCAAATTCACGAGATTCAAACATAACTGGAAAAATGTGTGTATTACTTTATTGTACATCTCTAGCTACCCTATTAACAAGTGGGATGTAATCATGTGTGATGTCTGCTTAGCTGACAAAGAAAGAAAGAAAGGAAAGATTAGGCAATTTGCTGAAACACTTCAATTCCTTTAACCCTGAACCACAGTGATGATGCCGGTTTCTTTCAATTTACACCACAATATCCGGATTTCCGCCTTCATGATTCATTATCAGCGGTCTAGATATAAGAAACTCCCTTGAATTACGTTTATATCGTTCCAAGGTATACCTAGCGGTCTAACTCATCATCTACTTGTTAAGACAGACAGTTAATTAGCTTCTGATTACTTTTACCGGTCGCTTGGACGGTATCATCGCCTACGAGCTATTAGAAGCAAGTGAGGTGACACATTTCTTAGCTGATACTTGCGTGGGATTAGAAGCAACTGTTTTGCTTTCTCTCCTAAATGAACATATCAAATTGAATGTTGTTGACTTTTTGACTTAGTAATTCTTTGTTACTTGTATTGTATTGCGTCTGTTACATCACTAAAATTGTAGATGTAGATACAACACTTTTGGGTCGCTAGTTCACTAGTCTTTGTTTGGTCGGTGTCTATGGATTGCCAATTGTCTGTGGTTGCTATTTTTAATATGGTCAAAGGTCTCGTGTCTTTTTACAATAAAGACTATAGGTATTGAAAATCCATGGTTTTTATCATCAGAAATAAACTCCAATGTCTACAGATAACGTTAGTCTTCAAATGACAGTAGACGTTCTGCGCCTACCCCAAATAAATTGGGATCATGGCAGGACAATAACTTTGATGAGTAGTCTTCAAATACTAAAATAACTCTTAACATTGCAAAGGACCAAGAACTATCGATCAACAGAAATTAGGTTTTCCACTATAAATGAATTTCGTCTCGTCTGCCAGAGAGCCAATGACATCCCGTAGTTTCGATCAGGAAAGTTAATAATTGTCGACTAGACGGGTCGACTAGGGTGCTTCGGGAGCTTCCATAGAGGGGCGAAGTGAGGGGTCCAAATAAATTTAAACATCCGTCGAGTACCGACGTTATTGCATTACTGAGGCAACGAGGGTGCGAGCCTGTTTTCTTTGATTCTTACAAAAATCGATAAATTTTGTGAAACAGTGAGTGTTGCCAGGATTAACGAACTGAAATGGCTTCTTTGGTTTTGTTATGTTTGCTTAACTTTGAGGAAGTAAGGGAGAGACGAGAGTCAATAATTATTATTTTTACATCTCAGAGAAAAAAAACATTGCATTCACGCTGGTTCCGCCAAGCGACAAAAAATTGGAGCAGAAATATGATTTTACAAGACACCTTTGATTGCCGTTCTCAGCGACCGTCGCATCAAACTCAATTCCTACTTGAACAAGTCAAAGAAATACCAATTAACGGCTTTATCTCGACTGGATGTTCTACTCAGAAACCACTTATTATTCCACTCAAGCAGTTCAATCGCTTCAACGCTGAGGAATGACATCCATCGCTCCATTAGCTCCTACTTCGTTAAACCGTCTTTAAATCAGTGGCGGCAATGGATGAAGTTCCAAGACGTTCTCTCGAGGAACGAGGAAAACGGCTTGCTTTAGCAGACAGCAACCTGTTACTTTAGCAATACTCTTAGAGTTATCTCGTGTGAAATTTTATCACCTCGTAAAGAGAACTGGCGTGAAAATTGAAGTATTTTCACAGTTCACCTTTGGCCCGATTTAGCTAACATTTATGTCTGCGTCTTCACTGAGTTTGTTGATGTATGTTGTAATTTTGTAGCGTTCGATGTTTCGAAAACTTTGTTAAATGTCGATGTTATGTATTTCAGAAATCTTTGGTTTGTCGTTCAGCCCCTTATTGCCAAGTCTTGTTACTTGGTACTACCTTGGTGCTCATTGTAGTTACACATAACTTAAGAACATAAGGTCCGCGTTCTCACTTTATCGTGACGAATAATTGACCGCTGGTTTTTAGTTGGCAAAAGTCGAGGACAACAATTATCGCGTCGTCCTATACGTGAACACCTCCATTTAAAGACACAAGTCACGACACTTAAAACTACACGATTATTTGTCGTCACAACAAAGCGGGAACGCGGTCTATCCCGTTCAGGACACCCGTTAAGTAATTTAGATTTGGTCTGCCAATTATCACGTAGTAAACGCGTTCAGTTTAGAAACAAAAGACAGTCACCCGAAAGCAAGATGGCGCACATTTGACAGTTGTCATTTGAAACTCACTTGTGTTGACAAGTAATTGCATAAGCAATCAAATCTCAATGTGAACAACGGCTCAATAAACATAATGCCTATTGAATGACTAAATCAATGTTAATTCCTCATTCCGATCGTGCTTTCTACGACTGAGACGGGATAAGCCGAAATTACTGATTTACATAGTTTGCAGACAATGGAATTTAAACCTTGTAGTGAGGTGTTAGGTTTCGATATTGAATATTTGATGACAGATTGAGTGATTTGAAGGGTGGTGCAATGCATCGAAGAACCCGGGAAATAGAATGTTTCATCTTATTTCGATGAATCTATGGTTACAATACTTAGTGAAAAGGTACCTAATGCATTTTTTCCTGAAAATGCACTTTAAATTGTATAAAATGCATTTAGCTTTACGTCAACGATAAAAGAGATCAAAGGGTCGTGTCGAACTATCTTTCATATAAATTACATTGCCGTCCTGCATTGAATCAGAAACCGGGACAACTTCCACGCAAATCAAAGTTTCAAAGCGAATCTGTGGGCAGAGACTGACATTAATTCTATCATTGCGCATTACGAGTATTACGACCGATCATCAACGTTTCGAAATCCACAATAAACTAAATCCAAGGCCAGCGCGATCTAGATAATAATTATTTAAATTAAACTTCGGTATTTGAATGAATGCACATCATGTCAAACTAGAAGGGTGAGCAATAGAAACTTAATTAGGTTGCAATAATGTTGATGTTGTTTAATTAAGGAATATTATAAATTGCATATCAAATAAATAATCGCCCATCAATACATACTCATCATTTATATTATTTTTTACACCAAATAACTTACTTCACTACAAATAAACTAAATGTTTAACAAAACTCAAACTGCAGATAATTCGAAATTATACATCAATATGACATTACTTTTTTCCTCATAATGCAATACAGTTAAATTTATTTTAGTACAAAAATACTACATACATAGCATAAATACTGACTGCACAGCAAATTTTCCATATTTCATAGCAAAATAACTATCCCAGTCGCATATTAACCAGTAAGTACAACAAAACCTGTTCATCATATTTGTCTTAGTTTTCAAGAAGCCATGCTCGGCAAATTTAATGATTATTATAACAAAAAAATCCTGTCACATTGCATTATTTCTAAAAGCAGAACAAATTAACTGAAAAAGAGAGTTATTACAATATAACGTGTTTTTTCTCGCGATATTTTAATGTCTCGAATTATTGTCAACTAAACATGCGGAAGTATCTCTGCCCCCATAATCGGGACTTGGGGCACCCCCCCGTTAGGTTAGTTAGGTTCCTTTAAACCCTGCACTCGGAAATAGGGGCCCCGCGAAGCGGGGCTCCGTCGACTACGCTTTTTAGGGGGAATATAAAGTGTTTTAAGGTTATGTTATATTAATCGGTATTTCTCAGGAATGGTGCATTATCTTTTCATGAGAGTTGTGACACTGGGCAATGGGGACCCCTCCTTCCCTCCACACCGCGTAAGTTGACTACCATCGCATGCATTTCACGAAAAATAATTCAATAAATTACAATTTTGTATCTAATTTTATATTTTTTTTGCTGATCTCATTATGTGGTAATTAATAAATAATAAGAAGACTGTGACTAATAAAATGCTGTTTTATTTAGAAAAACTGCTGTAAATAATATAAAAATAGAAGCTATATTTAAAAGAAAAAGAGTTAACATGTTTAATGTGCATTAAGATTATTAGCTGTGTATTGATGAAAAAGCTTTTGCTTTAGGAAAAATCGCTGTACGCTGCGAAAATAAATTGTAGTGTGTTTAGTGATATTTTGAGTTGAATATTTTGCTGTGCAATCAGTAATTTTGATGGGAATTCGGAATCTTATTGCATAGAAAAAGGATATTTTTTGATTTGCGTTTAAATACTACCCTTTAATTAATTTATAGTTTTTCTTGACTGACCTTCCTGTACACTGATTGTAATAATATTTCATCATCATCATCAGCCTATAATGTTCCCACTGCTGGGACACGGCCTCCTCTCAATGAGAGGGAATGGGCTATAATCTACCACGCGGGCCCAGTGCGGATTGGTAGATGTCACATGTCCGCGAATTTTTGATTCTAGGACATGCCGGTTTCCTCACGATGTTTAATAATATTTACTTAAAAAAATATGAATTACACTAACAACCAATATTTTTCAAAAACTGACTTTACGAGGACATATAGTTCCTTTTCTGAAAACATATTAAGTATCAAAATATTTCATTATTACGATCGTAAAAGCTATTCGTCACTTACAGCCATTTTCAATCACTTACTAACAAGTAACAGAATGTTGCTATCTCTGTCTGTTAGACAGATAGCTTACTGACGGTTAGAAACATAACGTCACAGAAAAGCTTTCTTTGATTTTTCTATGAATCAAGTGACAGGTAGGTAATGCAGATAAGATATTTCAAGCTAACTTTGTTTATAGCAACAATAACACTGAAAGCCACGGCTACGAGACTTAATATTAACTAACAGTTTTACGTAGGTAAGTCATAGAAAACAGCCGAGTAGGTAAATCAACTTTGCTAAACCACAAAGTAACAACTTCTAACAGTCAAAATAATACAAATGTGAGATAATCCCGCTTACCTCTTCCACATTGGACCGCAAATCAAGATGAACAGCCCTAAACTAGGGGGCGACATGTCTACCGACAATAAATGTGACTCACCGCAGCTTTGATACTAATGTTTACTATGAGACTGATCGCCGCGGAAATGTTATGAGTTTTTTCGTTTTTGGAACGCCTTTGTGGTTTTATGAATTGGATATAGCGGCTTTGGGAATTTTAGGAGATCATTCATTTGTTTCGCCGGATTCTTTATTTGAAATTCTTATTTTAGGGTGACAAAGTGGCTATCGCTTTATCACCTGAACATAAATGATTTTATTTATTTATAAGCCTTACGTATTTCTTCATCGACTTTCAACAGATTTGAAATTAAGCTTATCAGTAATCATTATTGCTGTTTGACATTGTGTCTATGCCTTCAAATTGCTGTACAGTCTTGTTAATAACCTAAAGCTAGGTTAAATCCACTGGCATTATTATTTCATCGTCTTGTATTGAAAATTCAAAATACAGACTGCGTTCTTTATTCCATTCCACTTTGCCTTCTCTTCTTTTGATTTATTCTTCTGTTTGGCCTTATTATTTAATACCGCATTAGATATACTATCATAATGCATGTATTCATCTCTTACGACATAAGCAGATGCATTAGTAACAGCTTATAAATTTCAAGAACTAGCTTAATGTCATGGTCGTTTGATAGGTGTACCGTTTCATAGGTGTACAATAGGTAATTGTATCAAATTCAATATTCAAGTTGTTGTTGGTCTAATCGATACCTTTCTTCGAACTTATACACCATAAAGCCACATCAATCATTGTCTGGACATTCTTCAACGTCAATCGCTCCATTATCATACACGTCGTCCATTAAATTAGGATGTTTGGGTGTGTTCATGTGCCAACATCCAATATCCATTACCTACGTCTTAGAAAAAAAAAGCATAGGTATTTCGAAAGATACACGATTTGGTTCGAAATTCGAAGCAAAAAGTGACATTTGACAGCAATGACAAGCCAAGTGACGTAACCAAACCGTTTTTGCTTCTTTCATCTAAAACTCTGATTCGTATTTTGAATGAATCTTGAAGTATGATCGTGCACAGCGCCCCCTCTCGTCCTGGGGCGATGCAAACGCAAACAAACATCTCCCCCGGATAGACTGTTTGAACAAGCTGCGCATGATTTGATTTCGGATTCCGACTTATGAATATATTTTCGAATATTGTTATAACTACGCCGTATGGTGTGACGACCTTTGCTTGACTGTTTGTGTTCTTTTCTCTTTTTTTAGGAAGCCATGTTTTGAAATGACGCCAGTTGATTTGCCAACACTAGGTCATCATTTTTCTCAATATTTTAAAATGTAATTACAGCAGTCATTCTCCAGTCCAGTACATCCAAACCATGGAAATTGTAAAATTACACAAGAAACGCCTTAGCAAAACACAGAACTTGCTAAGTCACCCCGATACAGCCGAGAAATTATTGATCATCGATACCATAGACTCATACATAGACGGCGACCAAAACAAATGATCA
Organism: Xestia c-nigrum; assembly: GCA_916618015.1. Taxonomy (NCBI): domain Eukaryota; kingdom Metazoa; phylum Arthropoda; class Insecta; order Lepidoptera; family Noctuidae; genus Xestia; species Xestia c-nigrum. Next base: position 5,455,221 of record OU745246.1, on the reverse strand, counting down.
ACTAATAACAACCTGTCATCACAGAAGGCACATGATCATGATAAATTCAACAGGCTTCTGTTAGATGAACCGTTACTAAGCAATGCAGTATCGATAGTCGATACATCTTGCGTATTACTGCTTGGTCATAATGTCCATAGATGACAACTGCAACTCAATATGGTCTGATAGATGACGGTCTACATACCTAGGAGACAAGACAAGAAGGCTAGAATAACGGACCTTCTTTGTGATCCTTCTATGCGTAGGTCTAAACCAAAAGCTGCAGCCAAATTAAGGTTAAGTCCTGAAGCAGACTGATGTTGATAAACCATAGGCTACTGACAGACAGATCGACAGGGACGAATCGATATTGGTAGAAGCGATTGTTCTAAGGCTAGAAGACTGATGGTGATGTAGTGGAGATTATTGGAGATGGTCAGTGGCTTTCATAAATGGTAGTTGCCGCACTAATATATCGGTAATATTGTAATGTCAGGTCAGATGGAAGAGAGATGAATGGAGACTCGTCATGTGAAATCGCCTCAATATACGGACACTGTTAGTGTAGTGTACTGTCCTAGTGTGAACCGGCCCTAATTAACATTTATGAAGATGAGTGAGGGTAGTTGAATAAACGCCTTCACTTGGCTGTCGCGGTACCTCCAATACTTCAGTCTCTCCGCGACCACGGCTGGTGCAATCCGGTCGAAACGTCGGAATTAAATTAAAGGTAAATCGCGATAAATACCCGTATTCATATGTTTTATAATGTGTTCTGATCGTGAAAGTTTAAAAAAGACAGATGGAAGATGACTGCAAGTGTATATCGAGATTTTTATGAAACAGATGGTTTTTTTTGACTATCTCGGAGTTGTTCAGATCGCTGAGAAATTTCTTCCTCTGAAATGCCAATGAATTCAAAGTTAGTCAATATATCTTTAATCTACTAGACACAACAGATCAAGATCATGAACAAGATCTCAATAAATGACAAGTTTACGGGGATTAGTCTCGTTACAGATTCAGGTGCAAACGGTATCTAAACGCACCAAGATAAGCACTGTTTACACTCTGACGACCCAAATACTGTTTCGAAATGGGAGCAGTTTTACAAAATGTTGTGTTATCTTTTGTTATTTTTGTGATTTATTATATTTACATTGCGTGTTTTATGGTCATTGTAAAGTTACTGTTCGTGCACTGGCTTTGTGGATGCAAGTTTGGTTACGTTTGCCGAGAACGAAATAGTTAGAAGAAAGGAGATTTAACTGTCTATGGTGCATTTCTTTTTTCTCTTTGATTTTTTATGCGTGGTGAAAAGTAGGACTGGGGGCGAGTCTGTGGGGATGAAAGTTCGCCTAAATATCTTCAATCATTGCTAAATAGACGTTCTGCAATACAGACCATCTGATAGTTGGACGTTTTGCTACATAGACATTTTGCTAATTAGACTTACTGTTTATTAGACGTATTATTTTAAACACATATGAAATTGTCTGTGGAATAATAATGTAAAAACAAGATGGCTGCGGTGCTTTCGAGTACATACACAGCACTATACACATAAGTGATGGATGGGTACAAACACATCGCTTACGAGGCACCTTAATACCTTAGGTAACTTACTTTACCTACGTAAGTATAGTAAATCTGTGTTAAAACTAAACCCCCGACATTAAGTTTTAGTTAAAATAATTCATAATCTGTGGCGCGGTGCAACCCGACCAACCGACTCAAATGAGTTTCATGCTCCATTTAATATAACGAATATACCTTGTCGATAGCTATTAAGTTACATTCATTAATGATATGGAAATATTTAATGTCTCCATTACGTCTGCTACTAACTTGAATATCCTCTCAATTAGTAGGCATACGACGTTTCGGTAATAGACGCCCACTTAGCATTTAGTCCTTCATTAGCATTTACGTCAGTTTCTAAATCAGCTTCTCTAATTTAGTTATTTTCATCTTCGGAATTTTAGTTCTTCAAAGCACGAATATAGCTTTTAAGATACACTTCACAATCTTAATACCTATAATATTTAAAATCTCTACTAATATATCCGTCTTGATAAACTATTTTATCAAACCACCAATATAAACTTTTTCATTACTCATACTCGAAAAGTAGGTCTGAAGTTGCCTGAAGAGCGATTTGAAAGTAATACTTTTCAGCCCTAGGGAGAATCGCTTTCAACTGACAGCTGTCAAATTATGAAAAAAAAAATAGTTACATTTTCTATACAGCCTCTAAATTACAGCGCAATCTAAAATTAAAATAATATAAAATGCTGTATTAATTAAATATACTTACAGAAAAAATGAACATAGACGGGAAAGCGGCAATCCGATCTTAATTTTCTTTTCGAGTTGTTTCGTGTTTTTATTTTTATTTTCCTTGTATTCGTAATGAAAAGCACAGTGTTTACCTCGGGTTAAAGACTTATATAGTCCCTCGACCTATGTATTAGCGCCCGCGCTACGCTTGTGCGCCAAACCCCGTCTCGGGACTAAATAAGTTACTTCCACCCCTAGGATAACAATGTACTATTAAATAACCTAGGCACTTTATTTTTTTTATCATCGAAAAAAGCTCCTTATTTCTACATTAACCATCAAAATGTCGTGCAACCGTTCGTCTCTAACCCTAAACTGCAGCGGTGTACAATTCGGCCCATTCGTGCGATTATATCTAACACTATTAGTTTAGGAATGCGTCTGGCAGGCCACACTGACTTATCTCAACATTATCACGCATGATTTCGCTTACAAATAGCCGTGATAGACTAAATATCCATGTTCACTGAAACTAAGCGACAACTAAATATTATTGCACCGTTGTAATTTCAACTCTAAACGCAAAGACGAACAACGAAAATCCAACTGAGAGCATTTATTTGTTACTAAGACCTGGCATAAAATATTCTAAATAGTAACACGCCAGTTAAAGCTAAAACTGTCAGATTCTAAATTCAAAAATGCTACAGGCATCGTAGAAAAAAATGTGCCTAAGTAAAGTTATAAGAAGAGCAAGTATTCCGGAATGCGTACAGTCTACGCATATGTATAAGGCCGTCACTTGTAAGGGAATTCGTGTGGACCTACGTGATGTGCGTGGACAAATGCGATGCCTCGGAGGGAGCACAATGAGGAGGTAAAGAAGGCCCACTCACTCCCAAGGCCTATTCTATAAAATGAGTAAGTTTCTACATAAAATTACTGTGATAAAATGGAGGCTTCTCTATGTAGATGTTGTATAAAGATAAGCAGTTTGGTTAAGGTTATTGCGTGTCCTATTTTTCAGGTTACAATCATTACTTGGGTCTTTCGAAAATGTGGTCTTATGTTAAATTAATACCAGAACCAGCAATTTTGCCAAACCTTCTCCTGTCTTACTTCCAGCCAATTCAGTTATATTCTTCTGATATGATATGCTGTGGTGTGACGGTTCACTGCAATAATCTTTCCAAAACGTCAAAAGCACATGGTTGAATTCTTCCAAAGATGAATTCTCGGTCTTTCGCCAATTCATAAGTAATACTCGTACCTAATGGCTTATACATAAAATAATATTGTTTAAGTCTGTAAGCGATTACGAACAAAAATAGTTTCGGAAAAGCTTCTAGCGCCTATTCTATGGAAATTCGTTGTAGAAATATGAGACACTGGGTGAAAGCACTACGTTCCTTCAAGGAAGCTTATTTGAGAGTCTGTGCGAGACTTCGCCAAACATAAAGTAGACCTTCTTTAAATCTCTGCTTTGTCTACGGCATGCCCTAATGCCGTTCTTCACACCACAGATACGGCCATCGGTGTTTTTGGGAGCTCTAAGATTTTATCTGTGCGTTTTTATTGTCACGACGCGTAGTCGCGTAGTTGCGTGCCCTACGCGGTCGCGGTCGATAGAGTGATAACCTTTGTTTTGTGTTCGTTGTTTAAAAAGTGAAGAGAAAGGAGGTATGAGTGGTGTACTGAATTTCGTGTACTAACATTGAAGAAGACGACACACGTACTTGTTTTCCAACAAGTCCCTGTAACAGCAGAGACATCGATTTCTTTTAAAAATCTAGTATACGTCGCGTTGTAATGAATTTGGAGGTGAATCAAAAATATTGAGCTGGTTTTTTCAACACGTTGATGGACGGAATGAATATGGACAAACCCAAAGAAGAAAGCTACACTTTACAGCTACAACACCAAAACTTATAATCCCAGCGGATCTTTACCAAAACAGTAATTATGATACAGCAATATCCCGCCGAAAATTTAACAAAATTAAAGGCTTTTTAGCGCAAAAAGTAACAGAACACCAACTCAAGCACACTGAACGTATAATTAAACCTTTCGAACTTTAGTTTCATGATAATCAATCTTTGTTTCGCGCCAAACTTAACCCTTTCCCCGCCAGATATGGGCAATTTTGACCGGCAAGAAGCATCCCGACTGGATTGTCTAATTATAAAAGAATTCGCTTATGCGTCATCCTTTATTTATCTGGCGAGAATCTGGATCCGACCACTGGCAAGCAAAAAGAAACGAGTTAGCTTATTATTAAAGGCGTTCGAGTGCATTCCAAGTTTGCAGTTTACTGAATAGGCTATCGTTTCATGGGTATCGAAAGATACCAAAGAGTCAGAGTCCAAAGAGACCTCCTTATGTCACAAAATAAGGAGGTCTCTTTGGAGCAATTGAATAGAGATTGTGGAAGAAACTATTGAATCGTAATTTTATACTCAAGATTGTGCCTACGGGTAATAAACAATAAAACATAACTACTTACATTACAACATTATTAGTATTTCATGAGTCTTACACGAAATTACAGATACAAATATGTGACTTCGCAAGACGCAATACTGGCCACAACGGGCATTTCGCCTTATGTGGTTAATAATTGACCCTCCGAATGTTGAACCTACTTCATATCGAGTAAAGTTTGCCCATAAACAGTCTTGTGTTGTAAAATAAACGTTTATTTTGCAACGACACATCGTACATCTGCCAATTTCATTGTCTCCATGGATAGTTTTAGTGGTTTTAAAGTCTTTAAAACAATCTAAAAGACTAAGGCCTATCACATTCACGACGATATTAACCCACATTACAAGCTAACCATTCACCTGCAAGCCGCCAGATGACCACAAAGTTTTATGACCGCGTAAAACACTTCAACACGAGTATTCTCACAAAGAACCACTTCCATAGCTCCTCTTACATTATAATCTCCAATTAACTTGTAACAAAGAGAGCAATGGACGTAAATCCCGTCGTTGGTCGGTCAACGTGTGAAGGCAGGGCTATAAATGCAACTTAATCTTCGACATATTTATTGTGCACTAAATATAAAGTGGGAAATCTAAGATGGCTGCCGAGGCGCCGGTCTGCAATATAATTTCTTTAGGGCAAACCTCCACGGTGAAATATTTCATAGCTGTTTATTTATTTCGCTCACTTTGACTTCAAACCAATTAAATAACGCCATGTCTTTGAAATGTCTTGCTGCAAAGCACATTGACAGCGGCTAATTTATACGTCAAAAGGCACAAGCAAGTAAATGGAGTAAATTGAGACATCATAACCTGCTTCGTTATCATTAAGCACGAGGCACAGACACCTCGGCACGTTCGACTTTAGAGTTTAATGGGTCTGTGGGACCATAAAGTCATTAAGATAAAATGTAACTCATACGCCTCATTAAGGAGCTTGGAAATAACTTGCTTTGCGGGTTCATAGCTTTGTATGAAGTAAACATCATCATATTAAAAACTTTCCTCGTGTCATAGCTTTATATGGAGTCAAGCACTTAATACTGCGTAAATTAGCCGTCCTATAAATCCATATCGTTGTCAAGTCGTCGCAAAAAGCCGCCAACGCCTCGCCGTTGACTCGGGATTATTTTATACAGTCCGAACTGAATCAATGACTCACTGAATAACGCGGCAGAAGAAGGGTTAAGGCGAATATTGTTTTTATCAATTTAATATGGGATTTAAATTATAGTATTGAAACATCGCATAAGTTTTGTTTTAAATGCTTTTAGTCGGTTAATTTCTCATACGAGTAGGTAATATGATAAGTAGTTTTGACTTTCATATGTAATTGACGAGAGATACTAACATTTACGAAATTAATTTTACCTAATTCTCTCTCGTTACATTACTTAGAGTGCTTTCAAGAGATTTGTAACTTTACCTAATGCTTGTAATTTTATTAGTCTGGCTTACAAAGTGCGTACTCGCGTACTCGTATAACAAGTCCTTTTAATATTCTCAGACGAGTACCTTCTAGATGAAATTTAACCATAAAGTAATGCGTAGACTCTAGTCTATAAAAGCAAAAGTATAAGGTACACCATTCAACCTTATAGCTCTTCCAAGGATCTTTTGGAGCTCGAAGGAGGTCGACATGGGGAGGTGGGGGAAGGTGGGGGGTAAACATTTGGGTAACACTCGGAAATACTGTCCCTTCATCTTGATAATACACTAAAATGACCTTTATTATCCTTACGAAAAGGTTAATTTCACAGGCAAAACAACTGCGCAACGACTGTGTTACTATATTTGAAATTTTCATTACAAATATTTCGAAAATAGAAACATGTCACTCACGCGCCAAAAGATCTGTGTACAGCTTTACTTTTCAGTTCATTATTCGTCCTGTACGTTGCACATATGGCCATTTATTATAATAGCACCATAAACAAGTAACACAGGGTCAGCGCAGTGCTTGCCGGAAAGAGGAATCGTCCGGAACGGCAGCCGCGTTCAGTCACAGACGGTCGGTTCTTCCGGCCGCGGAAACACACTTGTCTTACATTGATGGTTTATTCAAACTGCTAATTTGTAGGCCTAATGATTATCGGAATCGATTCAATTGTTAATCGATTCGATTTTAAATGGTTTACGGTCATCATCATAGTGTGGTTTCGTTTTTATAGGAGAGAGCTTAGGCTGTGTTTGCACTTGATATAATTTTGGAGTAAAACCACAGGTAAAACAAACTAACCATTCATATAGCTGTTGTGAATTTGAAGCCTTATTATTGGTTATTTTGACACATCTCTCGCTAAGTATCCTCGCTCATCTCTGGTGTAAACGCAGTCTTATGTAGGAATTTACTTTTTTCTGTATTATATGTAATCGGTTAAGGTTAAGATGCACCATGTAGCCCACGAAATTCAAATTTTCTTACGTTTTTTTTTGCAATTTGCAAACCTAGTTTTATGGTGATGAAAATATCGTTTCGATTGTAAGACGTAAACTGTATGTACCTACTTAGTTGCAGAATTGTAATCATCAAAATCATCAATACAACACTCCAAGTTCACAAAGGTCTGAGGATGACCTTGAAAAAGGTCAAAGTCGCGCAAATTGCAAAAAAAACGTATGAAAATTTGAATTTTGCGGGCTACCCTGTCGGTTTCACCATAGAACGGGATTTTTATTAATCTATACTACTTAATATTATAAATAAAGCAGAAGAGTTTGTTTGTTTGGTTGAACTCGCTAATCTCGGGAACTACTGGCTCGAATTGAAAAATTATTTTTGTTTCGGATAGAGTGATAGACCATTTATCGAGGAAGGCTTTAGGCTATATAAAATCACGCTACGACCATTAGGACCGGAGCAGGAATGAAAAATGTTGCCAAAACGGGGTTTTTTTTTCCTTTCGTTTTTCTCTCTTATGTGACGCAGACGAAGTTGCGTGGGTCAGCTAGTTTTATACAATAGCTGCGGGATTTTGCAGTTCAATATTTTTGCGATAGAGCTGAAACATTTCTTTTAATAATTATTGTTTAATCACATTTAACGTCGAGTCATGAATAAGGGTCTGGGGCCAGCAGAGGGTTATGTCAGACTATAATCACTAAAACCTCACTGTTTCTACTACCGCCATGTGTCACTCGACTGAGTTATATTTTACCACAAATAATTATACCGCAAAAGCCACAAATTATGATTGACCACTTGATCAGTAATTACAGCATAAATACTGGATTTCTTAACTCCATACTCAACTGAACTATATTAGTACTTATTTTAAATGTTTCCGTGTGTCAACAAGAACAACATTATTTTGATATTATTTAAAATGTCTCAATACTATAAGTAAGGAAACAACAACAACCCAACTCTGGGTTAAGCTCGCCTTTGTACATAAGCTATATTATTGCAATTAATATGTTACCATTTAGAAAATAACTCATCAAGTAAATAAATGTAAAAACACTGTGTACTGCGGTTAAGAACAATGCCATAACTAATAACGACAGATAGCACCAGTTCAATACATTTAAATCTATCCATACTTTGTTTGTCTGCATGACTAACGACTGTTCCATACATCGATACTCGGCAGCTCTACCTATCTGCTCATAATGTTATACGTAACTAGCTGACCCACGCAACTTCGTCTGCGTCACATATGAGAGAAAAACGAAAGGAAAAAAAAAACGCTTTGCCAAACATTTTTCATTCCTGCTCCGCTCCTAATAATCGTAGCGTGGTGTTATATAGCCTAATGCCTTCCTCGATAACGGACCAACACAAAAATATTTTTTCAATCCGAGCCGGTAGTTCCTGAGATTAGCGCGTTCAACCAAACAAACAAACAAACTCTTCTGCTTTATAATCTTAATATATATAAATCTCGTGTCACAATGTTTGTCCTCAATGGACTCCTAAACCACTTAACCGATTATAATAAAATTCGCACACCATGTGCAGTTCGATCCAACTTGAGAGATAGGATAGTTTAAATCTCAAATTATGAGACGCAGACGAAGTTGCGCGAGTCAGCTAGTATTAGTATAGATAATCAAAGCCTGACATTGGTCAGACTGTGGGCATCGATCGACACAAACTCATACATCAGATACATCAAAGTAATTAGTTAGTAATCCATCAGCAAACGGTAGTGTTTCCGACGTGTGCATGGAGCATTCGATATGCAGTAGTCACGCAAAGAACTAAACTAACTAAAGAAAAAATCTTGTAAAATAACTAGCAACCCCCCCCCCCTGCTTCAAACAGCGCCACCTACCGGTTCCAAAAACATCCTATGTTTCACGCTGAAGCTATTCACAAAATTAAATTGAAATCTGCTTAAACATAAACATAGTGACACAGGATTTTTCGTACAGGGTGGGAGACTGGCCCTTAAACGGTTACCACGGATTCTACTAACTATTCATCATCCTGAAGGAGGCGGGGCTATATATAAATTATGAAGAAAGTTGTAATCGGTAATAAAAAAGAAAAAACGTGACCGTTTTAGCGTAGTCGGTATTGCTCCACCCTGTATACTACAAATCTTAGACTATCAGGAATTACCGATAGCAACACTGACTGTTAATTCAAACCACCACTGTCCTTTCTTGTTCCTTTGATTTCGCAGTACCATGACCTTTATTTTCGTGGCCATAAGGTTTATGTCAGAGATAAAATAAGTGTGGAAGTATACGACAGCTTTTATTGCCCTGTTCCACGCACTGTCCGAAGAGGTGTACATACTAGGCCCGAGGGGACAATAACATCACTATGAGCCTCTCGATGGGGCCAACTCGATTACTGAAGTCCATTTGATGACTTCATTGTGTCGATTATTATTATTTTCTTACAAAAAAGCTTTCTGTAATAGTCGCTGTCGGTGCGAGATCGCGCGGGTGGTCCATGTAATTACAACCGTTTCTATATGCCCTTTCTCTTTCACACCTACGATGATAGCGCACTAAATGTGCGTTGTACTACTTAAACTCACATGGCAATCGCTCTAATCCGTCTTTCGTGAGATATGCAAACAATGGGTACCGATACTGTGTCAACTAATATAAATTATTACATGAGAAAATATTCTGTTAAAGTGAATTTTTAATCAAAATATAATTATTTTAAAATATCAGCGGTCTTTGTTTACTCTCATAATCTTGAATACCTCGGGTTAACGGAGAAAGTTCAATAAAACCGTTGATAGTGTCTCACAAGTTGATACGATACAAATGTCTTATGAATGACCTCACATTAAATAAGTCGTTGGGCCATCGACATTCTCCTTCAACTTTCGAATAAAAACTCTAGATTCAAACTCCTTCGTATAGTGAAGATGATTCTTTTGGCTTTTTTGAATGTCATTTTCTGGTGATATGATATTAAAAAAAAACTCTGCGTAATCCGCGTTAGTTCAAACTTCGAACTATGGCCTTACGCCAAAAGAATCATGCAGCATCATACCACAGACTATACTCCTAGTGTTGTACCAGGTGGTACCTGCGTGGTCATTTGACATTTCTCCAAGTGTCCGCCCTCCCCATGGTTCGTGCTTCGTCGGTAATTTCCGACCTAATGTATCCTACGCAGGTGGTCGGCCGGCATCCCGTCTCTAATTATGTAGTTTTCACAAATAAACAGCGTCCAAGGTACCTATTTGGAAATTATATCATTCCATTATAGATAATCGGTTTGGGTCACTATCGATTACAGATAATAATCGATACAGTGCGGTGACCGCAGATGCCAAACTGGTGATGACACCATGAATGAACAATGGAATCCGTGATTGGCTTTAGAACGAGAAAAGCTATGTTTTTCATTGTTATTTAGTTTGAGTGGGCAAGTGACGATGGCTTCGTTTTATTAGATACAGATTACTTCTGCGTACTTCTATCAATCGTAGTTTATTGTAATTTTATTCTGCATTTTCCACGGTTTCAAAAGTAGACAAAACTTAAAAGATTATTAAAGGTTTTTAATGCTTAGAGATCATGGTCATACCATACACTAGTCTAACAGATAGGACTTAGGTTATATTTGTATGATGGTGGCCGTGCCCAGAGCCCGACCAGATTTTACTGAAACTTAAATCAACTCCAGTTTCAAAGAGAAATGTGTCACTACATTGGCTCAGGATCCGAAGACATTCGTATTTGATGTAGCTATTTTTGCAAAAGAACGTTTCCAAGTTTCCATTTCAAACTTTTCCGAGTTATGGTCGCAATCGAATTCAAAATATAATATTATTGAGCATAATCAAAGACTTCTTGTTTGCTTGAAAGCTGTTTAACTAAGCGCGCTTTCCTTTTCAATGCGATCTGTTCAATTAAACTTAGTATGTAGGCACAGAGCTGGTTTAGATAGGGCTGATGGCCATTTTAGATGGGTTTCACCAATAATCAGGGGGTCTAAAATCACCACTTTAGTAGAATCTAAAAATGAATCACGTTGATTGATGATGATGATGATCACGTTAAAAAAAAACTTAAAATGGTCGTTGTGAGAATTATTAAGAATTTTAAAATTTTGTTCTATAAAATTAATCACGAAAATTAAAAATTCTTAAAATGGACTTTATGACAATGGGGACAAAGACCATTTTAAGAATTTAATTTATTTTAAGTGTTTCATTAACGTTTCTGCTAAAGCGGCCATTTTAGACCCCCAGTAAATGTAAACGGCGCCGTGTTATTTAAAAGCTGGCAGTGTCGGCTGTAGAATATTGAAAACTAGCGGACGCCACGCGGTTTCACCAAGGTAGTTCCCGTTCTCGTGGGAGTACGGGGATAAAATATAGCCTATGCTATTCGCTGATAATGTAGCTATCCATTGCTGAAAGAATTTTTCAAATCGGTCCAGTAGTTTTTAGGTTTATTCGTTACATACAAAAATACAAATCTTTCCTCTATAAAATACTAGCTGCGGCTTCACCCGCGTAAAATTATATACAAAAACCTTCCTCTTAAATCACTATATCTATTATAAAAACACTGCATCAAAATACGTAGTTTTAAAGATCTAAGCATACATAGGGACAGACAGACGCGGCGGGAGACTGTTTTATAATGTGTAGTGACTAAGAAGTATAGACGATAGTTCTTGAGCGCCATTATTGGTGAAATTCGCACTGTGTTCAAATTCAGAAGTTAGTAACTGTGTTCAAATGCAGAAGTTGATAGTCCGAAAGATTTTTTACTAACTTTAACTGCAATTTGTCCTAATAAACTTTTTTTTTGCTGAATTTATAAGAATAGGTACAGCAGTTATCATCAGGAAAAAATATTTGACTGAGGTTAAGTTTTCGTTTAAGGTTATTCGTGATAGAACACTATCAATGAATTATTGTGGGTACCATTACCTACCTATCTTTCGTCGAATTAATATCGTTGTTAGGGGTCGTAGGTTGCTATGTTTAAAATCTGATTTAATCGTCCAATCTTCAATAAAGACGCAACAAACAACAATGAATTTGAACTTAGAACAATTTTAACAATCAATATTCACTGCAGACTGCTATTCAGTACCTAAACTAAACAAACAGCAAACAAAAAGTTTTCCTCAAATAAATTTCTAAGTACGTGGCACCCCTGATTTTGAGGGGTTGCTGCGAAAATATTAACGCTTAGAGAGGCTGAGTGGCATGAAATGAAATGATTACCCCACTTAGCAGAGGCGATAAGAGTGCCCTCTACCGCTGCCCGACATTTTATTTAGAACTTTGCTTATTTTTGCTCTGTGTTTTTTTTTTCTTTTAAGCTGTGGGATTTATCTTGAGCCTTATAACTTTTTTTTGTGTTGCTATGTTGCAATATAAAAAAAGTTAACTGTTTTACTTTTAAATTAAATGTGACGGATACAATTTGCAAATGTCAGATAAGTACATCTATGTCAAACGCATTCCGCTAACTACGGTGTAATAAACGGTAGTAAAACAACTGTTTATTGGTCAATAAACGCTAAATAATACGCTTGTACTAAGAGAAGGCATAACGCGACTAATTACGACTCTTTCACTTCAACTGCTGTAGGTACTCAAGATTTTAAATTAATTGTCTGTTTTTGCGGTATATTCGTACGAATTGCCATTTCGTTGGCATGCTACGTAAAAGGTATTATCATCGCGTGCAAGTTAAACTTGTCTTAAAGACTAGCTGGAAAATGTTGCCAGAATTGAAAAAAATAAGTAAGTAATAAGTAATATAAACTTTATACCATTTATCACTAACGGAAAGGATAGCGTTTGTTTTAATAGCGGATCTTGAAAGTGAATTTGATGCGGTTTTCACTCGTTGAGGATAATTTATTCGTGGAAACGCGGAACATTTAAATAAATGTGGTCTATTAAACATGTAGGTACACATTGTTACTTAGTACAAACAGTAACAAATAAACACCTTGAGAGGTTTATTTTACCTGAATTAATAAATACACCAATAAGAAAAATCTAAATGATTATTTTACGATCGTCTTCTGATGTCAATGTGTTTATTTTACCAAAAAATCGTTTCGTGGTAAAGGGTGTTATCATAAGCCGCGGTTGCCATATTAAAAAAAAAACATGTTTTCAGCCTTTTTGGTACGAGTAGTTCTATCGCCAATGCCACATGTTTAAAAAATGTTTGTATATTTTCGGAGTCACTTTGTAAGTGCCGCTTGTGAAATAATAAAAATGTCGTAAAATTTGGGAGCACCCGAGATTCTTATCGATGGTTGGACGGATCGGGAATAATAACGAGACGGAATGTTGCCTGTTCACTTTACAAGCAAATTGAATTGTTGTTGTTTATTGGATCGATCAATAAATTTTATGTTATTGCCTTTGTAGGAGTAGATACAATTAAATTGTCAAATTGCCTACTTGTTGCTGAGTTTGCTTCCGCAATAAATAAATTGGTTTGCGTCTTCTTGGTTTACAGTATTTCTGAGATAAAGAGAATCCATTACTGATGAAAACGTATTTAATTCTGAGGAAAATGGCGAAAGGGAATTTTTGAAAATAAAAGAGACGGTAGATGGAATATGTGCAAGATGACATGGATAGAAAGGAGGTGTTAGCTGAGATGACAAGTAATTAGAGAAGAATGGAAGAAGAAGACAATACTGCGTCGACTCCAAATAAATTTAAACTTACAAATAACAATTCTGATACCTAATTTATCTATTTAAATGCTATAATGTATCTGGACTGAACGATGACGTTATCAGCGTGTGTAATGGTTGTATCGAACGTTGTCCTGACTGTCAACTGTCAGTGTCAGCCAAACTGTCAGCGTTTGCTTCGACATGCAACATCTTGATTAACATTAATTAACACGTTTTACGCTGATTTTTTTTAACTTGTCCAGCTGCGCTTTTTATTAGGTGGGTAAATAATCTAGGACGAAGTTCAGCATTATGGGTTAAAACAGTTGTAGAAGTATCAAAAGTTAAGTTCAATTATGTGCACTTCTCTGGTTTTGAACTTCAAATCAGCGGTCTGCGGTTTAGAAATAGTTGTCATTATTTTTGTAATAATCTCGATCTTCTCGCCAATATCCAAATCCACCTTTAAAATGCTAATGTCAGTGTTGTTTTGTTTTTTTTAAACAGAAAATAAAATATTTATGCAAAGAGAATACATATTGCATTGCCATTTTGAACTATGAATATACATTTTATTCATGCATGATCTTCACATTTGAGTATCCTTCGTGTTATTGGCTAACAGTGTAATTTTTTAATAAATAATTTAATATGTTTTAATAAATATTTATGTCACGCACGCGAATAACTAAATTGATCGTTTTGTATCTAATGAAATCGACATTAAGTTGATTAAGAACCCTAACCTTTGGTTTTAATAAATGCATTATTATTAGAATTATGTCAATTTTATAAAATAATTCAATAATCGTCTCTCCTTCTACTTCGATTATAACTATTCTGATTTTACATAATACAGATTATTTCCAGCATACTGATTTGCCAATAAAATGATATTATAATTATGATGATCGTTCATCCGTAGGATGACAAATTCATGGGTCCAATGAAAAAAAAAATGAAAAAATTGTAAAATTAAGTACTACCTACTCCTGAAAATACAAATTTCCTTACGTTTTTTGCAATTTGCAGGTCAGGTGTTGTATGTTGATTAAAATATGATTTGCAACCGAAACGAATTCGACTTTACTGAGTTACAATCATTAAAATCATACATAATTATAGAACCCTCTAAGTTTATTAAATCCCATTGGAAAAAAGAACCTAAGATTATTAGAATTTTAATTTCGCACTTTCTTTGAGCTTCCCCCGCAGAGTTTCAATAGTGTTCAATTATGGTTGACTGAAATATAACTTCCAATTTACAGACAAGTCAGTTTTACGACAAAGCATGTTATTAGGTCCCTATTGTTCGCAATGGTACATACAAAATTACCCATAGATCAACGTTCATTACACAGTTTTTTTTGCGTGTCTCAATAGGACCCAAATGGTTTGTTGGAGGTTTCCTTTTTAAAAATCACTTGACATTTGTGCGTATTTTACACTTTCGTAAAATGGGAATAGCGTATTGTTTGAAGTATTCCTCCCCAGTCAGACGTCAGTACAATGTTAGTGCATGTCTGCAAATTATCGTTCATAAAGACGCAAAAATGTTTGTGCTTTCTTTGGCGTTCGGTTACACTGCTGCAAGTGATGGTGCTTCTATTTGTCATACACTCATGGATTCCGTAGGTTTATTTCTACAAACCGAATTCCAAATCTCTTGGTGGAAGTTACTTTGAAAAATATTTTTTTGATAATACGCTTTGCCCGCGCCATCACTCCCAGCGTGAGATTGTCTATTTCAAAAGGCTATGAGCTAAAAAACAACTCATATCTATTGCTACTGCTAGGTGAAAGGACAAGCGAACAAATCGAAACACAATCATTTAATTTGGTTTGCATTTAAAATTTTGCCAGCTTTGGCAACATAGAAATATAAAAAAAAAACATGATAATTATCTATGATTGGCAATGATTGAGAAAGTTCATTTTTTGCAAACACGCACCAAAAAGCCATTACATTAGTAGTTAAAACACATATTGGTTTTCTTATGTATTCCCAACGCTGAATGTAAAATCTGAATTCACTGAATCCTAACTTAAGAAATGCGGATCCGTCTACGTTACTAGACTTACTAGCATAGTATAGAATACATTTTATTATCCATTGTTCTACAACTACTGTTCGCCGACGCAGAAATGCAAAAGCCGAGCCGTAATTTACATTTTATGCTTGAACACATTATGCGCTCGCTAGGGAGAATACGTAGGGTCACAACTGCGTAAAATTTAAAAACCATAATTAACGCACATTTTAGAGGCTGTATATCTACGCATAGACAATGGAAAATAAAACGACAGCAACAACTATTTTGCCCGCCAAAATTAGATTTCGAATGACTAGTGTCAAATAAAATACGAACAAATATAAAATAAAGCCAGTTATGCCCATTCTTTTTTTTTAATAATAATTAAAAAGGCTTTAAATCAGCGCCTTATTTTCCCGTGCGCGTAATAAATGTTGTCCGAGGGAAAATGGTTACATGGCGGTCGTAAAGTGGCTGGCAACCCGTCATTACTTGATGCATTATTGCAAACTTAAATTACGATGCACGCCTTGCTTGTACTTCAATGTTTTTTGCACTAGCAAACTTGATGGTGAAACCTACATTTTAAACACATGAACAATATAATTAATAATGCCAATTAATTAAATGAGAAACTCGTGATGTTGTTAATTATATGTTATCGAAAAAATAGGTATAAGCACTAGTTTTTGATCATTAAAAATAATGATTTGTTTTATGGGCTTATCATACTTTTTTGATAAAATTATTTCGCATTTTTTTTTTCTAATGAAAGTATGATTAGCGCTTTTTAATTAAGTATTCGAAGGTTAGTTCGTAATAAGATTATTACGAAAAACCCGCCTGAAAAAATAATGACTAGTGTTAATTAATACTGACTTATCTGTCATAATTTTTAATAATTAGAATATTATAACATATTTTATCAAATGATTTAAGCAGTAATCAGCAATGATTACTTCGATTTATGAAAACATGATAGTTAGCCCTACTTTCCTCAATAATTACCATTTTTTTATTATTATAGTGCTTACAGTAAAATGTTTAATTAAAACGAAAGCAGAATTTGCATGACTAAAAGGTGTTAATTATATCTGTAGTGCGTTATGCTATTCATAAGGTAATAAATAGTTGTGTGTGCCCGCATCCGGCCGTAAACCGAGTTATAACTATTGTCGCCCTTCCATTGAATAAAATTGTTGAATAAATGTCACACAACACACAAATAAACAACAATAAACAGCGTGAGACTTGAGATTAAAATCTAAGCTCAGTGAAAATTAATTTTGACAGAGTAAATTATCGTTTCTTGTAGTCAATTACTGAACCCGAACAAAACTGAAAGGCTGAACTGAATTTAATGAACGCAATTTAACCTCTAAAACCTTGTTTACAAGTAAAAAAAAAAACAAAACAAACTTTTTCATAAAGCATAGACAAACGTCAGACAGTCTCATTTAATTTACGATCTAATCACAACGGTTACGAGGTCATTAGGAGATATTTTAACTTGTAACTCACGAACACGTTAGTCAGAAAAGGGATATGTCTTTTGACGAGGTCGTTATCGGAGCTAAATGTGTAACAAAATGTCCCTTTAGACACAGTCACACGTTGCCTCCAAACTGGGCGTTAAGTTGAAACTGCACTTAACATAGATAAATTCCCTTGATAATCTGTGAATGAAGAAGTTTGAGTTTGACAGGTGCTGATTTTGCCGCGTTAACTTAAATGAAGTTTTAAATGTCAACTTTACAGCACTCTTTAAATAAATGTTTATTCACCTCTCAACAATTAATAAAGAACAGAATATACTGGACAAATTATCTACAATAGACATATAGGCGAAGTCGACAAACTTACAAACCTACTATTAATTCAAAATGTCTACTTGAAAAGTCATAGATCTTAAATTCTTATGTCAATACGAACTGTCAGATGTTCGCTCGAACAATCTCGAACATGCAAATTGGAATAGTTCATAAGAAGTTCGACGTTCGCTATTTGAAATCGAGTTGAACGTTACTGGAATATCAACGACATCGTGAATGAAATGCACGGTTATAATTTAACTTTGAATTGAGGGAAATATTAGAAAATATTCTTATAAGGAGCAAGGAGACTAAGATGAATCTAGGAGCAGAGAAAACAACGGCATGATTAATAGTTTTGTTTGTGGATTTTTATATCAGGTTAGCGGACAGAATAAGATTTCCAATTTAGTCAATCGTAGCGAAAATCTTTAACAAAATGTTCATCAGGCAGGACTATAATCCACCACTTTGCACATGAAATATTGATAGTTTTGAAAATTAAAAGTACTATCTATCTGCCAACACCAATATTCTTCACAATTATTCACCGGTACGATGCTAACTATATTTTAAACCTCCCAGATGGTTAGACTTCTCTTAGTAACCAAACCATAAAACATAAAATCTTCCTCAATAGTCGGTCTGGTTTACTCTTTGTATCTGCTGTCAGTCAGGTATTAGAAATGTTATTCTTAAGCCTAGATAATGCAGATATTCCAAATGAACTCGTTGAACTTTCAATATAAACTATAAATATTTAAAATATTAAAAATCTGGTGGATTACGCGCGCAGTAAGGAAATTTTATGTGAGACCTGCCTTCTGATCTTGGAGTTAAAGAAAAACTATTTATTTACAGTAGTAGTAGTAGTACAGGAAATTATGTCTTAAAAGATAAACTAGAATAAACTCAAGTATGTTAGACCATCAAAGAAATAACAGAATAGACCGATGCAAATATCCTGATGATAGTGAAACGGATAAACACGGATTAATGACCGGATTTGATTTATGGATTCAACTACTTTGAATAGCAGAATATGCATTGTCCTAAAATGAGAATCGGCCAGTAACTATTAATATCAATGTAATAGCGAAGTGAAGAGACAAAGATAAATAATAAGAACTTACAAAGAACGATAGAGAAGAATTTGAAGACAATCATACAAACTCAAAAGGAAAACAGCGATATGTAGTCACACTTGTAATAATTATACACCATAAGAACGTGTTTAACTAATTAATTACCACATATGCAGGTGATGGTAATCAACTATGCAGTCTAGCGATAAGAACTCATTAATATGCACTTGCTCATCTTCAGCGCGAAACATGATCGATCCCACGCCGAAGGTGCCTCAGACTTAATAACTCAATTTCATGCAATATTCTACACAGGTACAGCAGCTTTGAGCGCAGTAAAACCCGGGATTTTAATACGAAAACTCCTTTACCGAAACCTTCTTTGTTTGAAAGAGGACCATAGACAACACAGGATTAACTTTCCCGCGGGAACTGGATTGGTGGAACATGAATCTAGTAATTAATTTACGAAATTGTACTCCGGTAAAGCTCTACAACGTAGTTTCAATCTAACTTTGTTAGTAGACAGTGTTTACTAACTAATCAATATGTTAAGCACCCTTTATTAGACTGTCCCTCTAATAGACCTCAAGTGTTGCCTAAAGCTTGAGACATTTTACTATGCACCTTGACAATTCTAGTCTACTATTTATAGTATCACCAATGACCAACAAGGGTGGCTTCGCTTGTCAAAAAAAAATTGCATCCATATGCCAAATCAAACTTGCTATATACATTTACTTTAGTGCTCTTTTTTCCCGCGTGTACAGAAAGTTGGTTTAAGTATACAAGTTTCTACTAGGCCATATTACTCTCTATCCATAGTACTACAAACTACGTCCGACCTACGCAAACTCTCCGTACTATCGCAGTCAGGTAGTGCGAGGTCGATGCTATCTCCACTATCTGGGTGAAGAGCCACTCCTGAAGCCATTGTCCCACCTGGACCACAAAGGTATATAGGTCGACCGCGTAGGACGCTTATAATGTAGGACTTTTCATAATATTTGTTGAAGGAAATTGAATGTTGATGGAAAGCGTGTGGAACGAAAATGTTTTCTATTTCTGTTACTGAAAGTAATGGGGAAGTGTACTTTAGGTAAATTAGGTTTTCTTTTTGTTAAAATGTATAATAAAAAGTACTCTGACAGTTTTTTTAATAGGAATAGGTATGCCTTTTCAAAAATGTTATCATCGTCTGGCTACACATACATTCAATCAAAAAAGTATCGAGAATGGATGATCTGTTTAAGGTTCCAAATTCAAATTAAAAAGTTTTTTTTTGTTGTTGTTAGATTGGCACAACTGTTTTCCATTTTGGCGTAGAGTTTGAGTTGCATCTGTTATTTATATTAAATACAGTGCTGTTTTTAGTTATATCATATCTAGTGTGTATTGCGAATGGACAGAAACATCGAACAAAGAGTTTGTCTTAAATTTTGCAACGCCAGTGGAATTTCGTGTTCGGAGTCACTGAAAATGTTACAGAAGGCTTACGGTGAATCGACTTTATCAAAAACACGTGCTTATGAGTGGTACAAAGCGTTCAAAAGCGGTCGAGATGTGATGGAAGATTTGCCTCGCACTGGTAGGCCATTAACATCTGCAACTGAAGTTAACATCGCAAAAGTGAAGGAAATAGTGACTGAAAATCCTCATTCAACTTGCGTGGTGCCTTCCAAGTCAACAGAACTGAAACCGAAAAAAAAAGAATTCGCGGCGAGAACTGAACTCAATTCCGGAAACAGCGTTTAAAAATGTTTTGATGATTGATTAATTCGTTGTCGTAAGTGTATCGTTTCTGAAGGAGCATACTTTGAAGGTGATAAAATAAATTTGGATGATTATGTAACGAACATTTTGTGTCTTTTCCAGATTAAAATACATATTCGTGTCTGTCTTTGTGACAACGTTCCTTCTAAACTATGAAACGGATTTTGATGCAGTTTTTACTATTGATATGATTTATGCCGTAAAGTTTAAAAAATTGAACATTACCTTACTCAGATATTTTGTGTGGTGTGGCGAGAATTTGCAAAAACATTACAGTGTCAAACTTGCTCATTATCACCGCGTAAGTATACTCTTGTTTTCATTTTAGCATTCAAACTTTTCGTGTCTTCCCAAGAAGCTGAGTACCTCATATAAGTACAAAAGCTCCTGCCACGAGCCCAAATAGTTGGAACATGTCCATTACCACGTCGTGTTTACTTTAGGGCCCCATGCGTTCGTTTTCAAGCGATGTAAGCAGACGCCTACAGCGGCCAAGGAAAATATTATATTATTATCTGTTAACCGTGAACGTGAATAGTTCGGAAAGTACATAATGTTTAGATTGAGTTAGCAAAATGGCTTTTATACGTAGAGCTTTGATGTCAAAGTCGCTTGAAATCCAATTTCTGCCAAATTATAATGGTCTGCAGTCGAAGTGTCGAATGCATAATTGTCGAAATTGTCGAAATGTCGAACTTGGCTTCATACATATTATGTATGAAGCCAAGTTCGCGCCTAACTTTGAAATTGGAATCGATGAATGACGTAAGTTCCAATCGCTAACGTCTGAAATCCGGGGATACTCTATGGTCAGTTTCATTATTGTTGTGAAATATTGATACTGGTAGCTGTTGAACGCGATTTGATGCATGATTTGTTCTGTTTAACGGGTTAATTTAGCCCTCATCTACAGTTTCCTTGCAGATGTGACCTAACCAGATGACAAGAATTCAAAGTAAAACTGTAGTTGCAAAGTTGGAGTTACGGTGGACTCTGAACGTGCCTACTTATAAAATTGAATAAGTTTTCCAAATGTCCTCCATAATGTACACGATCCATAACCAATAGAATGGCAAGTACCAGAATCCTAAACATACTCAACACACTATTTACTCTACGTGGGTAGTTCGTAGTTTGGTAGTCGTAACATTTGGCGCCATCCATCATGGTCGCACACCATTACACACATTAACATTGCTCCTCAAGTTCTCATTCGTCCACAGACACGTGGGCTTCACATCGTTTCTACGGATTCAGGTTAAGTGAGGAATTTGATGTAAGTTAAGAAACTTTCTGAAGTTTTGCCTACAACACTAATGAAAAGAATACCTTTTATGAGTTAATGTTACTAATACTATCAGAGTTCGGAAAGTCTAAATCAGAAGAGAATTCTTGAAAAGAAATTGGTGACTTAAAAGTTTGCTACCCTGTCAGACACTTTGTATCCAATGTTGGGGCCACATGGTGGAAAATGACCTCTCCCTCTCATAGAGCACCAATAGAGGCTTAAATGGACACTTTAACCAAGATGAGTACGAAAGCAAATAGTCAAATGCTGTTTTAAATCTATACTTCTACGAGTATACTAATATTATAAAGCAGAAGAGTTTGTTTGTTTGTTTGGTTGAACGCGCTAATCTCAGGAACAGCTGGTTCAAATTGAAAAAATATGTTTGTGTTGGATAGTCCATTTATCGAGGAAGGCTTTAGGCTATATAACATCACGCTACGCCATTAGGAGCGGAGCAGGAATGAAAAATGCTGCAAAAACGGGGATTTTTTTTACTTTCGTTTTTCTTCTTCTCTCTTATGTGACGCAGACGAAGTTGCGTGGGTCAGCTAGTAACCGAAGATTTTCATTAGACTCTATCTTTTGTTCTTGTTTTAAATAACATCAAATAGATTACTCGAAAGATCAGCGAAAATGGAAGCTCTCTATTCTGCCAGATGTTTTTTTCCATCTCAAGATTACCTTACCACCTGGCACATCACATTCAGCTTAAGCGCTCCATAAACAACGCGAGCTTTTTACCTGAAAATAAAGAAAAGATTCTTTCGTTAGTACACATTGTTGAATGTTTATATAATCGTAAGGTTGTAAAGACATGAAATCACTTAACCATTGTAGGTCGAGGGCTCTGAGGATTAAGGGCAAAATGGGTATTAACTTGTGTTATAAAATGAATGGACGACTCAATAAAACATTGTGCGTTGGAGCGGAAAATTGTGACAAGTGAAGAGCGCGTTTCAAAGGTTGGAGTACCGGGCATAGAGAATGTTGGACAGTCGACTACAGGAGTATTGTTTTTTTTTTTTTTTAGTGTGTGAAGTGCTTGTTTGTATAATTTTAGGTCGATTTATATAAAAAGGATAAACTAAAGTTATTTGTGCAAGTAGGACTATTTTTATCGAATTATCTCTTAAAAATACAGTAATTCAAATTTTCAGACGTTTTTTTTGCAATTTACAGGCCAGTGGTAGGTTGCATGAAGTTAAAAATATTGTTCGCGACTGTAAAACGTATGTAGTTACAGAATTATAATCATCAAAATCACGGTCGATATTTTCATCAACATACAACCAAACACTGGCCTGCAAATTGAAAAAAAAACGTTAGAAAATTTGAATTTCGCGGGATACCCTGACGCTTCTCCCTTAACTATATTAAAACATTCTTTTATTTAAATGAAAGTAGAGCAAAAGAAAAACTTCATTTTCTACTTTACTATATCATTATTCTCTTGCCCTTATCCCAATTCATTTGAGGTCAGCGCACCATGTCTTCTTCTTCCAAACTCCTCTATTTTTCGTCATCTTATCAGACACTTCTTTTCTTGCCATATCATTCTTAACACAGTCCAATCATCTATTCTTTTTTTAGTATAATTATCTCACAAACAAAAACACATACTCACATAAATACCTCTTTTTTTTCGGATGGGAAATCAACAATTAACTTCTCCCACTCTGGGCGGAGCGGAAGGGAGTGTCAGACTGTTACTGACTAAAAAACATCAATATTCCTTGCTCGCCCTTTATGTTCCGGGGCCACGGTATCTCTTTCGAACAGTCCCGCAGCCCCGGGGGTCTAAAATGGCCACTTTTGCAGACTTTATGATTATGACAATAAAGAGTATTTTTTTTTTTTTAACGTGATTCATATTATATCCTGCTAAAGCGGCCATTTTAGGCCCGCTGGTCACATAAACCTCACGATTTCTTACTTAAGAGACCACTTGGTTTAATATTACTTACTTGATAACAATAAATATGTCTGTGTAAGCGGATCTAAAGATGAACTCAATATTTTATGGGATAATAAAATTTGAATTAATTCGTATTAATGTAGAACGATGTTGTAATCTTGATGTGTGGGCGGGGTTGATAATTAAACAAGTAATTGATATTCGTTGATTAAGTTGGAATTTGGTGATTCATATTTGAGACAACAGGTACGATTGTTGCGTCTGATATCGGTCGGGTAATTTCTTACGTTTATTATTGTATGAGGTCTGTTAGGATGTTTCCAATGTAAACTAAATTCCCAGTAGCACCCTAGAAACCGTATTACCCGTTTGATGTCAATAGGCTCAACCTTATTACTTGTGAGTGTACAATACCTAAAGTTAGGAAAAAAACACGCATGACGTTATGTATGATGGATCTATCCAAAGTCTCCTTGAATATTTAACTCACAATTTTAACCATGTAATTCTTCATTTATCAAGAATGTTAACTAACGTTCAATAGTAGCGAAAACAAAACGCTTCATTACTTTACGCGTTCCCTCGTTTAGCGAGACTGCGGGAAAGATAAAATGAATAAAACATCTTCATTTACAATTCGTGAGCACCGCTGTCGGTGACTGTACACCGTTTTATTGCAAAACATAAAACGGTATTCCCACTAATCCCTTATCTTTAAATCACAGCAACGATGGGACTAACTTTAGAAGTTCAAGAATGTGCAACCTTTTTTTTGGACCTATTTAGGGTTTTTTTTTTATCGGCGACAAAGGAATGGCAAGGCGAGAAGGCACAAAATATTTGTTCAAAACAGGAATGTACGTGGTGATGTTTTTGGAGCCAATTGGATTGAATTTTTGAGATTAGTTATGTTGTTTTGTCTAATAATTGCCTCCATTGGAGTTTGCACACTTCAAACACAGTTTTATTACTTTTTCTCTCTATCTATCAATTTTCTTGACCATGCTCGTGCCTTCTGTATTGAGAAGAGGCCTTTGTCCTCCAGTGGGACAGTAATAAGCTGGTATTCTTCTTATTTTATTATTAATATCCCGTTCATATCCACAAAGGAAGTCCCAAAAACGAATGACAGAACTCATAGTCGAGTTTCCAGATTAATAACATTTCCCATCCCTACAGGAAGGATCGCCATAATCCGCTATCCCCACACGAAAGGTGATGAATGGAATTCAACAGCGTTTATTACTTCATTGCTTAGTAATTCGAGTATTTGCCAAAACGACAAAGGACTGGGTTTTAATAAAACCGTGTCATTTGAGCGAAATGTATTGTTAGTATGTTTGCTAAAGTTTTGAGGTAACGTTACATTTGTGAAGATGTTTTTTTTCTTAATTTTTAAGGGCTGGCGTGAGATCTTTGCTTGAGATATAGATTGTATGAGAAAAATAAGGTAGAGTATTGTTATTTGGTATTTAAATCCATCATTGACGCATTCATGAGCTAATCTGAGCGGTATGTCAAAAGCATTGCGCATCCAATAAGGTGCCCGTAACGGCAAACCGCAGCGGCCACTATTGACTATAAAATTGCAAAGATAGTTGAGTTGCGGTCGTCTTCGGAAGATCACCTCTATGACCTATTCAACATAGCACTACACACTAGGTCTGCATATTAAGGCCCTTTTACACCAAATCCGATAGTAAAAAACTGATAGTAGCTGCATCCGTTTAGACTGAAAGCCCACTTCTACAAAGTTTTAGGAAATAAGCAGATGATTATCCAAAACCGTACTATCCACCTAGTTACTTAGCAAAATCTGTCAACCCAACATAATTACCCACAACACTACGTTTACCAACTGATGAAACAATTACTCTTAATTTCCTTCAGTAAGTATAGCTGGAAATACATGACTCACATCCCCAAACCCGGAGTACGGAGTAATCTTTTTCGCAGGAACACCCAGCTGCATTGAACATTAAATCATTACTGAACATGTGCTGTACCGTCTCGTACTCATGACTTAACGCAGCTCAAAATAGCAGTGTCAGTACGTTAGATTTTTAATGATAACGTTATTTTCACGTCCGGAGCGACGCACTGTGGTCTGTAAATCGAGTTTCATAGTCATTTAAATCTTTTCGCTTTTATTTTATTTTTTTGTTTGTGATAAGCTTCTAATGCCTTCAGCAGTCATGAATATATACAAGGAATATAATTTCATAGGTAAACTAAATTATAAAAAATAAATTTAAAAAAAATTGTATGGGACCAAAGTAATAAATCCAAATATCTTCAAAACCGCTGTCTTAACTGTTATATCCTTACAGATAGCTGTTCTACAAATTATTTGACATTTTTTGGTGTATTTTATATAACGGTGACAACTGCGGTTTTTTAATAAAAAATATATACGTTATATGAAAAATGGTTGAACTAAAATTTGTACCAAATGCCTGCTACAGTGCACAAATTGCTAATACACGGGGCAGATATTATTACCAGTAACGCAATTATGCCAATCGGGAGCCTATCAGAGGAAGCGTCCGAGTCACGCAACAAAGACTTTCGTAGATTTAGGGAACACAATTCGCGAAAGAAAAGCAGACAAAATTCGAATGAAGATATCCTCAACATGCTACTTCTTTCATCAGATCCAGTTATTTCTGCAACAAGACCCAAGATGAGTTCGAAAAAAAAGCAAGAGCTTTTCAACGAGACCCTCGATTTGTTGAAATTTCAGGAGAGCGATTTCGAATTTTGTGATGTTTCTCATTTAGATCCTGACTCTGAGTCAGATTCTGATTCTGATAATGATTTTGAAACCTAATTTAAACGTATATCTATGTATTGTATATCTTATTATATAAATGTAGATAGACCTATATATATTTTAATTACTTACCTAACTTTATTATTATTTAGTTCTTAGCTATTCTCGAGACCATGGACCCCGGTCCTTTGGAAGGCGTACGAGGGGCCGAACCCAAGTCGCAGAGGCCCCTTAGACAAATTTAAATGGAAATTATTAGTAAAAAACATAACAGTAATAATTTGTTTTAATATTTCTTAATTTTGCTAATGTAGTAGTGTTTGTCTAAAATACAGACACCTCTCTGCACAGTTTCAAGTTTATAAACCCATTGGACCCGATGTAAGTTCAAATTTTAGTTCAACCATTTTTTATATCACGTATATATTTTTTATTAAAAAACCGCAGTTGTCACCGTTATATAAAATACACCAAAAAATGTCAAATAATTCGTAGAACAGCCATTTGTAAGGATATAACAGTTAAGACAGCGGTTTTGAAGATATTTGGATATATTACTTTGGCCCCATACAATTTTTTTTAAATTTATTTTTTATTATTTAGTTTACCTATGAAATTATATTCCTTGTATATATTCATGACTGCTGAAGGCATTAGAAGCTTATCACAAACAAAAAAATAAAATAAAAGCGAAAAGATTTAAATGACTATGAAACTCGATTTACAGCCCACAGTGCGACGCGGCCATCTTGTAGGGTTGTCTATATTAAAGTTTTGACACCTGTCAATGTCGTTTATAGATTGGCAATTCCAATTTTTAAGAAAAACATGACTGTTTTTCCTAACTCTAAAATGAGAGCGTAATTGAATTATATCGTAGAATTTATTATTAGTTTAAAATATCGTTTTTGAGACATTTCTGTAAGTATCTACCAAATAGATGGAATAGGTGTAATGTCATAGTAGGTATAAGTATGTAAATCACTGGGTTTTTTGCAGTGAATTCAGATAACTTTGGATGTTTTCCTTTTTTTATCAAAATAAAACATTTAAAACAGATTATTTTCAATAACACCACGATTTTCGTTTGACGTAGATAGCAAAATTAAATGAGGTGACAGGTCAAAATATCATTAAAGGGTCAGCGTGGTCAAGTACGTTAAAAGTTCATCAAGTTTCGATACCTACGCTATTTTGTAGGCGGGTTGGCAGGTTTTAAAGGTCGTCACTTAGTCAATGATATTGATATCGTTTCTAAATAATTATGGTTCTCATGCGACTTCATGCGCTATTTGAACTGATTTTTGAATTCGTGGCTAAATAATAACAGCCGCTCGGGTCAATTTTAAGGTTAACCCATGCTTGCCTAGGTTGGTCTGTGAATGGGTGACCAAACTTACATATCGAATTATCCAGTTTCCTCCGTGCCTCGGATAGCGCGTTAAGCTGTTGGTCCCGGCTGTCAATCAGATCTTTGACAGCCGTTACAGGTAGTCAGTGGCCTAAAAAGTTTGACAACCAGTGTTACCAAGTTGTTTCGTATTACCCAGTACTAACTGGATTGTGGAGGGCAGACAGGCAGTCGTTCCATGTAAAATTCTGCTGCACCCGGAATCCGGATAGACTGGAAGCCGACCCCAACATAGTTGGGAAAAGGCTAGGCAGATGATGATTTAGTCAATGATATCGTTTGTAAATACATATGTTACATAAGTGACTTCATGTGCTATTGAACTGACTTTTAAAGCATCATGAACTGGACTCATTATTACCAGTTGGGTTGGGTAACTTTGATTATAACTTAACAGGTTTATCCCTGCGGTTTCGGCCACGTTAGTTCGGTAACGGTATTAAGAGATCCATACTATCAGTAAGTATACAAAGTATGTTAATCCACGTTTCAAACTATCTATTTGCAATTTTATGCAAATCCGTTCAGAAGTTTTCGTGTGAAAGAGTACCGAATATCCATCCATCTTTAATCTTTCGTACTTATTTTTATTATTAGTTAAAAGTGTTATTAAATAAAAGTTAATTAATTAACTATAAGTATAACGCAAGTCACTCGCAATCGCTTTTATTTTGGCAGTTGAACAACATGTTTACTTATTTTCCTATCAGTATCGTACAGTCAACCGCACATTCTGTGGTAACAACTTCAAATAACAGTCGCTCAGGCCGATCTTTAGGTTAAGCCGTGCTTGCCTAGGTTGGTCTGTGGATGGGTGACAACTCCTACGTACCGATTTCCCTCCGTGCATCGGAAAGCACGTTAAGCTGTTGGTCCCGGCTGTCATTTGTAATCTGACAGTCGTTACAGGTAGTCAGTGGCCCAAAATGTCTGACAACCAGTCTTAGCAAGTGGTAGGTATCGTATTATTTATTTATTTATTTATTTATTTATTTATAATAAGCACACCAACAGCACAATTACTTACAATTCTAATTACATAACACCGAAAATTGTCATTACAGCAACCATGCAAATAATAGGTATGCATGACATTGATACATGAGCATTAGAGACAGAGGAAAACAATAAAAATAGTGCCTAGTGGGCCTTAATCTAGATTACTACAAAAAAAAAAACAATTTGAACTACTTAGACATGAACTCATCACATTGTTTAAATACGGAACGTCTGTATGAAGCGAAACTCATGGAGAAAATATCAATGGGGTAATCTATTCGTTTAGATCGTTCATTATATTGCCTTGCCATACGTGTTAGGGGGCTATTAAATGTGGTATTTAATGTGGATGTAGGCAATTCAAAGATACGATGA
This sequence comes from Xestia c-nigrum, assembly GCA_916618015.1. NCBI lineage: Eukaryota > Metazoa > Arthropoda > Insecta > Lepidoptera > Noctuidae > Xestia > Xestia c-nigrum. The sequence goes on along the minus strand of OU745246.1, from coordinate 5,425,919 downwards.
TGACGCTTACTACGTTGGCTGAACCGAAAGTTAAAATAATTTACTAAATGTGCATCTATGGAACCGTACATTACCCAGTACTAACTGGGTTTTGGAGGTCAAATAGGGAGCCGCTTCATATAAATCACTGGTATTCATCAGGTTGGACTGGAAGCCGACACCAATATACCTACTTGGGAAAAGGCTAGGCAGATGATGAACTTCAAATTGACAGCGCCTTTATTCATTAGCAATTAGGGCCATTTTCGTGATGAAAGTGCTATCTTAAATATGAGGTTGATTATACAGGCCGAAAAAATCGAAACTGTTAGGTACTATCCGTACAATTACAGAGTGTTACCCAATCTACCTCGATGATATTTTTATGAGTAAACACATACTATCACTGAAACAGTCAAAATATCTTATCTTGATTGTAAACACTGATACATTTGTCTAATCGGTAAATGAAAGTGACCCTTCCTTTTTATTGCAACCTTATCAATATCGATAAGAAGACAATAATAAAATACGCTACAATGTCAGCTGTAAGTGTTAGACAAGACTGTAGTATCGGGATGTTGTGAACACTGATATAGCTGTCAAAGCAAGCGTCATATAAGTACACAAAATCTATACTAATATTCTAGAGCTGAAGAGTTTGTTAGTTCGTTTGAACGCGCAAATCTCAGGAACTACGGGTTCGAATTGAAAAATTATTTTTGTGTTGCATAGTCCATTTATCGAGGAAGGCTTTAGGCTATATAACATCGCGCTAAGACCAATAGGAGCGGAGTATAAATGAAAAATGTTGCAAAAAAGGGGGAAATTTTATTTTCTCTCTTAAGTGACACAGACGAAGTTGCGTGGGTCAGATAGTAACAGATAAACTGCAGTCGCCGCTACATGTCGACGGTCGCCATTGACGCGTCGATGGCAGTTGTCGAGTGATGTAAGTAATAATAATGTAAGTCACTTGAACCGTTATTGTGCACTTCTGACGCTTGCTTTGACAGTCATATCATATCAGTCGGTAAACAAACTTGAGTATTTCAACCAGTTACAGTCGAACACCAGTTTTCATAGTAATATTAGATGCAACCAAAGACAATTAAACTTACTTACGGTAAACGGACAACAAGCAATGAGAAGTTTTCTTTTTGAGAATTAAAAAAGAAAAATAGTTACCATGAACTAGATAGATGGCGTTGATCAGACTACGTTACTATACAGGTCCCAAAGCAAAAACGCTTGAAAAAACACACTTCACATAACGCTTGCTGACTGACACTTTCGTTTGCATAAGGTTCCGAATATAAAAAATAGATCCAAGTGAAATTATGTGACATTCTGTTCCTTGCAGTAACGTACAGAAATCAGAGCCATCTATCCCGCGACTAGGGAAAAGTTATAAAAGAAAATTCCTCATTGGTTGCAGTCGGTACAAGTGTAAAGTATTCATCATCATCATCTGCCTAGCCTTTTCCCAACTATGTTGAGGTCCGCTTCTAGTCTAACCGGATACAGCAGAATACCAGTATTTTACATGGAGCGACTCCACAACTCGCTTAGTACTAGGTAATACGATACCACTTGGTAAGACTGGTTGTCAGACTTTTTGGCACACATGGCAGCTTGCACCAGCAACTTAAATAACGTGCTTTCCGAGGCACGGACTAAAGTCGGTACGTAAGGGTGGTTACCAACCCAGTGTGGGCGCGTTCGTTGAAGCGGCGAGCCGCTCACCATTTGAACGCGCCCCAAAAAGTGGTGGCCGTTAAGATGGTCCGTGGGTACCGCACGATCTCTCGCGAGGCGGCGGGCCTGCTTGCCGGATTGCCGCCGTGGGATCTGGAGGCGATAGTCCTCGCGCGCCTGCATGAGTGGCGCGCGGAGGTACTACGCCGGGGGGAAACTCCGCTGCCGCGGCAAATTGCCGCTCAGCGGACTGACCTCCGGCGCGATCTCATGGCGACATGGAGAGAGCGACTGTCGCAACCCCGTGCAGGGCACGCCACGATAGTGGCGGTAAGTCCCCTCTTTGAGGAGTGGCTGGAGAGGCGCCACGGCGTCCTCACCTTCCGCCTGACGCAGGTCCTCACCGGACACGGATGTTTCGGGAGGTACCTGCACCGAATCGGGCGGGAGGAATCGCCCGGGTGTCTCCACTGCGAGGATCGACCGGAGGACACGGTGGAGCACACGGTGGAAGTCTGCCCTGCGTGGGCAGAGCTCCGCCGTGTCCTCGTGGCGGCGATCGGCGGCGGCGACCTCTCGCGTCCGGCCCTGGTTCAATCCATGGTCCGGAGCGAGACGGAATGGGAAGCCGTCGCCTCCTTCTGCGAAGCAGTGATGCTAGCGAAGGAGGTGGCGGAACGAGAGAGGGAGAGATCCTCTCTTCCCGGCCGCCGCGGGAGACGCAACGGGCGTCGGGGGCCACGTGGTGGCTACCGGCCACCGTAGATGCGGGCCTGTGGACGGCTGGCTATGGGCAATAGCTGGCCGTCCGGCCGTCTAACGACGACGACAGGCCGTGTCGACGGCGCGTTCGTGTTCCACGCGCGCCTCAAAGAGTTGTCAGCAAAAGGAGAGGGGCCCGCAAGGGCCGAAGCCTGCCGGGGTTGCGGGCCTGTTCGAAAGAGATACCGCGGCCCCGGAACATAAAGGGCGAGGAAGGAACATGGATGGGTTTTAGTCAGTAAGAGTCTGACACTCCCTCCCGCTCCGCCCAGAGTGGGAGAAGTCATTTGATGATTTCCCATCCTAAAAAAAAAAAAAAAAAAAAAAAAAAAAAAAAAAGGGTGGTTACCAAGTGTAAAGTGTCCAAATTGATAAATGTCATTTTGGTTTAAGGTATCCCGCGTCAATGAGACTTTCCTTCTTGCCTCTCTTTAGTATCTTATCTCTTTCCATAAACGGACTCAAACATAAAATCATCCATAAAAGATCTCTAAAACCCTAAATACCGCTTAAAACACTTCCAAATTTGAAAATTACTGGCCATTCCATTAACTATTCTTAGCCACAGACCACACACCAATATTAACGCAGATTAAGCCGTCAATACATTTCATATTTCGAACACCACCAACCCTAACGTGCCGTGTGCTATCTTTAGCCGTTTCCCGGTGCGATCTCGATGTGTTAAGTAAACAAAGGTGGTGTATGAGCGCGCGGTCGATATACCACCGGCCACCGCAAATAGACGCCGTGTGTCATGCATTGCAGCGGAAGGGTTATACACTCGGTGTAGTGAACTAGTGATGTGCTTGTGTATTCTAAACTGTCATTTGTAGGTTGTTAAGCAGACTTGAGAATATGTATTGTGCCTTTTTTGATAACCTTTTCTCTAACCTTAATACTGATGTAAAAACAGTTTGTTTATTAAAAGACAGCTTTTGGTATCGGTAGCTTTAAAACTGTAAGCAGATTCATCATTTCTTAAGAAATTGTCGCCCACCGTTGAGTGCGTGAACGGTGCAACTAATATACTGCTATAACCAATTTTAGACGTTTATTAAAATAAAATAATAACACATTTCAACACCAAAATATCTTACAAAAAATTCGTAACACATAAACGAAAGGTAAACATTCAAATTACAGAACAGTCAACAATTAAAGGCATTTCATAACAGTCGGTTTGTCTTCACAAAGCTGAGAACAATGCACATACATGATGCAGATTAGATAGTGCAGTATCTAAACGCATAGATGCCGCGTTTTGTCCAAAACCTTATGTAAATTTGCCCACAGTGTGTACGGAAGCCGATACCGTAGGCGGTATTACAGAAACGCTTTTTAAAACGGTTGAGAAACATGCTGTAACCTCCTTAGTCGATTTTTGGTTAATCGTTATGGCGGGCGTTTGATAATGGCAACATTATTCTTCATTAACTTGCCATAAATGGGTAAAGAATGTAGAATTTTACGGTTTAGTTTTAAAGAATTTTGAAATAATCGATACGGTTTTGTAGTTGTAGACTTTAAGGTCTATGGCTTTAAGAACGTGTACTAATTCTACAAAGGACATTAAGACCATTACACACCATACAAAGCACCAACAAGCCTTGTTTAAAATTAAAAACAAGATAGGTAAAGGCAGGTACACCAAAAAAGGAATGAATCGGCATGTAGTATGCACATTTATTACACCCGGTGTCATTTATAACCAACGCCATGTAAACGCCGCGTCGAATTGTTAAACGACACTTAAATAGCTTATTTAATTAATGGCCCACCACCTATAAATATATGAAATAGGTCGTGATGGTTCGGAGGTAAAGATTCTGGAGCAGAAGGCTGCAGTTTTGAACCTGACAAATGTCAACCAATGCAAGTATTCGATGGATTTGGGTAACGCAAAACCGTTTGGGGATGCTTAGGGATGATTGTCTGTGGTCAGTATCAATCAGTTCTTTTGGTTAAAATGAATGATGCTGATGTTTTTTAATTAAAAATATATATTAATGATGACTTGATGAACTCGCTCTGTAAGCCTTTTCATTGCATGCCTGTGGTGTATGTGAAGAGGTCTTTACCAAGCAGTGAGACAGACAAACCATTACAGTGTGTTAAGTGAGTAGAGCAATAAATTCATCATTCTTAGTTAACAACTGGGAGAAATCCGGATTCACAATTGTGCCAAATGACCTAGAAACGTAATGCCAACGCAAGTAAAAGTAAATACTACTGAAGTTATATATTTATCTTTGCATTTGTATCGTTCTGAATTTACTCTGGCATAATTATTTTGAGTATTATGTAACCGAAACCTAATAGAGTACAAATTGTGTTGTATTTTTGAACAGTATTTTTAAGCTGAATTTAATTCTAATGAAAAAGTATTCTTATGGTGACAACTGTAAGAAGAAGAAATGCTGACCCCAATTAAATTGAAATTAAGGCAAAATAACGATTGCCGGGGTTGCGGGCCTGTTCGAAAGAGATACCGCGGCCTCGGAACATAAAGGGCGAGGAAGGGACATGGATGGGTTTTAGTCAGTAAGAGTCTGACACTCCCTCCCGCTCCGCCCAGAGTGGGAGAAGTCATTTGATGATTTCCCATCAAAAAAAAAAAAAAAAAAAAAAAAAAAAAAAAAAAAAAAAAAAAAAAAAAAAAGGCAAAATAACGATAATGGTGACAACCTCAAGCAGATGAGCTTTAGAACGAAACATTCAATTTTAAAGCTATAAGAACTTATAAAATAAAAGAGATTAATACACAGAAAGATGATACAATTGATCGACAGTTATCACCGAAAATTTCAGATAATCAAAAGAAGTCTTCAACTTTCGAGATCAAAACCAAACCATACAAGTTTCAAACATAACCCAACAACGTTAGATTCCATTCAAACATTCCAGGAAACAAATGTATAATTAAAACACGTTTAAACAGCTACGAAACAAAACATGGTATATTGTGGAATGTAGTCAATGTACTCCATACAGATACGGTGCATACAGATCTGTATGGAGTGGGCCAACTGTGTACAACACTTGTGTCTACAAATTATATGGTTATTCAATGATTATAAAGAATTTTGGATTGTTTATCGAGGTTATTGAATTGAGGAAGACTGTAGAGACCGTAGCAGACAAAATTTTTCTCTGGGAGTTAAAACGCTTTAACTACAACTTCTCTTTAATTTTCATCTTTCTGCCCTTATCATATTCTACTTGGGGTCTGCGCAACACGTTTTATTCTTCCATTCTAGGCTGTCAGACATCACGACTCTTTCATATCTCCTTTTAATTCTTATACTTAGTTCCTTTTAACCTTTGTTTGACATCCTTTACTCCTCTCTTTCATATCATTCCTTTTAATTATAATAGTTCCTTTTAACCTGCTACAGCATTTACTGCTTTCTCAAACGACATTTTCCTTTTGCATCCTTTTTTTACCATAATGCAAATGTACTTTAGTAATGTAACTTCAGTTAGATTCGCATGTCTATGGTCAATTCATTAATAACAACCGTCATTATCAATAACACTTTACGAATCGTTACTATTACCGCTTATGATTTCATCACAGCTGCTCTCAAAACGGCGAAGGTAAAAAATCGAAGACATGTGCCATCTACCAAGCCGCATTGGGCCCGCGTGGTGGATTATAGACCATTCCCTCCAGAGAGAGGAGTCTTGTGTCCCCCCAGCAGTAGGAATATTAATAGACTGATTATGATGACCCGTGAACCGCTACTAACAGTTATAAACTATAGTCCTTTTACAATTATTTTACTTCGGACTGCCACCTTATAGCAACGACATTAAAGACCATTGTGATGCCTAGTCAGTGGTGAACGCTCACTTTTCAACCTTATAACTTATGCCATAGGGTAAAAACTGGTAGATCTCCAGTGAACTCAGTAGTGCCTATCGATTCAGAGAAACGTATCGTATACTTAGATTAGATACAAGGTATAACAATTAGTTCTAGGCGTTATGTCACTTTCAACCGCACGATAACACTAGTAGCTTGTGGTTGAACCTGATAGCTTGATACTGTATCAGAAGGGCCTTTTTGTAAGGTGTGCCAAGTAGCGTGTATTCATGATAAAAGGTTCATGTTAGGTAAATAAATAACAGTATTTTGCTTTGGTTTGATAAGAGTTCCGAGATTCGTAATATTTTCTTGCAATCCGGTTTCAAAACAAACTAACCAAAAAAACAGATTTTGCACACTGACTAAATCCATTATACAGTAGGGAGTATCACCGCGAGTTCTTCGTACTACTGGCCTATGTCTTTTCTTTTCTGCTGGCAAATTCGATTGCCCAGTAGGGCACTGTGCATCGTTCCGGCCATTATGGTAAGATTCCTGATAAATAGCTCCAGCTTTGTATTCATCTGAACTTCATACAAAACCTCGATAATAATTGATTTCTCTGCTAAGACAAGTTCGCAAAAATTAAATAAAAAGAGAAATCATGTATCTCCCTTCTTTTAACCTTTCAAATCCTACTTAAGCTCGCGCTAATACAATTCTTCAAAGAGATTTAACACATAAACTGGGAAATTTTATTCGGCACATACTGCACATCCTTCCTGAATAGTATTTCAAAAAATGTTGGCATTTCTTGAACAGAAAGTTGAAGGAGTCTACTAGCTCATGAATAACTTTACACTCTACTTGAATGTGGTAGCAGGTGCATTTGATACCGGTTCAGGCTTTTATACTTATTATATTAACCGTGCGAACGTGAGGTTTTAAGAAAACAAGTTAATACAAGCATAATGGTGCACTTTATAACCATTCGAGATTGGCTTTGCAATATAAAAATGAACACATGCTCATATGGTTGATTTTCGTCTCATTTCAATCTGGTGTAATCCCGATACTATGTCTATTCAAAACCGACTTACAAAAATTAGTCGCTACCTCTGAACACGTTGTTAGAGCAAATAAATTCCGCACACAGCAGCAAATAAACAAAGAGCTCAGGAATAAAACGGTTAATTTGAAGATTGTAATAAGAATTAAGAGAGTCGGCGCCACCAGTCGGCAGGCGCTACATAAATCACACCGTCTGACTTAAGGGACTGCCGACTAGCAAGCAATATACTGCAGCTAAAGGTTTGGTCAGACGAGCCACTTTTAAGCGACTTTCGATTTTATTTTCTTCGAATTCAACTTCTAAATAGTTTTATTATTCGATGTTTTTAACGGTGTTTCAAAACAGGAGATTTTTTAAGACCTTCCGGGGTAGGTTATCGTGCAAAGGTTAATGAATTAGTAAACAAGGTACATAAAACGTAAACTTCTCCAATTTCATTACTCAACGCCGCATAAACAACAAACATTAAAGCAGCTGTCCAAGACAAAACGCAATGGAATGAACATTAAGTGTTATGTCAATGAGTCACCGACCAGGGTGAATCACCCTACCTGCGCGCACGCCGAGACCCGAAACTGTTATTAGAAAGAGACAGAAGACCTACCGCACACCTTTTGTGGACCCCTATGGTAAAAAGGATAGAAGTGACAATTTATTTTAGATATTTTTGACACCGAAGTGGCGAGCCTCTAAAAAGATGTTCAAACTTTTGAATCGTTCGTTAGTTAACCGCCTTGTACTAAAATGTGTAGCTTTATAACCAGACTTCAAGAAGTTCATGATTTATTATTAACAACATGGTCCAAGCTAAGCTTTTACTAGCACTAATCTAACCGTAGTTAAATGTTATTTAATGTTAAGAACAATGCGTCTTGGGAGGTCTGAGAAGCACCGCTTGATAATTTGAAAATGTCTGGCTTCAAATTGTTTTCTTAAGTCGGTCCGGGATATTTATGAGTGTTAGGATATTGAATTGAAATACTAGACGTAACATGGAGGGAGGAAGCGATAAAGTTGGTGAAATGAACATCAAAAATATCAATTATGGAACCTTAACAACTAAGGAGTAATTAAACTTAGGCCCGTTAGAAAGTATTTCAAAACAGTACTAAAGTATGAATCTCAAAGCTGGTAAACATTCGGAATCTAGACTCATGGTTTTCAAGCAATTCAGACCCAACTCACCCAACTATTAAAGCACTGAAGCTTTTAACTTTATCAAAGATCATCATTTATGTTAACAGTTTTCCAAAATGACGGCTTATTCAAGTTAACGATGAAGTAAACGTTAAAAAGGTTCTTATACAAATTCTACACGCTTCACCTTTCTAACATCTATGAATTCATTGCACCAATAAATTTTAACACAAAGAGATCCGACATATTGCTAATTAGCATATCGAATTTAATGCCGATATCTATGTAATAGATCGAATCTATATTAGTCGACGCCAAGTATGATAAAATGTTGTCTGTAGTACAAGTGTTTCAAATCTCAGCCACTTCACGCATCAGTCTCTTGAAATTCGAAGGCAGCTGTTACAGAGAACCGATAATCGGTAAAATATAAAACGAAATTCACAGAATATCGAAGGAAGGAATTTCATCCGAATTTTAGCAATTCAAAAACTTATTCTTCGAGAATAACTTCCCGATAAACGGTGTTATATTGAGCGTTAAAGATCGAAGTTTGCAAAGTCGCAGAATTCTTCGGAATATTCTAATAAAATTTTGCATTTAGAAGCTTTGGGGACAGTCTTAAACTGTGCGACTTGCGACGACTTATGCAGATGAAGTTTATATTGCGCAAAATATCAGCTTATTGAAGTCGAAACATCTACAGCACATTTAAGTAAATAAATAGTAGACAAACCAACTGGTGAATTAGAAGATGGATTGTTTCCGGATATATCTAATAGGACTGGCTTAAAAGCAACGTACGGGGAATACTCTTTGCTCATAATGTTCGTAAAAATATACATACGATATCTAAGTAAGAATCTTGCCAATTCTCCCCAGCCTCATTTAGCAATAACACCGCAATCTTCCAAATACATTTTGCTACATTAACGATTACTTGGTTCGCTTATATTTAAGTTAAGCCACGCTCGTGGCAAGAAGCCAACTATTTCTGTCATTCACTTGCTGAATCGTTATATCTTTAATGTTTGAGCAAAAAAAGGACCTTATCATCAGAATTCACACTACGGTTCGCGAATGATAGAATATATTCAAGTGGTTTAAGTTCAGAAATAACAGCGAGAAACTTTTACTAACTTAAAAAGAGCTGAAGTTTATTCTAGTTTTGTGTGAAATCAAACAGAGATACTGCAAGAGCAAGTTATTTTCTTAAAGAGGTATTTTTGGATATCCGGTGATAGAACAGAAACTTAAGAAAGTCTGTCTATGATAAATGGTGTATCGTTCTGCTTCAAAAAATAAGAATGTAGGTTTTCCACAATATGTTTCCATCAAGGTTTTTAAAGCAATTTTATGCAGCTCACTGCTCAAACAGCCATTTACAAAACCTTTGCACGCGCAAACCTAACTTCCTAATCCTATTTGAAGAACTTATTTCTGTATCCTTTGTTAACATGACGTGTAGGTCCAAAACTCAATTTATAACCAAAAAAGTTTTTTTTAACTTTTAATAATAAAATGTAAAACAGATATTAAGTATTCCGTGGATGTTAGTGCTACCTGTTTCCGGTTACGCATTGATGAATCAGGATTTTAAAATGGCGACCAAGATATTGTTCAAATGATCTAAGCATGACAATTGACAATGCTTGATCAGATTCTGAATAATTTTAGCACCGTTCGTTGTCGCCTTCCTGTCCTGGATGAAATTTAAATTATTAATGGTGGCCAGGATTTATAATTATGTTGGGACGTGTTGAGGATGGAGGAAACGATAGTTTCCCAACGGTTTTTAAAGGCCACGTGTACACATGAGCGTACCTGAGACAACTCTTTAAAGAGCTTTTGGATCATCAAAGTTAATTCGAAGCAGTTTTACTAGGCTCAGCCACCGCTCTGAGCATCTTTTAATTTGAATTTATGTAAGAATACCGTGTCTTATAAATCCAGAATAAAGTTTTTATGTCCCATTATGCTTCTTTTGTTCCAGGTTAGTATAACCTATGTGCTACTCCTCTTCGAGTAAAAAATAATCATTGGCACTATTTGCTTGCCTCAAGTCCAAGATCTAGTGGTATTAATCCACTTGCTAAAACGACGACGATAGTTAATATAATTATAAACAATTTTGAATTAAACGGCAGTCGCTACCCACAAGCTAATCATAAGTCATAGTGATTCTATTATTAGAAAGCATATTAATTGGCGGGGCTATTATAAAATAATTACATATGGACTGGTCGATTTGAAGACAATTGCAGTCAATTATCCATGGGAAGTAAAACATGGGTATTGATTGGAAGGAATCGAACACGTGATGGCTTGGTGATTTTGTTCTGACTTCTGACTCACATTATTTTTATTATGATTACGGATTTTAAAGGCTTTGATTTCAAATTTGTGTTGTAATTATTGTTCTTTACCTTAGATAATTAAAAAAAAAACGCATTGCTAGTCTAGTTCTTCGGCAGTTTCGTTTCGTTTTCCTCTATTTTTGCGTTCAATCAACTGCCTAGACACGATGACTAATGGTAAGTATCTCTATCTAAGTATTTATTATTATCTTTTTACTGGTAATGCGAATAAAGTGCTTCATTGATCTTACTGAACAGTCGCCATCTTGAATTGACTACAAATCTCCAGTCTTCGTTAATCAAATCTTCAACGCTTTTATTACTATCTTGTCACTCGAGAAAGCAGCAAATCATGTTCCCAAAAGTAGGCCGAATCGATTCAAGATATCTTTTGAGTAAGATAAACTATGAACTATGATAATGGCGAACTAAACGAGATTATAACACCTTTCATTATGTACACAATCGGATCCACATATGTAAGTATCTAATCAAGAAGCTTCGTATCAGAGGAATATCCACCTTTACTTTTACTGTATAGAGTGTATTTTCAACTAGTGCGATTCTCGAGTGATACTGATTACATAGGCCTATTATATTTAATAATTCAGTACTTTAATATGACCTAGAATATCGTTTAGCGTTATCTGCGCGAACTAAATCGATTCATCATTACTTTGATCTTCTTTGAAAGGTTTGGTATTTATTATTGTGAGACTTTTAGAGGAAGTTGTGTTTATGTTAGTGCTTTCAGGGTACATTTGCACGTTCATCGAGAGTTTGGATGGAGTGAGGTGGCTGTTCTTTGAACTCTGGCTGGCAACAGAGAAGCAGTGGTGCTCTGAGTAGGTACCGAGTAACGCTGTGGGACTCTTGAGGGTTTTTCGACAAATATTTATTCTTTTTTATTTAAATAAATCCAGTCTGGATCCAAATCGAATCCATCATCATCTGCCTAGCCTTTTCCCAACTATGTTGGGGTCCGCTTCCAGTCTAACCAGATGCAGCTGAATACCAGTATTTTACATGGAGCGACTGCCTATCTGACCTCCACAACCAATTAGTACTAGGAAAAATACGATACTCCTTACGATATCCAAATCGGAACCCTTCGCTTTAAATTACGATTTACAACTCCATCAGTAAAGTAGTCTCTCCATGAAAAATACTGTTATTCAGCAGCATCTGATTCTGATAAAGCTGAAAGCTGACCCAAACATAGTCGGGAAAAGGCAGATACCTAACGACTTTAGTAGATCTTTTAGTTGATTGCGATCAGTAATTCAATAGGTGCCTCGCGCAAGATCAGATTTTTTCATCCTCTGATGTAGTAAATTATCAATTTACTTCAACTGATGAATCGATGGCTAGATGGATAAAATAAACAGTTTCTTCGAACAAATAGCACAGGACTCCATTAACATACTTCCTGCAGTTTGGTTTCCGCGCTAAATCTGACCTGTTTGCTTTGATATATGACGCTATTACTCATGCAGTACAAATTAGCAGTGCAGTTTATTAACTGTACTTACAGTATGCACTCGGCTTTAAATAAACTCGCTTATTGTTTTTTTTTTTTTTTTTGCATATACAGATGTATTTCACATATTTATGTTTACACACTATCACCATTGACACAAATATAAAACTGTTTCACATCCGTAACCTCACTAATCCAGGTCCAGTTGAAAACCAGCGTCGGGCACTAATTGTCCGGCATTTTGCTGAACTGGGCCTATTTGGCGCAGCCGTGAGGCACACAGTGTCACACTGTTTTATTTTTTTCTTTTATTTACATTTCTTCTTTTTGTTTAGTTATAAGTTTTGTAATATTGTTTTTGGTTTCCTTTTGTTTTTTGATTTATTTCGTTTGTTTATTTTTTATTTTATACTGTGTGCACTTGTAGCGTGTGCCAAATAAATGTATTTTCTTTCTTTCTTCTTCTTCTTTCTAAATCAAGATTTTTAGAAGAAAAAGGTACAGGTTTGTATAACATCGCTACTGCCACTCATACTTTTATGTCAGCTTCTTGTCTCTTTCTATGCCGCATTGTGTCATAAACACCCAGGTTGTATATAATGCCAGTAAGATTCAATAAAGACCAGCCATTTACGATTAAATCTCACAAATTCCTTCCTTATCTGTGGCCAGATTATATCATTCCATTCATTATAACGGAAATTGAAAATATTTCGGCCTCATAATACGACATAAAATCGTATATTAGTCATAATTAAAAGCTTATCAAAATGTAAATTATGTTGATCATTAGTGAGGATAAAAATCTTAATCGTATCAGTTACTATTTAGTACATGGTGACCAGAATAACTTGGCAGAATATGGGGGTGGCGCTAGTGGTTTAGACAAATGTCAAAATAATGTCAAATTCAGTACATTTCACTTTAGTTCCACAGTTTTCCGCAGTTCAAGATACAGTGGTGGTTCTTCCGAGTCTTGTATGAATCGTTTATTAATAGCTGTATCGGGAAATAGTGTCTTATAAACAACGTCCAGTATTCATTGAAAGCTTATACAGTACTGAGAACGTGTTATCATAACAAATAATATGACACATCCGAGTAGGTATGACACAGGCGCTCTGTCCGAGCAGGCCAGGCGAATTTTAGGTATGAAGCTACAAATACTTGGCGGGATGGACGCGTCAGACCTGTTCGGCTGGGTTGCAAAAACCAAAAACGACAACTTCAGTCTTCAAAGTTTTATTTAAGTAATGTGAAAAACAACCCTATAGTAGACTATACAAATGCCATTGGCTAAATCCTGACTATTTCCGTCAAAAGAGGAAAAGCATCTTAAAAGCGCGCCAAAGAGCTCTTTTACTTATTATTTTCTTCCTTAGACTGGTGATTTGGTGAGGCAACAAATGGACATCTGACTGTGGTGACAGACTGACAGCAGGTGAGTTATTTATAACTAGATTGACACCTACTTCAACATGTACTTTTCTCGTTCTATGTCATTTAGTAAAGCAAACGGTACGCCTACCGCTAATGCACTCTCGCAGGCGCATGTAAAAGTACAATGTTCAATTGCATAATGTAAATGAACATACTTATGTGAAAGTAATGACTACTTGTGCAGCACATCGGTTAGCAAGCCAATTTGAATGTGAATGTATACATGAATAATACACGCAAACAATGTATAAAACTAGATTTTAAAACTTTTCAGGGAGGTTGGATTTTTATATGGTAACATTGACCATAACTGTCACCGATTATCCATAACGCCGAAAAGCTTATCACCGTGAAGCTGGTTTCAGACTACGCTTAACGCTATACTATTCTGCTCTATAGTATAGGTAGCAAAGCAGGACCTAATGCTATATTATAAAGCATGGCGTTCATATTACACGATATTATCGCAAGCATTTATAGTACCTATATAGCAAGCCCAGTTGACCGCGATCTTTGAAGTCTTGCGGTACGGCTGGGGATGAGGTAGGAGGAAGAGGGCGGCGCGTGATATAGCATAGCATGAACTCAGCGTATCGCCTCATTTTATAGCACATAGTAGTATAGTACAGTGTGAACGTGTCCATAACAAATGTGTGGTGAGCGATATTGTTGTGCTATGAGCTAAATACTATATGCTATTATATTATAGCGTAGTCTGAAAGCCGCTTTACTATTTTTGAAATTATTACCGCCAATTTTGGTTAACGTTTCAAACAGCTGGCCGTCCGAATAAAGAACTGTCATAAAAATATTTACATATGTTTCTGCCCCTATACCAAATCTTGCTTTTAATTATCTACTTAGTTCTATTTTTGCCAATGAAAATTAGAAGTTTTGATTAAATGGCGTGCGGTATTCTGGCGTCAATAAAACACGTTCACATTTTTTATATGTCAAACACATAAAATTAAACGGAGATCGTAACATATTTAATGTTACAATAACAACATAAATTCTGCACTATCTGTTAGCTTGTCAAACAGTCTGTTCTTTGTCAACATCGAGATACAATTTTAAAAAGTAACTAGTTTTCTGTCTACTTCAAAGAGTCGACGCTGTTTCGTTTCACGTAGTTATAACTGACCATCCTAAAATAATACAGCTATGTAGGTCATGCAGTCTAGGCGATATGAGATATTGGCGCGAAAGGGCGCAAGTAAGTCTAAAATAAGTCGTGTGTTATTGTGAACTGTCAAAGTGCTAGTATGTGTTGGCATTTAGAAATGAACGTTGGTTTGAAAGCTGGTTCCTGTTAACTGGAATTCCGATTTCGAATTATTTGATGTAAGTTACATAGGTAGACTATTTCTGACTTGATTGAAATGGAACGTTTGGGTATTCACCTGTTTATTTCCAGAAAAAACATTACATAATGATAGAGAACAGTCCAAAATATAAAAATACAAAATAAAATTAGTCAAAAAATCGGTTACAATTTGTGGTCTCAATTATTTATGGAATATTACCAATAACTTACTTACAAACGATTGTTCTTCTTTCGGGTTTAGCAAATTCATATTGCCTCGGATATATACGTAATACTCACTTATGTTAATATACTCCTTCTCCTAAAACCCGCGAAAACGCTACTGTATTGCCAGTATCAAATTCTCAGCCCGTTAATGGGACCGACCTGATTGGCAAGGCGGTTGAGAATAGCGGGAAATTGTTTTTGGCATTGCTTTATCTTTCGCATTGGAGTGCAATATACTCCTTATCTTGTCTCCCGCCAACATGAGCTATAGGCACGAGAATATCTTGGGACTTGGCGATTAAACTGATTACCAAGAGGTATCGAATTACCCAGAACCTGGGTTGTAGAGTTCAGATAGGCAGTAGCTCCATGTAAATACTGGTAGGTACCTATTTGGAATATTCAGATGCATTTGATTAGATTGGAAGCCGACTCCGACTTGGCTAGGTAAAGAATGAAGGATGATATAAATAGGTAAATATCGCCACTAGTTACAAAAAAAAAACAACACACCAGTAACATCTACAAGTTTTGGAATTACTATTATTCCTATTCATTATTGATGAGCTTTACCCCATTGCTTCGACAACGTGGTGGAACGAAGGCTGAACTCATTTTTGATAAAATGTCAATTAAATAAATTTCTTTAACGTGTGCGTCAATTTTTATTGAAATCCGAACAGCCGTTATAAGGCGACAGGTAGACAGAGTTACTTTCGCACTTATTATATTAGTGTAGTATGATACTATTTATATTATATAAAATTTCAACATAAGCCCACGATGAGCCCACAAAGCCCACAGCTGAAACCTGTCAACACAGACAACATCTAACAATGCAAGATGGCCATTGAAATAGAACTAAAGCTTACACCTGACTCATTTATTATAACAGCTACGGTTTTAAGCATTTATTAATGAGCCATTTGTCAGAGCTAATGAAACCATGGGCTAAAATTAGTTCAGACTCACTTAATTTCAATATTCAACCCTTTTGGACTTTGGTTAAGGTTGGAACTTGCGTGTGCTGCAAGCTTGATTCTACATCGGCTTTTCATATTTATATTATGTTAACATTCCAATAGCACGATAGATTATCTAGTAGAAATTCTTGAGCGGAGTCTATATTTGCAATAATAAATATAATGATCGAGAGAATTCTGTACTCTGTAATAACATGGTTATGTTGGCACTATTTACATTTTCATTCCTCATGTTGGTTTACAGGCAGGGTTTGCGTTTTAACATCCGGCAAAAATGGTCTGATAACTTTTTGCAAGATCTTATGAACAAATTGTTTATGAATTATATTAACCTGATAGAGAATATCTCGTTCTTCTCCAATATAATGTTTCCATTAGGGTTACAAAAAGAAAAAAAAGAAATTCAAGTAGGTACAACCTTTTTCAATTCCCAATAAAAACATAAACCCATATCCCTTAAAATCTTGAAACTGGCCAGTTACAAATAACATAAAACAGACGGTAAGAGAACGCATTCGAAAATTAACACTGCTATTAAAAAAGCAATTGAATATCGTTCAGGAACTAATGCGCGCGCCGCCTCTAATGTAATTCTCTCACCAAACATTTCTTTTAATCCTAAACGCAGCTGCATAGTTTATTTATACTGGCCACAACCCGTTTCGTTTATCTGTGCGCTTGGGTTGCCAGATAGGGAATCAAAAACACCTGACTTTTGACATATAGGGACTTGTCAATTATAATGATGTCTTAATCAAACTGGAAGAACAGAATAAGTACGAATGTGTAAATATCAAGGGACAATCTCGTAATATTTCTTTTTATAAGAGGTCTTAATGCTTTGGTCATTATTTTATAAACAAGTATGTATTTTGACTCAATTAAGTTAATAATGACCGGTATTTCGATAGATGTTTTTGGTATTCCGGCTTCAAAGAAAACCGCAATGGGGACTGTAATTATTAAATCATTACTGAGACATTAAGGTCGTTGTCCCTTTATTCCTTGAGTACATAGTTCGATCTATTTAAGTACCATATAATACGTAAATGGTTCTTATTATGTCGTCTGCTGAATGATAAGAGCCCGCTATTAAATTTATTTATCAACTACCGAACACATTTTCCTCAAATTGTCTATAGTTTATTTTTTGCATCCTCCACATTCGGGGGGTGCTTGCACCTGGCAACCCTGACAGACTAACATCTACTTTAATTGATACACAGCCCGCATTCCGTGGGCTTTATTGGACTCCTCATTCGAAGGATAAAGGCAATTTCTAAAGAATTTTTATAACTAACAACATTAAGTTCATGTTGAAAGGTTGAAGCTTTTGACAGTTGTCTTTGCTGGTTTTGTCATTTAAATTGAAGAAGAAAAGTGGGTTTCGCGTAATAATTTGTTGCCATTGCTATGATGGAACCACTGTCGTTTATGCAGTTCCTTTTTTTTTAAATACCTGGAATGCATTTTTCCAATAACTGAAATAGCAAGTTGGCTCGAGCAAGGATAGGCGAAAAACTAACCAGTAACTTCGACAAGTAACGGTCTAACTTCGACGGTATTTTTGAATCGATTTAGATTATATTTATATCGTTATTTAGTCATAGATTCTAAGCAGAATAATAGTGGGTGGCCATCATATCGACATTTATCACCGACCTTTCGAGCCCGGGTTATCAAAAAGAAGTGAAAAGTTTTTCCATTTACTGAGTTAAGATTCAATGAGTGTAAAAAAAATTGATAGTACGCATATATCATATTTATTATGTCATAAAAAGATACGTAAACACGTTATCTTTTAATTAATGTTTTTTTTTTGAAGTAGTAAGCAGTAAGAAAAAAAAAAACTTTTAGCGCAAATGACAAGTTGAGGACAAAACTCAGACTAACAACGCCATCTAGTAAAATTACCAGAGTATCGTATTGTTCCTAAAGCTCCTTTTACAATAAAATGATGGGGTATCAAAAACAGATTAGCAAACATATCGAATGACTACTTATCGAATTCGATACAGATATCGATGACTTTCCAGTGACGTCAATTCCGATGACATCATCACTGCACCAGCAGTTTCTGCCTAATGTTTATACTAAACTATGACAAAAGCTTACAATCTGACAAAGTGTTGTAATTCCACACCATTACATATTTTTACCGTCCCACAACTCCGTCAAAAATCAACTTTGTTCTAAGAAACTTAGGGTTTTGACTTGAATGGGCGATGTTAGGAAGTGGAGTCGCCGGCGCCTTTGACCGACAAGATAATATCTACGTGGAGCAGGTAAGCTTTATTGCTGCCCCCGCGCCCCTTGTTCACAGTGCCGCGCCAACAATCCTTCGTGTTGTTTTTCACACGAGAAACAAACATCCAGTGGATATCCAAGAGAAAGACTTGGATGATGTTCAAAATGTAGAGGGATCGAAGTTGTAATCTGGCGTTTGCATTTCTTAATATTTCAAGAATGCACATGGGACAAAACGAAATACCTTTTCTTATCAAATGAGAACCAGGTGAGTCGGAAGCTGCGTGCGGCCCACATAATCCGGATATCGAAGATTAAAAGTGACAGCTGTCATTTATCGCTACCAAGAGAATAGCTGCAGCGCTGAAGCGACAAAACTGTCAAAGGAACACACCTTGAAACTTGTTTCATTTCATTCTGTGTTTTTTGCGCAAAAGTAGAGAAATCATTACAGAAATCGCGAGACATAACGGTCCAGTGCTGTAACGGGTTCTGTATCAAGATGACTTGCTCGTTTGTTTGGCTTTAGTTGTCCTTATCACCAGATAATCACTTAGAATAAGTTGTTTAGTTACTTTGTTGATGTGTAAATTCATTCAGTAACAAAAATCTGTGCGAAAAAATAAAATAAAAAACTCAGGACATCATGAATGTGTTCTAAACCGGATTGTCGCAAGTGTGAGCTAGACCTTACTATCAAATATGCACATCTTTCCAAACCGCACTTTAAACTCAAATGGCAGAGATATTCATCCAAGTTGAACTTTAACGACTTCACAATGTAATAAACTTCATACTTAGGAAAACTTTTAAAATTATATCTTTAGTTTAAAATGTAATTTTCACTCAAGAGGTTATCTGTCACTGTCATCGTTAAGCATAGACATTTTGCTTTTTTCTGTGCTAGTCAAACTAGGCAAAGGTATCAACTAAGCCATTCTATTATTCAACATAGTTTTAATAACAAGCTATTAGCAACTATCGTTAAAGAATGCTTCCGTAAACTTGAACCGAATACGGCAGCCTGACAGCCAGTAGCAACTGTAGCAAGCATATTGTAGCAACAGCAAGTCATCTAACACACTTCTTTTGTGTCGCGCATTCATTACGGATATTGTCCCGCGTGTTTAATCAGGCTTGATTCAGAGCCTGACTGACACAAAGGAGGCTTTACACATTTAATTATGTAAATATTACTGGTATTACGTTGATTAATGTACTTGTAATAGGACATACAAAGAAGGATATAAATTCCACTAACGAATTTGAAGATGAGCTTTGCAGGAGGTGCAATGAAATTGGTAAAATAATGTTCCCCAGAAGTTTACAGGCCAGCCACGTACTGTTTTGATTGAATCATATCATTAGGCATAGTTCCGATAGGATTATTTTTGCGTCTATGTTCAAATAACGAGTTACTTAATTAATTAAGCCTAGAGTAGTATTAGATAAGTTCGATAATGATTATTATTTTTAATAAATTTAGCACTATTTTATTAAAATTAAAGATAAACCTTATCATTTAACATTAATTATACGATTAGAAATTCAAAATGTCCGTTATAAACGAATAGATTATTCTACAGCCTCATTCCTACACGACATTAACACTCAATTCCTGATGCCTTCGATTAGAAACACCTTATCTCCGAGCTAAGTGCATCTCAAATAGTTTCATTACTTAAAAGGATGGTTAGTAAGCGATTCACCGCAGTCCTACGTGACACGACACCAGATCGAATGGAAAACTAGAGTTTTCAATCGCGACTCAGGCGCCGGTGAGATGAACCGCATTCCTTAGCCAGTCTTTGTCATGTTAACCAAACAGAAGTCTCATTATTCTGTTATTTTAACTAGCCGTGGAGCGTAAACCGGCCGCCGGTACACATCACACACTACAAACCCTTCCGAGTATTTTTTTAAATGCATTTCTTAAACATGCACAGGGCATTCTCAAACAGCCGGTATCATATTGAATGTTACACGGAAGTATTGGCTTCCACATACGAGTATTTGTATGTCAACTCTTTATGAGCCTATTACGTTACGAATGTGACATGTCAGAAGCGATTTGAATAAAATTATGTCTCGAATAGAAATATTTACAACATCGAGATATCGTAGGGCATAAATATTATGAGTTTTGTGTGGTATTCTTGAAACAGTCGCAGGTCGACACGACGGCGACCCCTCGCGCTATTGTGTCGGATCGACTAGTTTTTTATGTGTAAGCGCATCGCCATCGCCCACTCGAGTTTTTGGAATTCCGATAGCGGTCTCTCCCCGCGGCCGGCGGCCGGGCCGGTTCATTCATAACCCGGCGTGATGCCGATACCCTCTTTCACTAGCTTTTCAAACGATCACATGTGTCTGTCAAACCGGAAACGTAAACGAAAACAAACCTATAATTGTTTTAGTTTACATTTTTGATTTATTGTGGGCCAAGAAAAACAAACCACCAACGTCGCTGACTCGCCTGTCTTCATTCTGAAATGGACTATATTACTCATTGTTTTAGGTAATATGACTCATGAAGACATGACTTGTTCGTGGCCTTTAAATAAAACAATTCAATAGAAAAAGGATTTAATGGGACGTAGGTGTTTGGTATAACTGATTCTGCCAATGTAAAACCTCTGTTCTGTTGGTTAGGGAAATGCAGAGGTACCTCTTATTCATGGCCGTAAACATTAAAATGTCGTCAACACAGTACATTTCTTTGGCAGCATTACAACTGTACATTTTAATACTCCTAAAGTTGCGGAATAGCATGTTTTTCCGCTACTTTTTGTAATCCATAACAAACTTTATAGAGTAGTAATGCATAAAAAGTTAAAGGTCGTAAAGCTAAGCCTGTGGGGTGTTGTGGGCGTTTATCGTAGGTTTTATGTAGGTCACAGATTATAAAGCTGTTTACAACTATTAGGAAACCTTATGCTTGTTCATGGAGAAACTAAAGTTAATTTTATAATGGTTCTCTGCGCATAAAGTGAAACTTCATACGATTCAAATAGACCGATCAAGAAAGCTTTTAAATTAAAACTTAATATTCAATAAAGCTAAAACTACACGATAAAGCTAAAACTACATGATATCCGTTTCAGTTAAAGGCTTTAACTACCCACCGAAAAACCTTTCAGAAATTAAAAATGAAATAAGTGCTTGCACAAAAAAAGGTTTTCAACAAAGCTGCAAAGTAGGATCTCGGTAAGTTTATAAATCATGCATGTAACGTCGATTCTGTTTTTTCAAGTTTGATATTCTCGATATAATACCAATGTTTTAAATGTCAACGCATGATCAAAGCGTTTTAATGCTGGCTGGGCACAAATGCGACCATTATTATGCTAGTCAAGTAATGAACATAAATATAAGTACCCACTCCTGTTCATAACAAAAGTGTCTTTGACCGCAGAACTAATACGGCGCTCGATTAAGTGTTTTAATTACCTTTATCCTTTTTTTCAGCCCTCCCTCTTTCCCTACCTCTGTATTCCTTATTAGTCATCCCTAATTAATGAAGAAACGATTTAATTATTGACTGGTCTCCAAAATCTCGACCTAGATTAGGATTCCGAAACTGTCTGCGACGGCTGACTTTGACGCTGGCAACTGCCGTTCACTAGACCATTCTGATGTAAATCTCTCAGAGTTCGCATCAACGATTAAACCTGCAGTGGCGTTATGGTGCAGCAGGGGTGATCGTCCAAGCACTCTCACGGCATAATAATTACGGGGCGCGTGAACCACTCGTCGCAGTTTATAGGCCGGCTCGGCCGAGCAGCCTGACCCCCTCCTCCTCCCCCCTTACACCCCGCCCGCCGGACCGCATTCCGCTCCCATGCGACTGCGTCCTGCATCCTCCTGACTCCAGGACCTCTCCAAAATGTCATGTTTTTATTAATTTCGCTGATAGTAACTGAGCTCGCGATTCTTGATCTTATGAAGCTCATTAGTTGGGTGCGGTTTAACAGTTTTCTAGTCCATCCTTACGAAAGCAAATACTCTCCAGTATTGGCTTTCGTAAGGATGATATTTTGGCAAGAAAGCCGTGAACCCGTTACTTTTGAAATAAAATGCAACAAAATTGCAGCAAAAACTGTAAAGCTGCTTATGCAGCTTGACATTTTGCGATTTCAGAGAATGTATTTTATATTTTATCAATATGTTATCTATCAAGGCTTTGAACTGGATAAAAACCTGACTTGCTTTCTCTAAATTGAATCGTTGGTAGATAGCATCTGTAATTTAATTAGACAGACAATCGAAAATCGTCACAGTGGACAACTTTTTTTCTCGAAGCTCGAAGGTGTCTATTATCAACATCTATTACAAAATCGGGTGTCCATCACAATGTAAAGTCATCTTGGTCGTTTCACACGCTTATTGCCTATTCCATTAACTAAATCAGACGATGACGAATCGACCACTAAATCGAGATTATAATCATTATACGATCTCGCAGGCTCACATTCTTAACGAAGAATCCGTGAAGCGTCGGAATGCACAGAATCGATTCTAACTCGTTTTGTTTTCGCCACGTCATAACTCGATGTTCGATCTCGACCTGCACGAAGCCATTCGTGCTCGAATATTGAATCGATATAGTTTTCCAATTTGGTTCAACGGGAGACAATGTAACGCTGTTGATACACAATGCAATGTGCGCGGCTTTTCACGCTATTTTCAATTTAGCGTGCGATTGTGCGAATCGAATTAGCACCAATGTTTACTCTATTCGTTGGCTAATACTGGTTCAGACAGCCTGTTAGGGGAATGAAAAATGAGCGTAAAGCTATTATTTTTGGTGCTTGACCCAACATTACCCTATTACCATATTTGTTTTCTTTCACGCCTTCACAAACGACACCGTTTATCTAAGCAAACAAAGCAAGCTTTCATCAAAATTAAACGCCAATTTCATTTTTATTTGCAGTACTTATGTTTGTGTACGACAGCCGCAAATATTTGTGGGCTTTGACTCGCAGAAATTGATGTGGGAAAAAACGGACCTATGTGAATACTTGTTATTACTACAAACAAAATATTTATAGGTACTATTAGAAAGAAAAATCTGACACGTACTGAAACCCTAATGCTTTAAAAAGAGAGCCACCGGGAAACTGAAGAAAAGACAGCTTGAAACTATCTCAATAAACACAATATTTTATTTACATAAAATATATTCTCAAAGGAAATATAAACTTATACCGAGACATAAAACGAAGAATAATAAAATATACTGATATAATATCAACATGGCTGAATGTAATTGATACTTGTGCATTGCACATAAATGGCCATTGAGTGACGTCCAGCGTCCGTCCATATGTTGTCAATGATCAATGTGGCGCGAAAAATGTTATGGTTTATCGTTTTATTTTCTTCATTTAGCTATTGACAATAATCACATTGTTTTAAATGAAAAATAATAAACTTCATCAGAAACAAAATAGTTTCAAATTGAATTCACGAACTTATCATTAAAATACCTGGAATTTTATTAATGTTTTACGAAGAGGTACTGAGTATTTTAAGTGATTTTTATTACCTGCCAAGTATTTTTATTAAATAAGGCGGAATCACTGGTATTTGAATTGCAGAATGCGACCTTTACAAAAAGTTGTTGAACATAGTTAAATTAAAATCAATCTAAGAAGATTTAAGTTCCTGATCTGGAATTAATTTATAGGTAAATTGTATTGGTAGCCATCTCTGGTTTAACTAAGTTTACTATCAACACAGTTTCATTAACAAGCCGACCGCCTCGGATTTAATTTTGCCGTAAAACTGCTAGAAGTTGTTATTTTAAACAAACACTCGTGCAATCGAGAAATACCGACAAAGAGAATTTTATGTAATCTACTTTTATCGCGAAGTGCCTCGATAGTGCAATTAAGATAAAATCTCAATAATTTATTCGGCAAATCGGTTTGGGCATTATGTTATCTGTGGTTGCTGGTTGCAATGGAATAAAGTGCAACATTTATGGTCACGGAAATGTGGAAAATAAAATGTAGTTAAGCCATCTTATTAATAACTACATAAGTGTTAAAGTTATTCATAATATTAATAACTTCCTAGTGCAAGTAAAACAGTAACGTGACTCCATAGACAAATTTCCGTTTCAAATGTGGTACCCACTTACTATAAGAATTTACGGACTGCAGAAATATTTCACGTCAGTCTTGAAGTCATTAACCCAAAAAGAAAACGTGTTTTTGCAATTTCGGTTGTGTTTCGTCTTACTAGAAGACTGATTTTCAAGTGCAATGAATATTGTAAAGATGCCAAAATAATAACATATTACATAGCCTGCTATGTCTTTCCGATGTGAGTGATATGAGTTTATTTCAAAAGTATTCATTAGGAAGTTAACCAAAGATATTCCTGCGTGATGAGTATGTCAGGGTCGCATAAAATCAAAGAAGAGCAATATGTGCAATCCAATAAAATTAAATTACAATTTTTAAGTAGACAACATTCTTAAAACAACTTCTTTTCTTGAAATCTTGACTATTAAAATATTTACCTAATTCAATTTAAATAAACGATTGGTAACATAGGTTTTAAATATCGAATGCACATTTTTTGCGCGCGGTTGGCAGGCCAGTGCCACGACCGGCGCGCAGGGGACCGGTCCTGTGGAACGGCGACAGGTCGGCACCTGCCTCGCGCGTGGAATGTCCGGTTGCGAATTAAAAACCTTTGAGATACTCTTATTTAGTCGCGGACAATGACGATTTTCCGGATTACAGCTAATTACCGGGAGTTTTTATCTTTTCCATTAAACGTGTATCGCATTTTAATGAGCTCGGTAGCCAATTAAAGAAATGAAACCTACCTTTACTTTGCCGTTGTTTATAGGGTGATTAAGTCACATTTTCAATCAAACTGCTTCTTACCTACTTCTAGAAGTTTTTCTCTGTCCCAGTTGTGTGGCAAGTTTAATTCTGGTTCAAGTTCAAGAATACTAATAAAACTCCTCCTATTAAGCCAACATTAAATCAAACCTCTTTAAAGAGCAATGATGAGATATCAATTGAATTAAAATTTAGTTCAATGACATGGAATTCCGAAACGAATGAACTGTTTATACTCGCAAATAACATTAGGAACGCAAATTGCTTCCCAAGGTCGATTTAGACTGCAAACACTCAATTTAGTCACGATTGTATTGGTATCAATGGAATCTAACGCATCCTATTTACAGATCCATGTTTTCAATTTAATTTGTTCCTAAACGTAGACAAATCGCATGAAAAGTAGTATGTCCTTTTCAGAAGTTATATATGGGCCTTTATTTTTCAATACGACGTGCAACGGATTAAATCACCCATGTCTTGGCCTTTGTGATTGAAAAGCATTTTGTAGAGTTACGAGCTTTTCTTGAAATTCTGGTATTATGAAAATTCTATTTCCAGTATTGCTTGCATTGGCCTACCGGGCGTAGCAACAACTTACAAATCACGGAATGATGACGAAATCTAGTGACTAACAATGTATATTTTTTGTCACAACAAAGCAATACCTATTAGAATGTAAGAAGACACATTGAAAAATATTGTTGTATTTATTACCCATTCACTCTCAGTGACACTTGAGTTTGACCTCTTAGGCTCTTACTCATTCTCTTGCAAAGTTGAACGCAATTGTATTTTGCAATTAATTTTGTTTATTTAACCTATTTGGGAGTCATAAAAATAACAGCACACACACATGTAGCTGTTATACATCACAGCAGAAGAAAATAAAAGTAGAACACGAATGGATTCGCAAGCAAATACTAAAAAATAAATAAAATACCACGTGGTCACGATGTTCAAACATGCACTGTACTTACGTTACGTCATATTCGACCTCCATAACTCCATAGTTTCGGCATGCTTTGGTCATACTACGTATTTAACAATCTATAATCTACTATTTATGTCTTTCCGATTTTCTGAGATGCTTCGGATCATCCAGAACTTTTTGTAAAATGTTCTGTTTCATTTCAGTGTGAAATTATTGCAAACATCTCTTTGGTAGCCAACCCACCCAATATATGCTTCGAAAATCAAAGCATTTTGTTTCCTGAAGAGATGGAGAAAAGCTAATAAGAATTAACTTAAACCGCCAAAGGCGAAGATATCTATGCAAGCGGCATCCACTATCAAACTAGATGCCTCACTCACAAAGGATCCCAAAAGAGATCATTCAATAACCCAATATCATTAGACGTATAGAATATCTCGTCAATCGAATCATTCAAATAATAAAAATTTGCAAAAACTTAATACGCGGCATCCTGTTTCCCCTACCCGAGCCTAATTACAGAATAAGAGGTTATGGAACGCGACATAAAAGGTCTGACGTTCCCGGTGACTGATGGAGCACCATTCAACCAGCTTGATTGAAAGGGTACACTGTGAAAGCCCGAATAATGTCGGCATAATGGGATTTCTTCTTCAGGTATGTGCTAATTCCCCAACGGGCTACGATTTTTATGTTTTATTTTACCTTTTAAACTGGCAATTTATACTTGCACATCAGAGTTTAACAAGAACGATTCAAATTATTAAAAAAAAAATATTATCGAAAAATGGAACGCTTCTCAAATTTTCTGTTTCGAAGTAAGGTTTGGCGGAAACAGGTAATTTTTATTCCTTACAAGTTTCGTAACGAATTCGACAAGTTATCTTTACAGAAGTTTCCCGGTGAGGTAACTGATAAATTAGTAATCACATGGACTTTAATCAACGAGGCTGAAGCCATGGCGTGGGTTGTCGACCTTATACCCGTGTTTACTCAATGCCCAGTCGGCTTGTCAACCAGTCCTCCCACTGAACGATTTTGTATGTCATTCCAAACATTCAGATAGGTGAGAGTTCCTCGGTAGCTTCTAACTGCATTAGTTGGAATTTAATGCGTTAGAAAAAATACACCACGAGGCTGCAACGTTTTGATTTCTTCCGCCATTTTCTTTTTAGTCTTTAATTAATTTTCTTGTAAGTACTTATGTCAATAAAAAAATTGATCGTTTACTTTGCATACTTTCACTGAGTCAACTTGGTTTAAAATATAATCATTTTAGCAGCTAAACCATAATTATGTTTTATTATTTATTATCTGTTTTCTTATACACGATTTTCTTGATCACTTAATGGCGACTTAAATGTTATGTTTAATACGATCATAAATATTAAAGATTTATTAAATATGATCCTACTTAATTGGTCATAAATTATCAGACCTCTAAGAAACAATTCTAAAAGGTAAATATTTGTTTTTATAATTTACAAATTCTTCAAATCCAGCTTAAGTTATGATTTGATTGATGTATCAATTGCATTCTAAGTGAATTCAGTTCGTAAGACTTTCCCGCAGTCGATGCTCGTTATCTTCAACTCCTATGACAGCTTTGATAGATAGGTTAGTTGAGAAAATAAGTACCTAACCAAACAGGATACCCCAAGCCATGATAACGATGTCCATCCTTATGACATTCTCCAGTGCGGCGAAGGTAAATTTATTTAAGGAAATCTGAGGCTACTGACCTTAATCTTACCGAGATTCCCGTGTACCCATAATACTTTATGCGTTTTTATATTCATCACAGAATGAAGTAACATTCCCTGACGTCAACTTCGTATTTCTGGTAATGCAGTTTATTATTTTTGAACTCGTGATTTACGATCCGGTGTTCAATATCATACAGAATTTATTTGGCGTGGTGTACTTTATGTGCGCAAACTACAAGATGGAAGCTATGGTTTGTGGAAAACTGATGGTTACCAAAAAAACTCATTGTTATGACCAATAAATCATCGATTCTTCTCAGCTATTCAAATTGCTATCGTTCAAAGTTCGTTTGGGTCTTAAATATGTATGTTCAAACGTTGGCCGTGTACAGATGCAGTTGATGTGTAGTTGTCGCGACAAGTCTCCGTTAGAAGTCCCGGCGATCGAGTATTGCATGCTAAACAACCGGCGAGCTATGCAAAATACTTTGTATAACCTGATACTGCGGCGATGCCGGCCGATCTATCAGACAGTAAGCCTTATTGGGAAACGTGGCGTCAACCTGCGCTCTTTAAACGAAGTCTTTCTTAATAGCACGAACTAGTATCGCCTGATCTTGCCGCTTCCATTGAATTACCAATGGCGACGAATAAAATTTGCGTATAAATTATTATGCCGTGGCGAATTATGATTATCTTTAATAAGTTTGCGCGGGCCAGAGTTGTTAAGATCCTATTCCTGTATCAATTATGACTGCACAAACACCAATTAGCGTTATTAGGTCGATATAAGGCTTTAGTAGTTTCACGGGTAATGCGTTGGGTGTGGCGCAGTGGTTCATTAATAATGTATCAGTTTACAGTAACGAATGGGATGGGTCCGACTTCAAAGGGTTTGACGCAAAATGCTTTCGCCGGTAAGAGGTGTGCGTGGTGGAAACTCATTAAATTAAACAATGTCTTATTATTTGCGCTCACTGAGTATTTACAGGTTTCGAGTTGTTACAATAATTATAATTATGTGGATGTTCAAATCGGTAGCATTTCGTGTTAACGACATTCGTGGGAAGGCACCAAAGAAATGCTCGTGCCAAATACCGTGTCCGTGACTGTAAATTTTCACGGAATAATTCGTCGGCGATTATTCCAAAGAGTGCGGGCGATGAACATGCTTTCGAATGCCAAAAAAGGAGGATGTAATGACTGAATGGTGCCGCGGAGCCGGTCCAAGCATAAAACATTTTTGGAAATGTAATCGATGTCTCGATATCTTGCTCCCTCGTCTTGAAATGTTATTTCTTAAATTCGAAGCCATATTTTCCTCAATCTCGACAAGCAAGTCGTCTCCAAAATTAATTTGATTAAGGCGGCTTCTTCAGAGGCCTGATGAGCTTAATTAAAATACAGTAAGTTTATACACTTCTAAATCAATTGACAATACTTATCGGTAAAACCAACATGCGATATCTTCAAAGAAGCTTTGTGTAAGTAAGTACCTATGTCGGTTGTAAAGCTTTCATAAATCCGAATAAACGTCTGAAAACCATGTCAAATCGCGTTTGAACCTACCGCGGCGGAGTCGCCCACGCTTATTCCGCGTGCCATTACCTGCCTACTTGCAGCCAGGCTTTTAACTAAAATGTTTTCTGCCATTGACATCATGATACGTTCGAATTTGAACTTTATAAATGTCAGTTTAGATGCGATTTTATGGACAAGATCTTGATATTTTAAGCTGAAGTTTGTTTCGCAGAAATGTTCATTTTATATCATTATGTTGCAATGTAGGCATTTCACAACTCCGCCTACTGTATCCACTACACCTAGGTACGCCTTTACAAATTGTTTTGGGAGATGTTTATTCCGCTGGACATTACCTACCTGCAATTACTTCAAGGTTAACTCCGAGAATGATTTAAAATTAATCAATATGTATTCAATAATGCTAATAACGTAATATCGAACCCGTAGTCACGATTTTAGTGTGTGATGATTCTGATGATTATGCACTTGCATGCACTATTTATAATTGTTACGAAATGTGAATTCAAGCATTACATTAATTTACGCCTTTAGCTTTTGCCGATGTTGCTAATTACATGAATCTACAGCTTTTTCTGCAAGTAAAATGTAAGTATTTGGTTGCCTTTTAAGTCGAGTGGCTTCATTAAAAAGGCAATGAACACAAAATCAAATTAGTCGCCGCCAGAAGTTTCTTGGATTATTGCCTTGTAAAAAAACTTGCTGTCTTGTCTTGACTTGTTCTTGATCAGGTAAAAATGAGTTCAACGCAAAGGAGTTTTAAGTCTTTATTCTTTAAAACAAAATAACAATAGCTTCCTTTTTCCTTTGACTACGGGGTGTTTTTAAAAAGGTTTAGGCTGGGTTATGCATTATGGACCCAAATTCGTGTTAAAATTTGCGTAGGTATTCTTGCTTCTAATATCTTCAAACGGTCATGGCTGTTATCAAGAAGTTAAAACATTAGTACAGATAGTAAGGAAAAAGAGGTTCTTTCTACTTATCTCCAGTAGGTATTTATATTTACATCAATAGAATCGCAGGTGGGCGAATCTTACCTGTGGCTTTGTCGGCTTTTAATGTGTCGTATGAAGGTAGGTAGGTATAATTTTGTTTATCAGCTCGTTGTTTTGATAACGCACTGATAGATTACACATGTTTTGCTTTGTCAGTTTATTTCTGATTTGTAAGGACTTTTGAGAAATGTGAATAATAAGATAGAGCAATTAGCCTACTAATTAAGTTTTTCTAAGAAACTATCTATTCTACGTACCTACAAAGCTGTCTGTTCTACGTTTTATGCTAAGTAGTAAAATGCATTTCGACCGATAAAATACAGAAGTTAGCACTACAACAGGTACCGCGTTTCGGAGGTACCTAGTCGGTATTTGCATTCTAGTTTCTTATGACAAAAAGCAATATAATCGTACATAGTATCATGCATTATCGCTAATCATTATCACATTCAGCTGTGGAATAGCGCGTGATTCTCACCTGAGTTTGGTTGCGCTTGTAGGTCTGCCGCCGTCAACATTCCATTCTTTTCAAAGATACTTTTCACATTTGCACAAGTTCCTTCAAAGTCAGCGGCAGAAGCCACGGTTAAGAAACAAGAAGCCAACAGTAAATACAGAATTTGACTCCGCATTCTCAATCCGAAAATCGATTTTTTGTTAGGCGACAGTTTATCACAACAACACTCTTTCACAGCCATGTTCGCGACTATTTAATTAATAAGTGTTAAACGAGATACACTTTTATAAACGGTTCATAAATAAAAGTACAAGTAAATGATTTTTAATTTAAACTTAAATTGCGGTACTGTATACGCCATACGCACGACACGCGACGATTCAACTGCGAACCATGATGGTCGCAGCTCGACTGCTGGCCAACTGAAGTGAGCAGAAAGCGACGGACTGGCAGCGCGGCAGCGGCATTGCCATTCTACCGTGTTAATTATAATTAAGCAAAAATGTCAGAGCCAAGAAAGTATTAGTAAACCAAGGTTTAATACCTTGGTTTTTTTAAGTTATTTTTACTTAAATCTGCATTTAAAAGGTCCTCTACACGACTTCTTTGGTTATTCATTTTTTTTTACTGAGCAACACAGACAAATCATATGGTGTTTAATTTGCTATAGCAATATTTTTTCCAAAATCGTTTATTGGTTACTAATTTGGAATATTATCATTGTTGACCAATGGAAGATCACTCTCACTTCAAGTCTTTGCTGTGATTGGTTTTTCGGTTGACATCAATGACGTCGAATAACTGTCAAAAAACTAGTTCTAATGTCAAATGTCAATGAAACAAAATAGACGAAATGTTATTCAATCAATGAACGCACGTTTTATGTTTACTGTTTCAAAAATTAAAATAATCTCTAAAAATAAGTGAAACTTTAGTAAATTCGAGTGTAATCGTGTTTATTTGTAAGGGTAACGAAATATCAGTGTATATTCATTTTATTATTGTAAATAATTTTACATAACCGGTCACCATGAGGATATATTTGTTAAAAAGTGTGTCGCGGGTGATAGGCGCGAGATGTTACTCTACGCCGAATTATAAGAAAGTTACGCACTGTATTTTCGACATGGACGGACTTCTGCTTGGTAAGCTAACATAACGACCTTCGTAGATATTGTCAATGTTATTGGATCGCAAGGTTATTATACGCGGTCAAGCTTTTACATAATTAATAACAAATATTTGCATGTATTCTACTGAGAAAACCGTACCTAATTTAGTTTAAAAGGTTTCGGAAGAAGTACTCAAATGCAAAACTAGTTTTCAAAAAAGAGTTTCGAACTGTATACTTTAATTTCGAAACTTGTAACCTGTTGTTTAATATATTCATACGTTTTAATCACTCTGAATCATTTATGGAAACTTGGATTTAATTTTCAAGTGTCAACATACCATTGAATTAATTTAACAATCTATGTAAATCTTGGCCATTGTCTCTTCTATGATACTTTTAAACTTTGCATACCTATTTGATTAATACCACTGACACACATATTTTTTATAGCTTGACATTGTTGTCTAGCAGGACTACACATCCTAAAGTTTATAATATACTAGCTTCTGCCAGCGGCTTCGCCCGCGTGAAGTTTCAAAATTGGGGTTGAGTGAGAATATTATAAACGTAAGAGTAAACAAATATAATAATAACAAATCTCCGAACTGCTAAGCTATCGGGAGTTACACGTGTTATTGTGAGTCAACTATAAAAGATAGACATATGCTGTCTGGGGATATTTTTTATATAATTTTATGTGGAATATTTCCGTTATACATGATTTCTATGTAGCTTTAACCATTAAGGCTGCACACGCGACGGAAGCTAAAAAAACCAAGTAACTTCTCCCGTTTTCCCAACATTTCCTTTCACTGCTCTGCTCCTATTAATGGTAGCGTGATGAAAAGTATACTATTACCTGCTCAGGAGTATGTAGATTATTTGTACCAAGTTTCGTTAAAATCCGTCGAGTAGTTTTTTTTTCTATAAATAACATACAGACAGACAGACAGACAGACAGACAAAAATTTTACTGATTGCAATTTTGGCATCAGTATCGATCACTAATCACCCCCCGATAGTTATTTCGTAAATATATTTCATGTACAGAATTGACCTCTCTACAGATTTATTATAAGTATAGAAGAAGATTAATTTTATTTCTAAATAAATAAATAAAGTTCAATTGGTTCAATGTTTTGAATTAAGTAATGAAACTTGTTTGGGAGAAAACATTTATTCACACACTTATTTAAACGAGTGCACAAATGTTTATATAAAAAAAAACAATCTCCAATGCCTATCCTGAATTTAAAAAAAAAAACCATAGAGAGTACGAAAGAAGGTTGTAGCTCAAAACTTTTTTTTATTTCAGATACAGAACTGGTATACAAGAAAATGATAACGCAGCTATGTGCAAACTATGGCCACAAATACACAGACGAGTTAATGATGAAAGTACTAGGTGGCACGGAGCAGCGGCTATCACAGATACTTGTCAAAGAACTGAAGCTACCATGCACTCCTGAGGAGTTTAGAGACCAGTTGCTAGTACTAGGAGACACTATGTTAGCTAAAGCACCTTTATTAGATGGTATGTTATCTATACTAATATTCTACGGAGGAAAGATTTGATTTTTTGTATGTGTGTTTTTTCCGATTTCATTCAAAAACTACTCAACTGATTTAAAAAATTCTATCACCATTAGAAAGCAACATCTTTACTGAGTACCATAGGCCATAAATTATATTCATGCAAGTAAACCAAGCTATCACAATTTTCGCAGACGAAGTTGCCAGTGAAGTGCTAGTTTAAAATATTTATAGTAAAACAAAAGCTGAAATATTGTGAGAAAACATACACCATACTAGAACAAAAACTATGAAGGTTCCACCAAACTGCACTCGTCCTGTCTGGTTACATCCTTGTCCTCCTGGGAGTGATGAGACCTGAGTATCTGTAATGAGCAATGGCATTATAATGATGCTTTTGAATATCTTCTTTTTGCGTGTCGATGGACTCATAATTATTATTTCCTTTATTCAATTTTTCCAACAATTTTTTTACATTTTTAAATATTAACATAAAAAATATATAAAAAACATTTAAAAATATAAAAAATTTTAGCCCACCGGTGTCGGGAACAGGGTCCAAGCTACCGGCGGTCAGGGCTCCAGAGAGAGGAACCTCCTAACAATACGGGCCGTGTCCAGGAGTACCGCTTTGTGAATCAAGCCCTTGATCCAGTTGCCTAACGAGAGCCTCCTCAGATGTTGGTCGAGGCTCTTGGCATTATTATTATTATTAAACATTTATTTCAGACTTAAAAATTGTCCATATCATAAAATATACAAAGTAAAATTAAAATAAATATAAAAATCACAATACAATAACATTGAAATCATAACAATAATACCTATCCACTATTAGGCACAGCTCTTGAGTTCCCTGCGATAATGACTCAAATGCTTCTAAAATTCGTAAATATAACTATAGTTTTTTTTTGTTGCCCTAAATTGTCCCACTGCTGGGTAAAGTCTCCCCTAAAGCTTTTAGCTTTTCAATCCTTGTATGTGGCAACCCCCCATAGATGGATCTATGTATAGGAATCTATATCTATACTAATATTAAGCAGAAGAGTTTGTTTGTTGGGTTGAACGCGCTAATCTCAGGAACTACTGGTTCAAATTGAAAAAAATATTTTTGTGATGGATAGTCCATTTATCGAGGAAGGCTTTAGGCTATTTAACATCACGCTATGACCATTAGGAGCGGAGCAGGAATGAAAAATGTTGCAAAAACGGGGATTTTTTTTTCCTTTCGTTTTTCGCTCTTATGTGACGCAGACGAAGTTGCGCGAGTCAGCTAGTATATTATAATGTTTAAATGATTATGTAGGGAGTCTCCCATGTCCATTTGTTCACTTAATAATGGATTACCTCATAAAAACTGATTAACTATTCAGAATAGCGAAGAAACTGTGAATGCACAATTTTTAATGGTAAATAGGATTTCTCAAGAACATATTAAATTGTTTTATGTGCATAAAAAATTTGCAATACGCAAAAAGAATGGCCATAAACATGCACTAGGCATTCAGATCATGCATCTATTTTCCTTTGTTGATATTAATTTCAGAATATCGCACTGCATACCACAACTACTTTGTTCACTTTTGCTACTTAAGGCGCTTAGACGAGCTAAATTAGCAACTCTATTTGTGGTGGTTCTGACTTCGTTTGAAATGCTGTTAGAATAAAGTTCTAATCAGCTTGCACTACAAAGTGGTTGTTACGTCAGCCACTGCGGGCCAAATAGCGCGAAATGAGTGGTTTCGATCGATTTACAAAAAAACTATTGAGATAACTGAAACAGTATCATGCTAATATATTGCTTGTAGAATTATTTGCCAAAAAATCAGAATGATCGCATGCATATTAGTATGTTTTTTTATTGTTTGAAATATATTTTCAGAGATAAGTTCGTGATTTCTTTTTATCGAGCCAAATTAATTGTATTATATTTTCAAAACAGTATCATGCTAGCATATATCCTGAAGGATATCATATATTTTATCTGGTCTTGTTTATAGTGAATCATATACTTTTAGTAATTATAAAACTCGCGTTTAACTCATGTAATCGCCTTAGGATACTTTATTAAATAAACAAAAAGGCAATTTAATTCCATTAAATATACCTCGGAAAGCATGTTAAGCTGTTGGTCCCAGCTATCAGTCATTACAGGTAGTGGCACTAAGTCTGGCTACCTGACTTACCAAGGGGTATCATATTACCCAGTACGAACTGGGTTGTGAAGGTCAGATAGGCAGTCGCTCCATGTACAATACTGGTATTCAGCGGCATCTGCTTCGACTAGAAGCTGAACCTGTTATAGTTGGAATGTCTATGCCACTGGTTCCCAACCTCTGGTCCGCAGGAGCCTCGACTACGGTCCGCGAAAGATTAAAATGTTATTCGTATTTTTTAACACAGAAGATGCAAGCTCAACCCAACCTGATTGAACCTATCAGAAGCGAAATTACTAAATGATTGCTAAGTTTCGCTCAATTCGATCGCTTTTGTCCAATTTTTGTATCATCATCATCATCAGCCTATAATGTTCCCACTGCTGGGACATGGCCTCCTCTCAATGAGAGGGATTTTGTATAGTGTGAGTTAAAGATTCACTCCCCTAGTTATAATCCTGTCGGTGTCCATGTTTATCTAGGACCATATGGTCCCTGTTAACAATGAACATACCAAAGTGGTCCCTGGCCTAAGAAAGGTTGGGAACCACTGGCTCTATGCAGATGATGACTAGACTAAGCATCCCACCCTCGTTTTGCTATCAAATTATCGAAACAATGAGCATAGTAACAACAAGCTAAATGCTAATTAACAATCAGTACCTAACAATGTATTTCGCAATTTTCAATGCTTGGCATAAATCC
The DNA here is from genome assembly GCA_916618015.1 of Xestia c-nigrum. Classification (NCBI taxonomy): domain Eukaryota; kingdom Metazoa; phylum Arthropoda; class Insecta; order Lepidoptera; family Noctuidae; genus Xestia; species Xestia c-nigrum. Next base: position 5,389,414 of record OU745246.1, on the reverse strand, counting down.
ATCTCTATTGAGACAGATAGTTCATGTCCAAGGTTAGGATATGCTAAATTAGAACTTGTATACATCAGTGGCTTACATAACTCTTTTTATAGTCTTCCTGTTTATCTTTCTGATTTCCAGGTTCCCCATAATACTTAGATTTTTCATTCGTTTCTTTGAGGCCACGTTGTCGGTACGTTCGAAAAATTGACGAAGATAAAACGCGTCAAAGACCATGAGTGGGGGCATGTGACGTCACTTTCCGGTAAAAAACGTACTCAAAATTCAAATGTCAGCGGCACACTAGTTCTTGACACACTATACTACTGTACCGTCTTTAATATGTTTGCGTGAAAAATTTACTTACTACTTACGTAAATTCTTCTTTCAATCGGGTCGTACCTACCAACCGACTGGCAATCTGTTCGGCATCGTCCTTTACTGAATCATAAATGACACGACTCGGCACAATTCGAGCTACGCCGAACTGCTTTTTCTTGATCGTAGCCGAAAATAAACGTATTTCTGCACGATGGATCCCTGAGACCAACTGGTTAACCTATTCAATTTGATGTTCCGTCAAGAAAATTTCTAAGATATTGAAAGTAAACAATCACAAGGCATTTGTTATCTGCTGACAACAATGATATACCTATCTCTTGATTATTTACAGTGCTTTCAACGAGAACAAGATAACGCTTAAATGTACCTACTAACTACTGTTTAATGCACGTTAACATAAATAAAGTAATTAGTCCGTCAGGTAGTTTATTAAAAAATATTTGACCCGTATTTTTTCTTTGATTACGTAAATCAAAATAGACGAAGATACGACGCTTTTAAAATTTCCCTCACTCCTAGGTACAATTTTTAGCTAGTTCTGACGTCACGAGCTCCCACTCCCGAGTTTTGATACGTTTTATCTTTGTCAATATTCATTGATTTACAAAAACAAAAAATACGTGTCCATTATTTTTCAATAATCTAACTGACGGACTCAATAAATTTGTATTTTTTTGTAAATCAATAACGTTTTTGGGAGGGAAATCTGAAAGCATACCGTCTAGGAACAACTGAAGTTGTCTGCCTCATACCGGCTAAAACGCCACACGCCACTGAGTCGGGAGGGGGAAGGGGGAGAGTCACGTTCGCCCCTGGCTGGTATCTGGCTCCATCACACCAAGCCAGATTTGCCCTGTCGATGGGAGCTCTTGTCTAATCAGAAACAGTCGTAAGAAACGATCGAAGGTTAAGCTGAGTCAGTCGAGGTCGGTCTGTGGATGGATGAACGTCCATTACATAGCGCGGTCTCTTCGTGCCTAGGCAACGCTAGGTCGTTGGTACTGGCTATCTAAAGCCTTTGTCAGTCGAATGGAGTCGTTAAAAAAAAGGATTTATTAGCCCGTATATGACAAAACACATTAAAATTAACATTATTTACAACTATTGAAAACTAAACAGATATAAAATTCTCTTCTCTATATTTAGTGTGTATGTTATGGACCAGGTGATTAATGCGGGCATTATACATAATGTTCAAGCATTATGCATAATGGCTATCTCTATCGGGCTAAGTGATTAATACTATCTTAACTTCATTATTTATTACATTGCACGGTCATTATTATATTGCTACACGATAATTGGGCAATTTGATAATAAAGCTAAATTTGACGCGGGTGTGAGGGCGGGGAGGGAGGCACACATGGCGTGGCACGCTTTGACCAATCAGAGACCGCCATCCAGCGCGCGGCTCGTGCGGCAGACTTCAAGCGGTATTGTTTTTTTTTGTTTAGTTTTGCATTGTAAGCGAATATGGACTGACGCGGATAGGTTTCAGTTTCGTAACTCAGTGTCAACGCGAGTGTGTTAACACTGCATTACGAAATTAAGATTTATTATGCCTGAAGATGTTCCAGAGATAGAGATTTCGCTGAGAAAGTGTTGCAGAATGTCCTCTAAATGCGGAGGGCAAGGTTATAATTATATTATGTCACCGTAAAATTGTCAAACACGTTATTCTTATTCACAACAATATCGTTATTCTTATTTACAATATAACGTGTTTTTTCTCGCGAAATTGTAATGTCTCGAATTATTGTCAACTGAACATACGGAAGTATCTCTGCCCGCATAATCGGGACTTGGGGCACCCCCCCGTTAGGTTAGTTAGGTTCCTTTAAACCCTGCACTCGGAAATAGGGGCTCCGTCGACTTCGCTTCTTAGGGGGAATATAAAGTGTTTTAAGGTTATGTTATATTAATCGGTATTTCTCAGGAATGGTACATTATCTTTTCATGAGAGTTGTGCCACTGGGCAAGGGGAACAAATTTCTATAAAACAATATTAGACATAGACATGTTGTAAATTTTTCGATTTTTAAATATGTTTTATGTTATATTTTTAAAATGACTTGATTAATCCAAATAATGAGTCTGATTATATCAATGGTACAATATTTATGACAATAACAATAAAAAAATAGTAATTAAATATGTTTATATTACTCTGCCCAAAAGGTGATGGACAATATGTAAAATGCCCGGTCAATTTGATTATTTGAATAATTCTTATCAAATTGCACTCTCATATTGGCCATTTTTCATAATGACCGGGCATTATGTATAATGCCCAATTCATCACTTGGTCCATAACATGTACATAAATTGTTAAATAAATAGATAGGTAAAAAAATATAAAAAAAGGTCCTGAACGAGGCCAAAAGGCTGGTGCTGTAACATTTACAAGCCGGACTCTGACAACAGTGTTACCAAGGCGCATTGTGAATTAAGTTCTGGTGACCAGTTTCAGTGTTGTTCCATGTGAAATAATGGTATTCAGCTAGATCCAGTTACACTGGGAGCCCTGCCCACCCCGACATTGTTGAGAAAGGGCTAGTCAGATTGTGAGGTCAAAACTTACTTATCTCTTATGAATTGTGTAATATAAGTACTTATCACAACGTGTGCATCAAAACAAAATTGTATTCTGAAACATCAAATTAACGTGCGTGACCTACAAAACGTAGGCCATGTGTTATTCTTATCGGCATCACTTTATTGATCAGATGTAATTGTAAATAAACAAAATGTCACAAATAAACAACCTTTTAAAACTCAATTCTACCCTCCTCTCGTTTCTAGGGTTTTAAACAAGATAAAACTATGCCTGTATTATAGTTCGGTTAGAACTACCTGTGCAATATGGCACCCATAATGGTTACAGTACGAGCTAGACATGCTTATTCTCTATTCCCTACATAGTTACCATTATCAGCCTGTATACAACGTTATTTTTTAGTCGTTTTAATCCCTTTAAAGGCGGGTAGCAGAAAAAAAATCAGCTGCTTCATACATTATTGGTCGCCTAACTCGGAAAAATGTAGGCAACAGCTGATATTTTTTTCGAGATTTCATAGTTGGTCCCATAGTAAAAGTTGTTCATTTTCATGTGTACTATGCGCCCTTAAAGGGATTAAAAGACTGAAAAATAACGTTGTAATTCCTCCTGCTGGATCGTAGGCCCCCTCTGTCTGTAGAGCGGGCCGTGATACACCCCGCTGTAATGCCTTAGTGTCCGCTGTAATACCTTCCTTTTTACAAGCTTTTATTTAACTTGCAATATTTTGATGTATGTTTGTTTGTATAGGTAAAATCTGGCAACTGAATTTTATTTTTAACAGTTTCGCCCAACCGCGAGCTTTATTTAGCACACATACACGTTTAATTTCGATGACAATGCACGGTTAGCTGAGTGACGTCATTCGAAATTCAATATGGCGGACTTCCGAAAATACGTCACCTGTATTTAAAAGCTTGCTTAAAAATATTTTTTTGGTTCAAGAATATGCCTGTTTTCTTCATTGACATTGTCCTTTACCGTTTTCGCCGTTTGTCTGGGCAAATCTGCCTACATGAAACTAAACACAGACTATCCAAAATACCAATGATTAATCCTGCTAATTTTCCATTACAGGTGCAGAAAGATTAATACGTCACCTTCACAAAACGAAAGTACCCTTCGCAGTAGCAACCTCTTCAAGTGCTCGATCAGTTGAAACAAAGATAGCCCATCATAAAGAACTGTTCTCATATTTCCATCATATGGTCATGGGCAGTACTGATAAGGAAGTCAAGTTTGGAAAGCCACATCCTGATATTTTCTTGGTGGCTGCTGCACGGTTTCCTGATAAGCCGGATCCTTCGAAGGTATGTTTGATTTCGGTTACCATGAGAATATACAGGGTTACTGGTTAAGTCGACCTACATCCGTTAAGGGGTTGAAGTGTGCATCATTTCTGACTGATTTGACTATCAAACATCATACCCCAAATGAACCTTTTAATAGGTAGGTAATAAAACTCGTGTTATAAACGTGTACCTACAATGTGTACATAGATATTAGTCCGTCCAATTCTCATATTTAGCGCTAATTGAAAGATTGACGTAACTCGACCAATGACGTTAATCCACGATTTTCTTTCACTAACACCAAGCGACATCTAATTGCTTTTAATATCGCACTGTGGAAATTTTTACTCTTTGAGCGGACCCGAAAGTTTACGTTGATTTTATTCAGACATTCATTTAAGGTGAAAGCGCTAAGGTAGACAGCGAAATTCAAAGTTTTATGTTGGACCCTGGACATGACAAATATGGTTTGTCATGTCCAGTGTTAAAACTGGCAAAATTCTGCTTGTTGCAGCATGTGACGTAAACTATCAGCATCGAAGCCAAAATATCATTAATACGTTATAAAGTTCACAACTGTTTCTAGTTTCGTTTGAAGTCGATAATCGTGGTTTTATAATAGTGAATGTTTACCGATGCTGACGCGCCCACATGATCCAAAATATCCCATATCCTCAATTGAACTACTTTTAGCGCGTGAATTGCAACTGGCGTGGGTGGTATACCGCGTCTAGTGCACGATTTTTTCGTCAAAGTCGATATTGAAATGAATAGATTATTTCTTAAATATTTGCAAAGTAACTGGCGAAATGTGGCTGTTAGGTACACCTCTGCTTTACTCTTCGAGGATTACAGACAGGGCCATCTTTGCAACTGGGCACTCTGGGCACTTACCCAGCGCCCCGCCATGCTTCTGTAACTGTCAAAGCTAGAGGCTGTCAAAAGAAACCCAACTTATCCCAGGCACCTGTTATTTGTGTCATGAGAACCTATCTCGCTTCGCTCGCTCTTGCTGTGTGTGCACTTTACAAGGGCCCCGGCATTCTCAAGTGCCCAGGGCCCCCCCAAATGGTTAAAGATTGCCCTGAATACAGACGTGATGTTATATTATTTGCAAAGTAATATAAGTATAGGGCTGTCATCTGTATATCTTTGGCAGTTGTTACGGGTAGTCAGTGGCTCCAAAAGTCTTGAGAACCAGTCTCACCTAGAGGTATCGTATCACACAGTACTAAATGGTTTGTGGAGGTCAGATAGGCAGTCGCTCGATGTAAAATACTGGTTTCAGCCGCATCCGGTCTGGGAGCCAACTCCAACATAGTTGGGAAAAGGCTTGATAAATGATGAGGGACTCATGGACGGAGGGATATAAAGTGACAGGCCTCCCGCATTTGCTGTAAGACACATAGTCTAAAAATTGGTTGTTTTCTGAAAACAATCCTAGTCTGTACTAAGCTGACCAAAACAAGAGGTAACCCAAGTAGCACATTAGCGATGAATTAGGTCATAAACTAGCCACATTACAGTCTACAGCTTTATGCAGATGTACTAAAGGATAAGAATAAATTTAGATTAATGGTGTTTAAATTACGTCAGATTTGATTTGTTTTTGCATAATGTCGACACGACCTAATTAAAGCTCAAGAGTTACTACGTATGTTTTAGTACACTTTAAATAAAAAATGAACAACTTAAAACCATGGAATAAAAGAAAACGAACTGGTGGAGTAAAAAAAAAAACTGTCAAAAGAATACGCTAAGGCTGATGCAGTTGATATTTACAAGCCCGTGTCGTTTACGAATAGTGAGGGTTCCGCACAAATAGATTTTGATAAAAATATTGCAGATGCTTAGGTAATCAGGATTTTCATGAACCAAGCTGCAGTAAAGAGAAAACGTCGTTGGAGAACAAACAGAGTTCAAACTCAAACTCAAATCATTTATTTCAACTAGACCTTAACGGCACTTTTGAATGTCGATAAAACGAAAAAAAAAAGGCTACAGTCACAGACACAAGGCATAATAACTTGAGAATGTACTGTAGTTGCCCATTCCCTAGCGTAGATCTCTATGGAGAAGAACGGGCAAGAAACTCCATGGACACTCTTTTCAATCAAATTATTGTTACAAAATCTTGGTTACATCTTTCATGTTGAGATTATACATATATGTGAGAACGATGTAGAAAGACGTGCACAATAAGAGCGTCCAGAGTAAAAAAGAATTAAATCAACAATTTATAAAATAAAGCAATTCAAATGATCCATGGCAGCTAAGAGATGACCAGTCCCGACTGACAGCGCCCGTTCACGAACATGACGCATGGATCAGCGCCATTCAATTTAACCATATTGAAGGGAACTAAATGGCCCGACCCACCCGCCACCATCAGCAAGACATCTAAGCGAGCATGACATTCTCTCAGCCACCAAGGCATAATCAAGTCAATGAAAGATAACTAAATGCAAATGGTAGCTTTACAGTACATGGTACTCACACATGTGCTATGCAATTATACAATACTAAGAGATGGAATCTATACAATGCAAGAATATTTTTACAATCTTCTGCAGCTACCACAATAATGTTGTTCAATAAGTTTGCACCTATGGTTGCGGAGCAGGACCAGCATTTAGCCAAGCATTTTTATCCTCAATGTAATCTCCCAGCTTATAATATGCTTGCCTACATAGTGTGCGTTTTACACAAGATTTAAATTTCGTCTCATTCAGTTGTAGAATGTGGGGAGGTATTTTATTGTAACATTTTAAACAGTACCCCATGAAAGATGAATCTACTTTAGCAAGCCTGAAACCTGGCTGAACTAGTTGGTCCCTATTTCTAGTATTATAGTGGTGTCTGTCACCTCTTTTACTGAATAAATGCAGATTTTTTCTAACATACATGATGTTTTCATATATGTATTGACAAGGTACTGTCATGATATTAATTTCCTTAAACAGTTCCCTTAGAGAATCGCGTCTACGTAATTCATATATGGCTCTGATGGCTCTTTTCTGCAGAATAAAAATAGACTCGATGTCTGCAGCCCGTCCCCATAGTAAAATACCGTATGACATAATACTATGAAAATAACTAAAATAGACTATCCTCGCCGTATTAACATCAGTAAATTGACGGATTTTTCTAACAGCATACGCTGCTGAGCTCAGCCGGCCTGCAAGAGATGTTAAATGAGGACCCCATTGTAGCCTGTGGTCGAGCGTAATTCCCAAGAAAACCGTTTTATTGACAAATTCAAGTTTCTCTTGATTCAATACTATGTCACAATCACTACTTTTGACATTTGGTAAAGCAAATCTTATGCACTTAGTTTTATTCCCATTTAGTACTAAATTATTAGCGGTAAACCAATTATGAACCTGCAGTAGGGCGAAATTTACGTCGTCAAGATTTGTGGCACGTCTGTTTATTCTAAATATTAAAGAAGTATCATCAGCAAACAACACCATTTGCGGATGGTTGTTAAATAAATGGGGTAGGTCATTAATGTATACTAAAAAGAGGAAGGGACCCAATATCGAACCTTGTGGTACACCCATTTTTACTTTTAAACCCATCGAATTTACACCTTTTACTTGTACATGCTGCTGTCTATCATTCAGATAAGATTTTACTAAACTGAGCGCAAGTTTACCTAAACCGTAATGCTCAAGCTTCAAAATAAGGGTTTCGTGATTTACGCAATCAAATGCCTTCGAGAGATCACAGAAGATTCCTATGGCATCTTGTGCCTCTTCCCATGCAGTAAAAATGTGTTTTAATAAAGAGACACCGGCGTCAGTCGTACAACGCCCTTTGGTGAAACCATACTGCTGTTCGTGTAAGATTTTATTGGTGTTAAAATGGTTAAGCATCTGATTGAGCATTATCTTTTCAAACACCTTGCTGAAAACCGGCAACACGGATACGGGCCTATAATTGTTGGTGTCTTTACCGTCTCCGGATTTAAAAAGCGGTATTACCTTACTGAATTTCATTAGATCCGGGAAGACCCCTTGATCTACGCACAAATTAAATATTGAGGCTAAATACGGCGCTACAGTCTCAACAATTGAGGTACAAGCTTTGATAGACATTTAAGTTAATATAAAAGAATATTCAAGTTCTATATATTTAATAGATTCCGACAGAGACGAATTTGGATCAAGTACAGATGAAGACAAGGAAGAATGCATATTTATTAAAAATATGTAATTTAAAAATAGCATTAAAGAATGGGCCATAAAAAGAAATATTATAACTCTTTGCTCATCATCTGGATAATCGGACGTATCACTATAATTTAACATTGATTCAAGAAGTTCTTCAGCTTTATCGTAAGTGGGAATAGACGATCGTTTGACTGTGCACTCCATTTTAGTCCAGTCTGGAAGCGGCGTCGTTTTCTCACTTTTTGTCAATTTTAAAGAAACGTTTCTTCCTGGCCATCTAAAAATGCCATTATGCTCCCAGCCACTTGGAACAACTGTTAATCTTTCCTTTCCTTTTTAAATGTTTTAATTATTTTAAATGGCAGTATTATTCCTAAAAACAATAATAAAGTAATTAGCAATCATAATATATAGTACGACGAGGGAAAATAAAAATAAATCAAATGAACTAAGAATTTGTAGGTAAATTATGTACGATTGGCTTTCCAAATACTCTTGCATGTCCGAAAGATACCTACAGTTAAAGTTCAATCCCTATGTTCGTCAGTCAGACACTATAAGCTTGCCTATGAAATCACTGAAATGACGACCAACAGACGTACAAACAAAGATTTTGTACATCAACAGAAACACCGCACTTACGTCGCCGTCGGTGAATCCCATGAATCCGTTATGAACACGTGCTAGTTTGCAGCAAGCGCGCTATGTAAGTACATAATGAAATGGTTTTCTGTGGAGATTTATTTATCCCTGAAAAGCTATTGTATACTCTCTTTTTATACCAGTACACAGTAAGAAAGATAATTGAAATCCTTTCTCCAGCCAGCATAATGCTGGAAGCTGGTACGTAAGACTTGGTAAAACTACTGTACAGTAAATAACTTTACAAAAAAATTTATGGAGAGTTTGTGCTGGATATCAAATGGACGCCATTTTAGCATTACAGACGATTTGTTATTAAATATCCAAATGTTTTTTTTATGGATTTCAAGGATATTTGATAGGTTTTAATTCAAACAATATATTTTCCACTTATTTCCTAATAGAATACAATAAGTTGGAAAGCAATAATTAAAGGGATAATTATATTAGGGATTCCTACACCATATATCTTGTAAAATATTTTCGTTAAAGCGATATTATTCTGATGGCGCGTGAAATATTTGATGTAATTACCTATACACATTTACAGTAAAATGGTACTCGCAACTCAATTTACACACAAGGACACTCAAAAACCAACGTGAAAAATATTTAAAATATCTTACTAATTAAATATGTCCTCCTGCACAATTAAAACGAATAATAAATGTCGTCTAGCTGTCACAATCACAAAAGTTTTTTGTTATTTAAACTTTAATAAAAGTTGTTTCCAAGCCTCAAAACATCTAAAAGCTGTTGAAGAGATTTAAAGTAGCTGAATCTTACGCTGCAATGACTGTTGTATAGCTGTATAAGCCATTGTACAGGCCTTGCACAGCTGTTTCAATAATAATACTGCCGTTAACCAGCAACTGTAATGCTCAAGGCTGGTTAATTTGTGGCCCAAATTAGAATTACAAGGGCTGCGTAGCTAACTATACAGCCCTTATGTAGAAAACTACAACAGCCTTGAGTATACACAAAATTCTTTTATCAAGTCACTGTGCGGCTGTCATGTGCTACTTGGGAAGTCTTTGAAGATCTTAGGTCGAGCAGTTGTACAATTTAATTGCCCCTTAGGACATTTACCAGCGTGGACATGACTACAGTATTTATTCTAATTAACTAGATCGACTAGTATTAAAAATCTGCAAAAGTTAATCCGTTTTGTACTGAAAACCCAAACTAATCTTAGCAATTCCATGCTGTTAGCATCGCTTCGTGAGAATGTGCGATACGAATTAAGGCCATTAATCACTCCCGACTTTTTTGCGTTCAAGGCGAAATTGCAACAGCTAGACAATTGTTTTATAAATGTTTGCTCGCTGGAGTTTCAAAATTGTAGCTAATATTTTTAGTTACCTACCTAGTTCTCTTCTTTGAATAAAGCCCGTGTATTGTCGGCTTTAATTCAACGTAGTCAATGTCGATATTTGTCCAGCAATGTAAACCGCGCTGCGGTTTGTCGCGTCTGCTTATATTGTTGTCAGTGATATTAAAGTCACATGAATCACTGACTCAATTTGCAAACCGTGAATGTAATGTAATAATGGGTTCTATTCCTAGGACCTTAAAAGTGATAGTGTGGTTAGCCATCAGGAATTTCTCAATAACAGCCAAGACCCAGAGTCTGATGGTGAGGAGACACTGTACGAGTTGATAGCAAGAAAATCCCTCCAATACATGGAACTAGAACGTCCTCATCTGCCTGCCTTTTCCCAACTATGTTGGGGTCGGCTTTCAGTCTAACCGGATGCAGCTGAATACCAGTATTTTACATGAAGCGACTACCTGTCTGACCTCCACAAGCCAGTTAGTACTGGGTAATAACGATACACCTTGGTTAGACTGTCGGACTTTTGGAACATTGACTGCCTGTAACGACTGTCAAAGATCTACAAATGACAGCCGGAACCAACTGCTTAACGTCCTTTCCGAGAAACGGAAGAAAATAGTAAGTAATAGGTTCTCACCCATCCACAGAATAGCCTAGGCAAGCACGGCTTATCCTGAAAATCGATCCGAGCGACTGGTATTATTTATCGACGACCTGAATAGCGTAGTAGTAGTGATGCTGCCTTACATTCTTAGGATCCTGGGTTCGAATCCCGGTAGGAGCAAATGTTTGTGTGATGAGCATGGACATTTTTTTCAGAGTCATGGATGTTTATATGTATAATAAGTATGTATTTACAAACAAAAAAGTATACATGTAGTATATCAACTATCTAGTGTCCACGACACATGCTTAGTGTGGCACTAGGTGGCGCTGTGTGTTAATGTCCAGCGATATTTATTTATTATTTGGCCAGGAGACTTATGTGGGAATAGGTACTAAAAGGGTAAACCTCTTTCTAAAGCTTGTAGTCATTTGATGTCTTATCACTGTTTTACCTTTCCAGTGCCTAGTATTCGAAGACTCCCCGCACGGCGTGACTGCAGGCCAGAAGGCAGGCATGCAAACAGTCATGGTACCCGACCCACACACGGACAAGAAACTGACCACACATGCGACCATTGTCCTACCGAGCTTAGCCAAGTTTAGACCGGAACTCTTCGGACTACCCGCGTTTTAGTGACGGTAGTTGGAAATTTATTTAAGAAAAAACTGTGTGCTGTTATTTTAAGTAAAAAACTTATGTAACTAGAGGTCTTAACGCAAGATTAACAGATCAGTTTGACCATGAACATTATTGTCAGACGAATAAAGATAAAATTCGTATGAAAAAGCTCACGTTGCTTACCAAAATAAAACTACAGGAGTGTTTGTACATCTAAAGTAGAACTTCGAACTTTTTGCAGATGTTGGTCAAGACCAGATTTCTTTTCAGGATCTTAGAACTTGCTACTAGTAAAGTTCCTCTCTCTTGCCAGCTTGCAACCAACAGACAAAACTCGAATGTTGGGCTTAAAACCAATCTCCAAATGTATGGGAAAGCTGATTTATTTTTTCGCATATGGTAGATGACAAGAAAAGAAACGAATAAGTCCGTCAGATAGATTTCCAAAAAAATATTAAACAGTTTTTTTTCTTTTTTCACGTAAACAAAAAAGTCGATAGATAGACAGTGCGTCGAAAACTCGTGTGACGTCACATTTAAGTACATTTTTACCGGAAAGCCTCCACTCATTGACGCGTTTAATTTTCGTAATTTTTTATTAATTTGATAAAACAAAACATATTTTTTTGATTATTTATCTGAATTTAATATTTATTTTAGTCAAGAATCATCCACATTTCGATGTTGGTCCTATGAACGTTGTCCAGTTTGATGGCCTGTGGCACACCTTTCTCGTAGATGCTGTAGGTTTATCAGATTTCATGAGCCTCTCGATCTAATCGTTCGATCAAGCAATTTGGTTAATTCTGAATTTAGGTAGGTCCAACACAGAAGGAGTTTTTGTTGACATAATTACTTATATTAGGATCTAAATCAAAATTATGTAATGAATGCATACGATATATTTTTATATTCGCTTTGATGTTTTGTCTGTATTAAATGTTTAGAAAAAAAGTCAATAGAGGAGGTACAAAAATAATTATAACCCAAGTTAAAGGATATTAAAAATTCCTGAATGGGTTGTTAATTATAATATCAATAGTCAATTTACAGAACTATAAATTAAGTAGTACTTACTTATTTATAAGACTATAATTGTATGATCGTGTTGTTTGTTAAGAGTAGTGTTACCATACATGTTGTAATTCTTTCAGGACAGGTATTAAAAAGTAAGGATCAATTTAAACTAGACAGTTCACATGAAAATTGTACACTTATTTCTTGTAAAAGATTATACCTACTGGCTGGCTGTGTGTCACTAGACAGGAACAAATACTTCAGTATTTGTATCGAGGTGTTAGCCGGAGTGGTTCGTATCGGTCTGATAGAACCTTAACCATTACTATAAGGCACGGTTGGCGCAGTGGTTGAGCGATTGGCTGCTGCGTGTCACGGGTTCGATCCCCGCACGGAATAAATATTTTTATGATGATGAGTTTAAATGTATGTAAATGCACCCACAATAAAGGGAGAATCCTAGTGCGGGGCAACATTTTATTAAAAAGAAAATGTAATTTTAATAAAGTTGTTAAAGCCACAAAACACTGTCCTAGATGGGCAGTGTTTTATTATTAATAAATAAATCAGGGTGATAATATTATTGCATAAATATTAACTCATTAGTAGTGCAATTATTGTACCATGATAGACGCCATTAATGTTGTTATTATATACAAAGTCTGGTAGTTGTAGATGATTTTAAGCAATAAATTATTTGTTTAAGAATATTGCTATTTTATTTGTATCATGTTGTATTGCCACCCCAGCACATACGGAACAGAGTATAAGCCGCGCGAATCGGTTGCACTACTACAAGCACGCAGAGCTAGTGAGCATGACCACTGGCTGCTTGTCGCGTACGTGGCGAGAGTACAAAAAACCAGTTTACGCTGTCACAGCCAGTTGACAATCTCAGGGTTGTCAGGGCAACACACATTGTTTGTTTTGTGACAAGTTTGAAAATTTTATTGTAAAAACGTGGTACTAAAACGGGGTAAATAGAAATGCAGGGGTGAATGGAAACAAAACTTTGAAATGAATTCACATGATATGGTCCCAACAAGTACTCTATTGTATTAACTAAATTATACTTAATTATGTAGGTACCTTGTTGGCAATATACAATATACGTTCATCGATAAAATCCCTTCGAAGTTTTGTTTCTATTCACCCCGTTTTACTCTGGTATTTATGAATAATACTAGAAAAAAAATGATATATATTTTTTTTTTTTTACAATAGGTATGTAAGTAAATATTTGGTTAATTTGTCTACTTACACCTATTGTGACAACCCTACCAAAATAGGTAACAATTTTGCACGTTGTTAAGAAGCTTATACTCTGTTCCGTTTATTTACTCATGTGACCCCAGTATAAGTTAAAGTGAAAAGTGACTTTCTTTTCACTTTAACTTAAGTATACTGGGGTATAATCAACAATTATTTTGAAATGACGGAAGGAATGGATGTGGCGTGGTGAAGGATCTTCAACTGGGTTCCTCTGGTCCATCTGGCAGAATCTTGTTGCTCCGAAATTCATTTAGCATAACACACTTGGCATAATTTTCTTTAAACGAATATATTAAAGGCATATTTTTTTTTAAATATACTTATTGTTTGGGTGAATGTGTGTATGACCGAATTTCGAATGGCATACTTTTATATGGCAGTTTTTTATTTGGCACAATTACCTTTGGCATTGTTCAAATTTCGCATAATTTCGTTTAGAATAATGTTTATTTAGAACGACGATTATTTGATATAATTCCACTTGGCATACTATGAAGATTGCAGAATTTCATTTGGAATAATTTTATTTGGCAGTATTGCCATTTTTTAATGTCACAAAATAGCATTTTAATCTTAATTTAAAATTAAAACATTATCTTAAAAAGTCAATATGTTGTGCTAGAAAAGTTAGTGACAGAAACGAATCGCTCCAAAACCGACTCCACGTAGTCTTGTCTGCCCTACCCCTAGAGTGTAATTTAAAATCGCGTAGGCGCGGAGGGGCGAGGCGGGCCGCGAGCTGAGGAGCAGGTGGTTTTAACACTCGCCGCCGCGGCTGAGGCTGGCCGGCTAAGCCGGCCAGCAAGCCGAAGCTGCGGTGGTGAGCGTTGAAACACAACTGCGACGAGAAGCTCGCGTGGGACCGCCGGGGCCCCGCAGCGCCGGAGCCGTGACAGAAACCATGCCTGCTGCATGTTGCATTCTCGTTTGCTGCATGCTTGCTGCATGCTTACTGCATGCTTACTGCATGCTTGCTGCATACTTGCTGCATGCTCATTGCATGCATGGTATATGTGGGTTTGCATGTTTGCTGCATGCTTGCTGCACGTTTGATGCATGCTTGCTGCATGCTTGCTGTATGCTTACTGCATGCATGGTGTATGCAGGTTTGCATGTTTGCTGCATGCTTGCTGCATGCATGGTGTATGTTTGTTTGCATGTCTGCCTGCTTCTTACAGGAAAATAAAAACCACATGATCTCAATCTACTGTTTTAATAAAAGAAAGAAAGAAAATTATGTTTATTTAGCCGTTAAACCCAAAATATTATGATTTTCACCTGCAGGCCACGAGTGCCATACGCTCGAAAAACATAAAGAAACACATAATATCGTCGAAAGATTTTGCACTAGTACCAACTAAGTAAAATTATTGTATATTTTATTAAATTAATAACACTGGTATAATTATTGAATAACGTATAAAATTTATAAAATATATTCATAAAATACATGCAAAAATTACAAAATAGGGAAATGGATAAAATTCATAACAGTAATAAAATTAGTGACGTAAATATACTAAGAAAAAACAATAAAATTGTACAAAATTAATAACATTGGTAAAAGTGATTAACTAATAAGTTATGCCATTCAATGACTATTGATATGAAATTTATGCCAATAGATGATTCTAACCCTAAACTTTCTGTGATAGGATGGTTCAACGTTTAATGTTTATGCATATGAAATTTATGCAAAACGATGATACTGACCTCCAACTATCTGCGACAAGATGGTTCGACTTTTAATTTTTATGCATATGAAATTTATGCCTTTAGATGATTCTGACTTACAAAATTTTGAGTTTGAATGTATGATAAATGCGTGTCTGCCAAACGATTTTCTGCGAAATGAAGTTTATGCTATCCGCTGTTATGCAAAGTAATAATATGGCATAAAAAGTTCTGCTATAAAGGGTGGACCCTCTTCAACTTCCTGCACTGAGCCTTACATTCGGAATCCAATAGCTCAATAATAAAATTCCAAAGCTTGTTTTTCTGTTACATCACACTTAGACTGCTATGCTATTATGAAGTCAGAAGTAGGGAAATGACACCCTGCTATATTAAAAATCTAATATTAATATATATATATATATACTAGCTGACTCGCGCAACTTCGTCTGCGTCTCATAATTTGAGATTTAAACTATCCTATCTCTCAAGTTGGATCGAACTGCACATGGTGTGCGAATTTTATTATAATCGGTTAAGTGGTTTAGGAGTCCATTGAGGACAAACATTGTGACACGAGATTTATATATATTAAGATGATATACCTAGGGGAGACTGGGTACACTTGATCCCTCTGGGACACATGGTACAATAATTTTATAAACCAACCACGCTTGTTAGATTATTAAAAACTAGCAACCCTGTTTGTCTATGGTACGGTATGACTTTTAGGAAACACCACAAATGTCAAAACTGGCAGTTTGTGTCATGGCGACCGGTGAGTGATTTTCGTGTAGTGAAACAATATTTTGGTAAGTTTACTTTTGTTTATAAAATAATCGAATAATATGTTTTAGAGTTTGAGTATTAAATTATTAGAACTGCTATTTTATGCGCAATGATTGCGCTAAAACTACAAACACATAAGTGAATACTGCTAGGAAAGAGGTTATTTAAAAAAAAAAACCGTTACTGGGGAGAGATGATACAGAGCGTTGTGGGAGACTTGATCCGGGGGGATCAAGTCTCCCATAGCGGGATCAAGTCTCCCATAGAGAATTGTAATGATCAACTATTAAAATTTGTAAAAGATATAGCTCAAGGTTTTCATTGAAGTTATTATTGCAGGTCAAAAAATGCCGCGAATATATAAGACGAAGCAGGGTGCTAAAAAAAGGGAAAAGATTGACCCCCAAACATTAAAAAACGCAGTCTATGATGTCGTATTTGCTAGCAAATCAATAAGAAGCACATCCAAAACTTATAAATTGGTGTCGATTCTGTTGTGCACAAACTAAACTTAATTTAGGCTATTACTATCTTTTTCTCTCTAATAAAACGAGAAAGAGAGGGACGTAATTTAGAGCTGTCAAATTTAATTCGAACTAATATCTCCATACAAATGAAGGGTGCACGTAAAAACATGTCGACTAAAAACACAGTGAAGCGCAAGGCATAAACTAGTTTGACATCTCTAACTTAGTGCATAGCTATAGCCGTCCTTTTCTCGCACTGCCTTTTAGCAAAAGATAGCAATAGTCTAAATTAAGTTTAGTTTGTGCACAACAGAATCGACACCATTATCCCCTATGACATTAAAAAGATATGTCAAGAAAAAAACAGATGCTATTGCTGCTGGGGGTACCTCCCCCGAATACGAACCTAATTATAGGCAGTCTACTATTTTTTCTATTAAAGAAGAAATAGATTTATCTGAATATTACACAAAAGCAAGTAAAATGCATTATGGATTTACCCCAAAAGCAGCACGGGAACTTGCCTTCGAATTTGCTGTAAAAAACAATAAAACAATTCCACCGAACTGGCAAGAAAATAAAATTGCCAGCTATGAGTGGTTGCACGGGTTTATGAAAAGGCACAACGATTTATCCTTACGAATTCCAGAAGCAACCAGTTTGTCCCGAGCCACAAGTTTCAATAGACACAATGTGTCACAATTTTTTTTAAAATTGAGAAGCCTATACGAACGCTTCCATTTTGAAGCCAGGGATATTTGGAATGTCGACGAAACTGGCATTACCACAGTCCACAAACCTAAAAAGATAATAGCTTCCAAGGGTCTCAAACAGGTCTCAAAAGTTACATCTGCCGAGCGGGGTGAATTGGTCACTGTATGTGGTGCGATTAACGCAGCAGGAAACCATATACCACCATTTCTAATTTTTCCGAGGAAAAATTGGCAGCCAAGAATGATTGAAAATGCTCCTCCTGGTTCTGATGGAGCTCCTTACCCCACAGGCTGGATGACAGTGTCAAATTTTGTACGCTTTCTGGAACATTTCAAAAAAAATGTCAGGTGCTCAAAGGACAATCCATGCCTCATCATCTTAGATAATCATGAGAGTCATGTCAGTATTGAATCCATAAATTTTGCCAAAGATAATGGTATCCATGTCTTGACAATACCGCCGCATACATCTCAAAAACTCCAACCACTAGACAGAATCGTTTTCAGCTCTTTGAAGTCCCATTACAACACCGCATGTGACGACTGGATGTTACAGCATCCAGCTCGCACTTTGAGCATTTATGATGTAGCTAGCTGCTTGGGAAAAGCTTACCCAAATGCAATGACCCCTAGAAACATCGTAAAAAGTTTTGAAATTTCGGGTATATATCCATTCAACAGTGACATCTTCACTGATGATGAATTTTTATCATGTTTCGTTACTGACAGACCAGAAGATACAATTACGCACAGACTGGAAGAATCTGTTATTGACAGACCGGCGGCAGCATCTGGTAGCATTACCGAGAGGCCAGAAGAATCTGTGGCACAAGTGCTGGAAGAGCCTGTTACAGATGCCAGTGGTACCGAAGATGCTGAAGGCTTTAATGACATACCAAAATATACCAGTGCTCATAGACTAGAATCTCTAACACACAGGCCGGAAGCACTTGCTACAAATGCTAATGGTGCAGAAGATGATCCACAGCAAAACTTTTCTTCAGGTATAGCATCACCATCATTACTTGATCAAACACCTGAGGTCAATTTCAATTGCAACATTGCAAATGAACATAATAATTTTATCGTAGAAGCTTCCACAGGATCTACATTGGCTGTTATCCCGACCCTTGCCCAACTAGCATACCAAACTATTAATGAATCTCGTGTCATCAACTTCTCTGTTGATGAGACTTCTACAACTGCCATTATTTCTCCATCTGATAATGATACATGTGTGGCTGGAATTTCACCGATAGAATGTACAAGTCCAACCAACGAGACTTTCAGAACACCATCCAAAATATCTAAATCTGTATTACAGTCATCTATTTCCGTACCTTCAACTTCGAAGTACATAAGTCCAGACATAATAAGACCGTATCCCAAAGCAGGACCACGAAAAACTGTGACCAAGGGAAGAAAGAAAGGATCAACGAAAATACTTACTGATACGCCGGAAAAAAATGCCATAGAAAATGAAGCTCGAGAAAGGGAAGAAAAGAAAATTAAAAAGTTAGCTGCCTCTGTAAAAAGGAAGATAGACAAGGAACAAACAAAAAAGAAGCCTAAAACAAAAAAAAAAAAAAAGATCATGATATTTACAGCAGTAGTTCAGAAGACGGAGAATTTGTTGTACCCCCATCCCCAGAATCAGATTTTTGTATGTCTGATTTAGACGATGAAAATGAAGAGTCCGAAAATGAGTACGGCGATGAAGAGAACATATTTGAAGGTGACTGGGTTGTCGTTAATTTTGTATCTGAGAAAACAAAGTTGCACCGTTATGTAGGTCAGATAACAAATGAATCACTGGCAAGTTATGATGTGAAATTTGCTAAAAAAATAACAGATACAAAATTCAAATGGCCAGAGAAGCCAGATATTTGTATAATTGGCAAATACCAAGTAGTGAAAAAAATTTCTCCTCCTGTTTTCAAATCCTCATCCAAGCGGGTAGGAACTTTCGAATTTACCAAGTCCTTAAGAAAGTTTAAAATTGATAAGTAGAACTTCTGACAGATTAACAGTTAGATGTGTTACGTACCTACGTTAATTAATTATTAAGAGGCTTTTAATAGTTGTAAGAATACTATTGATACTTTATATATTGAAAAACTTGAATATTTTTTTTAGTTTTGTGATTTGATTCTGTGATTCTTATTGTGCCATCCTAATTGATACAAATTATTTGATAAGAAGATTTAGGAGACGTAAAAAGTTAGAAACTTATTAAGAATATAATATAATTGATGTTTTTTATTATTACAGCTTAAGAAGTTGTTTTTGTACTTAATTTTGAATCTGATGTTCATGTAATAAATATAGTTTTGTTAGTAAGTTGATATATCTGAAGCTATTTGAGACTAATTATTTTGATTACTTAGACGAGACTGAGACTGCCTACCCGAAGGCCTAAACAGCTCAAGACTGATTGTTATGTTCAGTTCATACTGGATTTTACTATTATAAAGAATTATATTTAAAGAATTGAATTTGTTGTTTCATTTCTTTTAAACTTGATAGCCTAGAAAGTTTCAAGTATCTCTTAAATATGGGAGACTTCCCCGTATCAAGTCTCCCTTTGGGCGGGATCAAGTGTCCCTTAGATATGGGAGACTTGATCCCCCCCGTATCAAGTCTCCCTTTGGGCGGGATCAAGTCTCCCATACACGGGGACACTTGTTGCAAACCTGTGTTTTTCGTTAAAGTCCTTATTTTTTTACAAATAGTGATCTACACCGTTTTACTTTTTTGGAAGCGTGGGCTATGATATTCCCAACATTTTAGCTCAAACACATCCCCAATGTAGGGCTTACAACTAATTTTATGAACCAAAATAAAAATGGGGGATCAAGTGTACCCAGTTTCCCCTATATGCAGACAATGTCAGGAGTTAAGAAAATAAAACTGCATTTGCTATCAACTAAATATTTTTAATTTATAACATAAAGAAATATAAAATAATTTACTTTACAAGCTGTTTGATGGTCGAGAGAACACTGTCAGCGGATTGGTCAGTGAGTGGCACACTGCGTTCTGCTCCCTTTTCTGAAAATGTAAAGGGAAAAGTATTAGGAAAAGAAATGATGCCTTTCCAATATGAAAATGTTAATAGTTTACGTGAACTCTTAACCTTTTGACCGCCGCATAGACGCTCGCGCGTGCCCTCCACGCCAAGCCACAATTTCATCTACTATTTTGTCACATATTTGTGTGGCGTACAGGGCACGCGCTTGCTTGTCACGTATATGTGACAATGGCGTCCAAAAGGTTAAGGGCGCTTTTAACGACGACGATATTTACAAAGCCGCGCAACCGCCGGTTACCGCGGCCGCGAGCTTTGTATGAAAACAAACGAACGTCCGTACGCAGTACGACAAATGCACCGCTTCGGCGCAGCAGCGGCGCGACACGAAACGTCTAAATTGAAAGCGCCTTAAGCTGCAGGTTAGGAAGGAACTGCAACCACAAACCACAACAGCAAAGATGCCAAATCGCAATGAGAGAAGCCATCCTCACAACTGGATTTCTATGTAATCAAATTAAAAATGCTTTCGTTAAGGGGGATGCTCCAAGGTAGGTAGCCCGCGAAATTCAAATATTCTTACATTTTTTGCAATTTGCAGGGTAGTGCTAAGTTGTATGTCAATACAACCCTCCAAGTTCATAAGAGTCGAAGAAGGACTTTGACCGTGAAAAATTCGTTCATCGACTCTTACGAACGAGGAGGGTTGTATTGATGATTTTGATGACTATAATTCTGTAACTTAATACGTGTTATAGTCGCCATTGATATGTTTATCAACATAAAACTTAACAATGCCCTGCAAATTGCAAAAAACGTAAGAAAATTTGAAATTCGCGGGCCACCCTGACGCTTTCAACTTGGTGACATTTTCGCCTTTTTATCTGTAACTGGACAATTACATGACCATGTCATTGCTGATGACAGCTGTATACAGGGTAGAAAGGACACCAACACTAAAACGGTTACCACATATTCAGTACATTAAGTTGTCTGTGTCACTTCCACCTTTTCATAAAACTTTTTTTCTTTTCTGTTTTTATAGAGAGAGTGTTTTAAATCTACTTTAGTCTATTGATTTCTATTATTAACTAAGTAACATTAAATTAAATCTAACTAGAAATATAATTATTAGGTAATGAATGTTCTAGAAAACTGCTTTTCTAAAGTATTTATACATAACATTTTTAACCACAATGGAAGTTCAAATCTAGATGGTATTTTTAAGAGATAGATGCAACAAATTATTTTAAAGTTTACAAGACTAACTATTTATTCATATAACAGGGTTTTCAAGTACTTTATCGTGCCAAGCCCCTGATCACATGCAGCACCTGATCAGCGGACATATCCCCAAGTGCCTGACAACATTCATTTCCTTTTGCTAGAATAATTACTTCACATTAGTATGTTCTAAGTTTCATTAGAATTAATGCTTGAACTATGAAATTGTTACCAAAGCAAGGGGTTGATAATATTATTAATTTAAGTGTTACATTAAATCTTATGCCTGTTATATTCCTGATCTGCAAATTAAATTCCAAAGCTAAACAGCAATTTGAGCACTAAGTTTACTAGTACAAATGGCCCAATTATATGGCAGTGGACGTCTTTCATCTGAAATGATAATGATGAAGATAACCGGAGTGAATATTTGCTGACTTAAAAAAGTGGCTTTACTCTGCCTCTTTATTGTCACTCCTTGCAGAAAGAACTTCATTTGACTGTTCTAAAGCATATCTGAGCTTTTCGCAACATTATGTAGGATAAGGGTTTACTTGCAACTCCAGCATAAGTATCATTCCAGAAGCTTGAAAAGTTACTGGTTGGGATGTTAACAGATCAGTCAATTAAAGTCAAAGCAGGACTACGTACCATAGCGGGCCCAGACGCGCGGCTGTGTACCAGCGCACTCACGAATCAATATCGGAAAACTAGGGTTCTCCTTCTTAATGTCCACATAGAATTTCTGAATGAACTGCCTGAAAAACGACGATATTTTCACTAACAAGTTTCGAGGTTATGATACTGTTTATGTAATCAAAATTCTCACCTTACGCCATCAGATTGTTTGTTTGTTTGACACAAATGAATCCTCAATTCCCTGAGGGTACCTCTACCTAAGCGGACAGCAGACATTTTATAGTGTTTTTTATTGAAAACTGATTGAAAAACACGATTCAGACAAAATCTAATTTTTTGTGTCAAGTCAACGTCAAGTTGACACTGACAGTTGTTTAAATTGTCAATTTCCCGAACAACATTCCGATCTACTTTGATCAGAACTTAGCTTTGGTAATGAACTAGAAAAATATAATAGATCGCTAAGATCGCTTTTAGCGATAAGACCGCCCATTGTGTTACCCCTTGTAAAATGTTTAAAACTATTGTATTTTATTTTTTTATGGTGTATATAATAAAGAGTATTCTATATCTATCTAATAGGTAAATGAGAAAAACGTGAAGACAGAATGTGAACTCTATGTGTGGTAGATTAGGCACTAGAACTTTCCAATGTAGTAACATACCGTGTGTATCCCAAATGGAAATGATACAACCCATGTACCCACCATAGCCCTAATAAAAATGAGTTTCAAGCCGTTTGCTACTTTTAATATATAAGTACCTACATTATAAAAATCATAAAACTTGACTCACGCTAGACAGTGTCGGGTCCGAGCCGAGTGTTGACCGTGCAATTTTGTATGGACACACACGCAACGGACAATTGGATGGATTGTGCGTTTTATAGGACCTGAGTAATTCTTAAACCCCGAGAAAAAAAAGGAATGTTAACTTTGATTTGTGGCATTATACTGAACAGATGAATCGATTTCCGTTAAGATTTTCTCGTGACTTAATCTTAATCGAGTTTCATAACTGAATTTCAAGAAAATCTGCTCTGCCGTTTTAGGGTTATCGCCTCTTTTTTTATAGCAGTCGTTATGTAGTTCAAGTAGGTACCTTGAAGTCTTTACACCGTTTGGCGCAATGTTTTCGAATCAAAGTTTGCTGAAACGGTGATCTCCCGAAAAAGGTCGTTTAATTATCTGAATCTGCATCACGACACATCGCCGTCGGTAAGACAAGACTGGGCGCGTGTGTGGCTCTGAGTTTGCCATTAATTTTGTTTGATAAATAGAATAGCGGAAACTATTTGATAAAAAGTGACGTCTGCACTTGAAACAAGCAGTATAACTTGCAGTTTGGCGACTTTGACCTTTCGATCATCCAAGGTTGAATGCACAGGTTGACTTGTCAGTTTTAGGTAGGTACTTCATAAAATGGGAATATAGATCTATTCGTTTTCAGGATCAATCAACGAGTGTGACACATTGTTTTATTTGAATTTTTGTGCATTTCAATTCCACCGAGACTTTTCAAAAGTGGTAAACCAGTTACAAGGTCGACCATACAGAATGTATAGTAGGTACCACCGCGTTCACTGTTGGTCGATCACTTTCGATTTTGAAAAGTGGTCAGCTGTCCGTGCAGGATCTACTTTCTGCACTGACGGCTGACCACTTTTTATTGAATTTCAGGATCGGGACAGCGAAAGGGTTCAATAAAATGAGGAAAACGAACATCATCAATAACTCCTAAAAGAAAACATAAATTATTTATTTAACAATTTAATGTAATACTCAATACATCAATTTTATCTTTTGTACATTTAAAATCTAAGTACCAAACACTTTAGTTATGATTTGTTTAATAGTGTTATGTTATGCTAGAAGCAACAGCACTTTTCTAGAAACATTTGAGAATGAATATTGAAAATAATGAATTAATAATGATCTATTAGACTGACGAAGTTATTAAGGCGTACGAATCACGTTAATTGTTTTTTTATTTGATGAAGTAGGGTAGGTGACTATTTGGGATGAGATTTATTTTTATAGCCTCACGTTTTATTTTCATAATAAAGAAATGGTCGAAAACTGTAAGCCAAAGCTGCCAAACCTACGAACTAATTACTGCATAAAGGAGGCGAATTTAATAGTCTTAATACTTTTTTTATTCATGTGAAATTTACATTTATTTCATAAAATTTCCAACTACCCTACTACAT
This sequence comes from Xestia c-nigrum, assembly GCA_916618015.1. Lineage (NCBI taxonomy): Eukaryota > Metazoa > Arthropoda > Insecta > Lepidoptera > Noctuidae > Xestia > Xestia c-nigrum. Next base: position 5,364,834 of record OU745246.1, on the reverse strand, counting down.
TATGTAAAAATGTTCACGTATTATTATTATATTTAAACGTTTTGTTCGATAACAATAGTTTTAAATATTGAATTGAATGTATTTTATATTCGTTTGAACAGCATGGTCTTAGCCCACATAAACGACTCCGCTCCCATACGGCAAAAATAATATAATTCAAATATGGGCTTTAAGTATTGCTCTTTAGATATACTTTAAATTGGCAACATAAATTAGCAGACAGCTCGCGGTTACCGCCGTCAGACTGCTCGGTTGCCAATGTAAAGTATATCTAAAGAGCAATACATAAAGCCTATAATTAAGTTATATTATTTTTGCCGTGTTGGAGCGGAGTTTTTTATGTGGGCTATGAGCTTTATAGTAATAAAAGTTCCTGAAATTCAATAATCACAGATCACGCTTATAGGGTCAATATTATTAAGTTTCTACGCACATAAACTTGTACCTTTTCAAGGAAGATATAAAGTTTAAAATCCTTTGTGAAATAGTTTAGGGGACATTTAAAGGTTGGTTCACACCAAATGCAGTTTAGGCTTGCATCATAGTGTTGATTCCAGCGTTTTTTTTTTGTCATAGGAAGGGGATAAAACGCACTAGTAGAAGCACAGTGAGATATTAAGTGCTTGTAAAAATGATTAAGCAGAGCCATTAAATGACTCAATCTGTTTACATTCTTACTTTTGGACCGCTTCTCAGAATGGAACGCAAGCAATATCTAGTGCGCATTAGGCATAGAGTAAAGCATGGCGTTAGGCCCGCGGTCATCTTGCGAGGTGCAGTAGTTCTTACTGTCAAATAAATAACAGCATTCGAGCTCCTAGCAATAAAGTTCCAAATCTAACGTCTAATCTTGTGTATTTATTTTATGAAGAATATCATAGAAAAGGACAATGGTGATATTTGTTTTTCAGTAAAACCGCGATGAACTGCGTCTTGACAGAAATACAACAGCCCTGAAACATTACTGCATTTGATGAGACCGAATTTTGAAGATATGAAATGAAGGTACTACCCACTATGATGTAATCAAGATTTGTCAAATTCAAGCGTTCACTCGAACATTGTTTACAACTGGCTTGTTTCGTAACATACGTACAAAATTATCTACTAGTGAATTTATAAGGTAGATATTTTTTAACAACCCATAAACCCTTTTATCTTTCCGGTTTAAAAGCACTTAGTTATTGCGATTTTCCGTTCGATATTGTTAAAGCTAGATAAATTACTAATTAGCTCAAAATCTAGCGATCACCTAGCGATAACCTGTGGTTTAACTTTTAAAAGGTTACGACAGACACATCACGGTCTTGTTTGCCGGGTTTTCGCTCAAACTGATATCCAACGCTATACTAGGGAGAATGTTTCTTTTGTTTCATTCTTGAGTGTGTGCATCATGTAATGTTTACTGATAAAAATATAAGTTGAATATAAATAAACATTGGAAGGAGATGGCGGGAAGAACTGAATGATTCCTTGAGAATTGGAAAGGAGAAGCACAGGATCGTGACGGTTGGAAGGCCTTTTCCCAGCAGTGGGACGATGAGTTAACTACAGTAAAACGGCACCGAGAAAATAATATAGCAATGAAAGTTCATCTGCTCCTAGTATCTCGTTTTACAATCACTCGGTAGGCGATTGATACATTTGACACATTTTGACTTTAGATTCATTTTGTGTTCAGAAGTTTCACTCTAAGTGGAAAATACCGAATAAATAAACGATGTGGAGCGTTTGATATCGGTCTAGCGTTGTAGCCAAAAAGCAGCGACAGATAAAGGCAAGTCCAACTGCAGCTTTTAGTATTCTCATTCAATGACACTATTAAGTGTTATTTCGTCATGTTACACTTCAGTGGGTCAATTCCTTAACTTGAAAACACAGGTGGTGTGCAGGATCCTAAGTTATATTAATTTTAAAGTGAACAAGACTTTAATTACCATCTTTAGACGTGACAAACTTGGAATCTACTACCAATCAACTTCCATACAATGCTTTAAACTTTCATCAAGTGAATTATGATTTTACTAAAGTTACTTCGCAACTAACAGAGAACATTCCAGAACTGAAATATTGACATGAAAACACGGAACGTTATTTTATTGCACATTTATTCATGTCAAAATTGCACTTACTCCCAAAGATAATAAAAATAAAAATTGCTTACAGGTATACAAACATAGTGGCAATTCCAACATTAAATAAATGAGCAAAATTGAATTAGTTTAATTAAAATTATGCCGATTTCATTACTCCAGCGTTACATCGCCTTGTCAAAGCTGGGAAGCTAAAAAAAACTAAAACAGAAAAATCTAAGCTTGTTATAATTAAAAAAAAGTGTAATATCATTAATGTGTATTATATACATATTTACATCTTAAATTTTAAACGGCATACTATTCTATAACGTAAGAGAACCATGTTGAGAAATTTAAAGAGACAATTTTTGAACAACTCTTATTATAAATATCATTCAATTATTGGAAAAAAAAACTCATCCTATTGTTTCATAATAACGGTCAAGTCAACAAGAATTTTATCTAACGGACGAATAATACAAGAGCTATATACAGTTGAGTGAGAATTAAATTACACATGGAAATTTCAATTGGCAAGAACAAAGTAATTTTCTATACTGACAACACTTTCCACTCTTGATTAACAAGTCTATTAGAACTATAAACTATTGAAACTAAACGAAAATATGTATCCATCGAAGCTTGCAGACTAGAGTCACTGTACACGCGATGCCAAATGAAATTCCCAGCAGAGTCAACACTGTTACGTCACGTCACGATTTAGTCAGCTAGTCAGCTACACAACTCGAAAACTATCAGTATAGCGAGCCACTCTACTGTACACAGCTCGAGGCCGTAAAGCACGAAGCGAGAGAGCAGCAACACTGCGTACGTGCAACACACGGCAAACTTGTTGCGGGGGGCGTGTTCTTCGCCAACGTACGGGTCGCGCGTCGCCTCGCGCTTGTACAAGGTCAGCTAGCCGGACGCCGGTTCTAGTGCTTTGACCGCGTCTGCGGTGAGGCCCTGTTTCTGGCACCACTCTACGAAGTCGTCGATGAGGACGGGCCACGCGCCCTCCGCGTCGTAGTTGCTCATGCCGTCGTCGATCTGCGTCGCGAAGTCTAGGAGGAGGTTCCATGTGTCCTTTGGTATGGATCTCTTGTGGTGCTCCTGGAATTGTTTATGGTGTAAGTTAGTTGGGTTGTTTTACGTTATGAGGAATAGATAATAAAAATGGCGGAGAAGTGAAGTTTTGATAAACATGCAGGTGTGGGTACTTTAAATTAGGAAAGTGTGCTAAAAATAATTCAATTAGATTCTAGTAGGAAAATGTGTGCAAAATTAAGATAATAATATCTGGATCTGTTGAGTTATTTAGTATTCAGATGAATGGTTATTTAAATTGAATTAATAAAAACTCATTTAATGTTATTTTAATTACCACAAAGTTTAATAAGAAAAATATTTTGTCCCAATTTAAAATGGGCTAGATTAGTGTATAGTTACAATGAGAAGTGGCTACATTTGTTATTTTTCTTAGTATTGTTACAGTAAAATTTGACCCCAATTTACTTTTAATAAGCCAGGATGCATGCCAGATCTACAAACATTTAAAATACACTAGAATCTGACCCAAAACTGATTAGGAATGATGAGTAAGTAACTAAATATTTATAAGAGCTATGAACTTTATAATTTATTGTGTCCCACTTTCATCCACACAGACAAAAACGTGCTAAATTATGAATGACTAGCGGACGTCACGCGGTTTCACCCGCGTAATTCCCGTTCCCGTGGGAGTACGGGGATAAAATATATCCTATGTTACTCGTGGATAATGTAGCTTTCGAATGGTGAAAGAATTTTTAAAAACGGTCCAGTAGTTTTTAAGCCTATTCATTACAAACAAACAAACAAAGTTTTCCTCTTTATAATATTAGTGTAGATTTGCGTTATAACTGGTGTAAAATCTACTTTTGTTACTAGATTACAGGCTCTTTTAATCTGTCTTGAGTCTCGTTTTATTTTCTAAAGTTTACATTTTTTTAATAGGAAGGTAGGACAAAGATGCATTGTATATCCATATTTCACTAGTTATATTAAAAGTCTGATGTAATTATAGGCCATTCAATACTTTATCAGATACTTACAAAAATGAAACTCACTCTTGCATAGATAGCATTATGTTTTCTTTAATAAGTGTAGTGATAATGATATCAAGTATCATTCATTTCAAGATAAAAATGTTTGTACTCTAGTATGATACTACATTATTTTATGATGGGATAATCATCTATTATTTGTTTACATTTGGAATCCAATAAGAGGTGGTTTTCTAGTTTTAAATGGTGGGTTAGGCTAGATTTGAGTAGGTCTATGATATCATCACAATCATCATCCTCGGCCTGGCTTACTCCCAGTCCCAGCTGAATACCAGTATTTTACATGGATACTGCATATCTGACCTCCACGCCCACCAAATACATAACAACTCATACATTCATTACTATTACTATAACTTATGATGCCATATTATTTGAGATTTAATATAGATGCCAACTTGGCATGTATATGAGAATATCAGGCCAAGTACAACATTGACTAAAGTACTATTTTATCCTGCAAGGAAAACAAAATATATGTTCCATTTATGAATTTGTGCATGCAGCCTATGTGTAGAATTAAAAAAAAATATGCACAGATAGGCGTTTTGGTAAATAGTATTTAATGTATTTTGTAATGAATGTAAGGATATTAGGTCTATGGAACTGGTAAGTTCTTCTTTACTTTATCTTACTCATTTTAAAATGAGGGTAAACTCATACATACCGTGAGAAACTTGCACCATGCGTCTAGGAACTTAAATCTCCCACGGAGCACTATATTCCAATAGGCTATCGCCATATCCAATTCCAATCCTTTCTGACCTGGATTCTTGGCATAATTAAATGTGAAATGATAAAAGTCTTTAAACTTATTTGTATCTTTTATCTCTGTCTCCAATGTTGGTAATTTTGCTTTTAATTTGTCTATGCTATCTGCTCCAAGCTCCATGAGTCCAGTTGTGAACTCATCTTTAGTAAACTCACACTGTACAGCAGCTTTACATTTCCATGCTATTATAAGAACTAAAATTGACTCAGGACTTAAATTAAGGTCTTCTAAAAACTTCATAACACCATCTACAGTGATTTTATCGTTCTCCTGTTGATCTTTGTACTTAGTAAACAGTTGGTCGAGCTTTTTTCTATCCACAGACGCCTTGACGGGGTCCTTGTAGTAAGCTTCAGGGTTCTGAAAGTAGTTGTCACTCGCGAGGTCCAGTTTCCAGTCATTTTGAGACAAACAATATATCGCCGTGCTCTCACTCGTCTGCGTAAACGCGACGAACTTTTTAACTTTGTCTCTCTGTGACGATTTTAATTTATTCTGTAAAAGAATCGTACGAACGTCATATTTATAACCTTATTAGTGCTTACCTGTCATCTAATTTACGTATCAAAAAACAATTCGGGCATTTTATGTGATGTTCTATTTGTTATTTTGGGTGTATTTGATGCATATTTTAACACGATTACTCACCATTTTCGTGAATTTTTTATTGTTTCTAATGACTTTCACTGTTATTTCGACATCGGAACCAAAGTGAAATAACAATCATAGACAACTTTCTAATGTTGTTATGAAATAAACAAAATTACCCATTTAGCGTAATTATAGTTTTGCATGCATCGAGATATAAGTACACTAACGTACTAGAGAAGCTACGTCAAATAACTGAACTGTCCTATTCTTCGTAATTTAAATCTCTAGTTCGCTGCAGCGCTAAAATAATAACATCGTCTAAACCGTAACGAATTTACCACAGCGCTAGATTTACTGCGAAAGTGTATTTGTATGCTGAGTGAGGTGCGGCGCGATCGCCGCAGTTGAACGACACAAAGTAGTAATTTACGGTGTCTTCTCTAGTACGTTAGTACTTATATCTCAATGTTTGCATGACTATCTTTTTGGTTGGTTAATTGACCGTTTCCACAACAAGATTAGAGGCACTTTCAATTAAGACGTTTTGTGTCGTGCCGCTGCGGCGCCGGAGAGGTTGTTTTTATATAAAGCGCGCGGCGCGGCTACCGTGCGACGCCGCCACGCCGTGCCGGTAATGCAGCGATATCGACGCTGCACTGTTGAACTGTTCGTATGAAAACAAATAAACGTTCGTACGCACAACGCCAAACGCACTTCTTCGGCGCTATAGCGGCGCGACACGAAACGTCTAAATTGAAAGCGCCATAAGATTAGGCGAGTGATTAAATTTAAAACCATAGTTTATTAAGCATAACTATTTTTTTAAGTTATAACTTTTGTTGTATTTTTTGTTTTTAAACATAATTATATATTCTTAGGTAGGTGTTAAAACTGTATAGATTGTACTAACATTATCCTTTTATAAGGGAACGATGGGCCAATTCAGTGGCAACACCGTTTTGTGAGATGATCATAGGGACTTTTTGGCGGGAAGTCAAACGAGGTGGTAACTTTGATTTGCACAAATTTTCAAATATTAAAATTTTGCTTTCAAAAGTGCAGAATTCCTGATTTTTTTAATTGAGTGAACCTAGTTTAAACGATGAGTCCTCATAGTCAGGGTGAGGACCCGGGGGGAACGAAAAAAAGAAGATACCAAGATGCTAATATAGACGAGGTTGCAGATCCAGTTATGTATAAAATATTCACAAAAACCAATTACAAGAGACTATTTTTTGAAAACGGAAATTCAGAATTTACTGTCTATGTAGAATCTACTGAACAGGAGAAGCTAGGGAATAAGAACCCTGTAACCCTTACAAACTTAATAGCAGATAATGTAAAGGGAGTTTTAGGTGTGCACAGAATAAATGCATACAAAATGGGCGTTACATTTAGAAAAGCAGCCGATGCCAACAACTTTATTAAAATGGAAGACTTTCTATGGAAAAATAAGATGAAAGCTTTTATCCCAGCATACCTAACGGAAAAAATTGGAGTCCTGAGATTTGTACCGAAGGACCTATCTAATGAAGAAATATATAAAAATATAGTTTGCGATGCGGAAGTAATATCAATTAAAAGATTCATGAGAAAAGTTGAAGGAAAATTAGTTCCTCTCAACACTGTTGCTGTAACTTTTGCATCTACATCTCTCCCACAATATGCCTACATCAGACTATTCCGATATGAAGTCAAAGCTTATATACCTCCACTATTGCAATGTTATAAATGTTTGAAATTTAATCATTCTGCCAAGGTTTGCAGAGGTGAACAAAACTGTTCTTCTTGTGCTGGCCGACACTCGTATAAGGAATGTGATGTTGAAGAGATTGTGTGCATCAACTGCTCAGGTAACCACCTTGCCATTTCAAGAGATTGCCCTATCAAAAAACAAAAACTGGAAGAAAAGAAAGCCAAATTTCGTCAAGTATCTTATGCCACTGCTGTGAGTTTACCCCCTTCCTTAACACAAAAATCTTTTCCTAATTTACCTGTACCTAAACACTCAGAAAAAGTCAAAAGCAATGATACTTTTGACATTAAACAGATAGCCAATAATGACATAATCATTAATGCAATTGTAAAGTCTCTTATCTCATTAGGCAATAAGACTGATGATGATGGTCCAATAACAAATAAGAAAATAAAAGAAATATTTTTATCAAATTTAATTTAATGGACAATTACTTAAATATTTTACAGTTTAATATACAAAGTTTACTGAATAAAAAGAGCCTTTTACAGAATTTATTAATTGCAAAAAATATTGATATTTGTTTACTCAATGAAACATGGTTAAAAGCTAGTTCCACTATTCCACACTTTCCTTCATACAATTTCATTTACAAAAATTCTTACAATACTCATAATGGAGTTGCTATTTTGGTGAACCAGCATTTAAAATACAAATTAATTCATACAAATTTCTCTGATTCAATACAAAACATATGTATCAGTATAGAAACACAATTTGGTAGAATAGCTATACTTTGTGTATACAGTCCACCCAGTACTAGATTTGACTCAACCATGTTGAAAGCTTTAATCAATAGCATACCCAAACCATGTATAATCATGGGCGATTTTAATGCTCATAACATAGCCTTTGGCTGCCATAGTGATAACACTAGAGGGAGAAATTTGTATAATATAATTGATGAATTCGATTTGTGCATTTTGAATGATGGATCACCAACAACGGTTCCTTATCCTAATAGACAAGCTTCAGCTATAGATCTAGCCCTTGTTAGCCCTTCAATTGCTCATTTGTGTAACTGGTATGTTCATGATGATCCCATGGGTAGCTATCATCTTCCAACATTACTTGAAATAAATATTCAACCATCTATTTATGACACATCACCTCCTGTGGATCAAAATAAATATATTTATAGAAAAGCAGATTGGCAAAAGTATTACAACCTATCAGAAACTAGCTTTTCCTACATAGATTTAATTAATGATACTCCTATCAATTCATATAATAATTTTGTAGACACATTAAACGATTTAAGGAATAAAACAATTCCAAAGCGTAAATTAATTTCAAATACAGTTATAAGAAAGCCAGTACCATGGTGGAACCAGAAATGTAGTGAAGCTGTTAAAAAATCGAAAGATTCACTAAAACATTATTTTTCTGAACCCACAATAGAAAATTGGATTAATTACAAAAAGTTAGATGCAAAAAAGAAAATAATCTTAAAAGAAGAAAGCACTACTTCTTGGCAAAACTTATGTAGTAGTTTTAATCGGTTAACACCTGTTTCAAGGATATGGGGATATATCAAAAAATTTAAAAAAATTGGCACAAATCGAAATAAAAACTTTAATGATGAATGGGTTCCCAGTTTTTTACAAAAAACAGCAGATTCTACCCAGATAGATGAGACTAAATTAAATTACTTATTCGAAAATGCTACAGAAAACAGAATGAATATATTTCTCAAGAACAATTTCACTTTAGAAGAGTTGAATACCTCTTTAATGAGTAGGAAAGATACTACACCGGGATTGGATGACATACCTTACATGTTAATCAAAAAGTTACATTTAAATGCCAAAATCATTTTACTTAATATTTTTAATAAACTATGGGATGAATTACTTATACCTGAATCTTGGAAAACCCAATGTGTGATTCCAATATTAAAACCAAATAAACCTATTAATAATGCATCTTCATATAGACCTGTCTCTCTATCATCTTGTTTGGGTAAACTTTTTGAAAATATGTTAAAGTTAAGATTAGATCATTTTGTTGAATCACATAGTTTAATTCCTTCTATACAGTTTGGCTTCAGAAAAGGCATAAGTTGTTCTGAAAGCTTTGTATCTCTATTGTCAGATTTAAAACAGGTTAAATTAAGTCACTCTAATGCAGTATGTGTCTTTTTAGATGTAAAAGGTGCTTTTGACAATGTAAATATAGAGGAACTTATTCAAGTGTCCCATGACATTGGTATACCTGGTCACATTTTAAAATGGCTTTATCACTTTTTGAGCAATAGAACGGTTTTTGTTAAATATAATAATAAGCTACATGGACCTAAGTCTGTCAACAAAGGCACAATGCAAGGGGCAACTACATCTCCTTTACTTTATAACATTTATACTTCTGAAATTTTAAAATATGTAGACACATCAGATGTAAATATCTTGCAATTTGCAGATGACTTGCTTTTGTATAGCATAAATCAGAATATAGAGATAGCTATGGCTAATATCAATAAGGCTTTAAATCAATTGTACATCTATTATCACAATAAACTTAAATTAGAAATTAATCCAGACAAGAGTTCAGTTTTAATTGTGACTAGAAATTGGAATGCTCTTAATAATGTTAAAATTTTATATAACAATGTTGAAATTCCAATAGTCAAACAACATAAATTCCTAGGAGTTATTATTGATGACAAGTTGAAATTTGATGAACATATCAAGCACATAGCAAAGAAAGCATTAAATGGCATCAATATATTAAGACATTTAGCTGGAACCTTTTGGGGATCTGACCCCAAAATTATGAGTATGTTATACAAAAGTATAGTGAGAAGCCATTTTGATTATAGCAGTTTAGCTTATATGAATGCCAGTGACACCTTACTTAGGAAATTAGATGTCATCCAAAATATGGGAATGAGGCTTATTTGTGGGGCTATGCGCTCTACACCTATTAATTCATTAGAAGTTGAGACATGCATACCTCCCTTGATGTTACGCAGATTGATGTTGGCTGAGAGATTTTTCTTAAAAGTCCTATCATTGAATAATAATCCTTTAGTTAAGAAAATTATAATACATCCTGAAATCTTCCAGTCATTATCATCCAATACTATCTCTGCTTCTTCTTTGGTTGGTAGAACTTTGCCTGAAATTCCAACAATATTTAAATATGTACAAAATAATTCAAAAGGAGTTATTAAATATGATATTTGGCCTGTATATAAAAATACCTATATTGAACTTGTTAATAGTTCTTCAATCATACATTTAGACATTGTGCATAATAAATTTGATTATCTACAATTTAAAGATAATAAACCAGATCATTATATCATATACACAGATGGGTCTAAAACAAATAATTGTGTCAAAGCGGCTTTTTATGATCCACAAGTAGATTTGACTAAATGCATTAAGTTAGATGTAGCATGTAGCATTTTTACTGCAGAAAGTTATGCAATTTATTGTGCACTTCAGCATGTAAATAATTTTGTACATAATGTAAATAACATACTGATAGTGACTGATTCCAAGAGTGTTTTATCTGCATTAAAAAATGTAAATTTATCTTATAAGTTAAATTATATTATTTTTAATATTAGAAATAAGATAAGAGAATTAAATGATAAGTTAATTAATATAGAATTTGTATGGGTACCTTCACACAGTGGCATTTCTGGAAATGAAGTAGCTGACATTGCAACTCGTTTAGACTATGATGAAGATCATTCAGAGTTCCTAAAGGTTCCATTTACTGATTACTACAGCCTTTTTAATGAGTCGAACAGACAGTTGTGGAAGGATTACTGGAATATAACCCTGGAAACGAAAGGCAAATGGTATGCTGATATACAGAAAGAATTACCAATAAAACCTTGGCACCATAATCTCAAAAACATCACTAGAAGATTTATCACTACCATAACACGTATGCGACTGGGCCATTGCTTGACACCAGCCCACCTGAACAGAATCCATATATATGACAATAGCCGATGTCATCATTGCGGATTTGAAGATGCTGACCTGAACCATATTATTTTACAATGCACAAGTTTTAATATTCAACGGTTGATTTTAGTGAGTGAAATTTTTGACAGTAACAGTCGATGCAGTGACAGTGAACGTCAACAAAGTACTCCCCGCCACGTTCAGGACCTATTAGTAAATAGGAGTTATTATAATGCTTTGTATAAATATATTTGTAACACTGTAGAAAAAATTTAAAATATGTTAAACATAATAGTTTTATAGCTTTAGATTTGATGTTGTGTCTAGTTATTTATTTATGTATTCGACTGAAAGACTTGTATCTATGGTCATGAATAAAGATTATTAAAAAAAAATAAAGATGATCATAGACAATTATTCATTCGTTCAAAAATGATAAAATATCAGATAAACATTAAAAAATCCATTTTATTTAAAATAAATGAATGTAATGTAAAAATGCCGCTTATTTATATTAACAAAACGAAAGAATTATTGATGCGAAAAAATACAAAAATTTCTGGTGGACCTTTTAACTTCATTATTTTTCAGAACGAACTTGTCAATAACTCCCAAACAGCTGATCGCAAAACATAACCTAATTTGCAACAACAATAAGTGTAATTTAAATGAAAATCACCATGTTACATAATTAAGCCTCAATAAAAATGCGGGCTTTTATAGTTAAACAGTTATATTACACTCCAAACCGTTATTTATTTAAGTCAATAAGTACGCAAAGTCCAAGAGTGCGATTTGCGCCCAGTCCAACTGGATATTTACATTTAGGGGGACTACGAACTGCTTTATACAATTATTTATTTGCCAAATCCCGCGGAGGCGCCTTTATATTGCGTATAGAAGATACAGATCAAACGAGGAAGGTTGAAGGTTCTGTAGATGCGCTTTTGAACGACTTGCAATGGGCGGGAATAGTATGTAATGAAGGTCCAAGAATAAAGGGCGATTATGGACCTTATGTGCAGAGCGAAAGGTTGAATATCTATCAGTAAGTTTTGTTTCTTACTTTTTTCCTATTTGAAATTCGAAACACATTCATATTTTTATTGATTTTCAGACAAATTAGGCTTCAAATAACGAAGACTATCACTAATTATTATACTTTCTTCTTTTCAGAGAACATATAACAAAACTGCTTGACAATGGTTCAGCATACAAATGTTTCTGTACAGAGAGGAGGCTGAACATTCTGCGTAGAGATGCGGTGAAGTCTCAACGCATACCGAAGTACGACAACAGATGTAGGAGTCTGACTCATGAAGAGATCAAGGAAAAGATGGATGCTGGTGTCCCACATTGTGTTAGATTTAAGGTACATTTTCCTTTTTGAATGTGTATAAAAATGTTGACCTTAAGGTAGATGCTCCAGACTAGCCGGCCATTATTATTTGCAGGCCAGTGTTGGTTGTGTGTTGATTAAAATATGATTCGCGGATGTAAAACTTATGTAGTAACTGAAATATAATCATCAAAATCATCAATACAACCCTCCCAAGTTCATGTAACTCGATTGAATGAATTTTTAATTAAATAGTTATTCAATTGAGTCATCGTCTTAAAGGATTTAGTGGTCTGAGGTCTGTTAGCCGGAACAATTCATCGAATGCCCCAGCAGTTTTCTTACATTAATAGCAGCTTTTAAAACTCTCACTGCCTGTACGCAATGCAGATTATGGCTCACTCATACACATAGGGCAAGGAGTGACCTATAATCCACTATGACCCAGTATTGGTTTTTTCTATTCTTTTAATGAAACCTTACATTTCAATCCTACATTATTTTATTAACATTAATTTACAGTAACCTGTTTTTATCCATAAATATGCTCTACCAAAATAATCCCACAAAAGCTTAAAACAATTCCATATTACTCTCTCCAGCTCACATCTGACTGCCAATTCTTCGACGACCTGATCTTCGGCGGCATAGCATACGACGTGTCTCTGAACGAGGGTGACCCGGTGCTCATGAAGAGTGATGGCTTCCCAACATACCACTTTGCTAACGTAGTGGATGACCATCTGATGAAGATCAGTCACGTGCTGAGAGGCGTGGAGTGGCAGATCTCTACTACTAAGCATTTGCTCATTTATAGGTAAGGATAACTGTAGTTGGAGTATTTACAAGTACTTACTGGGTTGTGGAGGTCGGATAGGCAGTTGGTCCATGTAAAATACTGGTATCCAGTTAGACTGGACTCACCGCCAACCCAATAAGCAATGAGGCTTGTGTCGTGGACACCAGATAGTTGATATACTTCATGGATACCATACGCAAAATAGACGCTTCGACGTGGAGTTGCGACCACCAGCCTGTTGTGCAATACAATTCTTCATAGATACTTTTTTACATACATGTTTCAAACTCTTATAGAGTCTACCAGGGCATGCAGAATTGGTAAGAATCGGAAATTCATTTATTTATTGTTTGTCACAGGTGAATATAAGTTCTTACGGTTAGTGTTGTTGTATCACTGTTACATACCCATGGGGTATACAGTCACGTCTAATAATATTGTTACATCGGACCTACTAGAACATTCGAGAAAGCCAGTGATTACAGTGTGTGTACGTTAGAAGTTCGAGAAAATTCCATTATTATTAGTTTTAAAGTTAGGTAGGTACAAACTCGCGACCTATTTATAAAAAGACATTAGAATTTCGACCGTACGCCTAGGGCATAAGGTTCATATTTGCTTGTTTTGTACAAGTAGGTTATACCTACTTGTTTTAGTAGGTACCTCTATTTTTTGTATCTACCTGCTATTTTTTGTTAGTGTTTTTTTATGACCCTCTCGAATGTTCGTGGTTATTCTGGTGTGTCTGTTGGCGAGTATAAATAGAGCGCTCAGGGCCGCGACAGTCAGTCTTGTTTTAGCGACACAACGAAGCGAATCCAAGTGAACTACAAGTGCGATATCTAAGTGAATAGTAAACAGTAGTGTATTTGTGATTAAGTTTTGATTGTTTTGTGATTAATAAAGTTATTGTGTTGTTTAATCGGTAGTAATTAATTTATCTCATACCCAGCTCGTAACAAATTGGTGTCAGAAGTGAGAGATAAATTATGCCAATCCTACCAAAGGACGACACGGACGGTATCCGTACCAGAAGTCAGCGACAGCAGGATATGGACCAAAGGCGGTTTGGGGATTCTCCGACACAGACACCGGGTGGTGTCCAGCCTACGTCACAGCCAGTCGCTGGCCCATCCGGAGTTTCTCCAGCATCAGGGGCGCCAGACTTGTCAGCTTTAATGGCGCTGCTGCAGGATCAAGCTCGCCGTCAAGAGGAGCAAGCTCGCCGTCAAGAGGAGCAAGCTCGCCGTCAAGAGGAGCAAGCTCGCCGTCAAGAGGAGCAGGCTCGCCGATTGGAAGAGCAACTGCAGCGAGACAAGGAGGAGCAGGCTCGCCGTCAAGAGGAGCAGGCTCGCCGTCAAGAGGAGCAGGCTCGTCGGTTGGAAGAGCAGTTGCAGCGAGACAAAGAGGAGCAGGTCCGCCGCCAGGACGAGCAGATGCTCCTCATAAAGGATCTGCATGCAAGTTTTGGCAAGGACATCAAGTTGATGAAAGAACAGGTCCACCAGCATGAGAATCGCATCTCGGAGGCCGAAGTTCAGATTGCTGGGGTAAAGAAGGCTTTGGGCGAACTGAAGACTGAAGGCGGGACTGTAGCTTCGGTGATTGCTGCACCATCTTCGCGTGGTTTTAAAGTGCCTCCATTCGACGGCACATCTTCGTGGTCGGCTTACAAAATCCAGTTTGAGGCCGTCATGAAGGCGAATGGATGGACCAAACCACAAGCCATGACCGCGCTCACTTTGGGCCTCCGAGACCAGGCCCTAACTATTCTCGAGGCACTCGGCAAGGATGTAACCTACGAGCAGCTGGTGGAGGCGTTGGAGTCCAGATACGGCGACGCGCACCTGGAGCACGTATTCCGTGCCAAGTTGAAGGACCGTGTTCAACGTAGTGCCGAGAACCTACAGCAGTGGGCCCTGGAAATTGAAAAACTCGTTCGGAAAGCCTACCAGTCTGCCCCTGCACTGATTGATGGAAATCTGGTACAGGCCTTCGTTGATGGAATACGTGACTTAGAAGTTAGAGCTGCCGTGAGACTGGGGCATCATGAGACCTTGAAGGACGCCTTGGCCCATGCCTTAGAAGTAGAGGCAGTGAGGCAAGACCACCGAACGCACCGTGTCAGGGAGGTTGTTGCATCACCTGTACGCGACCGCCCACAGGGGTATAGTCCTAGGTGCTACACTTGTGGAGAAAGGGGTCATCTTCGGTCCAGCTGCCCTAAGCGCAGCACCCCGAGAGAAGATCAGCAGGGAAGAGTGGCTGAAGTGACTGCCCAGCCACAGCAGGGAAACGAGTAAATGCCAGGACTGGGGGGCGGGTGCTGGCTGGTATTGAAAGAGCCCCGAGAATCTTGATCTCGCAAGCACATGACGGGAACAGCCTGACCATCAAATGCGAAGTCAATGGAACACCATGCAAACTAACGTTGGATACTGGAGCTTCTCACACGGTCGTCAATTCTAAATTAGCAAGTCGGTTTCTTGGGGACTACTTCAATAAGCACGACCGTATACATTTACTAACAGCTACTGGTCAGCACATTACCGTCCGAGGCAAGAAGGAGGTGGAGTTAAAATTGGGTGACAGATATTACAAGCAGAATGTCATCGTGGCTGACATAGTGGACGATTGCATCTTGGGCTTGGACTTCATGCGGAAATATCGTTGTGAGATCGACGTTGATCAAGGAGTACTGAAATGTGGTTCAGAGGAAGTCTTCATGGAAGGTGCACCGTCAGGGAAAGTGTACTGCTTGAAGAAGATTGTTCTTCCTCGCAGATCAGAAACGATTGTGCCAATTTGTTTGCCATGGAATTCTGGACAAAGAGATCGAAGTGTACTGATAGAAAGGGTGAACAATGACTTCCCATGGAAAATGGCAAGAACTCTGGTCAAGGCCACCAACGTCTCAGCAGTACGTATACTGAATCCAAGTGACCAGGAGCAAGTGATTAAGAAGGGCACCTTAATCGGCACTTGCGAGGATGTAGCTTGGATGCGTCAATTGCAAGATGTCCCTACCGGAAATGAAATTCGCAGTTCAAAATTTGACGTGTCAACGCTTTTGGAAAACTGCGATTTAACTAAAGGAGAAATGGACAAGGCTAAGAAGATGTTACTTCAGTACGCCAACATTTTCTCTTCGAATGATGCTGACATAGGGAGAACTGGACTTGTTCAGCACCAGATTAATACAGGTAACGAGTTACCTATCCGTCAGCGACCAAGAAGACTGCC
This sequence comes from Xestia c-nigrum, assembly GCA_916618015.1. Taxonomy (NCBI): domain Eukaryota; kingdom Metazoa; phylum Arthropoda; class Insecta; order Lepidoptera; family Noctuidae; genus Xestia; species Xestia c-nigrum. Next base: position 5,348,231 of record OU745246.1, on the reverse strand, counting down.
AGTTGCACGAGAAAAAGAGGTAGAAACCATGATTGAGGGAATGGTGAAGGACGGTGTTATAGAGCCTTCATCGAGTCCATGGTGTTCTCCTGTGGTCCTGGTAAAGAAAAAGGACGGCAGTATGCGCTTCTGTGTGGACTATCGACGACTGAACGACGTCACGAAAAAGGACAGCTACCCGCTGCCTAGGATCGATGACACACTGGACACGCTGACTGGTATGAAGTGGTTTACCACACTTGATCTGAAGAGTGGCTACTGGCAAGTAGAAATAGACCCCAAGGACAAGGAGAAAACTGCATTCTCAACAGGAAAAGGGCTATGGCAGTTTAAAGTTATGCCATTCGGTTTGTGCAACGCTCCTGCGACGTTTGAAAGGCTGATGGAGCAAGTACTCGCCGGATTGATTGGAGACGCATGTCTTGTCTATCTAGACGACATAATCATCGTGGGCCGTACATTTGAAGATCACCTTAAAAACCTCAACCGAGTGCTGTCGAAAATCCAAACAGCAAATCTCAAGTTAAGTCCGAAAAAGTGCTCGTTTTTCAGACAGCAAGTGAACTTCTTAGGACACATAGTTTCGGGGGAAGGTGTTCAAACAGACCCAGAAAAAGTAGTCGCCGTCAAGGATTGGCCAGTTCCGAAAGACAAGACACAGGTAAGAGCATTCCTGGGTTTGTGCTCCTACTATCGAAGATTTGTCAAGAATTTTGCCGACATTGCCAAACCTCTGCACAAACTCACTGAGGAAAAGAGGCAATTCTGTTGGGACGATGACTGCGACGTCGCATTTCAGGAATTAAAGAAACGTCTGTGCAACACACCTATTTTGGGATATCCTGACACTGAAAATGACTTCATAGTTGACACAGATGCCAGTAATACTGGAATTGGGGGCGTGCTGTCTCAACGGAAAGGAGACCGGGAGGTTGTAATAGCTTACTTCAGCAAGTCTTTATCTAAGCCAGAAAGAAATTACTGCGTTACAAGAAGGGAGCTACTCGCTGTAGTAAAGACAGTGCAGCACTTCAGTAAATATTTGCTGGGACGCAAATTCCAATTACGAACTGACCATGCTGCACTGAAGTGGCTATTACAGTTCAAGAATCCAGAGGGGCAAGTGGCGAGATGGATTGAACTACTCCAAGAGTTTGATTTCGTAACTGAACATCGCAGTGGGAGAACTCACGGTAACGCAGACGCCTTGTCAAGAAGACCTTGTCCTGAAGACTGTAAGCACTGTGCCAGGCAAGAGACTAAGGAAGTAGTGCCCGTGAGGATGCTTAGAACGGATCTCAGCGATGAATGGAAGGAGACCCTACAGCAGACTCAGCAAAACGACTCGGATATCAAACCGGTTTTCGAGTGGATCAAAGCTGGTGTTCCTAAACCCAAGTGGAGTGATGTGGCTGCGATGAGTTCCATCACGAAGAGTTATTGGGCCCAATGGAACAGCTTGGTGATCCAGGATGGAGTCTTGTGCCGTAAATGGGAAAACGCTAGAGGGGACAGTTGTCATCTACAAATGGTGGTCCCTAAAGCTAAGGTACCGGATGTTCTACGGCTCTACCATGATGGATGTTCTGGAGGACATATGGGGGTAAAAAGGACTCTCCTAAAAATTCGAGAACGCTTTTACTGGATCCACTGTCGAGATGATGTGGAGGACTGGTGTCGCAAATGTTCCAGTTGTGCAGCCGTGAAAGGACCCCAGACACGCAGCAGAGGTGCATTAAAAGTGTACAACGTTGGAGCCCCTTGGGAACGGATAGCACTAGACGTTGCGGGACCATTTCCAGTAAGTGAGAGTGGAAACAGGTACTTCCTGGTGGTCATGGATTACTTTACAAAGTGGCCGGAAGTCTTCGCCATTCCTAACCAAGAAGCAACAACTGTCGCAGATAAATTAGTTCAAGAAGTCTTCTGTCGTTTTGGAGTACCCTTAGAAATACACAGCGATCAAGGAAGAAATTTTGAATCGCAAGTATTTCAAGAGACTTGTCGATTGATGGGTACCCATAAAACCAGAACCACCTCTTACCACCCACAATCCGATGGAATGGTAGAACGATTCAACCAAACGTTGGAGAGATATCTGGCGAAAGTTGTGGAAAGCCGGCAAAGGGATTGGGACAAGCACATACAGCCGTTTCTTCTGTCTTACCGAAGTGCAGTCCACGAAAGTACGACTGTGACACCAGCCTTCGCGAACTTTGGAAGGGAATTACGGTTACCTGCTGATTTAATCACTGGAACTCCCCCTGATGCTCCATGTAGTGTAACAGATTACGCGAATGACTTGCGTAATAAGTTGAACGATGTTTATGAGCATATCCGACAATCCAGCCAACAGATGTCTGAGAAGATGAAGACCCGTTATGACCGGAAAGCAAACGGTAGGGGTTTCGACGAGGGTTCACTGGTGTGGTTGCATAATCCAGTGCGGAGCAAGGGGAAGTCTCCAAAGTTACAAGCAAAATGGGATGGACCATACAGAGTCGTGACTAGGATCAACGATGTCACCTACCGAATACAGAAGGGTCCACGAGGTGCGCCTAAAATTGTGCATGTAGACCGGTTGGCGCGATACTACGGGACTAATGATGCTCGGGACGAGCATGTCTAAGGAGGGGGCAGTGTTACATCGGACCTACTAGAACATTCGAGAAAGCCAGTGATTACAGTGTGTGTACGTTAGAAGTTCGAGAAAATTCCATTATTATTAGTTTTAAAGTTAGGTAGGTACAAACTCGCGACCTATTTATAAAAAGACATTAGAATTTCGACCGTACGCCTAGGGCATAAGGTTCATATTTGCTTGTTTTGTACAAGTAGGTTATACCTACTTGTTTTAGTAGGTACCTCTATTTTTTGTATCTACCTGCTATTTTTTGTTAGTGTTTTTTTATGACCCTCTCGAATGTTCGTGGTTATTCTGGTGTGTCTGTTGGCGAGTATAAATAGAGCGCTCAGGGCCGCGACAGTCAGTCTTGTTTTAGCGACACAACGAAGCGAATCCAAGTGAACTACAAGTGCGATATCTAAGTGAATAGTAAACAGTAGTGTATTTGTGATTAAGTTTTGATTGTTTTGTGATTAATAAAGTTATTGTGTTGTTTAATCGGTAGTAATTAATTTATCTCATACCCAGCTCGTAACAATATGTAAATACTTAAGAAAATTTTAAATTGTGTTGAGAAACACAATTAAAAAAATTCTTAAGTGTTTAGTACTGATTACAATTTAATGTTTTTACGTACATAGTATTCTGGAATTCATATTTTTATGAAAAAGATCCAATCTCCTAGTTACAATCGTTATTTCTCGCAAAAATAGCTATAATGTTAAGGAAAGCGTATACATATCATTAGACGTGACTGTACAATATTTATATATTTATTTATTCATTCATTTATTCTGTAGTGTAAATCAAACAGGTTTTAGTTAAGATTGAATACTACACCTAATACCAAGCATTTTAAAGTTCAAATCAGGATGCGAACATGTTCGTATAACTTTGGACTTTGTTTCTAAGAATAAAGTGAATTTTTCAATGTGATCATACTACTCCTCTCCCTCCCTCCCTAATCTTCTCTGCACTCCTCTTTTGTGTAAGTCGCGTCTTTGTTTTCAGAGCATTTGGCTGGACACCGCCACAGTTCGGTCATATGCCGCTGATCGTGAATGTTGATGGTACGAAATTGAGCAAGAGACAGAGTGACGTAAAGGTCGAAGACTACAGGAGAAACGGTACTATAATATTCTTTAATTATAGTATTTTTGTGGTCCAATGCCCTGGTGAAGGTTGCGGAGATTCCGAGATCCGCTGGCTGTGAGATGCACGGAACCCTTCAATATGGCGACACTTGGGGAGGCCTATGTCCAGTAGTGGACGTCTTTCGGCTTAATATTATGATGATAATGATAGTATTTTCTTAGTCCTAGTGACGTTAACTTAATTATAACAAACGTTTTGAAACTGCTATAAGGCTCACTTTCGTGTGCATAGACTTGGACTTTTTGCGCGTGATGTTTGACAGTTGTCCGAGAGTGACAGGAATAACGTTTAGTTAAACTCGAGCTAAAGTTCATACTTTTTTGTTGAACCTACACTGTCCAACTGTTGGTCAAAGGCTTCCCCTAATTCCTTCCATGTGCTCTTATACCTGGCATCCTCGGACCGACCCGCACAGTACGCGTCCAGATTGTCTTGCCACCTCTTTCTGGGCCGGACTCGGCAGCGCCGTCCATTTTCCAGTAACCATTGAGTGGAGACTTATGCCCAGCGTTGAATCGATACCTTTATGTAATTTAAACACTATTTTAGGCTTTCATGGCTTAAAACTAAACTTATATTGTCACTTACGGGATATCTTCCGTGATTTTTATAATATCGGGAGCTCAACTTAATAAATAATCACGGAAGATATCCCGTAAGTGACAATATAGGTAAGTTTATGTAATTTGTACTTATATTGTCACTTACGGGATATCTTCCGGGATTATTTGTTATTTAGAGCTCCCGATATTTCGACGCTATTGCAAGCGCCGAAACAACCGATGCTGTGCTAGTGCAATAACCGTGAAAGAAAGAAAGAAGAAAGAAAGAAAAAATATTTATTCGTCGCAAAGCTTAAAACACTACTTTATGTAATTTGCCATGATCGTTTGACGATTGATCAATCTCGCCCGGAGATTCTTAGCTCCCCTGCGTGACCCCAGGGTCGTGCTTATCAATATTAATTTATTAAAAAGGATGTCTTTGCAGGAATATACCCTTTGGCTCTAGTGAACTACATAACGCTGTCTGGCGGAGGGTTCGACCACGTACCAGGCGCTGGAGTCAGACTCAAGAGCATGAATGATTTAGCTGAAGAGGTAAGTTATGTACCATTAAACCACATTAAACTGCTCATAAGTGCTCATGTATCTGTTCAACAAAAATGAAGACATCCGCAAGAGAACCAAGGTCACCGACGTAGCCTAAAGAATGGCCAAACTTAAGTGGCAGTGGGCAGGGCACATCGCTCGCAGAACGGATGGCCGATAGAGCCGAAAAGTTCTGGAGGAGCGACCGCGAACCGAAAGACGATGCGTTGGAAGCCCTCCCACTAGCTGGACCGATGACCTGGTAAAGGTTGCGGGAATCCGTTGGATGCGAGTCGCATGAGACCGGTCAATGTGGCGATACTTGAGGGAGGCCTTTGTCCAGCAGTGGACGTCTTTCGCCTCAAAATGATGATGATGATCTGTTCAAAGCTTATATCAGCAATGCATGCTCATACGAATATAATAATCGGCTAATCCTTATAAAAGTTCAATACCTAATACCTACCTAGACGACTGCAATTGAGTTTGACTGTATGGATTTCTGAAACATATAGAATCAAAGTGATCTATGGGTGCTATTAGAATATACAAGATACTACAAGATAGTCGCACGCGATCGTTCTACTGGGTTAAAAAGTATCCTCTGTGTTAATCCAGGCTTTAGACTATCTGTGTGACGATTTCACGCTAATCTATGCAGTAGTTTTTGCGGGAAAGAGTGACAAACATTCATCCTCGCAAACTTTCGCATTTATGACAGTAGCAAGGAAAAAGATAAGAACATTTTAATGTAGGTACACCTTTTTGGGTTCCCTATAACTAAATTATTTAACCAATTTCAAATCACAGTTCCAGATAGAAAAAATATCATCACACCCGAGTCGCCTGAACCCCGACCTTCTAGAAGAATGTAACCGCCTCGAAATCAAACGAAGACTCAAGGATGATGACCTGTCCAAAACCTTAGTATCCACACTCCAAGATTTGATCACAAAAACATACCCCGACCATAAGCTAAACCTAACCAAGGAACATGTCACAAGCGTTCTGAACTGGTCTGCATCAAGAATATCAAGAATAGAAGAGCTATCATCAAAGAAATACGGTTTCCTTTGGATTTTACCGAAGAATACTTCAAAAATCGACCAGGAACTCCTCAAAAAGCTGGTCGAAAACTTGGAAGGGCTTGAAAAGTTCGACCAAGGTTCGTTAAAGGAGAATTTAAGGAGCTTCTCAGTTAATAATAATGTCAAGTTTCCAGCGCTGATGAAGATGCTTCGGTCGGTTATCAGTGGTTTAGATGAGGGTCCAGGAGTTGCAGAAATGATGGACTTGTTAGGAAAGAGTCAGTCGTTAGAAAGAATTAAAGCTGTTGTACGATATTTTGCTATTTTATTTCACGAATTGGAAGAAACTTTGTCCTGGCGCCAAAACTATAGTTGCCACCAAGTTAAGATCGCAATAGTAGAGGTCATTGACCCACCTTCATTTGTTTTTAACTTTGAAATCAGAAAATAAGCCTGTTCAAGTCTTAAATCTTCATCTATCGTGATCTTCAACATTTTTTCAAATGAAAAACGATACAATATGGATCATTAAATAGGGTGCATTTCGAGATACGAAATAATCGGGTTCCATCTATCTGGCAGAATCTTGTTGCTCCGAAATTCATTTAGCATAACACACTTGGCATAATTTTCTTTAAACGAATATATTAAAGGCATATTTTTTTTTTAATATACTTATTGTTTGGGTGAATGTGTGTATGACCGAATTTCGAATGGCATACTTTTAGATGGCAGTTTTTTATTTGGCATAATTTACCTTTGGCATTGTTCAAATTTCGCATAATTTCGTTTAGAATAATGTTTATTTAGAACGACGATTATTTGATATAATTTCACTTGGCATACTATGAAGATTGCAGAATTTCATTTGGAATAATTTTATTTGGCAGTATTGCCATTTTTTAATGCCACAAAATAGCATTTTAACCTTAATTTAAAATTAAAATATTATCTTAAAAAGTCAATATGTTGTGCTAGAAAAGTTAGTGACAGAAACGAATCGCTCCAAAACTGACTCCACGTAGTCTTGTCTGCCCTACCCCTAGAGTGTAATTTAAAATCGCGTAGGCGCGGAGGGGCGAGGCGGGCCGCGAGCTGAGGAGCAGGTGGTTTTAACACTCGCCGCCGCGGCTGAGGCTGGCCGGCTTAGCCGGCCAGCAAGCCGAAGCTGCGGTGGTGAGCGTTAAAACACATCTGCGACGAGAAGCTCGCGTGGGACCGCCGGGGCCCCGCAGCGCCGGAGCCGTGACAGAAACCATGCCTGCTGCATGTTGCATTCTCGTTTGCTGCATGCTTGCTGCATGCTTGCTGCATGCTTGCTGCATGCTTACTGCATGCTTACTGCATGCTTGCTGCATGCTTGCTGCATGCTTACTGCATGCTTACTGCATGCTCATTGCATGCTCATTGCATGCATGATATATGCGGGTTTGCATGTTTGCTGCATGCTTGCTGCACGTTTGATGCATGCTTGCTGCAGCCTTGCTGCATGCTTGCTGTATGCTTACTGCATGCATGGTGTATGCAGGTTTGCATGTTTGCTGCATGCTTGCTGCATGCATGGTGTATGTTTGTTTGCATGTCTGCCTGCTTCTTACAGGAAAATAAAAACCATATGATCTCAATCTACTGTTTTAATAAAAGAAAGAAAGAAAATTATGTTTATTTAGCCGTTAAACCCAAAATATTATGATTTCCTGCAGGCCACGAGTGCCATACGCTCGAAAAACATAAAGAAACATAATATCGTCGAAAGATTTTGCACTAGTACCAACTAAGTAAAATTATTGTATACTAGCTTCTGCCAGCGGCTTCGCCCGCGCGAAGTTTGATAATACCCATGGGATCTTACTACCGGGACAAAAAGTATCCTATGTGTTAATCCAGGTTATAAACTATCTATGTGCAAAATTTCATCCAAATCCGTTCAGTAGTTTTTTCGTGAAAGAGTAACAAACATACATCCATCCTCACAAACTTTCGCATTTATAATATTAAGTAGGAAGTAGGATTTTATTAAATTAATAACACTGGTATAATTGAATAACGTATAAAATTTATAAAATATATTCATAAAATACATGCAAAAATTACAAAATAGGGAAATGGATAAAATTCATAACAGTAATAAAATTAGTGACGTAAATATACTAAGAAAAAACAATAAAATTGTACAAAATTAATAACATTGGTAAAATTGGTAAAAGTGATTAACTAATAAGTTAATCACTTAAAAACAATAATTAATACATGCAAAACGATAATTAATTGAGTTTAATAAAATATATAGACAATTTTCGTTAAACTAATCTTAAATAATAGTTCTGCCATTCAATGACTATTGATATGAAATTTATGCCAATAGATGATTCTAACCCTAATATTTCTGCGATAGGATGGTTCAACGTTTAATGTTTATGCATATGAAATTTATGCAAAACGATGATACTGACCTCCAACTATCTGCGACAAGATGGTTCGACTTTTAATTTTTATGCATATGAAATTTATGCCTTTAGATGATTCTGACTTACAAAATTATGAGTTTGAATGTATGATAAATGCGTGTCTGCCAAACGATTTTCTGCGAAATGAAGTTTATGCTATCCGCTGTTATGCAAAGTAATAATATGGCATAAAAAGTTCTGCTATAAAGGGTGGACCCGAAATAATCACTCACAGCGCGCACATAAATATTTTGCGTTTCGATTCAGTTTTCACGATTATGACAGCTAAGATCTGTCATTAGGTCATTTGACAGCGCTCATGGTGATATTTATTTGGAGCATGGTCGGTGTAATCGCAAGATGGCGCATGTCATGACGAGTCAAGGGACATCGATATCGCGCTCACGCTAATTCGGAACGGGTTTATGGACGCTCAAACTCTCAAAGCGTTTACAGCCTATTTCGGAACGCGGCCATAAATAATAAATATCGCTGGACATCAACACACAGCGGCATCTAGTGCTACACTAAGCAAGGCTTGTGTCGTGGACACCAGATAGTTGATATACTACATATGTATATACTTTTTTGTTTGTACATACAACATCCATGACTCGGAAACAAATGTCCATACTCATCATTGGTTTTTGTTCGTACGAAGAGATGTTAAGGAAAGGGCGATGCAGTTATATTTGGAGTTGTGTTTCCATACTTTGCCACCAGACGGCGCTTATTCAGTTTTAGTACAAAATGAAGTTTACTTTAAACTTAAAGCGATGGAAAGAGTTAATAATTCCCAGTCAGCCCAGATAGATCGGCTTAATGCATGAGCCTGCAGAAAACATTCTCTGCAGGTTTTGTGTGAAAGAAGATTTTCACAAATATCACAAAACGTGCTAGGCCAAAACTAATGACATTTTGGCTTCCCAGCAAACTAAGGTGTCAAGACCTTAGTTTGCTGTTGAATTTCCTGTTCTGAAATTTTCACAATTTTCTCAAAAGATTATATTTATAATGTGCCCTTCAAGACCAAAAACTAATAACATTTCTGTTGCCGTTTTGTATTACTGCCTAGGATAATTATTACAGATGAATGGATGACTGTTAGGCGCGGGTCATATACAAGTGGCGTATGGCGGAGGCGCGGCGCTGGCACGGATGCGGGTGCGCGGGGGGCGAGGAAATGGCGCCGCTTCCTCGCCCTCCGTGCACTCGCGCGACTGGCATTCGCCATACGCCACTCGTGTTTGTCCCGCGCCATAATTGGCGTAGATAGCGACATTAAGCAAACAGTTTATTCGGCAAACCCGAAAGCATGGTTGCCCTGTTGTTGCGCCAATAGCCACCCGGTTTTTAGATTAAAAAAATAACTTATTATTCGAGCTCACCGTTGTGTTCCGTATTTTCTCTGTTCTCTTTACACCCAGAATGCTGCGCTCCGCCGCTGTTTGCCAGACACCAAGGCGGAAATTTTGCAATAAGTTGACTGACTAGGTCAAAACTCGAACGACATGTTTGGGTCTCAAGAAGATCCGCAGATATTCTTCGATTAACGTCTTCATCAAGCATTTATGTTTTAGTAATCATTATTATTTACTCGTATTTAAAACTTCTGCTTGGTTGGCATAGTAAAAAAAGTGTATAGCTTTATTTAAACCTTGCGTTTATTTTTAGCGAAGTAGACTAAATAGGCAATGTATCATGAAAGAGGGACAATACCTCACGGATCATGAATGTGCTAGGGAATTCGCGGATTTCTTTGAATCTGTATACAGCAAGGAACCACCGCGACTGGACGCACGTACGGCGGCGGCGGCAGCTCAGCCCACCAGTGCGCGTGTGCATATCGAGGCTCTTAGTCTCCTGGATGTTAAGGACGCGCTCGCTAATCTCAAGCCAAAACGTTCATCTGGCCCTGACGGCATACCGGCGTTTCTGTTTAGGGACTGTGGCAGGGTCCTAGCGGAACCACTGCATTATATCTTTAATACATGTTTAAAGCAGGCGACGTTCCCGCCTCGATGGAAAATTACAAGAGTTATTCCGGTTCCGAAGGGTAAGTCTGGCCCGGATGTCGGTGGCTATAGACCAGTGGCTGTGCTGTCGACTCCGGCAAAGGTGTTTGAATCAGCTATCCAGCGCTGTGTGCAGGAACAGGTGCGGGCGCAGCTGTCGGATGCGCAGCACGGGTTTCGGCCGGAGCGCAGCACAGCCACCAATCTGCTCAACTTTATGGCGCTGGTAGTGCCGGCAGTCGACGCGGGCGTGCAGGTAGACGCGGTGTACTTTGATTTCAGAAAGGCATTTGACACCGTTGACAACGACGTGTTATTGGGAAAGCTAGCAGACATTGGCTTTTCACCACACCTGTTACAGTTCTTCGCCAGCTATATGGGAAACAGACAGCAGTATGTTGACTACAGAGGGTGCGAGTCCGAGCCATACTACACCGGGTCTGGCGTAAGTCAGGGCAGCAATTTGGGGCCACTTGAATTCATAATAATGATAAATGACTTACCGGAGGTCGTCAAGCATGGTCTGTGTTTATTATTTGCTGATGACTTTAAATTGCTGCTTGAGGTGAGGGATAAGTCGGATTGTGAACGTTTGCAAGAAGACATAAACAGAGTGGTAGAGTGGAGCCAGAGGAATAAACTCTACTTCAATGTGCAGAAATGCTCGGTAATAACGTTCACTCGGGCGCGAACCCCACTATGCTACGAGTACAAAGTAGAAGCAGCACCGATGGAGCGGGTTTCACAGGTACGGGATCTAGGGGTTATTCTCACACCAGACCTCACTTTTCGGGAGCATGTTATAAAGATATGCAAGAAGGCGTACAGAAACCTTGGTTTTGTACTCAGGCAATCACAGGGATTTACAAATATTACCACACTCAAGGTGTTATATGACGCACTAGTCAGGAGTCATCTTGAACACAGTGCAGTCATTTGGGCTCCCCATGAAACAAAATACAGTGTTATGTTGGAGAGAGTCCAAAATAAATTCACAAGATATTTGTATTTTAAACTATATGGGGTATATCCATTCTACCCATTAATGTACCCTACACTATTTGTACTGGGTATGGTGGGGTATAATGAGCTTAGGGTACGTCGGGAATTCTGCCTCGCCGCGTATGTAGTTAAACTGTTACGTGGTGCAGCTCATAACCCGGGCGTGCTGCGGCACCTGAAACTGTGCGTGCCGGATCAATACGTGTGGAGGCGGCGGCGCCCACCACTGCTAGCTGTGCCGGTAGCCAGAACCAATCTCCTGGCTAAGACCCCTCTCACCCGAACGATCCGGGTAGTAAACGGGGTTCACGAGCGAATCGATATTTTTTCGTGCACTTTGAGTGAATTCGCAAAAGTGTTGTTAAACTTAGTTTCTTATGTATCACTTTAAATTTCTTATTTCTAGTTGTTAAGTTATTCTTATTTTAGGATATAGCCACACTGTCGAATTAGGTTTAAGATTACCTGTAATGATAGTTGTAAGTGGAATAAATAAATAAAATAAAATAAAATAAAAATAGTTGTCTGGCAAAAAAAATATCCCAACCTGGGAGATCTTAGATATTTCGCGGTTGAATAACTTCTCGGTTAATTGACTTACGACTTGGGTGTGATAATAAAAAATGTTTATTATGTTATGCTCTATCCAAGTAATAAGTTAACCAAAATACTTTTCTTTTGAAAATAGCCCAAAAATGTATGAAGGCTGGGTGATCTCCTTTGCAGTGTTTATAAACGCGCGACTGACCACTTTGGTCGTGAAATCAAAAATCAAAATCAAAATCAAAGCATTTATTTCAAGTAGGCCAATAACAGGCACTTTTGAATTGTCGAAACAAAGATGAACATTTAAAGTAGCTACAGTCCCAGTCACAAGACATAAAAACTGTGAAAGTACTGTAGTTGCCCATTCCCTAGCGTAGATCTCTATGGAGAAGAACGGGCAAGAAACTCCATGGACACTCTTTTGAATCAAAATATTGTTACAAAATCTTGGTTACATCATTCATTTTGAGATGGTAGATTATGTGAGAACAATGTAGCAAGATGTGCATGTTAAAAGTGTCCATAGTAAAAACAAAATAATTCATTCAAATAAGCCATGGCAACTAAGAGATGACCAGTCATAACTGACAGCACCCGTTCACGAACATGACGCATGGATCAGCACCATTCAGCTCAACCACTTTGAAGGGAGCTAAATGATCCGACACACGCGCCACCATCAGCGAGACATTTGAGTGAGCATGACATACTCTCAACCGCCAGGGCACATTCAAGTCAAAACTAAAGTAGGTTTCCAGTGAATGATAGCTTTCTAGTACATAGTACTCACACAATATGGGCTATGCTATTATATAATACTAACATTGAATCTATACAATGCAAAGATAGATGTACAATCTTCAGCAGCTCCAACAATACCATTTAATGCTATCAAGTTTTGCGCCCCTGTCCTTGTGGAGCAGGACCAGCATTGAGCCAAGCATTTTTATCAGCGATATAATCGCTCAACTTGTAATATGCTTGCTTACATAGTGTGCGTTTAATACATGTTTTAAATTTCGTCTCATTCAGTTCAATAATACTTTGTGGAATTTTATTATAGCATCTCAAACAGTACCCCATGAATGATGAGTCTACTTTAGCGAGTCTAAAGCCTGGCTGAACTAATTGGTCCCTATTTCTAGTACTGTAATTGTGTCTGTGAGCTAGAAGATACCTAGACGTGTATGGCCAGCTCTTGTTTTTTTTTATTTCCCGCCTTTTTTCAAAGACAACTTTCGCCGGCCAAACTCTAGTAAAAACTGAAAAATAAATATAAACAACAATAAAGTTTTACGCCGTTATTATGCTCCGTGTAAATAATTATTTGATTTTACTCAGGTTTTTTTATGCAATTCAGATCATTTCGTTCACTTTCATTCAGCTTTTAATTTAATCTCCCACAAATCTTAATCTATGGTTGATTACAGTTAACGACTGTGAAACTCGATTTTAACTGTATCAAACTTCGTTTTCAGAAAAACTTGCCAAAACCCACTAACTAAAATTAAGAAAATAAGTAAGTAAGTAAGTTTGGTGTACAAGAGAATCGGCAACAATGGCGAGATTCTGGATTTGATTAGAGCGTATAAAAGTGACTTATACTCGTATACATATACGACGGAAGTTCCATTATTTTTCTCCGTTTTTTCAAAGTTTCATAATATTATTAACTACTATGGCCGGATAGGTAAATCTAAAAGTAATTTATTTGATATTTTCAGTGACGGTTAGTGTTGCCATTTTATATATATATTTATTCTGCCAAGTAAATACAGAATTATTGTATTAAAATCACTTTTAGATTGTTATTGTATATGTTTATTTCTAAGTGAAAGTGTTCCTTACAGGGAAATTACTTTCAGTTAAATACAGGCAAAAAGACTGTTATCCCAAATCTAAAAAAAATATATAACGCTGTGAAACGGTTGTGCACTTAAATTATTTTTTTGTTGTTTTTGAATGACAATGGCGGCCACTTCGTGCGCCAGACTTTGAAGGTACCTAGTCATGCTAATTCAGTCGATATGCCTAGTCCATAAGCTCTTATGGTGAAAGCGTCAGGGAAGCTCGCGACATTAAAATTTTCTTAAGTTTTTTCCAATCTGCAGGCCAGTGCTATGTTCCAAAAAATATAATACAAACGGATGTCTTGTAGCTCTTGATGAGAAAGTTTCATTTTAAACTGTTCTTCTTTTGGTATTTCTTAACTTATATTATATCAGGTCAGTGTGAATTGTGTTATTGCTATATTAAGGTGAAAGCATGAGTCAGGGTGGTCCGCGAAATTCATATTTTCTTGAGTTTTTTGCAATTTACGGGCTTGTGCTGGGGTGTGAATGTTGGTCTAAATACCGTTCGGTTTATAAACTTTATGACTAGAGAGAAATAGTTCGAAAGCTAAAGTACCTACCTTTTTTTAAAACAGTTCCTTCTCTTTGGTACAATTTTCGAGTAGGTACTGCAAAATTACTTTCTTTGGTCGCCGGTCGTTAACTTTTGTTGTAGATTTCAAGTAATAGTTATTTGTGCAACAAGAGAGCAAAGTGAGTTTTTGCTGCGAGTGTTTATTTTGAATCACGAGTAAGCGAAGGATTCTAATGTAGAATCACGAGCGTAGCGAGTGATTCTAGGTTAGAATCCTGAGCGTAGCGAGGGATTCAAAGACACGAGATGCAAATAACTTTGGTCTCGTGTAACACACACAACTTTTCACCTCAGCAGCGAGAACATACACCTAAACAATACGAAACAGTACATTCAACAACATACATACAACTACAACATACTAAACAACATAGTGAGATATAAATAATGAATGGATATTAAATAATGAACAGATGTCAGACAGGCAGGAAGTTTTATTCTGCATTTTTACATTATGCTTCAATTCTAAGGGTGATAAATAAATAGCAGACTTCGTCACTGGACTCACTCATATCTATGTATTATTATTATCTTAATCATCATCATCATCATCTCAGTCGAAAGACTCACCTCCTCTCCCCCAAGAGTCGCCATATAACACACACACACACACACATTGCGGATTATCTTAATATTCAAATTTTATTGTACTTTGTAGCTAGCATACATTGACCTAACCATTGCCTAGCGTAACAGAGAATTTTTGAACAATAAATATTCTGACCCCGCTATTTTTTTAAATGCGTTCTGAAACTACATTCGCGGTATTCTGTCTCAAAGTCTCAATATTAAAGATAGGTAAAACTATAAAAAAATAAGTAGATACTTGATAAACTTCGTATTGTTTTCTTCAACATTATTCATCTTGATTTAATTGTAAAAAATATAATTCGATTATTTGACATGCAACATTTTTTTATTTAAAACCTAAACACGTAAGATACAATATTACGATTATCGGTTTACAATATCGGTATCCGAACGTTTTACTGTTTTTTTTTCTTTTTGTGCCTACTAGTTATGGAATTTGAAAATCGAATTTCGAATCGACTTGTTTCTATCTCTCGCTTTTTTTGTATCGAAGTGAAAGTGACAGAACAAAGTGAAGTTGAAATCTTTCAAATTTTGTGAGTAGACTTGCACAGTTCTCGATAAATAAAAAAAAATAATTAAAAAGTTACTTTGTCTCACGCTCGCAGCAAAATCGAATTTTGCACACTGTCTGTGAACAGCAAAACCTGCTTGTTTGAGGTGCTGAGGTGAAAAATAAATAACTTCATAACTTCCGTGACTGATGTGACGCTCCTAGTGAAATTCGTTGTTGATAGTGCTTCTGGTGATCGTGAAGAGCCGCCGCGCCGCCGCCCCTAAGACGACCCACCGATGCCGTTACCTATGTGAGTACCTACTTTGAATTAAGTACCTCTGCTTATTTTCAAGTTTTGGGAACACAAACTCAATGACAACAAAGTTCAAATTCAATTACTACCGAACTTTATACATGTAAACAGAACAAACTCATGACGAAACCGTGAGGAAAGCATTCTGTACACCAAAATAAGTAACTTTGCGCAAAAATTATTGCTAGAAAAGGACTTATTTTTTGGGTATAAATAGTTTTTTGTGCAACAAGAGAGCAAAATCGTTTTTTGCTGCGAGTGCTGATTTTGAATCCTGAGTGTGGCGAGGGATTCAAAGGCACGAGATGCAAAACACTTTTCTCTCGTGTAACACACATACATAACTTTTCACTTCAGCAGCGAGAACACTTTAGGAGATAAAATAATAAACAGGAATAGATTGAAATAACTATTTATTGTGAATCAAAATAATTAACATTGTAGGTAGTACCAATTCAATAAAATGGAACATTTTAAAAGTTAAAAGTAAAATTACTGCAATTCTGCAACGTTATAGTTGCATTGAGTTGAGTTTGATTATCTGGGGTTAAGGTGTCTGTTTTGGTGGCGGATTGAGAAGGAACTACGGTGAAAGTTGGTGACTCTGATCGCCTTTCTGTATAAGTACACTGTGCGTCGTTGGAAGTGGATGGGCGTGGGTGAGACCAAGGATCCGAGGTCGAATTCAGACTTATTGTTTCCACTATACGCTTACAGATTTTCGACTTATTTTATATTGAGTCTTCAATATAGCCTTCTGCAACCGTATTGGACTTCCACCCACCGCGCCGTGACGTTTTAAAGTGGTGAGATCGGCTCCGGAATCAGCCAAGAGCGTTGCCGAAGTTCTCCGAAAGCAGTGACCCGTGTATTGCTGAGGCTCTTCCAGTTTTAAGAAAGTGGCAATTTCTCGCGGTATAGCACCTATTATTTATGGTTTTTATATTGGCTGGACTTAAATTTTGGTATTTTTCAACAATAGTTACATATTCTTCGTGTATACGACAAAAGACCTGTCAAGGTTCGTCTTCGTATTATTCAATTTTACTAACAGTAATTTATCTGAATGCTTTTCGATATTATTATCTAACTGTTAGCTGTAATAGCTCATTAATGCGACATGCTCCACTAATTCCCATGATCAGTAGGTACAACCTGTAATGAAAATATTACATAATTAATACCTATGCATAATTTTACATTTACAGCATCTTATTTACTTATCGTAATAAATATTTCAACAGTATTGCTAAGCCAGACTAGGATTCATTGCGCCTCCAAAAATTAGTAATAGGTAGGTAAGCAGTAAGTACCTTTATACATAACAGTCTACACACAAATTTTAAGGGACATAATAAGTCTAGCCACAAAATTATGTATTGGACACGTGAATAAACTTCTAATTTTATAACTAAGCAACGCGAATTTGACATAGCCTCTAATAAACTAATTCGTCTTTTTTACAACGCCTACTAAATCTATACTCTATACTAATATTATAAAGCAGAAGAGATTGTTTGTTTGTTTGTTTGTTTGGTTGAACACGCTAATCTCAGGATCTACCAGGTCGAATTGAAAAATCGAGGAAAGCTATAGGCTATATAACATCACGCTATGACCATTAGGAGCGGAGCAGGAATGAAAAATGTTGCAAAAACGGGTTTTTTTTTCCTTTCGTTTTTCTCTCTTATGTGACGCAGATGAAGTTGCGTGAGTCAGCTAGTATTCTATAGAAAGCGTCAAGTAAAATCATCAATTATTGTGACTTGTCCTTCTTATTTATACATGGCCACTTAATTTACTAACTCGGCCACGGATTTTACATCTCGTTACCATTTTACGTTAACGCAATGTCCTCAAAAAATATATTTCAAGCTTCCACAGAAAGCATCATTTATTATAACTTGCATGTAAAAAATACATCATATTCTTTTATCGTCAAAATAGCCACTGTATGATTTGGCGCGAGTACGCGAGATGACAGCGACCGGTCATTTGCGCCAATCAGAGAGCGCCATTCGAATCATGTAACGACGAGTTGAATTGATCACGTGTAATTGTTAATTGTAGTTCGTGCGTTATATTACAATATAACGTGTTTCTCCCTAGCGATATTGTAAATTCTCAAATTATTGTCAACTAAATATACAGAAGTATCTCTGCCCCCATAATCGGGACTTGGGGCACCCCCCCGTTAGGTTAGTTAGGTTCCTTTAAACCCTGCACTCGGAAATAGGGGCCCGCGAAGCGGGGCTCCGTCGACTATGCTTTTTAGGGGAATATAATATAATGTGTTTTAAGGCTAGGTTATATTAATCGATATTAGAATGGTACAGTATCTTTTCATGAGAGTGGTACCACTGGGCAAGGGGGACCCCTCCTTCCCTCAACAACGCGTGAGTTGACTACCATTATTTTCGTGAAATGCATGCGATGGTAGTCAACTTACGCGGTGTGGAGGGAAGGAGGGGTCCCCCTTGCCCAGTGGCACAACTCTCATGAAAAGAAAATGCACCATTCCTGAGAAATACCGATTAATATAACATAATCTTAAAACACTTTATGTTCCCCCTAAAAAGCGTAGTCGACGGAGCCCCTCTTCGCGGGGCCCCTATTTCCGAGTGCAGGGTTTAAAGGAACCTAACTAACCTAACGGGGGGGTGCCCCAAGTCCCGATTATGGGGGCAGAGATACTTCCGTATGTTCAGTTGACAATAATTCGAGACATTACAATATCGCGAGAAAAAACACGTTATATTGTAATATAACGTGTTTGACAATTTTACGGTGACATAATATATAAAGTGGCCAATATAAGTAGGTACTATTTGATGACATTTTTAGCAAACTTTTGACGATCAATTAATATGGGATGAGTTACATTTAAACGTACTGAGTTACAAAAATAGAAGCTAAATAAATATAAGTTTTGATGTCATTTAATAGTATTTTAGAAGTTTACTGTTAGAATGCATGTTACAAATTTAGATGCTAAAAAATAACGGGTACGTATCATAATCCCGAATTTTAAAAGACAGAATTTTAAAATACCGATGGACGAAATCCCGAAAACTGAAACGCCGAATGGTTGTTTGGTCGAAAGCTTAAATTCCCGAAAGTTCATTAGACCGAAAGTTTGAAATCCCGAAGTTCAAAATCTCGTAATTTAAAATCCCGTCGTTCAAAATCCCGTAGTTCAAAATCCCGAAAGTTAATTTGTCCGACAGTTTAAAATACCGAAGTTCAAAATCCCGAAGTTCAAATTCCCGTAGTTCAGAATCCCGAAATAGTCATCGTTTCCGAGAAAAACGATTTGCAAGCATGCAACATACAGCAAGCATGCAGCAAGCACGCAGCAAGCATGCAGCAAGCATGCAACCAGCATGCATGCAGCATGCAGCAGGCATGGTTTCTGTCACGGCTCCGACGCTGCGGGGCTCCGGCGGTCACACGCGAGCTTATCGTCGCAGAGGGTTTTAACACTCACCACCGCAGCTTCGGTTTGCTGGCCGGCTGAAGCCGGCCAGCCTCAGCCGCGGCGGCGAGTGTTAAAGCCACCTGCTCCTCAGCTCGCGGCCCGCCTCGCCCCTCCGCGCCTACGCGGGCTTAAATTACACTATCGGGGTAGGGCAGAAAAGACTACGTGGAGTCGGTTCTGCAGCGGTTCATTTCTGTCACAAAGTTTGTGCTTTTAGGAAACCATAATTATTTCTTTATTTCATTTTTTTTGGAATTCCACAATTAATATCTTGGTTTCAAACGTTGTTTTATGACATAAAACTATAAATAATTAATTGTTTGTCAAATAATACGTTACTAAATAAAAGTTTTCGTCCATTCGGAATTTCGTCCATTCGGGATTTCATCCATCGGTATTTCAACCATCGGTATTTCGTTCATTCGGAATTTCGTCCTTTCGGCCATTTGAACATCGGTATTTTGTGTTTCGATATAACGACTATCGGCATTTAAAACTTTCGGTATTTTGAATTTCGATGTTTTGGACGTCGGTATTTCAATCGTAGGTATTATGAACTTTCGGGATTATGATACGTACCTAAATAACCATCATGCTGAGTTGTATTTAGAGTGGTTTACATAGAAGATAACTAGTGGCTAAGATAGTATTATTTAGATGCTCGTTAATTGTGGCTGACTTAGTAATTTAGAAGGCAACATACATTTTTGGAGGCAAATAATGATAATAAAAAGAAGCCTGTTTAATTAGCACCCAAATTTTAATAACTAACAACATAGATTCATAGGTACCACTTACTTTAGCGGCAAGAAAATTACAGTCCGGAGCTTCATTAAGAAATTTTTGTATGTTAAGGGCCGTGAAAATTTTGGACTTTTTAGTCTTATATTCTTTTTAGAAAAGATACGAGTTTTGCGTATGTTTCAATATGCAAGTTATGTTTTGTTTTTAAAGTAGCGTTCAACATTGAGTAAATACTCCACATTGTAGATGATCGCCTCGTCTGTAATAAATCTAAAAAATAAGATAGCAACACCGTCTCCGAAAAACTGTTTGCGCCCTTTGAAAGTCTCCATTCATTGAAGACATGGTATGCTTTCTGATATTTCTCGCGAGACTTCTCAGGTAGGAAACTTAATTCTGCATTGATAACTTATTGTTGATTTAACTCTTCCGGTGTTAAAAAACTGTTCTCGTCGCTAGTTTTACTCATATTTAAATATTTTTTTAACTTATTCAACTCTTTACGCCAGCCACGAAATTTTATTCCCGCTCTTTTATTTAAATTAAGGCGTGTTCGGCAATAGCACCCATAATTTATTTTATCTACAAAAATATCATAAACCCTCTCTAATGCGTTCAAAAACCATAGGCAATGACCAGCATTACCAACCTGCAGAAATAAACGGAACTGTAATGAACTCATAACGCAACTGAAAACAGTAGGTTATGAGTTTTAAATTTGGAACAGGTGTCAAATTCAAGTGAGTGTGCTATTCTAGTACCACCTACATTATCAGATATCGATAAAAAAAAAACCCCAATTCAGTATGATTTTAATTATAAATCGCACGACATTTTGATCTCGAGTGACACAAGAATAGTGACTTTGTTCGTTTGCCTATGATTTAAAAAAAATGACAGATATCCGAAACGCCGCCATTTCGAGCTGTCATTTGTTCGTTAGCTTTTTATTTCCAGTAATCCAGTTACGAGTAGACACATTTTCTGATAAGTTCTTTATTTCTGTCGAAAATGAGTGATATTGACTCAGAAATTAACATGAATACTCCGCCAGATATCGTAAATGCAGCGACGAATGCAACTAATAACGTGTTGGCACAAAAATCAAGGGCCAAGTTACAATGCAGGTCATTTCCCTATGGTTCCTGAACCCATCATAGAGCCCTTATGATATTCGGGTAGATAAAGTAGTGTATGCAACTATACATAATTAGGCATTACAACACTCGTGTGAGGCTATTAAGAAACCCACACTCGTGTTGTAATGCCCTTCATTATGCACAGTCGCATAAACTACTATTATTATTCAAACCAACAAAACGAAACAGAACAAAAAAAAAAAAAACGAAAACACAAATACGTAACATTAATGAAACTAGAAATAAATATTTATAGGTGATATACTTATCAGTTTTATTTGCAGTAAACCCATTTTCGTTTAAATACAACAATAAGTTAAAAAATCAATAAATTACATTAAAAGGCGAATTATCTTTTTGGAAAATTTCTTTAGTTAGTACGAAATTCCGAACGTGTTTGTCTTTTTCAAAATTGGAACTTCGAAAAGGCTGGTCTTTGTCTCTCTCTGTTTCTAATGGCGGGAAAGAGATAGAGTGTAAATGTTTCGAATTGCATGATTAACCCAAGGCTGAGTAAGATATTCGCGGCTTTCTGAAAACAAAAATTAAAAAGTTACTTTGTCTCACTCAGTGAGAATCGCATTTTGCTCTCTGATTTCAGGCAGCAAAACCTACATGTTTGACCTACTGAAGTGAAATAATTATTTGTGCAACGAGAGTGCAAAGTGAGTTTTTTCTGTGAGTGTTGATTTTGAATCACGAGTAAACTCGCTACGCTCGTGATTCTAGGTTAGAATCCTGAGCGTAGCGAGGGATTCAAAGACGAGATGCTAAATAACTTTGGTCTCGTGTAACACATACAACTTTTCATCTCAGCAGCGAGAACATATACCTAAACAATACAAAACATAGATATAAAACAGTTCATTCAACAACATACATACAACTACAACATACTACAAACAACATAGTGAGATATAAATAATGAACACATATTAAATAATATACAGATATTTACCACGAGACTTTTCAGGCAGGAATTTTTATTCTGCTTTTTACGTTATGCTTCAATTCATCGGGTGTTAAATAGCAGACTTAGTCGCAGGACTCACTCATAATTATCTATTTATTATTATTATCTTAATATCCAAATTTGATTGTACTTTGTAGCTAGCGTACATTGACCTAACCATTGCTAGCATATCAGAGAATTTCAACAATAACAATCCCGCAATTTTTTCAAAATGCGTTCTGAACTACACTCGCGGTTATTCTGTCTCAATATTAAAGATTGTTAAAATTATAAATAAATAAGTAGAAACATGATAAACTTCGTATTTTTTTTCTTCAACATTCTTCAATTTGATTTAATCTATACTATATATTTACTATATCTACACTAATATTATAAAGAGGAAAACTTTGTTTGTTTGTTTGTAATGAATAGGCTTAAAAACTACTGGACCGTTTTTAAAAATTCTTTCACCATTCGAAAGCTACATTATCCACGAGTAACATAGGATATATTTTATCTCGGTACTCCCACGGGAACGGGAATTACGCGGGTGAAACCGCGTGACGTCCGCTAGTAATATTATAAAGCAGAAGAGTTTGTTTGTTTGGTTGAACGCGCTAATCTCAGGAACTACTGGTTCAAACTGAAAAAATCTCTTTGTGTTGGATAGTCCATTTATAGAGGAAGGCTTTTGGCTATATAACATTACGCTACGGTCATTAGGAGCGGAGCAGGAATGAAAAATGTTGCAAAAACGGATTTATTTTCCTTTCGTTTTTCTCGCTTATGTGATGCAGACGAAGTTGCGTGGGTCAGCTAGTTGTAAAATATAATTGACTAGCTGACCCGCGCAACTTCGTCTGCGTCACATAAGAGAATAATTATAATACAATTTTCAAAGAGCACATCACACACGTCCTTCCGCATAATGAAAATGCGCGCCCGGTACATGATCATTATTTTGCTGCGGAGTTATTTAAAACGGTGTATCTCCCAAGATATGCATTGAAGTCAATTTACGTACCCAAGGGCAATTTTGTTTTAAATCAAATACTTGTGATTAACAACGTATTTATTTAAATAAGAATAAATTACCATGTTTACAAAAACAGCTTTAAAGGCTTCTATTGACAGCTTTACATCTTCATACACTTCATTCGATGACAGTCATACTCCAGCTAGGCCTGCAGTTCTCATCAAGGTGCATTAAATGAGCCGCAACACGAAGTAGCTGCTGTAAACCGTTGCGGACCTCTTACAACTGCTTACCATTTAAACTCTACGTCCCTACGCTATGACGCCGTGTCTTAAAGTGCACAACCTCTTCAAAGCTTAGAAACCTCATAATGCGGTATTAATATTTTACGGTGACTTTCGAGACATTCGAATTTTAAAGAGTATTTGCAATTTTGCACCAAATTTTTATGTGAGTTCAATCTTTTTGGAATAAAATCGGATTGGGTTTTGAAACATGTATCAAAATAACTTGTAGTTTATATCAAAATCTCGAAGGAGTATTGATATCAAATTCGAAACAAATCACCGCCAAAATAACTTTCTACCCCTTTTTAACCCCGTTAGGTGATGAATTTCAATGCAATATGAAACGCGTCCATCAATTCTGTTAATATTGTACCAAGGAATCACATTTTCCCATACAATATTCACCCCCCCCCCCCTTTTCACCCTCTTAGGGGTATAATTTCTAATTCTTTCTTATCGTATGGCCTACGTTATACAGAAAATACACCCTCCAAGTTTCAGGTTTCTACAATCTGCGGTTTAGGCTGTGCGTTGATCCATCAGGACAAAGCATTTTTATTTGTAGATAGTAGGATTTGTACTCGTTTGTAATGCATTTGTAACTTGTCCGGCTTTATGTCTTATGTAAAGTAAAAAATAATGATTGGCATCGAAAAAATTTTTTGGGTAAAATAGCAATTTTCTGACTAACTATTTCCCCTACACTGCCCCGCTGAAAGTTATTTTTTTGCGATTTCTGACTTTTTGAGTACTCTAACCTGGGTTGGTTTGGAAGAACTTCTTGATTAGTGTCGGAAAGAAGATCGATTGGCATAAAAAAAAAATGTTTTATGTAAAATGGCAATTTTCTTGGTAACTGTACTTTATTTTTTTATTAAATCTGTAAATGGGGATAAACATTTTGTGAAAAATTTACGGATTGTTACCTAAGACCATTTTTGTGTATCTGCAGCTCCCCTTACTGCCCCGTTCACAGTTTCCGCCCTGTATTACCAACTACTTATACCGAGGAAAGCCGATTTTCTTGAGTTCCGCTATTTTGACGACCCGATTGGCGTAGTGGTAGTGACGCTGCCTTACGTTCTTAGAGTCCTGGGTTCGAATCCCGGTAGGAGCAAATGTTTGTGTGATGAGCACGGACATTTGTTTCCGAGTCATGGATGTTTATATCTATAATAAGTATGTATTTACAAAAAAAAAGTATATAATATGTAGTATATCAACTATCTAGTGTCCACGACACAAGCTTTGCTTAGTGTGGCACTAGGTGGCGCTGTCCAGCGATATTTATTTATTATTTATTTTAGGCGTATTCACTTCAAAAATGAAATTCCCGAAAGAAAATTTAGAAATTACATTTACCTGTATTAGATTTGAAGTATTTACAGTAACTTTTAAAGGTTTCCACTTCAATGGATTTTATTCTATAGGTGTATGAAGTTAATTAATTTTAAACACAAAACCCTCTTTTCTACGTCTCTGGATGTTTTTTTTTTTAAATCCTGAAACAGGTATTTCTTTATTTTTAATAATAAGAATTTACTCTGAGTTTCATGATTCTAGAATAATCTAATTTTTTTTTTCATACAAACTTTACCCCCCCTTTTCACCCCTTTTTTTTCAACATTTTCCATAATTTCTATAGCCTAAATGTTATTCTGTGTTTATCTAAATAGATTAGTGAAGTTTTCATCAAAATCCGTCCAGCAGTTTTTACGTGATGCGCGGTCAAACAAACAAACAAAACAAACAAAAACGAATTTTAAAAATGGTTTTAATATGTTCAGTTACTTATTTAAAGTCACCATGATTGGTTTTTTTTTTAATCTTCAATGTACAGATTTTTTGGTCTCAACGATTTTATTATATGTATAGACTAACTGACCCGCGCAACTTCGTCTGCGTTACATAAGAGAAAGAGAGGGTTAGAGAGAGTGGGTCGTAAGCACCTATAATTTCAAAGATATTTATTAGAGTAATCATTATTTACAACACACACACATTATAATAGAAAGAAAAAATATGTACAAATATAAAAAAAGGGGTTACAGGGCATCGAAAAATTCGTCCACAGCACCTATAATACAATTTTCAAAGAGCACATCACACACATCCTTCCGCATAATGAAAATGCGCGCCCGGTACATGATCATCAGTTCTGTTAATATTGTTGATTGCAAAATTTGAAGTAGACTGGACCAAGGAATCACATTTTCCCATACAAATTTTGCTCCCCTCTTTTCACCCCTTAAGGGGTATAATTTCAGAAAATCCTTGCTCATCGTATGCCTACGTCATATAAAAATTCACCCTCCAAGTTTCAGGTTTCTACAATCTGCGGTTTAGGCTGTGCGTTGATCCATCAGACAGTCAGTCTTCAGGACAAAACATTTTTTATTTGTAGATAGTAGGATTTGTACTCGTTTGTATTTGTAACCTTTCCGGCTTTATGTCTGATGTACATTCGTATAGTCTACATTTTCTTCGTTTTATTTTTTTATTTGTAAATACAGGGTGGAAACGATTAACGGGGCAGAAAGGGGAGCTTCTTTAACCGTTGAGTATTAGAAACAGGATCGATGGCCATCAAAAAATGTTTCGTGTAAAGTAACAATTTTCTTGCTAACTGTACTTTTTTTAAATCTGTGAATGGGGATCAAAATTTAGGGAAAAAATTATGGATTGTTTCTAAGACCATTTTCATGTAGCTGTAGCTCCCCTTACTGGGCAGTAAGAGGAGCTACGTTTACCGTTTCCACCCTGTATTACCAATAATTTATACCAAGAAAACCGATTTTCTTGAGTTCCGCTATTTTGGGCGTATTCACTTCAAATATCAAATTTCAAGAAAATTGAGAAATTATATTTACCTATATTAGATTTGAAGTATTTACAGCAACTTTTAAAGGTTTACACTGCATTGGATTTGGTCTATAGGTGTATGAAGTTAATTAATTTTAAAGACAAAACCCTCTTTTTTACGTCTCTGGATAAAATTTTATAAAAACGCTGAAACAGGTATTTCTTTATTTTTAATAATAAGTATTTACTCTGAGTTTCATGATTCTAGAATAATCTAAAATGTTTTTTCATACAAACTTTACCCCCCCTTTTCACCCCTTTTTTCCAACATTTTCCATAATTTCTATAGTCTAAATGTTATTCTGAGTTTATCTAAATAGATTAGTGAAGTTTTCATCAAAATCCGTCCAGCAGTTTTTACGTGATGCGCGGTCAAACAAACAAACAAACAAACAAACACGAATTTCAAAAATGGTTTGAATATGTTCAGTTACTTATTTTAAGTCACCCTACTCGGTTTTTTTTAAATCTTCAATGTACAGATTTTTTGGTC
The DNA here is from genome assembly GCA_916618015.1 of Xestia c-nigrum. Taxonomy (NCBI): domain Eukaryota; kingdom Metazoa; phylum Arthropoda; class Insecta; order Lepidoptera; family Noctuidae; genus Xestia; species Xestia c-nigrum. Next base: position 5,321,560 of record OU745246.1, on the reverse strand, counting down.
TCAACGATTTTATTATAAGTATGTATAGATTGTCTGAAATACAACAATTTTTCATTTAAAACTTAAACACGTAATATCCGAACGTTTTATTGTTTTATTTTTTTTTGAGCCTACTAGATATGGAATTTGAAAATCGAATTTCGAATCGACTTGATCTCTCGCTTTTTTCGTATCGAAGCGAAATTGACAGAACAAAGTGAAGTTTAATTCTTTCGAATTTTGTACTGTTCGCGGTATTTAAAAAAATAATTAAAAAGTTACTTTGTCTCACGCTCGCAGCAAAATCGAATTTTGGTCACTTTCTGCAAACAGCAAAAACTGCTTGTTTGAGGTGCTGAGGTGAAAATGTTATTTTAATAGGTACTCGCGCGGTGTGGAGGAGGGGGAGGGAAGGGGTGTCCCCCTTACCCCGTGGTATTACTCTCATGAAAAGATAATGAACCATTCCTGAGAAATAAGTGCTTACACATTAATATTTACTATCCTCAAATCCCTTTATCGTTATTTAATATTGTATTGTTAATTTAATTTATTATGGCTGATTGTGTAAGGTCATTAATTATTTAATTTATTATTTGGTTTATTTTGCATGATTTGATTATGATTTTTTAATTTAGTATTGTGAATGTGCTAATATTATATAAAATTAAGTGATTATTCGTATTAAACCTAGGATAGTTTGATATTAATTAGGTGATTGATATGAAAAGTTTAATTTAATTTAGCATATTTTTCTTACTTATTGATGATAATTACATTAATCCAAGTGATTTCAGGTCCTAAATTTAATTTAATATGAATTCTTAATATGCCAATTTTGGTTATATTCTTGTTGGGAAATAAAGGCTTTTTTATTTAATTTATTTATTTTATTATCCTTAAATCCCTTTATATACCCCTAAAAAGCGTGGTCGACATAGCCCCGCTACGCGGGGCTCCTATTTCTGTATGCAGGGTTTAAAGGAACCTAACTAACCTAACGTTGGGGTGCCCAAAGTCTCGATTGAGGGCAGAGAGAAAGAGGTACTTCCGTCGCATGCATTTCACAATATTACGGTTTCAATTCGATAGATTACTAAACCGAAAAATATTATAATATATTTTTTATTATATTTTGTCATGACATAGTGGGAACGGGGCCTAACAGAGAAGCATGCAAGAAGAAAACACGTAGCGCCGACCCCAAATAAATAGGTATTAGGGCATGATAATACTGATGACGTCACGGAGGCCGACCTCAGACTTGCAAGAACCATGTTTGCGTAACCGCGAGGGCTCAGTCTTCGCGTTTATTATCACGTTGGAAACAAAAACGCTGTTAAACAACCCGCTGAAACGAACACGTTCTCTGTAATCCGTTGGAATACAAAGCGACCGCCCTCGTAATCAAGCATGTTCTCGAAAAGTGTGGCCACACGTTCAGACTGAACAACTTTCTCCAACTTTATAATCGTAATTGCGAAAAACTGTAAAGGTGCGTACATACCTTGCTCGCGAGCCGCTTGCGAACTGCGCGCGTGCATTTCATGTTCGTACGCAGCTCGCGCGTTAATTATCTTCGGTTAGAACTGTGCCCAATTACCACGAAATTGTTCGCAGTAAAAAAATAGTGCCCCATTTCTAATCCACTGACCCCAAATATCATTGTAATTGCAAAAAAAAAAATGGAAAATAGCTTTTGTTTTTCTCGTTTAAAATGTTGGTCTCATGGAGAAAGTAGGTCAGTTTGATGCCACATCCTTTGATCGCTTCGATTAGATTTGGGAAATCGTATGTCTATCTCGTTATGCCAAAAAAGGATAGACATACGACTTGTCGAATCGAAATTCATTCCGAGCGTTATTGAATACGCGGGCAGATACACGCAGTATGAGTCATCTGCATCGTAAGACATGTCTCTTGGTACGTAGGGCGGCGACTGGCAACAAACGTTGCCTAGAGATGTGAGAAACGTAAGCGCTGGAAACGTCGCGATGGAAACGTAAGACGTGATTGGCAAACATGGTGGTCCTACTGGAGATTGCGAAGCACTGTATATGCTGACGTCGGCCCTCGTGTCAGGATGCGGGGACCGGTGGTGGACATTCCGTTCGCTAGCCCCGCTCGGGTAGACCTGAGAGCAGCGGTAGGTAGGCTCAAGGCCTAAAATACCGCCCCCGGGACCCGATGGGTTGCCTGGCAAAGCCTGTCTGTGCGGATGCGGGGACCGGTGGTGGACATTTCGTTCGCTAGCCCCGCTCGGGTAGACCTGAGAGCGGCGGTAGGTAGGCCCAAGGCCTGAAATACCGCCCCGGGACCCGATGGCTTGCCTGGCAAAGCCTGTGTGTACGGATGCGGGGACCGGTGGTGGACCTTTCGTTCGCTAGCCCCGCTCGGGTAGACCTGAGAGCGGCGGTAGGTAGGCCCATGGCCTAAAATACCGCCCCGGGACCCGATGGCTTGCCTGGCAAAGCCTGTCTGTGCGGATGCGGGGACCGATGGTGGACATTTCGTTCACTAGCCCCGCTCGGGTAGACCTGAGAGCGGCGGTAGGTAGGCCCAAGGGCTAAAATACCGCCCTGGGACCCGATGGCTTGCCTGGCAAAGCCTGTCTGTGCGGATGCGGGGACCGGTGGTGGACATTTCGTTCACTAGCCCCGCTCGGGTAGACCTGAGAGCGGCGGTAGGTAGGCCCATGGCCTAAAATACCGCCCCGGGACCCGATGGCTTGCCTGGCAAAGCCTGTCTGTGCGGATGCGGGGACCGATGGTGGACATTTCGTTCACTAGCCCCGCTCGGGTAGACCTGAGAGCGGCGGTAGGTAGGCCCAAGGGCTAAAATACCGCCCTGGGACCCGATGGCTTGCCTGGCAAAGCCTGTCTGTGCGGATGCGGGGACCGGTGGTGGACATTTCGTTCACTAGCCCCGCCCGGGTCGACCTGAGAGCGGCGGTAGGTAGGCCCAAGGCCTGAAATACCGCCCCGGGACCCGATGGCTTGCCTGGCAAAGCCTGTGTGTACGGATGCGGGGACCGGTGGTGGACATTTCGTTCGCTAGCCCCGCTCGGGTAGACCTGAGAGCGGCGGTAGGTAGGCCCATGGCCTAAAATACCGCCCCGGGACCCGATGGCTTGCCGGGCAAAGCCTGTCTGTGCGGATGCGGGGACCGATGGTGGACATTTCGTTCACTAGCCCCGCTCGGGTAGACCTGAGAGCGGCGGTAGGTAGGCCCATGGCCTAAAATACCGCCCCGGGACCCGATGGCTTGCCTGGCAAAGCCTGTCTGTGCGGATGCGGGGACCGGTGGTGGACATTTCGTTCACTAGCCCCGCTCGGGTAGACCTGAGAGCGGCGGTAGGTAGGCCCAAGGGCTAAATACCGCCCTGGGACCCGATGGCTTGCCTGGCAAAGCCTGTCTGTGCGGATGCGGGGACCGGTGGTGGACATTTCGTTCACTAGCCCCGCTCGGGTAGACCTGAGAGCGGCGGTAGGTAGGCCCAAGGGCTAAATACCGCCCTGGGACCCGATGGCTTGCCTGGCAAAGCCTGTCTGTGCGGATGCGGGGACCGGTGGTGGACATTTCGTTCACTAGCCCTGCTCGGGTAGACCTGAGAGCGGCGGTAGGTAGGCCCATGGCCTAAAATACCGCCCCGGGACCCGATGGCTTGCCTGGCAAAGCCTGTCTGTGCGGATGCGGGGACCGGTGGTGGACATTTCGTTCACTAGCCCCGCTCGGGCAGACCTAAGAGCGGCGGTAGGTAGGCCCAATGGCTAAATACCGCCCCGGGACCCGATGTCTTGCCTGGCAAAGCCTGTCTGTGCGGATGCGGGGACCGGTGGTGGACATTTCGTTCACTAGCCCCGCCCGGGTCGACCTGCGAGCGGCGGTAGGTAGGCCCATGGCCTAAAATACCGCCCCGGGACCCGATGGCTTGCCTGGCAAAGCCTGTCTGTGCGGATGCGGGGACCGGTGGTGGACATTTCGTTCACTAGCCCCGCCCGGGTCGACCTGCGAGCGGCGGTAGGTAGGCCCATGGCCTAAAATACCGCCCCGGGACCCGATGGCTTGCCTGGCAAAGCCTGTCTGTGCGGATGCGGGGACCGGTGGTGGACATTTCGTTCACTAGTCCCGCTCGGGTAGACCTGAGAGCGGTGGTAGGTAGGCCCATGGCCTAAAATACCGCCCCGGGACCCGATGGCTTGCCGGGCAAAGCCTGTCTGTGCGGATGCGGGGACCGATGGTGGACATTTCGTTCACTAGCCCCGCTCGGGTAGACCTGAGAGCGGTGGTAGGTAGGCCCATGGCCTAAAATACCGCCCCGGGACCCGATGGCTTGCCTGGCAAAGCCTGTCTGTGCGGATGCGGGGACCGGTGGTGGACATTTCGTTCACTAGCCCCGCTCGGGTAGACCTGAGAGCGGTGGTAGGTAGGCCCATGGCCTAAAATACCGCCCCGGGACCCGATGGCTTGCCTGGCAAAGCCTGTCTGTGCGGATGCGGGGACCGGTGGTGGACATTTCGTTCACTAGCCCCGCCCGGGTCGACCTGCGAGCGGCGGTAGGTAGGCCCATGGCCTAAAATACCGCCCTGGGACCCGATGGCTTGCCTGGCAAAGCCTGTCTGTGCGGATGCGGGGACCGATGGTGGACATTTCGTTCACTAGCCCCGCTCGGGTAGACCTGAGAGCGGCGGTAGGTAGGCCCATGGCCTAAAATACCGCCCCGGGACCCGATGGCTTGCCTGACAAAGCCTGTCTGTGCGGATGCGGGGACCGGTGGTGGACATTTCGTTCACTAGCCCCGCTCGGGCAGACCTGAGAGCGGCGGTAGGTAGGCCCATGGCCTAAAATACCGCCCCGGGACCCGATGGCTTGCCTGGCAAAGCCTGTCTGTGCGGATGCGGGGACCGATGGTGGACATTTCGTTCACTAGCCCCGCTCGGGTAGACCTGAGAGCGGCGGTAGGTAGGCCCAAGGGCTAAAATACCGCCCTGGGACCCGATGGCTTGCCTGGCAAAGCCTGTCTGTGCGGATGCGGGGACCGGTGGTGGACATTTCGTTCACTAGCCCCGCTCGGGTAGACCTGAGAGCGGCGGTAGGTAGGCCCATGGCCTAAAATACCGCCCCGGGACCCGATGGCTTGCCTGGCAAAGCCTGTCTGTGCGGATGCGGGGACCGATGGTGGACATTTCGTTCACTAGCCCCGCTCGGGTAGACCTGAGAGCGGCGGTAGGTAGGCCCATGGCCTAAAATACCGCCCCGGGACCCGATGGCTTGCCGGGCAAAGCCTGTCTGTGCGGATGCGGGGACCGGTGGTGGACATTTCGTTCACTAGTCCCGCTCGGGTAGACCTGAGAGCGGTGGTAGGTAGGCCCATGGCCTAAAATACCGCCCCGGGACCCGATGGCTTGCCTGGCAAAGCCTGTCTGTGCGGATGCGGGGACCGGTGGTGGACATTTCGTTCACTAGCCCCGCCCGGGTCGACCTGCGAGCGGCGGTAGGTAGGCCCATGGCCTAAAATACCGCCCCGGGACCCGATGGCTTGCCTGGCAAAGCCTGTCTGTGCGGATGCGGGGACCGATGGTGGACATTTCGTTCACTAGCCCCGCTCGGGTAGACCTGAGAGCGGCGGTAGGTAGGCCCAATGGCTAAAATACCGCCCTGGGACCCGATGGCTTGCCTGGCAAAGCCTGTCTGTGCGGATGCGGGGACCGGTGGTGGACATTTCGTTCACTAGCCCCGCTCGGGTAGACCTGAGAGCGGCGGTAGGTAGGCCCATGGCCTAAAATACCGCCCCGGGACCCGATGGCTTGCCTGGCAAAGCCTGTCTCTGCGGATGCGGGGACCGGTGGTGGACATTTCGTTCACTAGCCCCGCTCGGGTAGACCTGAGAGCGGCGGTAGGTAGGCCCAAGGGCTAAATACCGCCCTGGGACCCGATGGCTTGCCTGGCAAAGCCTGTCTGTGCGGATGCGGGGACCGATGGTGGACATTTCGTTCACTAGCCCCGCTCGGGTAGACCTGAGAGCGGCGGTAGGTAGGCCCAAGGGCTAAATACCGCCCTGGGACCCGATGGCTTGCCTGGCAAAGCCTGTCTGTGCGGATGCGGGGACCGGTGGTGGACATTTCGTTCACTAGCCCCGCTCGGGTAGACCTGAGAGCGGTGGTAGGTAGGCCCATGGCCTAAAATACCGCCCCGGGACCCGATGGCTTGCCTGGCAAAGCCTGTCTGTGCGGATGCGGGGACCGGTGGTGGACATTTCGTTCACTAGCCCCGCCCGGGTCGACCTGCGAGCGGCGGTAGGTAGGCCCATGGCCTAAAATACCGCCCCGGGACCCGATGGCTTGCCTGGCAAAGCCTGTCTGTGCGGATGCGGGGACCGGTGGTGGACATTTCGTTCACTAGTCCCGCTCGGGTAGACCTGAGAGCGGTGGTAGGTAGGCCCATGGCCTAAAATACCGCCCCGGGACCCGATGGCTTGCCGGGCAAAGCCTGTCTGTGCGGATGCGGGGACCGGTGGTGGACATTTCGTTCACTAGCCCCGCTCGGGCAGACCTGAGAGCGGCGGTAGGTAGGCCCATGGCCTAAAATACCACCCCGGGACCCGATGGCTTGCCTGGCAAAGCCTGTCTGTGCGGATGCGGGGACCGGTGGTGGACATTTCTTTCACTAGCCCCGCTCGGGCAGACCTGAGAGCGGCGGTAGGTAGGCCCATGGCCTAAAATACCGCCCCGGGACCCGATGGCTTGCCTGGCAAAGCCTGTCTGTGCGGATGCGGGGACCGGTGGTGGACATTTCGTTCACTAGCCCCGCCCGGGTCGACCTGCGAGCGGCGGTAGGTAGGCCCATGGCCTAAAATACCGCCCCGGGACCCGATGGCTTGCCTGGCAAAGCCTGTCTGTGCGGATGCGGGGACCGGTGGTGGACATTTCGTTCACTAGCCCCGCTCGGGTAGACCTGAGAGCGGCGGTAGGTAGGCCCATGGCCTAAAATACCGCACCGGGACCCGATGGCTTGCCGGGCAAAGCCTGTCTGTGCGGATGCGGGGACCGATGGTGGACATTTCGTTCACTAGCCCCGCTCGGGTAGACGTGAGAGCGGCGGTAGGTAGGCCCATGGCCTAAAATACCGCCCCGGGACCCGATGGCTTGCCTGGCAAAGCCTGTCTGTGCGGATGCGGGGACCGGTGGTGGACATTTCGTTCACTAGCCCCGCCCGGGTCGACCTGAGAGCGGCGGTAGGTAGGCCCATGGCCTAAAATACCGCCCCGGGACCCGATGGCTTGCCTGGCAAAGCCTGTCTGTGCGGATGCGGGGACCGGTGGTGGACATTTCGTTCACTAGCCCCGCTCGGGTAGACCTGAGAGCGGCGGTAGGTAGGCCCATGGCCTAAAATACCGCCCCGGGACCCGATGGCTTGCCTGGCAAAGCCTGTCTATGCGGATGCGGGGACCGATGGTGGACATTTCGTTCACTAGCCCTGGTCGGGTAGGCCTGAGAGCGGCGGTAGGTAGGCCCAAGGGCTAAAATACCGCCCCGGGACCCGAAGGCTTGCCAGGCAAAGCCTGTCTGTGCAGATGCGGGGACCGGTGGTGGACATTTCGTTCACTAGCCCCGCTCGGGTAGACCTGAGAGCGGCGGTAGGTAGGCCCAAGGCCTAAAATACCGCTCCGGGACCCGATGGATTGCCTGGCAAAGCGTGTGTGCGGATGCGGGGACCGGTGGCAATAGATGACCAGTTCCGACTGACAGCGGCCGTTCACGAACATGACGCATGGATCAGCGCCATTCAATTCAACCATATTGAAGGGACTAAATGACTTGACCCACCCGCCACCACCCACCACTTGAGCGAGCATGTCATTCTCTCAGCATGTTCAAGTTAATGAAAGAGAACTAAATGCAGATGGTAGCTTCACAAGTACATGGTACCCACACATGTGCTATACAATACTAAAACGATGGAATCTATATGTCACCGTAAAATTGTCAAATACTGTGTATTGTAATACCTCTAGCGATATTGTAAAATCTCGAATTATTAACTAATTAATATAAATAAAAAACGAACATAATGCTTACAACAAAACGCATTATTTTTCGTGAAATGCATGCGATGGTAATCAACTCACGCGGTGTGGAGGGAAGGAGGGGTCTCCCTTGCCCAGTTAACAACAACAACAACTCAACTGAAAAGATAATGTACCATTCCTGAGAAATACCGATTAAGATAACCTAACCTTAAAACACTTTATATTCCCCCTATTTCCAAGTGCAGGGTTTAAAGGAATCAAACGGGGGGGTGCCCCAAGTCCCGATTATGGGGGCAGAGATACTTCCATATGTTCAGTTCACAATAATTCGAGAGTTTACAATATCGCTAGAGAGAAGCATGTTATATTGTAATATTACGTGTTTGACAATTTTACGGTGTCATATATGTCGCCACAGGAGTCTCTATCTGCTAAGATTTAATTTTATTAATAACACTTGTAAACTATTCCATGATAATATAGATGAACCCGCTATCTCTGCTTTGGCAGTTGGTATTAACAGTTATTTACAAAGATCATTATTCGATTGACAGAAGGGTTAAGCGCCATCTATTGGAATTTGTATTAACTAGTACTTAAATAGATCTTTGAGTGACAATTTATGAGATTAATTAAACAAGTTTAGCTAGAACTATAGTTAAAATCAAGATAGCTAATATTTTATAACTATTGGGATTTTACCAATTTGTCATAGCTCTTTCGTTTCTTTAGCGGTTTCTTGTACGCGCTAAGTACAATTTTAATGGTCAATAAGTCACTTTATAAATTTAAACTACAACTAAATCAGATTTTCTAAAACTGAATACAACAAAGCAGCAGCGGTGGCCCCAGTGGTGGCGGCCCCGACTTACGAAGTCGTGGGTTCGAACCCAGACAGGCGCATAATTTATTGTATGTTGTATTTTTAGGTGTGTAATTTATTTCATAATCGCTGCTCTCAAAACGGTGAAGGAAAACATCGTGAGGAAACCGGCATGTCCTAGAACCAAAAATTCGAAGACATGTGACATCTACCAATCCGCACTGGGCCCGCGTGGTAGATTATAGCCCATTCCCTCTCATTGAGAGGAAGCCGTGTCCCAGCAGTGGGAACATTATATAGGCTAATGATGATGATGAATACAAACCAAAAAGTAGGTAACAAGATTATTTACAAAGCAATCTATTAGAGGAAGACATATTCTTTGTATTAATTTGTCCTGTCTGTCTTTGCCGGAACTGGTTTTCTAACAAGTGTAAAAAGTAATAAAGCTAGTAATTAAGCTTAAACTTAATAACACCTTTGCACTTCGTTTGCATTTGTGACAATAATTAAGTGTGAAGTATTCTAATATTGTTTGTAAGTTTTAATCTGAGTGAGTGAGTAACACCCGGTCACTCTAAAAAAGACGCGTTGAAGACGCTGTGTTTCGTTGAGTAAAACAATTGAATTAAATTAAGTAAATAATAATGGCTTTTGAAGTGAACATTACAAGCTTGTGTAAATGAGAAATGAAATATAAATTGGTTGATAAGAGTGTAAGAAGTTTCTTTGTCCGTTCTTCTCCTTATTTATTAACAATATACGAAATAAGTTGGTAAAAAAGAGAAAACTTAACGAGCTTATCGGTGAAAATGCTGATATAGCGACTCTAATTAAGGAAATGTTTACCATATTCTCAAAAGAGCAAGAAATCCGATTTCAGGAATTAAAATCTAGCATGGAAGTTATGTCGAAGAAACATGATGACTTTCTTGTTACAATTATTTCGCTGGAAAAAGAGAGAAAGGCTGATCGGATCTTGATGATTCTTTGATGACAATCTATAAGACTAAAGAACGAACAAGATCTTACTAATTTGCGCAAACAAAACATTATATGACTATTTTATATAACTAGATTGCGAATGGTCCAATTTCTGAATTATTATGCATGTTTTGGTTCAGATATCTATGTTAAAATGTATTTCAATGTTAAAAATCTCTTTAAAAAATCCTGTTTCACAAACTCACACCCACAACTTTCCACATACTATACAATTACACAATTACAACATAATATTTCTATGTTAAACCAATCGACTAAAATAACTATGTCCTACGATAACGCCAATTGTAAAATATGTATCGTTTACAAAACAAATATTTGTACGCAACTCGGTGGTGTTGCCCCAGGCAACCATACCTCTTTTTATAGCATACATAGACACATCACAACTGACTCTAATATTTTCCTCATTTAAAATTCTCAGACGTAAACAACATAATAAACAACTTAGATAACTTCATTATAAGCGAACCAGTAATATGTCAGCCGGAACAAAGTGAAAACATAATTAAAAACCCTAAATTATACACTAAAATGCTCCATCAAAACATTCGCAGTGTCAACAAAAATTATGATAACTTATGTATCTTACTTAAGCGAATAAATATTAGTTGTGATATTATCATCCTATCAGAATGTTGGTTGTCCCGTGCACACAACTTGCCTTCTATAGATGGCTACGATTCTTTTAGCACCACTAAACACTACAACCAAAATGATGGATTAGTTATCTATACTAGTAAACATATGAATTTACAAGTAGAGGAACACTCTCTCAGCGACGCTAATTGTATGGTAATTAAAAAAGGCCTTAATGACACGGCTATAATTGCATTATACAGACCGCACTGTTTCAAAAATATTGAAAATTTCTTAAATTCATTGGACAAACTAATATCTGAGTTATCCTCCTTTAAAAATATCCTTATCATTGGCGACATAAACATAAATATACTTGACTCAAATCAAAATGTGTCCCGTTATCTCGAACTATTGACATTCCACGGTTTAATACCTGCCTATGACATCCCAACTAGATCTAAAAGCTGTATTGATCACGTTATTATTAAAACAAAGTTACCCTCACTATCGCTTATAATTAACTCGGCCGTAACCGATCACGAAGCAGTACTTTTCTGTCTAAAAACTAATAATAACAACAGCATATCTAACAAAAAATACTTCGATAAAGTTAACTACAAAAATATCATAGCGGAATGTAAAAATATAGATTTTTCCCAAATACTGAAAGATCGTGATCCAAACGTTTCTTTGAATTTATTCATACAACATATTCAACAGTTAATACTTTCAAATTCAATTAAAATCAAAATTCCTCGTAACAAAGTAACAATAAAGCCATGGATCACAGTAGGTTTACTCAGATGTATCAGAAACCGTGATAGGATGCATTTTAAACTAAAAAAAGAACCTAATAATCAAGTGCTTATAACTACCTACAAGAGGTATAGAAATTTTTGCAATCGTATAATAAAGCAATGTAGAAGACAACATGAAAAACATGAACTGGAGCTGGCCAAAAATAATAGCAAGAAGCTCTGGAGTAGCATTAAAAAAATAACAAACATAAACAAAACAAAACAATTATACCACGAACTTCTTACGTTAGAACCAACGCCTATTCAATCCAGTAACGCAATAAATAGCTTTTTTGCAAACATAGGCGCTCAATTAGCGAATAACATACCGACGCCGGCTAAACCGGTTCCCGACACTAATTCTCACAGTTCTCATTGCTCGACCTTTGTTCTCTTAGATACTGACTGTGAGGAGGTTGCCCGTATAATTGAGAACCTGAAATCTGACTGCAGCACAGGCTGGGATGGCATCTCGACTAGAGTTCTGAAGCTAATTAAAGAATATAATAATAATAATAATAATAATAATAATCATTTTATTATCAGGCAACTAAGGCCCATAGACAAAATACACAAAATAACATATAACAACAATATCAAATATACTAATACATAATTTAAACCTTATATAACTATACACGTAACGTTGACGGCGTCGTGTTTCGCTGCGTGGTGTCGCGTAACCGTCCCCGGAAACGTCGATAAACGACACCCTTCGGCCAAAAGTCCTCCTTCATGCAGGTCTGTAGATGTTCAGTTGGAACTCGTACCACGAATGACTTGAAGTTGATATTGTGGCGCGATTCCAACTTTTCAACCCTCAGTATCCAATTGGTCTTCACTTTCAAATACTGCACCACTTCCTCAGTTGTAGTTGAGTGATGCAGACGGGAAAGATACAGCTGCGTCGTAGGCACAGCAGGACGCAGCAGCATGCTGGGTCCACTCGGTGCGGTACCGCACAGGTTGCGAGAACAGGGCTTCTTCTTCCTCCTCCTTTCCACTTTTGTGAAGCCCTCCTCATCAACTTGGCTCGTTCTTGGCACGGAGCTATGGACCGCAGCCAGGGCAGGTTGAGCACCCTTTTTAATTTTTTCCCCTTTTCTGGTTTGCCGCTTAGGTAGCGACGCATCAGGTTTACCGCTAGTGACAATAGCAGCGTAGGCACGTTTAGGGGTCGACGTACCTACGCGTGACGTTTCCGCAGCTGGTGTTGTGGCGCGGGCGACGACGGCGGCGGGTGGCGCTTGCTCAGCGTTATCGGCAGCTGATGACGTACTTGTGTTCGCCGATTTAAAACTGCCGATGGTTGCATTTCGCGCCCCTCGACGATTGTTCACCTTAGAGGCCTCTGGTGACCCAATTTCCGAACCAACGTTGCGCAATAATGCTATTTCTACACGTAGTTCAGCATTGGATTTTTCCGACACCTCCATTCTGGACTGCATCTTGGTCATCTCCGCTTTCAAAGAAGTGATGTCCTTTAGCAGCCTTGTAACGTCGACGTGATCGAAAGTGACGGGAGGCAGTTTACTTAGCTGCTTCGCCACGAAATCTGGCACGTCGTCCGGGTCAGTCTTCTTCAGCATGTCGATGATATCCTGAAGACTCTTCTCGGTTCCATCTCTGCGGCGAGAGGGCATCTGGTCCAGTTTTCCAAGAGACTGGAAGAGCAACAGTTTCCCGCTGCTGATGTCATCCTCCTTGAAATTGGACCGGCATATCTGCAGGATGCTCACCTCGTCCATGTAGTCGATGGCATGGACTAGGAATGCCAGCAATTCATTCACTATAAGTGGTTTGGAACTCATAGTGTTAGTGGTGTGTGTGTGGTGTGTGTGTGTAGCGCCCCCACTCGCGGAACTCTTTAATAACTGTTTTGGCCGGGGTGTGTTTCCCGATGCTCTCAAGCAATCTATAGTTATTCCCATACACAAGAGTGGTAGAAGAGACTGTGTCAATAATTATCGTCCAATCTCACTCCTACCATCACTGTCCAAAATCTTGGAAAAAATTATTAATAGGAGGCTCGTAAGCTTTTTGGAAAATAAAAAGTTACTTGCGGATGCCCAGTATGGCTTTAGGCCGGGAAAATCGACAGACGATGCGGTACATAACTTTACCGAATTCATCGCAACGAAATTGGACGAGAAAAAGAAGTGCCTGACAATTTTCCTAGACCTTGCAAAGGCCTTTGACACAGTCTCTTCTGATAAACTTTTGGCAAAGCTCGAAAACATGGGAATTAGGGGGTCGGAACTGCTCCTTTTTAAAGACTATCTTAGAAATCGCACGCAAAGGGTAAGGATAGGCGATACTGTTAGCGGGGAGAGCCCGGTGATCTTCGGAGTCCCTCAAGGCAGCATTTTGGGCCCATTGCTTTTCCTGTGCTACATAAATAACCTCTGTAAACTTAATCTACAAAACTGCAAAATTACTTCATATGCTGATGACACAACCCTTACGTTCTACGGAGACACCTGGGATGAAGTTTTTAAATATGCCCAAGAAGGCTTCAATACGGTCAGCCACTGGCTTGCGTCAAACCTGCTAACCCTAAATATTACTAAAACCTTATATCTAACCTTTTCATTACGGAACACTCCCATCCCATCACACAGAATAATCGCACATTGTTGTCCCCAACAAACAGCCGTAACTTGTAACTGTCCACATATTAATAAATCTAAATCAGTTAAATATCTGGGTGTAATAATAGATGACCACTTAAATTTCCGCGAACATATTGCTAATGTCTCCAAGAGAATCCGCAAGCTAACGTATGTCTTTAAAACTCTTCGGCACGTAGCGGACTCTAAAGTCATGCGAACTGTCTACCTAGCGCTATGTCAGTCTGTCCTCACCTACTGCATCAGTTCATGGGGTGGAGCGGCCAAAACGCACCTGCTTGAACTAGAAAGAGCTCAAAGACTTATCCTCAAAATCAGCCTGTTCAAACCGCGTCTATTTCCTACGACAGACTTATATCAACAAGCTGAAGTTTTAACGGTGAGACAATTATACGTTCTTGCTACTGTACTTAGACAACATGCCTCCCTGAAGTACAGTAGTTTTAACCCAGCTCTAAAAAGAAGGCGTTTTCATCAAGTCTGCCAAGCTAGGCCGGCTAGGACGAGTTTTAGCCAAAATTTCTCGTTCTTCCAAGGGCCACGCCTGTATAACATTGCAAATAAACTGCTTACAATTTATCCAGTAACGACAATTGAATGCAGGCGTAAGGTCTCAAAATGGCTCCTAACACTTACTTACGACGATACAGAGAAATTGATATAGGTCAAGTTACAGTGAAGTATGACACACATACATGCACTACACACACACCCAAACATCACAAGCACAACTCATATTCACATTCACAAAATCACTACACCCACATGACACAAGCACGAACAAAACCACCAATTTATCAAAACGTTACTTCCTATTCGTAGTTCTTAATTTTTAATTCTAATTTAATTTAATTTAATTTGTATTTCATTTTATTTTATTACATTTCATTTATTGTTAATTGGCTGTAGCACTCCCTGTTACTGTTATTTATATCTTTAGATTGGCTCTCAATAATGCGCCGAGATAAGGAGACCAGGAGACCCGTAGCACAGGTTTTTACTTAGTATGGGCTCCTGTCTCCCATCTTCAAAATGATTGTGAATATTATACTGTGTACATCTAAATACTTGTGGGAGAAAATAAATAAATTTGAATTTGAATTTGAATTTGATCAAAGAACTAGAGGAGAAAATAGAGACGTTGGAAAGAAAGTCCCGGGGATCTGGTATCGAAATACGTAATATCCCAAAACAAAACAACGAGACTAAGGAGGCATTGTGTAGCGAAATTATGCAATAGGGAGAGACATTGAATGTTGAAATTGATTGCTCGTCAATAGAGGACCGGAAAAAAAAAAACAAAAGAATCAAAAGACTCCTCAAACCCGGTTATTGTGGACTTTACCACGGTATTGCTGAAGGATAAAGTCCTAAGGGCTGTTAAGAGTTTCAATAAAACCAAACAGAAGGGAGAAAAACTTAACGCAACTCATCTGAACTCCAAACACCAACCAAAACCGCTATACATAGCGGAAACTCTTACTCAGAAAACTCAAAAGCTTTTCTTTTTGGCAAGGCAGTTCCAAAAGAGTCATGGATATAATTTCTGTTGGACGACAAACGGGATTGTTTATCTAAAAAATACAGAAGGATCGGCACATATTCGAATTAATACGGAGTCGGACTTGGAGAAGTTGAGGATTGCTACATGACTATGTTTTGTCGTAAGATGTCAATATTTTATTTTATATTTTATAAGTCCAAAGATATATTTGTGCATGTTTTTTACAAAAGCAATCTTTTCATATTTTTTGTGTATCCTAGTCATTTAAATTTCAGTAGATCAGTATTATTATTTTCTCGTCGTCAACTTGAAAACGTATTTTATATCATATTAAGTTTTTGTAATTTTTTTTGCAATTATTTTGTCGAATGTTTTTTCCCATATCAAAAATGAATTTGAAGTGTTTGTAATTTTAAGCTTTACTTTAGCTATCAGGTTTTACTCATTACGTTACAGATTATGTCCAATTACAATGAATTTAACAAATAATTTCAATTTTTATACGGGGCATTTTAAAACTTATGCAATGTTTTATGAATTACTGTATTTCTTGTCTGACCTCTGTATGTTTTTACTGCTATCTTGTGAACCAATTTTAAAATACCTAATTAGTTATTACTACTTTTATGAAATTCAAATGTTATTCTTAATGGGAAATCTTTATCACACACTCTACAGAATTAACACACACACCCATAATCCTAACAAACATATCATACCCTCAGTCACTCGCGCTCACTGCATATCTCAAAATTGCTCTAATACTTTCCGCCAATTATTCGTATCTCCCGATTTCATTACATGCCTAAATATTAACTTTTTAATTAACATTCAATGATATAATTCAATTAAACGAAAATATTTATCAAGTTTCTGTATCTCAATCGCAAACAGCTACTGTTGAAGACTGTCATAAAATATTACCCTCCTCGGAGCAAGATTTACTTATTTTTACGCAAAACATACGCAGCATTAACTGCAATATGCATTAAATAAGAGGATGAAACTCAAGTGTGATCTGGTCATATTGACAGAGTGCTGGCTCTCGAATAAAACTATAATACCGAATCTTCCGGGATATTGCCATGAAGGATCTAAATTAAACACGAAACAAAACGATGGTGTAGTGATTTATTACAATGAAAATCTAACTGTAAATATTGAAGAGCCAGTCATGCAGGACTGTAATAGTTTGATTGCTGTAATTGATAACTGTATCGCTGTACTCGCTATTTATCGATCACCTTCCTATAAAAACATCGATCAATTTCTCTCATCATTAGATGATACCCTACATAAACTTTCCCGTTTCGAACATGTTGTAGTGATGGGAGACATCAATATCGACATAAACCCCGAAAAAATCAACCAAAACGGGGAACGCTATTTAACTCTAGCAGCTACTCATGGCCTTTTACCGGCTCACACTTTAATTACTCGTAGTAAAAGTGATACTTGTCTGGATCACGTATTAGTAAAAACTACCATAACTGACCGTTACCCCGTTTTGTTAAACATTAATTTGAAGAAGAGAAGACATTATGCTTTTTCGAAAAGATTTAAAACAGACAAAGATAGTCTGCTACAAGATCTAAGAGACATCGACTTCGAACCAATCAATTATTTATTAGATCCAAATGCCTCCCTTAACTACTTGACGCAATCTATACAGCAAGCAATTCATAACAACACAATAGAAATAACTATACCTAAACGAAATAAGATTATAAAACCGTGGATGACTGAAGGGTTGCTTCGTTGTGTTAGGCATAGGGATAAATTGCACAAGAAGTTAAAACGGGATCCAGACAACGATATTGTAAAAATTACATTCAGTCGATATAGAAACTTTTGCACTGCCATAATACGGAAAGTAAAAAGAGCGTATGAGAAAGACCAACTTCGATCTGCAAAAGGGGATAACAAAAAACTGTGGAAAGCAATCAAAGACATCACAAATACATCTAATAAATCTGTTACTGCAAAAGAGCTACTGACCATATCAGCAAATCCTGACAAATCTCTCAATGAAGTTAATAGCTACTTTGTTAACGTGGGAAGTACATTGGCAGACAAAATTCAGGAAAAAAACAGACAAACGTCAAACAGTATTGCACCATCTACAAGTACTGACACAGATCCAGTCAATTCATTTGTATTAATGGACACCACTGCAACGGAGGTTGAACGTCTCATCCTTGGACTAAAGTCAAACTGCGCCAGTGGGAGTGATAATATTAGTGCTGAATTTTTGAAAGCATATAAAAACATTCTTTTACCTCCCTTAACTAAAATATTCAACAGATGTCTGCAGTCGGGAGTGTTCCCGGATTGCTTGAAGAAGGCAGAGATTGTTCCAATTCATAAGAGTGGAGATAGAAATCGTATCATTAACTATAGGCCTATATCTATCTTGCCAGCACTGTCAAAGATCCTTGAAAGAATTATTAATTCAAGACTGGTAGACTACTCAACCACTACCTACCTACTGGTTTTTTTGTCTCCCAATCAATTCGGTTTTCGGCAGGGTAAGTCGACTGAGCAAGCTGTCAGAGTAAACTTACAAATTACATAAGCTCTAACTTAGATACCAGAAAAAAATGTCTCACTATCTTCCTCGACCTGGCAAAGGCTTTTGATACGATTTCTGTCTCCATCCTCCTGAGTAAGCTGGAAAGGTTGGGGATTAGAGGTGTACAGCATGAGCTTTTCAAAAGCTATCTGTGTGGGCGATCTCAATGTGTTCGTATCGATACGCATAGGACCAATCTCACACGGAGTACCGCAGGGCAGCATCTTGGGCCCTACATTATTTCTGGTATATATCAACCAGCTCACAGATCTCAAACTCTCCCATGGCGAAATAATCTCCTTCGCAGATGATACTGCCCTCTGTTTTGCTGCCGATACCTGGGGAGAGGTATTTGGTGCTGCGCAGCTTGGTTTTGACATGGTTCAGGGGTGGCTGCAGAGTAACATTCTTACTTTAAATGTGGACAAGACTAAATGTGTCTGTTTCGGCATTAGGAATGTAAGTGGAGTGGCTAGTACCTTGAAAATCGTCTCACACGACTGTCAATCAAAATCAACCTGCACTTGTCCTTCCCTTGAGCGTGTGCAGGCGATTAAATACCTAGGCGTAATAATTGACAGCAACCTTAATTTCAAGGAACATATAAAACTTTTGTGTGGTAGGGTACGTAAATTAATATTTGTTTTTAAAAATTTACGTCATGTCGCTGATCCACAACTCCTGAAGCAGATATATTATGCTCTCTGTCAGTCGCTCCTGACATACTGTATATCCTCCTGGGGTGGCTCCTTTAAGACAACGATGAAGCGTCTTGAGATCGCTCAACGTGCAGTGCTAAAAGTAAGTACGTTTAATCGCATTTTCTTCCCTACCACCCAATTGTACAAGAACTGTGACGTCCTGACCGTAAGGCAGCTTTATTTACTAAGTATCACTCTTCTACAACACAGCAAACAAGTATTTAATCCCCTAACCCTACATAAACGAAGAAACGATAGGGTCTGTGTCAGGAAAGATTCAACAAATACTAGTTTCAGCACTAGATTTGCTAACTTCATTGGACCTTACATCTATAATAAGATAAACAAAGTTATTAACATCTATCCCTTGACTAAAACGCAATGTAAGAAAAAGGTAACTGAATACTTGCAAAAACTTACATACGATGAGACTGAAGAGCTTCTGCATATACCAAAGTGATTGACTGCTTACCACAGATACTCACCCTCTCACACTCATTCACTCACATAATCATATCACACAAAGAGAGGACTACATACACACACCACCCAAATTCTTTTATTTTTATCTATTGGCAAACTTTAAAATCTGTTAATATTGCTTTGTTTTTATCTTAGGAATTGTATTAATTAATATTGAATCTACATGACATTATTGATATGGTTTTATTATTTGTTTCAAAGATATTATTTATGGATTTATTTTATTTAAGTGTTTTAATGTTATTGAATTTTTGAGATGATTTCTTCCGATTTTATTCTTTATTATGCTTCTTTAATTTTAATTTAATGATCTAATTTATTTGTGATTTTATGTAGAGGAAAATACATAGTTAATGATTGTCATTAATTTTTATTTTTATTTTGCCTCTACGATTTTATAATTAATTTAAATTTTACTTTAACAATATCAATTTTCAAATTTTAATTAGTTTTGCTAAATTTTTTTGTTGTATACCCACTAAAGGTTAACATGTCTATTTGATGGCTACCATTAATTATTAATATTTGAGGGGATTGGCGCTGATAACCGAAATACATGCTTTTGCCTAGTTCGGTTACAGATGGTAAATTCTTTTGTAAATGTATAAAACTAGCTTTAAGAATATATGTAACATTGCAAACTTTTTATTGAATAAATTATTATTATTTTATTATTATTATTTATTTTAATATTGGCGAACGGGCTGCTCGACTTGAATGTTTATTGTGCCTGTACCTAAATGGTTTCTTAGAAATAAACGTTTGGAGATTGAGTAAAATGTGGTGTGTGATTTCAACTACCCATCTACCTATCTACCAACAATGAAGAATCACATCGCACGGCGATGTGATGGTTATAGACTGCAAGACAATAAGTTTGGCGATTGGCGGCGGGCAGCGAATGGCGCCAATATTCGAGGACTGTTGCTCTCCAGGGATTCCCTGTCGTGATATATATGTCACCGTAAAATTGTCAAACACGTTATATTACAATACAACGTGTTTTTTCTCGCGATATTGTAATTTCTCGAATTATTGTCAACTGAACATACGGAAGTATCTCTGCCCCCATAATCGGGACTTGGGGCACCCCCCCGTTAGGTTAGTTAGGTTCCTTTAAACCCGGCACTCGGAAAAAGCGAATCGGGGCTCCGTCGACTACGCTTTTTAGGGGAATATAAAGTGTTTTAAGGTTATGTTATATAAATCGGAATATTTCTCAGGAATGGTATGGTGGTATTATCATTTCATGAGAGTTGTGCCACTGGGCAAGGGGGACCCCTCCATCCCTCCACACCGCGTAAGTTGACTACCATCGCATGCATTTCACGAAAAATAATGCGTTTTGTTGTAAGCAGTATTACAATAAACAACAACAACAATACAATATATTGTTTATTATTTTTTTTTATTTATTGTTTTTATATATATTGTTTTGACAATAATTCGAGACTTTACAATATCGCTAGAGATATTACAATATAACGTATTTGACAATTTTACGGTTACATATAAAATGCAAGAATATTTTCATCTATGGTTGCGGAGCAGGACCAGCACCTAGCCAAGCATTTTTCCGCAAGCATTTTTTTTTTTTTTTTTTTTTTTTTGCCGAGCTTGCACAAGACAACACAACACCAACAGACAACACAACTTTACACAAGATTTAAATTTCGTCTCATTCAGTTGTAGAATGTGAGGAGGTATTTTATTGTAATATTTAAAAGGAAACCCACCCCATGAAACCCCATGAAAGATGAATCTACTTTAGCAAGCCAACCACCCACCATCAACCACCCTGGCAACCTGGCTGAACTAGTTGGTTCCTATAATTATTATTATAGTGGTGTCTGTCGGAGGGATCTCTGAATCTTTTCAGTAAAAGAGGTGACGGGCACGTACTCGACGTACATGATGTTTTCATAGATGTGTTGAGAAGGTACTGTCATGATATTAATTTCCTTAAACAGTTCTCCTAGAGAATCACTTCTACGTAATTTTCTCGTAGCTCTGATGGCTCTTTTCTGCAGAATGAAAATAGACTCGATGTCTACAGCCCGTCCCCATAGTAAAATACCTTATGACAAAACCCTAAACCCCTATACCCCTATGAAAATAACTAAAATAGTAGAAGTATCATCAGCAAACAACACCATTTGCGGATGGTTGTTAAATAGGGTAGGTCATTAATTTATAAAATAACTAGCGGACGTCACGCGGTTTCACCCGCGTAGTTCCCGTTCCCGTGGGACTACAGGGATAAAATATAGCCTATGTTACTCGTGGATAATGTAGCTTTCCAATGGTGAAAGAATTTTTAAAAACGGTCCAGTAGTTTTTAAGCCTATTCATTACAAACAAACAAACAAAGTTTTCCTCTTTATAATATTAGTATAGATATATAAATAAATGTAGCGAGCGACTTAGTGCGCAAATTCCAAAAGAACTTAGAAAACTTACTTTTCTTGTTTTTCGTATTGTATCATAATACAATAATCTTTCTGTCGAATCACCAACGGCTGCTATCACATAAGCTAAAAAACATCTTAACTTTCAAGAAAAACTAGAGAAATGTGCTATGTAAATTTTAGTTCATGACAACTAATTTTATTCCACACCTTTTTTAATCTCGACATAGGAGCCCGTGGCTAAATAATAACAGCCCGTGCCTGCCTAGGTTGATCTGTGGATGGGTGACCACCCTTACATACCGAGTCTCCTCCGTGCCTCGGAAAGCACGTTAAGCTGTTGGTCCCGGCTGTCATTCGTCCATCTTTGACAGTCGTTACAGGTAGTTAGTGGCCCATATAGTCTGACAACCAGTCCTTCCCAAGGGGGCTGTAACTGGATTGTTGCATCCGGTCGAAGCCCTAGACCTAGGTATTTTAAATGGTTATCTATCAATGTAACATAAAAAAACAATGTCTGTTCGTTCGTTCGTTTGTACGAACGAACTACTCTGAAGTGATTTTAAAGAAATTTTGCACAGTTGATCTGCATAAGCTAAAGATTTCTGAATAAAATCAATGTAACATAAAAACCAATGTCTGCTCATTCGTTACTTCTATGAAGTTCTGATTACTGAAGAGATTTTGAAGAAATTTTGCACAGTTGTTTTCCATAAGCTAAAGAAGGTTTCTGAAAATAAGGCATTGCAAAGCATGCCGCCGGGCATAACCATTTTGGTCTAGATTTCTAGAATAAAAAGCTGATACTTAGTAATCCACAAAATCCCGACACAGTACATACTTGACGCAAACGACTAATAAAAAGCATAGTGCAATGATCTCATAAAACAAAAGCATTCAATTCTGTAATCTTATCATTTCTTTAATCTCCCATTTTGAAGCGTGGACATTTTATAGTCCATTACGAGAGTGAACTCAGTAATAAAATGAGTTAAATCTTTATTTACATGGCTGAACGATAACTCTATGGTTTTGAGAGGACAATAAAATGTTATTACTGGAACATTGAGAGTTTCAGAGATGGGACTCATCTATACGGCGACAATGTTAGTTCATTCATCCTAGGTTGGTCTGTGGATGGGTGACCACCCATATTACATACCGAGTTTCCTCCGTGCCCCGGAAAACACATTAAGCAGTTAGTCCCGGCTGTCATTTGTAAGTTTTCTTGATAATCGTTACAGGTAGTTAGTGGCCCAAAAGTCTGACAATCAGTCTTAACAAGGGGTATCGTATCACCCAGTGATACAGTGGGTACAGTGGGTTAGGTCAGATAGGCAGTTGCTCCATGTAAAATACTGGTATTCAGCTGCATGCGGTAAGACTGGAAGCCTAGGCAAAGGCTAGGCAGATGATGATGATAGTAATTCTGAATAAGTGACTTTTTAGTTTCACATAATCAGGCTGTTCGCATATACGCGGATTCGAATGACTAAACTGCGTACTAAGTAACTCATAATTGCGCCGTACACACTTATGACTTACAATGGCAAATGCCAATAGGTACCATTCATTTCGACAGTTCAACATTAAATAAAAATTAAGGCGCTTAGACGAGCTAAATTAGCAACTATATTTGTGGTGGTTCAAACTTCGTTTGAAATGACAACACCACACAACAACCACTTTGTAGTGCAAGCTGATTACAGCTTGCACTACAAAGTGGTTGTTACGTCAGCCACTGCGGGCCAAATAACGCGAAATGAGTGGTTTCGATCGATTTACAAAAAAAAAACTATTGATTGGATTAAAAAACTAAAACCACAAACCATGCTAATATATTGCTTGTAGAATTATTTGCCTAAAAATCAGAATGATCGCATGTATCTTAGTATGTTTTTTGTATTGTTTGAAAGATATTTTAAGAGATAAGTTCGTGATTTCTTTTTATCGAGCCAAATTAATTGTATTATGTTTTCAATACAGTATCATGCTAGCATATATCCTGAAGAATATCAAATATTTTTCTGGTCTTGTTTATAGCAGTGAATCATATACTTTTAGTAATTATAAAACTCGCGTTTAGATCTTGTAATCGCCTTAACAGCGGTTTCGTTGTCGAATGACATGGTTGGCGCAGTGGCTGAGTGATTGACTGCTATGCTGCGCGTTCGATTCTCACACGGAACAAATATTTTAATATGGCCTACAGTTAGTTGTCCTGAGTCTGGCTGTTTGTGTCATCATCATCATCATTTCAGCCGAAAGACGTCCACTGCTGGACATAGGCCTCCCCCAAGTGTCGCCGCATTGACCGGTCCCGTGCGACTCGCATCCAGCGGATTCCCGCAACTTTCACCAGTTCAAGCCCAGGCTAGGCTGTGTTTAAATGTTTGTAATTGTAACTACGTTAGAGGAGAAATTCATAGGGTGGAGCAAGGTTTAAAAAACAAAAACCTTCACTCTTTCATGGTTTTCTTCCCTGCTCTATGCTAGCCGTATGAACCCATGTCTTCTCTTAGTTATTTGTATTTAACAATGCAGTTATGTCTAGATACCGCTCTTCATAGGGACAAAATATGTAGTATGTATGTCACCGTAAAATTTAATTTATTTTCTCGCGATATTGTAATGTCTCGAATTATTGTCAAATGAACATACGGAAGTATGTCTGCCCCCATAATCGGGACTTGGGGCACCCCCCCGTTAGATTAGTTAGGTTCCTTTAAACCCTGCACTCGGAAATAGGGGCCCCGCGAAGCGGGGCTCCGTCGACTACGCTTTTTAGGGGGAATATAAAGTGTTTTAAGGTTATGTTATATTAATCGGTATTTCTCAGGAATGGTGCATTATCCTTTCATGAGAGTTGTGCCACTGCGGGCAAGGGGCCTCCTTCCCTCCACACCGCGTAAGTTGACTACCATCGCATGCATTTCACGAAAAATAATGCGTGTTGTTGTAAGCAGTATGTTCATTTGACAATAATTCGAGATTTTACAATATCGCTAGAGATATTACAATATTTGACAATTTTACGGTGACTTATTGCCGTTTTCTCTAACACTAAGAGGGAAACCTTAAGAATACCTTGAAATTTCCGATCTCGGTGTTGAGGTTAATGTTTATTTAGCAAAAAAAGGTTTTTACAAAAGACTTGCCTTTTACACGTCATTTTTTTAAAACCAAATGGGGCACGTGTTTCGTACCTGAATACTCTGAGAAGAAACAGCCGAAACAAATTCAGAGGTCATAGTCTCTTTTGATGAAGTCCAGACAATCACACATGAGGACTATGCAGATTATAGTGTCCGAGGTGGGTCGTTCCGATGGTCAAAATCCAAACATGCATTTTTTTAAGTACTGTTACTGCTGTTACTGTTACTCTGCGGTATCTCACTGCTGGACAAAGGCCTCTCCAGTTGTTACTGTCCAGGGCTAATGTTGGACTGGTCGTTGGTTTTGTCCAGCTCGCCCCGCCATCTACGAGGTCTGCTGAGATGCCTTTTGGTTGTATCATGGTTATTTTGGCCCACAGCTCATTGGACATGCGACAGACGTGGCCTGTCCAGAACCACTTCAGTTTAGCGGGTTTTCAAGCAACGCAACTTCAGCATGATTTGTGTTTTGTAGTGCAGGATGGTGTCTTTCAACTATTGCTTTAAATTGGCAATTACATATTCTGAATGCGTAGGTTATAAGGTAGGTACGGACATGTTCAAGGAGATTAATAAAACCAACATAATATGAGTAACAGTATAATTTATTGAATTCCCAAATATAAATATTGAGAGAAAATATTGAGGTCGATTCTGAGTTACAATAATTTCACAAAGAAGTTTTTGACCCACACCAAACACTTTTGTAACAGAACAGTAGGTTGCACATCACATTGTTATATATAAATACTTAATTCAAATCAGAATACAAGAAGTAAAGTAGGTGTTATAATAGAAAAAGTAAGGTATTGTCGACTTCATAATTAAATTATCACTTGACAAAAGAACTCAGTAGGTAACAATTGACACTTCACTGTAGTTGAAATTTCGTCTTAATTTCTTACGCGTGTTAATCTTGTCGTTTTATACAGTACAAGCGTAGCTATAAAGTAATTGTGATATCGACTAAGTTACTTGTTATTTTATTTGATGGGATATGATATGATCACTTGATGCAGTATCTTATAGTCGACGATGAGGTTTCCTTTTTGAGAATTGAAAAAAATGCCAAGTAATTCGGTAGATGGCGTTGAACTGACTACGTTACTAGGTCCCAAAGTCAAAACGCTTGAAAAAACACACGTCACATACGCTAGTTGACTGACACTTTCGTTTGCATAAGCGTCCGAATATATGTCACCGTAAAATTGTCAAACACGTTATATTGTAATATCTCTAGCGATATTGTAGCGATTTTGTATTGTGTATTGTGTCTCGAATTACTGCTTACAATAAAATGCATAGTTTTTCTTAAAATGCATGCGATGGTAGTCAACTCACGCGGTGTGGAGGGAAGGAGAAGTTGCCCAGTGGTACTACTCTCATGAAAAGATAATGTACCATTCCTGCGAAATACCGATCGAACGAGGGTGTGCCCCAAGTCCCGATTATGGGGGCAGAGATACTTCCGTATGTTCAGTTGACAATAATTCGAGAGTTTACAATATCGCTAGTGAGTAGTGAGTGTCGTTATATTACAACTAGCTGACCCACGCAACTTCGTCTGCGTCAAAAGTACTACCTACCTATTACTACATACCTACTACTACCTACCTACGACTACCTACCTACTACTACATACCTACTACTACCTACCTACGACTACCTACCTACTACTACATACCTACTACTACCTACCTACTACTACCTACCTACTACTACCTACCTACTACTACCTACTACTACCTACCTACTACTACCTACCTACTACTACCTACCTACTACTACCTACCTACTACTACCTACCACTACTACCTACCTACTACAACCTACCTACTACTACCTACCTACTACTTCTCACCGTATAAACCTTCCCTGGACTACGACAAACATTTTAAAACCAAAATCAGCTCAATCGGCCCAGCCGTTCTCGAGTTTTAATCAGACTAACGAACAACAATTCATTTTTATTTATATATAGATATAACGTGTTTGACAATTTTACGGTGACATAATTATCCATTAGATCCAAGTGAAATCATGTGACGTTCTGTTCTCTGCAGTAACATACCCAGATCAGCGTCATATCCAGTGACTAGGGAGGAGTTGGAAAAGAAAATACCTCATAAACAAACAAACTCAACAAACAAACTCAGTAAATATGGCTCTCTTTCAACCATTTTCAATCACTAACTAACAGGCAACGAAAGGTTGCTATACCTATCTAACATTTAGCTTACGACCGTTGGAAACAAAACGTCATTACGTGATTATTTATTATGTTGAG
The DNA here is from genome assembly GCA_916618015.1 of Xestia c-nigrum. NCBI lineage: Eukaryota > Metazoa > Arthropoda > Insecta > Lepidoptera > Noctuidae > Xestia > Xestia c-nigrum. Next base: position 5,294,605 of record OU745246.1, on the reverse strand, counting down.
CTCCCGATATTTCGAAGCTGTTGCAAGCGCCATGATCGCGGGTTGACTGGAGTATGCGGGTGGATGGAAATTCAATTTTTACGAGCAGACAAATTCTGTCTACCCTCTTTCTTTGTCTTTTGCTACGCGCACTATTGGAACTCGACACTAAGTCACGACAAAACGCACTCACAGTATCACCAAGTTTTGTGGAGTTTTTTGTATGATGCCGGCTGCTACTCTACAACAACAACAAAAACTCAACATAATGAATAATCACGGAAGATATCCCGTAAGTGACAATATAAGTTTATGTTGCTGAACGTATTAAAAGTCAGCGCGGAACTTTTGTTTTGTTTTGTCATGTTGCGCGCCAGATGGCAACGTCGCGAGATGTTGTGCAACGCTGTTGAACATGTTGAGCGTCACGTGTTGCGCGTCAAGTGTTGCGCGTCAATTGTTGCCTAGTGGATACGAGGCTTTACACAGTGAGTGGTCATTTAACTTGGCCAGCGATTGCAATATTGTCTGTAGATACTGTTTGGTCAGCTAACATTGCTCATTTTATTTGGTTTAAATTAGAAAAAGTTTTACTATTGATGAGAATACTTTTAGAGTCTAGCAGAAGGCTGAAACAACCTTTTAATTTGATGGCTGAATAAAGAGATGTAAAAGGCGCCAGATCACGACGTGTAGCTCCATTTTTTTCCCTCACTGAAGATTTTACGTACAACTTAACAGTGATGTGCAACCTTTATAACAAAACAAACCACAACAATGTTGATCAATGAGTTCCTGTTTAATAAATTAACTTAAAATACATTGAGCAAAACTTTATATAACTAAATGAAAATACAAAATTAGGCAAACTTCACACGAAAACTCAAACACGAAGATTTACTGCAGATGTCCAAATGTTGTAGCAATTCAGGAAGTATCAACATATTATTAAATTTGAGTAGTATAGTCGCTGCATCGTTCTTTTGGCGCGTGGCCATAATCAGAATTTCCGACACCATCTTGTATTTTTCCATAGACAATTTCGCAAAGATTTACCAACAGCGCCCTCAATGTCATCGAAACGCTTATAGATCATTGCAGCACTGTATTTTCTTTATTTTTTTAATTCTCTCTTGACATCTGCAATAAATCTTTCACAAACATAATCATAGAACAAAGTCTTAATAAAAAATAGTTAGAACAAAACAAAAATAATACAATCGTACTTAAATACTAAAAATTTGGTCTTGCTTTACCTAATTGATGCCGTTCGTATACAATCCATTATTATGCAAATAATATCTTAGAAATGAGTATTGAAACTATTTAATGATAAACTTTGTATCGGTACCTACATGACGCATGACATAATAGTAACAGAAAAAAAATAGTTAATTAAAACGGTACAGCACTAATGAGATTAATCAACATACAAAAAATGTACCAATTTTTTTCAGCCCGTGAGTTAGACCACCGTTTTCATCAAGGGGCCATCCTTTAATTACGTGAGGTTTGTTAGGCCAGTTTTATAGCCCTCCTTCCGCCTTATTTCTGTCGTTTTCCCATCCCGTTCAAACTTTACGTGATTAGAAGACGACCTCCAAAAGGTATCTTGAAACAGACTTGGTTTTGAAGGTCAGATAGAACAGTCTCCCTGGTGGCAAAATATAGGTGTTCAACCGTAATCCGTTACAATAGGAGCCAAGTCAGAGTTAGTAAGACATAGTTGGGAAAAGGCTATGCAGGGTAGCGGGTGGGTTTTTACTTAACTGTCAATTTTATATGTCACTGTCAGTGTCACTATACAAAATTTATCATCAAATAATTGTTAAAAGACAAAAAAATCTTACTTTATTAGCGATTACATTTAAATAATTTTAAATAACCAATATTAAGACAACACCGCTTACATGTTTGTTTTTTTTCTCACAACTTGCATCAGGAACATACCGATATAACAGTGACTAGATAAATTAAACATAAGTAAATCATTTAATTGTTGTTTTGATTTTGGCAAGCAACTTTTTTTGATTAAATAGGTTCATAACAACTAAATCTTTTTCGAATAGAAATCTCTCTTCTCCATGTTTATTTTTGACGTGTGTCCCGTTACGCTCATTGTAACGTTACGATCGGAGTGTATGTATGCAATCATTTCATCAATGTTTTGTTATGACGTTGTCACGTTAAACTATCATCCGTAAACCGACTTTACAGACAAATATTTTTTTTCCGAATACTTCCTACTAATATTATAAATGCGAAAGTTTGTGAGGATGGATGTATGTTTGTTACTCTTTCACGCAAAAACTACTGAACGGATTTGGATGAAATTTTGCACACAGATAGTTTATAACCTGGATTAACACATAGGATGCTTTTTATCCCGGTAGTAAGATCCCATGGGACAATTTTGAAACTTCACGCGGGCGAAGCCGCTGGCAGAAGCTAGTAAGCAATAAACGTATCGCTCCCTCACACCTCCAATTCACAAACAATTGAAGCTATTGCTTTTTTCAACTGGAAGCCCCAAATCGGAAGACATGCCCAAAATAATATCCTAAGACAACTTTGAAAATATTTTATTTTTGTTTGAACGCAAGTTCGGGCAATATTGCCGGGTAACATTGCGCAGTTACACTTAGGTACTGCCGAATACCATCGGGTAAGATCGTGCAGTTTCGGTGAAATACTGCCGGGCAAAGTTTGACGCACGCTAGACCGTGTCGGGTCCGAGTCGAGTGTCGACCATAGATAATAAAAGATAGATGCGCAAATTTGGTTTTTGTTTTTAAAACTGTGTACCTAAGCTGTTAGATGGCGCTGTTAGTTTTTGTTCAACCAAATAAATACAAAAAGTCATTCTTGACTGAGGATTTGAACTTGAGAACTATTATTCACAAGGCAACCGCTGTCACCGCTAGGCTGTCTACTTCACTAATAAGTTGATTAAAATAGCTGTTCTCGTTGTGACGGGTAAAAGCTGTCAAACAGTTGAACAGTTAGTGTTCTTAATCACACAGATGGCAGCACTATCTAATGCAAATTTTGTTTGAAGTCAATGTTTGTTTGTTGCACGGTCGACAGCAGGGGGTGAAACTTCCATAGTTTCCCTGGTGTCGACCGTGCAATTTCGTATGGACACATCACGCTTCGACACACGGCTCGGACCCGGCCCGAACTAGCGTGCGTCATTCGTAAGACTGCGCCGCGCCGTAACAGTCAACGACTCGGGTAATTGTGCGCAGATATAAACCTCCAATTATCGAAATTATAAATCCATTGCCGCCAAAATCAAAACAAAACAATAAATACAACATCCAAGTAGAAAAATCGAAGCGAAAAATCGATGCTTATTGCTTAATTGAAATCGTAAAATAGTTTACAAAGAATTATTATAATATAACGACAGCATTATTAAAACTGACTTAAACATATTGATATGATTACATTTACAAGGAAAACTTTTAGAATTTATCGCTTTGCCGTTTTCTGAAGGTAGGGAATACCAGCTAGAGGCTTTCGAATTGCGGTATTTTGAGTCGAATTTAAGAAATCGTTTCGCTTAGGCAACTGAAATCGTTTTGCCACAAGCAAAAAGGCGTAGATAGGTTGCCTCCACAAAATTGGATCTTCAAAAACGGCACACTAACGCACACATGAGTAGGTAGGTACGGTTGCGATTAGAAGTCAAAGTAGGATGGTATGATTCAATTATCGCGAACGTAAAAGAGACATATAAAACGTCCGTTGACGCCGTCAAAGTGACACTGAAGTCAAGGTTGGCTAATTAGCCACATTTTAACATGCTTGCTGAGCGCTTATTACCTATCTACACCTTTTATACTTATAATATCATTGGCCACAAGCTGCATTCTCTGCATGTCTCATTCATGGTATCAATTTTCTATCAGTTATTTTCTCTGACATGACAGTATCTTCTTTAAGATTCCGCAATCTCTCGTCATACTCTTGATCAGCATTTATTTATGGCTAATTAAATACCAGCCAGTAAATACTGCTCTCTCGTCCTCAGAAAACGACAACTTTGAGTAAACTTTATATAAACACTGAAATGTACCAACTATAATTATTTAAAAATTCACAGCAATTGAAATATGTAATAATGTAAAAATTAAATATCATCAAACATCAATTCTCACGTCAGATGTAAAAGTCCACATTAATTAATTTTACTTGAATTATAAAAACACTTACAAATAATGAAAGTACAACGATTATTTTTTCAATTACATTTTTAATAATAAGTAATAACTTCGAATAATATCATTTCGTTAAAATTTACAGAATAGAACGTTACAATTTGGGATTTCATTGAAGAAAATATTGTGAACATATTATTTATATGTAGATGAAATCATTAATACAACAATAGGTATAATATCTACATTTTGGATAATTACTATGAATAAGTAATATGGACGTGTTTTTATACGATGCTTAGATGGACTGGCTCTTTTTAAACCGTTATAACATTCAGCACGGAATACACCAATGAAATTGAAAGTGATTAGCTTATTTTATTCTACGTATATGAGCAATGTATATTCACTGTCAATTTTTATTCTACGTATATGAGCAATGTATATTCACTGTCAATTTTTATTTTACGTATATGAGAAATGTATATTCACTGTCAATTTTTATTCTACGTATATGAGCAATGTATATTCACTGTCAATTTTCCATAACAATGATGATGTTGTCAGCTCTTGAACGCAATTTTAAAGTACTGATATAGCTTTCTGTTTCATTGGTGCAAGCGGCCCTCAGACAAGATGCTACAGGCTGAATTTCCAATGTTAGATAAGCATGTTCACTCATTCAGATCTTAAACTTCGCATAAAAACGCAGCATCTATGTTTAGAAGTAGGTATATTTATTATTTTGAATAATCCTAAATCATCTAAGGCATTAAACGATCCGTATAGTCCACGGCGGAAATATTAACTAGTTTAGTATTAAGTTCGAGTTTACAAAACTATTATAAATATTCAATATAAATACAAGTATGTATAGACGACACACGTTCATGTACACTAGTACATAGACTGGATACTCTGTAGAGATATATTATATAAAAACATTTATAAGGCAGATCATATAAGGAGAGGCGATCGCGTGGAACGAATAATAGGTACTAAAACAAAACTAACTTTAATTTTAGGCCTCATTACTCACGAACCAAAATAAAATGAACAACTAATTACAATAAAGAAGTTGTTTGTTGAAAAATTGAATTTTGGTGACTCAATCACAGAATCTCAATAATCGCTTATTATACTAGCTTGTCACCAAGATTGTAAACGGCCTATTTCTCTTTCTCAAATCATCTGTTGTTGTCAATTATTGAAAAAAATACATTCATCCCACGCGATCGTAGCATTTATCTAAGAGATATAAATAAAATTATAAGAGATCACATTTTATAAATAGTCTTATAACAGTTATATTAAAGTAGGTTCGTCTGTCATAGTTAAACACAGACGTGATGAGATTGCTTCATATTATTTAGAATTTTGAATTAAGAATAAGACACCTACAGTGTAGCGACTGTCTACTCTATTCGACCATCGACAAGGTTCAATTTCTTACCCACCCCGTAGTCTAATTGTACGCACCTATTCTATACAGTCACGTTACAGTGGCTTCTTATATATTCTATACAGCTATTAACCGTCTAATCGTCAAAACTGAACGTATCTATGATATATATCCAGTTTTATTGCTAAAAATTGTACTAGAAATAAAGCTTGAATGGTGTCATTGGGTGAACATAGATGTAGTGCGCTATAGATTTTAGTTTTACTCTGTTAAATGTTTGGTATACATTTTACTCAAGGCTTGTACGTATTTATGGTGTACCGAATAAATTACTCTATGCTATATATTTACGTTTAACTGCTACGCGAACACTTACTATTTTGTGCATTATACGGGTTTATTTGGTGCTGAATAAATGCTGAAAATTGGACTTGCAGTGTAGATGTTGGATCAGAATTCTTAATAAATACTGAAACTGATAGAACTAAAAACTCCAGGATATTTGACAATCACCAGCTTAAATATTTGGGCTGAAGGCAACTGCGAAACCAATCCATGATTATCTAAAGTAAATCCAGTAGGTATATATTTTAAATGTCTTCAAGGATTTTCATAATGAAATGTTGCCTTTTATACGATATTTTTCAATACAAAGTTGACCTAGAGATGCCAACTGCAAGTCCTCTATACGATTAAGTAGATTATTATGGTTTTCATATCATATTCTGCTACTATTTTTACTTTATTTATGTTGACTGACTATTCTATTTTCATTTTAATTTAAGGAATAAAAGTCCCGATTGACTGGCATTTTCTTAGAAGAAAATATTGCAACGCATTGTCGTCAATTGTGATCTTAACTTGTAATTGGCAGTCACCAAAAGAACTTTTATTTTTTTCTATATTTAAAAAAATAATGTGGGTGTATGTGGTCAGGATATAACTGCCTTTATTCCATTTCCAAAGAGGTAGGATGCTAAAAGAAACATTGGAAAGCGATATCCAGCAGTCTTTTCCCGTCATATAGGTACGGGTAAAGTAGTATAACCAAACAATGTAACAATTCGTTGTTCCAATAATATGTAGTAAACAATTTAAGAATAATCTTGTTTAAATCTTGGAAGGCAATTTTGGCAGCTTTTAGAGGTAAACTATTTTTAGGGACTATTTTTATTTTATTTTTATATATTTTTAGAGGACGAAATGATTTTTGAAAAGTTGTTCAATAACGGTTTAGAAAATAATTTTGTAGTAAATATTCAATAGGAAAATTCAAAATCGGGTAATTCGTAAATATATTGACCATTTGCTAATAAATTCGCGCAGTCTGTTCCCAATTCATGTTATTTTCGTTTTAATTCAAAGAATATTTATTCTGTAAAGAGCAATATTTTATTATTTATATATTTGCCTTACATTATGTCCACTTTCATTCATTTCCATGGCCACCTAATATTTTACGTACCACATATTTTTGCCTTATTTAAAAAAGACTTTTAATTTGTCATAACCATAATATACGGTATGACATAAATATCAATAGAATTAATCGAAATGGTTCCATTAGGTATTTAAGTAAGGTAAGTTACAATATTACAAATCCAGTAAATATATTAACCAGAGTGGCATTTATATTGGTATATATTTTCTCAGAAAGTGCTCAGAAAATATTTGTTCGTAGCTCATAACTGCAGTGTGATTTAGAAGAAAAGTATGAAGAAAAAGAGGTAGAAATATTCGATGATAGAAGATTAGAATGCTGAACAAAATATATTTTTACCCAAAAGGTATTTATAAAGTCGTTTTAGTGATATTAAAAAAGTTTCGTGCTGTATATTAGTTTCAAACAGTCGATTTGTGACACAAATCAACAAATTTGTGTGTGATTTGTGGCGCTTTTTGTCAGACAAGAATTTGGCAAATACCTATTTCAGTTTTAACACATTTCAAATGATATGAGTAAGCATGTATGTTTAGCTTGCCACTCTTAGTTTTTCCTACGTTGTCATAGGATTAGAATCAATTTACAATCGACACCTAGATCACATTCAGTAATTATTCTTGTTAACGAAAACATATGAACAATGCTCTGAGGGCCTGAATAAATGACAATCGATTTCGAAGCGTTTTGTATTTCTAGACTGACTGTCAACAGGATTGACATTTACTTTCCGACTTGTATCAGTTTTGAGTCTTCCATTACATTAGGGGGCTTCCATTAATTACATCAGTCGGTGTTGTCATTTTTCGAACCCCTTTCCCCATTGGTGAGATTTGACTTGACCCCGTCACCCTTCCATTATTTTCGTTGGATAATAATTATTCAATTTTATTGGGTGGGATTTAGACAGATTATAGGTAGTGGACAAACATGTTTACTTCATTAAACCCAGTTTTATCGCCATTTTACACTGTTTTTTGTGGATTACGTGATATTTACCGAGACCTTTGGGTGAGATTCGGCTCGAACATCTCCCTAATCCTCCCAAACACGTCACATAATTAGTGGATGCCCCCCTTATCGCTGATAGAATGTCACTTTCTCTAAGCCCTCAGTTCAGCTTGACAGCTGTCACATGCATCGAAACCGATTCGATTTCGATTGCGTATAAAGTGAATTCGAATTTATTACCGAATTTTAAGTGACACTTACATCCATCACATAGTTATTCTTTTATAAAGGGGTCAAAGCTCCACCTTTAGAAATCGATGTTCTGATTTTTCTTTCATTTTTGAGTAAGTTAGTTAGTAATAAGTTTATATAATAATAATATCTTTTCTCTATACCTAAGTGGGATCACATGTAATATATTTTGGGACATTGAATACATATATTTTAGACATATTATTTTCTTATTAAATATTGATTATTTAACTATAGACGAAAAAATATATTGTTATGCAGAAAATTCTGTTTAAATACTTTCAAATAGTAGCTATTTAGAATAAGAGTTCAATATCTATAAAAAGGTTTTTATATAATATGGAAGAAAAATCAGATTCGAATTTTCGAACAGTTAAGCAAGGCCATCCCCTTCGGAGCGGCCTCGCCGTCGTCACTGAAGTTCCTTTACGGCCTGGAGGATCCTCTTGACGTGTCCTACCTTGGTCACTCCAAGGTCCTTGAGATCCCTTCTGGCTAGAGATAGGAGCTCCCGTCCAGTGACGTCATGTTTAGCAAAAGCCTCCGAGTACTCGCTAAGCTGGAGTGACTCCAACCAGTTCTGGACCTCTTTGACTCCCCAGCAGCGTACTTGAGCGGCGGTGAAAGTAGGTGTTGGTCCTTCGGAGACGCTTCGACGTCCTCTCAGCCAGCCCTTGCCTTTCTTTTGGACCTAAGGACCAGGTGAAAGGGATTGATGAGATGGCTGGGGTTACAGTTGTGTTGTGGGAGGTTCTCGTGGTGGTTTTAGTTTTTGGATGGCATGCGGTTTTGGTGCTAAGTGGTGGATTGAAAGGAAAATTGCAATATGTTTTAAAAGCAGCTCTTTCTAAATGATAAATAAGCGCAATGTCTTGAAACTTGATTTATGAGTTTACCTACTCATAAATCCGCTTTTGTAGTATTTCTCTAGTCCTTGTTAATAGGAAAATGGATCAAATAACAGCATTATTCTGAACTTTAGATCATTGTCGTCTTGACTAAGAACTAGAAATACGAGTACAGACGTATCCCGTCTAATGAAAGTCTACGATACGGTTTAGGGATTCTAACGGGCGATTCGAACTAGGAATATGGACGTGAAATAAAGCACCGTTAGTTAATACGGCCAAAATATATTTTTATTTAAAGCTATGTGCAGTTATTTAGAATTGTATTCATACTAACGGTGGAAAGGGCATCGTAAAGAAAACTAAATGAAGCCCAGACTTAAAATGTAAAAATAATTTTGTTGGAGATCTGAATCTGTTTGCAGAAAGCCATAAATGTCATATTTTCAAATAAAAATATCCCATTTTTGACAATGAGTAAAATTTTTGATGATTTCTACTCTACAACCATGATTTGAATCTACAGTAAAAGTTTTCATTACGATGTCCAAAAAAAGACTTATTTCATCTTTTGTTTGTTTGAAAGTTTCTTTTGTAAAGATTTAAACCAGCTGACAAAAAAAAGGCGTGAAAGCTCAAAAGCGCGATTTCCTCTAAAAAAATAAGTTGTGAATGTAAAAGTGATCAAAATATACCTCGTCAGTATGCAAGAACGCGTATCCATCGTGCAGAGTGGCTCTTGAGAGATGCGCGCGCAGTGACGAGGCGGCACCTGCGCCTGCGCCTGTTATACCACCACTTTCTACTAGTTCGTGGCAGCTCTCCACCTAGACAAGTAGTAAGGAGTCAACAAACTGTTTATTTGCAAAGCAAGCAAGTAACAATGCTTGCTTGCATAAGAGTTACTCACGCATTTATATTGCTCTGTCAAGAAAGTAACGGGAAAAGATCAATAATACACCAAATGATTGTTATTCATCCAAATTTATTTTTTCATCTTTAAAGGATGATCCTTCAGAAACGATACACTTACGCCAACGAATAATTCAATCATCAAAACATTTTTAAACACTGTTTCCGGAATTGAGTTCAGTTCTCGCCGCGGTTTCGGTTCAGTTGGAAGGCGCCACTCCGAACCTTGTTGACTAGTTTGCATGTCAAACTCGTAAACCTCATCACCAGCAAACTATGCGTTTCTTGAATGTCGGAATTGACTCGTTCTAGCATGTTTTCAGCGACTCACATGCGATTGAGTGGTAACATGTTTCATATCCAAATGATTAGTTAAAACGGTACTGATCGACTCGTACCACTCATAAGCACATGTTTTTGATAAAGTTGATCCACCGTAAGCCTTCTGTAACATTTTCAGTGATTTCGAACACGAAATTTCATTGGAGATGCAAAATTTAAGACAAACTCTTTGTTCGATTTTTTGTCCATTGTGAAATTAGACAGATGCAACTCAAACTCCCCGCCAAAACGGAAAACAGTTGTGCCAATCTAACAACTTAGAAAAAAAAACAAAATTTGAATTTGGAACCATAGACAAATCTCCCATTCCCGATACTTTTTTGAGTGAATGATATAAAGTATGGATTATAAAACTTATAAAGTTACCAGTGTAGCCAGCAGTCTCCGCAGCTGTGGCGCCGGCAGCAGCTTTCCATCAGAGTCTTGCAGTGCATCAGCGTGCGCAGCGACGCGTCGAGCCAACGATACTCCTTGCGAGACTCCACCGCAAGCTGAGGTCTCGCTTATACATGACAGTTTCACCTGTGATCCAAGAGTTATATTTTAAGAAGAAGAACAAAATGGATTTGCATAAAACATGGTGTAGAAGGTGGACCAAAAATTAAATATAGCGCATACCTACATGCATAATTTTTCGTAAATACAATTACTTAAGTCATTTAATTTCCCAATACCAATCATAAAATTTATTTTAAATAATTTGGTAGGTATTTAAAATTTGTATGTCACTCCGTATCGTATTAAATATTTCAACACACGTAGGTATACAATCAGTTTTATTATATTTAGCTACCCTTGGCATGACATCCAGTACGAGCCTATGAGGGCCGCGCCAGTTTCGAGGATGTACATCATTATGCTTTTGTACATAATTCCTCATGCTTGCACACAAACATACATATCTCATTGACAATGGATCCTACGTTAAAATATGATTTAAATATGATATAATTATCTCAATTGAAGAAGCTTGGTAGAGTAGTGTTCTGAAGTTCGACGAATTAGTGAACGTATCTGTATCAAATCCAACCTTTATCGAAGAGGTATTTTTTGGTCCTTTGATTCGGATTGGGGTTGAAGTAAATTCTGAGACATTTCCGGGCCAGAATGAAACCGCTGTGTTACCACCTTTTCAATCGTATACTTACATGTTTAACAAGCGTATTGACGTCATCCAACAACGCTAGTAGTTGAGAGCTCTCAGAAGGAGACAACGCCACACGAGGGCTGCCGGGACCGCCGCCCGCGCCTTGTCCAGCGAGTGCACTCGCTTTGAGCTGCTGCTTTTCGTCCCAGGTTCTGAATGAGGCAACGGTTCATACAGTGCTCCATTTTATATTTGTTTGGTTAAAAGAAAAGTAAGTTTGTAAGAGCCATAAGTGCAAGAAGCTTTCTTGAGAGTGAAGATTGAAGACTCATCAGGTTCTAAAGGTCAAATTCTTTCTAATTGCACAAGGATTTTGAAAGAATTTTATATTCATTCAATGCTTGAAATATGTATAATTATATCTGCACTGTCAGCCCCATAATAGTAGTTTATGCGACTGTGCATAATGAAAGGCATTGCAACACAAGTGTGGGTTTAAGAAACGAGCCGAAGGCGAGTTTCTTAATAGCATCACACGAGTGTTGTAATGCCTAATTATGTATAGTTGCATACACTACTTTATCTACTCAAATATCATAAGGGCTCTATGATGGGTTCAGGAACCATAGGGAAATGACCAGCATTGTTACTTGGCCCTTGATTGTTTTGGCAACAGGTTATTAGTTGCATTCGTCGCTGCATTTACGATATCTGGCGGAGTGTTCATGTCAATTTCTGAGTCACTATCACTCATTTTCGACAGAAATAAAGAACTTATCAGAAAATTTGTCTACTCGTAACTGTAAATAAAAAGCCAACGAACAAATGACAGCTCGAAATGGCGGCGTTTCGGATATCTGTAATTTTTTTTTTAAATCATAGGCAAACGAACAAAGTCACTATTCTTGTGTCACTCGAGATCAAAATGTCGTGCGATTTATAATTAAAATCATACTGAATTGGGGTTTCGTATCGATATCTGATTTAATGTAGACAGGTACTAGAATAGCACATTCACTTGAATTTGACACCTGTTCCAAATTTAAACTCATAACCTACTGTTTTCAGTAGGTTATGAGTTCATAACAGTTCCGTTTATTTCTGCTGGTTGTTAATGCTGGTCATTGCCTATGGTTGTTGAACGCATTAGAGAGGGTTTATGATATTTGGGTAGATAAAGTAAATAACGCAATGACTTTTGTTAAATTGGCAAAATGGCTTTAGGATTATGACCTATTTGACGACACGTTTGGCAAAAAGGCCGAGGGATTGGCTGCTGTGATGCGTATCGTGAGTTCGATTCCCGCTAGGAACACTGTATTTGTACGGCCTACGGATGAGTTGAGGTTGTGAGTTTAAATTTTGTAAGTGCACCCACGATACAAGCAAAGTTTTTGAAAAAATAAAAACAAATTACCCTGCTGGTCTTTTGATTAACGTATGCCTTCATAATTTTTCTTATGTAAGTATTTAAGAATATTGTTTACCATTTCAGTGAATCAAGAGCTCACTACTTTCCACTACTGAATATCAAAAATAAAAACATTCACCACTGACCTAAACTTCACTAACCTAAGACTTGTTTCAAGAGCTCTAGAGCGGCACAGCATCTGGGCTCTGTTCTTGTGTATGATCCTGACACATCCGGGGGGTTGCAACCAAGCTTCTCCATCAACTTGCACTGGTACGCACTCTTCGCCCAGGATGTTGATCTGGACTGCACGGCACTGGGCGATCCGGTGTTTTTGGAGGTTGATGAGTCGGGAGGCTGCCATTTGAGCTGAACCGAATACCGCTACGACCTGTATAAAAGATTGGGTTATTGGTCCTTTGGTACTGAATTTGGTCTTTGTCGTTGAAAATGTTACTCGTATGGATGTGTACGTTTTCAAAAAAAGAGGCTATAATATAATTAAATATGCCAACTTGCTGGTTATTTTCATCAAATACTATAATTGCGAATCAAATTCAAGTTAAGAACATCACTGTAACAGACACTGACCTCAAGAATACGATCATCAAAGGAGGGCGCGAGGAAAAGGTCATCCCCTCTAGTTCCTCCCCAGAAGTTGGTTCCTCCCATGAACGAGGGTATGTTCAGGACGACAATACCCTGTAACTCCGGCAGGGGTATCCTTTGGCCGTCACATTCCAGCTGTACCCTTTGTCCAAGATGCCTGAAAAGTGGGTTTTATTGTAGAACACCTAAACATTTTCTTCGTTGTATCAAAAATAAGCTAAGAACTCCAAACTTAGACTATGTAAGGACTCTGCCTCTGGCTTTAGTAGTGGCTTGCGGCCTCGGATAGGTCTTTCAAGGTATAGATAGGGTTGCACAAGGAGCAGAACAGGAAGTGAATGTAAAGCGAACCGAACCGAAACCGAAGTTTAAATTGTAGGATGTGCACCCACCGTTTTTAATTAGGTTGGGTCAATATGTGCACATACTGAAATGAAAACCTGGCAACATATGACAAGAAAGAAGGACTCATGAGATGACGAGTAATAGGAATTTATGGAAGAAGAAGAAGAAGAACGGAGGCTTGCTGCAAATGAATAAATATAAGAGCCAGAGAATGACTGTAATGAAAATCTGATACGCACACACGATCTTTCAATGCGGGGTGAGTTATATGAGGTATGAGTGAATCAGAGAATATACTATTCAAATGTCAATATCAACGAAACGAAAACATGACATGGTTGGGTGAATCTAAGTACTTTTGGTAGTACCAACCAACAATAAAAACTGTAATCAACTACTGCAAGTGGTCATACTCGTAAAAGTAGTAAGGATATTTTTCTAGTTGTACTACAATAGAAATGATATTGTGTGGTTTATGGAAGCATAAAATAAGTACTTCACAGAGTTTCAATTCTATGTGAGAACTCGTGTGGAATATAGTCAAGATGGCGTGGGATTTTGATGGCTAGAAAATATATAATACTTAAACAAAGATGTTTGTAGTTCGGTAGTCGTATTGACTTTGATATGACGAATCAATTGCGTCAGATTTGGGCCTATTCCAACATTAAAGTTTTGTGGAAAAGAATGTCTAAAAAATTGAAAATGCCTTACCTGTAAGTCCTGTTCACCCACTCCTTAGACCCAAGGACTCCATACCACATATAGTTCCGTGCCCTCGACCGACACTTCTCAGGATGCTCCTCCCTCTTATTATGAAAGTCCAAGGTAATCTTCGCATCAATCCCGATTCCAAAGTAATTGTTCATCACTGCCCTCTCATAGAACCCTTCTAAGAGCGTCTCATCAGGGTCCATGAGAGGACTGACGGCGGCACACAGGGCATCAGCATTGGCTAACAGACATTGGCTGATGAAGCCTTGGGTGACGTGAGGCCAGGCTGGTAGTTGGACCAACGGGTTGATAATAGGCAGTTTCTTGGCCTTTTCGTTTGCCTCTTTAGATCCAAGGCCGCTGGATGCACCACCTTCACCCCAAATTGAGGATACAGATGTTGATAGTCTAGAAAGGAACAGGTGCTGCTATAGTTGTAGATATTTTCTTAGTAATAATACAATAAAATATGGCAGATTTCTAGTTGTAATAAAATTTTATAACAAATAGATAGAGCGCGATGTCGCATTATTTGCGACAGACATTGTCTATATTGAAAATACAAATACAAGCACAAACGCAATAACATATTCAGTGCACGACGGAATATTTGAAATATAGCTCTAATATTAAATGAAAAGGAAGAAAACGTTGAAGGTGAATGCACAAGAATATTTCTTGTTTCTCTAAAGATCTTGAGAAAACATCGGAAAAAGTAATTAAATTATTAGGAAAACGTTGTTTTCTTTCGAAAGCGTCTTGTCTCAAGCCTGGCAGCTTTACATACATTTTCTATTTGAATACACAAAAAAAAAAAAGGTTGTCCATGAAAATATCCCGTAGGAGCGTTATTTATATTCGTTCGAAAAAACCCAAAAAAAATGAAACCTCTTTGTATAAATAGACATGATAAAAATGTAGGCAAATGATAAATGTTTTATTTAAATGACTGGCTAAAATAACGTTCTATAAAGATATTTTAAGGTTGATACTAGGATTGTACGAGTATATTTCAGGCATGATTTGTTTTGCGGTCACGTCTATCTTTTGCCCGGAGGCTCATTGAGGTATTGAGGTATAAAATTATTCTGATCAATGTTAGATATTTCGGTTCACATTTCGTATACATCTGTTTCATAATAATTTCGTGAGGCAGCAAATCGTAATTGCAGTACTCCTTGATTTCTGTTCTAACAAAATTCTTTCTTTGATCGAGGGCACGGCAGTGTCCCCGCCAAGTCGAGCGCGAAGCAAACACTGCCATACCATCCTTTACTGGAACCATTTCGCCGCATTTTCAGGCCCCTATTTGAGAAACTCTGGATAAGACCAGAACGCAGAAATTTTCGTCATCCAGTAAGCTATAATCACACCCTTGAAATCAAAAAATTTCAAGTCTGTAGGTCATTTGGTACCTACCGAAGTTAAGCGAAAGCAAAGTTTCGCATTTATGACACTCACTCACTCATGATCATAAGAATAGAACTAGTACTTCCCATAAACACAGAGAGCTGAAAGGAGATGGGCAAAAGTGGTACCAAAAAGTCTCATGCATTAAAATTTATATTTACAGATTAAAATGATATAGTAATTATTTCCATATTTTTTACGACATCACGCGTCTGGGAATTGATTTTTATACAGGTAATTTACTTTAAAGTATAGAAGTATGAATATTAACCGGATATAGACCACATAGAGATGTAGAATGTTATAAAACTATTTTGATAAATCGACTAACCTGTCATTCCAACCGTTTTTTTTTAATTATAAATACCTGTAACGTTTGCTTTAAAAACATTTAACGAATTATTCGTATTACATTTGCTTTGTTTTTGTTGAATAACATTAACAATTAAGTAAAAGCGGTACACCAAATCGATTTGATATTACTAATTGACGCGAAATCGATTTTCTTACTAAAGATTTTGATTTACTGATCTCTTCCCTAAATGACATTGACATTTGATGTGATGTCTACGTCTGTATAGTTGAGATAAATTAATAATAGGGAATATGCATGTATTTTTTTTCTTCACTTAAATCAATTAATTACACTATTATCAACCCAAGAAAAGTATTAAAAGTTAATTACAACTACTGCTTGTCGCTTAAAAATAGTACTAAACTTCTGCAATTTTATATGACAGTTCAAACGTCCGTGATTGTCGCGATCATACTTTGACGTTATTTATCAAAATCTACCTTGTTAACATCTATTTTTTTTGCCTTAATAAAGTATTTTTACTAATTGTATGTGCTTTATTCAAGCAAAAATTGCGATAACGATATTATAATAAAATCGTAGTGCAACTGCACATTTCAAATAAAAGTTATTTTTTGATATATGAATTTTGTTGTCACTACCGCCGTTATCGAGGACGACGTGTTTTGAGAGTGCGTTCCGTTTTACCAAAAAAATGCTACATAAAACAATAAATTGTAAAATAAGTGATGTTTTAGAAAACTTAAACAAGTGTACCATAATGTTTATAAGCGCCAATACAAGGCATTTTTAATAAATAAAAAGAGTTTTGTATTTCTTGCATATTCCCTATTGTATTGTGAAGTATTTGTTTGTATTTTGAGAACTTCTTTCTGTTTACTCTGCAAATATGTCAAGTCGTAGGGTTAACCGAATAACGCGATCAGTCACCCGGCAAAACCAATGTATCAGAAGGCTCTACTTGTATGGTTTAGAGGTAATTTTGGATGTTATAAAATTACTTTGAAACTCCGGTTTTGTTTACAAAAATAACTTTTGTAGGAGTTAATATGATAAGTGTAGACCCTTCAAACAAAGTTTGATTTTGATGCTCATTGTCCTTTGGTACAGAGTTAGGGTTTAATGGCCACATAAAGGGAAAACTATAAAAACTAGGTACAAACTATTAGAGATCGATATACCGCCTTTACAGAAAATATTCAACATGATGGGCCGCTTCATATGATGTCAAAAATCGAATAAGAATAAGAATATTAGAATAAGAATAATTTATTTGCTGAAAATACAGGTGTTACCAGTTATTAAAGTCGGTGGTATAGGCGCAAACCATATTTTGCCTTGCAAATATAATTTTACATTATTTTATAATGCGTAAGTATTTATAAATATTTTCAATTTAAGCTTACTAAAAGTAAAGTAAAATAATTATTAAATAAAAATAAAGAAGGTCTGAAGTATCCGATGAAGAACCCGAGGGTTCTTCATCTCAGTCACACAACATTAACTATAATAATAAAGAAATCGCAGTAAGGAACCTTAGACTTGGCACGACTTTGTCTAGATTTGATTACTTTTTAGAGATAAAGAAGCAGCTCCATCGAGACTTGGCTAGTTTTTTACAGAATGTTTTTGATGTTAATGGCTACCCTAGTAAAAGATATTAAAACGAAACTTACTTATCAGGTTCTCCGGGCTTGAAGAGGCTTCCACATGATATCCTCCTTGTAGCCGCAGGAGAGCAGCTCAAGAACTTTCCATATTCAGGATCTGTCTGTCCCAAAAGCTTTGGGTTATCCGATTGTCTCCGTTCCCTAGTGGTACCTATACTTGGCTCTGGAGAATTCACGCTAAGAGTATCTGTACCCTGATCAAATATATCACTGAGGACTGAAGCCATACGACTTGGGCAAGTCTTTAAGCTCTTTTTGTCTTCACTGTGTGACGGAGAAGGTGGTTCCACTACAACGCTTACTTGCGGAAAACCGCCTATATCAGGGGCAGGCTGCTGCATATGCTCATCGCAAATCAGTCTTGGAGGTTCCTTATAGTTAGGAGTCTCACCACTTTTGACACTGAGTGTTTCTTCAGCCGTTTTCGGAAGCAGATGTATAAGGCTTACTTCTTCAACCACGCGTTTCTTTAAACTCTTCCTCAGCTGCTTCTTAAAAGACTTCCTCGCTATATCGTTCCCTTCTTCAAAGTGTGCGAGACTACAGTACTTGATCTGTTCGTCTTTTTTCGTTGCATTTTCGATGTAGAATACTCTGTTCTCGAAGCCGAACTTCTCCGCTTCGGTATCTTTGGGTTTCTTCATTTTCGATATGTATTTCAATTTTGCCTCGTTGTTCTTCTCGAGGCTTGGGTTCCGACTGTCCATTGCAATGTCAGACACAGTATCAGACGTAAATAGTGTCGTGTCATCTGTGTACGTTTCGTTTTCACCGTTCTTCCCCATCATAGCCAACAACACTTCCTGTCCAAGCATTGAACTGATATCATCCATGATAGATTCTCCGTGTAAAGTTTCGGAGTTGACGTAAGTTGTTTCTGATATTTCGGGGGAGTCGATGTGTCCGATGCCCATACCACCGGATTCTTCCATATCTTCCGGTTTAGAATCAATTATTTCCGATATTAAGCTAAAGTCGTCGCTAATGTTGGACCCCTCTGAGCTGCTAGCTTCGATCTCCAGGTCTACACTAGAAAGCCGTCGGTCCGGCGTGCACTCGCCGCTGGCCGGGGTCACTCTCGCACTTACCTCGTAATGTTCATCATCTGTATATGGTTTGTCGGTGTCTATAATAGTCAATTGGTCCGATTCATAAGTATCTCCCTGTAATATCGATCTCTTATCGCTATCGTCAGAGACAACTAGGTTAGGTATAGTTAGACTACTGCTATTATATGTGCGCTCTAGTTCTGGCCTCAGTAGGTTCTTGCAGGAGCTAGTATCACAGTAGGAGAGGTTTGACAGCGAGAGCCGGTCCTGAGGCGAGGCGGAGCTGGTCTTGCGTTCCGGTTTGTTGTCGACTTCTAACATGTAGTTACCCGTTGGGTTTGAATTTATTAATTTAACTATATCTTCATCTACGTCTGGAATGCTGTGGAAGAAAGGACCACGATTGAGTATTAATTTACTACCTAGAGTTAAGGCCACTAGTTTTTGTTCTTGTTTTATATTAGTCATCTAAAGTTCAGTTCTATGGACAGTATCCCTACTTTACCTGTGCGTCATGTTCTGGACAGTACCGCAATCCCATTTAATGTCAAACGGATCTACAATCTCTATTTTACCAATTTCATGAAATATAATCAAGCAAAGACATACACTCAACCGCCTGCTTGTTTTACATCGTAGCATCACTTACTTGTCAGGTTGCAGCGAGGAAGCAGAAATGGCGCTGGCAGCAGACGAGCGGCGGCTGTCAGCAAATGCCCTGGGCACTGGTAAAGCCGCCATATCAGGCGCACTTGGAGTAGGCGGCACTTCACCCGCTGCCCCTGCCCCTTTCACTGCCGGCCCCGCACTACTGGAACCCTCGCATGTGTCACAAGAGTCCCCTTCTTGTGATACACCCTGCATGAAATGATTTTGAAATTCATCAAGTAATGATAAACATGACGTAGCCAGTGTTTGGATTATGGTATTATCTCTCTCTTTCAATTATTCTAGTTTGACAGTGATAAGAATAAACCAAAGTATGTGCATAGTCACGTCTATAAATCTCTGCCTAAAAAGTGTTCAGTGTATGCTAGTCACAGTGTTTTTTTTTTGGTCCTATAGAGTTCACCTTATTTTGGTCTTTGAGTAGTTGTTCCCGTAGGTCTTAATTCTTGCAATTTGCTGGGCTGTTGATTAATCTTTCAAGATTTAAACGGTACTGTTGAGGTAAGTAGGTTACGAGTACTATATCGAGTTAAATTCGTTGCCAAATTCTTAAACACATACTATTCCAATTTGTTTTCTTTCCAGGCTTTCAAAATTGTAAGCTTAAATAAATAAACCTACATAATACGTACAATATATTTGGTTTTCAATGGCAAAGAAAGATTTAATCGCATTAGAACTTGGAGCTACGCCATGAACCGAACTATGTATGTCACGGGTTTCTTTAAAAGATAAGATGCGAAACGAGATTATAAGTAGGAAGTAGGTACAATATCTTGAAATATCGCTAAGTTTAATGAGCTTCAATGTTTTGTTGATGTAAATATATAAGAAATACTGCAGAGCGAAAGACAAATTAGTTAACTGAATTATATCACTACTGCGTAAGAAGTCGGACTTTAAACAGTCTACATTACCTACTCAGGAATACGAAAGTAGTAGTTTGTATGTGTTCTATTTTCTCATCTTTTACACACTATGTCTACATCTCTTTTTATCTACTCTCCTTTCGTAGGTATTCTAGAAGAGATTTCTTTAGAAATAAGCATCACCTCTGTACCTATTTTCTATTCCTTTCTTCTTTTCTGTATGAAGTGTGTACATAAATTGTTAAATAAATAAATAAAGCAAAGGACATGCTGGTGAAACGGGCATTAGCATTAATAACTTATGTTATTATGAAATATGTCGTAAAACGTAGTAGGTACACACCTGCGGGTACACCTGAGTGAGTGTGCGCAGTAGAGAGCGAAGCGCGCGCCGCACGCTGTCCGCGCGCCCGGCCAGCGCGCAACCGCGCACCGCCCAGTTTAGTTGCTCCTGCGCATGCAACAACATCTTTAAGTTTTGTATTAAAAAAAAAACGAATTTGTCCATCAGATAATTTCCAAAACATATTGGACAGATATTTCTTACTAGCCGACCCACACAACTTCGTCTGCGTCACATAAGAGGGAGAAACAACATATTTCATTCCTGCTCCGCTCCTAATAATCGTAGCGTGATGTTATATAGCCTAAAACCTTCCTCTATAAATGGACTATGCAACACAAAAAGATTTTTTCAATTCGAGCCGGTAGTTCCTGAAATTAGCGCGTTCAACCAAACAAACAAACTCTTCTGCTTTATAATATTAGTATAGATTGTTTTCGTAAACAAAAATTTAATGTGTAAACTCTTGTGACGTCACGTGTAGATTCACTTTGTACTAGTTTTTACCCAAAAGTGACGTCACGAGCCATCTTTGATGCGTTTTATCGCCATCTTTGATATGATAAAACAAAAATCACGTATCCAATATTTTTCGATATTCTGACGGACTAATTATAATCATGATGTTTTTTTATACAGGAGGATCCCCTATTACCTATGTACCGCAAGAAACGTGTTACTGCTTGGCTGCAGTCCACACGTTCAAACGATACGCGAATTGCGACAGCGACTGACGTAAATAAAAATGTAAGACATTCCTGAGAACTGCATGCTCAAGATTTGGGCGTCGAAAACAGCGACATGCGCGTGTCACTTGTCTTAAGTCGCATTACTTAAGGTTCCGAATGGGGTGTTATTATGAGTAAGTCGTGGGTTCGAACCCAAACAGGCGCATTACTTTGTGTAATTTATTTCATCACCGCTGCTCTCAAAACAGTGAAGGAAAACATCGTGAGGAAACCGGCATGTCCTAGAATCAAAAATTTCGAAGACATGTGTGACATCTACCAATCCGCACTGGGCCCGTGGTAGATTATAGCCCATTCCCTCTCATTGAGAGGAGGCCGTGTTCCAGCAGTGGGAACATTATAGACTGATAATGATGATGATGATGATGATGACTAAGCAAAGTTCTAATGTGAGTTCCCCGAGCCACTGGTTCGGATATAAGAATCTATCATGTAATAGTAGTTTATGCAACTGTGCATAATGAAGGGCATTACAACACGAGTGTGGGTTTAAGAAACGAGCCGAAGGCGAGTTTCTTAATAGCATCACACGAGTGTTGTAATGCCTAATTATGTATAGTTGCATACACTACTTTATCTACCCAAATATCATAAGGGCTCTATGATGGGTTCAGGAACCATAGGGAAATGACCTGCATTGTTACTTGGCCTTTGATTTTTGTGCCAACAGGTTATTAGTTGCATTCGTCGCTGCATTTACGATATCTGGCGGAGTATTCATGTCAATTTCTGAGTCACTATCACTCATTTTCGACAGAAATAAAGAACTTATCAGAAAATTTGTCTACTCGTAACTGGATTACTGGAAATAAAAAGCTAACGAACAAATGACAGCTCGAAATGGCGGCGTTTCGGATATCTGACATTTTTTTTTAAATCATAGGCAAACGAACAAAGTCACTATTCTTGTGTCACTCGAGATCAAAATGTCGTGCGATTTATAATTAAAATCATACAGAATTGGGTTTTTTTTTTTATCGATATCTGATTTAATGTAGGTGGTACTAGAATAGCACACTCACTTGAATTTGACACCTGTTCCAAATTTAAAACTCATAACGCAACTGTTTTCAGTTGCGTTATGAGTTCATTACAGTTCTGTTAATTTCTGCAGGTTGGTAATGCTGGTCATTGCCTATGGTTTTTGAACGCATTAGAGAGGGTTTATGATATTTGGGTAGATAAACATGCAATAGTAGTTTATGCAACTGTGCATAATGAAGGGCATTACAACACGAGTGTGGGTTTAAGAAACGAGCCGAAGGCGAGTTTCTTAATAGTATCACACGAGTGTTGTAATGCCTAATTATGTATAGTTGCATACACTACTTTATCTACCCAAATATCATAAGGGCTCTATGATGGGTTCAGGAACCATAGGGAAATGACCTGCATTGTTACTTGGCCCTTGATTTTTGTGCCAACAGGTTATTAGTTGCATTCGTCGCTGCATTTACGATATCTGGCGGAGTATTCATGTCAATTTCTGAGTCACTATCACTCATTTTCGACAGAAATAAAGAATGGGTTACTGGAAATAAAAAGCTAACGAACAAATGACAGCTCGAAATGGCGGCGTTTCGGATATCTGTAATTTTTTTTTAAATCATAGGCAAACGAACAAAGTCACTATTCTTGTGTCACTCGAGATCGAAAATGTCGTGCGATTTATAATTAGAATCATACTGAATTGGGGTTTTTTTTTTTTTATCGATATCTGATTTAATGTAGGTGGTACTAGAATAGCACACTCTCTTGAATTTGACACCTGTTCCAAATTTAAAACTCATAACGCAACTGTTTACAGTTGCGTTATGAGTTCATTACAGCACCGTTCATTTCTGCAGGTTGGTAATGCTGGTCATTGCCTATGGTTTTTGAACGCATTAGAGAGGGTTTATGATATTTGGGTAGATAAACATACCTTTTCAGTCTTTTCGATGCTGCCTTTCTCGGCAACTGGTTGTGCTTCAGGCTCACTGTCACTCGTCGTCTCAACTGGCTCCCATGACCTAAACACATATGTATTTGGTACATAATCATATCACAACGATAGAAATTTTCAACTGAAAGTGGGTTTGAACTTTTTTTTTTGGAGTTGGAACTGTTACCCCATTGCATTTAAACTAGAAACTGAATTATGGGCAGAGGAAACAAACATAAACGAAATTGTCCAAAGAGTGATGCTCTAAACTCCTAAAGTTACACGATGCCAAGTTATTTGGAGGAAAAGATATGTGAGAACTTTACCTCCAAAGAACAAAATGGTGGTGGCTTCGGCGTGCCTAATTGAAATAATGGTTTAACTTTGACGTTATGCCAATCCGTTTTACATCCTTCAAGAAAGAAAAGGCAGAACGTTAAATGGACAAAAGCTTACACAAACTGTATCCCTAGCATACTCACTTGCACCTCGCATGGTCATGCGCGAGATGCGCACGCGCATGCAGCAGCAGCGACACGGCGCGTCGCAGCCGGTGCGCCGCACGCGCTGCCCCGCCTCCTGTTCGCTCTCCCACAGCTGCCAGGCGAGCGCAGCCCTCGCGGAGGGATGTGCTTGCTACGCAGCTTACTTCACCTGCCTGCATGAAGAAAAGAGGTTTTATACAACGTCTTCTCGGCGTAATGACATCAAAAGAGCCCCTAATTCAGCCACCCGAACCCCGCTCACTGATGCAAGGAATAGATCACCAAGTTCGCAGGTCGTCGTAACTCGTATGACGTATAAATAAATATCGCTGGACATTACACACAGCGCTGTCTAGTGCCACACTAAGCAAGGCTTGTGTCGTGGTCACTAGACACTTGATATACTTTTTGTTTGTAAATACATACTTATTATACAATGACATATAAACATCCATGACTCGGAAAAAAATGTCCATGCTCATCACACAAACATTTTCCTCTTACCGGGATTCGAACCCGGGACCCTAAGAAGGTAAGGCAGCCTAACTACCGCTGCGCCATTCGGGTCGTCGAATGGCCGGTTCCTTTGGAAGAAAATTGTAGGAAATCTTATCGGAAAGTGACATATATTTTTTCGGATGATGCTGATCTTCACTGGAGACATACAGACGTTGTATAGCTTTACCTCATGGTTCGTGGAGTTTTAGGACCAGGTTGTCGCAGTACGTATCCATAATTTTCTCGTTGATCTACTTATACATTAATAAAATAAATAATAAATAAATAAATTAACTCGTTCGGAAGAACGCTCGTCTCACTCAGAGATCCTCATCTCCCCTAAACTGCAAAATGGAAGATAATAATCATGAAAAAAAGGTTAAAGACGTAGAAGAAGGTGAGTAATGCTTACCTGCATGATATCCTGCAAGTTCCTCAGCAGCGAGTTCTCTTCCACTAAATCGGGAGGCACGGGAGGGGGCGGGGGAGCTGACACGGAGCGCTCGAACGTCATTATTGACCACCTGGTCACCAAAGCAAGAAATAGTATTAAAAGGAATACCAAGTACAAATTATGTTTTCACTTCTCATTCTCTAAAAGTACGCCAATATAGCCTATTTTTCTCGCACTCGTAGTGAAAAGTACAGTTTGGACCTCGAGACTAAACGCCAATTTAATATACCCTCGCTTTCATTGACTCCTTCGCAAGCACAGGAGGCAAACCACCTTGGGTATATCCTTACGTTATAACTTACGATAATGTGTTCCTACTGCATACATTTTGGCAGCATAGAAGCTTTCAAAGTAAATTGGACTATTAATAAAACTTTTTAAACTTGAAGAAAACAGAAAACAGGACTTAACACAAAGTCAGTGAAAAAGGTCAAAAAGTTTTATCGTAGGTATTAGGGAAAGCCCAATTTATTCAATTCTTGGCATATGAACGGAAACGTGGCTTAAGAAGATTTGGCGCGAACCCAAGATGACTAAAAAATTGGCTCATTTACTGTGCGGATCGACATTCAATTTTGGGACTTAATATTTATCACATATTATTCCTTATAGAATTATTTCCTCAGAATTAAGTCCTGAGATCCTCTAGATCTTTTATAATTGTATTTTTTTAGAAGTTTCGCTAACAATACAATAATTGTCAGACAGAGTTTATTCTCTGATAAATAAATAACACATGAAACTTCGATTTTATTCCAACATTCTTTTCAGCAGGGTTTTCCTACTATAAATCTGAAACAAATAACAATCAGTACTGCTTAAAACCTACCCACACTCTGTTTTTTATAAACTCCAAGAAAATAACGTTTCCCAGCGTATTTCTTGCGTAGAGTTACTTAGTTTGGTGTAGAGAATGCTGGTTGACGGCTTCGTGGAGAGTCTGTTTACACCCTGTATTCCAGCCACTGCGAGAAAACCCTGCTCTCACAATCGTAACCTTACCTGTCTAGCATCTTAGTGGAAGCCCTCTCGTATCGCTCGATGAGGATCTGCAGGTTGGCTGCGTCATCACAGGAGGCTCCCCAGCCCAGCACTCGTGCCAGGTCGTTACCCGTGCCCAGAGGAAGAACTGCTGTCTGCACCTGTCGCTAAGAAGAGACAAAGTGTTAAACTGGCTCAGCCTTGTTTACGGCATACAATTTTCAGTATGGTCTACGCTTCTGTTGACGGGAATTCCGCTGCCGAATTTCTGTTGCGGTAAATCCGTCCATCCGTCTGCGTAGTGTGCCCGTTGTTAATAACTAGCTGATGACGCGGGCGAAGTATACTAAAACCTTTTCTCGAGAACCACTCTATCAAAAGGTGAAAACAGTAGGTATTAAAATCGGTGCAGTAGTTTTTGAGTTTATCGCGAACAGACAGATAGAAGCGGCGGAGGACTTTCTTTTATAATATGTAGTGGCGTTCTGACGCGGAAGATCTACGGCGGAATTTTCGTCAACTGTGGCGTAGGCCTATAGTGACTTTTACGTTTGTAAGAAAATGGAATAAGAAGAAAAGATTAAACCTCTAAGAAAAAATAAATAAATAAACAATATTCCTCTTTACAATTTTGTTTACTATGTCCTGAGTCTTGCTTAAGAGCCATGAATCAAAATACTTTCCCATATTAATGAAAGGATGTAAAGGAATGATTGCCCTTCTTGACTTGAGCTGATTACGTATTACCACTTAAAGTCACATTTGGTTCGACACAGTCTGCGGTTGCGTCGCCCAAACCTAAACGAGGCGTATAAAGCCCTAATTGTGTTTTTTGCAAAGAAATTAACTTTCTGAGCAGTTCAAGCTGATTCTGCATGGATATTTGAAATGAACACGTTATACTCACATGCATATCCAGCTTATCGACCTCCTGTAGCACCCACCCCACGGACCCATCCCCCGAGCAGACCAGCACCCTCAGAGGGGCGAAGTGCCTGAACAGGCGGAGCCCTAACCGAGGCCCCGCCCCACTCAGCTCGAAGACTTGTGCAGGATTCAGAAGCTGTTTGAAACGACGAAGGAACTTCACGCCTTGGTTATCGCCTGGGAAGATGGGGATAGTTTTAATATGAAAATCGAATAGCTTGCCAAAATTGTTAGCAAATATTATTACATTTCTTTTCAGGGTCACCTTTCAACTAAGGGTAGGGCTGTTATCATAATTCAATAAAAGTATCTGCATTGCTGATAGTTTTTTTGTTAAAACTAATATGTATCGTAGAAAAACAAGGATTTAGTACAATACTACTCATGGGTCCATGCGACAGTAGGTATGATATGACACAAAAAATATAGGAAAAACATAAACGGATTCAGGTTTAAATTCAAGTTCAAGGTTCATTGTTCCCTGTTCATGACAAACTTGCTCACACATGACCAATTTCTATAGTTGTTCTTCGAAGCTCTGAACTGAATAAAACTTACCTGATCTAGAGTTAACGAACACAATAAGCGGACTAGCATTGGGGGGCCGGTCAGGGACCCAGGCGTCGTCGGGCCCCACGGAGTGCAGGCGCGTGGGGGGCACGACAGACGCGCGCGCCGGGCCTAGCGAGCACGACGCGCGCCACGTCGGCTTGCACGCCGCGTGCACGCAGCGGCGGCACCACACGCATCGGAAGTCTTGTAGTCTGAGAACAAAGAGTGAATGATTTAGAACTGACAATAATGGAGGAGGTGGTGAAAAATGGTGTCAGATTTTTACTCGACTGCGGCAAGGCCAAAAGAAAGGGTCATGTTTTTGGCAGTCTCAGTCATATTTGTATTTACGTATGTTCCATAGCGCCTAAAATACTCTTCTGATGAATAAGGCGTCAATCGATTCGTTATTACGGTCCGGGTAACATAGGCTA
Source organism: Xestia c-nigrum (assembly GCA_916618015.1). Taxonomy (NCBI): domain Eukaryota; kingdom Metazoa; phylum Arthropoda; class Insecta; order Lepidoptera; family Noctuidae; genus Xestia; species Xestia c-nigrum. The sequence goes on along the minus strand of OU745246.1, from coordinate 5,266,819 downwards.
TATTTTGACGACCCCAATGGCGTAGTGGTAGTGAGGCTTCCTTAGTAGGAGGTAGGAGCAAATGTTTGTGTGATGAGCACGGACATTTGTTTCCGAGTCATGGATGTTTATTTTATGTATTATAAGCATGTATCTACAAACAAAAAAGTATATATGTAGTATATCAACTATCTAGTGTCCACGACACAAGCTTTGCTTAGTGTGGCACTAGGTTCCGCTGTGTGTTAATGTCCAGGGATATTTATTATTTATTTATTTATTTATTTCAGCCAACTCCAACAATAGGAGAAGCCGATTTCACTTTGTTAAAAAGAACAGAGAGAACAGAAGAAAAGAAAGCTTAAATAAGATCGTGATTTTTCAATATACAACACAAATTCTTGTTTGTTAACGTAGTCGGGTTGCAGTTTTATAAACAACTAGCTGACCCGCGCAACTTCGTCTGCGAGTGAGGGTTAGTTTTTTTTAATAAAAAGTATCCTATGTTACTTCTAATACCTCCAAGTTTATGTGTACAAAGTTTCACGATGATCGGTTGAGTAGTTTTCGTGTGAAAGCGTAACAAACTTACATTCACATTTATAATATTAGTAGGATTTTTTATTGTACTCTGATGTTAGCCTATAATGTCCCACTGCTGGGCAAAGGCCTCCCCCACAGTCTTCCACCACTCTCTACGTGCGGCTCTCTCAGACCAATCTCTCGCAAACGCTTCTAAGTCATCGGCTTTTGCCCACCAGTGGGTGACAATATAGGCTAAAAAAAAAACTCTGATGTAAGCGGAGAGTTTACACTTAAGGGGAAGTTAGTTGTATTACTATAATTGTAGAAAAAATCTGAAACAGAACGGAGCAGTGGTGGCCAGTTGTTTTGGCCGCTTTTTAGGGTTTTGTACAAGAAGGTCATTATCATCATCATCATCATCGGCCTATTACTGTTCCCACTGCTGGGATATAGACTTCCCCTCAATGAGAGGGAATGGGCTATAATCAACCACGTGGACCCAGTGCGGTTTGGTAGATGTTACATGTCTTCGATTTTTTGGTTCTAGGACATGCCGGTTTCCTCACGATGTTTTCCTTCACCGTTTTAAGCGCAGCGATGATGAAATAAACTACACAAAGTAATGCGCCCGTACTTTATGTATGTATATTATTTCATAACGACTGCTATAAAAACCTGAATGTGAAGAAACGGCATGTCCTTAGGATCAATCATTCGAACTGTAAGATCCACCAAATCATTTCCCACTCCCCGTAACAGTAAAGAGGCCTGATTCCCAGCAATGGGAAGGTTACAAGCTGATTATTCTATGCTCATGTTACACATAAACTTAAGTGGCAGTCAGCAGGGCACATTGCTCGCAGAACGGATGGCCGATGGGGCCGAAAAGTTCTGAAGTGGCGACCGCGAACCGAAAGACGTTTCGTTGGAAGACCTCCTACTAGTTGGACAGATGACCTGATGAAGGTTGCGAGAATCCGTTGGACGCGAGGGGGAGGAGGGAATCACTTGGGGGAGGCCTATGTCTTGCAGTAGACGTCTTTCGGCTAAAGTAATGAAGCTGATACATTTGAAAACCAGGAAACTATCCACAGTCCACCTTAACACTACATTCTATTACAAATCACGTGTTAAGGTCGACTCACTACCCGTTCCATCACAGAGTTACATAAATCGTTCATTTGCAAACCTTTCCGAGTGACAAATGGTTGCGCATTGACATTTCCATTCAAATGCCAGAAGCCGATTATAGGCACTAATGGTTTGCCTTGTATTGTGACGAATACTAAACAGATGTGACTTGCAAAAGGGCTTATTTTTCCGTAAAACCTGTTTGGATAAAGGATTTAGTAAACAGTGTGGAATTTTTCAATGCTACCTGGAGGGAAAGTACTGGAAATACTGGAGATATAAAATTTCATTCCTTTATTAAAAAACAAAGAAACAAATCTGCATTCACAGATTTTAGATAATTCGCCTGTCACACTCGGAAATCGAACCGACTAAAGTTCTGCGAAATAACATTCTGTACTTTTTTTGACATCAATCGATAGGGTCAATCATATGGATCAAATCTCTAACAAACATGATACATTAAATTTAACTTTTGTTAAATATACCTTTTGTTTTACATTTCTTGTATAGCAAGCAACGACTTATTGTCGGGCCTACGCTGTCCCCCCATACTTTAGTACTAATGCTGTAATGAAACAATAATATTGTAATACCAAATGATTTGAAAAGAGTAACCATGGAGTTTCTTGCCGGTTCTTCTCTATGGAATCGACCAACGCGAGCCGTGCACCTTTTTCGACGTTTTATAAGTGCCCATCCAGGCCTATGTGAAATAAAATATTTTGATTTTGAAGGGAAAACCATGTACCTAATCAATAGAACAGTTATAAATTCAATGGTATAAACTCAATAAGATAAAGCACTTTTATTAATGGTTTTCCTTTCATTAAATTGATCATGTTTGTTAGAGAGATTTGATGATTGACCCTATCGATTGATGTCAAAAAGGTATAGAATGTTATTTTTTCGAACTTAAGTTGATCCATGCCGGGTTCAATGCCCGTGAACTGTGAATGCAGATTTGTTTCTTTATAAAAATAAAGTAATGTTTGCATTGAAAAAATCCACCTTACATGAGACTTGCATATTATTATGCTTTACGTACCTAAGTCTACGTCCTCTGCCTAGTCTTTCCCCATAATTTTATTGGTTGGCTTTCAGTATAACAAGAGGCAGCTGTATACCAGTATTTTGGATGGAGCGCTTGCCTGTCTGACCTCACAACCCAGTTAGTATTGGGTATTACGATGCCCCTTGGTACGAGTGGCTGTCAGAATTTTGTCCGACGGTCTAATTAACGATTTTCAAAGATCTCGACCAACTCTTCAGGGTTTACAAGCGTCATTCTTCTTCCATATCTACTTCTCTACTACTCGTCGTCTCATCAGATACCTCCTTTCTAGCAATGTAATCCTTTACAAAGTCCATTCATTGCTTCTTTCGTCTTCATCTGCTCTTATCCATCCACATTTATACTCAAAACTTTCCTCATAACATTTTCCTCATTCCTCCTCATCACATGCCCGTATACCACACAACCTTTCAGTCACTAGCCCCACTATCAGACTTGAACCCTCAAGGGTCATAATACATCGCATTTCTTTCTAAAATAAAGATCTATCAAATTTACGTATACATAATGGATGTGTTGCAACTACTCGTATATCTAGTTTGAGAAGCTGTTTAGAATTCTGAGACAGTCTTCAGGGAAAACGTGTTAGACTAGACTCGATTTACGATTCACTCTAGTGCTGCTATCAATATCAATTTAATTTTACAAGATGATTCGAGTAGAAATGCACGATTGCAGAATTTTAAGAATAGTGTTGGTTCAATGATCTAGAGACGAAGTTATAAAATATTTACTTTTATTACACTGAGATTTCAAAATACCTAGCATTCATAGCCTGTTTTTTCTAAACGAATATTATAAAGAGGAATGCTTTGAATTTTTTTTTGTTTGTTACGATTTTACTCAAGAACCCCTAAACTGATTTTAAAAAATCTTTCACCGTTAGAAAGCTACATCTTTACCAAATAACATAGGCTATAAATTATATTGATACCATGCAAATTAGCTGAGCTATCACAATTATCGCGGACGAAGTGCTAGTTTTAAATATAAAACTTTGCCCCTTGGGGCTCGTCGTGTATCGTTGGTGCATTAACAAACATTTTAACAATTTATCTAACATACACAAACAGCCAGACCCGTTACAAATATTTGTTCCGTGTGTGTGTGGGCAACAAGACTGCTGGGTTGAAGTGGAATTGGGCGGGCCACGTCAGCAGAATGCATCCGGACCGATGCGATGAGGCAGAGTCGTCACGCAGGAAGACATTCAGACACGCTATCTACTCAGACACCGATCTAGACTAAACATACCATTTACCAAGTTCCCGATTAAAAATGCACTCAAAAAGTCCCTACGTAATGTCCATAAAAGTATACAATAACTACCCGCTACAATAAAAAAAGAAGAAAAAATTAACAAATTCTTAAAAAAACTTAAACAATTTTTGCTGAATAAAAGCTACTACTCATTAGATGAATATTTAAGTGATAGACTTATAAAGTCATAACTAGTCATAAATGTCTATGCTATAAATTTTTGTTTCATTTTGTTTGATTATTTATTAAAATTTATTTTTATTTAATTTATTAATTTAATATATAGGTGCCTTATTATGTTGTATACCATTGATTGATTTATTTTATACTATTAATTAATGTTTTGGACGAATACATTGTGATAATGATAATTAGGAATTACATAATGAATAATAATTTTAGACTATAATTAATATTAATCTCAGAAAGTATCTACCTCCTACGTTGTACAATTTACAAATGCTTCCTCTCTCCTAAGTCACTTATTTTGCTGTGCCCGACAGGGTCCATGTGATCTAGTTATAAGTTTACCACCTAAGAATACATGTGGAATGCAATAAAGTATTGAGTATTGAGTATTGCAGTGGGTGCCAGAAGACGGGGCGTCTTCGCCGAGGAATTGGCCTAGAAAACGCTGGCGTGACGACTTAGATTCGTTTGTGCGAGATTGACCGGAAAAAAAAACAGCACAAAGAGAAGAGTAGAAGGCAATGGGGGAGGCCTTTGCTCAGAGTGAGACAATAAAGTCAAAGGAAAAAAAAAGTGTTTGTGGGAATTCCATTCGTTTAAAAAAAAAAAAAAAAAAAAGTTGTTTTTCTTTCTGTTTCGTCTGTTTTGTTTTTTTTTTTATTCGTTTAACAACGTCCGTGCCGTAAAACTGAATTGAACTGTCGACTTTTTTGTATCATACATAACCTCCACTAACACCCAAATTGCACACACGTTATTTATGGATAAATTTATAAAGGGTGTAAAAAAACCTCTAACGAAGTCGAAATGCATTTGTTCTCCTCGCTATTGGGATATTTTTTTTTGTTCTACACCATACCTGGAAACCTTCTTACGGAGATATAGGGGGTGAAACTTCCAACTTTTTGACAAGTTTTTTTTTAATATTAATCCCGCGTAGCATGGCCGCAAGCATTCTGTACATCAAACTAAGTAACTTGACGCAAAAAAAATATTATTGGAAAACTACTTTTATTTATGGGATGAAAAATCATGTTTTGTGGCAGAACTCAATGTAACGCACTCGAAACATTGTGCCGATAGATGGATTGAACAGTACGGGGGTCGTGGAGGTGTTTGGAAAACGACTTTTATTTTTGGGATGAAAAATCTTACAGTAAAAACTCGAGTGTTTACTGTAAGATTTTTACTTTAAACACCTCCACGACCCCCGTACTGTTCATTCATCGGCACAGTGTTTCGAGTGCGTTACATTGAGTTCTGCCACAAAACATGATTTTTCATCCCAAAAATAAAAGTCGTTTTCCAATAATATTTTTTGCGTCAAGTTACTTAGTTTGATGTACAGAATGTTTGCGGCCATGCTACGCGGGTTGGTTGACGACGGCTACTTCATGAAGTTGTTTACACCCTGTATGGTAGAAAAAATATGATTCGCGGTTGTAACAAATAATAATATGGTTTCACTGAGTTACACAATCATTAAAATCATCAATACAACCATCTAAGTTAATTTAACCCCATTGAATAAATTTTATTTGAAACTTCGACCAATACACACACACACACACACACACACACATGCGCACATGTTTTTGCAAATAAATGAATCTATATCTATCTTTATCTTTATTGAACGAAGATTTCAAATGATTAGGAATTTGAAATAACATAAAATTTGAATATAGCGAGTTACCCTGGCGTTTTCACCTTAACAAGACATGAAACAAGTGATATTTACCTAAAATAAATCTATTGATAGATTCTAAATAGAGCGAAATCTACTATATAAAAAAAGTCGGGTTTTCCTTCCTGACGCTATAACTCCAGAACGCACGAACCGATTTGCATGGTTTTGCATTCGTTGGAAAGGTCTCGGGCTCCGTGAGGTTTATAGCAACGAAAATTCAGGAAAAATGGTAGGTAGGTAGTAGTAGGTAGTAGTAGGTAGGTAGTAGTAGGTAGGTAGTAGTAGGTAGGTAGTAGTAGGTAGGTAGTAGTAGGTAGGTAGTAGTAGGTAGGTAGTAGTAGGTAGGTAGTAGTAGGTAGGTAGTAGTAGGTAGGTAGTAGTAGGTAGGTAGTAGTAGGTAGGTAGTAGTAGGTAGGTAGTAGTAGGTAGGTAGTAGTAGGTAGGTAGTAGTAGGTAGGTAGTAGTAGGTAGGTAGTAGTAGGTAGGTAGTAGTAGGTAGGTAGTAGTAGGTAGGTAGTAGTAGGTAGGTAGTAGTAGGTAGGTATTAGTAGGTAGGTAGTAGTCGGTAGGTAGTAGTAGGTAGGTAGTAGTAGGTAGGTAGTAGTAGGTAGGTAGTAGTAGGTAGGTAGTAGTAGGTAGGTAGTAGTAGGTAGGTAGTAGTAGGTAGGTAGTAGTAGGTAGGAGTAGGGTATTATTGGGGGTTCTGCATCACTTGCTCTCGCTTCTCGCTCGAGCGCGTTATGCAGAACGCCCCAATAACACATATGTATTTTTATCCACTACGGTTTTAAACTGATGAGCGAATGTTGCTGCCGGTTCGTTGTAATTTCCTCCACAGCAGTTCACATGTCTTTTTATCCACTACGGTTTTTAAACTGATGAGCGAATGTTGTTAGGTATTGGTCTACAATACAGTTCTAGATTGAATATTCTGAGTCCTCAGTCTACAACACACCTGTTGATTAAATATTGTATTGATATCAGTCTTGTTCGAACTGCATGATACAGAGGCTTCAATTATTTTTACCGACTCGTGACAAATAAAACATTGAAGAAATCGTATAGCATCCAATAAATTGTAAATCATCAATCAACATTCATAAGCAAACAGTTTATCGAGTATTCAGTATATCAAAGTATTCAGGTATCACGTATTCAGTTTATCAAGCAGCGGTCCGCAGATAGTGTGAAATGACATCATCCGCTTTGCGCATCACTCGATGCATGTAGCGCATAGCACTCCATAACATTAGCAACCGTACAAGTTAATGTTATCGGTGCCTTGAATACGGATAGAAATCCAAAAAAAAGGATTGGACCCAAGATCTATTACTTAAATGTATTATGCAGATAGAGTAATTGATTATATTATAAAAGAATGTAAAAAATCATAAAAACCAAACTGGAACAAAATATGCAATTGTTCTGTGCGGGAATCGAACCCGCAAAAAACACCTTTGATGCATTCGTTAAGGCATCTATTAAACCTAATATTTACATTGTGATGTAGCGCTCTTAACCAATGCACCAAATGTGTCTTTAAAGATGTGACAAAATATTGGACCACTTTGTCCTATGGTTACCAAACTTAATATTTAATTTATTAAGTTTTTGGAAGTAAGTACAAACTGTAACACAAGAATTTTCTAATTCCAGTTGCAACCAAAACTTATAGCTAAGACCTTTTTCGCACTTCAATAGTTCCAGTTGTTCTAAAATAGATCTAATTTTTGCGTGATTAAAGTTCATAATGCTTTCAGTAGAAATAATGCGATTGAATTTTATGCTCTCCTGTTATTTTATTGGTTTTCATTAGTGTTCTAATGTGATTTAGTTACAAGCACGAAAACTATTTTTTGGTACCTAAGTACCTATTAAAACAGCCATAGTAATGTTAATTTGTATAAAAATAGAAAAATAATCGCCTTATTTATCCAGATTTATTATTTTCTCTGTTCACGATTACTTTTCAAATTTCCAAATATGAATGTTTCTAAATTTTTATTAATATCGCTGTCGTAATATGAAAGTCAATTTATAACGGCAATTAATTAAGTTGGTACTACAAACCATTTTAAATAAAGCTGCTTCGAGCATTTAGTATTACTTGCGAGTACATATCATTACCTTATAAAAATTTCGTCTCGAATTTCAGCGACAGAGCGTCGTCGAGATAGTATTGCTCCCAAATTGGTCTGGTAAGACTATGTTTATATTGAAGTGTCTGATTTTAACATACGATCATTAAAACTAAGCCCTATGCGAGATGGTTATAGAGCTTAATTTAAAACAAATAAATTTCATCGTCCTAGCTTGAAAATTATAATTAATATAAAAAGTAATACTCTGATCGTGACTTTATAATCTCGGTCTATAAATATAGGTGCTTGAGGTGTTTTGCAACACATCATAGTCTTCATTTTTAGTGTGCAGATTTACGAGGATATCGCCCGCAACAAGTATGTATGTATCACATATTTTTTTTACAACTTAAGTACTACCCTTACAATTTGATGGTAAATTGCAGTAATCGAAAGTTAAGTCTAGGGCTCGATTCCCAATTTTAAATATTGTTTATTTACGGGTTTTATTACTTACTAATAACTCGGTGACGTAAAATCTTCGGTTCGACTCCGAGATAATATAATTTAATGTGTTAACTGTTTTTACTTCGTAAGTTCCCTGTAGCCCCGTCGACATCAGTGTAACTGTCGAATACAAAGTTTTGGCTTCGATTCCCCCAGATGTAATTAAAATGCATTATTGAGTTATTTTACTTGCTTCTCCTCGTACAGTGGTTTAATAATCGTTACTACTATTGCAAAACATGAAGTATTAACGACGACTCGTCATCGACATCGTTCTAGACCCGAATAACGACTTATTCAATTAACGTTTTCTATAGCTCAGTCGACATTAGCATCACTGTAGAAAGCAAAGTTTTGGGATCGATTCCAGATCTAATAAAAACATGTTATGGAGTTATTTTACTTGCTACGCTACTAATAATGCACAACATGAAACATTAACATCACATCACATTGTGTCCACGACACAAGCTTTGCTTAGTGTGGCACTAGGTGGCGCTGTGTGTTAATGTCCAGCGATATTTATTATTATTTATTATTAATCAAATTTTATAAGCATTGATAATAATTCAAGGATCGATTTCTAGATACAGAAAATTGTTTTATAGGTTCTTCTATTTCTTTGTCTATCATTTTAGGAATCGTTCATTTTATAACTTCTTACCTACTATTTATTTTCATTTTAGGTCGACATTTGTGAATCCATTTGAATCCGATGTAGAGTCGCATCCCAACAAGCCCTCTACATCGTTTAAACCAAAGAAAAATATATCTTCAAAGCCAAAAATCAAAGTGGCTAAAGGCAAATCGAAGAAAGTAGCTGTTCCACCTGTAAAAGAGTTATTTAGTAGTGACTCGGATTCCGAAACAAATACTTCACCAAAGGGACCTAAAAAATTGAAGCGCATGCGCATGGCTGATTCCTCGGTAAGTTAAAAAAGTATACACACACACACACACACACACACACACACACACACACACACACACACACACGCACGCGCATACGCACGCACACACGCGGACGGACACGCATACGGGTTTGGTCCTAGGACATGCCGGTTTCCTCACAATGTTTTCCTTCATCGTTTTAAGAGCAGTGGCAATGAAATAATTTTCACAAAGTAAAGCACCAGCCTGGGTTCGAAACAGCGACCTGCAACTTGTAAGTCGCGACCATTACCACGGGGCCGCCGCCGCTCTCCTCTCCTCTCAAATATGTTTATCTAATGTTATTTAATGAAATAATTTACAAAAAGTAAAGCGCATGCGCCTGGGTTCGAACCCCATGACCTACAACTTGTAAGTCGCAGCCGTTACCATGGGACCACTGCTGCTCTCCTTGCCTCCTCTCAAATATGTTTTTCTAATATTATTTTATAACAATGTTTACAGGAGGAAGAGGGAGATCTTGAACCGGTGAGGGCAGCTGCACTGCGATCATCCCTGTCCAGAAGAACAGCTTCTGGAAACTCCTACCAGCAGGACTTAACACGGGGCGGCGATTATTATATCGAGCTTCGTATTTATAACCATAAGGACGCTGAAAAATTCGGAAAGGACCGATGGAAGCAAGCGCTCCTCGCGTATAAGGCCTCTGTATACTCCGATTCGTCGACTTGGAGGGCCATTAATAATCTTGTATCTGCAGCGAAAGCAGAATTTAAGCATGTGCAGCCTGTTCTATATCCAAATAATGTTATTTGACGGAATAAAATAATATTATTGGGATACCTATTTTACTCTTATACTCTTCTTTTTACTTTCATTTAAATATTACTTAATATCAAATGTAATCCATAATAATATTATGATATACTCGTAGGTACTTATTAAATATTATTTTCATTATATTAACTTGTGATTTACTTACAGGAAGCTTAAATATATGAAATACTAAGAAAACTCGATACTAAGAATACTCGATACTAAGAAAACTCGATACTAAGAAAACTCGATACTAAGAAAACTCGATACTATGAATACTCGATACTAAGAATACTCAATACTAAGAAAAACTCGATACTAAGAATACTCGATTCTGAGAAAATTCAACACTGATAATACTCGATACTATTTTAATAATAATAATATTCGACATATCGGTCATAATTCGTTTACATTTCCTTATTAAATAATTTTCATTATATTAACTTGTGATTTACTTACAGGAAGCTTAAATATATGAAATACTAAGAAAACTCGATACTAAGAATACTCGATACTAAGAAAACTCGATACTAAGAAAACTCGATACTAAGAATACTCGATACTAAGAATGCTCGATTCTGAGAAAATTCAACACTAATAATACTCGATACTATTTTAATAATAATAATAATATTCAACATATCGGTCATAATTCGTTTACATTTCATCCATTTTAAAATCGAATTTAATAATAAATTTACAGGAAATTAATATCAGAAATCTGGAATATTTAGATACTTTAAGGTCGTTTTTTGTAATTATAAATATCTTAATATGTTTTTCTGTGAAGTCTGTAACGTTTCAGTACCGAAATATTCTACACACAAAAAAACTAATATACACAAATCGAATTGCTTATTACAGACACGTTTTGATAATGTTTATTTAATAGCAACGGCTTTTAGAAATCGGATTATTAGTTATAGAGTGAATCCTAGAATAGCTAACATTTCACTTGAATTATTTTTAACGCAAATTTCTGAAACGGTTTGCTACCTTATCAACGACCAGGTGAAAAAACATAAGTCGATAAAAGTTAATTTTGAACTATTTGTTTGGTATATATTACCAAAAAATTATGAAAAATCTTTAAAGTCATTTAACACAAAGTATAATATAGTATTGCAAAACACAGATATTTTGTCCCTATATAAATCATTTTGTGATAAACTTATTTGTAAATGTTCCGAATTTGAACTGTCCGAGTCAGGCTGGACAATTGAGTCTATCAGTCATTTAGAAATTAACATCGTAAAATATAATCCTTTGCGAGGTGGTTCTTATTTACCATTGCCTAAACGTATTGTCAATTCTAAATCATGCCTAAACATACAAAATGAAGACCAGCATTGTTTTCTTTGGTGTATTGTAGCTGATATGTTTCCGGCAAAGACCAATCCAAACAGAACTTCTTCATATCCGCATTATTCCGACTTATTTGATATTTCTGATATGAGTTTTCCTCCCAGTTTCAATGACATTAAGCGCTTTGAAATAAACAATTCTAATATCAGCATTAATATATACGGTTTAGATAATAACGGTGCAGTTACAGGCCCATTATATAAAACAACATCACGTCGTTTATACCATGCCAATTTGCTTTACATTACCAACAATAGAAAGAGTCATTTCTGTTTAATTAAAAGCTTTGAAAAACTTGTGCACAACCAATTGACTCAACATAAAAGTAAAATATTTTTATGTGATGAATGTTTTATTTACTTTCACACTGAAGAGAAATTGTCTTGTCACGAATGTGCTAGAATACAAACCATATTACCAGAGAGGGGTACTAAAATTAGTTTCATAAACTATGAAAGAACTCAAACAGTACCAATAGTGATATATGGTGATTTTGAAAGTTTATTGCGTGAATATTCTGACAAACATAAATCAACATATGTGGAAAATATTCAAGTTCATGAGGCTACCTGTTTTGCATACTATATTTGTTGTAATTCAAATCCCGAATTAAATGATTTTGTATCTTACCGAGGGCCTGATTGTTCCAAGAAATTTGTCAAATCTTTGACTAATGATGTAAAACGATTATCTGAAGTATTATTAGAGAGTAAAAATATGATCCCACTAACTGAGGATGAGCAAATATCTTTTATTAACAGTACTGAGTGCCATATTTGTAAAAATACGTTTTCGCGTAATGATAATATTGTTAAAGACCATGATCACTTTACTGGAAAATACAGAGGACCTGCGCATGACACATGCAATTTAAATGCAAAGCAATGCACTTTTATACCAATAGTGTTTCATAACTTGTCCGGTTATGACAGTCATTTATTTATAAATGAACTTTCAAAGATAAACGGTCGAATTCATCTCATACCGAGAACTAAAGAGAAATATATTTCATTCACTAAATTCATAAACATCAATGCAACAAAAGTTATACAATTGAAATTTATTGACTCGTTTAATTTTTTAAGCTCAAGTATGGACAAATTGGTTAAGACTATGAACCCCGGAGATTTCAAACATTTAAAATCTTTTTATAACAATAATACTTTATTTGAAATTGTTCGAAGAAAAGGCATATATTGTTACGATTACATAGATTCCTGGGCACGATATGATGAGGATAAATTACCAGAACCAACAAAATTTTTTAACAAACTTACATCTGTATCTATATCTGATGAAGACTATAAGCATGCTTTAAATGTTTGGAAAACTTTTGGTATAAAAAATTTGGGTGAATATACCGATTTGTATCTTAAATGCGATGTTTTACTTCTATGTGATGTTTTTGAAAAATTTAGGAAAATGAGTTTAAATAACTATGGTCTGGATCCTTGCTATTACGTTTCATCACCATCCTTAAGTTGGGATGCCATGTTATTGTATACTAAAATCAAGTTAGAACTAGTGTCTGACGTAGAAATATATCAAATGATAGAAAAGGGTATAAGAGGAGGACTTGCTCAATGTTCACTCAGATATGCTAAGGCAAATAATGAATATCTTACCGACTATAATAGTGAAGAACCTGATAGTTTTCTAATTTACCTTGATTGTGTTAATTTATATGGATATGCTATGATGCAAAAGCTTCCAGTAGGAGGATTTAGGTTTCTCCTTGAGAATGAAATATTAAATTTTGATGTTATGAGCCTATCATCTGACTCTGATATTGGATTTATATTAGAAGTAGATCTTCATTACCCTGACAACTTACATGATAGCCATGCCGATTTACCATTTGCGCCTGAAAAATTTGTCCCGTTCTGTAGTCGAAATGCTAAACTTATTGCTAGTCTTTTCGATAAACATAGATATGTTATTCACTATATTCATTTAAAGGAATGCTTAAATAATGGTTTACAACTGTTAAAAATATATCGAATATTAGCATTTAACCAAAATAATTTCTTAGAATCATATATTTCCTTAAATACTAGGCTGAGGCAAAATGCAATTTCTGATTTTGAAAGAGATTTTTTTAAAAAGCAAAATAATTCTATATTTGGAAAAACCATAGAAAATAAAAGAAAACAAGTTGATGTTAAGCTCGTAAATATATGGAGAGACAATTCTAATCGAACTAAAAAGTTTTACGGGGCTGAAAAATATGTTAGCGCGCCTAATTTCAATAACTTTTCTGTTATTTCAGAATCTCTCGCGTCAATTCAAATGAATCAAACAAAAATTGTTTTAGATCGTCCAATCTATGTCGGATTCAGTATTTTAGAAATTGCAAAATGTCACTTATATAAATTCCACTATTCAGTAATGAAAAAAAAATATGAAAATAAATTAAAGCTTTGTTATACAGACACTGACAGTCTGTTATATTTAATACAGACAAAGGATTTTTACGAAGACTTAAAAGCACATTTAAAATATTTTGATACAAGCAACTTTGAAAAAAATAGTATATTTAATATACCACAGGTAAATGCTAAAAAACCTGGCTACTTCAAAGATGAGATGGGTGGTGAAATTATTTCAGAATTTGTAGGCTTAGGAGCAAAATTATACTGTATAGATTCGAAAATTTCCACGTTAAAGAAAGCTAAAGGTGTTAAGAAATGCATTACCAAAAAACTGAATATAGAAAAATATAAAAAGGTTTTACTGAACAATGAAATACTCAGAGATGATATGTGTATTATCAGGTCTAAGCATCATAGAATATTTACTCAAAAGATAAATAAAGTAATTTTGTCAAACAGAGATGATAAACGACAAATAATGGATGATAAGATAACAACTTTACCATGGGGTCATTATAAAACAATATTTTAAATAAAAACAAATTATTGATTTTTAAGGATACTATTTATCGCATATATTTGAGCATCTTGTTATAATTTTATGTTCCTAACTTGAATTGCTAGTTTGTAGTTCTTTATAATTATATACCTAATTATTGTATTTACTACTTACTTAAGTGAAATAAATAATTGTTGTAGGTACTAATAAATTATAATAAATAAATATAATTATAGAAATAATGTTTGTTTAACTTTACCCTTACCCATTACGAATCGCAGTCAAAAGGTCCAGACGCCCCCCCACATCAAGCTATCCAAAACAGTCAAATTTTCCCAATCAACCTTGGACCTAATGCTTTAGCAATAGAGTTGAAAATCTATTAAAGAAAATTGACAGATTGCAGTAGCTTGATATGGTAACGTCTGTGCCTATACCCCAAAAAGGAAAAGTAATAAAACAGCTATATTGATATTATTAAGTTTGTTTTTTTATTTTTTTTTAAACATTTCCGCATCATTTTAAATTACTACAATTTTTAACTTAAATATTTACAAAAAATAATTAATGCAATATTCTAAGTATTATAATTACATATTAAAAAGTATTTAACTAATAAACACACACTTCCATGTTCACAATTTCAAAACAAACTATTCTTAATACACATTAATTACTGCTTATTACTAATTTTTTTCACTATTTTACCGACTAGATGCTCAGTTTCATCTAAAATATCATCATAATCATCATTCACAAGGTACTGGATGCTTACGTCGGCGCTATCAACAACATCATTGTCAATTTCACAATTTTGTTTAGTGTCTTTAACACATCTGGTTAGATCATATATTTGTATTTTTATTAAATGATGAGGTTTTCCTGTCTCTTTCCGAATGACGTAAGATGAAGGCAGTGTATGAGACTTTCTTATGGTCTTCCTATTGATATTACATTTCTTTCTTTTAATGTCTTTAGTTTCCACTTTCTCCTCTTCCTTTTTTTTATTTAAATACTCCTGATGTACTAGTTCTGCTTCAGTGGTGTAAAAAGTTTCCCTGTCTTGCGCATAAAGAAATGGATTTCCAAGAGCGTAGGTGTCGTCTGAACAAAGATTATTCGTTTCCTGTAATAAAATAAAATTATTATAACATACAGTAAATTAAAGATGCTTTAAATAACGATAAATTAAAATGGATGCACACCGCAAAAAAAACATTCTCCACAGGACTGTACGATGGGGAGGCAGACATAATTCTGTAAAAAGGAAAAAGAAAGGTTAATACATAAATTCTAATCACTAAGTATCGTCAAAATTATAAGAATACCTACTTACATTGAAAATATAATTAAATTGTAATTCAGTTGTATAGGTCCTACTTATTGGAACAATAGTAGTAAACTGAACTATGCGCTTGTTTCGGCTGAAGTCGTGGGTGAAGTGCTAGTTAAACATACAAAAATTATTAAATGCACGATGTGTAACACGAGTCATTACCTAGTTCATTTTTATACATACCTATCTTTAGTCTCCTGCGGTGACAAGTTTAGACTTGTCACTGCAGGAACGTTTAGGATAGCTCAAGATAAAGTATACAATATGCATAAATGTTATGTAATAATTAAATTTACTTATTGCAAATCTACTCAAAAAAAATATTTTAATCAATTTACTATCTGATTTTAGGCGTACCTATCACCTCTTGTTTCACTTGCTGGCGTCTATAAAAGGATCTGAACTATACAGTTAACGATAGTGGTAGACTAGGAGCCAATCTGGCTGTTTGGCTGGTCCCGATCTACCACTGATAAATCTTATTATGCCTCAATATATATTAAATATATATATATATTTAGAAGGATAGTAGTTTTTGGAAGTAGTAGGCAAGATGAAGTTGATCAAGCAACCCATATCCCTGAATGTGAAAAATATAAATTTTAATGAGTCTAGTTGTCAGATCAGACACAGCGTTTTATTGCCTAATACGATTCGCTGCATAATATGCGGACCCTCGAACTGTGGTAAAACAAATGTTATTATCAGTTTACTGCTGCATGAAAATGGACTTAAATTTAAAAATCTCTATCTTTACTCGAAAACTACTTTCCAGCCAAAATATCGTTTTTTAAGGGAAGTATTAAGAAGAGTACCTCAGATAAAGTTCAATGAGTTTAATGACGACAAAGATGTTATAGCTCCGAATGAAGCTTTAACAAATTCTGTATTTATTTTTGATGATGTTGTGTGTGAAAAGCAAATAAACATTCGTAATTATTTCTCTATGGGAAGACATAAGCAAATTGACTGCTTTTACTTATCGCAAACCTACTCAAAAATTCCGAAACAGTTGCTGCGTGATAACGCTAATTTTCTTATAATATTTAAACAAGATGATGTGAACTTAAAGCATATCTATGACGAACATGTAAATTCTGATCTACTATGGAATCAGTTTAAAGACATTTGTAAAACTGTTTGGAGTAACCCTTATAATTTTCTACTTATTAACAAAGAGTCGCCATTAAACAATGGAAGGTATAGGCAGAATTTTGATATTTTTTTAAACTTTGAATGAAGGTTTTACTTAAATATGAATTACACACATAAATGCCGTCAGTATTACTTCTTTCATAGCTGAATACAGCTGATATTTTTATTAAAAGATGGAAAAAAATATTAAAATAGAATTAGTGAAGTCTGTCGACTCCATAAAGAATAAAATAAAACAAATGAAAAATCAGGAACATACAATAAACTTGTCACTTGATAAAATGTTAAAACCTGTCACAGATCCTCTCAAAACTCTAGTTGATTCTAATAGATTTGCAGATAAAATGAATAAAATTGAAAATACAACTCTAAATAGCTCTGAAGAAATCGAGTCCGATAAAAATAATACAAGTTCATCTACAAAGATCGATGACTATTACGATGCAAATCTAAATTCTATCCAATTCGTTGAAGAAAATGCTAAAAAGGAATCAATAGATCATTCAGAAATGTCATTAGAGGGTGATGATATCTTTGGTATTTATGACGGTGTTAGTATACCATTTGGAATTAGAAGTGAAAACAAAACTTTATTGATGGGTAATTCGCCGGTATCATTTTCTAAAATTGATAGTTTGAATAACGATACTATCATTTTAATTAAAATCGGCGACAAAGCTTACAATTTAACGGCGGGGCTAAAAGAACTTTTACTTCGAAGAAAACCTGATTTAAAGTTAATATCGAGCGAAGATAAACTTGTCTATAAGGATATGTTACATTATACAAATGCGCATAAAAGAGATTTTAATTCGAAAGGTCAAATAAAAGGTGACAAAGGTATAAAATATTGTAAAATAATTAAACCCCTATTTTCTGAATCGTTATACGATGATAAACTTTCTCACGCTAAACTTGGTGGAAACTTACCAACGCTAAAAAAATACAAAAACAACACCGACCTGGTATATTGGGATGATCCTAACGAATTAGTCGAGAGATTGAAACTATTAGTAGCTTCAAGAGATGCTGGCAATACAAACCATGATAATGAAATTTTATCGATAATTGAAGAATTAAAAGAAGCTGGAATAATTAAAGAATAAATAGTCGTAATAATATGCTCTACATTCAGTATTATACATGAATTCAAGACAAATTAACTGAATTCTGAACATGAGCAAAGCCGACGTGGTAAACGAAATTCATAAAAATGCAAGGGTAAACTTTCCCCGAAGACATGTTATTATGAAAGACATAGACGACCTGTGGCAAGCAGATTTAATTGATATGCAATCAATTTCAAAAGAAAATAAAAATTGTAGATTTATTCTTGCTGTTATTGATACATTTTCAAAGTACGCTTGGGCCTTTCCTCTAAAAACTAAAACCAAAGATGATGTGTGTAACTGTTTCAAAATTGTCCTAGCTAATGGGCGTGTTCCTAAAAATCTGCAAACAGATAATGGAGCAGAGTTTTATAATAATAAATTCCAAAAGCTTATGAAGTCTTATCAAATTAACCACTATTCAACCTTCTCAACAAAAAAGGCTTCGATAGTTGAACGATTTATCAGAACATTGAAGTCTAAACTTTATAAGGAATTTAGTTTAAAAGGAAACTACAATTGGGTAAATAATACCCTTAATGATGTTATTCACAAATACAATCACACTTACCATCGGACAATTGATGAAATCCCCGCTAACGTGGATAACATTAATAAAAAACGAATATTAGAAAGATACTTAAGGTTGGTAAAAAATTATAGTAATAGAAGCAAGTTTAAAGTAGGTGATTATGTGCGTATCAGTAAGTACAAAGGAACATTTGAAAAAGGATATACCCCTAACTGGTCATCAGAAATATTTAAAATTCGAAAAATACAAAATACAACTCCTATCACCTACTTAATTGAAGATACAATCAGAGGTCAGCCTATTTTAGGAGCATTTTATGTGCAAGAGCTTCAAAAGACAAAACATTGCAATGTATATCTAGTCGAGAAAGTTCTTAGAAGAAAAGGAAACAGAGTTTTAGTAAAATGGTTAGGTTTGTCTTCTACTGAAAACAGCTGGATTGATAAATCGAATATAGTATTATAAACAAAAAAATAAAATGAACTCAAAAGTTGATCATTGATGAAGCGTGTACGTATTTATTTTAGCGCTCGATTCAGATTCCTTAGTCTTATGATGTGTATTGGAGAGAGCAGTCTTCTCAATTGGTTAATAAACAATTTACCATTTGAATTACACTTACCCGGATACAATTATTGTGGACCTGGTACAAAATTAATTAAAAGGCTTGCAAATAGAGATAAAGGAATTAATAAATTAGACGAATATTGCAAAGAACACGATATTGCCTATCACAAATCGTCAAAGTTAAAGGATCGTCACAAAGCTGATTTGATTTTGTTAAAAAGGGCAAAAGAGCGAGCAGTCGCCTCGGATGCGAGTGTATGCGAAAAAATCATGTCACGTTTAGTAAGCAAGACAATGTCTGCAAAAATTAAAACCGGCTCTGGCCAAAAAAAAAGCAGCAAAAAGCGCTCTCGGAAAATTACATCGGGAAAAGGGTTAAAAAATAAGTTTAAAAATATTATTAGTAAAACGAAAAGACGCTTTAAAAAATTAAAGCCAAGATGCAATAAAGTGGCGATAGAATTAGCTATGGCGGCAGCCAGAGAATTAGCTGACGATTCATCTATTAAACTTCCTCGGTTTATTCCTATACCGAAAAGCGGTGGTGTATTACCTTTGATTCCTATTTTTGCTGGATTATCAGCGGTGGGAGCGTTAGCAGGCGGTGCAGCTGGTATTGCCAAAACTATAAATGAATTCAAGATAGCTAAAAAGCAATTGGCTGAATCGAAGAGACACAATGAAAAAATGGAAGCTCTTTGCATTGGAAAAGGTTTACACCTTAAACCGCATAAACATGGCCTTGGAATTTTTATATCAAAAGAAAAAAACTAAAATATCGGCTACCCAAACGAGCCTTAACTAACTTTGACATTTTGAAGTATGGAAATAATATTCCTTATTTTCGAGGTGTATTTATGAGAGATGAGCTCCCTAAACAACCTTTTAAAAAAGAGTGCGGAGTTGTAAATTTAGATAGTTCTAAAAATCCAGGTTCTCATTGGGTAGCCTATGCAAAATACAATGATTATATTGAATATTTTGATAGTTATGGAAATCTTAAACCACCAAAGGAGTTGATAAGATACTTAGGTGCTAAAGTACACTATAATTATGATAATATACAACGCGACCACCCTTACAATTGCGGACACCTATGTTTACATTTTTTAAGGAATTTTTGGTGTAGTTTAGGAATAAATTGAACAGGATCTTCTAAAAGTGTTCAGTCTACAAGCATGTCCATAACGGTAACCATCTCTGGAAATAAATCAGAATTAGATACATTTTTTCAACCACCTCTATATTTATCTGGTCAATTTGAGTGTGGTTTGTTATACTTTTCAGTATTAAATTCAATACCAAATGCACGTATTAATAACAACATTATTCCTGTGTTAACGAATGTGATCTTGTACACGGTTCATACTCTAACGGGTTACCAACTCATATAATTCATGAATTTGTATCTAATACTGCTACAGGTCAGCAAATCATAGAAATACCGCGAAACCCTATTTACTTTCCAGTGAACAAAAACACTATTACATCAATATCTATTAAGATAGTTGATCAATTTGGGTTCTGTATTAACTTTAGAGAAGAACATAAAAATATTGAACTACGCCTTCATATAAGAAAAATAAAATGATATCATATTATAAAACCCATGTAGTTACCAAAAAGCGTCCTATTTCTTGTACAACCATTAAGGTGCAAAGACGTAAGAAAAAAGTTATAAAATTAACTAAAGCAAATAAAGATTTTCTTAAAGCCCTAGGTATAAAAGTATGAATATGCTACAGATTACTGAATTACCACACTTCGATACTTCGATCGAAAGTAATGAAGTCCATTCGTACAATCCCTACAACAACAGTTTTAGAGAAAACGATGAAATCAGAATTCCCATACACCAGCAAGACGTATATGTGTTACCATCAGCCAGCTCAATTTACGTCGAAGGGCAAGCAAAGTTCTTCGGTAAAGATGGAAATCCTATTAAGAAAGCTATTACGTTCAGTAACAACCCTGTTATGTTTTTGTTTCAAGATATCAGATACGAAATAAATGGTATAGAAATAGATCGCATTAAAAATTCTGGAATAACATCAACAATAAAGTCATACGTTTCAATGAATGATGGAGAAAATAAAGTCGCTGCCTTGTGGGGTTGGAACATGGATGGATTTAAAAGCGACGGTTATTTCAGTGCTATTGTTCCTCTTAATAAGATTTTAGGATTTGCTGAGGATTACAATAAAATTGTAATAAATTGTAAACATGAACTTATTCTGAATAGAAGTAACTCCAACTTAAACAGTGTTATAGTAACTGACGATGTTACACATTTTCAAATAGATATGCAAAAAGTGCAATGGCGGGTGCCACATATAAAAGTATCAGATCGGGAACGACTGACGCTTCTTAAACATTTAGAAAGAGATAAACCTATTCAGATAGCCTTTAGAAATTGGGATTTATACGAGTATCCTTTGCTCCCTAAAACTACAAAACATTGCTGGTCTGTTAAGACTGCCTCACAATTAGAGAAACCTCGGTATGTAATTTTTTGCTTGCAAACCAGTAGAAAAAATAGTAAAATCAAAGACAGTTCTCTTTTCGATCACTGTGGGGTTACTAACGTAACTTTGTTTTTGAATTCACAATATTATCCTTACGAGCCTTTATGCTTAAATTTTTCCGAGAACAAATACAGTATATTATATGAAATGTATGTGAAATTTCGTCAGTCGTATTACAACTGTCCTGCAGACCCCTTGCTTGACTTAATCGGTTTCAAGGAGAAGGCTCCTCTATTTATCATAGACTGTTCAAGGCAAAACGATAGTTTGAAAACAGGTCCCGTAGATGTGCGTTTGGAGATTGAATGTTCAGCACCAATACCAGATAACACAACTGGATATTGTTTAATTATTAACGACCGACTTGTGGAATACAAACCTTTGAGTAACATAGTGCGTAGGTTATCATGACCGCCATTGTAGATGTTCAAGGTTTCAAAACAGAATCAAATTATTTTATCATTAAAGAAATTGCTATACTATGTAATAATAAAATTCAGGTGTTTTTAATTACACCACCGTTTCCATATCGCGGTTTGTCGGAGCCAGAAAAACGACAAGTTGGTTGGATTGAACGTAATAGGAAGATATACTGGGGTGAAGGATTTGTGCCTTTCGTAAATTATCTGAACTTGGTTGAAGGTATTTTAAAAGATAAATGTGTTTACACCAAAGGTAGAGAAAAAGTATTATGGTTGAAAGAAATTTCAAATAATAATAATGTAAATAATTTAGAAGATAAAGATTGCCCTAGTTTGATAAGCTTGTACAAAATATATGAAGATTGTCATGATTTGTATAGTTGTATTTATCATGATTCAATATGTGCTTTAAAAAATGTTTTATGTTTAAATAAATGGTGTATAGATAATAAAATTTTGATATAAATATTTTCTTGTTTAATTTTTACGATTACAGTTTCCTATCCCTCCCAAACTCCTAAATGTTAATCTTTATAAGTTGCTAGCAACAACTATACAGCCCCATTATGCTTTTAGAATTATTTGCAGCAAGAAGTAGAGAGCGAGTAAACAGAACATGTCTCAAAACAAATACAGTCCGCGCTATGACATGTATAACACGTATAAAATGCGTGAACTTTCATTTAATCATTATTGGGCAACTATTGATTCGAGGAGAAGATTAGTGATGGAAATGGCTGACGCTGGATTTTTTTATTGTGGAAATGGTGTAAATGATAAAGCAGCTTGTTTCTCATGTGGAGGTGTTATAGAAGATTGGGAGATTTACGATGATCCTTGGCTGCAGCATGTTCAAAACTTTCCGGATTGCTTTTATTTAAATGCTGTGAAAGGAAAACATTATGTTGACAAGTCAAGATGTATATTCAAGTATATATAAAGAAACAAAAATATAAAACTATTCGTTAAAATGATACATCTATAAAAAACAAAAAAAGAATAAAAAAAAAGAGACTCGTGAAGGATTTGAACCTCCGACCTCCATTTCTCCGAACGTAATCGGGGCGCTCTTACCAAACTGAGCTAACGAGTCTCAACGATACTCCTCTAAAACAATGACCACTATCATCAATACGACGTCATGATTATTCACCCTTTGAACTTTTTCTAAAACCCATATTTGAGATTATGAGAGGAGAGCAGTGGTGGTCCAGTTGTAACGGCTGCGACTTACAATTTGTAGGTCCTGGGTTCGAACCTAGGCTAGCGCTTTACTTTGAGTAAATTATTTCATTACCACTGTTCTCTGTGAGAGGAGACCTTTGTGCCAGTAGTGGGAAAAAAAAAATACAAATTGAAATCTTAAATCGTAACTACTTTGTCTGTATCATAGTATTCGTTGTCTACTTTGCTCCTGTTTCTGTTGCGAATACAATCTAAGCAAACAGACATCGCGCATCTGTGTCGCGATCTTAAACACATTTTTTATGACGAACAGACGGTTCTTTTATAGTCTTAAGACGCTGAAAACTTTGCTTGCGCGATGTAGGATTTAATGTTTTTAGTTCATACGACGTGTCATAGATGGTGCTGTAGTACTTTTTACAGAATGCGAACGAATGTGCTTGAATTTTATTAATAAGTGTCTAAAACCGTTACTCTATTGAATTCAGAATATTCAATCTAGAACTGTATTGTAGACCAATACCTAACAACATTCGCTCATCAGTTTAAAAACCGTAGTGGATAAAAAGACATGTGAACTGCTGTGGAGGAAATTACAACGAACCGGCAGCAACATTCGCTCATCAGTTTAAAACCGTAGTGGATAAAAATACATATGTGTTATTGGGGCGTTCTGCATAACGCGCTCGAGCGAGAAGCGAGAGCAAGTGATGCAGAACCCCCAATAATACCCTACTGGTAGGTAGTAGTAGGTAGGTAGTAGTCGGTAGGTAGTAGTCGGTAGGTAGTAGTAGGTAGGTAGTAGTAGGTAGGTAGTAGTAGGTAGGTAGTACTTTTGATGCAGACGAAGTTGAGTGGGTCAGCTAGTCTACATATAATAATAAGGGATGAGAAATTTTAAATTTTATTATTTTTATTTTGATCCAGTGCAGTGGTTGAATCACAATCAGATCTTTGGATATCGAGCACAGATTTTAAATATTGTGCACAGTCTTTTAATGTCGGCCATACATATAAGTATCTATTTTCCCCGAATCCAAAAAAGGAATAATACTTGGCACATTCTGTATAGTTTTCCGACCCTAAAATAAAAAATATCAACGCTCTCAAGCACTTTAGTGACGGACAAAGATAAAATAGCTGGCCTATTTCAGCTAAACTCTCAAAGTCTACCCTCCTAAAACTTCAGCAAACTGTAACAGAAGTTAAACTAGATCATACATAAGTTACATTTATGAGATAGCCCCTATTTCGCCTTCTTTGACCCATCAAAAGTTGGGAACGGACGAATCATTCGGGTATATTGGGTCGAAACTTTTTCTTGCTAAAGTCGTGTTGGTTGAAATATGTTGGTGAGGTAAATAGGACACTTTAATTATTTTTATAAGATGGGCCGTATAAAGGGTGTATCGAAGCCGAAAAGCACCTGTTCTCCCCGTCAACGTCATCATTGCGATTATTTTTTTTGTTCCGGACCATACCTGGGAACCTTCTCGTTACGAATATTGGAGGTTAAAGTTCTGAAATTTTCACAAGTAAAAAAAAACATGTTTTTAATGCAAGTTTTTTACTTTAAACACTTCCCCGTACTATTCAATCCATCCATCAGCACAATGTTTTGAGTGCATTACATTGGGCTTTACTGTCTCTCTCTCTCTTCCTCCTGGCTATTATCCCAATTTATTTGGGGTCAGCCCTCCTAGTATTTCTGCGCCACACCGCACGGTTGTGGGTTGTCTCTGTCGTTGACATTGACATTGAGCTTTACTGTAAAACGTGATTTTGTTTCGTTTCCCAGTAATCATTTTTGCGTAAGGTTATTTAGTTTGATGTACAGAATGCTTGATAGACCGCTTCGTGACGGCAATTTACATCCTGTATACAATGCAACATGATATGTAACACAACTAATGTGACATAATATCTACGTCTATAACATTTCTTGTTACATTCCGCGAATCTGTTCCCGGGTGAAGCATTATGAAATAAAAGACTTATTTACCGACATTTTCCTTTTGTTTACAGCACAACCATTTTAGCGAAAGTATTGTTGAGAGTGTCAGCTAAGAGTGACGTCATTAGTCGCGCTCAGGTGTGAGGGTCCTCGGCTTGAGGGCCCAGAGAGGTGAGAGCGTGAAAAGTCGTCTCACTCGTGAAATATTATACACTCACAGGCATAATTAACCGCCCACGCAATTTTTCTTGATTTTTGCAGAATTGTAATAACTGGTGCTACCTTACCGGTACCTACTTTTTTATTGTTAGACATGCTAAGGCAAAAGAGTTAAGTACTTAAAATGATTAAATGATCCTTAAAAACGTCTTTTCGGGACAAAAAATGCAATCACGGAAGTGACATTTTAAGTTTAGTTATAACCTGTGAATGCTTAAAACAGTGTTTAGAAAATACAGTTAATTTAGTTTTAATCACGTATTTCAGTCGCCTGTGCATTGAAATGCAAGGAGGTTGCATACTGCTTGAGCTAAAACAACTTCTTGTAGGTATAATTATCGTACTTTACCACTCGTAGATTTTCCAGGAATGAGAATGTTGAGATGGATGTGTGGAGTGACAAGAATGGATAAAGTAAGGAATGTATTAGAGGAAGTTTGAAAGTGGCACCTATTACTGAGACATTGAAAGGAAGTCGTTTGGTTTGGTATAGACATGTAATGGAGGAGGGATGAAACGCTTGTGAGTAAAAGAGTGATGGACCTGAATATTGATGGATGGAGAGGGAGAGGAAGGCCAAAGGAAAGATGGATGGTTTGTGTAAAGACTGATATGAAAGAGAAAGGAGAAAGGTAAATGATGCCGTGACGTCTAACAGGGGAGAATGGAAGAAAAAAACGTGTTGCGCCGACCCTAATTAAAATGGGAAAAGGGCAGGAAGATGATGAGATTTTCCGGGAATATTTTATTCGTGTAAACTCATACAATTTTCATGTAAGTAATCAAATCTCTAATAACAACCAGAATTTTCTGAATAAAGCTCTTAAGCGAAACCAAGAAAACCGGTCTCGGAAAACTAACCCGCTAAATCCTTTCGTTCAACGGATGGATCCTGGCTCAAATAGTGTTGTTTCAATTTCCCGGTACTCTGCGCGGGATAATGGCGGAGTGTTGCTTATTTCCCGGGCTCTTGTCCCGGGGGGACACTCGGAGGCTTAGTTATTGGCATGATATAGCCATTATATTGTCTTTACTTTTAGTTTGGTAATGCAAATGTTTTGGGAAAGAATATTGTTTTGAAAGGCAAAAGGTGTTAGTAAAGCCATCACTATCGTTTGGAGAAAGGTAAGTGAGAAAGCGCTTCTTTTAGCCAATTTTCTTTTAAGAAAAATCGACAATTTTTAGGGTTCCTTATCTGAAAGGTGACTAACGGGACCCAGCAATAAATTTTGCGTAAAGTTGCTTAGTTTGATGTACAGAATGCTCGGTTGACAGCTTCGCGATGAGTCGGTTTACACCCTGTATTTCAGTAACAAGTATTCTTTTATCAACCGCGAGCGCGTGGAGCATTACCTACCTACGCGTTAAGTAACGTTCAAATGATTGATCGACGAGCTAAGTGCGGCTAAGTTACGATTGATGACAATGGATCCGCACGTTTAGCTATCAGTCACGTCAACAGCACATTCATCAATTTCCAACAATTAACTACTACTAAGAAATGCATTATAAAACATCAATAATCAACAATTTGGCCGACGTTTCGACCGGATTGCACCAGCCGTGCAGGTCGCGGGGAGACTGA
This sequence comes from Xestia c-nigrum, assembly GCA_916618015.1. Lineage (NCBI taxonomy): Eukaryota > Metazoa > Arthropoda > Insecta > Lepidoptera > Noctuidae > Xestia > Xestia c-nigrum. The sequence goes on along the minus strand of OU745246.1, from coordinate 5,239,847 downwards.
AGTATTGGAGGTACCGCGACAGCAAAGTTAAGGCGTTTATTCAACTACCCTCACTTGATCTTCATAAATGTTCAAAACGGCTGGGCTTATATTAAAGGTAAATTCGCGATAAATACCCGATTTCATAATTATGTTTTATAATGTAGGTACTAATGGTTCTAGATCAGTCTGTGGTCCTCAACGTTTCTTGGCCCAGGGACCACTTTGGTGTCTGTTATGTTAGTAGGGGGCCATAAGGTCCTCGATAAACATAGACACCGACAGGATTTTAATAATTTAGCGGTCAATCTCTAGGTCACATTGAGTTATAAGTCGAACTACACGATAACTGCTTGCACTGACTGGACAGGTCCACTCAAATCTGTGTGGTTCTTTCTTCAATAGACCATCTCAGACACTAATCTGCATAGTCCTCGTGTGAATTGAGCATGATTTTCTGGACTTTAAAAGAGACTATGACAATATCTGAGTTTGTTTCGGCTGTTTCTTCTCAAGTTGGTACAAAACACCAGCCGTTTGTTAAAAGTGACAAGTCACATTTTTGTATCTGCAATGGTTTATGGAGTACATAATAAGGAGTATTCTATTCTATTCTATTATCATTTATTCATCACACGATGCAAAACATTGGAAATGGGATGAAAACCTTCAGGATTTAGATAGTGAAGGATACAAAAGTGATCGAAGTGACCTCTAAAAAGTTATCAAAATTCATACGGAAAAAGGAATAAATTAGAAGATTTAAAAAAAATTAGCACCTTGCTTTTGATAGTTTCAATTAGGTTGGGATGAGCTTGCATATTCTGTGCAAGTTAAAAAGTACGAATAACATTTTAACCTTTCGCGGACCATATTCGAGGCTCCTGTAAACCACCGGTAGTCCGCAGACCACAGGTTGGGAACCACTGCTGTAGACAGATACACTAGATGAGGACTTGTCAGTCTACTGTGATATTGATAGAATTGTAATACCTACATAACTATGTGATCAATTATTGTGATATCGTGTTCGTCTATGAAGCAAGTAGGTAATGAAGATGGAACGGCTCGTGCGTGTTACGTGCGATTAATTGTTGATGAGATTAAATGAGATTACTAACTGTTAGTTATGACATTAGGGATTACTTAGTTTACGCCACTACTGGCTAGTTTTGCGAGAAAGAATATTAACAAATATCTATTCATCTCAACAACTTTTATATTTATAATATGATTAGGAAATGTGCTTGCGTCTTCCTGGACACGTTCCCGGATGACTATGATGTGGAGGAGTAGGTACATAGACGCCTAAGCGTTCTGTTGTTTAGTTGCCTAGTTATTTTATACAAATTCGCACCTATTTCACGCCTCCTAAACCTTATTATAAGTATTTGTGAGCTAAAATTAAGGTTTACAAAATCAAATCAAATTCACCCAACACGGCACATTTCACCGGGTCCGCACAGACTCAAACACCGAATCATTTGATTAAAAGCGTTGCGTTTCTAATCACGCTCACGTTTCCGCTCAACATATCAGCAAACGATATTAGAATACACAGATGATTTGTTTTAAGTTGGAGTTGTCTTTGAAACAACTAACTTTCTCCCGCGACGATTCCTTTATTCTTATATTCAATGAGTATTCAAATATTAATGAGATCGTTAAGAATTCATGCCGTTTTGATATTGAAACTAAAATAATTCGCTGCGACAAGAAAAGGATAAAATTGTATTCATTGAGTTTTTAGGTTTTCATTGTTGGCTTTAGGAAATCCATACTACATGTCAGCAAACACATGAAGGATGGATCACGCAGAATAATATCGCATTGCAAATGCCGTTTACCCGGAAACTAGCCTCGCATTAAGTACGTAAACAGAGTATATTATATTCCATGGTTCCCAGAGCACGATGTGTAATGATGTTATCTATATCTACGTTGTATATAACCCTACGTGATCTAACACAAAAGTTTGAGTGGTGATGATCGATTTTATGCTTAACTAAAAGCAAGTAGTACAGTTGGTGAGCGAACATAGCCAGTTCGCAGCTAAAGCTGAGGAGAATTTATGAGACTGTGATTGCGCTCGTCGGTTATTTTAATAATTTGATTAGGAAGACGCTACAATTTCCGCTTGTTTGAATGCCACCAGTTCTCCATACAAATGATTTGACACAATCATTTGCAATACGTGCGGTATTCGCGTAAGTTTTGTTAGAACTTCAATCAATCTTTCTGCATAACTTTCGTAAATATTACAGGTGGGCTCCTCGGATGTCATGTGCTCTTGATTTTCGAGTGCTAAGGCCAACGATTACTTCATAATACGCGCCACAGGTGTGTACGAAATATGCAAAGTTATCCGTGTTGTGCCGTTAATACGCGGAGTCGCGGCTCAGCCGGAGACTTTACGGATCTGGCGGTAATGCGGCTTGCTCTAACAAACTTGATGAAAACACTCCTTGGGATGCTGTAAGCTTGTTCATTTGAAAGGATATTGTTGGCTTTGAGGTAGTTTTACGGAACTTGAGATGGTTACGGCCTAGTGGCGTGGAGTGTCAGTCTTATCTTCTTTGTTTATTGAATGCATCATGAGCGCAATGTAGTTTTTTTCGGTAGGAGTCTTTGGTCTATCTAGGCCCTAGACACAAAACTAACTGCCTGTTTAAAAAGGGATACCTTAGATTCTAGGGAATCCCTTTTCATAAAACAGGCAGTTAGTTTTGTGTGAAATACATACATAAAGACCAGCACAACACCGAGAGGATTATTGGAAAGTGTTAGAAGAAGTGGAAGAATTGGAGGAGGCTTCTGCCAAGAAATGGGGCTGATCAGGCTAACGAAAAAAGAAGTACAAGGGCTCTAGCTAGAACTCACAACGAGAAAGTAACATAATCGAACGATTTTTGAATCGAAAATCGACTATTCACAGTTTTGCGCTACATTGAGTTTATCCAGATGACGTGATTTTTTATCCACAAAAAATAGTCTGTTCTCAGCTATCATTTTTGCGTAGGGTTACACAGTTTGATGTCGTCAAGGGTCCGTTTCTACCTTGTTTCTGTAAGAGGCATATTAACCCTAAATCGGAAAAAACGGGAAGTTATTGGAGAGGCATATCGCCAGCTGTAGGCTGATGCAGGCAACCTGTATCAGTATCTAAGAGAACTGCACTCTGACGGATCGCCGCACTGCGGGAAACTGCGCTGTCTGTAGTACACTAAGGGCATAATACTATTTGTGTTAGTCGAAACTGCGGGTAGGCCCACATGGCCCAGTTGCGCACTGGTTAGCCACAGTATCTTCCTCTTGAACATAATGTGTACGCACATGGTTCATTATTAAATATTTCATGTCATCGTAAAATCTACCTCGCGAGATTATAAACTCTCGAAAGATTGTGAAAACCCTGCGCGCTGATGGGTTGAACGTCATGAGCCCTGTACCGCGCCGCCAGAAAGGGTGTAAAACACCTCTTCAAGAAGCCGAAAGGCACTTGGTCTCCCCATCATTGCGATATTTTTTTTGCTCTACACCATACCTGGGAACCTTCTAGTTACGGAGATATCAACTTTTTGACAAGTTTTTTTTGTAAGATTTTAACTTTTAACACCTCCACGACCCCCGTACTATTCAATTCATTCATCAGCACAATGTTTTAAGTGCGTTACATTGAGTTGTACCACAAAACATGATTTATAACTTAAAAAAAAAACTTGTTTCCCAGCAATATTTTTTGCGTAAAGCTACTTAGTTTGATGTACAGATGTGGTTAACGGCTTTGTGATGAGGTGGTTTACACCCTGTTTTTGTTTGTTATTTCGTTTGTTGTCGAATGTAAAATAATGAAGAATATTTTGATGATTGTAAAATGATTTCAAGTAGAAAATAACTCACAGCTTTAGAATTAGTTAAGTACATTAAATTGTGGTGGAAGTAAAATGAATTTGTGAATAACCAAAGAAAGAAACAGATTGGCCTACTATAAGACCGACCAATCGGAGACAGATTCACAGTCTGTCGATCTACACGACGCATATTGGCAGGATACCCGCACACCAGTTGCATAATTGTACAGTAGACATGCAGGCCGATGTGTGAAACTTATAAGAACGAAAGTAAGTAGTGCTGCTCGATGTAGGGGCAGCAAATCTCCAGTATTAGGTCATGGGTTATTAGCAAATAAGCAGGCGGTCAAATAAAGTAGACGAGCAAAAAAAAAATTGTCTATCAGTTCGATTATCAACCCCTATGTTTTCTTTTGTTACTTACAGCAAAATTGACGAAGTATACGACGCTTTTAAAATTCTCAATACGTAAGGCTGATGATGATGACTCACCTGAGCACCGAACCGCAAGTCTTGTCACACACGTCGCACTTAGCCGCGACGGGAAGATTACCTTCCAACCACTGGTGAGGCATTATTATATTCTGCAACAAAACACATATCAATTAATCTAATTTGTTGGTCGAGGGCCGAGCATTAAGTCCTTAACCTAACGTGGGGGTGCCCCAAGTCCCGATTATGGTGGCAGAGACACTTCCGTCGCATGCATTTCACACTATTACGGTTTCACTTCGATAGATTACATTCTACCGTAAAATAATGCGTTATATATTGTAAGCAGTATATTCAGTTGACAATATTTCGACAGTTTAGAATCTCGCTAGAGAAATTACAATCTAACGTGTTTGACAATTTCACGGTGACAGATGCATGGGACATGACTTCGAATAATTAAAAACAATAAAAACGAAAATATTAATGGCTGTAACATGCTGGTCTGCTTACAATCTTTATATTTCGAAGTTATCATTATCTTCTTGCTTCAGTCCCATGTTATTTGGGGTCGACGTAACACGTTTTTTTCTGTTAACCGTCATACTATCATTACTCCTTTTTCTCATATCATTCCTCATACAATCCAGTCATCGTTTCCTTGGTCTTTCTCTCCCTCTCCATCCATTTACATTTATATTCATAACTCTTTTAGTCACATGAGATTCGTCTCTCTTCAAAACATGCCCATACCAAGACAGTCGATTGCCTTTCAACTTTTCAGTAACTGGCGCAAATTACGTTTAAGTACCTTCTGAGGTGATAAAATAAATTAAACCAAGTAAAGGGTTCAACTTGGACTCATGAATTACAGTTTGTATGCCAAGCTCGATACCACTCTTCAAAACATTCGAAACCAACTTATTTTAAAAGTGAGCCAAAAACTCAGAAGTCTCTATATTAAAAAAAAATCCCGAAATTAAAACCAGGACGTAACTTTTCCTTTCCGAATCAAATAAGGATTCGTTAAGAACTTCAAAGGAACCATGGCCCACGGAACCCTATTAAAAAAGTTTGAAATGTCAAGAATTAGCTGAAGAGACGGAAATTCCTGGATAGCTGAAAATTAGTGAAATTCTACGCAATTGTAAAATGGAGCCCGAAAAACGGAATTCTGAGAAAAAAACAAATACCTACTACGGCTTTCAAACATTATTTTTCCTTGTTGTTCACCAACAACAACGCAAAATGATGTTTGAAAGAAATTTGTGTGATTCACATGTCTTTTAATTAAGTTTTGATGTAAAGTAGGTACCTAAAGTTGATATCTTGCTGTTGCGTGTGATTATTTATCGCGCATTGAAACGGTATGCAGTGGTTTTAACTTTTAAAGAGCAGGAGCAGGCATCAAAACTGGTTTAGTTCCACTGTTATTAAACATCGGTCAAGAAGTTGATCTATCTGACCACTTAGATATGCTCATAACTCAGATAGGTCAGATATATCAATCTCATAATTACTTTCACTCTTATGTTTAATATCTTGCACGTCATAAAAAAAGTCTATTGTTGGACTTTGAACCTTGTAGTTTCGGCCTTAGTAAAGTTCCATATATTATACGCACCGTCGACTGCGAAATGGTTATTTTAATTGTATCTACCTATGCATACGTTATTACAATGTTTTAGTATTTAAAACCTAAGGATTGGTACATTTTGCCAGTTATGTATTGGTCAGGGAGCGAGCCTATTGCCGAGTACACATCGAGTTAAAACAAATACTTACTATGTTCATATCCTACCAAAGCAAATACAATTCCAACTATTTGACTCCCCCAACAATACAATTAAACTATGAACAACAAACTATGAGTATCAAACAGCTTCCAGTTAAAATCTCCAAACAAAAGCTGCCAACTTTAATGAACTGGAATCATTATGAAAATTGAATGCTTTTTGTAACAAATGAAGGTCTGTTTATCAAAGTTTAGTTACTGAGTCAACAAAGTATTCGAAGTTCGAGACTGTTTTACTGTACAGTATGTTTAGTTGGTAATATTGAGTGAAATGGTTGATTGTTTCAGTTTAGTAAGCAAATAATAGTGTTGTGATGAAATCTTGCTGCAATTATGAGTAAATAAAGTCGTTGCACTCCACTGTGTATCTAGTTATCTATACGTTGCCTTCTGGTAAATATGAATAAAGCATGACGACAGTATCAAAACATTGCATCTATTTAATACGTCAGTTAGAGTATTGAAAAATAATGGACACGTATTTTTTGTTTTTGTAAATCCATGACTATTGACAAAGATAAAACGGATCAAAACTCGGGAGTGGGGCTCGTGACGTCAGAACTAGCTAAAAATTATACCAAGGCGTGACGTATTGATAATTTTAAAAGCGTCGTATCTTTGTCAATTTTGGTTTACGAAATAAAAGAAAAAATTCGGGTCGAATATTTTTTGATAATCTAAGTGACGGACTAATTAGTTTACTTTTGTCGTCTACCCTATAGTGTAGCTATAAAATCTTGCTGTAATTATCCTACTAATATTATAAATGCGAAAGTTTGTGAGTATGGATGTATGGATGTTAGTTACTCTTTCACGCAAAAACCACGTAATGGATTTGGATGAAATTTTGCACACATATAGTTTATAACTTGGATTAACACATAGAATACTTTTTATCCCGGTAGAATGATCCCATGAGACAGTTATCAAACTTCACGCGGGCGAAGCCGCCGGCAGAAGCTAGTAAATAAATAAAGTCGTTGCAATCCGCTGTGTATCTAGTATCTAGGTATCTTCACGTTGCCGTCTGCTAAATAATAATAATTGTTTTGTTTTCAAGTAACCACGTCGCTTTAGCGCAGAGCACGTGAAACAGCTGCGGTTAAGCTCCTATGTCTGAGCTTCAGTTGGAGTACATGGAGTAGTTGGATTATTCCAGTCTAAAATGTTCAGTTGTAGTCTGGAGTCTTCGTGTATTATACGCTCATTTATTCTCCTTTCTTTACACTTTTTTTGAAGGGAAAACTTCTATAGGCGCGTTGAGTACTTTTTAGGTGAAAAAAAAATCATGGACTTCGCGTGACCGTCACCTAACGCTCCGTAGCACTCGTAGCCGATCCGCTACGGCGTAGCATCACTTAGGCGTGCACAACCCGTAGCAGATATAGATCTATCGACAGTCCCCAAAACTGCCCCCCATATTTTTTTGTTTGGGCAAGTCCGTCACATTATTCCCAAACCACTGCAACTACTGATAGCCAGGATCAACCACCAGAAAAGCGCCGAGACAGTGAAGTTCTACGGAGTCCCAGAAATACAATTTAACTGTCTTGGATCTAGAAACGAAATCACACACCGCTTTTACATACTCGCACACCCACGTAAACTTCTCAGGCACACACACTCTCACCCCCACTCACTCACTTCCCTCTCAGCCTGTATTCTTAGCTATGTATAGATTTTAAATTGTAAATCCTTAATTGGCTGTACGATTAGTTAAAATAGTTGAGGTTAAAATTGTAAAGAGCTGTGGATTTTGTAATAAATAAACACGTTACATTAAATTAAAAAGAACCCCCGTTACGTTTAACGTAATGACGTATGTAATATTCCTCATGCCCTTTCAATATAGTGTTCATTATTGAGGTAGTTGTGAAAAAACAGTAATTCACCATTTTGTGGTGGCGGTCATCTTGGGTTTGAAATTTATTGTAGCGTATATAGTATTCTACTAGTCAAGCCCTTCCATTTGATACCCATATTGAGGGAGTTGTTGAATAAATATGTAATCCGCCATTTTGTGGCGGCGGCCATCCTGGACTGATTTTAACAAACATAGCTAAGAACACTAATTCACCAACTAATTCAGTCCTTTCAAACAAAAATTTAATCGGTTCATCCGTTCGAGAGCTACTATGGTACAGACACACACACACAGCCACGTCAAACTTCTGACACCCCGTCGTTTTTGCGTCGGGGCTTAATAAATAATAGCGGAGGAGTAGGAAAAACATAATTTCCCTCCATATCAGCAAGAGACAGAACAATACTAGGTCAATAGGCACAAAGGGACGTTTACAACTGGGATAAGCCCAGTTGCCTAGCACTACGGATAAATATTATTTTATTTCTTGTCTCTGTACACCGTGACCTGTTTTCATGCCGCCACGGATATCGTGATCAGTTGGTAACACGATACCGAGGGAAACGGATAACGGTATCAGCGGTTACAACTCGCCGTGATCCGTTGCTAACGCGTGATGTGATACTGTGATCGGTGGAGACAAACCTAAGTATTATCATTTAATGGGTCAAAAAAACATCTAAGACGTGACATCTACCAATCCGCACTTGGCCCGCGTGGTGGATTATAGCCCATGCCCTCTCTTATAGAGAAGGACCGTATCCCAGCTGTGGGAACAATTAATAGATTGATGATGATAATGATGAAGTTGTAAATCTTTGATTTCTTGACACATAAAAGAAATATTGATACTATATTTTTTCTTAAAGCACAGCCAATAGCCACGAACAAGTCAAAATACTCATAGGGCCAAATCGTTGCTGCTCGTGTTTCATGTCAAACAAAGAAAGAAAGAAAGAAAGAAAGAAAGAAAAAGCATTTATTATAAAAAAAGGTAAAATTGTGATTAGAACACTAGTTTAAAAGTACACAAATGAGAGAATAAAAAAAAATAATAATAACGAAATCATAAGAAAAAACAGACAAAATACAAAACAGAATTTGTCCTGTACAAGACCAAAAGGCTCCTATCTCAGCATAGTGCTGTAACATAAAAAAAAAAATGACACAGCGCTGATATTCTGATAGGACCCAAAGTCATGCACAACAAGTAGTAACAATACAACTTTGTCTTACAATATTCAGGAGACAACAAAAAACACTAGTGCGGAACATCGCAAGTAGTTCGCACACAGTACATACCGTACTTATGTACCTATAGACTAGTAACAAACAGATGTGGAGATGTATTTTGTTGCGGTAAAAGTAATGGCTACGTTTCGTATCTTTTGCTACCATGAGCTATTTGATCTCCACAACCCAGTTAGTACTGGGTAATAAGGTACCCAAATCATCAAATAACTTCTCCCACTCTGAGCTGAGCGGGAGGGTCTGACTTTTACTAACTAAAACCCATCCATGTTCCTTCTTCGCTCTTTATGTTCCGGGGCCGCGGTATCTCTTTCGAACAGTCCCGCAGCCCCGTAATAAGATACCCCTAAACCAGGGGGGGCACACTTAGCACTGTCATCAATTTACATAGACGACAGCGACATCTGGAGGTTGTTGGGATAACCAAACTTGACAGCCGTCTTGTCTGTCAAACTGAGTTCATAGTCATAGTCGCCATTGGGCCATGACGTAAGACGTTGAGGCGCTTCCCGAGTTTATCTCAACTAATTCTGTTAAAATTGTTACTTGTTATTGTTATTTGTTTTATTTTTAGTTCATAATATATATAACTTTGTTTTTCATTGGTTTTTTTTTTGTTGTTTTGAACAGCTATATCACCGAAGTATGCATGCATACTAGCTCACACACACATACCTCAGGTAAGTGTGTGTAAATCAGAACTTTAGTTCACCCACCAAACTTAAGGGAGCAGCACTTTCCATACATGCAAATTTTACCACAGAGTTGTCACTCTTTCTCTCTATAGTTACTGTACTCTTTGCCCTAAACCCATCCTTGTTCCTTCCTATCTTGGAGACTGATGGTTGTCAGATTTCCGGTACACTGACTACCTGTAACGACTGTCAAAAGTCTACAAATAACAGCCGCGATCAAAGTCTTAACGGTCATACCGAGTTTCCATCGTGTCTCGGAAAGCATTCCGAGACACGAAGGAAACTCGATATGTAATGAATTGTCACCCATCCACTGACAAACCTAGGTCAGCACAGCTTAACTTAAGGATCGACTCAAGCGGCTGTTATTATTAAGCCACCAGCTACTCACAAAACAATACTAAGGGCCAGTTTCACCGGTTCCGGATAAAGTGTCGGTTAGTTATCTGATAGTTAATCACCACAATCGATATCTGATAGTTAATCGTTGGTTATCTACCACTTAGGTCCATATTCATCAAAAACATGACGGACGATGACGTAAAAACAGCTGTGAAAAACAGCTGTGAAAAACAGCTGTGAAAAACAGCTGTGAAAAACAGCTGTGTGACCTTAAAGGTTGGTTATAACTAATACTTTATCTACCAGATATCGCTATCCGACACCTGTGAAACCAAAAGTGTTAGTTTATCTGGCAGATAAGTTCCTAATAGGCAAACCGACACTTTATCCGCAACCGGTGAAACTGGCCCTACACACGATAAATATATTTTACTGCCAAACAAATTGAAGTGTAGATAATAAACCTTCTGCGATGGCCGCCATTGATTTCCCCTTTAATCAAAGATGGGGCGCCCGCCGCGCGTATCTATCTTTGAATGCTGGTATTAGGATGAGATTACTAAAGATTAAACTGTACTTGGGATCGCGGGTTTTATTAAGGTCCTTTCAATGTTCTGCAATTGAAAGAAATAGATGATTACTGTTCAAGGTTTGGTATTCGGAATGTATCAATAATGAATTAGCTTTGCAACGATGACATTGCAATTTTTTTTCGTGATAAATTTTAAATGTTATATGTTATGTATAACGTCATCTGCTAAGTCAAAGATTAGAGTTTGCTTCCAATCTAACCAGATGCAGCTGAATACCAGTATCTTACATGGAGCGATTGCCTCTATCTGACCTCCACAACCCAGTTAAATCTGGGTAATACGATACCACTTGGTAAGATTGGTTCTCAGACTTTTAGGGCCACTGATTTCCTGTAACGACTGTCAAAGATGGACAAATGACAGCAGGGACCAACAGCTTAACGTGCTTTCCGAGGCACGGAAGAACATACCGAGTGGTATGTAAGGGTGGTCACCCATCCAACCTAGGCAGGCACGGCTTAACCTAACGATCGACCCGAGCGGCTGTTATTATTAGTAATAAGTTCCTTTTTTAAATGTTATATCAGTCTGTATTATAATATGATTTCAAGTACTGTATTTTTCGCATCGATTACCACGTATTCAATATTCGTCATTCCGAATCCGTCACATATTTCATCAGTAATTTATGAAAAAACACCCTATTCGTAGAAAAGTGCAATACTTGCACGGTCAAAATTGTGGTCAAAATATATGATATTACATCGGTGGCTCCATATTATACCCCAAAGAGTAAACAACTTTGAAAGAACATAGCGCACGTAAACTCTTTGCAAACTAATAATCAAAATCCAAGTGGCTCCATTTTTATTATTGACCTTCCATTGCCTTTTAAAAAGTAGGTCATTTAAATGCTTTGTCAAAAAGCCTTGATATTACTAGCCAACGACTTTTCTTTAAAACATATTTCTCTGCCTAAAAACAATGAAACTACCCAACGGAAAATATACGCTGGAACAAGTGAGAGTAGAAACTAAGACAAAACAGAAAAAGTTATTCTACGTTAGGAAAGAATACTGAAACTTACACAATGGAACCACCAACATGGAAGTATAGTAAACATTTATTAAACAAAATGAAAGTCTGTTGTGTGTTTGCAGTTAGAATTTATTTTTATAGTCAGACTTTTACATTTAATGAAAAACTTGAAGGTATTTTATTTACAAAGGAAAAATAAGTACTTACTATCATTATTTGAAGAAGAAGCCTCAACATAAACAAGCATAATAATGTTTTAGTGATAAGAAAATATATTGATGACCATAACTGACACGACAGAAAACACCAATGTAAGTTCCATTACGTTTTACAGGTGTCGTAGGAACGATGATAGTTGGTGCAATGAATTTGTACTTACATTAGTAAGATAAGTACTTAGTAGTGGTTAAATACTCGTAATAACAGCTGCTCGGGTCAATCTTTAGGTTAAGAAACGCATGCCTAGGTTGGTCTGTGGATGGGTTCCCACCCATTATATACTGGACCAACTTTCCTCCGTGCCTCAATAAGCGAATTAGGCCGCTGGCCCCGGCTGTGTTTTGAAGATCTTTGCCATCGTTACAGGTAGTCAGTGACCCAAAATTCTGGCAACTGGTATCACCAAAGGATAAGATAAAGATAAAGATTTATTTCTCGCCACAATACATAAGTAAATTAATGTTTCGTGAACAATACATTCGTTTTATAATATTGTGGGAGACTGGTGCCTAAGCTAGACGAAAGCCTGTATTTCAGGACACCAGGTCTCCACCCCTTCGTAAGCACATTTTAACAGAATTATGCACTCGTACACAAATTAATAAAGGGTATCGATAACCCAGTTCAACCTGGGTTGTGAAGGTTAGATAGGAAGCCACTCCATGTAAAATCCTATAGCATTCAGCTGCATTCGGTTAGACCGAAAGCCGATTCCAACATAGTTGGGAAAAGGCTAGACAGATGATAATTAGCAAGCTAAGTTTTTGCATAAAACCATGGAACAGATGAAACGTTCGGGTATCCGTGTTCATAGGGGTAAGTCTAGCATGCATCTAACGCCTTTACTTAACCTATTAAAGAAGATATTTAGTATGTTCTACCCCAAGCTAGATCAAAAAAAAAACTTCAAAATTACAAAAAGGCTGTAAAGCAAGCAGTCACACAATCTTCAATCTTTTCACAAAGGCCCTTTTGTGTGAGAGGGTATTGTTAGCAAAATGGCGGCGTTCAGGTAGGGTTACACAAATCTCGTATAATTTGTTCAGAACAAAAGGACAATTATTATTCGTGTTATTCAGGGATTCATTAAGGCGATTATATGAGCTAAACGTGAGTTTTATAATGACTAAAAGTATATGATTCACTGCTGTAAACAAAACCAGAAATATATACGAGTAGGTATATTATATTCGGGGTTGCGGGCCTATTCGAAAGAGATACCGCGGCCCCGGAACATAAAGGGCGAGGAAGGAACATGAATGGGTTTAAGTCAGTAAAAGTCTGACACTCCCTCCCGCTCCGCCCAGAGTGGGAGAAGTCAATTGATGATTTCCCATCCTAAAAAAAAGGATATATTATATTCTGAAGATATATTTTTATCTATATCCTGTGATTGTTATTAATAAATAAAAAAAAGATAAGACTGGATAAGATAAGAAGAGAACATATCCCGTAAGTGACAATTTAACTTTAGTTAAAAACCGTGAATGCGTAATGGTGCATCAACACCTCAGTTACTTTTTGTGAAGCATCGTTTCCAAGTGTCACTGAGAAAGATCCGATAACAGAAAGTTACTTATTGTTATTTCATGTCGCCTTGTTAGTATATGTTAACTTATGTTGTCTAACTTTTGAAAACAGTCAACAATTGATAACATTATATTAGAGAATGTTATTATAACATAGACCAAATGCTGTGCAACTCGTTTGTTGCTGTGAGTTACTTTTTGTTATAAGTTTTTACTAGCTTCTGCCCTCTACTTCGTTCGCGTGAATTTCCCGCTTGTAGCATGAAATTAGCGCGTTCAACCAAACAAACAAACTCTTCTGCTTTATAATATTAGTATAGATAATATTAGTATAGATTACTCACGGTATTAGACGCGATGGTAACATTCAACAATTAGTAACAAGTAGCCACAGAAGTTACAGATTGTTACCTAATGTTACCGTGTTGCACAGTGTAGCTCCACAAAAAGTAACTGGAGTTTGGGTGCACCATAAACAAAACTATGTTTAATAATAATCCGTATTATTTACCACAGCTGAGGAGCTCGTGGCTAAATAATAACAGCCACTCGGATCGATCTTTAGGTTAAGCCGTGCTTGCCTAGGTTGGTCTGTGGATGGGTGACCACCCATTACATACCGAGTTTTCTCCGTACCTCGGAAAGCACGTTAAGCTGTTGGTCCGGACTGTCATTTGAAGATCTTTGACAGCAATTAGATAGTCAGTGGCCCAAAAAGTCTGACAACCAGTCTTACCAAAGGACTAGTATTACTCGGTAGTAACTGGATTGTAGAAGTCAGATAGGCAGTCGCTTCATGTAAAATACTGGTGTTCAGCTGCATCAGGTAAGACTGGAAGCCTACCCAATATAGTTGGGAAAAGGCTAGGCAGATGTTGATTGACCATATTAAGATAGTTACTACAAATAGACGTCCTTGTTTACAACACTGAGAGCATGGAGCGTAAACTTACTTCGTTTTCATTTTCTCTGAGGCACGAACATTTATTCATAACCTTGTTATATTATGCTCTAGTTTGCAAGCAGTTTAACTTTTAATATACAGGGTGTAAAAAAACCTTCTAATAAAGCCGAAAGGCACTTGTTCTCCCCGTCATTGTGATCATTATTTTGGTCTAACTCTACACCATACCTGGGAACCTTCTACTTACGGAGATATTGGGGGTCAAAGTTACAACTTTTATTTAAGGACAGGTTTTAATCAAAGATTTTTATTCACCACGACCCCCGTACTATTGAATCCTTCCATCAGCACATCGAGTTCTACCACAAAACATGATATTTCACCCCAAAAAAAAAGTGTATCCTTGCAATAATTCTTGCATAAAGTTACTTAGATCGAGGAACAGAATGCTAGGTTAACGGCTTCGTGTTGACGTTGTTTACACCCTGTATAACTATGTAGGATGTCTATATATATATATATATATCTTAATATATATAAATCTCGTGTCACAATGTTTGTCCTCAATGGACTCCTAAACCACTTAACCGATTATAATAAAATTCGCACACCATGTGCAGTTCGATCCAACTTGAGAGATAGGATAGTTTAAATCTCAATTTACGCAGACGAAGTTGCGCGAGTCAGCTAGTATATATATATAGCCAGTATCTCTATTTGTGCTGTGCCGTCTATAGCAATTAGTTCATGGAATTTGGATGCACGTACCACCCGAAAAGCACGCACATCGAAAAGTGCTAATGAAACTCGACAAACTCCCTGATAAACATTTAACCTGTCTTGGATCCCGAAACGAAATCAATCAGAAAATAAAACTATATCTATCCACTTTCCTCCATAACAGCAGGAGACCGGACAAAACAAGGCCAAAAGGCACAAAGGGACGTTTACAACTGGAATAAACCCAATTGCCTAGCACCAAGGACTGGATCCAATGAGAAAACAAATTAATGATCACTAGATCCATATTTTTTTTTTTGTTAAGTTTTTTATTTACTTATTTACTAACATACTAATTTCACTTTATTTTATTTAAGTTGATGTTTTGTCTAAGAGCGAACTATTTCAAACTTGTACCTACTAAGTAAGGATTTAATAAAAGCTTTTTTTTTTATTTTATTTATTTATTCATTAGGAATGATCCCATCACCCCTTTGGGGTAAACAGGCGATAATGTGATTTTAGGTTAGGTATATCACGGTAGCACAATGACTTCTAAGGTCACATAAAGACGGGCTGCGGGACTGTCGGGCTGCGGGATTGTTCGAAAGAGAAATCGCGGCCCTAAAACACAAAGGGCTAAGAAAGAATATGGATGGGTTTTAGTCGGTAAACGTCTAACACTCTCTTCCGCTCCGTCCAGAGCGAGGTCACATAAACACCATTGTTTCACTATCCACGATAAACAGCGTTCGATATCGACTTAGTAACACGTTAACACATACGCTATGTATGTCAATGTACCCATGAATGTATACACTCGAAAACACATAAGCTATGTACGTCAATATGGCTACGTATGTGTACAGCCGTTTTACAGCTCATGCCACTAAAGAGACGTAAACCTTTTAACAGTGATTGTGTTTAAGGTTGAGTCGGAGATTAACATCTTTATAGTTTTTAGAACGGTTTTGTAAACATTGGAAAATGGAGGCATGAGAAAATTGTTTCTTACTGAACTGGGAAAGCTGTTCGTGAATGTTGACTATGGAATTGATATTCTGTGGCCCTAACACGAGACCGCGGTGTGAATTTAACGTAAATATTAAATTTAAAGTAAAATTAAATTTAATCCGCCATTTTGTGGAGGCTCAGAACATTCTCAACTAATTCACCTTTCAAACAATAAAAATAAAAACTAAATCGGTTCATCCGTTCTGGAGCTACGATGCCACAGACAGACACAAAATGACAGGGCCGTCACGCCAATACGATGTGCTAAAACATCGGGGTTTAAAAAAGCGGTCAAGTGCGAGTCGGACTCGCCCATGAAGAGTTCCGTAACAGCAAGTAACATAATATAGGTATAAGTTCTTGCAGTTCGTTGTAAATGAAAGGTAAATCGGTTTACGATTTATGACGTGTTAAAAAAAAAACTACTAACTAGATCTCGTTCAAACCAATTTTCGGTGGTAGTTTACATGGTAATGTACATTACATATTTTTTTTAGATTTATCATTCTCTTATTTTAGAAGTTACAGGGGGGGGGGGGCACACATTTTACCACTTTGGAAGTGTCTCCCGCACAAACTATTCAGTTTAGAAAAAAAATACACTAGAAACCTGAATATCAATTTTGAAGACCTATTTTGATGAAAAAAAAAATTGTTTCAGTTCTGTTTGGGGAACCCGCTTAACTTTTTTTTTTTTTCTATTTTTGTATGAATATCTTAATGCGGTTTACAGAATACATCTACTTACCAAGTTTCAACAGCATAGTTCTTATAGTTTTGGAAAAAAATGGCTGTGACATACGGACGGACGGACAGACAGACAGACATGACGAATCTAAAAGGGTCTCTTTTCTGACATTTGGCAACGGTACCCTAAAAAGTGGCTGTGACATACGGACGGACAGACAGACATGACGAATCTATAAGGGTACCGTTTTCTGGCATTAGGCAATGGAACCCTAAAAAGAACTAGACCAAACTCACCCCTTCAGCATCTTCCACGACGTGTGGTCCCAACGAGGCGAGCGTGCTCCACTTACAAGATGGCGGCGCTCGTGAGGCGCATCGCTTGTGCGCCTTGAACTTGCACAGCTCGCAGGCCAGCGCGTGCGCAGTGCCAAGTGCACCCAGCGGCTCTCGGCATACGTTGCAGAATGTGGGGCGGGCGTGTGTGGCTGCATACCTGGGAAAAAGTAACAAGTAAAATTAAAATTTAATTAAAAAACTCCCGACACAATTTACTAAAAGTTAAATCTATACTATCTATACTTGTACTTATACTTATATGTATATCTATACTAATACTAGCTGACCCACGCAACTTCGTCTGCGTCACATAAGAGACAAAAACGAACGGAAAAAAATGGCTATTAAAAAATAAGGGTTGATCATAGAAGAGTGAAAATTTAGGATTGTATGTATTTTTGTATGTTGTATCATAAAAAAATAGAAATTAAAAATTTTGTCTAAAAAATAAAAAAATATTTAGGGGTGGACTACCCCTAACATTTAGGGGGATGAAAAATAAATGTTGGCCGATTCTCATAGATACAAAAAATTTCATCAAAATCGGTCAAGCCGTTTCGGAGGAGTATGGCAACGAAAACTGTGACACGAGAATTTTAT
This sequence comes from Xestia c-nigrum, assembly GCA_916618015.1. Lineage (NCBI taxonomy): Eukaryota > Metazoa > Arthropoda > Insecta > Lepidoptera > Noctuidae > Xestia > Xestia c-nigrum. Next base: position 5,222,055 of record OU745246.1, on the reverse strand, counting down.
ATATTTTTATATATTTTTAGATTATAAAGCAGAAGAGTTTGTTTGTTTGTGTGTTTGTTTGTTTGGTTGAACGCGCTAATCTCAGGAACTAACGGCTCCAATTGAAAAATTCTTATTGTGTTGGATAGTCCATTTATTGAGGAAGGCTTTAGGCTATTTAACATCTCGCTACAATTATTAGGAGCGGAGGAGGAATGAAAAATGTTGCAAAAACGGGGACGTTTTTTTCCTTTCTTTTTTCTCTCTTATGTGATGCAGACAAAGTTGCGTGGTTCAGCTAGTAATATTATAAAGCAGAAGAGTTTGTTTGTTTGTTTGGTTGAATGTGCTTATCTCAGGAACTCCTGGCTCGAATTGAAAAAATCTTTTTTGATGGATAGTCCATTTATCGAGGAAACTTGTAGGCTATATAACATCACGCTACGACCATGAGGAGCGGAGCAGGAAAGAAAAATGTTGTAAAAACGGGGATGTTTTCTTCCTTTCGTTTTACTTTCTTATGTGATGCAGACGAAGTTGCGTGGGTCAGCTAGTAGAAAATAATTCGTTAATTCGCCGTTTTGTGGTGGCGGTCATCTTGGATTTTTAATTTATAGTGTATAGTATTCTACTAGTCAAGCCCTTTCATTTGATACTCATATTTAGGCAGTTGGTAAATAAATATATAATCCGCCATTTTGTGTCGGCGGCCACTTTGGATTGATTTTTATCAGATAATCATAGCTAAGAACACTCCCGACTAATTCACCTTTCAAGCGAAAGAAACCAAATCGCAATCGGTTCATCCGTTCGGGCACTGCGATGCCATAGACAGACACACATACACACCCAGACACGTCAAACTTATAAAACCCCGTCGTTTTTGCGTGGGGGATTAAAAAGAAAATGATGTTAGACTAACTCAGTTCGATAATTGTCCCAAGGGATCACATTACTGGAATAAAAAGTATCCTATGTCGTAATCCAGGTTATTTACTACCTGTGTGCTAAATTTCATCAAAATCCGTTTAGATGTTTTTGCATGAATGAATAACAAACATACACACATAGACACACACACACACACACACAAACTTTCGCATTGATAATATTTGTGTTTTGAGGGAAGATCATAAGTACATGTATATCGATGTTGAAAACCGTGACTGAACTGATCTACAAGCCCAGCCCTGGCAGTCTATTTTATTTTATTTCTTGTCTGTAGTTCTGTACATCGTGATCAGTTTCGACTTTGTTTTTTTTTATTTTCATGTCGCCACGGATATCGTGATCAGTGGGTAACACGATAACGAGTGAAACGGATAACGATATCAGTGGATACAACTCGCCGTGATCCGTGGCTAACGTGATCTGATATTATGATCGGTGGAGACATACCCGTCTTGACAGAGATAACGACAAAATCGTTAACTTTCGATCGCTGTTAACTAAGGAATAAATTGAGTTGCAATAATAAAGCTTATAAGAAACGCATCTAGGATGTAAACACTTTCATTATTCGCTAGCATAATTATTGCAACCGAAACTATTCGTTAGTAATCAGCGATCAAAAGTTAGCGATTTTGTCGTTATCTCTGTCGAGACTGCCCTGGAAATATTTCTGAACATAATCTCCCTTTGCTTATAAAACTTTTGCAAAGTCTGATAAATGTCACAAAGCAAAGCCGATGAAACTACAAAGCTCTAAAATTTCGGGCCGAGCGAGCCGCAAACCTGAAAAATGAAACGTTTTGTTTGACACACAGTCAGTCAGCCGCACAAAGGAAACTTTTTAGTTCGGTTTCAGTTTTCAACTTGGATAATACGACGTGAGCGATGCTTTGTGAACTAACAGTTGGTTATTTTGTTAGCGTGTTGACAAGAGGGAGACGATAATAGTTATTTGTTATACAAGAGTGCAAAGTTGTTTTTTAACCGCGTGCTCAATTTTGATGACTGAGCAAGCGAACGATTCTAAAATTGAGACACGAGCGCAGCGAGGTCGCCGGTGTTGATTCTGGCTTTCACAAGTTACAGCCTGAGGTCCTGAGTTCGATTCCCGGATCGGGCAACGTGTTATTGGGTTTTCCATCAAAAAAAATCCGTAGCAGCAGTAGAAGCACGTAGGAATCGATAGGACTCGATAAGATAAATTTGACAGTCATTCTAGATAAAATGAATTTTGACTCCATAAAAACTCATTTTATCCAGAATTACTGTCAAATTTTCTTATCGAGTCCTATCGATTCCTACGTACTTGTACTGCAGGCATGGAATTTGGATTTGTGCTCGCTTGACCACAATGGTATTAGGCTCGCTCCCTATTACAAATTGTAGGTGTACTATTAGTACGCTCCTGCCTAACCTTTCTGGGATTAAACAAAAAGCATGTATCCAGAGTGGTGGCGGCCCCGACTTACGAACAGTAAGTCGTAGGTTCAAACCCAGGCGCATTACTCTGTGTAATTTATTTCATTACCACTGCTCTCAAAAACTGTGATGGAAAACATCGTGAGGAAACCGGCATGTCCTATCTGGCAGAATCTTGTTGCTCCGAAATTCATTTAGCATAAAACACTTGGCATAATTTTCTTTAAACGAATATATTAAAGGCATATATTTTTTTAAATATACTTATTGTTTGGCTGATTGTTTGTATGTCCGAATTCGGAATGGCATACTTTTAGATTTTGATCTTTGGCAGTGTTCGAATTTCGCATAATTTCGTTTAGAATAATGTTTATTTAGAACGACGATTATTTGATATAATTTCATTTGGCATACTATGAAGATTGCAGAATTGCATTTGGAATGCTTTTATTTGGCATTATTGCCATTTTTCAATGCCACAAAATAGCATTTTTAACCTTAATTTAAAATTAAAATATTATCTTAAAAAGTCAATATATTGTGCTAGAAAAGTTAGTGACGAAAACGAATCGCTCCAAAACCGACTCCACGTAGTATTGTCTGCCCTACCCCTAGAGTGTAATTTAAAACTGCGTAGGCGCGGAGGGGCGAGGCGGGCCGCGAGTTGAGGAGCAGGTGGTGAGCGTTAAACCCATCTGCGACGATAAGCCCGTGAATAAGGGACCGCCGTAGTCCCGCAGTGCCGGAGCCGTGACAGAAACCATGCTTGTTCAGATGTTTGCATGCCTGCTGCATGCATGGTGCATGCTTGCTTGCAATCAATATAAAATGTATGCCAAAAGATAATTCTAACTGTAAACTTTCTGAGATATGATAGTTCTGCCTTTAAAGACTATCGATATGAAAATTATGCCAAAAGATGATTCTGACTGTGGACTTTCTGCGATAAGATGGTTCTACTTTTAAATGAATCATCTTTAGGCATCAATTTCATATGCATAAGGCATATGAAATTTATGCCTAAAGATGATTCTGGCTTACAAAATTATGAGTTTGAACGTATGATAAATGAGTATCTGCCAAACAATTTTCTGCCAAATGAAGTTCATGCTATCAGCTGGTATGCAAAATAATATTATGACATAAAAAGTTCTGCTATAAAGGGTGGACCCATATGTGACATCTACCAAACCGCACTGGGACCGCGCGGTGGATTATAGCCCATACGCAAAATACGCGCTTTGACGTGGAGTTGCGGACACCAGCCCGTTGTACAATACAGTACAATACAAACATGTATCCAATAATTTTCGATAATCTGACATACTTTAGACTTTCATTATCCCTATTCATGGGTATTATTAACTGCGTCTGTGACCTAAAATATGTGCTAAAGCGGCCATACGGTCAAATAAAACTCAAACTTCTAACCACATTCATGCCCATCAAAAGAATCAAAAAACCCATTACAGAAACAAAAGCTTAACCAGAAAATATTTCATCAATTCCTACCGTGGATAGCTTGGGAGTATCACGGTGCGGTGCACCGCATAATTGCGTTTCCGAGTGCCGCATGCATGTCACCATCCCGCACTCGGCTAACGAATGTATTGTGTCGGGACCATCATGTATGTATGTTAAATGTTACATGTCGTGTGGAATATGTTTTGTGGAATTTCTATTAACTGGGCACATTTCTAGGACTTCTGGTTGTATATATGTATTACTAGCTGACCCACGCAACTTCGTCTGCGTCACATAAGAGAGAAAAACGAAAGGAAAAAAACCCCGTTTTTGGAACATTTTTCATTCCTGCTCCGCTCCTAATGGTCATAGCGTGATGTTATATAGCCTATAGCCTTTCTCGATAAATGGACTTTCCAACACAAAAAGATTTTTTCAATTCGAACCAGTAGATCCTGAGATTAGCGCGTTCAACCAAACAAACAAACAAATTCTTCTGCTTTATAATATTAAGATGCTTTATAATATTAGTATAGATATACACCGTGAAATTTTAGTGGTTGTTTTCCCGAAGCGAAATGAAATTGTATCGGTAATACAATCGATTAATATGTAAAATAAAAATTAGACTCAATAAATGGCAGATTAACAATGTGATAAACTAAACTCGAAAGCGACTTGAACCAACAGTAATATGTACGCGGAATGCGGGACGGGCGCGGGGGGTGTCCAGAACAGCCGTGCGGTCGTTGCACTTCGCGTATAAATCAGCTGATCACTACTCCTGACTTAATACAACACAAAACCCAATAAGTTAAAAAAATAATTTGAAAAAAAAAAAAAAGTTTAACTTTGCTTTTCGATAGTGCTAACTGATGGGTAATCGTCCTGCCGCGGGAAAACAACCATTAAAATTTCACGGTGTATAAGTATAGATTCAGCCTATACAGGGTGTAAACGTACCAGTCTCACCAAGTGGTATCGTATTTCCCAGTAAAAATCTGGGTTGTGGAGGTCAGATAGGCAGTTGCTCCACGTAAAATACTGGTATTCAGCTGCTTCCGGTTAGACTGGAAGCCGACCCAAACATAGTAGGGAAAAGGTTAGGCAGATGGTGATGATGACAGAGTGTACCTAACCGTATTTTCACAAAGCCATCAACCAAGCATTCTATAATTATCAATAGCAATAGATCCACCTGATAAAAAATAAAAATGGTTGTTTGTAAAGTCGGTTTACGGATGATAGTTTAACGTGACAATGTCATAACAAAACATTGATGAAATGATTGCATACAAACGCTCCTATCGTAACTTTACGCAAAAACTTGAACTCGATCGTAACGCACTCAAAACAATATGCTACTCGTAAAGGATGGATTGAATAGTACGGAGGTCGTGAAGTTAAAAGTAAAAAAGTTACATAAACAAAAAAACTTGGAATTTTGACCTCCAACCCAGGCTTGATTTAGAACAAAACAATGATCGCAATGACGGGGAGAAGAAGTGCCTTTGTGTTCCCGCTACTGGGATTAGGATTCACAAAGGGGAAATGAGAACGCCTTGCACGTCTCTGCACGACTTTGGTGAATACACTCTAGCTCTTACGCATCACCTCTCAGCTTTCTAGATAGGTAGGTATACCCTATCTCTTATCTTTCCGTTTGAAGGAAAACATCGTGAGGAAACCAGCATGCCTGAGAGATATTCCTCGACGGCGTTTTAAGTCAAGTCAGAGGCCCAAGGGCGGCTTCAGAACTCTGACTTCAGGTTAGGTAGGTAACTAGAAAAGAAAAATCTCTCCGTTTCGCACATCTTCGCTCATCACCGCTGAGTCCGGCACTTAGTCAGTATTTCTGTTATAGGTTTGTCCCTCCTATGAATACACAACCGGCAAAATGTGGGTTTATTATACACTGTATTTACTCTGCCTAACCTCTCGGAGACTACAGGTTTAATTTGATGTAAAACTAGCTACTGCCAAGAGCCTGATTCGTCTTTGTATAGGTCCTAAACAGAAACGTGGCAATTATTTTGTTGCGTTAAAGCCAAACTCAAAATTAAAATCTTTGACATCAATCCGATATCAAAGTACTGAGACAAGTATCATCTACCTAGCCTAACCCGAACTAGTATGTTGGAGCTGGCTTGCAGTCTGACTGAAAGCAGCTGAATATCAGTATTTTACATGGAACGACTGCCTATCTGACCTCCATAACCCAGTTGTTACGGAGTAATAGTACTCCCCTAAGACTGGTTCAAAGAACTGAGACTAGCAAAGAAATTTAATCAAAAGTCAACCATATACATACGAGCATATATTGCTAACCATATACATATATTGCTTCGTGGTGTAACATTGTTTGTAACGTTGTAAACGTTTTGGGGCAACGCAGACGACATACTTTTGTGTGTACAAGTCTGCGACAAACAAAAACTCTGCGAAAAATTTTGCGTGATTCACGTGTTAGTTGCGCTTCGAGGAATAATTTAGTTGCGCTTCGAGGAATAATTTAGTTGCGCTTAGAGGAATAATTTAGTTGCGCTTCGAGGAATAATTTAGTTGCGCTTCGAGGAATAATTTAGTTGCGCTTTGTTGGTTGCTCTTAAAAACAGATGCGTTCTGAGGAATGCTTCCTTTTTAGTCCACTATAAGGCGATCAGTAGGCCCCTTTTCATCAGAAGATCCTTAAACACATCAATCAAGAAAAAATTGTCGCAGAGTTTTTCTGTCGCAGACTTGTACACACAAAAAGTCTGTTGCGTTGCGTAGCCCCTTTTCGGTATTTACAGTATTACTTACATTTCTATTACAAGTTTCAGTTTAGTCTCGTCAAGCATTAAGATATGTTCTCGTTGTTCTCTTTGTAAACAGTTTACAAGTATTTGCAATACCGAATTCTTGATACTAAGATTCTTCATCTTGCAAAGGAGTTCGTTGGAAGAAATTGGTACTACTGCCATATAATATGTGTATGTCTTGGCTAATATAGCTAAAACATATCTACATTACATAAACTTCCACCAAGATCACACGATTCAGAGCCAAGACAGCTAAAAGCATATAATTTCCATCTTACAAGGTAATTAGTACTTCTAATTGAATTCGTACCCCCTCTTAAGCTTGAGCCTCTTGTCAAAGACCGCAGTAAAGTTAAAATACATGTAGATGGAAATAAGGGAACTGCCCGAGGTGATTATGTTATTGAGAACGGTAAACAAATACTTGAAGAAAATAGTGGAGGTAAAAAGATAAAAGAAACGTAAAAGATACAAAAGGAAAAAGCCCCTAAAAGATAAGAAAAAAAATTCAACTAAGAGATGTAAAAGTTACTGAATAAACTTGTGATTTCCGGTAAATAAGGGAAATCAGAATTTCGATTTTATGGCGTCCATTAAACAGGCGATCAATCAAAATGAAATGACCATATAATTTGATGGATGGATCAGTCTAACACATTATTATGGTTAGTCCATTAACCATTATATCGCGATAAGTATTAACCTTGGGTGAGGGTGCTATTATTCTACTATTGAGACTATACAGGTTGGAATCCCTTTCGTTACCGATGCACAAACGCTTACCACGTATTCTTTACATCATTTTGAACCTCCCACATGAAGGGTTAAGGGTGTAAATGGCCCGGAACGAAGCCGAAAAGCATTTGTTCTCCCCGTCGTCGTTGCGATTTTTTTTTTGTTCTGGTCCATACCTGACCCCATATTCACAAAGCTTCGATCCGATATCGATTCGGGAACTTGTATGTCTATCTCGCTCGTTTTCGTTATGCCAAAAAAGGATAGACATACGACTTGTCGAATGGAAATTCATTCGGAGCGTTTGTGAATACAAACCAAAACCCAGATCCAAAATTAATGGAGGAGGCTTGATCAAGAAGTGGGGCAGATCAGGCTTACAAAAACGTAATTCTTACCAGTGATGGTCTCCAGAAGACAGCCGAGCCACCAGATCTGCCACATCAGCCCCACGATGCAGGGCTCCGCGCAGTGCGCCTGCCCAGGCCTCCATCTCGTTGCGGCTCTCGGCGCAAAGCACCAAGCACCGACTTGCTGTTATGACCTGAAACAACCAGGATATTTGAGTACATTTGTGATAACAAGATACATCAAATAAAAAAAAAACCCGACGCACACTCGTAGGGTCATAGTTACAAAATATTCCCGGTTTCTGGTGTTGGCCCTTTCATTTGATACCCACATTGAGGGAGTTACTAAATAAATAATGTAATCTGCCAATTTGTTGCGGCGGCCATCTTGGACTGTTTTTGATCAAACATAGCTAAAAACATTCCCGACTAATTCACCTTTCAAACAAAAAATACAAAATCAAAATATCTTCATACGTTCGGGAGCTACAATGCCATAGACACATCCAACTTATAACACCCCGTCGTTTTTGTTTCGTGCGTTTAAACACTGTTTTAAAGGGGCGGCGGGGCATGCGTTTTTCATACAAACGTAATACCAAAATAATATGGAAATCAAACATTCTTAAGGTAGTGTGTATATATTTCGATTGTATTATAGAATATCTATGTTCCCAAATAAATATTTTGGAAGGACAATGATATTAAGACGAGAAATGAGGCATTTAAAATTTACAGAAAATTTATTTTTCTTATAACACTTGTTTAAATCGGGAACATAGATATTCTATAATACAATCAAAATAAATACACACCACCATAAGAATATGTTTGATTTACAAATTATGTTGGTATTACGTTTGTATGAAATTCGCATGCTCCGCAGGCCTCTTAAGGTTTATGACTATACTTAAAATTTCACTGACGGGATATATTTTGAGCTCCTGATATTTCAACAACAACCGATCAACCGACAGAACCGACCAAACATCGGAAGCTCAAAATTAACAAGAATCTCGGAAAGATATCCCGTAAGTGCCATTTTAAGTACGTGCTATTTAAGTTGCCGACCCACAACAGGCACAGCAGGCTATTCTACGCACTATAGTTTCGCTTTGGGCCTCTGCGAGTCACGGCCACGAGAGGCACTAAAGCACGAACTGGATATCTTGCTCAGCAGCAATAGCACTTGCGACCACAGTGAAGGGTAAACTGTGGCATCGTTAAAAGAACACGGCGACCTCCCTGCCAACCCCATTTACATATTATTCAGGAGGAGTACACACGTAGTCGTAAACTACGCCCATAAATTCAAGAAGTCGAACATGCGTCTTTAAAAATGTAGCGATTCGATCGATCGTTTGAAAGCGAGTCTCAGAAACAATCAATGAAATATCCATCAATAATAAAATATACTAGTGTGTGCGTAAGGGCTCACAGTAGAGCAGCGGTGGCCCAGTGGTGGCGGCCCCGACTTACGAACAGTAAGTCGTGGGTTCGAACCCAGACAGGCGCATTACTTTGGTAATTCATTTCATCACCGCTGCTCTCAAAACGGTGAAGGAAACACCGTGAGGAAACAGGCATAGTCCTAGAACCAAAAATTCGAAGAAATGTGACATCTACCAATACGCAGTGGGCCCGCGTGGTAGATTATAGCCCATTCCCTGTCATTGAGAGGAGGCCGTGTCCCAGCAGTGGGAACATTATAGGCTGATGATGATGATGATGATGAAGGGCTCAAAGATGCTCGGCTGGTTCGTTGATTGACTTGTGTTGATTTAACACAACAAAATTAACCAAACCAATTCGGTTCGGTTAATTAATTTTGGCGTTTTTTAAACAATCAAGATACAAAGCAGGCTGCGATTCTATCAGAGTAGCGAGAGTGTGTTTGAAACTTACCAATAATATATTGTTGTCACAGCGTGGGATAAGCATTAAGCTATGTGAATAGCTAGTTAAACATACAACTGCATTCTAATAGCCGAACAGACCAGATAGCTTGGCCGGACGTTTGAGTAAAACGGCGTTTTGTCTTAGTATAGGTACGAGTTTAATAGGTACGACAAAATATTGTAAAATCAAGTTTTTAAGCTATTGCATAGCTTCTATCGCGGACCTTGAGCCAGAAATTCCGTAACGGAAATAACTTAACGAACATTCAGTCTGTGTTTGGTCTGTCCTCGAGCCGGCAACAAGCGGAAATTAAAATAAATAAATAATTATAATTGCATAAGTTGATAAAAAAATGCTATGCAATAGCTTTACCGCGGCAGTCCCCGAGTGCCACACGTCTTTTTTGTGCTATTACCCTGAACCTTATAAAATATAAGTAAAATCGAATGCCAAATCACGTACTTTATTATTAATTAATCAAATAAATTCATCAGACGACTCGCCCGCGCTCGGCCACGCTCAGCGCTCGCTCTTTTGCGAAATGTTAAAAGCCTAACCAAAGCTGGACAAGCCGGACATCGTTTATTTTGGCCGGACACGCTAACTATGTCCGGCTTTATCCGGATGCCTAGTAACGCTACATAATATGGCTACATACAACCATCGCTACGATTCGTCGCTTAAGTTTATGTATAGCTCAGTATTAAGAACGTATCACATGACGGCTGAGACAAGATTACATTGTGATGAGTAAATAGGTAGTTCACACATATCACTCAAATAAGTCAAATAAGTGTACCGGGTTCGAATCCCGGTAGGAGCAAATGTTTGTGTGATGAGCATGGACATTTGTTTCCGAGTCATGGATGTTTTATGTACTTATTAGCTGTGCCGCGCAACTTCGTTTGCGAGTGAAAGTTAGTTTTTTTTTAAATAAAAAGTATCCTATGTTACTTCTAATACCTCCAAGAATATGTGTACAAAGTTTCATGATGATCGGTTGAGTAGTTTTTGCGTGAAAGCGTAACAAACAAACTTAAATTCACATATATAATAGTTAGGGCATCGGAACCGGTTTTTCCCGGTTCCCAAAGAACCGGGAATTCCCGGTTCTGAGGGTCTCTGAAAGAATCGGTTCTGTAAAACGGAGAACCGGTCGTTTCGGTTCTTTCGGTTCTCTCTTAAAATACATTTAGAAATAATATTATCTCTATAATACTCTTTATGCTAAATATCAAGTTATTATCCAAACAGAATAAATACTGTTATTTCACTGTTGAATTTATAAATAACGTTATTATTTTAATAATATTGATGAATCTTTAAGAAACTAACGATTTTTAAAGGGATTCGGCAACATTAAGGTAAATGCTCCAGGATACCCCGCGACATTCAAATTTTTGACATCTGTTTTGCAATTTGCAGCTCAGCCTCGGATAGTATGGTAATTAAAGTTGTATTCGCGGTAATGACACATACTAGCCGATAGTGAGCTGGCATTTGTAAAAAACGTACGAATATTTGAATTTCGGGTGTTTTTTAAAGTTTAATTTTTATTATTTCATAGATACTTTTTGATCTTTGGTGTGTTTGATTTAGATTATTTCCCTTTATTCGTTTTGATAGTGGGAATTTTATATAAAAGACAGCTTACCTTTTCAACTTGAATTTATGAAAAAACCCGAAAGAACCGAAAAAACCGGGTACTCGGTTCCGGCTTGAGTTTAGTACCGAAAGAACCGGTTCCTAAAACAGGGGCGGTTCTCGATGCCCTAATAATAGTAGGGATAGGGAAGTAGGGAAGTAGGGATAAGTATGTATTTACAAACAAAAAGTATATATGTAGTATATCAACTGTCTGGTGACCACGACACAAGCCTTGCTTAGTGTGGCACTAGACGGCGCTGTGTGTAATGTCCAGCGATATTTTTTATTTATTTTTATCTATATGTACTAATCACACCCAATATACGAGTTACGTATGACAACAGCTGGAAAATAGTTTTTTTTTTTTTTTTTTTGGATATTATCATTATTCTCTTCCCCTTATTCCAATTAATTTGGGGTCGCCGCGGCATGTCTTATTCTTCCATACCTCTGTTACTCGTCATCCCATCAGACACCTCCTTTCTTGCCATTTAATTATTTTTACAGTCCACCTATCGTTCCTTTCGTCTTCTTCTACTCTTATATCCATCCACATTCATACTCAGAACTTTCGTCATGACATATCGTATGTCAGAACCTGAAAACAAAAGTTACAATTAATTACAAGTTTAAAAAGCCCTTGACACACGTAGGTTCATAATTTCACAAGCCCTTTCATTTGATACTCATATTGAGGGAGTTGTGGAAAAAAACGTAAAATTTACATTTTGTGGTGGCGGCCATCTTGAATTTGAAATGTATTATAAGGTACTAGCTGACCCATGCAACTTCGTCTGCGTCACATAAGAGAGAAAATCAAAGGAAAAAATAATCCGTTTTCGCAACATTTTCCATTCCTGCTCCGCTCTTAATGGTCGTAGCGTGATTTTATATAGCCTAAAGCCTTCCTCGATAAATGGACTATCCAACACAAAAATATTTTTTCAATTTAAACCAGTAGTTTCTGAGATTAGCGCGTTCAACCAAACAAACTCTTCTGCTTTATAATATTAGTATAGATAGTGTTTTACTAGTCAAGCCCTTCCATTTGATACCCATACTGAGGGAGTTCTTGAATAAATCTGCAATCCGACATTTTGTGGCGGCGGCCATCTTGGACTGATTTTTATCAAACAGAGCTAAGAACACTTCAGACTAATTCAACTTTTCAAACAAAGAAAACAAAATCAACATCAGTTCATCCGTTCGAGAGCTACAATCAATCAATCAATAATTTTATTATCAGGCATCTTAAGGCCCATAGATAAAATACACAAAATAAAATAACAGCGACGACGACGACGACGACGACGCCACAGACACACACACACACACACACACAGATACGTCAAACTTATGTCACCCCGTCGTTTTTGCGTCGGGGTTTAAAAACTTAAAAGGATTTGTCCGAAAGATTGAGACTCACTAGATCAATGTCGTTACCATCCAGTCTCATGTTCACCCTTGCTTACCTCCCCTAGCTTTTAAACAACGGTCCCCTGTCTATAATAAGACAGATCGATAGCCAGGACAAGGCTAAGCTTGACAACAAAACTATTTGTATGGAATTTTCCAACTTCAAGTTTGAAGATGGCGGAATTTCGAGTTGTATAACTATTTCGTATCTGTTAATTCTGGTTCATTCCATTGTTTAGAGTTGGGAGTCAAGGTTGAATAGGTAGATTAATCTTTTTTTGATGTCTCCTTGTAGATGTTGATTGCTGCCTTTGGTGAAGGAAAGTCAGGATTCATCAGTATGCAGGTAGACAGAAGACAGAAACTACATAACGCCACGTACGGTCGAACCAGCTATTTGATTTACACTTTACAATTGAATTTGTAGGTTACACTGTAAACCAAATAGTTTACGATTCTCACTTACACGCTTTTCGCCTCCTCTACGTTCATAAAGGGTGTAAAACTCCTCTTAACGAAGCCGAAAGGCATTTTTTCTCCCCGTCATTGCGATCAATTTTTTGTTCTACACCATAACTGGGAACCTTTTAGTTACGGCGATATTGGGGGTGAAAGTTCCAACTTTTTCTTTAAATATAAGTTTTTATTGCAAGATTTTTACTTTGAACACATTTACAACCACCGTACTATTCAATTCATCCATTAGCATAATGTTTTTAGTGCGTTACATTGAGTTCTACCACCAAATGTGATATTTCACGCCAAAAAAAACATTTCGCACAAATGTGGCACAAATTTTTGCGTAAACTTAGCACAGCCAACGCAGTTTGATGTACTTACAGAATGCTTGGTTAACGGCTTTGTGATGAGGTTGTTTACCACACACACACACATACCACATGCCGGTATAATAATTATGTATAGAGGCCCATGAGCGGTATAAAAACTGTGACACTAGGTTAGGCTCTAAAGGTACGACAAATAAAGAAGACGATTAGGTATGTTATGTTAATCTTTTGTGTGTAACTAACAGAAAACAAGTAAGATGAAATTAACATTTTAAGAAACCCCCAATCTATAATAATGTAGTAATAGGTTAATGAAAACTAGGTTTCAGTCATCACCCCACTTTCCTCATCTTATTCCGTTAGTTAGTTTTCCTTATTCCCTCTTTCATTATACTTAGTATACATTATTGTACTAGTCAAGCCCTTTCATTTGAAACCCATATTGAAGGAGTTGTGAAAAAAAATATAATTTACGTTTTTTTGTGGCGGCCATATTGGATTTGAAATTTATCATAGTCTGTAGTATTCTACTAGTTAAGGCCTTTCATTTGATACCCATATTGAGGGAGTTGTGAAAAAAAATGTAATAGGTACGCCATTTTGTGCCGGCGGCCATCTTTGACCGAATTTCATCAAACACACTTCCGATTAATTCACATTTCAAACAAAAAAAAAAACAAATTTAAATCGGCTCATCTGTTTGGGAGCTAAGATGCCAGAGACAGACCCACACACACAGACATGTCCAACTTATCACACCGCGTCGTTTTTACGTCGGGGGTTAATTACGAAGGACAAACATTTTCAATAAACCTCATCCCTAAAAACAGAATATCCTCCATTATTGAAGTCGGTGTAAATAAAACAGTGTTAGTTAAGCATACACGAGATACATTAGCCATATTGCCACTTCACGATGCAATAGAGTGATTGAATATCTCGAACATCAAACAGTGATCAACGATACGGTAATATTATACCTACTCTACATTTGATTCATCAAAGCATTTAGCTTTGATCACTATCCGCTTGCGGTATGATGCACCACAGTGCAAAGATAACCAGTAAGTCATTACCCGCCTCGCCTTTTCCCACTATATTGGGTTCCCATCCACAGACCAACCCAGGAAAGCGCGTCCTAACCTGAAGATCGAACTTAGTGACTGATATTAGGTACCTAAGCCAGGAGCTCTTCGACACGAAGTTTGAGTTTGCTTCAGATTAAAACGTTACTCGTGAGTATATCTGGGCTGTCTCATGATCCAATCTAAATTGTCCCTTGCTGCCTTATTCAGGTGAAGTCGCACTTGCCTAGATCGATCCATGATGAGTCACCGTAGATTATATAAAGAGTTTCCTCCGTGCCTCAGAAAGCAAGTTAACCTCTTGGTCCCACTCAGCCAGGCCAGAAAACCAGTCTCATTAAGTACTAACTGGGTTGTGGAGGTCAGATAAGCAGTCTCTCCATGTTAAATAATCAAATAAAAATGTAAAAACAAACTCAAAATAAAACACCCACCCAGCTGACTGGAAGCCCACTCCAACACTAGGAAAAGGCTATTTAGATAAAAGCGTAACCACTTGTCTCGATGTAACTAAGTACCCTTTTCTTGTACATGAAATCTTTCAAGTTAATGTCTGTTTACAATACAAATGCCTCGATACTAAAGGCTTTAACCAAGGCAAAACACACGCTAAAGGCACCTCTGTGGCGCACATCTTAGGGTGTCACTAGGGGAGGATAACAAGAGACAGCCCCGATTTACTCGCGAGTAACCAGTTATCATGCATGCTTAGAATTCATGCAAAACCTTTGCATGTGTGTGTGTGGTTCCATTCTGGACATTTATTCTAACTCGAGATACTGTACGTGTCGACTGTGACGCTTTGATATTGTTTTCCGCATTCGGTATAATTTACGTTAATTCGCCTATAATAAAATTACCCCGCGGCCACATTGAGGTTGTGAGCAAATTAATTAATTAATCATTTGAATTTGAATTTCAAAGCTTGGATTTACGCTTCAATTCATTTAGTTATTAATGTGATGTTAACTGTTGAACTTTGTAATCGGATTGGCGCGTGGCTTTCAGTGGTTAAGAGCCGTGATTTGAAAGCACAAAACACTAAGGTCCATGTTCACCGAAAAGATAACGGTCTGATTATCTAAAAAGCGCTATTTAAAACACTTTTTTTTTTGGGAACATGTCACAGTGATAGCTGTTTTTAGATAATCAGATATCTTTTTGGTGAACACGGACCTAAGTCATTGTACTTGTACCGGGTCAAGTTTAATTAGCTAGGGAAACTCGTCAGACACTCCAATAGATGTTGTATCAAGACCCCGTGAACGTCAGTTCTAAGTCATTTTAGAAAACGGAGATGCCTATTCCCAGTAGTGGGTGATTATGATGATGGTGTACGACGCATGCCACATGATATCCTGTTTTGGAGTTATTTCAGAAATCCCCACCGACACATGTCACAGTGGGGATTGTTACTTTTTTTCCAGAAATCCCGACTAGTTAAATCAAGTCAGCCTAGTGGGGCTTTCCGATGACTGAAAAGTTTTGCAATATTTACTTTGCATACAATTTTATAATGAATTCTGAAATAATGATTTTGATTCACGCCTTTTTAGTTTCATCATTTAAAAAAACAACCACATCTGGTGGGGAATATTGGAATAAATCCTGTTTTAGTATTTGAGTAAAATTAATGATAATGTTTCGGTTTTATTAATTAAAGTACCTAACACTCTGTTTCCATAAAACATTGATCAACAACAATAAACATAAAACACGATCTGTTTTGCCAAAATTAAATAATTAAGAGCAAGCAAAAACACACAAACCTACACAAGAAACATAATAAATCATGTCAGTCTCAGTGGTTTTATTTAAAACCGTAACACGTGTACCGAAGGAGCAAAACAATAATATTATTGTGAAACAAATGAATTTCGTCCGGTATCGCGCCGCGCCGTATGTAAACATAAAAGACGCCCGGACAGTGTGGTATACTCAAATTCATGTATAGGCTGAATTTATTACTTTTATTACGAGGAACAACAGACTATGAGAATGTACAAGGAACTGGACGAGGAAATGGAACCTTGGCAGACCCTTTCACATGCAAAGTGTTAAGGCGATTACATGAGCTAAACGCAACTTTTTTAAATACTAAAAGTATATGATTCACTGCTATAAACAAGACCAGAAAAATATATGATATTCTTCAGGATGTATGCTAGCATGATACTGTTTTGAAAACATAATACAATTAATTTGGCTCGATAAAAAGAAATCACGAACTTATCTCTAAAAATATCTTTCAAACAATAAAAAACATACTAATATGCATGCGATCATTCTGATTTTTTGGCAAATCATTTTACAAGCAATATACTAGCATGATACTGTTTCAGTTTTTCAATCCAATCAATAGTTTTTTTGTAAATCGATCGAAACCACCAATTTCGCGCTATTTGGCCCGCAGTGGCTGACGTAACGACCACTTTGTAGTGCAAGCTGATTAGAATTTTATTCTTACAGCATTTCAAACGAAGTTTGAACAACTACAGAGTTGCTAATTTAGCTCGTCTAAGCGCCTTAAAGGGGTCCGCCAGGTTTTTATTTCCTGTATTGAGAATTTCATAGTGACGGCACGGAGTCTGGGTTTTGGGTCTGGGAGTCAGAGATTAGGCAAGCCTTGGTGCTAAGTTTTTGACATCGACCGGACACAAGGTGGATGACAAGTTGACTTCCTCTCAGATTTCGATTCAAAAACAGAACTGCGGGTTTAAAATGGCCGCTTTAGTAGAACATAATATGAATCATGTTAAAAATTTAAAATGGACTTTACATTTATGACTATGAAGTCCATTTCAAGTTTTTTTTTTTTAAGTCTATTTTATTTCTGTGCTTAAAAAACTACACACCACAGTCTCGTAAAAAGAACGGGGCAGTTCTGCGGATTGCCGATATAAATTAAAACTAAGTAATCTATATCTGCTACGGGTTGTGCCCCGCGCACGCGTAAGTGTTGCTACGCCGTAGCGGATCGGCTACGAGTGCTACGAAGCGTTAGGTGACGGTCACGCGAGTTCCATAAGTTCCAAAAACTGCTCGACGCACCTAAAAAAAAGTTATCATTTCAAAAATTACACCTACGATAAATTGAACACTGCGAAGTTTGAAATGTTGAATTTCATGCTGGAAGAGGAATATTAACTGTCACAAGCTATGAAGGCATGAGCTCCGGAGCCACACTATCTCTTTATGAAATTGCAACAGACTGCGAACAGAATACTGATACTGTCGGACAACTGGTTTTAAATACTATAATTACATATTTCGATTGCAATTTTTTATTCTGTCACTTATTGTGTCTGCGGGGTGGGATTTGGAAATAGGTTTTTGTTCAATAATGGTTACAAATTGATGTGAATTTGAATTTTATTTTTTAACTATGTTGGGGTCGACTTCCAGTCTAACCGGATGCAGTTGACTACCAGTATGTTACATGGAGTGACTGCCTATCTTCCTCCACAACCCAGTTAGTACTGGGTCATGTGATACCCCTTGATAAGACTAGTTGTCAGAAATTTTGGGCCACTGGATACCTGTAACGACTGTCAGAGATCTACAAATGACAGCCGGGACTAACTGCTCAACGTGCTTTCTGCGGCACGGAGGAAGCTCGGTATGTATTGGGTAGTCACCCATCCACAGACCAACCTAAGCAAGCACGGCTTAAACTAAAGATTGACCGAGCACTGTTATTATTTAGCCACGATCATCATTGACGACCTGAATGGCGTAGTGGTAGTGAAGCTGCCTTACGTTCTTAGGGTCCTGGGTTCGAATAGCGGTAGGAGCAAACGTTTGTGTGATGAGCATTTTGTTTCCGAGTTATGTATTTTTAAATGTATACTAAATTTGTATTTACAAACAATAAAGTATATATGTAGTACATCAATTATCTGGTGTCCACGACACAAGCCTTGCTTAGTGTGGCACTAGCTGGCGCTGTGTGTGAATGTCCAGCGATATTTATTAATTTATCATATTATTTAGATAACACTATAATCCAACTTACTACAGCAATCAAACACGTAAATAAGTACATAAAAGGAAAATTCCCTCATGGAACGTACTGCAAGAAAGAAGGACCACTAAATTCTATCGGTCCTTTGAGACGAGCGATGTTCTGCTAACTGGCGTTCTTATCACTAGCTTTGTATGTAAAAGCAATTTGTTTCACGGTAGTGAGCAGGCAATGGACAGTGAATGAGTGTAAGTGTTAGTACTTAAGAGTTTATGCGAGTGTGCGTGTAAATGGTAGTTTTAGTAGGTAGTGGCACGCTATGGACCTTTGAAGTTGATAGTTTAAGCTTACAGTGATGGATGTGAG
Source organism: Xestia c-nigrum (assembly GCA_916618015.1). Lineage (NCBI taxonomy): Eukaryota > Metazoa > Arthropoda > Insecta > Lepidoptera > Noctuidae > Xestia > Xestia c-nigrum. The sequence goes on along the minus strand of OU745246.1, from coordinate 5,203,191 downwards.
GTTTTTGAGGGATTTTAGTCGAAATTGCGGTAGGGTTTTAGAAAATAGAGTCTATATAATGTCACCGTAAAATTGTCAAACACGTTATATAACAATATAACGTGTTTCTCTCTAGCGATATTGTAAACTCTCGAATCATTGTCAACTGAACATACGGATGTACATCTGCCCCCATAACCGTGACTTAGAGCACCCCCTCGTTAGGTTAGTTAGGTTCCTTTAAATCCTGCACTCGGAAATAGGGGCCTCCGTCGACTACGCTGTTTAGGGGAATATAAAGTGTTTTAAGGTTAGGTTATAATAATCGGTCTCAGGAATGGTACAATATCTTACACTATCTAGTGTCCACGACACAAGCTTTGCTTAGTGTGGCACTAGGTGACGCTGTGTGTTAATGTCCAGCGATATTTATTTATTTATTTTAACATCTTTTCATGAGAGTTGTACCACAGGGCAAGGGGGACCCCTCCTTCCCTCCAAACCGCGTAAGTTGACTACCATCGCATGCATATCACGAAAAATAATGCGTTTTGTTGTAAGCAGTATGTTCATTTGACAATATTTCGAGATTTTACAATATCGCTAGACATATTACAATATAACGTACTTGTCTATTTTACGGTGACATATACACAAAATAAAACAAAATATTAACGAATTTAAGCAACCTTTAGTCTACAAAAGTGCTGAATATTGTTTACAGACAGACACAAATCTTAACATATAAGTTGACCATTAAAATAGATATTTGTTGCTTACGGAAATGAGGCTCTAAATTATTTTACAAAGTCTTCGAAATTTATAAATGCAAAATGAAAATTCGTATTGTACTATAAAGAATACTTATATTACCTATCTCGGCAGCCAATTACTGAGCCATTGCAGGACAAAAGCGTCGTACAAAGAAGTAATTAGCATCTTAAATATTAATCAAGGCAGCATGGCCATTTCAGACTTAGATTAACAATAAGCAGGTGCAGGTTCTTCACGATATTTTCCTATACTGATTATTTTTGAGGAGCTCGTGGTCAAATAATAACAGCCGCTCGGCTGGATCTTTAGGTTAAGCCGCGCTTGCCTAGGCTGGTCCGTGGATGGGTGACCACCCATCGCATTCTGAGTTTCCTCTGTGACTCAAAAAGCACGTTAAGCTGTTGTTCCACCTGTCATTTGTAGATCTTTGACAGTCGTTACAGGGTATAGTCAGTGGCCCAAAAAGTCTGACAACCAGTCTTACCAAGTGGTATCGTATTACCCAGGACTAACTGGTCTCAGATAGGCAGTCGCTTCATGTAAAATACTGGTGTTAAGCTGCATCCGATTAGACGACCCTAATATTGTTGACAAAAAGCAACGCAGATGATGATAATTATCTATACTTAATATTATAAAGCAGAAGAGTTTGTTTGTTTGTTTTTTGTTTGTTTGTTTGGTTGAACGCGCTAATCTCAGAAACTACTGGTTCGAATTGGAAAAATCTTTTTGTGTTGGATAGTCCATTTATCGAGAAAGGCTATAGGCTGTATGTAACATCACGCTACAACTATTAGGAGCGGAGTAGGAATGAAAAATGTTGCAAAAACGGGGTTCCTTTTCCTTTCGTTTTTCTCTCCTATGTGACGCAGACGAAGTTGCGCGGGTCAGCTAGTCACTGATAAAGGTAATTAATTTTCTTAATTAATTCTCCGATGTATTGTTATCTTTCTATCTCCAAAATGTATTTCTCTTTAATTTGCGCAGTAACAACAGCTGAGGTTAACAAGAAACAGATAAATTAATATATCTGGTTAATTTCTTGTGTGTATTGCGTATCGTCTGTGGTTCAATAACGTTTGGAATGAGGAATTCTTTGATTCTTGTTTTGGCATCAGAGGAAGATGGAAACGTGTTAGTTATGACTACACGGGCTGGTTATTGTCTGTTGAAGTATGTTGGATTGCATGTTGCATTTCCTGATCTAATTTATACAGGGTGTACTCTTCACGAAGCCGTCAATCAAGCATTCTGTACATCAAACTACGAGTAAGTAACTGATGGAAAAAAATTGCTGGGAAACGACTTTTTTTTGAGGTGCTGAACAATCATGTGGTACAACTCAATGTAACGCACTCAAAACATTGTGCTGATGAGTGTGTTGGACAGTAAGTAGGTAAAGTAAGTAAGTGTTCTTAAAAAATAATTATAATTCGTATGTGACCAACCATTGTCATTTTGTGTAACGTTCCATAATTCTAATAAATACTTCTAGAACTAAAGGCCTTTTCAAAGTTGTACTTCTATACAAGTGCATAAAAGTGTCAGAACACCATAAAATAACACAAAATGGTACAACCTCACTATTTAAAGCTCTATTTAGACCCTCCATATTGCGCACGACGGAGAGCGCTCTTGAGAAAACAGCTTGCTAATGAGAACTCTACGGGACTCTACCCCGCTCTTACAGTCATTTGTTTCACTCTAGCCTCGAGTGGAACTGACACCTCTGTAATACGTAATTGTAGAGATAGTAGAGCCATACTGGTACTAGGAATATATTTTTAACCCCTGACGCAAAAACGACGGGGTGTTATAAGTTTGACGTATGTGTGTGTGTGTGTTTGTGTCTGTGGTATCGTATCGCACTAACGGATGAACCGATTTTAATTTTGATTATTTCCGTTTGAAAGGTGAATTAGTCGAGAGTGTTTGAGCTATATTTGATAAAAATCAGCACAAGATGGCCGTCGCCACAAAATGGCGGATTAGATATTTATTCACCAGCTCCCTCAATATGGGTATCAAATGAAAGGGCTTGACTAGTAGAATATTATACACTGTGATAAATTAAAAATCCAAGATGGCCACCACCACACAATGGCGAATTAACGAATTATTTTCTATTTAACTTTTAATAGATTGAGTCGAGGGTTTTTTAAATTTAAAATTTAACTTTATCTGTTAAGGTTTCATTAGAGTTACCCATGATTGGATGACATTGTTTTCACAAAGCGTTTCGTAGATTAAAATGTATTTTTGTAGTTTTATTATACCACAAATAAATAATTATAATGGCTGACAAAAAAAAATAAAAAAACGAAATAATGTTTATTTTTATCTTTAGTTTTAGGTCGAAATAATTTAATTTTGTCGGGGCTTAAAAAGGACACCGAAATTGATTGGATGGCTCTATTTGGTCCTTTTTCCCAATGTTAAGTTTTAAATAAGTAGTAGTATTTAGGTATATTGTAATTGGATATTATTGTTTCGCGACGAAAATAAATGAATACAAGTTCATTTTGAATCCGCCCCCGCGCCGATCAATTTTAACGACTTGTTAAAACATCTAGACTTCTTTAGGTCAATAATATGTAAGTAGGTAGTTTTTTGATAATTCTGTAAGTAATAAATTCTTTAAATGATGTTGATGTCCACGTCATAATCTGTTGCATAGTTAAAGAAACTACTAACCGCGTTATTCTTCTACAGACAGGATCAACATGTAAACGACTTAAGATAAGATAAGATAAGATATATTTTATTTGCTCAAAACATGTGTCACATACAATAATAAAAAGTGCATGTAGGATAAAGTAAATACAGAAAATCGTTCAGACATGTTTCGCCACATACATGGCGTGCAAATGTTTTAAAATTGGAAAATTGAGGTTTTTAATATATCATTTCAGTCAGTGGAATTGAAATTAATGGAAAATACTAAATGTCTAAGCTAAACATTACAAAAAACATACAAGTGATTTTACCCGCGTCTGTAAAAAAATAAAACAAATTGCAACTAGTAATAAAATCTCAAAATGATACCTGTCAAAAAGTAAAAGATTAAAAATCAAAATTAAAAAAGCAAATAAAAATAAATGTCAACAAATTATACAAATCAGACTTAATTACCATAATCTATCGACCTACACTACCGGTATTTGAAACTGAACCACCAGTCGTTCAGTAAATAATGTGAGACGAACGCACATTCTTCAGACTGTCTATCTAACCTAAGAGAAGTAAAATATTTGCGGTATTAAGTCTAGATACCAGCGTACCTTCAAAATACCGCAAAATAATTCAATACCTGGCGGACGCGGCACCAATTCATAAATCTTCATTTGTGAATTCTTCGCACTTAGGAGCGTTTGAACTCGGGAGAGTAACTCGTATACTGAGTGCTGGAATAGCAGCACTATAAAAAGTATTACAGCAACAGAACAAAACGTACTACAACGCCATCTATGACGCAAATAAAGAACTGTCATCAAAATTCTGAATCGTATAAGTAATCCACAACTACAAAACACGTATTTTACATATTTTGACAATAGTATTTTGAGAGACTCCACTCTGTACACCAAATACCAAACCTTAAGATATAGACTGTCTCATTTGCGGTTCACTAGCAACCACACCATGTTACATAGTTTTAGGTAATATTTGAAGGCACTTGGAACATGTCTTGTGTGTAATTAATTGTATATAGTATACAGGGTTATTTGTAAAACACCAACAACCTCGCAGGAATAGATTACTGACATCTTAAACAACAACATTTGTTCTACGACTTTTCCGAAAACAGACAAAAAAATATCATCTCTCCATACATATGTCCGAACAGTTTTCCCAAAAGTCGTAGAACAAATGTTGTTGTTTATGATGTTAGTAATCTACTCCTGCGAGGTTGTTGGTGTTTTACAAATAACCCTGTATACCTGTTCACGTAATATCTAGATAATAAACAACTTTATATTTATAAAATCATCATCATTTTAGCCGAAAGACGTCCACTGCTGTGTCGCCACATTGCCCGATCCCGTGCGACTCGCATCCAGTGGATTCCCACAACCTTCACCAAGGCATCGGTCCACATAGTGGGAGGGTTACCATTATATCCTAATCCAAAAAAAAAACTTTACAAATTAAGAGCCAAGACTGCTCACCCTCAATGTAAACGCACCTTCAGAAGTACGGTCTTACTGTGAGAGCTAACATTACAAGTTAGTCTCAAGAGTATTCATATACATTACATTCGTTATAAGTTCTCGGGAAACAACGGTCTGGAAAGTAATTCATTTATTAAATTACTTAGGGCCTGTTTCTCCACCTACGATTAAGTTCCCGTTAACTTAATAGGTAGATAATTTCAAATTAATAGGCTAGTTTCCACCATCAATAAATTACAAATCTAGTTAGTCCGTCAGTTAGAGTATTAGAAAATAATGGACACGTATTTTTTGTTTTTGTAATTCAACGAATATTGACAAAGATAAAACGCATCAAAACTCGGGAGTGGGGGCTCGTGACGTCAGAACTCACTGAGAATGATACCAAACAGTGACGTATTGGGAATTTGAAAAGCGTCGTATCTTCGTCAATTTTGGTTTATGTGACAAAAGAAAAAATACGGTTCAAATCTTTTTTGATAATCTAAGTGACGGACTTATTAGATTTTTTCAGACATAAAACCTATAATAATGTTCCATTTTTTTAATTTTTATTACGACATCGGGAAATAGGCCCTCAGTGATATAAGTGTCTGTATTAAATTCACAGCCAAGGTATTCTATTGAATAACTGTCGATTTTTAATTCGAGAAAAAGATTTATGATTACAAATCATAAACTATTTTATCATACCTGAAATACATGTACTTTTTGTATATTTTCTTTTCCATTCATTTATCGTTAATTTCCGCTAACAGTAACGCCATACATTTCCATTTGTAGTTTTATATTGTGTGTTTTTCTATTGTATGTGTTCAAAAATGTATTCTATAATGTTTGTCTTATAGCATCGTATTGGAATAGTCTGTAAGGATGTTATAATTGGTGTAAATAAATAAATAATAATAAATAAATTTCTCATTTAAATGGTCGATTCCTTTCTATTTCAGCAGCCTTGAACAGACTCTCTAATTAAATTGAAATATCACACAAGAAGAAACCTACAATTCAGCAAAGTCTAACAAGAGGGTAATACATTAAAATGGGTGTAAAAGGATTCCAATAGCGAAGCCAAAAGCCACTTGCTAATCCTTATATATCATTGCGTTCTTCCTAAGAGCCTTCTAGTTACGGAGAAGTTGGCGGTCAAACTTATTCACACATTTTTCAAATAAGTACAAGTTTATAATGTTACAGCTTTACTTTTAATTTTAATTTAAATTGTGATACCTCTACGACCCCCGTACTATTCAATGCATTAGTCAGCACAATGTTTATTTATTTATGTACACACAAAAATACTTAACAGGACATAACATTAAGATAAAAGAGCACAAAGGTACTGCTTACTTCATAAGAAATCTCTTCCAGCAGACCTGCGAGAGGAAAGTTGGATTAGAAATGTAGACACAGTGTGTACAAAACGAAACGAAACGAATATTTTCCTAGCAATATTTTTTGCGTACCTAGAGTTAGTTAGTTAGTTTGATGCACAGAATGCGTGTTTGACGGCTTCGTAAAAAGTTCATTTTCATCTTGTAAGCACTGCTTCACTCCTCACATTTATACTTTTATTTTCATCCGAATTGCTAATCCAACATCAAATTTTAATACCGACAATTTCAATACGACTTCGCTCTGTAACTCACTTAACCCGTGACGGAAACACGTTCGCAAAAAACATAACTCAGTTTTCACATTCACGTTCGTTTAGCGAGTCGACTAATGTGCGGAAATGCGTGTCGTATTCAACGTGTTTCGTTTAGCGTGACCCAGTAACAGGCGTGTTCGCAAGCTGGCAGCGGGAAATATTACTGCAGCGTATGAGAACGGATGTTGTTATGAAAATTTTATTCTGACTACGTAGTTATACGGTACACTTTGATAAATTACTCTGTGTTTTAGGTGAGTTGTGTGTGAAAGCTTCGACCAAATGGTGGTCAAGGTTAAACCAAAAAGATTCGGGTAGACCAAAAGTGCGTTGAGTTGACGATTAATCGCAGAAACATCTGCAAGAGGGTTGCACTGAACCAGGAAATATAGCAGATAAAAAGAAAGGCCTATACCCCGCAGCATTCGAAATTAGGGCGAGGAAGGAACATGGATGGGTTTTAGTCAGTAAGAGTCTGACAGTCCCTCCCGCTCCGCCCAGAGTGGGAAAAGTCATTTGATGATTTCCCATCGCAAAAAAAAAGGCATTCGAAATTGGGGAGACTGTACTAGCTGAAAAATAACAAAAACAAACGAAAATCAAATTAATCTAATTGGGGGCGTCAGCCACAGGTGCCTCGACCACTGGGGGCTATACCACGGACCCGAATTAGTCAGGCTCTATTAAAACAATTATGGTGATCTTAACGTAACAGTACAATTCCAAATGTCAAGATCCCGGAAATTTCCTAGGTAATTACGTACGGAAAACCACTGAATCCCGATTTGCAAAACAAGAAAGTGGCTCAAATGCAAAGGTAAACGCAATACGATAGTAGTAACTATATCTACATATATAATGATTTAACCTTCTTGTTCAAGAGTGGAACTAGAAGGTCGAGGCAGTCGTTATAGGTAGTCAGTGGCCCAAAAACTCTGACAACCAGGCTTACCAAGTGGTATCGTATTACCCAGTATTAACTGGGTTGTGCAGGTCAGACAGGCAGTCGCTCCATGTAGTTTTATAGTATTTAGCTGCATCCGGTTAGACTGGAAGCCGACCCCAGCATAGTTGGGAAAAGGCTGGGTAGCTGATGTTTAAGAGTGGGACATATGCGTACTCAATACCGCATTTTCTACCAGTCAACCTATGGGTCAAATAGGACAGCATTGTGAGAACCAAAAAAGAAAATACCATATTTCACATAACCTAGTTATACGCAAGTGACATTAAATTAAAAATTTAAAAAACTCCCGACACATAGGGTTGTAATTTTTTGGTACGTATTATTTTTTAAAGAAATTCCTTAACGCGTCTATCACATGAAACCTTTACACCCGTAGGTGTCAAGCACTTTTGATTGATACCCATATTGAGGAAGTTGTGAAAAAAATGTAATTACCCTTTTGTAGTGGTGGCCATCTTGTATTTGAAATTTATATTAGTGCATAGTGTTCTAATTATAACATATTGATGGAGTTGTTGAATAAATATGTAATCTGACATTTTGTGGCGGCGGCCATCTTGGACTGATTTTTATAAAACATAGCTAAGAACACCGACTAATTCACCTTTCAAACAAAAAAAAAACAAAATCAAAATCGGAGCATCCGAGCTGCTACGATGCCACAGACAGACGCACATACATACACACACACAGACAAGTCAAACTTATAACACCCCGTCGTTTTTGCGTCGGGGGTTAAAAATTAATTGCTTCAGAAACGAAGCAATAAATTAAACGCTGTTTCTTTTTTCATGACGTTGTAAAAGGCACGGGGTGAAACTCATTCAACCCTCCGGTTTCGGGTCAGCGTGTTTGCAACAGCGAGCGGTCGGCGAAAAATCCCTGTACTTTCGAGTTCCTATTTGTTTTGAAACTTCCGGACAGTGGTTCAGAGGAATTTTGTTTTCACGTTGTTTCGTTTTATAAAGGTTTTACGTCGGCTGTGCGACATCACTGATTGGGGAAAGTTTTGGGGATTACTTTTAAACAATTGAAAAGTAACTTTTATTTAACAGTTTTCTGTATTTTCCTTCTTAACAACAACATCTGGAAAGAGGATTTTAATTAATCCTACTGTGTAGTACTGTTATGGTGTGGTATGTATAATGCCTAATGTTACTGAAGGTTTCAGAAGTTGCCAATATGGTCATGATCAGCTTAGCCTTTTCCTAATGATGTACATACTGTCTAACCGGATGCAGCTGAATACCAGTATTTTATATGTCGCGACTGCCTATCTGACCCCCTTGTTTACTGTACCCCTTGCTAAGACAAGTTGGCAATATGGTATTGTCATAAAAAAAGGATGCTGCCCACTTAAGCTTGAAAAAAGCAAATCATGTTTATGTAATAACAAAGAAAAACCTTAAATCACATACTATAGCTTAAGCAAGCCTTACACGTGCCGAGATTTTTCTCTAAATCACGGAGAAAGCAGGGATATTGTGGCTTTTACACTGCAGTAAATCTTGCACCCCTTTTAACGTCATACCTCCCGCGTGTTAATAGCCGATTACTTTCCCTCACAATTCTTTTATTAAGACCTCTTTGTACACCTTATTATTGGGGCGTAGTGACGTGTTACGCCGTGACCCCATTTAAAGGAGTGTCACGCTGAGTTTTACGCGCGTGACACGAATACGCAGGGGTTGAAATCGAGCATTGGAGGGTTATAGTGTTGTTTTATTGATGTTAATGCGATGTTGAGTAATCGTGAAAGATTTCCTTGATTTGGTGTTGTTTTCAATCTTCCTGTATTTTTTTGGGAGATTAGTTGATGGATATGTTAGTCTTCGAGGTGTATTTAATATTAAATACAAGTGCACAGTGCCTAGTTAGTTCCAAGGTAGCTCCCCTTACTGCCCCGTTTACCGTTTCCACCCTGTATACCCCAGTTAATAAGGCCGTGATTAGAAGTCTACCGGACAACTCAGAAAAGTTAAAAAAAAACTAAGAACTATAAAAAAATACCGACTTATCAGACACAAAATATAGAAAAAAAAAATAGCTTAATGTCGGAGACTTTTATTTTGTTCGATTTCGTTTTTGCGTCATGATGTAAAGTGGATCATCTAAGACAAGAACGTGCGAAAAAAGGTAATCAAGCTCCACACTCGACCGACGCTCAACAAAGTAATCTCAGGACGGTTCCGTATTGTCCATTTGTGGGATACAGAACCCTAAAATTAAAACAAATGTTGAAAGCATTGTAGTACTAGTACCTATGATTCAGATTTTTTGGAATAACCTGGTTGAGGAGATAGTTCGCATATATAATACACTAGCTTTTGCCCGCGGCTTCGCTCGCGTAGAATTTGGTCTGCCACATTAAGTTACGTGACATTTTTTTTTAAATACTGATATTTTTTTAATGTACCTTCACATCGTACATCCCAGATTTCTAACTTCAAAATTAGTTTCCATACAATCTTTGAACTCCTTAGCGTTAGGCGCTCCGTTCAAGTCAATCATATCGTGATAACTTTTAAACTATTCGGCCAAATTACTTAGTGTGAAAGGCAAAGTTTATCTAAATTAAATACTTAATGCGAGAAATGTATTCATTTTGATAAGAGTTTGATAATTATATACTAAATGTGCATTGTAAAATAGTACCAAATTTAATTAGATTTATGGTTCACAATTTTGGTTGTACTGGCTTGCACATAAAAGGCAGATATATGCGGTCGCGGACTTTTATTTAGATCTACTTAAGACAAACAATCCTGCGGTACATCATCTTTATGTAACTCCATTGGTTTAGGCAGCGCTCGCCAAGATAGCTCTCAGATGGAAGATTTTTTACCGACTTAATTGACACGTATCGTTATATTATGACCAAAACTACATAAAATCATTATAAATTGTAGCCTATGTGTTATTCTGATGAATAACCTATATTACTGTAAAGTTTCATTCAAATCCGTTCAGTAGTTTTTTCGTGAAAGAGTAACAAACATACATCCATCCTCACAAACTTTCGCATTTATAATATTAGTAGGATAGGATAGGAAGTAGGAAGTAGGATAGGATTGGTGCATCGACAGTCTTGGAAGAAACACCTTGATAAGCGTTGCCGTTGGTTACTGAGTGAATATTATTTTCCTGTGTCGTCAACCGTGTGCATAAATAACAAAATAAATTCATCTTTTTTGTAACATTCACGGGAGCAACACGCATCAACGGACATCACAGTGCTGTGAGTGAAGGTGGCAATTTTATATTTCCGCACTCGATGTGATAAATGAAAAAAAACCACACGTCTGAAATACATTGCTTGTTGGATCTAGTCGTAGTGCAATAACAAGTATTTTCGAAGAAGTGTATTGAAAATACATTTTCGTAATCACAAAGTGAAATAATGGAAACTGTGCAAGTGAATTCCACCATGTCTGCTAACAACTCATTGGTGCACGGTACTACAGAGATTTATCCTAATGACGAAATATTTCTAGCTGTCAACAAAATTTTGTACTATATTTCCTGTACGGTGACCTCCGCGACATTGGTATACGGAGTGACGTCCTGGTCTTTCTTACCAAAGTTTCGTAACTACAGAAACTATGTGCTTCTCAACGCAATATTAGTGAACATTTTCAATATTCAATTGTATTTTTGACGTGACAACGTCTTATAAATTGGTTTGCCGGGTGACACTTCAAGAAACTGCGTTACGCTCCGCTCACGTTATGCGCTCACAATGAGAGCGAGTGAGAGGCACGCGTCCCTTCCACTCGGGCATGGTTAGCCCGCCTAAGAGCGAGAGAGACAGACATAAAAAGTGAAAGGCACGCGTCCCTTCCACTCGAGCACAGTTAGCCCGCCTAAGAGCGAGAGAGACAGAGCGAGAGAGAGAGAGTGAGAGAGATAGGTATGTATGTGTAAAGGTAAAAATAAATTTTTGTTAATATGAAATTCAGTGCGAGATTCTTTGTATAAATTAATGTTTTAAATATAATTCTTTGTATAAATAAATGTTTTAAATTGTTACTATTATTTCATCCTTCTTCCTACTATACGAATGAATATTCACATTAAAATTATTTTACCACTCAAAGTCGTTGTCACGTAAAACTTTCGCCCGTATACCGACTTTACAGGCAACCAATTTTCACTATCCATGATTCGATAATATGGGGGCTGTTATAATAACTATTGGTTTAAATTATTTATTCATAACTAAGATTTTCTGGCTGATTGTAATATGTCACATGTTTTACACAGATATTGTAAAAGTTTTTAACGGACATTGCCGCCGGAAATATTTAAATAGTGCCTTGTTTGGTTGGGGTGCACCTTTGCATACCTGAAAGCTGTTGTTGGCGTTGTTGATGCTGCACTCTGCGAAGGTGGCGTCTTCGAGCTCGTACTCGTCCCACAGCTGGCTCTGTAACAATGATAATAATAATATAATCTTAATTACTATTATAAAGTTTGGACGGATGTATATTTGTAACTGAATCTCGCCAGAACGGCTGAATAGATATGCATGATTTGTAGCACAGAGATAAAGGTATCGTCTTGATACTTTTTAGACAATATTCGTACTCTGGGTCAATATTTGTTTCAGAGTAAGAAAGAGGTCAAACTACTTGTTTTCCCGAAAATATTGCACTTTTGAATTTTCTACCAAACGAAAACATTTGAAATATTTTAAAGAAATGTAACCCGAATCAAATTAATGATAACCAGACCTTTGTTATAAATCAAAACCACCTACAATTGTTACTAAATAACTCCAGTAACAAGCGAAGTTAGAATTTTGTCTTTCTCTCTTGTATTTTTTCGGCACCAAATAGGACAGAATTTTAATAAAAGATTGTTTGACAATGCCTATCTCGCTTTTTTGTATCCTGTATAGTATTAAATACCGACTACATTTAAACACAGTTTTCGAATTCTTGTAGTTTGTTTTAAGAATGCCTTTGAAAAGTTAAAGACCTTTTTTTTAATGAAAAAGGGCAACTCTTCTTTGTTTTTCGTAAGATCCTTTTCAATTTCAAAGAAATAATATTTACGTAAAATTTTATCTTGAATGTCAACATGGATCCGGTTACTACATAGACGGAAAAATACTATAGCTTCCCAAACTGAAATGAATAGGAGCGAATTTTTGGGTATCGAATTTTGAATTTCGAAATAGAAGGAATTGAAATAATATATACATCCAGTGTGTAAACAGACCCTTCATGAAGCCGTCAAGCATTCTGTACATCAAACTAAGTAACTCTACGCATTTTTTTTCCTGAGAAACGATTATGCGGAGCATGAGTATTTCATACAAAGATAATACCAAAATAAATTGTAAATCATACATATTCTTAAGGTAATGTGTATTTATTTCGATTGGATTACAGAATAATTATCTATGTTCCCAAACATATATTTTGAAAAGACGAGATATGAGGAATTTAAAATTCCTATAGAAAACTTATTTTTCTCGTAACTCTTGTTTAAATCAATATCCAGTTTGTAATACCAAAATGATTTGTAAATCAAACATATTCTTAAGGTAGTGTGTGTTTATTTCGATTGCATTACAGAATAATTATCTATGATCCGAAACATATATTTTGAAAGGACAGTGATATAAAGACGAGATATGAGGAATTTAAAATTCCTATAGAAGCATCTTACCATTTTTATCGTATTTTTCGCCAAAATGACAAAAAAAAATCATGCGGTCTGCAACTAAAGTAGAATGCTAAGATATATGTATAAATTCTTCAGTGAATACACGCGCAACGATATAAATATACTTCCAAGATAAACTGATCTCTCATATCCCGAAAAACCTTTTGCAATAAATAAAGCAGTAGCAGATCAGTTTATGCTGGAGTTGTTCTCACTATTTTAATATGAATGGTTTTCTTTCTGAAAAAAAACAGAAACGAAATAATAGTAAACAAGTAATACTACTAAGCAATAAACACATACACACCAAATAATACAAACCAATCACTTCGTATGGAACATACAATATAGGTACTCGGTTGACAGACAAGTCAACTTCGCTGCCACAATGAAAATGATACGCCCACGTATCTTATATGGTTAATAAAGATACAGATAAGGGCAGAAAATCCATGCATATTGGCTCTTAGGGAACATTCGAGTGAGTTTTTAAGCTTTCAAGTGAGGTAATACTTAAGTATCTACGTCTGGAGTGAGCACCACAAATGTATATGATAAAAATAGGGCATGGCATAAAATATACACATAGACACATTTTATTCTTATTTTCTATTATTATATATTTTGTATACTATATTTGGAATGGTAAGTAACAGCCGCTCGGGCCGATTTTTAGGTTAAGCCGTGCTTACCTAGGCTGGTCTGTGGATGGGTGACCATCCTAACATTCCGAGTTTCCTCCGTGCCTTGGAAAGCAGTTAAGCTGGTCCCGGCTATCATTTGTCCATCTTTGATAGTCGTTACAGATAGTCAGTGGCCCAAAAAGTCTGACAACCAGTCTTACCAAGTGGTATCGTATTACCCAGTATTAACTGGGTTGTAGAGGTCAGATAGGCAGTCGCTCCATGTAAAATACTGATATTCAGCTGCATACGGTTAGATTGCAAGCCGACCCCAACATAGTTGGGAAAAGGCTAGGCCGGTGATGATTTGGAATGATAAGTAAACTCATAAACTAAGCCCCAGAAAACCGTTGCAATATTTTGACTTTGGGTAATTTTAAAATATTTAAAATGACTTTTGTCAATCGTCCAAATTAATTTTGTCAATTGTTTTTGTATACTCTCTATTCTGCAGCACTATACCTAAGTGGTTATATGCACATGCCAAACACAAATGTAATGTACACTGCTCGCAACAGTGCATCCTCAGACTCGAGTATATTGGACGTATTACATTTCGCTTGTGTAAAACGAAGCGTGAATTTGTCCAAAATATATTGCCTTCGAGTATTTCAGGTCGAGGTCTTATACGTATGTGAAGTCTACCTTCAAAACTCGAGGTCCCAGTTAAAGTGTCATTCTATATCAAAAACGAAGGCAGAAAAGTCAAAAGTGTAGCATAGTGCCATATGCTACCAAAAGTCTGGCAGGTTGACAAAAGCGTAGCATATTGACATATGCTTGATCGACAAAAGTGTAGCATAAGACAAGTAAGCTTTTGGCAATCTTGTTGAAAGACATTCTAGAAATACAAAACCCTGTGATCTATTGCCATAATATTTTGTGTGGTCCTCAGCGCTAAGTTATTTTCACATACACTAGTTTTTTCATTTCCCCTTATTAACCTTCTGTTTCCTTTTCCAAAGGAATCTACGAATGAATATGCTACCGACACAGTCGTTTGATTGCGCCGCCTGCGTATCGGTCCCGCGTGTGTCATGATACGCCGCGTACTCTTAAACGAATCTGACACTTCTCGAACAGGTCCCCGATGTGTTTAATGTTTTAATTATTTGAGATACAATTTAAAGGAGCCCAGTGTAACACAAAGGTGCGTTTGCTATAAAAGTTATTCAATCTGAAATGACAATTTGAGGTTTACCGATTTGTGTGAAAATGTACTGCTATTAAAGAAATAAAGGCTAGAAAAATGAATTGTGAGAAAAGGCAGTCCAAAAACCAACATTTTAAGAGATAAAGGTGTCCAGCAACCAACACTGGGTACGTGTTGTGGATTATGGAAATGGGACTGGGCGGGTCGCATTTCCAGGATGGATCAGACAAGGACAGACGCCAGAATCATCACACAGTGGATGCCTGAAGACGGTCGTCTTCAAAGAGGCAGGCCCAAAAAACGCTGATGAGACGATTTAGACTCGTTCCTGACTGACTGCCCAGCGAGAGAACTGGAAAGTATTGGGGGAGGGCTGTGACAGCAGTGAGACAGAATAAGCTAAATAAAACACTTAGCCATACTCACGGCAAATAATGCCTTAGGGATTACACCTCTTGTTTGCAAAAATACATTCATATACGCACAGGTAATCACACCTACGCTACCCCAAAGGGTTTTCCCATAGGACGCTATTACAAATCGAAGCGTGTTAGCAATTTCCTTTCCAACTGGTCATTAAAATGGTTACTCAGAGGACGAACGTCTGCTGAAGTTATACGGGATACAAATTCGGACGAATAGAACCAGGGTATACATTGAAAAATGGCATTGGCTTATCTTTTACTAGCTGGTACTTCACCCGCATGAAAGTCTGAATGTTTTAAGCGCAAGCTTCACTGCCAGTCAGCTAGCGAGTGAGCCGAGCGAGCCTCTTTTTATACGTTACGGCTCTTTCGGTAGTTCGCGGTGTGAACCTAAGTATGAAAAGAAAGGGAACGATGCCTCGCCCAGCTCGCTCGCAAGGTGGCTGGCGCCCTGGCGGTGAGTGCTTTGCACTGTACCATTGTTACACTGTACCATCGTTACACTGTACCATCGTTACACTGTACCATTGTTAAACTTTACCATTGTTACACTGTACTGTACAGGAATAAAAGTTCTAATTCAGCGGGAAAATATCAAAATATGAAAAGGTTATTTTGATATTTTCACGTTTGCAATAAATGTATTTACTATGCATGCATACGACTTCTTATGCATTTTTTTCAATGGTAAAATGAAAATTTGTGATGAGTTTTTGGAAGTAGCGGGTGTTTCCAAGAAGCTCAATTTATTTAAATTCACACTTTCCTACTATTACAATAAATGCGAAAGTTACTCGGTCGGCCTGCCTCCCACGTCCTCACGTCCCACTGGCTGCAGGGATTTTGATGATAGACAATGAAATGTGTTATAATATGGGACAATTATTATCCTGGTTTTAGGATTGCGTGCTGTGGGACAATACCCAAGAAGCGGAAAAAAATAACAAAATAAACTGTTCAGAAATACTTATGTATCAGATTCATGCGAATTATTCAAACTATCATTTGAGCATAAAGATAATAAAAACACGGGCTTTATAAAACGCACTAAAAAGTATCCTTGGTCTTAGTCTTTGGGGCCCGAGGAGGCGGCGCATAGTGTTCCACACGCACATCTCTCTAGACTTACGGAGGAGTTTAACACCTTAATCCCGCGTCCCGGCACGATACCCGGAGGTCAAGCGGACCACTCCGGGTCAGCAGAAGTCGCATTAGATCTTGCTGCCTCCCGTCACGAGTGTGCGAGGGAACACCGGTGTGGTTTTATTCAGTACGAGCCTGACAGACCCCTCCACTCTCACCAGGGCGGAGGACATTCATTGGAAATTTCCACACGGGAAAAAAAATGATCTTGGTGTTTTTGTGGGCAAATTTTTTATCATTATCCGTTCTGCTGTATAGGCGCGAAAATCTAAACTACTCGCAGTATTACAAAGAAAGAAAAGAAGAAAGAAAGATTTGATTTTTTATTTGTTTGCTACGATTTAACTCAAGAACTACTCAACAGATTTTGAAGATCCTTTCACCATTAGCAAGTTACATCATTGACAAGTAACATAGGCTATAAATTGTATTGATTTTCGAGAACAAAGTTGCGGACGAAGTGCTAGTGTAATATACGAACAGTCAGGATTACCTACTTGTTTACATCCCGAATGTTAACTGTGACGTTTAATAAATGAGTTATGCGTGCTGTGGTGGGGGATCCGCGTTGGAGGGAGCGAGGGGCGATGCGACGCGCCCAGTCTAGTACGAGCGTCCTTAGGGACAGCACGCCTAATCCAGTAATATTGGAAACTGTGTTTTATTGTACAACCCTGAACAAAGACACCACCCTGATATACGGTGGCTTTACCCCAAACCCTAACTAGCGTCGGAGTGAACACCACATTAACTAACTAACACTTACGACCGAAGATTTACTCGGCAAATAAAAAACCGTGTGTTGAAAAAGCCTTACCATTACCTCCTAGTTGTTCGTACAATGATACTTAGACATTTCATTGCCCTAAATTAAATTCTAAATGAAATGACACCACCAGTCCAAAAGTATTATAATCTCGAGAATTCCCCTGCGTGTCGTTATACGCAAATTGTGTCTGTTTTTATAATATGCTTCTGTGATGGGACTTCAGAATGTACTGTTATTGCTTCAGCAAATTGTAGTACACAGTTAGGTTTGGTTTATGATGACGATGTGCCAGACATTAAAAACTTTGTAATTGTCTAGGTGAAAGGGGCTAGGGTTTAAAACAGGTCAAAAAATTGACGCTGTATAAAATCAGCGTAATTTAAAAAAAACCACCGATATTTGTTGCTTTTTTGTTGCTATTTAGTAGCTAAAAACTTCTTTTTTTTGCTCCAATCGATCGCGAATAATCGGCAATAACGCTAACTTTTCAATAAGATAGAGTGGAAATCATTGGATGAGGAATGACTGATCAAGCGAATAGGGGTCAATAAAATTTGATGCGAAAAAAAAAAATTTTTTTGTTAATTATGGCAATATAATGTCCACGCCAGCTTAACTCCTGGTTAAAATGGCATATAAAACAAGGGGGAATTTTTTACTGCACCTCTATTAAGAAATTTAAGCAAACAAAATTTCTCCACTAATAACCTACTGCATATCAAATAAATGACTGTACTACAAATTAACTACTTGATTACCTAAACATGTTGTACTAAAAAATGTTTAAAATACATCAAAATCTTTTTTATCTATATCTAAATTAACTGATTGCTCATATCTTCACGTAGCAGTAATTATAGCAATTACAAACAATCTTCCACCATTTTGCAAACTTATCCAACTAATTTTGAAGGATCTTATGTAGGCTTATAATTGTAAATTAACTAGCTTCGATCTTCATGTTGCAGTAATTAAAACAATTACAAATAATTTAGCAAGTTTATCCATCAAGGTACCTTATTAAAATCACGAGTTATTAAAAGAAAATTAGACGCTGGTTTAGGTAACGAAATTTTAAACCTGTTTTTTGAGCAGGCATTTAGAAATAAATAGATACTGTTAGACATCTATTATTTTAAAAACCCCATTACATACCGAGTTTGCTCCGTGCCTCGGAAAGTACGTTAAGCCGTGGGTTCCAGCAGTCATTTGTAGATCTTTGATAGTCGTTACAAGTAGTCTGTAACCCGAAACTCAGACAACCAGTCATACCAAGTCTTACCAAGTACTAACTGGGTTGTTGATGTCAGATAGGCAGTCGCTCCATGCATAATACTGGGATTCAGCTTCATCCAGTAAGACTGAAAGCCGACCTCAACACAGTCGAGAAAAGGATCTTATGTTAATTGTTTTGATACTATTTCGTGAAAAGTAAAAACTTTAATCAGTAAAACCGGAACGGGCACATTATGAACCAACTACTAACGGACTCTGATCAATCATTCAGTATACTATCTATACGTGTGTTCTATGTTTTGAGCGGTTTCACAAATTAGTCCCTACTAACAAGACCGAGCCTTCAATTGGTTGCGTTTACTGCGTATTTGTATCGTGCAAATATTGACCCATTTCCGTAGTGCAAAGCTAATCGTTCAGCCGCTGTAGTGCTGCGCTAAATCACTCCGAATGTTCAAGCGACTATTCAGCGCAAAATCCAAAGCAAGTTTCATTTAATCGCCGCTTCACTCTATAAACATTAATCCGTATACTAGCGTCTTTAGTCCAAACTCCAAGTTCTGATTAGCTTCCGAAGAAGGAAGTGCCGTCAAACTTGTACTTTGTGAAGTTTGCCCCATATTAGTCTTAGCTAACTAGTTTGCGCGGTTAGCGGGTAACTCAGGCAGGGCATCTATTCGATCCTCTCCCAACATTGCCCGGGTCATCGAAATAAACAGGGGATAGATTTGATCCCTTATTTAGTGGAAGTTTTAGGGACATTAGAACTTAATTCTGTTGGTCCCGGTTGTCAATTGTGGCTTCAAAAGTTTGACAACCAGTCTTACCAAGGGGTATCCGTATTACCCAGTACTAACTGGGTTGTCTAGGTCAGACAGGCAGCCGCTCCATGTAAAATACTGTTATTCAGCTGCATCCCGTTGGACTGGAAGCCGACACCAACATAGTTGGGAAAAGGCTAGGTAGATGATGATGAAAACTTAATTTTAGACAACCTTCCAAGAAAGGTTTTTATGAAATATAATTATTTATTGTGTGGATATTACTTGTCTCTTTTTGGCACTAAATTGAAAAAGTCCCCGGTGGCAATAGATTGGGATAAGTGGAAGAAGGAAGAAAGGCTTTTGCAGTAATATGGCGACTCTAAGGACCAATAAAAAAAGGTGATTCTACGGACTTTTATGAAAGTCGTTAAAAATAACAATATTAAGGTTGATAATATGACAAAATAAATTGAATATTAAAGCGCCATAATGGAATATAAGTAAAGGAGACCCAGTTGGGCGCCTATTTGTTAAAATAACACGGTTTGTGGGTACGACTGTGAGACGATCCACTTTACGAATTTAATTGAGTAATTTGTATGAAAAATGTGATATTTTAGATGATAAATGGTTTTCAATGTTGGTTGGTAAAAATCTGCCATTAAATAAAATTCTTGCAGAATCATTGACTCGTCAAGATTTGACGTGGCACAGCTCTGTTCGGTCCTTTTCGTAAAACATGCGTGATATAATGTCATGTCAGGGTTTTAATGTTTTTTTTAATCAGTTCCCACCCGGAGATATATCCAATATTTGCGGGTGAAGGCAATAGGGTCGGCCCATTCCCTATTACATGAGATTTTAACAAAACATAATTGGCGAAGTAGAGAGTAGAATAGCTAGACGTCTAAACCAAACCCAAGAAAATACAGGTGTTAAGTTTAAGTTACAAAATTGAAGTGTAATTCCAACACAAACTAGGGCATTACAAATTCATAACATAAATTAACACGTATTAAATTTCTAGCTGATATTGAGAACTAAGTTCTAATTGGATTCTGTCAGAGCCAGTCGGATGAAACTTCATCAGAAGTGGGAAGCAATTGAAAGTGTTCGTGCAGTTTACGTTATAATGTAAAAATACTTATTAAATAATCTACTTTTACTATTTTTTCACTGTTTCATTGAGTAACTGAAAAAATGGAGAATTCATTACGAACAGTAAGTTGTGGAATCGTACCCAACTAGGCGCATTATTTTTTGTAATTTATTTCATCACCACTGCTTGCGAAACGGTGAAAGAAAACATCGTGAGGACACCGGCATGTCCTAGAAACAAAAATTCGAAGACATGCGTCATCTTCCAAGGATCTGTGAATAGCGTTTTGACAGTTCTTCGGTTCGGATATGAGATAGTCGAATACGGATCCTTACCGACACGGAAACGTATCGAATGGTTGTGAATAAGGGGCCTGGTCGGAACAAATATAAATCAATAACAATGGGAATCATCGACATAAAGAAGAAGAAGAAGTTTTGTTCAAAATAGCAAACGATAATGCGACGAGTCCGAACCTAAGGGACCTTCCCTTAGGTACGGACTCCACCAAAGCGGAGAGAAGGTTTGTATGATTCGACCAAACACAGGAGACGCGAAAACCACTATCTCTATTTTAACTAATGTGATTGGTCGGTTTCCGAAGTCTATTCTCCGCTCCACTCGACTCCAGTCCGAGCCTTAGTGTTGTTTTCTCAACGACCAGAACCGTATATCACAACCCTAACTTTAAAGAATCTCCTCTCATCTGTTACCTCGAACCCATCTCAGGAGTATAAAACTTCAACGAAAACTATCACAACTTGGAAGGTGAGGGGTGTGAAACTACAAGTAGGTCGTGGTAAATCATCCGGCGGCAATTTGTGCTGAAACTGGGGTTGGAACATCGCCAGACCGCGGGCGGTTCAAGGAGACGAAAAGTGCAAGGTTTGGTGATAAATGAAGCAACAACTAACTTGTTGTTGTATTAACGGTCGCCAGAGCGGGGTTAAGAAATGACAATAACTCTTAAAATAATTCGTTTTGAGTCTATATTTTGACATCATTTTGTAGGTTGACTCAAATACTTCTCATCATCATCATTTCAGCCGAAAGACGTTCACTGCTGGACATAGGCCTCCCCCAAGTGTCGCCACATTGACCGGTCCCGTGCGACTCGCATCCAACGGATTCCTGCAACCTTCACCAGGTCATCGGTCCACCTAATGGGAGATCTTCCAACGCATCGTCTTCCAGTTCGCGGTCGCCACTTCAAAACTTTTCGGCCCCACCGGGAATCCGTTCTGCAAGCAATGTGCCCTGCCCACTGTGACATAAGTTTGAAAATTCAAATACTTCTCATTTAACATAAAAACATACTTACGCAACATTCCTGGGCTATTTTTGCGCTATAGTAGAAAATGTAAAAAGAAAAAGTAATTTTATGTGAAATTTCGTTTTTTTATACTTTTTAGACTCTTTTTGCTTAATAATAATAAATGAAGGAAGGGACGGTTGACGTGCGTCGGGCATGCCACTGTCCGGGTGAGTCCATCAGACATATTATTTCTGGTTGTTCTCGTCTGGCTAACGGCGAGTACTTGCACAGGCACAACCAAGTAGCCAGAATTATTCACCAGCAACTTGCCTTGAAATTTAAGCTTGTGGAATCTGAGGTACCGTACTACAAGTATGTGCCCGACCCAGTTCTTGTGAAAGACCATGTCACGCTGTACTGGGATCAGTCTATCATTACTGACAGGACTATTGTTGCCAATAAGCCTGACATAGTGGTGATAGACCGATCAGCGCGCCGCGTAATGATAATCGATGTTACTATCCCTCATGACGAGAACCTCGTGAAAGCTGAGAAAGAGAAACAAATGAAGTATCTCGACTTGGCACACGAGGTTCGCGACATGTGGAATATGAACTCGGTTATCATTGTGCCGATTGTCGTGACGGCCAATGGCCTGATAGCCAAGAGCCTCGACGAACATCTGTCAAAGCTCTCTTTAGGCGGTTGGATCAAGGGCCTGATTCAGAAGGCAGTACTCCTCGATACGGCTCGCATTGTGAGGAGGTTCCTGTCTCTGCAACCCTAACCACCGGTGACTTGGACCCTGCTCCCGACACCGGCGGATCGCTATTTTTTATATATTTAAATGTTTTTATATGTTTTTTTAAGAATATTTAAAAATGTATCAAGTGAGATATACAACGAATAAAGGAGATAATAATAATAAAATTTATTTCAGACCATCGAGTCCATATTTAAAACATTACAATTTGTATCGTTCATACATGAAAGAACACAAAAAAATGTGTTAAAAACAATCAAATCAAATCAAATCAAATCATTTATTTTTGCAGAAAACACTGTTACAATGGTGTTAAAAAGATTTACGTTTCAATGTGTTTAATGTTCAGGAAATTTTATTTATTAATTTGATAGCCTCGTTCTTTACCCTTGCAATAATATTTCCATGTCTCAAGGTCTCTTACATTCAAATATATTAGCATCTCATTGAACATACCCTAAAACCGCCAATTAAAAAAAACAAAATGGCTACTATTCGCGGGGAATTAACATAATTCATTTTAAAGGAGATAGTTTTTTTTGGGCCCATCTGGTCGTTGCACTTATTATTATTCATAATAACAACAAAAAAAGTAACCATTTTACTATGGTATTAAACGAAATATTACGTAGAAATGAAAACGGAATCTTAAAATCATAATAAATAAGCTACGAGTATGTTATGATATTATCTTTTTGCGAGTCAAATCATTCCTGTTTTGGTCAATGTCATTTGACAGCAAACACTTACGTGAATAGGGGAGCTTTTTTCTGTTTACTAAAAAAGTACGGTACCTACCCGTTGGTAATCATATGTGCTATAATTATTATAGAATCAGAAAGAATACAAAAATAAATATTATTAAATTGTGAGCATTTTTAATGATATTTTTAAAGGTTTACACTAAAATCGCATATATGGTTTAAACAATCAACGTGGCACGGAACGTTATAAACCCACTTTTTAGTGATTGACAGACAACATCGGTATTTTGACATTTACTTTTTCTGTTTATTTTGGTTTTCGTAAGTGTTTTACAGATTTTTCGCATTTATTCCGGTTAGGCAATGCTTAGCTAATTTAACCACTGGAATCTATAGGTTATAAGGATGAAATCACTGTCAGTTTCATTATTAAATGCTACAATTTATGTGGGTGGCCTAATCCTCGAACAAAAAAAAATGTCTCCTTTATTATAATAATTGTACACCAAATGGCAAAACATAAAGTATATACAGATGAAAATGTAACATCTCACACCCTCTGTAACTACCTAGTTCATGCCTAGTTTAATAAAATAAACATTCTGATTCTGAGTTAGTGATTTATAAGCTTTGTTTTTGTATAAAATATTTGTATGCCATATTATGGTAGGATATGTTGGAACCAATACTGTAACATCTATTTTGTACCATGTTCTAACAAATAAACATTTTTGATTTGATTTGAGATCAACTTCCAGTTTAAACGGGTGCAGTTGAATACCAGTATTTTACATAGACCGACTGCCTATCTGACCTCAACACCCCAGTTAGAACTGGGTAATATTTACCCCTTGGTAAGACTGAAGATCGACCCGAGCGGCTGTTATTATTTAGCATGTATTTATTTTTAAATGTACTATTTGTATTTATTTTGTCCTGACTGATGCTCAACCCAAACTATCAACGGGTAACAGCTCAGACCACAGGACAAAGCGGGTTAAAATCTATCATATTATGACGTAGGCATTCGATAAGAAAACACTTTGGAAAATTCAACCCTGAAGGTCGTGGCACACTTGACAAGCACCGCACCAGCACAGCTGTTAGCCAGCGTTGTCTTAAATTTAGGCTACGGCGCGCTTGCCACACGTCGTCAGCGAGGCGTAAGTACGCGGTCCGCGCGCGGGCGGCGCGGCATCCACGCGCGAGCGGTGCGGCATCCACGCGCCGACCGTGAGGCGTAAGCTCTCGTCTGTGCGTTGGCTGTGATAGTCCGGGAGATGGTGTTGCATTTTAGAGTGATTTTACGCCGATCGGTTGCCATCTGGTTCAATAGATCCCGAATGACTGATGAATCCAGCGTCAGCTGAGGCACTCGAGGTGGGTGTGGGATTGGAAAGTTACGGAGGTGGTGAAAAAAAAGCAGTCATAGCATAGTATGCAGGCTGAAACTTTTTTATCATACTGAGCTTAAAAATATTAGCTGCATAGTGGAAGGCGCATTATGTGTCTACCGCTCACATGAACTTGTAAAAGAAATAATATAGTACGCCGTAGTTGTTTAAATTATCAAAAGTACTAAATCAACAATCAGCTGTGTGGGTAGCGGTCTTTACAAATGCATGCAAGCTATAAACGACACCCATGACGGAAAATGAAAGAGAAAACTCTCGAAAGATTGTCAACCGAACATGCTGCTTAGAATTTAAAGCAAAATTACCTTATTTTTCATCATGGGTTTTCATGGTTTTCGGGGTGGCTGATAACGAAAATAAGGTTAAAGTTAACTACGTCAAGTATTAACGTGACCATATAATTATATAATCTGGGAGTCTTATCGAATTAGGTTCAGTGTAGTGGGCTCTCTAACTAAATATGTAACTGTACGTTGTTTTGCGGGCAACTCGTAGGCGGCGCGCAGCCATCGCGTGCATGGACGGCGCGCTGTAAGCACGCGGTCTACTCGATTGCGGCACGCGGTCCACTCGCTTATGGCGCGCGGACCGCGCGCGGACTCTGAGCCACCCGCGAGTCGAGTCGTATGGTGGCGGCAAGCGCGTTGACCGCCCGCCGTAAGTTTTTTCATATGGACATTACAAAATAGGCTATGCGACTCACGATTTTATGCTCTAATTTGAATGGCAAGTTAATTGCTGGGTTGGAGCGGTGCCGGTGCGGTGCTTGTCAAGCGAGCCACGACTTTAACCCGAGTGAAATAGGGTTTGAAAGTTAGTATAAATATCCGTCACCGGGCTGAGCTGGTGTGAGTTGGCTAGTGTATGCATACCTTGTTGGAGTTATACTGTTATTACAAAAGTTGCACGTACTGACATTTTAGTGCACTCAGCTCATGCCTTTAACTACCAGCCTTGTAAAACAAAGTGGCTCTTTGCTCCATTTGAATATAAATGTGTTTTTTTTTTATAGATATTTTGTAAAAGAGTTCCGATAAGAGCCAAGCACTGCAAGCCAAACGCACTGTATAACCAAACAATGTTTGACACAAAATCCCAGCCCTTAGTTCACTAACCTGGTCATATCGCTATTTGCTCCACAGAATACAAAATGAACTTATCGCTAACGACATTAATTTTAGGTCACCTCACAAGGTAAAATCATCCATCACTGTTACGACTACCTGACGCCAAGGAACTGGGGCATAGGAAACTGCATTTGGGTCGTCCATAACTCACAA
The DNA here is from genome assembly GCA_916618015.1 of Xestia c-nigrum. Classification (NCBI taxonomy): domain Eukaryota; kingdom Metazoa; phylum Arthropoda; class Insecta; order Lepidoptera; family Noctuidae; genus Xestia; species Xestia c-nigrum. The sequence goes on along the minus strand of OU745246.1, from coordinate 5,177,286 downwards.
TTTGGTCCTTGTATGTTAGAATTAAGGTCGCAGTATAAACAAGGTTCTGTCTCATGGATAGTGACGTCACAACCTCGATTTGTGACGGGATGACGTTAATAAATGTGAGTGCCACTTACAGATTCTGACATCTTTGTAAGATACTTCGAGGGATAAATATTTACGACTCTTTAATACGCGCTCTTTTGTTGAGCGGTGACAAAGTAGGGTGACAAGATTTTTGGACTAGATTTAAGAACTTAGGGTTATTTCATCATAGGGCACGCTACGATAGTGGCGGTAAGTCCCCTCTTTGAGGAGTGGCTTGAGAGGCGCCACGGCGTCCTCACCTTTTTTTTTTTTTTTTAGGATGGACCTTTCGCCTGACGCAGGTCCTCACCAGACACGGATGTTTCGGGAGGTACCTGCACCGAATCGGGAGGGAGGAAACGCCCGCGTGTTTCCACTGCGAGGATCGACCACCGTGTCCTCGTAGCGGCGATCGGCGGCGGCGACCTCTCGCGTCCGGCCCTGGTTCAATCCATGGTCCGGACCGAGACGGAATGGGAAGCCGTCACCTCCTTCTGCGAAGCAGTCATGCTAGCGAAGGAGGTGGCGGAACGCGAGAGGGAGAGAGCCTCTCTTCCCAGCCGCCGCGGGAGACGCACCGGGCATCGGGGGCCACGTGGTGACTACCGGCCACCGTAGATGCGGCCTGTGGACGGTTAGCTATGGGCTAGCTAGCCGTACAGCACATACACAGACGGACACGTCAAACTTTTAACACCCCGTCGTTATTGCGATAGTGGTTAGGAATAAAATAAAGTTTTAAAAGTTATATGAATATCTTAAAACTCATATTATTGTAATATCTTAAACTTTGGCCATCTGCATCAATCTTTTATACACCACATTAATCATCCTGGTTCTTTCAACTTCATGACTGGAATAACACATTGTTGAGACATAAGTTCCATATTTCACTCCGTCGCGACTAGTCGGGTAGAATAATATGAAGCTGTCATACGTTTTATGTAAATTGTAACTCCATGTGTGGCGTGGCGGAATGTGCCATATACATGTGTAATTTTAGGTATCCCTATTACATGGAAAAGGGTAGGAAAAGCCAGGTTTTTAGAAATTCTGCAGATGTTAAGTATTTTTAGCTCGTTCTATTAATACAACAATAGAAAACTATTGTAAGAAGTCCTATTTGAAAAGAGGAAAATACACACCAACGCCTTTTTCTGTGCAGAAACGGTGTGTACTGCGATATTAACACAAGTAAAATTAAGTTAAAAATGTAAAAAAAAACCCTGACACAATGTACTAAAAGTTAAATAGAAAATAATTAGTTAATTCGCCATTTTGTAATGGAGGCCATCTTGGACTGATTTTTATCAATCATAGTTAAGAACACTTGCGACTAAATCAAATTCAAACAAAAAAAAAACAAAATCAAAATCGGTACATCCGTTCAGGCGCTACGATGCCACAGACATACACACAGACACGTCAAACTTATAATACTCCGTCGTTTTTGCGTCGAGGGGAAATAAATACATACTTCTTTCGCATCGTCCATGATTGTATTATTTTCTGAAGTTAAGAATCATTCAAATATCTTTTCCTCTAGGTGTATTATTCATCATCAGCCTAATAATGTTCTCACTTCTGGGACACAAGCCTTCTATGCGAGGGAACGGACCATATTGGACAAGCTTTTATTTAACTTGCAATGTTTATATTGCAAATGAATTTTAAAACAGTTATCCTCGACGATAGAACTGAAATTTTGCTTACAAGTTTAGTTTGGATGACAATGCATTGTTAGCTCAGTAACGTCACTCTAAATTCAATATGGCGGACCTTCAAAGATGGCGGACTGATTATTTTTTGATGAGTGTTTCAATTTAAAGTTTTTGCTGAGAAGAATAACATTAAAATGACTAATGATAATCATACATGAATGAACCAAGATTTTGCAACAATATTTTGATTTAAAAGAGTGTCCACGGAGTTTCTTGCCCGTTCTTCTCCATACAGATCTACGCTAGGGAATGGACAACTGCAGTACTTTCTCAAGTTATTATGCCTTGTGACTGTGACTGTAGCTTTGATTTTATTTGTATTTTTGACATTCAAAAGTGCCGTAATGGTCTAGTTGAAATAAATGCTTTGAGTTTGAGTTTGAAACCTAAGATTGTCCAAGTGTGACGTCATTTTATGATACTTATTCTTTTTTGCATCTTAATAAAAATTCAGGAGCTTGTCACAAAAGACATAAATAATCAATTTGAATTACAATACCCGGTCAAATAATTAAAAAACTGCTATTATAAATTGCTTAAATTCGACAATATTTTAGAATAACAAGAAAGTAATAGAAGAATCACACATTGAGCGGCATGTCTCTGTGTGCGTTTATTTGTATAAGTGAAGGCGCGGTTATAGGGTCAGTTACAGACGGGCTGCGTTTTAGGTCCATGTTCACCAAAAAGATGACAATCTGATTATCTAAAAACAGGTGTCTAAAACACATTTTTGTATGGAAACATGTCACAGTGACAGCTGTTTTTAGATAATCAGACCGTTATCTTTTCGGTGAACATGGACCTTAAAATGGGTGGTTTACACTTACCAATATCCGTGAATAAGTCGGTTCGGAAGATCGGTTTGAGTCGAGAACCATTAGTAGCATAGATAGCTCCTTGAATTTTACCAAGATGCAACGAGACACGGTCTAGTATTTAAAAACTTGTTAAAAAAATTACCTTTTTTTACTATACACTGCCTTCCTCTCGCCTTCTCCTCCTCATTGTAGTTTATGCTACAAAATAACGTTTCTTGGAAATGGTGTAACATCGAAGACTACCCGAAATTAAAGTTTCCCGTTTAATTAATCAGGGAAACTAACAGCGCTTCTTCGAATCCTGTGCTCTCTCTTGGCTATTCCTGTTATGTTACTATTGGTATTGGTTTCAGGAATCCAAGATACGCTGTGATTACCTTTATGTAAGAGATTAAGGTCCATGTTCACCGAAAAGATAACAGTCTGATTATCTAAAACAGCTGTTTAAAACGCATTTTTGTATGACAACATGTCACAGTGACAGCTGTTTTTAGATAATCAGACGGTCATCTTTTCGGTGAACATGGACCTAAATGTTGAAAATTGCGCTAAGGAGTTTATTTCTTTGCTTTCACAAACTCCTTCAATGTGGGTATCAAATATAAGATCTTGACTAGTAGAATAATGTGCTATATTGAAAAAAAAATACCTGAAATTATGGCCATATGTGTCAAGGGTTTTTAAATTTTGTAAAAAAACGCATCGCCTTTATGGGTATGGTTTACACTTCACCTCATATTTGCACAAGTGTGCTATGAGCGATACACGGAACAGATAAAAGAGGTTAGGAAGGAAATAGTTCCTGATGTGTATTAGAACGCGTCTCGCGCGTACTCACACAGCTTGCTATTGATTGTCACACTAACGCAATAGTGTTTGCGTTAGTGTGACAATCAATGGCAATCGATTGACATATATATGAGCGTTCACTTATATGAGCGGCGCGCCTGCCCCGTCCACATGGCCCTTCTAGCCTTTTTTATCTGCTCTGTGGCTTCAACAGTCTGATTCTCGCCGTTTCTCGCTCCAAGTATTACTGAAGCCAAACTCGCCACGCTTGCTTCAACCTGTCACTACACTCAGTTACCCATTGTAATAGCTTTTCTGCGCGGTTGAGCTCCGTCAAGCTTGTTACTTTATTTTACTTGTTATTATTCCTAATCCTTTTATGCTAAACTGGGCCGGTTGAGGGTTAAATTTATGCCATAAATCTTTAGGCGTCTTGGAATTTGCATGAGTAATAGTTGTGATTTCAGATTAGACAGTATTTATTATTGTTACGGGGTGTTTAGATAGCGGGGTTTTACATAAAAGTGTTTTATTTTTCTTTGCTTCATTCACCTATCTTAAATTAGCTTTTTATCATATTTTATCAAGAATAAAAAGCAATACCATACTTTCCCTAAGTGAAGTTAGTGAGTTATTATCTATACTTATATATATATTATAATATTATAAAGCAGAAGAGTTTGTTTGTTTGTTTGTTTGGTTGAACGCGCTAATCTCAGGAACTACCGGGACGAATTGAAAAATTCTTTTTGCGTTTGATAGTCCATTTATCGAGGAAGGCTATAGGCTATATAACATACACGCTATGACCATTAGGAGCGCAGCAGGAATGAAAAATGTTGCTAAACGGGTTTTTTTTTCCTTTCGTTGTTCTCTCTCATGTGAGGCAGACGAAGTTGCGTGGGTCAGCTAGTAATTAATATTTCTCGTAGATCTTGGTACCATCATGATCATTATCATTTCAGCAGAAAGATGTCCACAGCTAGGCAGATACCTCCTCCAAATGTCGCCACATCGATTATGGTACAGTCAGGGACATTTTTTATTCAATTAATTAACAACTCACATCAATTTACGAGTATGTCTATTTACTACACATGTAAAGAATTACACTGGTGATGTAAATATACAGAAAACTCAAATTATTTAACTATCAATTTACTTGACTGTTTTAGGTACGTATGGATGCACAGTTGCACACATCAGTATCTGACCCTTATACTTATCATTATTCGGAAATACAAAAAACTTTCTCGGAGCAGTAACTCCTCAACTTCTCATAAAAGATGCCCTTTAAACAATTTCCATTGGGCCAACTTTACCCGGGCCAGTCAAAGTTACAGGCACTAGTTGCTCACAGCTATTCATGCGAGAAACAGGAACTTACGGCATTTATTGCAACTTGAACTATTAAGCACAGAAGTGAAAGCTTTACCGTTCGACTGAAAAACGGGCAAAGTTACAGGATATTTTTAAAGTTTAATCTATGCAGTCGAGGAAGGAGATATTTACTAGCAAGTTCAATTTACGTATTATGGGACACACCGCATAATTGTAACCTTAGGTGGCTATCGTAGAGGCGCCACGGCTTCCTCACCTTCTGACGCAGGTCCTCATCGGACCCGGCTGTTTCGGGAGGCTCCTGCATCGAATGTGGCGAGCGGAAACGCCCGGGTGTTTCCATTGGGAGGATCGACCGGAAGATAAGGTGGAGCACAGGTAGAGGTGGCCGGGAGCCATTGGTGCCCCCGGCCACCGTAGGCGAGGCCTTTGGACGGTGAGCTATGGGCTAGCTCGCCGTACGTCCGTCTTATGACGACAGGCCGTGTCGACGGGCGTTCGAGTTCCACGCGCGCCTCAAAGAGATGTCAGCAAAAAGAAGAGATCGCAAGGTCCAATGCCTGCCGCAGCTGCGGGACTAATCGAAAAAGATACCACGACCCTAGTAAAAAAGGGCTAAGAAGGAACATGGATGAGTTTCAGTCAGTAAAATTCTGACAGTCTCTCCCGCCCAGAGCGGGAGGAGTAATTTGATGGCTATTGTAGTCAGAATGACGAAGTTGCAGGTTATTAAAATAAAATATAGCCTGGGTGTTGAATCTTTACATTTCTTGACTGTGCACTACACAAAAACAGGACCAAATAAATGGTAAATTCGGCATTGGACAGTAGCTAACCATGCTCGTTTTGTTGACTTCAAAAATTGTTACTGCTGCATCCAAATATTACATGTACAATAACGTTTTTATTTATCTTTACAAACAATCCAGAACCCGCATTAATTTGGAAAAACATCTTGTCCACCTAAACATCGAAAATATTTGAGAAATTCAGGGTTTCCCGGGTTTCCAAGTATGCCAAAAGTTACCCATTTGAAAGCGGCCTGAAAGGCCTAAAAGCTTTGAAATAGTTTCATGCTGAATTTTCAAAAGATATCTTGAATTTCGCTGGTCGTGCTAAAAGTTTTTTATCAGGCAAATAGCAATAAGGGTTTGTTAAGTGACCTTTTTAAACACAGTACCGAGAACGGTGGAAATGAAAAATGAGGTCAAACGTACGAAATAACTTTTGCCCACGGCGTTGCGTAGTTGGAGGACGGAAATTATACCAAGATAATGTACAACCAAGATCTGCTTATCGTGTTGATGTTAATCTAAATTAAAACGGCTAAGGTTTTGTAAAACATATTTTATGGGCGGGTCACTTAGAGATGTGACCCGAGTCGGCGAAGATAAACACACAGTGAGTGCCTTAAGAATAGAATAGAATAATCATTTATTCACTAATGGACAGCACAACACAAAGAGCAGCACATACATATAGATTATAACAACAAACAGCTTAACAATTAATTAAAACAGCTCAACTGCGCTGAGCATGCCCATAACGAAAGGGTAGCCAACTCAGCATATGCTGGGTGTAAAACACTCAGCGCTGGTTTTCAGTAGGCCCCCCGCAGTGACACACGGATGAGGGTAGTAGACGGCCGTAGTAACCGAGGCAGGCCCAAAAAACGCTAGCCTGACGATCTGGACCCGTTCTTGACGGAGTGGTCGGAAACAGCATATTGGTAACAGGATTAGAAAGCCATGGGGAGGCCTTTGCCCAGCAGTGGGACAGAACAGGCTGACATAAAGAAAGAAAGATTTTATGTATATAATTGAACAGAAAATGCACATAATTTATGTAGTTTGTCCACGATCATTTAATTTAAGAAACGTGACGCTTCCTAAGATTTTATTCCAAACAATGAGTAATTCAGCAACTCATCCCACATGTCGATGGCCCATTTGGGTCGAGTTGATGAAAATCAAAATAAATAATATTTTCATTTTGCAACTCGTCCCACATTTCTTTTTGTGTGGAACTTAAACTTTTTAAACGTTTGGTACAGTTATTAAGAAAAGATGTAACAACAATCGAAACAAAAGTACTAGGCTATCAGGAATTGAATATGGTATTCCAATCACCAGTTAGTTTGTATTGGTGACAGGTATTGATTGATATAGTTTTTATGCGTGGCTGCTAGGTATACTTCCTATCCTACTTGTATTATAAATGAGAAAGTTTGTTGGATGTATGGGTGTGTGTTTGGGGTGTTTGGTGTTGTGTCTGGTTATTCTTTCACGCAAAAACTACTGACCCGATTTTAATGAAATGTGGCACACAGGTGCTACTATGCTAGTAGGACCCTGTGGTATCGAACACCACGCGGGCGTAGCGGTGTTGAGCATATCATCAGCCTATTAATGTTCCCACTGCTGGGACGCGGCCTCCTTTCAATGAGAGGGAATGGGCTATAATCCACAACGCGGGCCCAGTGCGGATTGGTAGATGTCACGTGTCTTCGAATTTTTATTTATTTATTAAAACTTTATGCACTTAATGTACAAAGGCGGACTTAATGCCTTGGAATTTTTGGTTCTAGGACATCCCAGTTTCCTCACGATGTTATTCTTCACCGTTTTCAGAGCGATGGTGATGAAATAAATTACACAAAGTAATGCTCCTGCCTGGGTTCGAATCCACAACTTACTGTTCGTAAGTCGGAGCCGCCACCACTGGGCCACTGCTGCCCTCGTGGGCATATCTTTAAAATAAAATTAAATTGCGGAAAGTTATAATAGTCAGGTCAAAATATGAAAACCTAGGAATGAATTTATTGGAGCATTATTTACGAAAATACTCCCTTTTACAGTTCAAAATTCTTCTGAACATTTCTAGGATTTCACGAGGCACGAGGCAAACCATTCACAATTCCGATCACATGATGTGCGGAGCCTTACATCGTATTTCGTTTCGCAATGTACTCTGGTACATTTGCCTTTTGAGACGAAATCAAATGCGATTCTAGCCTGTAACATGTATGTTTATTTTTAACCCCCGACGCAAAAACGACGCGGTGTTATAAGTTTGGCGTGTCTGTGTGTCTGTCTGTGGCATCGTAGCTCTCGAACTGATGAATCGTTTTTGATGTAGGTTAGTTTGGTTTGGCAAATATACGTAAATCAGGGAGCACGGCCACGTCGAATAAAAAATGCGGCACGGCCGTACCATGCTTTTCTCGAAGCAGTTCAGATCCCGTATTCACAAACGTTCGATTCGTTTCCGATTCGACAACTCGTATTTCTGTCTTCTTTTGGCATTACGAACACGACCGAGATAGACATACGACTTTCCGAATCGGAAGCGAATCGAAGCGTCGTGAATACGGGGGCAGGTCATTATCGACCACCTATAACTTCGTTGTCGATAAAACTAGAAGCCTGAATTTCCATAATAACAAAGATTATCTTCTATTTTAAGTTAAAAAAATAATAATATTGATATGGTCACCACCATAAGTATGTTGCTAAGTTAGCTAATTACGTAATATCTTAAGACAGAAGGACCCTTAAGTAGGGACTGAATAAATTAGCCGACTAAGTATTACATGGATCGCACAACCTTTTACGTGCAATTATATAATAAATCTGACATTAATAGAATCTGGCATTATTAGAATCTGGCGTTTATAGCATCTGACATTTGTAGAAACTGGCATTTCTATAATCTGACATTTATCGACTAAACCGAACTGAGTTGCAACTTGATTTTTTCAAGTTATGTTTTTAATGGGATCAGACTTGTCAAGATTAGATAAATATTTGCACGGTTTATTAGTATCACGTTTCGAGGTGCGAGGTGATCTAGCAAGCCAAGAATTTGCAGCCTAATAAAATGCCCCTAGAAACCATTCAAAACGAGGAAGGGTTACCTAATATCAAAAGGCCTGTTTTCATCGATCTACACGTTGATAAAATTATATTCTGAAATCCGGTAACTAAGGGCCTTTTCACAGTAGCGAGTTGCGAGCGAGTGGAAAGCGGGGCGAGCTCGCTGCGCACTCGCCCCGCTTTCCACTCGCTCGCAACAACACAAACGCGGATCGCACACAGGGAACTCGGGCAGCGAGTTCCCTGTGTGCGATCCGCGTTTGTGCGACACGCGGCGTACTTGCCGCGCACATGTTGCGAACTCGGGGCGAGCTCGCTGCGCACTCGCCCCGCTTTCCACTCGCTCGCAACCCGCTAGTGTGATAAGGTTATATATAGGAGAGGGTCGGTCCAGAGTCAAACCTTCCAAGCTAATCACTTAAGCGGATTACATAATTACACTGACGAGTATAATCTGTTCCTAAGAAACAAGATCATGTTGTTTGATATTACACCATAGACGTCCGCTTTTGAACTTGGTTTTGATATTAACCGCTTTGTATTAAGGGACTGTGTAGCAAAATTGGTAACATTATTACCTAGATTTGGTAAGCTGATTGAAATCCAAGAATTTGTTGCTGAAATACCTACAGAAGTTGATGAGCAGTGAGAGGTTGGTCACAATCTTGACTTTTGTGTCATAGGTCGTGGTTTTGATTCCAGGCAAATGGAAACATCATCAACATCTCCTGCCCATATCCCAATTTATTTGGGGTCAGCGCAGCATGTTTTTTCTTCCATCATCATTTCAGCTGAAAGACGTCCACTGCTGGAAACAGGCCTCCCCCAAGTATCGCCACATTGACCGGTCCCGTGCGACTCGCATCCACCGGATTCCCGCAACCTTCACCAGATCATCTGTCCACCTAGTGGGAAGGCTTCCAACACAACGCCTTCAGAAGAGATTTCAGTTGTGAGAAAATGTTCAGTGCAATACTTATACAACGGGCAACAAAAAGTGTATAGTCATATCGACGCAAGAAAGCAATCTTGTAGTATCTCGAAAAGTTGAACTTTACACCAGAGCCAAAAAACTATTTCAAAAATTCATAACTCGTAAACTAGCTGAATCAGAGTGGTAATTTTTGGAACACTTATTTGTTATAATGAAATTTATCAGATGGCAATAATGATAGCATTCTAAAGTTAGTCTAACATGCATTTTATACTAGTTACAGCAATTGGTATTTCAATTTGAAGCAGCAATTTTGCTGTATCTTGGTAGTTGTAACGTATACGGCACAACGAAATAGTGGACTGCGAAAAAAAATACTTGTAGCGTTTTTGATGTATCCATGTATAACTTAAAAAAAGTTGATTTTATGGTATTTACAGCATTTTTATTATTATTATTAAACGTTTATTTCAGACAAATGTCCATAGCATAAAATATACAAAATTAAAATAAAAAATAAAAATCACAATACAATAACATTGAAATCATCTTAATATATATAAATCTCGTGTCACAATGTTTGTCCTCAATGGACTCCTAAACCACTTAACCGATTTCAATAAAATTTTTACACCGTGTGCAGTTTGATCCAACTTGAAAGATAGGATAGCTTACATTTCAATTTATGAGACGCAGACGAAGTTGCGCCGGTCAGCTAGTAACATATTAAATTACAAAATTATTAATAATTAAATTATCAAAAAAAACAAAAAATATAAAAATGAAATACAACAATTGCAACATTTTGAAGTATCTTTTTTTTAAGTAGGTATAGAAAAAGTCAACGACATATAAAAAAAAACACATCGTAAAAAAACGTTTTTCAGACCGTCTGACGCAGTATTTTTTTCTTATTTCATGCATTAAAAAAATATCAATTTTTCGAGATACGACCAAATCGCTATCCAGCCTCGATATGAAAGGGTGTGCTATAGACCATCAAAATTAACAATTTTCCGTATGGGACCACCATCGTAATCGTAAAGAAATAATCAGCTGTTTCATACATTTGGTCGAGTATGTATTGGAATTTAGTTTATACACTTTCGTACTATTATTAGATACAGCTAACAAAAAATTAAGATCAAAAGAGAATATAAATATTTTGTAGGGAATTAAATCTTCTTCCTAGGCCTTTAACATAAACTACATGAATAAATCACGATTCTCATCACGATAATGGAAACGATTTGTATCAATTTGACTTATTTCACGCGTATAACCTACAAGGGGGGACCTCCGGTAAGATACTTAGCTGTACGATGTAAGGATAATCCACTTATGTCTCCAAGATTATTATTTACGACGAAGATGTTCAAATGTCCCCGGGCAATACTGTTTATCTCAGAAAAACACCGGGTTAAAGGAGCAAGGAGAATATAAAAATACGGTAGAAATATCACACTAACATTGAGAAAAAGTTCGGCTTAGTATAGGTACATGTCAGTGTAAAATTGTAAAAGTCGATAGATTGTAATCTATCTAGCTAGGTTGTAAACTGTCGAAATATTGTCAACTGAACATACTGCTTACATATATATAACGCATTATTTTTCGGTAGATTATCTATAACCTGTCGAAGTGGAACCGTGAAGTTGTGAAATGTATATGTCACCGTAAAATTGTCAAACACGTTATATTACAATATAACGTATTATATAACGTAAAATATAACGTGTTTCTCTGTAGCGATATTGTAATATCTCGAATGATTGTCAACTGAACATACGGAAGTATCTCTGCCCCCATAATCGGGACTTGGGGCACCCCCTCGTTAGGTTAGTTAGGTTCCTTTAATTAAACCCTGCACTCGGAAATCACCGCGAAGCGAGGCTCCGTCGACTACGCTTTTTAGGGGAATATAAAGTGTTTTACATTCCTGAGAAATGCCGATTATTATAACCTAACCTGGTTATAACAATCGGTATTTCTCAGGAATGGTACAATATCTTTTCATGGGAGTTGTACCACTGGGCAAGGGGGACCCTCCTTCCCTCCACACCGCGTAAGGTGACTACCCTCGCATGCATTTCACGAAAAATAATGCGTTTTATTGTAAGCAGTATGTTCATTTGACAATAATTCGAGACTTTACAATATCGCTAGAGATATTACAATATAACGTATTTGACAATTTTACGGTGACATATATATATTCTATTTGTTAATTCAGGTTATAAAGTAATTTTATGCAAAATTTCACCCAATTCCGTTCAAAAGTTTTTGCGTGACAGAGTAACAAACATGCACGCATACTTACACATTATGTACTTAAATTCGACTTTATAATGTTCAAGTGTGGTTTTCCGAGCCGCGGAGAGGTTTCAATATCAAATAAATCCACAAAGTGACCGCAGCGGGAGCAGCTTAACTTTGCAGATAGATCAAACGCTATTGAGCCACGAGCCACTTACTATATCACGTTCCTAACTGATCCAGCTAAAGTTACTTAGTCTTTTGCATTTCAGTTTGGCGCCATTTTAAGACGTTTAATACTTCTAAAATGTCACGAGTTCTATAAATATTTATATAATTCGTCAGATATTAATCTGCAGTCTATAACGCGCACCTTTGCGTCGTTTAGTGAAAAACTATAACACCATATTCTCAAATCTGGATTTATTTTCTTTGTCAGCTAATAGATTTCGAAGTGAATTCCTTAAAATTCTTAAGGAAGTTACTTACTTAACTGAAACTCATCTTTTTTTTCATCGAACCCACACGTGTGGGATTATGGATAGGTCATCAAAAATGATATTGAGGTTTCTAATAAAAAAATTCCTAAACTGAATATTTTCGCGAGAGAGACTTCCAAAGTGGTGAAATGTGCCTCCCCTGTAACTTCTAAAATAAGAGATCGATAAAACTAAAAAAATATACAATGTACATTACCATGTAAACTTCCAGCGAAAATTGGTTTGATCGAGATCTTGTAAGTAGTTTTTTTTAATACGTCATAAATCGTAAACCGCAATTTACCTTTCATTTACAACGAACTACAAGAACTTTTATTATTATGTTACTTGCTGCTACGGAACCCTTCATGGGCGAGTCCGACACGCATAAGGCCGCTTCTTTTAAAAAAAAACCTAGAGAAAAGTAATACAGGCAGGTAGCATAATTTATATTACTTATTCTGACGTAATAAAAAAAGGAAAACTTTTCGAATTTAGAAACACGGAGCTCCGCCATTTTAAAAAGGAATCCATTACAATCAGTTACCGTTTGGACGTCGCGCGTCAGGCTATTAATTATACGCTTCGTATGGAAAAAGAAACGTGTTTTGTAGAATAAAAATGGTCTCGTTCTACTTACTGGAAGTGGTCTACCTTTTTTTCAGTCTAGCCATTAGGTATGTGGGTATATATGTACAGTAAAGGGCTGATTACCAACTCGTGAACGTAACAAATATTAAAAATAACAAACTATTCATAATTTTAAATATTTCCTTACTGGTAATTTAATAATAATAAATAAATAATAAATATCGCTGGACATTAACACACAGCGCCATCTAGTGCCACACTAAGCAAGGCCGATGAACGTAAGGCAGCATCACTACCACTACGCCATTCGAGTCTTCAATTTAAGAACTATTAACCTCTTGTATGCCGTAATTATAGACAAAATTAAAAAGCCATTGTGTCTTGTGTTAAACTGTGGTCCGCGGACCACTGGTGGCCCGCAGGAGCCTCGGCTACGGTCCGCGAATTTAAATGTTATTCGTACTTTTCAACTTGCACAGAAGAAGCAAGCTCAACTCAACCTAATTGAACCTATCATAGGCAAAATTCTATTTTTTTGTTGAGAATCTCATACTAAATGATTGCTATTTTTTTCGCGCCCAATTCGATCGCTTTTGTGTCCATCACTATCTTAATTCTAAAGGGTCTCATAACATTATCCAATTTTCGAATAGTGCGAGTTAAAGATTCACTCCCCTAGTTATAATCCTGTCGGTGTCCATGTTTATCTAGGACCATATGGTCCCTGTTAACAATAAACATACCGAAGTGGTCCCTGGTCTAAGAAAGGTTGGGAATCACTGTGTTAAAGGGTTAAAAAGGAATGATAATGACGACCCGAATGGCGTAGTGGTAGTCACGCTGCCTTGCGTTCTTAGGGTCCTGGGTTCGAATCCCGGTAGGAGCAAATGTTTGTGTGATGAGCATGGACATTTGTTTCCGAGTCATGGATGTTTATATGTATAGTACGTATGTTATTACAAACAAAAAAGTATATATATGTAGTATATCGACTACCTAGTGTCCACGACACAAGCTTTGCTTAGTGTGGCACTAGGTGGCGCTGTGTGTTAATGTCCAGCGATATTTATTATTATTATTATTTATAACATAGCATCATTCAGCATACAATTTTTCCACTGATGGGGCACAGGCCTCCCTCTACGAGAGGGGAGTGTGCTAGAATCCACCACAATTAATATTTATAGAGTTTTTTAAACTACTCCTTAATTCTATTTTTGGCAAATTACGAAAATTTAAATTCACCAAGAATCTAAGATACTAGTCTGAATTTCTTGGTGACACATAATTATGGTCTTTTATCAACATGGTTCTTATAATTTCATTTCATTAAAAGACGAAACGCTGCTGTTATGTACATTTTGTATTTTACCTAAAAGGTTTTTTCGCCTTTGAATTTACAGTTCACGAGTAAAAGAAAACAACATTTTTCCAGTAGGTTGCTGAGCTGGGAATAGGCCAGTTTTCATGTCGACATCGGCAGCGACTTTTTATTTTGTTTATTTATAATTTGATGTCGGGCGAGTTAGGTATTTCGACTTTACAATTTTTCGAATAGTTAAAAGTTTGTTTAATACCACCAACGCTTATCGGTATAAATGGTTTTAGAAAATAGTAGTAGTAGTAGAAAAGAGAGTTTTGAATAACTCTTGATTTCAATGTTTACATCATTCTGGTAAAAAATAAAGAAATACCTACAGGAAAGTTTTTCGTTTAAATTTCGTTTTTAGTCAAGGGAATTGTGTTAACTTCAGTTGCTTTTGAATTTGATTATTATTTCTTCAGAAAAGACGACAGTAACCAGTCGGTTCAGGATGTCTCAAATATTGTAGGATATCTAATCTCGCTAAGATTTCAAACAGTGGCTAGTGTTGTGACAGGCAAGTCAAAGGTATCAAGTTCGTACCCAAGACAAGCACTTCTGAATTTTCGGATTCATGTGCGTAAACAGGGTGTAACCACCTCATCACAAAGCCGTTAACCAAGCATTCTTCATCTGTACATCAAACTAAGTAACTTTACGCAAAAAATATTGCTGGGAAACAACTTTTTTTTTTGAGGTTATAAATCATGTTTTGTGATAGAACTCAATGTAACGCACTTTAAACATTGTGCTGATGGATGGATTGTATAGTACGGGGGTCGTGGAGGTGTTAAAAGTTAAAACCTTACAAAAAAAACTTGTATTAAAAAAAAAATTGTCAAAAAGTTGTAACTTTGACCCCCCATATCTCCGTAACTAGAAGGTTCCTTTCGGTGAACAAGTGCCTTTCGGTTTCGTGAAGAGGTGTTTTACACCCTTTATATTATATAATTATCACTTGCTTCAGAGAAGGAAGAAATCGTGCACTGGCACACGATAAAAAAATAACGAAGGTTTTCTAACTGAAAAAAAAAGACACAGAAATTGTAAAATTGCTTCACCAAAAACATTATACGTTAAAACCTTTTCTCTAACCCGCTAATCTAAAACACTAACTTTACCTCGCCTCTGAATATTCTTTTAACATTTCAGTAAAATCTGGCCGCAGGCTGTATGAGTTCCAGCAGAAAATGTGGTTAAAATACGAGCATTTCTGCTAGCGACAGTATCGCAGTACATAGTATATAATTTAGGTACGTAAAGTATGTGCCCGGGCTTGCATAGTGTTTGTTTGTAGTTATTTACGGATTATATAATTGTTTTGT
This sequence comes from Xestia c-nigrum, assembly GCA_916618015.1. NCBI lineage: Eukaryota > Metazoa > Arthropoda > Insecta > Lepidoptera > Noctuidae > Xestia > Xestia c-nigrum. The sequence goes on along the minus strand of OU745246.1, from coordinate 5,161,722 downwards.
ATGTTTTAATGAGGCTTTGGCAATTATAAATCTACATTTTTGCCAAAGCCATTAATATTTACATTATTTTTAAATGTAAAATTATATTTATAGAAAATAAAGAATGAGGATTTATACAGGGTGTAAACCACCTCATCACAAATCTGTTAACCAAGTATTCTGTATGTACATCAAACTGAGTAACTTTACGCAAAAAAATTTGCTGGGAAACAACTTTTCTTTTTGAGGTTATTAATCATGTTTGTGGTGAAGAGGTGTTTTACACCCTTTATTATCATACACGTGTGATTATGATTTAAAAGAGTGTCCATGGAGTTTCTTGCCCGTTCTTCTCCATAGAGATCTACGCTAGGGAATGGTTGCCCATTCCCTGAAAACTGTGAAAGTACTGTAGTTGCCTACAGTACTTTCACAGTTTTTATGTCTTGTGTCTGGGACTGTAGCTACATTTAATTTTTATCTTTGTTTCGACAATTGAAAAGCTTTGATTTTGATTTTGTGTAGAGCTCGTGGCTAAATAATAAAAGCCGCTCAGGTCAATCTTTAGGTTAAGGCGATTACATGAGCTAAATTTATCTCTAAAACTTTATTTTAACGAGTAAACACCATACTTAAATACATGGGATCATTCTGATTTTGTGGCAAATAATTCAACAAGCAACATATTAGCATCATAGTGTTTTAGTTTTTTTTAGTTCAATCCATAGATTTTTTGTAAATCAATCGAAACCACTAATTTCGCACTATTCGGCCCGCAGTGACTGACGTAACCACTTTGTAGTGCAAGCTGAATAGAACTTTATTCTAATAGCATTTCAAACGAAGTTTGAACCACCACAAATAGTTGCTAATTTAGCCCCTATAGTTCCTTAAATACAACACCACAACGACGATATTATCCACATATCCGGTTGCACAACGTTTAACCTCAGTTTAGTAATTCAGCCCGTTCCAGTTACCTACACCACGCTTAACCAACGTTTAGTAACAAACCTTGTTTAGATTACTATTTACCTAGAAACGTTTGTACGGATTCAAGCGGACGTGACTTGGCTTAAATTATATTTCTATAGTTGGACGTTTTATTATAGCATAGCTTCGTAAAATGGCTTTGGCTGTGTTTACTTCTGCAAATATTGACAAATCTAGCGTCTAAACAGAATTTTGTTTGTTACAGTAAAGTTTTGCAACAATTCTGAAAGGAGTTTGAATTGTTTTACAGCCATTTTGTTTTTTTTTTATTCGAAATAGCGGCCACGCATAAGACCTACATTAATCGATAGCTGGTATCAATACAAACAAGTTTTTTATGACACAAAATGTTTAAAAGTGTCACGTTTCCGAGATAAGAGCTATCAAAGTTAAAGTCCATTCACAGATGACACCTTCAGCTCAACTTTGATTTGATCAGACACGCATAAAACGTATATCATTTTTTTTCCGAGACAAAATCTTCTAAAGCGTCATGTTTCCGAGAAATAAGCTATCAAAGTTGTGCTGGCTAGGATCACAAGCACAACGCCATATATTTCGGAAACTTGACACTTTAGAACATTAGTCTCAGACAAAACTTGTTTGTATTGATACCCACTGTCGTTTGATACACGTTTTATGCGTGTCTGATCAAAATAAAGTATTGTTGAAGATTCCATCAGCGAATTGCTTTTAGCTTTGATAGCTCATATCTCGGAAAGGTGACGCTTTAGAACATTTTGCTTCAAACAAAACTTGTTTGTATTGATACCAGCTATCGAGTAATATAGGTCTTATGTGTGGCCGCTTCTTTGAAAATAAAACATAATGGCGGAAAAAATTAGGTCACGCTACATACAAACACGTTCCAAGCCTTTTTGAGTTGCGTGAAAATTCATTCCGCGCTAAATTACACTAACATATTGTAAGGCGAAAGTTTGTATGTGTGTATACCTACAGGTTGTAAACCACCTCATCACGAAGCCGTCAACCAAGCATTCTGTACATTAAACTAAGTAACTTTACTCAAAAAATATTGCTGGGAAACGACATTTTTTTTGTGGGTCAAAAAACATGTTTTGTGGTAGGACTCAATGTAACGCGCTTAAAACATTGTTCTGATGAATGGATTGGATACCTAGTACGTAGGTCGTAGAGGTGTTTAAAGTAAAAATCTTGCAATAAGAAACTGTATTAAAAAAAAAACAGTCAAAAAGTTGGAACTTTGACCCCTAATATCTCCGTAACTAGAAGTTTCCCAGGTATGGTGTAGAAAAAAAAATATCGCAATGACGGGGAGAACCAGTGTCTTTCGGCTTCATTAAGAGGTGTTTTACACCCTATATTTCACGCAAAAAATACCTACTATATTGGGGTTGGCTTCCATTATGAAAATGCACCTGAATACCAGTATTTTGCATGGAGCGACTGCCATTCTGACGCTTACAATCCAGCTACTGGGCAATACGATACCCCTTGGTAACATAAAGAAGTATAAACCAAGAATGAATCAATATTTCGTCTTCTACTAACTTGTTGGTACATCTTTGAACGCGGACGTGCCTTGGCGATGATAATATAAATTATATTTCTTAACTTAGACGTTTCAAATTAGGTGCTGCGAAGTTAAATTGCATTTGAAATTGTGATAAACGACTTCTAAAGTTTATTTCTTTCAGAACTAACATGATATGAAACTGTCTGTAAGGGTTTTCCTTTTTGAGTCATAGAACCCTCCATTATAATCTTCCTGCCTTTAATCCAATTTATTGTGTAACGACGTGTAAAAGTGTTTGAGAAAACCTACATGCTGAATAAAATCACTTATCATTTATCATTTATCATTTATCATTTATCATTTATCATTTATCATTTATCATTTATCGTTTATCGTTTATCGTTTATCGTTTATCGTTTATCATTTATCATTTATCATTTATCATTTATCATTTATCATTTATCATTTATCATTTATCATTTATCATTTATCATTTATCATTTATCATTTATCATTTATCATTTATCATTTATCATTTATCATTTATCATTTATCATTTATCATTTATCATTTATCATTTATCATTTATCATTTATCATTTATCATTTATCATTTATCATTTATCATTTATCATTTATCATTTATCATTTATCATTTATCATTTATCATTTATCATTTATCATTTATCATTTATCATTTATCATTATTATAGTAGCAGACGTCACGCGGTTTCACCCGCATAGTTCCAGTTCCCGTGTACGGGGATAAAATATAGCCTATGTTACTTGCTGATTATGTAGCTATCCATTGCTGAACGAATTATTGAAATCGGCACAGTAGTTTTTGAGTTCATTCGTTACAAACATACACACACAAAAATACATTTTTTTCCTCGTTATTATATTAGTGTAGATTAGTGATGTCAGGTGGCCTAAGGCTGTCACCGAATGGCATCCAAGATCTGGCAAAAGAAGCGTGGGTCGTCCGGCGGTGAGTTGGGCAGACGACATAGTTGCCGTCGGGGGAAAAATCTGGATATGGCTGGCACGGATCCGTGGAGATTGGCACAAGAAAAGAGAACCAGCAGTGGGTGAATTGGGGCTGGAGATGATGATTTCAATTTATTTTGGGATTTCTTCTTCCGTTTTTTGTTATTACTCGTCACATAACCAGTTACCTCCTTTTTAGCCATATGACCCTCCAAACAGTCCATTGTTCATTGGTCTTCACGGCATTTTCCCTGACTACAGAACCCTAAAATTGCATTAATTATGCTATAATTATGTACATCGCTCAAGTAATTATAACTGCTTGTCATATTTCTCACGCTTTACCAAAATTATCATGAATATGCGTATTATCTAAAGTTAGTAACTCTAAGGCGTAGACACAACGGCGTACCAAACTTCAGAAGCAAACTTTGTGAAGTCGAATAATCCTTAATTACACTGACAGTTGGCTTTTAGGCGTAGTCGAGACAGGTCGGTGTGCGCCCGCCCTTATCTAATGTTTGACCTTCAAAGTCATGTCAGGCACAGGCTTTTTTAGATGAAAGACTTGTGTATAGTCCTTTATAACTATTTTGCGTATATCTTTGCATCGCTGTCAAAATCACTGTGATATTTTATGCTAGTAAAAATATTAGCAGATCGGCTACGAGTGGTATAAGGCGTTAGGTGACGGCCACGCGAATTCCATGATTTTTGTTCACCCAAAAAGTGCTCAACGCAAGAAAAGAAAAAGAGAAACCATTACACGTCTCTGTCTGTCACACGCTTATATTTTATACAATGGTGCCGATTCTGTTGTGCACAAACTAAACATAATTTAAACTATCGCTATCTTTTACTAAAAGGTAGTGCGAGAAAAGGACGGCTTTAGCTATGAACTAATTTACAGATGTCAAACTAGTTTATACCTTGCGCGTCACTGTGTTTTCAGTCGACATGTTTTTACGTGCACCCTTCATTTGTACGGAAATATTAGTTCCAATTAAATTTGACAGCTCTAAATTTCATCCGTCTCTTTCTTGTTTTATCAGAGAGAAAAAGATGGCAATAGCCTAAATTAAGTTTAATTCGTGCACAACAGAATCGACACCATTGTCTACGATTCGTTGAAGAAAACCTAATCTTGATCAAACGATAAAAGTAACCCCCTTATCGTTGTCATGTCCATCTTCTGTCCTCTAAAACACTTCCTACATTAATATCAACCCTCATAACTCTGTCATTTCCATCTGTCTATTACAGCACTTTCCACAGGCTGATACGACAGTTACATTCATCGTAACTCTTCCTTCGTCTTCCTCAGTTCTCGCCCTAATAACTATGGTATCAACAAAGCCAACTATGATGGACATATTGCCTATTGTCTTTATACCTTATGCCAGCTACACACGTAACGAAAAATCGTTACGATCGGACGGTACAGGTTATACTGCACAGTTTCGTAGTGCGGTAGTGTTCTAAAAATCGGACTAACTGTACAGTTTTTCTCATACACACATGTAGATTTATCGTCGCAATTTGAACTGTACCGTCCGATCGTAACGATTTTTCGTAACGTGTGTAGCTGGCATTAAACATTCTCCCTTGGTCTTATGGTATTTCATCATCATCATCATCATCAGCCTATAATGTTCCCACTGCTAGGACACGGCCTCCTCTCAATGAGAGGGAATGGGCTATAATCTACCACGCGGGCCCAGTGCGGATTGGTAGATGTCACATGCCTTCGAATTTTTGGTTCTAGGACATGCCATTTCCTCACGATGTTTTCCTTCACCGTTTTGAGAGCAGCGGTGATGAAATAAATTACACAAAGTAATGCGCCTGCCTGGGTTCGAACCTACGACTTGCTGTTCGTAAGTCAATGATAAATTATGGTATTTAGTTAGTCATAACTTCTCACGTTTTCACACGATTTGCTTCCTTTTCCTGGTCCCAGCTTGCCTGTTTCTCGCTTCAATGGCAAAGGAACAACCTCACATAGTTTGTGCCATGGTAACGGACCTTCTTGGACTTATTTACACCCTTCGAGTGACAAAGGGCAACTGTCGTGTCGTGACATATTTTTGGTCCTTTGCAGCTTTGGTGCGAATATTTTGCATTTGTTGTATAGGTCGGTTTTAGAGAATAATCCGGTGCTTCTGTTATGTTTCATAAAAAAAAAATCTCTTCTTTCTCTTCTTTATTCTTTTTGATAAAGTATGTTTTGCAAGGTGTAAGAGGAAAAAAAATCTATCAATATTACAAGGCTTTTTGTTATGTTATTTATAACTGAGTGATAATGCGGGAAATGACGAGTGACAAAAATATGATTCTGTTTAGTACGTCAGTTAAATTATCGAAAAATATTGGGTTAGCGTTTCTTGTTTTTCTTTTTATCAAATTAATAAAAAATATTATGAAGATAATACACACCAAAGATCATGACTGGGTTGTATTCAATATTTTTTAGAATTTATCTGATGGATCAATTAGCCTCCTCTTTATGTTAACTCATCATAAAACAACCTTGTTAGTTTACTAGTGACTGTACACTGTTATATCATGGACTCATGGTGCATGGGAAAATTGGGACAAATGCTTTGTGCTCACACAATACATTGTGCCGCGGGCTTCGAAACACATGATGCGTGCAGAAACATCCTGGTATGTCCGAGGGTTTATTTTCCCTGTTATATTTATTGGACCGTTTTTTTGGTCTTTGTTGGCGAATAAATATTTTTTGGAACTAAAATGGTCGCGCGATCGAACAGCTTTGTTAGGTTTTGTGGCAGGTATTGTGATATCGTTTTAATATTTATTAGTTGCGGGAACTTACTGAAATATTCAACTTTTAGGAATAAATAAAAAGTGGCAGTATGAATGTTGTATATCCTGCAATGGAGTCTTGTATAATACAAGCATGGAAATTATACTAAGGGAATAATGTAAGTACAATGACTTTTAGACTGATAGATCATGATCTATCATAAAGGCACTGTAAATGAATGGTAAACTTTAAAGTTTCAGTCTATATAGAAAATGTCAATTCTTCATCACTTAACCAATAACCGCAATCAACTTAAACAAAAGACAATCAAGCACCAAACAAAAGACCTCCTTTACCCATTCAAATACCCGCACGTAATAAAAAAAAAACAAACTCTCAATAGCCTTCGAAATCAATGAATCAAATAAGTACAACACTACGCAATAGTAGTAAGTGTTCATTATTCCGAGCATGCCAACAAGGCCAGCAGTTGTGACCTTGGCATTGGGGCACGTGACCTTGGCGCGTACCCAAGCGCCAAGAAAGATGGCGCGAGTTGTGAGGGAGGGCGGGAAAACATGGCGCGAAAGATTTGGTTTAGGTTGCGTGATTCAATTTTTTTAGAAAATTATGTGGCTTTTCTTGCTTTCTAATTGTACAACATAGAAACTACTCTAATCGAGAAACGTGGCTAAATAATTACAGCTGCATGGGTCGATTTTTAAGATCAAGTAGTGCTGGCCAGCGTCGGTCCGTGGATGCTGGACATATAGACTCCTCTGTGCCTCGGAAAGGACGTTAAGCCATCTATGTGAATTTTTGGCAGCCGTTAGGCCCGAAACTTTGACAACCAGTCATACCAAGGTGCATACATATGTACCATTTATATATATATAATATTGAAACTGTTTTCTGTCTGTCACTTACCCCTTCAAGGTTCGTTGGAAGACTACCGTCCAGACAGCATCAATTGTCTGGCATGAATGCTAGATATACCTTTATGGCGCAGTCGTGAGGTACACAGTACTATGTATTTTTACCTTTTCTGTAACTTTTTTAATATGATTGTGTGTGGGCTTAGTGTACATACGTCAAATAATATTTTTTTCGTTCTTTCTTTTTTCTTTCATATTACTTATGTAGTATTTACTCGGTTGTGGAGATCAGATAGGCAATGTAAAACAAAGGTAGCTGCATCCGATTGAGTTGGAAACTAACTGCTATACTAGGATAATAATTGGGTTACAACTCTAATTCTATAACCTAACCTAACTCATCCATGTTTATAAAGAAAACTTAGGGTTTGGTCAACACTAAGTTAATAGCAAAAAATGAGTGTTGATACTTGTGTATCAACACTCCTTTGATTCACGTTTTAAAGACATCGATCACTAATAATAAAGGACCATTCGTTTGCAGGAATGGTCCTTTAAAACGTGAATCAAACAATACCATGTCATAAATATCGCGTGAAGTTTATTAACATTGCGGTCGAGTTTTCCGCAAAATGGAAATGAATTAATATGAATGGATTACACGAATCCGTCAACCAAGTATTTTGTACATCAAACTAAGTAACTTTACGCAAACATTATTGCTGGGAAACACTTTTTATTTGGGGTGAAAATTACGTTTTAACTCAATGTAATGCACTTAAAACATTGCGCCGGTGGATGGATTGAATAGTACTGGGTTCTTGAAGGTATTTAAAGTAAAAATGTAACAAAAAAACTTGTACTTATTTAAAAAAAGAATTGTGTAGAAGTTGAAACTTTGAATATCTCCTTAACTAGAAGGTTCCCAGGAATGGTGTAGAACCAAAAAATGATCGCAATGATGGGGAGAACAAATGCCTTTCGTTAAGAGGTGTTATACACTGTTTATAAGTATTGGATGATTGATTGATTGATTTCTTTCTTTCTTTCTTTCCTTCTTTTTTTCTTTCTTTCTTTCTTTCTTTCTTTCTTTGATATCCCACATGATTTTTTAATTTATTTATTTTGCTAGGGTCAAAAAACAGTTACATGCCAAGCTCAACTAGAGATTATTTTTTTATTTTTATTTATTTATTCAAAATCTGTATAAATATAACATATAAAAAGTCTGCCAAACTGCAAAACAGTTTGTCGGCAGTTGTTCTCGTTTCACAATATTATTTTATCAAATTTCGATTTTTTATTATAAAGTAAAGAAAGAAACACATTTTACACCCAAAAAAAATTAAATTATGCTTTTGTCCATACGTACAAAATTACAAAATTAGCTATGGACACAATGACAGGTAATGTTTTTTAAGTACATTTTTGAGTTGCTGTTTAGATTTAACATGCGATATCAGATGTGGGGGTAGCTCATTCACTAATGACGGTACCACATATTTTCTTGTACGCTTCCCAAAGTAGTTAGTGACTTTAGGAACAACAAGTGTCTTCTTTTTAGATAAACGAGTTGGGTACATATGCCTACGTTCCTCCTTGTAATATTTATTATTAAATTGTTCAGTCAAGATATTTCATTCAATTCAATTCAATTATTTATTGCATATCACATGTGTTTTACAAGATCTTATGGTTAGAATACAGTTCACATGGACCCTGTCGGGCACAACAATTTATGGTATTTTACAGGCAGTAGCATTGAAAAAAATCGTAAGTTCAAATAACTAAATAATGCCAAAGGATAAAATAAAAATATAAAATAGAGAAATCGAATAAATAAAATTAGAGTCGGAAATACATCAGGTCATTACAATAATAGTCGAGTCGTTTAGTTTACTTTTATTATGGACCGGAAGTATTTTACAAATTTTGAATAGTTTTTCATAGTTTTTATTTAAGCTTTTTTTAGTTTTTTTATCTGCAAGTAATTTAAGTAGCCGTATCTGTAAGATTTTGATCTTATTTAAATGTGTAGGGAACGTAAGGCCATACCCACCCAACCCATACTCAATAACTGACAATTATTAAATTAAATTTAAATTAGCACAGAACATAGAAATACATTTAGCACAGAACATAGAAATACACAACCTATACCATATTTATGTTATTATACATGTAACCCACAACATTGTCCACAAACGAAAGATATTTATATCAATCGCCCGGAGCGACGACATCTCTTTAAACAATGAAGAGATACAATGTAAACATTCCTTATTCAAATTCAAATACAGAGTAGGTTTGACATTCAATTTCAAATTCTCATTTATTGACTCTTGGCTTCATTTCATAACTTACTCCAATTGTAGGTAGGGTAAACTGGGTACGGTTGAAACAATTTAGCTTTTATCGTTTATAATTTTGTTGTTTATAAACCGAGTGACGATTATGATACATTAAATTCAAAAGTGAAGTTTTGGTTACGATATGGCTGTATCATTATAGTTCCCGGGTTATTATTTTTAGAAATATATGAAATTTAAAAAAAAAACGGATTTGTTGCAACCGTCCCCATGCCAGGGGCGGTTGAAACAGCGATTGGGGTCAGTTGAAACACATACAAATAATACAATAAATACTAAGGAAGCATGTTTTATTTACCATTAAAACTAATTGAGGCACCACATAACAACATAAATCAGTCTTTAAGGTTTTATCAGCCTTTAACGAGTAGTAAACAATTAAAGAATTACACATTTACACATTTTGAATAAACTAAATAAAAACTTTTTTTTTAAATCAAATAAACATTCCAAATAAACTAAAGAAAACACTTCTTAAATCAAATAAACATAAATAAGAAAGAAATAACGTAAAGAAAACAGAGCTTAGAGATTAATCAGAGTATTCAGATTCGCAATTGTGGCAAACGTAGCTAAGACCACTACTTTACGTAGTGTATCTCCAGCTTTTACCTCCTCATATGCATTACTATAGCTCGACATGTTAATTTCCCCTATGGAAGTCTTCCTCACTCGAACTCTCGGCATCTACAAAAAATAAACATTTTGTTTCAACCGTACCCACAAAAAATGTTTCAACCGTCCCCAACACCGCTTTTGGTAGAATATACTTTATAGTTACGACAGTAATAATAACACAGTAAAAAGAGTCACTATCCCTTATTCTACAAGCTTCATAATAATCACAAACACACACTCAATACATTCACTTACAGAGAACAGATAATATAAGCGTTAATGTCAGAAGAAAAATACTTACTTTTGGGTAATAAAAAACAATATGGCGTCCTGCACACAACAACAACGCGTGGGGAGCGGCGCGCTACTATATTCGCGTTCGGAACTGCCGTCCGCTTCGTTTTCCCCTTGCCTCCCTCACTCCCCGCGTAACCGTTTACGAGATATTTGCTCTGTTTCAACCGTCCTTTGTTTCAACCGTACCCAGTCTACCCTACACTTAGGTAAACACAAGGTCCTGGTTTTATTTCTACACCAATAAAGTCTAAATTCTCATGAGAATAGGCTACGATTGGTCCTAAGTTATGATATTAAATGTGAGTTGCCAGTATTTGTACTTTGTTATTTACCTTTGTTGCTGGTAAATCCCTGGAGTAGGCTACCCTATCTTAGGAAGGTTAAGGGTGACGGGGAATGAAGGGTAAGGAACAGAGGGTAATATAATATTTTGAGGGGTTGCCGTATCGTAATCGGCTTGGTCCTTTTATCCTATGGGGTGAACCCAAAAGGAATAGTTATGATTTTCATTTACAATTGATGTGCGATTTTCTTTTTAATAAAAGTCAATATCCATTCAATTCTAAACACTGAATAACCTAAATAAAACTCTGGGTCTAAATAAATAGATTTATCCACAAGATATCATTTAATAACGAAGATGCGGATCAATTTTTAAATATCGTTCCTTGGGTAAAATATTTAAAAAAAATTAATCCTCCATCATCTGCCATGCCTTGTCCCAACTATGTCGGGGTCGGCTTCCAGTCTTACCGGATGCAGCTGAATACCAGTATTTTACAAGCAGCGCTTGCCTATCTGACCTCCACAACCCAGTTAGTACTAGGTAATACGATACCCCTTGGTAAGACTGGGTGTCAGACTTTCGGGCCACTGACTGCCTGTTTGTTACAACTGTTAAAGATCTAGAAAAGACAGCTGGGACCAAAGACTATAAAACCACACACAAAGACTATAACACCACCACCAAAGACTATTAATACTCTATGGCCGGGACCAACGGCTTAGCGTGCTTTCCGAGGCATGGAGAAAACACGGTATGTAATGGTGGTCACTCATCTCAAAACAACCTAGGCATGCGCGGCGTAACCTGAAGACTGATCCGAGTGGCTATTTTTACCTAGCCACGAGCTCCGCGTAAATTAATCCCACAAAAAGTTAAATACACTCACTTCTTACAAACAGTATCGTTTACATTTGTAAAGTCATTAATTATTGGTTGAAGAAAGAAAGAATTATGAAACAGTGCAGTTGAAACCTTCGGTTACGTCATAACCAGGTTTCTGGGTTGAATGTAACGAGGCCAGGTTAGCAAGGGTTATCGGCATAGTTTTTACTGTCAGAACGATCGACCGTGCTTTTGTTGGATTATATAGGGTGTAAACCAGCTCATCACTAACCCGTCAAAAAAGCATTCTGTGTATCAAACTAAGTAACTTTACGCAAAAATTACGGTTTGGAAACGACTTTTTTTTTGTGGCAAAAAAACATGTTTTGTGGTAGAACTCAATGTAACGCATTTAAAACATTGTGCTGATGGATGGGTTGATTAGTACGGAGGTCGTCGAGGTGTTGAAAGTAAAAAATTAACAATAAAAACTCTGATTTAAAAAAAATCTTGTCAAAAAGTCGGAACTTTGACCCCCAATATCTACGTAACTAGAAGGTTTCCTAGTATGGTGTAGAATAAAAAATGATTGCGATGATGGAAAAACAACTGCTTTCCGGTTTCGTTAAGAGGTTTTTTACACCCTTTAATTTTAAGTCACAGTTGGCTTAAAGTGAATTTATTACTCACTCTTAAATTTTGAAAATACAATTTATAAACAGACCCATCAGATAGAGACATCAGAGGTATTAAAACTAAAGTTATGTTATGACCCTAAATATTTGAAAAAATAGTTAGAGCTTTGACCTCAAATATCTCCGTAACTAGTAGGTTGGTTCCTGTCATTGTTATTTTTTTATTTTATTTTTTATTTGTATTAAGGCGCTTAGACGACCTAAATTAGCAACTCTATTTGTGGTGGTTCAAACTTCGTTTGAAATGCTGTTAGAATAAAGTTCTAATCAGCTTGCACTACAAAGTGGTTACGTCAGCCACTGCGGACCAAATAGCGCGAAATTATAGTGGTTTCGATCGATTTACAAAAAAAAACTATTGATTGGATTAAAAAACTGAAACAGTATCATGCCAATATATTGCTTGTAGAATTATTTGGCAAAAAATCTGAATGATCGCATGCATATTGGTATGTTTTTTATTGTTTGAGATTTATGATATTCTTCAGGATATATGCTAAGATGATACTGAAAAAAAAAAGAAATCACGAACTTGCCAGTGCCACACTAAGCAAAGCTTGTGTCGTGGACACTAGATAGTTGATATACTACATATATACTTTTTGTTTGTAAATACATACTTATTATACATATAAACATTACTTATACATTCAGTCTGGCGTGCCTATGGGCCAACAAAACCGCAAGGCTATAAGGCAAGCAGACTGTTCAGAATCCCTAACATCATGAAGAGTCATCATCATCATTTCAGCCGAAAGACGTCCACTGCTTGACATTAGCCTCCCCCAAGTGTCGCCACATTGACCGGTCCCGTGCGACTCGCATCCAACGTATTCCCGCAAGCTTCACCAGGTCATCGGTCCACCTAGTGGGAGGTCTTCCAACGTATCGTCTTCATGAAGAGTAGTAGGTTATAAGTGCAACCTAAGGTTTTAAACTTGTATGAAAGTAAAGTGCTTTTTGGGCACAGTATTGAAACTTAAAGAGTTCTATACTACACTGCAGGGCACGTCTGTTTCAGTCTCAATCAAACAAGGCATATAGGGGTTTCAAACGTTAACATGTGACAGCGATATGAAAAATATATGTTTTATAACCCTGTATTATCAACATTGTAGTTCATCATGTGATAAACAAACAAAACAACATAATGTCACATGATTTACAATATCACACTTTAATCTTGATAACAAATGTCAGTTGCGTCACAACACACGTTTAAATCGATCGTCAATGCTAAATTTAAATGTGTCTTTAAATAAATTCAAAGACGCGAAGTGCATTTAGAACTATTGGCAGCAATAGAGAATTAAATAGTTTGTATTAAGTTGCGCGTCCAGGCTTATTGAAACGGACATTGTTCTATGAAAATAATTATGGCGAGCACACTTATAACACAGCCAGAAGGCGACGTGGCAGACCTCGTAGAAGATGGCGGAACGAGGTGGACAAAACCAACGACCAGTCACATTAGCCCTGAATAGAAACAACTAGAAGTCATGGAAACAGGCCTTTCCTAGTGGTGGAATTTTGCAGACTAAGGGCCAGTTTCACCGGTTCCGGATAAAGTGTCGGTTAGTTATCTGATAGTTAATACTATCTACCACTTAAAGGTTATAACTAATACTTTATCTACCAGATATCGCTATCCGACACCTGTGAAACCAAAAGTGTTGGTTTATCTGGCAGATAAGTTCCTAATAGGCTAACCGACACTTTATCCGCAACCGGTGAAACTGGCCCTAACAGTATCAGTACTCTTTAAACAAAACTATTTTTAACAGAAACAGAAACTATTTTGAAAAGCCAAAACTGAGGCAGTATAGAAAATTGTCCAAATTCGCAATTATTTAGTGCTGTAAGACATGGAAAAGGACTTTGTAAAGGTAACTTGATTTAAAAGAGTGAACAAAGAGTTTCTAATTCACAGATGACGTGTCAGGCTTTATGCTGAAAGATATGGATGTTGAAATGTAATTCGAGGCCATAATAAGTACGTGTTTATGGAACTATAATCATTAATATAAGCCTCTAGTTCATTTAATACCATTTAATGACTACTTTATGAAAATGTCTTGAAGAAATACTTTGATTTCGAGTTTGATAAGAATGTCCCATTGGGTTGTCCGTTGTTTGCCTTGTTCCTTCTACGGGAGACAAACTGTTTTGACTCTTTCTAGACACAGATCCAATTTGAAAAGACATTTCAAAATTGAATATTAAAAGCAAAATAGCCCAAAGAAAATTACAATATTATCCAAGAGGCATATTTCAATTTTGTACAGAATAATTTTACATGTTATTTTTGAATAATTTAACATGTAAGTCTGGGTTTTGTAATTTATAATTACGTATTCCATTATTCGACTTGATTACATAGCTGAAATAAATACACATTTCAGTTATAATAAAACCTGTTCAATTATAGCACACGTTGTTATTTTTTTATAATGAAAGGAATACTTTATTTTTTATGTGACTCATGTTTACACGGATACGCAGTTCAAGTAAGTAGGATTCAATAGGACTATAATCTTTATCGAGTCCTATCGAATCCTGCGTACTTGCACTGCAGATTTGTATTGTATTGTATTGTACAACGGGCTGGTGTCCGCAACTCCACGTCAAAGCGCGTATTTTGCATATGGGCTATAATCCACCACGCGGTCCCAGTGCGGGTTGGTAGATGTCACATGTCTTCGAATTTTTGGTTCTAGGTTTCCGCACGATGTTTTCCTTCACCGTTTTTGAGAGCAGCGGTGATGAAATAAATTACACTAAGTAATAATGGGTTCGAACCCACGACAGTGTTCGCAAGTCGGCGCCGCCACAAGGGGGTCACCGTTGCTCTCTTATTTGTATTATTTTTGTTTTATTTAATTACATGGACAAAATCAAAATCAATCAAAATCAAAATCAAAATCAAAGCATTTATTTCAAGTAGGCCAATAACAGGCACTTTTGAATTGTCGAATCAAAGATGAAAATTAAATGTAGCTATAGTCCCAGTCACAAGACATAAAAACTGTGAAAGTACTGTAGTTGTAGTACATTTTGATGTGTTTGTCCTGTGTGGGCTAATAAATGCTTTTTCTTTCTTTCTTTCTTTCTTTAGGGACATTCAAAGTACATATACAGGAAAATAAATAACACAGCTGAAAGAGCCCAAAAGTACCGCTTATTTATTTAATGAAGAAGTCTCTTCCAGCAGATTTGCCATAGGAGAGCTAGAGAAGAAACGGACCACAAATTGTATAAAACTAATAAATTAAAAGTTCACTACGCTTCTCAAATAAAATATCTCGTTAAGAAATATAAACCCAATCAGGTGGTAAAGAAGGATTGACTCAAATTAGATTATAGGTTAATTTTATGTTGAAAACTAACATTGCTAGCGTTATATGTAGTCTTAAAGACGTGTTATTTTGCCACAAAAAATATCTAAATAAAGAAAATCATCGCAAAAGTCAACTAAAACCACACAAATAAACAAATCAGTAAAACAAAATACATATCACGAAAATCGCTTTCCACTGAAATCCGCAAATAACATTACTTATCATAATAATATGGTTTATACATTCCTCTAAATAGAACTACTGAAGGATATCACAAAGGTTGAATTGTAACAAGAAATTTATTCTTCAGTTTACACGACAAATAGATCAACTGGAGCGCCTAAAGCTATTCGTTTGAAGCCACGTGTTCGTTAGAGAAAAGGTAAGGAAGAATATTCTTCAGTATACGTATTTGTTAGCGGGATCAGTAGGTAGCTTCTCAAGATGTTGGTTGAAGCGGATAAAGGTGTAATATCAGGGGAAACGTTGAGAAATCTCTTTCATTGATGGTGTATTTGACGAGAACCTCAAATAAGCTGTATGGAATTGAATTTTTACGATCATGCCAATATTTGTGTGGAGAAAAATCCATCTGATAGAAACTGGTTTCTGCAACCAACAAATGCCTCACACCATTGAGTATGTCGAATATGTTGCGGGCTTTAGAGATTAAAAAAAAAATGTAAAGTTGCTTTTAGGCTTACTTACTACTTTTTAGGCTCTAGCTCCAACGCGCGGTTCAAACGTACCTAACGTGTAGATGCGCTTTTGAAATTTAAATTTAAATAGTTGTTCGGTTTTACATAAAATATTTTCATAACTTTAAAACATATTCATATCGACACTGATCGTGAATGTTTCAAACAATTTAACCTAAATGCTTAAACATTTTTAATTGTATTTTCGTTTAAAAATTGACGTGTTTGTGTGCCTGCTAGTGCTAGGGGCCTCTTGCCTTTTTCTGACGCATATCAACGATACTTCTACTTGGTTCTAAAACCATACACCAAGTTAGCAAATTAGTTCTCAATCAAGGTACATGATAAATCAATATTATGCCTCACCTCACAAGGACCAGCTTTTATTCCTAACAGCGATCCTTAAGACCAACTTTCTCGTATCCGTACATCAAATTAGCCTCCCATCCTTTTTAAACGACTGCCCAAAAAAGAGTGTTATGTTTTCAGGGTTCATGTGAATCATTCCCTCTGCGTCGATTCCCTTTACGTCTACTCGTGAAACAAATGACATCTGATTTAAAAAGTTCGAGTTTGCAAATATTTATATATGTACTAGCTGACTCGCGCAACTTCGTCTGCGTCTCATAATTTGAGATTTAAACTATCCTATCTCTCAAGTTGGATCGAACTGCACATGGTGTGCGAATTTTATTATAATCGGTTAAGTGGTTTAGGAGTCCATTGAGGACAAACATTGTGACACGAGATTTATATATATTAAGATACAACATTATTTTTTGTTTATACTAAAATGATGAGTACAATGACCCCTTTTCGGGTTTAGTATAAACAAAAAATAACCCTGTATATGTTTGTGAGTTTATTTTTGTAGTTTCCATTGCTAAGTACCATATTTCACTTCTCTATATTTATTATTGTATTAAAAAATAATTAATTATAGTCGTAAACGTTCTCGTCATAAGGTTCTATTAACTATATTAAGATAACGAAGAAAATGATCTTCTTATATTTGTTTTTCCAGATAGTGGACCTAATAAATAAATTATCAATATCGTTCATTCTGAGCCGACTTCTAATGGATAGTTACTTCCTTTACTTTGTCCACGCAAATCAAATATGTACATAAGAATGATTATTTTCATTCAGTAATGTTTGTCTTTTCGGAAAAACTATAATTGGTTTGATTTGTTATTCATAACAAGTCCTATCTACATCACATATATTTATACTTATTTATATTTATATATTTTGACTTCTTTTTTATTTAAATTTCATGTACAAGAGTGGTACATAGGCGGACTTAATGCCAAATACAATCCCAAATAAAAGGTGTAACATGTTACATTAAATTAAAAATTAAAAAAACCCTTGACAGTCGACAAAATGTCATAATTTCAAGGTATTTTTTTTCATTTGACACCCATAATGAGGGAGTTGTCAAAAAAAAGTAATTCACTATTTTGTGGTGGCAGCCATCTTGGATTTGAAATTTATTATAGAGTATAGGTAGTGTTCTACTAGTCAAGCCCTTTCATTTGATACCCATATTGAGACGTTCCGTCATTTTGTGGCGGCAGCCATATTGGACCAATTTTATCAAACATAGCTCTCGACTTTTTCACCTTTCAAACAAGTCAAAATCTGTTCATCTGTTCGAGAGATACGTCAAACTTAAAACACCCGTCGTTTTTGCGTCGGGGTTAAAAAGAGACCCTTAACGAAGCCGAAAGGCACTTGTTCTCCCCATCAATGCGATATTTTTATAATATGTTCCAGATCTGGGAGTCTTCCAGTTATGGAGATTCAAAGTTCCGTTTCCTAGCAATAATTTTTGCGTAAAGTTACTTAGTTTGATGTAATGCTTGATTGACGGCTTCATGATGAGTCCAATAACACCCTGTATGCTTGTGAAAATTTGTACGCTTATCACTGTTAACCTTTAAAATGCGCGGCCCGCGTGACCTCGATACGCCGAACACTCGCGAATTACCTTTTTCGGGCTTGGGCGATTAAATTGGGCCACTGACTACTACGTTACGGCTGTCAAAGATCTACAAATGACAGCCGAAGCCAGCTGCTTAACGTTCTTTTCGGGGCACGGAGGAAACTCGGTAAGTAAAAGTGGTTACCCATCCACACACCAACCTAGACAAGCATAAATACCCCCACCTAAAATGATTAACTTAATATACCTTATTGGTTATCAGTGCTCAAAGCGACATGTTGTCTTTACATCCGTTTCCTCAGTGGCTTCAAGCCGATGCGGTGTGGTTTTGACGCGGTTGATAAATGACTACGTTCACGCCCATCGCCCGAGGTGTCAGCAGGCGTCCAATTTCCGCAGACATTTCCTTGACATATTGCCGTTAGAGTTTCTTTTTAACACGGCGGAGATTTTAGATAAGTTTAAAATAAATAAATCTATACTAATATTATAAAGCAAAAGAGTTTGTTTGTTTGGTTGAACGCGCTTATCTCAGGAACTACTGGTTTGAATTGAAAAATTCTTTTTGTGTTGGATAGTCCATTTATCGAGGAAGGCTTAAGGCTATATAACATCACGCTACAATTATTAGGAGCGGAGCAGGGATGAAAAATATTGCAAAAACGGATTTTTTTTTCAGACGATGTTGCGCGGGTCAGCTAGTAAATAAATATCGCTGGACATTAACACACAGCGCCATCTAATGCCACACTAAGCAAGGCTTGTGTCGTGGACACAAGATAGCTGATATACTACATGATTATATACTTTTATTGTTTGTAAATACATACTTATTATACATATAAACATTCATGACTCGGAAACAAATGTCCATGCTCATTACACAAACATTTGTTTGCTTTGTTTTAATGTTATCGTATATCTTAAAAGTTCGATTTAAGGTGAAAGCGTCAGGGTGGCCCGCGAAATTCTATTTTTCTTACGTTTTTTGCAATTTCCAGGGCAGTGCTAAGTCGATGAACGAATTTTTCACGGTCAAAGTCCTTCTTCGACTGGGTTGGTTGGAATCCCGGTAGGAGCAAATGTCTGTGTGATGAGCATGGACATTTGTTTCCGAGTCATGGATGTTTACATGTATATTAAGTATGTATTTACAAACAAAAAAGTATATATGTAGTATATCAACTATCTAGTGTCCACGACACAAGTTTTGCTTAGTGGGCACTAGGTGGCGCTGTGTGGTAATGTCCAGGAAAAAAAAACTAGTTCACTAGTTAGCCATATTTCTTATTTCAATACAGTAATTACCAAATATTTGACAGCTATTTGCGACGTTTCCAACTTTCTGGATACGTACTCTTAAGTAGAGGTACTCATCAATTTCCCGCGCAGCTGCCATCAATCACCCCGCCATTACTCGCTGCTCCTTATCCAGACTTTTATCACTTTTGATTGCTTTTGCTTTTAAGTAAGCAATCACTCGCTTCGATATATTATGGAGTTAAATTTTTTGCTGCGTTTTAAAATATGGTTACATTTCTTTGCTTCATTGATTTATTTTTAATGATTCTCAATTATCACGTAACAGCTTTTAATGAATGAATGAAAAATTATCAACACGATTATTCATTAAGGTAGACAACTAAATATTAAATTTTTGTTTCATTTATTATATCAATCACAATATTTTAGTAAAATAAAAAAAACAGTTCGGAATAACGTCATTTTATTTTTCATATTTTTTTCAGTAAACCATTTTATTTGTTATGCTTAAAAAATGCGTAAAGAAAACTAGCCCACTATCTTTGGGAGTCCACTTTATCGGATTTAGAATGACGTCATTTGCATTGTCATCGAAACTTATCATGAATACAAAATTACAGCTCAATCGAAAACCAGGAAATAGAATTACAGATGAAGGTAATAAATGTGTGTTGAGTTATTTTCAAATTGTACCTTCCTATCTGGGCCTCGATTCTTTATTACAATAGTGTCAGAGTATTCGATCATTGATTTCATAATGATCAAGTTCTGTCAAATTTTGACAAGTTTGTTAATTCTACTATCATAATGGCGCCATTATGACTTCTCAATGAACAACCACTGACACTCCATTGAAAGAAATGTCATAGAATATTAATCTCGTACATGAAATCTGGCATGATTAAATGTTCGCATTTAGTAGTAGATTTCGAAAACCATTTGTAGTAGGGATTTTATAATAATGACAATACGACAATGCCGTTAAAACACAACTCTATTACGATACCATTGACCGACCATTGTGAATTTAGCAGATTACGAACTTTAAGCAAAATGACAATGAGATGAGAATGGAATCGTGTTGGAGTGACGACTTTATTAAAATGGCAGAATTAGGCCCCTGTCTACTTGGGGTCATCGCAATACGTTTTCTACTTCTCCTATGTCAGTCAACTGTCACGCAATTATTTACTTTATTTTTTCTGTCCTATCCTTCCTCGCAATAAATAATTATCTTATCTTATTTTATCTCATACAATCATATTCCCCATAAAAAAACAATAATTTCTGCCATAAAAATAACAACAAAATACTGATCAAAATAACCGCCATACAGATAATCCCCCTTTGAATAACCAACAATGAAAATAAGATGGTTTTCGTTCCATTGCTTGCGACATAAGCGGCTTAGCTACTGCACTTGGCTTCGAACACGCGACGGATCGGAAAGGCCACGGTAAAGTCGTTTCTTCATGCGGATTTCAATTTGGAACGCGGATAAGTAGTCACTTGAGGTTTGACAATTCAATTCGAAATGCGAAAGTGCCCATCTTTTAAATGTCAAACTGAAATGAAATGATTTTTTTTCTTTGATTTTTCTTTTTATTGTTATTTTTTCTTGATTTCGGGAAGTAAAAAGAGATTGTCTTGTGTGATAATATGGACTACTGTTCATTTTCATACACGTTTTGAATTGTTTCTTGTAGGATTATTTTTCTTAGAAAAAAGAAGAAAAAACACCTGAATGTGTCATTTTCAGTTGAAAAAAAATTGCCTTTTGTCTTTCCATGAGGCCTGAAAACTTTGCTCTAAATAAAAAGCTTACTTACCTTCCAAACATTCTTTCGTTTCTATAATCATTTCCAATATATAATTGAGCTTTAGAATGTTGACCAAAACCGAAAGTAAATAAAAAATTACCATCCTTTTTGTCTCCAACACAGGCCAAAAAAACAACAAAAAGGAAATCATTTCCAAAAAAACTCACAATTCAGTGACCGTACCTATAGCCTCAAAATAAAGTAATTTCGAGTCTCTGACCCTGCCACTGGCTTTGTAAACCGGTTACGGAAACGGATAATACTAAAACTATTACGTGCTAACATGTACGTGGACAGAATCGAAAGATGAACTGAAATAATCCGGCTTAGAAAGTTTTAGAATAAATAACCACAGAACAGATTGGTACAGAAGATTGACTGTACTCTTTTTTAAACAAACAAAGAGATGTTTAGGTGTTACAGTCAAAACTGTTAATGTGTCAAATGTTTTGTTATAATTGCCAAGATCATCTGCCTAGCCTTTTCCCAACTATGTTGGAGTCGGCTTCCAGTCTTACCAGATGCATCTTTTTAAACTTGAGAAAAAGTTGGAACTTCGACCTCTAAAATCTCTGTAACTAAGCGATTCCCGGATATGACCAAAACAAACTAATTATCGCAATTAAAGGGATATTAAATGCTTTCCAGATTCGTTTAGTGTCTTTTTCCACCCACTATAGGCACGCTTCACTTACAGCAAGTGCGAGCGCACTCGCGACTGTGATTTGTTTCAGTTCGACGACTATTTTATAAACTCCAGACGCAAGACGACGGGGTGTTATAAGTTTGACGTGTCTATGTGTGTCTGTCTGGCTGCTGCCGCTGGCATCGTAGCGTCCGAATGGATGAACCGATTTCGATTTTGGTTTTGGTTGAAAGGTGAATTAGTTGGGAGTGTTTTTAGTTGTTTGATAATCATTCCAAGATGGCCGCCGCCACAAAATGGCGGATTACATATTTATTCAACATCTCCCTCAATATGAGTATCAAATGAAAGGGCTTTACTAGTAGAATACTAAACACTATGATAAATTAAAAATACAAAAGATGGCCGCCATCACAAAACTAATTATTTTCTAATTTTATTTAGCGTCGGAGTTTTTTAGAAAAAAATATTTAATTTTACTTGTTCCTTGTACGAAATTAGCCTTCTGTAATATCTATTTTGTGCTCCAGCTGTCGATTTTGGAGGCGAACCCTGTTGAATACGAGGGTGTATAGTGGCTTTTTATCGAACGTTTTTATGCTGCTGTGCTGTATAAGTGCCTGTAAAGTCTGGACTAGGTTAGGAATCATGATATATTTTATAAACAATATTTCAGGTTTTCGCCTGAATATTTTTGATTGATCTTTTCCGATTTAGATGTTTTCGCTGGAATTTTGAGTAAAAAGATAACAGACATATGAAGCGAAAATGGCTTTCACGGAGGTAATATTTTGTTGCAATCTTGCAGACATGCAGATACTATCGCAAGATGACTAATAAAGTTTCCGGTCATTACTTTATGATTTATTACCACATTAAATGTTATAAGCTATTAAATATCCTTATGAATATTTTAGTACGTAATTAATAAATCACGACCTCATCAAACACACATAAAAAGTAACTGTTCATAATAAGGTATTTCTCCCGAGCAAAGTGTCGTAGCACGTCTACGATTCTCGTAGCTCACCGACAACTGCTACGAGGCTCGTAGCAAATTGCTCCGGATATCGTAGCATCGAGCCGCTACAATCGCTACGAGAGATCTACAATTTCCTACGAGTTTATCGGTTACTTTATTGTCGATAATGTCGGGATATTAGATTTAGGTTGCATGACTATTTTTGGTCTTTCGATTCGTAATTAAGTTTATGAGGTGAATTCAATCCCTAGTAGCAATTGCCGTTGGCTTCCTTATGCCAACAGTTGGGAATGTATTGGCAGACGGTTAGTTGTTCCGCCAACCTAAACTTAAAATAGGCCCATTGTCATAAACATGCACTATTTGCCCAACGAATAGCCAACGAAGGGCCTTCTGTTACTATTCCTACTGATGGGTGATTTTTGCAGGGATTTCAGTTATTATAACAACATTGGGCCAACTAACGACGGGCCTGCTGCGTCTATTCCTACTGTTGGGAGTTCCTTGTAGGGATTTAAGTTATGATAACAACTTACATCCCTAGCAATGCCGTATTGTTCCATTTTAGAGTGTAAAAATGATAGTAGGAGGAAAAATCTTAAAAATGGAGGTATTTCGTATCATTGGTTAGTACAATTTTCATTGTTTTCTAATAAAAATCTTATTTTGTTAATATTTATTAATATTTAATAGAATGGTTGGGCAAAATCAACCTTAAACAATTAAGATAAAGTTTATTTTGGATTGATTCTATTCAATAGAACACCCTCGAAAGCACTTCGTTACTCAAGTAGTGATGTGGTCAAGTCGAATATTGAATTTATAGATTGATATCGATACAAGGAATAAACAATTTTTAAATTCATTATTTATTTAGTTTTACATTACAATACAAGTATAAGGTCGCCTTCATTTTTCATAGATTGCATAAACGCTTTAAAGCAAAAATATGTATAAGCAATGTTTTAAATAGTAACGTAATTATTATAATTTATTAATGATTGAGACCTTGCATTGATCACTAAATAGACATCAGCTGGTCCTCTAACCTTCATTTAAAATACATTTAGGTTTCACAAAAAAAAATGTCTCCTTTGAACACTTGTAAAAGGCATGCATGCATACATACCAGCACTTTTATTACTTAATTCTAAATTTACCTGTCTGTCTGTGTCTATTTATTTATAATTTAAATGAATAGCTGCTTGTGTACCAAATAAATAAATGTACTCCTAACAACTCTTATTTTTGAGAATTGAAGACCATAATATGGGGTATCTATCGATATCGATAAATAAATTTAATATGCTACGTGGTCCGGCCTTGACCGAGTAGCAGCAGAAACCGACCGATCACGCAAATGTCAACCATATGATTTACGTGTTTAAGTTCATAATTGCAACCACTCAGAATACCGCCATCTATGGTCAAGTAGCGGAATTGACTCGTCAATCGAATCTAGTGTGACTATAGATCGTAAACACGTTTTGCCGCTAAAGCAAAATACATCTTATTTGTAAAGCGTCAGGGTTTATTTCCAAATCTGTGATGTAGGCTAATTTTGACTTAACTTTGAACAACGAATCAAATGAATAGTTTTTTTGTAGTGCAATATATGATTATCGGTTTAAATGTGTGAGTTTGGTGACAGCGGTTCCTGCAGTAATTTTGGTGCATTGCACTTCATTTGTTTTCTGTGTTCCGTGATGATAGTATCGTAAAGGTTCAAAAGTTGTACCCCAACCACCCCAACCTCGATAGATGGCGTTGTAGTCCAATTAGAAGTCGCTATCGTTGTGTTACCACGATTTGGTTGGGTTCGAGTGAATTCTAGAAAATATATCACCAGCTTACATCAGAGCGACATTTAGTTTAATCAACCGATTTCCAAGAAGAGGAGGTTCTCAACTGGACTGTATTTTTTTTCAACCCTACTAGTGTTCACACTGTGAACACTGATCACACAAGGTTGTTGTTAGTTCAACACTACCAGCTCGGTAGTAAACATAAACATTGGTAGTGGTTGCAGGCTCAAGTACTTACTTACTTACTTTGGACCTTCGTAGGCAAATCCACGTTGGGCCTTCGTTGGCAAATCCATGTGGGCCATCAGTTTTGGGCCCAACCCGCAAACTGCCCGCCAATTGTATGCATTTGCCAACTAACCAGAGGTATGTGGCCCAACTAAATGCCAACAAAAAATGCTACTAGGGATATTTCTTCAAGATATATTACAATTAATATCCGAGGCGGCACAGGAAATGAGCACATGGAAGGAATTGAGGGAGGCCTTTACCCAGCAGTGGGACAGTACAGGTTAATTAAAAAAAATATAATTATATATAAATTGAATTAAAATAATAATAAAAAAAAAAATAAAAAAAATAATAATAATTCTTTTTAAATAATGTTGAAGATTATTAGTTTAATTTAAATTAAAAGTTAATCCTTTGGTTACATTTGCAATTGCCAGTCGGGACCAACTGCTTAACGTGCTTTCCGAGGCACGAAGAAACTTCGGCATATAATGGGTG
The DNA here is from genome assembly GCA_916618015.1 of Xestia c-nigrum. NCBI lineage: Eukaryota > Metazoa > Arthropoda > Insecta > Lepidoptera > Noctuidae > Xestia > Xestia c-nigrum. Next base: position 5,136,302 of record OU745246.1, on the reverse strand, counting down.
CCAGTGGACACCCATCCAAGGTAAGTCTTGTCCATCCAACATAAGCGCGACTTAACCTAAAGATCGACCCGAGTGGCTGTTATTATTAAGCTACGAGCTCCATCTAGGTCCCAATTTCACCCATTTTCTTTGGTCCTGCTCCAGAAGACAAGTTACATTAAATTAAGAATTAAAAAAAACCCCGAGCCATGAGGTAAATTTCAAGATATTCCCGGTTTTTGGTTTTCATTTGATACTTATATTAAGGAGTTGTGTAAAATGTAATTCACCATTTTGTGGTGGCGGCCATCTTGGGTTTGAAGTTTATTATAGCGTTTAGTATTTTACTAGTCAAGCCCTTTCATTTGATACCCATATTGAGGGAGTTGTTAAATAAATATGTAATAAATTTGTGGCGGCGGCCGTCTTAGATTGATTTTTATCAAACAGTCAAGAACGCTCCCGACTAATTCACCTTTCAAACAAAACCAAAATCGGTTCATCCGTTCGGGAGCTACGGTGCCACAGACATCACACACACACAGAGACGTCAAACTTATAAGACCCCGTCGTTTTTGTGATGGAGGTTAAAAAAACAATCGAAAAAGTCACCAGAACGAACCATATTACCTTGGTCAATATTGAAACATAACAAAATCATGTTATTCCTCCTACTTCGAAGACAATGTGGGCCAAACCAATTGTCTTGCGATGGCCCACAGACCAGAGACAAAATTCCATTTCCACACAAATTGCCAATTCTTCCATACGGTACTTCGAATATTGTCGTACGGTGTTTGCCCTGCTTTTCGATATCTGGAGCAGTGAGATAAGATAATATAAGCTATAGGATATAATATTCATATGCAGGGTGATTGGATCTGAACCCGCTATAGCAAATTCGCATATACAGGGTGTAACCACCTCATCACAAAGCCGTCAACCAAGCATTCTGTACATCAAACTAAATATCTTTATGCAAAAATTATTGGTGGGAAGTAACTTTTGGGGTGAAAAATAATGTTTTGTGGTAGTACTCAATGTGATGCACTCAAAACACTGCGTTGTTGGGCGGATTGAATAGTACGGGGTTCGTGAAGGTATTTACAATCAAAATCTTACAATAAAAACTTGTCTTATAAAAATAAACTCGTCAAAAAGTTGGTACTTTGATCCCCAATATCTCCGTAACTAGAAGTTTCCCAGGTATGGTGTAGAACAAAAAAAATGTTTGGAATGACGAGGAGAACAAGTGCCTTTCGGATTCGTTAAGAGGTGTTTTACACCCTTTAGAGGCGAAGGAGGAGGTATATTAAGTCTGTTATAGAAACTTTACTAACAAATAGCTGATGTTAGACAGAGTAACTTAGGTTAATTTTATAAAAATTACAAACTTTGAAAATGTTTACATAATTCGATTCAAATAACCAGTAATATTTTTACAATAATTTCGGCAGCAACAGCTAGAGAATAAATAAATTAACGCACCATTAACATCAGCACACGCTTCGATCAAGCAAAACAATTTAAAACAAACGAGTTCATTGAACAACCATATAGTGTAATCACGCATCGACACTTACGGCCATCATAAGTATATTTTATAGCCAGTAAATCTCGCTATAAAACTATGATAATAATATTAAACTCCCTTTTAGTATGACGCCCCCGTTCATGACCTCAAGCGATGCGACTTTACGGTCAGGCAAGTGAATTTAGACAAAACAAAAAAATCTTGCAGAATTGAGTGGCTGCATTAGAAATAGGACCGTATTGCCATTACTCAAAGTAGAAGACTGTTTGAATATCGATGCGGACGTCACAATTCACGCAAAACTCGCGACTCAATCGCGCACCTTCAAACAATGGTTATACGGTCTCATTTTCACTGCATCCAGTTAATAACTTGCGTATTTCGAGGCACTTTAAGCAATTTCTCTTAGTTGTTTTCTCTACCTGCTGAGCATAAAGTTTGAAGCATAGACAAAGTGTTATTGTTTTATTTTCTATAAATGGTCCTAGATGAATGGTACAAATTCAAAGATATTGTGCACGGATGATGGCAAAAGGCTCGACTCCTATTACAAGGGACTTAAACATAACTGGCGAAATGTGAATGTATCTGCAAAATCTTTCGGAGAAATGGAGGCGTGATATTTTAAGAGGAACTATTCAATAAAGTGCCCCAAAAAGTCTTACAAAGGGGTCTCGTATTATCCAGTAATAACTGGGTTGTGGAAGTCAGATAAACAGTCGCTCAATGAAAAGTACTAGTATTCAGCTGCGTCCGGTTAGTCTGGAACCCGACCCCAACATAGTTGGGAAAAGGCAAGGCAGATGATGGAGATGTGTGATGTTTTATTCTTTTCTCCACAGCAGCAGTTGCTAGGAGCGGTTTGTCACTGTTCCGATTATCGTCATACACGCGCGCCGCTTGATCGAGTAGGTCGTGGCCAAGCTCTAGGACGCAGTTTAATAAAGCTAGCGATAGACGCCATCATTTTTATGGGTAATAAGTTATGGAAACGTTTTCACTTGAGTTGTGTTGTGACCTCTCATCATATTTATGGCGTTATTATTTTGTTGATGAAATGCAGAGTAAACAGAGTGAACTGCTTTATTTATTTTACGCTCATACATATACAATTATACACAGTGCAGCGGTGACACTTACACGTGGTAGAAACTTATAGCAATAGTTAGTTATCTTCAACTTTATTTGTGGTTAAAAATAATAATTCAGCAGTTCCATACACTTTGGCATAGAGAAGATGCGTGTCCCAGCAGTGGGAACATTAAAGGCTGATGATGATACACTTTGACCATACAGACATCTATCTAGTATAGAAACTATTCCTACCTTACCATACTCCTCCCATATCCCATACTTAGCAGTTGTACTTGTAATTAAGATAGAAAGAAATAAAAAAATATTTTGGACTCGCACAGGAACAAACAAAATTATTCATTAATTCATAGCAAAAATCCATTAAAACTAAATTAAATTGGTCTTGCACAAGGCCAAAATGACCCTATTTCAGCATGGTGGTAATTACTATGCAGACGGATTCATTATGGATTTTCACCATAATTTTCAATGTCCACCCGATCCATTGTTTTGACATAAGTATTGCAGCATTGTAACTTCAAAGACAAAGCTCATATTGAATCAAATTACCCTCAAAATAATAGGAATGGTCATCGGTACACTGTAACCGAACAAAGCCGATAGTAATATTCAATTCCACATAAAGCTTGGCCAACAAATTGGTCTGTGGCGACCAACCTCTAGTAGGTCGGTCGCCACTATTAATTTAAATTATGTGGCCAACGTACCGCAGACTACTTAGTAAACTTTGGTTACTTATTGGGCCCTACTTCAGTCTTTTAGGTTTTTTTTATAAGCCTACTATCTTAATGTTTAACCCTAGTTTTAGTTTTCAACAAATAATATAGAACTGCACTGTTTTAGACTTTCACGGTTTTAAACCAAAAGAAAATCACGGATATAATCCCGTAAGTACTTTAAGTGTAATATAGAACTACTAAAATATTGCAAAAATTTTAATAAATTATAAACATTGAAATATCTCCCAAACTATAAAACTTTGGCTAGGGAAAGTAGGGTTTAATAATTAGTATATTACCACAGGGTGATTGTGATTGTGTCCGGACCCGTTATAAAGATAGCGCATACTAAGATAATCCACGGAAATGTCATAGAAAAAATATAGTTGCCGTGTTGGTGTTTGTTACCAATATCGTTGGTTGTTGGCGGCCAATATATTGGTGTTTGGTGGTCAAACGATTGGTTATTGAAGGTCATCGAATACATATTTGCCGGCCGGTTAGACCGCAATCAATTTCGTAGTTACAGCTACACATGGGAATTATTCGTCCGTGAATGTTACATTTGTGAGCTGCTGTATAAATATTATTGATATATAAGCGTAAGAAGTCAAAGTAGATATTTCGTTGATTGTTTTGTTGATATCAAATACCGATATTAATGGATCGTACTACCCAGTAAATAAGCGCTGGTGGATAGGCAGTGTATCCGAGCATGGTTCTGGTATTTTGTGCTGGTTGGTGGTCAGATAGGCAGTGTATCCGAGCAAGGTTCTGGTATTCTGTGCCGGTGGTCAGATAGGCAGTGTATCCGAGCAAGGGTCTGGTATTCTGCACCCGGTGAGACTGAAAGCCGACCCCAACATAGTTCAAAAACGGGGAGATATATGTGATATAGTAGGAGACTGGGACTTGTCAAGTTGTGTAGATGTGAGGCAGACAAAACGAGTGGACTGGAGCAGACTGGTTGGGCTACCGCCAGATATTTCAGTACATTAAAATGGGTGTTTAAGTGCCCTTAACAAATCTGATCTATGTCAGCCAATTAGTGATGCTTTTCTCCTAACTCATGTGAATTATTTTATAAAATGGTCGTATAAATAAATAAAACATTATTAGTAAAATGTACAATAATAACATGTATCGACGATTACCCCTTCAAATACAAGTCCCTTCGGGGGATACCCGTGCGATGTTATAATATTAACTTAACAAAATCTTACCCAATTCACATACCAAAACTTAACCCGATTCGACCCACATTGTATCAAAACTAATTTACCTTGCGGGTCTCGAACACCTGAATTTTGTTCTCGTATAAACCCAGTTGGTCCCTAGGCGACCACAGCAATTATTATACCCCGCTGGAACTTTCATTAACTAGGATCTAAATTGTTGTTCAATCTTTTGCTGATAATTGAGTTTTAGAAAAAAATAAGGACGCTGGCACGTGCCGTATGAAATAAAGAGCAAAATGTTTTACTCAACAAAAGATTTTTTTACGGGTAACTAAGTAGTGTAATTTTCTACGAAAAATTTAACTAAATTTTAACAAGTACTGAACTCAACATTCGAATGGAAATCAGTGGGTACTGTAATAAAGTGTAAAATGATTGTGTAGCGTTTTCCCAATTATGGAGTGGGTGATCTCTGATCTTCATAACCTTGATTTATTGACTCAAGCCGATTCAACTAATAAAATCAGCGGTACCTCGTTATTCTAAAATTAAAAACGAAAGAACAGGCAAAAATCAATTACATTTACTTACAAAAATACTAACACAAATAACAACCAACCATAGATACACAATGCAAGATGTTGACTATTAACATACAAGATAGATGCGCAACTCTGGTTTTCGTTTTTAAAACTGTGTACCCAAACTGTTAGATGGCGCTGTTAGTTTTTGTTCAACCAAATAAACTTGTGAGCTATTAGTGACAAGGCAACCGAGGTCACCGCTAGGCTATCTACTTCACTATCAAGTAGTCTAAATAGCTGTTCTTGTTATGTAGTGTGTTTAGGCACAAGTTGGTGTGCCTAAACACACAGGTGGCAGCACTATCTATGAAAATTTTGTTTGAAGCCAATGTATAGAAGTTTCACCCCCGCTCAACCAACCAAGCATTCTGCACATCCCACTAAGTAACTTTACGCAAGATTATCGCTGGGAAACGAAATTTTGCGGAAGAATTCAATATAATGCACTCAAAACAAAGATAAAAAAAAAGCAAAGATTTCTCGTATTTCGGACTATATTCATATGTATTTTATATATATATATATATTAGTTTATTTTATATGCTTATTTATGTATTAGTATGTAGGTACCTATACTATATATGTGTTTATTTTAGGATTACAAGATAGTATGTTTATTTTTATTTTTATTGTATTCTATCAGAATGCTGTATATTTGACCCAATGGTTGACTGGTAGAGAATGCCTTGTGGCATTAAGTCCGCCAATGTACCACTATTGTACATGAAGTTTAAATAAATAAAACATTGAATAAATTGAATAGTGCGGAGGTCTAAACGTGTTTTAAGTAAAAATCAAACATTAGAAACACGTAAAACGTATTTAAAAAAAATTATAAACAAGTTGACACTTTGACCCCTAATATCTCAGTAACTACAATCCCAGGTAAGATATAGAACGAAAAAAAATGCAATGACGGAGATAACAAGTGCCTTATATCCTCAAAAAAGATACATATTTAAAAAAAAGTTTCTACAAAGACCGCTTTAATATCGCACTGTTTTCATCCCGCCATAAAAAATACCAATTAAAAAAAATACCAGGCGCAGGTAAAATTATTGTAATACGACTACACGGTACACAGCCTGGGGCAATTTTCGCGGTGAACAGCTGTATCGATCGCCCAGCGTGAACCAGGTCACCTGGGCTGTTGCAGGTCGACTAATATGCTGAAACCTAAATGGCCACAATTGTTTATTTAATGAGGTCGTGGATATTTCGGTTCTTAAATATTGGGCTGGATTTTGCAAACATGCACAAGCAAAGGAGACGAAAATATGAGAACACAATGCGCTTTATTTTATTTCTGATTTGATAGAAAATAAAAATATTTTTGACAACAATAGGTTTTGGATACGAACTAGCAAATTGATGGTACTAAGTAGTAAATGATAGTTGTTGTATACCGTAATTCCAAAAACCATCACAGATAAATAAATCATTTTCTTTTCAGTACGTACTGAAAAGGGTTGAAAACATTTATACCACATTGCGCAAATCTATGCGGCTTCCCCCGCGCGTTTCGATAATTGTCATATGGGATCATCTTACCGCGATTAAAAGTAGCCTATGTGTTAATCTAGGTTATAAACTATCCGTGTGCTAAATTTCATCGAAATCCGTTCAGTAGTTTTTGCGTGAAATAAATAATATAATAATAAATCCATACTCACAAACTTACTCGTACGCATTTAATACATAAGTAGGAAGTAGATGGATAGTGAAAAGATTACACGTAAAACGAGAATTTTAATTAATGAAATTACGTCGATTTCAAAATTTATGTTACGTTTACATCGCGTGACGTTTGCATTTATGTTACGTTTACATCGCGTTACTTTTACATTTAGTTACGTTTACATTTGCATTTGGTTTGCTTTGTCTTTATCTGATCATGCGTACCTCAACGACTGTTCACTGTATCGAAGCTTCCAATGTCGCCCGGTTCCATCCGATCCCTTTCGAATTAACATGACTAACTGACCAACTGTCTACCGGAGGAACTTGAGTCATTAGCACGCTATTATCTGCCGTATCGGCCAATTACGGCCAGCCGCTGACAGGGGAATAATCTGGAATGATTATTGAATAATGTTTCCCTCGAGGATACGGATGTCTGAATGATTTATCTTGTTTTGATGTACAAAAAAATCATGCTGAGACGCTCGCAATGATTTGAATAGAAGAACGGTTAATGATGAAATAAGAATAAATCTAGACATAAAAGAAAAATAAATAACATGATATTAAAAAAAAATAAAAAACCCCGACACACGACGTAGGTAATAATTTCAAAAGCCCTTTTGTTGAATTTGATACCCATATTGAGGGAGTTGTTGAATAAATATGTAATACGCCATTTTGTGGCGGCGCTCATCTTGACTAATTTACCTTTTTTTCCTAGCCTATCGCGTGTCCCACTTCTGGGCAAAGGCCTCCCCTTTTTCCTTCCGAACCTCTCTATTTTGTGCGATATCTAGCCATGTTCGCCCCGCAAACAAGATCAGATCGTCATACCACCTTCGCCGCGGTCTACCTCGACGGTGATTGCCTCCGTCAGGCGTCCAAAAAAAAAAGATGTAGATGTCGGAGAAAAAACAGCCAAGCTGAAGTGGGAGTGAGCTGGCCACGTAGTTAGAATGCACCCGGAGAGGTGGGCAAAGATCGTCATTCACTGGATGCCTGACGGAGGGAATTTACCTTTTAAGCATAAAAAAAAAATTGGTTCATCCGTTCGGCAGCAACGATGCCACAGACACACACACACAGACACACACACACAGACACGTTAAACTTATAACACCCCGTTGTTTTTGTGTCGGGGGTAATAATAGCTTTTTACTGAATGCAAAAGAAAATAAACCGAATTTTTATTCCGGCTATTCTTTTAGAAAGAAAGTCTAGGGTTCCGTGCAAAAAAACTGAAACACATGAAGTTGTTGAAAAAATTGGATTCAAACACGTGGGTGATGAAGTTGTCGGACAACAGCTAGTATATAATAATGAGAAAGAAATAATGATGAAGCTTTGATGCTTCTGTAGAGGTACCAAAAACTGACATACAGTAATTTCGTTTAAAGCAAAGTCAATTCAAATTCTACATCATTTACTAAGAATACTAAATCAGAAGTTTAAACAACAACAACAACTTGCGAGAATCGAATTGATCTCAATACAATTAGTGTCAAAAAAACGGACCGCTTTAAAAAATGTCTTAGTACAATCGACCGACGCAAGATAAAACAATAAGGCGGCTATCTATCTATAAACGTACATATAAACAAACAAGGCACAATTAATATACTACATCTCAATCATCAAACGTGCTTATTTTTCTTGGTTACTACTCGCGAATCTCAACGTAAACGAGCGGTATTATTTCAAAACAAACAGTTCTAATAATACTGTATGCGAAGGTCTATGCCCTGTCGGAAATAGCCACGGTGCGCCAGTGTGTGCGGGCCGATGGGCCACGGTATCCAGTGTTAACATCACTGACAACTGTTGAATAAAGGATTAGGTTCATGCTGGTTTATTTATGAGGTCAATAGAAAAACGTTGGGTGACTGATTATTTGGGAATGCAGTGTAATGTTATTGAGGCCTCAAGTCTGATATTATAATAGTGTCAGAATAGTCGATCATTGATTTCATAATGGTCAAGTTCTGTCAAGTTTTGACAAGTTTCGTAGTCTTCTAATTTAATGATCCCATAATAACTTTCCAATGGTCAACCACTGACGCTCCATCGAAAGAAATGTCATAGAATGGTAATCTTGTACATATTGACAAATGTGTAAAAATATATTATAAATGAAATCTGTCAAGTAAATTTTCGCATTTAGTAGTAGATTTGGAAAACCATTTGTGCTAAGAGTTTTATAATAATGGCAATACGACAACGTCATTAAAAGACAATTTTATTACGAGACCATTGACCGACCAATCATCGACCATTGTGAATTTTGCAGATTACGAACTTTAAGCAAAATGACAATGGGATGGGAATGAAATCGTGTTGGAGTGACGAATTTATTAAAATAGCAGAATTAGGCCCCAGTTGTGCTGGTCAAATGTTTTCTCTTGCTTAAATTGCTTTATAAAATATGTTGATCCTCAAACGATTGGACATTTTACATCGCGTCCTATTTGTTCTGTAATTTGTACATGACTGGAACGGATGAATACCACTGAAGGTGCCAATCTAAGCTGATCCAATTTAGATAGATGTCGACAAACTTTATAATCTGTACTTTTTGTTGATTCATATTTATAATAATAATGAAACTGTTCTGTCTTTACGTAATGTCCTGTGTAAGTATTTTATGTGTATACTTAGAAATTTAGAAATCGTGAGCAATAATACGAGCTCTAATTCGTATTTCAGAACTTACCAAAACACTCCCACAAATTCTCTAACTAATTAGTCAAGGCTAGCTAGCTACCCAACTAAGCAATACGAATTACGAGACACCGCCTTTAGATAATGAAACACCTGAGAATCTACTTTAATCCCTTCTCCGTTCGTCTGCACACGCCCCTTAATGGTTAACGATATAATTAAATAGGTTATGTACCTAAAACTAGTGACTAAATACCCTTTTTTATGGTTGGTAAATCATCAAATAACTTATCCCATTCTGGGCGGAGCGAGAGGGAGTGTTAGACTTTACTGACTAAAACCCATCCATGTTCCTTACTCGCCCTGTATGTTCCGGGGCCGCGGTATCTCTTTCGGACAGTCCCGCAACCCATACATAGGGCCAAGCGAGCGACTCAGTATCTAACAGGGTCTATGATTGTTCTTAGTTTTTAGACCTTTCATAACACCTTGTACCTTCAATAATAGGCATGACAATAGTATCAAAAATTGCAAATCTATTTAGTTAGTGCGTCAGTTAGAGTATCAAATTGAAAAATAATATATTTAATCAATGTATATTGCCTAAGACTGTACAGTACTGCATTGAACTCAATATGGGATTTCACGAAATCGATGTAAACGTGATTTTTTCAACTCATTTCGGCGAAAAATTCTTACTCCTACCTAGCCCTACCATTATTGTCGGTCTGTTTCCGTGGCAAGGCAATGAACCTGTAACTCTATCTCGCTTTTAACGACTAATGTGTTTCGTCTACAAACGCTGAAGATCGTTTCCGCGCCGCATTGAAAAATAAGAAAAATGTTAAAGTATATTTTGTTAGCGTTTCTTGGAAAGGAAATTACATTGGTAGAAGCCATTGCAAAGCAGGAGTTACAACGAAGAAGAATATTTATTATTAACATCATCCTCTGCCGAGCCTTTTCCAAATTATGTTGGGGTCAGCTTACAGTCTAACCCGACGCAGCTAAATAACAGTGTTTTAAATGGAGCGACTGCGTATCTGACCTCTACAATCCAATCAGCACAGGGCAATACAATACCCCTTGTTAAGACTGGTTGTCAGACTTTGGGGCTATTGAGTACATGTAATAACTGTCGCAGATCTACAAACGACAGCTGGGACCAATGACGTAACGTGCTTTCCGTGGCTCGGAGTAAACTCGGTATGTAATGGGCGGTCACCCATCCACGGACCCACCTAGGCAAGAGCAGCTTACGACCCGAGCGGCTGTTATGAGTTAGCCACGAAAACAATCGCAAAAAATGGATCAATAATACCTAACAATGATGCAAAAGCAGATGTTAAAAAGGTGATTTTCATTCAAAAAACGAGTAATAAACGAATCAATTCGTACACACCAGTAAACCACTAGAAACTCACGTACGTACACGTACAAAACATACAAGACTCACACCTTCCTCTATACAACGAAGAACCGTCAAGTTTGACACCTAATATCGCGGTACAGATCCAGCCGTAACGGGCCTCGTTCCGGCACGTCTGGCGCTCTCCGGCAGGCTTACGAACCGATCACAAACCAATTTATTTCCCCCATTAACGTCCAGATAGCGAATGATACAGAAAGCGGAAATTTTATACTGAAGACGCGTTATGAAGGGGCTTTCGACGTGTTTCCTTGAGCAAAATGGAGAGCAGTTCTGTAGAATTTAGTTATCAGGACTTTTCTAGTACATAAGTAGTCTGTGTTTCAAATTTTATTGTTTGTTATTTACTAGACCTTTCAAAGTAATTTGGGGTTACATCAATTTATAATATCTGTTACGTACTCCTATGTATGAGGACCTCGTGGCTACAAACTGCCGCTCGGGTTGATCTTTAGGTTAAGCAGTGCTTGCCTAGATTGTTATAGTTGGTCCCGGCTGTCATTTGTAGATCTCTGACAGTCGTTACAGGTAGTCAGTGGTCCGAAAGTCAGAGAGCCAGTCCTATCAAGGACTTGAAGTGCTTGAGCGTGGAGATCGAATCCAGAAATTCCGTAACGAAAATAACCTATCACCCCATGTCACATAATGACAATGACAAGCTAGTTTTCTTTTTAATCATCATCATCATCATCATCAGCCTATAATATTCCCACTGCTGGGATAAGGCCTCCTCTCAATGAGAGGGAATGGGCTATAATCTACCACGCGGGCCCAGTGCGGATTGGTAGATGTCACATGTCTTCGAATTTTTGGTTCTAGGACATGCCGGTTTCCTCACGATGTTTTCCTTCACCGTTTTGAGAGCAGCGGTGATGAAATAAATTACACGAAGTAATGCGCGTTTCTTTTTAATACCTATATTGCCGTAACTAGGAGTTGTAGGTTGTATATGTCACCGTAAAATTGTCAAATACGTTATATTGTAATATCTCTAGCGATATTGTAAAATCTCGAAATATTGTCAAATGAACATACTGCTTACAACAAAACGCAATATTTTTCGTGAAATGCTTGCGATGGTAGTCAACTCACGCGATGTGGAGGAAAGGAGGGGTCCCCCCCTTGCCCAGTGGTACAACTCTCATGTAAAGATATTGTACCATTCCTGAGAAATACCGATTATATTATAACCTAACCTTAAAACACTTTATATTCCCCTAAAAAGCGTAATCGACGGAGCCCCGCTTCGCGGGGCCTCTGTTCCGGGTGCAGGGTTTAAAGGAACCTAACTAACCTAACGGGGGGGGGGGGGTGCCCCAAGTCCCGATTATGGGGGCAGAGATACTTCCGTATGTTCAATGTTCAGTTGAGATCGATATTTCGGTGCCATATATACTTGATGTTAGACTTTCTTTGTAACCATCTTTTATCAACTTATGCAATTATAATTATTTATGTATTTCATTTTTCCGCTTGGTGCCGGCTCGAGGACTGTTCAGGCTCGGCTTCCCATCACGATGAAATTATGAATTTTATAATGAATGTTCCACAAACACATACCTACACAGACACGTCAAACTTATAACACCCCGGCGTTTTTGCGGCGTCCGAGCGCAGTCCGCGCGCCGCAAGCGGACCGCGTGCTTGCGCGCCTTCATAAAATAAATAAATAATTATAATTGCATAAGTTGATCAAAAATGCTATGCAATAGCTTTACCGCGGCAGTCCCCGAGTGCCACACGTCTTTTTATTGTGTACTAGCTTCTGCCAGCGGCTTCGCCCGCGTGAAGTTTGATTATTGTCCCATGGGATCTTACTACCGGAATAAAATGTATCCTATGTTTTATGTGGGTCATAGCGTGATGATATAAACGTAAGAGTAAACAAATATAATAATAACAAATCTCCGAACTGCTAAGCTATCGGGAGTTACACGTGTTATTGTGAGTCAACTATAAAAGATAGACATATGCTGTCTTGGGATATTTTTTATATAATTTTATGTGGAATATTTCCGTTATACATGATTTCTATGTAGCTTTAACCATTAAGGCTGCACACGCGACGGAAGCTAAAAAAACCAAGTAACTTCTCCCGTTTTCCCAACATTTCCTTTCACTGCTCTGCTCCTATTAATGGTAGCGTGATGAAAAGTATACTATTACCTGCTCAGGAGTATGTAGAATAATTGTACCAAGTTTCGTTAAAATCCGTCGAGTAGTTTTTTTTTCTATAAATAACATACAGACAGACAGACAGACAGACAGACAGACAGACAAAAATTTTACTGATTGCATTTTTGGCATCAGTATCGATCACTAATCACCCCCCGATAGTTATTTTGTAAATATATTTCATGTACAGAATTGACCTCTCTACAGATTTATTATAAGTATAGATTTTTTTATTTGTTTATTACTCAGTACTAACTTGGCTGTGGTGGTCAGATAGGCAATCGCTATATGTAAATACTGGTATTTAGTTGCATCCAGTTAGACTGAGAGCCGACCCCAACATAGTTAGGAAAAAGCTAGGCAGATGAAAATTATGTTCAATTGTTTCCTTTATTTCGAATGTTTTTTTTTTTTTAAATTCCCTCTTTTTTTTAAAGGAAAGCCGTTTCTAAACGAAAGCTCATACATATTTTGCTTACACTAAGCGGTTACGCGTAAAATATAAATAAAATCTTATACTTAGCTGCAAATAATTATTACGTTCAGATAACGTTGTTGTACCTACCTCTGTGTGTAAATAAAAAAAGAAATCTTTGTTTGTTTCCGTTTCCATCCGATGGTTATTTTAGCCTGAGTAGGTAGATTAATCGTAATATTTTTTGTTCCCAAAACAAATATTTTTGGACCCCAATGACAGGCGGGTGTCACGACCAATAAAAAGTAGTGCGACAACGCGTGGGCGCATGAAATTGGGTAGTTAATGCAGTTAGATACCAGGTGTCCGAATGTCGGATTAACTTGGATTTATCTGACAGATTTATGTATTTTCGTAACGTTTTTTATACTCAATAGTGGTGGTTAGATAAATTAGATAATTTTACGCTCAAGTTTTATTTGCGCTATTTTAGGGTTCTGTACCCTAGGGGTAAGCAATGGCGGTAATTTAAACGGGAGTGAAAATACTGAATAATTATTTGTGTTTACTTCAAATTAGATACAGAAGTTGTTTGTTTCTGTGATTGACTATTTGTTATTTATTTATTTGTTTATTAAAGATGGTACGTAGACTTTTAAACTAAGCCCCACAAAACCGTTGTCCATGGTTTGACTGAGGGGTCGGTGAGTCTCTAGACCACTGGTTCCCAACCTGTAGTCCGCAGGAGCCTTGACTATGGTCCGCGAAAGAGTAACATGTTATTCGTACTTTTTAACTTGCACAGAAGATGCAAGCTCAACCCAACCTAGTTAAACCTATCAGAGGCAAAATTCTATATTTTTTTTATTTATTCGAGCTCATTTCGATCGCTTTTGTACCCACTACTATCTTTATTTTAAAGGTTCTCATCACATTATCCAATTTTCGTATAGTGTGAGTTAAAGATTCACTCCCCTAGTTATAATCCTGTCGGTGTCCATGTTTATCTAGGACCATATGGTCCCTGTTAACAATGAACATACCAAAGTGGTCCCTGGTCTAAGAAAGGTTGGGAACCACTGCTCTAGACACTCATACTTATACACTAGACTAATGAGATAAAATAAGGTTTAATTGCGATTACCTAGTTTTGTTAGTATTCAGTTTAAGTTAGTAACACTGGTACTTAGTATTAGGTAACTGGGACTGAGCGATTTTCTAGCATATGACATCAAACATCAAAACATCAAAAACGGCAAAAATTTACTTACGTAGTGTTAGAAATTCAACGTCAATATGGTATACTAAGAAGAGAATACTCAATTTATTTATAGGAACACAAGTATCGATCTAAAACACAAGAGAGGGAGAGAGACGCGTTATTAATAGACGCTAGCAAGCCCCATAATCAGATCACACATGCATTACACGAGAATAAACTCTAAAATATGAACTAGCTAGTTTATTTAATTAGAAACTGGAGTGCAGAGGTTACACAAATTAATTAGAGTAGCAGAGTGCTCTCTTGTGAACGCACGTGTTAGTTGCATGTGCTAACTAAGGGGTCGTCTCCACGAGCGAAAGAAACGGGGCGATATTATCGTTTTTGCCACGTTTTTCTATACACTGTCTTTTAGGCCGTCTCCACGAGCGAGAGAATCGCGGCGATATGTTCGTATAGAAATACGTCAAATAGCCGCGATTCTGTCGCTCGTGGAGGCGGTTCCTAAGGGCTTGATGCAATGGTGGGAGGTTTCAAGTCTTATATTGAATGTGATGTTGTGAGCCACTTTGTACAAGTCCGCCCCTGTCTCCGATTATCTCTTGACCACGGGTCAGACGTGTCTTCCTTCAGTGAAGAAAATAATTAAAAGAAGTCCTTTAGAGTTTGTCACCTAGACACAGCTCGTGGAGCGATGGATCGACAAAGACGTCGAGCACGTGTGACCCTTGCAACAAGTCTTTCAACTAGATTATTTCAGCATACAGAGTGTAATCAGGGACTTCGTCAACCAAGCATTCGTTACATCAGACTAAGGTCCATGTTCACCAAAATATGACGGACGATTATCTAAAAACAGCTGTTTAAAACTCATTTTTGTATGGGAACATTTCACATTGACAGCTGTTTTTAGATAATCAGACTGTTATCTTCTCGGTGAACATGGACCTAAGTAACTAAATGGCAAAATTATTACTGGGAGACGATTTTTTTTTGGGGTCGCGTGTGTTTGTTTGTACAGATGTGAATAGTTAGGAATGTCGAGTAAAGTAGTAACGTTTTGAAATAGTATTTAAAAAAAACCTTTTGATAACTTTGGAACTGATCGCAATGATAAATGATATTTATTCAGCAAGTAGGTTTTTTCAATCACTTCATTTTTTTTTTAACTGGAGGGGCCGTGTTTCGTACCTGCCTACTCTGAGAAGAAACAGACGAAACAAACTCAGAGGTCATAGTCTCTTTTGAAGTCCAGACATAATCTTGCTCTATTCACGTGAGGGTCATGTAGATACCTGTTAGTGTCTGAGGTGGTGTTTTGAAGAAAGAACCACACAGATTTGTGTAAACCTGACCAGTCAGTGCAAGCATTTGTCAGTTATCGTGTAGCTCGACTTAAGGAGCTCAACGAATCGACTAATGACGGGGAGAAGAAGTGCTTTTCAGCCTCATCAAGGGTCTATTTACAACCGTTATGTCAACAGATTTGAAATATTTTCAGTCCGTCACACATTGGCCTGACAGGTCTATGTTCACCGAAGAGATAACAGTCTGATTATCTAAAAACAGCTGTCACTGTGACATGTTCCCATACAAAAATGTGTTTTAAACAGCTGTTTTTAGATAATCAGACCGTCATCTTTTTGGTGAATATGGACCTAAGTTAATCTTCTATTAATCGAGTGTGAGTACCGGGATTATACAGGATTTAAATAAACTGATCACGAAGCCGTCAATGAAGCTTTGTGTACATCAGACTAAGGTCCATGTTCACCAAGAAGATGACAGTCTGATTATCTAAAACAACTGTTTAAAACTCATTTTTTTATGGTAATATGTCACAGTGACAGCTGTTTTTAGATAATCGGACTGTTATCTTTTCGGTGAACATGGACCTAAGTTACTTTACGAAAAAAATATTGCTGTGAAACGGTTTTGTTTAGGGTGAAAAATCATGTTTTGTGGTAGAACTCAATGTAACGCACACAAAACATTGTGCTGATGAATGGAATGAATAGTAGTGGGGGAGCGGGGTCATAGAGGAGTTTAAAGTAAAAATCTTTGATTAAAAACTTGTATTTTAAAACAAACTTGTCAAAATGTTTGACCCCCAATATCTCCGTAACTAGACAAGTGCCTTTCGGCTTCGTAAAGAGGTTTTTACACCCTTATAAAAATACCCTACCATTTTCATGAATAGTAAAAAATACAACAAAAAAACAAACTGAGACCGAAACGACCCTAATAATAATAATCAGTACCCCAAAATTTTCGCCAAGCCAATCAACATCACACTCCATCCTCAGAATTGCCAACGACATACACACACGTCAACAGAACAACCATTATTTACACCATTCATTTTGAATACACGTTGATGAAAGACCAAAATTGCGGAGCCAAGTTCAACCACAGAGTACTTTATCAAACGAGGAACATTGACATCGCCTGTGCAATATTGAACCTTCTAATCAATTCGTTGGGTCACGACAAGGCCATCTATTGACGTCCTTACTTCCATTTGGAATCTTTGTCAAGCTGAAAAAGTGGGCGAATTTGTTAGACTGCGTTTATTTTAATTTAGACTCGTTTGCGCTATTGATGTTATAGTGTAGGAGGAAGATTACAGCTCGTTTGGAAGCTGCTTTGTAGACGCGGCTCCAGATATCTTCGTACATAAAGGTAAACTAGAAAATACGTGCTGTTCCATACATACATTTTAGCAGTCAATTCTTCAATCTGCATTTACAGTCTACACATATTAGGCCACCAAGATACAGGCTGTGCCTAGTTTAGGGCCCAAGGCTTCTTTTAGTTTTGTACTCTTTTAATTATGCTCCATGATTTGTTTTCTTGCTCGTTTAATTTGTTACTTGTTAGTGTCAATAAATTGAATTATTTATTTTAGTTAAATTACCGATTCAGAATGATGAAACTATGTTGAGGTCGGCTTCCAGTCGAACTGCATGCTGCTGAATACCTGTACTTTACATGGAGCGACTACCTATCTGACCTCCACAACCCAGTTAGTACAAGATATTCAAAATAAGATGCTATTAATGTGATCACAATTTCGTCAATTGCATACAATACAGTACGCAACAAGTAAAAAGCCAACCTATAAAACACCATGAAAAGCCATGTCATCATCATCGCCTGCTCGGTCCTTCTCCTAGTCTTTTCCCGTCTAAATAGGGTTCGGGTATTTTACTCGGTTTGAGTGCATATTTGGTATCCTCAAAGAACGCGAAAAACTACGTCACAGAGAAAAAAAATTGGCCCAGATGAGAAGAAAAAGTCTCAAGTATGCTTTCAGTACTATCTTATTCATAGAATCTTTACCGTCGGACCCTTTATAATGGTCATCCATGGAATAGCTTTCCAAACTTACATTTGAGTGGGACCCTCGTTGGAATTGTTATTTGATGTAGTATTTATGCAGGGTCCTTGGATCCTTGGTCCTTTACCATCTGCTATTTTCATAGGTTGTTGGTATATATTATTTATTGAGTTGTAAATAAAGGAAACATTCGAGAGACCAGAGAGCACAGCGGTGGCCCAGTGGTGGCGGCCCCGACTTGTGAACAGTAAGTCGTGGGTTCGAACCCAGACAGGCGCATTAATTTGTGTAATATATTTCATCACCACTGCTCTCAAAACGGTGAAGGAAAATATCGTGAGGAAACCACCATGTCCTAGAACTAAAACATTCAAAGATATATTATGTGAGTTCTACCAATTCGCACTGGGTTCCGCGTGGTGAATAATATCTTATTCTCTCTCATAGACAGGAGGCCTGTATCCCAGCCGTGGGAACATTAAGGCGACGACATCAGCTAAATAAGCAACTCTATTTGTGGTGGTTCAAACTTCGTTTGAAATACTGTAAGAATAAAGTTCTAATTAGCTTGCACTACAAAGTGGTTGTTACTTCAGTCACTGCGGGCCGAATAGTGCGAAATGAGTATTTTCGATCGATTTAAAATGAGAACTTAACTATTTAATAATAAATAATCCACCACTAGATGTAGTTTAGCCTTTTAAATTTTATGTTATATTTTTAAATATAATTATCAGGCTTATTGGACGATTCGCACGAATTTAACTCGCACAAAACGTGCGAATCGACTCCTTTAAAACATATTATTTTTTCTGTAGTCGATTCGCACGAATTTCATTTATTGGCGTGCGAATCGACACCCTCACAAATATGTAGTAGGCTATTCGCACACATATTGTTTTTTATGAAATGCAGTTAAGATAAAGTACACTTGAGCACAGAAGTAGTACGGTCAAATATGTTTTACTCGTAATAGATAGAAAATAAAAACACAATCTATAATCAACAATATCTGTATTAAAATTAAAAATAAGTACTAAACATCTAAGCTCGTGGTTTTGAGGATTAAAAATGAGCAAATATCGATCACATAATAATAAATAAGTGTCACTAACAAACTACTACTACACTAACCACGTAATAAAAAATAAAAGTACCAAAAATTTTCATTTTTTTTTACATTACACAAACATTTACTTTTTTAATAAGGTAAGTATATATATAATTAACAACTTTTTCTTATATTTATTATTAACGAACATTTGGTACAACAAAAACATGTTTTAATGTTTTTCAGAAGTGTACCTAAAATACACAGTTCTCATAATTATAACACCATGCCACGTTTTAAGTAATTATTATTATCACTTATTCCATACAGATCCTTCTTACTTTCAAGTAAATATCTGCTGTTTAAACTTCGATTATTTTTTATTTTTATTTCAGTGATGGCTGAATACGACTGTAGTTTAATTTTTTTAAACCTTCAAATGAAATGTGTGCGAATAGTCTACTACATATTTGTGAGGGTGTCGATTCGCACGCCAATAAATGATATTCGTGCGAATCGACTACAGAACAAATAATATGTTTTAAAGGAGTCGATTCGCACGTTTTGTGCGAGTTAAATTCGTGCGAATCGTCCAATAAGCCAATTATCATTGTCAATAAATGGCTAAACTGCTTTGAAAGATAATTAAGAGGTATGTTTGAAGATTTTTTTGGTGCATTAAAGTTTGTCAAATTATGTTTTGAGTTCCATCAGTGTATGCAAAAAGGACTTCAAAATGTAAAGTTTTTTTATTTGTCGAAATTATTTACAGTTTTAGAGATTTTGGACCGTTTTCAAGAAACCTCCGTCTTAACAGGCTGATGATGAAAGAAAACATAGCACCATAGAAAGCATAGACCTGCTGTCTTCCATCTAAGGGGAGGTTGTTATGCACCGTGCATTCCCATGTCACTACTCGTGTGTCAGTATGGCGAATCGCCGAATTGCAATCGGTCACTAATTTAAATTCGTTCGTGATTAGGTTTGCGTTTCGTGGTTAATTTATTTTATAAAGACGTTGTTAATCTTATACGTTTCAATGTGCGGGTTCATATTCGGAACAACTGATCTGATTCAAAAAATGCTCTTAATAATAGGAAACTACTTTATTTACGAATAACATAGGCTTAAACGTTCTAATTAATGATCACAATGCGATCGAAGCCACGGGCAAAGATAGTTACATTTATTAAAAACAAAATGGTATTTAAATAATTATACTTATTTGGTACACATTAGAGCTTCACTGTCAAAAAAATTGTCTCTAAATAGCACTCAATTACGCATGCTGCAGGTCAGTTTCAATTAGTCGTTTTTGCAATTCAAAGGACCAAAACCCACTTTCATATTTATAGAGCTTAAGGTGAAAGGACCAGTCATTAAACTTTCGGATGTACGTAAGATATTTCTGTAACAATTTGCCTAACAACCAGGTTGAATACTAAAGCTTAGAAACGTTTATTTAAAACTTTATAGGACTAAACGCGGTCAACTCAGTACCTGAACTAAATAAAACAACAGTAAAGCCTCCTGTAATATTGATGGCGGTTCCAAATGGGAAGAAACGAGTTATAAATATTCCGTTTTAGGATATAGTCGGGACCACGCTATTCAATTTTAGGACCAAAGGACCATTGAACCATCGTTTTGTTGAGAGAGATGGCGCTATATATGTGTTGTGCCGTCTCTGTTTGTTTCGGAAATGATGAACCTAAATTCAGAGGTTTGGTCTTGTTCTGATGAAATATTACTTCACAAGTAGATACTTATTTAGAAAACCTCTTTTAATATTAATCATGAATAGGGTGGTGATACAGTGATAACTTTGACTCATATGAGTAGTGATTTGTGGGCCCAAACCCCGGCAGATACTTGGTGAAATTTATTTGATCAAAGAAAGAAAAAGCATTTATCAAGCCCGCACCGGACAAAACACATCAAAATTATTAGTATTTAAAACCACAACAACCACCCCCACAACAACTCTTAAAAACTGTGAAGAGACCGAGATGTGGGGTCCCATATGAATACGAGTGCTGTGTGTAATATTTCTAATGAGACCATTAGGACTCGTTCAGGACCTATCATTAGTTTAATTTGATGTTGGCTTAAATCTTTTTAGTACCCTGTAAGGCAGAAGGAAGGACGAAAAAAAACGACTATTTCCTTCAAAAGTGCAATACCTGGGCGGTTAAAATGTAAGAAACAGTGCTGTACTGACTGTTTGTGCGTTGATGTTTCTTCCACCTTGTATTCCACTCTCTCTTGCACTCTTAGAGAGGAGAAGGACTGTGTCCCAACAGTGGGAGCATAGCCCACTAATGTAATAGGTAATAGGTTATATTCCAAAAGTAATATTCCTTTCATTAACCAAATAAAGGGTGTAAAACACCTCTTCACGGAGTCGAAAGGCACGTTTTCTCCCCGTCATTGGGATATTTTTTTTGTTCTACACCATACCTGGGAACCTTCTAGTTGCGGAGATATTGACGGTCAAAGTTTCAACATTTTTTTGAAAACTTTTTTTTAACCCTTAACCACCTGACCGATTTGTATCGAATGTTCCCAAAAAATGTGCATTGACAGTTGGGAAAATCTATCAGATTGATGCCCTGCAATTTTGCAAAAGATATGATTATATTGAGAGGTTTTGATTTTATATTACTTGCTGATTATTTTATTTTTATGAACAGAAAGAAATAAGTTCCTATGTCTTGTGATTATTTTTATAGATCTCGTTTTTTTAAAACAAAATTTTTACGTTAAAAATTAAGAGTTGTTCCAAACAAATTAAGATTTACTTTAATAAAGACGTAGATAATATGTATTTTAATTGATTTTAATTACAAAACAAACCTTTCACCCTTCCGTTTTATATACGAAAGTCTTTTTATTCGCACGTCTGTGAGACGTATGGTAGGTGATTGTGTATCAAGATGAGGTGGTAGGTGGTAGAGGGTTGAATACAAGTTTTTATTGTAAGATTTTTACTTTAAACACCTCTACAATGCAATCAATCAATCCCTGTACTATTCAATCCATCCATCAGCACAATGTTTTAAGTGCGTTACATTGAGTTCTCTCACAAAATATGATCTTTCACCCCACAAAAAAAGTCGTTTCCTAGCAATAATATTTGCATAAAGTTACTTAGTTTGATGCACAGAATGCTTGGTTGACGGCTTAGTGATGAGGTGGATTACACCCTGTATTAGCAAACATTTAGACTGCTGGACCGTGAAACTAAAGTTGAAATTAAGTCTCGGAATTTTTCACCCGTCCCCTTGAGTACAACTTATATTGTACTTTAATTCAAAAGAAAAATGAGTTTTGAATATTTGAAACCATATTATTAAGTATGAAAAAGAAACTTGTTGGGTAGAGACGTCTATTTTTGGTTAAATAGCCTTTTTCTTTGTTTTAAAAGTAAAAAGGCTTGCTCGTTCAATGTCACGAAAGTTACCGGCTATACAAACAAAGTTACCGTGTTACATGAAACGTTCTTTAAATTAATGAAATGCTACATCGAAAAGTATAGGTTGTGATTGCCATTACATAAAAGTTTTTCTTTTAAGTAATACGAAACCACTTATTCTTAGGAAATGGGATACTTGCTTCAAGAAACATCGCTTAGCAAATGATGCGAATCGCAATCAAGCCATAAAATTACTCATAAACATACTTTAACAAAGTCAAATTCCCCTGTTAACGACATCATGTCTCCAAGGACCAAAATAGTTCAACCTCAACCTTCAAAAGACCAATAAAAAGAGATAACAACAATAGCTTTAAAAAATTTAGCACTTTCAGAATGTGCGTAACAACAATGCAAATTAATTACTTTAGCAAAGACTAAGCTAATGGCTAACAGATGTGCCGTTGTGGTTATGGCGTCGATAACAGCGTTAGGGGAACCACACACAAAATGTTTGTACGATTCGGTAGTACCTATTTGTGAACTACAATAACTTTTCTGCAAAAAAAAAACTGACTTCTTACTCTAAAAGTGGAAAATAACTTTACTTCCGGCAGTGGACGACTTTTGAATGTTTCACAGACTTTATTTGCCACCAATTTTTCTTCAAATAGATCATCTAGATATAGAAGAAAAAAATTCTATTATGGAAGATAACTCATAAACTACGGCAAGCAATGTGAATGACCACCGCAGAATTTTCTAGCAAATAAAAAAACCTTTTTCACAAAAAAGTAAAACCGACTTCAGAAAATACAAAAATGTTAAAAATAACTTTTGCTTCAGAAGTCGGTGACCTTTGTTTGATTGATTTAGTTTTTATTTGTCACCGACTTCTAAAGCCTATTTTTAATTTATATTTTAAATTATTTTCCACTTTTTTTGTGTTTTCTGAAATCGGTTTTATTTTTTGTAAAAAATGTTTTTATTTTTCACTTTTTAGTGGTACGGTACATTTGCTATCATTTATTGAGGAGTTCCGTTGCATATCTCCGAAGTTCTTCATCAGATCTTCATCAAATTGTAACGGAATCACTTCGAGAAAGTACACTTCCTAAAACTACCCAAATCGCTTTTAACGTGCCTAGAAAATGTGAAGAGGTCTCTCTATTTCTCCAGAATCTCATCATCGGATACTGATTTGATGATTATAAGACCACACAGGAAGTACCAGCTTTAAAATAAAAAAAGAACTATCAAAATCGGTTCACCCAGTCGAAAGTTCTGAGGAAACAAAAAAAAATACAGTCGAATCGAGAACCTCCTTTTTTTGGAAGTCGGTTGAAAAAAAATCAAGTAATATGCTGAATTGAGAACCTCTTTCTTGTTTTAAGTCAGTTAGAAACCTATAATCAATTACCATGAAGTTATTCGCTGGTTTTTCTTCGATTACGAATAATGTATTCGAACAGTGCTCAGTTCTACCGTTTCATAGGAGCTTACACGAATTCGGCTTGCATTCGGCTCGTATTCGTGAAAACTCGGTTCTTCACCTACCTTCGCTGAAACACGTTCGGCACAACTCGGGTTAAATCAAGCGGTTTTTCCCCGAAGTACATCGACATACTTCCTGCCCGTTTGCGCTTAATCAAACTGACGTGAACGTGTGGAGCGCTCCTTAGGCCATAAAGAATTTTATAGACTATTTGTAGGAGCAATATTAAAGCCCGAACGAACGTAATTGTTTACACCTACGTTCGTAGTGTTTCAGTATGGTGGAATCGATAATGGTGTTTGGTTAGGTGTGTCAAAAAAGCTTGATTGCGTAACACACATTCCAGTCCGTACATGGCCATCAGAAAGAGCCGTGTGCGAAGGTCTGATCGCAAATTGTTTTTTTTTGTTCTTTTTAAGCCAAATTAGTAGGCCAGTTACAAACACTTTTGAACTGCCGAAACAAAGACAGCAAAATAGCTACAGTCCCAGTCACAAGGTATAAGAACCGTAAAAGTACCTACTGTAGTTGCCCATTCCAAAGTGTAGATCTCTATGGAGATGAGCGAGCAATAGATGCCAGAGGCTCGACTTTCTGAACGAATCTAGATCGAAGACATATTTTAAAGACTCATCACAGCGCGTTAAATCTAAATTCATGGTGGTAGCCCTCAAAGCTTAAGTGAGATTGATTATATGACCAAATAAGGAATAGGCTAAAAGATTCACAGCCACAGAGTAAGTCCTATTTAAAGCTAGACAACATCATGGCAGCCTAAGGCAAATATGGGTAGGTTGAGTAGTTTTCGCGTGACGAAAGCGTACCAATCAAACTTACATTCACATTTATATAATAGTAGGGAAGGGATAGGGAAGTAGGGATGGCACTCTAACTACTTATTCACTAATACCTTCTTTGGGGTAATGTAACAATTTAACCTAAAATCTAGAGTGAATTTGTCTCTTACAGGTGTGCACAGGACTTACATAATTATGCATTTCAAATTTTAAAATATAACTTAAACTTTTAGGCACAAATAAAAAACAAAACTAGGAAAACAAAATCAAAAACAAAAGCTAAAGAAAAGAAATAGTAAAATTTAATTTGTGGCTCAAGGAATGACACAATCAATGACATTAATTAATAAGTCCGTAATAATACTAACTTAAATTATAAAACATGTAACAATATTAATGTGTTCTAAGTAGGTAACAATACAGATAACTTAACAAAATGACTGAAAAAAGACAGAATTGTTGGCGTTTGCTCTGCAGAAGGACAAATCCATATCAGTTGGTTGTCGATAACAATGAATGCACGCGATTTTCTAATCTGTCCAAACTTTTCTATGACTTCATCTTTTCCAACGATGTTAATTGTGTCGTCTCATGATTTGTAAACAAATTAGCGTAATGGATATTGTTGAAGTGACATTTAGTTTACGATAGAAGTGGTACTTAGAGAGTTTTGATAAGGGTATTGAGTTTTATAGCCTCTGTCCCAACGGCAAAAACAACAAAAAATAAAGAATTGCGTGTCAACTATGAATCATACGACAAAATTGTTAATTCATGAAACAGTGACTTTCCTTTTCACATGTAGACTCGTAATTACCCTTTTGAGTAACCTTCGCATAGAAAATTTAGGTAATGAGTAGGTACAGTCGTAAATTCATATATTATTCTTGAAGGACGACTATGTGCTACGTAGTTTCGTTGAGAAATCAACGTCCCCTGAAATATGATTAGACGCAACTGTGGTTTCAGGTTCTGGAGGATAAGTAAGTGGGTTTTTTTTTTTTGGGATGGGAAATCATCAAATGACTTCTCCCACTCTGGGCGGAGCGGGAGGGAGTGTCAGACTCTTACTGACTAAAACTCATCCGTGTTCCTTCCTCGCCCTTTACGTTCCAGGGCCGCGGTATCTCTTTCGAACAGGCCCACAACCCCGGCAGGCTTCGGCCCTTGCGGGCCCCTCCCCTTATGCTGACATCTCTTGTTCGGCGCGCGTGGAACACGAAGGCGCCGTCGACACGGCCTATCGTCATCGTTAGACGGACGGACTTCTAGCTAGCCCATAGCCAACCGTCCACAGGCCCGCTAGGTAAGTGGGTCCTTGAGTAGAGACCGCGAATCAGTAGGCGTAATGATAGATAAATTTCAACAAGAAGGACAATTGACCAACGACCCTCAAATAACCGGTCACTGGATGCTGTAAGTGGAAACCATTGTGCCGTGGAGCAAATGGTAGCAGTCTATTCCAGCAATGTACTGTATTTAGCCGATTTAACCCGGCTGCCGTTCGTAGATCTCTGACAGTTGTGACGGCAAGGCAGAAGCCCAAAAGACTGCCAACCAGTGGTATTAAGTGGTACGATATTACTTAGTACAGTCACGTCTAAAAATATGTATGCACTTTCCTTAATATTATAGCTATTTTCGCGAGAAATATCGATTGTAACAGGGAGATTGGATCTTTTTCATAAAAAAAAATATGAGTTCCAGAATACTATGTACGTAATAACGTCAAATTTTAATCAGTACATTCGGAGAAACACAATTTAAAAATTCACAAGTGTTTACATATTATTAGACGTGACTGCACATGCATTGAGCACGTCAGATAGGCAACCGCCCCATGCTAAAATCAGATATTTATCTGGATTAGGTTAGACTGGAAGCCGACCTCAACATAACTGAAAAAAGGCTAGACAGGTGATGATGAAGTTTCAAGGGATTAAAAATTATTAAAAATAACACAAAACAGACAATTAAAAACCATAATTAAATAAACGTTTGCGTATCAAATAGAACACGCTAAATCAGAAATAAAAGATACAAAACTACACAAACAACTGTTTGATCTACAAACGAGATTGTATGGCATTGAAGTCAATACTCATGCGTGTAGTCACAGTAGACCTATTACAGTAGTTCAACTACGAACAAATAGTTGAAATTAAATATTAATAAAACACAATATCCGGTTCGAGCCCACCTATTATTTCGGGAAATTGCCAAACTATTGCTCGTTTCTCCACGACCAGAGGACGGGCCTAGTGTTCGGCCAAAATATCAGCATTGCCATCCAACGTGGCAATGCCGCCAGCCTTGTGGGCACTTTTCCCGTAGACAAAATTTTTCGACGCCCTGTAACCCTTTAGGTACTTGTACATATTTTATTCTTAATATAGAGTTAGTGTGTAAATAATGTAAATAATTAGTCTGTGTTTAATAAATGATTCTAATCCCAAAATACACATATAACATTGTCATAATTTTAAGAATTTATTCACATCTATGGTTGATACTAATTATGCTTGTTAGTCGGCGTAGT
The DNA here is from genome assembly GCA_916618015.1 of Xestia c-nigrum. Lineage (NCBI taxonomy): Eukaryota > Metazoa > Arthropoda > Insecta > Lepidoptera > Noctuidae > Xestia > Xestia c-nigrum. The sequence goes on along the minus strand of OU745246.1, from coordinate 5,108,994 downwards.
CGCTGGATAGATGGCGTTAGTCTGACTACGTTACTGCAAAGAACAGAACGTCACAAAATTTCACTTGGACCTAATGGAAGCTTATGCAAATGAAAGTGTCAGTCGACGAGCGTATGTGACGTGTGTTTTTGCAAGCGTTTGGGCTTTGGCACCTAGTAATGTAGTCGGATCAACGCCATCTATCTAGTTCAAAGATTATTTTTTTTTTAATTCTCTAATAAAACCTTTCATTGAGTTACGTTTGCGCCACGCACTTGTGCTACGGCCTACGTTCACACAGTCATGAAAAGCGTTTACAAGAATTCTAAGCATAATTCAGATTACCCCTGAGAAAGTCAAAGCTGTCGAACCGAAATAACTGGTAACGTTCTCTGCGTGTAGTGCAACATAACAGACAATATTATTCACAAACCTGCGATTTTACCTTGCTGTTTTCGTGTTATATGTCCGTATAAGAGGAAGACGAAAGATATGCCAAGAAATGGGGTGCCTGGTGAGATAACGAGTTAGATCGGTGTGGAGGAAGAAGACATGCTGAATTGAGATGCAAGAGAATGATAATGATGATGAAACCTGCGGTTTTGTTCACAAAAAGGGCCTCGTTAATTTTCTGTTAATCTCTATACTGTGGTACAGTGAACATTGACAATACGAAAACATGGCTGACAAGAAGCAAACGTTGAATGTAAACTGAGAATAACAATAGACATTGAATTAGAGATTTAAGACTGATGTATTATATGATCGTGGTTTACTGTTCTCCTGACAGAAGAAACCCAAATAAAACACTTTACCTGACCTCGGAATGGGTAACGACTTTAGGACATTACGATTTCTGCCTTTTTTAGTACTCCAACCTGGGTTGCTCCCATAGATAGTAGATAGAATATTTGTGTAAAATGGTCATTGTTTTGAAAATCTGAGAAAATTATGGATAGTCTCCTAAGACCATTTTCGTGTAGCAAAACCGCTTAAGTTTAAAATTTCCTGCCTGTATAAGTAAATTATGCTGTTATCAATATTGAAATCCGTGCTGTTGAAGGCACAGCTCAGAAGCATTTGTTAGCACAGTATATAAAAGTGTAAAGCAGTAAAACGCCACAACGATCTTGAAAGCAAACTTAATAAAGAGCGCAAAAGAAAGGAGAAAGTTAATTAGTTTGCTTTTGATAAGCAACAAACAATCAACAATTAGGACCGTGCATAAAAGACGGTAAGGTACAGAATAGATTAACAAGAGGCTGTTTCGGACGGATAGTTTCATAACTACGAGTACCTCGAACAAGGAATTGCCAAACTTATAACTGGCAGGGGGAAGAGCACTTCGCTCGCAAAACGGACGGACGGTGGGACGGAAAAGTTCTGGAGTGGCGATCACGAATCCGTAGAAGTTGTGTCGGAAGGCGGACACTAGGTAAACCGATGACCTGGTTAAGTTTGCGGAAATCCGCTGGATGCGAGTCGCATGGGACCTATCAATGTGGCGACACTCGGGGGAGGCCTATATGTCCAACAGCAGTGGACGTCTTTCAGCTGAAATGAGTTCAAAGTGTTTCTCTCACTCATTAGAAACTTTAGTTTTAACGCCAAACTCATAGCTAAGCCCCGGTTCCACTCAGTATGTGCCATCGACAACGAACAATCTTCGATGAAAACTCTTTCCATAGGTACTGAAATTATGAATGCGAAAGCTAGAAGATAACTCCATATATCTAAAAAGGTAGTAATTACCATAATCAATGTCAATTTTAATCAAATGCATTCGTAAAAATGCATGTCAATAACACAGAAGAATCTTTTTGTTCTAGTAGAATGATCCCGCGAGTTAATTACCGAACGCGAGCGAAGCTGCAGGCATAAGGTCGTAGCCGATCCAGCGAGTTTTCAATTCTATTGGCAGTGTGTTCTTTTTTTATGGTAAAACCATGGAGTGTCTTACCCGTTCTTCTCCATATAGGTATAGAATGATTCTTCTCCACATATAGAATGACTAGATCGAAACGTTCAGCTGTCCCTTGACGTTTCGCAAGTTGTTATTTATTTAGGATTATGTAAGAAAAAAAAATTAGTCTAAAAACCGCGTATGATAAGCGCTGACTTCCTAAGAGTTTTATTATTATTTATTTATTTTATTTTATTTATTTTAAGAAAGCTTACAGACTAATAACAGAATAATAGGTAAAAATGTATATAATCAAGTTGCTAATAACAAGCCTCCACAGATATATATAAAAAATACGATTAACTAATGCCTACAAGTTAAAGTTACGGTTTTTCACATTTTCCACAAAAGAATATGTATGCATTCTGCCCGAACAATAAAGACTAGCATAAAAATACGAAACTCAAAAACCCTTCATATATCAGTAAAATGAGTGCATACCTTTTCCGAATTCATAAACGCAGACAAAAACACAGACCAGACGACTATCATTATCGAATAGATTGACAGCTGATAGTTCTCAAAAAACGATCGTAAACACGATAATACGAACAAACTACTATTTTATTTGTGTTTTCAGAAGGAATATCCTCGTTATATGAAGATAACAAACGCTGTTTGTCCTTGAGATACAGCCGGGTCTGACGTCTAAACGTCAATATTTGGGATTTTAAAATTAGATTCTTCAGACAGAATTGAGTCTTAGATTTTCGGTTTGTTATTTTGTATGTCTGGAGTCTAATTACGAAAATATGATTTGATCTGAAGCGAGATTGTTTAGGTTAAAGTTTTGGATGAATAGATTAATCCAACGGCTGTAAATTAACCCATAGCGAAGCCGAAAATCACTTGTCCTCCCCGTCACTGCGATCATTTTTTCTTCTATAATATCAAAGATTCAACTTTTTCACAAGTTTTATTTTTTATACAGGGTGTAAACCACCTCATCACAAAGCCGTTAACTAAGCATTATGTACATCAAACTAAGTAACTTTACGCAAAAATTATTGCTGGGAAACACCTTTTTTTTTTGAGGTTATAAATCATGTTTTGTGGTAGAACTCAATGTAACGCACTAACAACATTGTGCTGATGGATGGATTGAATAGTACGAGGGCACGACCCTCGTACTATTCAATCCATGAGGTGTTAAAAATCTTACAAAAAAAACTTGTCAAAAAGTTGTAACTTTGACCCCCCATATCTCCGTAACTAGAAGGTTCCCAGGTATGGTGTAGAACAAAAAAATGATCGCAATGCTGGGGAGAACAAGCGCCTTTCAGCTTCGTGAAGAGGTGTTTTACACCCTTTATGTAGGTATAAGTTTTCAATGTTACGACTTAATTCTAAACTAGCGGACCCACGCAACTTCGTCTGGGTCAAATAAGAGAGAAAAAGCTCATAAAAGGATTTAATTTTCCCCGTTTTTTGGAGCATTTTTCCTTAATGCTCCGCTCCTATTGGTCGTAGCGTGATGTTATATAGCCTAAAGCTTTCCTCGATAAATGGACTATCCAACACAAATACATTTTTTTCAATTCGAACTAGTAGGTCCAGAGATTAGTGCGTTCAAACAAACAAACAAACTATAGGTACGAGTACAAGTATAGATACGACCCGCTTAATATTCAATGCATTTATCAGCACAATGTTTAGAGTGCGTCACATTGAATCCTACCGTAACACGTAATTTTTTACCCAAAAAAGAATCGTTTCACAGCAATATTTTTTGCGTAGAGATAATTAGTTTGATGTATGGAATGCTTGGTTGATGACTTCGTGAATCGTTGGATTTTGACAGTATGAGTTTGACATAACCCAGTAGAGGTCGATTCTCTACTTCAAAATAGTTTGACAATGTACTGCACACATTGTCAAACCATTTTGAAGTAGGAACTTCTTTAAGCGCGTTGAGTACTTTTTGAGTCAACAAAAGTCATGAAAGTCGTGTGACCGTCACCTAACGCTTTGTAGCACTCGTAGCCGATCCGGCGAGTTTTCAATTCTATTGATAGTCTAAAAACACTGCCCCAAATGTTTTTTTTATGGTGAAATCATGGAGTGTCTTACCCGTTCTTCTCCATATACACGCTGAAATTTTAGAGGTTGTTTTCCCGAAGCGAAATGAGTTTGTATCGGTAATTTTACCATTTCTTTTTTTTTTCTTAAGTGTTGTCCTGTCGGGCTAATAAATGCTTTTCCTTTCTTTCTTTCTTTCTTTAATACAATCGATTAATATACCTATTTAAAAAAAATAGACTCAATAAATGGCAGATTAACAATGTGATAAACAAAACTCGAAAGCGACTTGAACCAACAGTAATATATAACGCGGAACGCGGGCCTGGGGGTGTCCAGAACAGCCGCGCGGTCGTTGCACTTCGCGTATAAATCAGCTGATAACTACTCCTTACTAAATAAAAAACAAAACCCAAAAAGTAATAATAAAAATTTGAAAAAAAAAAAACTTTTTTTTTAAGTCTTAACTTTTCTTTTAGATAGTGCTGATGGGTAATCGTCCTGCCGCGGGAAAACAACCATTAAAATTTCACGCTGTATATAATAATTAGATAGAAACGTTCAGCTGTCCCTTGACGTTTCGCAAGTGGTTATTTATTTAGAATTATGAAAAAAAAAAAGAATTTTAGCCTAAAAACCGCGTACATATGACAAGCGATGACTTCCTAAAGGTGTCTGCACACAGCCGGCGTGGCGTGGCGGGGCGCGGCGTGGCCGGGCGGCGACGCGGCGCTGGCGCGGCGGCATCGGTCACACTGCGGCCGCGATCACGTCTTACCGCTTTGATTCAACTCTCTTTCTATAGATTCCCAAAGTTCATTTTTAAGAACAGTGTTTTTATACTGCCTATGGCCCAAATCGTACAAACATACGTGAGCACGAACATATTCGACTAATTTTTAGACATCCATTTTTGTAAAACGATATAAAATCACATGCACGCTTCGTCCCCGCCGCTTCTGACTTGTATTCGCGCTCGGCGCGGCGGCGGCGTGGCGCGACGGTTACCGTCGCGTCGAGCGGGACGGCTCTGTGTGGCGTCGTCCGTAATATCTAGTACATTACAACTGCTCAGTGTCGTCGTCGTCCCGTCCCGCCGCGCCGCGCCCGCTGTGTGCAGAAACCTTAAGAGTTTCCCATAAAAGAATGTTTGCGTTCTGGCCGAACAATAAAGACTAGCATAAATAGTCAGTGTTTATAGCTACTACTACACACCCTCCAAGGCCTATCCCTTCCGCCTTTCATGCTATCACGGGAATGACAGGTACGGAAATAAAAACAAAATGGCGGCGGGTTCGTTTGTATAGGTTGCTCATGCATATTTATTGTATTTGCTTTGCGAATTCGTTGAACAGCTGGTGGATAAATCACTATCAGTTTATTTTATCATATTCTTTAAGGTACTTGTGGTGAAATTGAACCCCAAAAACATTGGTTTGCTATCAGCCCGCTCAGAAAAACGACTAAGACCATTTTCTTTTGTAATAAAGCTTTTAAAAGAAAAATAATCACTTAAAACTGTGCTCAGCGAACGAAATACGCTCGATGGCTATATTCAGACGTGATGAAGGAGCTCCGTTGAGAACAATAGTTTGACATTACTCACAGCGAGCGAAACGTACTTAAGTGTAATTTAAAAAAGCGGCCAAGTGCGAGTCGGACTCGCCCATGAAGGGTTCCGTAGCAGATTGAATGAAACGTAAATTGTTGTTTACGATTTATGACGTATTAAAAAAAACTACTCACTAGATCTCGTTCAAACTAATTTTCGGTGGGAGTTTACATGGTAATGTACATCATATATTTTTTTTTAGTTTTATCATTCTCGTATTTTAGACGTTACAGGGGGGGGGGGGACACTTTTTCCCACTTTGGAAGGGTCTCTCGCTCAAACTATTCAGTTTAGTAAAAATAGACTTTAGAAACCTCAATATCATTTTTAAAGACCTATCCATAAATACCCCATACGTATGGATCTGATGAAAAAAATAATTGAGTTTCAGTTCTAAGTATGGGGACCCCCAAAATTTATTGTTGTTTTTCTATGTTTGTGTGAAAATATTAATGCGGTTCACAGAATACATCTACTTACCAAATTTCAGTAGCATATTTCTTATAGTTTGTGAAAAAAGTGGCTGTGACATACGGACGGACAGACAGACAGACCGACAAACAGACAGACAGACATGACGAATTTATAAGGGTTCCGTTTTGGCCATTCAGCTACGGAACCCTAAAAATGAGAGAAATGGATTGGTAGACTTCAAATTTTCTCGGGAAAGGACAATATTTTACAACTGGGTGCCAGTTTTAGGTAGTTTAGAAATGGGCTGTGAAGAAAACATTGCAAATAAAGTAATTGAAACTAAAAATGTTTTTTTTAGTACATTTCAGAAGAAGTAATCGCACGTTTTATAAAATCTAATTTTTTACATTTTTAGTTTATTTTTTATTGTTTTATGTATGTGTATTTGACATATCGTATTTTTATTGACATTCATTTTGTAAATTATTATTAATTTTATTTTATTTTTTGTGTGTTTTTTGTGAATGTGAGGACCATGTGGGTTACATTTTTTTATTTTTTTTTTATTTTTTTACCCCTCAACCGTCTGACAGTTTGAGTTCTATAAGCGACCTACCCAAATGTCCTTTCTTTGGTATTGTTCGTCGTTTCGTTGAGCTCCTTGTGTTATAAGTCGAGCTACACGATAACTGACAAATGCTTGCACTGACTGGACAGGTTTACTCAAATCTGTATGGTTCTTTCTTCAAAAGACCATCTCAGACACTAATATCTACATGATCCTCATGTGAATTGAGCAAGATTATGTCTGGACTTCAAAAGAGACTATGACCTCTGAGTTTGTTTCGGCTGTTTCTTCTCAGAGTAGTCAGGTACGAAACACCGGCCCCATCGAGTTTAAAAAAAAATTGACGTGTAAAAGTGTTTGTGAAAACCTACTTACAAAATAAAGATCATTTATCATTTATCAAAACAATATCGTAATCAAAACTTATATTGCTACTCACGAGATATAGCGGAAATATTAGCGTCAAAATATTGGGAGCTCAACACACTAAATAATCACGGAAGATATCCCGTATATGACAATATAAGTTTAGTTTTAAACCGCGAAGGATTAAAACAGTGTTTCAAAATCGTATCACAGGAAAACAATTCAGAAAAAATCTTGAACAGCTCCGACATGCAAAAGACTTTAGTGACAATACAACGATATTCATAGTATTGCTCTCCTCATCAAGAAGATGAATATACAATACATAACACGCAATGAATACCGTAGATTTAAAAGTAAGTAAGCACATTACAAAACTGTCAAAATTAAGGCTGTAATTATTGTTTCGATTAAATAAATGTGAGACCCAATTTATATTAGGCTGTGGGTAACCACGTGTAAGCTTTGCAAGCCTAAGCTTTAATAAATAAACCCTTCAATTTAAATTAAAACCCAAATAAGCCTCAAAAATTTTACGTCAAAATGAAAAGCAATTCCGCGAATCTCTCTTTAAGTCAGGGATGGCAAAATAATCTCATGTTTTCGAAGACATCGCCTTCATTACTTACGCTTCGTGAAGTTTCGGAAATATGGGTAGGCGTGCATCCACCCGTACAATGTGCTAATATGGTGACGGAGGTTCACAAACCTTTGGTTGAGATTATGGTATATAAGACGACGCGTCAAAGTTAAGCCGTGTAGACGTAATGCGTCGTGTGAACATATTAAAATTAGCGCATAATCTTGAATGATAAGGACGAGGCGATAAAATAATAACCAAAAAACTATCAATATTGTATCCATTAAAATAATCTGCTTTCGAATGAATTGTAGAATCTCAGAAACCTTCTCATTCAGCACAATAAATCTTTGTTTTCCATTTCTTAAAAGTACGTAAACAAAAAACCAACCACAAACAAAAACTAAACAGAGTGTCAGCAATAAAATATGAAACAACAGTATCGATTTGCTATCCCTCTCTTACCTCCGCAAAAGTAAGGGACAGAGCAGTCGTCCTTTTGGCTCAGTGCCAAGCACAGGTCGCAAACCTGATCGGGGGTTACGACAGGTGATCTGAGGGGTGTTCCTTTTGAGGATTGGAAATGACTGTAATCTTGTAATAGGTGTCACAACGCAAAGTTTTGTTTTTACCCGACTACTACAGCGAAACCAAAAAGGAAGGTTTACGATTTTGTCCATGTATGTATGTATTATTTACGTGTGTTCCTCCGTAGCGCCTAAACTGTTCATCCAATTTTGATGAATAAATAAATAAATATCGCTGGACATTAACACACAGCGCCACCTAGTACCACACTAAGCAAAGCTTGTATCGTGGACACTAGATAGTTGATATACTACATAAATACTTTTTTGTTTGTAAATACATACTTATTATACATAAAACATCCATGACTCGGAAACAAATGTCCATGCTCATCACACAAACATTTGCTCCTACCGGGATTCGAACCCAGGACCCTAAGAACTACCACTGCGTCACTACCACTACGCCATTCGAGTCGTCAATTCGAATATATTCATTAAAATCGGATGAATAGTTAAGATGTCAATCGCTTCGTTATTATAAATCCGAGTATCATGATACCCAGGTTAAAATAACGAATCGATTGACATTTTGAAGTCGTTTAACCGACTTCAACAATAGGATGAGTGGATTTAATCGTGTAAACCTATTTAATTAAATGGTGTTTTTTCAGTAGTCGAGTTTTTAAACCTCGGCGCAAAAACGACGGGTTTTTATAAGTTTGACGTGTCTGTGTGTGTGTGTGTGTCTGTGGCATCGTAGCTCTCGAACGGATTAGCCGATTTTGATTTTTTCATTTGAAAGTTCAATTAGTTCGTTGCGTGTTCTTAACCATGTTTGATAAACATCAGGTCATGATGGCCGCCACCACAAAATGGCGGATTACATATTTATTCAACAACTCCCTTAATATGGGTATCAAATGAAAGGGCTTGATTAGTAAAATACTATACGCTAGAATAAATTTCAAATCCAAGATGGCCGCCACCACAAAATGATGATTTAGGTAGGTACATTTGTTTTGACAACTCCCTCAATATGAGTATCAAATGAAAGGGCTTGATTAGTAAAATACTATACGCTAGAATAAATTTAAAATCCAAGATGGCCGCCACCACAAAATGATGATTAGGTACCAAATGTACGACTCACTCAATATGTGTATCAAATAAAAGGGCTTGGTTAGTAGAATCATATACCTGAACGTATGACCCTATGCATCATTTTTAAATTTTTATTTTAATGTAGCTTGTGATAGAATAAACTTGATTTCTTCTTTTTAGTCTAATAACAGTTTTCTTTTGAGCTACGGAACCCTAAAAACGGTGGAAATATTAATATTAATCCATTCAACATTAATTTCAATATTGTATTCGGGTTAGCATTCCAACATTAGTACAAATCACCTTTTGACGTAAATAAATAAAAACCGCGACGCCCCAACCATTAATACCGCCCTGAATACATTATATCTTCAGTAATTTATTCATTCAATTATTCATATCTTTATTGCCGAGTTAATCGCGCTGGGTTAGAACAGTCCTTTACTTATTACTTTTTTATTCTGATGATGTTTTTAGTTTTATAATAGTTTTACGGTCAATTATTTTATTTTATGGCTTTTTTAACCCCCGACGCAAAAACGACGGGGTGTTAGAAGTTTGATGTGTCTCTGTATGTGGCATCATAGCTGCTGAATGGATGCAACGACTTTGATTTTGTTTGTTTTTGTTTGAAAGGTGAATTAGTAAGAAAGTTACTGAGCAATATTGTGACATCTATTTTGTACCATATTCTAACAAATAAACATTTTTGATTTGATTTAGTGGGCAGTGATCTTAGCTATGAAAACAGGTCCAAGATGGCCGCCGCCGCCGGATTACATATATATTCAACAACTCCCTCAATATGAGTATCAAATGAAAGGGCTTGACTAGAAGAATACTATACACTATGATAAATTTAAAATCCAAGATGGCTGCCGCCATAAACTGGCGAAATATTGTTTACTACTAAGTACTACTTTTATCTATTAACTAAACAAATGAGATGAGGAAAGTAGACTGATGTCTGGTACCTAAGACTTAACGTATTATTGTGTCAGTTGCTGGGGTTTTTTTTTAATTTTCAATTTAATTTTACTTGTTTATGCTGTTTTTTTAATTGAGTTATACCTGTACATGGTACTTAAATAGTGAAAGAATACTAAATCAAATGAGTAAATATTTAGCTATTCACACTTACGTGAATCGGTGAATAGCATCCATTATTGAGAAATACTGATAAATAGATTGTAATTTAGATTTAGGTAACGCTATTAGTGTTTAGTACTTCGGTCTTTATATTGCTAAACGTAGACGATAATTAATTTAAGCTCTATGTTGTTAGCACTATATCCCTATTCATTAATCAATGCTTAATACAGATACATTATTTGGAACCTAAAATTATACTCTCTAGTGTTCGATAGCTATTATCAGGCGTGGGACCAACCAAAACATGGAAAACAGAGGCCCTAATACGAACGCGGTGTAAAAGTAATCCTACTAATATTATAAATGCGAAAGTTTGTGAGGATGTATGTTTGTTACTCTTTCACGCAAAAACTACTGAACGGATTTGGATCAAATTTAGCACACAGATAGCTTATTACCTGGATTAACACATAGGATACTTTTATCCCGGTAATAAGATCCCGTGGGATAATTTCAAACTTCACGCGGGCGAAGCCGCTGGCAGAAGCTAGTAATTATAATAATTGAAAATAAAAACACTAATTCCACTTCCCATGTTTTCACAATTTTAAGTTTATTCATATGTAAGGATGATATTGATCGTGCTTGTTGCAAACCAATTAACCCAAATGCTTTAGATAGTATATTATTGTTACTATTAAGAACCCTACAAGCTTATTTTGCTAAGTACACTACGAACTAATGGGAATGATCCGAACAATCCCATTCCTAATGCATGTCATTGGCCTTACATTGCGTAGGTCGAGGACACGGGGCCAAGGCCTTTGCGAACATTTTTGCATATTTTAACCCTTTGCTGTCCTCATCCAAGTTTAATGAATGTAAAAACAAATCTATTATCACTGAGCCTCGTATCATTTTCATTTAAATTGTGAATGCAGACGATTTATATCACTAATTTATTCAAAAGTTGGCGCCAAGATCATATACATCACTCACTACATAGTATAAAACAAAGTCCTTCGCCGCGTTTGTCTGTCTGTTTGCGATAAACTCAAAAACTACTGCACTGATTTTCATGCTGTTTGCACCAATGAATAGAGTGATTTTTGAGGAAGGTTTTAGTATGTAACCAGTATGCGGGCAAAGCCGCGGGCATCAGCTATTAAGTCCATATAGTATGCGGTAGATTAGCTTTCAGCATATGCTTTATGAAGTTATGAGATAACTTTTAAAAACTAGTTATTTATCCTTTATTCATTTCTTTACTTACAAATAAATTATATTCTTAAATATTTCTTAACAAAACTAAATAAAAAAAATATATTTAAAAATATAAAAGTAGTAGCTCACTAGCGCTGGGAACAGGGTCCGAGCTGCTTGTGGTCAGGACTCTTGAGAGAGGAACCTCCTAACAATACTTGCCGTGTCGAGAAGTACTGCATTCTGAATCAAGTCCTTGATCCAGCTGCCAAGCAACACCCTCCTAAGATGTTGGTCGAGGCTCTTGGCTATTAAGCCATTGGCTGACACGACTATCGGCACAATGACTGCTGTATCCACATCCCACATGTCAACAACCTCGCGAGCCAGATCTATATATTTGATTTAAAACTAGTAATTATTATCATAGCTAGACCATACTGTCCCATTGCTGGGCTAAGGCCTCTCTCCATCTGCCGGGGTTGCGGGACTGTTTGAAAGAGATACCGTGGCCCGGAACATAAAGGGTGAGAAAGGAACATGGATGGGTTTTAGTCAGCAATAGTCTGACACTCCCTCCCGCTCCACCCAGAGTTGGAGAAGTTATTTGATGACTTACAATCCGAAAAAAAGCCTCTTTCCATTCTTGTATGTAACTGTCACTATTCCGTTCAACACTGATGTAAATTTCGCTGGCTACATTGTCTGTTCATCCCAGATGTGTCATATTATACCCGGGTAACACGAGGCTTGTTTTTTAAACTAGGATAGCAAGCTAGTGTCAGTAAGCTAGCAGGCTAGTACTTCTAGTTTCGTGTGGACAAAACTAGCTTCATTTGTAAAGCTAGTTTACAAGCCAGGAGAGTTTTAGACTAGTAACACCTCCACCACTGATTTTACTCTCCTGGGTTGTGTACTGCCGCTTTTAACCGTGACGTGATCATGAATGTCTGTGGAACCTTCCAAGTTATAAAGACAACTCTAAATGTGATTCAACACTACAAAAATGTGTGCCGAATTCAAGAGAAAGACAGTGGGTATTGATGTGACTACCAAACGCGTAATAAGTAAAATAAAAAAAATTGACAGCAACGTTTTTTCAAGAACTGACAAAAATTGATAAATCAACCTGGTCTGGAGTAGGTTCTCAAGAAGAATATGTAACTGTTTCAGTCAAATATTGTATGTTCGTATGTATTTCGTTTTGGACGTGTGGTCACCTCAGTCACTGCAACGGTTTAAAATAATCTCATTCGGATTCGATAGGACTCGATTAGATAAATTTGACAGTTGTTCTCGATAAAATGAGTTTTTGACTCTCTCTCTCTCTTTAAACTCATTTTATAGAGAATAACTGTCAAATTTATCTAATCGAGTCGGACTATCGAATCCTACATACTTGCACTGCTGGTCACCAAGCACAGTTTGGTAGAGAACAAGCTTGAAATACTAGCGTTGTGAAACCCAGGCATTAGAGCCTTATTAGGTACTATTTATTTGTGTGTGATTCACGTTTGTTTTTATTATCTTATACGGGATTACCCGTACCTATTTTATACAGATTTGTGATTGAAGGATCGTACCGAAATGAAAGAAAAACAGTTCTCGTTGTATGTTGAGTGAAAGATTAGAAGATTATATCGGGATTAAGGAGTATGTCGGCACGGTATGATGGAAGGATTTATCTTCATGCTTATCTGCCTGTGTGTTGCTATGTGAACATATCTACTACATACGGGTTTCCACGAAGAGTAAGGCAGAATTGTATCTGTACGAAACAAATAAAATAAATAAATAAATATAGCTGGACATTACACACAGCGCCGTCTAGTGCCACACTAAGCAACGAGGCCTGTGTCGTGGACAACAGTTATTTGATAAAGATATTTTTTGTAAAAAAAGTGAACTCAGACAGTAAGTTTAATAATAACTTTAATCAAATAAAATTACTTTAAATCTTCTGTGTGTTTCGGGACAAACCCAACAACTAAACCAATTAAAGATAAAATATAAATCTTACTCAAAACATGTTCTTTTCAAACTACAAAAATAAGAAACCCCGTCAGCAAAGCAATCACCATCATTTTTCTGTTCTTTGTACCAATTATAGTGGTTTCTTTCATACTTCTCCAGTTATATAATCTCACGAATCAACCCCCTTTTAGCCACATCATCATTATAACAATGAATCATAACGAATAATAATCAGCAAAAAAATCAAGACAAAACCATTTCAATAATTGATTCGGGTTAATCCTTTATATCGCATTTCCATTATTACTTTTATTTTATTACTTTTTGCTCTCGGCACACCCCTATTGTTGAGTTCTCGGAATCAATTGAAAGGCTTCCAGGGTTGGCTCGAGCACAATTATTTATTCACAATATGAAGGAGGTTTCGAAGTGTTTGTGAATTTCAGCCAGTTATTTCGGGAATTTTCAAACTTTTGTTAAATAATAAAATATTCTATTCTTCTTTATCCGGATTAGAGGTGATTTGAAAATGGATTTTCATGGATTTTGTTGGTAAAATGTTCTGATATATGTACTGCTATAAGCAAATGCATTTATTTGTGCCCACGCTATGGGTGAACAGAGAAATCTATGCCCAACGCTGGAGCAAATGAGGATGGTGTTTTATTGACTTAATTGTATCAATTCAAAAGAAATGCAACGACTGTAAACCTTAAATAAAATTATGAAGGATAAAAGTATCCTTTGTGATCGAATCAAAAAGTTACAATGGGAGAATTATTATGATTGTAGTTTTCATTTCTATAGAAAAATGATTTACGATCAAAACAAGTCAATTCATTATTAAATGCATAGGTACTTGAATTGACTTGGCTGGCAAATACATTAAATAATAACTATGAAACAAGTTACATTAAATTTATATTTAAAAACCCCCACATAATAATAATTTTTCTTACGAGTAGTGCAATTTAGTAGAAATCGTCACGTAACAAAATTCCGTAGGCCAAGCCCTTCTTTATTATATCTATGGCCAAGCCCCTCCATTTGACACCTATATTGAGGGAATTGTGAAAAAAAATGTTTTTCACTATTTTGTGGTCGTGGCCATCTTCGATTTGAGATTTATTATAGCGTATAGTATTCTACTTATCAAGCCCTTTCATTTGATACCCATATTGAGGGAGTCGTTGAATAAATTTGTAATCCGTCATCTTGTGGCGACGGCCATCTTGGACTGATTTTTATCAAACATAGCTAAGAACAGTCCCGACTAATTCACCTTTCAAATAAAAATAAACGAAATCAAAATCGGATAATTCGTTCTGGAGCTACGATGCCACAGACAGACACACACCCACACATACACACAGACACGCCAAACTTATCACTCCCCGTCGTTATTGCGTACGAGGGTAGACCACTACTTTTTAAATTGTTTTTTTTTTTGTTTTAAATGTATACGATAAGGTGTTGAATTTAATACAGTAGATAATAATTATGGTGAAACACTTGTCTCATTTCTTTTCTCATACTTACTGAAAAAGCACAAAAACAAAAAAAATATAATCTGGGGACATCGCGGTCACAGGCGCCTCGACTACTGGGGGCCTAAGCCACGGACCCCTCCCGGTCTCCTCTACCTACCTAAAAACTGTCAACAAACAAAGTTATTTACAAGAATGTCACTGTTCATGATTTCAATTTGCGTCATTTTCATTCAGAATAAAAATTCGCGCGCAATCAACTCGTATTCACCAAGAAAATCTCTACAAAACGAAATCAAATTGTTAAAACGCGACAAACCAATGCAAAAATAAACTCGAAGAATAGGAATCTCCAACAGTGCTACAATGTAGAGGTTACAATCATTACGGATTTTTTGTTATTTTTCCTTCTCGTTTAATCCAGAATTTCAATAAACTTTCCAATGACGTACGAGTAAGCCAAGAAACAATGCATGACTTTTCCGTTTTTTTTTTTCTTTAAAATTTAGAGCCATTAACTGATTGTCTGGAACATAACCTTTTCGGTCTGAAAAAGAAGATAGGGAGCACTTTTGATGACAGAATTAAGACTTAAGGCTCTATTATACAGGGTGGAAACGTTTGCAGTTTCAAAAAAATTGTCTTAAGAGATTATCCATATTTTTTCGTGAAATTTTGATTTTAAACCCCAATCAATCATGAAAAAAAATACAGTTATTAAGAAAATGGCCGTGAGAGTGTCAGACTTGTACTAATCCATCTATGTTCGTTCTAGCCGTTTGTGTTCCGGGGCCACGCTATCTCTTTCCAACAGTCACGCAGTGGGTTTGAAACCCTGACTAACAACTTTTGACGGCTCAGTTGGCACAGTGGCTGAGCGATTGGTTGCCGCTCTGCGGAGGTTCGAATCCTGCACCGAACAAAAAATATTTGCATAGCCTACAGGTAGTTTTATCGGATCTGGATGTTTGTGTATGTTAACCGTGCATCTTTTTCGACGTTTTATAAGTGCCTCATCTAGGCCTGTGTGAAATAAAATATTTTGATTTTGATTTTTTGAGTTTAAATTTTTCGCACACTATGCAGGAGAAATTCTTAGTGTGGGGCTACGTTTTTAAGAGCCAATAAAATGAATAAACAAACTTAACCACTGTGAAACAAATGTTCTCATTCCGGAAGCGTTTATTCGCTCGCACAGGACAAAACACAAACAAAATAACAGTATTTACAACTAATAAAAAATAAACATATAAAAATAAAAAGTATGTTTATTACGTATCAATTTGAATTACATTGCAAGTCAAGAAGTCTCCATTTTTTAGGCATAAAAAATGCCTGTAGTTAAAGGCTCTGCTCTTGCCTTACAACTTACAGATACGAAATAAATTGGCAATTAACAAAAAGAGAAAAAAGCCAAAATAAAAATTATAAAAGTACGATAAATTGTAGAACCGTGTATGCGCATGAGTGTGTGTGTGAGAGTGAGCGAGCGAGTGAGTGGGAGTGAAGTTTGAGTGTACAACTGTACATGTGTGTCTTGCTAATCGAATAACATCGTTAAGTTATTTATTATGTATTGCGTTAAAATGCTTACGTTTTTTATATAAAAATCGTAAACGCTATAACATTCCCACCGCTCGCTGCTGGGACACAAGACGCAACGAGAGGGAAAAATGTAAAGAAAGAATATAGTATGCTTGGCCCGATTCTCTTTTAAGTTTAAACTGGGTCACACGAAGCTCGCTTTGCGGTGTTTCAATCGGAAACGTTCCTCTTATGGGCCGTTTGGGGGCTGTAATGTGGGCTATTGTACGAAGAAACGTGGATGAAGACTGTGAAATGCGGATTAAGTGATAATGGAACGACCATTTCTTGTTGACCGACCGAAATATCTACTTTCTTTTGTTTTAATTATAGACTATAGAAGCAATGAGGTTACACCAGTACATACATACGATATAGCGACGCCGCGCTGGAAAGAGATTTTGCTGTATCTCGAAACCTTGTAATTTTCTTTTCAACCGACTTCCAAAAAGAGGAGGTTATCAATTCGTCTGTATTTTTTTTTTTTTTTTTGTGTTTGTTACCTCAGTACTCTCGACTGGGTGAACCGATTTTGATGGTTCTTTTTTGTTTGAAAGCTGGTGCTTCCCGTTTGGTCCCATTTTAGTTTGCTGAAGACCTGATGCTGATCTTCGGAGATATACAACGGAACTCTTCAAAAATACACAGCAAATCTGCAGTGATTGCTGCCATCGCTTGTAGGTTCATTGTTTATACTATATTATGACGTAACATCACGCCTGTATGCTCTAGTCGAAGTCGGTGACAAAAAAACTAAATCAATCAAAAAAAGGTCACCGACTTCTGAAGCGTTTTTTCTGAAGTTATTTTTCACTTTTTTGTTTTCTCTGAAGTCGGTTTTATTGCATCATTTAAATAAAAAAAAACACTTCGTCGGACGGTGTGATCAACGTCTTTCTATGACTTTTTCATGAAACGACGTCGACTTTTTTTACCAAAACATATTTCAAAATGCTGTAAATACTATAAAATAGACTATTTAAAATGTCTTAACCCTACTACATATTCCAAAAATAAGTATGAATTTATAAAAAGGTTTTATCTACCCAAATATCATAAACCCTCTCTAATGCGTTCAAAAACCATAGGCAATGACCAGCATTACCAACCTGCAGAAATGAACGGTACTGTAATGAACTCATAACGCAACTGTAAACAGTTGCGTTATGAGTTTTAAATTTGGAACAGGTGTCAAATTCAAGTGAGTGTGCTATTCTAGTACCACCTACATTAAATCAGATATCGATAAAAAAAAAAAAAAAAAAAAAAAAACCCCAATTCAGTATGATTCTAATTATAAATCGCACGACATTTTCGATCTCGAGTGACACAAGAATAGTGACTTTGTTCGTTTGCCTATGATTTAAAAAAAAATGACAGATATCCGAAACGCCGCCATTTCGAGCTGTCATTTGTTCGTTAGCTTTTTATTTCCAGTAACCCATTCTTTATTTCTGTCGAAAATGAGCGATAGTGACTCAGAAATTGACATGAATACTCCGCCAGATATCGTAAATGCAGCGACGAATGCAACTAATAACCTGTTGGCACAAAAATCAAGGGCCAAGTAACAATGCAGGTCATTTCCCTATGGTTCCTGAACCCATCATAGAGCCCTTATGATATTTGGGTAGATAAAGTAGTGTATGCAACTATACATAATTAGGCATTACAACACTCGTGTGATGCTATTAAGAAACTCGCCTTCGGCTCGTTTCTTAAACCCACACTCGTGTTGTAATGCCCTTCATTATGCACAGTTGCATAAACTACTATTTGGCCATGGTGTAAAGTTTAACTTTTCGAGATACTAGATTGAAGAAGAGCCCTGACCACCGGCAGTTCGGACCCTGTTCCCAGCTGGTTGGTCTGTCGATGGGTGACCACCCATAACATATTCCAATCAGAGTTTCCTCCGTGACTTGGAAAGCACGTAAAGCAGTTGGTACCGGCTGTTATTTGTAGATCTTTGACAGACGTTAGGTAGTCATGTGGCCCAAAAAGTCTGACAACCAGTCTTACCAAGGGGTATCTTATTGCCTGCTACTAATTACTGGGTTGTGGAGGTCAGATAGGCAGTCACTCCGTGTACAATACTGGTATTCAGCTGCATTGGTAAGACTGGAAGCTGACCCCAACAACGTTGGGAAAAGCCTAAAAGCTTACGGAGTACACTAAAGTAGCAATCCAAGTTTCAATAAAAACAAATAACTGTACGTTAGTTTTCCCCAAAATATTAGACGAAAAACAAGTATACTTACGTATAGTTTATATAAACGTTTAGCCAATTACTAATAAACATCCTACTATCCTACTTCCTACTAATATTATAAATGCGAAAGTTTGTGAGGATGGATGTATGTTTGTTACTCTTTCACGAAAAAACTACTAAACGGATTTGGATGAAATTTTGCACACAGATGGTTTATAACCTGGATTAACACATAGGATACTTTTTATCCCGGTAGTAAGATCCCATGGGACAATTTTGAAACTTCACGCGGGCGAAGCCGCTGGCAGAAGCTAGTATTACATAATAACAACAAGCATTATTATACAAACAAGTATCAAAGTTGATTGCCAAAAAAGCTTTCGGGGCCGACATTTGAATCTGGCACACGAAAAGACGTGAAAAACTTTTTCCATTTTCAAGTTGACTGACGAAAACTTGGAGTTCAACAGACCTGAATCAGTGACACTCGCACACACACATTGCCTTTGTAACTACATCAATTGTGCCACTCACACATAACGCTCACATAGCGAACGCGCTTTTTCCGGCGTGTTCGCTTGATTAAGGCCTGTATCCTCCTACGCTGATGTCGGTCGCGTATGGTCGATCGTGAAAAATACAGTTGCAACGCTCCCGCCGCTAACGTTAGCGTCGCAGTATGGTGCTACTTTGGAACACATTGTATACGCGTAGGGGCAACAGATGACGTACGCGACCGGCATTAGCGAAGGAGGAATGCAGGCCTAAATGCTCGCCTCTCTTCCCAGCAGCCGCGGGAGACGCACCAGGCGTCGGGGGCCACGTGGTGGCTACCGGCCACCGTAGATGCGGGCCTGTGGACTGTTGGCTATGGGCTAGCTAACCGTCCGTCCGTCTAACGACGACAGGCCGTGTCGACGGCGCGTTCGTGTTCCACGTGCGCCTCAAAGAGATGTCAGCATAAGGGACGGGGCCTGCAAGGGCCAAAGCCTGCCGGGGTTGCAGGCCTATTCGAAAGAGATACCGCGGACCCGGAACATAAAGGGCGAGGAAGGAACATGGATGGGTTTTAGTCAGTAAGAGTCTGACGCTCCCTCTCGCTCCACCCAGAGTGGGAGAAGTCATTTGATGAATTCCCATCCCAAATAAACAAAAAAAAAGGCCCAAATGCTCACAACTCGCACCTGTTCGAACTTATACACGCGTCAACACTCAAACGAGTTCTAAGCGCTCAAATTCCAGCTTATAACCCATAGTAATACATACTCTGTGATCTTTAAGTGTATACCTATTACGATTCAAAAGATAAAGCCTCTAACAGACGGACACATTGATGGACAGACAGCGACCCAGCGGAAACTTTCAAGTCTATCAAAGGACAAGTTCACGAAACGTTTCTTTAAGTAATATCCCCACAAGTTTATCACATGGTACCTTTGATAGCTCTTTATTAATGTAAGGGTCCTGACATTAGATACTTCGAGTCACGAGTCTTCAATATTGTAAACAGCGCAAAGTTTGCAATGAAAACAAGAGAAGGGTACACGACAATGGGCATTCTAACATAATTATATACTAGATAGACGTGTCTGTATATAGATACGTAGGTAGTTCGTGAGACGAAGAAGACATTGTTTAACATTGTCAAACGTTGTGAAGTTTGAAGCAAAGGCCGAATTTAACTAAATCGCTTTCTATTCTGTAGAACATTGACCCTGACAGCTCTTGGACTAGCTAAACACGTAGAGTTTTTTTTTCTGAAATTCTTCCTAAAACTGGTTCTATTGTCAGATTCTTCTTCTTCTTCAACCCTCGGCCACCTCCTGAGTGTAGAAGGGTATCTCTTCCAAATCTCTCCACTTTTGTCGATTTTGTGTCTGATTATTTCGCCATTAATTGATATTCAACACATACTCCGATACAGGTTTAACCTAGTACAGGCATCGTAGTTTGTTATACCAACATTAGGTCTAAGAAATAAAGAAAATTATTTAAGTGTTTGACGTCAGTTATTAAAGCACACACACAATAATATAAAAAGATATAAAACAATGAGTAAAACATAGAACACACATTTGGCACATTCGGTTGCACCAAAAAGGTCCATTTCAGCATTCATTTTAAGATTCAAATTGCATTTATTGTGCCAATTCTATTTTCGTTGAAAAAATATATTGGTACTGATACCGAACCTTTACATTTATTTTCCAAAATATGGGATTTATTCAAACATTTCACTAACATTTTTTCTTTTCTGCAAAAAAATAGATATTCCTATTACGGCTTAGTAAACAGACAGCATCATGATTATGTATTAAAATACTCATATTTTGTAACATTTTTCCCGGCGGGGATGATATCTAACGGTACCAAACAGATTGTAATGACAGCTGTCAACGAGACGTCACCAGCAGTGACTCGAGTATCGGTAACATGAAGCGATGCGAAATAAAGATAATTTGCATTAGATTTTATGAAAAAAGTTGCGTTAGATTTTTATGAAAAACTAGCGGACATCACGCGGTTTCACCCGCGTAGTTTCCGTTCCCGTAGGAGTACGGAGATAAAATGTAGCCTATGTTACTCAAGGTGAATGTAGCTTTCCAATGGTGAAAGAATTTTTGAAATCGGCACTGTAGTTTTTGAGTTTTTTCATTACAAACATACACACACACACAAAATAAAAACAAATTTTCCTCTTTATTATATTAGTGTCGATCACTGGTTCCCGACCCGTGGTCCGTGGACCACTAGTGGTCCGCAGGAGCCTCGACTACGGTCCGCGAAAGATTAAAATGTTATTCGTACTTTTTAACACAGAAGTTTTTTGCACAGAAGGTGCAAGCTCAACCCAACCTAATTGAACCTATCAGAGGCAAAATTCTATTTTTTTTGTTGAGAATCTCATACTAAATGATTGCTAAATTTTTCGAGCTCAATTCGATCAATTTTTTCCAATTTTTGTATAGTGTGAGTTAAAGATTCACTCCCCTCAGAGGCGGCGTAAGGCGTGGGCGGTGTGGGCCACCGCCCACGGCCTCGCGGTGCAAAGGGCCTCGCGCCTAACAGCCGAAAAAAAAGTTAAAAGTATGGAAAATCCAAAAGTACCTGCACGCCTCAAGATTCAGATGAAGAAATAGTACATTCCAAATCCATGCATTAAGAATAGTTCGTACCTAATTTCCCCGTACATCGATATAAGGCAACGATGATAACCCTAGACACGACTGGTCTAAGATAATTACATAATATTTCAATATTTTTTTTTCGGATGGGAAATCATCAAATGACTCAGGGAGTGTCAGATTTTACTGACTAAAACCCATCCATGTTCCTTCTTAGCTCTTGTGTGTGTACCAGGGCCTCGGTATCTCTTTCGACCAGTCGCGCAGCCCCGGCAGGCATCTCTTGCTCGGCGCGCGTGGAACACTCTGGTCTGGTCGACACAGCCTGTCGTCATAAGACGGACGGACGGCGAGTTAGCCCATAGCTCGCTGTCCACAGGCCACGCCTATGGTGCACGCTCGGTGTGTCTCCCGCGGCGGCTGGGACGAGAGGTTCTCTCCCTCTCGCGTTCCACCACTTCCTTCGCTAGCATGACTGCTTCGCAGAAAGTGGTTACGGCTTCCCATTCCGTCTCGCTCCGGACCATTCAAAATATTTTAATCTGTGACTTTTACGTTAGTATTTGCACTCGACTTCATTTTTTTTCGCGAGCTCACTCATTCACTCAAGCGGCTGTCGCATACTGCCTATGGTGATATTAATATGGAGATAACCCGTCGCAGACGCAGTTGCACTTCATGTTTGTATTTAATAAATAATAGTGTTACATATTTTTAAAAGGTTAACACGTGTTTAATAAGTAGATATTCGAGTGTGATACGTGATTTAGAAAAGTGTCGTTGTTACAGAATTATAATCATCAAAATCACCAATACAACCCTCCAAGCTCATAAAGATCGAGGAACGATTTTTTCAAGGTCAAAGTAGTTTCTCGACCTTTGTGAACTTGGAGGATTGTATTAATAATTTAGATGACTATAATTCTGTAACTACATTTATGTCTTACAGTCGCGAACGATATTTTCATCGACATACAACCTAGCACTGCCCTGTAAATTGCAAAAAAACGTAAGAAAATTTGAATTTCGCGGGCCATACTGACGCTTCAAAGTGCAAATTTTGTTCCTGTAGGCCCCCTTTAAAACCGGGGTTGCGGGCCTGTTCGAAAGAGATACCGCGGCCCCGGAACATAAAGGGCGAGGAAGGAACATGGATGGGTTTTAGTCAGTAAGAGTCTGACACTCCCTCCCGCTCCGCCCAGAGTGGGAGAAGTCATTTGATGATTTCCCAAAAAAAAAAAAAAAAAAGGCCCCCCTTAAGAAGCTGCTTGTATGTAACGGGTAAAGAGTGCATTGAAAAACCAAAATCAAAAATAAAAAAACCGTAAAAAATTATCATGTGATAACGGGCTACTACGGAATCCTACCTACACTGCGCGTGGCCCGACACGCACTTGGCCAGAAGTTTTAAGACGAATTTTCGAGGTTTAATACTTCGAGAAAATTTTTGTTTCTTCGAAAAGTTCTTTTTCTTTATTTCTTTTTTTTAATGTTACAAAAAAGTATTAGTAAAAACTTAGACTTGTTTCTTTTCTAAACAACTGATTAATTTGAAGTGTTTTTTATTTATTTTTTACCACATTCCCTTCTTTTAGCACCATTCGTGGGCCTCGCGAAATATAACTTGCCCACACTAAATTTAGGTCTTGCGCCGCCACTGACTCCCCTAGTTATAATCCTGTCAGTTTCCATGTTTAACTAGGATCATAAGGTCCCTGTTAACAATGAAGATACCAAAGTGGTCGCTGGCCTAAGAAAGGTTGGGAACCACTGGTGTAGATGAATGGCGGATGTGTGACATACGTAGAACTCTCGTTCACACGGTTGAATATTTTGTCGTGTACTTCATTTACAACGAAACGGTTTGCTTTACCGTGTATTTAATGCCTATCCTGGGTTAATCACTAGGCTGTACATACCGTCGAGAAATATCTCTCAGGCATGCTGGTTTCCTCACGATGTTTTTATTCACCGAAGCAATCCAAAAATATTGAGGTGCGTGTCTTAGCAACGAGTCAATTCATCATTGTGCCACATGGGCTAGCTTTGCTGTATTCTTGACACTTGACTCTTTTTATAGAATGGAGCTGAAGAATACGAGATAAAAATGTTCGACTAAATCACTAGCAGAGAGAGGTGAAAAATATCGCTCACAATAATGTATTATCACGGAAGGTATACCTAAGTGTAGTTCTATAGCACTATCATCCTGCAACCGCGTTCCGCTTAGTTACTTGTATCACTATACAATATAAAGCGATTTATCATCATCATGAATCCCAGTATTTTACATGGAGTGACAGCCTATCTGACCTCCACAACCCAGTTAGTACTGGGTATTTCGATGACCCCTGGTAAATCAAATCAATTTTTAAAGTAAATAAATAGAGAGAGGAAAAGCGCTTTATAACTTATACTATTAAATATTTTTTCCATTAATCTAAAAATCCTAATAGTCTCTAGTTATAATAATAGTCATTATCTTATCATTTCTTATTTATATAATTATGTTTAAAATTGCTTATTTATTTACTAGCTTAAAAAATGTAAATTTTTAATAATTTATTGTGTGTAAAAATATTTTAGTTTAATTTAATTTTGGTTATTTTATTTATTAAATATCTGTTTTCCATAATTATCAATGATTATTGTATTTGGTACGACTGGTTGTCAAACCTTTTAGGCCACTGATTACCTTTAACGACTGTCAAAGATCTACATATGACAGCCGGGACCAAGGCACGGAGAAAACTTGGTTTGTAAGGGTGGTCATTCATCCACAGACTAATCTAGGCAAGCACGGCTTGACCAAAAGATCGACCCGAACGGCTGTTAATATTTAGCTACGAGCTATCCTACTAATATTATAAATGCGAAAGTTTGTGAGGATGTATGTTTGTTACTCTTTCACGAAAAAACTACTGAACGGATTTGGATGAAATTTTGCACACAGATGGTTTATAACCTGGATTAACACATAGGATACTTTTTATCCCGGTAGTAAGATCCCATGGGACAATTTTGAAACTTCACGCGGGCGAAGCCGCTGGCAGAAGCTAGTATCAAATAAAGCGATATTATATAACAGTTAGTTGAATTAATACACAATACTAATAAAGCTTCGCAGAGACGTCAAACTGAAGGCTTATAACTTTACGGTTGACGTTGGGTTCCCACGGATACTGGTATATAATTATAAATATAGGTACTGTCGACCAAGACTAGGTGTGAGCGTAAAACCATCTGCGACGATAAGTTTTGGGACCGCCCGCGCTGGAGGTAATTGTAAGATCTGCAAAAAATATGGAACCCAAATAAAGATATAAATATTAAAATATTGAACATGAAACACACCTATTGTAAATTCAATCGCCAAACCCGGATACTTTTTTAGGTTAAAACTGAACCTGGATATTCAAAGTTGATAAGTTTCAATGACAGTAGGATTTAAAACATGCAGAATATATCATGTAAATCGGGGGTGTGAATTCTACTTAACTTTCAAAGTTATGTTAAGTTGTGACTGCAACTTGCGCACTCAGATTATGGAGTCGCAACTTCGTGGATTAACCAACAGATCAAGTTGAATACGGGAGAATACCCAAGTCCTGAGTTGTTACTTTAAAGTTGAATCGTGGATGTAAAACTATACGGATATAGTGTTTTATTTTTTTATTAAATGCACTATAACCTGATAGTGCATTTAATCAAAAAATAAAACACTTAAACGCGAACGACGCACAGTATGTCACATTTCTAATGAGAGGTTTTCATTTTGTCAATTAAAAATAAAAATAGTTTCCATAAACTCGATAGATGGCGTTAATCAGACTACGTTACTGGGTGCCAAAGCCAAAACGCTTGAAAAAACACACGTCACATACGCTCGTTGACTGACAATTTCGTTTGCATAAGCTTCCGAATAAAATCATTAGGTCCAAGTGATATTATGTGACGTTCTGTTCCTTGCAGTAACGTAGTCAGACTAGCGCCATCTATCCAGCAACTAGGGAAGAGTTGAAAAAGAAAATCCCTCATTTCCGTGGAGTCGAATCGTTTTTTATTTAAAAATATTTACTAATATTTCACATAGCCGTAAAGTATACAGTCTCTGGTATTTATTTTATTTCCGTGTACTTACATTGAAAATTTGGATTATTGATAATTGTGTGATATAAAGTTGCAAACATCATGAACACTATGAGTCACCTAACTGAATGCCTAATACCAATTTGCATCAATAATACGAGCACGAATACAAGAACAATGAGTACACGGCTGAAAAACTGTAAACTAGTCAACTATGAAAATTAAAGCCCTTTTCACTCTCTCTTTCTCTTTCTCTGTACAACCATTACACGCGAACAGTCACCACCCCCAGCCCCACACTTAGGCCCATGTACACTGAAAAGATAACAGTCTGATTATCTAAAATCAGCTGTCACTGTGACATGTTCCCATACAAAAATGCGTTTTAAACAGTTGTTTTTAGATAATCAGAACGTCATCTTTTTGGTGAAGTTGGACCTTAGTTTATTAAATCAAAAACTGACGTCATGAGATTCAAAATCATCTCATTTTTCCGGTCAAAGAGAACCTCAGCCCTTGTACAGATCTGCAGTACTTCAAACACGGTTAGCGTGAGACAAGCGAAGCAAGAAAGGGGTTCGCTTCGTGTATGGTCCTTTGATTCGAAAAGGACCGTACCGTGCCGTTTTAGGCCACCGCAATTATAAGCCTTCTTTGTTGAAACTTGCGGTCAGTGATAGGTATTTTGTAGGCTTAAAAGGGGTAACCAGTGCCTTTATCTTAAGGAAATCTGAATGAAGTTATCGGCACAAAAGTATTTATTTTGATTGGAAAATCTCTTCTGAACTCAAGCCAGGGTCCTAAACAAAGCGGGTGCCGCAGAAACATGCGACCATCGCATGCGTTCATTTTGTTCGGCGAACCCGAATGCGTGATCATACGATCAAGTATGCACGCGACCGTTCACTTTGGTTAGAACACGGGGTTTGTCAGAACGAAAGGAAACCTCTTATTAATACGAACTTACAAAGAGTAGTAATCAAACCAATTAATTATAATTAGTTTTGAAACTTGTCAAATTTATTCGAACTTGAAGCAAGTAGTTGAGAAGCGTAGGCGACCTGTTCCCCGATCAAACAAAGTCTTAATGTAGACTGGTGATGAAGTCATCAAGAATTGTGACAAACTTCGAACCATTCCACTAACTTTGTTAATTAGTCTATTGTTGTAATTTTTTTTAGAGAAAAGCTTTAATTGCTTAAGTTACACAGGAAACTGGATCAGCAATGATTTTCTTTTCAATAATTCCGATGCTTGTTTTTTTCCTCATCGCCAGTCAAACGATATCATTTTAAGTACACCAATAAAAAGCACTTTTTAATGTCAAAAACCAGTACATAGAATTGATACAAGGATAAAGAAAAATATCTATATTTTCAAATTAGCCTGATAATCAGCACATTTATGACACTTTCACAATTACGTTACATGAAGTGACTACCTGTCTGACCCCTAAAAACCTATTTGACGGCACGGTTGGCGTAGTGGCTGACCGATTAGCTGCGCTGCTTGTTACGGGTTCCACTCCAACACGAAATAAATATTTGAATTGTCTACGGTTGTAGGTCTGGCTGTAATGTGAATGTAATTGTGAGTCTAAGAGTTTGTTAACGCAACCGCGATAGAGAAGATATTCCTAGAGTGGGGCAACGTTTTTTTTAATAAAAACTTATTTGCAAAAAATGAGATCGACTTAAAAAAAAGGTGTAAAATAACTAGCTAAAGAAGTCCATGACAAAAACACTAAATCAAACAAAGGTCACCGGTTTTATTGATTGCTAAAAGTTTTTATTAAAAAAAAACGCTAGGATTGTCTCCTCTATTGCGGGTGCAAAATCATATCCCCCCCCCCCCCCTACACTATTCAACCAGCACAATTTTTTGAGTGTGTTACATTGAGGTTTACCGTAAAACGTTATTTTTCACCCCAAAAAAAAGTGGGGGATAATTTACCCCGTTGTTTTTGCGTCGGGTGTTAATAAAACCTCGACACGTGTTTTCTTCTGGTTGACACAAGAAAACGCGGGAACAATCAGACGCCTATACTGTTTGACGGCTGTCCTATTTCTCGAATGTCACGCGAACGCGATTCCGGGACACATTAAAAGTTATACGATATTGGTGTTGAGTGTTAAAAGAAAGTAAAAATGTGTCATTTCCATGGAAAATTATTAGTTTTTGAGATGTTTTATTCAGGCTATGTATCCGGGATGTAAGCAGACTATTCACGAAGCTGTTAACCAAACATTTTGTACATCAAACTAAGGTCTATGTTCACGAAAAAGATGACGGTCTGATTATCTAAAAACAGCTGTTTCAAACACCTTTTTGGATGGGAACATGTCACAGTGACAGCTGCTTTTGAGTTGTTAAGGAATATGTAATCAAACCAAAAGGACTTGACTAGTACAATACTATAATATACATCACTATGATAAATTAAAAATCCAAGATGACCGCCACCACAAAATGGTGAATTATTTTTTTTTTTAACAAATGAAAGGACTTGGACACTCGTAAGCCACGTTAAGGAACTTCGTTCCAAAAAAATACCATAAAATTATGATCTTTGTGTCGGGGGTTTTTTAAATTTTAAATTTCATTTATATTACTAGCAACCCGAGCTAACCGAACCCTGCTTTGCATGGTTTTTGTGACTGTATAAACATGTCATGGAAATTTTCTTTGATATGTTGACACACCTTGATTTGAAAAATGTGTTCATGGAGTTATTCTTGCCCATTCGTTTAAATAGCGACCGTTTTGGAGCGAGCAACTAGTTTCAACTTTCTGCGTAACTGCCGACTCTTGGACAGTTGATTGGTTTTATTGAGTTTCATGCATTTAGTTGTGATTTCAGGGGATGTAGAGTCTTCTCCGTGCTTTTAACACTCAATATAATATATTCACTTAAATTAACAAAAATAGATGTAATACAAAAAAAAATCCTAGTTATTCAATTGTATTATTTGTTTCCCTACAGGTACTTAAACAGTAGATACAGTTTAATTTACATGAAATAGGTAGTACATAAATAACACTGGATAAACCACATTCAAACATGTGAAGATAATTAGAAATGTAAATTTACAGGAAATAAAAAGCTTTTTTTATTTTATTTATTTTCTATACTATAATATATATAATATTATTATAAAGCAGAAGAGTTTGCTTGTTTGTTTGGTTGAACGCGCTAATCTCAGGAACTACCGGGTCGAATTGAAAAATTCTATTTGCGTTGGATACTCCATTTATCGAGGAAGGCTATAGGCTATATAACATCACGCTATTACTAGTAGGAGCGCAGCAGGAATGAAAAATGTTGCAAAAACGGGTTTTTTTTCCTTTCGTTTTGCTCTCTTATGTGACGCAGACGAAGTAGCGTGGGTCAGCTAGTTATTATATATAATCATTTTGATCCCGAAACCGCGAGCGCGGGGTATACCTAAATATGACGAAAATACGTCGATATTTAAATCAGAAATACTGATAATTGTATTTTCGACACAAAAATCGACGTTTTTTCGCTCGTGCTAAACTCTAAGCGTAATCAGAAACTCGAAAGCCTACAAAAATTCAGAAACTGGGTTACGGTGTTCGTTGTTAGAAACTGGTATCCAGCCCCATCTTGTGAAGACTTTTAACAAAACAGGTATTTTTTTTAAACTGAGCTGATTAGGTATACTGGGCTGGTAGGTTTTTTTTTTATGTTTGTTCGGGCATAACTCCGTCGCTTGCCAACCGATTTGGAAAATTCTTTTTTTGTTGGAAAGGGTATTCTTTCCAAATGGTCCCATAGCCACCAAATCGGGATCTGATGATGGAATCTTGGCGAAATCGAGGAAACTCTTCAAATTTTATATGAAAACGTGTTGCGATTTTGGCATTTTCTACAACAAGTAAAGCATTTGCGTTTGATAAGACCCATTCTACCATCAGATCTGATGATGAAGCCAAGAGTCACGGAACTCCAAAATGAGACAATGTACCATAGTCGTGTTTGGGCTTGTTGTAATTGTAACGGTATGCACTTTCCATGTATCAAGCACATGTAAACCACTAAAAAGTGAAAAATAAAAACTTTTTTGCAAAAAATAAAACCGACTTCAAAAAAAAAAACAAAAAGTGAAAAATAACTTTAGCTTCTGAAGTCGGTGACAAAAAAACGAAAGCAATCAAACAAACAAAACAAAAAGAAACATCCGAATTGAGAACCTCCTCCTTTTTTAGAAGTCGGTTAAAAACAACGGGCTGCGCTCCGGGAGAAATTGTTGTGCATTTTTGATATTTTCGAATGTTTAGGGAATAATTTCGTACGAATTGCTTTAATTATCAGTACAAAAGTACTATCATTTATGTGGTAAAATACAATATTCACTTATTGCGCTATCGTGCATAAACATGACAATTTATATTACAAAAAAAAATTAACACTTCTTATTACAATATTACATTAACAAAAAAATTAAAACGAAAAAGCTGGAGCAGGTTTACATTTTCGCCGCGCGGCAGAAAGAGAGGAGGATATTACTTCTCTTCTACGCTGCGCCGGCGGTCTACTCTCCCTCCGTCTTACGAATTTTCGATCAGATCACGTGTCCTGACGCGAGTTTAAATTTTTTTGCCTATCCGAAAAAGTGCACAACGCCTGCGAAAGAAGTTTTTACTTCAAAATAATTAAGTAAAACTGACCGTTTCCTCTCAGATTTACATGTAAGATCTATTCAAGAAATGCTTTTTATTTCTTTCTTTCTCCGCAGTCACCATAGGCTGTCTTATTTTATTCTTAGTCAGTTAAATGCTCGGTGTAAAATCTAGAAGGTGTACCTAATAATACTCTCACATATCAATCACAATCTGTTAGGGGAGGCGCCAATGACACGTGCGCTCCGCACTCTCAACCTGGTTGATGTTGATTTATTTCATTGTTCTCTGAGTGAGTTCACAAAAAATGCTTTATTTTAGTTACGGCAATTAATATTGTTATTATTTACACTATCGCATTAGGTAACCCTGTAAAGATAGTCGTAAGGTGGAGAAATAAATAAATATAAATAATAAATATATTGCCAGTTACGTGTAAGTCCCATGTAATAGACACCCCTTATTATATCATCGGCATATCGGTAAGCTAAAGTTTTCTGGACAGTATGTATACGACGACATATATTTAAATGCTTATTCAACTGTAATTTAGATTAAATTTAACGTCCATTATTAATTACTGATCATAATTATTAAAAAGTGTGTTCACTCGAATGATCCAACCAACAAAATATTAATACAAAGGAGCTTAATGTCAATGCAATAAAACAATTATATGTCAATACGAACATATTGACCAACAACAAGCGAAATTAAATTAAGAATAAAAACCCCGACACAATAATAAGTTAAGTCCTAGGTACCAGACATCAGTCCATTTTCCTCATTTCATTTCGTTAGTTAGTTGGTAAAAGTAGTTTTAGTATCTAGTAAAATAATCATTCGCCACTTTATGGTGGCGGCCATCTTGGATTTTAAATGTATCGTAATGTATAGTATTCTACTAGTCAAGCCCTTTCATTTGATACCCATATCGAGGGAGTTGTTGAATAAATATATTATCCGCCATCGGTCATGTGGCGGCATCATCATGTGGCGGCGGCCATCTTAGACCGATTTTCATCAAACATAGCTAAGAACACTCCCGACTAATTTACCTTTCAAATCAAAAAAATAAAATCAAAATCGGTCATCCGTTCGGCAGCTATGATGCCACACACACACACACACACACACACACAGTCACTTCACACTTATAACACCCCGTCGTTTTTGTGTCGGGGATTAAGAACAATAGCTTTTCGGATTAATTACTCTGTAAAGGTCGTCAATTTCTTTTAACATTTCATCGACATTTTTCCGTGGTTGATCGAATGTTAAGGCGCAAACCCACCGCGCTGCATTTGAGTTGCGTGAATTCATTTGTTTGACAACGTGGGTCTACGTTTCCACAGCATAACACTCTACACTGTACACCTGTGTATAACTGTAGCATGTGTGGCCCATCGCGGTATAATCATGGGTAAATATTCGTGTGTAGCGTATACCGCATGTACAGCGTGCATATAGCGTCGGCAGCGTTGAGATATGTGAGCGCTTTATTCGAGCAAGTCACGCATTTACTAATGACGTCAATGAGGGATTTTCTTTTTCAAATCTTCCCTAGTCGCCGGATAGATGGCGTTGGTCTGACTACGTTACTGCAAGGAACATAGTGTCACATAATTTACCTAATGATTATATTCGAAAGCTTACGCAAACGGAAGTGTCAGTCAACGAGCGTACCTATGTGACGTGTGTTTCTTCAAGCGTTTTGGCTTCGGAATCTAGTAACGTAGTCGGATCAACGCCATCTATCGAGTTCATAGAAACTATTTTTAAGGTATTGCATAGCTTCTATCGCGGGCCTTGAGCGTGGAGAAGTGGAGACCGAATCCAGAAATTCCGTAACGAAAATAACCTAACACCCCATGTCACATAATGACAATGACAAGCTAGTATTCTTTTTAATATATTACCGTAACTAGGAGTTGTAGGTTGTATACATTTGTATACATTTTTTTACCTTCTTTGTAACCATTTTTTATCAACTTATGCAATTATAATTATTTATGTATTTTTAAGCTATTGCATAGCTTTTATTTTTCCGCTTTTTGCTGGCTCGAGGACCAAACGCAGACTGAATGTTCAGACTCGGCTTCCCATCACGATGAAATTATGAATTTTATTATGAATGTTCCACACACACATACACAGACACGTCAAACTTATAACACCCCGTCGTTTTTGCGGCGTCCGAGCGCGGTCAGCGCGCCGCAAGCACACGGTCCGCGCATTAATTGATAAAAAATGCTATGCAATAGCTTTACCGCGGCAGTCCCCGGGTGCCACACATCTTTCTTTTTTAATTCCCAAAAAGAAAACCTTTCATTGATGCATAGCGTGTCCGTGGTTTGCAGTGGACACATAATTTTTTTTGCAAAGCGAAGATTGAAACTCGTGCGAAATCTCTAGGTGCGCCGCGGTGGGTTTTCGCATTGGGGCAAACCCTACTTTGGAAATATGTAAGAAATTACATTGTAGGTACTACTAACGGCTACTACTACCTATTTTTGTTTTTTTGCGGATCGGAAATCATTAAATGACTCCTCTTACTCTGGGCGGAGCGGTAGGGAGTGTCAGAATTACAGTTAGCCGTGGAAAATCTTTACCTTTGCTTCTGAATGACTTAGATAATCAGACCGTCATCTTTTTGGTGGACATGCTTACTTTGACTACTTTGTTTATTTGAAACGCTACTAGTTTAAGTTTGAATAAACAAAATGCTCCCCACATAATATACAGGGTTATTTTTTGTTTACACTAAACCCGAAAAGGGGTCATTGTACTCATCATTTTGAACAACTTTTTCTATGGGACGAACCGTGAAATCGCGAAAAAAAAATCAGCTGTTCCCTACATTTATGTTCGCATAACTCGTCAAAATGTACGGAACAGCTGATTTTTTTTTCGCGATTTCAAGGTTCGTCCCATAGAAAAAGTTGTTCAAAATAATGAGTACAATGACCCCTTTTCGGGTTTAGTATATTCAAAAAATAATGTTGTATAACACTAGTTACACCTGCAAAGAAATATCCATTTGTATCACACTACTTATCCTACAAAATAGCGACAGTAGGTAACACTACGCCAGTCAACATTAGCCACTTTGTAGACCGCGAGTCAACATAATGTCACATGTACCAGCACTTAACTTTACCTGACACTTACTCCTAGTACTAAGTTCTACAGAGTATCCCAGAGTTCTAAGTGACAGCAAAGATATGAAATAACTTGAATATACTCCCTTTTCTAGCCAAGTTGCTTAAGATTTTAACTTGAAGTGTGACAAGGTGCAGGTATATTTTATTGCCAAAATTGGTCCTTCGAGTCTGAACACAGTTGTTGTATGAAGTTGATGCAGCTGCATGTTCGTCAGCTAGGTAAGACTGGTGGTCTGACTTTTTGGGGCACTCACTAACTGTTATGACTGACAAAGATCTACAAGACTTCAAAAGAGACTATGACCTCTGAGTTTGTTTCGGCTCTTTCTTCTTTCTCTTTTATATCTATTAATAATTCAACGATTATGACGACTCCCTCTGTTGGTGACCTCAGGCGATCCGAATTATTGTGATGACAACTTTCATCACCCGACACGAGATTACGTCACTTGTTTCCTTGATACACAGTAAATGATATGAAACTCAATGAAATTTGAAAACATGAATCCTTTAGAAGCACAAGTAACTTTACTCCGGTTTTCAATAACTTGATTCTTCAAATGATCACGACGTTTGATCTTATAATGCCCGGTTCTCGTCTTATATAGCAACAGTTTTCGACAAAAGAATCAAATCTTACTAAAGTAATTCTTCCAGCACAAACTTTCTCTAAAATTGAAGTGATAACAAATTACAAAACCAGAAGTTGTAACAATATCATTACAAGAAGAATATTCCAAGGCCAGCGCGTGATTCTAACACGACACAGCCACTTCTATCTCAGAAGTTGATCCCGCACCCGTAAAATTTTAGAAGAAGTTTCGCAAGAAGACGGACTTTACCGTCAGACTAAGCACGTTAGCCAATTATTTGGTTAGTGTAACAGTTATTTTGCTATTAAATCCACATTCCATTACACCGTGTCATTCTATGAAAGTAGCAGTCACGGAAAGGAACTTGACACTGACTATAAGCCCAATAGTTCACGACGTATTAACAGTACCAACGTATCAACTAAAAATTCTCTTCTAGGCCTGATTTCTTGCTTGTCGCGTATGGCCGGTCATGACGTCAGCGAGAATAATTCAAAGGACCTACTCTCTAACGCTTCGCCCGTATATTCGGATCTATCCGTCTCTCTCACTCGCACTAATCTGCTGACGTGTGCGAGAGCAACGGATAGATCTCAATTTACGGACGAAGCGTTAGAGAGTAGGGCCTCAGGTCCTGCAATTGTTTGAGTGTAGGGCACACCGGTAGCTAGCGAGCTAGTGGATCGGGCGAGTCTCTTTTAATACTACGTTTCGACTCTTTAGCCAGGTTTCCATCGCAAGCGGAGCGGGCCCATTAATGACTTCTTTTAACACGCAAGAGAAAATTGCTTACATGTGTTTCCACCTTTACAAATGAGAGAGCTCATTATTTACTATTTTTGCTCGCTGAGTCATTTCCGCTCGACTTTTTGTTGGTGGGAAAACAATAATATGATTAAGCAGTTTTCTCCTGTGAGGTAAAATAAGTCATTAATGGGTCCGCTCCGCTTGCGGTGGATTTTCGGTAGTTCGCGGTATGAACAAATGTATGAAAAGAGGTTAAGCGATAACTCGCCCAGCTCACTCGCTCGCTCGCTAGCTGGCGGCGTGCCCTGCGCTTCAGGCTCCGTTCATGATGCGCGTTGGTGGTGGTGCATGGTGGTAAGGTAACGGTATAGCGGCCTATAAACTCTTACTTCTAAATCCAAAGAATATTGTATTGTCTGACACGTTCCAGGCACGGTCATGGTATGATACAGTGTAGTGAAGCGTGCTCAACCCCAGGCCCGCGGGCTATAATGTGGTACGCCAACACATTTGTATTGACCCTCCAAAAGTAGTCAGCTGACAACAATCGTTTAAAACGGTCATTTTATTTTGATTTACATCAACTCGTCCCAAATGGGCCGTGGGCGTGTAGTACGAGTTGCTGAATTAAGTACTCCGAATTAAGGATCAAAAAAAATCTAAACATTTAGATGATTTCGATGATTCTTTTTTTGGTAGCCTACGTTGTGTCTCACAGCTGAGCCAAGACTTCTCCTTTCTCCCCCCAAACCTCTCTGTTAAGTGCAATTTTTGGCAACGTTTGCCCCGCGAACTTGATCAGATAATCACACCAATTGCTGTGGGTACAGCAATTCTTATTAACTAAATGGCCCGCCAGTGGACACGAAATGAAAATTATGGCCCACCTTCAAAATAAATTGGGCAGCCTCGGTGTAGTGGGTAGACTTCTTTAATAAAAGGATCATGTAACTAAAACTATTTTAATTTAAAAGATCCTGTAATATAAACTTCTTACAGCACAAACTTTCTCCAAATTAAAAATAACGCCATTTCAAGAAGAGCATTCTAGCTCCGGCGCGTGATTCTACGCGATCCACCCTCATCTCTGAAGTTAGTCTCAGAGTCTCTAGTTACTAAATAACGACTGTTGCAACTAATTGTCGCAATTATACCTGACTCCTTGTCTAGCGAACGTCTCTCTAATGAGACTTGGCTTAGGTAACGTTCAGTGGAGGAAAATGTTTGATTGCACATATTTATCTGTATATATACGTATTGCAGTGTTACATGGGTATTTTGTTACGTGGCCATTGTCGAAGCTAACGCTGAGAAAGTCTTGATGGATGCTTTGTCCGACCTGGAATTCAAACCCTGGATCTCAGGACGTTGGGGGCCTGTTCGAAAGAGATACCGCGGCCCCGGAACATAAAGGGCGAGGAAGGAACATGGATGGTTTTTAGTCAGTAAAAGTTTGACCATCCCTCCCTCTCCGCCCAGAGTGGGAGAAGTTATTTGATGATTTCACATCCTAAAAAAAAACCTCAGGAGCTCAGCACTAGCGTTTGCGACCACTAGAGCAACGAGGTAGTATTTGGGTAACCAGTTGTTTGAGGCCGGCCTATGTTCTTGACACCCGCTTAAACTCCGTGAAGCGAGAAATTAATTTCATCAAAAGGATTCTCGACTTAATGTGGTACGAGTTTTAGTATAGTGGCTGAAGTGCTTCAGCTAGTAATGTTGTAGGAACTGTATGCTTGGAATTGTATGCTTTAGACTTAGTTATATTTTTGAAATGGAGCGATCATTTTGTCGACTTATGCAATCATTAAATGTATGAAGCAACAGCTTTTTTTGCGTATCCAAGTTTTCTCTTATACAAGGTGTAAACCGCCTCATCACAAAGCCGTTAACCAAGCATTCTGTAAATCAAAACAAGTAACTTTACGGAAAAAATATTGATGGGAAACAACTTTTTTTTGAGGTTATAAATTATGTTTTGTGGTAGAACTCAATGTAACGCACTTGAAACATTGTGCTGATGGATGGATTGAATAGTACGGTCGTGGAGGTGTTAAAATCTTACAAAAAAACTTGTATTAAAAAAAAACTTGTCAAAAAGTTGTAACTTTGACCCGCCATATCTCCATAACTAGAAGGTTCCCAGGTATGGTGTAGAACAAAAAAATGATCGCAATGATGGGGAGAACAAATGCCTTTCAGCTTCGTTAAGAGGTGTTTTACACCATTAAGTTTCATCAGTAATAGACTCAGTTTGAATATGTCTCCCTCTTAACCAAACATTCTATAAGAATAACTAAAGAGATTCCAAAATGAAATAAAAAACGCTGTTATCTGTAACGTAACTACGTCACAGGCTAATAATTGAATTGCGATATGAAAAGATAACACCGTACCGCAGCTATCATGGCCGGCTTTGTTTAATAACGTTACAAATTTGCCCATCC
This sequence comes from Xestia c-nigrum, assembly GCA_916618015.1. Taxonomy (NCBI): domain Eukaryota; kingdom Metazoa; phylum Arthropoda; class Insecta; order Lepidoptera; family Noctuidae; genus Xestia; species Xestia c-nigrum. The sequence continues at coordinate 5,071,501 of OU745246.1, read as the reverse complement.
ATTAACAGTTAATTATAAATGCTAATTAATGAACACCTATCAGCATCAGCATAATGGGATAAATTGTTCCAATACTTTAATTTGATTATTATCTTCGATAAAAACCGGGGCTCGAGGCTTAAAGAAAAAGCAGCATTGACTTTTCCCAATTCAATTGGGTTTAGATTGTTGGATGAAAGATTTTGACGTGACAACGTCTTAAATTAGGTTGCGGCTGGGAGTCACTTATGAAAAAGTGTAACGCCCGGTAACGTTACGATGAGTCACCGAACGAGAGAGAGGCCCGCCGAATGCCTTGCGCCTCTCTCCCACTCAACTATGACGTTGTCACGTAAAATCTTCGCCCGTAAAACCGACTTTACAGGCAACCATTTTTTCTTTTAATTATATAAAAATCAATATTATGGTGGTACTTTTACCGTTATGATGAATATTGGACATTTTGCGAATTGGACATTGTGCGAAATGGAAATTTTTCGGATTGGACATTTTGCGAAATGGACATTTTGCGAATTGGACATTGTGCGAAATGGTAATTATTCGGATTGGACATTTTGCGAAATGGACATTTTGCGAATTGGACATTTTGCGAATAGGACTGTTTTCGACCGCTGGACATTTTGTGAATTGGACATTCTGCACCTAAACGCATTCGACCTGCATAGTGCGAAATGAGTAGATAGTGCCGTAACAACCGCTTTGTAGTGCAAGCTAATTAGAACTTTATTCTAAGAGTATTTCAAACGTAGTTTGAACCACCACATATAGAGTTGCTTAATTAGCTCATGTCGTCTCACGATCATCTTAACGTGGTACGAGCCACAGTGAGGGCTCCATATGACGTACGGTCAAAGACCTCGGCTCTCATCAAGATAATCATCGTAATCATCATTTTGACAACCAGAATGGCGCAGCGGTAGTGAGGCTGCCTTACGTTCTTAGGGTCCCGGGTTCAAATCCCGGTAGGAGCAAATGTTTGTGTGATGAGCATGGACATTTGTTTCCGAGTCATGGATATTTATATGTTTAATAAGTATGTATTTACAAATAAAAAAGTATATATGTAGTATATCAACTGTCTGGTGACCACGACACAAGCCTTGCTTAGTGTGGCACTAGATGGCGCTGTGTGTAATGTTCAGCGATATTTATTTTAAATCCTGATGCGGTCACTCACTGCCTGTACCGACAAAATACAACGTGACTAGAACTCCCTAAGACCTTATCTGTATTCAACCCATACCTACACTAGAAAAGTAAAACATGTAATTTCAATTAAAAGCGGCTCAAAAGGCTGCTATCAAATATATACAGACAACATGACATCATAATACGACCGCCATTTAATTTTGCAGCCAAAGGAATCTGCGCGCAAATGATATTGCTTTGCGAATATTATATTTTGCCTTTTGGGGTCACATGTTCTGCTGATATTAGGGAAAGAAGAATGCCTATTACCTTTCAGGTGTCCTGTGTGTAGGGTTTATTTTAGAACATAAAATAATAAAGGGAAACACCATGAGGAAACCGGCATGTCCTGAAGCAGATCATTCAAAAATGTGACATCTACAAAAAACAAAAAGAAAAGCCAAACTTAAGTGGCAGTGGGCAGGGCACATTGCTGGCAGAACGGATGGACGATGGGGGCGAATAATTTTGGAGTGGCGACCGCGAACCGGAAGACAATGCGTTGGAAGTCCAATACCTAGGTGGACCGATGACCTGGTGGAGGTTACGGGAATCCGTTGGATCCGAGCCGCGTGCGCGATTCGTCAGAACTACCGTCCGACGGCCGGTCGGCCACCGTCGCGGTCCCACTACCCCCGTGAAGGGGCAACGGGGCTCCCGTACGGCGCTTAGACCGACATCGAACGGGTCGCGATGTATTTACGGGACTGGTCACAGTGGCGACACAGTGGACACCAGACCACCAGTTGATATACTACATGATATATCTTTTTTATTTGTAAATACATAGGTACTTATTATACACATAAAAATCCATGACTCGGAAACAAATGTCCATGCTCATCACCCAAACTTTTGCTCCTACTGGGATTCAAACCCAGGACCCTAAGAACGTCAGGCAGCCTCACTACCACTACGCCATTGGGGTCGTCAAAATGAAATGATGATACATCACTCCATTATAATCAAATGTGCAGAAACTATATATACAGCACGTATAGCTTTGAGAGTTGCCAATCAAATGAATCTCTATTGTTATACTATTACGATGTAAATTGAATCGTGATTAATTAACCGCTGACCTGCATGTTATCAGTAACATAAGATAGGTGCAGGTGTATTTAAACATCAGTCATATGATGACAGCGCGTTAATGACAGAGCAGTAAGGGTGATTCTTGACTGATACGTACGATTTTTGTACTGTCGACTGTTATATACGCAAATAAGTGGAGCGGTTTATTTGTTTAGAATACATCAACATCATTTCTGTTTTCCACCAAAAGTTTACGCATAGGTGTACAGGTACAAGAAATGAAATAGAATAAGTACGAGTACAACTTTAAAAAGTAATTTTAGTAGCAGTACTAGTTTTTTTTTTTTTTGGAATGGGTATCTCGCTGTTCAGTCTGAGAAGACTGGCTTCTGCTTAACCGGGCAAGTCCTGTGGATGCCTTAAATTTAAGGCCTCCAGCCAGGGCAAAAATGACTATAAACTAAAGCAGTACTAGCTGATGGCATTTTGATTTTGTAATTTTGTAGGTCTACGTCAGTGGATTCTTGGGTCAGATTTTATGGTTAAGTAGATAACGTCCGCAGCTTTGGCCGCTTGTAAAATTATATACTAAAACCTTCCTTGAGAACCACTCTATCCACTAGTGTACAAACAGCATGAAAGCTGGTGCGGTAGTTTTTGATTTTATTGCGAACAAACAGACAAACGCGGTGGAGAACTTTGTTTTTGTTGGATATGTGTATAAGATAGAAAGAAAGAAAGAAAAGAAAGAATTAAGCATTTATTAGCCCACACAGGACAAAACACATCAAAATTATCAGTATAAAAATAACACAGAAAAAAGAAAACAAAAATATATAAATGAATTAAAAGAAATGAAACTCGTCCTGTACAAGACCAAAAGGCTCCTATCTCAGCATGGTGCTGTAACATTTAAAAAAAAAATGTCACAGCGCTGGTATTCTGATCATAGATAGATAGATAGATAGATCATAGACACTGGTGGTTCAGTTTTATGACACTGCTGGCTCTCTTGTCTATGCTTTTTGGTTTTTACAAAACGTCATGTAATTGGTACGTAATATAATCTATGTACGTATTATAAAGCAGAAGACTTTGCTTGTTTGGTTGAACGCGCTAACCTCAGGAAGTTTTTATGCATTGAAAAAAAAATTGCATTCTACACTCCTCTATATAAACTCTAAGTGTGCGAAATTTCATACTCTTCCGTCCGCGCAATTTTCGTAAGTAATCGTACAAAGCTTTCCCTTCACGCATTAATAATATGATGATGTTAATTCAAAGGATTTCGTTGATAATTCGAATTCTATTTATATCCGGATTGTGCTAGTTCCATAACCGGACCCGGAGATAAGTCCGCACGTTTCGAATATCCGGCACAAAGTTGCAACATTGCCGAAGCTACGAGGAATAGTTTTAGAACTTCCTGAAAGCCGAAAGCGGCCATGTTTCGGCTACTTTACTCGTAGATCGAATGTTAGTAGTGAAGAACTTTTGTATTTCGGTACAGAATAGTGTAACAACAATGTTTTGGCACAAAGATTTATAAAGTGTTTTGTATGAACTGAATTTTTTGCTCCACTCTTTGTTAAGTAATAAGTCATAAGTACAATTACAACAACACAACAACAACATAAGTACAATTTTTGTTTTCCTATTTTTATGACTGACATGAATATTATTTTAATTCTTCTTGAAAAGATGCATTTGGCATCGTTTCAAGAAGAATTAAAATAATATTTATATGCCTAAAAACCTGATATAAAAAAAGATCAAATATAAGACGCTACACCCGCATATTTACAGGTGTAACCGAAAAAGAGCAACGTATAGAAAAAACTGCACTTTACATAAAAATATCGCATCAACTGACGCAATAAGTAGGTATGAAAAGTCCAAATATTTTTCATTCGACTCATGTTACTTGGGAAAGTTTTCAGTTTGATGGGCAGAATCACCAATTAAAAGGCATTATTAGGCGCTTATTCTATTCATCATCAGCCGAAAGACTTTCACTGCTGGACATAGACCTCCCCTAAGTGTCGCCACATTGACGGTTCCAGTGCGTCTCACATCCAGCGGATGCCCACAATCTTCATTAGGTCGTTGGTGCACCTAGTGGGAGGCCAACGCAACGTTTTCCTGGGGCCCAATTCTGTAATATAATCAACTTGTCAATAGTGTGTCGGTAGTGTCCCAAATTCCCAATAGGCTAATCAATGACATTTGGTTTTTTTTTATGGTCATTGACACCACTGGGATACCGCTGCTATCGACAATAGTGCCGCGCTATTAAAAAGATACTGTTTCCACTGTGCTTATTTATAGAATGGTAGAATAAAATCAGTGTAACTGCGTTCTTCTTAGAATTGAAACCAACTTAGAATTCCGAAGAACAGACAAAGAAGAAATCTCGTAATGTTTCTTGTTTTCTTTTATTTATGTTGGTCTTATTTAAAGGTGGCTGGAATTAAAGTTCCAAGAAAGTTATAAATGAAAAACCCCGGACAAGGAAGTCACTTTTTCTGAGAATAAGTAGAAACTTTCATTTTCTATTTCCTCCGAGGTGTTAACTAACGGAAAAGTACTAACTTGAAGTCAAAGAATTTTCTTGAAACTGGATCCTGCGTTCCATGTAAAATACTGGTATTCATCTGCATCCAGTTAGACTGGAAGCCGACTCCAACATAGTTAGGAAAAGGTTAGGCAGATGACGATCCTTTATTTCGTTCGATCCCTTTTTTTCGTTTACAAAGATTTAAATAATTCAATTTCCTACCGCGTCAAGATTACTAGTATTTTTTACTCACTCATGCTCAAAACCGTGCTTGTTATTCCTTTGGGGTCAGTTCAAATAATGGAAACTAACATAAATTTATTGGCTGCATTGAAGATAGTACCGTATCACCATTAAATTAAAGTAGAAAATTTGTTCGGGACACTGTCACGCGCCTGGAAAAAAATGGTCCAACTTTCAATGCAGTCAGTAAATTGATCGGACATGTTCAGTTTTGGGGGTGTAAATGGCCGCTTTAGCATAATCAGAAATACAGTAATTAATGTGAACCACGTTAAGAGCCTATACTACCTCAAATGGCTTAGCAGAATCCTTCGATACGCCGAAAATACTGCAGCATAAATTTTGAAATAAATATATGGTAAAGTTGAGGATTATTGTTAAGTCCTATATTTGGCGAAAATACGATTCCATAAAATTTTCTCGATAGAAAAAATATCCAAAGTTACCTCTAAACTGAACAATAAACCGCTGGCAATCTTATAATACTTAAAATAAGATCATGAAACTTTCTATACTTACTGAACTATCTATAGAGCAGGTCTCATATTATTTATTTTTTTGAATTTCCTTTTTTTTCGCCGAAAAATAAATAGCCTATAATATCGGTCATATCAAAGTTGGTTCCCTGCCGCGCGCCACCCGCGCTCAGTCCTGCTCCGGCTTCCGTACGGGAGGGCTGTGTCAGTTTGCGCTCAGGGCACATTACGCAATTCAACAAATAAAAATAATGAAATACATGAGTTTATAGTGTTTGCGTGATGGGAAATAACCGAAATAAAAATTAGAAGCGACAGGGTTAGCGTAAAGAATTTCTCAAACATATGATCGAAATGAAGTATCTACTGACCGATCTATTTAGGTACAATATTAGTGATTACAAACATGCAGGTGAATATGTAGTAGGTACACACGTTTGGAGCAGTTTCTGTGTGAGTAGACCAGGTACATAATGACCGTACATACAATTATATTTTATTTACTTTCAAAGCGCTTGGCGGCTGCAGTACGGGTCGCAGGTTCGATTCCCGCACGGATCATGTGTTAGGTATATTATGTGACGGTCTACAAATAGTTGTGAAGACTTGTGTTTGTAATCGCACCGTCTACGTTTGGAACATTGGAGCAATCAGTTTAGGGTAGATAGTTAGACGATAGAATTCTCTTTATTATGTACTTACACCATAAAAATTCCAGATTCGAAAATGATAAAAAAAAACCTAAATAAGTTTGTTCTTTTTTACACATACAACAAAGTGTAGATTTTATACTTTTATTACTCCAATACTTACCTATTTCTCCAATTGCTCCTGAAAAAGACGGTGCAGTTACAAACTCAAGTCTTCACAACTATTTGTAGACCATCACATAATAACACATGTTCCGTGCGGGAATCGAACCTGCGACTCGTACTGCAGCCGCTAAGCGCTTAGAAAGTAAAAAAAAATTAATTGTAGGTAGCTGCAAAAACCAAACTATTGCTTGTTTCACACACACTTACCTACCTATCAAATATTCATAGTCATACAAACCATGCCTTGAGAATCATGAACACAACAAAAAAAAAACCAATGTGCTGTTATGCGCAGTCATACATTTCGTTTTTTTTTTTTTTTATAGTGGCAAAGCGTTTTACTACCACGTCAATGTATCCACAGAACTAGTAATGCAAATCCGCTCTGTTTCAAAATCCATTTTTTGGATCGGATGTTTGATCCAATCCGGATTATCCGGATTTTACGGATTTTTCACGAAAATAAACAAATCTACCCATATTCTGTTTCTTATTTTTGTGTGAATGGGAATTTAATTTTGTTATTTGAAATTATTCAAATTCAATACCTTGGTTGGTTTGGTTTTGAAGCCTTTTCCCAACTATGTTGAGGTCGGGTTCCAGTCTAACCGGATGCAGCTGAATACCAGTATTTTACATGGAGCGACTGCTTATTCTTTGTAAATATATATTTTAATGTTTTTTTATTTATATATATTTCTTTTATTATTATTATATTATATTTGCAATCGGTCGTCAGACCATAAGTGATTTTTTTACAAGCTACATGGCGTTGTGGTGTAGCAGCCAGTGCTGCGCCTCCCACTTATAGAAGGTGGTTCCTCTTCAGCCTTTTCACCACCGCTGTCGGGTTTAGCAGTTCAGTCACTAGTGGGTTTGGGTACATGGTTAGGCGAACCATATGTTGGGATTTGTACCGCTCAATTTCAGAGTTTACGAGCGGCACCTGCAGGAAGTCGTGAATTTCGCTATTCCGGGCAAACCAAAGTGCATTTATTATGGCTCTTAGTATTCCGTTTTGAACCCTTTGCAGGCAGAGAATGTTAGATTTGCTGGCTACGCCCCACAATTGAATTCCGTACGTCCATATTGGTTTAAGGACCGTGTTGTAGATGAGTAGCTTGTTGTCTACAGAGAGTACAGAGTTTCTTCCCATGAGCCAATAAAGATTGCGGAATTTATGGTTTATCTCTTCCCCTTTCTGCTTAATGTGATGCTTCCATGTTAGGCGCCTATCTAAATGGAAGCCAAGATATTTAACACAATCTGTGTGTGGTAAGGTATCAGGTCCAAGTCTAACAGGAGGGGTGTTTCCGTGCCTGAGTGTGAAGGTGATATGGTTAGACTTGGATGCACTGGCGCGTATCCGCCACTTACAGAGCCATTTATGTGTCTCGTCTAACTGATTTTGCAGTTTGTTGATGGCCATTTCTGGGTTGTCGTCAACTGATAAGTAGGCTATGTCGTCAGCATATGTTGCAACTGTTATGTCGTCTAATGTGGGTAAATCTGATGTAAAAATGTTATACAACACAGGGCCAAGAACAGAGACCCTGTGGTACTCCAGCTTCCACTTCAAACAATCTTGATCGTGCTTCGCCCTGTTTAACTCGGAAGCAGCGTTCGGATAAGTACGACCGGATGAGCAGGAACATTGAGTGTGGAAGTTTTGTCTTCACTTCTGCCAGTAATCCTTTGTGCCAGACTCGGTCAAAAGCTTGTTGTACATACAGAAATGCCGCTGAGCAGTACTTTTTGCGTTCAAAGGCCTGTCTTCCTGTTTAGTAAACTCGGTGAACCTGTTCTATTGTTGAATGGGATTTCCGAAAACCAAACTGATGAGGTGGAACAACATCATTGATGTCCATACATGGTTTTAGTCGGTTAAGGAATATCCTTTCCCACAGTTTGGACAGTACAGGAGTTAAGCTTATCGGCCGATACGACGACGCTTCATGTTCTGTTTTGCCTAATTTGTGGAACATGACAACTTCAGAGATTTTCCAAAGATCAGGAAAGTGAGATGTTCGAAAGATTGCGTTGAACAGACTAGCCAAGAAGGCAATGCATTTTCTGGGAAGATTTTTAGGTATTGAAGGTGTGATCAGGTCAAATCCGGGAGCTTTTTTCGAGTTGAGCTGTCCGATTTCCTTCGCAATTTCTTTAGGTGTTGTTGGCTTAATGGGCAGACACATCTGCAGATCTTGTTCTAATATTGCATCAATATGTAGCTCATTTGCAATGCTCTCGTTGGGTTTGAATACAGAATTCAAATGCATTGCAAATACTTCGGCTTTTCCAAGTCAGTTCTTGCCCAGGAAGCTTGTGACCTAATTGGGGGATAAGACTCTTGAGGTTTATCTAGGTTTTTGGTTGCCTTCCAGAGCGAGTGTGCACCAACTCCCGTAGGTGACATCATCTGTAGGTTTGTTGCCACCGTTGAATTAATAGATTCCTGGACTACAGACTTTAATTCTTTAGCTGCCTTGTTAAAGTGGAGTTTATCAAGCGGATGACGGGACTGATGCCAAATTCTTCTAAGTCTACGTTTTTCTAGGATTTTTTGCATGATATCGGGCGGATGAGGGTGGTTGGTCGAACCTCTGGATCGAGAGGGTGTGTTAATCCAGGCAGCTATTTGAATGGCATTTGTGAGATATTGGCATTTTTTAATATTAAAAAAAAAAACATTATTGTGGTCCGCCCGGAGCGGGGTCCAAGCTACCAGTGGTTATCGGGCATCCAGACACAAGAACCTCCTCACAATACGGGCCATATCGAAGAGAACTGCCTCCCGAAAAATGTCCTTGATCTAACGGCCTAAAGAAAGCCTCGACAGACATTCGTCGTCTGGGCCTATCTCACTTGTAAACGTCTCTTTGTGCCTATTGACCTTGTCTCTCTGACTCTCCTATCTAGAACATCGAGTTCCGTCTGAGTCCTTTTGAGTATGCCAAAAAAGTACATTAAAACCAGCATGACCCAACCGTTGATAGCATGCACCTTGTTCCCGTCTGGAAGAAAGCTATTTAATACTTTCTTCAGACGTCTAAGGTAGCGCTCCTTCAACTTCATATCAGTTACGTTAATGCTTTCGACATACCCAAATACTTGTACTTAGTTTTCGGATGAGGAGAGGTATCTCAGGTGTACGGAATCCGAGAGCTGAATTACCTTGGATGCCATAATCGCCCTTCGCTTTACATACATGACTGCACTTTTGTCCACACCAAATTCTATCCCAATGGCGTTACTAAAAGTTTCAGTTACTGTTAGTTAGGTATTTCCATCAGTCGCAATTTGTTGCCGGAAAAGAGTTTTGGATCATCCACGTGAAGAAGGATAAGTGGTACCTGACCACTTTTCCTCAACCGGCAGCCTAGCCCTGAATCCTCCAGCAATGTGCTATGGGGATTCAGGGCTAGACAAAACTAAACTAACTAAGTTTTTTGTAGAGTCAGACTGCCTGGAGCCAGCCCTGGAATAAACAAAAAAGCTAGGTATGTAATTTTTGGAGACCAAATATGACCCAATAATAATAAGGCATCTAAAGTGCTTTCGTCGTTTAACCTACTACGATTTTGGTTACACTCAATTCCTGCTGCGGAAAAAGCTCGCTCTGAATCGACGTCGAATGCACTGAATATGTTTATAAGCGGCCTCCAAGAGAAATATCAGTTTCAGGCTTTCGGCTGATGAGCACATTTTCGAATATTCTCGCGGAAATGTAGCCCACGAATAACAATTTCTTATTGTTCAGAAAATCCGGATTCGATTTTCAAACCCGGATTTAGAAGTCGTATAAAAATGTACCGAAATCCGGAATTTCGGATTACGGATAGTCCGGATTACATTCCCTACTGACAGAACCCTGAATGCAATGGTGACTCGCACTCGATTAGTTTTTTGTAACAATAGAATGTATGCAGTGGCTCAGCATCCGTAAAAACTTAGTAGGTTAATTATAATTATTTCTTATAATATACTTGCATTTAGGCCTACTTACTATACAAAAACGGGTGTCACAAATACATACAAGGATAAAACTATAAAACTCAAACGTAGTACAAACTCAATGCGCGGAACCCACACGGTTACGTTGGCTCGTCTATTATTTTGTAGCAAATTTCCAGTATAAGTTGATCTCGAATTGTATAGGTTTTCCGTACAATGAGAGGTCGGCTTATACTGGAAATTTAGCTTGGAAATCAACTTTCTGTAGGTTTAGTGGGCTATTAAATGAACCCCGTGGATTTTAGTCAGTAAGAGTCCGACAGTCCGTTCCGCTCCACTCAGGGTGGGAGGATAATATTACTACGTTAAAAAAGGTACCTACCTAGATTGAAATTAAATTGATATAAAATTTTGTTTTGATAATAGTGACAAATTAATATTAATATTGATAATTTTAATACTTAGAACTCCAATAAATAAAGTAGTTTAACTAACAAAATTGCATCGACTTCGCGATGTGCCTGCGTGACCGCGAGCCCCATTGTGCGAGCGAGATAAAGAGTTAGGCGGAGCGGTGAAGTGGGGGCAAAATTAGAATTCGAGCTGAGGTTGTATAGGCTCTTAAGAATTATAATAGAGTTACAGACGCAGTTAATATTAAGAATTGTCACTTTGTGTCCGCGTCTTCGCGCCGTACAAATTATATACTAAAACTTTCCTCCAGAATCACTCTATCCATTGGTGAAAACAGGACTTTGTTTTATAATATATAGTGATTATGATTCTGTTAAAGCGGCCATTTTAGGCTTCCAGAACTGACTATAAGGCGAGCTCACTCGTATCAATATTAGTTTTTTTTTCGCACGATTAGGCACTTTAACGATTTCAATCTTTCTTCGCTTGTAGTTAGTGTAATCTGCTCTGAAATTCTCTCTGGACAAAGGGAAAATTGTAAGTAAGATTATAATTATAAAGTTTACCGAAATGACGCTATTTTGTGAAAGGTTTTATGTTTCAAAGTAAATAAAGGTAATCCTTTGGTGTATTATTAAGGTTGACAGGTTAGAATATTTAAGAAGAATACGTAGTAGGTACAACTTTACAACGGCGGCTCGGCTCGATCTTTAGGTTAAGCCTTGCTTGCACGGATGGGTGATCACCCAATCATAACATACTCGTACCGAGTTTCCTCCGTACCTCGAAAAGCACGTTAAGCAGTTGGTCCCGGCTGTCATTTGTAAACTGTTGCTCGCTATCAATCTTTAAAAAATCTCCCTCTCGCTAATTAAAATAAACTATAAAGGGTGTAAAACACCTCTTCACGAAGCCGAAAGGTACTTGTCCTCCCCATCATTGCGATATTTTTTTTGTTCCACCCCATACCTGAGAACCTTCTAGTTACGGAGAAATGGGGGGTCAAAGTTACAACTTTTGCTTTTTTTGGAAGATATTTACTTTTAACACCTCCACGACCCCCGTACTATTCAATCCATCCATCAGCACAATGTTTTAAGTGCGTTACATTGAGTTCTACCACAAAATATGATATATAACCTCAAAAAAAAGTTGTTTCCCAGCAATATTATTTGCGTAAAGTTACTTAGTTTGATGTATAGAATGCTTGGTTAACGGCTTTGTGATGAGGTGGTTTACACCTTGTATACCTCAATATAATTTCCTATTCACTTTATATTCTAAGGCTTGCTTCATACAGATTAAATATAAATCTCTGAGATAAATCCCCGGGTTTTATTCCACGTCATCTCTGGTAGCAATTATGAATTAATCCTGGCAACCTGCTCGCAGGATACAATATAGAATATGATTTTTTATATTAAAACAAGGAAAGAACTTTGAGATCTAAACATTCATACTTGGTCGTAGTAATTAAAAAAAATCGCATCGCATTTACCTCCCGAGAAACCGCCGTGCGGGTCGATCTTTAGATTAAAGAGCGTTTGCCTAGGTTCACGATTTTTGGGAGTAGTAGGAACAGTAGGGTTTTATTTGGATTACAGTCTGAGAAAAATCTAACCTGGCTCACAAAAAAAAACTTAAAAAGGCTTCAACCGCACGTCTTCCGTAGCCTAACTCGCGGCAGTAACAGCTCTCAAGCACTATTTAATGTAGCAAAGTACTAACATACAGAATCTCCAGTAGTACGATCGAAAAAACTATTTGGTTTACCCACAAATTACAAATTAAAATGTAAACCAAATTTCGACCGTAGGTACCTATAATTATCTTTATTTTGTAGATATTTATAAAACTACGAAGAACATAGCTGCTTCTGACAAGTTAATCATTCTCATTTTTCGGGCTTTTCTATTCATAGCTTAAACATCACAAGCGAATAATTATAATCTAAATAAAATAGAATATAATATTACAGGAATATTCCCTGTTGAAACCAGATTGTGTTACAAGCTCGCTTCAGGCGGTACACAGATTTCAGCCTCACAAAGGGATTTTTGGGATAATAAATACATTATCCAGCCTATTTAAGATAACCTTGAGGTGCACGAGTATTTACTTATTAAGATTTAAAAGATTCTCGAAGAAAAATATGGTGTATAGGTATAACTTTGCGCTATTATCGTGAAGGCGATCAGTTCACACAAAGACGCGAAGCGACGGTTTTGGAAGAGACTTCGTGCAGCGCCGCGAGACGCATCGCAATGAAATTTGTATCTTTTCGTGTAGTAAATCTACTAAATTGTGCGCGAAGCGTCGCGTCTCGTCGGGGCTGCGGGCCTGTCGAAAGAGATACCGCGGCCCCGGAACATAAAGGGCGAGAAAGGAACATGGATGGGTTTTAGTCAGTAAAAGTCTGACACTCCCTCCCGCTCCGCCCAGAGTGGGAGAATTTATTTGATGATTTCACATCCTAAAAAAAAAAACGTCGCGTCTCGCTGTAAATTGACCCTTACGATACGGTTTAATGGTAGCATAGTTAATCCAATGTAACACGATATCTTAAGTGGGTAAGTCCGTCATTAAAATAATGAAGGGCGATTCGAATACGTAAATGTGGTAACCACCGTGCAGGATAACGGTATATTAACCACTCTACATATACATGCATAAAAACAAAAAGGTATCTATGTACATCTATGACGTGTTCAACAAAATAATAACAGAACATTTCCTGACAGCATGATTTTAGTGTGGAAATAGTGTTAGGTATATCTATGTAAATGTATCTATACATTTATACATAAATTGTATGTTTTACGTGTATTATATTGTATGTATTAGTTTAGTGTATAAAATAAGTCAAAGTTTAAAACTGTATTGTTTGTGCACATTAATTTAATCCTCTCCTGCAAATCTCGCCACAAAAGAATGGATTGCCGTAAAAAAACCCAATTGTGTGTTAAGCTCGCCGTTGTACATAACCTATTTATTTCAATTTTGTGTATATTTTTCTTTATTATTTTTGTGTGCAACAAAGAATATGAATAGACAGGTCCGGCAAAACGCAACCAATACGGCCTAACATTTAGACACAATAAATAACTCCCCTACGATATCGTGCCGTTTCCGTGTCGTAACAAACAAAAGGAGATGCTGAAGAAGCCATTAGTCGCTGTTTTACGTCACATACGTAATTTGTTAGCTTTGCAAATAAAATGTACCTTTGCTGAAGGTAATTAGGAAATGTTTTCCTTTCTCACGACGTTGGTGTTCTGTTTTCTTTATTGGACTTGACTTTTGAAAGGGAAAATGTAGATAATAAGGAACATGTGTATGTTCCTTAATTATAATGTGATTTGCCTTATGTCATGTCGAAAATGTTGTACCTACACGATTTATTTGTACATAAGGTGCAAATAAATCGTGTTTATACAGGGTGGAATTTCAAAGCCACCTGGAGGGAAAGTACTCGAAATGATGGAGATAGCATATTTTCCAAAAAGGAAACATTCCTTTATTAAAAAAAAAAAACAAATCTGCATTCACATATTTTCAAAAAATCACTTACCACACCTGGAAATTGAACCAACTTAAGTTCGAAAAAACCTGTACATTTTTACATCAATCGATAGGAGCAAACATTTGGATCAAATCTCACATGATAAATTAAATAAAGGGAAAACCATGAAGTCTAAAGAACAGTTTTGAATTCAATGAGATAAATTCAATTGAAATAAAGTTGCACTTTAATTCATGGTTTTCCTTTCATTTAATTTATCATGTTTGTTAGAGAGATTTGATCCATATGATTGACCCTATCGATTAATGTCAAAAAGGTTATTCGAACTTTAGTCGATCCATCCCGGGTTCGATGCCTGAGTGTGGCAAGCAAATTTTCCAAAATCTGTAAATACAGATTTATTTCTTTTTTAAAACAAAATAATGTTTCCTTTGAGTAAAATTTATTAATATAGAACTTTCCCTCTAGCAGGCATTGAAAATTCCACCCTGTATATTTTCTTGTTCGATTATAAGCATACGTAATCTAAAAAAGAGGCGTGTGAAAGAACTAAGTAGATTCATCTTTTAATAAGAAAATTAAGTATATACACAATAATTTCACTTTTTCTGTATACTTTCCATAATTATTATAGTTAGGAATATTTAGAAGATATAACAATACAACTCACATTCCATTAACTTCCTTGTGCAAAAATTCTACATAGTTATCCAAGTTTCCCGGATACATACATCACAATATTCTGAGAGGGAACTCGATAGACAGACATAATAGCCCTCAGATCGCTGATGCTATTACGGCGGTCAATTTACTTCGAAACGGCTATTATGTGCCGCAGAGGGTAATGTATAGTCACACTAACAGATCTGTTCTAGAGTCTAATAGTCTCTAGTGGTCTATCATTTGTAGACCATTTAGGTCCTTGTTCACCAAAAACACACGGACGATTATCTAAAAACAGCTGTTTTAAAACACATTTTTTGTACGGGAACATGTGACATTGACAGTTGTTTTTAGATAATCAGACTGTTATCTTCGTACCTTAATCGTTTATGATCTAAGAACTGAATCTGACTAGAAAGGACAGAGAAATTAGCATTTTACTGTTACACTAGCTTACCACTCAATTTCGTCTGCATCACATAAGAGAGGAAAAGCTTACAAAAGGAATATTTTTTCCCCGTTTTTGCAACATTTTTCATTTTTGCTCCGTTCCTATTGGTCATAGCGTTATGTTATAGCCTATAACCTTTCTTGGTAAATGGACTTTCTAACACAAAAATATTTTTTCAATTCCAACCAGTAGTTCCTGAGATTAGCGCGTTCAACCAACAAAAACAAACAAACACACTCTTCAGCTTTATCATAAACTAGCTGACCCACGCAACTTCGTCTGCGTCCCATAAGAGAGAAAACGAAAGAATTAAAAAATCCCCGTTTTTGCAACATTTTTCGTTCCTGCTCGGCTCATAATAATTGTAGCGTGATGTTGTATAGCCTAAATCCTTCCTCGATAAATGGACTATCCAACACAAAAATAATTTTGAATTTGAACCAGTACTTCCTGAGATTAGAGCGTTCAACCAAACAAACAAACTCTTCTGCTTTATAATATTAGTATAGATTAGTATTAATTATAGTAACAAGAATTTGTATGTATTTTAGCCGGGCCATACCTAATCACAAATCGATTGACACCTTAGTCATCAAAATCGGATGAATAGTTTAGCCGCTACGGAGGGACAAACGTAAATACAAACATTTAGACATAGACTGCTAAAATCATAGCCATCCCTTTTGGCTTCGCTGTAGTACGGTAAAAATGAGGTAAAGTGATATTCGATCTTAACAGATGTGTTTTATGAGCTTTATATGCAGGAATCACGTGGCGTGGCGTGGCTTGGCGTGGCGTGGCGCGCCAGAAGCATATCAGTTTCATACATTTAGGCCCGTATTACAGAACATCGCTCAATACTCAAGCATTACTTAAAACTAGATTCAAGCCATTTGATTGGTTGAAACTAGTTTTAAGCAACGCTTGAGTTTTGAGCGATGTTCTGTGATACGGGCCTTAGTATAGAGACATTGTAGGTCGTGTCGTGTCGTGGCGCGTTCTGGCGTGGCGCTGACTGCTCACCACCGATTAGCCAGAGCGGTGTAGGCGTTATGGCACGACACGCCGCACCACGTAAGTGTGTCTCCAGCTTTTAACTTACCCATAGTTAACGCCTTGATTCATGAAAATGTTAATTATTCATGCTTAATTAAAACGCTACTTTTCTTTATTATCTTCGTTCTACGAACCAATATCCGGCCACCAATTAAAAAGCTATTAGTATTGATTGCGCTGAAAAACGTGCTTCAAATTATCGAAAAATTTAATGGAGTAAAAGTCAAATATATCAGGATAATTGTTTACACGTGTAAATAATTAATTGCTTTGTGTTCGTGCGATGGTATTAAGTCGTATCTAGTGAATTTTCAAATATTTGTCAACCGGTCTGACTACCTGTCTTACCAAGGGGTATCGTATAACCTGTACTAACTGGGTTGTGGAGGTCAGATAGGTAGTCATCATCATCATCAACATCATCAGCCTATAATGTTCCCACTGCTGGGACACGGCCTCCTCTCAATGAGAGGGAATGGGCTATAATCTACCACGCGGGCCCAGTGCGGATTGGTAATGTAAATGCACATACGTAAGTATCCTCTTTTGCAAATCTCGCTTTCAAAATTAGGTTTGCTGTAAGAAAACCCAACTCTGGGTTAAGCTCGCCTTTGTACATAAGCTATATTATTGCAAGTTACATGTATATTTGTTGTTTTTTTTGGGTGCAATAAAGAATAAGAATAAGAATGTCTTTGAATTTTTGGTTCTTGGACATGCCGGTTTCCTCACGATGTTTTCCTTCACCGTTTTGAGAGCAGCGGTGATGAAATAAATTACACAAAGTAATGCGCCTGTCTGGGTTCGAACCCACGACTTACTGTTCGTAAGTCGGGGCCGCCACCACCGGGCCACCGCCGGCGCCGGTAGGTAGTCGCTCCATGTAAAATACTGGTATTCAGCTTCATCCGGTGGGACTGGAAGCCGCAACATAGTTGAGAAAAGATGATGATTTAAAAGTTGAAAGAGTTCGAGAACGTAATGGACAGCACCATAGTCTTAAAAAAATACCTCCCTGTACCTAACACCAAGTAGGACTTCCATTATTACTAAAATCATGTTTTCAATTTAACAGAAAACTACTTGATTTCGACGAATACACACTAATACGGTTTGCATTTATAATTAAGTACGGCGATAGTACTTAAACGAATGAGCTTTACTCAAAACACCTACACTTTCATTTCACAGTATCCTCAAACTACCATGTTCAGGACAACAGAAAACTTAAACATCCCTTCCAGTATTTCCTCCATAGTTCGACAGAATACGTCAGACGTTGCAGATAATCAGTGGCGAAGCTCTGGCAACCTCTCTTACCAAGATGTACCGTATTACCCAGTATACTAATTGGGATATAGAGGTTAGATAGAAAGTCGGTCTATGTGAAATATCTAGCAATATCGCTGTATATATCGCTGGTCATCAACACACAGCGCCACCTAGTGCCACTCTAAGCAAAGCTTGTGTCGTGGACACTAGATAGTTGATATACTGCATATATACTTTTTTGTTTGTAAATACATACTTATTATACATATAAATATCCATGACTCGGAAACAAATGTCCATGCTCATCACACAAACATTTGCTCCTACCGGGATTCGAACCCAGGACCCTTTGAACGTAAGGCAGCGTCACTACCACTACGCCATTCGAGTCCAGCCATTCGGTAGCAGCCTCCAGTAAGACTGGAAGTTGTTCAAAATAAAGGGAAAAAGCTAGGCAGATGATGAATACGTCGGAACACAATTTCCTTTAAAGCTGATGCTCCAAGATAACCCGCAATATTCTAATTTTCTTACGTTTTCTGCAATTTGCAGGACAGTGCTAGGTTGCCTAAAACTTAGTGAACTTGGAGGGTTGTATTAATGATTTTGATGATTATAATTCTGTAACTACATACGTCTTACAATCGCGACCGATATTTTCATAAACATACAACCTAGCACTGCCCTGCAAATTGCAAAAAACGTTACATAATTTGAATTTTGAACCTTAACGTACGGTCGAACAAACTATTCGGTTTACAGTTTAACCCACAAATTACATTGTAAAATGTAAACCAAATAGCTTGTTCCATCGTACAACAAAATTTCATTTCAAAGCACCTCGAACTACGACCGTTTAGCTTCACAACCAATTTAATCAACATTATGATGTCATTGCCTATATTTCGGGACACGCTTCCCAAATACCATCAAAACTTAACTCACCCTAAACTCGAAAACATTCGACACTGAACCTTAACTTCTAAAGTTGAAAGGTCAACGGATTATTTCCGAGGTGTTTACGAAGATGCCTGTCATTTGGGCGTTTTATAAGAGATTTCATGTGGATTATAGCTCTATGCTTTTAGTAACTTTCAGTATTCGATTAGTAAAGGCTTTTATCAAAGTGTTGGATCAAACAGAGTCTTTTCCTTTCATTGAAATCCATGTGACATGCCTGAAATCGGAAGAAATAAGTAGGAAAACAGGAACATTCTAGAACAAGATAAGAATAATACATGTGTGACGTCCACCAACCCGCACTGGGACCGCGTGCTAGATTAAGAGCCACTGTATCTCATTACTCTTAGGCTTTCAAATAGATATAAATCCTGAATTTTAGTGCTATTCTTGTTATCTAGACATAAAACTAATATCAACAATATTTATGTTGTGTTAATATTTTTACGTTTAAGATGTTTTCATATTTGTATGCCATTCATGGCAAAAAATGGTTCATAACCCTATTTATAAGACTTTAATGTACAATGTTTTTCCACCAATGAAATATTCTATTCTATTCTATTGAGAGGGGGGCCTCAGTCCCAGCAATCCTAGATCTATTCAAAGTTCGGGAGAATTGTTTTCTTCTAGGAAAGCATGTTCCACCCTAGGTCGCATCATCTCTTCACATGGGGCAAGTAGCGGCCAAACGCAATCCTATTTAGTATAAGAAAACCTGATTATATACTATATGAAGTGGGGGATATTTGGCACACCTGGTCCATATGTATGTCATCGTATATAGGCTAAACGGCTGCGTCGATTTGGGTCAATGAGGTGTCGTTCGATTCATTTGGTTCCGGATGCTTGTGAAGCGGCAGGCGACACCACTTGGTTAGACCGCTTTTTGATTGTATTGTGAAAATTCAAACCAATGTCAACAAGAGAGTTGATTTTTATTCTGTTTTTTTTTTTCAAGGCTTTAAAACTATGTATTGATTGTTGTGGTTTTGAAGTCTACAGTCAAGCCCTTCCATTTGATACCCATATTGAGGGAGTTGTTGAATACATATGTAATCAATCAATTTGCGGCGGCGGACATCTTGGACTGATTTTTATCAAACATACCTAAGAACACTCCCGACTAATTCACTTTTCAAAAAAATCAAAATCGGTTCATCCGTTCGGGAGCTACAATGCCATAGACAGACACATACACATAGACACGTCAAACTTATAACAACCCGTCGTTTTTACGTCAAGGGTTAAAAAACAGAACGTTTGCTATGAATGTTTTCTCATAGCAAACGTTTAAGAAGAAACCCAATCAAAATAGTCTAGTAAACCTAAATTACTAATTCAGCCCAACAATTTACGAAATACTTACAAACGCAATTGAAGGAAATTCCTAATACATTGCTTCATCATCACCATTTCAGCCGAAAGACGCCCACAGCTGACATTGACATAGGCCTCCCCCAAGTGTCGCCACATATGTTTCACTTTTGAAAAATCTTCAATTTTGTAAACGAACAAAAACCGCAATGGACTTTTGTTCATTGTCAAAATTAAAGACATTGCTATTGTAAGTGTTACGCCATTACCTCGCTGGGCCTATCAAAATATTCGAAACCGTTCAAATACTAAGAAAACAAAGAGCAAACTGCAATCAAAACTAACCCGACCCAAAGAGAAGAGATAACTATTGTAGTTAATATAAGTCAGTACCGCAATTTGTTTAAGTCAACATAGGTTAGAGTTTGTCGGATAGCTGAAGGCAACTAATTGTCGCTTGGCTTTTAACGAGCTGCAGGAAGGAAGCTAAATGGAAGTAGGTTAGATGTAGCTATCTAAGGAGCCGCCTCCACGTGCGAGAGAATCCCGGCGATATTATCGCCCGTACTGCATTTTTCTATACTCTCTTTTGGGCCGAATCCACGAGCGAGAGAACCGCGGCGACATTATCGCCCTTACCGCATTTTTCTATACTCTCTTTTGGGCCGCCTCCACGAGCGAGAGAATTGCGGCGATATTATCGCCCTTACCGCATTTTTCTATACTCTCTTTTGGGCCGAATCCACGAGCGAGAGAACCGCGGCGATATAATCGCCCTTACTACATTTTTCCATACAATCGCCGCAATTTCTCTTAGGGGCCGCTGCCCCTAAGAGAAATATTAAGCATTAGCTTTTACCCGAGTGGCATCGCTCGCGTTAATTTAGAATTTGACAGGGTTGTACTTTTAAATGATAGGTAATTAACTATACTTAATATTATAAAGCAAAAGAGTTTGTTTGTTTGTTCGTTGTTTGTTTGTTTGGTTGAACGCGCTAATCTCAGGAACTACTGGTTCAAATTGAAGAACTCTGATACTGTGAGTGTATTTTGCCCTGACTTAGTGTCGAGTCCCAGTAGTGCGCGTAGCAAAAGACAAAGAAAGAGGGTAGACAAATTTCTCTACTCCTTACATTTTTTTCCATCCACCCGCATTCTCCAGTCAACCCGCGATCATGGCGCTTGCAACAGCGTCGTAATATCGGGAGCTCAATATAAATAATAATCACGGAACATATCCCGTAACTGACAACATAAGTTTAAATCCAAAATGGCGGACAGGCCCTAAGATAGCCTGTAACAATAACAAAAAAGTTGGATGTGCAAGCAACCCATAATAATCTTTACACTTGAAGAAGTTGTAAATTCAATGTTCGAGTTCTGAGTTGTTGAAACAATTCAACAACTCAGCACACGCTTTAAATGTGTTACAAACTAGCCGAAGTTTCCAGTATACTTTTCTTTTTATTGAAAGTACTCTACTAGAACGTAAAACAGACTTGTACAGTCCACAAAGCAGAGTGCAATGTAGCCTGAAGCTTAGCGCGCTCGTTGCGTTTTTGTTTTATTTTCGAGTGCGACACTCTCACTGAGATCCTTCCGAGGCAGGACGAGTGTGAGAGTGAGCCAAGCGAGCAATAACGCAGGGTCAATTTTTGTAAGAGGTAAGTGTTTATATATCTTTAACTAGCTGGCCCACGCAACTTCGTCTGCGTCACATAAGAGAGAAAAAGCTCACAAAGGGAATAAAATGTCCCGATTTTGTAACATTTTTCATTGCTGCTCCGCTCCCATTGGGCATAGCGTAATGTTATATAGCCTACATAGAAATATTAAATACAGATAGCCTATTATAGCCTTCCTCGATAAATGGACTACCCAATGCAAAAATATTTTTTCAATTCGAGCCGGCAGTTCCTGAGATTAGCGCGTTCAACCAAACAAACAAACAAACAAACCCTTCTGCTTTATAATATTACGTATAATATATATAATATATATAGTATAGATATGGTATGGTCTTTAAAATGATATGGTGGTTTTATATGGTTATATTAGTCTAAAGAACACTGACTGTGCATCTTGTTAAAGGAAATCCGGCAGGAATCGCGTTGTATGAAGCCCTTGCCACTGCAAGCGAAAAATTACTTCCAACAACTTCCAACTTTTTTTTAAATATCAGGCTCAATATCAGGTTTCAATGTTACAACTTTACTTTAAATACCTCCACGACTTCTTTACTATCAATTCCATGCATCAGCACAATGTTTCGAATGCGTTACATTGAGTTTTATCTAATAACTTGATATTACAACTCGAAAAAAATCGTACGCCAGCATTAACTTTTGCTTAGTTTACGACTTAGTTAGATGTACTATAACGCTTGGTTGAAAGCATCGGGTAGGGTCTGTTTACATCCTGTTTACCTACCCTATCTCTGTTTTATGTTAAGGGTTTCAGTTTCTTCTCTTAGTCCTTAAAGCTATTGTGCATAAGTTCGGACCCTGCACGGAATAAATATTTGTATGACCTACAGGTTGTTATTCCGGGTCTGTCTGTGGATGTGAGTCTAGGGATTCCTAAAGTGGTCGATATCGACCCCTTGGGGTTAAAGCTGACTATTGTGCATAAGTTCGAACCCTGCACGGAATAAATATTTGTATGACCTACAGGTAGTTATTCCGGGTCTGTCTGTGTATGTGAGTCTAAATCAGGGATTCCCAAAGTGGTCGATATCGACCCCTTGGGGTCGAAATCGGTCGGTCGGTTTCCTAGGGGTCGACATAAACGAAAACTGATTTTAGGGGTCGACGAGGTCTAAAAATCGACCCCTATTAAATTAACCCAAGAAAACTTTCAAGATAGGTAGGTAGGTACAGTATTGCTTATGTTGCGTTACGTGTACTAAGAATAATTAATATTTTTGTAGGAAATAGCATGTTGTAATAAATTAAACTTGATATTTACTGAATTGTATGTCTTTTTATTTTGTTAAATTTGGATGAGAAAATGAAGTCAACTTTGCTCACTTAACCAAGTGCAAAGTTTTCCAATTGGTACCTTAGTACCTAGGTATTTTGAATCAATAAGAAAAAACTAAAGATAGGCCCCCTTATTCATAGCTAATTCTCACTCTGTCTTCTTCTATTGCGCGGACCGTTATGAATAAGGGGGTTGATCTCAAAAGTAGGTAATTTGGCCATGGGGGTCTGAGGTAACAGTTCGTTTTGGAAAAGGGGTAACTTTTTCCAAAATAATTTGAGGATCCCTGGTCTAAATGTAAACGCACCCACGATACAAGAGAAATTCCTAGTGTGGGGCAACGTTTTAAAAAAACCTATGTTTTGTCCCTGGCACGAAACGATAGGTGAAAACTTCCGACTACTGCCAAAAATATACGAAATATTTCCAGCCTGCAAACTAAAGCTGACAAAAATATAAATAAAATTCTAGAACCATCTGTGTCCATGTCATTGTTATGACACGTGTCTGTATTATTCTCGTCTTTAAGTGCTTTCGTTCGGAAAGTGTAATGTTTACATTGTAAATGTGCGCGAGATCGGCAAAACTCACTCACATTGAAGGCTGGTTGTCGTCTAATTTAAATGGTCTCTCTCATACACGGGATACTAATAGTTCTTGCCAGTAAATCTAATTGCCAGTAAAACTAAAACAGCACATAAAACCTTTAATTTTTTTAATGTTTTTTTCTCTCTCAGAATTAGGTCAATTGAATTAAGAATCATTTGGGGTGTCTGAGGTTTAGCGCATTTAACGTTACACGTTGTATATCAGAAAACCAAATTAAAAGCATTCAAAATCTACTCGGAATCTATATCCGACAGTGACAAAACTAGGCAGATTGAGAAATATTAGAATGCGATGCAATGTACAATGTTCAACAGCTTTTTTATTTCCGACGGGAGTGTCAGACTTTTATAAGTCAGATAGCTGGCCCACGCAACTTCGTCTGCGTCACATAAGAGAGAAAAGGCTCACAAAGGGAATAAAATTTCCTCCGATTTTGTAACATTTTTCATTGCTGCTCCGCTCCTATTAGTCACAGCGTGATGTTATATAGCCTATAGTCTTCTTCGATAAATGGACTATCCAATGCAAAAAGAGTTTTTCAATTCGACCCGGTAGTTCCTGAGATTAGCGCGTTCAACCAAACAAACAAACAAACTCTTCTGCTTTATAATATTAAGTATAGAAGTATAGATTTAAGTTTTTATACTGATATGGTCACTTAGAATATCATTAACACTGAAAACGGGTTATTTACCAAGTTTACTATTTGTTTGCTTTTGTTGGTTGATTTTATTAATCAGTTTCATGCCCACTCATGCCCTGATCTGTTTCTCATCCAATCTTGGCATGCTGTCTCCAGTATCAACTAGGTCAAGGCACGCGCAATCCAGCCATCTCCAATCCAGGAGCGATCGAAAACAAATGTAAGCCAATAATAACTGAGTCGTGAGATCACTTAGTTTATTCAATTTGGTGGTTTTATTTATTTTGGATCGTTGGCTTATGTTGTAAGCCGGGGCTTCAATGAGAGAGAGTCTTGAGACTTGATGCATCAGCTGTGGTTAGTGTTGTTTGACGTTTTATAAAGCTTTTTAAACCAGGATCATCTGCTTAGCCTTTTCTCAACAATGTTGGGGGCCGCGTGGTCGGTCCAGCTATTTTTTCATCCTTCACAATAATAATAATGAAGGGTGTTAAAAACTTCTTAACGAAGCCGACAGGCATTTGTTCTCCCCATCATTGCGATCTGTTTTTTTTCTACACCATACCTAGGAACCTTATAGTTACGGAGATATTGGGGTTAAAACTTCCAACTTTTTCACAAGTTTTTTTTTAAATACAAGTTTTAATGGAAAATATTTACTTTCAATCCATCCATCAGCACAATGTTTAGAGTGTGGTATATTGAGTTCTAGCACAGAACATGATTTAACAAACACCCCAAAAGAAAAAGTCGATTTACAGCACCCATTCCTCCACCAGTGCTTGTTTGTGTTCGGGAAGCGTGATTGGTGGGGGGTTTCGACTTTTCACGCATCTCTGAAGCTCGTCCCAGGCGTGCTCGATGGGGTTTAAGTCCGGGCTTCGCGCTGGCCACTGCATGAGTTCGATACCGACCTCTTCAAGGTAGTCATGTACATTTGCGTAAAGTACTTAGTTTACAGAATGCTTGGTTGACGGTTTCATGATGAGTCTGTTTATACCCTCTAAGCTGCACTGGGACTGCTGAGAAATTAAACTAGCGTTGACTTTATCTTGCTAGAACACATCAACAACTCAAGCTTTGTCAATTTGTGGCGTCTATGTAAAGTGTACCTCGCTTCACTACCGCCTGACCTTTGACAAACACGACCGGCTGGCTGCCTCTGAAGTAACTTTGTTACGGTAATTCTATAGTCCGCGCTACGAGAAGCTATAATTTTTGTAAACAAAGAATTTCTACCAAGATTCCATCAACTCAAATTATCATACGTGTAATACGAAGCTAACGAGTAATTTCACTTGATCGGGTTATATTTTGGCGATATAAAGCGCTGTCGTCTAATGTTTTGTGGTACTGGAACGCATCTGACATCATGGAATGCAAACATTCGGGTCGCCCTTTGAAGTACGATCACGCTGACGCTGTAATTTTTAAATTTGATCCAAAGGTTGCCAACCCGAATGCGTGTGTACAAAAGCTTTATAACTGCTCGTGGCGAGGACTATAGTAGATTCCTTGATAATAAAGTTTATAAGATTCTTTGACAAATCTCCACTTTATCTTCTTCACTTACTTCTTTCACTTCTGTACTTACATAGGAAATTATTTAGGTATTCGTAGATTTACTAATACTAGTGGTCGCCAGTAGTCGAATTCGACCGATGTGGTTCTATGCTTAATTTTATTTTTGTCTTTGACAATTCAAAAGTGCCTGTAACTGGCCTAATTGAAATAAATGCTTTGATTTTGATTTTCGAACTATGTGTAACTGTGTTATTTAATTTTTAATTGTTTTTTTTTAATATTTTTATTCATTGAATAATGTTTGTAGGTTTCATATTATTTTTATTTACTTTATTTCCATATCCTTTATAAAATAATCGATATATGTATTTATCGATAACTCTTCGATTTATTCAAGCACTGTGTCGTATCCGCCCCCGTGTCCCGATAACACACAATGATAATTGTTTTAGTGTGGGTAAATTATACGGAAAAAGTACGCTGTGTTTTAACAAATAAGGTTTAAATTTAAATGACAGAGTTATCGATGGCGCGTGTGTGCACTTGTTCGTAGTATTATTTTGATAGAATTGTGTGTGCAATATTAGCGTTATGGAGGGGCAACTTCATCGGTTTTCTATACATTTTGAACTCCACGCCATATCTCCTTCTTTATTATATCTATGGTTTGTGTTTTCGAGTCATAGAAGTTTAAATGTATAATAAGTATGTATTAACAAACAAAAAGTATATATGTAGTATATCAACTGTCTGGTGACCACAACACAAGCCTTGCTTAGTGTGGCACTAGATGGCGCTGTGTGTAATGTCCAGCGATATTTATTTATTTATTATTTATAACGTCATGTATATTTTGCAAATATTTATAGTCGTGAGATAATTAATTATTCATACAGATTAAAATAGAAGGACACGAAGCTAAATAATAACAACCACTCGGGTCGATCTTCGGGTTAAGCCACGTTTTCCTAGGTTGATTCGTGGATGGGTCCACATACTGAGATTCCTCAGCACGTTATGCCGCTATTCCCTGACTGTCATTTAGTAGAACTTTGACAGTAGTTATAGGTAGTCAGTGGCCCGAAAATCTGACAGCCAATTTAACCAAGGGGTTAAATCTGGGTTGTGGAGGTCACTAACGAAGTCGCTCCATGTAAAATACTGGGATTTAGCTGCATCCGGTACTTGGAACCGACCCCAACATAGTTAGGAAAAGGCGAAGCAGATGATTACATTAATTATTATTCTCAAGCCAACTTATTTTTTTTCCCTTACGTTGTCAAAGTATCGTAGGCACTTTTCTACTGAATCAAGTATATTTATGGTCTTAGCCCAGTTACACGACTCCCCCTAGTGCCCGGCAAAAATAACATAATTCAAAAATGGGCTTATAAATATTTGTCTTTAGATATACTTTACATTGGCATTGACAGCGGTAAGCCCGCTGACAGCGAGCTGTCTGCTAATTGATGTTGCCAATGTAAAATATATCTAAAAAGCAATACATAAAGCACATATTTTAATTATGTTATTTTTGTTGGGTAGGAGCGGAGTCGTTTATGTGGGCGTTTTTGTTTTTTTTGTTTATCTTATTCAACGATCAGGAAAAGTCACAAATTGGTTTACGAAGAAAATTGTTTCAAAGTAAAGGATTAGAAGAGCACTCAAGATCCTAACAAGAATAACAGGTCATCATTTAGAAGTTAGAACTAAAGCTAACCCTTTTAAAGCTAGGGGCGAGCCATATATTGGCCTAATTAGATTTCTTCTTTAGGCTATTGTACCCGGGGTATCGACTTAAGGGGCCGGCGGAGCATGCGTTTTTCATACAAACGGAATACCAAAATAAATTTAAAAATTAAACATATTCTTAAAGTAGTGTGTATATGTCACCGTAAAATTGTCAAACACGTTATATTACAATATAACGTGTTTTTTCATATTTGCATATTTCCGAGTGCAGGGTTTAAAGGAACCTAACTAACCTAACGGGGGGGTGCCCCAAGGTTTGATTATGGGGGCAGAGATATTTCCGTATGTTCAGTTGACAATAATTCGAGTCTTTACATTATCGCTAGAGATGTTACAATATAACGTATTTGACAATTTTACGGTGACATATATATATTTTGATTGGATTACAGAAGATCTATGTTCCCAAATAAATATTTCGAAAGGACACAATGATATAAAGGCGAGATAAGGAATTTAAAATTTCTATAGGTACTTAGAAGAAAATATTTTTCTCGTAACTCTTGTTTAAATCAGTGTCCATTCAAAGTATGTGTTTGGGAACCTAGATATTCTGTAATCCAATCGAAATAAATACACCATACCTTATGAATATGTTTGATATTCATATTATTTTGGCATTACATTACATTTGTATAAAAAACGCATTCTCCGCAGGTCTCCTACAGGGGCGAATTTTATCAGTGACTTTTTTTTAAAGATTACTAACTGATTCCCGCGTAGATTTATAATTTTACTTAACCTACCTCGAATACCACTATATCCATTGGTGAAAACAGAATTAAAATTGGTGCAGAAGTTTTTAAGTTTATCGCGCATAGACAGACAGACGCGGCGCAGGACTTTGTTTGCCAGTGCTTTTTTTTTAAGTGGTCGAAAATCACTAGGTAGCCATGATACATAACCGCCAAAAGTAGAGATTTTCAACAGACCTACAATCAAAATTGGGTTGGCCATTTGTCTTTTTCTTTTGTTTGTAACTTTTTTAACCAAACCATTATCATTTTACTCAATTATAACTATATCACAATAACGTTTTTTCTATCTAAACTATATTTTCATAAAATGTAATATATGGAAAAAGGACCAGATTTATAATCACTTAGCCCAAAATAAATTACTATTCCATAGCCAGCGGACAGATACAAATGAAAATGTCAAAAACTGAGCAAGCACTCTTTGAGTGATGACACGACCGTTACAGACTGATTCGAAAATCGAACACGTTGTAACCCAATTTCCATCGCGTACTGGCCACAAAAACACGTTCTAAAATCGAATAATAGGGACTAACAAAGTAACCCACCAATCTCTAGTGAATGGAATATTGAACGAACGTTATTTGAGCTGGAAAGTCTTTTATTTTTTGCCCCTTCACTTCGTTCATTATTCGGTCAGGGAAATGCATTTATGCATTGTTTTTCTGACTAAAGACTATATTATTTTTTTAAAAGGAAACGGAGTTTTGCAAACAAACATCGTGATTCCGTTTCTTTCACCTAGTTTGTCTTTAACATATTGACAGTTTGATAGTGAGTTACCAAGATAATATACAGATAAGCTGAAAGGAGTTTGATTAACAATTTCTAGAAATATGTCTGGTTTATGTTGACCCCATGCACGCAAAAGCTGAAAAAGCCCAGTCGTTCCTAAGATCGGGTTTACATTTCCATTTGCCTACCTTTTCGGTGATTACAAATGAAGACATAAAGAAAGAAAGAAAGAAAAATATTTATTTGACGTCAGTTAATGAAGCACACACAATACTAAATAAAAAAGATACAAAACAATAAGTTGGACTTAGTAGTAATGTGCTGTGTGCCTCACGGCTGCGCCAAAAAGGTCCATTTCATGACAAGTACAGTAATAATTCATAAAAATAATAATATCAGCCTATTATAACTGCCCCAGTAGCTTAATTAGCGCCGAAAGGCTTTCTGACAATGATTTCCCTTCGCCGATTTCAGTAATGTCGGCGATAAGGTCGGTTGTTCCATTAGCTGAATTAGCTTCGCAAGAACACCGTCTTTTTCCCATTGAAAAGCATCTGTTAATAACATTAATTCTAAATAACATTATCGTATAACAAATTATGTTATCTACTAACGCATTTCTATAGAACTTATCACGAAGAGTGCATAATTATGAAAACAAAATTGCAATGATAATTTCAAACCACGATTAGATGCATGAGAAATAGGGCCTTTTTTTAGGATGGGAAATCATCAAATGACTTCTCCCACTCTGGGCGGAGCGGGAGGGAGTGTCAGACTCTTACTGACTAAAACCCATCCATGTTCCTTCCTTGCCCTTTATGTTCCGGGGCCGCGGTATCTCTTTCGAACAGGCCCGCTACGCCGGCAGGCTTCGGCCCTTGCGGGCCCCTCCCCTTATTCTGACAACTCTTTGAGGCGCGCGTGGAACACGAACGCGCCGACGACACGGCCTGTCGTCGTCGTTAGACGGACGGACGGCTAGCTGGCCCATAGCCAACCGTCCACAGGCCCGCATCTACGGTGGCCGGTAGCCACCACGTGGCCGGGAAGAGAAGCTCTCTCTATCTCTCGTTCCGCCACCTCCTTCGCTAGCATGACTGCTTCGCAGAAGGACCTTAGGCCGCCGACTCAAAAGGCGTTTTTGAAAAAAGAACTACCATTTTAATGCCCCACTGCACGCTGCAAGAAAGGGTCCTCTGAATATGCAGCTTTAACCTTCGGGCCATCACGACATTAAGGTTCGGTCCGACTACGTCAAATTACAGACCGCCTGCAAACACAGACACTTCAGTGTAGTATCCGTCCGTGTTCGGTGTCCGGAAACACGTCCGTAACTCATCCGAACCGGTTAAGCCAAACCTTAATGTCCATTTACCCGGCTAAAATGTACTACCATTCTATTGACCGATATTAAGGGAGCGTTAAGTCAAACAACAAAACCCGACGCCCTGGCACAAACGCGCGCTAGGTAAATACGTAACGTAAATACGGCGCTATTTGAATAAAGAATACAATTATCCTATTCGCTATCGTATCATAATCTGCCTAGCATTTTCCCAACTTTATTGGGGGTGGCTTCCAGTCTTACCGGATACAAAAAACAACTGAATACCAGAATTAGGCTATACTCGGAGTTTCCTTGCGTGATCGAACCAAGGTTACCGAGGTAGCCCTAAGAGTTGCTAAACTTAAGTTGCAGTGGGCACATTGCTCGCAAAACTGATGGCCGATGAGGCCGAAAAGTTCTGGAGTGGCGACCGCGAATCGGAAGACGTTACCAGGTTAGGTGTAGAACAAAAAAATGATCGCAATAAGGGGGAGAATAAGTGCCTTTCAGCTTCGTGAAGAGGAGTTTTACGCAATTTATGATTTATGTGAAACGAGTATTCTTAATTTTAGAATCGACGTTTAAACGTTTCATTTAAGCCAGGCGGTCGTGCAAGGGCCTTTGGTGTTAAGCACCTATTCGCAGCGTTTACGGCCCGTATATACATTATACAACCGTAGATACTGAGAATATCAACATTATACGATTATTGCACTGTAAACTGCCTATACTCCAGTTGTTATTCATGAAGATTATAGAGTGTATGTAATGAAAAGCGGTAAGTACTTTGCATGGTGTTATCAGAATGACATTTTCAATTTCCAGTGATCTTTTAAGCTGTTTAAATGACATTACAACATAAACTTTCACAAAGAATTTGGTAATTTCTATTTATAACCGTAAGTTTGAAACAGTCGGTAAAAAAAAGCAAAATACAATTAAAAATTTAAAAAAACCCCCGACACAACGCATTAATTCGCCATTTTTTGGTGGCGGCCAACCAAAATAAACTTATTATTTGGATAGAGCATAACAAAATAAAACATTTTTTTATTATGATACCTAAGTCGTAAGTCAATTCACCGAGAAGTTATTTGACCACAAAATATCTGAGATCACCCAGATTGGGGTACTTTTTTATGCCGGCCAACTTAAATAAACGCAACTATTAAATAGAGCTAAGGAATATAAATATTTTTTTACTATGCCACCCAAGTTCTATACTCAAGTTTTAAATAAATAATAATGATAATTATACTACAAATGCTACTGGTCGATGAAGACGGTAATCAAGGGAGATATGCAATCTTCTTGAAGCCCAAACTCATTGATGTGTTTTTCCTGCCCGTCCTAAACAACGGTTGTGCACTGGGATATTTAACGTTACTAAAAGACAATTATAATACAAAACAAATGCCTAACGTCTAGATCATCAGGATCAAATTTTACAAGAAAAGCTAATAATTTTCCGGTTTCCGACGATCCGATAACAAAGAGAAACTTTACCAAGATAATCCGCCAATACACTTTACTTAATTTATTTAACACTTTACTCCCATAAGACTGCGGCCCTCGTTAAGTTAACGTTTCAACTGTTTACTAACCACACTAGCTTCCAGCGAGAACATATACAAGTAGGAACCGACACGTGGCGCACGTGTATCTGGCGATTATTTATTTACATCACATAACATAACGACTGTAATCCCCAACGGATTAGTCTGAGGTGTACATAATACAGGGTGATTGTGTCTCGACCCGCCATTGTAAGTCGTGAGTTCGAACCCAGGCAGGCGCATTAGTTTGTGTAATTTATTTCATCACCACTGCTCTCAAAAAACGGTGAAGGAAAACATCTTGAGGAAAACGGTATGTCCTAGAACCAAAAAATCGAAAACATGTGACCACACCAGGCACGCGGGGTGGATTATAGCCCAAACACAAAATACGCGCTTTCACGTATAGTTGTGAACACCAACCCGTTATACAATACAATTTTCTAGTATTACACATGGCACAGGTGCTAAAGGGGATAAGTTATTTATGCAAGTACACTTTTAGTACAACAGTTAACAATGACATCAAGTATGCATAGAAACTAAGCGAGAAGTTTCTTGGAACACGACTCTTACCATCCGGCCATAAAGTACACGATCAAGCGTCACGACTACACGGAAACACATTAAAGAAGTTGTTATAACCACACCATGACTCACTGAAACGTGACGGACGTATATACGGACAGAAATAAGTGCCGTACGACTGTGAAGCTTGACGCTAGTCGCATCGCCTAAGGTTGTGAAAGACGCTTAAGGGTTTACCTCACGCCAATGACCTTGAGCGAGTGGGAGAAGCTTAGCAACAGCGTCTATAGTGCGTGAGACTGGCATCAATACACTGCATGCCGCCCGTCGCCCAATAATTTTGGTGCGCGTTGACGCGGGGTCTCTGGCCCCTGCGTCAACGCGCACCAATATTATTAGAAAAAAAAACAACCCAACTTGACACATATTTCACATGATGGTAGCCGTTGCTTGTCACATTTTTTACGGTCTTTATTACGGAATAAATTTTATTGTTCAATTTCTAATAAAACTCAAATGAAATAATAATTAGACCATCATTTAGACTTGTCTTGGCGATTTAACTGGCAGTAAAGTGCAATTAATCGTGTATCGGACGGCCGAAATAGCTAGATCATAAAATTTGTGTGAAACTAATTTTAAAATTTATCCGTGCTATATCTAGAATAAAACATAACCAAACGACTAAAGAACGACTCACTAAAGGTCATTGGCGTGAACTGGCCCCTTAAGGTCTGGAAACATTTTTTCACGAGGCCAGAAAAATGCTAATTTCTTATTGAGAATTTCGGAATTTCTTTAATCATTATGGTTTTTCGGTTTTCAAAAATGGTCCTCCGTGACTTATTAAAGTAGATAAGTACATATTTTGTTAAAGACATATAACCCGTGGAAATTCAGAATTCGAAGTCGAGACAAGAGGAGGTTATTATCCAAGTAACCGTCTGTGATTTGACATAACTGCAGTACAAGTACGTAGGAGTCGATAGGACTCGATAAGATAAATTTGACAGTTATTCTCGATAAAATAAGTTTTTATGGAGTCAAAAACTCATTTTATCTATACTAGCTATAAAGCAGAAGAGTTTGTTTGTTTGTTTGGTTAAACGCGCTAATCTCAGGAACTACCGGGTCGAATTGAAAAACTATTTTTGCGTTGGATAGTCTATTTATTGAGAAAGGCTATAGGCTATATCTCATCACGCTATGATCATTAGGAGCGGAGCAGGAATGAAAAATGTTGCAAAAACGGGGTTTTTTATGCTTTCGTTTTTCTGACGCAGACGCAGACGAAGTTGCGTGGGTCAGCTAGTCGAGAATAACTGTCACATTTATCTTATCGAGTCCTATCGATTCCTACGTACTTGTACTGCTGGTGAAATAAGTTAATAATTTGACGAATACAAGCGTGATAGTATATTACTAACTGTAGGAATCTTTACCTAGAAAACATTTTTTGTTACCTTTCTTAAACCTACCTTAGTTAGTTTAACTTGTTCTGAAGATGACTATAGAATGCTGAAAACGAGCTACTTATCTATCATACCTAACTGCAAACGCAAGAATCACGGTCCGCATGAAAACTACGCGTGCTATTTTTTTTACTATCAGTATCTGATTACTATACAAGCAAGTTAAATGCAAAGTAGACTAAGTACGTTTTTGTTATTTAAATGTCTAGATTTAAGTTCTTATTTATTTATTTATTTAAACTTCATGTACAATAGTGGTACATAGGCGGACTTAATGCCACAAGGCTTTCTCTACCAGTCAACCATTGGGTCAAATAGACAGCATTGTGATAGAGTACAATAAAAATAAAAAGAAACATACCATCTTGTAATCCTAAAATAAACACATAAATAGGTACCTACATACTAATACATAAATAAGCATATAAAATAAACTAATATATATAAATACATACGAATAGTCCGAAATACGAGAAATCTTTTGATATAATTACAACGACTATATGAATGACTATATGGAAAACAACTTAGACCGAGCCGACCGACTTCAGTTCTTGAGTTGTAACGTTAGTTTTAATCAAAATTTGCTTGCTGCTACACTACACACGTTAAGCATAAAATGCCTAAGCCGGGCACGTGCTGTAGGTGCTCTTGCAGTACCTAGGTATATCTATATCTGTGGTAGGAATGTTACCATGCAAGACACGCACGAAACACTCTCTTAATTGCATTCATTTGTCGCCAATCCCCATATAGCAGCATAGCAATCAAATGCAAATGATCTAGTTCCATTCACACGTGTATATTCCCCGGACACAAGGACCAAGGTTCAAATCTTTTATTCAATCGAACAACTCGTAAAAGATACGCACCAGAAAGATACGTTATCTTGTGTAATATTCTAATGTAATTGGACTTTGGGTACCTTTTATTACAGGTCTGAAAATATGTGGGCTTCTATGTATGTGAAAAGATACCTTTTCTTTTTTACGTTTGCGGTTTTTTTTACGTTAGGGGTGGAGCGGAGCGATATTAAAGTTGGAAAAATGAGATAAAAATGAACCCTTCCCGATCACTATTATTGAAAAATGTTTTTGTAATGGAATGTAAAATTATTGATAACGTTGAAAATACATTCTCGATAAATGTGAAGCTAACTAAATACCCGATTCTTTCATCGATCTTTTTCAAGTTCTCTTTGGTTTCGCTTTGGCTATTTCAAATATTTTTTTAACCTTTTGTGGGTATTGAAATATAACTACGTATTTTTTTAGCGCAGTGATTGTTCAATCAGTCAATTATTAAATCCATAGTACATTTTGATACAAGTGGAGAAAGTTTGTTATTGTAGTTCAAGGCGGTATTAACACACGAGCCGTAAGGCGAGGGTGTTATTGAGCCGAGAACTGCAATAACAACTGTCCACGTGTATTAAACGACGTTTTTTTTGAAGAAATAAAATAAAATAATGTAAAATATTTGTCACGAGACTATGATTTAAATTTTATTTTTTTCCGCGCTTTGCTTTCGCCAGGTTGAAGGAGAGGCAAAGGTATGAAGCCGTTATACAGTCTTTTAAAAATTTTGAATTTAGAACAAATGTTGATTTGTTTATAAAAGTAAATAATTAGTTATAAATATCATGTTTATCTACGATATTGAATTTATAAACACTGTTTGAATATTCAAAAAATGTTATAAAGAAAGACGTAGATCGCTTTTCCGAAATAAAATAAAAACGTTCACCTCTGACTATAGAGTTAGAGGTGAATGTTTTTTTTTTTAATTATGCAATGAACCAATTTGGAGTAAGTATTTAAGTGCATTTTTCATGTTTTTTCTGCACATGTGTAGAAAAAACATGAAAAATGCGCGCGTTTGAAATACACTGGATTTTGAACCTAATCGTAGTACGAAAAGAACTAGTTTTCGAGGAAGTGTATTGAACAATATTTTATTTCACTCTAGCATTTCGCCGCGACTTCGCCCACAAAAACTGTGATAGCTCGGCTAATATGCATGATATATATATAATTTATGGCTTATATACGAATAATGTAGATCCGCCAGTGAAATATGTTTTTAGAATTGGATCAATAGTTCAGGAGATTAGGACTGTTTTATTTATTTTTGACGTGATAACGTCTTATAAATTGATAATACCAGCAACACTCATGAAAAATAGTAACGTTCCATAGTAACGTTCCATAGTAACGTTCCACCGTTCCACGTGTTTTATTACATAAAATAATGATTATGACGTTATCACGTAAAAAAATTGGTTGTCTGTAAAGTCGGTTTACGGACGATAGGTCCGTAAACCGACTTTACAGACAACCAATTTTTTTTTGTTGAGAATATTGAAGAATATACTTACTATAGATAGTCTGTGAAACCTCCTCAAAGATCGCAGTTTTTAGTTTCTAATCGACGAATTCTTGAGTCAACCGCAAGATTTTACATTATTACGATTTTTTAATGGACGATCACGAAATTTTCCTTCCACATCACATTATTTTGTCCAAGAACTTCTAAAACTTACAGAACAGTTAGAAAAAAACATAGATTATAATTATCAACTTTTATAAGTAAGTACCTGTATTTTATCAACACAACCTTGAGAAAACCAGAACGAATTGCCCAAAGGACAAGCTTAAAATTCAAAAACATTTTACAAGTTTTAATATTAAGAGTCTCTTGAAGATTAATGATAAAAACCAACTTCACACAGTTATTATAAGACGCAATTTAATAATGATTAATAACTACAACATTTCACAGAGCTTTTATTATAAAAAACTTTTCTTTATAATCGTTTTTTACCATAATAAAGAAAATAATTGGTTTTTTAATTTGTGATTTATGTGCTAATTAGTTGTGGAAAATGTGTTTTATAGACAGTTGTTAATGGCATGATATCCGA
This sequence comes from Xestia c-nigrum, assembly GCA_916618015.1. Classification (NCBI taxonomy): domain Eukaryota; kingdom Metazoa; phylum Arthropoda; class Insecta; order Lepidoptera; family Noctuidae; genus Xestia; species Xestia c-nigrum. The sequence goes on along the minus strand of OU745246.1, from coordinate 5,034,765 downwards.
AAAATCCCCCGTCAAGTTTTTGATAATTTAAACAGTTACTATACAGGGTGTAAACCACCTCATCACAAAGCCGTTAACCAAGCATTCTGTATATATCAAACTCAGTAACTTTACGCAAAAAATATTGCTGGGAAACAACTTTTTTTTTGAGGTTATATATCATGTTTTGTGGTAGAACTCAAAGTTACACACTCAAAACATTTTGCTGATGGATGTGTTGAATAAAATGGGGGTCGTAGAGATATTTAAAGTAAAAATCATGCGATGGAAAGTGGTATTTATAAATAAACTTGTCAAAATCTTGCAACTTTGACCCCCAATATCTCCGTAACTAGAAGGTTCCCAGGTATAGTGTAGAACAAAAAAATGATCAGAATGACGAAGAGAACAAGTGCCTTTCGTATTCATAAAAAGGTGTTTTACACCCTTAATACTACTACAGTTCCTACACAAAGTTTAAATAAATAACTTAAAAACTTGACGCATTCTTATTTCAGAAAAATTGAAGGTTTGTTCAACGGAACAAACTGCGATATTACACCTCGCCAGTATACGGACCCTTGTTCAACGTTTTACATGGTTGTGTGTATGTGTATATTACGGCATTTCGTTACTTGACGATTTCTACTAAATCGCACTAAATAATACCAGCCATTATTGTCCCAGTAGCTTAATTAGTGCCAAAAATTTTCTCACAATGATTTTCTTTCACCGATTTCAGTATTGTCAGGTGATCTATTAGTTGAATGAGTTTTTCACGAACATCGTCTTTTTCCCATTGAAAAGCATGCTTTATAGTAGGGTCAATTTAGGTCCATGTTCATCGAAGAGATAACGGTCTGATCATCTAAAAGCAGCTGTCACTGTGACATGTTCCCATACAAAAATGTGTTTTAAGCAGCTGTTTTTAGATAATCAGAGCGTCATCTTTTTGGTGAACACGAACCTTAGTAGTACACCCACACTACACCAATTATGTTTGAGTCCCATGTAAAAGGGGGTGAGCCTTTTGCCATCAACATTCATTGGCGTAGTGGTAGTGAGGCTGCCTTACGTTTAATAGGGTCCTGGGTTCGAATCCCGGTAGGAGCTAATGTTTGTGTGATGAGCTTGGACATTTGTTTCCGAGTCATGGATGTTTATATGTATAATAAGTATGTATTTACAAACGAAAAAGTATATATATAGTATATCAACTTTCTGGTGTCCACGACACAAGCCTTGCTTAGTGTGGCACTAGATGGCGCTGTGTGTTAGTGTCCAGCGATATTTTCTTTAAATATTTATCAACCGGGCACAAATCCAGACCTCATGATTGCTACTGAGTAATATCTGATGAAAAAACCCAATAACATTTGGAATATTATAAATTGCATATCAAATAAATAATCGCCCATCAATACATACTCATCATTTATATTATTTTTTACACCAAATAACTTACTTCACTACAAATAAACTAAATGTTTAACAAAACTCAAACTGCAGATAATTCGAAATTATACATCAATATGACATCACTTTTTTCCTCATAATGCAATACAGTTAAATTTATTTTAGTACAAAAATACTACATACATAGCATAAATACTGACTGCACAGCAAATTTTCCATATTTCATAGCAAAATAACTATCCCAGTCGCATATTAACCAGTAAAGTACAACAAAACCTGTTCATCATATTTGTCTTAGTTTTCAAGAAGCCATGCTCGGCAAATTTAATGATTATTATAACAAAAAAATCCCGTCACATTGCATTATTTCTAAAAGCAGAACAAATTAACTGGAAAAGAGAGTTATTACAATATAACGTGTTTTTTCTCGCGATATTTTAATGTCTCGAATTACTCGTATTGTCAACTAAACATGCGGAAGTATCTCTGCCCCCATAATCGGGACATGGGGCACCCCCCCGTTAGGTTAGTTAGGTTCCTTTAAACCCTGCACTCGGAAATAGGGGCCCCGCGAAGCGGGGCTCCGTCGACTACGCTTTTTAGGGGGAATATAAAGTGTTTTAAGGTTATGTTATATTAATAGGTATTTCTCAGGAATGGTGCATTATCTTTTCATGAGAGTTGTGACACTGGGCAATGGGGACCCCTCCTTCCCTCCACACCGCGTAAGTTGACTACCATCGCATGCATTTCACGAATTTTGTATCTAATTTTATATATTTTTTGCTGATCTCATTATGTGGTAATTAATAAATAATAAGAAGACTGTGACTAATAAAATGCTGTTTTATTTAGAAAAACTGCTGTAAATAATATAAAAATAGAAGCTATATTTAAAAGAAAAAGACTTAACATGTTTAATGTGCATTAAGATTATTAGCTGTGTATTGATGAAAAAGCTTTTGCTTTAGGAAAAATCGCTGTACGCTGCGAAAATAAATTGTAGTGTGTTTAGTGATATTTTGAGTTGAATATTTTGCTGTGCAATCAGTAATTTTGATGGGAATTCGGAATCTTATTGCATAGAAAAAGGATATTTTTTGATTTGCGTTTAAATACTACCCATAACATTTTTACCGGCCCGGGAATCAAATCCAGGACTTCATGGTCAAAAGTCGCGCTTGTGACCACAACCAACAAGGCAGTCAAATAGTTTCCGTCACTCACAAGAAGTCAAATATGCCTGTTGGTATTTCCGACCGCCATTTGAATAAAACAGGTCAAACAAATATTTGTCCCAGCGCATCTCATTCCGCGACTCAAAGGACCAAGCCTTGTAAGGCAAAAAGCAGTAACTCAAGAAATGATTGTTTCGAGAAATCAGCCATTTAGTACCAAATGCGATATGCACAATTTTCTTGGTAACATTTTTAAATACTATATTATAAAACTAAACTGATATTATAAAGACGATAGATTTGATTGTTTGTTTGTGTGTTTGTTTCGATTTAAATCTAAAACTTCTGGACCGATTTGGAAAATTCTTCCACCATTAGAAAGCCACGTAATATAAGCTAAATTGTATCCCCGTATTACCACGGAAACGGAACTACGTGAGTGACGCATGACGTCCACTCGTTTTTAAATATAGAACACATTATTTTGATAAAAGAAACTAGGCGAGATAATTGAAATTGTCAGATACCGCCTCGCTCTTGTTATGGTAGGATACCAGCTCATTACCTAGCCGCCTCGTTGCCCTACCCCACTCGCCATTTCCCTTGCAGATAACTTGCTGGAAACTAGAAGCGAAATTATTTGAGTTTGAAAATGGAATCCACTTGCTCAGGTTTTGTGTTCAGGTTGAATGTTAATTAAGTTTTAATAACCAAGTGTCTCGCTGGTCTAGTGAGTTGCAAGTGATACATCTGAGTGTGAAGTCCTGAGTTCCATTCCTACATCGGGCGATATTTGGTTTTTTCAACAGGAATTTTTCAGTTAAGTTTCATTGGTATCACAACTTGCAAAATTAGAGTGTATAGGCAAGACGACAGTCTCAAAAAATTACAAATCTATTTAGTCCGTCAGTTAGAGTATTGGAAAATAATGGACACGTATTTTTTGTTTTTGTAAATCAATGAATATTGACAAAGATAAAACGCATCAAAACTAAGGAGTGGGGGCTCATGACGCCAGTACGCTCTAAAAATCATACCAAGGCGTGATGGATTGGGAATATTAAAAGCGTCGTATCTTCGTCAATATTTGTTGACAGTCTAACTAAAGGATTAATTAGTCTTTTTTGTCATCTACCCTATTGTAGGTACAACTCTGTCTAACCCTGTAAGGATTACTGGTATTGTAGTCTTTGTCGTTACAGAATTGAATGTTTTTAAAGTTTCAATAAAAGGACCAAAAAAGTAGAATTTGTTTAATAAACTTTTTGTTTTTTGTGGTTGATATTCAAAACAAACAAAGTTTCAATTCCCTGTACAGTTTGATAAAAGTAAAAGCCTATTATAAAGTTCTTTCAGTGATATCATTGTTATAGCATTTTACCCAAATATGACAAGAAATATCAATGAGTACTTTAGATACTTTTTAGACTGTGTGTTGTTTTATTAGAAACCCTTAGTTTAATAGAACATCAGGTCGCTGGCGCTGGTTCGAATCCGGCTCGAAGGACCAAATATGTTGTGTGTTCTGGGGTTGGTCAGGGACTTAGGGCTTCTGCAGCAAATGAGTGATTTTTATATTATGAGGATTTGATAAAAATAACAGTATAATTATTTATGATTTGATGGTGAACCGACTACCATAGTACCAAAATTTTTTTTCTTCTCCTGGAGGTGAAATTCTCTATCATCCCGAGTGGTTGAGAACTGTTCCAGTTTCAGGTAGAATTCGACATCTAAACTCTTCCCTGAAGGTAGGCTTCAAATCTACCGAACTATGACTTTTACATACGCCTTTTTCATCTACGCTCATACATCGGATCCACACGCACGTTGGTTGCGAGTGATAACGCAAATGACCGTTCTGAAGAAGGTCATCAAGAAGTTATGAAGAACTCTATACACAAAAAAAATTAAGTGACTCAAACAGAATTGGAATGAATGATAACATAAAATAAATGTATGAGTGATATTCATAGCATATCGAGACTCCTCCGTACCTCGGAAAGCACATCAAATGAAGCTGTTTGCCCCGGCTATCTTTTGTAGTTTTTGGACACAGGTAGTCAAGTGGACCGTAAGTCTGACAACAGTCTCACCAAAGTGTATCGTACTACCCAGTACTAACTGAGTTGAGGAGGTCAGATACGCAGTGGCTCCATGTAAAGCACTGGTATTCAGTTGCTCCCGGTTAGACATAAAACCGACCCCAACATGGTTTTGAAAAGCCTAGGCAGATATTGGGGAAATAAATATATATCCAATATTTTAAACCAAAACTTGGATTGAAAGTCTTTGCCCTAGCCCTCTTTGTAACTGCCAATCACAGACCATAATGGAAACAAATGGGCCATTAATGTTTGAACAAAATTATTTTAGATAATCCAAAAAATATTTTGTAACGTTACGTTAATGGTAACGCGTTGTGAAGAGGATCGTAAATAATCTAGTAACCCTTTCATCCTGAGTAGATTGAAAACCCTTGTAATAAGCTCACGCTCTCATTTTAGTTGGTAAAGAGAGTAAATTTATTGTTGGGAGGTCTGGGAACAATTTAGGGGGGGGGGGGGTTAAGATCGCAAACATCCAAACATCTACTTAACATTTTTTTTGTGTTGTGTTCGACTTCCTCCCTCCTCCCTCCCTTCCCCCATTTTATCTAAAACTTTTATTTTTCATGGAGCATCTGCCTATCCAAGATCCATAATTGATATTCCTCGATAAAACTGGTTGTGAGACTTTTGAGAGTCTAACTGGATGCAGCTGAATACTAGCATTTTACACGGAGCGACTACCTATCTGACCTCCACAATCTAGTTAGTACTGGGTAATAAATAAGATACCCCTTGGCAAGACTGGTTGTCAGACTTTTTGGGCCACAGACTACCTGTGACGACTGTCAAAAATCTACAATTGACAGCCGGGACCAACTTCTTAACGTGCTTCCCGAGTCACGGAGGAAACTGGGTGGTCACCCATGCACAGACCAACATAGGCAATCACGGCTTAACCCAAAGATCGACCAGAGCGTCTGCTATTTAACCACCGTATGTAATCGATAAACGTCGGCATTCATCCCCAGCCCTACTCTATTATAACGTGTCAAAAATTCAAATCACCAACGTTCGATTACCATGTCATTGCTATACCATAGAGATGTAGACAGAATGTGACAGCAATTAGTATTTCAATGGCAGTCAGTCACGAAGCCACTTCCTAAAGCATAATGAACTTGTTTATGATTGTTTACGTCGCACTAGACTAGCTATGCCAGCACTATTATTTCACCTAGATTTGTAACTACTTATTGGGCGTTTAAGTTTGACTTAATTACTAAACTAATTAGTTTTGAGTTGATCAATTTATCTCAAACAAACTTTTTACTTGACTACTCAAACCGTAAAATTAGTTATCGGGATCAGGCCCCTTATTCACAACCATTCGACTCGCTTCCGATTCGGAAAGTCGTATGTCTATCTCGATCGTTTTCGTAATGCCAGAAGAAGACAGATATACGACTTTCCGAATCGGAAGCGAGTCGAATGGTTGTGAATAAGGGGCCAGTTGACCATTTCGTAAGGTCGACTGATCCCGCGGGATCCGCCTGTGTGGGATCAGTTTACTAATGGGCCGATGATGACGATCTATGGTATTTTAAGTCAATTGTCAATAGATATAACCAGAATAAAAAAATCAAAAATGTAAAACAAAATCCACAAAATCGTATCCCAGCACCACATAAGGTAATTCAATAACCTTTTTCGCCACCAAAAGTTCAGTTATTTAATTTCGAGTTTCAAACGCAACTCTTTGCGTTACCTTTTTTAATGAAATTACAACGTTAACGTTAGAAATTACTTTGGTTTAGTTTTTGTTTCATAATTCTAATTCAAAATTACAAGCAAATACAGCTATAGCCGGCAGGCAATGGGTTATTTAATCAAGACATTAAAGGTTAAAGATCAAAGAGGTTTTTGTAACCGGCCGTTCGTTTGATGTAATTATTCTACGTTTTGGTTATTTCGTAAATAGTTTATGGTATATGAGATGGGTTGAAGTAAATAACTGTGTTTCATTTGGTAGTTAACGTGGGCGTAAATATACTGTTTACACAGGTAATTGGTGCTTACAGAAAAGGTATCGTTCGTCTTACAAATTACGATTCTTTTTTGTTTCAATAAAAGAAAATGACAAAAATGCAGAAAATAAAACATACTCCACATGATAGCACTTTTTGTACACAGGGTAAAATGCCTACGCTCCAAATCATTGAAATAACGTATTTTAATGATTTGGCACTTAAAACAAAATGTTTTTTTTCGTATTTCGTTCGTCCTTCGTGCGTGTTTTGTTCTGCGTGAGTCTAATAAATACTGTTTCTTCTTCTTCTGTGGAAAACGTGCTATATCGTTAATCCCAGATGTTATTTGTAAATCTTTTACGGACGTGACAGCTAATCAGTGGCCCCAAATTCTGACAAAGTTTCACCATGAGGTGCCGTATTACCCAGTACTACCTGGGTTGTTGTGGTTAGATAGGCAGTCGCTCCAAGTAAAAAACTGGTAGATATTCAGGGGCATCCTGTAAAGCCGATTCCAACTTTCAAGATTCGGTTTATAAAAATTTTACTACTTTTGGCTACTTTTTTACAGCAAAGCGGACGATTTTTTTACCCTTTTATAATCGCACAATTATAAATAAATAAATGTCGCTGGACATTAACACACAGCGCCACCTACTGCCACACTAAGCAAAGCTTGTGTCGTGGACACTAGATAGTTGATATAAGACATATATACTTTTTTGTTTGTAAATACATACTTATCATACATATAAACATCCATGACTCGGAAACAAATGTCCATGTTCATCACACAAACATTTGCTCCTACCGGGATTCGAACCCAGGACCCTAAGAACGTAAGGCAGCGTCGCTACTACTACGCCATTCGGGTCGTCGAAAATTGTTTTATATCTGTTAATATTTTGACGTGACAACGTCTAATAAATCGATGAACGCCGGCTGCACGCACGAAAAAGTGTCCCGTTACGCTCATTGTAACGTTACGATCGGAGTGTATGTATGCAATCATTTCATCAATGTTTTGTTATGACGTTGTCACGTTAAACTATCGTCCGTAAACCGAATCTTTGAAAATTTAAAACATGATAATATCCTTTTTTTAAGGAGGTACTTTTCTATTATCAAAAACTCAAAGGAGGGCCGCTTTAAGGCCCGAGGATGGCCCTGGATACGTTTGTTGTACACAAACAAACAAACCCTAGGGTCAATATGCCAATAAACCCACGTCAAACTCTTTGAAGGGTTCGAAACGTCTAAAACCTATCAGAAGATGAATCTTTGACAAAACTGACGACTAAAATTACATTTAGGAAACATGGTTGTTTATAGGAATCATCCTACTAAGTCAAACACTCTAGCATAAGTATTAGATTAATCTACAAGTTTTCTTTTTCCTTAATAGCCTACCTAACTTTGGCTACCGTACTCCTCTGATGATAGGCTTCGAACAAATTACGGAACAAACTGTCCAAAGTTTCAAGCAGCCGAGAGTTAGTTCAATTATAATTTGCATTAATAATTTCGAAATACCAATTCCAAATTCAATTCGGCTAATTGAATTGTCATTCGTCGAATGGTGTTCTGTGTGGCAAGTCAAATAATACGAGTACGTCACGCGGCCATGTTTACGTTCGTTTTTCAAATTCATATGACGTATTGGTGTTTGTGAATTCTAATTTCAAATAAATGATTACCGGTTCTTATTTGTATAAAGGCCCATTTACACGATGCAAGTTATCGCCCGCTGCAGCCCCGTTTTGCAGATTGTATTTTACATCCAAATTAACATAAACCTCATCATGACATTAGTATGCTTGCTTATATAGATGATGAAAACGTTGTTTATTTAAACTTTATAAGAACGTTGGTTTCTGATTAACTAGAAAGTTTCTTTTGAAAGTAATTATTTATATTTAGAAAGGGAAATCTGGGAAATATACAGATACATGAAGTACATTTTTGTTTACCAGTGAATTCAGTTGACAACATTTTGAGTATTTTAAAAATTGGTCCTACCCAGCGCTCCACAGTTTATTAGCGAAACGGTAGGTTTCTTTTCTGGTAACATATTTAAATCCCCGTGACCGTTTAAGTAGTTTGTAAGTATAGGTATTTACTACGTAACTTTTTTGCCTTTAATGAAATTTGCAGACCCAAAAGTCTACCAATTTAAGGTAAAAAAGTTCAGTACCTTAATTCTTTACATACTTTGTGTACCTGGGATATTTTTTATTACACTTTTTGTTTATTTAGGAACCTGATAAACCGTTGTTACAGATTAAAATCCTGACTACTTATAACAAAAAGTGAAAGTGAATTTTGATTACTTTTTGGTAAATTCTTTACCCCTGAACGGATTTTCACGTTTTGCAGATATACAGGGTGTAAACAACCTCATCACGAAGCCGTTAACCAAGCATTCTATACATTACTACACCAGGTCAGGCGTGAGCCAGGGCAGCAATTTGGGTCCTCTCGAATTTATTTTAATGATAAATGACTTACCAGAGGTAGTCAAACATAGTTTATGTTTACTGTTTGCAGATGACCTCAAATTGCTGCTCGAGGTCAGGAATGGGTCGGACTGTGAGAAACTGCAGGGAGACATAGATAGAGTGGTAGAATGGAGTAAAAAAAATAAACTGTTTTTCAACACAGCGAAATGCTCAGTGATGACATTTACGCGCGCGAAGAATACCTTGGACTACGATTATAAAGTAGAGGAGGCGTCGATGCAGCGAGTGTCTCAGGTAGAGATCTAGGAGTACTGCTTACCCCGGATCTTACTTTCCGGGATCACATAGTTAAGATTTGCAAGAAAGCGTACAGAAACCTGGGTTTCGTCCTGAGACAGTCGCAAGGATTTACGAACCTTACCACACTTAAGGTGCTCTATGACGCGTTGGTGAGAAGTCACTTGGAACACAGTGCGGTGATTTGGGCTCCTCATGAAGCGAAATACAATGTCATGCTGGAGCGAGTTCAGAATAAATTCACAAGACACTTGTATTTAAAACTTTATGGAGTTTACCCATTTTACCCGCTAATGTATCCTACACTGTTTGTGCTGGGTATGGTGGGGTACAATGAACTCAGAGTGCGCAGAGAATTTACACTGGCGGCGTATGTGCTTAAGCTCCTGCGTGGAGTTGCGCATAACCCGGGAGTGCTGCGACACCTGAAGCTGTGCGTACCGGACCGGTACGTGTGGAGGCGGCGGCGACCGCCACTGCTGGCCGTGCCTGTTGCCAAAACCAACCTGCTGTCAAAAACACCTCTCACCCGTACAATACGTGTACTGAATGAAGTGCATGAGAGGACAGACATATTTTCGTGCAACTTGAGTGAATTCGCAAGAGTTTTGTTGAATTTTGTTTCCTACATTTAATATTTACTTCTCTTTTTTTTTCTTGTTTTAGTGCTGTTTGTTTTGGTTTTACTAGTTATTTTTAAAGTTTAGTGTTTTAGTTATAGTGTTATATATTATTATTATAGTCGTAAGTTATGTTTAAAGTATCTTGTGAGTGTTTGCAAACCACTATTGTATTCGGTAGCTGCCTGTAAAGATAGTGTGTGTTTAATGAATAAATAAATGAATATAAATAAATGAATTAAACCAAGTAACTTTACGGAAAAATTATTGCTGGGAAACGACTTTTTTTTTTGGGGTGAAAACTCATGTTTTGTGGTAGGACTCAATGTAACGCACTTAGAACATTGTGCTGGTGTTTAAAGTAAAAGTCTTGCAAAAAAAATTGAATTGAAAAAAAAATACAAAAAAAAAACAAAAATGACCCCCAATTTCTCCGTAACCAGGAGGTTCCCAGGTATGGGGTAGAACAAAAAGAATATCGTAATGACGGGGAGAATAAGCGCCTTTCGGCTTTGTTACGAAGTGTTTTACACCCTTTATACCTGGTTTTGACGTTCCCGTGGGATATTTTCCGACCTACACGCGAGTTAAGCTGCGGGCATAAGCTTAATTCTAATAAAAATAAATTATCATCTTAAGGGTAGTCACGCTATCCTCTCTTCCCGGCCGCCGCGGGAGACGCAACGGGCGTCGGGGGCCACGTGGTGGCTACCGGCCACCGTAGATGCGGGCCTGTGGACGGTTGGCTATGGGCTAGCTGGCCGTCCGGCCGTCTAACGACGACGACAGGCCGTGTCGACGGCGCGTTCGTGTTCCACGCGCGCCTCAAAGAGATGTCAGCAAAAAGAGAGGGGCCCGCAAGGGCCGAAGCCTGCCGGGGTTGCGGGCCTGTTCGAAAGAGATACCGCGGCCCCGGAACGTAAAAGGCGAGGAAGGAACATGGATGGTTTTTAGTCAGTAAGAGTCTGACACTCCCTCCCGCTCCGCCCAGAGTGGGGGGGGTCATTTGATGATTTCCCATCCTTAAAAAAAAAAAAAAAAAAAAGGGTAGTCCACGCAAGTCCCAAGACTAGTGATCCACATATATGTTAAATATAAAAGTACCTTTTGTATTTTTTTTGTCGCAGTGTGAGGACTGACATAAACACTGGTTCTATTTAATTTTGTGTAGCTAATAAGTGTAAAACATTACTTTTCATTGACTTCACAGACTTGCGTTAATTCAGTGAAACAGCAGAAAAAAAATGCTCCGTTAAGTTACGGTTTTTTTAAGACATACACACTAATTATACGCTTATAAACAATAATATAATATGATTATTTCATATTATTCTACTGGGACCTGTAGAGAATATTTTTTCTTATTTTTTAAAAACTTAACACCACAACAAAGAGTGGTAAAAGTATACAACAACAATCCATACACCCGATATAAACAGAGAAACATCAACCAAGAAATTATAGAATTTAATTTACTCGATATTTCAAATCTTTGATTTGACAGTTATGATATTTGGTCCTTCGGTACAAACGCCGGATATCTCACAAACCTGAATGAAACATACAAAATAAATGTCTCCAAAACAATAGAAAGCTAATCTAAATAAGAGTACTTACATCAAAATTTTCTGCTGATCAGCCCAGCACAGCAAAAATTGTGCAAGAGTTATCAAAATAAAAACCGGGTCAAATTTACGAAGAAACACTCCACACTACACGAAACATTTAGTAAAGGCATAGTATACACGAAGATCACTTTTAAGGCATATTCTTATTGTGAAATAGAAAGTTTAGGATAGATTTTCATTAATGTTTTAAAGGTTTTTATATCGCACTGTTTTTCGTTGCGACCGACACAGAGTTAACGTGTGTCTATCGCAGCGCCGAAAGCGCGACTGGCGATATCTAGGCAAGAGAGGCGCCGAGCAGTCTCGAGAAAGCAGGTGTACAACACTGACATACACGAGCGTGGATGAGGCATTGTAAACAAGGATGACACCGTAACGCTATCTCTTTTACACTCACTTTCACACCCGACCCGCATCTACTATGAAAGAAAGGGACAGCGTGAATCAGCGTAGCCGTAGTACGCTAGCGTATCTAGTCATTTTTTAGGCTTTTGTCTCCGCCCCGCTACGGGGCTACAGGCAGGCTTTAAATATTTAAGTTCAGAGCGTATTTAAGCACACTGAAAGGGCATTATTTAGGCACAAGGGTCAACATTATCTCTTATTTAAGTGATGTGAACGATTATAGACTACTTTGTTTATACGAGAGCTATTATAGCGAAATTATTTTAATGCTCCGAAGCTTACGACTTCGCAGTTTTTAAAGTAAGTCTTCAAAAGGGTTAAAGGCGTAAAAAATCTACTTTTATTCATTTAATGTGAGTCTTTATCCATGGTTGGTCCCATGATCAAAATTTGAAGTCGTCGTTTGTAAATCGTTTTTTTTCCTTTTTCAGAAGTTGGTTAAACTCAATTAAAAATTGTACCTATTCTGTACTGAGCTGATTAGACTGAAAACTTTTCGAGAGCTATTCTAGACCAAATTTTTTAGTGGTTATGAAGACAAAATAAAGAAAATTGTTTGTTTGTATGACTGTTTAGGTCTACCAAACTGCGCAATGGATTTTTATGCGGTTTTCTCAATCACAAATCATTTATTACGGAAAGTAAAATGCCCTGAAATTCTCTAAGTGATTCTTTGGTTGATTTATTGATTACCACGTTGGTCTTAGGGTCGTAATCGCGACTCCTGAGCATGGGACTGGGTTCAGTTCTCGGGTTGAGTAAAGTGTTATTAGGTTTTTCCACTAGGAATTTCTCAGTAGCACCCACGGTGTCTGGATTCGTGCCCAGTTGATGGCAATGGGCTTGACCCCAACAGAAAAAAAAACAATTCATTCATTCACTCATTCATTTCAGCCGAAAGACGTCCACAGCTGGACATAGGCCCCAAGTATCGCATGGAAAAAACAATCTGTAGATAAAATTAAATAATGTACATTTTCAGCGTTACAAGACTCTCAGTATTAAAGTAAAGAGGGAACCGGAAATAACTCTGAAGTGGGCCTAATAAGGTCTGGGTTATGTTGAGGTTGCACTAAGTTATTTTTAGCTAGTTTAAATTCAGTTGGAGGTAAATAGGCCAGCCTGACATATTAGCTGCCAGGGGAAGCAATACATCTGAAAGGTCTATTTTAGGACTGATAGTCCCTCATCCATCTGCCTAGCCTTATCCCAACTATATTGGGGTCGGCTTCCAGTCTAAAGGGATGCAGCTGAATACCAGTATTTTACATGAAGCGACTGCCTATCTGACCTCCACAACGCAGTTAGCACCGGGTATTACAATACTCCTTGGTAAGACTGGTAGTCAGATATTTTGGGCCACTAACTACCTATAACGACTATCAAAGCTCTACAAATGACAGCCGGGACCAACTGCTTCACGTGCTTTCCGTTGCACGGAGGAAACTCGGTATGTAAGGGTGGTCGCCCATCCACTAACTGACCTAAGCAAGCACGGCTTAACCGAAAGATCGACCTGAGTGGCTGTTATTATTTAGCCACGAGCTCCTCCTCGAGGACTGATAGTACCTCATTAAATTCTAATTTAGACTTGCAATTGATACAAAAACATAATAAGAAAGAAAGAAAGAAAGAAGGAAAGAAAGAAAAAAAGAAAGAAAAAACGAAAGAAGGAAAGAAATATTTAGAGAAAGCATTTATTATTATAAAACTTAAGAAGACGGGTATTTATCGCGAATTTACCTTTAATTTAATCCCGACGTTTCGACCGGATTGCACCAGCCGTGGTCGCGGGGAGACTGGAGAGTCTCCCCGCGACCACGGCTGGTGCAATCCCCGTCTTCTTAAGTTTTATAATGTGTTCTGATCGTGAAAGTTTAAAAAAGACAAAAGCATTTATTAGTCCGCCAGGACAAAAAACACAAAAACAAAATGGTCAAATAGCACTATATAAAAAGTAAACTGAAGGAGTGAAAAAAAATGTAATAAAAAGAAAATAAACTAAATTGGTCCTTGGCGAGGCCAAACGGCTCCTATCTCAGCATGGTGACTATCCTAATCATAACAAAAGTTTCAACTGATTTGCAAGGTTAAGTTGCACATGCCAAGGTCTGTCCGTTGATGGGTTTCCATTCTTCCGTTTCAAAGACACGGTTAATACAATGTGAAGGTGGTATATTTCTTTGATAGAAATGATGTATGAAACATTGAAATTATCAGAGAATTATGGAATAATGAAAAGATAGTGTTGTCCCAATGAACGATTGATTCCTTAAGAAGAATGAAGATTGATTGTTGCGATGCGAACGCTTGGAAATAAATTATCCTCTAGCTATGAGTTGGAGTAATGACAAAATTATTATTTTGTATTTGTAGGTATACAGATTTTCTCGGTGTAGACCCAGAACAAGGTTGGTGCAATCAAGCGTCTCTCAATGGTTTTTTCAATAATTTTAATAAGAAGAAATAGAACTGACAAAAATCTTGAAAATATGTATGTCAAGAAATGAAAAATTTATGATTTAAATCAGTGAAAATTTTATGATTAAACTTTTTCATTTCTTGATTTGCGCTTACAATGATTGCAATGACTTAAAAGTTGCACTTGATGTGTGGTAAAGAAAAAAACTCAAGAGAACGCAAGTAATTAAGCACTTTGTAAGTAAGTATTTTATTTTTTATTTAGAAGAAAATACAGGTTTGGTTTTTTATTGGTATTCTTGTAGTGAACAGGCATCAAGGCTGCAAGACACGATTTAATTTGTCCCATCGGTTGTGGAATAAGTGCTCAATAATTATAATTTAAAATTTAATAGTATGATAAAAAAAAGAATGATTTTTATTGACTTGCATTTAATGAATTTCCAAATTACTGTCAATTTGTTGCTTAATGGCAACACAAAAGATTTTTTGAATGAAATCCGTAATGACCGAAATCCGTGCTCGTTATAATTTTAAACGATGGCGACAAATGGGTTTTACTGAAACCCATTAGCGGTGGAAAATAAACGAAACATGGACGCTATATTATTCAGTTAAATTCAACAAATTACAAAATATTTTATCAATTAATCTGCTATACTAGTTTCCCTTACTTCAAACGGTTTTATGACAAAACATGTTTTTTTTTTCAGTAATTATCTGAGTTAAATTGAGTATCGGGAGCAGCGGTGGCCCAGTGGTGGCAGCCTAAACTTACGAACAGTAAGTCGTGGGTTCAAACCCAGACAGGCGCATTACTTTGTGTAATTTATTTCATCACCACTGCTCTCAAAACGGTGAAGGAAAACATCGTGAGGAAACCGGCATGTCCTAGAATCAAAAATTCGAAGACATGTGACATCTACCAATCCGCGCTGGGCCTGCGTGGTAGATTGTAGCCCATTCCCTCTCATTGAGAGGAGGCCGTGCCCCAGCAGTGGGAACATTATAGGCTGATGATGATGATAATGATGATGATCTGAGTTAAAAACTAACATGATAATTTATTACACACTTGAAACCACACCTACCTTCCGAAATACCATTTCTAAATAATGGTGAAAATCGCATTAAAATCTGTCGCGTAGTACAGACAAAAAAGTAATAAATCTAAGCCGCGTTACACGAAAACCAACTCAAAATTTACGAGGCCTTGGTATTAAGAGACAAAAAAAATCGTACTGTATTTTGAAAGAAAAACGAAATAGCTAATTCAAGAAATAATGTCAAGATAAAACAGTCATAAACTACGACCGTCGTAGACTGTAGCTCGTAGCTCGTAGCAGTGCGTAGCGCGTAGCACGTAGACTAAGCCTACGCAAGAATACGTGCTACGAATTAGTTGGTTTGGGCTCAGCTGGTTTACCCAACAATAACATCGCTTATTTAAAATTGTACTATAGTACTTAAATCTAGAATTATTTGATAAGCAAGTAAAACGAAGGCTACGATAGGTAGAGGGAGGGTGGGAGTGTAAGCGGAGCGATAAACGGAGCGATAAGCGGGTAGACGCCCCGCAACTGGAAAAACAGTAATACATGTATTTCATCACGGCTTCTGCAATTTTTTTTTTTTTTGTTTTTTGTTTTTTATTAATGAAATGTTTTTATTTTTTTGTCAAAATCAATTAATACTATTTGCATTCAAGTAGTATAATTTGAAAGGTTTTTCAATTTTTAATGTCAATGAACTCTATAAATATTTGTACGGCTTCGGGCATAACATAGCGCGCTTATAATAAACAACTTTTTATTGTACCTATGTTAACAAATGATTAAATGACTTATGACGTATATAGATATAACAGGCGGTACGAAAAAAAGCGAGCAAATACAAACTGCGCAAAACGGACAAAATATTCGTTACGAAAACAAAATGTTTCTTTTTTTTATCCGAGTATGGCAAGCTATGAGGATTATGATTTTGACCGGTATGTATGTACGGTCAAACAAGCTTCATTTAATTTTCAGTTTCACCCACAAATTACATTGTAAAATGTAGGATTTTTAACCATGGAGACTGGCAATGAAGTCTCAAGAGCAAAAGATGAAACCTCAAGAGCAAAATATGAAACCTCAAGAGCAAAATATGAAACCTCAAGAGCAAAATATGAAACCTCAAGAGCAAAATATGAAACCTCAAGAGCAAAATATGAAACCTCAAGAGCAAAATATGAAACCTCAAGAGCAAAATATGAAACCTCAAGAGCAAAATATGAAACCTCAAGAGCAAAATATGAAACCTCAAGAGCAAAATATGAAACCTCAAGAGCAAAATATGAAACCTCAAGAGCAAAATATGAAACCTCAAGAGCAAAATATGAAACCTCAAGAGCAAAAGATGAAACCTCAAGAGCAAAATATGAAACCTCAAGAGCAAAATATGAAACCTCAAGAGCAAAATATGAAACCTCAAGAGCAAAATATGAAACCTCAAGAGCAAAAGATGCTTACATTCAGTGCCGAGCAACGTTTACAGTCTGAAGCTGATATAGATGCGTAATAGTATGGTCATGTTCATTTTCATTCATCCATAAAATTAAACCAAATATCTCAAATAGAAACATGCGAGACTGGCAATGAAGTCTCAAGAGCAAAAGATGAAACCTCAAGAGCAAAAGATGCTTACATTCAGTGCCGAGCAACGTTTACAGTCTGAAGCTGATATAGATGCATGGATTCTTGACAGGCGCGATTACTTCTGTGAGTTACTAGATCATGGTCAGAATAGCGGTGATACAACCGTGAAATTGAGAAATAAGAAGGAACTTAACTAGTGGTACAAGGTCGTGGAAATATATACATGACTAGCTGACCCACGCAGCTTCGTCTGCGTCACATAAGAGAGAAAAACGAAAGGAAAAACACGTCCCCGTTTATGCAACATTTTTCATTCCTGCTCCGCTCCTAATGATTGTAGCGTGATGTTATATATCCTAAAGCCTTCCTCGATAAATGGACTATGCAACACAAAAATAATTTTTCAATTCGAGCTGGTAGTTCCTGAGATTAGCGCGTTCAACCAAACAAACAAACAAACTCTTCCGCTTTATAATATTACTAGCTGACCCGCGCAACTTCGTCTGCGTCACATAAGAGAGAAAAACTAAAGGCAAAAAAAATCCCCGTTTCTGCAACATTTTTAATTCCTGCTCCGCTCTTAATAATCGTAGCGTGATGTTATATAGCCTAAAGCCTTCCTCGATAAATGGACTATCCAACATAAAAATATTTTTTTAATTCGAGCCGGTAGTTCCTGAGATTAGCGCGTTCAACCAAACAAACAAACTCTTCTGCTTTATAATATTAGTATAGATATATATAATATATATATAGTATAGAGTATAGATAGATGTGTGAATGGCAAGTGGGTGCAAAGTATTCTAGAAGGTGTACTTTATGTACCAGAACTACACAGGAACTTGTTCTCAGAAGGCATGGCAACAAGAAAAGGCTATAAATAATAATAATAATAAATAAATAATTACATATCACTGGACATTAACACAAAGCGCCATCTAGTGCCACACTTAACAAGGCTTGTGTCACACTCAACAAGGCTTGTGTAGTAGACACCAGATAGTTGATATACTACATATATACCTTTTTTGTTTGTAAATACACACTTATTTTATTATACATAAACATCCATGACTCGGAAACAAATGTCCATGCTCATCACACAAACATTTGCTCCGGGATTCGAACCCCGGACCCTAAGAACGTAAGGCAACCTCACTACCACCACGCCATTTGGGTCGTCGTTTCGGGGCTATGTTATAATTAAGAAAGTAGGTAGGTAGATATAACAATTCACTACGTAAGTAGTGAATTTAGTTATGTCTACTCCCACTTAAAGTTATGTCTACCTTATAAATTTAAGTGGGAGTGTTGGATATTTAAACTTATAAGATAGATCATAGACACTGGTGGTTCAGTTTTCTGACGCTGGTGGCGCTCTTGTCTTCTCTTTGGATTTTACAAAACGTCATGTTATTTGTGCGTATTATAATGTATTGTGTAAGTAGAAATCTAACGCGAGTTTTATTGAAATACTGCCGAAATTCCAATACATAAACAATTTCAAACGAGAATATTTTCTTGTGTCATACTTTTTAGAGCGTGATTTTTCAGTCGATTTTGGTTATTGAACTAATTTATTTTAGTGATATGTACCTAATATTTTCGTAATCCGCCATATGAAAATCGCTTGAACGCTGCTCCCTCGTGCGAACAATCGAATAAAAGGTAATAAAAAAACCGGCCAAGTGTGAGTCGGACTCGCGCATTAAGGGTTCAGTACCATCGTAGTAGCGGCCCCTTCCATTTTAATTTCTTTTATCTACTACACTTCAAAACTCATATTATAAAGAGGATTTTTTTTATTTTTGTGTGTGTGTTTTTGAAATGAATAAACTCAAAAACTACTGTGCCGATTTCAAAAATTCTTTCACCATTGGAAAGCTATATTTACCTTGAGTAACATAGGCTATATTTTATCTCCATACTACTACGGGAACGGGAACTACGCGGGTGAAACCGCGCCGACGTCCACTAGTTTGTTGATAAAGTACATCACCTGTGAAAATGTCAACTGTCTATCTATCTGGGTTCATGAGATACAGGCTGGTGACACACAGACAGACAAATAATGGATTCTTATTGGGTACGGAACCCCATGATGCCCCCCCGCTATAAATATTTTTTCCTTTCTTTCTTCTTTTTCTTTTAGCCTTTGTACTCTTATTTAACAGATGTTGAAAAACCGCTCGTGCGTTTCGCCTAAAATTTAGGCCAAATGTATGTTCTTACGTAGTCAATGAGGTGTAGAAATAAATCTGTTTGGACTGGTATGGACTGTCGTTCGTCGTGTTTTAGTTTTAGTACATAACAACATTACTGCAAACCTTGAAGGGGTAGGCAGAGATAATTTTGACTCTGGACGCTCTTAATTTGCACGTCTTTTTACATCGTTCTCACAAATATGTATGATCTCCACATGAATGATGTAACCAAGATTTTGTAACAATATTATTGATTAAAAAAAGTGTCCATGGAGTTTCTTGCCCGTTATTCTCCATAGACTAGAGATACGGTACTTTCTCAAGTCATTATGCCTTATATCTGTGATTGGAACTTTGCAGTTTTTTCGTTTTATTGACATTCAAAAGTGGCATAATAGTCTTATTGAACTAAATGAATTGAATTTGAGTTTGAGTTAGAGTATAATACCTATTAGTACAACTAAGTCCCATGTAACAGTGTACGAGTTTTGTTAAGGAGCTCGAACCTAAATAATACCAGCTGCTCGGGTCGACCTTTAGATTAAGCCGTGCTTGCCTAGGTTCGTCTGTGGTTGGGTAACAACCCTTTCATACCGAGTTTCCTCCGTGCCTCGGAAAGTACGTTAAACCGTTGGTACGTTTAATTTATTCTCTAGGACTTCGTCGAGCTTCACTGTGTCAGCGCTTTTCTGGTGATCGCTACTGTTGATTCTGGCTTTCAGAAGCCACAGGCCACACAGCCAGGTTTGGGCGCGTGTGGCGGGCTTGTCCCAAAAAAAAACCGTTGGTCTTTGACAGTCGTTACAGGTAGTCAGTGACCCAAAAAGTGTGACAACCAGTCTTACCAAGGCATATGGTACTAACTGGGTTGTGGAGGGCAGATAGGCAGTCGCTCCATGTAAATACTGGTATTCAGCTGCATCCGGTAAGACTGGAAGCCGACCCTAACAAAGTTTGGAAAAGGCAGGCATATGATAACTGAAAAGTGGGTTTTGTGATAAGGATTAAGTGTTGTTTGTCGTGTTTTGAACAGACTTCTAAAAAAGGAGGAGGTTCTCAATTCGGAGGTTTCTTTTTTTTTGTTAGCGGGTTACTCCGTCGCTTGCCAACCGATTTGATTTTTTTTCTTTTATTATACTTCCCAAGTGGTCCCATAGTCACCAAGTCGGAATCGGATGATGGACTCTTGGCAAAATGGAATAGGCACACATGAAGCGATTTGGGTAGTTTTTGGAAGAGTACTTTTCTTTTCTGTAGTGGAGTGGTGTTCCACTTCAATTTTGTGAATATTTGATAAAGAACTTCGGAGATAGGCAACGGAACTCCTCAACGAATGATAGCAATTGTACTGAGTTTGCTGAAATCTCATGTCTGTCTATTGTTTACACCTGTTCATAACATAACATCACGGCAGTACGCTGTGAAGGTGCGCATGCGAACCACTAAAAAGTGAATTATTAAAGACGTGTGGCACCCGGGGACTGCCGCGGTCACAGATATATATATCTGTGGCCGCGGTAAAGCTATTGCATTTGTTTTTTACGGGGGTGTTAGGTTATTTTCGTTACGGAATTTCTGAATTCGGTCTCCACGCTCAAGGCCCGCGATAGAAGCTATACAATAGCTTAAAACTTTTTTGCAAAAAATAAAACCAACTTCTAAAAACACAAAAAGTGAAAAATAACTTTAGCTTTGAAGTCGGTGACATAAACACTAAACCAATCAAACAAAGGTCACCGACTTCTGAAGCTAAAGTTAGTTTTCACTTTTTTATAGTTTTAGTTCATAACATCACGCCTGTTATCCTCAAAGGGTTCGGCGGAGATGTAGGTACCTATTAGTACAACCACATCTCGCCAGTTATGTTTAAGTCCCATCTATACTAATATATCTATACTATATATATGTATAATATTATAAAGCAGAAGAGTTTGTTTGTTTGGTTGAACGCGCTAATCTCAGGAACTACTGGTTCGAATCGAAAAATTATTTTTGTGTTGGATAGTCCATTTATTGAAGAAGGCTTTAGGCTATATAATATCACACTACGATTATAAGGAGCGGAGCAGGAATGACAAATGTTGCAGAAACGGGGATTTTTTTTCCTTTATTTTTTCTCTCTTATGTGACGCAGACGAGGTTGCGCGGGTCAGCTAGTGTTACATATTGTACAACAGGCTGGTGTCCGCAACTCCACGTCAAAGCGCGTATTTTACTGATGAGCTATAACCCAGCACGCGGTGGGCCCGCGTGGTGCGGTAGGTGTCACATGTCTTTTAATTTTCGGTCCAAGCAAGTTTCCTCACGATGTTTTCCTTCACCGCTTTAGAGAGCGGATGAGAGAGAGTGGTGATGAAATAAATTACACAAAGTATTGCGCCTGTCTGGGTTCGAACCCTCGACTTAGAGTTCGTTAGTCGGGGCCGCCACAAATAAAAAAGTGTGTTTTATTGCAGGCAAAAATACCCATAAGTGGACCAGAAAATACAATTGAACCCGATAAAATAATAGTAGCGAAGAAATCATGAATAATCATAAAATATCATTAAATTCATTACAAATCATAAAATATCACCCTATTACCTACTTAATTAAAAATCATAAAAAATAATTCAATTCATTAAACAATCATTAAAAATAAAAACAACATCAATAAAACCCTTAAAATATTAAAAACATGGAGGTATGTAGGATATGTATCCATAGTCTTCAAAAACAACATTTTTTGTTTCGCTTGTCTCTCTTGTAATAGTGCGAACCTTTTGCCATCAACTGTTCATTAAAACCATTTGAGGATTACAAGCATTGTTTGTTATGTTATGTTAATATCCTAATAAAATAAAATAAAAATCTAGCTAAATCCTGCTAAATCTAGTGGCACTTTTTACCTTATCCTAATTTTGTTAACATGCGGATAATGTAGTGGGCTGCAATATTGTAAATACTTCATATGTATATTATTGTTTTTTGTAGATGTTATATATTGTAGCTGTTTATTGTCCCATAATAAATAAAATAAAATAAAACATCATTATATACCCTCATTTATCATAAGAATATGTACTACACTCTCATCAGGGCTCAGAACCGCTGGTGCCCTACTTGCGTCAATCCCTGAATTTACACTGTCGGCCATCTTGAAAACTTTCTATTACAATATTTTGTCGCTCGGGTACGAAATATAACGTTCACCAGTATGTAAAGAAGAATCCATCATATTATGGTAATCAGACTTAAGTATTACGAGTTTATCCACAGATATAGATTTACCTAGATACCGCAAAGAAAAGAGGATAATTTGCGTGCTCGGCTGAAGCATTTTGTGAAAAACAACGTTATAATTATAACTCAAGAACTGAATTATTGACGTATAAAGAAAAATAAGTAGTATATTTTGTATCGTAAAACAAAGTCCTCCGCCGTGTCTGTCTGTTTGCGATAAACTCAAAAATTACTGCACCGATTTTCATGCTGTTGTCACCAATGCATAGAATGGTTCTCGAGGAAAGTTTAGGTATGTAATTTTTACGCAGGCGAAGCCGCGGTCATCAGGTAGTATTGCCTAAATATAGCTTATGACGTTATACAAGTAGTAGGTACTCAAAAATGCACGCTTGGTGTTTATACGGATTCGAGTATTATCTAGGCATACTCGTATCTATATCTGTGACTGTATTATATGAGGAAAACGGTAATTTAAAAAGAAAATTATAACTTCTGTCGTGTGTCAAAAACATTATTCTTACTTTCTTCCCGAAATCTATTTTGTAGTTAAGAAACTGGCAAATTTTATCATTATAACAGAGACCAACCCTCTTAGCATGATCACCGTGGAAACGTATTTCTTCAAAGAAATAATCGACGCATCCTTTTGTCCATCCACAGAGTATATAATAACTACGTTTATGTCCATCTGTAATTTTGTCAATTCAATGACAGATGAACAAAAGATATGTCGACATTCTTTAAAAAAACCCGCTTCTACGGTGGTCATACCACGCGGGCAGAAGACGTAGTTTCAATTAACCTTTTTGTTGGCGTTTTCTCACACAACTTTTGAAATGTTTACCATCGACGCGTCAATTTACGTATAAACAAGTCAAGTGAAGCTTTGACTCATCATTCATCATCATCATCATCATCAGCCTATACTGTTCCCACTGCTGGGACACGGCCTCCACTTAATGAGAGGGAATGGGCTATGATCCACCACGCGGGCCCAGCGCGGATTGCTAGATGTCACATGTCTTCGAATTTTTGGTTCTATGCCGGTTTCCTCACGATGTTTTCCTTCACCGTTTATCATCATTAGCACTCATCATTATCTTAACCTTATCCCAATTCATCTGGGGCCTAATTCTGCTATTTTAATAAATTCGTCAGTCCAACACGATTCCATTCTCATCCCATTGTCATTTTGCTTAAAGTTCGTAATCTGCTAAATTCACAATGGCCGGTCGATGGTCTCGTCATAAAATTGAGTTTCATTGGCATTTTCATATTGCCATTATTATAAAACCATTAGTACAAATGGTTTTCAAAATCAACTACTAAATGCGAACATTTATTCATGCCATATTTCATGTACGAGATTAACATTCTACGACATTTCTTTCAATGGAGTCTCACTGGTTGTTCATTGAGAAGTCATAATGACGCCATTATATTAGTAGATTACCATACTTGTCAAAACTTGACAGAACTTGATCATAGTGACTTCAATGATCGCCCATTCTGACACTATCGTAATAGCAGAATCGAGGCCCTGGGGTCGGCGTAGCATGTCTTTTTCCTTCATACGTCTCTATTACACGTCATCTCATCAGCCAAGTCCTTTTGTGGAATGAATCAGCCTTTACACAGTCCATTCATAGTTTCGTTGGTCTTCCTCATATTGTTATACCAGTAAGTGAAACCATTAGCTGTATATGTTACGGTAAAATTGTCAAACACGTTATATTACAATATAACGTGTTTCTCTCTAGCGATATTGTAAACTCTCGAATTATTGTCAACTGAACATACGGAAATATCTCTGCCCCCATAATCGGGACTTGGGGCACCCCCCCGTTAGGTTAGTTAGGTTCCTTTAAACCATGCTCTCGGAAATAGGGGAAGCGAAGCGCGGCTCCGTCGACTACGCTTTTTAGGGGAATATAAAGTGTTTTAAGGTTAGGTTATGTTAATCGATATTTCTCAGGAATTATACATTATCTTTTCATGAGAGTGGTATCACTGGGCAAGGGGGACCCCTCCTTCCCTCCACACCGCGTGAGTTGACTACCATCGCATGAATTTCAAAAATAATGCATTATAATGTCAGCAGTGTGCTCGTTTGACAATATTTCGAGAGTTTACAATATAGCTGGAGAGATTACAATATAACGTGTTTGTCAATTTTACGGTGACATATATATAATTATACTAAACTCGCGACCCGC